>OZ012680.1:67330249-72130249 GCA_963942445.1 Argyra leucocephala
TGGTGCATGGTGCATGGTGCATGGTGCATGGTGCATGGTGCATGGTGCATGGTGCATGGTGCATGGTGCATGTTGGATGGTGCATGGTGCATGGTGCAT
This sequence comes from Argyra leucocephala, assembly GCA_963942445.1. Taxonomy (NCBI): domain Eukaryota; kingdom Metazoa; phylum Arthropoda; class Insecta; order Diptera; family Dolichopodidae; genus Argyra; species Argyra leucocephala. The sequence goes on from OZ012680.1 coordinate 67,330,349, forward strand.
GGTGCATGGTGCATGGTGCATGGTGCATGGTGCATGGTGCATGGTGCATGGTATCTTTAAAACTGTGGGCGTGTATAGCGAACAAACAAACAAACAAACAAATAAACAAACAAACTTTCACTTTTATAAGTATAGATAATTATTCAATTAACAATATCCATATATTTTTCTTATTTTATTTATTTATTTTTGTTATGATAATCGAATCTAACCAATGATGCGTACCCCACCGCTACAAAAGGGTGACTGCTCCTTATCAATGTCTATATTGATATGGTAGGTATAGTATGGTATATTGCATGATGCATGGTGCATTGTGCATGGTGCATTGTGCATGGTGCATGTTTCATGGTGCATGTTGCATCGTGCATGGTGCATGTTGGATGGTGCATGGTGCATGGTGCATGGTGCATGGTGCATGGGGCATGGTGCATGGTGCATGGTGCATGGTGCATGGTGCATGGTGCATGGTGCATGGTGCATGGTGCATGGTGCATGGTGCATGGTGCATGGTGCATGGTGCATGGTGCATGGTGCATGGTGCATGGTGCATGGTGCATGGTGCATGGTGCATGGTGCATGTTGGATGGTGCATGGTGCATGGTGCATGGTGCATGGTGCATGGTGCATGGTGCATGGTGCATGGTGCATGGTGCATGGTGCATGGTGCATGGTGCATGGTGCATGGTGCATGGTGCATGGTGCATGGTGCATGGTGCATGGTGCATGGTGCATGGTGCATGGTGCATGGTGCATGGTGCATGGTGCATGGTGCATGGTGCATGGTGCATGGTGCATGGTGCAGGGTAAATGATGTTGGGGGATGGTGATGCGAATGGTGGTGTCTTTTTCATACACATCATCTACTATTCATTTTTACAATGAGGCTTCAATCGTTCGCACAGAATATTGGAAAGGATCTTATACGCAACGTTTAATAGGGATATTCCTCTATAGTTGGCCCAGGACATGGAACCGCCCTTTTTGAATGTTGTAGATTCATTAGTATAAGTACTACTATTTATTTGCAAATTATTTCTTTGTGGTAGAATAATAGTTGTGTTTCTAATCTTTGAATAGAATTGTTTAGAATAAATGTTGTGTGATTGTTGAATAGATTTGCGCCTAAGTCTAGAGCACTTGCCGCAACGATATTTGTTACCACTAGCTTTGAAAACAATTACATCATCTTCTTTTAAATTTAATTTTAATTTATATAATATAATTATTCTATATAATATAATTTATATAATATAATTATTCTATATAATATAATTTATATAAATAATTAACAATATCAATATATTTTTCTTATTTTATTTATATATTTTTGTTATGATATTCGAATCTAACCAATGATGCGTACCCCACCGCTACAAAAGAGAGACTGCTACTTATCAATCTATTGATATGGTAGGTATGGTATGGTATGTTGCATGATGCATGACGCATGGTGCATGGTGCATGGTGCATGGTGCATGGTGCATGGTGCATGGTGCATGGTGCATGGTGCATGGTGCATGGTGCATGGTGCATGGTGCATGGTGCATGGTGCATGGTGCATGGTGCATGGTGCATGGTGCATGGTGCATGGTGCATGGTGCATGGTGCATGGTGCATGGTGCATGGTGCATGGTGCATGGTGCATGAAGCATGGTGCATGGTGCATGGTGCATGGTGCATGGTGCATGGTGCATGGTGCATGGTGCATGGTGCATGGTGCATGGTGCATGGTGCATGGTGCATGGTGCATGGTGCATGGTGCATGGTGCATGGTGCATGGTGCATGGTGCATGGTGCATGGTGCATGGTGCATGTTGCATTGTGCATGGTGCATTGTGCATAGTGCATTGTGCATGGTGCATGGTGCATGGTGCATGGAGTATGGTGCATTGTGCATGGTGCATTGTGCATGGTGCATGGTGCATTGTGCATGGTGCATTGTGCATGGTGCATGGTGCATGGTGCATGGTGCATTGTGCATGGTGCATTGTGCATGGTGCATGGTACATGGTGCATGGTGCATGGTGCAAGGTGCATGGTGCATGGTGCATGGAGCATGGTGCATAGTGCATGGTGTATGGTGCATGGTGCATGGTGCATGGTGCATGTTGCATGGTGCATGGTGCATGGTGCATGGTGCATGGTGCATGGTGCATGTTGCATGTTGCATGGTGCATGGTGAATGGTGCATGGTGCATGGCGCAAGGTGCCTGGTGCGAATGGTGGTGTCTTTGTCATACACATCATCTACTTATTAATAAGTTAGTTGTTGAGCGTTACATTTTTTCCATATGCATTGTGCATGGTGCATGGTACATGGTGCATGGTGCATGGTGCAAGGTGCATGGTACATGGTGCATGGAGCATGGTGCATAGTGCATGGTGTATGGTGCATGGTGCATGGTGCATGGTGCATGTTGCATGGTGCATGGTTCATGGTGCATGGTGCATGGTGCATGTTGCATGTTGCATGGTGCATGGTGAATGGTGCATGGTGCATGGCGCAAGGTGCCTGGTGCGAATGGTGGTGTCTTTGTCATACACATCATCTACTTATTAATAAGTTAGTTGTTGAGCGTTACATTTTTTCTTCACAAACTAAGCAATTCATTTTTAAAATAATTTATTCAGCTTCTGTTTCTAATTTATATAATATAATTATTCAATTAACAATATCAATATATTTTTCTTATTTTATTTATTTATTTTTGTTATGATATTCGAATCTAACCAATGATGCGTACCCCACAGCTACAAAAGAGAGACTGCTACTTATCAATGTCTATATTGATATGGTAGGTATGGTATGGTATGTTGCATGATGCATGATGCATGATGCATGGTGCATTTCGCATGGCGCATGGTGCATGGTGCATGGTGCATGGTGCATGGTGCATGGTGCATGGTGCATGGTGCATGGTGCATGGTGCATGGTGCATGGTGCATCGTGCATGGTGCATGGTGCATGGTGCATGGTGCATGGTGCATGGTGCATGGTGCATGGTGCATGGTGCATGGTGCATGGTGCATGGTGCATGGTGCATGGTGCATGGTGCATGGTGCATGGTGCATGGTGCATGGTGCATGGTGCATGGTGCATGGTGCATGGTGCATGGTGCATGGTGCATGGTGCATGGTGCATGGTGCATGGTGCATGGTGCATGGTGCATGGTGCATGGTGCATGGTGCATGGTGCATGGTGCATGGTGCATGGTGCATGGTGCATGGTGCATGGTGCATGGTGCATGGTGCATGTTGCATGGTGCATGGTGCAAGGTGCATGGTGCATGGTGCATGGTGCATGGTGCATGGTGCATGGTGCATGGTGCATGGTGCATGGTGCATGGTGCATGGTGCATGGTGCATGGTGCATGCTGCATGGTGCATGGTGCATGGTGCATGGTGCATGGTGCATGGTGCATGGTGCATGGTGCATGGTGCATGGTGCATGGTGCATGGTGCATGGTGCATGGTGCATGGTGCATGGTGCATGGTGCATGGTGCATGGTGCATGGTGCATGGTGCGTGGTGCAGGGTAAATGGTGGTGGAGGATGGTGGTGCGAATAGTGGTGTCTTTTTCATACACATCATCTACTTATTAATATCCATATTCTATGTTATAATATTAATGCGAACACCTGGTCGGTGGTTGATTTGCCAGGACGCAAGCCGCACTGATAGTTTCCTATCACAGCGTTACAATGAGGCTTCAATCGTTCAAACAGAATATTGGAAAGGATCTTATACGCAACGTTTAATAGAGATATTCCTCTATAGTTGGCCCAGGACATGGAACCGCCCTTTTTGAATGTTGTAGATTCATTAGTATAAGTACTACTATTTATTTGCAAATTATTACTTTGTGGTAGAATAATAGTTGTGTTTCTAATCTTTGAATAGAATTGTTTAGAATAAATGTTGTGTGATTGTTGAATAGATTTGCGCCTAAGTGTAGAGCACTTGTCGCAACTATATTTGTTACCACTAGCTTTCAAAACAATTACATCATCTTCTTTTAAATTTACACAATTGCAATTAAAAATACAATAGCAATCACCAAAAACAATTTTTTTTAGTTGTTGAGCGATAAATTTTTTCTTCACAAATTAAGCAATTCATTTTTAAAGTAATTTATTCAACAGAAATTATTACAAAAACCAAAAATATGCACTTAGAGTTTTTATTTAATTTAAACATTAAAGATTGTTTCTAATTTATATAATATAATTATTCAATTAACAATATCAATATTTTTTTCTTATTTTATTTATTTATTTTTGTTATTATTTAATTTAAACATTAAAGATGGTTTCTAATTTATATAATATAATTATTCAATTAACAATATGAATATATTTTTCTTATTTTATTTATTTATTTTTGTTATGATAATCGAATCTAACCAATGATGCGTACCCCACCGCTACAAAAGAGAGACTGCTACTTATCAATGTCTATATTGATATGGTAGGTATGGTATGGTATGTTGCATGATGCATGGTGCATGGTGCATGGTGCATGGTGCATGGTGCATTTTGCATGGTGCATTGTGCATTGTGCATGGTGCATTGTGCATGGTGCATTGTGCACGGTGCGTGGTGCGTGGTGCATGGTGCATGGTGCATGGTGCATGGTGCATGGTGCATGGTGCATGGTGCATGGTGCATGGTGCATGGTGCATGGTGCATGGTGCATGGTGCATAGTGCATGGTGCATGGTGCATGGTGCATGGTGCATGTTGCATGGTGCATGGTGCATGGTGCATGGTGCATGGTCCGTGGTGCATAGTGCATGGTGCATGGTGCATGGTGCGTGGTGCATGGTGCATGGTGCATGGTGCATGGTGCATGGTGCATGGTGCATGGTACATGGTGCATGGTGCATAGTGCATGGTGCATGGTGCATGGTGCATAGTGCATGGTGCATGGTACATGGTGCATGGTGCATGGTGCATGGTGCATGGTGCATGGTGCATGGTGCATGGTGCATGGTGCATGGTGCATGGTGCATGGTGCATGGTGCATGGTGCATGGTGCATGGTGCATGGTGCATGGTGCATGGTGCATGGTGCAGGGTAAATGGTGGTGGAGGATAGTCGTGCGAATAGTGGTGTCTTTGTCATACACATCATCTACTTATTAATATCCATATTCTATGTTATAATATTAATGCGAACACCTGGTTGGTGGTTGATTTGCCAGGACGGAAGCCGCACTGATAGTTTCCTATCACAGCGTTACAATGAGGCTTCAATCGTTCGCACAGAATATTGGAAAGGATCTTATACGCAACGTTTAATAGGGATAATCCTCTATAGTTGGCCCAGGACATGGAACCGCCCTTTTTGAATGTTGAAGATTCATTAGTATAAGTACTACTATTTATTTGCAAATTATTACTTTGCGGTAGAATAAGTTTAGCAGAACATTGGTGCATGTTGCATGTTGCATGTTTGCATGTTGCATGGTGCATGGTGCATGGTGCATAGTGCATGGTGCATGGTGCATGGTGCATGGTGCATGGTGCATGGTGCATGGTGCATGGTGCATAGTGCATGGTGCATGGTGCATGGTGCATGTTGCATGGTGCATGGTGCATGGTGCATGGTGCATGGTGCATGGTGCATGGTGCATGGTGCATGGTGCATGGTGCATGGTGCATGGTGCATGGTGCATGGTGCATGGTGCATGGTGCATGGTGCGTGGTGCAGGGTAAATGGTGGTGGAGGATGGTGGTGCGAATAGTGGTGTCTTTGTCATACACATCATCTACTTATTAATATCCATATTCTATGTTATAATATTAATGCGAACACCTGGTCGGTGGTTGATTTGCCAGGACGCAAGCCGCACTGATAGTTTCCTATCACAGCGTTACAATGAGGCTTCAATCGTTCAAACAGAATATTGGAAAGGATCTTATACGCAACGTTTAATAGAGATATTCCTCTATAGTTGGCCCAGGACATGGAACCGCCCTTTTTGAATGTTGTAGATTCATTAGTATAAGTACTACTATTTATTTGCAAATTATTACTTTGTGGTAGAATAATAGTTGTGTTTCTAATCTTTGAATAGAATTGTTTAGAATAAATGTTGTGTGATTGTTGAATAGATTTGCGCCTAAGTGTAGAGCACTTGTCGCAACTATATTTGTTACCACTAGCTTTCAAAACAATTACATCATCTTCTTTTAAATTTACACAATTGCAATTAAAAATACAATAGCAATCACCAAAAACAATTTTTTTTAGTTGTTGAGCGATAAATTTTTTCTTCACAAATTAAGCAATTCATTTTTAAAGTAATTTATTCAACAGAAATTATTACAAAAACCAAAAATATGCACTTAGAGTTTTTATTTAATTTAAACATTAAAGATTGTTTCTAATTTATATAATATAATTATTCAATTAACAATATCAATATTTTTTTCTTATTTTATTTATTTATTTTTGTTATTATTTAATTTAAACATTAAAGATGGTTTCTAATTTATATAATATAATTATTCAATTAACAATATGAATATATTTTTCTTATTTTATTTATTTATTTTTGTTATGATAATCGAATCTAACCAATGATGCGTACCCCACCGCTACAAAAGAGAGACTGCTACTTATCAATGTCTATATTGATATGGTAGATATGATATGGTATGTTGCATGATGCATGGTGCATTGTGCATTGTGCATGGTGCATTGTGCATGGTGCATTGTGCACGGTGCGTGGTGCGTGGTGCATGGTGCATGGTGCATGGTGCATGGTGCATGGTGCATGGTGCATGGTGCATGGTGCATGGTGCATGGTGCATGGTGCATGGTGCATGGTGCATGGTGCATGGTGCATGGTGCATGGTGCATGGTGCATAGTGCATGGTGCATGGTGCATGGTGCATGGTGCATGTTGCATGGTGCATGGTGCATGGTGCATGGTGCATGGTGCGTGGTGCATAGTGCATGGTGCATGGTGCATGGTGCGTGGTGCATGGTGCATGGTGCATGGTGCATGGTGCATGGTGCATGGTGCATGGTGCATGGTACATGGTGCATGGTGCATAGTGCATGGTGCATGGTGCATGGTGCATAGTGCATGGTGCATGGTACATGGTGCATGGTGCATGGTGCATGGTGCATGGTGCATGGTGCATGGTGCATGGTGCATGGTGCATGGTGCATGGTGCATGGTGCATGGTGCATGGTGCATGGTGCATGGTGCATGGTGCATGGTGCATGGTGCATGGTGCATGGTGCATGGTGCATGGTGCAGGGTAAATGGTGGTGGAGGATAGTCGTGCGAATAGTGGTGTCTTTGTCATACACATCATCTACTTATTAATATCCATATTCTATGTTATAATATTAATGCGAACACCTGGTTGGTGGTTGATTTGCCAGGACGGAAGCCGCACTGATAGTTTCCTATCACAGCGTTACAATGAGGCTTCAATCGTTCGCACAGAATATTGGAAAGGATCTTATACGCAACGTTTAATAGGGATAATCCTCTATAGTTGGCCCAGGACATGGAACCGCCCTTTTTGAATGTTGAAGATTCATTAGTATAAGTACTACTATTTATTTGCAAATTATTACTTTGCGGTAGAATAAGTTTAGCAGAACATTGGTGCATGTTGCATGTTGCATGTTGCATGTTGCATGGTGCATGGTGCATGGTGCATGGTGCATGGTGCATGGTGCATGGTGCATGGTGCATGGTGCATGGTGCATGGTGCATGGTGCATGGTGCATAGTGCATGGTGCATGGTGCATGGTGCATGTTGCATGGTGCATGGTGCATGGTGCATGGTGCATGGTGCGTGGTGCATAGTGCATGGTGCATGGTGCATGGTGCATGGTGCGTGGTGCATGGTGCATGGTGCATGGTGCATGGTGCATGGTGCATGGTACATGGTGCATGGTGCATAGTGCATGGTGCATGGTGCATGGTGCATAGTGCATGGTGCATGGTACATGGTGCATGGTGCATGGTGCATGGTGCATGGTGCATGGTGCATGGTGCATGGTGCATGGTGCATGGTGCATGGTGCATGGTGCATGGTGCATGGTGCATGGTGCATGGTGCATGGTGCATGGTGCATGGTGCAGGGTAAATGGTGGTGGAGGATAGTCGTGCGAATAGTGGTGTCTTTGTCATACACATCATCTACTTATTAATATCCATATTCTATGTTATAATATTAATGCGAACACCTGGTTGGTGGTTGATTTGCCAGGACGGAAGCCGCACTGATAGTTTCCTATCACAGCGTTACAATGAGGCTTCAATCGTTCGCACAGAATATTGGAAAGGATCTTATACGCAACGTTTAATAGGGATAATCCTCTATAGTTGGCCCAGGACATGGAACCGCCCTTTTTGAATGTTGAAGATTCATTAGTATAAGTACTACTATTTATTTGCAAATTATTACTTTGCGGTAGAATAAGTTTAGCAGAACATTGGTGCATGTTGCATGTTGCATGTTGCATGTTGCATGGTGCATGGTGCATGGTGCATGGTGCATGGTGCATGGTGCATGGTGCATGGTGCATGGTGCATGGTGCATGGTGCATGGTGCATGGTGCATGGTGCATGGTGCATGGTGCATGGTGCATGGTGCATGGTGCATGGTGCATGGTGCATGGTGCATGGTGCATGGTGTATGGTGCATGGTGCATTTTGCATGGTGCATGGTGCATGGTGCATGGTGCATGGTGCATGGTGCATGTTGCATGGTGCATGGTGCATGTTGCATGGTGTATGGTGCATGGTGCATGGTGCATGGTGCATGGTGCATGGTGCATGGTGCAGGGTAAATGGTGGTGGAGGATGGTGGTGCGAATAGTGGTGTCTTTGTCATACACATCATCTACTTATTAATATCCATATTCTATGTTATAATATTAATGCGAACACCTGGTCGGTGGTTGATTTGCCAGGACGGAAGCCGCACTGATAGTTTCCTATCACATCGTTACAATGAGGCTTCAATCGTTCGCACAGAATATTGGAAATGATCTTATACGCAACGTTTAATAGGGATATTCCTCTATAGCTGGCCCAGGACATGGAACCGCCCTTTTTGAATGTTGTAGATTCATTAGTATAAGTACTACTATTTATTTGCAAATTATTACTTTGTGGTAGAATAAGTTTAGCAGAACATTGGTGCATGTTGCATGTTGCATGGTGCATGGTGCATGGTGCATGGTGCATTGTGCATGGTGCATGGTGCATGGTGCATGGTGCATGGTGCATGGTGCATGGTGCATGGTGCATGGTGTATGGTGTATGGTGCATGGTGCATGGTGCATGGTGCATGGTGCATGGTGCATGGTGCATGGTGCATGGTGCATGGTGCATGGTGCATGGTGCATGGTGCATGGTGCATGGTGCATGGTGCATGGTGCATGGTGCATGGTGCATGGTGCATGGTGCATGGTGCATGATGCAGGATAAATGGTGGTGGAGGATGGTGGTTCGAATAGTGGTGTCTTTGTCATACATATCATCTACTTATTAATATTCATATTCTATGTTATAATATTAATGCGAACACCTGGTCGGTGGTTGATTTGCCAGGACGGAAGCCGCACTGATAGTTTCCTATCACAGCGTTACAATGAGGCTTCAATCGTTCGCACAGAATATTGGAAAGGATCTTATACGCAACGTTTAATTGGGATATTCCTCTTTAGTTGGCCAAGGACATGGAACCGCCCTTTTTGAATGTTGAAGATTCATTAGTATAAGTACTACTATCTATTTGCAAATTATTACTTTGTGGTAGAATAAGTTTAGCAGAACATTGGTGCATGTTGCATGTTGCATGGTGCATTGTGCATGGTGCATGGTGCATGGTGCATGGTGCATGGTGCATGGTGCATGGTGCATGGTGCATGGTGCATGGTGCATGGTGCATGGTGCATGGTGCATGGTGCATGGTGCATGATGCAGGATAAATGGTGGTGGAGGATGGTGGTTCGAATAGTGGTGTCTTTGTCATACATATCATCTACTTATTAATATCCATATTCTATGTTATAATATTAATGCGAACACCTGGTCGGTTGTTGATTTGCCAGGATAGAAGCCGCACTGATAGTTTCCTATCACAGCGTTACAATGAGGCTTCAATCGTTCGCACAGAATATTGGAAAGGATCTTATACGCAACGTTTAATTGGGATATTCCTCTATAGTTGGCCAAGGACATGGAACCGCCCTTTTTGAATGTTGAAGATTCATTAGTATAAGTACTACTATTTATTTGCAAATGATTACTTTGTGGTAAAATAAGTTTAGCAGAACATGTTGCATGGTGCATGGTGCATGGTGCATGGTGCATGGTGCATGGTGCATGGTGCATGATGCATGTTGCATGTTGCATGTTGCATGTTGCATGTTGCATGTTGCATGTTGCATGGTGCATGGTGCATGGTGCATGGTGCATGGTGCATGGTGCATGGTGCATGGTGCATGGTGCATGGTGCATGGTGCATGGTGCATGGTGCATGGTGCATGGTGCATGGTGCATGGTGCATGGTGCATGGTGCATGGTGCATGGTGCATGGTGCATGGTGCATGGTGCATGGTGCATGGTGCATGGTGCATGGTGCATGGTGCATGGTGCATGGTGCATGGTGCATGGTGCATGATGCATGGTGCATGGTGCATGGTGCATGGTGCATGGGGCATGGTGCATTGTGCATGGTGCATGATGCATGGTGCATGGTGCATGGTGCATGGTGCATGGTGCATGGTGCAGATTAAATGGAGGTGGGGGATGGTGGTGCGAATGATGGTGTCTTTGTCATACACATCATCTACTTATTAATATCCATATTCTATGTTATAATATTAATGTGAACACCTGGTCGGTTGTTGATTTGCCAGGACAGAAGCCGCACTGATAGTTTCCTATCACAGCGTTACAATGAGGCTTCAATCGTTCGCACAGAATATTGGAAAGGATCTTATACGCAACGTTTAATAGGGATATTCCTCTATAGTTGGCCCAGGACATGGAACCACCCTTTTTGAATGTTGAAGATTCATTAGTATAAGTACTACTATTTATTTGCAAATTATTACTTTGTGGTAGAATAAGTTTAGCAGAACATTGGTGCATGTTGCATGTTGCATGGTGCATGGTGCATGGTGCATGGTGCATGGTGCACGGTGCATGGCGCATGGCGCATGGTGCATGGTGCATGGTGCATGGTGCATGGTGCATGGTGCATGGTGCATGTTGCATGGTGCATGGTGCATGTTGCATGTTGCATGGTGCATGGTGCATGGTACATGGTGCATGGTGCATAGTGCATGGTGCATGGTGCATGTTGCATGGTGCATGGTGCATGGTGCATGGTGCATGGTGCATGGTGCATTGTGCATGGTGCATGGTGCATGGTGCGTGGTGCATGGTGCGTGGTGCATGGTGCATGGTGCATGGTGCATGGTGCATGGTGCATGGTGCATGGTGCATGGTGCATGGTGCATGGTGCATGGTGCATGGTGCATGGTGCATGGTGCATGTTGCATGTTGCATGTTGCATGTTGCATGGTGCATGGTGCATGGTGCATGGTGCATGGTGCATGGTGCATGGTGCATGGTGCATGGTGCATGGTGCATGGTGCATGGTGCATGGTGCATGGTAAATGGTGGTGCGAATGGTAGTGTCTTTGTCATACACATCATCTACTTATTAATATCAATATTATATGTTATAATATTAATGCGAACACCCGGTCGGTGGTTGATTTGCCAGGACGGAAGCCGCACTGATAGTTTCCTATCACAGCGTTACATGAGGCTTGAATCGTTCGCACAGAATATTGGAAGCCGCACTGATAGTTTCCTATCACAGCGTTACATGAGGCTTCAATCGTTCGCACAGAATATTGGAAATGATCTTATACGCTACGTTTAATAGGGATATTCCTCTATAGCTGGCCCAGGACATGGAACCGCCTTTTTTGAATGTTGTAGATTCATTAGTCTAAGTACTACTATTTATTTGCAAATTATTACTTTGTGGTAGAATAAGTTTAGCAGAACATTGGTGCATGGTGCATGTTGCATGTTGCATGTTGCATGTTGCATGTTGCATGTTGCATGTTGCATGTTGCATGTTGCATGTTGCATGTTGCATGTTGCATGTTGCATGTTGCATGTTGCATGTTGCATGGTGCATGTTGCATGGTGCATGGTGCATGGTGCATGGTGCATGGTGCATGGTGCATGGTGCATGGTGCATGGTGCATGGTGCATGGTGCATGGTGCATGGTGCATGGTGCATGGTGCATGGTAAATGGTGGTGGGGGATGGTGGTGCGAATGGTGGTGTCTTTGTCATACACATCATCTACTTATTAATATCCATATTATATGTTATAATATTAATGCGAACACCCGGTCGGTGGTTGATTTGCCAGGACGGAAGCCGCACTGATAGTTTCCTATCACATCGTTACAATGAGGCTTCAATCGTTCGCACAGAATATTGGAAAGGATCTTATACGCAACGTTTAATAGGGATATTCCTCTATAGTTGGCCCAGGACATGGAACCGCCCTTTTTGAATGTTGTAGATTCATTAGTATAAGTACTACTATTTATTTGCAAATTATTACTTTGTGGTAGAATGATAGTTGTGTTTCTAATCTTTGAATAGAATTGTTTAGAATAAATGTTGTGTGATTGTTGAATAGTTTTGCGCCTAAGTGTAGAGCACTTGTCGCAACTATATTTGTTACCACTAGCTTTCAAAACAATTACATCATCTTCCAAAAACTATTTTTTTAGTTGTTGAGCGATAAATTTTTTCTTCACAAGTTAAGCAATTCATTTACTTGGTACATGGTGCATGATGCATGGTGCATGGTGCATGGTGCATGGTGCATGGTGCATGGTGCATGGTGCATGGTGCATGGTGCATGGTGTATGGTGCATGGTGCATGGTGCACGGTGCATGGTGCATGGTGCATGGTGCATGGTGCATGGTGCATGGTGCATGGTGCATGGTGCATGGTGCATGGTGCATGGTGCATGGTGCATGGTGCATGGTGCATGGTGCATGGTGCATGGTGCATGGTGCATGGTGCATGGTGCATGGTGCATGGTGCATGGTGCATGGTGCATGGTGCATGGTGCATGGTGCATGGTGCATGGTGCATGGTGCATGGTGCATCGTGCATGGTGCATGGTGCATGGTGCATGGTGCATGGTGCATAGTGCATGGTGCATGGTGCATGGTAAATGGTGGTGCGAATGGTAGTGTCTTTGTCATACACATCATCTACTTATTAATATCAATATTATATGTTATAATATTAATGTGAACACCTGGTCGGTTGTTGATTTGCCAGGACAGAAGCCGCACTGATAGTTTCCTATCACAGCGTTACAATGAGGCTTCAATCGTTCGCACAGAATATTGGAAAGGATCTTATACGCAACGTTTAATAGGGATATTCCTCTATAGTTGGCCCAGGACATGGAACCACCCTTTTTGAATGTTGAAGATTCATTAGTATAAGTACTACTATTTATTTGCAAATTATTACTTTGTGGTAGAATAAGTTTAGCAGAACATTGGTGCATGTTGCATGTTGCATGGTGCATGGTGCATGGTGCATGGTGCATGGTGCACGGTGCATGGCGCATGGCGCATGGTGCATGGTGCATGGTGCATGGTGCATGGTGCATGGTGCATGGTGCATGGTGCTTGTTGCATGGTGCATGGTGCATGTTGCATGTTGCATGGTGCATGGTGCATGGTACATGGTGCATGGTGCATAGTGCATGGTGCATGGTGCATGTTGCATGGTGCATGGTGCATGGTGCATGGTGCATGGTGCATGGTGCATTGTGCATGGTGCATGGTGCATGGTGCGTGGTGCATGGTGCGTGGTGCATGGTGCATGGTGCATGGTGCATGGTGCATGGTGCATGGTGCATGGTGCATGGTGCATGGTGCATGGTGCATGGTGCATGGTGCATGGTGCATGGTGCATGGTGCATGGTGCATGGTGCATGTTGCATGTTGCATGTTGCATGGTGCATGGTGCATGGTGCATGGTGCATGGTGCATGGTGCATGGTGCATGGTGCATGGTGCATGGTGCATGGTGCATGGTGCATGTTGCATGTTGCATGTTGCATGTTGCATGGTGCATGGTGCATGGTGCATGGTGCATGGTGCATGGTGCATGGTGCATGGTGCATGGTGCATGGTGCATGGTGCATGGTGCATGGTGCATGGTAAATGGTGGTGCGAATGGTAGTGTCTTTGTCATACACATCATCTACTTATTAATATCAATATTATATGTTATAATATTAATGCGAACACCCGGTCGGTGGTTGATTTGCCAGGACGGAAGCCGCACTGATAGTTTCCTATCACAGCGTTACATGAGGCTTGAATCGTTCGCACAGAATATTGGAAGCCGCACTGATAGTTTCCTATCACAGCGTTACATGAGGCTTCAATCGTTCGCACAGAATATTGGAAATGATCTTATACGCTACGTTTAATAGGGATATTCCTCTATAGCTGGCCCAGGACATGGAACCGCCTTTTTTGAATGTTGTAGATTCATTAGTCTAAGTACTACTATTTATTTGCAAATTATTACTTTGTGGTAGAATAAGTTTAGCAGAACATTGGTGCATGGTGCATGTTGCATGTTGCATGTTGCATGTTGCATGTTGCATGTTGCATGTTGCATGTTGCATGTTGCATGTTGCATGTTGCATGTTGCATGTTGCATGTTGCATGTTCCATGTTGCATGGTGCATGTTGCATGGTGCATGGTGCATGGTGCATGGTGCATGGTGCATGGTGCATGGTGCATGGTGCATGGTGCATGGTGCATGGTGCATGGTGCATGGTGCATGGTAAATGGTGGTGGGGGATGGTGGTGCGAATGGTGGTGTCTTTGTCATACACATCATCTACTTATTAATATCCATATTATATGTTATAATATTAATGCGAACACCCGGTCGGTGGTTGATTTGCCAGGACGGAAGCCGCACTGATAGTTTCCTATCACATCGTTACAATGAGGCTTCAATCGTTCGCACAGAATATTGGAAAGGATCTTATACGCAACGTTTAATAGGGATATTCCTCTATAGTTGGCCCAGGACATGGAACCGCCCTTTTTGAATGTTGTAGATTCATTAGTATAAGTACTACTATTTATTTGCAAATTATTACTTTGTGGTAGAATGATAGTTGTGTTTCTAATCTTTGAATAGAATTGTTTAGAATAAATGTTGTGTGATTGTTGAATAGTTTTGCGCCTAAGTGTAGAGCACTTGTCGCAACTATATTTGTTACCACTAGCTTTCAAAACAATTACATCATCTTCCAAAAACTATTTTTTTAGTTGTTGAGCGATAAATTTTTTCTTCACAAGTTAAGCAATTCATTTACATGGTACATGGTGCATGGTGCATGGTGCATGGTGCATGGTGCATGGTGCATGGTGCATGGTGCATGGCGCATGTTGCATGGTGCATGGTGCATGGTGCATGGTGCATGGTACATGGTGCATGGTGCATGGTGCATGGTGCATGTTGCATGTTGCATGTTGCATGGTGCATGGTGCATGGTGCATGGTGCATGGTGCATGGTGCATGGTGCATGGTGCATGGTGCATGGTGCATGGTGCATGGTGCATGGTGCACATCATCTACTTATGGTGCATGGTGCATGGTGCATGGTGCATAGTGCATAGTGCATAGTGCATAGTGCATAGTGCATGGTGCATGGTGCATGGTGCATGGTGCATGGTGCATGGTGAATTGTGCATGTTGCATGTTGAATTGTGCATGGTGCATGGTGCATGGTGCTTGGTGCATGGTGCATGGTGCACACAAATTAAGCAATTCATTTTTCAAATAATTTATTCAGCAGAAATTATTACAAAAAACAAAAATATGCATTTAGAGTTTTTATTTAATTTAAACATTAAAGATTGTTTCTAATGTATATAATATAATTATTCAATTAACAATATCAATATATTTTTGATATGATAATCGAATCTAACCAATTTTGCGTACCCCACCGCTACAAAAGAGAGACTGCTACTTATCAATGTCTATATTGATATGGTAGGTATGGTATGGTATGGTGAATGGTGCATGGTGCATGGTGCATGGTGCATGTTGCATGTTGCATGTTGCATGGTGCATGGTGCATGGTGCATGGTGCATGGTGCATGGTGCATGGTGCATGGTGCATGGTGCATGGTGCATGGTGCATGGTGCATGGTGCATTGTGCATGTTGCATGTTTCATTGTGCATGGTGCATGGTGCATGGTCCTTGGTGCATGGTGCATGGTGCATAGTGCATGGTGCATGGTGCATGGTGCATGGTGCATGGTGCATGGTGCATGGTGCATGGTGCATGGTGCATGGTGCATGTTGCATGGTGGATGGTGCATGGTGCATGGTGCATGGTGCATGGTGCATGGTGCATGGTGCATGGTGCATGGTGCATGGTGCATGGTACATGGTGCATGGTGCATGGTGCATGGTGCATGGTGCATGGTGCATGGTGCATGGTGCATGGTGCATGGTGCATGGTGCATGGTGCATGGTGCATGGTGCATGGTGCGTGGTGCATGGTGCATGGTGCGTGTTGCATGTTTCATTGTGCATGGTGCATGGTGCATGGTCCTTGATGCATGGTGCATGGTGCATAGTGCATGGTGCATGGTGCATGGTGCATGGTGCATGGTGCATGGTGCATGGTGCATGGTGCATGGTGCATGGTGTATGGTGTATGGTGCATGGTGCATGGTGCATGGTGCATGGTGCATGGTGCATTGTGCATTGTGCATGTTGCATGTTGCATTGTACATTGTTGCATGTTGCATTGTGCATGGTGCATGCTGCATGCTGCATGGTGCATGGTGCATGCTGCATGGTGCATGTTGCATGCTGCATGGTGCATGGTGCACACAAATTAAGCAATTCATTTTTCAAATAATTTATTCAGCAGAAATTATTACAAAAACCAAAAATATGCACTAAGGGTTTTTATTTAATTTAAACATTAAAG
This sequence comes from Argyra leucocephala, assembly GCA_963942445.1. Taxonomy (NCBI): domain Eukaryota; kingdom Metazoa; phylum Arthropoda; class Insecta; order Diptera; family Dolichopodidae; genus Argyra; species Argyra leucocephala. The sequence goes on from OZ012680.1 coordinate 67,347,440, forward strand.
ATTGTTTCTAATTTATATAATATAATTATTCAATTAACAATATCAATATATTTTTCTTATTTTATTTATTTATTTTTGTTATGATAATCGAATCTAACCAATGATGCGTACCCCACCGCTACAAAAGAGAGACTGCTACTTATCAATATCTATATTGATATGGTAGGTATGGTATGGTATGTTGCATGATGCATGGTGCATTGTGCATGGTGCATGTTGCATGTTGTATGTTGCATGGTGCATGGTGCATGGTGCATGGTGCATGGTGCATGGTGCATGGTACATGGTGCATGGTGCATGGTGCATGGTGCATGGTGCATGGTGCATGGTGCATGGTGCATGGTGCATGTTGCATGTTGCATGGTGCATGTTGCATGGTGCATGGTGCATGGTGCATGGTGCATGGTGCAAGGTGCATGGTGCATGGTGCATGGTGAATGGTGCATGGTGCATGGTGCATGGTGCATGGTGCATGGTGCATGGTGCATGGTGCATGGTGCATGGTGCATGTTGCATGGTGCATGGTGCATGGTGCATGGTGCATTGTGCATTGTGCATGGTGCATTGTACACGGTGCATGGTGCATGGTGCATGGTGCATGGTGCATGGTGTATGGTGCATGGTGAATGGTGCATGGTGCATGGTGCATGGTGCGTGGTGCATGGTGCATGGTGCGTGTTGCATGTTTCATTGTGCATGGTGCATGGTGCATGGTCCTTGATGCATGGTGCATGGTGCATAGTGCATGTTGCATGGTGCATGGTGCATGGTGCATGGTGCATGGTGCATGGTGCATGGTGCATGGTGCATGGTGTATGGTGTATGGTGCATGGTGCATGGTGCATGGTGCATGGTGCATGGTGCATTGTGCATTGTGCATTGTGCATGTTGCATGTTGCATTGTACATTGTTGCATGTTGCATTGTGCATGGTGCATGCTGCATGCTGCATGGTGCATGGTGCATGCTGCATGGTGCATGTTGCATGCTGCATGGTGCATGGTGCACACAAATTAAGCAATTCATTTTTCAAATAATTTATTCAGCAGAAATTATTACAAAAACCAAAAATATGCACTAAGGGTTTTTATTTAATTTAAACATTAAAGATTGTTTCTAATTTATATAATATAATTATTCAATTAACAATATCAATATATTTTTCTTATTTTATTTATTTATTTTTGTTATGATAATCGAATCTAACCAATGATGCGTACCCCACCGCTACAAAAGAGAGACTGCTACTTATCAATATCTATATTGATATGGTAGGTATGGTATGGTATGTTGCATGATGCATGGTGCATTGTGCATGGTGCATGTTGCATGTTGTATGTTGCATGGTGCATGGTGCATGGTGCATGGTGCATGGTGCATGGTGCATGGTACATGGTGCATGGTGCATGGTGCATGGTGCATGGTGCATGGTGCATGGTGCATGGTGCATGTTGCATGTTGCATGGTGCATGTTGCATGGTGCATGGTGCATGGTGCATGGTGCATGGTGCATGGTGCAAGGTGCATGGTGCATGGTGCATGGTGAATGGTGCATGGTGCATGGTGCATGGTGCATGGTGCATGGTGCATGGTGCATGGTGCATGGTGCATGGTGCATGGTGCATGGTGCATGTTGCATGGTGCATGGTGCATGGTGCATGGTGCATTGTGCATTGTGCATGGTGCATTGTACACGGTGCATGGTGCATGGTGCATGGTGCATGGTGCATGGTGCATGGTGCATGGTGCATGGTGAATGGTGCATGGTGCATGGTGCATGGTGCATGGCGCAAGGTGCCTGGTGCATGGTGCATGGTGCATGGTGCATGGTGCAAAGTGCCTGGTGTATGGTGCATGGTGCATGGTGGTGCGAATGGTGGTGTCTTTGTCATACACATCATCTACTTATTAATAAGTTAGTTGTTGAGCGATCAATTTTTTCTTCACAAACTAAGCAATTCATTTTTAAAATAATTTATTCAGCAGACATTATTACAAAAACCAAAAATATGCACTTAGAGTTTTTATTTAATTTAAACATTAAAGATTGTTTCTAATTTATATAATATAATTATTCAATTAACAATATCAATATATTTTTCTTATTTTATTTATTTATTTTTGTTATGATAATCGAATCTAACCAATGATGCGTACCCCACCGCTACAAAAGAGAGACTGCTACTTATCAATGTCTATATTGATATGGTAGGTATGGTATGGTATGTTGCATGGTGCATGGTGCATGGTGCATGGTGCATGGTACATGGTGCATGGAGCATGGTGCATGGTGCATGGTGCATGGTGCATGGTGCATGGTGCATGGTGCATGGTGCATGGTGCATGGTGTATGGTGCATGGTGCATGGTGCATGGTGCATGGTGCATCGTGCATGGTGCATGGTGCATGGTGCATGGTGCATGGTGCATGGTGCATGGTGCATGGTGCATGGTGCATGGTGCATGGTGCATGGTGCATGGTGCATGGTGCATGGTGCATGGTGCATGGTGCATGGTGCATGGTGCATGGTGCATGGTGCATGGTGCATGGTGCATTGTGCATGGTGCATGGTGCATATTGCATGGTACATCGTGCATGGTGCATGGTGCAGGGTAAATGGTGGTGGGGGATGGTGGTGCGAATGGTGTTGTCCTTGTCATACACATCATCTACTTATTAATACCCATATTCTATGTTATAATATTAATGCGAACATGTGGTCGGTGGTTGATTTGTCAGGACGGAAGCCGCACTGATAGTTTCCTATCACAGCGTTACAATGAGGCTTCAATCGTTCGCACAGAACATTGTAAAGGATCTTATACGCAACGTTTAATAGGGATATTCCTCTATAGTTGGCCCAAGACATGGAACCGCCCTTTTTGAATGTTGTAGATTCATTAGTATAAGTACTACTATTTATTTGCAAATTATTACTTTGTGGTAGAATAATAGTTGTGTGTCTAATCTTTGAATAGAATTGTTTAGAATGAATGTTGTGTGATTGTGGAATAGATTTGCGCCTAAGTGTAGAGCACTTGTCGCAACGATATTTGTTACCACTAGCTTTCAAAACAATTACATCATCTTCTTTTAAATTTACACAATTGCAATGAAAAATACAATAACAATCACCAAAAACTATTTTTTTAGTTGTTGAGCGATAAATTTTTTCTTCACAAATTAAGCAATTCATTTTTAAAATAATTTATTCAGCAGAACTTATTAGAAAAACCAAAAATATGCACTTAGAGTTTTTATTTAATTTAAACATTAAAGATTGTTTCTAATTTATATAATATAATTATTCAATTAACAATATCAATATATTTTTCTTATTTTATTTATTTATTTTTGTTATGATAATCGAATCTAACCAATGATGCGTACCCCACCGCTACAAAAGAGAGACTGCTACTTATCAATGTCTATATAGATATGGTAGGTATGGTATGGTATGTTGCATGATGCATGGTGCATGGTGCATGATGCATGGTGCTTGATGCATGGTGCATGGTGCATGGTGCATGGTGCATGGTGCATGGTGCATGGTGCATGGTGCATGGTGCATGGTGCATGGTGCATGGTGCATGGTGCATGGTGCATGGTGCATGGTACATGGTGCATGGTGCATGGTGCATGGTGCATGGTGCATGGTGCATGGTGCATGGTGCATGGTGCATGGTGCATGGTGCATGGTGCATGGTGCATGGTGCATGGTGCATGGTGCATGGTGCATGGTGCATGGTGCATGGTGCATGGTGCATGGTGCATGGTGCATGGTGCATGGTGCATGGTGCACGGTGCATGGTGCATGGTGCATGGTGCAGGAAGCCGCACTGATAGTTTCCTATCACATCGTTACAATGAGGCTTCAATCGTTCGCACAGAATATGCATGGTGCATGGTGCATGGTGCATGGTGCACCATGCATCATGCAACATACCATACCATACGTAACATATCAATATAGGCATTGATAAGTACCAGTCTCTCTTTTGTAGCGGTGGGGTACGCATCATTGGTTAGATTCGATTATGCACCATGCACCATGCAGGGTAATGTCTCTGTAATAATCTCTCTTTTGTAGCGGTGGGGTACGCATCATTGGTTAGATTCGATTATGCACCATGCACCATGCAGGGTAAATTTATTCAGCAGAAATTATTACAAAAACCAAAAATATGCACTTAGAGTATTTATTTAATTTAAACATTAAAGATTGTTTCTAATTCATATAATATAATTATTCAATTAACAATATCAGTATATTTTTCTTATTTTATTTATTTATTTTTGTTATGATAATCGAATCTCACCAATGATGCGTACCCCACCGCTACAAAAGAGAGACTGCTACTTATCAATGTCTATATTGATATGGTAGGTATGGTATGGTATGGTATGTTGCATGATGCATGGTGCATGGTGCGTGGTGCATGGTGCATGGTGCATGGTGCATGGTGCATGGTGCATGGTGAATGGTGCATGGTGCATGGTGCATGGTGCATGGTGCATGGTGCATGGTGCATGGTGCATGGTGCATGGTGCATGGTGCATGGTGCATGGTGCATGGTGCATGGTGCATGGTGCATGGTGCATGGCGCAAGGTGCCTGGTGCATGGTGCATGGTGCATGGTGCATGGTGCAAAGTGCCTGGTGTATGGTGCATGGTGCATGGTGGTGCGAATGGTGGTGTCTTTGTCATACACATCATCTACTTATTAATAAGTTAGTTGTTGAGCGATCAATTTTTTCTTCACAAACTAAGCAATTCATTTTTAAAATAATTTATTCAGCAGACATTATTACAAAAACCAAAAATATGCACTTAGAGTTTTTATTTAATTTAAACATTAAAGATTGTTTCTAGTTTATATAATATAATTATTCAATTAACAATATCAATATATTTTTCTTATTTTATTTATTTATTTTTGTTATGATATTCGAATCTAACCAATGATGCGTACCCCACCGCTACAAAAGAGAGACTGCTACTTATCAATGTCTATATTGATATGGTAGGTATGGTATTGTGCATTGTGCATGGTGCATGGTGCATGGTGCATGGTGCATGGTGCATGGTGCATGGTGCATGGTGCATGGTGCATGGTGCATGGTGCATGTTGCATGTTGCATGGTGCATGTTGCATGGTGCATGGTGCATGGTGCATGGTGCATGGTGCAAGGTGCATGGTGCATGGTGCATGGTGAATGGTGCATGGTGCATGGTGCATGGTGCATGGTGCATGGTGCATGGTGCATGGTGCATGTTGCATGGTGCATGGTGCATGGTGCATGGTGCATTGTGCATGGTGCATTGTGCATGGTGCATTGTACACGGTGCATGGTGCATGGTGCATGGTGCATGGTGCATGGTGCATGGTGCATGGTGCATGGTGCATGGTGAATGGTGCATGGTGCATGGTGCATGGTGCATGGCGCAAGGTGCCTGGTGCATGGTGCATGGTGCATGGTGCATGGTGCATGGTGCAAAGTGCCTGGTGTATGGTGCATGGTGCATGGTGGTGCGAATGGTGGTGTCTTTGTCATACACATCATCTACTTATTAATAAGTTAGTTGTTGAGCGATCAATTTTTTCTTCACAAACTAAGCAATTCATTTTTAAAATAATTTATTCAGCAGACATTATTACAAAAACCAAAAATATGCACTTAGAGTTTTTACTTAATTTAAACATTAAAGATTGTTTCTAATTTATATAATATAATTATTCAATTAACAATATCAATATATTTTTCTTATTTTATTTATTTATTTTTGTTATGATAATCGAATCTAACCAATGATGCGTACGCCACCGCTACAAATGAGAGACTGCTACTTATCAATGTCTATATTGATATGGTAGGTATGGTATGGTATGTTGCATGATGCATGATACATGGTGCTTGGTGCATGGTGCATGGTGCATGGTGCATGGTGCATGGTACATGGTGCATGGTGCATGGTGCATGGTGCATGGTGCATGGTGCATGGTGCATGGTGCATGGTGCATGGTGCATGGTGCATGGTGCATGGTGCATGGTGCATGGTGCATGGTGCATGGTGCATGGTGCATGGTGCATGGTGCATGGTGCATGGTGCATGGTGCATGGTGCATGGTGCATGGTGCATGGTGCATGGTGCATGGTGCACGGTGCATGGTGCATGGTGCATGGTGCATGGTGCATGGTGCATGGTGCATGGTGCATGGTGCATGGTGCATGGTGCATGGTGCATGGTGCATGGTGCATGGTGCATGGTGCATGGTGCATGGTGCATGGTGCATGGTGCATGGTGCATGGTGCATGGTGCATGGTGCATTGTGCATGGTGCATGGTGCATATTGCATGGTGCATGGTGCATTGTGCATGGTGCATGGTGCATATTGCATGGTACATCGTGCATGGTGCATGGTGCAGGGTAAATGGTGGTGGGGGATGGTGGTGCGAATGGTGTTGTCCTTGTCATACACATCATCTACTTATTAATACCCATATTCTATGGTGCATGGTGCATGGTGCATGGTGCATGGTGCATGGTGCATATTGCATGGTGCATGGTGCATGGTGCATGGTGCATGGTGCATGGTGCATGGTGCATGGTGCATGGTGCATGGTGCATGGTGCATGGTGCATGGTGCATGGTGCATGGTGCATGGTGCATGGTGCATGGTGCATGGTGCATGGTGCATGGTGCATGGTGCATGGTGCATGGTGCATGGTGCATGGTGCATGGTGCATGGTGCATGGTGCATGGTGCATGGTGCATGGTGAATGGTGCATGGTGTATGGTGAATGGTGGTGCATGGTGCATGGTGCATGGAACCAATGAAAAATACAATAACAATCACCAAAAACTATTTTTTTAGTTGTTGAGCGATAAATTTTTTCTTCACAAATTAAGCAATTCATTTTTAAAATAATTTATTCAGCAGAACTTATTAGAAAAACCAAAAATATGCACTTAGAGTTTTTATTTAATTTAAACATTAAAGATTGTTTCTAATTTATATAATATAATTATTCAATTAACAATATCAATATATTTTTCTTATTTTATTTATTTATTTTTGTTATGATAATCGAATCTAACCAATGATGCGTACCCCACCGCTACAAAAGAGAGACTGCTACTTATCAATGTCTATATTGATATGGTAGGTATGGTATGGTATGTTGCATGATGCATGGTGCATGGTGCATTGTGCATGGTGCATGGTGCATGGTGCATGGTGCATGGTGCATGGTGCATGGTGCATGGTGCATGGTGCATGGTGCATGGTGCATGGTGCATGGTGCATGGTGCATGGTGCATGGTGCATGGTGCATGGTGCATGGTGCATGGTGCATGGTGCATGGTGCATGGTGCATGGTGCATGGTGCATGGTGCATGGTGCATGGTGCATGGTGCATGGTGCATGGTGCATGGTGCATGGGGCATGGTGCATGGTGCATGGTGCATGGTGCATAGTGCATGGTGCGTGGTGCATAGTGCATGGCGCATGGTGCATAGTGCATGGTGCATGGTGCATGGTGGTTGGTGCGAATGGATGTTGGTGCGAATGGTGGTGTCTTTGTCATACACATCATCTACTTATTAATATACATATTATATGTTATAATATTAAGGCGAACACCCGGTCGGTGGTTGATTTGCCAGGACGGAAGCCGCACTGATAGTTTCCTATCACATCGTTACAATGAGGCTTCAATCGTTCGCACAGAATATTGGAAATGATCTTATACGCAACGTTTAATAGGGATATTCCTCTATATCTGGCCCAGGACATGGAACCGCCCTTTTTGAATGTTGTAGATTCATTAGTATAAGTACTACTATTTATTTGCAAATTATTGGTGCATGGTGCATGGTGCATGGTGCATGGTGCATGGTGCATGGTGCATGGTGCATGGTGCATGGTGCATGGTGCATGGTGCATGGTGCATGGTGCATGGTGCATGGTGCATGTTTCATGGTGCATGTTGCATGTTGCATGTTGCATGGTGCATGGTGCATGGTGCATGGTGCATTGTGCATGGTGCATGGTGCATGGTGCATGGTGCATGGTGCATGGTGCATGGTGCATGGTGTATGGTGCATGGTGCATGGTGCATGGTGCGTGGTGCATGGTGCATGGTGCATGGTGCATGATGCATGGTGCATGGTGCATCGTGCATGGTGCATGGTGCATGGCGCATGGTGCATGGTGCATGTTTCATGGTACATGGTGCATGTTGCATGGTGCATGGTGCATGGTGCATGGTACATGGTGCATGGTGCATGGTGCATGGTGCATGGTGCATGGTGCATGGTGCATGGTGCATGGTGCATGGTGCATGGTGCATGGTGCATGGTGCATGGTGCATGGTGCATGGTGCATGGTGCATGGTGCATTGTACATGGTGCATTGTGCATGGTGCATTGTGCATGGTGCATGGTGCATGGTGCATGGTGCATGGTGCATGGTGCATGGTGCATGGTGCATGGTGCATGGTGCATGGTGCATTGTGCATGGTGCATGGTGCATGGTGCATGGTGCATGGTGCATGGTGCATGGTGCATGGTGCATGGTGCATGGTGCATGGTACATGGTGCATTGTGCATTGTGCATGGTGCATGGAAAGGATATTGGAATATTGAAAAGGATCTTATACGCAAAGTTTAATAGGGATATTCCTCAATAGTTGGCCCAAGACATGGAACCGCCCTTTTTGAATGTTGTAGATTTATTAGTATAAGTACTACTATTTATTTGCAAATTATTACTTTGTGGTAGAATAATAGTTGTGTTTCTAATCTTTGAATAGAATTGTTTAGAATAAATGTTGTGTGATTGTTGAATAGATTTGCGCCTAAGTGTAGAGCACTTGTCGCAACGATATTTGTTACCACTAGCTTTCAAAACAATTACATCATCTTCTTTTAAATTTAATTTTAATTTATATAATATAATTATTCTATATAATATAATTTATATAATATAATTATTCTATATAATATAATTTATATAATATACTTAACAATATCAATATATTTTTCTTATTTTATTTATTTATTTTTGTTATGATATTCGAATCTAACCAATGATGCGTACCCCACCGCTACAAAAGAGAGACTGCTACTTATCAATGTCTATATTGATATGGTAGGTATGGTATGATGCATGATGCATGATGCATGGTGCATGGTGCATGGTGCATGGTGCATGGTGCATGGTGCATGGTGCATGAAGCATGGTGCATGAAGCATGGTGCATGGTGCATGGTGCATGGTGCATGGTGCATGGTGCATGGTGCATGGTGCATGGTGCATGGTGCATGGTGCATGGTGCATGGTGCATGGTGCATGGTGCATGGTGCATGGTGCATGGTGCATGGTGCATGGTGCATGGTGCATGGTGCATGGTGCATGGTGCATGGTGCATGGTGCATGGTGCATGGTGCATGGTGCTATTTTTTTAGTTGTTGAGCGATAAATTTTTTCTTCACAAATTAAGCGATTCATTTTTAAAATAATTTATTCAGCAGAAATTATTACAAAAACCAAAAATATGCCCTTAGAGTTTTTATTTAATTTAAACATTAAAGATTGTTTCTAATTTATATAATATAATTATTTAATTAACAATATCCATATATTTTTCTTGTTTTATTTATTTATTTTTGTTATGATAATCGAATATAACCAATGATGCGTACCCCACCGCTACAAAAGAGAGACTGCTACTTATCAATGTCTATATTAATATCCATATTATATGTTATAATATTAATGCGAACACCTGGTCGGTGGTTGATTTGCCAGGACGGAAGCCGCACTGATAGTTTCCTATCACATCGTTACAATGAGGCTTCAATCGTTCGCACAGAATATTGGAAAGGATCTTATACGCAACGTTTAATAGGGATATTCCTCTATATAATATAATTATTCTATATAATATAATTTATATAATATAATTATTCTATATAATATAATTTATATAATATAATTAACAATATCAATATATTTTTCTTATTTTATTTATTTATTTTTGTTATGATATTCGAATCTAACCAATGATGCGTACCCCACCGCTACAAAAGAGAGACTGCTACTTATCAATGTCTATATTGATATGGTAGGTATGGTATGGTATGTTGCATGATGCATGATGCATGGTGCATGGTGCATGATGCATGGTGCATGGTGCATGAAGCATGGTGCATGGTGCATGGTGCATGGTGCATGGTGCATGGTGCATGGTGCATGGTGCATGGTGCATGGTGCATGGTGCATGGTGCATGGTGCATGGTGCATGGTGCATGGTGCATGGTGCATGGTGCATGGTGCATGGTGCATGGTGCATGGTGCATGGTGCATGGTGCATGGTGCATGGTGCATGGTGCATGGTGCATGGTGCATGGTGCATGGTGCATGGTGCATGGTGCATGGTGCATGGTGCATGGTGCATGGTGCATGGTGCATGGTGCATGGTGCATGGTGTATGGTGCATGGTGCATGGTGCATGGTGCATGGTGCATGGTGCATGTTGCATGGTGCATGGTGCATGGTGCATGGTGCATGGTGCATGGTGCATGGTGCATGGTGCATGTTGCATGGTGCATGTTGCATTGTGCATTGTGCATGGTGCATTGTGCATGGTGCATTGTGCATGGTGCATGGTGCATTGTGCATGGTGCATTGTGCATGGTGCATGGTGCATGGTGCATGGTGCATGGTGCATGGTGCATGGTGCATGGAGCATGGTGCATAGTGCATGGTGTATGGTGTATGGTGCATGGTGCATGGTGCATGTTGCATGGTGCATGGTGCATGGTGCATGTTGCATGTTGCATGGTGAATGGTGCGTGGTGCATGGTGAATGGTGCTAGGTGCATGGCGCAAGGTGCCTGGTGCATGGTGCATGGTGGTGCGAATGGTGGTGTCTTTGTCATACACATCATCTACTTATTAATAAGTTAGTTGTTGAGCGATACATTTTTTCTTCACAAACTAAGCAATTCATTTTTAAAATAATTTATTCAGCTTCTGTTTCTAATTTATATAATATAAATATTCAATTAACAATATAAATATATTTTTCTTATTTTATTTATTTATTTTTGTTATGATATTCGAATCTAACCAATGATGCGTACCCCACAGCTACAAAAGAGAGACTGCTACTTATCAATGTCTATATTGATATGGTAGGTATGGTATGGTATGTTGCATGATGCATGATGCATGATGCATGGTGCATGGTGCATGGTGCATGGTACATGGTGCATGGTGCATGGTGCATGTTGCATGTTGCATGTTGCATGTTGCATGTTGCATGTTGCATATTGCATGTTGCATGGTGCATGGTGCATGGTGCATGGTGCATGGTTCATAGTGCATGGTGCATGGTGCATGGTGCATGGTGCATGGTGCATGGTGCATGGTGCATGGTGCATGGTGCATGGTGCATGGTGCATGGTGCATGGTGCATGGTGCATGGTGCATGGTGCATGGTGCATGGTGCATGGTGCATGGTGCATGGTGCATGGTGCATGGTGCATGGTGCATGGTGCATGGTGCATGGTGCATGGTGCATGGTGCATGGTGCATGGTGCATGGTGCATGGTGCATGGTGCATGGTGCATTGTGCATGGTGCATGGTGCATGGTGCATGGTGCATGGTGCATGGTACATGGTGCATGGAAAGGATATTGGAATATAGAAAAGGATCTTATACGCAAAGTTTAATAGGGATATTCCTCAATAGTTGGCCCAAGATTTGCGCCTAAGTGTAGAGAACTTGTCGCAACGATATTTGTTACCACTAGCTGTCAAAACAATTACATCATCTTCTGTTAAATTTACACAATTGCAATGAAAAATACAATAGCAATCACCAAAAACATGTTGCATGCATGGTGCATGTTGCATGGTGCATGTTGCATGTTGATGTTGCATGTTGCATGGTGCATGGTGCATGGTGCATGGTGCATGGTGCATGGTGCATGGTGCATGGTGCATGGTGCATGGTGCATGGTGCATGGTGCATGGTGGTGCGAATGGTGGTGTCTTTGTCATACACATCATCTACTTATTAATAAGTTAGTTGTTGAGCGATACATTTTTTCTTCACAAACTAAGCAATTCATTTTCAAAATAATTTATTCAGCTTCTGTTTCTAATTTATATAATATAAATATTCAATTAACAATATCAATATATTTTTCTTATTTTATTTATTTATTTTTGTTATGATATTCGAATCTAACCAATGATGCGTACCCCACAGCTACAAAAGAGAGACTGCTACTTATCAATGTCTATATTGATATGGTAGGTATGGTATGGTATGTTGCATGATGCATGATGCATGATGCATGGTGCATGGTGCATGGTACATGGTGCATGTTGCATGTTGCATATTGCATGTTGCATGGTGCATGGTGCATGGTGCATGGTGCATGGTGCATGGTGCATGGTGCATGGTGCATGGTTCATAGTGCATGGTGCTTGGTGCATGGTGCATGGTGCATGGTGCATGGTGCATGGTGCATTGTGCATGGTGCATGGTGCATGGTGCATGGTGCATGGTGCATGGTGCATGGTGCATGGTGCATGGTGCATGGTGCATGGTGCATGGTGCATGGTGCATGGTGCATGGTGCATGGTGCATGGTGCATGGTGCATGGTGCATGGTGCATGGTGCATGGTGCATGGTGCATGGTGCATTGTGCATGGTGCATGGTGCATGGTGCATGGTGCATGGTGCATGGTGCATGGTGCATGGTGCATGGTGCATGGTGCATGGTGCATGGTGCATGGTGCATGGTGCATGGTGCATTGTGCATGGTGCATGGTGCATGGTGCATGGTGCATGGTGCATGGTGCATGGTGCATGGTGCATGGTGCATGGTGCATGGTGCATGGTGCATGGTGCATGGTGCATGGTGCATGGTGCATGGTGCATGGTGCATGGTGCATGGTGCATGGTGCATGGTGCATGGTGCATGGTGCATGGTGCATGGTGCATGGTGCATGGTGCATGGTGCATGGTGCATGGTGCATGGTGCATGGTGCATGGTGCAGGGTAAATGGTGGTGGGGGATGGTGGTTGGAATGGTGTTGTCTTTGTCATACACATCATATACTTATTAATATCCATATTCTATGTTATAATATTAATGCGAACACCTGGTCTGTGGTTGGTTTGTCAGGACGGAAGCCGCACTGATAGTTTCCTATCACAGCGTTACAATGAGGCTTCAATCGTTCGCACAGAATATTGGAAAGGATCTTATACGCAACGTTTAATAGGGATATTCCTCTATAGTTGGCCCAAGACATGGAACCGCCCTTTTTGAATGTTGTAGATTCATTAGTAAAAGTACTACTATTTATTTGCAAATTATTACTTTGTGGTAGCATAATAGTTGTGTTTCTGATCTTTGAACAGAATGTTTAGAATAAATGTTGTGTGATTGTTGAATAGATTTGCGCCTAAGTGTAGAACACTTGTCGCAACGATATTTGTTACCACTAGCTTTCAAAACAATAACATCATCTTCTTTTCAATTTACACAATTGCAATGAAAAATACAATAGCAATCACCAAAAACTATTTTTTTAGTTGTTGAGCGATAAATTTTTTCCTCACAAATTAAGCAATTCATTTTTAAAATAATTTATTCAGCAGACATTATTACAAAAACCAAAAATATGCACTTAGAGTTTTTATTTAATTTAAACATTAAAGATTGTTTCTAATTTATATAAGATAATTATTCAATTAACAATATCAATATATTTTTCTTATTTTATTTATTTATTTTTGTTATGATAATCGAATCTAACCAATGATGCGTACCCCACCGCTACAAAAGAGAGACTGCTACTTATCAATGTCTGTATTGAAATGGTAGGTATGGTATGGATGTTGCATGATGCATAATGCATGGCGCATGGTGCATGGTGCATGGTGCATGGTGCATGGTGCATGGTGCATGGTGCATGGTGCATGGTGCATGGTGCATGGTGCATGGTGCATGGTGCATGGTGCATGGTGCATGGTACATGGTGCATGGTGCATGGTGCATGGTGCATGGTGCATGGTGCATGGTGCATGGTGCATGGTGCATGGTGCATGGTGCATGGTGCGTGGTGCATGGTGCATGGTGCATGGTGCATGGTGCATGGTGCATGGTGCATGGTGCATGGTGCATGGTGCATGGTGCATGGTGCGTGGTGCATTGTGCATGGTGCATGGTGCACTGTGCATGGTGCATGGTGTATGATGCGTGGTGCATGGTGCATGGTGCATGGTGCATGGTGCATGGTGCATGGTGCATGGTGCATGGTGCATGGTGCATGGTGCATGGTGCATGGTGCATGGTGCATGATGCATGGTACATGGTGCATGGTGCATGGTGCATGGTGCATGGTGCATGGTGCATGGTGCAGGGTAAATGGTGGTGGAGGATGGTGGTGCGAATATTGGTGTCTTTGTCATACACATCATCTACTTATTAATATCCATATTCTATGTTATAATATTAATGCGAACACCTGGTCGGTGGTTGATTTGCCAGGCTTCAATCGTTCGCACAGAATATTGGAAAGGATCTTATACGCAACGTTTAATAGGGATATTCCTCTATAGTAGGCCCAAGACATATAACCGCCCTTTTTGAATGTTGATTGCTATTGTATTTTGCACCATGCGCCATGCACAATGCACCATGCACCATGCACCATGTACCATGCACCATGCACCATGCACCATGCACCATGCACCATGCACCATGCACCATGCACCATGCACCATGCACCATGCACCATGCACCATGCACCATGTACCATGCACCATGCACCATGCACCATGCACCATGCACCATGCACCATGCACCATGCACCATGCAACATGCACCATGCACCATGCACCATGCACCATGCACCATGCACCATGCACCATGCACCATGCACCATGCACCATGCACCATGCACCATGCACCATGCACCATGCACCATGCACCATGCACCATGCACCATGCACCATGCACCATGCACCATGCACCATGCACCATGCACCATGCACCATGCACCATGCACCATGCACCATGCACCATGCACCATGCACCATGCACCATGCACCATGCACCATGAACCATGCACCATGCACCATGCACCATGCACCATGCACCATGCATCATGCACCATGCACCATGCACCATGAACCATGCACCATGCACCATGCACCATGCACCATGCACCATGCACCATGCACCATGCACCATGTACCATACCATACCTACCATATCAATATAGACATTGATAAGTAGCAGTCTCTCTTTTGTAGCGGTGGGGTACGCATCATTAGTTAGATTCGATTATCATAACAAAAATAAATAAATAAAATAAGAAAAATATATTGATATTGTTAATTGAATAATTATATTATATAAATTAGAAACAATCTTTAATGTTTAAAATAAATAAAAACTCTAAGTGCATATTTTTGGTTTTTGTAATAATTTCTGCTGAATAAATTATTTTAAAAATGAATTGCTTAATTTGTGAAGAAAAAATTTTTCGCTCAACAACTAAAGAAATAGTTTTTGGTGATTGACCATGCACTATGCACCATGCACCATGCACCATGCATCATGCAAGATACCATACCATACCTACCACATCAATATAGACATTGAAAAGTAGCAGTCTCTCTTTTGTAGCGGTGGGGTACGCATCATTGGTTAGATTCGATTATCATAACAAGAATAAATAAATAAAATAAGAAAAATATATTCATATTGTTAATTGAATAATTATATTATATAAATTAGAAACAATCTTTAATGTTTAAATTAAATAAAAACTCTAAGTGCATATTTTTGGTTTTTGTAATAATTTCTGCTGAATAAATTATTTTAAAAATGAATTGCTTAATTTGTGAAGAAAAATTTATCGCTCAACAACTAAAAAAATAGTTTTTGCATCATGCAACATAAACTATCATACCTACCATATCATTATAGACATTGATAAGTGGCAGTCTCTCTTTTGTAGCGGTGGGGTACGCATCAGTGGTTAGATTCGATTATCATAACAAAAATAAATAAATAAAATAAGAAAAATATATTGATATTATTAATTGAATAATTATATTATATAAATTAGAAACAATCTTTAATGTCTAAATTAAATAAAAACTCTAAGTGCATATTTTTGGTTTTTGTAATAATTTCTGCTCAATAAATTATTTTTAAAATGAATTGCTTAATTTGTGAAGAAAAAATTTATCGCTCAACAACTAAAAAAATAGTTTTTGGTTATTGACCATGCACCATGCACCATGCACCATGCACCATGCACCATGCACCATGCATCATGCATCATGCAACATACCATATCATATCTACCATATCAATATAGACATTGATAAGTAGCAGTCTCTCTTTTGTAGCGGTGGGGTACGCATCATTAGTTAGATTCGATTATCATAACAAAAATAAATAAATAAAATAAGAAAAATATATTGATATTGTTAATTGAATAATTATATTATATAAATTAGAAACAATCTTTAATGTTTAAAATAAATAAAAACTCTAAGTGCATATTTTTGGTTTTTGTAATAATTTCTGCTGAATAAATTATTTTAAAAATGAATTGCTTAATTTGTGAAGAAAAATTTATCGCACAACAACTAAAAAAATAGTTTTTGGTGATTGCTATTGTATTTTTCATTGCAATTGTGTAAATTTAAAAGAAGATGATGTAATTGTTTTGAAAGCTAGTGGTAACAAATATCGTTGTGACAAGTGCTCTAAAGAGAGACTGCTACTTATCAATGTCTATATTGATATGGTAGGTATGGTATGGTATGTTGCATGATGCATGATGAATGGTGCATGGTGCATTGTGAATGGTGCATGGTGCATGGTGCATGGTGCATGGTGCATGGTGCATGGTGCATGGTGCATGGTGCATGGTGCATGGTGCATGGTGCATGGTGCATGGTGCATGGTGCATGGTGCATGGTGCATGGTGCATGGTGCATGGTGCATGGTGCATGGTGCATGGTGCATGGTGCATGGTGCATGGTGCATGGTGCATGGTGCATGGTGCATGGTGCATGGTGCATGGTGCATGGTGCATGGTTATTTTATTTATTTATTTTTGTTATGATAATCGAATCTAACCAATGATGCGTACCCCACCGCTACAAAAGAGAGACTGCTACTTATCAATGTCTATATTGATATGGTAGGTATGGTATGGTATGTTGCATGATGCATGCTTCATGGTGCATGGTGCATGGTGCATGGTGCATGGTGCATGGTGCATGGTGCATGGTGCATGGTGCATGGTGCATGGTGCATGGTGCATGGTGCATGGTGCATGGTGCATGGTGCATGGTGCATGGTGCATGGTGCATGGTGCATGGTGCATAGTGCATGTTGCATGATCAGTTTCATATCACAGCGTTACAATGAGGCTTCAATCGTTCGCACAGAATATTGGAAAGGATCTTATACGCAACGTTTAAAAGGGATATTCCTCTATAGTTGGCCCAGGACATGGAACCGCCCTTTTTGAATGTTGTAGATTCATTAGTATAAGTACTACTATTTATTTGCAAATTATTACATGTTGCATGGTACATGTTGCATGGTGAATGGTGCATCGTGCATGGTGCATGGTGCATGGTGCATGGTGCATGGTGCATGGTGCATGGTGCATGGTGCATGGTGCATGGTGCATGGTGCATGGTGCATGGTGCATGGTGCATGGTGCATGGTGCATGGTGCATGGTGCATGGTGCATGGTGCATGGTGCATGGTGCATGGTGCATTGTGCATGGTGCATGGTGCATGATGCATGGTGCATGGTGCATGGTGCATGGTGCATGGTGCATGGTGCATGGTGCATGGTGTAAAGTGCATGGTGCATGGTGCATGGTGCATGGTGCATGGTGCATGGTGCATGGTGCATGGTGCATGGTGCATGGTGCATGGTGCATGGTGCATGGTGCATGGTGCATGGTGCATGGTGCATGGTGCATGGTGCATGGTACATGTTGCATGGTGAATGGTGCATCGTGCATGGTGCATGGTGCATGTTGCATGGTGCATGGTGCATGGTGCATGGTGCATGGTGCATGGTGCATGGTGCATGGTGCATGGTGCATGATGCATGGTGCATGGTGCATGGTACATGGTGCATTGTGCATGGTGCATGGTGCATGGTGCATGGTGCATGGTGCATGGTGCATGGTGCATGGTGCATGGTGCATGGTGCATGGTGCATGGTGCATGGTGCATGGTGCATGGTGCATGGTGCATGGTGCATGGTGCATGGTGCATGGTGCATGGTGCATGGTGCATGGTGCATGGTGCATGGTGCATGGTGCATGGTGCATGGTGCATGGTGCATGGTGCATGGTGCATGGTGCATGGTGCATGGTGCATGGTGCATGGTGCATGGTGCATGGTGCATGGTGCATGGTGCATGGTGCATGGTGCATGGTGCATGGTGCATGGTGCATGGTGCATGGTGCATGGTGCATGGTGCATGGTGCATGGTGCATGGTGCATGGTGCATGGTGCATGGTGCATGGTGCATGGTGCATGGTGCGTGGTGCATGGTGCATGGTGCATGGTGCATGGTGCATGGTGCATGGTGCATGGTGCAGGGTAAATGGTGGTGGGGGATGGTGGTTGGAATGGTGTTGTCTTTGTCATACACATCATATACTTATTAATATCCATATTCTATGTTATAATATTAATGCGAACACCTGGTCTGTGGTTGGTTTGTCAGGACGGAAGCCGCACTGATAGTTTCCTATCACAGCGTTACAATGAGGCTTCAATCGTTCGCACAGAATATTAAAAAGGATCTTATACGCCACGTTTAATAGGGATATTCCTCTATAGTTGGCCCAAGACATGGAACCGCCCTTTTTGAATGTTGTAGATTCATTAGTAAAAGTACTACTATTTATTTGCAAATTATTACTTTGTGGTAGTATAATAGTTGTGTTTCTGATCTTTGAATAGAATGTTTAGAATAAATGTTGTGTGATTGTTGAATAGATTTGCGCCTAAGTGTAGAACACTTGTCGCAACGATATTTGTTACCACTAGCTTTCAAAACAATAACATCATCTTCTTTTAAATTTACACAATTGCAATGAAAAATACAATAGCAATCACCAAAAACTATTTTTTTAGTTGTTGAGCGATAAATTTTTTCCTCACAAATTAAGCAATTCATTTTTAAAATAATTTATTCATCAGACATTATTACAAAAACCAAAAATATGCACTTAGAGTTTTTATTTAATTTCAACATTAAAGATTGTTTCTAATTTATATAAGATAATTATTCAATTAACAATATCAATATATTTTTCTTATTTTATTTATTTATTTTTGTTATGATAATCGAATCTAACCAATGATGCGTACCCCACCGCTACAAAAGAGAGACTGCTACTTATCAATGTCTATATTGATATGGTAGGTATGGTATGGATGTTGCATGATGCATAATGCATGGTGCATGGTGCATGGTGCATGGTGCATGGTGCATGGTGCATGGTGCATGGTGCATGGTACATGGTGCATGGTGCATGGTGCATGGTGCATGGTGCATGGTGCATGGTGCATGGTGCATGGTGCATGGTACATGGTGCATGGTGCATGGTGCATGATGCATGGTGCATGGTGCATGGTGCAGGGTAAATGGTGGTGGAGGATGGTGGTGCGAATATTGGTTTCTTTGTCATACACATCATCTACTTATTAATATCCATATTCTATGTTATAATATTAATGCGAACACCTGGTCGGTGGTTGATTTGCCAGGCTTCAATCGTTCGCACAGAATATTGGAAAGGATCTTATACGCAACGTTTAATAGGGATATTCCTCTATAGTAGGCCCAAGACATATAACCGCCCTTTTTGAATGTTGATTGCTATTGTATTTTGCACCATGCACCATGCACTATGCACCATGCACCATGCACCATGCACCACGCACCATGCACCATGCACCATGCACCATGCACCATGCACCATGCACCATGCACCATGCACCATGCACCATGCACCATGCACCATGCACCATGCACCATGCACCATGCACCATGCACCATGCACCATGCACCATGCACCATGCACCATGCACCATGCACCATGCACCATGCACCATGCACCATGCACCATGCACCATGCACCATGCACCATGCACCATGCACCATGCACCATGCACCATGCACCATGCACCATGCACCATGCACCATGCACCATGCACCATGCACCATGCACCATGCACCATGCACCATGCACCATGCACCATGCACCATGCACCATGCACCATGCACCATGCACCATGCACTATGCACTATGCACCATGCACCACGCACTATGCACCACGCACCATGCACCATGCACCATGCACCATGCACCATGCACCATGCACCATGCACCATGCACCATGCACCATGCACCATGCACCATGCACCATGCACCATGCACCATGCACCATGCACCATGCACCATGCACCATGCACCATGCACCATGCACCATGCACCATGCACCATGCACCATGCACCATGCACCATGCACCATGCACCATGCACCATGCACCATGCACCATGCACTATGCATCATGCATCATGTAACATACCATACCATACCTACCATATCAATATAGACATTGATAAGTAGCCGTCTCGCTTTTGTAGCGGTGGGGTACGCATCATTGGTTATATTCGATTATCATAACAAAAATAAATAAAAAAAATAAGAAAAATATATGGATATTGTTAATTGAATAATTATTTTATATAAATTAGAAACAATCTTTAATGTTTAAATTAAATAATAACAAAAATAAATAAATAAAATGAGAAAAAAATATTGATATTGTTAATTGAATAATTATATTATATAAATTAGAAACAATCTTTAATGTTTAAATTAAATAAAAACTCTAAGTGCATATTTTTGGTTTTTGTAATAATTTCTGCTGAATAAATTATTTTAAAAATGAATCGCTTAATTTGTGAAGAAAAAATTTATCGCTCAACAACTAAAAAAATAGTTTTTGGTGAAAAATACAATTTGCATTGCAATTGTGTAAATTTAAAAGAAGATGATGTTGAATCCTGTAGCTGACCTAAAAACGCACAAAAGAACAACAAATCAACAAAACAATCGGTACTTACCTGACTAACACCAAACATCATGTTTCACTAGGATTCATCTGATGTCCTCTTATATTGATTTTTTCTTTTGTTATTTCAATCTTTTTTTTTGTTGTTTAAAAACAATCAATAACTTTAATTTTAATCATTTTTAAAATGTATTTTATTTTTATTTTAATTTAAAACTATGTAAATTTGAAAATATATCAAATTATAAATAATAAATAAATTCAAACTGTCAAAAATGATCAATAGAAATTCCTATGTCAAAACTATGATAAGGTAGTTGCGCGGTAACGTTTTTATTCAATCGGTAATTTTCAATCGATAACTTAATGAAGGTCATTTTTTTTGTCCTTATTTCAAGGTTTTCTGGTCATTGACCATATCGGTTATTTTTAAACTTACAGTTTAAAATTTAGGATTACATTTTTATTTTTTTTGAATTTAAGGACTCACTTGAAAATCGTTTTGCGTGCGCGTAACATCATAGTCGTCCGATATACAAAATCGGAAATCCTTATAGAATAATAATAGTCGTCCGAGATACACACAAGATCGGAAATCATTATATGTATAAATAGAAAAGTGTTGATAGTCTTCCAAGTGAAATTAGTTAATAACTTTCAAATAATTTTAATAATTTAAATAAATAATAATTAAATAAAAGACATTGTATTATATAAATTACGTTAAGTTACCTTTGTTTTAAATTTGTGGAGGAAAATATTTATCTTTGAAAATAAACATTTAAGCTCATTAGAAAGCATATTAAGTTCAACACAAAACATTTTGAACATTTGTATTATATAGATTAAGTTAAGTTGTAAATTGTATTAAATTTATGAATAAAAATTTATCTTTGAAATAAAACATTTTTAAATTCAGTACAAAACATTTTGGTCCTTCGAACCGGATAGTAAAAAAAAAAATATAATAAAAATTACTTTTACAAAAATAAAATTCAAAATTTTAAATTGAAAAGTGTTCACAAAACTTTAAGGAAAAGGGATTAATTAGTGGTGTATTGGTTTATCACGGTACGGTTACGGTAAACGGTATTACGGTCACGGAATACGGTATTACGGTTACGATCATCATCAACCCGACAGAGGTGCAGATTGGCAGTAAACAGGTCAGTGTGGTTTTAATCTATTATTAAAATTTTAAAATGCAAGACTTAATAAATAAGCAACTGGCGCATCAGGAGATGCTAGAGAACTGTTTTATTAATTATAAAAAGGCAGGGAAAGATAAAAGGACAAAAACCTTTTATGAAAAAAGATTGGCTGCGTTCCAGGATTATTGGAACAAATTTGTTGAGGGTCATCAAGTTATACTAACAAAACGTTATACGGAGAAGGATGTGACCAAGAAATATGATTACTTCGAGAACGATGTGTTCTCAGAAGTAGAATCATTCTATTACAACAATTCTGAAACAATGCAAAATCGATATGAGGAACTGTTAAACGAAGGTTCGAAACTATCGAATGAAAGCCTCATCGAATCACAAAAATCGAAGCCAGACCTGGAATGTGGTCTGAGACTCCCGAAAATTTCATTGGACAAGTTTGATGGAGACTACAAAAAATGGCCAACCTTTTTTGATTTATTTAAAACCATGGTGCATGAAAACAATTCTATAGGTTCCGTTCAAAAACTACAATACTTGAAGATGTATCTAACAGGCAAGCCAGAACAACTACTAAGATCGTATCAAGTAACCGCAAAAAATTATGTCCCAGCATGGTCCCTATTGCAGGATCGGTATGATAACAAAAAGGTGCTGGTAAATACCCAACTAAAAACACTATTTTTTCAAACAAAAATACATCAAGAATCTGCTCAAGGTGTTCGGGGATTATTAGACACCACCTTGGACTGCTTGCACGCGTTAGAAAATTTAGATATAAGGACAAACAATTGGGATCCTATTTTGGTTTTCCAAACAATAAATAAGTTGCCACCAGAGACACAAGAACTGTGGGAGCAGGAAATTTGTAAGGAGAAACAGTATCCATCTTGGGCAATTTTAAAGGAATTTTTAGAAGCAAGATTTCGAACCTTAGAAGCAATAGATAGCAGGAAATCCCCACAGAAGGCTCATAAAAATAATTTCAATAGTCAAAGGAATAAATCTTATACCCAAGCATTTCATGCTGCCACTGCAGTTTCATGTCCATTATGTCAAGGTCCTCACAACATTCGGAATTGCGACAAATTTCTACAGTTAAACCAAGCCAAACGTTTTGAATTCACAAAGGTAAAGGCTCTATGTTTAAATTGTCTAGGATCAGGTCATCGATTTATGAATTGTCCAAGCACCAAGACCTGTCTTCAGTGTAACAAGAGACATCACACGTTACTACACAAACAAAATGACTCTAGTTCAGATCCAACTCAACCTCATCAAGGAAATCAAATTCAAATACCTCATAGCTCAAGTTGGTTGCCTAATCAACAAATAACAACGAGTCACGTGTCCAAAAGGGATCACGGTCAAATTCTATTAGCAACAGCACTGGTCAGAATTGTAACTTCAGTGGGAAAACAGAGTATTGTTAGAGCGTTAATCGACCAAGGATCACAGGCGTCATTTATTACCGAAAGAATTGTACAACAACTAGGTTTAAGGAAAGAACAAGTTCGGGCTACTGTACATGGCATAGGAAGAGGTCAAGCTCAACAAATAACATCCAGAGTCAAGTTTTATCTCCATACCCTGACTAATGACAGGACATTAGAAGTAGAGGGCCTCGTATTAAATAGAGTAGTTGGACAATTACCAACATCAAGGGTAATTGCACAAAACTGGGACCATTTACATGGTTTAGAGCTGGCAGATCCACAATATTATCAGTCTGGTCCAGTAGATTTGTTACTTGGTGCAGATGTGTTTAGCTCTATAATTTTAGAGGGCCTCATAAAGGGCAATCCGGGTTCGCCTATTGCTCAAAAAACCATCTTTGGATGGATCTTGTCAGGAAATGTTGAGGGCACATGTCAGCCATCAGAAATCCAAATCAATAATTTTCATCTTTGTGCAGAATTAAATACTCAACTAAAGGCCTTTTGGGAATTAGAAGAAGTACCACAACAATCGAAGTGCACATCAGAAGAAGCCGAATGTGAAGATTATTTCAAAAAAACCACAGTTCGTCTAAAAACCGGACAATATGAAGTCGCTCTACCACTTAGAGAGCCATCCAATGAACATCATTTAGGTAAATCAAGAGATATAGCTGTTTGTCGACTGCTTCAACTGGAAAATAAATTCAGAAGTAACCCACAACTCAAAAGGGAATACATGAAATGCCTCCAAGAATACCAGGATATGGGTCATATGATAGAAGTGACAAAGAACGAAGATATGTTTGCAACTAACAATTCTGTTTTTTGTCATTACAAGTGTTGTTATCTTCCTCACCATGCAGTAATTAAAGAATCTAGCACGACCACCAAACTACGAGTGGTCTTTGATGCATCCAGAAGTACAAAAAGTGGGCTGTCATTAAACGATATGCTGTTGAAGGGCCCAGTGGTTCAGGATGATCTTTTCCAAATTCTGCTGCGTTGGAGAAAACATCGCATTGCATTCACTGCCGATATCGAAAAAATGTATCGGCAAATTAAAGTGAGAGATTGTGACACAGAATTACAAAGAATAGTTTGGCGAGAATCAGCGGATCATCCAATAAAGGATTACAAATTAGTCACTGTCACTTTTGGAACAAAAAGTGCTCCGTATCTTGCAACTCGAACACTAAAACAAGTAGCCATTGACGGAAGGCAACTCTATCCTTTAGGAGCAACAATAATGAATGATTTTTACGTTGATGATCTCTTATCGGGTGCCGACACTCCAAGAGAAGCTAAAGAGATTCAATCTCAAATTCTAAAACTACTAGATGCTGCTAAATTACCACTTAGAAAGTGGGCAACAAATTGCAGTGAACTTATCACAAACGTTGCAGAGGAAAACCTAGAGATAAATTTACTGGCAAATACAGGTAATGAGGAGACAGTGCGAACTTTGGGTATTTCGTGGAATCCGAAATTAGATAAGTGCATTTATAGCTTAAATTTGGGGAAGGTACCTGACATTTGGACAAAGCGTGGTGTATTATCACAACTAGCAAAATTGTTCGACCCACTAGGTTGGTTATCTCCCATAATTATCGTCGCAAAAATTCTGATGCAACAACTTTGGTTGTCTGGTTCCAATTGGGATGAACCAGTTAGTCGAGAAATCGAACAGGAATGGAGAAAATATTTATTACATCTTCCAGAAATCGAAACAATCTCAATAGAACGCAATATTCCAAATTAAACCATAAAATTGAAATACATGGGTTTGCCGATGCATCGGTCAAGGCCTATGCAGGAGCAGTGTACATTTGTACAACTAATAGCTCGGGCGAAAAATCAGTTCATCTACTGGCAGCAAAAACTAAGGTTGCCCCCATAAAAACCGTTTCTCTGCCAAGGTTGGAACTCTGTGCTGCAACATTGGTAGCGAAATTAATTAAATATGTTCTAGAATCCCTTAAATGCGAACAACCAATTAAGTTATATGCATGGACAGACTCTGAAATTGTATTATCCTGGCTCAATGATCATCCATCTCGTTGGACAACCTTTGTGGCAAATCGAGTGTCCCATATACACGAAATCCTGGAACAAAACATTTGGTATCATGTTCCATCAAAACAAAATCCAGCCGATTGTGCATCTCGAGGAATGTATCCTGGTCAACTGCGGGACCATACACTTTGGTGGCATGGTCCGCAGTGGCTCAGGACACCACATGAAAATTGGCCAACGCAAAAACATCTTAACACAAATTTAGAAACACGAAAAACAATCGTTGGTCATGTTCAACTGACAAAATCATATTTCGAAACAGATTTTTCTTCATTGACAAAACTTCTCCGAGTTACTGCTTATTGCATAAGATTTGCAAACAATTGTAAAAGGACCACAGCACAGGAGACAAGCTATTTAAAAAATCATGAACTAAAGCTTGCATTGAAAATTCTAATAAAACGGGTTCAAGCACGACACTTTTCACGGGAAATATCTAAATTAGAAACATCCACATACAACGCGAGTAACAATCCCCTATCAAATTTGACACCCTTCTTAGATCACGATGGAATTGTGAGAGTAACTGGAAGATTACAACAGTCATCCTTATCCTACAACCACAAACATCCTATAATTATTCCTGATAAGGATCATTTCACACAGTTATTAATAGAAAAAACTCATAAGGAAACTTTACATGGCGGATTTCAATTAATGGCAACCATTCTAAGAGGAAATTATTGGCTGCTAAATGCACGCAACACAATACGACATCATATCCACAAATGTCTAGCGTGTTTTCGTCAAAAGGCTGAAACACGCAATCAGTTAATGGGTAATTTACCATCACCCAGAGTGCAAATTTGTCGGCCGTTCTCGCACACAGGAATCGATTACTGCGGCCCATTTGAATTGAAGACTTATAAAGGAAAAAGCACAAAAATATATAAATCGTATATATGTCTATTTGTATGTATGTCCATCAAGGCCATACACTTAGAACTCATCACAGATTTAACGAGTGAAGGTTTCATAGCAGCATTCCGACGATTCACACCAAGACGTGGATTGTGTACTGATATTTATAGTGACAATGGTACTAACTTCATTGGAGCACAGAAGGTACTTGCAAGGGAACGAAAGATAATGATTGACCAAATAAACATTGAAATTGCAGAAGCAATCGAAACAATAGGGGTAAATTTTCATTTTAACCCACCTGCGGCACCGCATTTCGGTGGTTTGTGGGAAGCAGGTGTAAGATCAACGAAATACCATCTCAAAAGAATTTTAAAAAATGATCTGCTTACATATGAAGAATTTACCACCGTATTGCATCAAATTGAGGCTTGTCTAAACTCACGACCACTGTGCGAAGTCAGTAATGATGTTGAAGATTTAAATATGCTTACACCAGCTCACTTTTTAGTAGGTGGTACATTACTAACTCCGCCTGAACCATCCATGTTGAATACAAAACTAAATCATCTAAGCCGATGGCAACATTTGCAACATTTGTATCAGAGTTTTTGGAAAAGATGGAACACAGAATATTTGACAAGATTGCAACAACGCCCAAAATGGACCAAGCAAAGTCAAAACACCAAAATTGGAGATTTGGTAATTTTAAAGGATGAAAATCTACCACCCGGTCGTTGGTTGTTAGCTCGTGTTGTCGAATTACACCCGGGTGCGGATGGGTTAGTACGCGTCGTATCCGTGAAAACAAAAAATTCGATTTTAAAACGGCCTATCAAAAAAATTTGTATTTTACCAATAACTACATAAACATAATCTACTAAAAAAAAAAAAAAAAAAAAAAACCTTGGCTTAAACTTAAATTAATACGTTAATACTAATCATAAAACTAAATCTAACTTTAGACACTTACATATCATTGATCAGCAAACATCTCAACAACAATATTTCAGCATGGAAACAATGAACACCAAACATACATTGGATCACTTGTTGACCTCGCTTTCATCGATGTCAAGAGGGGGAGTATGTTGAATCCTGTAGCTGACCTAAAAACGCACAAAAGAACAACAAGTCAACAAAACAATCGATACTTACCTGGCTAACACCAAACATCATGTTTCCCAAGGATTAGTCATCTAATGTCATCATATATTGATCTTCTTTGTTATTTTCAATCATTTGTTGGTTTTAAACCAATCAATAACTTTAAGTTTGTTCATTTGAAAGCTATTTTATTTTTATTTTTAAATATTTCCCAAAAATATTCTGTTAATTATGATTTTTTCTAATCAATTTGTCATTTGTCAATGATTTTTTTTCTAATATCTAAACACTATAATATCAAAATAAATTCAAACTGTCAAAAATGATCAACAAAAATTCCTATGTCAAAACTATGATAAGGTAGTTGCACGGTAACGTTTTTATTCAATCGGTAATTTTCAATCGATAACGTAATGAAGGTCATTTTTTATTTTGTCCTTATTTCAAGGATTTCTGGTCATTGACCATATCGGTTATTTTTTAAACTTACAGTTTAAAATTTAGTATTACATTTTTACTTTTAATAATTTTACACTTCACTTGAAAATCGTTTTGCGTGCGCGTAACATCATAGTCGTCCGATATACAAAATCGGAAATCCTTATAGAATAATAATAGTCTTCCGAGATACACACAAGATCGGAAATCATTATATGTATAAATAGAAAAGTGTTGATAGTCTTCCAAGTGAAATTAGTTAATAACTTTCAAATAATTTTAATAATTTAAATAAATAATAATTAAATAAAAGACATTGTATTATATAAATTACGTTAAGTTACCTTTGTTTTAAATTTGTGGAGGAAAATATTTATCTTTGAAAATAAACATTTAAGCTCATTAGAAAGCATATTAAGTTCAACACAAAACATTTTGAACATTTGTATTATATAGATTAAGTTAAGTTGTAAATTGTATTAAATTTATGAATAAAAATTTATCTTTGAAATAAAACATTTTTAAATTCAGTACAAAACATTTTCTTTTTACATCATCTTCTTTTAAATTTACACAATTGCAATGAAAAATACAATAGCAGTCACCAAAAACAATTTTTTTTAGTTGTTGAGCGATAAATTTTTTCTACACAAATTAAGCAATTCATTTTTAAAATAATTTATTCAGCAGAAATTATTACAAAAACCAAAAATATGCACTTAGAGTTTTTATTTAATTTAAACATTAAAGATTGTTTCTAATTTATATAATATAATTATTCAATTAACAATATCAATATATTTTTCTTATTTTATTTATTTATTTTTGTTATGATAATCGAATCTAACTAATGATGCGTACCCCACCGCTACAAAAGAGAGACTGCTACTTATCAATGTCTATATTGATATGGTAGGTATGGTATGGTATGTTTCATGATGCATGGTGCATTGTGCATGGTGCATGTTGCATGGTACATGGTGCATGGTGCATGGTGCATGGTGCATGGTGCATGTTGCATGGTGCATGGTGCATGGTGCATGGTGCATGGTGCATGGTGCATGGTGCATGGTGCATGGTGCATGGTGCATGGTGCATGGTGCATGGTGCATGGTGCATGGTGCATGGTGCATGGTGCATGGTGCGCGGTGCAGGGTGCAGGGTGCATGGTGCATGGTGCATGTTGCATGGTGCATGTTGCATGATTCATGTTGCATGTTGCATGTTGCATGTTGCATGTTGCATGTTGCATGTTGCATGTTGCATGTTGCATGTTGCATGTTGCATGTTGCATGTTGCATGTTGCATGTTGCATGTTGCATGTTGCATGTTGCATGTTGCATGTTGCATGGTGCATGTTGCATGGTGCATGGTGCATGGTGCATGGTGCATGGTGCATGGTGCATGGTGCATGGTGCATGGTGCATGGTGCATGGTGCATGGTGCATGGTGCATGGTGCATGGTGCATGGTGCATGGTGCATGGTGCATGGTGCATGGTGCATGGTGCATGGTGCATGATGCATGGTGCATGGTACATGGTACATGGTACATGGTGCATGGTGCATGGTGCATGGTGCATGGTGCATGGTGCATGGTGCATGGTGCATGGTGCATGGTGCATGGTGCATGTTGCATGGTGCATGGTGCATGGTGCATGGTGCATGTTGCATGATGCATGGTGCATGGTACATAGTACATGGTACATAGTACATGGTACATGGTGCATGGTGCATGGTGCATGGTGCATGGTGCATGGTGCATGGTGCATGGTGCATGGTGCATGGTGCATGGTGCATGGTGCATGGTGCATGGTGCATGGTGCATGGTGCATGGTGCATGGTGCATGGTACATGGTACATGGTACATGGTGCATGGTGCATGGTGCATGGTACATGGTGCATGGTGCATGGTGCATGGTGCATGGTGCATGGTGCATGGTGCAGGGTGCATGGTGCATGGTGCATGGTGCATGGTGCATGGTGCATGGTGCATGGTGCATGGTGCATGGTGCATGGTGCATGGTGCATGGTGCATGGTGCATGGTGCATGGTGCATGGTGCATGGTGCATGGTGCATGGTGCATGGTGCATGGTGCATGGTGCATGGTGCATGGTGCATGGTGCATGTTGCATGATGCATGGTACATGGTACATGGTACATGGTACATGGTGCATGGTGCATGGTGCATGGTACATGGTACATGGTGCATGGTGCATGGTGCATGGTGCATGGTGCATGGTGCATGGTGCATGGTGCATGGTGCATGGTGCATGGTGCATGGTGCATGGTGCATGGTGCATGGTGCATGGTGCATGGTACATAGTACATGGTACATAGTACATGGTACATGGTGCATGGTACATGGTGCATGGTGCATGGTGCATGGTGCATGGTGCATGGTGCATGGTGCATGGTGCATGGTGCATGGTGCATGGTGCATGTTGCATGGTGCATGGTGCATTGTCCATGGTGCATGGTGCATGGTGCATGGTGCATGGTGCATGGTGCAGGGTTAATGGAGGTGGGGGATGGTGGTGCGAATGATGGTGTCTTTGTCATACACATCATCTACTTATTAATATCCATATTCTATGTTATAATATTAATGCGAACACTTGGTCGGTTGTTGATTTGCCAGGACAGAAGCCGCACTGATAGTTTCCTATCACAGCGTTACAATGAGGCTTCAATCGTTCGCACAGAATATTGGAAAGGATCTTATACGCAACGTTTAATAGGGATATTCCTCTATAGTTGGCCCAGGACATGGAACCGCCCTTTTTGAATGTTGAAGATTCATTAGTATAAGTACTACTATTTATTTGCAAATTATTACTTTGTGGTAGAATAATAGTTGTGTTTCTAATCTTTGAATAGAATTGTTTAAAAGAAATGTGCATTGTTCATGGTGCATGGTGCATGGTGCATGGTGCATGTTGCAAGGTGCATGGTGCATGGTGCATGGTGCATGGTGCATGGTGCATGGTGCACGGTGCATGGTGCATGGTGCATGGTGCATGGTGCATGGTGCATGGTGCATGGTGCATGGTGCACAATGAGGCTTCAATCGTTCGCACAGAATATTGGAAAGGATCTTATACGCAACGTTTAATAGGGATATTCCTCTATAGTTGGCCCAGGACATGGAACCGCCCTTTTTGAATGTTGAAGATTCATTAGTATAAGTACTACTATTTATTTGCAAATTATTACTTTGTGGTAGAATAATAGTTGTGTTTCTAATCTTTGAATAGAATTGTTTAAAAGAAATGTGCATTGTTCATGGTGCATGGTGCATGGTGCATGTTGCAAGGTGCATGGTGCATGGTGCATGGTGCATGGTGCATGGTGCATGGTGCATGGTGCACGGTGCATGGTGCATGGTGCATGGTGCATGGTGCATGGTGCATGGTGCATGGTGCATGGTGCATGGTGCATGGTGCATGGTGCATGGTGCATGGTGCATGGTGCATGGTGCATGGTGCATGGTGCATGGTGCATGGTGCATGGTGCATGGTGCATGGTGCATGGTGCATGGTGCATGGTGCATGGTGCATGGTGCATGGTGCATGGTGCATGGTGCATGGTGCATGGTGCATGGTGCATGGTGCATGGTGCATGGTGCATGGTGCATGGTGCATGGTGCATGGTGCATGGTGCATGGTGCATGTTGCATGGTGCATGGTGCATGTTGCATGGTGCATGGTGCATGGTGCATGGTGCATGGTGCATGGTGCATGGTGCATGGTGCATGGTGCATGGTGCATGGTGCATGTTGCATGGTGCATGGTGCATGGTGCATGGTGCATGGTGCATGGTGCATGGTGCATGGTGCATGGTGCATGGTGCATGGTGCATGGTGCATGGTGCATGGTGCATGGTGCATGGTGCATGGTGCATGGTGCATGGTGCATGGTGCATGGTGCATGGTGCATGGTGCATGGTGCATTGTGCATGGTGCATGGTGCATGGTGCATGGTGCATGGTGCATGGTGCATGGCGCATGGCGCATGGTGCATTATGCATAGTACATGGTGCATGGTGCAAGGTGCATGGTGCATGGTGCATGGTGCATGGTGCATGGTGCATGGTGCATGGTGCATGGTGCATGGTGCATGGTGCATGGTGCATGGTGCATGGTGCATGGTGCATGGTGCATGGTGCATGGTGCATGGTGCATGGTGCATGGTGCATGGTGCATGGTGCAAGGTGCATGGTGCATGGTGCATGGTGCATCTACTTATTAATATCCATATTATATGTTATAATATTAATGCGAACACCCGGTCGGTGGTTGATTTGCCAGGACGGAAGCCGCACTGATAGTTTCCTATCGTTTAATAGGGATATTCCTCTATAGTTGGCCCAAGACATGGAACCGCCCTTTTTGAATGTTGTAGATTCATTAGTATAAGTACTACTATTTATTTGCAAATTATTACTTTGTGGTAGAATAATAGTTGTGTTTCTAATCTTTGATAAGAATTGTTTAGAATAAATGTTGTGTGATTGTTGAATAGATTTGCGCCTAAGTGTAGAGCACTTGTCGCAACTATATTTGTTACCACTAGCTTTCAAAACAATTACATCATCTTCCAAAATCTATTTTTTTGTTGTTGAGCAATAAATTTTTTCTTCACAAATTAAGCAATTCATTTACATTGTACATGGTGCATGGTGCATGGTGCATGGTGCATGGTGCATGGTGCATGGTGCATGGTGCATGGTGCATGGTGCATGGTGCATGGTGCATGGTGCATGGTGCATGTTGCATGGTGCATGGTGCATGGTGCATGGTGCAGGGTAAATGGTGGTGTAGGATGGTGGTGCGAATAGTGGTGTCTTTGTCATACACATCATCTACTTATTAATATCCATATTCTATGTTATAATATTAATGCGAACACCTGGTCGGTGGTTGATTTGCCAGGACGGAAGCCGCACTGATAGTTTCCTATCACATCGTTACATGAGGCTTCAATCGTTCGCACAGAATATTGGAAATCATCTTATACGCAACGTTTAATAGGGATCTTCCTCTATAGTTGGCCCAAGACATGGAACCGCCCTTTTTGAATGTTGTAGATTCATTAGTATAAGTACTACTATTTATTTGCAAATTATTACTTTGTGGTAGAATAATAGTTGTGTTTCTAATCTTTGAATAGAATTGTTTAGAATAAATGTTGTGTGATTGTTGAATAGATTTGCGCCTAAGTGTAGGGCACTTGTCGCAACTATATTTGTTACCACTAGCTTTCAAAACAATTACATCATCTTCCAAAAACTATTTTTTTAGTTGTTGAGCGATAAATTTTTTCTTCACAAATTAAGCAATTCATTTACATGGTGCATGGTGCATGGTGCATGGTGCATGGTGCATGGTGCATGGTGCATGGTGCATGGTGCATGGTGCATGGTGCATGGTGCATGGTGCATGGTGCATGGTGCATGGTGCATGGTGCATGGTGCATGGTGCATGTTGCATGGTGCATGGTGCATGGTGCATGGTGCAGGGTAAATGGTGGTGTAGGATGGTGGTGCGAATAGTGGTGTCTTTGTCATACACATCATCTACTTATTAATATCCATATTCTATGTTATAATATTAATGCGAACACCTGGTCGGTGGTTGATTTGCCAGGACGGAAGCCGCACTGATAGTTTCCTATCACATCGTTACATGAGGCTTCAATCGTTCGCACAGAATATTGGAAATCATCTTATACGCAACGTTTAATAGGGATCTTCCTCTATAGTTGGCCCAAGACATGGAACCGCCCTTTTTGAATGTTGTAGATTCATTAGTATAAGTACTACTATTTATTTGCAAATTATTACTTTGTGGTAGAATAATAGTTGTGTTTCTAATCTTTGAATAGAATTGTTTAGAATAAATGTTGTGTGATTGTTGAATAGATTTGCGCCTAAGTGTAGGGCACTTGTCGCAACTATATTTGTTACCACTAGCTTTCAAAACAATTACATCATCTTCCAAAAACTATTTTTTTAGTTGTTGAGCGATAAATTTTTTCTTCACAAATTAAGCAATTCATTTACATGGTGCATGGTGCATGGTGCATGGTGCATGGTGCATGGTGCATGGTGCATGGTGCATGGTGCATGGTGCTCGGTGCATGGTGCATGGTGCATGGTGCATCGTGCATGGTATATGGTGCATGGTGCATGGTGCATGGTGAATGGTGCATGGTGCATGGTGCATGGTGCATGGTGCATGGTGCATGGTGCATGGTGCATGGTGCATGGTGCATGGTGCATGGTGCATGGTGCATGGTGCATGGTGCATGGTGCATGGTGCATGGTGCATGGCGGATGGTGCATGGTGCATGGTGCATGGTGCATTGTGCATGTTGCATGTTGCATTGTGCATTGTTGCATGTTGCATTGTGCATGGTGCATGGTGCATGGTGCATGGTGCATGGTGCATGGTGCATGGTGCACACAAATTAAGCAATTCATTTTTAAAATAATTTATTCAGCAGAAATTATTACAAAAACCAAAAATATGCACTTAGAGTTTTTATTTAATTTAAACATTAAAGATTGTTTCTAATTTATATAATATAATTATTCAATTAACAATATCAATATATTTTTCTTATTTTATTTATTTATTTTTGTTATGATAATCGAATCTAACTAATGATGCGTACCCCACCGCTACAAAAGAGAGACTGCTACTTATCAATGTCTATATTGATATGGTAGGTATGGTATGGTATGTTTCATGATGCATGGTGCATGGTGCATGGTGCATGGTGCATGGTGCATGGTGGTGGAGGATGGTGGTGCGAATAGTGGTGTTTTTGTCATACACATCATCTACTTATTAATATCCATATTCTATGTTATAATATTAATGCGAACACCTGGTCGGTGGTTGATTTGCCAGGACGGAAGCCGCACTGATAGTTTCCTATCACAGCGTTACATGAGGCTTCAATCGTTCGCACAGAATATTGGAAATGATCTTATACGCTACGTTTAATAGGGATATTCCTCTATAGCTGGCCCAGGACATGGAACCGCCTTTTTTGAATGTTGTAGATTCATTAGTATAAGTACTACTATTTATTTGCAAATTATTACTTTGTGGTAGAATAAGTTTAGCAGAACGTTGGTGCATGGTGCATGGTGCATGTTGCATGTTGCATGTTGCATGTTGCATGTTGCATGTTGCATGTTGCATGTTGCATGTTGCATGTTGCATGTTGCATGTTGCATGTTGCATGTTGCATGTTGCATGTTGCATGTTGCATGGTGCATGGTTCATGGTGCATGGTGCATGGTGCATGGTGCATGGTGCATGGTACATGGTGCATGGTTCATGGTGCATGGTGCATGGTGCATGGTGCATGGTGCATGGTGCATGGTGCATGGTGCATGGTGTATGGTGCATGGTGCATGGTGCATGGTGCATGGTGCATGGTGCATGGTGCATGGTGCATGGTGCATGGTGCATGGTGCATGGTGCATGGTGCATGGTGCATGGTGCATGGTGCATGGTGCATGGTGCATGGTGCATGGTGCATGTTGCATGATGCATGCAGTTTCCTATCACAGCGTTACATGAGGCTTCAATCGTTCGGTGTATGGTGCATGGTGCATGGTGCATGGTACATGGTGCATGGTTCATGGTGCATGGTGCATGGTGCATGGTGCATGGTGCATGGTGCATGGTGCATGGTGCATGGTGCATGGTGCATGGTGTATGGTGCATGGTGCATGGTGCATGGTGCATGGTGCATGGTGCATGGTGCATGGTGCATGGTGCATGGTGCATGGTGCATGGTGCATGGTGCATGTTGCATGATGCATGCAGTTTCCTATCACAGCGTTACATGAGGCTTCAATCGTTCGCACAGAATATTGGAAATGATCTTATACGCTACGTTTAATAGGGATATTCCTCTATAGCTGGCCCAGGACATGGAACCGCCTTTTTTGAATGTTGTAGATTCATTAGTATAAGTACTACTATTTATTTGCAAATTATTACTTTGTGGTAGAATAAGTTTAGCAGAACGTTGGTGCATGGTGCATGGTGCATGTTGCATGTTGCATGTTGCATGTTGCATGTTGCATGTTGCATGTTGCATGTTGCATGCAGTTTCCTATCACAGCGTTACATGAGGCTTCAATCGTTCGCACAGAATATTGGAAATGATCTTATACGCTACGTTTAATAGGGATATTCCTCTATAGCTGGCCCAGGACATGGAACCGCCTTTTTTGAATGTTGTAGATTCATTAGTATAAGTACTACTATTTATTTGCAAATTATTACTTTGTGGTAGAATAAGTTTAGCAGAACTTTGGTGCATGTTGCATGTTGCATGTTGCATGTTGCATGTTGCATGGTGCATGGTTCATGGTGCATGGTGCATGGTACATGGTGCATGGTGCATGGTGCATGGTGCATGGTGCATGGTGCATGGTGCATGGTGCATGGTGCATGGTGCATGGTGCATGGTGCATGGTGCATGGTGCATGGTGCATGGTGCATGGTGCATGGTGCAT
The DNA here is from genome assembly GCA_963942445.1 of Argyra leucocephala. Taxonomy (NCBI): domain Eukaryota; kingdom Metazoa; phylum Arthropoda; class Insecta; order Diptera; family Dolichopodidae; genus Argyra; species Argyra leucocephala. Next base: position 67,384,244 of record OZ012680.1, read on the forward strand.
GGTGCATGGTGCATGGTGCATGGTGCATGGTGCATGGTGCATGGTGCATGGTGCATGGTGCATGGTGCATGGTGCATGGTGCATGGTGCATGGTGCATGGTGCATGGTGCATGGTGCATGGTGCATGGTGCATGGTGCATTGTGCATGGTGCATGGTGCATGGTGCATGGTGCATGGTGCATGGTGCATGGTGCATGGTGCATGGTGCATGGTGCATGGTGTATGGTGCATGGTGCATGGTGCATGGTGCATGGTGCATGGTGCATGGTGCATGGTGCATGGTGCATGGTGCATGGTGCATGGTGCATGGTGCATGGTGCATGGTGCATGGTGCATGGTGCATGGTGCATGGTGCATGGTGCATGGTGCATGGTGCATGGTGCATGGTGCATGGTGCATGGTGCATGGTGCATGGTGCATGGTGCATGGTGCATGGTGCATGGTGCATGGTGCATGGTGCATGGTGCATGGTGCAAGGTGCATGGTGCATGGTGCATGGTGCATCTACCTATTAATATCCATATTATATGTTATAATATTAATGCGAACACCCGGTCGGTGGTTGATTTGCCAGGACGGAAGCCGCACTGATAGTTTCCTATCACATCGTTACAATGAGGCTTCAATCGTTCGCACAGAATATTGGAAAGGATCTTATACGCAACGTTTAATAGGGATATTCCTCTATAGTTGGCCCAAGACATGGAACCACCCTTTTTGAATGTTGTAGATTCATTAGTATAAGTACTACTATTTATTTGCAAATTATTACTTTGTGGTAGAATAATAGTTGTGTTTCTAATCTTTGAATAGAATTGTTTAGAATAAATGTTGTGTGATTGTTGAATAGATTTGCGCCTAAGTGTAGAGCACTTGTCGCAACTATATTTGTTACCACTAGCTTTCAAAACAATTACATCATCTTCCAAAAACTATTTTTTTTGTTGTTGAGCGATAAATTTTTTCTTCACAAATTAAGCAATTCATTTACATGGTACATGGTGCATGGTGCATGGTGCATGGTGCATGGTGCATGGTGCATGGTGCATGGTGCATGGTGCATGGTGCATGGTGCATGGTGCATGGTGCATGGTGCATGGTGCATGGTGCATGGTGCATGGTGCATGGTGCATGGTGCATGGTGCATGGTGCATGGTGCATGGTGCATGTTGCATGGTGCATGGTGCATGGTGCATGGTGCATGGTGCAGGGGAAATGGTGGTGGAGGATGGTGGTGCGAATAGTGGTGTCTTTGTCATACACATCATCTACTTATTAATATCCATATTCTATGTTATAATATTAATGCGAACACCTGGTCGGTGGTTGAATTGCCAGGACGGAAGCCGCACTGATAGTTTCCTATCACATCGTTACATGAGGCTTCAATCGTTCGCACAGAATATTGGAAATGATCTTATACGCAACGTTTAATAGGGATCTTCCTCTATAGTTGGCCCAAGACATGGAACCGCCCTTTTTGAATGTTGTAGATTCATTAGTATAAGTACTACTATTTATTTGCAAATTATTACTTTGTGGTAGAATAGTAGTTGTGTTTCTAATCTTTGAATAGAATTGTTTACAATAAATGTTGTGTGATTGTTGAATAGATTTGCGCCTAAGTGTAGGGCACTTGTCGCAACTATATTTGTTACCACTAGCTTTCAAAACAATTACATCATCTTCCAAAAACTATTTTTTTAGTTGTTGAGCGTTAAATTTTTTCTTCACAAATTAAGCAATTCATTTACATGGTGCATGGTGCATGGTGCATGGTGCATGGTGCATGGTGCATGGTGCATGGTGCATGGTGCATGATACATGCTACATGGTGCATGGTGCATGGTGCATGGTGCATGGTGCTCGGTGCATGGTGCATGGCGCATGGTGCATGGTGTATGGTGCATGGTGCATGGTGCATGGTGAATGGTGCATGGTGCATGGTGCATGGTGCATGGTGCATGGTGCATGGTGCATGGTGCATGGTGCATGGTGCATGGTGCATGGTGGATGGTGCATGGTGCATGGTGCATGGCGCATGGTGCGTGGTGCATTGTGCATTGTGCATGTTGCATGTTGCATTGTGCATTGTTGCATGTTGCATTGTGCATGGTGCATGGTGCATGGTGCATGGTGCATGGTGCATGGTGCATGGTGCATGGTGCATGGTGCATGGTGCATGGTGCACACAAATTAAGCAATTCATTTTTAAAATAATTTATTCAGCAGAAATTATTACAAAAACCAAAAATATGCACTTAGAGTTTTTATTTAATTTAATCATTAAAGATTGTTTCTAATTTATATAATATAATTATTCAATTAACAATATCAATATATTTTTCTTATTTTATTTATTTATTTTTGTTATGATAATCGAATCTAACTAATGATGCGTACCCCACCGCTACAAAAGAGAGACTGCTACTTATCAATGTCTATATTGATATGGTAGGTATGGTATGGTATGTTTCATGATGCATGATGCATGGTGGTTCGAATAGTGGTGTTTTTGTCATACACATCATCTACTTATTAATATCCATATTCTATGTTATAATATTAATGCGAACACCTGGTCGGTGGTTGATTTGCCAGGACGGAAGCCGCACTGATAGTTTCCTATCACAGCGTTACATGAGGCTTCAATCGTTCGCACAGAATATTGGAAATGATCTTATACGCTACGTTTAATAGGGATATTCCTCTATAGCTGGCCCAGGACATGGAACCGCCTTTTTTGAATGTTGTAGATTCATTAGTATAAGTACTACTATTTATTTGCAAATTATTACTTTGTGGTAGAATAAGTTTAGCAGAACATTGGTGCATGGTGCATGTTGCATGTTGCATGGTGCATGTTGCATGTTGCATGTTGCATGTTGCATGTTGCATGTTGCATGGTGCATGGTGCATGGTGCATGGTGCATGGTGCATGGTGCATGGGGCATGGTGCATGGTGCATGGTGCATGGTGCATGGTGCATGGTGCATGGTGCATGGTGCATGGTGCATGGTGCATGGTGCATGGTGCATGGTGCATGGTGCATGGTGCATGGTGCATGGTGCATGGTGCATGGTGCATGGTGCATGGTGCATGGTGCATGGTGCATGGTGCATGGTGCATGGTGCATGGTGCATGGTGCAAGGTGCATGGTGCATCTACTTATTAATATCCATATTATATGTTATAATATTAATGCGAACACCCGGTCGGTGGTTGATTTGCCAGGACGGAAGCCGCACTGATAGTTCCCTATCACATCGTTACAATGAGGCTTCAATCCGCACAGAATATTGGAAAGGATCTTATACGCAACGTTTAATAGGGATATTCCTCTATAGTTGGCCCAAGACATGGAACCGCCCTTTTTGAATGTTGTAGATTCATTAGTATAAGTACTACTATTTATTTGCAAATTATTACTTTGTGGTAGAATAATAGTTGTGTTTCTAATCTTTGAATAGAATTGTTTAGAATAAATGTTGTGTGATTGTTGAATAGATTTGCGCCTAACTACTATTTATTTGCAAATTATTACTTTGTGGTAGAATAATAGTTGTGTTTCTAATCTTTGAATAGAATTGTTTAGAATAAATGTTGTGTGATTTGTGAATAGATTTGCGCCTAAGTGTAGGGTACTTGTCGCAACTATATTTGTTACCACTAGCTTTCAAAACAATTACATCATCTTCCAAAAACTATTTTTTTAGTTGTTGAGCGATAAATTTTTTCTTCACAAATTAAGCAATTCATTTACATGGTGCATGGTGCATGGTGCATGATACATGCTACATGGTGCATGGTGCATGGTGCATGGTGCATGGTGCATGGTGCATGGTGCATGGTGCATGGTGCATGGTGCATGGTGCATGGTGCATGGTGCATGGTGCATGGTGCATGGTGCATGGTGCATGGTGCATGGTGCATGGTGCATGGTGCATGGTGCATGGTGCATGGTGCATGGTGCATGGTGCATGGTGCATGGTGCATGGTGCATGGTGCATGGTGCATGGTGCATGGTGCATGGTGCATGGTGCATGGTGCAAGGTGCATGGTGCATCTACTTATTAATATCCATATTATATGTTATAATATTAATGCGAACACCCGGTCGGTGGTTGATTTGCCAGGACGGAAGCCGCACTGATAGTTCCCTATCACATCGTTACAATGAGGCTTCAATCCGCACAGAATATTGGAAAGGATCTTATACGCAACGTTTAATAGGGATATTCCTCTATAGTTGGCCCAAGACATGGAACCGCCCTTTTTGAATGTTGTAGATTCATTAGTATAAGTACTACTATTTATTTGCAAATTATTACTTTGTGGTAGAATAATAGTTGTGTTTCTAATCTTTGAATAGAATTGTTTAGAATAAATGTTGTGTGATTGTTGAATAGATTTGCGCCTAACTACTATTTATTTGCAAATTATTACTTTGTGGTAGAATAATAGTTGTGTTTCTAATCTTTGAATAGAATTGTTTAGAATAAATGTTGGGTGATTTGTGAATAGATTTGCGCCTAAGTGTAGGGTACTTGTCGCAACTATATTTGTTACCACTAGCTTTCAAAACAACTACATCATCTTCCAAAAACTATTTTTTTAGTTGTTGAGCGATAAATTTTTTCTTCACAAATTAAGCAATTCATTTACATGGTGCATGGTGCATGGTGCATGATACATGCTACATGGTGCATGGTGCATGGTGCATGGTGCATGGTGCATGGTGCATGGTGCATGGTGCATGGTGCATGGTGCATGGTGCATGGTGCATGGTGCATGGTGCATGGTGCATGGTGCATGGTGCATGGTGCATGGTGCATGGTGCATGGTGCATGGTGCATGGTGCATGGTGCATGGTGCATGGTGCATGGTGCATGGTGCATGGTGCATGGTGCATGGTGCATGGTGCATGGTGCATGGTGCATGGTGCATGGTGCATGGTGCATGGTGTATGGTGCATGGTGCATGGTGCATGGTGAATGGTGCATGGTGCATGGTGCATGGTGCATGGTGCATGGTGCATGGTGGATGGTGCATGGTGCATGGTGCATGGTGCATGGTGCATGGTGCATTGTGCATGTTGCATGTTGCATGTTGCATTGTGCATTGTTGCATGATGCATTGTGCATGGTGCATGGTGCATGGTGCATGGTGCATGGTGCATGGTGCATGGTGCATGGTGCATGGTGCATGGTGCATGGTGCATGGTGCATGGTGCATGGTGCATGGTGCATGGTGCATGGTGCATGGTGCATGGTGCATGGTGCATGGTGCATGGTGCATGGTGCATGGTGCATGGTGCATGGTGCATGGTGCATGATGCATGGTGCACACAAATTAAGCAATTCATTTTTAAAATAATTTATTCAGCAGAAATTATTACAAAAACCAAAAATATGCATTTTATGCAAATTATTACTTTGTGGTAGAATAATAGTTGTGTTTCTAATCTTTGAATAGAATTGTTTAGAATAAATGTTGTGTGATTTGTGAATAGATTTGCGCCTAAGTGTAGGGTACTTGTCGCAACTATATTTGTTACCACTAGCTTTCAAAACAATTACATCATCTTCCAAAAACTATTTTTTTAGTTGTTGAGCGATAAATTTTTTCTTCACAAATTAAGCAATTCATTTACATGGTGCATGGTGCATGGTGCATGATACATGCTACATGGTGCATGGTGCATGGTGCATGGTGCATGGTGCATGGTGCATGGTGCATGGTGCATGGTGCATGGTGCATGGTGCATGGTGCATGGTGCATGGTGCATGGTGCATGGTGCATGGTGCATGGTGCATGGTGCATGGTGCATGGTGCATGGTGCATGGTGCAAGGTGCATGGTGCATCTACTTATTAATATCTTTTTAAATTAATATATTTTTCTTATTTTATTTATTTATTTTTGTTATGATAATCGAATCTAACTAATGATGCGTACCCCACCGCTACAAAAGAGAGACTGCTACTTATCAATGTCTATATTGATATGGTAGGTATGGTATGGTATGTTTCATGATGAATGGTGCATGGTGCATGGTGCATGTTGCATGGTGCATGGTGCATGGTGCATGTTGCATGGTGCATGGTGCATGGTACATGGTGCATGGTGCATGGTGCATGGTGCATGGTGCATGGTGCATGGTGCATGGTGCATGGTGCATGGTGCATGGTGCATGGTGCATGGTGCATGGTGCATGGTGCATGGTGCATGGTGCATGGTGCATGGTGCATGGTGGTGGAGGATGGTGGTGCGAATAGTGGTGTTTTTGTCATACACATCATCTACTTATTAATATCCATATTCTATGTTATAATATTATTGCGAACACCTGGTCGGTGGTTGATTTGCCAGGACGGAAGCCGCACTGATAGTTTCCTATCACAGCGTTACATGGGGCTTCAATCGTTCGCACAGAATATTGGAAATGATCTTATACGCTACGTTTAATAGGGATATTCCTCTATAGCTGGCCCAGGACATGGAACCGCCTTTTTTGAATGTTGTAGATTCATTAGTATAAGTACTACTATTTATTTGCAAATTATTACTTTGTGGTAGAATAAGTTTAGCAGAACATTGGTGCATGGTGCATGTTGCATGTTGCATGTTGCATGTTGCATGTTGCATGTTGCATGTTGCATGTTGCATGGTGCATGGTTCATGGTGCATGGGGCATGGTGCATGGTGCATGGTGCATGTTGCATGTTGCATGTTGCATGTTGCATGTTGCATGGTGCATGGTGCATGGTGCATGGTGGATGGTGGATGGTGCATGGTGCATTGTGCATGGTGCATAATGGAAGCTGCACCATGCATCATGCACAATGCACCATGCATCATGCAACATACCATACCATACCTACCATATCAATATAGATATTGATAAGTAGCAGTCTCTCTTTTGTAGCGGTGGGGTACGCATCATTGGTTAGATTCGATTATCATAACAAAAATAAATAAATAAAATAAGAAAAATCCATGCACCATGCACAATGCACCATGCGCCATGCACCATGGACCATGCACCATGCACCATGCACCATGCACCATGCACCATGCACCATGCACCATGCACCATGCACCATGCACCATGCACCATGCACCATGCACCATGCACCAGCCAATGCAATGGTGCATGGTGCATGGTGCATGTGCATGGTGCATAATTGTGCATTGTGCATGGTGCGGCTTCCGTCCTGGCAAATCAACCACCGACCGGGTGTTCGCATTAATATTATAACATATAATATGTATATTAATAAGTAGATGATGTGTATGACAAAGACACCACCATTCACACCAACATCCCCCACCACCATTTACCATGCACCATGCACCATGCACCATGCACCATGCACCATGCACCATGCACCATGCACCATGCACCATGTACCTTGCACCATGCACCATGTACCATGCACCTTGCACCATGCACCATGCACCATGCACCATGCACCATGCACCATGCACCATGCACCATGCACCATGCACCATGCACCATGCACCATGCACCATGCACCATGCACCATGCACCATGCACCATGCACCATGCACCATGCACCATGCACCATGCACCATGCACCATGCACCATGCACCATGCACCATGCACCATGCACCATGCACCATGCACCATGCATCATGCACCATGCATCATGCACCATGCACCATGCACCATGCACCATGCACCATGCACCATGCACCATGCACCATGCACCATGCACCATGCACCATGCACCATGCACCATGCACCATGCACCATGCACCATGCACCATGCACCATGCACCATGCACCATGCACCATGCACCATGCACCATGCACCATGCACCATGCACCATGCACCATGCACCATGCACCATGCACCATGCACCATGCACCATGCACCATGCACCATGCACCATGCACCATGCACCATGCACCATGCACCATGCACCATGCACCATGCACCATGCAACATGCAACAAGCAACATGCAACATGCTACATGCACCATGCACCATGCACCATGCACCATGCACCATGCACCATGCACCATGCACCATGCACCATGCACCATGCACCATGCACCATGCACAATGCAACATGCAACAATGCACAATGCAACATGCACCATGCACCATGCACCAGGCACCATGCACCATGCACCATGCACCATGCACCATGCACCATGCACCATGCACCATGAAACATGACACATGCAACATGCAACATGCAACATGCAACATGCACCAATGTTCTGCTAAAGTTATTCTACCACAAAGTAATAATTTGCAAATAAATAGTAGTACTTATACTAATGAATGTACAACATTCAAAAAGGGCGGTTCTATGTCCTGGGCCAGCTATAGAGGAATATCCCTATTTAACGTTGCGTATAAGATCATTTCCAATATTCTGTGCGAACGATTGAAGCCCCATGTTACGCTGTGATAGGAAACTACCAGTGCGGCTTCCGTCCTGGCAAATCAACCACCGACCAGGTGTTCGCATTAATATTATAACATAGAATATGAATATTAATAAGTAGATGATATGTATGACAAAGACACCACTATTCGAACCACCATCCTCCACCACCATTTATCCTGCATCATGCACAATGCACCATGCACCATGCACCATGCACCATGCACCATGCACCATGCACCATGCACCATGCACCATGCACCATGCACCATGCACCATGCACCATGCACCATGCACCATGCACCATGCACCATGCACCATGCACCATGCACCATGCACCATGCACCATGCACCATGCACCATGCAACATGCACCGTGCACAATGCACCATGCACAATGCACCATGCACAATGCACCATGCACAATGCACCATGCACAATGCACCATGCACCATGCACCATGCACCATGCACCATGCACCATGCACCATGCACCATGCACCATGCACCATGCACCATGCACCATGCACCATGCATCATGCACCATGCACCATGCTTCATGCACCATGCACCATTCACCATGCACCATGCACCATGCACCATGCACCATGCACCATGCACCATGCACCATGCACCATGCACCATGCACCATGCACCATGCACCATGCACCATGCACCATGCACCATGCACCATGCACCATGCACCATGCACCATGCACCATGCACCATGCACCATGCACCATGCAACATGCAACATGCAACATGCAACATGCAACATGCACCATGCACCATGCACCATGCACCATGTACCATGCACCATGCACCATGCACCATGCATCATGCATCATGCAACATACCATACCATACCTACCATATCAATATAGACATTGATAAGTAGCAGTCTCTCTTTTGTAGCGGTGGGGTACGCATCATTGGTTAGATTCGAATATCATAACAAAAATAAATAAATAAAATAAGAAAAATATATTGGTATTGTTAATTGAATAATTATATTATATAAATTAGAAACAATCTTTAATGTTTAAATTAAATAAAAACTCTAAGTGCATATTTTTGGTTTTTGTAATAATTTCTGCTGAATAAATTTTTTTAATAATGAATTGCTTAGTTTGTGAAGAAAAAATTTATCGCTCAACAACTAACTTATTAATAAGTAGATGATGTGTATGACAAAGACACCACCATTCGCACCACCACCATGCACCATGCACCAGGCACCTTGCACCATGCACCATGCACCATGCACCATGCACCATGCACCATGCACCATGCACCATGCACCATGCACCATGCACCATGCAACATGCACCATGCACCATGCACCATGCAACATGCAACATGCACCATGCACCATGTACCATGCACCAAGCACCATGCACCATGCACCATGCACCATGCACCATGCACCATGCACCATGCACCATGCACCATGCACCATGCACCATGCACCATGCACCATGCACCATGCACCATGCACCATGCACCATGCACCATGCACCATGCACCATGTACCATGCACCATGCACCATGCACCATGCACCATTCACCATGCACCATTCACCATGCACCATGCACCATGCACCATGCACCATGCACCATGCACCATGCACCATGCACCAAGCATCATGCATCATGCAACATACCATACCATACCTACCATATCAATATAGACATTGATAAGTAGCAGTCTCTCTTTTGTAGCGGTGGGGTACTCATCATTGGTTAGATTCGAATATCATGTAATAATTTGCAAATAAATAGTAGTACTTATACTAATGAATCTACAACATGTACCATGCACCATGCATCATGCACCATGCACCATGCACCATGCACCATGCACCATGCACCATGCACCATGCACCATGCACCATGCACCATGCAACATGCAACATGCACCATGCAAAATGCAACATGCATCATGCAACATGCAACATGCAACATGCACCATACACCATGCACCATGCACCATGCACCATGTACCATGCACCATGCACCATGCACCATGCACCATGCACCATGCATCATGCATCATGCAACATACCATACCATACCTACCATATCAATATAGACATTGATAAGTAGCAGTCTCTCTTTTGTAGCGGTGGGGTACGCATCATTGGTTAGATTCGAATATCATAACAAAAATAAATAAATAAAATAAGAAAAATATATTGATATTGTTAATTGAATAATTATATTATATAAATTAGAAACAATCTTTAATGTTTAATTTAAATAAAAACTCTAAGTGCATATTTTTGGTTTTTGTAATAATTTCTGCTGAATAAATTTTTTTAATAATGAATTGCTTAGTTTGTGAAGAAAAAATTTATCGCTCAACAACTAACTTATTAATAAGTAGATGATGTGTATGACAAAGACACCACCATTCGCACCACCACCATGCACCATGCACCATGCACCATGCACCATGCACCATGCACCATGCACCATGCACCATGCACCATGCACCATGCAACATGCACCATGCACCATGCACCATGCACCATGCACCATGCACCATTCACCATGCACCATTCACCATGCACCATGCACCATGCACCATGCACCATGCACCATGCACCATGCACCAAGCATCATGCATCATGCAACATACCATACCATACCTACCATATCAATATAGACATTGATAAGTAGCAGTCTCTCTTTTGTAGCGGTGGGGTACTCATCATTGGTTAGATTCGAATATCATGTAATAATTTGCAAATAAATAGTAGTACTTATACTAATGAATCTACAACATTCAAAAAGGGCGGTTCCATGTCCTGGGCCAACTATAGAGGAATATCCCTTTTAAACGTTGCGTATAAGATCCTTTCCAATATTCTGTGCGAACGATTGAAGCCTCATTGTAACGCTGTGATATGAAACTATCAGTGCGGCTTCCGTCCTGGCAAATCAACCACCGACCAAGTGTTCGCATTAATATTATAACATAGATAATGGATATTAATAAGTAGATGATGTGTATGACAAAGACACCACCAATCGTACCACCATCCGCCATGCAACATGCACCATGCACCATGCACCATGCACCATGCACCATGCACCATGCACCATGCACCATGCACCATGCACCATGCACCATGCACCATGCACCATGCACCATGCACCATGCACCATGCACCATGCACCATGCACCATGCACCATGCACCATGCACCATGCACCATGCACCATGCACCATGCACCATGCACCATGCACCATGCACCATGCACCATGCACCATGCACCATGCACCATGCACCATGCACCATGAACCATGCACCATGTACCATGAACCATACACCATGTACCATGTACCATGTACCATGCACCATGCATCATGCACCATGCACCATGCACCATGCACCATGCACCATGCACCATGCATCATGCACCATGCACCATGCACCATGCACCATGCACCATGCACCATGCACCATGCACCATGCACCATGCACCATGCACCATGCACCATGCACCATGCACCATGCACCATGCACCATGCACCATGCACCATGCACCATGCACCATGCACCATACACCATGCACCATGCAACATGCAACATGCACCATGCAAAATGCAACATGCACCATGCAACATGCAACATGCAACATGCACCATGCACCATGCACCATGCACCATGCACCATGTACCATGCACCATGCACCATGCACCATGCATCATGCATCATGCAACATACCATACCATACCTACCATATCAATATAGACATTGATAAGTAGCAGTCTCTCTTTTGTAGCGGTGGGGTACGCATCATTGGTTAGATTCGAATATCATAACAAAAATAAATAAATAAAATAAGAAAAATATATTGATATTGTTAATTGAATAATTATATTATATAAATTAGAAACAATATTTAATGTTTAAATTAAATAAAAACTCTGAGTGCATATTTTTGGTTTTTGTAATAATTTCTGCTGAATAAATTTTTTTAATAATGAATTGCTTAGTTTGTGAAGAAAAAATTTATCGCTCAACAACTAACTTATTAATAAGTAGATGATGTGTATGACAAAGACACCACCATTCGCACCACCACCATGCACCATGCACCAGGCACCTTGCACCATGCACCATGCACCATGCACCATGCACCATGCACCATGCAACATGCACCATGCACCATGCACCATGCACCATGCACCATGCACCAACCATGCACCATGCACCATGCACCATGCACCATGCACCATGCACCATGCACCATGCACCCTGCACCATGCACCATGCACCATGCACCATGCACCATGCACCATGCACCATGCACCATGCACCATGCACCATGCACCATGCACCATGCACCATGCACCATGCACCATGCACAATGCACCATGCACCATGCACCATGCACCATGCACCATGCACCATGCACCATGCACCATGCACCATGCACCATGCACCATGCACCATGCACCATGCACCATGCACCATGCACCATGCACCATGCACCATGCACCATGCACCATGCACCATGCACCATGCACCATGCACCATGCACCATGCACCATGCACCATGCACCATGCACGATGCACCATGCACCATGCACAACTATAGAGGAATATCCCTATTAAACGTTGCGTATAAGATCCTTTCCAATATTCTGTGCGCACGGTTGAAGCCTCATTGTAACGCTGTGATAGGAAACTATCAGTGCGGCTTCCGTCCATGCACCATGCAACATGCTACATGCACCATGCAAAATGCAACATGCACCATGCAACATGCAACATGCAACATGCACCATGCACCATGCACCATGCACCATGTACCATGCACCATGCACCATGCACCATGCATCATGCATCATGCAACATACCATACCATACCTACCATATCAATATAGACATTGATAAGTAGCAGTCTCTCTTTTGTAGCGGTGGGGTACGCATCATTGGTTAGATTCGAATATCATAACAAAAATAAATAAATAAAATAAGAAAAATATATTGATATTGTTAATTGAATAATTATATTATATAAATTAGAAACAATCTTTAATGTTTAAATTAAATAAAAACTCTAAGTGCATATTTTTGGTTTTTGTAATAATTTCTGCTGAATAAATTATTTTAAAAATGAATTGCTTAGTTTGTGAAGAAAAAATTTTTCGCTCAACGACTAACTTATTAATAAGTAGATGATGTGTATGACAAAGACACCACCATTCGCACCACCACCATGCACCATGCACCATGCACCATGCACCATGCACCATGCACCATGCACCATGCACCATGCACCATGCACCATGCACCATGCACCATGCACCATGCACCATGCACCATGCACCATGCACCATGCACCATGCACCATGCACTTTGCACCATGCACCATGCACCATGCACCATGCACCATGCACCATGCACCATGCACCATGCACCATGCACCATGCACCATGCAGCATGCACCATGCACCATGCACCATGCACCATGCACCATGCACCATGCACCATGCACCATGCACCATGCACCATGCACCATGCACCATGCACCATGCACCATGCACCATGCATCATGCATCATGCAACATACCATACCATACCTACCATATCAATATAGACATTGATAAGTAGCAGTCTCTCTGTTGTAGCGGTGGGGTACGCATCATTGGTTAGATTCGAATATCATAACAAAAATAAATAAATAAAATAAGAAAAATATATTGATATTGTTAATTGAATAATTATATTATATAAATTAGAAACAATCTTTAATGTTTAAATTAAATAAAAACTCTAAGTGCATATTTTTGGTTTTTGTAATAATTTCTGCTGAATAAATTATTTTAAAAATGAATTGCTTAGTTTGTGAAGAAAAAATTTTTCGCTCAACGACTAACTTATTAATAAGTAGATGATGTGTATGACAAAGACACCACCATTCGCACCAACATGCACAATGCACCATGCACCATGCACCAGGCACATTGCACCATGCACCATGCACCATGCACCATGCACCATGCACCATGCACCATGCACCATGCACCATGCACCATGCACCATGCACCATGCACCATGCACCATGCACCATGCACCATGCACCATGCACCATGCACCATGCACCATGCACCATGCACCATGCACCATGCACCATGCAACATGCACCATGCACCATGCACCATGCAACATGCACCATGCACCATACACCATGCACTATGCACCATACACCATGCACCATGCACCATGCACCATACACCATGCACTATGCACAATGCACAATGCACCATGCACAATGAACCATGCACCATGCACCATACACCATGCACCATGCACCATGCACCGTGCAGCATGCACCATGCACCGTGCAGCATGCACCATAGACCATGCACCATGCACCATGCACCATGCACCATGCACCATGCACCATGCACCATGCACCATGCACCATGCACCATGCACCATGCACCATGCACCATGCACCATGCACCATGCACCATGCACCATGCACCATGCACCATGCACCATGCACCATGCACCATGCACCATGCACCATGCACCATGCACCATGCACCATGCACCATGCACCCTGCATCATGCACCATGCACCATGCACCATGCATCATGCATCATGCAACATACAATACCATACCTACCATATCAATATAGACATTGATAAGTAGCAGTCTCTTTTTTATAGCACCATGCACCATGCACAATGCAACATGCACCATGCACCATGCACCATGCACCATGCACCATGCACCATGCACCATGCATATTTTAGGTTTTTGTAATAATTTCTGCTGAATAAATTATTTTAAAAATGAATTGCTTAATTTGTGAAGAAAAAATTTATCGCTCAACAACTAAAAAAATAGTTTCTGGTCATGGCTATTGTATTTTTCATTGTAATTGTGTAAATTTAAAAGAAGATGATGTAATTGTTTTGAAAGCTAGTGGTAACAAATATGGTTGCGACAAGTGCTCTTCACTTAGGCGCAAATCTATTCAACAATCACACAACATTTATTCTAAACAATTCTATTCAAAGATTAGAAACACAACTATTATTCTACCACAAAGTAATAATTTGCAAATAAATGCACCATGCACCATGCACCATGCACCATGCACCATGCACCATGCACCATGCACCATGCACCATGCACCATGCACCATGCACCATGCACCATGCACCATGCACCATGCACCATGCACCATGCACCATGCACCATGCACCATGCACCATGCACCATGCACCATGCACCATGCACCATGCACCATGCACCATGCAACATGCACCATGCACGATGCAACATGCACCATGCACAATGCACCATGCACAATGCACCTTGCATCATGCAATATACCATACTATACCTACCATATCAATATAGACATTGATAAGGAGCAGTCACTCTTTTGTAGCGGTGGGGTACGATTATCATAACAAAAATAAATAAATAAAATAAGAAAAATATATGGATATTGTTAATTGAATAATTATATTATATAAATTAGAAACAATCTTTAATGTTTAAATTAAATAATAACAAAAATAAATAAATAAAATAAGAAAAAAATATTGATATTGTTAATTGAATAATTATATTATATAAATTAGAAACGATCTTTAATGTTTAAATTAAATAAGAACTAAGTGCATATTTTTGGTTTTTGTAATAATTTCTGCTGAATAAATTATTTCAAAAATGAATTGCTTAATTTGTGAAGAAAAATTTTTTCGCTTAACAACTAAAGAAATAGCTTTTGGTGATTGACCATGCACCATGCACCATGCACCATGCACCATGCACCATGCATCATGCACCATGCACCATGCATCACGCACCATGCACCATGCACCATGCACCTTATAACATGCACCATGCACCATGCACCATGTACAATGCACCATGCACCATGAACCATGCACCATGAACCATGCACCATGCACAATGCACCATGTACAATGCACCATCTACATGCACCACGCACCATGCACCATGCACCATGCACCATGCACCATGCACCACGCACCATACACCATGCACCATGCACCATGCACCATATAACATGCACCATGCACCAGGTACCATGCACCATGCACCATGCACCATGCACCATGCACCATGCACCATGCACCATGCACCATGCACCATGCACCATGCACCATGCACCATGCACCATGCACCATGCACCATGCACCATGCACCATGCACCATGAACCATGCACCATGCACAATGCACCATGTACAATGCACCATGCACCATGCACCATGCACCATGCACCATGCACCATGCACCATGCACCATGCACCATGCACCATATAACATGCACCATGCACCAGGTACCACGCACCATGCACCATGCACCATGCCCCATGCACCATGCACAATGCACCATGCAACATGCTCCATGCACGATGCAACATGCAACATGCTCCATGCACGATGCAACATGCACCATGCACAATGCACCATGCACCATGTACCATGCACTATGCACCACGCACCATGCACCATGCACCATGCACCACGCACCATGCACAATGCACCATGCACAATGCACCATGCACCATGCACAATGCACCATGCACCATGCACCATGCACCATGTACAATGCACCATGCACCATGCACCATGCACCATGCACCATGCACAATGCACCATGCACCATGCACCATGCACCATGCACCATGCACCATGCACCATGCACCATGCACCATGCACCATGCATCATGCATCATGCATCATGCAACATACCATACCATACCAACCATATCAATATAGACATTGATAAGTAGCAGTCTCTCTTTTGTAGCGGTGGGGTACGCATCATTGGTTAGATTCGATTATCATAACAAGAATAAATAAATAAAATTAGAAAAATATATTCATATTGTTAATTGAATAATTATATTATATAAATTAGAAACAATCTTTAATGTTTAAATTAAATAAAAACTCTAAGTGCATATTTTAGGTGTTTGTAATAATTTCTGCTGAATAAATTATTTTAAAAATGGATTGGTTAATTTGTGAAGAAAAAATTTATCGCTCAACAACTAAAAAAATAGTTTCTGGTCATGGCTATTGTATTTTTCATTGTAATTGTGTAAATTTAAAAGAAGATGATGTAATTCTTTTGAAAGCTAGTGGTAACAAATATGGTTGCGACAAGTGCTCTACACTTAGGCGCAAATCTATTCAACAATCACACAACATTTATTCTAAACAATTCTATTCAAAGGTTAGAAACACATCTATTATTCTACCACAAAGTAATAATTTGCAAATAAATAGTAGTACTTATACTAATGAATCTACAACATTCAAAAAGGGCTATTCCATGTCCTGGGCAAACTATAGAGGAATATCCCAATTAAACGATGCGTATAAGATCCTTTCCAATATTCTGTGCGAGCGATTGAAGCCTCATTGTAGATGATGTGTATGACAAAGACACCACCATTCGCACCACCATCCTCCACCACTATGCACCATGCAACATGCACCATGCACCATGCACCATGCACCATGCACCATGCACCATTCACAATGCACCATGCACCATGCACCATGCACCATGCACTATGCACTATGCACTATGCACTATGCACCATGCACCATGCACCATGCTCCATGCACCATGCACCATGCACCATGCACCATGCACCATGCACCATGCACCATGCACCATGCACCATGCACCATGCACCATGCACCATGCACCATGCACCATGCACCATGCACCATGCACCATGCACCATGCACCATGCACCATGCATCATACATCATGCAACATACCATACCATACCTACCATATCAATATAGACATTGATAAGTAGCAGTCTCCCTTTTGTAGCGGTGGGGTACGCATCACTGGTTAGATTCGATTATCATAACAAGAATAAATAAATAAAATAAGAAAAATATATGGATATTGTTAATTGAATAATTATATTATATAAATTAGAAACAATCTTTAATGTTTAAATTAAATAATAACAAAAATAAATAAATAAAATAAGAAAAAAATATTGATATTGTTAATTGAATAATTATATTATATAAATTAGAAACAATCTTTAATGTTTAAATTAAATAAAAACTCTAAGTGCATATTTTTGGTTTTTGTAATAATTTCTGCTGAATAAATTATTTCACAAATGAATAGCTTAATTTATGAAGAAAAATTTTTTCGCTTAACAACTAAAGAAATAGCTTTTGGTGATTGACCATGCACCATGCACCATGCACCATGCACCATGCACCATGCACCATGCATCACGCACCACGCACCATACACCATGCAAATAAGAAAAAAATATTGATATTGTTAATTGAATAATTATATTATATAAATTAGAAACAATTTTTAATGTTTAAATTAAATAAAAACTCTAAGTGCATATTTTTGCTTTTTGTAATAATTTCTGCTGAATAAATTATTTCAAAAATGAATTGCTTAATTTGTGAAGAAAAATTTTTTCGCTTAACAACTAAAGAAATAGCTTTTGGTGATTGACCATGCACCATGCACCATGCACCATGCACCATGCATCATGCACCATGCACCATGCACCATGCACCATGCACCATGCACCATGCACCATGCACCATGCACCATGCACCATGCACCATGCACCATGCACCATGCACCATGCACCATGCACCATGCACCATGCACCATGCACCATGCACCATGCACCATGCACCATGCACCATGCACCATGCACCATGCACCATGCACCATGCACCATGCACCATGCACCATGCACCATGCACCATGCACCATGCACCATGCACCTTGCAGCATGCACAATGCACCATGCACCATGCACAATGCATCATGCACCATGCACCATGTACCATGCACTATGCCTCACGCACCATGCACCATGCACCACGCACCATGCGCAATGCACCATGCACAATGCACCATGCACCTTGCACAATGCACCATGCACCATGCACCATGCACCATGCACAATGCACCATGCACCATGCACCATGCTCCATGCACCATGCACCATGCACCATGCACCATGCACCATGCACCATGCACCATGCACCATGCACCATGCACCATGCACCATGCACCATGCACCATGCACCATGCACCATGCACCATGCACCATGCACCATGCACCATGCACCATGCATCATACATCATGCAACATACCATACCATACCTACCATATCAATATAGACATTGATAAGTAGCAGTCTCCCTTTTGTAGCGGTGGGGTACGCATCATTGGTTAGATTCGATTATCAAAACAAGAATAAATAAATAAAATAAGAAAAATATATGGATATTGTTAATTGAATAATTATATTATATAAATTAGAAACAATCTTTAATGTTTAAATTAAATAAAAACTCTAAGTGCATATTTTTGGTTTTTGTAATAATTTCTACTGAATAAATTATTTCACAAATGAATTGCTTAATTTGTGACAAAAAAATTTTTCGCTTAACAACTAAAGAAATAGCTTTTGGTGATTGACCATGCACCATGCACCATGCACCATGCACCATGCACCATGCATCATGCACCATGCACCACGCACCATGCACCATGCACCATGCACCATGCATCATGCACCATGCACCACGCACCATGCACCATGCACCATGCACCACGCACCATACACCATGCACCATGCACCATATAACATGCACCATGCACCATGCACCATGCACCATGAACCATGCACCATGCACAATGCACCATGCACAATGCACCATGTACAATGCACCATGCACCATGAACCATGCACCATGCACCATGCACCATGCACAATATAGACATCGATAAGTAGCAGTCTCTCTTTTGTAGCGGTGGGGTACGCATCATTGGTTAGATTCGATTATCATAACAAGAATAAATAAATAAAATAAGAAAAATATATGGATATTGTTAATTGAATAATTATATTATATAAATTAGAAACAATCTTTAATGTTTAAATTAAATAATAACAAAAATAAATAAATAAAATAAGAAAAAAATATTGATATTGTTAATTGAATAATTATATTATATAAATTAGAAACAATCTTTAATGTTTAAATTAAATAAAAACTCTAAGTGCATATTTTTGGTTTTTGTAATAATTTCTGCTGAATAAATTATTTCAAAAATGAATTGCTTAATTTGTGAAGAAAAAATTTTTCGCTTAACAACTAAAGAAATAGCTTTTGACCATGCACCATGCACAATGCACCATGCACCATGAACCATGCACCATGCACAATGCACCATGTACAATGCACCATGTACAATGCACCATGCACCATGCACAATGCACCATGCACCATGCACCATGCACCATGCACCATGCACCATGCACCATGCACCATGCACCATGCACCATGCACCATGCACCATGCACCATGCACCATGCACCATGCACCATGCACCATGCACCATGCACCATGCACCATGCACCATGCACCATGCACCATGCACCATGCACCATGCACCATGTACAATGCACCATGTACAATGCACCATGCACCATGCACAATGCACCATGCACCATGCACCATGCACCATGCACCATGCACCATGCACCATGCACCATGCACCATGCACCATGCACCATGCACCATGCACCATGCACCATGCACCATGCACCATGCACCATGCACCATGCACCATGCACCATGCACCATGCACCATGCACCATGCACCATGCACCATGCACCATGCACCATGCACCATGCACCATGCACCATGCACCATGCACCATGCACCATGCACCATGCACCATGCACCATGCACCATGCACCATGCACCATGCACCATGCACCATGCACCATGCATCATGCATCATGCACCATGCACCACGCACCATGCACCATGCATCATGCACCACGCACCACGCACCATACACCATGCACCATGCACCATATAACATGCACCATGCACCATGCACAATGCACCTTGCACAATGCACCATGCACCATGCACCATGAACCATGCACCATACACAATGCACCATGCACAATGCACCATGTACAATGCACCATGCACCATGCACCATGCACCATGCACCATGCACCATGCACAATATAGATATCGATAAGTAGCAGTCTCTCTTTTGTAGCGGTGGGGTACGCATCATTGGTTAGATTCGATTATCATAACAAGAATAAATAAATAAAATAAGAAAAATATATGGATATTGTTAATTGAATAATTATATTATATAAATTAGAAACAATCTTTAATGTTTAAATTAAATAAAAACTCTAAGTGCATATTTTTGGTTTTTGTAATAATTTCTGCTGAATAAATTATTTCAAAAATGAATTGCTTAATTTGTGAAGAAAAAATTTTTCGCTCAACAACTAAAGAAATAGCTTTTGGTGATTGACCATGCACCATGCACCATGCACCATGCACCATGCACCATGCACCATGCACCATGCACCATGCACCATGCACCATGCACCATGCACCATGCACCATGCACCATGCACCATGCACCATGCACCATGCACCATGCACCATGCACCATGCACCATGCACCATGCACCATGCACCATGCACCATGCACCATGCACCATGCACAATGCACCATGCACCATGCACCATGCACCATGCACCATGCACCATGCACCATGCACGATGCAACATGCAACATGCAACATGCACCATGCAACAATCACCATGCACCATGTACCATGCACTATGCACCACGCACCATGCACCATGCACCACGCACCACGCACCATGCACAATGCACCATGCACAATGCACCATGCACCATGCACCATGCACCATGCACCATGCACCATGCACAATGCACCATGCACAATGCACCATGCACAATGCACAATGCACCATGCACCATGCACCATGCACCATGCACCATGCAAAATTTTTCGCTCAACAACTAAAGAAATAGCTTTTGGTGATTGACCATGCACCATGCACCATGCACCATGCACCATGCACCATGAACCATGCACCATGCACAATGCACCATGCACAATGCACCATGCACAATGCACCTTGTACAATGCACCATGCACCATGCACCATGCACCATGCACCATGCACCATGCACCATGCACCATGCACCATGCACCATGCACCATGCACCATGCATCACGCACCACGCACCATACACCATGCAAATAAGAAAAAAATATTGATATTGTTAATTGAATAATTATATTATATAAATTAGAAACAATCTTTAATGTTTAAATTAAATAAAAACTCTAAGTGCATATTTTTGCTTTTTGTAATAATTTCTGCTGAATAAATTATTTCAAAAATGAATTGCTTAATTTGTGAAGAAAAATTTTTTCGCTTAACAACTAAAGAAATAGCTTTTGGTGATTGACCATGCACCATGCATCATGCACCATGCACCATGCCCCATGCACCATGCACCATGCACCATGCACCATGCACCATGCACCATGCACCATGCACCATGCACCATGCACCATGCACCATGCACCATGCACCATGCACCATGCACCATGCACCATGCACCATGCACCA
This sequence comes from Argyra leucocephala, assembly GCA_963942445.1. Classification (NCBI taxonomy): domain Eukaryota; kingdom Metazoa; phylum Arthropoda; class Insecta; order Diptera; family Dolichopodidae; genus Argyra; species Argyra leucocephala. The sequence goes on from OZ012680.1 coordinate 67,407,198, forward strand.
TGCACCATGCACCATGCACCATGCACCATGCACCATGCACCATGCACCATGCACCATGCACCTTGCAGCATGCACCATGCACCATTGCAGCATGCACAATGCACCATGCACCATGCACCATGCACCATGCACCATGCACCATGCACCATGCACCATGCACCATGCACCATGCACCATGCACCATGCACCATGCACCATGCACCATGCACCATGCACCATGCACCTTGCAGCATGCACAATGCACCATGCACCATGCACAATGCATCATGCACCATGCACCATGTACCATGCACTATGCCTCACGCACCATGCACCATGCACAACGCACCATGCACAATGCACCATGCACAATGCACCATGCACCTTGCACAATGCACCATGCATCATGCACCATGCACCATGCACAATGCACCATGCACCATGCACCATGCACCATGCACCATGCACCATGCACCATGCACCATGCACCATGCACCATGCATCATGCATCATGCATCATGCAACATACCATACCATACCTACCATATCAATATAGACATTGATAAGTAGCAGTCTCTCTTTTGTAGCGGTGGGGTACGCATCATTGGTTAGATTCGATTATCATAACAAGAATAAATAAATAAAATTAGAAAAATATATTCATATTGTTAATTGAATAATTATATTATATAAATTAGAAACAATCTTTAATGTTTAAATTAAATAAAAACTCTAAGTGCATATTTTAGGTGTTTGTAATAATTTCTGCTGAATAAATTATTTTAAAAATGAATTGCTTAATTTGTGAAGAAAATGCACCATGCACCATGCACCATGCACCATGCACCATACCATACCATACCTACCATATCAATATAGACATTGATAAGTAGCAGTCTCTCTTTTGTAGCGGTGGGGTACGCATCATTGGTTAGATTCGATTATCAAAACAAGAATAAATAAATAAAATAAGAAAAATATATGGATATTGTTAATTGAATAATTATATTATATAAATTAGAAACAATCTTTAATGTTTAAATTAAATAAAAACTCTAAGTGCATATTTTTGGTTTTTGTAATAATTTCTACTGAATAAATTATTTCACAAATGAATTGCTTAATTTGTGACAAAAAAATTTTTCGCTTAACAACTAAAGAAATAGCTTTTGGTGATTGACCATGCACCATGCACCATGCACCATGCACCATGCATCATGCACCATGCACCACGCACCATGCACCATGCACCATGCATCATGCACCATGCACCACGCACCATGCACCATGCACCATGCACCACGCACCATACACCATGCACCATGCACCATATAACATGCACCATGCACCATGCACCATGCACAATGCACCATGCACAATGCACCATGCACCATGCACCATGAACCATGCACCATGCACAATGCACCATGCACAATGCACCATGTACAATGCACCATGCACCATGAACCATGCACCATGCACCATGCACCATGCACAATATAGACATCGATAAGTAGCAGTCTCTCTTTTGTAGCGGTGGGGTACGCATCATTGGTTAGATTCGATTATCATAACAAGAATAAATAAATAAAATAAGAAAAATATATGGATATTGTTAATTGAATAATTATATTATATAAATTAGAAACAATCTTTAATGTTTAAATTAAATAAAAACTCTAAGTGCATATTTTTGGTTTTTGTAATAATTTCTGCTGAATAAATTATTTCAAAAATGAATTGCTTAATTTGTGAAGAAAAAATTTTTCGCTTAACAACTAAAGAAATAGCTTTTGACCATGCACCATGCACAATGCACCATGCACCATGAACCATGCACCATGCACAATGCACCATGTACAATGCACCATGTACAATGCACCATGCACCATGCACAATGCACCATGCACCATGCACCATGCACCATGCACCATGCACCATGCACCATGCACCATGCACCATGCACCATGCACCATGCACCATGCACCATGCACCATGCACCATGCACCATGCACCATGCACCATGCACCATGCACCATGCACCATGCACCATGCACCATGCACCATGCACCATGCACCATGCACCATGCACCATGCACCATGCACCATGCACCATGCACCATGCACCATGCATCATGCATCATGCACCATGCACCACGCACCATGCACCATGCATCATGCACCACGCACCATACACCATGCACCATGCACCATATAACATGCACCATGCACCATGCACAATGCACCTTGCACAATGCACCATGCACCATGCACCATGAACCATGCACCATACACAATGCACCATGCACAATGCACCATGTACAATGCACCATGCACCATGCACCATGCACCATGCACCATGCACAATATAGATATCGATAAGTAGCAGTCTCTCTTTTGTAGCGGTGGGGTACGCATCATTGGTTAGATTCGATTATCATAACAAGAATAAATAAATAAAATAAGAAAAATATATGGATATTGTTAATTGAATAATTATATTATATAAATTAGAAACAATCTTTAATGTTTAAATTAAATAATAACAAAAATAAATAAATAAAATAAGAAAAAAATATTGATATTGCTAATTGAATAATTATATTATATAAATTAGAAACAATCTTTAATGTTTAAATTAAATAAAAACTCTAAGTGCATATTTTTGGTTTTTGTAATAATTTCTGCTGAATAAATTATTTCAAAAATGAATTGCTTAATTTGTGAAGAAAAAATTTTTCGCTCAACAACTAAAGAAATAGCTTTTGGTGATTGACCATGCACCATGCACCATGCACCATGCACCATGCACCATGCACCATGCACCATGCACCATGCACCATGCACCATGCACCATGCACCATGCACCATGCACCATGCACCATGCACCATGCACCATGCACCATGCACCATGAACCATGCACCATGCACCATGCACCATGCACCATGCACCGTGCACCATGCATCATGCAACGTGCACCATGCACCATGCACCATGCAACATGCACCATGCACCATGAGCCATGTACCATGCACCATTCACCATGCACCATTCACCATGCACCATGCACCATGCACCATGTACCATGCACCATGCACCATGCACCATGCATCATGCATCATGTAACATACCATACCATACCTACCATATCAATATAGACATTGATAAGTAGCCGTCTCTCTTTTGTAGCGGTGGGGTACGCATCATTGGTTATATTCGATTATCATAACAAAAACAAATAAATAAAATGAGAAAAAAATATTGATATTGTTAATTGAATAATTATATTATATAAATTAGAAACAATCTTTAATGTTTAAATTAAATAAAAACTCTAAGTGCATATTTTTGGTTTTTGTAATAATTTCTGCTGAATAAATTATTTTAAAAATGAATCGCTTAATTTGTGAAGAAAAAATTTATCGCTCAACAACTAAATAAATAGTTTTTGGTGATTGCTATTGTATTTTTCATTGCAATTGTGTAAATTTAACAGAAGATGATGTAATTGTTTTGAAAGCTAGTGGTAACAAATATCGTTGCGACAAGTTCTCTACACTTAGGTGCAAATCTATTCAACAATCACACAACATTTATTCTAAACAATTCTATTCAAAGATTAGAAACACAACTATTATTCTACCACAAAGTAATAATTTGAAAATAAATAGTAGTACTTATATTAATGAATCTACAACATTCAAAAAGGGCGGTTCCATGTCTTGGGCCAACTATTGAGGAATATCCCTATTAAACGTTGCGTATAAGATCCTTTTCAATATTCCAATATCCTTTCCATGCACCATGCACAATGCACCATTCACCATGCACAATGCACCATGCACAATGCACAATGCACCATGTACCATGTACCATGCACCATGCACCATGCACCATGCACCATGCACCATGCACCATGCACCATGCACCATGCACCATGCACCATGCACCATGCACCATGCACCATGCACCATGCACCATGCACCATGCACCATGCACCATGCACCATGCACCATGCACCATGCACCATGCACCATGCACCATGCACCATGCACCATGCACCATGCACCATGCACCATGCACCATGCACCATGCACCATGCACCATGCACCATGCACCATGCACCATGCACCATGCACCATGCACCATGCACCATGCACCATGCACCATGCACCATGCACCATGCACCATGCACCATGCACCATGCACCATGCATCATGCATCATGCAACATACCATACCATACCTACCATATCAATATAGACATTGATAAGTAGCAGTCTCTCTTTTGTAGCGGTGGGGTACGCATCATTGGTTAGATTCGATTATCATAACAAGAATAAATAAATAAAATAAGAAAAATATATGGATATTGTTAATTGAATAATTATATTATATAAATTAGAAACAATCTTTAATGTTTAAATTAAATAAAAACAACTCTAAGTGCATATTTTTGGTTTTTGTAATAATTTCTGCTGAATAAATTATTTCAAAAATGAATTGCTTAATTTGTGAAGAAAAATTTTTTCGCTTAACAACTAAAGAAATAGCTTTTGGTGATTGACCATGCACCATGCACCATGCACCATGCACCATGCACCATGCACCATGCACCATGCACCATGCACCATGCACCATGCACCATGCACCATGCACCATGCACCATGCACCATGCACCATGCACCATGCACAATGCACCATGCACCATGCACCATGCACCATGCACCATGCACCATGCAACATGCACCATGCACCATGCACCATGCACCATGCACCATGCACCATGCACCATGCACCATGCACCATGCACCATGCACCATGCACCATGCACCATGCACCATGCACCATGCACCATGCACCATGCACCATGCACCATGCACCATGCACCATGCACCATGCACCATGCACCATGCACCATGCACAATGCACCATGCACCATGCACCATGCACCATGCACCATGCACCATGCACCATGCACCATGCACCATGCACCATGCACCATGCACCATGCACCATGCACCATGCACCATGCACAATGCACCATGCACCATGCACCATGCACCATGCACCATGCACCATGCACCATGCATCATGCATCATGCATCATGCAACATACCATACCATACCTACCATATCAATATAGTCATTGATAAGTAGCAGTCTCTCTTTTGTAGCGGTGGGGTACGCATCATTGGTTAGATTCGATTATCATAACAAGAATAAATAAATAAAATAAGAAAAATATATTCATATTGTTAATTGAATAATTATATTATATAAATTAGAAACAATCTTTAATGTTTAAATTAAATAAAAACTAAAAGTGCATATTTTAGGTGTTTGTAATAATTTCTGCTGAATAAATTATTTTAAAAATGAATTGCTTAATTTGTGAAGAAAAAATTTATCGCTCAACAACTAAAAAAATAGTTTCTGGTCATGGCTATTGTATTTTTCATTGTAATTGTGTAAATTTAAAAAAAGATGATGTAATTCTTTTGAAAGCTAGTGGTAACAAATATGGTTGCGACAAGTGCTCTACACTTAGGCGCAAATCTATTCAACAATCACACAACATTTATTCTAAACAATTCTATTCAAAGGTTAGAAACACAACTATTATTCTACCACAAAGTAATAATTTGCAAATAAATAGTAGTACTTATACTAATGAATCTACAACATTCAAAAAGGGCTATTCCATGTCCTGGGCAAACTATAGAGGAATATCCCAATTAACCGATGCGTATAAGATCCTTTCCAATATTCTGTGCGAACGATTGACGCCTCATTGTAGATGATGTGTATGACAAAGACACCACCATTCGCACCACCATCCTCCACCACTATGCACCATGCAACATGCACCATGCACCATGCACCATGCACCATGCACAATGCACCATGCACAATGCACCATGCACCATGCACCATGCACCATGCACCATGCACCATGCACTATGCACTATGCACTATGCACTATGCACTATGCACCATGCACCATGCACCATGCACCATGCACCATGCACCATGCACCATGCACCATGCACCATGCACCATGCACCATGCACCATGCACCATGCACCATGCACCATGCACCATGCACCATGCACCATGCACCATGCACCATGCACCATGCACCATACCATACCATACCTACCATATCAATATAGACATTGATAAGTAGCAGTCTCTCTTTTGTAGCGGTGGGGTACGCATCATTGGTTAGATTCGATTATCATAACAAGAATAAATAAATAAATTAAGAAAAATATATGGATATTGTTAATTGAATAATTATATTATATAAATTAGAAACAATCTTTAATGTTTAAATTAAATAATAACAAAAATAAATAAATAAAATAAGAAAAAAATATTGATATTGTTAATTGAATAATTATATTATATAAATTAGAAACAATCTTTAATGTTTAAATTAAATAAAAACTCTAAGTGCATATTTTTGGTTTTTGTAATAATTTCTGCTGAATAAATTATTTCACAAATGAATTGCTTAATTTGTGACGAAAAATTTTTTCGCTTAACAACTAAAGAAATAGCTTTTGGTGATTGACCATGCACCATGCACCATGCACCATGCACCATGCACCATGCACCATGCACCATGCACCATGCACCATGCACCATGCACCATGCACCATGCACCATGCATCATGCACCATGCACCACGCACCATGCACCATGCACCATGCACCACGCACCATACACCATGCACCATGCACCATATAACATGCACCATGCACCATGCACCATGCACAATGCACCAGTCACATTGCACAATGCACCATGCACCATGCACCATGAACCATGCACCATGCACAATGCACCATGCACAATGCACCATGTACAATGCACCATGCACCATGCACCATGCACCATGCACAATATAGACATCGATAAGTAGCAGTCTCTCTTTTGTAGCGGTGGGGTACGCATCATTGGTTAGATTCGATTATCATAACAAGAATAAATAAATAAAAAATATATGGATATTGTTAATTGAATAATTATATTATATAAATTAAAAACAATCTTTAATGTTTAAATTAAATAAAAACTCTAAGTGCATATTTTTGGTTTTTGTAATAATGTCTGCTGAATAAATTATTTCAAAAATGAATTGCTTAATTTGTGAATTTTATATTATATAAATTAGAAACAATCTTTAATGTTTAAATTAAATAATAACAAAAATAAATAAATAAAATAAGAAAAAAATATTGATATTGTTAATTGAATAATTATATTATATAAATAAGAAACAATCTTTAATGTTTAAATTAAATAAAAACTCTAAGTGCATATTTTTGGTTTTTGTAATAATTTCTGCTGAATAAATTATTTCAAAAATGAATTGCTTAATTTGTGAAGAAAAATTTTTTCGCTTAACAACTAAAGAAATAGCTTTTGGTGATTGACCATGCACCATGCACCATGCACCATGCACCATGCATCATGCACCATGCATCATGCACCATGCACCACGCACCATGCACCATGCACCATGCACCATGCACCATGCACCATGCACCATGCACCACGCACCATACACCATACACCATGCACCATGCACCATATAATATGCACCATGCACCATGCACCATGCACCATGCACAATGCACCATGCACCATGAACCATGCACCATGCACAATGCACCATGTACAATGCACCATGCACCATGCACCATGCACCATGCACCATGCACCATGCACCATGCACCATGCACCATGCACCATGCACCATGCACCATGCACCATGCACCATGCACCATGCACCATGCACCATGCACCATGCACCATGCACCATGCACCATGCACCATGCACCATGCACCATGCACCATGCACCATGCACCATGCACCATGCACCATGCACCATGCACCATGCACCATGCACCATGCACCATGCATGATGCATCATGCATCATGCAACATACCATACCATACCTACCATATCAATATAGTCATTGATAAGTAGCAGTCTCTCTTTTGTAGCGGTGGGGTACGCATCATTGGTTAGATTCGATTACCATAACAAGAATAAATAAATAAAATAAGAAAAATATATTCATATTGTTAATTGAATAATTATATTATATAAATTAGAAACAATCTTTAATGTTTAAATTAAATAAAAACTAAAAGTGCATATTTTAGGTGTTTGTAATAATTTCTGCTGAATAAATTATTTTAAAAATGAATTGCTTAATTTGTGAAGAAAAAATTTATCGCTCAACAACTAAAAAAATAGTTTCTGGTCATGGCTATTGTATTTTTCATTGTAATTGTGTAAATTTAAAAAAAGATGATGTAATTCTTTTGAAAGCTAGTGGTAACAAATATGGTTGCGACAAGTGCTCTACCGCAAATCTATTCAACAATCATACAACATTTATTCTAAACAATTCTATTCAAAGGTTAGAAACACAACTATTATTCTACCACAAAGTAATAATTTGCAAATAAATAGTAGTACTTATACCATGCACATTGCACAATGCACCATGTACAATGCACCATGCACAATGCACCATGCACCATGCATCATGCACCATGCACCATGCACCATGCACCATGCAACATGCACCATGCACCATGCACCATGCACCATGCACCATGCACCATGCACCATGCACCATGCACCATGCACCATGCACCATGCACCATGCACCATGCACCATGCACCATGCACCATGCACCATGCACCATGCACCATGCACCATGCACCATGCACCATGCACCATGCACCATGCACCATGCACCATGCACCATGCACCATGCACCATGCACCATGCACCATGCACCATGCACCATGCACCATGCACCATGCACCATGCACCATGCACCATGCACCATGCACCATGCACCATGCACCATGCACCATGCACCATGCACCATGCACCATGCACCATGCACCATGCACCATGCACCATGCACCATGCACCATGCACCATGCACCATGCACCATGCACTATGCACCATGCACCATTCACCATGCACCATGCACCATGCACCATGCACCATGCACCATGCAACATGCACCATGCACGATGCAACATGCACCATGAAACATGCACCATGCACAATGCACCATGCACCATGCACCATGCACAATGCACCATGCATCATGCAATATACCATACTATACCTACCATATCAATATAGACATTGATAAGGAGCAGTCACTCTTTTGTAGCGGTGGGGTACGATTATCATAACAAAAATAAATAAATAAAATAAGAAAAATATATGGATATTGTTAATTGAATAATTATCTATACTTATAAAAGGGAAAGTTTGTTTGTTTGTTTGTTTGCACCATGTACCATGCACTATGCACCACGCACCATGCACCACGCACCATGCACAATGCACCATGCACAATGCACCATGCACCATGCACAATGCACCATGGACAATGCACCATGCACCATGCACCATGCACCATGCACCATGCACCATGCACCATGCACCATGCACCATGCACAATGCACCATGCACCATGCACCATGCACCATGCACTATGCACTATGCACTATGCACCATGCACACCATGCAACATGCAACATGCACCATGCACCATGAACCATGCACCATGCACCATGCACCATGCACCATGCACCATGCACCATGCACCATGCACCATGCACCATGCACCATGCACCATGCACCATGCACCATGCACCATGCACCATGCACCATGCACCATGCACCATGCACCATGCACCATGCACCATGCACCATGCACCATGCACCATGCACCATGCACCATAACAAAAATAAATAAATAAAATAAGAAAAAAATATTGATATTGTTAATTGAATAATTATATTATATAAATAAGAAACAATCTTTAATGTTTAAATTAAATAAAAACTCTAAGTGCATATTTTTGGTTTTTGTAATAATTTCTGCTGAATAAATTATTTCAAAAATGAATTGCTTAATTTGTGAAGAAAAATTTTTTCGCTTAACAACTAAAGAAATAGCTTTTGGTGATTGACCATGCACCATGCACCATGCACCATGCACCATGCATCATGCACCATGCATCATGCACCATGCACCACGCACCATGCACCATGCACCATGCACCATGCACCATGCACCATGCACCACGCACCATACACCATACACCATGCACCATGCACCATATAATATGCACCATGCACCATGCACCATGCACCATGCACAATGCACCATGCACCATGAACCATGCACCATGCACAATGCACCATGTACAATGCACCATGCACCATGCACCATGCACCATGCACCATGCACCATGCACCATGCACCATGCACCATGCACCATGCACCATGCACCATGCACCATGCACCATGCACCATGCACCATGCACCATGCACCATGCACCATGCACCATGCACCATGCACCATGCACCATGCACCATGCACCATGCACCATGCACCATGCACCATGCACCATGCACCATGCACCATGCACCATGCACCATGCACCATGCACCATGCACCATGCACCATGCACCATGCACCATGCACCATGCACCATGCACCATGCACCATGCACCATGCATGATGCATCATGCATCATGCAACATACCATACCATACCTACCATATCAATATAGTCATTGATAAGTAGCAGTCTCTCTTTTGTAGCGGTGGGGTACGCATCATTGGTTAGATTCGATTATCATAACAAGAATAAATAAATAAAATAAGAAAAATATATTCATATTGTTAATTGAATAATTATATTATATAAATTAGAAACAATCTTTAATGTTTAAATTAAATAAAAACTAAAAGTGCATATTTTAGGTGTTTGTAATAATTTCTGCTGAATAAATTATTTTAAAATGAATTGCTTAATTTGTGAAGAAAAAATTTATCGCTCAACAACTAAAAAAATAGTTTCTGGTCATGGCTATTGTATTTTTCATTGTAATTGTGTAAATTTAAAAAAAGATGATGTAATTCTTTTGAAAGCTAGTGGTAACAAATATGGTTGCGACAAGTGCTCTACACTTAGGCGCAAATCTATTCAACAATCATACAACATTTATTCTAAACAATTCTATTCAAAGGTTAGAAACACAACTATTATTCTACCACAAAGTAATAATTTGCAAATAAATAGTAGTACTTATACCATGCACATTGCACAATGCACCATGTACAATGCACCATGCACAATGCACCATGCACCATGCATCATGCACCATGCACCATGCACCATGCACCATGCAACATGCACCATGCACCATGCACCATGCACCATGCACCATGCACCATGCACCATGCACCATGCACCATGCACCATGCACCATGCACCATGCACCATGCACCATGCACCATGCACCATGCACCATGCACCATGCACCATGCACCATGCACCATGCACCATGCACCATGCACCATGCACCATGCACCATGCACCATGCCCATGCACCCCATGCACCATGCACCATGCACCATGCACCATGCACCATGCACCATGCCATGCACCATGCACATGCACCATGCACCATGCACCATGCCACCATGCACCATGCACCATGCACCATGCACCATGCACCATGCACCATGCACCATGCACCATGCACCATGCACATGCACATGCACCATGCACCATGCACCATGCACCATCCATGCACCATGCACCATGCACCATGCACTATGCACCATGCACCATTCACCATGCACCATGCACCATGCACCATGCACCATGCACCATGCAACATGCACCATGCACGATGCAACATGCACCATGAAACTTGCACCATGCACAATGCACATGCACCATGCACCATGCACAATGCACCATGCATCATGCAATATACCATACTATACCTACCATATCAATATAGACATTGATAAGGAGCAGTCACTCTTTTGTAGCGTGGGGTACGATTATCATAACAAAATAAATAAATAAAATAAGAAAAATATATGGATATTGTTAATTGAATAATTATCTATACTTATAAAGGGAAAGTTTGTTTGTTTGTTTGTTTGCACCATGTACCATGCACTATGCACCACGCACCATGCACCACGCACCATGCAGCAATGCACCATGCACAATGCACCATGCACCATGCACAATGCACCATGGACAATGCACCATGCACCATGCACCATGCACCATGCACCATGCACCATGCACCATGCACCATGCACCATGCACAATGCACCATGCACCATGCACCATGCACCATGCACTATGCACTATGCACTATGCACCATGCACACCATGCAACATGCAACATGCACCATGCAACCATGAACCATGCACCATGCACCATGCACCATGCACCATGCACCATGCACCATGCACCATGCACCATGCACCATGCACCATGCACCATGCACCATGCACCATGCACCATGCACCATGCACCATGCACCATGCACCAGGCACCATGCACCATGCACCATGCACCATGCACCATGCACCATGCACCATGCACCATGCACATGCACCATGCACCATGCACCATGCCACCATGCACCATGCACCATGCCACCATGCACCATGCACCATGCACCATGCACCATGCACAATGCACCAGCACCATGCACCATGCACCATGCACCATGCACCATGCACCATGCACCATGCACCATGCACCATGCACCATGCACCATGCACCATGCACCATGCACCATGCACCATGCACCATGCATCATGCATCATGCAACATACCATACCCATACCTACCATATCAATATAGACATTGATAAGTAGCAGTCTCTCTTTTGTAGCGGTGGGGTACGCATCATTGGTTAGATTCGATTATCATAACAAGAATTAAATAAATAAAATAAGAAAAATATATGGATATTGTTAATTGAATAATTATATTATATAAATTAGAAACAATCTTTAATGTTTAAATTAAATAAAAACTCTAAGTGCATATTTTTGGTTTTTGTAATAATTTCTGCTGAATAAATTATTTCAAAAATGGAATTGCTTAATTTGTGAGAAAAAATTTTTTCGCCTTAACAACTCAAAGAAATAGCTTTTGGTGACTTGACCATGGCACCATGCACCATGCACCATGCACCATGCACCATGCACCATGCACCATGCACCATGCACCATGCACCATGCACCATGCACCATGCACCATGCACCATGCACCATGCACCATGCACCATGCACCATGCACCATGCACCATGCACCATGCACCATGCACCATGCACCATGCACCATGCACCATGCACCATGCACCATGCACCATGCACCATGCACCATGCACCATGCACAATGCACCATGCACCATTGCACCATGCACCATGCACCATGCAACATGCACCATGCACCATGCACCATGCACCATGCACCATGCACCATGCACCATGCACCATGCACCATGCACCATGCACCATGCACCATGCACCATGCACCATGCACCATGCACCATGCACCATGCACCATCTGCACCATGCACCATGCACCATGCACCATGCACCATGCACCATGCACCATGCACCATGCACCATGCACCATGCACCATGCACCATGCACAATTGCACCATGCACAATGCACCATGCCCATGCACCATGCCACCATGCACCATGCACCAATGGCACCATGCACCATGCACCATGCACCATGCACCATGCACCATGCACCATCACCATGCACCATGCACCATGCACCATGCACCATGCACCATGCACCATGCACCATGCACCATGCACCATGCATCATGCATCATGCATCATGCAACATACCATACCATACCTACCATATCAATATAGTCATTGATAAGTAGCAGTCTCTCTTTTGTAGCGGTGGGGTACGCATCATGGTTAGATTCGATTATCATAACAAGAATAAATAAATAAAATAAGAAAAATATATTCATATTGTTAATTGAATAATTATATTATATAAATAGAAACAATCTTTAATGTTTAAATTAAATAAAAACTAAAAGTGCATATTTTAGGTGTTTGTAATAATTTCTGCTGAATAAATTATTTTAAAAATGAATTGCTTAATTTGTGAAGAAAAAATTTATCGCTCAACAACTAAAAAAAATAGTTTCTGGTCATGGCTATTGTATTTTCATTGTAATTGTGTAAATTTAAAAAAAGATGATGTAATTCTTTTGAAAGCTAGTGGTAACAAATATGGTTGCGACAAGTGCTCTACACTTAGGCGCAAATCTATTCAACAATCACACAACATTTATTCTAAACAATTCTATTCAAAGGTTAGAAACACAACTATTATTCTACCACAAAGTAATAATTTGCAAATAAATAGTAGTACTTATACTAATGAATCTACAACATTCAAAAAGGGCTATTCCATGTCCCTGGGCAAACTATAGAGGAATATCCTCAATTAACCGATGCGTATAAGATCCTTTCCAATATTCTGTGCGAACGATTGACGCCTCATTGTAGATGATGTGTATGACAAAGACACCACCATTCGCACCACCATCCTCCACCACTATGCAACATGCAACATGCACCATGCACCATGCACCATGCACCATGCACCATGCACAATGCACCATGCACCATGCACCATGCACCATGCACCATGCACATCCATGCACATGCACTATGCACTATGCACTATGCACTATGCACCATGCACCATGCACCATTGCACCATGCACCATGCACCATGCACCATGCACATGCACCATGCACCATGCACCATGCACCATGCACCATGCACCATGCACCATGCACCATGCACCATGCACCATGCACCATGCACCATGCACCATTGCACCATACCATAACCATACCTACCATATCAATATAGACATTGATAAGTAGCAGTCTCTCTTTTGTAGCGGTGGGGTACGCATCATTGGTTAGATTCGATTATCATAACAAGAATAAATAAATAAATTAAGAAAAATATATGGATATTGTTAATTGAATAATTATATTATATAAATTAGAAACAATCTTTAATGTTTAAATTAAATAATAAACAAAAATAAATAAATAAAATAAGAAAAAAATATTGATATTGTTAATTGAATAATTATATTATATAAATTAGAAACAATCTTTAATGTTTAAATTAAATAAAAACTCTAAGTGCATATTTTTGGTTTTTGTAATAATTTCTGCTGAATAAATTATTCCACAAATGAATTGCTTAATTTGTGACGAAAAATTTTTTCGCTTAACAACTAAAGAAATAGCTTTTGGTGATTGACCATGCACCATGCACCATGCACCATGCACCATGCACCATGCACCATGCACCATGCACCATGCACCATGCACCATGCACCATGCACCATGCACCATGCATCATGCACCATGCACCACGCACCATGCACCATGCACCATGCACCACGCACCATACACCATGCACCATGCACCATATAACATGCACCATGCACCATGCACCATGCACAATGCACCAGTCACATTGCACAATGCACCATGCACCATGCACCATGAACCATGCACCATGCACAATGCACCATGCACAATGCACCATGTACAATGCACCATGCACCATGCACCATGCACCATGCACAATATAGACATCGATAAGTAGCAGTCTCTCTTTTGTAGCGGTGGGGTACGCATCATTGGTTAGATTCGATTATCATAACAAGAATAAATAAATAAAAAATATATGGATATTGTTAATTGAATAATTATATTATATAAATTAAAAACAATCTTTAATGTTTAAATTAAATAAAAACTCTAAGTGCATATTTTTGGTTTTTGTAATAATGTCTGCTGAATAAATTATTTCAAAAATGAATTGCTTAATTTGTGAAGAAAAAATTTTTCGCTTAACAACTAAAGAAATAGCTTTTGGTGATTGACCATGCACCATGCACCATGCACCATGCACAATGCACCATGCACCATGAACCATGCACCATGCACAATGCACCATGCACAATGCACCACACCTACCTACCATACCTACCATATCAATATAGACATTGATAAGTAGCAGTCTCTCTTTTGTAGCGGTGGTGTACGCATCATTGGTTAGATTCGATTATCATAACAAGAATAAATAAATAAAATAAGAAAAATATATTCATATTGTTAATTGAATAATTATATTATATAAATTAGAAACAATCTTTAATGTTTAAATTAAATAATAACAAAAATAAATAAATAAAATAAGAAAAAAATATTGATATTGTTAATTGAATAATTATATTATATAAATAAGAAACAATCTTTAATGTTTAAATTAAATAAAAACTCTAAGTGCATATTTTTGGTTTTTGTAATAATTTCTGCTGAATAAATTATTTCAAAAATGAATTGCTTAATTTGTGAAGAAAAATTTTTTCGCTTAACAACTAAAGAAATAGCTTTTGGTGATTGACCATGCACCATGCACCATGCACCATGCACCATGCATCATGCACCATGCATCATGCACCATGCACCACGCACCATGCACCATGCACCATGCACCATGCACCATGCACCACGCACCATACACCATACACCATGCACCATGCACCATATAATATGCACCATGCACCATGCACCATGCACCATGCACAATGCACCATGCACCATGAACCATGCACCATGCACAATGCACCATGTACAATGCACCATGCACCATGCACCATGCACCATGCACCATGCACCATGCACCATGCATCATGCACCATGCACCATGCACCATACACCATGCACCATGCACCATGCACCATGCACCATGCACCATGCACCATGCACCATGCACCATGCACCATGCACCATGCACCATGCACCATGCACCATGCACCATGCACCATGCACCATGCACCATGCACCATGCACCATGCACCATGCACCATGCACCATGCACCATGCACCATGCACCATGCACCATGCACCATGCACCATGCATCATGCATCATGCATCATGCAACATACCATACCATACCTACCATATCAATATAGTCATTGATAAGTAGCAGTCTCTCTTTTGTAGCGGTGGGGTACGCATCATTGGTTAGATTCGATTATCATAACAAGAATAAATAAATAAAATAAGAAAAATATATTCATATTGTTAATTGAATAATTATATTATATAAATTAGAAACAATCTTTAATGTTTAAATTAAATAAAAACTAAAAGTGCATATTTTAGGTGTTTGTAATAATTTCTGCTGAATAAATTATTTTAAAAATGAATTGCTTAATTTGTGAAGAAAAAATTTATCGCTCAACAACTAAAAAAATAGTTTCTGGTCATGGCTATTGTATTTTTCATTGTAATTGTGTAAATTTAAAAAAAGATGATGTAATTCTTTTGAAAGCTAGTGGTAACAAATATGGTTGCGACAAGTGCTCTACACTTAGGCGCAAATCTATTCAACAATCATACAACATTTCTCACCCTGGCGGAAAAAAGCACATAAGTCATTTTACGCACTTTTACAGGAGAGCGTTTTTTTTAATTTTTAAATTAATTCTTTCGATTAGAAAAAATTGTGGTACGCAGTTTAATTACTATTTGCCATAGTTTTCAACGCGCAAAGATAAAATTTAAAATTTTGCAATAATTTAGAAAATAATTGACTTAAGTGCTTCTGTTCGAAAAAGATATTTGACTTATGTTCTATTTCAGTAAATAAAAAAAAGAATAAAAATATGGTAATAAACAAAACATTTTATTATTTCAGTCTCAAAAAAGTTAAAACACACAAATAAAACAAATTAAATACTTTCTTATGTTAAAATTAAAATTAAAAAACAAAAATATCAACAAATTAAACATTTCTTTTGTTCAAAATAAGATGAAAACAAAAAATCAGAAAATAATCACAAATAAAACATTTTCCTTCTGTCAAAATTAATATTAAAAAGAGAAAACTCTAAGCTTCCTATCCACTTCAAACTTGATCCTCATCAACTTCAATCAAATCAAGATCGATATCAAGTTTAGTACTGGTTGCATCAAGTAGAGAAGTCTAAAATTGATGAAAAATGTGTGGAATAAAGTCAAGCAAAGATATTAGGTCTTTCTTTTTATCAGCACTTATAGATATCAAATTGTTTGAAATAACAGGAACCACACTCGTAGTTTTGTTTCGTACCCTTATTTTAAAAAATTTTCTTTCTTTCTATGTAAATTATTTTTATACAATATTTCCCCAAATTTGTTCTTAATATCATATCGAAACCATTTCACATCATGCCATTTAAATCACCCAAAGTATTTCTGTTTCGAATGACCAAAGGCCTTTTTAAAATTGAAGCAAAATTTAAGAAATCATTTGATGACATTTCAACTACTTTAAATTTATAACTACACGATCGAACATGCTGCATCCAGTCATGAGGGTGAAATATTTCCAAATTAGCTTTCTTTTTCTTTTTTTCTATGATACTATGATCGCCGTCAACTTCCATATGGCTGTGACCTGGAACTATAAACTTGTGCTCAATAACGTCTATATTGGTTGATTTTTCTTCTAAGAGCATAGAGAGCATTGCAGTAAAATGCGAATTTTTATTCTGCCCACCACAAGTATCAGAATAAAGAATCACATGTTTTACCTCGGCTGTAAATTTTTTTAAATGCTTGTACAAACAAGCAGCTTTGGTTCGCTCCTCTGCCTGAAATACACTCGTGCCACATATAATGAGTTGAGTTGCCATTTGCGTTATCGTGAACCATCAAATTAAAAGTCCAGAGTTGCCTTTTGTAAAATGCGAAAGCTGCCGTCAGCGATGGTGTTTGCAAACATTGCTGAAGGTCAAAGGTGAAACATTAGATTTGGTTGTTTGATTCTTTCGATAGTTCTTTTTCAACGCGCTTTTCGCTATAGGCTAATTCAGCTTCAATATGGTGTTGATCTCTTTTATTTTCGATTTCGATTTTCTCCTGTGAGTTATAATGTTATAATAAATTTTAAGGGTTAAAGGGTTACTTACTGATTTACAGTACAAATTATACATTTTAGATACTGTTAAATCAGAACTTAGATATCTAGTGTTGTTATCTTTACGTGCATAATGACTTTCGTACGAAGGGAAAGATAGTATATGTAAACGTACTTCTTCTATTGATTTTGCTGATTTTTTATGTTTTGGAGAATGTTTGCCTCTTATATCTTGTTGAATAAGTCCGCTAAAAGTTTCTCTTTTTTTAATGCTACAGTTAAAGTTTTCGCTTTCATTCAAAGTTTTTAAAAAACAAGTTCTACATATCGAAATCCTTTCGCCATTATATTCGAGGGAATAGTTATAGGTTTTCGTTCTGCACTTATCTACTGTACGTGGGCGATTTGATTTCTTATCTGAAACTATCATCATAGCAGAAATGAAAGCCGCACGGTTATTGTAGTTACCCATGGTCCAGTATTCATCGAAAATTGCTTTTTGCATTTCAAACGAAAATCTGCTATTACATTTTAAACGACAGTTTTCTAATGAAACGCCTTCTTCGATGCTTTTATTTTACCAGTAATTGTAGTGTATTCCTTGCCGCAATTTCGATTTTCCTTCCTTATCCTTTTATCGTTTTTGCTCTTTAGGGAAGTTGTCGCTACATTTGATGTACTGGGACCAACCAGCATGCTTAAATCTGGTTCCGCATCAATTGTATTATCAGCTAGAATGTTTGATTCTGCTTCTTTTTCAATATTATCGGGAACATAAGATGGATCTGCAACATAATCGTCGTCTGAAAATGGTTCTTCAATAATATTCTTATCCTCTTGCTCTGCAGTGGAGATGATATGAACAGTGAAGATTTTATTGACTTGTTTAATAAATAAAATTTACCCTTAGAAGTATCAGTTAAAATTTTGTAGTTTTCTTTTTGTTTTTCTGTTACGAATGTAACAAATAGTCTACCCCGGCTAAGTGACATTTCGAAAATTAATTCTTTTTTTTTTCAAATATATTTTTGAGTAATTAAAGTAAAATATTTTTATTTTAATTAATATTCACAATGAAATAATAAAAATACACATAGAATCAAAAACATATCCAACCTGCTTATGGTGCAACAGTTAAAAAAAATATAATAATATTAATCTTAAGTCTATGCTACGCAACACATTTTTTTCTGTTAAAATCACATAAGTCGACTTATGTGTTTTTATACGATAGAAAAATTTAAAAAATTTTTACGTTGATTATTATTTTTGTAATTTTCAAGACGAAATATGTATATGTTGACTTAGGTGTTTTTGTGAGAAAATGGATATTCAGAATATCATGCGATTGAGTCAATAAAAAAAAATCGGATTTTTTTGACTTATGTGCTTTTGTCTGCCAAGGTGAGATTTATTCTAAACAATTCTATTCAAAGGTTAGAAACACAACTATTATTCTACCACAAAGTAATAATTTGCAAATAAATAGTAGTACTTATACTAATGAATCTACAACATTCAAAA
Organism: Argyra leucocephala; assembly: GCA_963942445.1. Taxonomy (NCBI): domain Eukaryota; kingdom Metazoa; phylum Arthropoda; class Insecta; order Diptera; family Dolichopodidae; genus Argyra; species Argyra leucocephala. The sequence continues at coordinate 67,427,574 of OZ012680.1, forward strand.
AGGGCTATTCCATGTCCTGGGCAAACTATAGAGGAATATCCCAATTAACCGATGCGTATAAGATCCTTTCCAATATTCTGTGCGAACGATTGACGCCTCATTGTAGATGATGTGTATGACAAAGACACCACCATTCGCACCACCATCCTCCACCACTATGCACCATGCAACATGCACCATGCACCATGCACCATGCACCATGCACAATGCACCATGCACAATGCACCATGCACCATGCACCATGCACCATGCACCATGCACTATGCACTATGCACTATGCACTATGCACTATGCACCATGCACCATGCACCATGCACCATGCACCATGCACCATGCACCATGCACCATGCACCATGCACCATGCACCATGCACCATACCATACCATACCTACCATATCAATATAGACATTGATAAGTAGCAGTCTCTCTTTTGTAGCGGTGGGGTACGCATCATTGGTTAGATTCGATTATCATAACAAGAATAAATAAATAAAATAAGAAAAATATATGGATATTGTTAATTGAATAATTATATTATATAAATTAGAAACAATCTTTAATGTTTAAATTAAATAATAACAAAAATAAATAAATAAAATAAGAAAAAAATATTGATATTGTTAATTGAATAATTATAGCTTTTGGTGATTGACCATGCACCATGCACCATGCACCATGCACCATGCACCATGCACCATGCACCATGCACCATGCACCATGCACCATGCACCATGCATCATGCACCATGCACCACGCACCATGCACCATGCACCATGCACCATGCACAATATAGACATCGATAAGTAGCAGTCTCTCTTTTGTAGCGGTGGGGTACGCATCATTGGTTAGATTCGATTATCATAACAAGAATAAATAAATAAAAAATATATGGATATTGTTAATTGAATAATTATATTATATAAATTAGAAACAATCTTTAATGTTTAAATTAAATAAAAACTCTAAGTGCATATTTTTGGTTTTTGTAATAATGTCTGCTGAATAAATTATTTCAAAAATGAATTGCTTAATTTGTGAAGAAAAAATTTTTCGCTTAACAACTAAAGAAATAGCTTTTGGTGATTGACCATGCACCATGCACCATGCACCATGCACAATGCACCATGCACCATGAACCATGCACCATGCACAATGCACCATGCACAATGCACCACACCTACCTACCATACCTACCATATCAATATAGACATTGATAAGTAGCAGTCTCTCTTTTGTAGCGGTGGTGTACGCATCATTGGTTAGATTCGATTATCATAACAAGAATAAATAAATAAAATAAGAAAAATATATTCATATTGTTAATTGAATAATTATATTATATAAATTAGAAACAATCTTTAATGTTTAAATTAAATAATAACAAAAATAAATAAATAAAATAAGAAAAAAATATTGATATTGTTAATTGAATAATTATATTATATAAATAAGAAACAATCTTTAATGTTTAAATTAAATAAAAACTCTAAGTGCATATTTTTGGTTTTTGTAATAATTTCTGCTGAATAAATTATTTCAAAAATGAATTGCTTAATTTGTGAAGAAAAATTTTTTCGCTTAACAACTAAAGAAATAGCTTTTGGTGATTGACCATGCACCATGCACCATGCACCATGCACCATGCATCATGCACCATGCATCATGCACCATGCACCACGCACCATGCACCATGCACCATGCACCATGCACCATGCACCATGCACCACGCACCATACACCATACACCATGCACCATGCACCATATAATATGCACCATGCACCATGCACCATGCACCATGCACAATGCACCATGCACCATGAACCATGCACCATGCACAATGCACCATGTACAATGCACCATGCACCATGCACCATGCACCATGCACCATGCACCATGCACCATGCACCATGCACCATGCACCATGCACCATGCACCATGCACCATGCACCATGCACCATGCACCATGCACCATGCACCATGCACCATGCACCATGCACCATGCACCATGCACCATGCACCATGCACCATGCACCATGCACCATGCACCATGCACCATGCACCATGCACCATGCACCATGCACCATGCACCATGCACCATGCACCATGCACCATGCACCATGCACCATGCACCATGCACCATGCACCATGCACCATGCATCATGCATCATGCATCATGCAACATACCATACCATACCTACCATATCAATATAGTCATTGATAAGTAGCAGTCTCTCTTTTGTAGCGGTGGGGTACGCATCATTGGTTAGATTCGATTATCATAACAAGAATAAATAAATAAAATAAGAAAAATATATTCATATTGTTAATTGAATAATTATATTATATAAATTAGAAACAATCTTTAATGTTTAAATTAAATAAAAACTAAAAGTGCATATTTTAGGTGTTTGTAATAATTTCTGCTGAATAAATTATTTTAAAAATGAATTGCTTAATTTGTGAAGAAAAAATTTATCGCTCAACAACTAAAAAAATAGTTTCTGGTCATGGCTATTGTATTTTTCATTGTAATTGTGTAAATTTAAAAAAAGATGATGTAATTCTTTTGAAAGCTAGTGGTAACAAATATGGTTGCGACAAGTGCTCTACACTTAGGCGCAAATCTATTCAACAATCATACAACATTTATTCTAAACAATTCTATTCAAAGGTTAGAAACACAACTATTATTCTACCACAAAGTAATAATTTGCAAATAAATAGTAGTACTTATACTAATGAATCTACAACATTCAAAAAGGGCTATTCCATGTCCTGGGCAAACTATAGAGGAATATCCCAATTAACCGATGCGTATAAGATCCTTTCCAATATTCTGTGCGAACGATTGACGCCTCATTGTAGATGATGTGTATGACAAAGACACCACCATTCGCACCACCATCCTCCACCACTATGCACCATGCAACATGCACCATGCACCATGCACCATGCACCATGCACAATGCACCATGCACAATGCACCATGCACCATGCACCATGCACCATGCACCATGCACCATGCACCATTAACTATGCACTATGCACTATGCACTATGCACTATGCACTATGCACCATGCACCATGCACCATGCACCATGCACCATGCACCATGCACCATGCACCATGCACCATGCACCATGCACCATGCACCATGCACCATGCACCATACCATACCATACCTACCATATCAATATAGACATTGATAAGTAGCAGTCTCTCTTTTGTAGCGGTGGGGTACGCATCATTGGTTAGATTCGATTATCATAACAAGAATAAATAAATAAAATAAGAAAAATATATGGATATTGTTAATTGAATAATTATATTATATAAATTAGAAACAATCTTTAATGTTTAAATTAAATAATAACAAAAATAAATAAATAAAATAAGAAAAAAATATTGATATTGTTAATTGAATAATTATATTATATAAATTAGAAACAATCTTTAATGTTTAAATTAAATAAAAACTCTAAGTGCATATTTTTGGTTTTTGTAATAATTTCTGCTGAATAAATTATTTCACAAATGAATTGCTTAATTTGTGACGAAAAATTTTTTCGCTTAACAACTAAAGAAATAGCTTTTGGTGATTGACCATGCACCATGCACCATGCACCATGCACCATGCACCATGCACCATGCACCATGCACCATGCAGCACATGCACCATGCACCATGCATCATGCACCATGCACCACGCACCATGCACCATGCACCATGCACCACGCACCATACACCATGCACCATGCACCATATAACATGCACCATGCACCATGCACCATGCACAATGCACCAGTCACATTGCACAATGCACCATGCACCATGCACCATGAACCATGCACCATGCACAATGCACCATGCACAATGCACCATGTACAATGCACCATGCACCATGCACCATGCACCATGCACCATGCACAATATAGACATCGATAAGTAGCAGTCTCTCTTTTGTAGCGGTGGGGTACGCATCATTGGTTAGATTCGATTATCATAACAAGAATAAATAAATAAAATAAGAAAAATATATGGATATTGTTAATTGAATAATTATATTATATAAATTAGAAACAATCTTTAATGTTTAAATTAAATAATAACAAAAATAAATAAATAAAATAAGAAAAATATATTGATGTTGTTAATTGAATAATTATATTATATAAATTAGAAACAATCTTTAATGTTTAAATTAAATAAAAACTCTAAGTGCATATTTTTGGTTTTTGTAATAATGTCTGCTGAATAAATTATTTCAAAAATGAATTGCTTAATTTGTGAAGAAAAAATTTTTCGCTTAACAACTAAAGAAATAGCTTTTGGTGATTGACCATGCACCATGCACCATGCACCATGCACAATGCACCATGCACCATGAACCATGCACCATGCACAATGCACCATGCACAATGCACCACACCTACCTACCATACCTACCATATCAATATAGACATTGATAAGTAGCAGTCTCTCTTTTGTAGCGGTGGTGTACGCATCATTGGTTAGATTCGATTATCATAACAAGAATAAATAAATAAAATAAGAAAAATATATTCATATTGTTAATTGAATAATTATATTATATAAATTAGAAACAATCTTTAATGTTTAAATTAAATAAAAACTCTAAGTGCATATTTTAGGTGTTTGTAATAATTTCTGCTGAATAAATTATTTCAAAAATGAATTGCTTAATTTGTGAAGAAAAATTTTTTCGCTTAACAACTAAAGAAATAGCTTTTGGTGATTGACCATGCACCATGCACCATGCACAATGCACCATGCACCATGAACCATGCACCATGCACAATGCACCATGCACAATGCACCATGTACAATGCACCATGCACCATGCACCATGCACCATGCACCATGCACCATGCACCATGCACCATGCACCATGTACCATGCACCATGCACCATGCACCATGCACCATGCACCATGCACAATGCACCATGCACCATGCACTATGCACCAATGCGAACGATTGAAGCCTCATTGTAACGCTGTGATAGGAAACTATCAGTGCGGCTTCCGTCCTGGCAAATCAACCACCGACCAGGTGTTCGCATTAATATTATAACATAGAATATGGATTCGCACCACCATCCTCCACCACCATTTACCCTGCAACATGAACCATGCACCATGCACCATGCACAATGCACCATGCACCATGCACCATGCACCATGCACCATGCACCATGCACCATGCACCATGCACCATGCACCATGCACCATGCACCATGCACCATGCACCATGCACAATGCACCATGCACCATGCACTATGCACCATGCACTATGCACCATGCACCAATGCGAACGATTGAAGCCTCATTGTAACGCTGTGATAGGAAACTATCAGTGCGGCTTCCGTCCTGGCAAATCAACTACCGACCAGGTGTTCGCATTAATATTATAACATAGAATATGGATTCGCACCACCATCCCCCACCACCATTTACCCTGCACCATGAACCATGCACCATGCACCATGCAACATGCACCATGCACCATGCACCATGCACCATGCAACATACCATACCATACCTACCATATCAATATAGACATTGATAAGTAGCAGTTTCTCTTTTGTAGCGGTGGGGTACGCATTATTGGTTAGATTCGATTATCATAACAAAAATAAATAAATAAAATAAGAAAAATATATTGATGTTGTTAATTGAATAATTATATTATATAAATTAGAAACAATCTTTAATGTTTAAATTAAATAAAAACTCTAAGTGCATATTTTTGGTTTTTGTAATAATTTCTGCTGAGTAAATTATTTTAAAAATGAATTGCTTAATTTGTGAAGAAAAAATTTATCGCTCAACAACTAAAAAAATAGTTTTTGGTGATTGCTATTGTATTTTTCATTGCAATTGTGTAAATTTAAAAGAAGATGATGTAATTGTTTTGAAAGCTAGTGGTAACAAATATCGTTGTGACAAGTGCTCTAAAGAGAGACTGCTACTTATCAATGTCTCTATTGATATGGTAGGTATGGTATGGTATGTTGCATGATGCATGGTGCACCATGCACCATGCACCATGCACCATGCACCATGCACCATGCATATTCTGTGCGAACGATTGAAGCCTCATTGTAACGCTGTGATAGGAAACTATCAGTGCGGCTTCCTGCACCATGCACCATGCACCATTTGCCCTGCACCTGGCACCGTGCACCATGCACCATGCACCATGCACCATGCACCATGCACCATGCACCATTTACCCTGCACCATGCACCATGCACCGTGCACCATGCACCATGCACCATGCATCATGCACCATGCACCGTGCACCATGCACCATGCACCATGCACCATGCATCATGCACCATGCACCATGCACCATGCACCATGCACCATGCACCATGCACCATGCACCATGCACCATGCACCATGCACCATGCACCATGCACCATGCACCATGCACCATGCACCATGCACCATGCACCATGCACCATGCACCATGCACCATGCACCATGCACCATGCACCATGCACCATGCACCATGCACCATGCACCATGCACCATGCACCATGCACCATGCACCATGCACCATGCACCATGCAACATGCAACATGCACCATGCACCATGTACCATGCATGAATAAATTATTTTAAAAATGAATTGCTTAATTTGTGAAGAAAAAATTTATCGCTCAACAACTAAAAAAATAGTTTTTGGTGATTGTATTTTTCATTGCAATTGTGTAAATTTAAAAGAAGATGATGTAATTGTTTTGAAAGCTAGTGGTAACAAATATCGTTGCGACAAGTGCTCTACACTTAGGCGCTAATCTATTCAACAATCCCACAACATTTATTCTAAACAATTCTATTCAAAGATTAGAAACACAACTATTATTCTACCACAAAGTAATAATTTGCAAATAAATAGTAGTACTTATACAAATGAATCTACAACATTCAAAAAGGGCGGTTCCATGTCCTGGGCCAACTATAGAGGAATATCCCTATTAAACGTTGCGTATAAGATCCTTTCCAATATTCTGTGCGAACGATTGAAGCCTCATTGTAACGCTGTGATAGAAAACTATCAGTACGCATGCAACAGTACGGCTGCAAGAGTGGCTTCCTGCACCATGCACCATGCACCATTTACCCTGCACCATGCACCATGCACCGTGTACCATGCACCATGCACCATGCATCATGCACCATGCACCGTGCACCATGCACCATGCACCATGCACCATGCATCATGCACCATGCACCAATTATTTTAAAAATGAATTGCTTAATTTGTGAAGAAAAAATTTATCGCTCAACAACTAAAAAAATAGTTTTTGGTGATTGTATTTTTCATTGCAATTGTGTAAATTTAAAAGAAGATGATGTAATTGTTTTGAAAGCTAGTGGTAACAAATATCGTTGCGACAAGTGCTCTACACTTAGGCGCAAATCTATTCAACAATCCCACAACATTTATTCTAAACAATTCTATTCAAAGATTAGAAACACAACTATTATTCTACCACAAAGTAATAATTTGCAAATAAATAGTAGTACTTATACAAATGAATCTACAACATTCAAAAAGGGCGGTTCCATGTCCTGGGCCAACTATAGAGGAATATCCCTATTAAACGTTGCGTATAAGATCCTTTCCAATATTCTGTGCGAACGATTGAAGCCTCATTGTAACGCTGTGATAGAAAACTATCAGTACGCATGCAACAGTACGGCTGCAAGAGTGATAGGAAACTATCAGTATAACATGCAATATGCACCATGCACCATGCACCATGCTATTGCTATTGTATTTTTCATTGCAATTGTGTAAATTGCACCATGCACCATGCACCATGCACCATGCATCATGCACCATGCACCATGCACCATGCACCATGCACCATGCACCATGCACCATGCACCATGCACCATGCACCATGCACCATGCACCATGCACCATGCACCATGCACCATGCACCATGCACCATGCACCATGCACCATGCACCATGCACCATGCACCATGCACCATGCACCATGCACCATGCACCATGCACCATGCACCATGCACCATGCACCATGCAACATGCAACATGCAACATGCACCATGCACAATGCACCATGCATCATGCAACATACCATACCATACCTACCATATCAATATAGATATTGATAAGTAGCAGTCTCTCTTTTGTAGCGGTGGGGTACGCATCATTGGTTAGATTCGATTATCATAACAAAAATAAATAAATAAAATAAGAAAAATATATTGATATTGTTAATTGAATAATTATATTATATAAATTAGAAACAATCTTTAATGTTTAAATTAAATAAAAACCCTAAGTGCATATTTTTGGTTTTTGTAATAATTTCTGCTGAATAAATTATTTGAAAAATGAATTGCTTAATTTGTGTGCACCATGCACCATGCACCATGCACCATGCAGCATGCAGCATGCACCATGCACCATGCAGCATGCAGCATGCACCATGCACCATGCACCATGCACAATGCAACATGCAACAATGTACAATGCAACATGCAACATTCACAATGCACCATGCACCATGCACCATGCACCATGCACCATGCACCATGCACTATGCACCATGCACCATGCACCATGCACCATGCACCATGCACCATGCACCATGCACCATGCACCATGCACCATGCACCATGCACCATGCACCATGCACCATGCACCATGCACCATGCACCATGCACCATGCACCATGCACCATGCACCATGCACCATGCACCATGCACCATGCACCATGCACCATGCAACATGCACCATGCACCATGCACCATGCACCATGCACCATGCACCATGCACCATGCACCATGCACCATGCACCATGCACCATGCACCATGCACCATGCACCATGCACCATGCACCATGCACCATGCACCATGCACCATGCACCATGCACCATGCACCATGCATGATGCATCATGCAACATACCATACCATACCTACCATATCAATATAGACATTGATAAGTAGCAGTCTCTCTTTTGTAGCTGTGGGGTACGCATCATTGGTTAGATTCGAATATCATAACAAAAATAAATAAATAAAATAAGAAAAATATATTGATATTGTTAATTGAATAATTATATTATATAAATTAGAAACAATCTTTAATGTTTAAATTAAATAAAAACTCTAAGTGCATATTTTTGGTTTTTGTAATAATATCTGCTGAATAAATTATTTGAAAAATGAATTGCTTAATTTGCAATTCTGCACCATGCACCATGCATAAATTAGAAACAATCTTTAATGTTTAAATTAAATAAAAACTCTAAGTGCATATTTTTGGTTTTTGTAATAATTTCTGCTGAATAAATTATTTTAAAAATGAATTGCTTAATTTGTGAAGAAAAAATTTATCGCTCAACAACTAAAAAATAGTTTTTGGTGATTGCTATTGTATTTGTCATTGCAATTTGGTAAATTTAAAAGAAGATGATGTAATTGTTTTGAAAGCTCCTTTCCAATATTCTGTGCGAACGATTGAAGCCTCATTGTAACGCTGTGATAGGAAACTATCAGTAGGGCTGCAACAGTACAGCTGCAACAGTGATAGGAAACTATCAGTATAACATGCAATATGCACCATGCACCATGCACCATGCACCATGCACCATGCACCATGCACCATGCACCATGCACCATGCACCATGCACCATGCACCATGCACCATGCACCATGCACCATGCACCATGCACCATGCACCATGCACCATGCACCATGCACCATGCACCATGTACCATGTATCATGCACCATGCACCATGCACCATGCACCATGCACCATGCACCATGCACCATGCACCATGCACCATGCACCATGCACCATGCACCATGCACCATGCACCATGCACCATGCACCATGCACCAAGCACCATTCACCATGCACCATGTACCATGTAAATGAATTGCTTAATTTGTGAAGAAAAAATTTATCGCTCAACAACTAAAAAAATAGTTTTTGGAAGATGATGTAATTGTTTTGAAAGCTAGTGGTAACAAATATAGTTGCGACAAGTGCTCTACACTTAGGTGCAAATCTATTCAACAATCACACAACATTTATTCTAAACAATTCTATTCAAAGATTAGAAACACAACTATTATTCTACCACAAAGTAATAATTTGCAAATAAATAGTAGTACTTATACTAATGAATCTACAACATTCAAAAAGGGCATTCAAAAGCAACATTCAAAAGCAGCATGCACCATGCACCATGCACCATGCACCATGCACCATGCACCATGCACCATGCACCATGCACCATGCACCATGCACCATGCACCATGCACCATGCACCATGCACCATGCACCATGCACCATGCACCATGCACCATGTACCACGCACCATGCACCATGCACCATGCACCATGCACCATGCACCATGCACAATGCACCATGCACCATGCACCATCCACCATGCACCATGCACCATGCACCATGCACCATGCAACATGCACCATGCACCATGCACCATGCACCATGCAACATGCACCATGAAATATGCACCATGTACCATGCACCATGCACCATGCACCATGCACCATGCACCATGCACCATGCACCATGCACCATGCACCATGCACCATGCACCATGCACCATGCAACATGCAACATGCAACATGCACCAATGTTCTGCTAAACTTATTCTACCACAAAGTAATAATTTGCAAATAAATAGTAGTACTTATACTAATGAATCTACAACATTCAAAAAGGGCGGTACCATGTCCTGGGCCAGCTATAGAGGAATATCCCTATTAAACGTTGCGTATAAGATCATTGCCAATATTCTGTGCGAACGATTGAAGCCTCATTGTAACGATGTGATAGGAAACTATCAGTGCGGCTTCCGTCCTGGCAAATCAACCACCGACCGGGTGTTCGCATTAATATTATAACATAGAATATGGATATTAATAAGTAGATGATGTGTATGACAAAGACACCATCATTCGCACCACCATCCCCCACCTCCATTTACCATGCACCATGCACCATGCACCATGCACCATGCACCATGCACCATGCACCATGCACCATGCACCATGCACCATGCACCATGCACAATGCACCATGTACAATGCACCATGCACCATGCACCATGCAACATGCACCATGCACCATGCACCATGCACCATGCACCATGCACCATGCACCATGCACCATGCACCATGCACCATGCACCATGCACCATGCACCATGCACCATGCACCATGTACCATGTACCATGTACCATGTACCATGCACCATGCATCATGCAACATGCACCATGCACCATGCACAATTCAACATGCACAATGCCCCATGCACCATGCACTATGCACTATGCACTATGCACTATGCACTATGCACTATGCACTATGCACAATGCACCATGCGCCATGCGACATGCACCATGCACCATGCACCATGCACCATGCACCATGCACCATGCACCATGCACCATGCACCATGCACCATGCACCATGCACCATGCACCATGCACCATGCACCATGCACCATGCACCATGCACCATGCACCATGCACCATGCACCATGTACCATGCATAAATTAGAAACAATCTTTAAAACAAATAAAAACTCTAAGTGCATATTTTTGGTTTTTGTAATAATTTCTGCTGAATAAATTATTTTAAAAATGAATTGCTTAATTTGTGAAGAAAAAATTTATCGCTCAACAACTAAAAAAATAGTTTTTGGTGATTGCTATTGTATTTGTCATTGCAATTTGGTAAATTTAAAAGAAGATGATGTAATTGTTTTGAAAGCTAGTGGTAACAAATATCGTTGCGACAAGTGCTCTACACTTAGGCGCAAATCTATTCAACAATCACACAACATTTACTCTAAACAATTCTATTCAAAGATTAGAAACACAACTATTATTGTACCACAAAGTTATAATTTGCATATAAATAGTAGTACTTATACTAATAAATCTACAACATTCAAAAAGGGCGGTTCCATGTCCTGGGCCAATTATAGAGGAATATCTCTATTAAACGTTGCGTATAAGACCTTCTCCAATATTCTGTGCGAACGATTGAAGCCTCATTGTAACGCTGTGATAGGAAACTATCAGTGCGGCTTCCGTCCTGGCAAATCAACCACCGACCAGGTGTTCGCATTAATATTATAACATAGAATATATTAATAAGTAGATGATGTGTATGACAAAGACACCACCATTCGCACCACCATCCCCCACCATGTACCATGTACCATGCACCATGCACCATGCACCATGCACCATGCACCATGCACCATGCACCATGCACCATGCACCATGCACCATGCACCATGCACCATGCACCATGCACCATGCACCATGCACCATGCACCATGCACCATGCACCATGCACCATGCACCATGCACCATGCACCATGCACCATGCACCATGCACCATGCACCATGTACCATGCACCATGCATCATGCACCATGTACCATGTAAATGAATTGCTTAATTTGTGATCCTCTCCAATATTCTGTGCGAACCAGGTGTTCGCATTAGTATTATAACAAAGAATATGCATATTAACAAGTAGATGATGTGTATGACAAAGACACCACCATTCGCACCACCATCCCTTACCATGTACCATGCACCATGCACCATGCACCATGCACCATGCACCATGCACCATGCACCATGCACCATGCACCATGCACCATGCACCATGCACCATGCACCATGCACCATGCACCATGCACCATGCACCATGCACCATGCACCATGCACCATGCACCATGCACCATGTACCATGTAAATGAATTGCTTAATTTGTGAAGAAAAAATTTATCGCTCAACAACTAAAAAAAATAGTTTTTGGTGATTGCTATTGTATTTTTCATTGCAATTGTGTAAATTTAAAAGAAGATGATGTAATTGTTTTGAAAGCTAGTGGTAACAAATATAGTTGCGACAAGTGCTCTACACTTAGGCGCAAATCTATTCAACAATCACACAACACACAACATTTATTCTAAACAATTCTATTCAAAGATTAGAAACACAACTATTATTCTACCACAAAGTAATAATTTGCTAATAAATAGTAGTACTTATACTAATGAATAATGAATCTTCAACATTCAAAAAGGGCGGTTCCATGTCCTGGGCCAACTATAGAGGAATATCCCTATTAAACGTTACGTATAAGATCCTTTCCAATATTCTGTTTGAACGATTGAAGCCTCATTGTAACGCTGTGATAGGAAACTATCAGTGCGGCTTCCGTCCTGGCAAATCAACCACCGACCAGGTGTTCGCATTAATATTATAACATATAATATGGATATTAATAAGTAGATGCACCATGCACCATGCACCATGCACCATGAACCATGCACCATGCACCTTGCACCTTGCACCATGCACCATGCACCATGCACCATGCACCATGCACCATGCACCATGCACCATGCACCATGCACCATGCACCATGCACCATGCACCATGCACCATGCACCATGCACCATGCACCATGCATCATGCACCATGCACCATGCACCATGCACCATGCACCATGCACCATGCACCATGCACCTTGCACCATGCACCGTGCACCATGCACCATGCACCATGCACCATGCACCATGCACCATGCACCATGCACCATGCACCATGCACCATGCACCATGCACCATGCACCATGCACCATGCACCATGCACAATGCACCATGCACCATGCACCATGCACCATGCACCATACACCATGCACCATGCACCATGCACCATGCACCATGCACCATGCACCATGCACCATGCACCATGCACCATGCACCATGCACCATGCACCATGCACCATGCACCATGCACCATGCACCATGCACCATGCACCATGCACCATGCACCATGCACCATGCACCATGCACCATGCACCATGCACCATGCACCATGCACCATGCACCATGCACCATGCACCATGCACCATGCACCATGCACCATGCACCATGCACCATTCACCATTCACCATTCACCATTCACCATGCACCATGAACCATGTACCATGCACCATTCACCATGCAACATTCACCATGCACAATGCACCATGCACCATGCACCATGCACCATGCACCATGCTCCATGCACCATGCATCATGCATCATGCAACATACCATACCATACCTACCATATCAATATAGACATTGATAAGTAGCCGTCTCGCTTTTGTAGCGGTGGGGTACGCATCATTGGTTATATTCGATTATCATAACAAAAATAAATAAATAAAATAAGAAAAATATATTGATATTGTTAATTGAATAATTATCTATCTATCTATACTTATAAAAGGGAAAGTTTGTTTGTTTGTTTGTTTGTTTGTTTGTTTGTTTGTTTGTTTGTTTGTTTATTTGTTTGTTTGTTTGTTCGCTATACACGCACACAGTTTTAAAGATAGAGTTCTAAAATTTTGCACAGTTATTCATGGTACCGGTATGCAAATAACGCGGTACTTTACAAAGGCATCAGATGACAGGTTCGGGTTGCTGCCGTTCAACTCTTACAAAGACTCGGGAATATTTTAAAAACCATGTGTGTGACAGATATGAAAATTTACATTTAGATTCTCTTTCACAAATAAAGAAATTCGACTGTTACCGATTTCGAAAATTTGAACTGGTTCGGGTTGCTGCCGTACAGCTCCTAGCACGTACGTCGTAGGACTATTTCAAAAACCAATTGTGTTATAGGCATAAAAACTTGCACTTATATACTCTTTCACAAATACAGAAATTCGACTGTTACCAATTTCAAAAATTTGGACTGGTTCATGGACATGCACCATGCACCATGCACCATGCACGATGACCATGGACCATGTACCATGCACCATGCACCATGCACCATGTTAATTGAATAATTATCTATCTATCTATACTTATAAAAGGGAAAGTTTGTTTGTTTGTTTGTTTGTTTGTTTGTTTGTTTGTTTGTTTGTTTGTTTATTTGTTTGTTTGTTTGTTCGCTATACACGCACACAGTTTTAAAGATAGAGTTCTAAAATTTTGCACAGTTATTCATGGTACCGGTATGCAAATAACGCGGTACTTTACAAAGGCATCAGATGACAGGTTCGGGTTGCTGCCGTTCAACTCTTACAAAGACTCGGGAATATTTTAAAAACCATGTGTGTGACAGATATGAAAATTTACATTTAGATTCTCTTTCACAAATAAAGAAATTCGACTGTTACCGATTTCGAAAATTTGAACTGGTTCGGGTTGCTGCCGTACAGCTCCTAGCACGTACGTCGTAGGACTATTTCAAAAACCAATTGTGTTATAGGCATAAAAACTTGCACTTATATACTCTTTCACAAATACAGAAATTCGACTGTTACCAATTTCAAAAATTTGGACTGGTTCATGGACATGCACCATGCACCATGCACCATGAACGATGACCATGGACCATGCACCATGCACCATGCACCATGCACCATGCACCATGCACCATGCACCATGCACCATGCACCATGCACCATGCACCATGCACCATGCACCATGCACCATGCGCCATGCACCATGCACCATGCACCATGCACCATGCACCATGCACCATGCACCATGCACCATGCACCATGCACCATGCACCATGCACCATGCACCATGCACCATGAACCATGTACCCTGCACCATTCACCATGCACCATTCACCATGCACCATGCACCATGCACCATGCACCATGCACCATGCACCATGCACCATGCACCATGCATCATGCACCATGCACCATGCACCATGCACCATGCACCATGCACCATGCACCATGCACCATGCAACATGCACCATGCACCATGCAACATGCAACATGCACCATGCACCATGCACCATGCACCATGCACCATGCACCATGCACCATGCACCATGCACCATGCACCATGCACCATGCACCATGCACCATGCACCTTGCACACTACACCATGCACCATGCATCATGCACCATGCACCATGCACCATGCACCATGCACCATGTACCATGTAATAATTTGCATGATATTTGATATGAAACTATCAGTGCGGCTTTCGTCCTGGCAAATCAACCACCGACCAGGCGTTTGCATTAATATTATAACATAGAATATGGATATTAATAAGTAGATGATGTGTATGACAAAGACACCACCAATCGCACCACCAATCGCACCACCATCCCCCACCACCATTTACCATGCACAATACACCATGCACCATGCACCATGCACCATGCACCATGCACCATGCACCATGCACCATGCACCATGCACCATGCACCATGCACCATGCACCATGCACCATGCACCATGCATCATGCACCATGCACCATGCACAATGCACCATGCACCATGCACCATGCACCATGCCACATGCACCATGCACCATGCACCATGCACCATGCACCATGCACCATGCACCATGCACCATGCACCATGCACCATGCACCATGCACCATGCACCATGCACCATGCACCATGCACCATGCACCATGCACCATGCACCATGCACCATGCACCATGCACCATGCACCATGCACCATGCACCATGCACCATGCACCATGCACCATGCACCATGCACCATGCCCCATGCACCATGCACCATGCACCATGCACCATGCACCATGCACCATGCACCATGCACCATGCACCATGCACCATGCACCGTGCACCATGCACCATGCACCATGCACCATGCACCATGCACTATGCAACATGCAACATGCAACATGCAACATGCACCATGCACCATGCACCATGTACCATGTACCATGCACCATGCACCATGCACCATGCATCATGCAACATACCATACCATACTTATCATATCAATATAGACATTGATAAGTAGCAGTCTCTCTTTTGTAGCGGTGGGGTACGCATCATTGGTTAGATTCGAATATCATAACAAAAATAAATAAATAAAATAAGAAAAATATATTGATATTGTTAATTGAATAATTATATTATATAAATTAGAAACAATCTTTAATGTTTAAATTAAATAAAAACTCTAAGTGCATATTTTTGGTTTTTGTAATAATTTCACCATGCACCATGCACCATGCACCATGCACTATGCACCATGCAACATTCAACATGCACCATGCACAATGCACCATGCACCATGCACCATGCAATTTCAAAAATTTGGACTGGTTCATGGACATGCACCATGCACCATGCACCATGCACGATGACCATGGACCATGCACCATGCACCATGCACCATGCACCATGCACCATGCACCATGCACCATGCATCATGCACCATGCACCATGCACAATGCACCATGCACCATGCACCATGCACCATGCCACATGCACCATGCACCATGCACCATGCACCATGCACCATGCACCATGCACCATGCACCATGCACCATGCACCATGCACCATGCCCCATGCACCATGCACCATGCACCATGCACCATGCACCATGCACCATGCACCATGCACCATGCACCATGCACCATGCACCATGCACCATGCACCATGCACCATGCACCATGCACCATGCACCATGCACTATGCACCATGCACCATGCACCATGCACCATGCACCATGCACCATGCAACATGCAACATGCAACATGCAACATGCAACATGCAACATGCAACATGCAACATGCAACATGCAACATGCAACATGCAACATGCAACATGCAACATGCAACATGCACCATGCACCATGCACCATGCACCATGCACCATGCACCATGCACCATGCACCATGCACCATGCACCATGCACCATGCACCATGCACCATGCACCGTGCACCATGCACCATGCACCATGCACCATGCACCATGCACCATGCAACATGCAACATGCAACATGCAACATGCACCATGCACCATGCACCATGTACCATGTACCATGCACCATGCACCATGCACCATGCATCATGCAACATACCATACCATACTTATCATATCAATATAGACATTGATAAGTAGCAGTCTCTCTTTTGTAGCGGTGGGGTACGCATCATTGGTTAGATTCGAATATCATAACAAAAATAAATAAATAAAATAAGAAAAATATATTGATATTGTTAATTGAATAATTATATTATATAAATTAGAAACAATCTTTAATGTTTAAATTAAATAAAAACTCTAAGTGCATATTTTTGGTTTTTGTAATAATTTCACCATGCACCATGCACCATGCACCATGCACTATGCACCATGCAACATTCAACATGCACCATGCACAATGCACCATGCACCATGCACCATGCACCATGCACCATGCACCATGCACCATGCACCATGCACCATGCACCATGCACTTAGTACTTAGGCGCAAATCTATTCAACAATCACACAACATTTATTCTAAACAATTCTATTCAAAGATTAGAAACACAACTATTATTCTACCACAAAGTAATAATTTGAAAATAAATAGTAGTACTTATACTAATGAATCTACAACATTCAAAAAGGGCGTATAAGATCCTTTTCAATATTCCAATATCCTTTCCATGCACCAACATGCACCATGCACCATGCATCATGCAACATGCACCATGCACCATGCACCATGCACCATGCAACATGCAACATACATATGCACCATGCAACATGCAACATGCAACATGCAACATGCAACATGCAACATGCAACATGCACCATGCACCATGCACCATGTAGCATACACCATGCACCATGCATCATGCATCATGCATCATGCAACATACCATACCATACCTACCATATCAATATAGACATTGATAAGTAGCAGTCTCTCTTTTGTAGCTGTGGGGTACGCATCATTGGTTAGATTCGAATATCATAACAAAAATAAATAAATAAAATAAGAAAAATATGTTGATATTGTTAATTGAATAATTATATTATATAAATTAGAAACAGAAGCTGAATAAATTATTTTAAAAATGAATTGCTTAGTTTGTGAAGAAAAAATGTATCGCTCAACAACTAACTTATTAATAAGTAGATGATGTGTATGACAAAGACACCACCATTCGCACCACCATGCACCATGCACCATGCACCATGCACCTTGCGCCATGCACCATGCACCATTCACCATGCACCACGCACCATGCACCATGCAACATGCAACATGCACCATGCACCATGCACCATGCACCATGCAACATGCACAATGCACCATGCACCATGCACCATGCACAATGCACCATGCACAATGCACCATGCACAATGCACCATGCACAATGCACAATGCAACATGCACCATGCACCATGCACCATGCACCATGCACCATGCACCATGCACCATGCACCATGCACCATGCACCATGCACCATGCACCATGCACCATGCACCATGCACCATGCACCATGCACCATGCACCATGCACCATGCACCATGCACCATGCACCATGCACCATGCACCATGCACCATGCACCATGCATCATGCAACATACCATACCATACCTACCATATCAATATAGACATTGATAAGTAGTAGTATCTCTTTTGTAGCGGTGGGGTACGCATCATTGGTTAGATTCGAATATCATAACAAAAATAAATAAATAAAATAAGAAAAATATATTGATATTGTTAATTATATTATATAAATTATATTATATAGAATAATTATATTATATAAATTATATTATATAGAATAATTATATTATATAAATTAAAATTAAATTTAAAAGAAGATGATGTAATTGTTTTGAAAGCTAGTGGTAACAAATATCGTTGCGACAAGTGCTCTACACTTAGGCGCAAATCTATTCAACAATCACACAACATTTATTCTAAACAATTCTATTCAAAGATTAGAAACACAACTATTATTCTACCACAAAGTAATAATTTGCAAATAAATAGTAGTACTTATACTAATGAATCTACAACATTCAAAAAGGGCGCTTCCATGTCCTGGGCCAACTATAGAGGAATATCCCTATTAAACGTTGCGTATAAGATCCTTTCCAATATTCTGTGCGAACGATTGAAGCCTCCCTGTAAAAATGAATAGTAGATGATGTGTATGAAAAAGACACCACCATCCCCCAACATCATTTACCCTGCACCATGCACCATGCACCATGCACCATGCACCATGCACCATGCACCATGCACCATGCACCATGCACCATGCACCATGTAAATTTAAAAGAAGATGATGTAATTGTTTTGAAAGCTAGTGGTAACAAATATCGTTGCGACAAGTGCTCTACACTTAGGCGCAAATCTATTCAACAATCATACAACATTTATTCTAAACAATTCTATTCAAAGATTAGAAACACAACTATTATTCTACCACAAAGTAATAATTTGCAAATAAATAGTAGTACTTATACTAATGAATCTACAACATTCAAAAAGGGCGGTTCCATGTCCTGGGCCAATTATAGAGGAATATCTCTATTAAACGTTGCGTATAAGATCCTTTCCAATATTCTGTGCGAACGATTGAGCCTCATTGTAAAAATGAATAGTAGATGATGTGTATGAAAAAGACACCACCATTCGCACCACCATCCCCCACCACCATTTACCCTGCACCATGCACCATGCACCATGCACCATTCACCATGCAACATGCAACATGCACCATGCACCATGCACCATGCATGAATAAATTATTTTAAAAATGAATTGCTTAATTTGTGAAGAAAAAATTTATCGCTCAACAACTAAATAAATAGTTTTTGGTGATTGCTATTGTATTTTTCATTGCAATTGTGTAAATTTAAAAGAAGATGATGTAATTGTTTTGAAAGTTAGTGATAACAAATATCGTTGCGACAAGTATTCTACACTTAGGCGCAAATCTATTCAACAATCACACAACATTTATTCTAAACAATTCTATTCAAAGATTAGAAACACAACTATTATTCTACCACAAAGTAATAATTTGAAAATAAATAGTAGTACTTATACTAATGAATCTACAACATTCAAAAAGGGCGTATAAGATCCTTTTCAATATTCCAATATCCTTTCCATGCACCATGCACAATGCACCATTCACCATGCACAATGCACCATGTACCATGCACAATGCACAATGCACCATGTACCATGCACCATGCATCATTCAACTTGCACCATGCACCATGCACCATGCACCATGCACCATGCACCATGCACCATGCACCATGCACCATGCACCATGCACCATGCACCATGCACCATGCACCATGCACCATGCACCATGCACCATGCACCATGCACCATGCACCATGCACCATGCACCATGCACCATGCACCATGCACCATGTACCATGCACCATATACCATGCACCATGCACCATGCACCATGCACCATGCACCATGCACCATGCACCATGCACCATGCACCATGCACCATGCACCATGCACCATGCACCATGCACCATGCACCATGCACCATGCACCATGCACCATGCACCATGCACCATGCACCATGCTCCATGCAACATGCAACATGCACATGCACCATGCAACATGCAACATGCAACATGCAACATGCAACATGCAACATGCACCATGCACCATGCAACATGCAACATGCAACATGCAACATGCAACATGCAACATGCACCATGCACCATGCAACATACTTACATACTATACTTACCATATCAATATAGACATTGATAAGTAGCAGTCTCTCTTTTGTAGCGGTGGGGTACGCATCATTGGTTAGATTCGAATATCATAACAAAAATAAATAAATAAAATAAGAAAAATATATTCATATTGTTAATTGAATAATTATATTATATAAATTAGAAACAATCTTTAATGTTTAAATTAAATAAAAACTTTAAGTGCATATTTTTGGTTTTTGTAATAATTTCACCATGCACCATGCACCATGCACCATGCAACATTCAACATTCAACATTCAACATGCACAGTGCACAATGCACAATTCACCATGCACCATGCACCATGCACCATGCACCATGCACCATGCACCATGCACCATGCACCATGCACCATGCACCATGCACCATGCACCATGCACCATGCACCATGCACCATGCACCATGCACCATGCACCATGCACCATGCACCATGCACCATGCACCATGCACCATGCACCATGCACCATGCACCATGCACCATGCACCATGCACCATGCACCATGCACCATGCACCATGCATCATGCACCATGCACCATGCACCATGCACCATGCACCATGCACCATGCACCATGCACCTGGCACCATGCACCATGCATCATGCACTATGCAACATGCAACATGCAACATGCAACATGCACCATGCACCATGTACCATGCCCATGCACCATGCACCATGCACCATGCACCATGCACCATGTACCATGCACCATGCACCATGCACCATGCACCATGCATCATGCATCATGCATCATGCAACATACCATACCATACCTACCATATCAATATAGACATTGATAAGTAGCAGTCTCTCTTTTGTAGCTGTGGGGTACGCATCATTGGTTAGATTCGATTATCATAAAAAAAATAAATAAATAAAATAATAAAAATATATTGATATTGTTAATTGAATAATTATATTATATAAATTAGAAACAGAAGCTGAATAAATTATTTTAAAAATGAATTGCTTAGTTTGTGAAGAAAAAATGTATCGCTCAACAACTAACTTATTAATAAGTAGATGATGTGTATGACAAAGACACCACCATTGGCACCACCATGCAGCATGCACCATGCAACAGGCACCTTGCGCCATGCACCATGCACCATTCACCATGCACCACGCACCATGCACCATGCAACATGCAACATGCACCATGCACCATGCACCATGCACCATGCACAATGCACCATGCACCATGCACCATGCACCATGCACCATGCACCATGCAACATGCACCATGCACCATGCACCATGCACATTGCACCATGCACCATGCACCATGCACCATACACCATGCATCATACATCATGCATCATGCAACATACCATACCATACCTACCATATCAATATAGACATTGATAAGTAGCAGTCTCTCTTTTGTAGCTGTGGGGTACGCATCATTGGTTAGATTCGAATATCATAAAAAAAGTAAATAAATAAAATAATAAAAATATATTGATATTGTTAATTGAATAATTATATTATATAAATTAGAAACAGAAGCTGAATAAATTATTTTAAAAATGAATTGCTTAGTTTGTGAAGAAAAAATGTATCGCTCAACAACTAACTTATTAATAAGTAGATGATGTGTATGACAAAGACACCACCATTCGCACCACCATGCACCATGCACCATGCACCAGGCACCTTGCGCCATGCACCATGCACCATTCACCATGCACCACGCACCATGCACCATGCAACATGCACCATGCACCATGCACCATGCACCATGCACCATGCACCATGCACCATGCACCATGCACCATGCACCATGCACCATGCACCATGCACCATGCACCATGCACCATGCACCATGCAACATGCACCATGCACCATGCACCATGCACTATGCACCATGCTCCATGCACCATGCACCATGCACCATGCACCATGCACCTTGCACCATGCACCATGCACCATGCACCATGCACCATGCACCATGCACCATGCACCATGCACCATGCACCATGCACCATGCACCATGCACCATGCACCATGCACCATGCACCATGCACCATGCACCATGAATCATGCACCATGCACCATGCACCATGCACGATGCAACATGCACCACGCACCATGCACAATGCACCATGCACAATGCACCATGCACAATGCACCATGCACCATGCACAATGCACCATGCACCATGCACCATGCACCATGCACCATGCACCATGCACCATGCACCATGCACCATGTACCATGCACCATGCACCATGCACCATGCACCAGGCACCAGGCACCATGCACCATGCACCATGCACCATGCACCATGCAACTTGCAACATGCACCATGCAACATGCACCATGCACCATGCACAATGCACCACGCACCATGCACCATGCAACATGCAACATGCACCATGCACCATGCACCATGCACCATGCACCATGCACCATGCACCATGCACAATGCACCATGCACCATGCACCATGCACCATGCACCATGCACCATGCACCATGTACCATGCACCATGCACCATGCACCATGCACCAGGCACCAGGCACCATGCACCATGCACCATGCACCATGCACCATGCACCATGCAACTTGCAACATGCACCATGCAACATGCACCATGCACCATGCACAATGCACCATGCACCATGTACCATGCACTATGCACCACGCACCATGCACAATGCACCATGCACAATGCACCATGCACCATGCACAATGCACCATGCACCATGCACCATGCACCATGCACAATGCACCATGCACAATGCACCATGCACCATGCACCATGCACCATGCACCATGCACCATGCACCATGCACGATGCAACATGCACCACGCACCATGCACAATGCACCATGCACAATGCACCATGCACCATGCACAATGCACCATGCACCATGCATAATGCACCATGAATCATGCACCATGCACCATGCACCATGCACGATGCAACATGCACCACGCACCATGCACAATGCACCATGCACAATGCACCATGCACCATGCACCATGCACCATGCACCATGCACCATGCACCATGCACCATGCACCATGCACCATGCACCATGCACCATGCAACATGCACCATGCACCATGCACCATGCACTATGCACCATGCTCCATGCACCATGCACCATGCACCATGCACCTTGCACCATGCACCATGCACCATGCACCATGCACCATGCACCATGCACCATGCACCATGCACCATGCACCATGCACCATGCACCATGCACCATGCACCATGAATCATGCACCATGCACCATGCACGATGCAACATGCACCACGCACCATGCACAATGCACCATGCACAATGCACCATGCACAATGCACCATGCACCATGCACAATGCACCATGCACCATGCACCATGCACCATGCACCATGCACCATGCACCATGCACCATGCACCATGTACCATGCACCATGCACCATGCACCATGCACCAGGCACCAGGCACCATGCACCATGCACCATGCACCATGCACCATGCAACTTGCAACATGCACCATGCAACATGCACCATGCACCATGCACAATGCACCACGCACCATGCACCATGCAACAGGCACCTTGCGCCATGCACCATGCACCATTCACCATGCACCACGCACCATGCACCATGCAACATGCAACATGCACCATGCACCATGCACCATGCACCATGCACCATGCACCATGCACCATGCACAATGCACCATGCACCATGCACCATGCACCATGCACCATGCACCATGCACCATGCACCATGCACCATGCACCATGCACCATGCACCATGCACCATGCACCATGCACCATGCACCATGCACCATGCACCATGCACCATGCACCATGCACCATGCACCATGCACCATGTACCATGCACCATGCACCATGCACCATGCACCATGCACAATGCACCATTGGTTAGATTCGATTATCATAACAAGAATAAATAAATAAAATAAGAAAAATATATTCATATTGTTAATTGAATAATTATATTATATAAATTAGAAACAATCTTTAATGTTTAAATTAAATAAAAATTCTAAGTGCATATTTTAGGTGTTTGTAATAATTTCTGCTGAATAAATTATTTTAAAAATGAATTGCTTAATTTGTGAAGAAAAAATTTATCGCTCAACAACTAAAAAAATAGTTTCTGGTCATGGCTATTGTATTTTTCATTGTAATTGTGTAAATTTAAAAGAAGATGATGTAATTCTTTTGAAAGCTAGTGGTAACAAATATGGTTGCGACAAGTGCTCTACACTTAGGCGCAAATCTATTCAACAATCACACAACATTTATTCTAAACAATTCTATTCAAAGGTTAGAAACACAACTATTATTCTACCACAAAGTAATAATTTGCAAATAAATAGTAGTACTTATACTAATGAATCTACAACATTCAAAAAGGGCTATTCCATGTCCTGGGCAAACTATAGAGGAATATCCCAATTAAACGATGCATATAGAACTAAGAAATAGCTTTTGGTGATTGACCATGCACCATGCACCATGCACGATGCACAATGCACCATGCACCTTGAACCATGCACCATGCACAATGCACAATGCACCTTGAACCATGCACCATGCACAATGCACCATGCACAATGCACCATATACAATGCACCATGCACCATGCACCATGCACCATGCACCATGCACCATGCACCATGCACCATGCACCATGCACCATGCACCATGCACCATGCACCATGCACCATGCACCATGCACCATGCACCATGCACCATGCACCATGCACCATGCACCATGCACCATGCACCATGCACCATGCACCATGCACCATGCACCATGCACCATGCACCATGCACCATGCATCATGCACCATGCACCACGCACCATGCACCATGCATCATGCACCACGCACCATACACCATGCACCATGCACCATATAACATGCACCGTGCACCATGCACCATGCACAATGCACCATGCACCATGCACAATATAGACATCGATAAGTAGCAGTCTCTCTTTTGTAGCGGTGGGGTACGCATCATTGGTTAGATTCGATTATCATAACAAAAATAAATAAATAAAATAAGAAAAAATATTGATATTGTTAATTGAATAATTATATTATATAAATTAGAAACAATCTTTAATGTTTAAATTAAATAAAAACTCTAAGTGCATATTTTTGGTTTTTGTAATAATTTCTGCTGAATAAATTATTTCAAAAATGAATTGGTTAATTTGAAGAAAAAACTTTTCGCTTAACAACTAAAGAAATAGCTTTTGGTGATTGACCATGCACCATGCACCATGCACCATGCACCATGCACCATGCACCATGAACCATGCACCATGCACAATGCACCATGCACAATGCACCATGCACAATGCACCATTTACAATGCACCATGCACCATACACCATGCACCATCCACCATGCACCATGCACCATGCACCATGCACCATGCACCATGCACCATGCACCATGCACCATGCACCATGCACCATGCACCATGCACCATGCACCATGAACCATGCACCATGCACCATGCACCATGCACCATGCACCATGCACCATGCACCATGCACCATGCACCATGCACCAAGCACCATGCACCATGCACCATGCACCATGCACCATGCACGATGCAACATGCAACATGCACCATGCACAATGCACCATGCACCATGTACCATGCACTATGCACCACGCACCATGCACAATGCACCATGCACAATGCACCATGCACCATGCACAATGCACAATGCACCATGCACCATGCACGATGCAACATGCAACATGCACCATGCACCATGCACCATGCACGATGCAACATGCAACATGCACCATGCACAATGCACCATGCACCATGTACCATGCACTATGCACCACGCACCATGCACAATGCACCATGCACAATGCACCATGCACCATGCACCATGCACCATGCACCATGCACCATGCACCATGCACCATGCACCATGCACCATGCACCATGCACCATGCACCATGCACCATGCACCATGCACCATGCACAATGCACCATGCACAATGCACCATGCACAATGCACCATTTACAATGCACCATGCACCATGCACAATGCACAATGCACCATGCACCATGCACGATGCAACATGCAACATGCACCATGCACCATGCACCATGCACGATGCAACATGCACCAAGCACCATGCACCATGCACCATGCACCATGCACGATGCAACATGCAACATGCACCATGCACCACGCACCATGCACAATGCACCATGCACAATGCACCATGCACAATGCACCATGCACCATGCACCATGCACCATGCACCATGCACCATGCACCATGCACCATGCACCATGCACCATGCACCATGCACCATGCACCATGCACCATGCACCATGCACCATGCACCATGCACCAAGCACCATGCACCATGCACCATGCACGATGCAACATGCAACATGCACCATGCACAATGCACCATGCACAATGCACCATGCACCATGAACCATGCACCATGCACAATGCACCATGCACAATGCACCATTTACAATGCACCATGCACCATGCACCATGCACCATGCACCATGCACCATGCACCATGCACCATGCACCATGCACCATGCACCATGCACCATACACCATGCACCAAGCACCAAGCACCATGCACCATGCACGATGCAACATGCAACATGCACCATGCACAATGCACCATGCACCATGTACCATGCACTATGCACCACGCACCATGCACCATGCACCATGCACCATGCACCATGCACCATGCACCATGCACCATGCACCATGCACCATGCACCAAGCACCATGCACCATGCACCATGCACCATGCACGATGCAACATGCAACATGCACCATGCACAATGCACCATGCACCATGTACCATGCACTATGCACCACGCACCATGCACAATGCACCATGCACAATGCACCATGCACCATGCACCATGCACCATGCACCATGCACCATGCACCATGCACCATGCACCATGCACCATGCACCATGCACCATGCACCATGCACCATGCACCATGCACCAAGCACCATGCACCATGCACCATGCACCATGCACGATGCAACATGCAACATGCAACATGCACCATGCACAATGCACCATGCACAATGCACCATGCACCATGCACCATGCACCATGCACAATGCACCATGCACAATGCACCATGCACAATGCACCATTTACAATGCACCATGCACCATGCACCATGCACCATGCACCATGCACCATGCACCATGCACCATGCACCATGCACCATGCACCATGCACCATGCACCATACACCATGCACCATGCACCATGCACCATGCACCATGCACCATGCACCATGCACCATGCACCATGCACCATGCACCATGCACCATGCACCATGCACCATGCACCATGCACCATGCACCACCATGCACCATGCACCAAGCACCATGCACAATGTACCATGCACCATGTACCATGCACTATGCACCACGCACCGTGCACAATGCACCATGCACAATGCACCATGCACCATGCACAATGCACAATCCACAATGCACCATGCACCATGCACCATGCACAATGCACCATGCATCATGCAATATACCATACCATACCTACCATATCAATATATAAATTGATAAGGAGCAGTCACTCTTTTGTAGCGGTGGGGTACGCATCATTGGTTAGATTCGATTATCATAACAAAAATAAATAAATAAAATAAGAAAAATATATGGATATTGTTAATTGAATAATTATATTATATAAATTAGAAACAATCTTTAATGTTTAAATTAAATAATAACAAAAATAAATAAATAAAATAAGAAAAAAATATTGATATTGTTAATTGAATAATTATATTATATAAATTAGAAACAATCTTTAATGTTTAAATTAAATAAAAACTCTAAGTGCATATTTTAAGTGTTTGTAATAATTTCTGCTAAATAAATTATTTTAAAAATGAATTGCTTAATTTGTGAAGAAAAAATTTTTCGCTTAACAACTAAAGAAATAGCTTTTGGTGATTGACCATGCACCATGCACCATGCACCATGCACAATGCACCATGCACCATGAACCATGCACCATGCACAATGCACCATGCACAATGCACCATGCACAATGCACCATGTACAATGCACCATGCACCATGCACCATGCACCATGCACCATGCACCATGCACCATGCACCATGCACCATGCACCATGCACCATGCACCATGCACCATGCACCATGCACCATGCACCATGCACCATGCACCATGCACCATGCACCATGCACCATGCACCATGCACCATGCACCATGCACCATGCACCATGCACCATGCATCATGCACCATGCACCATGCACCATGCACCATGCACCATGCACCATGCACCATGCACGATGCAACATGCAACATGCA
Organism: Argyra leucocephala; assembly: GCA_963942445.1. NCBI lineage: Eukaryota > Metazoa > Arthropoda > Insecta > Diptera > Dolichopodidae > Argyra > Argyra leucocephala. The sequence goes on from OZ012680.1 coordinate 67,457,567, forward strand.
ACATGCAACATGCACCATGCACCATGTACCATGCACCATGTACTATGCACTATGCACTATGCACCACGCACCATGCAGAATGCACCATGCACAATGCACCATGCACAATGCACCATGCACCATGCACCATGCACCATGCACCATGCACCATGCACCATGCACAATGCACCATGCACCATGCACCATGCACCATGCACCATGCACCATGCACCATGCACCATGCACCATGCACCATGCACGATGCAACATGCAACATGCACCATGCACCATGCACAATGCACCATGCATCATGCAATATACCATACCATACCTACCATATCAATATAGACATTGATAAGGAGCAGTCACTCTTTTGTAGCGGTGGGGTACGCATCATTGGTTAGATTCGATTATCATAACAAAAATAAATAAATAAAATAAGAAAAATATATGGATATTGTTAATTGAATAATTATATTATATAAATTAGAAACAATCTTTAATGTTTAAATTAAATAAAAACTCTAAGTGCATATTTTAGGTTTTTGTAATAATTTCTGCTGAATAAATTATTTCAAAAATGAATTGCTTAATTTGTGAAGAAAAATTTTTTCGCTTAACAACTAAAGAAATAGCTTTTGGTGATTGACCATGCACCATGCACCATGCACCATGCACAATGCACCATGCACCATGAACCATGCACCATGCACAATGCACCATGCACAATGCACCATGCACAATGCACCATGCACCATGCACAATATAGACATCGATAAGTAGCAGTCTCTCTTTTGTAGCGGTGGGGTACGCATCATTGGTTAGATTCGATTATCATAAGAAGAATAAATAAATACAATAAGAAAAATATATGGATATTGTTAATTGAATAATTATATTATATAAATTAGAAACAATCTTTAATGTTTAAATTAAATAATAGCAAAAATAAATAAATAAAATAAGAAAAAAATATTGATATTGTTAATTGAATAATTATATTATATAAATTAGAAACAATCTTTAATGTTTAAATTAAATAAAAACTCTAAGTGCATATTTTAGGTGTTTGTAATAATTTCTGCTGAATAAATTATTTCAAAAATGAATTGCTTAATTTGTGAAGAAAAATTTTTTCGCTTAACAACTAAAGAAATAGCTTTTGGTGATTGACCATGCACCATGCACCATGCACCATGCACAATGCACCATGCACCATGAACCATGCACCATGCACAATGCACCATGCACAATGCACCATGCACAATGCACCATGCACCATGCACAATATAGACATCGATAAGTAGCAGTCTCTCTTTTGTAGCGGTGGGGTACGCATCATTGGTTAGATTCGATTATCATAAGAAGAATAAATAAATACAATAAGAAAAATATATGGATATTGTTAATTGAATAATTATATTATATAAATTAGAAACAATCTTTAATGTTTAAATTAAATAATAGCAAAAATAAATAAATAAAATAAGAAAAAAATATTGATATTGTTAATTGAATAATTATATTATATAAATTAGAAACAATCTTTAATGTTTAAATTAAATAAAAACTCTAAGTGCATATTTTAGGTGTTTGTAATAATTTCTGCTGAATAAATTATTTTAAAAATGAATTGCTTAATTTGTGAAGAAAAAATTTATCGCTCAACAACTAAAAAAATAGTTTCTGGTCATGGCTATTGTATTTTTCATTGTAATTGTGTAAATTTAAAAGAAGATGATGTAATTCTTTTGAAAGCCAGTGGTAACAAATATGGTTGCGACAAGTGCTCTACACTTAGGCGCAAATCTATTCAACAATCACACAACATTTATTCTAAACAATTCTATTCAAAGGTTAGAAACACAACTATTATTCTACCACAAAGTAATAATTTGCAAATAAATAGTAGTACTTACACTAATGAATCTACAACATTCAAAAAGGGCTATTCCATGTCCTGGGCAAACTATAGAGGAATATCCCTATTAAACGATGCGTATAAGATCCTTTCCAATATTCTGTTGGAACGATTGAAGCCTCATTGTAGATGATGTGTATGACAAAGACACCACCATTCGCACCACCATCCTCCACCACTATGCACCATGCAACATACACCATGCACCATGCACCATGCACCATGCACCATGCACCATGCACAATGCACCATGCACCATGCACCATGCACCATGCACTATGCACTATGCACTATACACCATGCACACCATGCACCATGCACCATGCACCATGCACCATGCACCATGCACCATGCACCATGCACCATGCACCATGCACCATGCACCATGCACCATGCACCATGCACCATGCACCATGCACCATGCACCATGCACCATGCACCATGCACCATGCACCATGCACCATGCACCATGCACCCTGCACCATGCACCATGCACCATGCACCATGCACCATGCACCATGCACCATGCACCATGCACCATGCACCATACCATACCATACCTACCATATCAATATAGACATTGATAAGTAGCAGTCTCTCTTTTGTAGCGGTGGGGTACGCATCATTGGTTAGATTCGATTATCATAACAAGAATAAATAAATAAAATAAGAAAAATATATGGATATTGTTAATTGAATAATTTTATTATATAAATTAGAAACAATCTTTAATGTTTAAATTAAATAATAACAAAAATAAATAAATAAAATAAGAAAAAAATATTGATATTGTTAACTGAATAGTTATATTATATAAATTAGAAACAATCTTTAATGTTTAAATTAAATAAAAACCCTAAATGCATATTTTTGGTTTTTGTAATAATTTCTGCTGAATAAATTATTTCACAAATGAATTGCTTAATTTGTGAAGAAAAATTTTTTCGCTTAACAACTAAAGAAATAGCTTTTGGTGATTGACCATGCACCATGCACCATGCACCATGCACCATGCACCATGCATCATGCACCATGCACCACGCACCATGCACCATGCACCATGCACCACGCACCATACACCATGCACCATGCACCATGCACCATGCACAATGCACCATGCACAATGCACCATGCACAATTCACCATGCACCATGCACCATGAACCATGCACCATGCACAATGCACCATGCACCATGCACAATGCACCATGTACAATGCACCATGCACCATGCACCATGCACAATATAGACATCGATAAGTAGCAGTCTCTCTTTTGTAGCGGTGGGGTACGCATCATTGGTTAGATTCGATTATCATAACAAGAATAAATAAATAAAATAAGAAAAATATATGGATATTGTTAATTGAATAATTATATTATATAAATTAGAAACAATCTTTAATGTTTAAATTAAATAATAACAAAAATAAATAAATAAAATAAGAAAAAAATATTGATATTGTTAATTGAATAATTATATTATATAAATTAGAAACAATCTTTAATGTTTAAATTAAATAAAAACTCTAAGTGCATATTTTTGGTTTTTGTAATAATTTCTGCTGAATAAATTATTTCAAAAATGAATTGCTTAATTTGTGAAGAAAAATTTTTTCGCTTAACAACTAAAGAAATAGCTTTTGGTGATTGACCATGCACCATGCACCATGCACCATGCACAATGCACAATGCACCATGAACCATGCACCATGCACAATGCACCATGCACAATGCACCATGTACAATGCACCATGCACCATGCACCATGCACCATGCACCATGCACCATGCACCATGCACCATGCACCATGCACCATGCACCATGCACCATGCACCATGCACCCTGCACCATGCACCATGCACCATGCACCATGCAGCATGCACCATGCACCATGCACCATGCACCATGCACCATGCATCATGCACCATGCACCACGCACCATGCACCATGCACCATGCACCATGCACCATGCACCATGCACCATGCACCATGCACCATGCACCATGCACCATGCACCATGCACCATGCACCATGCACCATGCACCATGCACCATGCACCATGCATCATGCACCATGGTATATAATATAATTATTCAATTAACAATTTCAATATATTTTTCTTATTTAATTTATTTATTTTTGTTATGATAATCGAATCTAACCAATGATGCGTCCCCCACCGCTACAAAAGAGAGACTGCTACTTATCAATGTCTATATTGATATGGTAGGTATGGTATGGTATGTTGCATGATGCATGAAACATGGCGCTTGGTGCATGGTGCATGGTGCATGGTGCATGGTGCATGGTACATGGTGCATGGTGCATGGTACATGGTGCATGGTGCATGGTGCATGGTGCATGGTGCATGGTGCATGGTGCATGGTGCATGGTGCATGGTGCATGGTGCATGGTGCATGATGCATGGTGCATGGTGCATGGTGCATGGTGCATGGTGCATGGTGCATGGTGCATGGTGCATGGTGCAGGGTGCATGGTGCATGGTGCATGGTGCATGGTGCATGGTGCATGGTGCATGGTGCATGGTGCATGGTGCATGGTGCATGGTGCATTGTACATGGTGCATTGTGCATGGTGCATTGTGCATGGTGCATGGTTCATGGTGCATTGTGCATTGTGCATGGTGCATGGTGCATGGTGCATGGTCAATCACCAAAAGCTATTTCTTTAGTTGTTAAGCGAAAAAATTTTTCTTCACAAATTAAGCAATTCATTTTTGAAATAATTTATTCAGCAGAAATTATTACAAAAACCAAAAATATGCACTTAGAGTTTTTATTTAATTTAAACATTAAAGATTGTTTCTAATTTATATAATATAATTATTCAATTAACAATATCAATATTTTTTTCTTATTTTATTTATTTATTTTTGTTATTATTTAATTTAAACATTAAAGATTGTTTCTAATTTATATAATATAATTATTCAATTAACAATATCCATATATTTTTCTTATTTTATTTATTTATTCTTGTTATGATAATCGAATCTAACCAATGATGCGTACCCCACCGCTACAAAAGAGAGACTGCTACTTATCGATGTCTATATTGTGCATGGTGCATGGTGCATGGTGCATTGTACATGGTGCATTGTGCATGGTGCATGGTGCATTGTGCATGGTGCATGGTTCATGGTGCATGGTGCATGGTGAATTGTGCATGGTGCATTGTGCATGGTGCATTGTGCATGGTGCATGGTGCATGGTGCATGGTGTATGGTGCGTGGTGCATGGTGCATGGTGCATGGTGCATGGTGCATGGTGCATGGTGCATGGTGCATGGTGCATGGTGCATGGTGCATGGTGCGTGGTGCATGGTGCATGATGCATGGTGCATGGTGCATGGTGCATGGTGCATGGTGCATGCTGCATGGTGCATGGTGCATGGTGCATGGTGCAGGGTGCATGGTGCATGGTGCATTGTGCATGGTGCATTGTGTATGGTGCATGGTGCATTGTGCATGGTGCATGGTACATGGTGCATGTTATATGATGCATGGTGCATGGTGTATGGTGCGTGGTGCATGATGCATGGTGCATGGTATGCACCATGCACCATGCATCATGCACCATGCACCACGCACCATGCACCATGCACCATGCACCATGCATCATGCACCATGCACCACGCACCATGAACCATGCACCATGCACAATGCACCATGCACAATGCACCATGTACAATGCACCATGCACCATGCACCATGCACCATGCACCACGCACCATGCACCATGCACCATGCACCATGCACCATGCACCATGCACCATGCACCATGCACCATGCACCATGCACCATGCACCATGCACCATGCACCATGCACCATGCACCATGCACCATGCACCATGCATCATGCACCATGGTATATAATATAATTATTCAATTAACAATTTCAATATATTTTTCTTATTTAATTTATTTATTTTTGTTATGATAATCGAATCTAACCAATGATGCGTCCCCCACCGCTACAAAAGAGAGACTGCTACTTATCAATGTCTATATTGATATGGTAGGTATGGTATGGTATGTTGCATGATGCATGAAACATGGCGCTTGGTGCATGGTGCATGGTGCATGGTGCATGGTGCATGGTACATGGTGCATGGTGCATGGTACATGGTGCATGGTGCATGGTGCATGGTGCATGGTGCATGGTGCATGGTGCATGGTGCATGGTGCATGGTGCATTGTACATGGTGCATTGTGCATGGTGCATTGTGCATGGTGCATGGTTCATGGTGCGTGGTGCATGGTGCATGATGCATGGTGCATGGTGCATGGTGCATGGTGCGTGGTGCATGGTGCATGATGCATGGTGCATGGTGCATACCATGCACCATGCATCATGCACCACGCACCATACACCATGCACCATGCATCATATAACATGCACCATGTACCATGCACCATGCACAATGCACCATGCACCATACACAATGCACCATGCACAATGCACCATGCACCATGCACAATATAGACATCGATAAGTAGCAGTCTCTCTTTTGTAGCGGTGGGGTACGCATCATTGGTTAGATTCGATTATCATAAGAAGAATAAATAAATACAATAAGAAAAATATATGGATATTGTTAATTGAATAATTATATTATATAAATTAGAAACAATCTTTAATGTTTAAATTAAATAATAACAAAAATAAATAAATAAAATAAGAAAAAAATATTGATATTGCTAATTGAATAATTATATTATATAAATTAGAAACAATCTTTAATGTTTAAATTAAATAAAAACCCTAAGTGCATATTTTTGGTTTTTGTAATAATTTCTGTTGAATAAATTATTTCAAAAATGAATTGCTTAATTTGTGAAGAAAATTTTTTTCGCTTAACAACTAAAGAAATAGCTTTTGGTGATTGACCATGCACCATGCACCATGCACCATGCACATTGCACCATGCACCATGAACCATGCACCATGCACAATGCACCATGCACAATGCACCATGCACAATGCACCATGTACAATGCACCATGCACCACGCACCATGCACCATGCACCATGCACCATGCACCATGCACCATGCACCATGCACCATGCACCATGCACCATGCACCATGCACCATGCACCATGCACCATGCACCATGCACCATGCACCATGCACCATGCACCATGCACCATGCACCATGCACCATGCACCATGCACCATGCACCATGCACCATGCACCATGCACGATGCAACATGCAACATGCACCATGCAACATGCACCATGCACAATGCACCATGTACCAAGCACTATGCACCACGCACCATGCACCATGCACCACGCACCATGCACAATGCACCATGCACAATGCATCATGCACCATGCACCATGCACCATGCACCATGCACCATGCACCATGCACCATGCACCATGCACCATGCATCATGCATCATGCAACATACCATACCATATCAATATATTGATAAGTAGCAGTCTCTCTTTTGTAGCGGTGGGGTACGCATCATTGGTTAGATTCGATTATCATAACAAGAATAAATAAATAAAATAAGAAAAATATATTCATATTGTTAATTGAATAATTATATTATATAAATTAGAAACAATCTTTAATGTTTAAATTAAATAAAAACTCTAAGTGCATATTTTTGGTTTTTCTAATAAGTTCTGCTGAATACATTATTTTAAAAATTCATTGCTTAATTTGTGAAGAAAAAATTTATCGCTCAACAACTAAAAAAATAGTTGTTGGTGATTGCTATTGTATTTTTCATTGCAATTGTGTAAATTTAAAAGAAGATGATGTAATTGTTTTGAAAGCTAGTGGTAACAAATATCGTTGCGACAAGTGATCTACACTTAGGCGCAAATCTATTCCACAATCACACAACATTCATTCTAAACAATTCTATTCAACGATTAGAAACACAACTATTATTCTACCACAAAGTAATAATTTGCAAATATAATTTGCACCATGATAATAATTTGCACCATGCACCATGCACCATGCACCATGCACCATGCACCATGCACGATGCAACATGCAACATGCACCATGCAACATGCACCATGCACAATGCACCATGTACCAAGCACTATGCACCACGCACCATGCACCATGCACCACGCACCATGCACAATGCACCATGCACAATGCATCATGCACCATGCACCATGCACCATGCACCATGCACCATGCACCATGCACCATGCACCATGCACCATGCATCATGCATCATGCAACATACCATACCATATCAATATATTGATAAGTAGCAGTCTCTCTTTTGTAGCGGTGGGGTACGCATCATTGGTTAGATTCGATTATCATAACAAGAATAAATAAATAAAATAAGAAAAATATATTCATATTGTTAATTGAATAATTATATTATATAAATTAGAAACAATCTTTAATGTTTAAATTAAATAAAAACTCTAAGTGCATATTTTTGGTTTTTCTAATAAGTTCTGCTGAATACATTATTTTAAAAATTCATTGCTTAATTTGTGAAGAAAAAATTTATCGCTCAACAACTAAAAAAATAGTTGTTGGTGATTGCTATTGTATTTTTCATTGCAATTGTGTAAATTTAAAAGAAGATGATGTAATTGTTTTGAAAGCTAGTGGTAACAAATATCGTTGCGACAAGTGATCTACACTTAGGCGCAAATCTATTCCACAATCACACAACATTCATTCTAAACAATTCTATTCAACGATTAGAAACACAACTATTATTCTACCACAAAGTAATAATTTGCAAATAAATAGTAGTACTTATACTAATGAATCTACAACATTCAAAAAGGGCGGTTCCATGTCTTGGGCCAACTATAGAGGAATATCCCTATTAAACGTTGCGTATAAGATCCTTTCCAATATTCTGTGCGAACGATTGAAGCCTCATTGTAACGCTGTGATAGGAAACTATCAGTGCGGCCTCCGTCCTGACAAATCAACCACCGACCAGGTGTTCGCATTAATATTATAACATAGAATATGGATATTAATAAGTAGATGATGTGTATGACAAGGACAACACCATTCGCACCACCATCCCCCACCACCATTTACCCTGCACCATGCACCATGCACGATGTACCATGCAATATGCACCATGCACAATGCACCATGCACCATGCACCATGCACCATGCACCATGCACCATGCACCATGCACCATGCACCATGCACCATGCACCATGCACCATGCACCATGCACCATGCACCATGCACCATGCACCATGCACCATGCACCATGCACCATGCACCATGCACCATGCACCATGCACCATGCACCATGCACCATGCACCATGCACCATGCACCATGCACCATGCACCATGCATCATGCACCATGCACCATGCACCATGCACCATGCACCATGCACCATGCACCATGCACCATGCACCATGCACCATGCACCATGCACCATGTACCATGCACCATGCACCATGTACCATGCACCATGCACCATGCACCATGCACCATGCACCAAGCGCCATGTTTCATGCATCATGCAACATACCATACCATACCTACCATATCAATATAGACATTGATAAGTAGCAGTCTCTCTTTTGTAGCGGTGGGGTACGCATCATTGGTTAGATTCGATTATCATAACAAAAATAAATAAATTAAATAAGAAAAATATATTGAAATTGTTAATTGAATAATTATATTATATAAATTAGAAACAATTTTTAATGTTTAAAATAAATAAAAACTCTTAGTGCATATTTTTGCTATTGTATTTTTCATTGCAATTGTGTAAATTTAAAAGAAGATGATGTAATTGTTTTGAAAGCTAGTGGTAACAAATATCGTTGCGACAAGTGCTCTACACTTAGGCGCAAATCTATTCAACAATCCCACAACATTTATTCTAAACAATTCTATTCAAAGATTAGAAACACAACTATTATTCTACCACAAAGTAATAATTTGCAAATAAATAGTAGTACTTATACTAATGAATCTACAACCTTTAAAAAGGGGCGGTTCCATGTCCTGGGCCAACTATAGAGGAATATCCCTATTAAACGTTGCGTATAAGATCCTTTCCAATATTCTGCACCAAGCACCATGCACCATGCACCATGCACCATGCACGATGCAACATGCAACATGCACCATGCACAATGCACCATGCACCATGTACCATGCACTATGCACCACGCACCATGCACAATGCACCATGCACAATGCACCATGCACCATGCACAATGCACAATGCACCATGCACCATGCACGATGCAACATGCAACATGCACCATGCACCATGCACCATGCACGATGCAACATGCAACATGCACCATGCACAATGCACCATGCACCATGTACCATGCACTATGCACCACGCACCATGCACAATGCACCATGCACAATGCACCATGCACCATGCACCATGCACCATGCACCATGCACCATGCACCATGCACCATGCACCATGCACCATGCACCATGCACCATGCACCATGCACCATGCACCATGCACCATGCACCATGCACCAAGCACCATGCACCATGTACGATGCAACATGCAACATGCACCATGCACAATGCACCATGCACAATGCACCATGCACCATGAACCATGCACCATGCACAATGCACCATGCACAATGCACCATGCACAATGCACCATTTACAATGCACCATGCACCATGCACAATGCACAATGCACCATGCACCATGCACGATGCAACATGCAACATGCACCATGCACCATGCACCATGCACGATGCAACATGCACCAAGCACCATGCACCATGCACCATGCACCATGCACGATGCAACATGCAACATGCACCATGCACCATGCACCATGCACAATGCACCATGCACAATGCACCATGCACAATGCACCATGCACCATGCACCATGCACCATGCACCATGCACCATGCACCATGCACCATGCACCATGCACCATGCACCATGCACCATGCACCAAGCACCATGCACCATGCACCATGCACCATGCACGATGCAACATGCAACATGCACCATGCACAATGCACCATGCACAATGCACCATGCACCATGAACCATGCACCATGCACAATGCACCATGCACAATGCACCATTTACAATGCACCATGCACCATGCACCATGCACCATGCACCATGCACCATGCACCATGCACCATGCACCATGCACCATGCACCATGCACCATGCACCATGCACCATACACCATGCACGAAGCACCATGCACCATGCACGATGCAACATGCAACATGCACCATGCACAATGCACCATGCACCATGTACCATGCACTATGCACCACGCACCATGCACCATGCACCATGCACCATGCACCATGCACCATGCACCATGCACCATGCACCATGCACCATGCACCAAGCACCATGCACCATGCACCATGCACCATGCACGATGCAACATGCAACATGCACCATGCACAATGCACCATGCACCATGTACCATGCACTATGCACCATGCACCATGCACCATGCACGATGCAACATGCAACATGCACCATGCACAATGCACCATGCACCATGTACCATGCACTATGCACCACGCACCATGCACAATGCACCATGCACAATGCACCATGCACCATGCACCATGCACCATGCACCATGCACCATGCACCATGCACCATGCACCATGCACCATGCACCATGCACCATGCACCATGCACCATGCACCAAGCACCATGCACCATGCACCATGCACGATGCAACATGCAACATGCAACATGCACCATGCACCATGCACAATGCACCATGCACAATGCACCATGCTCCATGAACCATGCACCATGCACCATGCACAATGCACCATGCACAATGCACCATGCACAATGCACCATTTACAATGCACCATGCACCATGCACCATGCACCATGCACCATGCACCATGCACCATGCACCATGCACCATGCACCATGCACCATGCACCATGCACCATGCACCATACACCATGCACCATGCACCATGCACCATGCACCATGCACCATGCACCATGCACCATGCACCATGCACCATGCACCATGCACCATGCACCATGCACCATGCACCATGCACCATGCACCAAGCACCATGCACAATGTACCATGCACCATGTACCATGCACTATGCACCACGCACCGTGCACAATGCACCATGCACAATGCACCATGCACCATGCACAATGCACAATGCACAATGCACCATGCACCATGCACCATGCACAATGCACCATGCATCATGCAATATACCATACCATACCTACCATATCAATATAGACATTGATAAGGAGCAGTCACTCTTTTGTAGCGGTGGGGTACGCATCATTGGTTAGATTCGATTATCATAACAAAAATAAATAAATAAAATAAGAAAAATATATGGATATTGTTAATTGAATAATTATATTATATAAATTAGAAACAATCTTTAATGTTTAAATTAAATAATAACAAAAATAAATAAATAAAATAAGAAAAAAATATTGATATTGTTAATTGAATAATTATATTATATAAATTAGAAACAATCTTTAATGTTTAAATTAAATAAAAACTCTAAGTGCATATTTTAGGTGTTTGTAATAATTTCTGCTAAATAAATTATTTTAAAAATGAATTGCTTAATTTGTGAAGAAAAAATTTTTCGCTTAACAACTAAAGAAATAGCTTTTGGTGATTGACCATGCACCATGCACCATGCACCATGCACAATGCACCATGCACCATGAACCATGCACCATGCACAATGCACCATGCACAATGCACAATGCACCATGCACAATGCACCATGTACAATGCACCATGCACCATGCACCATGCACCATGCACCATGCACCATGCACCATGCACCATGCACCATGCACCATGCACCATGCACCATGCACCATGCACCATGCACCATGCACCATGCACCATGCACCATGCACCATGCACCATGCACCATGCACCATGCACCATGCACCATGCACCATGCACCATGCACCATGCACCATGCACCATGCACCATGCACCATGCACCATGCACCATGCACCATGCACCATGCACCATGCACCATGCACGATGCAACATGCAACATGCAACATGCACCATGCACCATGTACCATGCACCATGTACCATGCACTATGCACCACGCACCATGCAGAATGCACCATGCACAATGCACCATGCACAATGCACCATGCACCATGCACCATGCACCATGCACCATGCACCATGCACCATGCACAATGCACCATGCACCATGCACCATGCACCATGCACCATGCACCATGCACCATGCACCATGCACCATGCACCATGCACCATGCACCATGCACCATGCACCATGCACCATGCACGATGCAACATGCAACATGCACCATGCACCATGCACAATGCACCATGCATCATGCAATATACCATACCATACCTACCATATCAATATAGACATTGATAAGGAGCAGTCACTCTTTTGTAGCGGTGGGGTACGCATCATTGGTTAGATTCGATTATCATAACAAAAATAAATAAATAAAATAAGAAAAATATATGGATATTGTTAATTGAATAATTATATTATATAAATTAGAAACAATCTTTAATGTTTAAATTAAATAATAGCAAAAATAAATAAATAAAATAAGAAAAAAATATTGATATTGTTAATTGAATAATTATATTATATAAATTAGAAACAATCTTTAATGTTTAAATTAAATAAAAACTCTAAGTGCATATTTTAGGTGTTTGTAATAATTTCTGCTGAATAAATTATTTTAAAAATGAATTGCTTAATTTGTGAAGAAAAAATTTATCGCTCAACAACTAAAAAAATAGTTTCTGGTCATGGCTATTGTATTTTTCATTGTAATTGTGTAAATTTAAAAGAAGATGATGTAATTCTTTTGAAAGCCAGTGGTAACAAATATGGTTGCGACAAGTGCTCTACACTTAGGCGCAAATCTATTCAACAATCACACAACATTTATTCTAAACAATTCTATTCAAAGGTTAGAAACACAACTATTATTCTACCACAAAGTAATAATTTGCAAATAAATAGTAGTACTTACACTAATGAATCTACAACATTCAAAAAGGGCTATTCCATGTCCTGGGCAAACTATAGAGGAATATCCCTATTAAACGATGCGTATAAGATCCTTTCCAATATTCTGTTGGAACGATTGAAGCCTCATTGTAGATGATGTGTATGACAAAGACACCACCATTCGCACCACCATCCTCCACCACTATGCACCATGCAACATGCACCATGCACCATGCACCATGCACCATGCACCATGCACCATGCACCATGCACCATGCACCATGCACCATGCACCATGCACCATGCACCATGCACCATGCACCATGCACCATGCACCCTGCACCATGCACCATGCACCATGCACCATGCACCATGCACCATGCACCATGCACCATGCACCATACCATACCATACCTACCATATCAATATAGACATTGATAAGGAGCAGTCACTCTTTTGTAGCGGTGGGGTACGCATCATTGGTTAGATTCGATTATCATAACAAAAATAAATAAATAAAATAAGAAAAATATATGGATATTGTTAATTGAATAATTATATTATATAAATTAGAAACAATCTTTAATGTTTAAATTAAATAATAACAAAAATAAATAAATAAAATAAGAAAAAAATATTGATATTGTTAACTGAATAGTTATATTATATAAATTAGAAACAATCTTTAATGTTTAAATTAAATAATAACAAAAATAAATAAATAAAATAAGAAAAAAATATTGATATTGTTAATTGAATAATTATATTATATAAATTAGAAACAATCTTTAATGTTTAAATTAAATAAAAATAAGAAAAAAATATTGATATTGCTAATTGAATAATTATATTATATAAATTAGAAACAATCTTTAATGTTTAAATTAAATAAAAACCCTAAGTGCATATTTTTGGTTTTTGTAATAATTTCTGTTGAATAAATTATTTCAAAAATGAATTGCTTAATTTGTGAAGAAAAATTTTTTCGCTTAACAACTAAAGAAATAGCTTTTGGTGATTGACCATGCACCATGCACCATGCACCATGCACATTGCACCATGCACCATGAACCATGCACCATGCACAATGCACCATGCACAATGCACCATGCACAATGCACCATGTACAATGCACCATGCACCACGCACCATGCACCATGCACCATGCACCATGCACCATGCACCATGCACCATGCACCATGCACCATGCACCATGCACCATGCACGATGCAACATGCAACATGCACCATGCAACATGCACCATGCACAATGCACCATGTACCATGCACTATGCACCACGCACCATGCACCATGGACCACGCACCATGCACAATGCACCATGCACAATGCATCATGCACCATGCACCATGCACCATGCACCATGCACCATGCACCATGCACCATGCACCATGCATCATGCATCATGCAACATACCATACCATATCAATATATTGATAAGTAGCAGTCTCTCTTTTGTAGCGGTGGGGTACGCATCATTGGTTAGATTCGATTATCATAAGAAGAATAAATAAATACAATAAGAAAAATATATGGATATTGTTAATTGAATAATTATATTATATAAATTAGAAACAATCTTTAATGTTTAAATTAAATAATAACAAAAATAAATAAATAAAATAAGAAAAAAATATTGATATTGCTAATTGAATAATTATATTATATAAATTAGAAACAATCTTTAATGTTTAAATTAAATAAAAACCCTAAGTGCATATTTTTGGTTTTTGTAATAATTTCTGTTGAATAAATTATTTCAAAAATGAATTGCTTAATTTGTGAAGAAAAATTTTTTCGCTTAACAACTAAAGAAATAGCTTTTGGTGATTGACCATGCACCATGCACCATGCACCATGCACATTGCACCATGCACCATGAACCATGCACCATGCACCATGCACCATGCACCATGCACCATGCACCATGCACCATGCACCATGCACCATGCACCATGCACCATGCACCATGCACCATGCACCATGCACCATGCACCATGCACCATGCACCATGCACCATGCACCATGCACCATGCACCATGCACCATGCACGATGCAACATGCAACATGCACCATGCAACATGCACCATGCACAATGCACCATGTACCATGCACTATGCACCACGCACCATGCACCATGGACCACGCACCATGCACAATGCACCATGCACAATGCATCATGCACCATGCACCATGCACCATGCACCATGCACCATGCACCATGCACCATGCACCATGCATCATGCATCATGCAACATACCATACCATATCAATATATTGATAAGTAGCAGTCTCTCTTTTGTAGCGGTGGGGTACGCATCATTGGTTAGATTCGATTATCATAACAAGAATAAATAAATAAAATAAGAAAAATATATTCATATTGTTAATTGAATAATTATATTATATAAATTAGAAACAATCTTTAATGTTTAAATTAAATAAAAACTCTAAGTGCATATTTTTGGTTTTTCTAATAAGTTCTGCTGAATACATTATTTTAAAAATTCATTGCTTAATTTGTGAAGAAAAAATTTATCGCTCAACAACTAAAAAAATAGTTGTTGGTGATTGCTATTGTATTTTTCATTGCAATTGTGTAAATTCAAAAGAAGATGATGTAATTGTTTTGAAAGCTAGTGGTAACAAATATCGTTGCGACAAGTGATCTACACTTAGGCGCAAATCTATTCCACAATCACACAACATTCATTCTAAACAATTCTATTCAACGATTAGAAACACAACTATTATTCTACCACAAAGTAATAATTTGCAAATAAATAGTAGTACTTATACTAATGAATCTACAACATTCAAAAAGGGCGGTTCCATGTCTTGGGCCAACTATAGAGGAATATCCCTATTAAACGTTGCGTATAAGATCCTTTCCAATATTCTGTGCGAACGATTGAAGCCTCATTGTAACGCTGTGATAGGAAACTATCAGTGCGGCCTCCGTCCTGACAAATCAACCACCGACCAGGTGTTCGCATTAATATTATAACATAGAATATGGATATTAATAAGTAGATGATGTGTATGACAAGGACAACACCATTCGCACCACCATCCCCCACCACCATTTACCCTGCACCATGCACCATGCACGATGTACCATGCAATATGCACCATGCACAATGCACCATGCACCATGCACCATGCACCATGCACCATGCACCATGCACCATGCACCATGCACCATGCACCATGCACCATGCACCATGCACCATGCACCATGCACCATGCACCATGCACCATGCACCATGCACCATGCACCATGCACCATGCACCATGCACCATGCACCATGCACCATGCACCATGCACCATGCACCATGCATCATGCACCATGCACCATGCACCATGCACCATGCACCATGCACCATGCACCATGCACCATGCACCATGCACCATGCACCATGCACCATGTACCATGCACCATGCACCATGTACCATGCACCATGCACCATGCACCATGCACCAAGCGCCATGTTTCATGCATCATGCAACATACCATACCATACCTACCATATCAATATAGACATTGATAAGTAGCAGTCTCTCTTTTGTAGTGGTGGGGTACGCATCATTGGTTAGATTCGATTATCATAACAAAAATAAATAAATTAAATAAGAAAAATATATTGAAATTGTTAATTGAATAATTATATTATATAAATTAGAAACAATTTTTAATGTTTAAAATAAATAAAAACTCTTAGTGCATATTTTTGCTATTGTATTTTTCATTGCAATTGTGTAAATTTAAAAGAAGATGATGTAATTGTTTTGAAAGCTAGTGGTAACAAATATCGTTGCGACAAGTGCTCTACACTTAGGCGCAAATCTATTCAACAATCCCACAACATTTATTCTAAACAATTCTATTCAAAGATTAGAAACACAACTATTATTCTACCACAAAGTAATAATTTGCAAATAAATAGTAGTACTTATACTAATGAATCTACAACCTTTAAAAAGGGGCGGTTCCATGTCCTGGGCCAACTATAGAGGAATATCCCTATTAAACGTTGCGTATAAGATCCTTTCCAATATTCTGTGCGAACCATTGAAGCCTCATTGTAACCATGCGCCATGCACCATGCACCATGCACCAAGAAACTTGCAACATGCACCATGCACCATGCACAATGCACCATGCACCATGAACCATGCACCATGCACCATGCACCATGCACCATGCACCATGCACCATGCACCATGCACCATGCACCATGCACCATGCACCATGCACCATGCACCATGCACCATGCACCATGCACCATGCACCATGCACCATGCACCATGCACCATGCACCATGCACCATGCACCATGCACCATGCACCATGCACCATGCACCATGCACCATGCACCATGCACCATGCACCATGCACCATGCACCATGCACCATGCACCATGCACCATGCACCATGCACCATGCACCATGCACCATGCACCATGCACCATGCACCATGCACCATGCACCATGCACCATGCACCATGCACCATACACCATGCACCATGCACCATGCACCATGCACCATACACAATGCACCATGCACCACGCACCACGCACCATGCTATTGCTATTGTATTTTTCATTGCAATTGTGTAAATTGCACCATGCACCATGCACCATGCAACATGCAACATGCACCATGCACCATGCACCATGCACCATGCACCATGCACCATGCACCATGCACCATGCACCATGCACCATGCACCATGCACCATGCACCATGCACCATGCACCATGCACCATGCACCATGCACCATGCACCATGCACCATGCACCATGCACCATGCACCATGCACCATGCACCATGCACCATGCAACATACACCATGCACCATGCACCATGCATCATGCATCATGCATCATGCATCATGCACTATGCACCATGCACCATGCACCATGCACCGTGCTACATGCACCATGCTACATGCACAATGCACCATGCACCATGCACCATGCACCATGCACCATGCACCATGCACCATGCACCATGCACCATGCACCATGCACCATGCACCATGCACCATGCACCATGCACCATGCACCATGCACCATGCACCATGCACCATGCACTATGCACCATGCACCATGCACCATGCACCATGCACCATGCACCATGCACTATGCACCATGCACCGTGCACCATGCACCATGCACCATGCACCATGCACCATGCACCATGCACCATGCACCATGCACCATGCACAATCCACCATACACAATGCACCATACACCACGCACCACGCACCATGCTATTGCTATTGTATTTTTCATTGCAATTGTGTAAATTGCACCATGCACCATGCACCATGCACCATGCACCATACACAATGCACCATGCACCACGCACCACGCACCATGCTATTGCTATTGTATTTTTCATTGCAATTGTGTAAATTGCACCATGCACCATGCACCATGCACCATGCACCATGCACCATGCACCATGCACCATGCACCATGCACCATGCACCATGCACCATGCACCATGCACCATGCACCATGCACCATGCACCATGCACCATGCACCATGCACCATGCACCATGCACCATGCACCATGCACCATGCACCATGCACCATGCACCATGCACCATGCACCATGCACCATGCACCATGCACCATGCACCATGCACCATGCACCATGCACCATGCACCATGCACCATACACCATACACCATGCACCACGCACCACGCACCATGCACCATGCACCATGCACCATGCACCATGCACCATGCACCATGCACCATGCACCATGCACCATGCACCATGCACCATGCACCATGCACCATGCACCATGCACCATGCACCATGCACCATGCACCATGCACGATTTACCCTGCACCATGCACCATGAACCATGCACCATGCACCATGCACCATGCACCATGCAACATGCATCGTTTCCTATCACAGCGTTACAATGAGGCTTCAATCGTTCGCACAGAATATTGAAAAGTATCTTATACGCAACGTTTAATAGGGATATTCCTCTATAGTTGGCCCAAGACATGGAACCGCCATTTTTGAATGTTGTAGATTCATTAGTATAAGTACTACTATTTATCTGCAAATTATTACTTTGTGGTAGAATAATAGTTGTGTTTCTAATCTTTGAATAGAATTGTTTAGAACAAATGTTGTGTGATTGTTGAATAGATTTAGATTTTTTTGAAACAATCTTTAATGTTTAAATTAAATAAAAACTCTAAGTGCATCTTTTGGTTTTTGTAATAATTGCTGCTTAATAAATTATTTTAAAAATGAATTGCTTAAGTTGTGAAAAAGTTTTTGGTGATTGCTATTGTATTTTTCATTGCAATTGTGTAAATTTAAAAGAAGATGATGTAATTATTTTAAAAGATAGTGGTAACAAATGTCGTTGCGACAAGTGCTCTACACTTAGGCGCAAATCTATTCAACAATCACACAACATTTATTCTAAACAATTCTATTCAAAGATTAGAAACACAACTATTATTCTACCACAAAGTAATAATTTGCAAATAAATAGTAGTACTTATACTAATGAATCTACAACATTCAAAAAGGGCGGTTCCATGTCCTGGGCCAATTATAGAGGAATATCCCTATTTAACGTTGCGTATAAGATACTTTCCAATATTCTGTGCGAACGATTGAAGCCTCATTGTAGCGCTGTTATAGGAAACTATCAGTGCGGCTTCCGTCCTGGAAAATCAACCACCGACCAGGTGTTCGCATTAATATTATAACCTAGAATATGGATATTAATAAGTAGATGATGTGTATGACAAAGACACCACCATTCGCACCACCATCCTCCACCACCATTTACCCTGCACCATGCACCATGCACCATACACCATGCACCATGCACCATGCACCATGCACCATGCACCATGCACCATGCACCATGCACCATGCACCATGCACCATGCACCATGCACCATGCACCAAACACCATGCACCATGCACCATGCACCATGCACCATGCACCATGCACCATGCACCATGCACCATGCACCATGCACCATGCACCATGCACCATGCAACATGCAACATGCAACATGCAACATGCACCATGCTCAATGCACCATGCACCATGCACCATGCACCATGCACCATGCACCATGCACCATGCACCATGCACCATGCACCATGCACCATGCACCATGCACCATGCACCATGCACCATGCACCATGCACCATGCTCAATGCACCATGCACCATGCACCATGCACCATGCACCATGCACCATGCACCATGCACCATGCACCATGCACCATGCACCATGCACCATGCACCATGCACCATGCACCATGCACCATGCACCATGCACCATGCACCATGCACCATGCACCATGCACCATGCACCATGCACCATGCACCATGCACCATGCACCATGCACACCATGCATACCATGCACCATGCACCATGCACCATGCACCATGCACCATGCACCATGCACCATGCACCATGCACCATGCACCATGCACCATGCACCATGCACCATGCACCATGCACCATGCACCATGCACCATGCACCATGCATCATGCACCATGCACCATGCATCATGCACCGCATTCATGCACCATGCACCATGCATCATGCAAGATACCATACCATACCCACCACATCAATATAGACATTGATAAGTAACAGTCTCTCTGTTGTAGCGGTGGGGTACGCATCATTGGTTAGATTCGATTATCATACCATACCTACCACATCAATATAGACATTGATAAGTGGCAGTCTCTCTTTTGTAGCGGTGGGGTACGCGTCATTGGTTAGATTCGATTATCAGAACAAAAATAAATAAATAAAATAAGAAAAATTTATTGATATTGTTAACTGAATAATTAGGGTAATTATGTTAATTGAACGATTGAAGCCTCATTGTAACGCTGTGATAGGAAACTATCAGTGCGGCTTCCGTCCTGGCAAATCAACTACCGACCAGGTGTTCGCATTAAGGCAGATCCTGGAGAAGGCCCTTTGAATTTCTAATCGATACGGACCATCTTTTTATCGATTTTAAATCTGCCTATGACAGCATACATCGATCAGTGCTTTACGAATCAATGTTGGAATTTGGTTTCCCAGCCAAGCTAATCCATTTGTCAAAAATGACCCTGGAAAACACCCGGTGTGCTGCGGTGATTTCTGATTCATTTCGAACGTGCTCCGGATTTCGACAAGGCGATGCGTTGTCTTGTAATTTCTTTAATCTGGTGTTGGAGCATATAGTGCGACGTTCCGGTGTGAACACACAGGGCACTATATTTTACAAATCGGTGCAGCTCCTGGATTTCGCTGACGACGTCGATATTATCGGAACATCACGACGAGTAGTCATCGAAGCCTTTACACAGATTGAGGAGCAAGCAGGTAAAGCGGGTCTTTTCATAAATGAGAATAAAACAAAATATATGCTGTCGACAAATAATATGTCCTCACAATATCATATAGGACACAATATCACTGTCGGCTCATATAATATTGAGGTAGTTCAGGAGTTTATCTGAAATAACATCAACTCCGCCAATAACATCGATGTTGAAGTAAGGCGAAAAGTTACACTTGCAAACCGTTGCTACTTCGGTTTGTCCAAACAACTGGGTTCAAAACTCCTATCCCAAAATACCAAGGCACAATTATACAAAACGCTCATCCTTCCGGTGCTGCTATATGGCTCTGAATCGTGAACATTACCAAAAGCAAGCGAGCATGCACTTGGTATCTTTGAGAGAAAAATTCTTCGTCGCATTTATGGTCCTGTGTCTGACGAAGAGGGTTTGGAGAAGAAGATACAATCCCGAACTATACCAGCTGTTCAACGACATGGACCTAGCTAAAAAAGTCAGAATAAGACGGCTTCAATGGCAAGGCCATGTAGAGCGTATGGATGAAAATGCTCCGGCTAGGAAACTCTTCGAATCCAAGCCACGCCTTCTAAGTACTCATACAAATGAAATCACTATGCAACTACTGTATGATGAAATTTTAAGTCTTATGACGATAAACAGTAAATGTTTAGAGAGTATGAAAAAACTACAAGAAGAAAACTTTTAATTAAAAACCACAGTGAACCGTTTAGAGAACAAAATAAATTGGATGCAACAAAGAGCAAAAGAAAGTACAATTAAAATTTCTGAAGTTCCTAATGAAAACAACGAAAACGCATTACAATATTAGTACAAAAATTTCCTCAGACGGTATAAATATTGATATTCCAAATAACAATATTTCTAATTGCTATGTAAAAAAAATTGTGCAAAAAAAGGCAAACAATTCAGCAAAGTTCTCAAACTATGTATGTGTTCAATTTAAAGATCATAAGACGAAACAGCAAGTACTTAAAGCGAAGTAAAAAAAAACCAAACAGCTGAATAATTATAGCTTTGGTCTTCATTGACAAAACATCTAAATAATTCTAGATTGAAAAAGTGCTACATAAAAATCTGTAAAGACATAAAATTAGAAATCCCTAAATCTAAAGACTTCTATTACACAAACAACTTTTTACGTAATAGTGGTAATGCAAAAAATGAATGGCGCTTAGTAAATGAAATCTTGAACAAAAATGATTTATGTGATGATGTGATTTTAGAAGTTAATAATAAAATTGTTTCGGATCATACGGAAGTTGCACAATTGTTCAATAAGTATTTCTCTAGTATAACTGATAAATATAAATGTACAAGCACAAGTCATAGCTTAAATTGTTCTTGTAGTAATGTCTTAAAATGTAAAGCAACAAATACACATAGTTTTGCTTTTGTAGAAATTTCATAATTAGAAATTTATCAAGTTTTAATGCCTTCTGAAATCTTCCAGTTCAACATCGCCAGATAATCTTTCAAGAAAGTTACTTAAAAATATTTCGCTAGAAATTGTTGATATCCTCTGTTTTTATATAATTTTGGTATCAAAAATGGCATCTTTCCTGAATGTCTACAGCCATATCTCTTTACTTTGAGTTTTTTCAAAAATCTTTGAAAAATTAATAAAATCGAAAATTATAATTAAACGAGAATTAGAAACGTCTTAGTGATTTCCAGTTTGGTTTTAGGAGTGGTAAGTCCACTCAAGATGCTTTATTAAAGCTTTGCAGTGAAATTTACTTATCTGTTTATTGATATTACGGAGGCATTCGACATGGTTAATCATAACATACTTCTGGACAAATTACATAATATCGGATTCATTCTTAATTGGTTTGCTTCTCACCTCAGAGACAGAACACAAAAAGTAAAAATCAAAAGTAGTTTAAGCTCATCGGAAGTTTTAAATATTGAAGTTCCTCAAGGCGGCTCCATTCTAGGACCTCTTTTGTTTTTGATATATATGAATTCTCTTTTCCAGCAATCTTTTAAAGGGAAATTGACTACTTTCGCTAGCGACACAGCCATGTCATATGGAAATAAATCTTCTATATGCTTACTTGCTGATGTTAACCATGATATTTATATTTTAAGAAGATGGTTTAAAGCTCATAAATTAGATATTAGTAACAAAACAAATTTTATGTCTTTTAACGTAAATTTAAATAATGTATCTTTTCAGTATCATTCGCCATTTTGTAATAGTTGTCCTTCAACATGTAGTTGCTTTCACAATACTAATAGGATTACTGCTAATCCCAACAACATATGTTCTGATGAATGCTTCTTGATAGATACTGTAGATAATTTTAAATATTTAGGCATATATCTAAATGCAAAACTCAATTGGATTTTAAACAATACCTAAACAAAGTTATAAGACAAATCTATCATTTAAGTCAATATTGTTCACAAAATGTTTTAAAACTAATTTATAATGGCTTATAAATCTTTATCTTTTAAATTATTTATCTAAGGCACAATATGGTTTGAGCTGTTGGTGAGGCATATATTTTAGTAAAGTTATTTCTTTAGTAATTAAGCAAAAGCATACCATTAGAATAATATGCAAAATTAACAGAAGAGTAGTTACCTAGTTTTGACTACTTTAAAAATTTAAATATTTTGCCTTTAAGACATTTATATTTTTATAAAGTCTTGAAAATATTCTTGGAGAGGTGTGGATATTTAACTCCCAGAACCTATGACAACTATAGTCTATGGGCAAATAATAACTTTTTTGTAACGGTTCCAAAATTTAATAAGACAAAAATTAGTCAATTTTATATCTTTACTGCTCCACGGTTGTATAATCTACTACCATTGTTTTCTAGAAAAGTGAGAGTAAAATCATTGTTTTTGAAGCAAATTAAGCAATGGCTTTTTTCATACAATTTAAGTGATATTGAAAATATAATAAAACCTATAATATAGTTAATATTAATATAGTTAATAAATTAATATCTACAATATCCTTAAATTAGTTTTATTATTGATCTCACTATTGAATATAATTGCTGTTAAAATTAGTTATTAATATTTTTTATTTTTGTTTCAATTTAATTTAATTTCTTTAACTTTAAGTACTTGTAAAAAAATATGTAAAAAATCGCCCCACCGTTGAATTTAATTATTATTATATTGAATTTTTCTTATTGAACTGGAGCAGTCAACACTAATCTTTGGATAACAGAATGCCCTAACTATTTCATTAACTATAAACTTTTATATTGCCTAAAAATTAATATAAATGAATATAAATTGTAAATTATAACTATAAGTTTTTAAAAAAATAAAATAAAGAATGAAATTATAAATAGATGATGTGTGTAAAAAAAAATTACTGTAAGCGAGTGAGAGGCTATAAGTAAATATTTCAGTATTTTGATATAATAATGAGTCTATAACCCATAGATAAGCATTAGTCAGAACCAATTGGGAAATGTTATCTATTGTTGGAGTTAAGATCATATTCTAGTATTTTAGGCTCCCATTTTTGTAGTGTTTATGAATAGATGATGTTGAATCTCAGTAATTAAAAACAGCAAAGTTTAAATAATTTATGTTGTTAATAACATTACCAAATTATTTAATAATATTGACCATAAATAACGACAGATTGAACTCTACTAACATTACTTCATACCTGTCACAGCTATCATTCACATCAACTGAAACATTTTAAGCTCTCATTAAAGTAATAATAAAATAAAAATAAATTATTATAATTATTAATAATTCAAGAACTTTATTTTAATTAAAAAATTAAAAGCATTTATTGTAAATTATAACAAGTGTCTATAAACTTAATTCGTATTTATCACTACAATATTTCATTATAAAAATTTTTAACTTTACACGATATAAAATTTGGTGTATAATATACCAAAGTGCATAAAAAAACTATTGATGTATATTTGCTATATCACAATATTAACAAAGACAATTATTAACTTACCTAGCAAAATCTAGAACACCAGTGCATTAATAGTAAGCTTTTGCGAAATAAAAGAATATAAAATATAATACAAAAGGCCAGGTTGCCGATGTAATTTTTATAACTGAAGTAGTTTAAGGAAATATTAACGTTCGTTCTATTTTCAATGTAGCCCAAATAAAACAGACGTTTGCATTCTTCTACCCTTTTTTCCTTTACATGTGATCGAACCAACTATAAAAGTAAACGAAGCAATCCATAAAATGATGATCATGAATAATAAATATAAGAACCTTTATTATGTCTTTCTCCCCAAGGATACACCCTAAAAAACACTTATATCCTGAATTATCTGTTAAATCTGACCCATCTCTCTAAATTAACTCATGATTTCTAAGTTAATCTAGCATTTCTACATCAAGTTAATATTATTCATCTTCTATGGAAGTGTTTTTGAGTGTTCGCTCCGTATAAACTGGCACAAAAATAATATCCATAAAAATACTACATGAGTTTAACAAAGGACATGTTGACAAATTAAAAGTTTTTTAACGTTGGATTAAATTTTAGTTTAAACACACAATAATTTTTGGTAGGATACACATAAAGTTTGTATTTCACTGTTGAGTCAAAATTGATCAACTATAAAAAAAAACATAATTTTATAAAAGTTCTCAAAAATGTATTCATTCAAAAAAATTTTAAAATCTAATAAGTCTTCCTTAAAAATTGAAAACTTTAGTTTACCTTCATGGGTTAAAAAATTTTCATAATAAAAAGTAAACGAAAAACAAAAATATATTTTTTATTATGAGTATTATTATGACAGGATATTTATATAAAAATAATTTATTATATGTCATAGTATGGAGTACTGTATAATAACGATGTAGTTTTATTATTTTTTTTTAACTGATATAAATGGATTGTAGAAATATAAGTAAGTATATTATAATATTTTATGTATATTTATTTTTGTAATATTATGAAATAAAATTAAGGTTTGAAAAATTCATGATTATTGAACATTTTAATAAAAATCAATAATAATATCCTTACATTATAAATAAAATTTATCGAATATTAGAAATTTTCATCTACTCTTACCAAACAAATGTCGATGCCAATATATTTGCATTATACTGTAATATGTTATATAAATAATATTCTAAAATAATTTATATTTTGAAAATTTACATAAACATAAACGCCAAATATAATCAAAAAAGTTATTCACAATTATTTTAGAACTAGCTTTGTAACCCGTCATAAATGACGGAAGCAAAATAAATCCTAGTTTCTTTTTTTCTTTCATTAGATTCTTTATTCCGAAATTACAGTACTTATGTTTATATCACTTTTTATTTATTTTTATTTATGTTTATATTGGTCTAACACTAATCTTTTTTTTTTTATATAACAGAAAAAGAAGTACCATACCAACAAATTTGTATAAAATGTTTGTATTTTTGTATGGTATACTCGTACTCACTTCCATTTAGTTATAATTCGTTAGTTGGGTTCCATTTAGTATAAATTATACCGTATTAGCGTTATTGAGTCCTCCGGGAGAGCAAATTTAAAAATGGGATCTTATTTTCATATAAATTTTGTCTTTTGTATAATGTATAGGGATCTTATTTTGCTATATGAATAAACTGTTATTATGGTATTGTGTTATTTTTAAAAAAATATTCAAAATTTTGTATCTAAATTGGTAAAATTTGCAAAAAATACAAAAACATTTTCATATATAATTTTCAATTTAAAAAAAACAATGTTTTATTATCCGACGTAGAAGTAGAGTTTATTATCCTACTCTACTTCTATCAAGTTCTATTGATTGAACAGTGAACCTGAACAGTCAAAATAAAATAATATTTTTGGAATGGAGCATACAGAATACAGATACAGCAAATATTAAAAAAAAACAAAAAAAAACAAAAAAAAAACAAAAATAATTTTTTTTGAGTGAAGTGAATTACGCACACAATATTGGCAAAAATTAAAGGTATAAGCAGGTATAAGTAGTATAATGTATAATATTATACAATTCAAATATGCTGATACACATGTATATTATTAAAGATGAACATATTCGTTCAATATATTTTCTCTCTTTTTAATGGAAATTATTTTGATGACTAGTGTTAGTACTTTTTGAAAATTTCATATATTCATATATTACTAACTACTGCTACATTTTCAATATTTCAGAAACATAAATAATTATTGTTTTTTTTTCAAATAATTTAACAACAATAGTTTTCTGTGTAATAATAGAATACGGTAATAAAGTAAAAGTAAGTTTAAATTGAAAAAACATTGTTATTTTTATTAAGATTGATTTTGATTCCTTTTATATTATCCATACACAAAGATTTTACTAATTTTCTATTTAAAAAAACTATATTGGCCTAACACTAATCTTTTTTTTTATATAACAGAAAAAGAAGTACCATACCAACAAATTTGTATAAAATGTTTGTATTTTTGTATGGTATACTCGTACTCACTTCCATTTAGTTTTAATTCGGTAGTTGGGTTCCATTTAGTATAAATTATACCGTATTAGCGTTATTGAGTCTTCCGGGAGAGCAAATTTAAGAAAGGGATCTTATTTTCATATAAATTTTGTCTTTTGTATTGTAATATAAAGGTATAAAGTATCAGAAATTGTAAGTTAATCAATTTATGATACATACTTTGAATAAATTCCTAAAACATTATTTTATTTGTTACTTTTTCATATTTCTTAAATTCCTAATTTCGTAATTAAACTCTCTAATTTTTTTATACATTAATAACTTAATAAAAAATACTGCTATGCATTATTACCTAACATAATATCAAATTCAGGTAATAGCTGCATAAGCAATTTTATTCCATAATTTAATATAGATCGTTTACCTTTCAAAAAAACCGTGAGAATTTAATGTTTTAGTATTTAATAAAGTATATTTTTTTGTATTATAAAATGATTAGTAATAAGCTTTTAATAAATTTATAAAAAAATATATAATAAAGGCATTCTAAGTTAAGTAAGAAAAGAAGACGGTTGTGTTTAATTATAATAAAGAATAACATTACATGGCGACCGTGACAGCTGTATCTTAAGATACAAACCGCGGGTTAATTAAAACAATTTTTGAAAAAAAAACAACAGTTCTTTTATATTGTATTATGATTATGAAAATATTAATAACATAATTACAAAAAAGAAAAAAAAAAAAAGAAAACAAAACAATTTAATAAGTATATTACATATAAGTGATATTATTAAAAATAATTATAAGAACTATAAATTTTTTTTTTAAAACAAAATACGTAATAATATGTATTATAATATAGTATAATTAACACGACGCTATTATAAAATAAGATGAAAATAAAAACAAAAACAAATGTGTAGACTAAAATTTTAAATTAATAAGCAAATAAAAATGGGTAAAACCCAATCCAAAAACGTAGATTCAAACGGGGAAGTGAATAATACCATCAACATTGATGAGCCCAATAATAGTGACCAAATAATAATTATATAATTAAGTGTGCTTTTAACAATAAAAATAGTAAAAATACTATATAAGTTTCATTTGGCGCAGAGAAGAAATCTAAAAAGGAAGTACAGGAAATCAATTTTACCGATGGTACAGGAGGAGTAGACGTATAAAAAGATAAGTCAAACTTGTACAAATTTTAATTTTTTTTAATATGTAATAACTATTTTTAAGTATAAAATAAAAAGAAAAACAAAAAAACATGTGCTTTAAATAAAATTATATTATAAGATTGAAATTTTTTTTTTTTTTTTCAATTTGATTTTCGACTTAATGTAAGTAATTAGAATTTTAATTTAAATGAATCAGCATTTACTGGTGATTACCATATTAAAATATATTAAGATCTAATTTATTAAATTTATGGACAGTGATTTAAAACTTGCACGCTCTGAGTTTTTAAAATCTGTTAAGACCGTCCTTAAAGAAAAAGTGCCAATTAAAGAATCGACTCTTTTAGCTAATAAAATTAGAATAACAAACAGATATAACAACTTTCTGAAAGAAATAGCCAAACTTTGGGATAGTGTTAATAATAGTGACCAACTACTATTAAAAAATCACTTTTTTTATGCTAGAAAAAAAATTTAAAGAACATATAAAATCCTAAATTGTGACTATTACATTCCCAAAAATTTATTCGAATTAGTAGACCCTAACATCCGTTGCATGTCTAAACTAGAAGACTCGATATTAGATGATATAGAAGAAGAGTCAGACGAAGAAAAAGATATTATAAAAATGGCGGCTCCTTCCCATATAGAATTTTTAAAATTGTCATCATCGACAATTAACCGTAATTATAATGGTGATCCTCTAGCACTGCAATCCTTTATCGACTCAGTGAATTTGTTATATGTAATAGCAACTAACGATGAACTTAAATCCTTACTAAAATCATTTATTTTATCTAAACTTGAAGGAAAAGCAAGAGAATGTTTAGGTGATCAAATTAATTCAGTGGATGAAATAATAAATACACTGAAATTAAGTATAAAAGCAGAGAGCTCAAAGATTAAAGAAGGTAGGATGCAAGCTCTGAAAATAGAAAGAACATCAGTACAAGATTTTAGTAGACAAGCTGAAGATCTAGCAGAATGCTTCAAAAGATCTTTGGTGATGGAAGGGATAAGTAACAACAAATCTAAAGAAATAGCAATTGAAAAAACTGTGGAAATGTGTAGGTCTTCCGCAAGATCCGATTTAGTAAAATCGATTCTGGCATCAACTAAATTTTGTGACCCAAGAGAAGTCATAGCTAAATTTGTTACTGAAATAAACATAGAGAATAAAGAAAAGCAAGTCTTGTCCTACCAAATAAATAACAGAAATTTTAGGACCAATACAAACTTTGCTTATAATAATAATAGAAATTATAATAATAATGTCAATAATAATAGATATTATAATAATAATAGAAATAATAATAATAATAGTAGAAATTATAATAATAACAATAATAGTAGAAATTATAATAATAATAACAACAATAATAGTAGAAATTATAATAATAATAACAATGATAGAAATCTTTTTAGAAATAATAATGGTCAAAGAACTAATAACTTTAACAATTCTAACAACAACAATCGTCGAAATGTTAGGTATCTGGAAAACTGCAACGCCCCTCAAGGACATGGGCAGGTGAGGGATGCAAATCCAAATACGGAAGTAGAACAATAAACGAAAAAATCGTTAATATTTACACGCTAAATTTGAATTTTTCTAATTATATTACAATTTATACTAATTTAAACAATTGTAAACTTAACTTTTTAATAGATACTCAAGCCGATATTTCATTAATAAAAAGTTCTTCCATAAATAATCTTTTCAGTCCAAATAAAGATCACATTATTAACATTAAAGGCATAACTCAAGCATGTATAAAATCTTTAGGTACAGTATACACAAAAATTTTTATACAAAATCTTGAATTGTCTTGCGAATTACATATAGTTCCAGATAATTTTGATATACCAGCTGATGGTATATTAGGTAAAGATTTCATTAAATTCTATAAATGTAATTTAAACTATGATGCAATGACTGTTTCAATTAAATCAAATTCAAATATTATAAAAATACCAATTTTTTCTGGACCAAAAGATAATTCAATTGTTTTACCAGCACGCAGTGAAGTTGTGCGTAAATTTTCGTTACAAACAAATCAGGATTGCTTAATTTTAGATCAGGAAAATTCAGAAGGAGTATTTATACCAAGAACGATAGTTGCATCTCGAGAGCCACTCGTTCGCGTTATGAATACCACCTCAATAAATAAAATAATTTCTTCTGATATAAGCATGTATAAAATCTTTAGGTACAGTATACACAAAAATTTTTATACAAAATCTTGAATTGTCTTGCGAATTACATATAGTTCCAGATAATTTTGATATACCAGCTGATGGTATATTAGGTAAAGATTTCATTAAATTCTATAAATGTAATTTAAACTATGATGCAATGACTGTTTCAATTAAATCAAATTCAAATATTATAAAAATACCAATTTTTTCTGGACCAAAAGATAATTCAATTGTTTTACCAGCACGCAGTGAAGTTGTGCGTAAATTTTCGTTACAAACAAATCAGGATTGCTTAATTTTAGATCAGGAAAATTCAGAAGGAGTATTTATACCAAGAACGATAGTTGCATCTCGAGAGCCACTCGTTCGCGTTATGAATACCACCTCAATAAATAAAATAATTTCTTCTGATATAAAGTTGAAGACACAACCTTTATCTGATTTTAATATTATACATCCACAACCAAATAACTCAAGTATAAAACGTATAAAAGAACTAGAACAAATTATTACGAAAAATTCAAATGTAGCATATTTACCTAAATTGATTCAATTGTGCAACGAATATTCAGAAATATTTCAATTGGACTCAGATCCAATGACTGTTAATAATTTCTATCAACAAAAACTTAGAGTTGTTGATAACAATCCAGTCTATATTAAGAATTACAGGCAAGCTCATACACAAAAAGACGAAATAGATAAACAGGTAAATAAGCTATTAGACAACAATTTGATTGAACCAAGTCAATCCAACTACAACAGTCCAATAATATTAGTACCAAAAAAAGGAGATCAAAAGAAATGGAGAATGTGTGTTGATTATAGAATGGTGAATAAAAAATTAATTGCAGACAAATTTACACTACCTAGAATTGAGGATATACTTGATAATCTTGGTAGAACTAAATTATTTTCAGTCTTAGATCTTTCCGCAGGCTTTCATCAAGTACCTTTGCATAAAGATTCTAGAAACATTACTTCATTTAGTACACAATCTGGATCATATCGTTGGAAAGTACTTCCATTTGGACTTAACGTCTCACCTAATTCCTTTTCAAGGATGATGTCTTTGGCTTTTGCTGGAGCAACTCCTCTTCAATGTTTCTTATATATAGATGAGATTATTGTAGTAGGTTGTTCAGAAAATCATCATCTTAAAAATTTAAAAGCAGTATTTTCTATTTGTAAAAAATTTAATTTAAAATTAAATCCTGATAAATGTAAGTTTTTCAAAACTGAAGTAACATATTTAGGCCATAAATGTACTGATAAAGGAATATATCCAGATGATTCCAAATTCGAAGTTATTTCTAATTACCCTGTTCCTAAGGATAAAGATGAAACTCGACGTTTCGTAGCTTTTGCTAATTATTATCGCAAATTTATTCCTAATTTTGCTGAAATGGCAAAACCATTAAATTCTTTGACAAGAAAAAGGCTACTTTCATTTGGAGCAAAAATTGTGAAAAGTCATTTAAAAAATTAAAATTTTCATTATTAAAACCCCCTATCCTGCATTATCCAGATTTTTCTAAACAATTTACTTTAGTAGTAGATGCCTCTAAGGATGCCGTAGGAGCTGCATTAACTCAAAGTTATAACGGAGTTGATTGCCCAATTTCATTTGCTTCTAGATCGTTCACTAAAGGTGAACTTAATAAATCAACAATTGAAAAAGAACTAGCAGCAATACACTTTGCAGTAACACATTATAGACCATATATTTATGGAACACATTTTATTGTCAAAAGTGATCACAAACCTTTAACCTATTTATTTTCGTTAAAAAATCCGTCATCAAAATTAACACGTATGAGATTAGATTTAGAAGAATATAATTTTACAATTGAGTATATAAAAGGTAAATTAAATGTAGTGGCAGATGCCCTATCTCGTGTAAATATAAAAGATTTAAAATTAGCCCATGAAAAATTAAACGCGAATGTTGTTAAAGTTATGAAAGTTCAAACAAGATCTATGGACAGTAATAAAAATAAAAATAGTAATCTTGCAAACGAACATAGTCGTAAAAACACCAATGAAACATCAGATAATAATAATAATAATAATACAATAAAAATTTATGAAAATAATAAAGATTGGAGTACTCCTAAAATAAAATTTATACAAGAAAATATGAACAATGAAACTATTATGAAGATATTTTCTAAGAGAAAATTCATACTTAAATTTAAGATGAGTAAATTTATGAGTAAATTTACAAAAGATCTGAAAATATCATTAGAGATATTTTTTAAAGAATTAGAAAATGAAACAAATAAATTGAATATAAAAGAATTACAAATTAATAATGAAGATATCGATATATTGCAAATTAGTATAAACAATTTTAAAGAAATTGGTAATAGGGCCCTAAAAAATTTAAAAATTGCAATAACAACTACACCAAAAACTATAAATAATAAAAAAGAAATAAACGATATACTAGAAAGGTATCACAATAATCCAACATTCGGTGGACATGTAGGTCAAAAACGATTATATGCAAAATTAAGATCATATTACTATTGGAAAGGTATGTCTAAGGACATAGCCAAATTTGTAAAAAAATGTAGAAAGTGTCAAGTCAACAAAAGTAAAGTAAAGTATAAAGAACCTCTACAAATAACAAACACACCACAAAAACCCTTTGATATAGTAGTGATTGATACAATTGGACCTTTTCCAAAAACTGAAAATGATAACCAATATGCAGTTACCATAATTTGTGATTTAACAAAGTTCTTAATCACATCACCTATCCCTAACAAAGAAGCTAAAACCGTTGCAAAAGCAATTGTTGAAAGCTGCATTTTACTGTTCGGTCCTATGAAAAGCATATTAACGGACAGAGGTACTGAATATAAAAATCAAATTATGAATGAAATTTTTTCTTTGCTGAATATCGAACATAAGTGCTCTACAGCTTACCACCATGAAACTTTAGGAACAATTGAAAGAAACCATAGAGTCCTTAACGAATACTTACGTTCCTATATTAATGATAATAAAGATAACTGGGATAATTATTTACCTTATTTTACATATTGTCACAATACTATACCTAATACCAGTTTTCAAGAGAAATATAATCCATTTGAACTAGTATTTGGTAAATCACCAGTAAGTCCTGAATTTATGTTAAGTAATAAAGTTGATCCAGTTTATAACTTTGATAATTATATTAAAGAACTAAAATACAAATTGCAAATTATGAATAAGCATGCAAAACAATTATTAGAAAATTCAAAATTATATAATAAAAAAATTTATGACAAAAATATAAACGTTAGTAATTTCAAAATAAATGATAAGATTCTGTTAAGAAAAGAAAATGGACATAAATTAGATCCATTATACATTGGACCATTTATTATAACAAAAGTCGAAGGTTCAAATATAAAAATTAAAAATATAGATACAAGTAATGAAGATACTGTACATAAAAACAGAATTGTCAAATTTATAAATTAAATTTACTAATTAAAATTCATTATATTTTATAAACAAAAATAATTTTTTTATAATATTACATTAACAATTTAATTGTAATTTTCATTCTTTTTCAAAGCTAAACAAGATAAGATTAATTATTATATTATATTATAAAATAAATATTAGATTGAAGACCTTAAGATAATAGTTTTATTATTATGTAAGAAATTATATTCTCAAATAGCTTGTATTATTAACACAATTGTATTATGTTTAAAAACCTAGAATAAAATAAAACTCATTAATTAGAATTAACAATAGTAATAATTATCTTTATTTCGAATATTGTTAATGTTATAAGAAGATATGGCCACATTTTCAAAAAAAAAATCTATTTTGTCAAAAATTTAAAGGCTCATTTTAACTATGTATAGGGGTACGATCAAAAATTTTCTTTCAAATAAAAATTATTTTTCTTTAAAATAAAATTTCCTCTTGTTGGAAAGGAGGTGTAATATAAAGGTATAAAGTATCAGAAATTGTAAGTTAATCAATTTATGATACATACTTTGAATAAATTCCTAAAACATTATTTTATTTGTTACTTTTTCATATTTCTTAAATTCCTAATTTCGTAATTAAACTCTCTAATTTTTTTATACATTAATAACTTAATAAAAAATACTGCTATGCATTATTACCTAACATAATATCAAATTCTAGGTAATAGCTGCATAAGCAATTTTATTCCATAATTTAATATAGATCGTTTACCTTTCAAAAAAACCGTGAGAATTTAATGTTTTAGATTTAAGTTTGTTAGTATTTAATAAAGTATATTTTTTTGTATTATAAAATGATTAGTAATAAGTTTTTAATAAATTTATAAAAAAATATATAATAAAGGCATTCTAAGTTAAGTAAGAAAAGAAGACGGTTGTGTTTAATTATAATAAAGAATAACATTACAGTATAATGTATAGGGATCTTATTTTGATATATGAATAAACTGTTATTATGGTATTGTGTTATTTTTAAAAAAATATTCAAAATTTTGTATCTAAATTGGTAAAATTTACAAAAAATGCAAAAACATTTCCATATATAATTTTCAATTAAAAAAAAACAATGTTTTATTATCCGACGTAGAAGTAGAGTTTATTATCCTACTCTACTTCTATCCAGTTCTATTGATTGAACAGTGAACCTGAACAATGAAAATAAAATAATATTTTTGGAATGGAGCATACAGAACATACAGAATACAGATACAGGAAATAATAAAAAAAAACAAAAAAAAACAAAAATAATTGTTTTTGAGTGAAGTGAATTACGCACACAATATAGACAAAAATAAAAGGTAGAAGCAATAAAGTAGTATAATGTATAATCTTATACAATACAAATATGCTGATACCCATGTGTATTATTATGTTTTTTTTTTGTGTTAAATGCTGTTTGCCTTTTGGTTATTATACCATATTAAGCTATTGATTAAATTTCTATTAGTCCTTATTATTATAAATCAAAAAAATTGTTTGTTTTATTTATATTATTATTATTATTTTTTATTTTTCCTTATTATTTGCGAAGAAGACTAACATTAAATTAAAAAAATATAGTTCATGCAACCAATTTTTCCTGCAAAGGTTCAGCATGGTAGACAGGGGTTAAAAAAAAGCACCAAAGCAATTTGTATATATATGCATTTGTATACATATGTAATTTGTGTATGTGTTAGAGCGTTCCGTCGAACTTACAAACATCCAGATAAATGCAGAATAATATATATATAATGTTTTATTAAAATTTACATTTACAGCTCACACTATTCACACAGGATTAAAGTTAAAGGATGAACAAAAAAGAAGAGACACACATTTACATAAGTGAATTCAAAAAATTACATATTGTATAAAAATTATTATATTATAATAATGTACTTATATATAAGAAAAAAATGCATTAAGTCTCTAAATATATCATAAGTATTCACCAACACAATTGGTTCTTAGATCAAAAATTAGAATCTATTTTTTATTGACACTTAGAATCGACATTTTATATATCTGCGATGGGATATAATTTTTTATATAATAAGGTTCAACACTTAAAAAGAAATTTAATATTGAGGTGATTTACTTCAATGTATATCTATGATTAAATGAAATTTCTAATACTTATTGATAACTCTCTACATCTTAAGTCAAAAAAGTGAATTTTTCAGGAACAGACGAACAATTTTGAAGAAATGAAGATATTTTTGAGTAAAATTATGATTAGTATTTCGTCGCATGATTATTATGTTATCCCACTCGATAATTTTAAGTAAATTGACCTAACAATTAATCTACAGGTTTTAAAGTCTAATCTTTCTGAATTTTTGGTCCGTATATTTCTTTGTTATTTAACTTCTGATGAGTACATCTTGATATTATGAATACATTTGTTATCATGAGTACATATTGAGATGATGACTACATATTGATATTATTCCATATTCACCTATTTTTGAAGTATGTAACAAATTTTTATCCCATACACGGTCAAATATAAATTGTATCCTATACGGTATGTAAAAATGAAAATTAGTTAGTTTTATTGTTATAGTATTATTTTCACCCACTTCCATTACTCATCAATTTATTTGCAATAAAATAATAAAAAAAATAATGTTGAATTTGCGTAAAATTATATTGTACCATAATCAATTGAAAACTACACCTAAAAAATATAGTTCAAATTACGGTCGGTCTGATCATTGATCAGTAGCATGTGATCTTTTAAAGTGAAAACATATTTTACGCATCGTGAAATTGAAATATCGTCATCACCACCTAATATTTCGTATTAACTAAAATGTTTAAAATGTTTTGATAGAAATTTATGAACTATACGAAGAAACAACAATCCTCCACAATGGTTATATGAGTAACACAATAAAATTTAGAACAAAAGTTAAACAAGGTTGCCCATTGTACCCCCCTTCCTGCTCAGCACCGTATTGGATGAGGTTAAAATGGACAATCACAAAAAGACTTACAATGCGCTGATGACATTGCCCTTCTCGCATACACACACAAAGCCATGCATGAGAAAATAAGAAGTTTGAAAGAAAATCGTTAGAAGTTGGTCTCAAAATCAATAGGGAAAAAAAATTATGATGATAATTCATAAAATGCGCTATATCTAGCTTATGCCAGCTCTTTAAATTGTATATAAAAATAGCAATAATTAAACTGTAAAATTTAGATACATCACCAATAGTGGCTTGCAAACGTAAAAAAAAATTCTGGTATACGAAAATCAAATATTAAAAAAAAATTAAGTCAAACTGAAGTTACTTTGATTATAGTATCTAAATATACTGGGGATGGTTCTTATGGAAAAATTTATATTTTACTTCCTGAAGAAAAACTTGTAGAATTTTTATTCTTATATTATAGATCATTTTAATTATTGTTCACTATATTTTATTGAATAAATTTTTCCGACTTCATTATCGAAAAAGCTACATTCTAAATCTATATGAAATGGCTTTATTCCATATCACTTCGTAACCACCATATCTTAATTCAAATAGATAGTTTAGAATCTGAAAAACGGCAAGTCCGAAAGTTAAAAGAAAAATTTTAAGTTTATGTAACTATTATTCAAAAATGGTAAGTCTGATGCTCATCCAAAACATACCACATACGTTAATTAGGTGTATTAATTTAAAAAAAAAGTTATGAAAAAGATGTTGCTCTACTTTCAATTCCTTCGGAGCTGTACTGGATTTTGTTTAGTCATAATTTTTCTAATCCGATTTTCTTTAACCCTCTGTAACCCGGTTTAATTTAAAGATAGACCCCTCGTCTAAAACAATGTTATTCCTAAAATACTTCAGGGAATCACCCCTTGAAATATTTTTGCTCTAAGCCAGACCACCCTGTATATTTATTTTTTTACGTGTGAAAACTATACCTATTAAGGTTTTCAATATCTTCTATTATTAGTATATAATACTATAATTACTGTAAATCATAGCATAGTCGATAAGATAAAATATTATGTCATATTCCCCCAATTTTTTTTATCAAATATTTGGTCCGTAAAATTTTAATCGGACTTAAATTAAGATTAATTGATATTGATTACATTTTCATGTTTTCGAAATTGAAATGAAATTAGATTTAAATTGCTTTGCATTCAAAAAAATAATGTAGCTATATATTTTTTTTAATATTAAATATAGAAAAATATATTGTAATTTGAAAGACTTCAAATCCAAAGCTATCAATGCCAAAACACTTAATTTAAAAATTAGAACACCAAAAAAAATGTCCTTACCTATAACATTACAAATTTTTAACATTTCTTACAAACATTATTGGACAATTTTTCAAAAAAAAAAAAGTTTTCTTTCGTTAATTATTGCCACATTGGCCAACCTATCAAATTATTTTAAATCTAAACAATATATCCTAGATAGAAAAAATTTATTGCTGAGGTATCAAAAGTGACTAAAACGTTAGTATTAATTTTGTAATATAATAAAAAGTAAAATCAGGTTATGAAACCTAGAAGCAAAAAATTTGAAAAAAATTTTTTTTTTTAACAAAACAAAAACCAAAACAAAAAATAAATAAATAAAACCTATTTTTTTGTTATTCCTCCCTACCATTGTTTAAAAATCTTTTGTAAGTCTCATAGATAGCTATATTTTCCTTTATATACTATAAGCACTATCCTTCGTAAAAATTAAAAGTAAGTAAAATCAATGGCGATTTTCTCAAAATGATTTATTTTCACAAATTTAAAAGCAATTTCGTGTCCTAATTTCGGTTCATTTTATTTTCAAGAAGGATTTTGTTTTTCATCCTATGTACTTTATATCAAATTGAGAATAAAAATATAAAAAATTGGACAATATTTAATTCTTCTTTTTTTTTTTTTTAGAATGACTTAACAATAACAAAAAATAAAATTAAAAACAACAATAAAAACATGATTAAACAATTGCTGAGGTACTTAGAATGTTAAAAGTTTAACTTTAAATCACTTGGTTTAGAATTTTTTATTGTTCTGTTTTTCATGGAAGAAAAATTTATTTATTGTATTTATTCGATTGTAAGTATTTATTACAAGAAAATGAAAAATAAATTAAAGGTTAATATCTGTAAATTAACAAAAAAAAAAAAAAAAAAAATAAGAACAATAAAAGACTCATACCCTAGTTTTTAAGTATATTTTTCAATAAATCTTGAAACATGGAATTTTATGTAATAATAATGTTTTCGGAAATAAATAGAGGTAGTAGAACCTCTTGTTTTTTATTTTAATTTTCGGATATTGTAAAAAATTGTTATACAATGTTATCTTGTTTTCCTCTTAACACAATAGATCCAGTATTACAAATCTTAGAACACAACAGAGATCCACACACAAAAATACAATAACCCTGCTAGTATGTAGTGTTATTATTACCTTGCACTTTTCTATTAAAACCTCTGGGGTGAACTAGACTATGCATATTCCACTGCCCCGCAGAAGTAATCTTTCTTCATAAATCTTTCGAAAGATTTTTTCTTTGTTAATCCAATAAACTTAACATAATATAATAATTCGATTCTAATCTACAAACTCAATGGAAGATTGCGCATGTTGACCCAATTCCCAAAAAAGGCGACAAAAGCGATCCCTCCAACTGCAGGCCTATAGCTATAATATCGATCCTCTCCAAAGTGATAGAGATCTTAATAAACAAAGAGCTGACCAAATATCTTGGCAGCCAAGGTATTGTCCACGATAGGCAATATGGATTTAGATCCCACCGGTCCACCGGTGATTTGATGACATACCTTAACGAGAAGCTAAATATTTGCTTGCACAATTCGGGTGAAGCAAATATTGTGGCTCCAGATATTTTTAAAGCTTTCGATCGAGTATGGCATAGCGCATTATTAGCAAAATGTCAAGCAGTAGGCCTGGGTCTCTCATCTCTCAAATGGATTGAAAGTTTCCTCTCGAATCGTACGATTCAAGTCTTAGTTGACGGATTTAGGTCCGATCAATTCCAAATAAACGCTGGTGCTCCCCAAGGATCAGTTCTCTCACCTACCCTATTCCTTATATTTATAAATGACTTGCTCCAAACCACTTTCAATCCAATACACAGCTTTGCAGACGACACCACCCTAGTAGGCTCCTACGATTTTCATAAAAAATCTGAAGCTACATCCACCGCTGTGCCAACCAAAAGAAACATCATGGCCAGTTCCCTCAGCCACGATTTGGTCGCAATAGCTAATTGGGGCTTAAAAAATAGAGTCGAGTTTAACACTTCTAAAACTCAGAGCTGTACAATCACCAGAAAAATTTCCATTTTTGATCCTACTCTTTTGTTTCAGGAAGATAAACTTCAGCTTCATAGTCAAGCTTTTTTCTTCCATAAATGTATTCTTCGTCTAGAGTCCCAACATATTTTAATGCCTGAGGCTACTATTATTTTAAAGGATTTAAAGTCAAAATTAATAGAACGCAAATCAGAGGTATTTTTACCCCTGGTGGTTAAAATAAGTTTCGGCAGACTAGAGTTGGCTGGTAGTATTAATCGATTTGATTTTAAAGAAATAGTTACAAATTTTTATCAAATCTGTATTGACTATTGAAGTCAATGGGATGCATCATTTAAAAATATTGAACATTTTGATTGGGTCCTTTGTCGTAAAATTCCATGCTGGCAGTCTACCTAAATAATTTTGATTCATATAAATGAAAAGAAGAGATTTGGAAATTAACAATGAAGAAATTTTTAATGAAATAGTTTGCACCAAAAATTTTGCAGATGCATCAAAAATTGATAAACGGAGGAAAGATGAATCTTTAGTGAATGACAAATGGGTGGAAGTTTTAAGCAACTTCAAGGAAAATAATATTGAATATAAAAATATAAGCTAGAAGAATTTTCTTTGTGCCTTCCGGCTTCAAATGCGCCGACAGAAAGAATATTGTCAAGGGCCAATAATATGTGGACTTCCGAAAAGTCTCAGTTAAAAGTTGATACTTTAGAATCAATTTTAATTACAAAGTGCAATTTTCAAATGGACTGTGAGGAATTTAAATTATTTTTAACAAATAACAAAGTTATTTTAAAAAAATTACATTCTGCAGAAAAATATCAATAATAATTTTAGAATTATATTATAATTATTTTCAATTATTTTTAAGTTATTTTTACAAAGAATATATTAAGGCAAGAAGATTTACTTGTACCTAATTTTTTTATGTGCTTATGCCTAGAAGGTTTTATTTTATTTTTTTTATTAACAATAATAATATTTAAGTATAATTTAACTAGTTCTAATCAATAAAGTTTGTGAGTCTAATCAATAAGAATTTTGTATATAATTTTTACTAACTAGCTATTTTTAATATTGTTATTACATTATTGTAAATGTCCTTTTTTTGTTGAAAAAATATGGTCACCTTATATATAAGTATAAATTTTGGATTGCATATTACGTTATATAACTATTTGTTTGATTTATTTAAGCAATAAAAATAATAAAATTACATACTTTTTTTTACAATTCATATTCAATTAATTATTTAACCTTTTACTGTTAAATTTTTAATCTCATGATATAACTTCGATTTTGGAAACTAAATGCTCTACAATTAATTTTTTAAACTTTACTTTACTGTCAACTTCTTTTAAATTACTAGGTAAGCCATTGAGTTTTTGAGGCAGTTCTATAAAAAATAATTATATTTTTGCCTATTAGTTTTAAATAGAGATAGATAAAAATTCGGTTTATTTCTAGTATTGTGGGTAAGAATATCTATCATCCTATTCAGTATGAAATTGTGTTTTATTAACCTTCGCTTGGGCGTCAAATGAAATATACGTAAACGGGCAAGATTAACATATGTTAATATTTTTGGTTTTTCCATACGTTTTGTATGGAGAATTTTTTGACAAAAATAAGTGATTTTTATGTTTTTATGATTATTTTTGTATGTGCATTACTGTTACTTTTATATTTGCTTTTATTACCAGCGAATATCTATCTTCTAAAATATTTTTTTGTAAATACCGGTATTTTAGAAAAAGGAAGTGCTACTGGGGACTTCCTTTTGTTACAAGGTACTTATAACAGACTTAGTAGTTGCAACAACAACAGTGTGTCTATTTCAGTGAAATAAAAAAAAATTAAATAAAATATATATATTTTGATTATTTATTGAATTTTCAATATTTGCAATAATATGGAAGAGTTTAACATATTATGTGCCATTCAGGTAGGCAGGTAAGTAAATTTTGTAATTTTTAGTAAAAGTGCAAAAAACACAAAAAATGAGTGTTTTTCTTCAAAAAACCCATTTTTTAAATTTCCTATATTTTGGTGTAAATATTATTAAATTCGAATCAAGCAAAACTATTCAAAATATATGAAATTTAAAAAAAAATGCCATTATAGGTATATCACATGTTTTTTTTATTGAGTTTTACTATGAGAAAGACAAAAAATAAAAAAAAATACACACAAAATATACAAAAAATTTATTTTTACAGGTTATCGTTTGAGGAAGAACAAGCATATTTCTTTAGGTTGGTGGAACATGTGCTAGATGATGAAGATGCTGATGTAGGACTACCGGAAGAAATAGTATTTGAACCAGTTGCCGGTCCCTCAAGAGTCGAAAGTGATGATAATGCTGAAAATGAAGATTATGGTATTTCGCAAAATGAAAATGAAGAATCAGATGCTTATAAAATGCATCTTAGACGTAATTGATGGTCATGATTCTGAGGAAGAGTCACAAGATGATGAATCAAAAGTACAAAAAGAAAAAAATCACATTGTTGATTCAAATCAATATTTTATTGGACAGGATGGCACAAAGTGGAATAAAATTCCATCAATATATCAAAGGGCTAGACAACAAAATATTTTTCGACAAAAATCGATAGGTCCGATATCCATTAACAAAAAGTGTAACTGATTGTGAAAGATTCCCTGCAATTTTCAATACATCAATGGTTGACTCAAATTTTATTTTAACTCCGCAAGCGAATTTTTCTTTTTTCTAGCATACCAAAAATAAAATTCAAAACAAAATTTTTTTTCAAAAATCCATTGGTGCTTTATTTACTTTATGTTTTAAAATATATTAAAAATAGTATAATTTTATT
Source organism: Argyra leucocephala (assembly GCA_963942445.1). NCBI lineage: Eukaryota > Metazoa > Arthropoda > Insecta > Diptera > Dolichopodidae > Argyra > Argyra leucocephala. Next base: position 67,502,325 of record OZ012680.1, read on the forward strand.
TCAATTAAAAATATTTCAGAACGTTTTATTTTATTTTTCAACTTTTATCGAAATAATTACAAAAATTTTATAAGATACCATACATTTTGTATGAATAAAAAAAAATATTAACATATGTTAATCTTGCCCAACAACGAAGAAAAAAATTAAATTACCGAAAAATTGGGCATAGACACGTTTTTCCGAACTTTTGTTTATATATTCAATATCTAGTCAAAAAAATTCTCTGATTTCATTAAGATCAGTCAAATAATGAAGTTTTTATAAAAAAGTACAAAATTAAATATTAACATACGTTAATCCTGCCCGTGTGAAGGTTAAATTGTTTGTAATTTTATATGATAAAATATACGTTTCATACTCACAAATCGTTGAAAAGCTTAAGATACAACTACATTGTGGGAAATAGTATTGGAAGTTTATGTATAACCTTTATTAATTTTTTTTTTACCAGGTTACCTAGTTTTTTAAGCATAAAATTTGGTTAATTATATTAGACAAAATGTAGGATGAATAAATTGAAAATATAGATGGTTTTGATAGATAATCACGATAAAATAAAAATGTATGGATTAGTTTTCTTAACTAAATAATCAATATAATCAAATCATTTTAATTTATTGTCTATGATCAACCCCAGGTAATCAAACGATTTTGCAGGTTCAATAGTATGATTGCTAAGAGAAATTGAAGATGTAGATAAATATTTGTTATCAAAGAATATTACCCTGGTTTTACGAAGATTTAGTAGTAAACGATGATTTGACCCTTCTCATTTATATAGATTTTAAAGAAGTCTGTACCCAATATCGATCCCTGTGGTACGCCATTTTTGATATAACCCGTCTGACTTTTTATAGATTATATACGTACTATTTGCTGCCTAACCGATAAAGGACCTAAAATGATTTTGATTGAAATTTATTTTAGATAGTTTTAAAAGCAAGATACCGTGATCAACACAGTCGAATGCTTTCTGAATGCCTAAAAAAATACAAGACACATATTTCCGGTTGTCTAAGCCTTTTGAAATAAAGTTTGTAATACTAAGACATGCAGCAGTTGTATTCGAGTGTTTTTCAAAACCAAACTGTTCTTTAGCGAGCATTGGATTTTTATACAGAAATATTTGCAATTGATTTCTGATGAGAATTTCAAATATCTTGGAAAAAGTTGGTAAAACTGAAATAAGTCGATAATTGGAACAATTATCTGTTCTTCCAACTTTAAATATTGGAGTGACTAAATTGGAGTGCTATTTTTAAAGATTGTGGAAAAATTGAAGCATTGGAATGCAAATTTAATTTAATTAGAATTGGAATCAATTTATCTGAAATTTTTTTAATATATTTTGCTGAAATAAGATAGAACTACTACGAACTATGGCAAGTATTAAGGAAACTAAAGATTTCGAAGTATATAAAAATCAGTAGACTTCCGCGGGACAGTTGTAGCATATTCCTGACAATCTAATTCCCTCATAGGTTTTTCAAGGCGGAGCAACGTAATAATAACCCTAGCTCAACGATATAAATTAAATTAGTATTATTTTTGGTATTAGAAAAGTAAACGCTCATCATTTTTGTCAATATAAAAAACTGGGAAATAGTTGCCAGATGCAGAGACTTGTAGAAGATTTCAAGGTTCGATTTGTACTGTATCGTTATTGGAAGAATACGTATAAATTAGATACGAACGAATACGAATACGGAAAAGAATATACTTTGAATGGTGGCTGAAATCGAGTTGATAGCATCAATTTCGTGATGAACAATTATGACCTTGAAAAATTACAGAATGATCACAAAAAAAAAATAATGAATTCAATAATTATTATTATTTCAAGGTCTCTAAAAAAATTTATAATATATTATACCTAGTTAATAAAGCTTACACCATTCTGGATGAATATTTTACTGAAAGTTAAGCATAATCTCATTTTTAAAGAACTATTTCAATTACTAATATTAAAAATAAATTATTGTATATACGTAACGGCTATATTTAAGTAATATCGCAAATTTTCAAAATTGCAATATAACTTTGCGGAAATTTTCTTTATTTTCCATTTTCTTAAATATTGTATATACATATATGTATCTATCTCGCTAAATTTATTTCAACAAAAGAAATTAATTTTCATTTTCCTCTTTTATTTTGGATTTAATTAATTTTATTTTATTGAAAATAAAATGCACTATTTTAAAAATTTACAGTTGAAACTGCAAAATTTGTTTCTTAATAAAATTGTGGATGTGGAGGGGATAGAGTTCTATTTAAAAATTTAAATTAGTTTTGTTTTTCTTTATTTAAGCAGTCCATTGTATATGCACAACTATTTTGTAAATATTCATTTGAATACTAATAAGAATACCTTAAATTTTGTAATTTGTATTCCTTAATTCTAACTGTACAAAAGTTGTTAATGATCAACACATTAGTTTTTCCGGAAATAAAAAATAATTGCAAAATTGCATGTTATGTCTTGAAATTTATTTCCGTTTCCATTTTATTAAGTTGTGGATAGAACTTCTTTTTAAAATAAAAACTCACAAAATTTAATTATTATAACTGCAATAAGTTTCAGGTATAGTTTCATTTTAGAATTTTCAAGTAAAGTATTATTATATACTATCAACATTGTCTTAGTAACTATAATAAAAACTAATTTATAATAGAATATTTGGTAATCACATAGCCGTATTAACTTTTCTCTGTAACTTGCTCTGGGTACTGATTTGACGATTATACTGAAGCCTGGCCAGGTATTTTATGATTTATATTTCTTAACCATGGCATTGTTTTCCTACTAAGGCCAATCCTTCCTACTGCTTTACCTTTCACAATTGCTAATTGATTATACTTTTGATTCTAAATTACATGACTGAATCAAGATCATTTAGTATCCGAAGTCTGCCTGCCGTCTGCTTTAATAAGACTCATAAAACGGCTCATGATTGCTGTTTTTAACCCTTCTATTTCCCTGAAAAATTTTAATTTTCATTAAAAATAATAAATTTAAATTAGAAAAATATAAAAATTATTAGTAATTGAGCTTGGATACGATACGTAATAACAATTTTAGCTATTCTGAATTCCCCCGGAGATAAATTTTAATTTGCAATGGCAACTTTGTTTCCGAAATTCAAAATCAATTGTTTCCACGTTTAAAATTAAATATTTCAAACATTTTTCATTAAAATTTTGTTCTTGGTTTGGTTATGTAAAAGTTGAAGTTATTTTTTGTGATTTAAATTTTCTATTCAAAATTTAAAGTAGCTTTGCCTTTTGAATTCATTATTATAGTTGTGTACATTATTTGAATTGTATTAGCTATTATAATAAAAATATAAAATTACTTACGTACGTATTAATAATAAAATACCGCTTTTTGTTTGAAATATAACAAGACATTTATTATTAAAAATTTGTTCTTTTCCAAGTGAAGACTCGGTGAAGTGAAGATTAACAACAGAAGATTAGCTATCATAGCCCCTCATAATGTACAACATTTTTTACGCTTATTTCAAGCAATTGCACTTCGGCTTTATAATTTACTAGTTACTCACTTAAATTTGTTAATTTTGTCAATTGTTTAATATTTAAAATATTTAAATTTGTTTTTTATTGTATTTATTCTCTTAAATTTTGTTACATACCACTTTAATTATTTTACGTATATTTGTTTTTTTACAAATATATTAAAAATCTTTGTCTATAGAATAGTTATTATATATTAATTAAACAATGAAATAAAAATAAAAATATAAATAAAGTATGTGATAATATAAAATTATTAACATGAAAAATTAAAAAATAAGTAGCCTTCTTTCATTGGCTTAAATACAAACCACACTATTCTATTTAATCACTAAAATTTAAAACAAGTAAAATAAAAAATTTAACATTGTGTTGGATACCATCAATTATTTCCAAAATTCATTTAAAAATTTGGCTTTTTCAATTTCAAGAACTCTTAGTTTCACTGTTTTTTTGCTCCGTTAGCTCTCTTCTATTTGTATCGTGTGTCGAATGGTGAAATTTTCTTCGAATCTAATTTTATGGAAATTATTTTATTCTTTTATTGCTTTTATTCTTTTTTGTAGCTCTGATTATTCTTTTAAACACGATGTTGTTTTCCCTTCCTGTGTTTGATATCTGCGACGCGATGCCCGAATATTTACAGTTTGTGGTAAAGTGGGTGTTACTATTATTTCTTCGGCGCATGAGGTGAAATACAAGAAGGCGCATTTTCATATTCTGTGTTTAGTGCAAGGAGCGAACTGTCATCCGATTTCATGTTTGACGAAAGGAGTGCTTTGCATGACGGTAAGCCAACACCATATAGTGATGTGTTTAACACCACCAAACTTATTACACTTTCTTCCAAATCTAGAAACGAATGTATTTTTTTTTGAGCCATCACCTGCACCTTTTTGCTCTTTCTTGTTCTCATTTAGTTTTCAATTTATATAATGAAAAGATTATTACTTTTTTTCGAGATGTAGAATCCTTTTCTGGTGACATTCGACACAACTTTCCAAAAGTCTTTTATTTCCAATGGACTTTTTTTTTTTTTTTTTGCGTGGATTGGTGGGATCTTCATAGACACAATGAGCCCCGTAGCTTCCATTGTGTGCCAGATTTTTACTGACTAAGCCACACCCCTCCAATTAATACTAGTCCGACGGACTAACCATTAATTTATTTCTATTTTGATTTTCTTAAAGAAAAATTTTACGAAATTCTATCGTATTAAATCTAGTGGCTTAGTTCTTTTAAGCCTTCTGACATCATTTTGATTATCTAGCAGTTGAGTGGCCTCAACGTTAACATGACCCTCAAGACAAGCTATATGCTTTGTTGCATATCTTTTTATTTCATTTTCTATGCAAGGAATTTTTAGATCTCTGTGCAAATCACTGTTGCGAACATACCAGGGGGCATTTACCATGTTGCGCAAGACTTTATTTTGGATTTTTTGTATACAAAGTACATGTGTTTGTTTGGCACATCCCCATATTTGTATGCCGTACAACCATATCGGTTTGATTATCTGATTATATAACAAAATCTTGTTATGTATAGGTAATTTAGAATTACGACCTAAGAGCCAGTACATTTCTCTATATTTATTTTCAATCTCAAATTTTTTCTTTTTGAGATCCTCTTTCCATATAAGTTTGACATCTAATGTCATTCCTAGGTATTTAGCATTGTTTTCTTGGGGTATATTGACCCCATTCAGATTTACCAATTGTTGATTTTCCAATTTTTTATTTGTAAAATTTACATGTACTGATTTTAACTCATTGAGTTTAATTTTCCATTTCTTTGTCCAGAGGTATAGCTTGTCGCTTGCTCTTTGCAATTTAATTGTAGCCTCGTCAATATTTGATCCTACTGCCATCAACGCAGTATCGTCAGCGAATGTAGCTACAGTTATATTTTCCATTTCTGGTAAATCATTGGTGTAGAGCAAATACAGTATGGGACCCAGAATAATACCTTGAGGCACACCCGTTTTAATATCTCTAATAGTAGAATACTCTTCGTCTTGTTTTATTCTGAATAGTCTGTTTTCTAGATATGATGAGAGTATATCTGCGTATTGTTTAGGTAACATATTGTTTAGTTTATTTATTAAGCCTCGATGCCATACTTTATCAAAAGCTTGGGCTACATCTAGAAATATGGTAGAACATACTTTCTTTTCCTCTAAAGCTTTTTATATTATGTCTGTTATTCTATGAATTTGATCGATTTTCGAGTGCTTAGATGTAAAGCCAAATTGATAATTTGGAATCAGATTACTATTTTCTATGATCGGCCTCATTCGAATCAATAATAGTTTTTCAAATAATTTTTGATTCGAATGAGACCAATGGACCTTTTGCAGAACATCGTTGAGCCATCTCCAGGTTGTCATTGAAAAACTCAAGTAACTGAACTTGACTTGTTGCAATGCTAACATGTATTTTCGTTTTAGAATAATTTTGAATTTCAGCTATTTTATCATTTACTGGCATTAAACTTAATACAAGAGTCAAAAATGTTTCAAACCCTTAACGAAAATCTTTTTTGTAAAGTCCCGAAATCTCTGTTTGCTACCTACTTTTGCAACAGAAATGTTAATTACGGTATGCTATGACAAAAATATATCTGAATTACATTCCAACCTAGAGTAATGGAAACTAATTTCAATAATTAAATTATTATTACATAAAATGTTTCTTTTTTTGCCAAATTTTTTTCTTTCAAATACTTTCAGTAATGATATTTCCGGAGAGGATTTTACTTTTAAATTGTTTAATTTTTAGCATTTCCTATGGTATGTATATAGCTATATTTAAATTTCATTAGCACAGTTTTAGTAAGTAACACATTGAATAGCTACTATCTAAAATATTATAATAAAGAGAGAGGATACAACGTATATGGATAATGTTTCCGATTTTAATTGATTTTCTTTTTCTACATTTTTCTTAATTCAATTTTGAATAAAATTATAAATTAATTAAAGCTAAACTTCGTTGGTCTAACTAACTAAACGAATTTTAAATGTATAAATTCAATAGAAATGATATAAATTTTATTTTTCTTCCACTGAACCTAAAGCTCACCATCTCAGAGTTGTAGATTTTGAAAAACTCTATGATAGAGTAAATTACGAGTATATTTGAAAATTATTTAGTAGAATAGTCATTCTAGAAAAAATGATTGTCATACTTAGAGAATCCTACAAAGATGAAAGATGAAAGTTGCGTATTATATCGAGAACAGCTGACAAATTGCTTCTAGGTGTGATATTAATAATAATGTAGGGCTGTATTCAGTGGCACCCTTTCGAATGTATCAGCCACTTTATTGTCATATATCAATGGAGGTTTAAATGATATGTGCGAAAAGTTTTGTGGACCTAAAAGTAAATACAACTTAACCCAAAATCATGAGCACAACTCGCTCATCCCAACATCCGCTCCTCCATGAAGAAATGCAAATTCAAGATACAAGGGCACCATCGTTTCGTCAGCCGGAGGTGCCGATTTTGATATTAAAGCCCTCATTAGCAAAGCTATACGACTTTCGGGATGCTGTTAAAAATATGCCAGGCAAACAACATATCTTTGGGTACTAAAATAATAATTTTCAATTGTAGTGTAAAACCAGTTCTCTTGTACGTCTACGAAACATGGTTTCAGGCAAACATCACCAGGAAACAACAAGCGTATATCAATAGAAGCCTCCATCGAACCCCTAACATACATTGACCACAAACCATTTACAACACAACGATGTGGGAAAAAACGAATCGAAAGTATTCTAGTTACTCTAGTCTTGATAGCGTCGGATTTCCATGACTAGTACACTTTCTTTCAATCTATAACTAACTTTATCAAACATTTCTAAATTTGATCAAATAATTGCAAGAACAAATTTAGTAAGTTCAATACAATTTCACAAACAAGAAATACTACAAAATAATGAATGGTACCTACAACAATTTAAGTACTACAGGTATTAATTTTTTTAAGTACTACAGGTACTAATTTAAAATTATGTAATTAAATAGCATAAAAATTAAGTTGTATAGTCTAATTGTCGGATCAATTAGGATGAGTGAATTTCAAAAAATAAGGAAAACCATCAAAGTTATAACCGTTTACAAAAATGAGACACAAAGAATGTAAAAAATTTCAGACCCATTTGTATTTCAACGGTATTTAGCAAAATTTTGCTTGCTATATATAAAACAAATAATTAACGAAAAATTTCAGAGTCTGAAGATCAAAGATCAGAGATCAGAAAAAACGAAAATCAGAGTCTGAAGATAATAAACAATATTCGGGCAGCTATGTTCAATTTTGTCTTCAACTCGGTACATATAAAGTAGCAGCAGTCTTATTTACTGTTAGAAACTGCTTAATAAGAATTTAGAAATGATATACTATAGTGTGGGTCAAAGTTGTGTTGCATAACTTTTTTAAGAGTTATCCAACTGAGGAGGTTTAATATACAGAATGAGGATGCGTTAAAAGTCAGTTAATCAATTATCGTGTTACACAGCGCAGTTCATTGGTTCTAACGAATTGTTGTGTTACATTAGCAGTTTACTCGATATAAAATTCAGTGAGAAGGCATTTCCATATGATTTCGGAATTGTAGATAATAATAACACAGTTAGGGCGGTTGAATTTGCTGTTAGTTTCGACTTATTGTTAATCGGTATATGAATAATATTTCAAAAGCTTACATTTAAGACATTTAACTGATAAGGCCATACAGCTTATGCTAAGGCATATATACTTCATATTATTTGCACCTAATTGGTTTCATAGACTTGAGTTAATGAGGTCAACATTTATTTTTTTTATACAGTTACATTGTAAATAAGGAAACATTGTTAAGTTATAAGGTAAATAAATATGAATCCAATAAAGAAAAAAAAATAAAGCAAACAAAAGAAAAATTGTTATTTTTAAAATACAAACGCACTTTAGTTGACATCAATCACAATTTTAATGATCATAAGCTGCTGTGAAGGAGCAAGTATAAATATTTTGGTATACTCTTATGTGAAAACTTAACCTTCCGTGCCCAACTTGCTGGTATTTTCAATTCAGTAAAATTGCAAACTAAAATTTTTAGATATTCAATTTACGAGTCGCTATAACTACAACCTTACTATTATTATAAACGTATTTTTTATGAAGGATTTTTTGGAAAAAAACTACCAAGATTTTTGTTTTAATATTATATATAATAAATCGCCTTTATTTCAAATTCTAACAACAGCAATATGGATTGTAGATATTGCATTAATAACAAATTCAATATATGTATAGCTACCATTCTATCAAAAATATAAATTCCTTAGAAAATTTATTCATATAAATATTTCAATAAAAAAAAATATATATATTTTCATAAATTTTAATAATTTGTCTGAAAAATGGACATTTTACAATGACAATAAATTTAATAATAAATAATTTTTAATAATGTCAAGTGCAACATAAAGGATTTAATCTAAATATTTTCAAAAGGATATTCTAACAATAAATTCCTGAAACATATCAAGTATTATTAAACTTAAAAACAAATGATAATAATATACAATGTATGTAGGTTTGTCTATAGTGAAAAGAATAACAAACACTATTCGTCTATATGAAAATGACAAACATAATAATAAATGTATGTATCTACATACTATTCTATATATAAGTGTATATGATGACATTCTAAAAATTTGGTAGTGAAACAAAATGACAAGAGCAATCCATAAATTAATCATTTTGTATTCAAAAGTAAATAAAATGTCAGTTTATGTCGTATTTTCTATAGATTATTATATACAACACATTCAGATACAAAAATGTAAATAAAATTTTGCTACGATTTGAAATCCAACATTAAAATATTGCAATAAATAATAAGACCAACAATATAGACGGATGCAGAAACAAATAAAAATAATGCAGTGCAGGTATTGCATAAATCTTAAATTCAGACAATGAATAAACCAAAGTTGAAAATAAAATGAAAATATTTACTTTATATACGATCTAAAATTCAATGAAATCCAAATGCGATAACGTTTTGAATGAAACATACATAAAAAATGTAGTTTTACGTATATGAGTACCTCAAAATCAACAGTAAATATCTCCATTTTATTAAATTTTAAAGAAATCAAGATTTGAGTTTTTAATTTATAAATATTTTTCAATTTATTTATTAACTGATTTATTTAATATATTAATAAAAACAAAAAATTGTATTGTGTTATTCACACAATAGCTACATATAAAATTTTAATATGACTTAATTAAATATATGAAATAAAAATGTAGATGTTCCGCGTTAATCAAATGATCCGACAGTAGTTACTGTTAAGGTGATCTTCATTGCAAAGTTAATAATTAACTAAAGTAATAAATAAATTCTATCTAATAAAGCAAATTCATCATGATCATCATCATTCAACCATCTTCATGCCAAAACGCTTACTTCGTAATTATAAAAAATGTCTATGTTTGAAGAGATATTATCTTTGCTTCATGGGACAGATAATAACTGACCAACACACTTAGTCAAAAATAAATCTAGATAGAATTGGTTAGACCAAAAACAAACTGTGCAGAATACTTGAAGTACAGAAAAAATACATTGAACATTTGTTCTGTGCATGCTGAGGCCTTACTCGTAACAGATTTCGTCATCTGAGAACAGAATTTTCCTGATTATGAGATTTACTCAATATATCATAGAAAAATGTCTTAAATAAATAAGCTAGCTTCAGATGGTGCAAGATTTCATTGCTACTGTTATTCACGATAAGTTCATTTGCGACTTCTGAAATTTCAGCCAGAACCTAGAACTAGCTTTTATTGACAAAATTACATACAAATTTATAATTTATAAAATTCACAAATTTTTATTTTTATATTTTACTACTCTAAAAAAATTTAATTTTCTCTAACCGTGATATAGACAAAACATTAGTTTTGATATATTATCTTTAGATTATAAATAATTTACTATAGTAACTCAGCCTAATCATGCCACAGATCTGAAACCCTATTAGTAGAACATAATAGCTAGAAGCTCTTTCCAGCAGTTCCTATTCTGTGGAAATTATCTGTGAATTAATCAAGTGACAGCAGACAAAAAATTATGATGTAAAGCTTTACAATTCAACTACATCTGCGATGTGCTTATCGATAGTACTTGTTTATCGAATTTAATTATTACTCTGTTATTATCGTAATATAAATATACACGTTAGGTGGTGCAGTAGGTAGATCGCTCAACGTTTCGCATAAAGGTCTTAAGTTGGATTACCGATGAAAGCAGACTTTATTAAGCATAAAAAATTACAGCAATTGTGCAAGCAAATTTTACATACATTTTTACAAAATTTTGATTACAAACAATAATAACATTTTAAGTAATAATATTACGATTAATTAATAACATGGATTATAATATTTTGTTCTTGATGAACCGAAATGTTTTAATTCTACTTCTGTTTAAATATAATTAAATAGAAATGGCTCTATCTGAAATTCATGTTATACAGACTGAGTTATCCTAACCACTTTACTGAAATATATTTTCTTGGTTTTTAATTTATTTTACGGGACAAGAAATTGAACTCTGAGCCAAAGCTTTCAGAACTGTAAAGGAGATGTAACTTAGGTTATTTTGTTCACCATCCTAACCGCTTGTTAATCAATATTGGCCGATATTATGATGTACTTGTAACTAGATATTATTTTTTGATATTTAATCTTTTTTTTTATTACATGTACATATTAATTAAAAACTTGAAAAATTAATTTTTAATAAGAAGGCGTGTTTGGTGCTTATAAAATTTTCAAAACGTGAAGTTATTGTCTCTTGTCTCTGTGTAAAGTTCACATAACACAAAGAAAGTAAATGTTAATACATTGAATTCCAGAAGAGGATTTAAAAAAAATTTAAAGGTATTAGAGACCTGCAAATTCTGATTGGAATGTACCTAATACAAAAACAAAATACATTTTTCGTTTGATAAAATAAAATTACTAGGTATTTCCCATCGTTATACCCCATCTTGAATATGCATGTCAGGTCTGGTCTCCATTTTATAATTCACATATACAAAGAATAGAAGTTTTTTAAAAAAAAAATTAAGGTTTGCACTACATACTTTGCCTTGCTAAACTTTCTCCATCTTAAGTCTCTGTGGACAAGACGGGAAGTAGCTGATGTTTTATTTATTTCTAAAATTTTTAAAGGCTGTATTATGTCCCCTTCAACTTTAAATGAAATTATCATTAACACAAATACTCGTTTACGCCACTCAAATCAAAGTTAGCAATAAATATAAGAATAGTATAAATTTTTCAGTATCTAAAGATACTTTAAGACGAAAATTATATGAAATTCATTGAATATTTTGTTAACTTGAACCTGTTAACTTGAATATTTTGACCTTTTTAATTTGTATTAAAAAAAATAATATTACTATTTTTGTATTTTGAATTTTATTATTTTTGAATGTATACTAAGTAAACGTAATTGTATTTGAAGTATTTTAATTAATATATGAAATGTAATACTAAATTGTAAATTGTTTCAGCTAAATAGTATAAATAAATAAATCACTTAATTAGTTCTGTGAGATTTGACATATAAAAATCTACGAAATCGTATATTGCACATAGGAGCATATAAATTATACAAATTTAAAATAGATGGGCAATTTTTTTAGCTCATAAAATGTCATAATAAAACAATACTGAAGCAATATCACGGCTACATTCAAGGTTTGAATATCAATGAGTTAATATTTTGCAAGGTATAGCCAATGACATTAACCTGGCCAACTAAATTTACCTACACCGTAAATTTAAACGTATTTTTCTGAATGGATGTTTTATGTATTAAGCATAATATGACATCCAGATAGAGAAAGCATATTCCAGATCAGGACGGACTAATGAAATTTAGAAGTTCTTGATCCACAAATTGAAGATAATTTCTTTTAATAAAATCAATCATACGAAACGATTTCGCTATTAAATTAACATCCTGATTAAAAAGTGAGTTTATTATCTAAAATGACTCTGACGTGTATATTGTCTAAAATCCTTAATTTGATTAACAACATGCATATCAGAATTATTCAATTTATAATTATTGGTTTTGTAAAATCTCATAGCTTTTCATTTATTAATATTGAAAATTAACCTATTATGTCCAGTAACAAATCGCAGAATCGCAGGTACTAGCTCCAAAATTTATTTATCTGCAATTGGAATAAAAGTGTTTCTATCATGGACAACTTTATAATAGGATGTTTAGCGGTAGGAACAGCAATCAACCTGTTATAATTATACCCTATCAGGAAAATTTTAATATGCTCTATCAGTTGACATTGTAGTATTATTGATTTTGTTATCGTAGTGCAAAACCAAAATCATGTCCCTCCACTATATCACTATAGCGGACGGGCTACATGTTAAACTATAGAGTATAACCCGGGCAACATTAATGGAGAAAATTTGAGATATCGCATGTCAATACCGGACAAAGATAAATTTATAAAAAGAGACTATTGGTGGTTGGACAATACGTATAATTAGCACTAAGTATTACAAATATATATTTTTTTCTCATTTTAACTAGGTTTAAGCAGTTTTAGTTAGGTTTGTTAGGTTAGTACGTTCAGTTAGGTTAAGTTGTATCTTAAATAATACGAGAATATATTGGTTTTTATATCCCAGGTTTTTTTCAATAGACTTATATAAGAACTCAAGTAAATTAAAACTAAATAATAACAATACTAAAATGAATAATTATATAACATAAATTAACATAAAAAGCAAACTATTACTTTACATTTTAATAATAATATCACAAAACCTATTTTTTGTAAACTATATCTAGGCTAAGTAATTATAAGACTGTACAATGGGTAAAATAAAGTTTAAAGAAAAAAAAAGAAAATGTTATCGTACCTAGTGAAAAAATATATATTAGAATATTTTTCATAAACCAATTTTTTTAATTGGGTTCATAAATCAAACTTTATTTAAGTGTTTTAGTTTAGTACATGTTTTGGTATTTGATCCGGACGGGCGCCAACTTTGAAAATATAATATATAAATGATTTCAAATCCCTAATTAGCCAAAAAGTTTTAGTAAAATAAATTGTTAGCTCTGACTACTAATTTTAATAAAAATATTTCAAAACCCAATATCATATAACATACAAGTTAATCAATTGAATCAAATACAAATGTCCTGATAAGTAAAAAATTGTGATATTATTCCAATCCTGTAGTTATATTTCCAAAAATACTTTGTTTTCATCCTATTCACGTAATTTTACTCTAACAATAAACCTTTATGTTATTACAAAATTTATTGAATTTTCCCTATCTTTGATTCCCTATCTTTGAGAAATCATGATTGAGATATTATCGTATTGGAATTTTTTTTAAAAGTAAGAAAACTATTTTGACATACCCCCACCCATAACTAAGTAAGGAATGTCATGAAAGAGAATTCCAAAAATATTCAACAATAAGATATTATCAGAAAATTTTAAACGCCACAGTAACAAAAATTTTGTAATATTTCAAATTTGAATACACAAACTTAAAAAAGTGATTTCTATGCATGTGTTAGCAAAGCAAAACAAAAAAATAAACAAGTCCTTTTTTATATTCAGTTGATCAACCCGGAAAACAGAAAAACTAAAAATGAAAAATAAAAAAAAAATATAAAAAGGACATCCAAAAATTCTCTATTCACACAGGTTTCCACTCTAGAAAATCAATAAAAAAAAATGTTTGACGACGTGCCATCATATTTGTATAAAAGTGTGTAGGTGGTGCAAAGAAAAGTCAATGGAAAATTCAATGAATAGAAAATAGATTAAAAAAAAAAACTTTTTCGCGTTTTATTTGACATTTTTGTGTTAATATTTGCTAAAGAAATATAATAAAAATTTATTTATTTTTCGTGTACTTTGTAGAGAAGTTAAGACAATCGGAAGTTCTATTAAATTTTGCAGATTTATTTTTTCATACAAAATTATAAAATAATTCACGATATTTTGATTGTTTATAAAAATACGCTGAATTTGATAAGTGATGTATAAATATTTATTTTTAAATTGTATAAAAATTTAATTAGGATGCGTAAAATTACGAGCACAATAAAATAAGCAAGAATAATAAAGGAAAAATAAAATTTGAACTATATTTGAAATTTGATTAAACAACATATAGTTGTTGTTAATGATAGAATAATGCAAAAGAATAATTTAAAATAAAATCATCAAAATAAATTTCAGAATTATAGACTATAACTCTTAAGACCAACAACACTACAGGCTGACTTATTTGGTTCTGTGTCTGACTTAATATTGGATTTAGTTCTTTTCGTGTCCTATCGTATTTCCTAAACTGTCTTTTTAGACAAATGAAGGTTTTTCATTAAAAATGAAAAGTTCAAATAAGAAATTTTGAGAACTGCAATTCATAATTTTTACTACACCAAATCAGTTTATTTGAAAAAAATGTAGTCTCTCTAAATTATAGTTAAATTTAAAAATTACAACATAATATTACAACATAAAAACTTTAAATTTTTATATGCAAAAATATCCAGGTGAATAGGGAAATATTATATTAAGGCTCAATTATGAAAATAGAATTTTTTTTAGATTGCTATCCTAAAAAATATTAAAAAATAATAAAGCACTAGGGGCAAATTCGATAACATCCAAACTACTATGTAAAAATGGGGAACATTTACATAAGAATATACTGGAACTGATGATATTGGTTTCCGAAACATGCCTGAGACGTTAGGAGTTGTACGACACCAACCCGAACCTTGATAGCTTTGTAAAGTACCGTGTCCATTTGCCTTTTTCATCATGACTAACTGTACAAAATTTCAGAACTCTATCTTTAAATTTTTCAAAAAAAATTATTTATTTTCTTTTTGCGTTTGGTTTTAATATTGTTATTAATTATATTATACTAGTGAAAAAAAAAACTATAAAAAAATTTGGACCGCTTTTTACTCGGAATTAACTTTTTCTAGTTACGCTTTTATGTGGTTTGAGCGACGATACATGCAGTATCGCTTAACGAAACGATACCAGAAAATATACGAAGCCAAGTCATAAGAAGGGATATAGAACTAACTGTAATAATTAGTGAGAGATTATACTACTAAACACAGCGTACAAAATACTGATCTGATCAACTTTAAATTAATGCTGGTGTTCCACACGTCTCTGTCCTTTCTCCAACTCTTTTTCTAACATTTATTAATGATCTCCTCCAAACAACTTTCAATCAAATCCATAATTTTGCAGAGGACAGCACACTTGTAGCATCCTACGATTTCCTTAAAAAATCCAATGCTAAACCATGACTTCGTAAAAATTTCCGACTGGGGTAAACCAAACAGAGTTGAGTTTAACACCTCGAAAACCTATTCTAAAATTGCAAGGTAATAGCTTACATCGACTAGAAAACTGAAACATTCTCGAAATGCGAGTAAATAAAAATATACTCTGGAGTTACCATATTTTTGATACTGCGAAAAGCATAATTGATATATATTTCTTGGAAGTAGACACATGCTCGGAGAACTAATATCACCATTTCCGCTTCTTAAGCAATTCCGTCGTGGGACACGAGAGGCTGCAAATGCCCACCACTACACCGTGGAAATACCAAAATGGTTTAAGACTGGTTATGAAAATTCGTTTAACGTCAGAACTTTTCGAATGTGGAATCGCATTCCACTACAAGTACTCCCAAGAAGGGGTAGTTATTAATTGTTTAATTTACAAAAATTGGGAATGAACATCAATAATATAGTTTATAGAAATAATAGAAATAAAATATCCTAATTACTAATAAAGCTATGTGTTGAAATTAAATTGGGAGTACGACAAGGCGACGCGCTTCCAGGTTTATTATGCAATATGGTATTGAACAAGCCACAGAGGAAGTCGATAAAGGCGTCCTATAATTTTCTCTCACTAAATTGTTTTACTTCTACGCTGGCAATATAGCGATTGTAACTAAAAATTATAGGAAAATGGTAGAACTATTTATTATACTAGAACAAAAGACAAAAGAACCTGGTTTGGAAATTAATGAAAATGACAATGAAAACCAATCAAAGTATACCACAAAATATTACCATCAAAAACTACTTTAATTTTGAAGTTGTCACAAGCTATTAACTTGGTGTACTAATAAAAAATTACAACAGTATGCCCTCATCACGAATAAACGAAGGAACTAGAACTTCTATATTAATAAAAAATATAGGTCTTACTGCAGCCCAAAATCCATACTAGACAAACAAAACTTATGGTATATCTATAAGACAAAATAAGACCAATAGTAATATATGGTTGTGAATGCTGGAAACTTACATTAAGAGAGAAAAAACATTTACCCTCGAAACAAAAATAATCCGAAAATCTTTAGCCCAAAAAAATTGCAAAATGAAGAATATCAAAGAAGGAATAATGAAGAAATCAGTAATATAATAAGAATGAACAAAAAACCCCTCAACAAAGAATATATTCAAAACACGACTAATATATTATAGAGCAAGAGGCACACCAAGAATCAGTTGAGAAGATGAACGAATAAAATAGATGCTAAAAAATGAACGTAAAAGCTAGCGGGAGTTCTGCGAGAGATCGCCTTACATGGAGGAATATTACGAAGAAGGTTCTAGCTCACCCTGAACTGTAACGCTAAATGATGAAGAAGAAGATTGCTATCTTAAGGATTTTACTTATAACTGTGTCGAAAGCTTGGTTCAGATCTAATACTAAGCGTTTTATCTAAGCATGAATAACATAGTTCGCAACTCCCCACCGAACATTTCTGTTTATCTAAGTAAAACGCTTAGTATTTGTGTTTAAAATTCAAAAGGGACTGGTTAAATTTTGTTTTGTAACATCGATTTTTGTTTGAATGTAATAATGGGTTGAAAGATTAATAAAGTCCAATATAGGAATAAGCTATAGGAATGGATAAAGAAAGCAATGTCCATTAAGATTATATTATTTGTCAAAGAAATAAAAATAGCAACAAAATTATACGAATATGGTTTTGTAATTTTGTAAACAAATTAGAGCTTGCCATAATTGTACAATTTACACATCAATTAATGGTCAATCATTCGTCAATATATTGTCAATCATTGATCGTTGATTGACCATTGATTGATGAGAACTGATTGATGGTGGTTCTATTCTCATCAATCATGCAGGCAAAATTCCTATCAATCATGCTGTCAAAATCAGCGGAATTAAGAAAATAGCTTTTTGGGAATGTTCAGATAAGGTTATAATATTAATTTATAATGTAATTCTAAAAAGAACAAATTTATTTTAATAATTATAGCAGTTATTGTAAAAAAAACAATTGATATATTATTCAAATGTGCAAAAACACAATTTGTTGTTTTTTATACACAACATTTACTTTAAAAATTCAATTTAAACCGAAGTCGAAAACATTCTTCCAGAAATTATATTTTCAATATTCATATATTTTTCGAAATTATCAATTATTTAGAACCCTTCCACAGTATGATGTCCTTGCAAGATATCAAAATTTGGATAAAAAGATTGATGAGTGCATGATTGATGTGTCATCGGTCATCATTCTTTTCATCAATATATTGTAATAGACATTTACAAGCTGGTGACAAGGATAAATTTTTTTCTATATAAATTATTTTATCAGTTTTGGTGACCACAAATATATTCATATTAAATTCATTAATTCAACTAAAGTTTCCCACTATTTAAATTGTATTGAATCGGTTTTGAAACATCATGATGAATATGATACATGATCATACATGAATTTTCATTCAAAACAGATGAGGTATCTCAAATTTTCTAATAAAAGAATTTGTTATGCAATACGTGAATTCACACATGAAACAATTGCCCTCTCGGCGAAATGTATTATCATTGGAAACTACAACGCGCACAAAACTTGAACCAGATTGGTACAGTTATGTCTTCAAATTGGATTTTGATATAAATATAAGCTTCGATAAAAGGCAACCACTGCAAATGTTTACAAAAAGCGTCAGAAACTAAGATAAGTATGAATTAGATTTAAGTCAAATTAGCTCAGTACTTTCTGAGATATAAATTTTAGTCGATATAAAAGCTTCAATGGGAAGCAGAGCCGTCAAATTTTGATGAAAAGTGTTGAATCGACTAAAAATGTGCCTAAAATAATTAAAGTGTGTACAAATCAAAATAAATAAAAAAATATTTAAAAAATCTGTGAAACACAACTGCAGCGAAATTCGAGTCCGATATCTTTAATTAGCACTATATCACTATGCCTATATTCTATATATTGTTGTTAAGATTATATTAACTTGGTAGAAATAGGTGTACCTGAAGCATTTTAATACCTAAAGTAATTTTTTAGACTTCTCTCGCACTTCTAATATCGATTAAGACATTTTGTAATACTTTAAATGTTTTACACCAATAAACCAATCGACCTCAAACATTTGTAATCATTTAACATTGTAATCTAAAACTTATCTTTTTACAGTAAACTTTTCTTATGCATATTTTATAACACAAAAATCATTTTGAAAGTGAAGAAATCAAAACATAAGAAAACAATGAATTTAATTGAATACTATGAGGGATATAAAATCCTTTGATGTAGGACTAGACTAAGATTATAGAGTACTAATATACACATTGTAATATTATATTCGTATATACTCTTATAATAGTTGAAAAATATATTGCAACAAGTAAAATTAATGAAAATATTTGACTTGTATATTGTGCGTTAATTATCATAATATTTTAAACTTGTTGCAGATCAAAAATTTAATTAAAACACAATCATATATAGAGATTTGTATTTTGTAAAATTTACTAACTTAAACTATCTTAATTTGATTAAAATTTGAGAAAATTTATGCAATTGCTTTTACTTCAAAATATAATAATAGAAAATTTGTGAATTTTACTGAAGCGATGTTTATTCTTTACTTCAATAAATCACATTATATCCCCTAACATTAGGTCAACTCTACTTCTCCACGCATTATAATAATTTATTCATTGTTTAAGTGTATTTAAACCAGTGACGAAGCGTGAACATTCAGATTAGGGAATCAATTCATTAAAAAGTCGAATAGTATGAACTAAGGAGAACTAGGCAGGTTTAACTACTTTACATTGTATTAAATTAAAAATTTTCTGGAAATAATAGTTTACTATTAAGCAAAAAAAAATTTTTTTTTTCTCTTTAAAGGTGAAAATCTTTGAAAAAAGCCTAAAAGACCGTATCACAGCTTAATAGGACTGTGAGATTTTTAAATTACTAAATTCACCTACAACGTGATATCTTAAGATTAATTATTATAGCTAGTCACTATATGGACTAAACAATTTTTCTTTAAACTTTGAATTAATAAATAAACTTATTATGATAGGAAAAAAAAAATTCAGAAAATGCAAATGATATATGGCAAATTTGTTAGGTTACCATTGTTTCGTAGGAGTAATACCCAAAACAATTTATTTCATAAAGGTCTTCAAATATTTAATCACTTAACAGTGGAAGTCAGAAACGCAGAAGATTTTTTCTAAAAAATCTTGATAACTTTTGTAAAGTATAGAAACGAATAATTAAATTTGTATTTTGCCTATTGAATATTCATAAATTTTTAGATATCAAGAAATTTTATCTTATTTCATTTTAAATTTTGTAGTTTAAATATTTTATGCATTATTTTGGTAAATTATTGTTTATAAATTTTAACAAATTGAACTAATTTTGTTTTATGTAATTTGAAGGTACCTAAATAGATTTAAAACTTTAAAAAAGTATTAATTACTAAAAAATGAAATGAAAAAAAAAAAAAAAAATTACGTTTGAAATACACTAAAAATTAATTCTATCACCGATTATCAGACAATAATTAATATTTATATTGAAGATTAATGCTCCTTTCCTTTTACATTATCATAAAAATTCTCTGATGATTTAATTGATTTCAGTAAATCTTTTTCAGTTGAAATAACAGAAAGAGAACTTGATCTTTCCGATCCCATTCTATTTCGCATGAAACTTTTGACTCGTTTTAAGCATGAAAAGACACGTTCTGATGTTGCTGTTATTGGAGGAATAGTAAGAATCAATTGACAAAGTTTTGTAAATTCGTTAAACACCGGTCTAATCCACACTCCTTCAAAAAGCGTACAATCTCTCCAGCATTTTTCTTACTTTGAAAATCTGAATCACTGAATGTCACTTTTCTGTTTCCAACTTGAATATCTCAAAATATTCCTAAGAATTTTCTTGCAAATTGCTGACAAGGTCACTAGGGTATTTTTCTTCGAAATCCTTATATCGACTTATGTCAGTTAATCAATAAATTTAATTTTTTTGAGTGATTCAAAACTATACTTAATTTCTGAAATGAGTTTTTGGCCAATATCTGTTATTAATGTCTTACAGTACTTTGGAATATTTTTACCACAAAGTTCCCTTTTTCTAGATGCTAATTCTAGAATGTCAAATTCCTCAATACTTTTGGAAAAGTTTTCTTCAAAATTCTGGATCATCAATTTTGATCAATGAATTTTTCGAATTCACAGATTTTTCGAATACAATAGGATATATCAAACATTTTTTATTGTAAGATTTCATAAATTCATGAGTAAAAAAAATAAAAAATAATAACATATTAACCGCTTGTTTCTCTATTATATTTATATATAGAGTAGGAAATATAGCTAATAAGCTACATATAAGTTTTCATATTCATATTATTATAAATATTATTTTATTATAGAAGTTATCTTTTTTCTACAGCCAAAAAAATTGTAAATACAAAACTCTATATCTATATATTTTGTTTTTAATTTACAATTCTGTATGCATATTGATTTGCATACATTTATTGTTCTCTTCTGTATCATCTTTTTCGGTTTATTTCTCCTCATTATCTCATCAATCAATCATCATTCACCTATATACTTTATAATTATTATAAATCAATATTAATATTATATATAGGTATGTCGATATATATATATATATATATATATATATATATATATATATATATATATATATATATATATATATATAAACAAATACAATATTCCTTATAAAATAATTAATATGGCAAAATATAATGCAATTACGCATACACAATCAAAATAAAATTTGAGAGTTAACATTGCCTATTTCTCTAAAAATGTTAAATTTCTTCTTATGCGTAATTTACTATTCACTATTATATTATACAAGCTGTTAGCTGTGGAAGCGATTTTAAAATTGGTTCCCTTTGAGTTTATTTTTGTATGGTATGCTAAAAAAAATTCTTATAAAGAAAAAGGATATATAATATTTTTTCATAGCATTTGTAAGGTTACTGGAAGCGATGTTAAAATTGGTTCCCTTCATATATGTATACCTACAGTGTTAGACTGTTACGATTTTATTTTGTAATGTAAGTTTTTTTCTTTTAATGAGTATTATTTTATATAATGTTATGTTAAATATTTTTTGAAAAATTAAATAGTAGTAGGCTAGTAGTAAACAACATTTTTTCTTTCTAGAATTTCAATGTATGTATGTGAAGTAATTTTAAAATTGATTCCTTTGCAATATTATTTTATAAGATATGTATGGCAACTTTTATATGGTTTTATTCAGTGGCCTACTATGACAATTTAAATTTATTTTATTTAAAATAAATTTAATTTCACATAATAAGAGAATGAGTTGAAATGAAAAAATTCTGAAATTTATTTTTATAAAATGTGAAGTGAAATTTTGTAATGAACTGTAGAAGAAATATTTTTATTTTGTAACAAAAAAAAAATCGTTTATGAATTCAGTAATGAAAATGTAAAAAGAAATAATGTTAATTATAAAATCAAAGGGAACCAATGGTTCCGTTGGTTCCATGGACCCTTCGTCGTTGATTTAAACATATATTATATTTAACAGCAATAAAATATAACGGTACATTTTATAACATTATCTTTTTTTCAGTTCCATTAATACTTACCATGGTTCTCTACATATACATATTATGTGAATGTTATATTTGTATACGTAGATAATATTTTATTATTTGGATACTCTCTTATGATAACCTAAATTTTCCCAAATGTGTTCTTATCCTTTTATTATTATCCTTTTTTATCACTTTTTATTGTCAATTTGATAATATAGCATAAAACTGGATAAGGCATCCCAAAAAGTATTCACATTTTTTTTTTATACCATGTACCATGAAACATACATAGAAGAAAGTAACAACATTTAGATTTTAATTTTTTTTAAGAAATCACGATTTTACCTCAATAATGTTATCGCAATAAAATTGTTATTTTTTCCCGTTATCAGCATTTAACAAGAGCATAGGTATGTTTTTGACTGAAGAATACTATAATAAAAGTAACGATATATCGTTTTACTCATACATATACCATTAAAAGAAACAATAAAAACAAAAATATTAGTACAACAAAAAGGTAACGGGAAATGAAGGAAAGAAACTAGCATCAAAATAAAATGACTATTTTTCACCTATTAACTTAATTTTGTATAAATGATGGTATGCGTAATAAATTATAATATCTACTGCTTAAGGTGAACTCTTTAAAAATAATAGTTTAAAAAAAAAAAATAAAAAGGACGAAAAGGATGACTTTCAAATATACGGAAATTTATATGTGTATATTTTAGTTTTTGTCTTATATCTGTCCTCAATTCTGTGAGTTGACTTCACAACTTGGATTTTCAAACGTATATGCAGTGAAATATTTAGAGAATCAGAAGATGCCAATCATGTAAATCAATAGTAATTTAAAACACATTCCTATTTGTGCATATACTATTATTGGTTTTATTTAATTTATTGTAAATTGTTACCAAAATATTAAAATTTCATTCTAAGGGCCCTGCGCCATATAGCATGTGGGCCGGATCAGTTGTTAAGTGTGTTTAAATTTTTTTTAAGATTAATCTAACTTTTCTTTCTTTTTAGTTTTTTTTTTATATAATTCCAATTCTATGGGATGCACACCCTAACTGCTTCTACACAGAGATTTGGAATATCACATACAATAGCTTTTTCTGTAGAATTTTGGTACTTAACTATTTTTTGTGTCATTTATTTTATCCCAATGACAAAGTTTACTGGACCAGGTCGAAAAACCCAGATAGCATTTTTTGCCTTCGTCGGGAATTGACCCTGGGACTTTTCGGTTGAAAGGGAGGCACTCTACCTACTGCGCCACCCAGTGTGTCAAATTACATTAAATATAGTTCGTTCTCATTTTATTATTTGCTTGCTATTATTTTTATTTATTAGCTTAATGTACCTCATAATTTATATTTCTTGTTATATTTGTTGTTTGCTTACTGTTGACTAATGTATTATGTTACTCCATATTTGGAGTTGGTTAAGCAGGCTTTTGACTAAATCCAGCAGACTGTCCGGAACATTGTTTGATAACGCCTATATTGGATGAGGACATCCCTATATCAAAGAAATAGCTGTTTTTCTCTGCTCATTCTAGGAATAAGTGTTTGAATTTGAGGCCCTCGTGAGGGCAGAATGTGCAGATTGGTTAATTTGTTCCATCGAAAGATGTTTGTAAGTTGATAGCGAACAATTGACTCTCACCTTTACTTCTAGCTGTCTATTGTTGTTAATGTGCGTGGTCGTATTGCATGTCTAAAAAAAACATTGTACGACCTTTTTGATATTTATTTATTTATTTATGCTTAATACAAATATATTACAATATACATAAGTGTACAAAAAAACAAACAAAATATAATTTTAAGCTAAATCTTAATAACAAAATTGACATTTATACAATTTTGTAATTTATTGCCAAAGAATCTTAGAAAATTATAAATTTATACTAACTCTAAGATATGTAAGTGTATCTTTTTTTTTAGTTGGGCTATGTTTAATGTAAAATCTATATTTTTGTTTATTTATTAACATAAACATTCTATTAACAGGCTCATATTTAGGTACCATAATTGGTACGATGAAATATTAAACGAAAAATATTTTCCATTCTAAGGCGATTTCTGTTGTTAATATACAAGTGGATCATATTTCTAGCATAAGGAGAATCAATTTCATTACTTTAAACTTTAATAATAAATATGATATCAGCAACCTCCCTTCTGGATTCTAATGATTTAAGATCCAATAACTTTAGCCCCTTCCTATAAGGTGGCAGAATAACTGGATTTGACAAGTGTAAATTATGCAGCGCAAATCTAAAAAAATTTTGATGTAGCTTTAATTCTTTGAATATGATTAAGGTAATGAGGCGACCACACTTGACTGGCATATTCAAGATTTGGTCGAACAAGAGACGTAAAAAGTGATTTAAGGACATATGGATCGTTGAATTCTTTAGAAAATCTTTGACGAAACCTATCATAGAGTTAGATTTATTTATTATGACATTTAGCTGTTGTTTGAAACACAATTTATTTTTAAAGAGAACACCAAGGTCTTTAAAGTGTGAGACTCGTTCAATAGATTTATTTGCAAAAGTTTAATCAACCACTAATGATTCAGGAGAGCGAAAAAAAGTAATTAAAACACATTTATTAATATTTAAGATCAGATTGTTAATTTTATACCAATTTAAAAAAGAGTTTAAGTTTTTTTGAAGAAAGAATGTGTCGCTTGCTGATGTAATTTTTTTTATTAATTTTCATGTCATCTACAAAAGTAGTAATTTCACTATGCTTAATGACGGAAATAACATCATTAATGGAAATAGTAAAGAGAAGCGGACCTAAATGGCTGCCTTGTGGAACGTTAGAGCTAGCTTTAAAAAGTTTAGTAGCGGATCTAAATAATACGTATTAATTAAGTAGGAATTAATCCAACTGATAAAAGAAGGAGGGAGACCCATTTTTTTTAAATTTTGAAATAATAATGGAATGAGGAAGAAGATCAAAGGCCTTACTCAAGTCGGTGTATATAACATCTGTCTGAAACATAGCTTCCATACAGTCTATGAATTTATAACAAACTTCTATTAAATTGGTTACTGTGGATCTTTTTCTCCTAAAACTATGCTGGTTAGGGGACAGTAAGTTTGAACAACGATCATCAAAAACAGTCAAATAGTATTAATTCAAATATTTTAGGAATACTTGAAAGTTTTGCCATTGGACGATAGTTTTTTATATCATTCTTTTTTATGAACTGGTCTAATAAACGATTATTTCCAAAAATCAGGAAAGATTTCTTGAGGTAGCGAATATTTAAATAAAATTGATAAAGTAGTGCAGAGAGATTCAGAACACTTTTTTAAAATAATTTTTGGTACGTGATCTGGTCCAGGGAATGAATCATCGCTAAGTTTTTCTAAATATTTTTTCAGTTTACTTGGTTCAAAGTCTATCGTCGTGAGCGGGATTCTAGAAAAATTTTCTAAATCACGAAAATAGGTAAGAATCTATCCATTTTAATAAGAATATTGGGAAACCTACTTTGCGAAGTTTTAGTAAAATAACACTATGAGGCAAGAGTACGACATTATAGTCTGTAAACCAGATTCCATAGATTTCAAAAATGTACTATATGACTTAATCAATTTTTTTATTGTTCATTTTTCCCTCAAAAAAACCATGCTGCTTAGCAACAAGTAGAGAAGAACATTCACTATACAATATTACACCTTAAGTTCAAATACCTTTGCAATACTTGACAGTTTAGCTATTGGACTATAAGTAGCGATATTATTTTTTGGATCGTTAAGTATACCAATGTGGTACACAATATTAGTATAAATATTATTAGATAATAATTTCGACGACTAAGAATGAGAATAATTATAATTATTATGTTCACATAATCCAATTATTCTTAATTTTATCAATTTCTTAATACTAACATCCATAATGGATATAAAAATTTTAAAATTCATTCAAAGATTACTTTTTTTTACACCTCGTAAATAAATTCCATTTCCGTATCTTTAATTTCTGTGCCTATTAAATATCTAAAGATTTCTGTTTCTCAATATAGGAAAACTTCTTTTGAATTCAAATTAAAAAATAAACTTGACAAGTTTTTAAATTCAAAAAGTTTTTTTCTTTGTTTTTTTTTTTTTTTTTTTTTAATTCTCAATTTATTCTTATGAAGCAAAGCAATATAGCTATAGGCAGAGGTATTTTCTTAGAGGCTTAACTTGTTATCCTGAATTTTGTTTAAGGTGTATTGAAATATAAAATACAAAGAAGGAAACTCTTCAGTTTAATGAAAAAAAAAATTACATCATTTTATCTTTTTCTATCTCTTTCTATTTTTAAATAGCATTATACAAATTTTATTATTTAGATTTGACCGACATCCAGATCAGGAAGTAGTAAAGTAGAATAAGAAATGTTTCAGAATGGAAAAATTTGATTTAAATTATAAATGTGTTACGTTTACGTTGAATAGAAGATTTAAAGTAGAAAAAGTAAGAGGCCAACTTACATTATATAAAGTTTTTGAAGTTGTTTTTTGTATTTTAAATTTATGATACTGATATCCTAATATCCTTGAGATTAAACTTATTTTTTTTGTTCTTTAAATATCGAAAGTTTTGAAAAGTTTAAAATAAGATTTTCTTAGAAATTATCTACCTATTATAATTTAGGCTTAAAATTTGATCCCATTATTTATTGCCTACTCCAGTATTTAAAAAAAAAAAAAATCAATAGTTGATCATGTATAAATAAAATTAGACCCAGATATTAAAAAGAAAAGAAAATCTTAAAAGATATGAAATCTTTATAGATAAGAGGAGAAAAAATTTATTTAAATTAAACAATTAAATTACATGGCCTGAAGAGCTTGGAAAGTGATGTATGTATTGCTATGAAAATTGTTTTACTCATGTTTAATTGTATTTGTTTGAAATTTTTATAAATAAAAATTAAAAAGATTGATACTTGTAGAATAAAACTTTTATTTACAATCCACTTAATATTATCTATTATATTTATATATCATATTGCCAATTCTACTTACACTACCTATACCCAGAGCAATATTTGCCGGTCTAGCATTAAAGAAATATTTGTCCTTTTCATTCCATCTTAACCTTTATTCAGCTGGAGTTTCAAAACCCTTACTTCAGCTGGAAAGGTACACCTGTACCTTCAAACAATTTGTATGGATTTTTCTATGATTTTTACTATTTTTGTTATATTATTGTGATTATTTTTGTATTTGTTCTACTTTTACTCTTAAATTTAGTTTTATTACATGCGGGAATCTATTCTCTAAAATATTTTTTTGGAAGTAACGGTATTTTAGGAAAAAAAGGTCTATTAAGCATTTCTGTTTGTGACAAAGTATTTCGTATGAAATTCGGACTTGAAACAGCAAAAATGCATCTAATTCAAAAAATATTATATAAAAAAAAAATTGTTCTATAAAGGTATTTGATAATACTATAAAGTTCTGTAACTAGATGGACAACTTTGAAAAATTTTATCTGCCGCTCTGGTAGCAAGGAAAGTCAATTATATGGCTTATCGTAAAAACACAAAACACGCAAAAAATGTGTTTTTTTTCATCAAAAAACATATTTTTTAAATTTTATATATTTTATTGTAAATATTATTTATTTTCTTCAAATTTAAGTAAAAGTTCAAAATACATTGAATTACAAAAAAAGTGCGGCTGTTTCATTTATTTCTTCTTCATTGGAATTTACTAAAAAAACTATAATAAATAAAAAAACTTCAGGCCCAGAAAAATTTTGTTTCACAACAATAACAAAATTATCATTAGAACTATTCTTATTTTATATTTTGATGATAAGACATCTTCTGGGTACCCAAGTACCGTTAGAATTTTTATTTTTTTCATGTACCTACTGACGATGGTATACCTACCTATCATTAGGTACCGAACTATTCTTGTTTCATATTTTGATGATGAACTGTCCTTTGGGTACCCAAGTACCGTTATTTATTATATAAACTTTTTGTAAATGAAAAATAATGTATATAAAAATAATATTTTCTTATTTTAACATAAAAATTCATATAAAATGCATCATAGGTGTACCTTTTCAGCTGACCACGCAGACAAAAAAATAATAGCTGAATTAATCACCCCCCAAATATTATTTTTACTTCAAAAAAATTTTAAAATATAAATTTTTATGAAAAATGAATTCTCACAAAGATTCAAGTCTTGGAGTCAATTTGCATCGAAAATATTCAATAAGTAAAATGCAAGAGGTACAGGTGTACCTTTCCAGCTAAATAGATGTTAAGGCCTAAAAATCAAATGTTTTCCCTTTTAAAGTCTATGTAAAAAACAACGTATGAAAAAACTTAGAGAATGCCTAAGTAAAAAGATATTTAAATAATTTTCTTCCATATTGACTACTACGATATCAAAATGAATTAAACAAATCAAATGTCGCTCCAAAGTAATTGGGTTGAACTTATTTTCAAAAAATGATAGGAATTAAAGTATTATAACGATATATACAATATATAATATAACGAATGTATACAAATTGCAGCGGAATGCCTGCTCATTCATTATTTCAGTACCTGAGCCTTCAATTATTTTAAGAGATTTCAAATTTCAAACCTTTGACCATCAAAAATATTATTAGCGAATTAATAAAGCTTTTAGATATGTAGAAATTTTTGATTTGGTACTCTTACAAACTGTTCCGCATCTTGGGATAATATTGACAACGTTTCTTCTTATCTAAATTAATTTAGGAATGATTAATAGAGATTTATTCGATTAGATAAGCTTGATTAAATCTTTTGCAAAAATTTAAAAAATAAAAAATGTATCAGTAGATGTCTTGTCTTGTACTTTCCTTTTTCAGTAGTATATTATATACTAGAATATGCTAAAATGTAAGTAAGATAATATTGTTCACAAGAGCGTTTTAAGTATTTTGACAGCAAAATTAAAAAAAAACTTTTGTATGATTTCTTCCCTAAATAACGCTTTATATGAAAATTTCAAATCAGTTGTAAAATTTTTATTCAAATAATAAACAACTTCTTTGGTTAATAGGATTGACAATCATAACTATACACGACATAAAATTGTAGTTTTAATATTTTAGTAAGCACTATTGTAAATTTTAAATCGATTTACGTGAGAGTGTGCATTACTACGATTTATTTTATGTGTAAACCCTTTACTTTATGTATAAACCGAAAAAATTCTTTCCTGTACAAAATTGGCATTTTTTAGGTCTCGCAAAATTAATTTGAAATAAATTAGAGCGTATACAACAGAACATTATTTTAAGATGAACATTTTATTTTATTTGTTTTAGTTTTACCTACTCTAATATTTCTATAAGAAATAATTAATCATCAGTTACTTTTTTTTTGTCTCAATACCTATAGATATTTACATAGTATAAAGCTAAATTATCTATACAGTTCGTATTTATGCTATTCAAATAGCTATCTACTTTGAATTTTAAATATTATTATTATGATTAACAGTGGTCATGTAATTAAAAATGGAACCAAATCCAAATACAGTGATATTGAAAAAATCGAAAATAAATAATATGACATCGTTGAAATCGTTGTATGGATTTTATTCTTCATATTAACCTTATGGTATGTTATACTGCCTCAATATTTACTTTTATTGCTTTATTATAGCTTAATTTAATAATATAACGTTATTGCATTATTACGAATATATTTAAAATTAAAATAATTTATCAAAGTAATTTGACACTCCTTCTTTCACCAAAATCTTTACTTTCAAAATAAAAAGCAGGTGTACCGATCAAACGAGTTTAACTGTAAAATTGCAATTTATTCCTATTTGTAAATATACGACAAAAAAAAAAAAATATATTAAAACAGAAAGAGTAAATTATTTTTCAAATTTATTTTGAATATCTAAAATAAGCGAAAATATTTTATTATAATTGAAAATAGAATTTAAGATAATTTTATGTAATAAATTTTTAATGATGATTATTAATAATAAATTATTATTTTTGCTTTTATTTTTAATTTTAACCAAAATAACATTAAAAAAAATAAATTCATATTGTGGGATTCACTTATTGTCTTTTATATTACGAGGCCGTTAAAACAGAATCATAAAATAATTATTGGTAATTTTATTTAATTTAAAATGAAATTTATTATTTGCAAAATTAAATGGTAATTTTTTATTATTTCAATTATGTTTTTTTTTATTACAGGTATTCTCAAATAGAAACATTAAAATAAAATGTAGTCAAAATTCTAGACGATTTTACAACCCACACTCATAAATTTTGCATTAAAATATTCATCGTATTGTACCTTGCTTGATATATACCATTATAAATAATAAATTATTTAATTATTTGAAAATAAAGTAAATAATTTTAATAATAAAAAAATTAAAATATAATTTATTTCAATCCTTTACAATGGCAAAAATAATTAACTGTTTTTAAATTTAATAACAGAAAATAAAATTGAAATATAAAAAAAAGATATTCGCTAATATAATTATTGTGTTATTTGTATTAATCTACCCCTACACACTAACATTAATTGATAATAATTTATTCTTAAAGTTGATTTACATTATACATATATATAAGATACATGATAAGATAAATGAGCAGAAGATCTTATGAAGGACTCATGGTTAGTGAAATTAAAATATAAATCTTGAATATATTAATTCCAATATTAAAAGTGGGTATCTATAGAATCAGTAGTTTATATACCTACTTTCAGTTAAAATTTTTAATTTTTATTTATCAAAAGACTTTAGTTGGACATTTGGATACGTTGCAAAGACGTAAACAAAAATTTGTTTATCTAACAACAACCAGAAAAGAACAATCTGGAAGGTACTGAAAAGTTCAGATCCATTTTTAACAAAAATAAAGAATGAGAGAGAGAGAGAATAATAAATTGAGTACGTCTGAGTGACGAAACGACTTACAATAATGACGTACCACTACATAATTATGTAAATGTCAAATTTTCTTATGAAACTGACAAGGACATTTGTGATGTCGACAAGAAAATATTGTTTGCTAATTCGAAAATAAAATGGAAATAAAAAGTTCTCTCTGTTTACATAATTTTTGTGCAAAATTATTTTATAGAGGTATAAAAAAAATAAGAATAAAAATTAGTTATATAATATATATAAATACTAGAGGCCCCTGTTGAGTAATTATATTTCAAGTTGAAGTCAAATTTAAAGTTTTTAAAAAAACAGTAATTTACGTACTGACATAGACTTCGCACGATATAACAGAAACCACTCGTGTTTAATAAAAGTATATTATTACTACAAATAACCAAAATTTAGAAACAGTTACTTAAAAAGATAAAAATGAAGAATTCAAGTGATTTGTTTTTTTGTTGTTTTTATATTTTTTATTTTAGATGAATTTGTTTTTTTGTTTTTTTTTTTGCATATGTACATAGATTCATTTGCAAGTATATAATGTAAATTATAAAAACTGAATTGTTTGCTTTTGTTTATTATTTTAATAAGTTCTCAGATATGCATAATGTATTTGCTGAATAATAAAATCAAATGAGTACAAAATTTTCAACTGTGTGCGCATTTTTGTTTTATATATAATCTCATATATTATGTATATTAGAAGTTCATTAAGGAGTAGGAGAATCGAAATAAAATGAAAAGGTCTCTACTGCGCAGGACCTTAAATGCTTGTCAATTATAATTATAGATAGCTACTTTGACTCTATTATGTAAAGATGAAATTGCCCGTCATATGATTTTTTTTTGTTTTTGTTTTTTTTTATATTTTTGTTTGTTTTTGTTTTTTATTTTAATAAGAACTCACAAATAATGTATTTGGTGAATAATAAAACCATATGATTAAAAAAATTTCAACTGTGTGAGCATTATTGTTTTATATACAACTATTATATTAGAAGTTCAATAAGGATAATTATATATACTCCAACTCTATGATTCAAACATATGATTAAAAAAATTTCAACTGTGTGAGCATTATTGTTTTATATACAACTATTATATTAGAAGTTCAATAAGGATAATTATATATACTCCAACTCTACTATATAAAAATAAATTTGCTCGTCATATGAACAATTCAACTGGTTTTTTTTGTTTTTGCTTTTTTATATTTTTTATTTGAGATGAATTTGTTTCTTTGTTTTTTTTTTTGGCATACGTACATAAATTCATTTTCAAGTACTTAATATAAAATATAATAACTGATTTGTTGACTTTTGTTTATTATTTTCATAATATCTCACTTATGCATAATGTATTTGCTGAATAATAAAATCATATGAGTACAAAATGTTCAACTGTGCGCGCATTTTTGTTTTATATATAATCTTATATATTATGTATATTAGAAGTTCATTAAAGAGTAGGAGAATCGAAATAAAATGAAAAGGTGTCTACTGCGCAGGACCTTAAATGCTTGTCAATTATAATTATAGATAAACAGGGTTTTTGAATATTTGGCATATTAAAATAACATCGAAATACCATTTAAGTTCCTATCATTCCACTTTAAAATCTTCGAAAAAAAACTTATTGGATGGAACTTAACATAGTATTCTATGTTTAATGAAAATTTAACGAATTTTGAAATTCAACTTAATACCGACGACATATTATGCCGAATGTGGGCAGTAACATGTATGTACCATATACAGACTATCACATACTATGAATCAAGTCATTATTTAGCGCATAACAGTTAATATTCTATAATAAATTCAAAAGTGAAATACATAAGAACCAGAGCAAATTTGTGTGAACATGCAGAGCAGAGGATTAAATAATTAATTTTTTTTTAATTATAACAAATTTGTTTTATTTATCCAAGAATTACGCCTTGATGATCGAATCCAATCTATTTGAAATACATAGAAAATTTCAATTTAGTGAACATTTTTATTTTTAGCATTAATTAATTTCAAGTCATAGAAACCGCAATGAATAATGAACTTTGCTAATAATTTCAATCCGAAAATACTACTGAAATAAAGCTGAGGGACAAGATAACCAAAGAAAGCTCAACTTTTTAAGGCAGGAGGTAAAGTGATGATTGAATTAAAATCATTAAAATGACTGGAGTTTAAGTTCAAAATCTCCTATATTTAAAAAGGCGAAATCTAACTATAGAGAAATATCTCTATTAAATGTTGCGTATAAGATCCTTTCCAATATTCCGTGCAAACGACTGAAGCCCCATTTGAATGCTGTGATAGGTAACTATTAGTGCGGCTTCCGCCCTGGTAATTAGACCACCAACCAAGTGTTCGCATTAAGGCAGATCCTGCAGAAGACCCTCGAATTTCAAATCAATGGGCACCATCTTTTTATCGATTTTAAATCTGCCTATGACATCATACATCGATCAGTGCTTTATTAATCAATGTCGGAATTTTGCCCAACCAACCTTATCCGTTTATTAAATACTAGCTTTGTAACCCGTCATAAATGACGGAAGCAAAATAAATCCTAGTTTCTTTTTTTCTTTCATTAGATTCTTTATTCCGAAATTACAGTACTTATGTTTATATCACTTTTTATTTATGTTTATATTGGCCTAACACTAATCTTTTTTTTTTATATAACAGAAAAAGAAGTACCATACCAACAAATTTGTATAAAATGTTTGCATTTTTGTATGGTATACTCGTACTCACTTCCATTTAGTTATAATTCGTTAGTTGGGTTCCATTTAGTATAAATTATACCGTATTAGCGTTATTGAGTCCTCCGGGAGAGCAAATTTAAAAATGGAATCTTATTTTCATATAAATTTTGTCTTTTGTATAATGTATAGGGATCTTATTTTGCTATATGAATAAACTGTTATTATGGTATTGTGTTATTTTTAAAAAATATTCATAATTTGTATATTCAAAATTTTGTATCTAAATTGGTAAAATTTACAAAAATACAAAAACATTTTCATCAATAATTTTCAATTTAAAAAAAAACAATGTTTTATTATCCGGTGTAGAAGTAGAGTTAATTATCCTACTCTACTTCTATCAAGTTCTATTGATTGAACAGTTAACCTGAACATTGAAGTGAAAAGTGAACACTTAACACTGAAAATAAAATAATATTTTTGGAATGGAGCATATAGAACATACAGAATACAGATACAGCAAATAATAAAAAAAAACAAAAAAAAACAAAAAAAAATAAAAATAATTTTTTTTGAGTGAAGTGAATTACGCACACAATAATGAGAAAAATAAAAGGTAGAAGCAATAAAGTAGTATAATGTATAATATTATACAATTCAAATATGCTGATACACATGTATATTATTAATAGATGAACATATTCGTTCAATATATTTTCTCTTTTTTTAATGGAAATTATTTTGATTGCTAGTGTTAGTACTTTTTGAAAATTTCATATATTCATATATTACAAACTATTGCTACATTTTCAATATTTCAGAAACATGAATAATTATTGTTTTTTTTTTCAAATAATTTAACAACAATAATTTTCTGTGTAATAATAGAATACGGTAATAAAGTAAAAGAAAGTTTAAATTGAAAAAACATTGTTATGTTTATTAAGATTGATTTTGATTCCTTTTATTTTATTCATACACAAAGATTTTACTAATTTTCTATTTAAAAAAACTATATTGGCCTAACACTAATCTTTTTTTTTTTATATATAACAGAAAAAGAAGTGCCATACCAACAAATTTGTATAAAATGTTTGTATTTTTGTATGGTATACTCGTACTCACTTCCATTTAGTTATAATTTGTTAGTTGGGTTCCATTTAGTATAAATTATACAGTATTAGCGTTATTGAGTCCTCCGGGAGAGCAAATTTAAAAATGGAATCTTATTTTCATATAAATTTTGTCTTTTGTATAATGTATAGGGATCTTATTTTGCTATATGAATAAACTGTTATTATGGTATTGTGTTATTTTTAAAAAATATTCATAATTTGTATATTCAAAATTTTGTATCTAAATTGGTAAAATTTACAAAAATACAAAAACATTTTCATCAATAATTTTCAATTTAAAAAAAAACAATGTTTTATTATCCGGTGTAGAAGTAGAGTTAATTATCCTACTCTACTTCTATCAAGTTCTATTGATTGAACAGTTAACCTGAACATTGAAGTGAAAAGTGAACACTTAACACTGAAAATAAAATAATATTTTTGGAATGGAGCATATAGAACATACAGAATACAGATACAGCAAATAATAAAAAAAAACAAAAAAAAACAAAAAAAAAATAAAAATAATTTTTTTTGAGTGAAGTGAATTACGCACACAATAATGACAAAAATAAAAGGTAGAAGCAATAAAGTAGTATAATGTATAATATTATACAATTCAAATATGCTGATACACATGTATATTATTAATAGATGAACATATTCGTTCAATATATTCTCTCTCTTTTTAATGGAAATTATTTTGATTGCTAGTGTTAGTACTTTTTGAAAATTTCATATATTCATATATTACAAACTACTGCTACATTCTCAATATTTCAGAAACATGAATAATTATTGTTTTTTTTTTCAAATAATTTAACAACAATACTTTTCTGTGCAATAATAGAATACGGTAATAAAGTAAAAGAAAGTTTAAATTGAAAAAAATTGTTATTTTTATTAAGATTGATTTTGATTCCTTTTATTTTATTCATACACAAAGATTTTATTTTCTATTTAAAAAAACTATATTGGCCTAACACTAATCTTTTTCTTTTATATAACAGAAAAAGAAGTACCATACCAACAAATTTGTATAAAATGTTTGTATTTTTGTATGGTATACTCGTACTCACTTCCATTTAGTTATAATTCGTTAGTTGGGTTCCATTTAGTATAAATTATACCGTATTAGCGTTATTGTGGCCTCTGGGAGAGCAAATTTAAAAATGGGATCTTATTTTCATATAAATTTTGTCTTTTGTATAATGTATAGGGATCTTATTTTGCTATATGAATAAACTGTTATTATGGTATTGTGTTATTTTTAAAAAAAATTTCAAAAAATTTTGTATCTAAGTTGGTAAAATTTACAAAAAATACAAAAACATTTTCATCAATAATTTTCAATTTAAAAAAAAAAATGTTTTATTATCCGGCGTAGAAGTAGAGTTAATTATCCTACTTTACTTCTATCAAGTTCTATTGATTGAACAATGAACCTGAACAGTGAAGTGAAAAGTGAACACTTAACACTGAAAATAAAATAATATTTTTGGAATGGAGCATATAGAACATACAGAATACAGATACAGCAAATAATAAAAAAAAAACAAAAAAAAACAAAAAAAAAAACAAAAATAATTTTTTTTGAGTGAAGTGAGTTACGCACACAATAATGCCAAAAATAAAAGGTAGAAGCAATAAAGTAGTATAATGTATAATATTATACAATATAAATATGCTGATACACATGTGTATTATTATGTATAATTTTAAGTAATAAGAATAGCCTTTGAGTGAATTATGTTTTTTTTTTGTGTTAAATGCTGTTTGCCTTTTGGTTATTATACCATATTAAACTATTGATTAAATTTCTATTAGTCCTTATTATTATAAATCAAAAAAATTGTTTGTTTTATTTATATTATTAATATTATTTATTATTTTTCCTTATTATTTGCGAAGAAGACTAACATTAAATTAAAAAAATATAGTTCATGCAATCAACTCTTCCTGCAAAGGTTCAGCATGGTAGACAGGGGTTAAAAAAAAGCACCAAAGCAATTTGTATATATATGCATTTGTATGCATATGCAATTTGTATATGTGTTGGAGCGTTCCGTCGAACTTACAAACATCCAGATAAATGCAGAATAATATATATATAATGACCCAGGAAAACACCCGGTCTGCTGTGGTGATTGGGAGGCACATTTCTGATTCATTTTGAACCGGATTTAATCTATATGCTCCGGATTTCGACAAGGCTATTCGCTGTCATGTAAATTATTTAATCTGGAGTTGGAGCATAAAGTGCGACATTCCTTTGTGAACACACAGGGCACTATGTTTTAAAAATCGGTGCATCGGAACATCACGACGAGCAGTCATTGAATCCTTTACACAGATTGAAGAGGCAGTAGGCAAAGCGAGTAAATGAGAATAAAACAAATATATGAATGTCATAAATGAGAATCATAAATGAAAATAAAACAATAATATATGCTGGCGACAAATAAAATGTTCTTACAACATTATGTGAGACACAACATCATATAAGGACACAACATCATATAGGACACTACATCACTGTCCGCTCATAATATCATTTTGAGGTAGTTCAGGAGTTTATCTACCTTGGAATCAACATCAACTCCATCAATAACATCGATGTTGAAGTAAGGCGAAGAATTACCCTTGCAAACAACCAGTGCTACTTCAGTTTGTCCAAACAACTGGCTTCAAAGCTCCTATCCCAAAATACCAAGGCACAATTCTACAAAACGCTCAACATTCCGCTGGTACCATATGATTCTGAATCGTGGGCATTACCGAAAGAAAACGAGCATGCACTTGGTATTTTCGAGAGAAAAATTCTTCGTCGCATTTATGGTTCTGTGTCTTACGAATGGGTTTGGAGAAGATATAAAATGCCGAACTATACCAGCTGTTCAATGACATGGACCTAGCCACAAAAAAGTCAGAATAAAACGTCTTCATTGGCTAGGCCATGTAGAGCGTATGAATCAAAATGCTCCGACTAGGAAACTCTTCGAATCAAAACCCCAGGGAACGCGTCGTCGCGGGAGGCAACACCTTCATTGGAGAGATGAAGTATCGGCAGATGTGAAAAAGCTTCAAATCTCCAACTGAAGAGATGCCGCTCGTGACCGAAGTCAGTGCAAGACAATTTTGCGTCAGGCCTTGGACCTTCAAGGTCTGTAGCGTCCAGCAAGTAAGAAAGTAAGTAATAATTTCAATGTTTCTGATTTTAAAAATTTAATTCAGTAAAACAATTTGGTGTGTATTTGAAAAAAAAAATACTTTCTTTCGCAAAATGAATCACAAACTTTGTATTTAGCAAGCGCAGCAGCTTTAATGTGCATTGTTCCTATTTACATTACTATGATTGTATTGCTTTTAAATGATGCTTGATGGTATTGTGTAAAGGTACTAGCTTTTTCATTATATCTAGCACTTATTACTTACAATGTAAAAAATAAACTCTCCCACATTTCTTCCAGATAGCTATAATTCTATTGAATTATTCAACAATTTAATCTTTTAATGCGCTAAATGCTGAAAAATGATTAATATTATACTAGTGTTCGCCCGCTCCTCGAAATTCGATGAAGTTTAATAAAAAATCTTACTCAATTTCATAATAAAGTATTTTCCAACATTTCAATTTATAATTGTTAGGTACTATATTTTATTTTTTTTATTGATTTATCTTATACAACAACCGTATATATAGAAACTAATAATTTATTTAAAAAAAAAAAACAATAAAATTTCTGGCCAGGTAAAGAAGAAATCCGACACATTGTTGAGTTGCGGAGATTTGGTAAATTAAAATTTTTGTATTCGAAGAGGAATGTTTGTACATGATGTGAAATTTTAAATTGAAATTTTGTAATTGAAAATGAAAAAATTTTGAAAAATACTTAATTTCGCTAAGTCTTCTTTGAAAATTTATACCATTAAAAAGAACAATAATAAAAATCGATTGGTTCAATAATTTGTACCGTACTTTTTTCAAATTATTTCTTATATATAGAATAAATATAATGATATAAATAAAACAAAATAAAATTATAGAAATAAATTTATGACACACGATCTTTACGTTTTAAAAATTGAAATAATATTGGACATAATTAAAGCGCATTTTGTAGGTGCTTCATTTGTATAGTTAATTTAAAAAAAAAAAAAAAACAATCTAAGGTAAAGTTATCCTTTGGAAATTTAAGAATAAGTTTTCATAACTACAAAATTATTTTTTCCATATTTCTTGATAAAGGTAATCAATTTTGTTTAAATATTTATTTGAACGTCTTCGCATTATTTCAGTAACAATTTTATGGAAAAGCGGTTATACCACAATATCAGCAAAATAAAACTCCAAATTCGTCCAAATGTGTTTTTGTCCATAACAAAAACATCATTTTCATAATTTCAGTTATATTCTTTATATTATTTAAACCTATTCAATTAAAATTTATAATATTACGATGATAAAACAGTTAAAAGCTGCTATTGTGAGTGTTATGCGTTCAGCTGCCGTCATTGATGTCATTCATTTAAAAAAGCTCTGAACAAATCACATTAAATTAAAAAGGAAACAATTACTAAAAATTTCTTACTCAACTTATTATCATTTGATCTCATATGAATTTTAAATTTGAATTTAATTAGAATATGTTCGGTCCCCTGAATATTATATATACATATATAATATGAAATAAATTAATACTGAAGCAGCAAACAATGAATTCATTAATTAATGATGTCCTTGTTTTCGATTGTAATATTCAACTGTGAAACTACATTATGCACATAATTAAAATTACATTACAAAGCATATATTGTTGTGTAGATGTAGGTCTAGGTATATAGGTAAATTAGTATATTACATGAATCAACCTACAATTTATATAGATAATACAATATTATATACTTGGATGAATGTAGTTAAAGGAAATTTTGCGGGAAGGATATTAAATAGAAATTCAATTTATAAATGGAATTATTTTACTACGGTAGAAATTTCATTTTTAAGATTAAAAAAAAAAAAACAAAAATAATAATAGATAATAATTAAGTACCTTTAGGTGAAAAATTATTTGTTTAAAAGACATAGTCGATGCAGAAATTAATTACACAAATAATCGGCATACACAATGTTATAAAAGTTAAAATTAAATTCAAATAACGTGTGTAATATTATTGGAATATTGATAATTAAAATACATTAATTTTTTATTGGAATGTGGGTTTAGTTCAACTTTATTCAACAATTGCATTTCCAACTACTAACCAAAGAGTATTGAATAAACGTCGATTTTGAATCCTATATACCTATAAATTCGCCTCTTTTCAACTAAAAAAATCCTTTAAGTTCGAGTCCCGATGAAAATAAAATGCTTTTCCGGTTTTTGATCTGGCCAAAAAAAAAAAAAAAAAAAAATTTAGGCTTCCATTCCGAAAGAAAAACAACATGATTATATAAGTTTGAACTTTTACTACACGTTGCTTGATCTCACCCGTGACTATTTCAACGAGCAGATTACCGTGGTAATCTTTGCTACATACGTACCATGATACATTAACTATTTATCTAAAAGCACTTAATTTTGAAATTTTGATGTAAGTTTTCTTTGAACTACCCAATAATTGGATAACGTCCACACTGATTTTAATATTTGCTTATATTATATGGGAATTTTATTTTTTACAGATAAGTCAGAATTAAGCCCAGATAACCAGTAAAAAATTTTGTGTCTGACGTTTAACTCTTTTTTTTTCTTTCATATATGTTCCTTCTACCTTAGCTTGGTATCAAACGGAAGAGCTTTACTATATTGACATATGGTGTTATTTTGTTGTTGATTGAGATGGGAATGATTATAATATTTTCATGTGTGAGGAGTATCGCGATGGGACTGTACTTTATCTAATATGCACATCTGTCCTACCAACAACAGAAAATACAACCACCGCTATATTTGCAGCTGATACAGCTATGGTGGCATCATACACAAACCCATCCATAACATCAAGATTGTTACATGTTATTGCTTTTTGATATATTCGTTAATACACCATGGTATGTATGTGACAAAAATTTGCACCGTAATCTACTCATTGAAATAGTCACGGATGAGATCAAGAAAGACTATTCACCATCGAAAAATAATGAAAGGTAAAGGTAAGGCCAATATAGGAAGGGTCGATACACGTGATTCTTACAACCAGGAAAGAAAACGGCCCCGCTGTAACCCTAAACAATGTGACATTAATGCATGCTCAATCAGCAAACTCGTGAATAAAAATAAACAGCTGAGAATAAAATTCAACAGATTATATTGGCTAATAGGACGGCTATTAGGCTAATTGGCAAACTGACAAACAAAATAACGTTATAGAATGATGTACTAAAACCCATATGGACATATGGCTTGGAGCTATAGGGGTCACCTTGCAACACAAACATAGATATAATAGAAAAAATCCAGGCCAAAGTCTTAAAATTACTCGTA
Organism: Argyra leucocephala; assembly: GCA_963942445.1. NCBI lineage: Eukaryota > Metazoa > Arthropoda > Insecta > Diptera > Dolichopodidae > Argyra > Argyra leucocephala. The sequence goes on from OZ012680.1 coordinate 67,544,168, forward strand.
AATGTACCATGGTACGTGCGAAACGATCAAATAACAACAGACCTAAATATTATGTCTGTCAGGTAGACAACAACAACAACAAGGAACACAAAATATTTTGAAAGACTACAACATCACCCAAATAAACTGGCATTAAAACTACTAGACACAAATGAATATATAAACTACAAATTGTAGTTCAAGACAATGGACGAAAATGGATCCGCTTCCCACATGTCAAGATTCATAAGGCTAAAAATAATTACTTAACATCGCTAATTAAATCAGTATTAATAAGATAGTTGTAAAGAAAAATTATAATAATACAAAAAAAAGTATGTGAAACTTATATGCGTTGATTTGCTTTCCTTAAGTTTTATAAGCCATCGCTAGGTCCATAATTTTATTTTATTCACAGCATTTTGAAGTTTTGCTGTGGAGAGTTGTCAAGTGCAAGAATCGTAGTTTCTTCTGCAAAGGTAGTAATGACAGTGTTATCAATTTGAAGGATATCTCTTGTATATAGCAGGTAAAGTATTGGGCCAAGAACACATACATGCCTCTGATGGAATTCTAGCAGATATTATGTACTTTTATTTCTGAATATTCTTTGGCATAACGAATTCATCTACTGGCCATGTATAATATTGGTATTTTATAAAATTGCCTTGATAAATCACAATGTATTTCAAATTCAAGGCATTGGTGTCATACTTTGTCGAATGCCTGACCAACATCTAAGAAGATTGCCGAACAGAATTTTTGTCTTCGAACGCTTTTTCCACTATATATATTTGTGATCTGACGCAATTGATCAATTGGGGAATGTTTATTTCTGAATCCAAATTGATGGTTCGGGGTCGATATATATATTTAATACATATATTTTAAATATAGTTGTATGTGTTAATAATATATTGTATTGTAGTTGTAATTAGTGAAATCGAGTTAATTTCGTTTCACAATTTTTATTTAATTTTGTACTTATATTTTCTTCTTTAAATTTTTATAATAAATTATTTTTAATTAAAACCGTTAGCGAAAAGGAGATCAAATTTAATTTTCCAATAATACATAATTGATTTTATAGAATTGTTAAGTACCTTAACAATTTACGAATATGTAATTTTGTTCATCGTATAAAATAAACGTTTAAAATAACTGCTGTTTTAAATTTCTGATGTAAGTAGGGCTAACAAGTATAATTGTAATATCACAGTTAAAAATGTCATGTGATAGAAATTAGAAGTAAGATATTATGTCGAAGTATAGCGGTACACCCTAATATTAAATTGGTTAATAATAATATTGGCTCAACATTAGTAAACAACGAGTTGCACACTTTTATTTTTATTTAGTCTTTTTAAATTTTTTTTGAACAAACTTCAAAACCGATAATAATAATATAAATGTAACTGTCCTATAGTCAGTATTTTTTTTAGTATTTCGTAGGAGCACAGTGCACAGTGCCACAGCACTGACAAATAATTCCACCGTTGAACTCGAATTTATCGCAAACACGCTGTCGCAAATAGATCCTGAGGATAGTCGTTTACAGTCCGGATTTTGCGAATTTCAAAGAAAAGCTATCACCTCTACATAAATGGAATAAATATCTTGAAATTTTATGCAGTTCATATAGCTAAAATATCCCATACTTTTTTTTTGTTCTGTTCATAATAGCGAAGGATTCTCGGCACAGGTAGGCAGGTCAGCAAGTATATATACACTTTGTTCAGTTGGAAAAATTATACAGGACACGTACATAAACTGGAAAAATAAAAACGAGGATGTTGAACGTCAAGCATCAGGTGTTTTTTGGTGTTATTATGGAAGCAAAATATAAGTCATGCACTTCGGTGGCAAATCAGTAAGTCTTAGCAGTACTTACAGTAGGTTTTAGTAGAATTGGTACGAAGCATTGAGATGAACATGAATAGTACGTTGGTTAATCATCTATTCGACCCTAATATGATTGAAAAATTAGATGCAATACTCGAAAATTATATTAGGCAATGAGTCAAAACTGTAATAAACTGAACTAAAAACAGTTCTGGATTCTCTTATTGACGAGAAATTTCAGGAACAAAATAAAAATATTAAGCTTAAAACACTTGTAGGGATGAACAAAACCAATATAGAGAATTTTAAAAACCATAACTTAAAGAAGTACATTGAAATTTCTCGAGTTAGAGATGTTCCAGGAAGTGATCCGGTCTTCATTGTAAGAAGAGTAGTAAATTAACTTGTAATTGAACTAAATGTGAATGATATTGGGATTATTTATTTTGTTTTTTTTTTCCTTAAGTAACCTTAATCTTTCAGGACCGGCTTGTAGGCTTTCAGCGTTTTATGCCCTCCTACAACCCTCAACTTAGTTAATCGTTTTAATAAGGGCCAATAGGTTTGAGAATTTTATTTTGCAGAAGTCTTTCTTAGGTTATGCAGTGCGTTTCCGACAGCTTGAGTCTCAGCTTTGAAAGACCAAGGGGCTTTACACAACATGTGTGGAGATTTCTTCCTTTTCCAGAGAGTGTCTACAGGTTGGATCGTCACTTAATGCTTGTCTACACATGTTTTTTCTTTTATATTATTCTAAAATAATGAGATAAGCACCCTAACTGCCTACGCAGAATTTTAGCCATATAAAGATGAAGGAAGCAAAAAGAAGGATAGTAAAGAGTAATAAAAAGAGAAAGAAAGAAAAAAAAATTAGAAAATAATTAAAATAGAATAGATGGTTAAAAGATATTTATTTACCTTACTCTTGAAAACTTCTAAGTTATAATGTTTGTAGAATGGTAAGGCATTCCATAGTTTATAGGTTATATTTCACAGTTCTGGTTCGAAGAGACTCTACTACAAATTTGTGAGCGAAGGCTGCCCTGCTAGTATTACGCTGGAATAGTTGTATTTGGCGCATAATTGATCAGTTACCCAACAGATATTTAGAAAACAGAGAAGTTGCTCATACATTATGTCGATGGCTCTCCTTCGTACCTTATCTCTTTGTACCTCCCATTTATTTGAGGATAGTCCTGAAGAATGCTACTAATAGAATCTGATAACTTATCAAAGTTTATAATATTGTTATTATTCGAAATATTTGAACTTCTATACAAAAAACAAAAGTTTATCCTTTGAGGCTTCCTATAAGAAAATTTACCCAAACGTAGTTGAATTCTGGGTTGGAGCTATTATTGTGTTTATCCGGAATTTTGAAAGCCACATCATTACGGACATACAAGACAAGGCCTCTATGGGGACTGAAAAATGATTCAAGTTTGTACCCGGATACACTAAATGTTTAGCGCCTGCGTTTGCAAATACCTGAGTTTAATTTAGAGCTAAAACAACTGAATATTTAGTTGTAAGATGAACATAGACTCCGAAGTAGTAAGACTCTAGACCTATTATGTTTGCAAAATTAAGATCGAAATAATCTTGCATAAATAAACTTAGAAATAGTCAAGGACAAGTAAACAGAAAAAAGAGAAGAAAAAAAATAAATAAAAATAAATAAAATAAAAAATAAATTAAATAAAAAATAAATAAATAAGAAAAAGAAGAAGACAATACGAACCACATGAATGTGCTTATTCATGTTATTACCAGTAAGTATGCTATCTTCCACCAACTTCCTACAGTCTGCCCTACTTAGAGTTAGCAGAAAGTGGGTTATTTTGTTGTTTATTATTGGTGCAAATATTTTGAACAGTCTGGAGCCTTCAATACGCTCCAAAACAATGTATTTTTTTTTCTTCAGGGTGTTTTCTATTGGTAGTTTAATATTACTAATAGATATACCAACTACCGATTCTAAAAGGTTGCTAAAAGCATTTGTTGCACAGAGGCACGCAGCCCACGTAACAATTTTATTGCTATAAAACTCTTGCGCACTCTTATAACACTATTATAAACACCCTTATAGCAGTATTAGTGTTAATTTGAGTGCTCCGCAATTGCTGCGAAAGGTTATAAATACGTTATAGCACGAAAATGGAGAATCCTATAAGGCATCGAAGCAAGTGCTGTAATATTGTTATAGGATTAGTATACATGTATAAGTGTATATGTTTTTATTTTGAAATGATATTCATTGGAAATAATTTATGTTGTGCGAGGGTGAGAAAGGTATTATTTTTAATTTTAAAATAATAATTTTATGGAGTTTATATTTATTTCCTGAGAAAGGGAGATAGATATTAGTTAATAATATAAAAAATGTCTTACTAATAAATAATGTGTTCCGGTCAAAAATAATTGTATTAATATTTATAATTTTTGCGAACAGAATGCAAAATAAAACTTTTTAGTTATTGTTTATTTAAAAAAAATTTACCATGTTTGTAGAAAATAATGGCCGTCGCAAAATATTTATCTAAAAGCTACATTAAGTTTATTAGTAACACTATAGGAATACAGTAAAATAATAACACCACTACTGAAATTCTATTCTTATAACAACACTTTAACTCTTGATATAGGATTACGCACTTTTAGATTTATAAAAACATTGCTGTATCACTTGCGGAAAATCCCATTATAACAACTCCCGAAATTGCTATAAGAACATTCTTATAACAATATTAATCACACTATTCCCATAAATACATCATTATAACACCTTTAGTGCTTATCGGGAGTCATATAGAAGTCTTGTAACACTAATTTTTTTTTTATAACAATAAAATGTTACGTCTTTGTGCTGCTTCTAGTTTTTTTATGGCATTTGCTGTGTAAATAAAAGTCTATGGTTCCTTACGAGTACGAGTTGACCTGCACAGTCGGATTAACGATAACGTTATCGAAAAGATGGATTCAATGTTGCAGAATTTATTATTTTAGCTTCCAATCTCAAATTAATTTTCCTATAATTACATTTTTTTACTATTAATTTCCAAAATTTTTAAAATCTTTCTATAACTAAGCATCACACTATAATTTAATGTGGGAATACAAAATACCACTAGAAGCGGATGTCACTATGCTTATATGTTGGCATAAGTATAAGTATGTTTCTTTCCTCAGCAATTCGAATAGTATTCATTCTTCGAAAAAGGTCTTATATATAGTACAGCGCAGCTGAAAACATAAAAAAGGATCCCTTCACTTTAAGCAGCCATTCAGCTCGCACAATGAAATCATATATGATTAAAACTATATATAAATATTAGAAATATAAAATAAATCAAATAATTATAATAAATCCTAAATCAATATGTTTCGGATTAGGATATGGTGTAATAAACCTAGTTTTTTGTACAAAAATAATTTACTTGAATAATTCGCAACAACGGATTAGTATAGTTTTTGTTTACTTTTCAATTTAAGTAGAACTACCTTTTTGTGCACTAAGAACAGTAGAACTGTAATTCATATTATTTATTATTTGAATAACTATTCGGTATATTAACCAATGAAATGAGATGAGGTGCAACTATTATTCGAAACAGGAGCTTCTTAAAAAGTCCGCTTCACCCACTTTAATTAGACTAATCAACCTCAATCTCACAAAATCTTATAAAATTTCGACTATTTGATAATTAATGAGACAAAGAAAAAAATTTCGATATAACAAACATTCTGATCTGAATTCAAATTCGTGTACTTCTGATTAGTAGTCAGACAACAATATATTTACCATTAGGTGACATAACATACTTGATCGTCAACACCTCTTTTTTTTAAATTAGCATCTATACTCTTTTTACACACTGTATACATTATTATTAAAGAACGTAAGTATTAATTCTTCTGGATTGACATTTTGAAAGTTTTATCTAAAATCCAAAGTACATAATTGTACATGTGTAATTTATGCACGTGTATATTATATATTAATAGTTGCAATAATTCCACTGAACTAGACTAAAGAATAAATTAATTCTTTCAAATCTCTCAATTGAACAAACTCTAAAACAAGTTTTTATAAATAATTCTTTGATTTATCGTCACTTATTTTATTTTTGTTACAATCGTAATTTCTTATATAGCCAGAAATAGGATTTGTATTTTGTAAGGATTCATTGCAATTTCAGTTATAAAATATTCTCCTGAAATTGAAACAAAAATTAATGACTATTCTCTTGATAATTTATTGTGGCAAAGACAACTTTAGTTTATTTTTCTGCTCCCTACCCCAGCTTTTTTTTTTGTTTTGTAATTCGAAGTCACCCACATAGAATTTGTAAACCTCAAATGCACATAGGAGCTGAAAAAAAAAAAAAAAAATTTTGGCAAACATAAAAAAAGAAAGTTTAGGTATATTTTTTCCTCTTTTTTTTTTTTGTTTTGTCAATTGCACAAAAAACTATAAAAGTCGATTGTTGAAATTGTTAAAAGTGAAGAATCTGTTTTCATTTTTTGTTCTTTTATTTTTGATTTTTCTTTGAAGTTAGGATTTTTTTTTGCAGTTCTTTTATTTAGAAATTTCCGTTGACTTTTTAGAAAATTTATTGCCAACTGTTGAAGAAAAAATTTTACGTCATTAATATGAAAGGATACAAGAAAACGGGAAATATTTAAATAGAAATAACTATCATAGTATGTAGTTACAAAAACAAAAATGAATGTGAATATAAAGAGATTTGAGATTTGTGTATTTCGATTTATAAATGGATTTTATTGAATTTGTTTTTCTTTACTAAGATAGCTGTTGGTAAGTTAAGTGACTTGATGATACAATAATGTAGAAAAACATTATTTTCAGTTAATTTATTTATTCACAAGTAAAGTCTGAACGTTACCATTGAATAGCATTTTTTTGTTTAAATACAAAATATAGTTTTTGTTTCTTTTGGTAAACAACAAAATTACATGACCATATTTTTGACATTAGCAAATATGCTGCGAAATGTTTGGGTTTCTTAAATCGCGGCAAAATGTATTTTACTCCTCAAGTTGGAAGGCAATTCACATATATGGGCCGGTGCATTACCAACCGCATTAAATATTTCTAGACAAATTTTTCATGTTCAAAAGAGTGTCATTCATCTTATCGACAACCCTGACTGTACCATTTACTTCCTTGTACAATTTGAAAATCGTTGTTTTGCTGGATCAATTTCCCTATTTTATAGTTTGTTTCTTGTTCAGACGAAATGAAAACTGTAATAATATTCCTTAAAGCCGTCGTGAAATCAGATATGCGAGGGGAGGAAATGTCTAGGTGAGTCAAAACTGGGTGTGGTAATATTTGTTTATAGTCAAATTTCTTCGAATGTTGAACCATATTTCAAACGTGTTAGCCCAATGCAAAAATGTACCAACGTACAATTTGCAAAGATTCAAGCGTAGTATTAACAAATTTATTCAAAATGGTCCTACTAATCAAAGGGTCACTTTTCTTTCCTTAATCTTCACTTAAAAAAGAAATATTTTTTCCTTTTATTCTTTTTGAAGGCATTAGACTTTCACTTGATATTTCTATCGTATTTGTGTTGTAGTTTCTGTTTTCGCTTCTTTTTATATTTGCTTCTTTTAGTTTTTGTTTTATTGTCCTCCGTCGGGTGTTCTTTAGACGACCGCATGTCTTCTTTACCTTGTGGGTTCCACTAGACTCATTCGAACAATGACGGTTTCCTTTGTGAATGACCTATCTATACTCATTTCCTTCTTATGATTTGCTTAGCTATGGGTTCTCGCCAATTAGTACCCTGATGTCCTTGTTGCTTATTGTGTTTGGCCAGAATTATTTATATTTTATCCTTAGACATTTATTAATAAAGACTTGTAACTTTTGGTTGAATACGCAAGTTTTACTCATCACTATTGTAGATCACAATACGTTTTACACAACACCGGAATATTCTAAGTTTAATTGCTTTGATATTTAACTGATCCATCATAACGGTTGCAATATTTCAAATGCTACTCTTGCTTTCTTCAGAACAGTTTTCTACGTCTTCTTGAGCCCCTTCACTGTTTGTTAGAATGCTTCTGTTTGTTAGAATGAGTAGCAAAAATTGTTTACCAGCTCTATTTGTTCTTCTTTTAGTCAGAGATTTAGTCATGAGCTGGTGCTTTTTTTTTTTCATAGAATCTCTAAGGCTGATTTCTAGTACGACATGTCAGGCAAGTTGTTCCAGGTATTTTAGTTTGCCAGGTATTCAGATATCTTTTTTTTTCGTTTCCATCTCAAACAGTGAGTTTAATTATTGGTTGATACAGAGTGTAATTACTATTTTTTTTTAACTAATATTATATTAGAAAAGTTAAAGTTAAAACTGTGTAACAGTAACAGAGAAAAAACAGGTTTACAACTATTAAAAAATTCAGTAACAAACACGAAAATTCAACAACTTGCTATTGTTTATATTTTATTTAAGTAAGAATTTTTGAATTTATATTTATCTACATCTCGACTATCAATATTTTTTAATTCTGCTGGTAATTCATTATAATTCTTATAAGTTGCATTGTAAATAGAATCATATTGGTTTAATCTAGTTGTTGATGAGATAATACTTACCCCTCCAGCATTTCTTGTATTGTAAAGATTAACCTCACAGTTTTTTGTTGGTATTATTATTGTATTAATTTTACGTCCTAGCAATAATTTCACTTGCGTACCGAGTTTACTTTTTATAAGGAGTGACAATGACAAGATTTCATGATAATGACGGAACATTTGAGTTCTACTCTTGTACCCATATAAGTTTTTGACAGTTTTTTTTGTATTGTTTGTAATAAGTTTACATTTATACTATATGTATTGTCCCAGATTTAAATGCCATTATGTAATAGTAGAATTAAATATACTATAGTACAATGCATTTTTAATTTTTATCTGGACCTTTTCGGCTATCTCTCTAAGCACGCTTACAATCTTTCTACCTGTCTTCAATTGCTCAAGTATATCAGGTTCTCAAGTTAATTTTTATTCAGAACTATATTTATTATTTTATATTTATATTTATTATATATTTGGTATGATATTTTCAAACCATTTCCAACAGAACACTGTGGCAAAAAACGAAGCAAAAACAAATAGACGTGGAAACTCGACAGAGGAAATGGCGTTGGATATGGCACACTTTAAGGAAACCTGGCAACAACATCGCAACACAATGTTTCGAATGGAATCCTCAGGGTACACTACGCGTCGGAAGGCCCAGAAGAACATGGAGGACAACTGTCTTAGCCGAAGCAAGTACCCAGCAAAGAGCGTGGTCACAATTGAAAAGGTTAGCCGCAGATTGGAGCTTATGGAAAGAATTTATTTCCGCCCTATGTCCCACGGATGGGGTTGCAGGACATGGATGATATATTTTTATTCATTTGTGGTTTATCTTCTGACAATCCTACATTTGGTTTTCCTTATTATTAACTATTATCTTATGTAAGTCCATCCAACTTTGGATTGTTAACATGTCATTGTCACTCGTTATAGGTGTTTAAGTGATGGATCTTTGTACATGGGCAAAATCTTTAGCAAACATGAATGATTTTCCATACATTCTTATGTTAAGCAATAAACTTATATACCACATTTGCATAGTCTGGAATCTAGATCTTCAAGTTGTTGTATGTGATGAACAATCAGTTTCTAGTATATTATTTAAAAGGATTTTGAAGGGGAGTGGTGAGAACCGAAATCCTTTTTTGACATCCTTGATGTGGTGGTGAATAACAACATACCTATATATACTAAATAAAATTTTTTAAAATATTCTTCCACGCATCATGAAATAATTTGAATCTGTTAATTTTAATAATGAGTGTCTTATTAGAAGTTAACAAATTTTTGATGAATTCCTTAATGTACCCATATTATTTTGTTTTTCTATAAAATGTCTCTTTTATAAAAAAAAAAAAAAACAAAAACAAAATAGCTACGTCGGTTAACACAAAATATTAAAAATGTTGTGAGCTCATCAGCTCATTTTATGATATTATTTTTTTGTAATTTTTTAATGTAATGAAAACCCTTTTCCTCCTCTCTCTACACACAAAATAATAAATAATATAACATTCATATTATATACACAATACTTGGAAGATATCTACGTTTTATTATGTAGAATGTATTTTAGAATAATTTTGAAAATTTATATGAATGTTCATAGCTTTAGTGCTTATGACATTGGTACATAATCCAAAAAATTAATATGGGGTTTTTATTTTGTTTTTTTCATTTCCAGATCGTCCTAATTTTAATGGGAAATTTCATAAAACATTACACGAAAGAAAATTTTTAAAGCAAGCTGTGATATAATGGTAATATAATATTATATTTAGGTTCACATAATATTAAGAAAAATAACCGAATTTTTTTCATATTAGGCTGTAATAACCTTATCTATAGTCTTGTATTTGTTTTCCCAATACTCATAAAAGATAGCTCTGCTCTTTTATACTTTTCCCTTTATTTTTACAACAAGGGTATTTCCATTTTGGTAGACAATTTTATGCAAATATAAAATTTTAAGTCATTTCAAGGATTATGTTTTTTTCTTAGTTGTTTAAAGAAAGGATATGATGTTATTAAAAAAAAAAGAATCCTTCCTTGAGGTATGTATATGGAAGAAAAAATGTTGAAGGAATTTTCTATATTTTGAATTTTTCTATAGAATAAATTAAAATTCAATTTGTTTTTTTTTTTCCAAAATTAAAAAAAAAAAAAAATTGTAGAATATGAGTAGAGAATAGACATAGTAAATAAATTTATTTGAAAAATATGAAATTTCATTTTTTCTTGTTTAGTGGAAAAAAAAAATGGTGAAATGATGGAAGGATTAAATGGAATTTAAAGGAAATGTAATTTCATTTTTTCAATATTTTTGTGAATGAGTTTTAATTTTTATTTATTTGTTTGTTTTTCTTTATTGTTTTATGGGTAAGAGAAAAGGAATTCATTAAAATTTATCAAAGTCAGGGAGTTACCAAAATATGTATGTGTATATTATAATAGGTATATGTAGGTATATAAAAATAATGTAATAAAGAGATACATTTCAATGAAAATATTTTTTTACTTTTAAATTGAATGTCATGATTGGAAATTTTTTTCATAACTCATATTTCATACCATTTGTGTTTTTATAATTGTTTTTTTTTGTTACGAAATTATTCGTAAAATTATCTAAAATTGCATTCTTTCCTGGTATTCTTCAACTTCACAATAAAAATTATGTTTTGGTAGAAATAAAGAGAACTTCAAGAGGAATGAAATTAACACTAGAACAAGTCTTCTAAAAGACTAAAAATATGCTAATGATGTGAAATTACTTGCACAGATACACACCCTAGAATTCGAAAAAAAGCACACCTCAAATTAATGAAAGGGAATCTGTTGGGTATATCACATAGATTTAGAAGACGCCTTTATTTCTGTTTGGATTAATAGTTTATATAATGAACTATTAAAATATAATTTCCTTACTTACTTATTCAATTATTAAAGAAATTATATGTGGAAAGCAATTTATAGTATAAGTTAGAAATTTAAGCACTAAAAAACTCTTTAAAGTAGTTAATGCTTTACAACAAGGAACCGTAAACGCACCACTATTTAATATTTATATCAGTGAGTTATTACAAAAGATAAATAAAAATTAGTCTCGAACAACAGTTTAGCGTTTGCAGATGATCTTATTATTTACAATATAAATAAATTTGCATCAGAAATTCAAAATAAACTTCAAAACATTTTTAAACGATATACAAAGTTATGTTGATTCTTGGAAGCTAAGAAAAACTATATCAAATGTTTTTTTTTTTATTTCCCTCTGAAGGAGACATTCAGTAATTTGTATGAAGTTTTTATGCAGGTAAATTGCACTGACTAGCGGATGAGATAACCCAGTGGTTAACCACCCATGATGCCAACATTAAATTTCATTGTATCCCTTGGTCCACACTTGATTATTTTTATTGTCTACTGGGTAAGGCTCTTAAGGCTATAGCAAATGTGAAGTTATCTTATTTAGAACATCTCTAGACAAAAAGATAACAAAGATGTTAGGAAAAATTAGAGAAAGTTCCACATTAAATCAAAAGACAACATAAAACTTACAAATCAAAAAACAGTAAAATATTTAAGAGTAGTGTATTTAACAAATAATTTAAATTATAGATTACCACATAATAAGACGATTAGAAAATGCACCTAAAGCTTTTATGGCATCAAAACAGCTCTTTTATGTTAAGGAATTACAAATAGAGTAAAAATCATAAGTTATCAGGCATTGATAAAACCAATTCTTACATATGCCTGCCCAATATGGTACAATATTAGTCAATCATGTATGGAATTATTAAGAAAATATGTAAATGTATTAGGCAAATTTACAAAACCAGAAACAGAATATAAACACTATATACCGTGTGTTCCACATCATGCGTATCAGCTTTTTAAGAGGAAAAGGAGCCGTTATTTTAAAATTGAATAAAAATTTTATTAGCTAAATCGAGGGTGCTCTATCGATTGGTGATGTTTTCAAATTCCGGAAAGTAAGGGAAATCGGTTTTTTCAGAACAAAAATCGCCGAAATTGGACGAAATCCAGATTTTAAAAGGGAAGGGGTACTTTTTTATGCAAATTTGGACTCTACGTCATGCTGATACGCATGCTCTGGACCACCCAGTATATCTAACATCCCTGTATGAATTTAGCAAAATAAGCCTAATAGACCAATTTATAGTAAAATTAGCAAGACAACATTACTCTAGAGTAGATTTAGAAACAGAAAATAGTTTGATTGCTCACGCAATTTACCCAGATAATAGATACATAATAAGAACAATGAGCTATACCACCTGAAGGATGGATATACCTAGACAAAAATAAATTTATGAATAGAAAAAAATACTAACAAAAATCAAACAAAAAATACAAAAATGATCCAGAACTATTTAGATACGATAGGTACATAACAAAAATAGATTCAAAACATTCAAAAAAATATTGTTGGCAAGAACAAAATTAAATAGTGATAGTATCAAGAAATGTTGTTTGTAAGTTAGATTAAGTAGTTTTAGTATTAGTGTTAAGTAGGAGTAGGGTTTTTAAAACAAAAAAGTATAAAGAAAAATTGTTTTTTTTAGAGTTAAAATTTTTTCAATTAATATTAGAATAAAAATAAATAATTAGACATAATCAAATAACAGATAAAAAAAAATAGTTAAAAACTAAGAAAAAGATGCATAATTGAAATATGCAAGATAAATTAAATAACTTAGAGCGTCTTAATGAAGGGTCAGTGTGATACGAAGCTGAAATAATTATAATTTTGTTTAAGTGTTTTTATCAAAGAAGAATTGATGAAAAATAAAAGACATTTAAAAAAAAAAATTCACTCCTCAAATAGTAAAGAGCACGAAGTTAGACTTAACATCAATGAAAATCAAGTCAATAAGAAAACATAAGAAATAATCTATGTCTCTATCTATAATAAAATTAAATGTATGTTGGTTTATACCCAGAAAGTATTTCCCGCTTCCAGTTGACCTGGAAATTTAAAATTTTCCACAATGGCAGGGTTTGAAGCCGTTATAAAGGGAAAAATCGAAAAGTTCCAAAAGGTATCAGGGAAGGCAGTTATTTTAAATTTTCTTTTTTTTCATGACGTCACTGTGTGTTTGTGTGTTTATGATAGGCAAATTTAAAACAAAATTTTCAACAATTTTTTATAGCTTTTTATTTATATTTTTTTTTTATTTTTTTGTACCTCACAATTTAATATTTACTTATAAATCTATCTATGATGCAATTTATATATGAATATTATATATGGTATATATTCACACATACAACGTTACTCAAATAGTCATATCATTATCATAATGAAATTAGTTTTTAATTCATTTTTTGTTCATTGTTATTTTATTACCTACATATTTACACAAACCAATAGATTTTTTAAGAAATTAAATGAAATTTTTTACTACAATTTATATTTTTTTTAAACTTATAAATCAATAGCGAACGCCCTAAGATATTTGTTTTCGCATAATTAAAGATAATTTAATTTCCCTAAAAAATCATCGAAAGGCTATACGGCGATCAGTGCTTCACAAGTTATGAACGGTATTATAAACAAAACTCCGTTTTATTTGCAGTAAATTTTTGAATTTAAATTTTTTTTAATACACGAATTTTTATTTCACTCATAATTTATTATATTATGTGTATTATATTTTTATATTTACAATACTATATTCTTTTTTCTAATTCACATGCAAAATCGAAACAACTTATAAAACCTATACTAATTGTATCTGTTATATCACGTTCTTCTTTATTTTAACTGTCAAACTTAAAACTACTGTTACATATAGCAATATCTTAAACTATGTTTACATGTAGTAATATACTTAAACTACGTTTACATATGTAACATCTCACTTTTATAAAAATTTCAAATTTTAATCTAATTGATATATACATATATTTTAAATATTCATTTTACATAGTTTTTTCATTCAATTAAATTTTACAGTTATTATAATGTATTATCTTGTTTATATATACTAATTTTCAGAACAAACTTTATTTCCTATTCTTCCCCTTTTTTATTTAATTTTTTTTTTTGTTTTTTTTTTTTTTACAACTCAGTTTTTATTTAAATGCTGATAATTTGTACTTTAATTCAATTAGTTTTTGTGATATATTTTTTCCATTCAAATTACTTTTTCGTATTTATTTGATCGTTTTGAAACGATCAATAAGTGTATTAATTCTATTACAATTCTAATAACTTGTGCGTTAATTTAATATTTAGTTTTAGTTTTTGTTATTATATTTTGATTAATTTTACGCAGAAAATGTGTACTTCGTCTAAAAATTTTGCCACTCTTTAGAGTTTTAACCCAGTATGACCTAGGTGCCGAATCTTTATCAATTACTATAGCCTCCAACCAAATATTACCATTTCTTAGGTAGCATTTCTCATTTTTCTCAAATTGTTTTTCTTTTTGTACATTTCGATTATAAAATTGAGCCGATTTCTTCCTTTTAAATTCAAAATTATCTTTTATATTAGGGAATGTTTTAATATTAAAATGACTCTGTTTTTCAGGTAGCAATGATCTCGTTTTCCTACCAAAGACCATTTTACTTGGCGATAAATCTAAGTGTTTTATTGGTGTATTTCTATACTCTAACAGCGAAAGCCAATAATTTCCCTTGTCAGCCTTTTTTAAAATATTTTCGCTATTCGCACTGCCCTTTCCGATAAACCATTTGACTGAGGATACAATGGGCTGCTTGTAGTGATCTTAATATCTAATTCTTGAGCAAAACTTCTAAATTCAAAACTTCCGAACGGAACATTGTCCGAAATTATCTCTTTGGGCAACCCAAATGTTGCAAATATTGGTTTTAACGCCCCAATAACCGAATTGGCTGTTTTACCATTTAGTTCAATGACTTCAAAATATTTTGAAAAATAATCCATTAATAATTTTTTACTTCAAAGTCAAATATATCCATGCCAATTTTTTCAAAAGAATTTTGAGGAATTTCATGCGATAGCAAAGGTTCCCGCCTTTGAGTTATCTGAAATTTCTGGCAAGTGCTACATCGTTCAATCATGTTTTCAATGTCCGTCATTAATCCGGGCCAGTAAATAATTTCTTTAGCACGAAACTTAGTCTTTTCAATACCGAAATGGGGTTTATGTAAGGCTTCTAACATTTCCTTTCTCAAAGAAATTGGTATTAAAATTCGTTCATCAAAAAATATTAAATTATTATCTATAAATAAATTTTCTTTAAATTTCCAATAGTTTTTTACATTATCTGGAACCTGCTTTTTATTTTCAGGCCAGCCCTCTTTTATAATTTTCTTTAAGTTTAACAATATTGGATCTTTGTCGGTTTCAGTTTGAAATTTTATTATCTTTTCATCCGACATATTTATCGAGTGAACTAAGTCATCTAAATCATTGACTGTTGGATCATTATTTCCTTTTTTATAAAACCTAGGTAGCAAGTCAGCTATTAACATAAATTTTCCCGGTAAGTACTCTAATTTTAATTTGTATTTCCATAATTTCATTTTGATCCTTTGCAACCTACCAGAAGGGATCTTATTCACTGCTTTATTCATAATTCCTAACAATGGCTTATGATCAGTTTGAACGGTAAAAGTTCTTCCGTAAGCCCAGTTGTGAAATTTTTCACACGCGAAGCAAATTGCCAACATTTCTTTGTCTATCTGAGAGTATCCTTTTTCTGTATCTGATAAAGTTTTTGATGCGAACGAAATTGGAAACCCTTGTTGTAATAAGCAACATCCGACTCCACTTTTGCTGGCATCAGTTTGTATAGTAATATCCAGGTTTGGATTAAATGGTTTTAATTTTGGAGATTCTATAATTAATTTTTTAATCTCATTTAAGCAGTTTGTATGTATTGGGAGCCATTCAAAAACTATATTCTTTCTTAATATATCTCGTATTGGAGTGGAAATCTCAGCTAAATTCGGTATAGCTTTACGCAAATAGTTTACCATCCCCAACAATTTTTGTACATCTTTTTTGTTTTTAGGAACACTAATATTCTCTATTGCTCGTATTCTGTCAGGATCAAATGAAACCCCCTGTTCTGAAATAATATGCCCTAAAAATTTGACCTGTCTTTGACAAAACTGAAATTTTTCTTTATTAAATTTAACATCATTTTTTTTTTGCTCTTTCCATTACTTCATTTAAAATTCTGTCATGCTGCTCAATTGTATCAGCAAATATTAAAATGTCATCAATATAGATAACTATACCCTCTATACCTTCGAAATTTTTCTCATTATATTTTTGGAAAGCCTCCGGAGCTATCTTAACTCCAAATGGTAATCTGCAAAATCTAAAACATCCATACGGTGAATTAAATGTACACAGATTACTTGATTTTTCGTCTAATTTAATTTGAAAAAATCCTTCCTTATTATCTGACACACTGAAATATTTTTTTCCAGAGATTTTTACAATTATTTCCTCAAATTTAGAAATTAGAAAACACTCATCACTAATATTTTTATTTAAATTTTGCGGATCTAAGCAAACTCTGATTTTCCCATTCGATTTTTCCACGATAACTAGATTAGAAACCCAATCCGACGTTTTATCAATTTTCTCTATTATTTTTTGGCTTTGTAATCTATCCAATTCCATTTTTAAAGGTTTTAGTAAACTTAGTGGTACCCGTCTAGGCGGATTCACTACCGGTGTAGCATCCTTTTTCAAATTAATTTTGAAATTGTTCACAAAACAACCGGATCCTATAAAATTATCCTTATATTTAGTTAAAACCTTTTCTTTACTTAACTCTATCTCATCAAGCCTATTAATTAATTTCAGTCTTAAACAACTATTCAAACCTAAGATTGGTAAGGAATCACCTTTAATTATAACAAATTTTTCAACTCTAATTTCATTTTTAATACAGCATTCAAGCTCAATTTCACCCATCAGATCCAATTTGCTACCACCGCAAGCCACTAATCTCAAATCAGTTCTTTTTATTCTTACATCTTTAAAAAATTTCAAAAAAGAAACCGGCAAAACATTAATTTCCGCCCAATAAATTTATTTACTAATGCAAACCAGGCTCTATTTGATTGGAAACTAGAATTAATACTGTCTATATAAAAAATTTCTTCCTCACTATTATTTTTCCGTATTTCATTTACTCTTCTAGACTTACAACAAATTGCATAATGATTATTCTTGCCACATTTTTTGCATGATTTCCCAAAAGCTGGGCATTTACCATAAGTATGGTTTTGACCACAAAACTTACATCTAATTTGTTTACCTTTATTGTCAAATTTCACATAATTCTTATTATTATTTTTATTATAGCCATATTTATTATTTTCAACATACGACTTACCATCACTTGAATTTCTTTTTTCTATTGCACAAGCTTCGGATGTTATCATTGACTCACCTTTTCTTAATTGAAGGTTCTTAGATTGAAGATTCGTAATTTCATCAGCACGTGCCATTTCTATCGCCTTTGTAACTGTTAAACCATCCGTCTCTAACATTCGTTTTTGTAGCTTTTTATTAACTACTCCTAACACAATTCTATCTCTTAGCATCCTATCCTCTAAATCAGCATAACCACATGTTTTTACTAATTTTTTTATATCCATTAAGAACGTATCAAATTTTTCTGCTGGATGCTGCTCTCTGCTCCAAAAGATAAAACTTTCATACATTTGAATTTTCTTTGGAAGACAAAAATCTTCAAAAGCTTTAAACAACTTTTGAAATTCCTTCTTTTCAGCCTCTGTTAGATTTAGTGATGTGTGAAATACATCCGTGGCCTGGACACCTGCCGCATTCAAAAACATTCCAATCTTAGGTCCATTTTCTTTTTTATTAAATTCTATTGCTGCTGCAAATTGCTTCCAGCTTTGTTTAAATACTCGCCAATTTTCCGACAAGTTCCCGTCCAGTTTTAAATCCTCAATTTTTTTTAAAAAATCCATTCTTTCCTTTTAAACATATATATATTGAATTTTCCTTGGTCGGCCACGTGGTTTTTTAATTTTTTCCAATTTAATAACACTCACTATCCCCATGTATTTTATGCCAAAACTTTATTTATTTTGTTTTCAATTCCATTAAATAGTTAATTGAAATTTTTTGTTTTTTTTAATTTATTTTATAATTATAACTTTGTAAATTTAGAAAATTATTATTTTTTTTTTTTATATTCGTCTCTGGCGCAGCGCCATGTTATATCACGTTCTTCTTTATTTCAACTGTCAAACTTAAAACTACTGTTACATATAGCAATATCTTAAACTATGTTTACATATAGTAATCTACTTAAACTACGTTTACATATGTAACAGTATCCGTTGCTTAAGAGTAATTTTATAATATAATAAACTCAACATAAATCAGTAATTTTGCTACGAAACATAAATGCAACCACGACTTCAAAAACATTATGGGTAATATTATCGGAGCAGAAATTATAAATCGCAAATACAAGGAGAACATGTTTTGATACCACGCATATCTACCAAATAATTTTCACAAATGCGCCAAGCCAATAATCAAAACAATTAAAGTTCCCTATTCGATTGGAATTTACCATGGCACTAATAAAGCCCCGGGACAATCTATGCAAATATTTGACTTGATTTAGAGAATCCATCTTTTTCTCACGGACAAATATTGTACGTTGCAAGTTCCCGTCTTGGAAGCCATTCAATTTAATTGTTTAATCGCAAGATAGACAATCAAAAAAGATTATTGATTTAATTATTATGACAATAATGTGTTTTTGATTAATTAAATCCCAACATGACATAATTGGAAATCGAATTCTAACTTAAAGAATTGAACAAAAGTAATTGCTAGAATGCACGAATAAATCAAAAAAAGACGCATATTTTGATTAAATTTTCCAAGAGATCTTAAGAAAATAATGGGTAATATTAAATTAAAGTAAACAACGTAATTAAATACTGCATATTATTGACACTTCGATTTCTTTAAATAATTTTCTAGAATCTGTTATTAAACTAGCAAATCAAATACTCTTTTTTTCCTGAGAACTTTCGATTGTACCTAAAAAAAAAAAAAGATTTCTACAATAGCATTATTACATTATTTCGATGATTGATATGGAGTTGATCTGAATAACTTTGTTCAATATAAATCATATTATGAAAGCAACATCAATAGAAAATTGTGGTCTAGACAACTTAACCTTAAACATATATTCAGATTTTTTTTTGTTAAGATAATAATTCATATATACTTTGCTGAGAGAGAAGATGAGGATATATCTATTGTTATTTTTCTTCGATAATCTCGCAGTCGTTGTAAGAAATAATTTCTATCATTATTTGTTATTCATTGTACACTAATATTCTTTAAGTTAGAATTTAATCAGTACAAACTATAAATTTTTTTATGTGACTTAAGTAAAAATAATGAATTTAGTAAAATCAAATTAAAACTCAAGAATAAATTAAAACTAGCTATTCCAGGCGAAATTTCCAGCATTGTCCATTTTGTTTAAAATTCTCTTTTGCGAACAATGGAAGCACCATAATGGAGATAAAGAAGAAGGTAGTGTTGTAATTTCCAGGATTATGCAAATTAAACATATAAGTGCATTTGTAGCACATATCAGGAAAATTCTCCGTTTTATTTGTTTTTTTGTATTGTGTTTGTGATGTCTTTGGCAATACATTTTTATTATTTACTCGAATGTATTCCATGGAAATATTCCGCAAGATTTCATTTTATCATGCAGCAAGGGAGTAAAATTTTTTTAAGTTAAATATTCGCTTGGGTGGTAAGTAATTCCTAAGCTTACACACAATCTGCGAGATCCTCTTTCCTTTTAGGATAGATTTAGGATCCTTTTATTGTGATTCCAGAATCCATTTGTCAATCGCCGTTTGATCAATCAGAAATGCCGGAGCGAATATCATCTAAATGCCTCATGGAAATGAGTCTCACACATTCTTAAATATAATTGTTCTTATTGTATTTCTAATTTATACAATAGTTTTTAGATTTATTTGTGAACGTTTTTCTAATAATAAGTAATAACTGAATTGTTATTTTAGTTTAGTTATTTTTGTTTGGTTTTGTTTTAAAGACTGAAATGAATTTTTATGTTTTTTCCTTTATATAATTTTGTTTTATTGTTTTATTTTTTTTAATTAAAATAATATTTAATCTTCAGATTATGTATTAATTTTGATAATCCTTATCATAATTGCCTGCCAGTAATTTTTTTCAGTCTATGTTAATGAAAATATTTGGGTGTCAATAATTCTACTTCTTGGTGATGTCAATAATTGATTTGGGGAGTCAATAACTGTCTAATTTTTTTTATATTTTTTTAAAAATAGCTAACGAGAAAAGACCAAAAATTAATTTACTTAAGTTTTTTATTAATATCAGTTCAAATAACCGAAGAGATTCACTTAAAGTGAATTTTTCATTATGAGTGTCATAATTGTATCGTTTACACTATATCTAAAATATATCAAAACATTTATAAATTATACATACTCCTTCATATGTCCCTGAAAATGCAGAATGACTGAAAAAGTTTTTTAAAAGTATCTAAATAACTACATAGTCTTTTCAGTACTCATATCGTGTACTTTTTAAAGCCTTTTTTTGTAATTTTGTTAGGTTAGGATAAAATAAATAAAACGAAATTTTGTATGTGTTTATATGAACATTTTTAATTTTATTTACTTTTTAATCACATGGGTCTTGTAAATAAAATATTTTAATTATTTTAATTTTGATTTTTTAATTGATGTCGTAATTCTTTAATTTTTCAAATGAAGTTTAAGTTGGACTTAACCTAAGGTTTGTAGAAATCTTGATGTCTAATAAAATAGGTTTTTTTTGGTTATATAATTTTTTAGCGAATTATTTTGTATGAAATATTTAATTAAAATAATTAAATTATGAATCTTAAAATAAACTGCTAGTATGATGTAAAACAAAAATTTAAAAATTACCTGCAAAGTCAACAAAAACCCAAAAATCATTAGTTATAATTGCTCTGTTAACACACACATAGGAAGCTCATTAATGAGTTAATTAGTGAGCATATTATGAGCGATTAGATGAATATAACTATGGGTGAAGTCATCATTATAAGTTTTAGAAAACAACTAAGTTTAATAATGGGTGCGTTCAGTAGAAAGAATTGATATATGCAGAAAGCAGTGATGTAGCTGTATTGTATATTGTTGTACTGATGTTTTGCAGCGAAATTTTAAATTACATTGCTTTTCTATCCATTAAAACTTTACTTTAGTTATTTCGCTAAATTCATTCGTCTATAATATAGACTTACAACAATAATTATAATAAAACTTTTTAATAAAAAATATTTTCAAATTTAATTACATTAAAATTATATTAAAACTTAATAAATCACTAAATTATTAACCTATGATTATTTATTATTATTTTTTATTTTATTATTTTAAATCTTTGTTAAATCCACTCATCCCATAAACAAATTTAATGTAAACAAATAGTTTTAACATCAAAATATGAACACACAAACGTCAATAAAAAGTCGTTTCACAATATAGCATGGATTTTTTCGCTGCAAAATTCGCAAAAAAAAGCACTTTATTCCAGCGGTACGTAAGATCACTGTTCAGTAGCAAATTTGTTCGAACGCTGCAGTAATTTTGTAGCGGTAGATTATACCGAACGCACCCGATATCTTAAAAATGTAAATATGCATGTAAATAAATATACGCTGCAAGAGTAAATATTGCGGATTTTCAGAAATAATAGAATAAAATAAATAAATAAGTTTAAGTTTGTTTAATTTTATGCTCAATATTTTCTTTGATTTAGTTGTTAATAGTATATTAATTTTTAAAAATGTCCGCTATGTTTTTTTTTCCTTTTTTATTCTTTTGTAAGTAATATTGATTGAATTTTCTATTTGACTTTTTTTCACACTAATTTTCACCAAAGAGTTACAAATATATAATAAAAAGAACTTTTTTATGAGGAGTCGACTCGATATAACCATCTCACAAGCTATTTTAATTTTTCAAATACTTCATTTATTGTTTAATGCTTCCTGCATAGTACTTTATAAAATAATTATTATGGTATGAATATGCATAGAAAAAAAAATATTTTTGTTTCTCATTTTTAAAATATTATGGCAAGAAAGATTTTTGTCCCTGAATATTTGTCCCAATTAGCCTGCTTTTGAGAAGTTGATGTAAAACATTCGGTCCATCTTTTCGGTGGTCTGCCTGGAGGTTTGGTGGTTTGTGGTCGGCCATCTCTAGCAATTTTCACAATGCGGTTATTTTGAATTCGACAGACCTGGTCGTTCCAACCTCACCTCTAGCTCTACTCTATCTCACAACATCTTGGATACCACAGGCTTTTCTTATTTGACCATTTGAAATTCTGTCCCTTAATGTGTGCTTTGTAATTTTCCTGATGAAGCCACTGTCGTTCGGATCGTCTTCAATTTGGCTTCCGCTGCATATGCCATAATCGGGCGAACATGTATGTTTTATATTTTTTTGTTTTCATATATTCATTTTTCCATGTAATGTCGTTTAAGCATCCAGAGACTCTCAGAGCGCTTTGTTTAGTTATTCTATATTCTCCGATTTTGGCTCTATATTCTTCAGTTTGCATCTTATGGGAACTTTTGCAATAATGAGTGATTTTGGCTCTGCCACCGAGATCACAATGTTGAGTTTTGTTGATGTTAGGTAAAACAGACGCAACAATTTTTGCAGCTCGTATACATTTTCGGATATAAGCACAATGTTATCAGCGAAAGATATAATTTTTATTTTTTCTGATATAATTTCTTCCATAACTAGATTGATAATAAATGGACTTTGAAAATCACCTTGCTTTATTTACCATAAAGAAACTAAAACATAAAAATAAACAATCGCAAATGATAGCTAGGTTTATAAATCGATTTAATAAACACCTGAATTTCTTCTTCAATTTGCTTTATCATAATATTTTACAATTTCGGTTTAAGCTTATAATTTCAGCGCTCATCCCAAACTACTTTTTTTATTTTAATTAATTTTTTAATACACATATAAATGTTTTTTAAATAATATATTTATAAGCTCCTAATTCTTTCCCAAATTTTATTATGTTTATTTAAAGAAACAAACATCTCAACTTAAATACAATTAATTTAAAAAAAACCCTTTGAATTACATTAGTAACCCTTGTAAAAAAAAACAAAAAATTAAAATATCTATTATTAGAAGTAAAATTACAGTTTTAGTAAGCACGAAACATTGAAAAAAACGACGAGAAACCGACATCAAAATTAATCGCTTTACAAAAAACACATATTTTCTCTGTATTTGGAAATGAGGGGGGGGATAAGGATAGACATTAATTCCTTTTTATCATTTCCTTCTTTTATATCAAAAAATTTTCACAGGTCTTAGATTTTGACTTTAAAATATAAATAACCCTCGTCGACAATAATTAATATACACATAAGTATTTTCTCGCTCTTTATGTTTCTATATAGCTAGGGTGTTTGTATATTTTGATTTCATTTCCTTGTCATTCAACAGAACAACAAAAATAATAAAACGATTTTTCCCATATCTTACCCAGAATTATAATATTTAGGCTCTTTTTATATTTTTTTCCATTTTTAATTTTTAATATCGAAAAAGGGACAAACAATTGAAAAATGCTTAAAATGAATTATAGAATAAAAATTGTAAATTCAATCGATATACCCGATCCTTTAGTACTTAAAAATTCATTATATATATATATATATTGTGTATGTGTATGTGAAAAAGGTAAACCTTATATTTTCTTTTCTGTTAGAATAATTTATAAATATAGGCTAATGAAAATCTAAACTATTCAATTCCTACTCATATTGACTTCAGTTCAGTTCAATTCAATTCAATTCAAATCGTTGCTATCTCCATACATGACTTTTATGTTATTTAATATTATGTAGATGGATTCAGTCGCGGATTATATATCATCACACAACCCATCTATCCAGTCATCATTTAGCATGATATGAATTTTAAGTGTAAAAATTTTTATGCCACGATCTGATTTTTATTACCACGATTTTGTTGTTATTGTAAGGTAAGGGCAAAATGAAATGGGGAAAATTCGCACACATAACATTAAAAATAAAAATTTACATTCAAAAAATTAAAAACAATATTTGAAATTTTGAAAAAAATTTTTCTCTTTATGGCTAGAAAAATTCGCAATTGTCATTTAGAGAGCATTTGAAAATAAGGATTTCTATAATTTTTAGTTACTTTAATACGAATAAGTCCTATTTATATGTAAATAATTTAAAATTATCCTTTGATAGAATTATGTCCTTTTAAAAGTGGTTTTTTAAAGAACATTTATTCGAATATTAAAATTGTAAATAGGAAAAATAATTTAAAAAAAGAGAAAACAAATATTTTCAAAATGGTTAAAAACTAAAGCTTTAGCAATCAAAATAGTGGGTTGACAACTGTCTAACTAACCAACCAACCACAATAGTTATTAGTTATAGAATAAACTAAAGAACGAGATATTTATTTATTTATTTCATTTTTGAATTCAAGAGAGCTAAAGTTCGTATAGATTATAGAGTTTGTAAAATTCACTGCAATTTAGTATCTAATTCTAACTAGGACTAATAAGAAGGAAACAATGTACATCTAAAACTAAAGCTAAACATAATTATATAAAATTAAATAAACTGAGAACTAGGTATAAGAGTTTAAAATTAACTTAAATTATATTTTAGATAAGGTGTAGGGACAAAATTACATAACATGATTGTATATATGTAATTTTGTCTTATGAAATTTTGTCCATATGTAATTTTGACTTTATGTAATTTTGTCTTATGTAATTTTGTAATTTTATACATATTTCTAAAAAATCTTAAATTTGTTGACGATAATATTCATTAATTTTATATTTAAATAAACTGATCTTATTGTATAGTCCCATTTTCCAAGTTGCTCTGCATATTTTCTATAGATTTTGAAATAAGTTTTTCCAAATTATCCGTTAGTGATAATTCAACCAGTTTTAATAGGTAAAATTTTTAGGATATGAAACTGGAGAGTTAGCGAATGTTACAAGTTCCTACAGACTTCTTGCAGTGATATCAAAAATATTGAACTAATAGCCAACAGATAGAAAAAGAAGGCCGTACTGAATGAACAATTGTTCAACCTTATAGTCTGTTCGGACTTTGTCATTAATATGGGACAATTCCAAACAAATGCATAGACTAGTATAGGCTTTCTGTACTTGCAGCTGGACATTATGCAAAACTTTAACAAAGATTAAAGAAGTAAAAGAAGAAAGTAAAGTTAATTTTTTGTTTTTGATTTCACTTTCATCTGAACTATACAATTAGAATGCATCTATGTAGAATTATAACTTGGATGAAATTGAATTAATTTATTAACGAAATTATGTAAAAAGTCCGCTGTAATGTACTGGATAAAATGTAAAAAATAAAAATTTTAAACATAAATAACTAGTTTTGAATTCTACTGCAAATATTATTGACATAAAAAAATATTACCATGTGTTGAAACATAAAATCATGGAAAACAACACCGACCATTGATTATTTCGAGTTTCAGAATCAACAAAAAAATTAAATTTTGTTAAAATATTATAAAAAAAATTAAAAATAAATATCACATAACTTACAAATTTTAATTTCAATGGAAAAATCTTTTTAAAAAAAGCGATCCTTTGAAAATGAAAATTTCAATTCAATACACAGGATATGTAATGAAAATAATATATATGTAAGGTATTACAGAATAAAAATATATTTTATTCTTCTTATCTTCATCATCTATTTGACGCTATTTACTTTCATTTCCATTGAAAATATTGAAATCAATTTTTTTTTCCAAGATTTAATTTTTTTATTATAATATAGAGCAAAACCGTTCATATAATAGGATTATAATTTTATTTATACTTAGGTACCTATATACCACCTCCCTTTTCTGTAATGTTATGAATAAATGGGTAAACTTATATAGGAGATTTATTTTCTATACAATATAGGATTTGGTTGATGATTTTTATTTATTTTTTTTTTCATTTTGTTGGAGTAAAAATTAGATACACAGACACACATTTATGATTCTGGTGATAGTGTGATTCTATTATATAATATTATCGTAATTTATGTATATGATCTTGAAATTATACTGCATATAGTCCTGTGCTACAAGCAATTAGAGATTTACTTATATTAAAATGAATATTTCAAGTTTTATCAAGTTTATTTCAATCTCAGGAAGTTTTATATTTTCACTAACTGTTTGTATAATCTATAATAATAATTAACAAGCATTTAAGGACCTGCGCAGTAGACACCTTTTCATTTTATCTCTCTTCTCCATAATGAACTCTTAATACATAATAAGTAAGTTTGTAAATAAAACAATAATGCGCACACAGTTGAAAATTTTTTAATCATAATGGTTTTATTATTCACCAAATACATTAAGAAATAGGTAGAAACGAAACAGAAAATGAGAAGTAAGGTATTTATGTTTTTTAACGAAAAAATTTTAATTTCAAAGCTTTTCATTAAAACATGAGTGTTTTCTGCTTTGTAATGAGAAGACTATATCAGTCCACGCAAGTTCCTGTCCTTTTAAAAACTTTAAATTTGGCTTTAACTTGAATTATAATTACTCAACAGGTGCCCCTAGTAGTTATAATTTAAACTGAATTCAAAGACCCATTGCATCAGCGATGAGAAACCAACCAGCTCTCCAAGTAAATTTGTAATTCTGGAAGACTTGTGAAAAACCTCGTTTCGTTGGTAGTCAACACAAGAATATTCTTCACAAAGCCCGGAAAACAAATCTATCTAAACGTGGGAGCGGGACTACTTCCGATCACCCACGTCCTCAAGAATGCGGGCGATTATTGCTGCACTAATTCAAAAGGTTTCACTCTCTTGAATCGTTTGGCTATATTTCTATTGTCCAGGAGCTGGACTACCTCGGCATTTATATGGTGCTAGAGCCTTTTTTTGTGACTTCTTGCAAGTTTCTGTATTTCTTTATCGACAGATTCTATTTGCAAATCTCTATGTAGATTATAGTTTCTGATGAACCAGGGCGCGTTCACAATGTTTCTTAGGACTTTATTCTGTAACCTTTGAAAAATATTTCTATTATTTTTGTTGCTGCATCCCCATAGCTGGATGCCATATGACCATACTGGTTCCAGTATTTGTTTATAGAGTAGAAGTTTGTTTTGTATTGTTAAGGTAAAATTCTTACCTATGAGCCAGTACATTTTTCTATAGCAGATTTGCAATTTTTCTTTTTTGTTTTTGATGTGAGCTTTCCAGCGAAGTTTCGCATCTAACGTCATACCAAGATATTTGACAGTATTTGGACTGGGTATTTCTTGACCATTCATATATACTGATTTATGGTAAATTTTTTTAAAAATTTAAAGAAATTTACTTCGTAGAAATAAATGGTTAATTTAACCATAAAAATATAACTTTTGTTTTTTAGTTTTTGCTTTTTTTTTGTCATAATTTTAATAACAAATATAAGAAAATTAAAAGAAATAGTTTTATTTTTAATCACATTTACCAATCCATATTAATAATTACCGGTAAATGTAATAAATTCTACTCATTTATCACATTTACCAAAATACGCGGTTATTATTAATAATTACCGGATTTATCACATTAACCGTAACATATTTTTAAATTGCTCCCATTTTAATTATATTATTCCATATACTATACTTAATCCATTGCCTCTTAAAATTCTAAATTCGGATAATATTTAAATATAAGCGTGCTTAATTTAAAAAATAGCTTTTTTTGGCTAAAATTACGGTCTTTTGATTATTTTTGTAAAAATCATGTTGTACTTGCTGAAACTGTCAGGAAATAAATATTTGAAACAACTATGTTGTGCAAAAATCTAGAGCATTTTATTTGATCTGAAATAAATATTTTTTTTATTTTTATCTAATTTACTGGCATTAACACCAGTATCACATTGATTAGCAGCTGGAATAATATTGTAATAATTTTTTTTTTTTTTTCAAAATTTGGTTTCTTGAAATTTTACAGCACTAAAATATTTATTATAAAACATACTCCTAGAACCCTTTCTAAATTCGACTACCCCAATATTTTCTAGTATTAGAATTTTGTTTTCGTTTTCATTATTTGTACGCCTACTACTTATTATATTTACATCCATTTTGAAATTTGCAATAATTTTGAGAAATGGGTTTATCTGCTTCACGTATTATTTTAATATGATCTAACATATTTGAAATGTCTGCTTGTTTTATACATACAGTAACGATTCTGCCCTGGATGACACTTAATAAATGCGTTAACAAGCTCAAAATACTTTTGCAAAATAATTAAATAAAATTAAACTATTACAATTCATAACATAGTCACAAAGTTCTGGTGGTTTGAATATCAAAGACTAAATTTTTAAGAAGAAATTTTAGTATCAGAGAAGAGAATTTTTAAATCAACATCACTCTGTCGTAGTCAAAAAAACTTTATCTATAAAGAAAAAAAAAAACAAAATCTATATCATGAAATCAATTTACTTTTTAAAATAAAATATTCTAATGTTTATAAAGCTAAAAGCTAACTGTATTATAAGTTAGGATATCTTAGGATTTTCTATTTTTTTTTTTATAAATATAGAAAATATTCATCTTTTCATGGTCGATCTATTGAACTGCAAAATACTCGTATTTACTTGGTTCTTTCAATTAACAATAAAATATTCCTTTTTTCATCTTCTCTTTCATTCCATGCATAATATATCTCTCTTTCATTCTATTTTAAAATTATATAAATTAATAATATAAGTATATATAGGTACACTCAATAAATGTACACTCCATTTGTATACTTTTCATTTAAATTCGAAAATCTTTATACAATATGGACGTTTGTTAATAGGGTGTTTCAAAAATAACAATTCACAATTTGAAAGAAAAGTTATAATTATTAATGTAATATAAGTATAACCAAAGACTATTTGATTCTGTTCTAAGTTAAGTTCCTAAATTTTTTTATATAAATTAGTCTTATACATAGCTATGATATTACAAATCGGAAAACACATATTATTATTTGAAGGTAGGTTAAAAATATTATGAATTTGAAATCTTGTAACAAAAATGCAAAACATATGTAGAGTTTTAATATTTATTTAATTTTAAAAATAAATAAATGTCTAAAACTTACTCTTCTGAATAAAGATTTAGTAAGATTGAAATTTCTACTTATAAAAAGTTGGTATATAAGTTGGTATAACAATTAAAACTAACCTTAGTATTAATAATTTTTAAGTAAGTACTAACTTGTAAAGAATAATGTAATGTAATGTAATATTGTAAAGAAAAAATGAGTTTATTCCATGAAAACCCAGAAAAATTCAGTTCATATTGTTATATATTATCCCAATTTGTCTAATGGATAGGATTACAGGACAATGATTATTTGATACACACGTCCAGAGGTATAACGGTAAATTTTTGAAATATAATTGTACAGTGTTATTTATAATCAAAACTAGCTAATTCATAAGTACATAATCTTCAAAAGAAAAATAACAAATATCTATAGTACTGCATTTAAAAATTGGCTACCATAATTTAGAAATGGTGAGTAATTACAATTTGTGTAATAACTGATGAATATCTTACTTGGAAGGAACAAATTAATGAGCTAGGAAATTGGAGGGTATATTAAAACTTATGAGCAAAAGATACTTGTACTTTAGTACATTTCATGCCATAATTATCATTCCCATCGTCTAATATTAGATTTTACAGCCATGATACAATAAAGTCTTTTTAATTCATAATGAGCTGCCAGTAGAGTTTCAACAAATAAAATGGTATAAAAAAATTTAAAAGTAAAAACGAGGATTATTTTATCCAGATGCCTCCGTTTTCGAATTACGTCAATGAAAGGCCTCAGTTTATATCCTCCTTATTATTTTTTTCATTCATATTATCGACAAAATGTAGCGCAGTTCTCAGCTGCAAAAAACCGATTAAGGTCATACTGTCGCAAATGTATTTGATTTCTACATCACGACTCCAATACAAATTAATTCTGGGTAGCTTCAAATTTCCCATAATAATATGAATCCCAACCAATTTTTGCATTTCCGCTTTGTCCACAGATTTGAAATTTTTCATATTTGATTGGTTAGCATACAATGTAGTGAAATAAATGCCATATCTTCTAAAAGCTTGTTCGGTATATATTTGCGGAAATAATATAAAGGAGATTCTTCATTACATTCAAAGTTACTTTGAATTTTACTCATGAACGGTACTTCATTCCCACAGAAACATTTGTGCCTCAATTTAACATTTCGTTTTGAAGTGGTAACGAACAATTGATCTAGTTCAATTCATTATTATTATTATAACCTACGTTATCAGCATTATCATTAATATTACTACAAAATATTATGAATGTGAAGGCCTTGATACTGAATTCTAGGATGCGTGATTTTTCGCCAGATGCTAAAATAACTAAAAATTTAAATACAGTGGTAACTTTTTTTTAACTGGGGAATTTTTAGGAACGAAGACTGTAGTTTCAAAACCGCACTGACATATATGGAAACTTACTTTCTACTAGAAAAGAAAAAAGAGACAACAAATGACAAAACCCTTTAGCACTTTTGTGTTTTAAAAATCAGGTAAATCTAATGTTGCATAAAAATAGAACACCCTGAATCCAACTTCCAAATTTTTCCTATAGATGGCGGTACATTCAAAATTACCGTTTACATTTCATAGAGCATAAATCAGTATTCTAATCAGTACCTATTTATAATTGATCATAGTCGATCAAAATGTAGACGGAAATTTTGAAATTATAGAGTTGCCATGTGTCCATTTATTAAATATTTGGTTCATAAAGATTAATTTTTGCTAAGTGTTTATTACGCTAAAAGTATTTTTACCAAATGTTTCTTTTGTAATGCGAATTTACAGCGAATTAGTTTTAAGCGAATAAACGAACAGATACAAATTAATAATCATAATTATTTCTGGAGCTTAAAGCTTTGGTAATATATTTGCAATTTTTATTTTTCATATATTACTGGCAAAGAACTAAATCTACTTATAAGAAAATACAAGTGCTGGAGAATCGACCCTATTTATTTGTGTACACATATTTTATTAAATTAAATATTTGCAATCAAACCTTCTTGTTGTTCTTCTAATTATATTAATTTGTAGGAGGTCAGTAAAAATATGATTCAACGATGTAGTTCAATACCGGCCCAAATATCGTACAAAATAAAATTTTCTTCTAGACAATTGTATAGCAAAAATAACAATATAGCAAGAGTAAGCTATAACAGTAAATAATAATATCTACTTTTGGAACAATAATTTACAACAATTGTTTGATACTCCCAAGACAGATATAGACAACACAAAATTAACACAAGAGAAAGTTATTTCCAAAACACCTTCCCTTTATAAATATAAAAGATTCGAAACGAAAATTTACAAAAAACAAAACAAAAATTAAAAATTTTCATTTTTTTTCAATAGAGCTTAAAATTTTCCTATGTGGCTTGGCTATGTTGTATTCATATTTATTTGAATAAAATATCAATAGATGAGTAAAAAAAAAATAAAAATCTCATTCTCAATATTGAATTAAATTCAAAGCATTATATTATTGATAAAAATGATGTGAGTGAAATGAAGGATGTTTTGTAGTGCAAATACCCAGTTATACTATAGAGAAGAAAATTTATTTCTAAAATAGAATTCAAATACTTAAAACAAAATCCTTTACCTACTTTATATTTTACATATTATAACAATGATTTTTTTTTTTTTTGTTTTTTGAAATTCACTTAAAGGGTAAGCCAGCTACTGGACACTTATAGTACATTGGATTAAAGTTCGATATTGATTCAATGATGATGATACGTCTTCTACTCTTATATACTTAAACTGAATACTGATTCGTATTACTCACATCAGTATTTTTTGTTGGTAAGTTCATATCAAGGACTTTTTACCTTATTTTACAGCTTCATTTGATTAATATTTACGATATAGATTTCCTTTTTATTTATTATTTTTTTTTTTATTTTGTTTACCATTGGGTCTGAATACTATAAATTCTATTGAATATACTTAACTCACTATACCCTATTTTCATATAATTTTTTTTTTATTATTGTTGTTTTTCTGTTTTCATTTTTCAAATTGAATTATTTACGATTGGATTTTTTTAACAGATTTAGAATTTTCTAATATTTCTGATGTGACGTATTCAATGTATAAATGTGTGTATATAGCAAATTCTATTTTAATCAATAATTTAAAATACATTCAAGGAATTCAAGTATGTTGATATGTTTTGTATATATGAGTATAGCATAAATATAATATGTATAAACATTTTGCAAGATTGTTGCAGTTTGAAAAATTACATTTTAAGAAAATATAATTTTGAACTAATAAATGTAACTAATTTCTATATACACATTACACATATATTATATACAATCAGTTATCCTGATATACATATAAATAATAATATGAAATTAAGTATAATAAGAAAAATTTAGAAGAATTTTAAAAATTTTATAATTTTATCATAAAAATATTTTCAAATTATTCAAAAATATCTAAGAATGAAAAAAGGAAAAACTGTATATAAACAGCAGAATGATTTCTTTGAATTCGTTTACCATAATTTATTTCTTTTCAAACTAAATGTAGGTCATGAATAATATTTAAATTTTTGTAAAATATTTCAAAGAAATATTCTTTCAGCTCCTTATTCATTGAAGACCTTGTAAGCAGTCGATTCACTCATATACTTTCTGTTCAACTGCTATTATATATCATTGTCTATTACTTATCACATATCTATATATTTTATTTAAATGCGTGTTAAACTTTTGCAATCTCTATATATCTAGTATCGTAATTTGTATAGGGTTGCATAGTACATGAATTAAATAAATATCAAAAATTCATTCCGTTTTCACAGCCGTTGACACAGCTATCCTGACATCGCATTCCAATACACGTTGAGCTTCCACAAAACTTCAGAATAACCTGCTAGACATAAAAAGCTGGCTAAAAACTTGGGGAATCAAATTCAATGAATCCAAATCACTATACATTACTTTTACCAACCGTAAAAGAAATTGTCCTCTAGTTCGATTCAACAACAGAGAGTTGGTATATGTTAAAAACTTAGTAAGTAGGTTAAGCTCGTTAAAGGGCCTTTTGTTCAAATCCAAAAATAAGATACCTCGTGAAATAAAATTAAAAAAATATTTTGCATTTGGTCATTGCTTATTATCTTATGGTACAAGTATATGAGGAGGTAATAATAATGTTCGCATTTTGCAATTATTTCAAAATAAGTTATTAAAAATATTTTGAACTTGCCTTTGTACTTATAGATTATACTCAGATAATCAAACTCTACCTATTAAAGGAATACCTCATAGTATCAGCGTGATATTTTAAATATATAAAATTATTAATAATGTTGATCACTCTAATATTACTTCTATACAGCGTCATAGTCATAGCTTTAATACGTCCAGGAACTGAAATGATATTAGGATTATGGGCGGTCAATCTCTACTATCATCTCAGAGAACCTGATTCAAGATTAGACAATTCTCTGCCACGAAAAATCAAAGATTTGTCAAACATAAGGTTTTTCACAAGGGAATTAAAACAATATTTATTGGAGCCCGGTTATTTGGATTTTATTACTTGAATTGCATGTTTAACGTTTCTTTAATGAATTAAATGGTTATTTTATTTTATTTGATTTTTTTTTATTTAATAATCTGAATTTAAATTTTGTAATTATCTATCTAACTATAATTTTTTTATAAATTTTTTTTTATTTTATTTGTGAATCTTATCAAATTTTTGTAGTTTTTTTAATTCTGTAACTATACATACATTAATTTTACTATAAATGTTACCTTGAATTTATTGTGAAATAAAAATTAAATAAGAATTAAATTTGAATTCGATTGTATATTATAATGTTTCAATAATGCCAATCAGGCGATGAAACAATACGAAAATTTATAATTAATAATTAATAAAAAAAAAAGTAAAGTTCAATTAACTTTACTGACTGATGGGATGCTACTCCAAGATGTCTTTATAGGGTGTAAATTAGCAGTATATAAAACTATTAATAGGTTAATCCAGAGTTACAGGATGTAGGTTTGGAGAACCTTTAGTAACTCCGACGTCGAAATAATTCAGCGTTTCCAATTTAACGTACTAATATCTATCGTAAATGCTGCCTCGTGGCCTTCAATACGCTCCCAAAGTATGTTTGCTTCCATATTCAAGGTGTTTTCTATCGATAGTTTAATATTACCAATAGATATACCAACTTCC
The DNA here is from genome assembly GCA_963942445.1 of Argyra leucocephala. Taxonomy (NCBI): domain Eukaryota; kingdom Metazoa; phylum Arthropoda; class Insecta; order Diptera; family Dolichopodidae; genus Argyra; species Argyra leucocephala. The sequence goes on from OZ012680.1 coordinate 67,579,096, forward strand.
GGTTCCGGTCCATAAATGTAGCCATCCGGTGATCTGACTGATGATCTGGTTCGATAGCTATCTCATTGTGATGTCATCTGTTGGCATGGAGAACTTTTTCTGCTCCTCTTCTTAGTCCTTCCATAGCCTGTGATGTTTGTCAGCCTTTGCTGTTTCATCCTCTAATATTTTAACAATTTTTAGGGCTTCCATTCTTACATAAAGATGCAAGTGTGGAAGGCCAAGAAGTATTTGTTTAGCCGCTGTAGGTGTGGTTCTAAAAGCACTTATTGCACAGAGGCACGCAAGTCTTTGTATATGGACAATATAGTAGTGATCAAAATGTTTTCATACCCCAAATAAGTCAATCAACAAATTTTTAAATATTGTATTTTCACTTAACTAGTATAAAATTATTTTTGGTACCATCATAACTTTGGTACTAATGTGGTTGAAGCCAAAAAAGTTTTTAAATGTAAAATTCTTACCTTGCTTGCTTTTATCTTGTTTTTTCAAATAAGATGTAGAAAAATAACATACATTGTCTAAAAACGTTAGATAACGTTTTGCTCGAGAACCCAACTAGTGAGTTATAAATCTCTAGAAGATAATTGATTATGGGCCTTATGACACGTCACCACAATATCGCTTATAAAATTTTTTTTTCGAATTTATTCTAAAAATAATGTTACTTAACCAATAAATTCCTTCAAAGGTGAATAATATTATCTATGAATCTATTTATTTATACAAAACTACAAAACAATAATGAATTATTAAATAATTCAAAGCATCCTTTAATATAACCATTGCATTCTTTTCATAGTGTCCTCTCAATTTGTTATTTAAGTTATGCTTTAGAAAATATTTAAAAATATTGTTCTACCGATAGACAGCAAACTATCATTTTTTATTATAACATATCTGCAGGATACTTCATAATATAAAAAACAAACTATATAAAAGGATATCCTTATAAAAAATCACCGAGTTCATTAATCCGTGTAGCCTTTCGATTGTGAATTTATGTTTTTTTTTTTTCACTTTCATAATATTATGATTTGTTTGCATATTGCATATTGAAATGATATTCAATAAAAAAAAATAAAAAACCCAAATACCTGAACAAAAAAAAAGGAAAAAAATTTTACTAACAACATAGACCAAAAAAATAAATCATAAATTTTGCTCCTGTCATGCCATACATCAAACAAAAAACACCATTTTTTTTTTTTTAATTTAATACCAGAAACTGTCATTACTAGTGATGGCGTTGAATAAAATTTTAAGTGCGGTTGAAAAAAATTACCTAACAGAAAAAATTAACAATAATAAAAAAATAAAAATTATTATACCGTCATTATTTTGCAGGTGAATGCTGCTGCATAAATGTAATTATCAGATAAATGAACAATTTTATGACATTTTGAAGATACAAAAAAAAACTCATTGATGTTCTGAGATTCAATTCACAAAGGAGCGAAATAAATTAAAAAAAAAAATGTTCGTTGCAGGTTTTTCCAAGCATGATGCTTGAATAATTAAATTTTATTTTCAATAACTGATCAATTTAATAAAAAATTGGACAGCTTTTGGAAAAAAAAATTAAATTTGATTATTTTAATTTGATTTTTATGTTCTATGATTTTTAAGAAATTAGAAAGGAGTTTTTTACCAATTCAATTTGGTTAAAGTGAAATTCAAAATCTTTTTTTTGTGGGGTTGTGTTCTTCAACTTATCTATTTTATTATAATTTAAGAGAAAGAAGAAGAAATTATATTAAATGCAAAATAACGTGATCCTAATTGATCGGTATGTAGAATAAACTTATATTGTGAGCAAATGATAAAAATCATTTGAATGTGCATTCGTAAAACCGTTTAAGCTGTTCAAAGAAAAATAATTTAAAAATGATGAAAATTTCCGGAATAGGGCTATTCTGAAGCAAATGTTATATCCGTGTTGTACCAAATGGTTATATCTGAAGGATACCTGGTGTATCCTTCGAGGACGCAAATGTTTTGATGTTTTTGTATATATTTATTTTATTTATTTATTTCTTTCAAATCTCAAGAGAGTTTCCAGCTCGTTTAGAGTATATTGAAAATATTGTTAACATCAAAACTTCATAACTTAAGACTAATTCGGATAATTCAAACAATTATCTAAAAAAAAAAAATTTTTTGTAATTAAAAAGTCGATTATCTTTAACAAACATATTGATTTAGTGATTTAGTTATACACATACATATACAAATTCGAGATTTTTATATTCAATTATTATATTTTTCTAACATTAGTACTTTGATTTCTTTTTTAATTTTAAATTTTGTATATTATCCGGTAGCTCGTTATATAGTCGGATGCTAGTGTTTATTACAGTACTCAGCACATTTAGATTTCTGCCATGACAAGCGCATTTGATTAGCTGTGCTGGTGTTATGTTGATGAACATCATTGTTGCATGTTAATTGTGTGTTTGACTTTATAATATTACTGTGTTTTATATTGTGTATATATAATATTTGTGTCATATCCCGAAAGTCTTTTAGTTTTAATATGTTATGGTATTGTATTAGTTGATGTTCTTCTATTTAGGCAAAATATGTTTTTTATGAATTTATTTTGTAATGGTTGCAACATGTTTAAATTTCTTTCAAATATGTTGCCCATACGCTTATACCATAAGGAATAGTGCTGTGGAAAAGACTGTAAATTGATATTTTGTAGGTTTTAGGTACCCTTTTCCCTATTTTTTTCCCCAAGTCAGATTTTCATTCACTATAATGCCACTATAATTCTATATACTTATAAGTTTTTACTTGATCTATTTTATTTTTATCATAAAATACCGAAATATCTAGTTTCATTTTTTGGCTTAATTAACATACTGTAATGTTATTATTATTATAATTAAACACAACCGTCTTCTTTTCTTACTTAACTTAGAATGCCTTTATTATATATTTTTTTATAAATTTATTAAAAACTTATTACTAATCATTTTATAATACAAAAAAATATACTTTATTAAATACTAACAAACTTAAATCTAAAACATTAAATTCTCACGGTTTTTTTGAAAGGTAAACGATCTATATTAAATTATGGAATAAAATTGCTTATGCAGCTATTACCTAGAATTTGATATTATGTTAGGTAATAATGCATAGCAGTATTTTTTATTAAGTTATTAATGTATAAAAAAATTAGAGAGTTTAATTACGAAATTAGGAATTTAAGAAATATGAAAAAGTAACAAATAAAATAATGTTTTAGGAATTTATTCAAAGTATGTATCATAAATTGATTAACTTACAATTTCTGATACTTTATACCTTTATATTACACCTCCTTTCCAACAAGAGGAAATTTTATTTTAAAGAAAAATAATTTTTATTTGAAAGAAAATTTTTGATCGTACCCCTATACATAGTTAAAATGAGCCTTTAAATTTTTGACAAAATAGTTTTTTTTTTCGAAGATGTGGCCATATCTTCTTATAACATTAACAATATTCGAAAGAAAGATAATTATTACTATTGTTAATTCTAATTAATGAGTTTTATTTTATTCTAGGTTTTTAAACATAATACAATTGTGTTAATAATACAAGCTATTTGAGAATATAATTTCTTACATAATAATAAAACTATTATCTTAAGGTCTTCAATCTAATATTTATTTTATATAATATAATAATTAATCTTATCTTGTTTAGCTTTGAAAAAGAATGAAAATTACAATTAAATTGTTAATGTAATATTATAAAAAAATTATTTTTGTTTATAAAATATAATGAATTTTAATTAGTAAATTTAATTTATAAATTTGACAATTCTGTTTTTATGTACAGTATCTTCATTACTTGTATCTATATTTTTAATTTTTATATTTGAACCTTCGACTTTTGTTATAATAAATGGTCCAATGTATAATGGATCTAATTTATGTCCATTTTCTTTTCTTAACAGAATCTTATCATTTATTTTGAAATTACTACACTTATGTTCGATATTCAGCAAAGAAAAAATTTCATTCATAATTTGATTTTTATATTCAGTACCTCTGTCCGTTAATATGCTTTTCATAGGACCGAACAGTAAAATGCAGCTTTCAACAATTGCTTTTGCAACGGTTTTAGCTTCTTTGTTAGGGATAGGTGATGTGATTAAGAACTTTGTTAAATCACAAATTATGGTAACTGCATATTGGTTATCATTTTCAGTTTTTGGAAAAGGTCCAATTGTATCAATCACCACTATATCAAAGGGTTTTTGTGGTGTGTTTGTTATTTGTAGAGGTTCTTTATACTTTACTTTACTTTTGTTGACTTGACACTTTCTACATTTTTTTACAAATTTGGCTATGTCCTTAGACATACCTTTCCAATAGTAATATGATCTTAATTTTGCATATAATCGTTTTTGACCTACATGTCCACCGAATGTTGGATTATTGTGATACCTTTCTAGTATATCGTTTATTTCTTTTTTATTATTTATAGTTTTTGGTGTAGTTGTTATTGCAATTTTTAAATTTTTTAGGGCCCTATTACCAATTTCTTTAAAATTGTTTATACTAATTTGCAATATATCGATATCTTCATTATTAATTTGTAATTCTTTTATATTCAATTTATTTGTTTCATTTTCTAATTCTTTAAAAAATATCTCTAATGATATTTTCAGATCTTTTGTAAATTTACTCATAAATTTACTCATCTTAAATTTAAGTATGCATTTTCTCTTAGAAAATATCTTCATAATAGTTTCATTGTTCATATTTTCTTGTATAAATTTTATTTTAGGAGTACTCCAATCTTTATTATTTTCATAAATTTTTATTGTATTATTATTATTATTATTATCCGATGTTTCATTGGTGTTTTTACGACTATGTTCGTTTGCAAGATTACTATTTTTATTTGTATTACTGTCCATAGATCTTGTTTGAACTTTCATAACTTTAACAACATTCGCGTTTAATTTTTCATGGGCTAATTTTAAATCTTTTATATTTACACGAGATAGGGCATCTGCCACTACATTTAATTTACCTTTTATATACTCAATTGTAAAATTATATTCTTCTAAATCTAATCTCATACGTGTTAATTTTGATGACGGATTTTTTAACGAAAATAAATAGGTTAAAGGTTTGTGATCACTTTTGACAATAAAATGTGTTCCATAAATATATGGTCTATAATGTGTTACTGCAAAGTGTATTGCTGCTAGTTCTTTTTCAATGGTTGATTTATTAAGTTCACCTTTAGTGAACGATCTAGAAGCAAATGAAATTGGGCAATCAACTCCGTTATAACTTTGAGTTAATGCAGCTCCTACGGCATCCTTAGAGGCATCTACTACTAAAGTAAATTGTTTAGAAAAATCTGGATAATGCAGGATAGGGGGTTTTAATAATGAAAATTTTAATTTTTTAAATGACTTTTCACAATTTTCGCTCCAAATGAAAGTAGCCTTTTTTCTTGTCAAAGAATTTAATGGTTTTGCTATTTCAGCAAAATTAGGAATAAATTTGCGATAATAATTAGCAAAAGCTACGAAACGTCGAGTTTCATCTTTATCCTTAGGAACAGGGTAATTAGAAATAACTTCGAATTTGGAATCATCTGGATATATTCCTTTATCAGTACATTTATGGCCTAAATATGTTACTTCAGTTTTGAAAAATTTACATTTATCAGGATTTAATTTTAAATTAAATTTTTTACAAATAGAAAATACTGCTTTTAAATTTTTAAGATGATGATTTTCTGAACAACCTACTACAATAATGTCATCTATATATAAGAAACATTGAAGAGGAGTTGCTCCAGCAAAAGCCAAAGACATCATCCTTGAAAAGGAATTAGGTGAGACGTTAAGTCCAAATGGAAGTACTTTCCAACGATATGATCCAGATTGTGTACTAAATGAAGTAATGTTTCTAGAATCTTTATGCAAAGGTACTTGATGAAAGCCTGCGGAAAGATCTAAGACTGAAAATAATTTAGTTCTACCAAGATTATCAAGTATATCCTCAATTCTAGGTAGTGGAAATTTGTCTGCAATTAATTTTTTATTCACCATTCTATAATCAACACACATTCTCCATTTCTTTTGATCTCCTTTTTTTGGTACTAATATTATTGGACTGTTATAGTTGGATTGACTTGGTTCAATCAAATTGTTGTCTAATAGCTTATTTACCTGTTTATCTATTTCGTCTTTTTGTGTATGAGCTTGCCTGTAATTCTTAATATAGACTGGATTGTTATCAACAACTCTAAGTTTTTGTTGATAGAAATTATTAACAGTCATTGGATCTGAGTCCAATTGAAATATTTCTGAATATTCGTTGCACAATTGAATCAATTTAGGTAAATATGCTACATTTGAATTTTTCGTAATAATTTGTTCTAGTTCTTTTATACGTTTTATACTTGAGTTATTTGGTTGTGGATGTATAATATTAAAATCAGATAAAGGTTGTGTCTTCAACTTTATATCAGAAGAAATTATTTTATTTATTGAGGTGGTATTCATAACGCGAACGAGTGGCTCTCGAGATGCAACTATCGTTCTTGGTATAAATACTCCTTCTGAAATTTCCTGATCTAAAATTAAGCAATCCTGATTTGTTTGTAACGAAAATTTACGCTCAACTTCACTGCGTGCTGGTAAAACAATTGAATTATCTTTTGGTCCAGAAAAAATTGGTATTTTTATAATATTTGAATTTGATTTAATTGAAACAGTCATTGCATCATAGTTTAAATTACATTTATAGAATTTGATGAAATCTTTACCTAATATACCATCAGCTGGTATATCAAAATTATCTGGAACTATATGTAATTCGCAAGACAATTCAAGATTTTGTATAAAAGTTTTTGTGTATACTGTACCTAAAGATTTTATACATGCTTGAGTTATGCCTTTAATGTTAATAATATGATTTTTATTTGGACTGAAAAGATTATTTATGGAAGAACTTTTTATTAATGAAATATCGGCTTGAGTATCTATTAAAAAGTTAAGTTTACAATTGTTTAAATTAGTATAAATTGTAATATAATCAGAAAAATTCAAATTTAGCGTGTAAATATTAACGATTTTTTCGTTTATTGTTCTACTTCCGTATTTGGATTTGCATTCCTCACCTGCCCATGTCCTTGAGGGGTGTTGCAGTTTTCCAGATACCTAACATTTCGACGATTGTTGTTGTTAGAATTGTTAAAGTTATTAGTTCTTTGACCATTATTATTTCTAAAAAGATTTCTATCATTGTTATTATTATTATAATTTCTACTATTATTGTTGTTATTATAATTTCTACTATTATTATTATTATTTCTATTATTATTATAATATCTATTATTATTGCCATTATTATTATAATTTCTATTATTATTATAAGCAAAGTTTGTATTGGTCCTAAAATTTCTGTTATTTATTTGGTAGGACAAGACTTGCTTTTCTTTATTCTCTATGTTTATTTCAGTAACAAATTTAGCTATGACTTCTCTTGGGTCACAAAATTTAGTTGATGCCAGAATCGATTTTACTAAATCGGATCTTGCGGAAGACCTACACATTTCCACAGTTTTTTCAATTGCCATTTCTTTAGATTTGTTGTTACTTATCCCCTTCCATCACCAAAGATCTTTTGAAGCATTCTGCTAGATCTTCAGCTTGTCTACTAAAATCTTGTACTGATGTTCTTTCTATTTTCAGAGCTTGCATCCTACCTTCTATAATCTTTGAGCTCTCTGCTTTTATACTTAATTTCAGTGTATTTATTATTTCATCCACTGAATTAATTTGATCACCTAAACATTCTCTTGCTTTTCCTTCAAGTTTAGATAAAATAAATGATTTTAGTAAGGATTTAAGTTCATCGTTAGTTGCTATTACATATAAAAAATTCACTGAGTCGATAAAGGATTGCAGTGCTAGAGGATCACCATTATAATTACGGTTAATTGTCGATGATGACAATTTTAAAAATTCTATATGGGAAGGAGCCGCCATTTTTATAATATCTTTTTCTTCGTCTGACTCTTCTTCTATATCATCTAATATCGAGTCTTCTAGTTTAGACATGCAACGGATGTTAGGGTCTACTAATTCGAATAAATTTTTGGGAATGTAATAGTCACAATTTAGGATTTTATATTCTCTTTCAATTTTTTTCTAGCATAAAAAAAGTGATTTTTTAATAGTAGTTGGTCACTATTATTAACACTATCCCAAAGTTTGGCTATTTCTTTCAGAAAGTTGTTATATCTGTTTGTTATTCTAATTTTATTAGCTAAAAGAGTCGATTCTTTAATTGGCACTTTTTCTTTAAGGACGGTCTTAACAGATTTTAAAAACTCAGAGCGTGCAAGTTTTAAATCACTGTCCATAAATTTAATAAATTAGATCTTAATATATTTTAATATGGTAATCACCAGTAAATGCTGATTCATTTAAATTAAAATTCTAAGTACTTACATTAAGTCGAAAATCAAATTAAAAAAAAAAAATTTCAATCTTATAATATAATTTTATTTAAAGCACATGTTTTTTTGTTTTTCTTTTTATTTTATACTTAAAAATAGTTATTACATATTAAAAAAAAATTAAAATTTGTACAAGTTTGACTTATCTTTTTATACGTCTACTCCTCCTGTACCATCGGTAAAATTGATCTCCTGTACTTCCTTTTTAGATTTCTTCTCTGCGCCAAATGAAACTTATATAGTATTTTTACTATTTTTATTGTTAAAAGCACACTTAATAATATAATTATTATTTGGTCACTATTATTGGGCTCATCAATGTTGATGGTATTATTCACTTCCCCGTTTGAATCTACGTTTTTGGATTGGGTTTTACCCATTTTAAAATTTTAGTCTACAAATTTGTTTTTGTTTTTATTTTCATCTTATTTTATATTAGCGTCGTGTTAATTATATTATATTATAATACATATTATTACGTATTTTGTTTTAAAAAAAAATTTATAGTTCTTATAATTATTTTTAATAATATCACTTATATGTAATATACTTATTAAATTGTTTTGTTTTCTTTTTTTTTTTTGTTTTTTGTAATTATGTTATTAATATTTTCATAATCATAATACAATATAAAAGAACTGTTGTTTTTTTTCAAAAATTGTTTTAATTAACCCGCGGTTTGTATCTTAAGATACAGCTGTCACGGTCGCCATGTAATGTTATTATTATTATAATTAAACACAACCGTCTTCTTTTCTTACTTAACTTAGAATGCCTTTATTATATATTTTTTTATAAATTTATTAAAAACTTATTACTAATCATTTTATAATACAAAAAAATATACTTTATTAAATACTAACAAACTTAAATCTAAAACATTAAATTCTCACGGTTTTTTTGAAAGGTAAACGATCTATATTAAATTATGGAATAAAATTGCTTATTCAGCTATTACCTAGAATTTGATATTATGTTAGGTAATAATGCATAGCAGTATTTTTTATTAAGTTATTAATGTATAAAAAAATTAGAGAGTTTAATTACGAAATTAGGAATTTAAGAAATATGAAAAAGTAACAAATAAAATAATGTTTTAGGAATTTATTCAAAGTATGTATCATAAATTGATTAACTTACAATTTCTGATACTTTATACCTTTATATTACAATACATTTTGTTTTGTTCACATTTACTGTGAATATGTACACACATATTCATTTATATACTAGTTTCATATCTAAATTAATTCCTACTTCTAGGTTTGTGTATGTGTTTTCATTACATATATAACCACTATATCATCTGCATACATAAATGGTTTACCATATAGCTTCTAATTTGAAAAGGTGCTTATATTGAAAATAGGACTGGACCAAGTGAGCTACCTTGGATTAGACCGAAGTCAATTTCCGATTCTTTACTTTTTATATTATCACATTCAGTGTATTGCTTTCTGTCTTCAAAGTAGTTATCAAACCATTTGTACTCTTTACCTTTCACGCCATATTCGTATAGAATTCTTAGCGTGATAGTTCTATCTACTGAATCAAATGCTTATGTAAGGTCGAAAAAGACCATACATATCTTTTTTACTTTGCTAATTTCATTCTGCGCAAGTGTTATAACATCAAATAATGTAATAGAAGTGTTTGACTTTTTTGTAAAGCCATATTATAATCTTGGCAACAAATTATTTTGAGATAAATATTCAGTAAGTTGATTGCTTATATAGGTTTCAATTATCTTGCTAAAAATTAGACTTATTGAAATCAACCTGAAGTTATTAACATATGCTTTTGTCTCCGGATTTTTTATATATTGGAATTACTTTGTTTGTTTTTAGTGCATCAGGCATACTACTCTGGTTCAACTAATTCCTGCTTAAACATTTTGATTATTGGCATTCTAATTTCATCTGCACCACTGCTATTAGTATTAGATAGTTTTTCTATGAGTCCAAGAGTATCTTTTTGATTTATGTTTTGAGATGCATTCTTCTATCTGTTCTGTTACATGGCACATAAATTGATTTAAAATTTTTTTCCACTATTTTTCCAATATTGCAGTATTGGCATTTTTTAAATAAACTAAACATATTCCAATCTGTCATATTCTTAATACATTAATTGTTATTGTTATTTATATGATTCTTTGTATAATCATTCCTTCCGACAATTTCAACTAGAAAAAGCTTATGATCTGATATATTTGTATTTAAATATGTAATATTATTTTATTTATCAATTTGTTTTTTAGTATATGATCAATGCAGGAGTTTGAAACTGGTCTTGTTACAGAGATCAGAAATATAATACCAATCATCCAAGTGTGAATCCAATAAAATGAAAAATTAACTTATACTGAGTATATAATAAAGCCTTCTGATCTATACATATTTTTCTAATAAGATAATGGTCTGAAAAATATTCTAATGTTTATGGGATAATAGATATTACCGTTATAGAGATATTGTAGTTCAAAGTTGAAAGCTTTTGAAAAGAAAAAAAAAAATTCGTGTCTTTCTTTAAAAACTAAATATCTTAAGATTTTACCAAAAACTACATCAATATTTACATTATTTTAATGGTCTCTTTAGCTCATACATATTATATGTTTATATCGTATAGTTTAGAACCGAACCAAATATGTATAATCTAATGTCTAATACATCAATAGATGTAATGGTTTATATAAGAAAATATCCAAACAACATGTATGCTGTTAAATGTCCTTTTCGTCCTTAATGGATAAGTAGTACCATTACAGATATGAGATATCTATTTTTGAAACACTGCAAACGCCAAATATTTGTTAGATGTAGTTATTGGATCATTTGCTCCTACGCAGGTACAACATTTACTTCAGAGTGCTCCAAATTAGTGTGATTTAAGCTACAGTTAATGTTTCACAATACGTACGTAATTAATTTTGACTGAAAGTATTATATTATAGCTTTGGCTCTATTACAATTTGATGTCTCGATAATTGGAAATTGTAACACCGTCCGGCTATAACATGTTAGGATCAAAATAAAAGGAAAAATAAATAATTTTTTTTATGTCATCTTCAATATGAATGCATAAGAATTATTTCACTTTTAGAGGCGACTGCAAAATAAAAAGAAAGAGAACTGCTATAAAATAATAGCTCCATTGCTATTATTTAGTGAAGTATTCATGAGTTATATTAAAGAAAGGTTAGAGGAAGATGAACTTATACCGATAATTTGGATGTGGAATATAGACGATATTATCGTAATACTAAAAACAATAGATAATAATGTACTACATCAACTGAACAAAATATATAACAATATTTCATTATTCATTAGACATATTTCATTTCACAATTTATTATGATATTATGGAGATGATCAAATAAAATGAAGAAAATCAGTTCTTTGGACATAAAAATAATGCATTAAGTTCGAACATAAAATTCGATATCTTCAGAAAAGAAACTACTAAGCAATGAATCAACTTAATGAGGTTGAGGTCAAATCATCCACATAGACAAAAGGTGACATCATACACGTACGATGGTCGCTGGATTAATAACTGCTTCATTGTCAAGAGATTGAGTAACTGTCAGAATTGAAAGAAAATTGTCGGAACAACTTTGATTAGAATAAAAATTCTATATTAAACACACACGGCAATAAAAAGCGTATAATAATGAATAAAACTACATAAAAATTGATAAGAAAGAAACTGTACACCGTATCAAAATGGATAGCATAATCTAGCTGGTTCAAACATAACAAGGATGTGGATCAACCAAAAAGAAATCATTTATTTGCGCGAAATCTAAGAAAATTTTCAAATAACATAATTTGGAATTAGGAACAATTAATATAAAAGCTTTAAAAATAAGTAGCATACTTGGATTATCAGAAGCTAAAAAGAATATAGAAGGTGTCCAATGGTACATTCAGAATATCATGGTAAGATTGTTAAAAACCCTAATTACAGTTTGATTCCATGAACATCTACGTGAAGCCGAATTAGAAAAAAAAGAAGTATACTACCAGTTTTAGGTCAGCAATTATTGTAAAGTAAATTATCATTGAAGAAAATCATTAAATTAATAAAAATCAATTTACCATCGATAAAGGTGGTACAAAAAAAAAAGAAAAATTGACAGATACAAAAGCTTATCAATTTCAAGGGAACATTGTATAGATAATAGATTGAAAAATGATTTAAAAAATTGATAAGCATTGCTATTTAAATGAATATTTAAACATAATGTACAATATTATCTATTATAGATTAAAATGAGCCAGGGAGAGATTTTTATTCTCAATATTTTGTAAAAATAATATTTTACAGTACATAAAAAAAACTTAATTTAATTCTGTTATTTTTATCTTAGTCTGAGCTGTGTGATCTCTAATATTTTATTGTGTGATTTTAATGTGTGATTTTTAATATTTTAAAACTTTTACATTGAATTTGAATAAAAGGAAGTAGATGGGGATAGAAGAATTATATATTATACAAGAATCAGCGAACAGAATAGTCGCATAGGCTGCAAGAGCCCTGCAAATCTTTCAAAATCAGGAAATATATCTGAAATTATTGTAGTTTATTGCTTTTGCATCTTCACCAAATAGCCTGTGATTTATTCGGTCTTTGTAGAAGATTCGTGTCAGATAACGAAACTCTTTTGTGACGGTCGTTAGCCAAATTTTTCTATCTAATAAATCTATAAATCTAAAACAAAATGTATATTCAGTGTATATGTATGTATATTTGCTTATCAAAATTTATCTTTCAATATTGAAAATGTTCATTATTTGAATCTCTAGCCATAATGATAATATTTTTTAAGAGTAAAAAAATGTAACTTTTAAACATATGTGATTTTCAGATTTTCCTTTTTACTGTCCGTTAAATTTGTACTTTGCTTTCTTTTTGTTTTATTATTTTTTTTTAAACTTATTTTGAACCCATTACAAGTAATTTGATTGACATTTTCTAATACCTTGTTAGTTCCAAACTTTCAGTTTATTCCGTTTATCATACTTATTTTTAAACACTTACATTGCCACAAACATGGGACTACTTTAATTTAATCCCTTTCACACAATTATTTTAACTATATACAAAAAAGACAATTTTTACTAGGTGACTTTGTATGGCAAAGGTAAATATAAATAAAATCTAAAAACTTTAAATTCACCTGTGTATCTTCTGTGTAAACAAAAAAACAAGAGGAACAGAAAAAATGAGGGAAAAAAATATTTTAAATGTTTATATATATACAAACATATGCACTTGTGCTATGAAGTATATAAATATATAGTGTAGTCCCACCTGACAAACTAATTTAAGTGCTGTCATTTACTTCTAATGATAAACGTCTCTGTCCTGACATAGACAAATACCTTGTCATAATTTTTTTGGCACCTATTTTTGTAAGTATTTGGTATAACCTAATGGAACTTCTCGCAAAATATATGAGGAATATTTTTTTTTTTAATTCTTAGATTAAAATTTTTAGAAATTTTTTATTTTGGTAATTCGTAAAATTTTTTAAATTTATAACTTGTAAAAAATTATCGTAGCCTTAATACTTGATTTTGGTAAAATTATATAGGTATTGTGTCGTTCAGGACTCTTTTGTTAATTCACATTTATTTATTATTGATAAACCTACAAACAATGTCTTCAGAGGACAAAAGGTAAAGGTTTTTAAAAATGTTATCATCCTAATAATAAAAATCATAATAATTCCGGTAGAATAACGGAAAAGTTTGTCCTAGAGCTTTTATATTTATTCCTTGTCAAAAACATGTTATATAGAAAAATATATTAGAAAAATTATAATGACTTATCTGGTATTTCATAAATTTAACAAATTAATAGTCTTAGCTGATTTATCTGACAAGATTGATTTTAGTCTACTTAAGTGCTTATTTGAGAACTTGAATGTAGCAGAGGAAGACAATGACAGTGGCAAAAATAAGGAAATTATTTTTAAATCAATTGCTAAAATTTTTTGTTACCCATAAGTAGAATCCTTAATTGTGGATCTATTGAATTTACAGACCCACGAATATTCAATTGTAAAACCTCTAGTTGGTAGTATTAAAGAAAGACTTATGCTTAAAATTCGCATAATATCCAAATTATTTAAAACAACTATTTTTTTTTTTTTTTTAAAGTTGAGGGATCTTGGACTTAGATTCAAAATCACGGCTATAATTTTTTTTGCAAAATATGTATATTATATACATATTATAAGTACATAATTGAATTTTAAAATTTGGATTTTCTTTAGGACTACATTTTTAGTACTATCAATTACAGTTTTTAAAATTGTTGAATATTTGTGGGTACTTTCGAGCAAAAACCCAATTCATCCATAGAACCCTAATGATAATATTGGAGTTTGTTAAGACTTAACATCAGAATTTGTGACAAAGAAAACTTCGTACCAAAAGTTAATGGATATAAAAAAATTTGTACTGAATATTTTCAGAATTACAGTGCCATGTAGTATTCATTGAGCCACTAATACATATAGTTTTATCCTAAGTTTCATTATAACGTTATAACTTTGATTTACTAGACCTTACTAAAGTTTGTATATATAGGGTTTTCCAATAGGGATTATACATTTTAATAATTAAAAAAAAAACACATAAATTATTCAGTGGCACACAATATTTTTTTTATTTGAAAGTTTTCATTATGCCATTATGTATGGAAAATAATATCACTCAAATTACCACCACGACTTCTCGTACATTCTGTCCACCCAATTTTCCATCACTTTTGCACATAAATTTAGCTTATGTCATCAATAGCACGTTCAATGTTAATTTTTAATTGCTCAATTGTTGTTGGATTACCAGCATAAACTTATGACTTAACATAATCCCCAAAGAAACAAATCATAAGGTGTTAAATCACACTACGTAGGAGGATAATTATTAACTGGACCATTTGTTGACATAATTTCACCACCAAATTTTGTTTTCAATAAATAGATTGTTATGTAATATATAATCCACGTAACATTTTATTGTTATAAAAACAAAATTATTGCTACAAGACTTCTATATGACTCCCGATAAGCACTAAAGGTGTTATAATGATGTTTTTATGGGAATAATGTGATTAATATTGCTATAAGAATGTTCTTATAGCAATTTCGGGAGTTGTTATAATGGGATTTTCCGAAAGTGTTATAGCAATGTTTTTATAAATCTAAAAGTGCGTAATCCTATATCAAGAGTTAAAGTGTTGTTATAAGAATAGAATTGCTAGAATAGCAGTAGTGGTGTTATTATTTTACTGTATTCCTGTTACTAATAAACTTACTGTAGCTTTTAGACAAATATTTTGTGACGGTAATTATTTTCTACAAACGAGGTAAATTTTTTTTAAATAAACAAAAACTGAAAAGTTTCATTTTGCATTCTTTTCGCAAAAATATCATTTTTACTTAAAAGAATAATTTATTAAATATCAAATTTGATGTTATGCATTAATTAACATACATTTTTAAATATTTTAAAGATGCAAGTTACAAATATATTTTCTTTTATTTATTTAAAAATTGGTTGTTTTTGAAGGGCAATGTATTTTTTCAAAGTATTTTTATAATAAATGTCAATGAAATTTCATTCCCAGCCAATTTTTGCATTTTGTTCACAATAATTATAAATATTAATACAATTATTTTTGACCGGAACACATTATTTATTAGTAAGACATTTTTTATATTATTAACTAATATCTATCTCCCTTTCTCAGGAAATAAATATAAACTCCATAAAATTATTATTTTAAAATTAAAAATAATACCTTTCTCACACTCGCACAACATAAATTATTTCACATGAATATCATTTCAAAATAAAAACATATATACTATTACATGTATACTAATTCTATAACAATATTACAGCACTTGCTCCGGTGCCTTACAGGATTCTCCATTTTAGTGCTATAAAGTATTTATAGCCTTTCGCAGCAATTACGGATCACTCAAATTAACACTAATACTGCTATGAGAGTGTTTATAATAGTGTTATAAGAGTGCGCAAGAGTCTCATAGCGATAAAATTGTTACGTGTGGTAAGGTGGCTGTGTGGCAAGTGACTTTATCTGGATTAATGGTGTCTGAACAGTTTCGCGCGGATTTGCAGCATTCAAAATTCTGCAATGATGTTTGTTTACATAACCGTTTAAACTAAAATGAGCCTCATTAGTGTTTTAATTTTAATTGTAATAAATGTTAATATAAATAAGTAATTAAATAAATAATAAATATGTCGTAAAATTAACAGTTTCAAAAGTTGTACCTAAAGTAATAATTCCTGGAAATGGGACAGTTCAATAATTTTATTCTAATTAGTAAAAGGCAGTTATTAATTTTATATGAATACTCATAATTTCCTCTTTAAAGTGAAAATTATTTTTCAAATAATAACTTTTCGTAGGTATGGGATTATCTTTAACACAAATGTAGTGAAATAGGCTTTCATCTGGTTCAATTTAATTATGAAAATAAAATATTTAATAAATTCATAGTTTTACCACAACAGACGTCTCATGGTTGTGTTTCCTATTAACTCTGTTTTAAAAATTCGAAATTAAAATATGTACCAACCATACTTTTACAATATTTTCTTAATTTTAATGAAAAAATAACACACAATAATATAAAAAACCACACACAACATTCTTTTGTTTGTTTTCATGACACAAAGCAATTCAAGCAAAAATTCAAATTTTTCCAAAAAATAATAACAACCATAGAATTTAGGTAAAGGTTTTAGAAAAAATAATATTTTGTTAATTAATTTTTTATTTCTAGATACAAAAAAAATTAAATACTTACTAAAATTTAAACGGTGTTACAATACCGTTTTGGCTTACGTTTCTGGAAATTCAAAACTTTTTTCAATTATTCCCATAGAACAGGAGTAAAACTTTCTAGCTAGGACACACTTAATATGAAACTAGAACTCTCTGAAAGTTTTCGAATTTACCAATTTTACAAAATATATTTTTGGACTTACATTAAGCAATTGTCAGTTATTCAATCAATCACATACCTTTAGCAATGAGTTCGAGTAACGCCCTCCATTCGAATTACAGAAACTTCATAAATACAAAAAACATCACACCTTGTTAATAGAAATGATGTCATGAGCGAAATCCAAAATTATACAATTTACAATTTATTTTAGAAGACCATTTGTTACAACAATACTGCATACCACACTTTACTATAGTCTTATAACGTTGTACCCGCTGCGTGGCGCAGTTGTGGTAGGTAGAGCGCAGTAGGTAGAAAGCAGAAAAGCAGGCGCAGTAGGTATAGTGCCAGCTTTTCAATCGAAAGGTTCCAGGTTCAATTTTCGATTAAGTAAAAAAATGCTTTATGAGTTTTTCGATTTGGTCCAGTACCCTTTGTCACTGGGATAAAATAAAATGAAAAAAAATAATTGAGAGTATAATCTGGAACAAATTAAATAAAATTGAGCTAATCTATTTAAGAAGGCTTAGTTCCTGATAATAGAAGTAGTCTTTCACATTTAATGAGTTGATGAGAGATGAACCAGTAATTTGCTAAATAAATGCTCGAAATATTGTACATATTGTAGTATAAACTTGGATTACCGTGTTTAATTAAGCACGAAAAGGTGATTCTAAGAACATAAAAAAAAATAAAATAAACGCAAAGGCAAATAAAATTTAAGATGTCTTAGATATAAAATAAAGTACTTTAAATGTAACAACTTAAACAAAATGCATTAAAAAGTCATTTAATATGGTATACTGATGATGCGAATTGTTTTGTACGCCAGTTGCTCACTGACCCAAATATTCACGGATGAATAAATACCACTTCACACTTATTAAACTAAAACATTACTTTTTTTATTTATTTTTAATATAAATTTTTATTTATAATCTAAAAAAATTTTTTTTGATTCACCGTGGTGTTCAAAGTTGGACTGGAAAGTTTACATTACAAACATTTCCTTTAATTTAAGAACCTACCAGTTATCTCCATCGTTGATGCACAGTAGTAGCCATAGAATATCTTGTTCGGCTATGAAAACAATACATTAAGTTACAATACCTACTAATATATAGCGATATGAGGGTTCTACAAGAAGTTATAAAAACCACTGTTTGAAAAACAACTGCTTCGGATATGGGAAGTTTTTCGGAAATATAGTAGCGTAAATAAAGCGCGGGAGCTATTAGTGATGTAGCATAAATAAAGCCGCGGGATATAGGAACTCTTATATTATTACCTTCTATTTTTAACAAAATTAAACAATAGAAACTGAATTAATTGTTTAATACACTATCAAATTGTATATAAACGTAAGTAGTTTTGTTGTTTATCTAAATCAATTATATCCAGTTGACAACGAAATAGTTTTGTTGTTACCATCAAGATACTTATATCCAGACTAAAATAAATTATGATTGCGACTGTTAGCATTTATTTGTATGGTAACGAGTTATATGTAATTTATCTGAAACAATTTTGTTGCAACTTACCAACGAGTATTACAGACCAAACCGATTAAATTTTAATATTATGCATATTTACCGTTATTTCTTCTTGTAATAAACTTTTGATTAAAAAAATTAGTTGAAGTTTTTTTGTTTTACATCAAGGTATAAACAAAATGTTTTTTTTTTGCCATATGTGATAAGAGAGTATAGAAAAGTAGCACAAATATTTTGTGTTGGTTTGACGTATGTGAAAACTGGTCAAATATTCGTAAATTTTTTACGAAATTTTTGTTTCATCGACTTAAAATTACAACAAGGGTTTAAAATTAGAAGGTTGCATCTATATAATATACAAAAATAGAAAAAAATTATTGAACTGGTTTTAAGAATGTAATTCGGCAGGTACGATAAACCAATGATCGTGCGACGTGCTGGCGATGGGTTGCCGCAATTTGATAAATTAAAATTTTTGTATGTTAAAATGAGTTCATGTATTTTCAAATGAGGCATGGAGTGAAAATTTCAATTAAAATTTCTGATGAAAAAATTAAAAAAATAGAAAAAATATTTAGTTTCGCTACGTCTCCAAATATCTATCATTTAAAAGAATAATAATGATAATCAGTTGTGAAATGGTACAGTTATTTGTATCGTTCGTTTTGCGTTTTACAGATATGATATGAATAATTGAAATTGTTTTATTATAATTATTATAGCTTATACAAATTTTTTCTTTCTATTAGGTATTATTTGACAAATAATTTTCATATTTTATTTTGAATTTTCCTCAAATTATTTCTTTTTATTTTCACAGTTTTTTCTTACCTAAGCTATATTTAATACGTAGACACTATAAATAGAAATTTTCTATTATTCAAAATTTCTTAAAAATTTAAATTTATCAAATTCAATTCGTTTATTTCTTATTTTTTTGTTTGTTGTTTTTTTATTTTTTTCAACTTAGAAAATATCAAATTTTACATATATTTTTTCTTAAATAACTTCCAAACAATAATATTCTAATACCCAATAGTACTTATAGTTATCCAATTATTTTCAATTTTATGCATTCCTATTCAATATTCTGATTACGAGAATACAATGTAAGTAAGGGAGTTGTTTAGAAATCCTAACCATAGTATTCAAAACCAGAAATCGATTTGTAAATCTCATTTTATTTTTGGTTGTTTTACTTTTTTTTTCTTTTCGTATTCCAATTTTTGACCAAAAAAACTCCAAAATCTCATAAAATCAGATACATATACACAAAAGGATTTTTCCCAAATGCCTAATAACCTAAGTCCATACAATATATTCATCCAATTATGAAGCCTTGAATATTATTGTTCTTTTTTGTTAGTCAGTATATGATTTGCTATTTTATATTATTATGTATAGCTATGCAGGATATTTCTATTTTATATTTTCTTCTATTTAAATTATGTATATATACGTAGATATATGTATACACTGTAAACACTTATAGATTGATAGATTTCAATTTAAAATGTATTTTATTCTTCATATTGTGGAAATAATCCAATTTTTTGTTTAGAAAATATATTTTCATACAATGAAATATTATGAATGAATCGAAAATGAGGGTTCTATTTCTGTAAAATTTAAAGTAAATTTTTCAGTAACAGAATTAATATAATAAAATTTTTTGTATATCTACCTATATTTGTATACTATAGTTAATCTAATAAAAAAGTCACTTACGTAAATTATCTTCATCCTATTTACTTTTTTTTTTTCAATTTTCTATTAAAAATTATGAATTTTTCGATCCTTGTTCGTACTCCTATAGATTGTAAGAAATTTTTATTTATAATATTGATTATTGTGTTCTATACAGTAAATGAGAAAACCATACTTGTATTGAAGTTTTAATTGCAATGTCATAGTAATGATTTTGAAACAACAAAATTTTAAAACTACCTACTTTTATAACAGAAATGTAAACTAATTTTCTTTATTGCAATCGGACGATATCAAAAAGCTCAGTTACGTATTGATTTACTTAAAATCTAAACAAAATTAGTTATTTATAATAATACAAATAAACTTAATTAGAATTTCTTTCTTTGCTTTGATAGTAAATTATGTTTTTTATCTCAGTATAGTTTTGCCTATCAGGAGTTTTGTGTTTCATTTTTTAGTCTGTCAAGGAAAAAAATCTTGAAAAATTCTTATGGACAAATTGCTTTGACAGGAATGTTAATTTTTTAGTAATAGCTTGGATATGTTTTGATTTGATCATATTTTATGTTTGGTAGAATCAAAAAGTTTTAAATATAGGTTTTACTTGATTTCTTTGACAAATATTGTAACAGGCACTAGCATTGTATTTTCTTCTCTTTCCTTTTTTAACCTTTTGCTTAAATTTTTTAGTGATTTGCTGAGAGTGATGGTGATTTTGATATTAGATTGTGAAGATGGATGACTGAAGCAATATCTTCAAATTGGTCTCCTGTGTCAATTGTGGTCTTCTGTGTTCTCCTTTGAAATTTAAATGTTCATTTATCATCAATATTCAGTTATATTATTATTTAATAAAAGGCTTTGAAAATTTACAAAATTTCACCTGGACTTCTGAAGGAACTCCCGCGTAAGGCTATCCTTACGCTAACATACGTATTCAATGCATGTATTAGGCTGAAATATGTACCAGAGTGCCTTAAAGTGGCTCAGGAAAGTCAGCAAGCGAAGTTGTAACACCAAATATTGACATGGCAGTATTTGCAGATGATATGGCTCTAATGGCCACAAACACATCGGGGAGTCAAGCAGTTGAGCAATTTCAAAAAGGACTCGATAAAATCAGTAAATGGACATAAAATTGGAAAATATAACTGAACGAGGAAAAATCAGTTCATATCACGTGTATATAAACAACATACAAATTTCAAAAGCAGAAACAGTAAAATACCTTTTATTACATCTAGATTTGCGCCTGAACTGGAAACAAGCAAAGACAAAGCAAGTAGACAAAAAGCAATGCAAATGAAGCAAAAGATAACGGATATATATTGGTTAAGAGAAAAACAATCCAAACTAAGCTATCATAATTATATAATAGTATAACTAAGCTCATTTGGATTCATGATAGCCAGCTTTGGGGTTGCACTAAGAATCTAACTTATTAATTATACAGCGCTATCAAAATTAATTTCCTTAGAACTATAACAAACGCATACCGGTATGATTCAAATGATGATATCTACAAAGGTCAATGAAAATATTAGCAACCATGCTCTGAAACATGAACACAGATTGGTTCAACAAATCAATTCAAAGGCGATTGAGATATTAAATTGCACAGAAAATATAAGAAGGCTGAAAAGGCCCACGATTTAGTGATATTAAATAAAAATATATGGGAGCAGAAATATTGATTCCTGTAAGATTTGACTATAAATAATAACCTAAAGGTTGTCAAAAAAAAAAAACAAAAATTGGCTTGATTAGATACTTATTTTGTTTGTTTATTTAAATTATTAATTAATTTTAATTAATTTATTTACTGGGGGATAAAAATATGCAAATACTCAATGCACCTATTTTATCCCAATGACAAAGAGCACTGGACCAGGTCGAAAACCCTATAAGGAATTTTTTTGCTTCATCGGGAGTCGAACCTGGAACCTTTCGGTTGAAAGGCGGGCGTTCTACTTACTGCGCCACGCAGCGTGTGAATGGTATAAAATAATGATGTAAACATGTGTAACAACAATCAAAACTACTATTTTATTGATATTGAACTACTTGGGTCAATCAGATAGCTCCATTAGCTTCACATTTAGAAATGTAAAACAATTCTTTTATATAGTACGAAACATAATACAATTTATGGTAGAATGCATCCTACCGAAAAACCAAAACATATTCTTCATATAAATTGAGATAAATTGTGGGGTATAACAAATTAATAATAAATTTAAGAATATAAAATTAAAAAAAAATAATTAAACATAATTTTCTAGCAGTAATTATTAAGAGCTTAAACTATTCTAATGAAAGATTTGAAAATATATATAAAAATAAAAAAAATAAAGATTCAAATAAATAAAGTCAATTCAATTTAAAAAACAGTATTAAAATCTTAAGAAATATAAAGAAAAACATTAAAAAAATTAATAACAAAAACGGGAATCATTGATGAAAAACTGTATATTAAAAGTAAAAATGCTTCAAAAGAATACAAAGTTTAAAAAAAATAGCTAGATAAAGAAAATAATATTCAAAAACAATATAAATATTTGGAGTTCAACAACAAACCCTATAATATACATAATGTAAATCAAAAAAGGAATAAATAAAAAAATAAAAAAAATTATAAAAACTATGATATATAGATTCAGCAGTTTTTCAATATGATTGTAATCGAATTCCAAAACCTAAATTTATATTTTATAGAATAGAGACAAAAATCTGATTATTCTTAGAGAAGCTGCAAAATTTGAAAAATGGAGCGCATGGCTGAGTAGAAAGATGCACCTAGTAAGGTCAATATTAACGATCCTGGAAAAAGATTGTAATAACAAAATTATGGGAAGAAATTGAAAATGGATAATAAAAACCAATATTCTTTAAATTTTCAGTTTGGAAGTAGCTGTCATGATAAATATTCTGATGATTTTATGTTATCAGAACATGATTCAGATTCCACGATTATTTCTTTAGAGCCAGATGATGAATTAGTAGAAGATGATATCGAAAATTCATAAGACATACAGCAACCCAGAAGTGTACCAAACTATTTTTATGTTGAAAATTAATTTAAATGGGATAAAAACGAGCCGGCAAGAAATTTGTGTACACCAGTCCATTATATTTTAAGAGTTTCTGTTGAAAGGGATTTAGGGGACTTTTAAATGAATATAGTCAGTCCTCTTGAATTACTTGAATGTATTTTTGAGGAAGAAATGTTAAATTTAGTACTAAAATGGACAATGAAAGAAAGGCTAGTGAAATATAAAAGAATACCATTAATGCTTTGACAAAGTCTTTCGAAAGTTTGGAATGAACCTGTTCCAATTACTGCAGTTGAAGGAGACGGTTAATTAGAACGTAAAAAAAGAAAAAGGCTCTTCTCCTGCGCTCCAGAAAAGCGAAGCAAACCTGTTTATTTGTGTATAAAGTGTTTTTTAATTATAGAAAATTAAATAAAAAAAAACATACAATAATAATAATAATGTTTGTGAATCTGTAAATTTTGCTGTTAAAAAATGAAGAATTCTATGTGATTTTATGGGGAAATGAACATCAAGTTATCTAGTTTATAATGCTTTAATTTACTTTTAATGTTTTTATTTATAATGTATTATTTTTTGTTTTATAAATAAGCCCAAATAAAATTAAAATATAATAATAAATGTTAATTTTTAATTAATGAAAGTTCATTGGAGTGTATGCTCTTGACAGTATAACATACTGAATACTTTAATTTATTAAAACCTTTCTATAACATACAGATCAATCTGTTTTTTTTTTTGCGATCTATCAAATAAATAAATTACTTTTAATAAGAAGAGTCTTATTTTTCCAAGCAATCCCAACGTACGTGTCACGGGAGGTATAATTGGTCGTTGGGACATTATTATTATTTTTAGTAAGAATATTCGCAGAACTTAAAGAATCTCAAATTTTTACTCATTGTGACCTTCTCTGAAACCAAACTAACGATTAATTAACTATAAATATACTATTATTTCAACTATTACTTTCCATTTTTTATGGTTATATTTTTTATATTGAATTAATTTTCTATATCGTATATCTTTTCCTTGTAAGCTATTTACTTTTGTATTTTTGTAATTTGTATTTGTGAAATGCGTACTCTGAGGCAATTGCCACATTTGCATACATTAATTACGCATACATATTATGAAGAGATATCGTATAAGCGAAATCAGGCACGCTTGTGACATTGAAGATATTATCCGTTGGAGTCGAAGAAACTGAAGAGACCATGTAAATAGAATCGCAGAAGATCGACTGGTGAAGATAGTAATAAATGGTCAAATCAATATCAAAAGAAAAAATTAGTTAAAAATATAGAATATAGATTATTATGAGGTAGGTATTAAGAAGAATATATCTATTAACCCTAAGACATATATTAGGGTTAGGTAGGTTCTAGTGGCTGTAAGGCGGTAAGCTCCATTGTGATACATATTATACATATTTTAGGGTTAATAGAAGCCAAAAAACTACTATACTGAACTGCATTATGCAAATAATGTTTTTATGATAGAATATACGCAAACTAGGAGCGGTTTGTACCGTAAAAATAAAAATAGGTAGATAATAAAACATTTTGAATTTGAATACAACTGCAAAAAATTTAATAATTTACCATAAAATTATTTACAAAAAAAAATTATTATGAAAATTTTTAGAGCATCTGTTTTTGGGTTTTAAATTTCAAGGTTTATCTATTTTTATCCAAAATTATAGTTTTCTTCATAACTTTAGAATAAATCCTTTTGTATAATGTAGTCTCGAATATTATTATTTCAAAATATTAATTTCTTCATTATTTATTATTTGAAACTAAACGAATCAAAACAATAGAAGTTATTAATTTATTGTATAATATGTATATCTAGGCATTTACAAAATTTAATATGCTTAAAAATCAAAAATTATTACTTAAATAAATTATAATTTTACATATCTACCCTAAAAATTATGATTTTAAAATAAAATAACTTTCTTTAAAACCTAGCTAGATAACAAAAAAAAAATATCATCTTTAATTTAAATAAAACTCATTTCAACCTTGTTCTACATAACCTTCATAATAATAATTTTAACATCGTTGTTACCTTGTTTGGATTTAATTTTCATTATTTTCACTTCTACTGATCTATTTCTTATTTTGTTGTTTCCATTTGTTGTTGTTTTGTTTTTTTTTTTTGTTCTGAAGAGTAAAGAACATTTTTCCGCGAATAAATTAAGATTTACAAGGATTTTATATTATTATTTTTCTCTTTTTTGGTTTTCTTTATTTTTTTTTGTTTTATACTCCTTTATCCTTCTGCCAGTTTATTATTTGAATACCGGTATAATAATAGTCTACCATAATGTCAGGATAATAACCTGAAGTAAACAAAATACAAGAAAAAAAAAG
Source organism: Argyra leucocephala (assembly GCA_963942445.1). Taxonomy (NCBI): domain Eukaryota; kingdom Metazoa; phylum Arthropoda; class Insecta; order Diptera; family Dolichopodidae; genus Argyra; species Argyra leucocephala. The sequence goes on from OZ012680.1 coordinate 67,605,226, forward strand.
AAAAATTAAAACACCGTAGCTAAATTAAAGTAAGATGTCCTCCTGAATGAATAATTTATCACCCATCATCAACTTTGAATGATCGTTTTCCTTGAAATGAATGATTTACATAAAGCATCAGTTAGTACAATACAGTTATATGTATAGGTACCCATAACATTAAAAACCTTCAAAACAGAATAATTTAAAAAAAAAAAAAAAAAAAAAAAACAAAAACAAAATTTCCTGTGAATTAATTCAGTTTATTCTGTACAGTATCAAAACGTATAAGAATAAGACAGAATTATATGAATCCTTTTAAGAATATCAACTCTATTCATACACAAAAGTATTATATCTATATATATTTGTATATGAATTTATATGTATCGCTACCTTAAAATAATAAGTGTCTATTTTGACTTACTAACATTTTAAGAAATATAAATTTTAATTTTTGTTATATATGGGATTACGTATTTTATCAATATACATATAAGTACATACCCTGCTTTCGGTTACATCGTCTGCCCTACAACTATAAAATAATCAACTGTCATAACCCTATCGGTTATGCAGTTGACAATCATCATGCTTTCGGTTATATAAAACGGCCTTCAAATTTCAGTATACAAAGCAGGAAACATTTTGATGATTAGTTGTTGATCGTCACTATTGTTCTGTGTTAGTTTGTTGTGAGAAACAACAAAAAATATGAGAATATGTAAATACAATTAACTGTTTGTAATTTTAATTACAAGTCTTTACAAAAAAAATGTATTTAAAAAAAATTAAAGAAAACCCAAAAACACATACAATAAACCACAATTCTCCAATTAAAAATTTATTTAGGTAATATCGTAGACGCGATGAAGTATGCCTGTGTTTTATTTGGCAGTTGATTGGGTGAATCCAAAGTTAACTAATTGATCTTCACTTCAGTATTACCGAAAGTTGTATCACCATCACCATCATCATCATCATCTGTAGCGTATCATCAGTAATGACTGGACCTTATGAAACCTTATGATAGATAATAATGCCACCATTACTCTCTATTTGATATCCATTGATGTCAATAACCCCTCCGTAATGTAATTTTCCATAATTTTCATAATAAATCGTTCTTTCATCCTAATGTTTTTGTAGGAGTCCAATCTTAAAATGCTTCATTCATTTTAACCTTTACAACTTTATATTTATATCGAAGTATATGTTTGTAATTGTTTATTTGGTTCCATTGGATCTTGGTTTTTTCTTATTTCATAACAATTATTATATACTTTTGCTTTGAGCATTATTCTATATATCCCTTTGAGGCCGAAAAAAAAATTTTGCTCAGATTGATCTGAAAATTCATAAACCTATTTATTTTCCTATTCAGATTCTTAAAAAATTTAAAAAAAAATTTTTGCCGCACAGGTTTGCCTTGGCGGACTTCGCACAATTGTGTACTTTCGGCTTTTAGTGTAAAATAAATACCATTATTTTACCAAATAAAAAATTATTCTTTTATATGTTTTTTGATTATTTTTTAAATTCGAACATTATCAACATAAAAGTTAAAGTTAATTAAACATAAATATTTGTTCATTGTTTTCAATCACAAATCAAATAAAATTTTCCGTTAATATAATATTATAGAGAAGTAAGAATAATTCTTAAAATTAAACACAAACAATATCTAACAAAAAATATAACAAAATAAGTATTGCTTCATTATTACTTTGAAGATAAAAAAAATATTAATAATTCACAACTTAGACTATCTTTCAAGATTTTCTATTAAAAACTAGAATTCGAAATTTCGGCCTTGTACTTACTTATACTAAAAATAACATTTAGATATTTAATTTTTTAGTATGGTAGTCTTTAATGCAGTCTTTACCTCTTATAATGCAAAGATGAACCACAAAGATGACGTGAAGATACTCTTGGCGGTTCATATCGATTTAGCCTTATTTCATTTGAAGCTTGATTAGGTCGAAATATATTCCCGTGAAAATCTTTTGGCAACTGAATTTCTTGTAGTATTTGAGGTGGGGATATTCTAACAAACGCCAGAACTTCTCCAAGTTCTAACTTAAACTTTAAATATGATTTAACATCCTTCTTTGGTATATGAAGAAGTGATGCGTCATTTCGATACTCCATCCAATGGCTAAATATTACCAAATCCAAAAAATGAAAAAATACTTTAACAGGCCATTTTTTTTTGTTTTAAGTTTAATTCTATAATATTCGAGCTTTTGATCCCCTATCTCGTATTTGTACAAGAGTACGACATTTCAAATTTTTATTCCATCTGTTTACTATCGGTTACAGGACAGGATCTTTGCCACATTTTGTTGAAACGATGGTAACACAATCGATTAACCTCGGTCTCAAAGGGATTTTCATTTTGATAATATTTTTTACCTAAAACTGTCTGGCAGAATATAATACTCTGCTAATAGTCAGTATTTTATTTAATCTTTATTTAAAAGGTTTTTTTTTAAATTATTTGCGCACCAAAGTGGGTAAAAATATCAACTCCTTCGAAATTACAACGATTAACCTCGGTCTCAAAGGGATTTTCATTTTGATAATATTTTTTACCTAAAACTGTCTGGCAGAATATAATACTCTGCTAATAGTCAGTATTTTATTTAATCTTTATTTAAAAGGTTTTTTTTAAATTATTTGCGCACCAAAGTGGGTAAAAATATCAACTCCTTCGAAATTACAACCATTTATTTTTAGATATTTTGAACTCCTTGTGGTTTGTGATCGCAATACTTGTTTTTGTTAGTTAGTTGTTGTCCGATTATGCTTGTAAACTCGTTAAGTTTTCTTAACAAATACTTCTACTAAATTTCTAATGCTAGTATGATATTATCATTAACATAATATAAACATTTTCATAAAATTTTGTAAATATTTTTTCACAATTCTATAAATCTTTGACAGAGTGACGCGGAATTAAACATTATTTGTCGTCTCCTTATATCAAACACTACCGTTTGTTTTTTTAACCATCAATTTTGATTTTATATTACTCAATATCATGGTCACTGATTTTTTTATTTTTATTTATTTGCAATCTGTATTTTCATTTCTATACAATAAGCAAATATTTATGATGAAAATATGACTTGAAGTAGCCGTGATAAGCTACACTAATTTACAAAATCTAATTTGTAGTTTATTTTACAGTTAATTTAGTTAATTATTTATTTTATATTAAGTAGCTTGGCTTTCTTCTTTTTAGTTTCCTTGTGTTTCATGTAACAAATAGCAGTCGACCTAGGTTGTTTGGATTATCTTCCACTTTCCTTTTGCAGTTATTTATGGATTTTTTTATTTCGTCTTGCACTGAAGAAATTCTGAAGTCTTTTCTAATTAAGTTATTTGGAACGTACCAGGGTGCGTTTACGATTTTCCCGAAAAATATGTTCTGGAATATCTGAAGCACTTGAATATTTGTTTTTGCAGCTATACCCCGCATCTGTATTCCGAATGTCCATACAGGTTTTAATAACCAGTTATGTACCAATATCTTATTTTTTAGAGATAATTGTGATTTATTTTCTAGTATGTATACATAATATTTTTTAATTTTATTCCAAGCTGCTTTCGTTTGCTTTCAATTTTAACTTCTTCTTTTTGCGGTATAGAAATATTGTTTAAGGAGACTGGTGGGCAAGTATTATATTCCAGCGTAAATGTAACGTGGACTGATTTTTGTTGATTTGCTTTAATTTTCCATTTATTTAGCCATATTTGGACTTTAATATTGCACACTTGGATTGTGGATGATGTTTGCGTCATAATGTGTAGCTAATATGGCAGTATCATAAGCAAAAGTAGTGGGAGGTCTGCTCTGTACAATAAGCATAAAATAGGTCCAAGGACCTTGAGGAACTCCAAACTTGATATCATATAGTTGACTATATTTATCTTTTTGTTTTATATAATAAGTTCTATTTTCCAAATAGCTTTTAAAAATTCCGTAATAGTCACATGGCAACAATTTTTTCAGTTTATACAGGAGTCCTACATGCCAGAATTTATCAAACGCTTGAATTATGTCTATAAAGGCAGCTGATACGTATTCCTTCTTCTCGAAAGCATTATTTATGGTGTTGGCAATTCGATGTACTTGCTCTATATTGTGTTGTGGTGAGCCCTAAATCTGAATTGGAATTCTGGTATTAACTTACGACTTTCTATTATGGGTATATTTCTATATGGGTTCAGAACCATACCAAAATTTCACACGAAATACTTTCGAAAATTCTTAATACGATGGTTACTTTATCTCGATTTTTTGCGTATGCTGACATATGCCATTATGATTTGTTAGTACACAGTTATATAACGTTATAATTTCACTATCTTAGAATTTATATGTATAATACATAAACTGCGAGAAATAAAAATTAAATGTATATAATGGTGATGATGAACTTTACTGAAATGCTTGTAAAAAAAAAAGTTTTCCCTTACCTGATGGTGTTAATATTTTCCTGTATTTTATTCTCTTTTTTTAATTTGTTTTTGTTTTTTTTTTTTTATTGTTTAAGAGCATTTTTTAATGAGTTGTTGTGGGGCAAATCACTCAGTAATATTTTCCGATATTATAAGCAAAAATTCTTTAAGGAAAATTATTTAAGAAATGTAAGAAAACGGACGTCATATTACTGCTATATCCTTTTAAATAAAAAAAAAAGAAAACCCAAAGGAAAGACTTATTAAGATGACTTTAGGTAAACCTTAAATCTGTATTAAAGAAACAAAATCTGTAATATATATTTAATAAAAGTTTTATTTAAAATTATACGAAACATTTTCACCTGTGAGTCCAGTTATAAAATTTATTACGATATTCATTATTAAAGAAAAACGCCAAATTTCTATTTCCAGTGAGTGATACCGGCGTATAGATATATAATATCCCAGGTTGTGATTTTTGGATCGATTCTTCTATATCTTAGGCCATTTTATAATAATAATTTTGCCTTTTATATTTTCAAATCATACTTAATTACGAAAAAGAGAATTTCGACATTTTTATTCTGAATTTTCACTACATTTTATTTAATAAATTCACAATCTGTAGCTTACAGTAAATATTAATGATAATACTTTCGAGGGGTAATTGATGAAAAATTAATATTTTTATACAAACATGTTAAATTGCTTTTTAACTTATACATTCGAAAGATAGTAGGTATAATATTCGAAAAATATCAAGAGACCGTGCCACTTGATAGTGTGGGAATCGAGCTCACTAAAGCTTACCTATATTTTTTCCATTAAAACTGAACTAAAAGTAATAACGTTTTTTTTATACTACCTAGAAACTGGTAGCTTTATATGAATTCTTATTAAAATGATTATTTTTTCGTTACATATTTTATTATGTCAAAATTCTTTTTTTGAATCATACTATGCATTCTTGGATCTAATGTCGATTATTCAGTTTGTCCTTAACCCTTTAATAGCGTGATGGAATATTCTTGCGGTAATAGCGTTGTTGGTCCATTGGACCCCTATTTTTGATTTTCATTTAAAACTTTATTGAACTACGTTTCATTAAGTTTTTATTTTATAATCCATTTACTATTTATTTAACATAATTTAATTCAATTTTTAATTAAAAAACACAAAAATTAACGTTTATAGTACACATCCGTTAGTCAAAATTCAATATTAGAAAATTAAAAACAAAAAATTGTAAAAAAAAAATATTAAAACAAAAACAAAAAATTCACAAAATTATATAAAATTCTTAAAATACATATTTTAACTTAAATTATTTCAATATTTACATAGGAACTAATACAATCACATTTTTTGGGCGTTTTAAATTCGTTCGTTTTTTACTCTTCTCGAACCAAAAAATTATCGAATCGTAAAGCTAGTAATAGCATCTAAAATCTCTTTGCTTACATACCAAGCCTAAAACTATCTCGACCCATCCATCAGTGGAAAATAACGATAAAACTGATTCATTGTTTGATTTGAAAACGGACGTGTAAATCAGTACACAGAAAATTTTAATTCCTGTGATGTTAATTTTCGGAATATCGAATAATGTTAATAAAAATATCGAATAGACTATGATACAAATCTCTTCTTTCTCGTGTTATGGTAGGTATTCTCAATAAGTTAAGGGACGTGCACGTTGACTCTTTTTTGGACCATTTAAATTTATCTTTGTCATAAAAATAATTTCTAGTATTTTTTAAGTCATCTTCATCGCCATCCTCATCCAAATCCATAGACATTTTTCGGAATCGGTGTCATCGATCAGATAATATGAAATCACTGTCTTCATTATTGGAATTAACCTTATCTGACTGAGTAAGGTGATCTTGTTGCGTACTAAATTTATAATTTCTAAAACTTTAAATTTCGTTGCCTATTTCACAATTTTCCTGAACTCATTCATTAACTATATCTTCCGCGTCATCATCATATACATTTACTGTACTTTTTCCACCTTTACTTATATTCATTTTTACTAAACTTTTAAAAAACAAATAAATTAAAAAAATAAAATAATTTAATATGATAATAAAATAAAATAATGCTTATATCTGACGTAGACATAAAGTATGTATGTATGAATTATAAAAAAAAAAATAGGCCTTTCCAACATTGTATCAATATTGAGAGGGTTTTATTATGGTAAAATTTTGAGATATTTGGTTTTTCAAGAAAGAAAATAAAGATTGTTTTTATTTTCTAAAATTTTCTACTTTGAACTACAATATCTCCATAAAGGCCAATCATAATCAAATAAATGTTAAAATATGCTCCAGACTTTTTTTGTAGAATATATAGCTATACATATCTAATACATATCTAATAGATCAACAGATATAACGCTTTATATACAAAAATATCAAAACAACAAGGATACTTCAAAATGTCCTTTTCGTTGTTAAAGGATAAGATGCAAGACTAAAGATGAGATGCATCACTAAAGATATATATATTTTTGGAAAGGCTAGGACATCCAGCTATCTTTAGAAAATAGTTATTAGGTCGTTCGTCGATATAAAATCTCCCTCAGAATATCATATGTTCATAACATTTACCCTCTCATTTTAAATATTTTTCAGCAAAATTCTTCATTTCAACAACTTTAAATAATTTTTTTATGCATTAGTAGATGGAGTTGCTATCAGTATTGTAAAATAAAAATTTCAAAACACGTGATTAAGAAAAATCAAAAAATTAGAACGCTATTTGAACCCTAATGACCATTAGTCATAATGAACTGTATATTATAACTGTGTATGATATTGTTTGTTTAGTCTTTATTTTATTTTCATGTTTGGTATTCAAAAAATCTTAGCATATTAATTTTCACGTGTACAAAATTGACTAAGAAGAAAATTCATTTTTAGATTTTTACAACCAACAAAACTGAAGATGTGAAAATTTTTAAATTAAAAGATAATGAAATTTTCTTTGAATTGAAAATGAGAATAGAAAAAATTACACTATTATTAGATGTTATGTCCTGTGAAAGATACTTGGAATAAAATTTAAGTTAAAATCAGTAAGATGTAGATAGCTAAACAATTCACCATGTAAATACGAAAATTTTACCATAACAATATAATATGGGACATAACCATATTTATTTTGTTTTGTTCAGTAGGTATATAAAATAGAATCACAGTGAGAGACCAAAATAAAATTATTTTCCTTTTAACCAGCTCCTTATAACAATATTATTTTAAGGTAGAAAATTCTCTTAAGAATTCTTCCGTATTTTTAAAAATATTTTTATTCTGATTATAAATTTTTGTGTCACAATAATTGAATGGTATACAGAATAAATGTACAGTTTACAATATGCAGAAGTAATAATAGTAAATAGACTTAATTATGTGTTTGAGAAATATGTGGCAATATTTCTTAAACAAATATTTAGTTATAAGGTAAGTACCTACACATTATATAAAAAAACTATTATTACATTACTTAATTTTCAATAATTATAAGTCACGTCCTTCACGACTTTAGTAGTTGAAATCTGTTTATATTAGGTAATAATACTTAATTGATCAAACCCGAATACATTGTGTATAATATTTATCAGATTAAGTAAATGTTTTTTTTTATTTTATTTTGTTAAATATTTTTCTTTACTCTTATCTTTTGAGTTGACACTAATAAAAACAAAGATTGTTCGTGTAAAACTTAAGAACCACACATAAGACATCAATCACCCTTGTTTTCTAAAGAACAAATTATTTCATTCATGGGTTTTTCTCGACCTTGTTCTTCTAACTTTTGTTACCGGTACTTTTTCGCCGTTGTTGAGTACAGCCGTATCCTATATTTCACTGTTTTCATTTAAATCTTCTATTTCTTATAACTAAGTTGATTTTGTCATAGTTTTTCTAATAATTGACAAATTTTCATTTAATTTTCTCTTCAAAGGAGTAATACGTGTTGTATCTATACTGTAAATTGAATAGCATTTGCAGCATGTTTTGTTCTTAAATAATACATTCCAATTTTAAGACCAGCTTTGCATCCGTAAAAATGAATTGATATTAATTTTCTGTAATTTGGTTCTACGACAAGAACATTAAATGATTGACTTTGATCGTCAATAAACGAATCACGATCGCAAGTGATTTATTAAATTCTTTTTTAGTTCATCATTCCATAAATCAGGTTCGATTAAATATTTTAATAGATGGTGATTAATAATTTGAAATTCTCTAGACAACATAATGTCGATTCTAAATATTAGATGTGCATGGCTCAAATTATTCATTGTTACCCAAAATTTAAGCAGACGATGCTGTTGGTATAGAAGGAGTCAATAAATAATTTCGAATGCTATGCAATTTTAATTCAATCCAGTTTGAGAAACCCAACCCTCGAACTGTAAAAAATATGTTCTTGCCTTTGCTGATGGCTTAACGATTTATGTTGGAAGAAGAAAATTACCAGACATCGAAAAACAACTTCAAGTAATGTTCAACGTCACAAAGAATTATATTTATTTAAAATTGGAAATAATTTATTAAAATCAAAAGTTTTATCTGGCTGACATGAGTATGTTGAGGACAATAGAAGCCACATTACATATAGAAATATCAATTGGCGAAGAATATTCAACAATTTCTGTGCATAAATTACTACATTATTTTGTTGATTACTTTTCCTGTTATAAGCATCTTTCTGTAGCATGTATGGAGGACCAGTTTTAACTTGAAATTCAATTATTGCAAACCACACTGCCTGAGCTTTTACTTTACGGTTATATCTACCTTCAAATCAAGAAATTAAAATATTTTAGAATGACAAGGCTGTAAGTAAATATCGAAATATCCTGGCCATATATTGCCTCCTTGATCGACATATCGCGCAAGGTTATTAAAAACCAGCAATATAAGTACAAGACCTATGATAGTAATTAATAATATTAATTTCATAGTAATATTAATTTCATATATATCTGATGAAATATAACGAGATTTTGCTTATATTTGCGAGAATTATAAAATCTAGTCTATGTTTGATTTAATTTAAATGATTTTTGTAAATAAGCATTTCTCCATAAGCCCCATTTGATCATAAAAAAATATTTTTGAACTATCTTTGTCCATTTTTTGATTCATTTAAAAAATTTGAGTGAATTCCAAGCTTGAAATATTTCCTAAACTTCATATTAAACATTTAAGTTATTTCTGAAAACATAATTCAAATAGGATAAGTCTTCAAATATTCAAGATAAATAAAAGTTTGATTATGTTATCGATTTAGTTAGTAATATGAGTCGGAGTTCTGTTTTAGGATTTGAACAAAGTTTTGCCGAATACAAATCTAATTTTAGAAAACCTTTTTAAACCCCTATAATTAAACAGACATACTGAATTTTCATTTAAATTTTCTTTTTTATTTAAAAATTTTTTTTTAAAAATATAACACAAAAAAAAAAAAAATAAACGAAACGAAATGAATAAAAGAAACTTTGTATATCGGGTAAAATTGAAAACACTACTCAAGAGTTAATCCTGGCGTGTGGTTTTTTATTAGAACGAAAACAAAACCAAAAACAGACCAAACAAACCACACCATAATAAATGGCATATTAGAAGGATATTATTACACTGGGGAAAGATTTTCTAATCTTGACACGTATACTAAGTGTATGTAAAAAAAAAACAAAAAAAGCAAAAATAATAATAATAAAAAAAAAAATGTTTGTGGATTTGAATCGATTGGTTATTAAATGAAATGTTCCTTATTTATCGCCATGTTCAGCTAAATAATAATCCTCGAACCAAATCTGAATTGAATTCAAATAATTTTACTTGAATCTGTATGGAATATAATATAAGAGTATTTTTTTACATTTGAAACTTTAAAAAATTTAATTTCATATTTTATAGAAATTTTTACTGAAAATCCCAAGTTAAACCTTTCTGTAAACTTGTATCATTGGTCATTACAAGTTTATGCTGATACAATAGTTAGAGCATTCTTGACAAACATTCCTGTTCATATTACAAAATTGGATTTAGATAAACAATTTGATAATAAAAGACCTAGTCTATATAATTGAAAAGTTGTTGGAAGCTTTAAGAAATTCTAATATTGTTAATAAATAGACCAAAGTAAACACGATATGAAGGATGTACGAAAATAGAGCGGAAAGAATTTAAGAAAAAAACAAAACAAGAATTGCAAAATGTTTAGATAAATATTTCTGTGTTCAACATTATTTTGTGAAAAGACTTGATTTGAAACTTACTTAACTGGAAAAGACTTGATTTGAAAATGACTAGGTACCCAAAATTTGAATATACCTATTAACGATGTACAAAATTTTCTTTAATTTAGAAGAAAAATTTAATAATTCATTAATTTTTATTAATAAAAAATATAGTTAACAAAATTATCACATAATTAACATTAGAAAAGCCAGTAGAAAAGCAAACAAGAGTCGAAAGCGTTGGCGATAACAAGATCCATCTAGACTCTGTAGGTGTAAATTTCTACAACGAATGGAAAAAAGAAGTAAAGGCACGGAAAGAAATGGAACAGATAGTGATCAGTCTACAGGATCACATTAAAGAACTAGAAAAAAAGGTTACCTTATTAGATAGAGGTAATTCACCAGCGCCAAGTAATTGCAACATCTTCAATTACTTCACGGATGAAGAAGAACTCACGAGAGAAACGGATTGGATTCTTAAAAAAACAAAAAGACCATCCAAAAAAAGGAAAGCAGAGGGTAGCCCCGAAACTGCCCAACAGAAAAAAGAATCACCAAAAACAAAACAAGCAGCACTTGGAAACAATACTGCGGATAAAAAAGCTAAAAAAGAGGAACATAAACCACCACCTATTATGGTTCATGGGTTAGGTACCTTTGGTGAGCTAAATAATTTAATAAAGCAAACCACTAAAAATGAATGCAAGTACACATCTTACAATAATAACGTCTGGAAGATCAATGTTACTGATAGTGACACATACAGATGTATAACAAACGATTTAACATCGAAGAAAGTTCAGTGGCACTCCTATGAGGACAAATCTACCAGACCAACAAAAGTTATGGCCAGGGGATTACATCCTTCATGCGATGAAAATGAAATAGTTCAAGACCTGAGAGATAACGGTTTCCAGATACTAGAAGCCAAAAACATAATTATTAAAGATAAAATCGAAAAGAACGATGGTAGCTTTATCACTCAAAGAAGAGGATTACCATTGTTTATGTTAACATTCGATAATAGAGAAAATATAGAAAAATTTTTTTCTATTAAAACAATAATGAAAATAGTCGTTAAAATTGAACCACTAAGAAAAAACAAAAAGTTAATCCCACAGTGCAAGAGATGCCAAGCTTTTGGGCATACACAAAGTTTTTGTAATAGAGACTGTGCTTGCGTTAAGTGTGGCGGTAAGCATTTCACAAAAAGCTGCATTTTAAAGTTGGGAGAAAAAGCCAAATGTATTAATTGTCGTGGTGATCATCCGGCAAACTACAGAGGATGCCCAATTGCAAAAGAACAGCAAGCCAGAAGAAACAAACAAGCAAAACTACCCCAAATTCAAAAGATTAATACTTTTAAAAATGAAAAATTTGTTGACACGAATAGAAAACCTACAGTAATAAATGCTGTACGTAATGTAAATGCTAAATCATATGCCCAAATTGTGAAAAACTCCCGTAAGGAAGATGATTACTCAGTCAAGGATATATTAAGTCTTATCCTACAGAGACTAACAAACCAAGACGAATTTATTAAAACATTATCTGACGAGATTACAACGATAAAAAACCATAGCAGAAAACCACCGCAGTCACATAAAAAATAAGCCACACCCTTAGAGTTGCTACATGGAACGCAAATGGACTCTTCCAACACATTTTAGAACTCGAAATTTTTCTGAAGGATCAAAACATAGATATATGTCTAATTTCTGAAACACACTTCACAAAGAAATTCAGTATTAAAATTCCTAATTACGTTTGTTATCATACTTCCCATCCAGATGACAAAGCAAGAGGAGGAACAGCAATACTGATAAAAGGCAACGTTCAACACCATGAGGAGCAGAAAATAGAAAATGCAATGATGCAAGTTACAACAATTAACATTAAGGTCAAAAATAAGGACTTCAAAATCTCGGCTATCTATTGCCCACCAAGACACTCACCTACTAGAGTCGACTTCATAAATCTCTTTAAAATACTTGGAAACAATTTTATCATCGCAGGAGATTTCAATGCGAAACATACCCACTGGGGTTCAAGATTAACCACAACAAAAGGGAGAGAGCTATATCAAGCTGGAAGAAATCATAAGTGTGAATTTATTTCTTGCGGTGCCCCAACCTATTGGCCCACTGACCCAGCGAAAATACCTGATTTGATTGATTTCTTTATAACAAAGGGAATAAATAGAAACCACACATATGCCGTGAGCAATGATGACCTATCGTCTGACCATACTCCAGTGATCATGGTTCTAAGTGAAAAAGTTGAACACAAAAATTGCCTCCCAAGACTTACAAACAAGAAAACTGATTGGGATATGTTTAGAGAAAAACTTGAGCAATTCATTACTCTAGGATCCGTGGAATCAAGGAACCAAATTGATGCAGAAGTCGAGCAATTCATTGTAGACGTGCAGCAAGCAGCAAAGGAGAGCACGCCATGTTTTGACTCGAAACATCACTCGAGAGTGAGCTATCCTCCAGAAATAAGAGCACTGGTTATGGAGAAGAGAAGGGCACGATGGAAATGGCAATCAACGAGGTACCCAGGTGATAAAATTATATTCAATCGCTTAAATAATCAACTAAAACAGCAAATCAGAAATATAAAAAAAAACTCATTTAATAAATTCTTAAACAATTTATCAGCCGATGCTTATACTGACTACTCGCTTTGGAAAGCAGCTAAACGAATAAATAGACCACAGGTGCAAGATCCACCTTTGAAAACACAGGCTGGTAGCTGGGTCGGTAACCCAAAAGAAAAAGCTAAGATTTTTGCTGACCACTTCGCAGAGGTCTTCACAGCACCAACACAAAATCTTGCAAATGAAAATATAACTCTCGAAGTTAAAATAGATGAAACGGAAATTTCGCATGTCACTCTAAGAGAAATTAAACAAATATGCAGACACAACCTGAGTGTCAAAAAAGCACCAGGTTACGATCTCATCAATGGCCAAATCATGCGGGAACTACCAGATCTAGCTTTGTTAAAGCTACAACATATATTTAATGCATGTTTTAAGTTCACATATGTTCCGAGACAATGGAAAATTGCAGAAGTAATTGTAATACCGAAGCAAGGAAACCGCCTTCAGAGGTAACATCATATCGACCAATATCGTTGTTACCTATTATATCAAAAATATTTGAGAAACTGCTCCTCAAAAGACTTGCCCCGATTATTGAAGAAAGAGATCTGATCCCGAACCATCAATTTGGATTCAGAAACAAACATTCTACAATTGATCAAGTGCATCGGATCACAAATATAGTGGAAAAAGCGTTCGAAGAAAAAAAAGTATGCTCAGCAATCTTCTTAGATGTTGCTCAGGCTTTCGACAAAGTGTGGCACCAAGGTCTTGAATTTAAACTACATCGTGATTTACCAAGACAATTCTATGAAATATTAAAATCATATATGAACAATAGATGCTTTCGTGTACGTTATGCCAAAGAATATTCAGAAGTAAAAGAAATATCTGCTGGAGTCCCACAGGGAAGTGTTCTTGGTCCAATACTTTACCTGCTATATACAAGAGATATCCCACAAATTGACAACATTTTTATGGCTACCTTTGCAGACGACAGTGCGATTCTTGCAGTTGACGTATCTGTCGAAAACTCCACAGCAAAACTTCAAAATGCAATGAATAAAATAAGATTATGGACCCAACGTTGGCGCATTAAACTTAATGAAAGCAAATCAACTCATATAAATTTTACATACAAAAAGATTGCAACCATTCCTATCTCAATCAATAACAAAATAGTACCATATGCCAATACAGCAAAGTATCTGGGAATGACACTCGATGCTAAGCTAAGATGGAAGGAACATATAAGAAAGAAAAAAGAAGAGCTAAACATTAGACTCAAAAAATTTTACTGGTTACTTGGGCGTGGTTCTGAGTTATCAGTACAGAACAAAATATTAATATATAAGCAGATATTAAAACCTGTGTGGACGTACGGTATCCAATTATGGGGCTGTGCAAAGAAAACCAACATTGAAATGTTGCAAAAATTTCAAAATAAAGTGCTCCGTGGTATAGTAAATGCACCATGGTACATACGTAACAAAGATCTCCACCGTGACTTGCGCATTGAAACAGTCACGGAAGAGATCAAGAAACATGCAGTCAAACACGAGCAGAGACTGCAAACTCATGTGAACTCGGAAATGGCAGCAGTTCTTCATATCGACAGCAGTATCCGTCGACTCAAGAGAACGAAACCCCACGAGCTGGTCACGACCTAAAATGGAAAATTCTACGATAATAGTTTCCTTTACGGAAATTTTTATTTCAATAATTTTCCTTTGCGAAAAAATCTAAAAAATCTTCCCACGCGGAGCTATTGCTGTGACTATCTCCTTCATGGGAAATATCATAGTGATAAAGTTCCTGCACGGTAATTATTATGATGTTAGCGATCCTCCACGGAAACTATCACTATAATAATTTCCTAAAGACGCGACCGAAAATTTACGAAAAAAAAAGTCATTAGTCGGTCTTACGTAGATTGGTTATAACGGAAAAAGATAGGTGGGCTTTAGTGGGTTCGATTCCTACACTATCAAGATACAAACGCGGCTGGAACTCTTGATGTCCTTCGCAAAAAAAAAAAAAAAAAAAAAAAAAAAAAAAAAACATAGTTAACATTTCAGCTTTAGTTTAATTATTTACAAAAACTCATTTCAGTCTCATAAATATGTAAAAAAGCAGTCAAAAATAAAAATTTGTAGTAAAACTTAAACTCTCAAGCGAATATCTTCCTCATGGAATTATTGCAAATCGGAGTTTCTTTATAATAATTCTCCTCCACCGGTTTTCTTAATTTTATAAAAGCTATTTTTATAAAATGAAAGGTTTTCAATATTTTGCCAATCATTTCCATAGTGTTTTTTAAGCAAATTTGATATGTCTTTTAGTTTTTCTGGTTTTATTAAACTTCCAGATAGCAAAATAGTTGGTACCATAATATTTGAAATCGATTTTCTATTTTTTAAAATACTTTTCTAAATGTGATTTGAAAGAAACTTCTGCGCGTATGCGAATTATTGTACGATCTATAAAAATATTATTGGTTTTCTAAAATTAGAAATGAAATAAAAAAAAATTACCTTTTGACTTAGTTAAAATAAGCCTTTTGGTCTTTTTAAATTGAAAGTGTCAAGTTCTTGGTGATACAGAAGTTTCCAATCAAATACTGGACATTCATTACTGCTAAGTTTGACAACAGTGCCATATATGTTGTAAATTTTGAAATATTCTTCAGGTAACACAATGGTTTCTCTAGCTTTTACCTTTCTTTCAATAAAGGCAAAAACCCTGTCAGGCGGAATATAGGAGTGTCCAACAACTGGAAATACTGACTCCAATTTAGTTACGTGTTTAGGAGCTTTTTTGTACAGCCAATACATGCACATCATTATTATGATAGAATTTTTACTTTGTCAGCATCCGTCCGCGAATAGGCGAATATGTTTTATACCTTAAAAGTTAGCAGCGCAGAGTCGATGATAAAGAAATGATGAAATTACATTTGAACCTTTTGACCTATCTTGCTCACCCCAAATATACAAAAAGACATTATCTTTTGTTAAAGAAGACTTCGATGAACCTTCAACTATTCCGAAATTGTAAAGTTATAGTTTTCGACTATAATAAGCCGCTTGATCGGGAACTTTGGGAAGAATCATGTTCTTTTGGCAATCAAATGAAAATGTTTTTATTTCTGATTTTTTCTCTTTTAGTAATTCAAAAAATGCTTTTATTAATTCAAAAATGTAATTTTATGATTTTTCTCGATTTCAATTTTCACTTTGTACATTAGACAGGTTGAGCACATATCGGTTGACGGATTCTTAGAGCTTATATTAAATTTCGTTTTAAATATTTCCCAGGAAATATCAATTTTGAACTTGGAGTTCAGGCTTCATAATATCTTCAGGCTATGATATATTTTACTGATGATTCCGGATGGAGCTAAATACTGTCTCGAAGCTATTTTACTGCTCTATTATATTGCTCTCATTTTATAATAATATTCAATTTTTAACTAGAGAAAAAATAATTGTACAAAAGACAGATTGTGAGGGAAACTGGTTTTGAAAATTCAAAAAAATTTGGCATATTTTGAGCCTAATTTTTTTTGAAAAAAACTGACTTTTGAATCTAATCTGTATTTTTGTTTTGATTTTGTATTGAATTGCTGTTTGATAGATTTATATGTAACATATTAAGTGGCGTAACTAAATTTTTTTTATATTTTGCGAAAGACCGACGTTTGCTTATATTGACACTTAAAATATTTAACAAAGTCATTTGTGATTAACATTTGAAATTATTTTTATATAAGCCATCTAAGGGCAATTGTAGACCATATAAAATGTCTTTTTAATTGTAGTTAAAGTGAAAAAAAGTTGTAAGAGGTATTTCTTCACGATTATTTTATTCTTCATAAGTAGGTAATGTGAATTACAATATGACCAAAGTAATTGGCCTGTTTTCAAGTGCATACTTTTAACTGCTTCTTAACTACATTTCACGTTGTAGAGTATTGCTTTCCTACACTCCACTGACATGATCTGTATTCACTAAATAATTTCATTTATTCAACGACTCTAATCATTATTACAGGCATGTATTTTACCTTTTGAAACCTTATTATTTATGTATCGCCGACTACCATCATGAGAAGGTGATGGTAGAGAGTATATCGGTCTTGCATGTGGATATTTTGGACAAGTTTGTGAATATGTAGGTAAAACAGGAGTAAAGTAACGTGGAGAAGTAGAATAGCCGGGCGAAGTAGAAAATAAGAAGGAGTAATAGGTGTATATTTGGGTGCGGAAGCTGAATAAGAAGGAGACGTGGGAGAGTATCCAAAAGCAAACGGTGAAGAAGGAGAAAATGTCCTTGAGAATAATGGGGCAGAATATCGGGGAATAATGAGGTGAAAAAGGTGAGTAAACACTTGGTGTAGGTGCTGCTTCTTGCTTCAGATGAAAAACCTAGTGAGGACGCAAAATTTATGAAAAGTTATGAAATAGAACCTGCGATGTATGGTAGTAATTCCAACTAGGAGATCTTACAAAAGATTTTAAAATTTAATAACGTGGAAGCAGTGGTATTAAGTTTATTTAAATGAAAACCAACAATAAAAGGAGAAACAAAGAATTATTGTAATAAGTATATGAATATACTAATTGACCTTGTAAATTTCAACTGGCGAGAAAACTAGTCGATATTAGTGGGTATAAGATGACTTGATCATGCCAACAGATAGTGTACCAACAGATGAAGTACTTGATCATGCCAACAGAAGTAAATTCATTCAAAATTAATTTATTCTATACAAACAAATACAAATACAATTAAAACAATTTAATTTTGGCTGAAATAGATGATGGTAAATATATTTACTAAAAAATACATTCAATTGCATTCGTAACAGAAAAAAAGGTTTTATAATCATTGCCAAAATTTCAATTCGAGCTCATTTATGAAAAAAATATTCTTTTTTAAAGAAATATTCTCTTCATAAAATTTGAATTGGTTAAAAAGGTAGCAATAAATTAAAAAAAATGTTACCACATAACTTATCATAATTTTAATTTAAATTTAAATTTAAAAATTATTTTGAAATTTGTTGGGTTTACATTACGACCGACAGTTCAATGAAAATTTAATTAATTTTAAAAGCAATGATTGTTTGCCAAATATTTTAATAGTTTTTTAATATAAATTATAATTTTAATATCCTTTCTACTTCACTGCCCACATCTATACTATCTATATATTCTATCTTTAATAAAAAAAATAGCTTAAAAATTTAAAAATGAAATTGTAATTATCTTAATTAATTCCTTAAATTTGAACATATCCTAATTTGAAAGGACTTTTTTTTTAAGTTTTGTACAAATTCTTTAAAAGGACTTTTAAAGAACACCAAGAGAAATTTTAAATTCCAATTTTATCAAATTTTAAATAAAATTCACAATAATTTATTAAAAGCTATATGAAATATTTTTGACAAATTATTATATTTTATTATATTTTACTAATGAAGATTATCTAAATTATTATGGATGAGATTGAAGAGAACTTTATAGAAGAGAGGGTCAAATAAAAAACTACCTTATGAGCTGATAATCAGACAATAAAATAAAAGGGAAGGATTTTTTTTTAATTTACTTAAATAATGTTGTTTTAACTCTTTCAAGGGCGATGATATATACACCGCAGTTAAGTTTGGTAAAATTTAGTGCAGAAAATTAAAAGTTTTAATAGTTTGAACACGGTGGTATAAATTTCGTACCACATCACATATTCGAAGTAATAAATATTTTGTGTTTGAATAAAGTGGTATAAATTTTATGCCATCACACATATGAGAAATATTGACAATTATTTATTTGATCAAAAGAAAACGGTAAGTAACTTTTTTCTCACAATAAAAGTGAACTTATAGTGATAATATAAATAATTTTTCGAATGACTAGAGCATAATGAATAAAAAATCATTGTCGGAGAAAGAAATATTGAAGTGTATATTGATGGATGATGAAGAGATCGCAGAAATACCACCTGATCTTGAATCTATTTGTTCTGCTTTCAGTGATGATATAAATAAAGAAAACAGTTTACAAAATTTTATCAATTTTCTATTTGACGAAGAACCAGGTCCACCAGATTTGAAAGCTGATAATAAATTATCCGGGCAGAATATGAGTGGCACACAAGCTATTCTGGGTTACTATTTCTGAAGTGGAAAGACAAAAGAGCAGTCACTGTATTGTCTAATTTTCATGATTCATCTTAGCTAACGACAGTTCTGAGGCGAAAAGTTGATGAAACTCAGGAAGAGGTTACATGCCCGCAGATAATAGCTGATTATAAACAGCATATGAATAATATTGACAATTTCGATCAACTAAAAAAAATCGAGATCGATAGAAAAGTAAAAAGTTGTGGCATCAAATTTTCTTCCACTTACTCGATGTATTCGTGGTAAATGCATACATTTATCAAAATTTGATGACAACTGTAAATTCCTGAAAGAGTTCAAGTTAGATATAATTCGGAGTCTTATGAATACTCCACAAAATACTAAAAAAATTACTATACAAAAAAAAAACCATTCAAATAAAAAAAGCCGTGTATTGAATCATCTGTACATGACGCTGGTTCTAATCACTTTCCAATAAAGACAAAAGCCTTCGTCGGTGTGGTCATTGCAGCGAAAAAGATCACCAAATATGAACCAATTAGATGTGCTCAACGTGTTGAATTCCTTTGTGCTTTCGTCAGTAAATATATGCACCTTTATTTAGGCGGTAGTATGATTTTTTTACCACGTCCTTACACAGGACTCTTTAAGGATATATGTATAAATATATATATGTAAACGAAAAAAAAAAAAAATTCTTTTTCATTAGATCTTATTACTTCAATAAAAGATTAAGTCCAGCTAACAATCTATGTAATAATTATTTGAATTATGTTGCCGTTTCAATGACCAGAAAAACACAATTTATGCATGGATTTATAAATATGGTTCTTTTAATTTTTAATTTTTAATACACTACTCATCAGATTTTATTTTGTTAAAGTACTTTGTTTAATATTAATTTGTAATTATTTTTTATTTAAGTGTCCCACTATAACAATTATATCTTGTAATTTATATTTTTTTTTTCCAAAAATGTGCACTAAAATTTGGACAATTTGAACGCCTAGAAAATTCTTATCTTACATTTTTAGTTGTTTTGTGCAACTCAGATAATTATACAACTATAGACTGCTCAGTTTTTAGTAGAAAATGTTCATTATAGTGGTAAATAATTTAACAAGTAAATGACCGTCAACATGTGATTAGAGAATAAAAAGTGAGAAATTATCTACTGTTTTCGATCTCATTAAAAAATTTTAAAGTACTGGGAATACGGAACAAGCAGGTCTGTAGCACATCGATCAATACAAAAGCCTATTCTAAAGGCAACTTCAAAACCTTATCAACGTTATTGGACGCGGGGACGCTCGAACTGGATTAAAATTAAAATAAATAATATAAAAAATATATTTTATTATTATTAAAAATCTTTTGTAAAAAAATTACTCTTTGAAATCATTAATTACTTAATTTTTAACTGTTCGAATTTATTAGACATATTTAAAACATATTTTAATAATATTGTCAAAACACAAAATATTATAGCAGTTTACTTTTTTGCCCTCAACTTCTAAGACATAAAAGACGGTATTGAAACAAAATACCATCTTGAAAGTGTTAAAAATGTCAGAACGGATTACGCCAACATTCAAAAATTGAGTTGAATAAATTGATTAGTCTTAAAAAAATATTTTATATGCAACAAATTTTGAATTATGACACGTTCTTGCGGAAATGAGTGAATAAATACAATTTTTTTTATTAAACAGGATTTCATAGCTTTGAATATTTTAACTAATGGTATGCCGAAGTATTGTTTTTCTTTTTGTTAAATTATTAATGTGATTATGATGAACTCTGTACAAATTGGTTATCTACTTCAAAATAAATGAATGAAATAAATGACAAACTCAACAAAACTATTGAAAAATTATTATTATTCTTTCTTGTTACAATTCCTAAAAATCTCACTATCTAATCAAATTGTAAGAAAAACTTATAAGCTTTCAATTATTATTTCAGTGAAATTTTTTGAATTAAAATTAAATCTGTCAACAATACAGCAAAAATATCTAAAAATAATTTGATATTTTTTGTAGAACAATAAGAATACTTAAAAACTTGATAAAAGCATATAATTCCAATTTTGGTAGAAATTCATCGTTGTTGTTCTGGAAAAACTATCTAAGTTCACATTGAAAGTTTCAAGATATTTGGATTTTTAATATAATATGTAGGTTTCTGGAAAATCTGGAATACTTTGATTGGATTTAATTTCTTAATCAAATAATAAAATAATATCAGTTTCCAATCCAGAATTGTTTATTTTCGAGTACCATTAAAAACCAGTATTGTACTGTTACTATAGAACACAATGTAATCTTATCTTTATAGGCAAACATACTTAAATAGAGTGGTATATTCAGCACAACTTAGAAAGTATAGGATAGGAATAGAATAGGAACAACTCAGATAACAATTGAAAACAAAAAGGTCATGTTAATGTAAGTTTACAAATTGAAATTGTATATGTAGAATTATTAGAATAAAATTATTATTATAATAATAATAAATTTATTTATTTATTTCATTATTTTCTCAATTGAGCCCAGTCGCTTGTACAGAATATATGTATTTAAATAGAATTGTTTTTTTTGTAATATCAGTGCACAAAAAAGTTATAATAATACGAAATTAATATAAAACCATACTAAAGAAGACTAATCCATCATAATTCAACAAAATAATTTCAGCAAAATAATATCAGTAATAAAAAAACAAAAAATTTAATATTTCAACAATATTTAATTTACCTATACACTACTACACTAAACCTAGAGTAAAAATATTTATGAATATTTATCACTCACACTACTTACATACTAATTAATTACAATTACATTAACCAAAATGCAAAAAAGTTCTAGAAAATAAAATTATAATACAAATTAATACCTAGATTAATAACTTTATTTTTAATAAATTTATCTTTAAAGTGAGATAAGTTCTCAATATGTTTTAGCTCGGTGGGCAGCTCATTGTAATATTTGTAGCCTAAATTATATAGTGTGTCATACCCATTGAACCTGATAGTAGATGATATTATTCTTAGATTTCCTGCTGCTCTTGTATAATAATTGTGACAATCCATATTTCACGAGCATATTATACTTGTATTTATTCTACTTTTGTAGTGCGCTTGGTAATATGTTTTGCTTCTTATGAATTTCAGTGGTTGGTGTTCTTTGATCGTATCCAAATAATTTTTTTATTGTTTTATTTATACCCTGTACCGTAAAGTTCTGAATATAATATTTCTCCCAATAAAGTACCCCGGATAAGCTAATCGAAAGATTTTTCCATTTACAGAGCCCCGGGTACAGTAATTAGATTTTATATATTTCGAAAATTAATTTCGAACTTTTTCGATATTGGATGTTATCTAATACTAAAATCATTTTCATGTTATCTATTACTAAACCAAAAAATGTGTTAATTGGTTTTATTTTAATATTTTAATATTACTAACTGTGCAGAATCTACCTGTACCTGGGTATGATATTCAGAACTTTACGGTATCAGATCCAAATCTTTATTAAAAGAATTACCCCGGATTTGAATTGCATACATAATAATACTATTAAACATGCTAAAATATACATATCTTTTCACATCAAATGGTATTCTTTTACTGATAAAACGAAAAATACCCGCAACTCTTCTAGCTTTTTTAATTGTTCGTTGATTTGGGTGCGTAATTTTAAGTTTTCATCTATAACTATGCCTAAGTATTTATACTGTTCCTCCCTCAGCAGCTTATGTTCATTAAAATTGATGTTTATATTTTCATCCGCATGCATTTTAAATAGCATATATTTTGTTTTGCTTATGTTAAGAGTTAGCTTATGATACTTGATTAGTGAGTCACTTTTCCCGGATTATATTTGTTCCCGGGAAACGGGAAATTTTAGTTAAATTTTCCCGGGAATCTCGGGAAACCCGGGAAAATTAAATAAAAGGATGAAAAATTTAAAAAAGTGTTTAAAATAAATGCAAAAAACACAATTTTTTCAAAAAAAAAAACAAATTTAATTCATAAAATAATAAATAATAAGATAAATAAATTCAAATCTTAAAAAACAAAGATAACATAAAAAAAATATTTCATTATAAAATTCTTAAATTTAATTCTTATTTGTATGTGTTCCTTTTTATATTCTTGTAGTACATTGTATTTAATTTTGTTGTTAATTATAATAGCTGTCCCACCATGTGCCTTCTCATCTGGGTGGTTTGTATAGTGTATATTATAGTCATGTATTTTTAGGTAAGTTTTATTGGTAAAATGGGTTTCAGAAATTAATAATACGTCAATGTGATTTTGATATATAAATTGCTTTAATTCAAGCGCATGTTGGATTAGTCCGTTTGCATTCCATATTGCCATTTTTATTTTAGGTTTATTTGTCATTTATTTGATACTAGTACAGTGATTATGTTTATCATATTTGTCATTTGGGTAATGAGTTGTCTCATCATTTAAGTGATCGTTATTTCTTTGTTAAATACAAGTCTGAATGTTCAAATATAAGTAAAATAGAAGCAGGAGTACCACAAGGCAGTGTTCTGGGTCCAGTTTTATATCTCCTGTATACAGCTGATATTCCAATACCAAGAAAACAGAATACACTATTAGCAACATTTACAGATGATACTGTTCTACTTGCTTCACATGACTGCTTAAAAACAGCTACTAAACAGGTACAAAAAATTATGAATAAAACAATGACTTGGTTCAAAACTTGGCATATCCAAATTAATGAAGACAAAACTACTCAAGTTATATATACAACAAGAACTCAATACGATCCTGAACCAATAATGATAAATAATAAAGAAATAAAAATCGAAAATCAAGCTAAATACCTAGGGATGCACATTGACAATAAATTGACATGGAAGAACCACATAATCCACAAACGTAATCAAATAAGGCTAAAATCCGGACATCTACAATGGCTTTTGGGAAATAAATCTAAATTGACAATGAACAACACGCTGTTACTTTACAAAACAATCATAACACCGATATGGACATATGGTGCAGAAATCTGGGGTTCCTCAAGCAATACCAACATTAATTTAATACAAAGAGCACAATCAAAAATAATTAGAAGGATAGCGAGAGCCGAATGGTATGTGAGAAATGATGATCTACACCGTGATTTGAAAATACTAACAATAAATGAAGAAATTAAAAAGACAAGTTTAAAATATCAACAAAAAATATCAACCCATTCTAACAATGAAATTTTTATATAAATAAATATAGCTTTCCAATTAGTTCCAAATCTAGCAAATAGCTTATGTAGTACGAGAGCAACGTAGAATCCAATGAACTACCCTGGATGAGACCAAAGTTGATTAACTCACTTCTACTTTAAACGCCTTCACATTCAGTGTATTGAGCTCGCTCAGATAAAAACCTCTTACACCATTTATGCTCCATGCCTTTGACTCCACCACTCATACAAAACTCTCAAAAAGTAGTTTCTATCAACAGAATCAAATGCTTTTTTGATATCAAATAAAGCCGCTGCTACTTTTTTTCTGTTATTTATGCCTAGTTGAATCTCTGCGACAAAATCGAACAAAGCTGCATGGGTGCTTGATTCACCTTTAAATCCATATTATCTTTTGTTCATAAGATTTGCTTTTTCAAACTAAAAAAATGGCTATTGGCTAAGTAGTGTCGTTAGTTAGTTTTCATTCTAAAAAAAATTCATAGAAATGAACTAAAGTATTAAACTAATTTTTGCAAGAAAAAAAATTGACTTAATCAGTTTTCACAGACGACAATAATATTCCTAGAAAAATCATTCAATTTTTGTTTTTGAAAGTCAAGTCTCTGGAGATAATGTCACAAATTTCAAAACTTATTCCACCATACATTTTAGTTTTACTTTTATTTTTCTTATTATCATTATTATTATTATTATTTTTTGCATTGCTGATGTTTATATTGTGAAATCTGATCAAATTCTGTCTGGAAAACTTCTAATATTATTTGATTATTTTGTCTTGTTTTTTTTACTATCGTAAATTTATTAATCAAATAGCAAAATGCAGAAAAATAAAATGAAACCAAAAATCATGAACCTCCACAACTCTTTCACTTTCAAACTTGGAATTCAGTCTCTGAATAAAAATATGAAAAAAAATAACATTTTCTTTTCTTTTGTCCCTTTTTTCTTGATCTGTTCATGCTCTTTCAAATTTCTTAAAGATTAATGTATTCATAGATAGATACACGTATAAAAGTATGAGAATAAAAGAAGTTAACTTTCCTTTTTATTTTGAACTAAAGTGTTTGTTAGTGACATGAATTACTAAAATAGTTGAAAAAATAAAAAAAAATAAACATGACATAAAAATAATCATGATGTGGTGATATAAAACAATTTCATAAGTCATATTGTGATATACGATAAAAAAAATACAAGGTGTCATATGATAAAGATGTAATAATTGCTATTTCATTTCTAAATAGTGTTCTATTTGCTTATAGTATTTTTCAAAAAAACAGGAACAAACATTTTGTTGCAAAATAGATACTCGTAACCGTATAAATTAATCTCTGTGAAACTGTTAATCTTTATACTGTCTTAGAGCTTGTAATACAGCTTAACACATTGACTGACATGTCATACTTATTCGAATAACAGTAATGTTTACCAACACGCCACGTAATTAATTGCTTCATATATTAAAATAATCCAAGCACATTTGCGGGAAGCCAGAACACTGCCTGCAAAAAGTTTGCACATTTTAACAAGTTATCTTTCATTTTTTCGCCCTTCTTCTTTAGTTTTGGTAACATTCAACACATTTTCTTCATAAAGGCTTTCCTGCGGAGCCCATTTTTCTCGCGAGCTGGTGTTTATTAGTACTTAGTTTCTTGCTTGTTAATCTTTTTTTCGATGTTTAACAGCTCTCTAACCAATTTTTCTTGAAAAGTCGGAATTTTAATTTTTTTTTTTGTTGCTTTTTGTGAATAACCCAAAGCGTTTACTAGTGCTGTTTCTAACAAAAGTTCAACTGCAATTTTACGATACCACTCACGGTACCACCCATTACCTATCAAAAACTATATCTTATGAGGCTATTTAATCCGACAAGTCAATGAGTGAACAAGTGAACAAAGAGTGAACAAGTGGCAAGTCCAGATCTTCACTATATGCTAACAGTCCTAATGATTTTCTTGTAAATCGGTTATGTTTGCGTTTTGAGGCTTTCTGCATTTCCGTCTCAGCACTTTATAGAAAGCTTTGATGTCATGGACAGCTAATATATTTCCTTATTTGCAAAGTGAGGTGCATATTTTGTTGATAAAAGTCGGACATTACGGTTATCTTTCCATTTCACTACCACTGTCCCTCTCATCGTTTTCACCCGAAGTTGTTTCTCTTCGTTTGAGATGATCAAGGAGAACTTCTTTGAGTATAATTTTTTTATTAGCTCTAAAAGGTGACAACGACGTAAATGTTTTATAATGTTATTTTTAAGTCTTAGCTTGTGTAAAAGTTATGTACATAAATACATTTTTTCTTTCATTTAGGAGTCCTTCACTGAGTGTGAGATATACAGACTTTGCCAATCTATTTCATATTTGCCAGACTTTTATTTCTTCACATAAACTTTTAAGTATCTACCTAATATGATTTGAATAGCTTGAAATTTTGTTTTTCAAATAAAAAGGCAAAATAATATCATTCGTAAATGAACGATGTGGCTCTGCAAATTAATGCGAAAATTTTCGGGTAGACTGCGTGATACACATTTGTATAACTACAAAAAAATTCAGTTTTTTGCTTTGGCTTGTACGAACATTTTGCAAATAATGTGGCAGTCAATGTGTTAAGCGGATGGTTAGATTTACATTCACTAATTAATTCTACAATATATACAGACAGAATTGAAGCTATACTTAAAAATTAATTAAATATTTATCTAAATTCGTATGCTTATTAAAATAGTCAAAATAGTTTTATAATGAATCTTATTACTTGAAGATTCTAGATAATGGGTGAATATAATATTGCTCTACCTATTTTTCTGGTATTTAACGGAGTCGCATCTGCGTCGCATGTCTTCCCCATCTTTGCTTTTATGCCTTAATAAATTTTACAATATAGCTACAAGATTTACAATTAGTGCTTCTAAGCATCGCGATTGATATAATTTGTTATTAATTGTAATTGGTTTTGGGACCAAATACGCTTCTTTTCTTTCTAATACTTTTAATTTATTTTCGACACTACAATTACAATAATTGTTCAAGCTCGCTACTGTATAGGTTAAGATCGGTTGTATTATGGATTAGTTCTTAATTTAATCCTATTTAACATTTTGAGCTTAAAGAAATGATAGTGTGCAAACAAAATTGTTTCTTGAATCCAAGTATTAATTATCAAACGTATATATTTTTTATTATTCATAAAGGCAATTAGAAACATCGAACGATATTTTACTCCTTCAAAATGATCTTATTTGGTTGTGGTCTCGTTCATTTTTTATCACAAGCAAGATTCACAAGATTATGACAAGCAGTAGATTATTTTTCTATAGATATTTTATTATAGATTGTCAAAGTATGTGGTCTCAATTGAAAAGCTAAATATATGTTTGCACAATCCGGGTGAAGCAAATATTGTGATCCTGGATATTTCTATAACTTTCGATCGAGTATGCCTTAGTACATTTATAAAAATATGTCAAGCTATTGGTCGGGATTTATCCTCTCTCACGCTTTTCTTTTGGATAAGTATACAAAAAAATTGCAATTTGATCAGCATTAGCCCTTATATTATGTTTAATTTTATGAATATAATATTTTTTTTTTTTTTAATTTTATAGCGTGATGAGGTTTCAATTAGAAAATGGTTTTTGATACTTTTACCCGGTATTATTGAGTAACCAGCAATAACAAAATAAAAACAGTAATATTCAATTTATATTAATAACCATCATGGCTGTATATCACATGATTTTGGATCAAGATGTCAATTTATTATCAAAATCTATGCAAAATATACGCCTATTTATCAATATATAATAATTTATATACTAAATAATACAATACTAAAATATTTATGCATTCTTTGAAATATTAAAAATTGACTCCAAAATTTATAAAAAAAAAAAAATATATAATAAAAAAAAAACTATTTTTTTTTTATAATTTTTGTGATAGGCTATGTGGTGATGGTGGTGGTATTAATAGATCAATGCGACATGAATACAAATTAGTTTATTTGTTGCCACATAAGAAAATAGCCTCATATTATGATTAATCCTTGGGGCATCAAGAGCTTGATTTATATAGTATATACATATTATTATTAAGTATTTTGATGTGAATATCCTTTG
The DNA here is from genome assembly GCA_963942445.1 of Argyra leucocephala. NCBI lineage: Eukaryota > Metazoa > Arthropoda > Insecta > Diptera > Dolichopodidae > Argyra > Argyra leucocephala. Next base: position 67,634,068 of record OZ012680.1, read on the forward strand.
CATACATTCAGGTATTATAAATTTAATTTTTATTTTATAATACCCAAATATAATATACTAGTTAGTTATTTTACTACAAATATTTTGGTTTTTACCAAATTAGTTTTATTTAAGCATTTGTTTAAATAAAACTAATTTGGTAAAAACCAAAATATTTGTAGTAAAATTAAAAATTTGATAATCAAAGGCGAATGTTAAAGTTTGGATAAAGACTAAGGAATACTTAAGTAAAAAAGTATAGAACAAAAAGATTAGCTGGGTGTTAGGAGGAATGATATTATTCGTTTTGATTACACAGTGGTCGTATATAAATATAGTTTTCTATGATCACTGGTACTACTAGCTATAGACTGTAGTTATCAAACTCTTGTCATGTGAAATCCCATTCGTGGCTTAATCGGTTTGAGCACAGAAATGTATTTCAATTACGATGTAAGTAATAAAATATAACTAAAAAAAAAAATAGCAAAATATTATATATATAAAATTTATAATCAATAAAAAAATAATTAATACTTTATAACTACAAATATTACCTATATCAATGTATATATCAATACTCATATATCTCATACAAAACAATAAAAATCAAAGTGGTCTTCTACAGTAGGCCAATCCCCTACTTAGACAGTATAAACAGATTAAAAATAAAATTAGACATTGCCTCGGAAATTTAGCAGGTAGAAATCGAGTACGAGGTTGAAATGTCAAGTGGAAGCCCTATGCTCCCAAGAGGAGTAAGGAAAAAAAAATAATACAGTATACAACTGATACAACTGCTGACTATATTATTTTGAAACCGTATTTGGATTTGCATTGCTACATTGGTACACTCTAAGGAGACGTAATTGAAAATGTGTTTATATTGAAAGTCCTAAGGAAGATCAATCATAGAAATAATATGATTTTTTAATACAACTAACTTTAACAATTTTGGGTTATGCAATAATATTGTAGTACCTGTGCTTCACTACAATTGTTTATAATATTATCTGATTGTTGCCAGACAAGATTGTCTGTCTGTTTTTAATATAGTGTTTGGTAAATCATAATTATCACCTTTTAAGTAAAAAGCTTTTTCGCGTATATTACTTTTGGTTATAATTCAAGTTATGACAACAATAATTAGATTTTTTTTAGATGAATTTTGTTTCTATAATTTGTTTTTGTTATTATTTTCCTACTCCATTTACTCAACGCGTAACAAACACATTGCTAAGCTAAATTTAAACATACAATTTTGTTTCCTTCTTATTATGATGATTTAGAACCCTAAAATTGTCCCGATCAATCGTCTCTCATTATTTCCATTTGTATTATTCGAATTTTCTTTTCAAAACGAATAGTATAACACAATACAGCCCTATACATTTAATGATTTTTCAGAATTTCATTGGTGATATATTATATTGTATATTTGCTAGACATATTATCATAAATTTTATGAAAGCCACAATAATATAAATGAAAAAGTCCAATGGAAAATAATAAATCAAAGATTTTAAAATAAAATTTAATAATCTTTAAATATTTTATTTGAATAAATAGAAATGGTTGGAAACAAAACATAAAAGTTGTGAATATGACCACAAAAAAAGAATTGGGTTATAATATTTGTTTTGCCTTTTATTTTGTCTTTTCTCAATAGCAAGAATATAAAAGAATTCATAAACATACACATTCAACATTTTTTTTGTTATTTTGATCATTACAAATCGTACTCGGATTCGTTATTGAGATAATTAATAATGTTATGCTAGTTGAGAAGCTTCATTATTAAGCTTGTTACGTTATTTATATAGAATTTGAAATGAATCTGAATGTAATTATAAGACCTAGATATAATTATTATAATTCGTTGGATGAGGAATATATTGTCGTGTGTGAAAATTTTCGATTTTCTGATTTTGTTTGAGGTTTTTTGGTCCACTCTTTCAAATGGTGTAATCAGTTTCATCCTATATTTTTTAGTTGCAGAGATAAATCAGTATGCATATTGTTGTATGCAACACATTTTTATAAGTTTCATAAACATTTGTTGTATGTGTGAAGAAAAATGGAATTTGGAAAAGCCGAATGAAAAATAACAGGAATAATACAAGCTACAGCAGGGTGAAATAGTATTGAAAAAAATGTAGCAAAGTTTATGGAAATAGTCGTGTGAAAAATAGTAGGAATAATAGAAGGTACAACACGTTGTAATTGTATCGAAAAAAACGTGAGAAAAACTATAGGAAAAACCGTATGACAATTTATAAGAATGATACAAAGTACGTGAAATAGTATTGGAACAAAACGTAGGAAAAGCTATATGAATAATATGAGGTACAACAGGGTGAAATAGTATTGCAAAAAACGTAGGAAAAATTATGGGAAAAGTCGTATGAAAAATTATAGGAATAAAATAAGGTAAAATAAAGACAAATAGTATTGGAAAAAATGTAGCAAATATCGGAAATCCATGTGAAATGTTATAGGAATAATACAAGGTACAACAGGATGAAACTGTACTGAACAAAACGTGAGAAAAATGATAGTCAAAACCAAATGAAAAATTATAGGAATAATATTTGGTACAAAGTGTGGAAACCTTGTTAGAAGAAAAGTTAGAATTGCTGTATAAATAATGATAGAAATTTATTGCGGGAAGATAGTAAGAAAACTTTTCTGTTTTTTTTTTTGAAGTGTTCTGAATATATTGATTATTTCAAAACATATGTGAATATTATTAAGCATTAAAGTAATTCAAAGTAGAAAAAAATAGTAGAATTCATGATCTGCAAATAGAGCAGAAATATTATCATAAATAGTAGCAAGCTCATCACTTTTTATATAATAAAGTCCCTCATTAATTTTATTAGGTACATTTAACGTTCATGTTCAAATAAAAATTTAAATTTCATAAATATATAACCAAATAAACATTGGTACATTTAAAAAAAGTGACCACTTTCATAGGAAAAAACATTGGAATTCCAATTAATTTTCGTTTAGCTTTTCCGAAAATATGTACCATTGTGTACCATTGGCACGTGGTACAATTTCGGAAAAAATATTTGGAAATCCAATTGGCCTCCCAACCAATTTGGTCAATTGTGATGTTGTATACAATTAATATACAATTTTGGTCAATATGTTATATGACTTGAAACTATTATTAAATCTGGTAAAAGCAAGTTGATCTGACATCGCTCTTCAGTTAAATAATAAAAAAAAGTTAAAATACAAAAAACAAAATCAAAAGAGAGATGTAAATGACTTTTATTAGAAAATAGTAGTTTTTGATATTAAATATAAATCAAATGACTTATTCATTGTGTAGCAGTTGAAAGGGACCTTAATTATACATGTATACATTTATGTCTCCACACTCAGGGAAAAATCCTATAAAATTAAAATTTCCTATTAATTCAATTAGATTTTACTATTAAAATTCGTAAATGGGATTATACAGTTTTATAAAAACAATTTAAATCTTATTAAATCAACAGTTGAGATGCACCATTATTTTAATAGTTGTGTCCTGTAAATATTATAGTCCATCACATTATAAAAAGAATAGTATATCCTATTATAATAATAGTTTCAGTAATATTAATTTAATAAATCTAATAGTATTAAAATAATAGAAATCTATAATATATATATATATATAAATATTATAATGCATCACGTTATAAATTAATAGTAATTTTAATAATATTAATTTAACTAACTAATATTGAACATTATAATATTAAAATCAGATTTAACAAAAAGCAAAAATAATCTTACGATCAATTATTTAAAACAATTACAAAATAGGCTTGGAAATAGGCTGGTTAAATTAATTTTCATGTCACTATTTGCACAAGATATAAGGTTTTGTAAAACTATTTTTTCGATTTGATAAAGTGAAACTTTTTGAATATCCGACTTTGATAAATATAAATTTTCCTATAAATTTTGCTTCAAAATATTAATTTTTTGATACACTTAGCTTTGGACAAGTCAATGTTTTCAATAATCTGAATAGTTTTGTTCATATACCAAATGAAGGTTATTATAATACTAACAAAAAGGCTCGTCATATCACGATGGTAAGTAAAAAAAAATGTTTTAAGACACTGCAAAAAAGAATTGGTATTAATAAACGTACTCAAATATTATATAAGTGTTTTTGTGTAGTGCAAAACTTTACAACAAATTAAAAAAAACCATACATTTCCCAAAAACCGCGTACTGAAAATTGTAACAAAAAATTGATTTTTGATTATTTATCGTGTAAATTTTATAAGTCAAGATAAATAAAAAAATAAAAAATTCTTTGAATATTTTTATTATTTATTTATTTAGAGTGCGTAACTTAATTCCAAAAAGAACAATATTTGTTAAACTATAATGTTTTATCCATATAGATTTGTAATTGGATATTTCCATTTCTTTATACCCAATTCTTCTAAATCTTATACTTATAAATTTGGTTGGTATTTTTTCAACACATTCAACAAATTTGTTTGACTAAAAAACAAAATTTTTTAAGGTATAGTTACAAAAACTATACAGTTGTTTTCTTTCTCAACTCCTACTTTTTCCAATGTCTAACCTTGTGTCCTATTTATGATAATAAAAAAGTCTAATTTAACGGGGAATAGTCAAAGTCTGAGAATAAATGACAATTCTGTGGTAGTTGGAGATATATATATTCTGGGAATAAATTGTTTCCCTTATAGCTGTACCGATTAGGACTTCTGCGATTATTAAGTTTGATTTTAAATTTTTGACTGCTAACCGGCTTCCCACGGGTTAATTGTTGAATCTTATTATAGTTTTTCTAAAATGTTTAATATTTGTTCGTTAATTGTATTCGATATCAGAATTTTTAAAGCAAAGTATCTACTTTTTTGAATAGGCAGCAAAACTATCTACATTCAAACTATTTCCAAAAATTTCTGGTATAATTACGCTCGTGTTTTTCTTTTCTACATATTATCATCATATACACATATCCAAGAATTGAATACCTATTTCTTAAATCAAACAGAACAAAAAAAAATTTGACATTATTCGCTGTTCTCTTGAAAACAATTTTAAAATAAAAAAAAAAGCAAAACAAAAAAAAAACATGAAATTTCAAAAGAGAGAGATTATTATTTTATGTATACAATTTTTTCTAAATGCATGTGATGGGAGTGATTATTTTTGTGTTATGAATTCTGCTAAATAATTTCTGTTTGTTGTTATTGTAATACTAATAAAATGCCACGCTAACGCAGCAGCAGCAGGACATTGCTTTTTATTATATATTTTATTATATAAGATGATACATATATTTTTTTCTTCAAAAACTAAATCCATTTCGAAAAAACGTTTGGTAACAAGTTTATGTAAAAATAAAATAATGAAAAAAAAAATTTTTTTTTTAGAAATATTTGCCTTCAATTTAAGCGTACTAAAACTACAAAAATAAACTTTAGAATCGCAGTTTGATATAATGTTTTGATAGCAAGTTATGATTGTAATTACGGAAAAAGCAAATTAGCCGAACTTTTTACCAAATCTCTTAATCTCATCTCAAGACTTCCTAGAATTTCGGCTAATTTGCTTTTTCCGTAATTACAATCATAACTTGCTATCAAAACATTATATCAAGCTGCGATTCTAAAGTTTATTTTTGCAGTTTTAGTACGCTTAAATTGAAGGCAAATATTTCTAAAAAAAAATTTTTTTTTTCATTATTTTATTTTCGACTTTTTAGTGAAAATATTTTTTTAATGAAAAATAATATATTTTCCAAGAACAACACATATAATCAAATGGCACTAAAATTCACTCTTACGCAATTTGGTTATTATTGCTCATACTTAAAATGTGTAATTTTATTTTATATTACTGTAACAAATTTTATAAAAATATGTATATTTTTAAAGACTTTTTGGAGATTTTTGATTAGATACCTTTGAATTTTTTAATTTAGGTACCTATTAAATAAAAATTACCTAAGCATAAATTGGCATATAAAAGTATAATATATGCATGCATAAATCGAAATTGAACTTTTTTTACATGCGAGAAGAGTAATTTGTAACTGAGTGATAGATAACTGATACTTGATTGGTTCAAATTTTGTTTTCTTCCATAAATAATGTTTGCATTTTATTTTCAATTAAACTAAGCCATATGATTATGTATATAGATGACACATGTACGTACATTTGCGTATACTTAGTCAGAGAAAGAGAAATAATAAAAGAAAGAGATTAATAAAAGAAACCAATTTAAAAACACAAAAAAATATAATGAAAATATAATTGAATAGTAATAGAAAATGATTGAAATATAATGATAATGATTTGTATTGCACACATTTATTTTGTATTCCTTTTTTGTTTTTTTTTTTTGCTTCTTTACACCATAGAAATGTCAATAAATATAGTGAATTTAAAGAGAAACCAAATTTTAACTTTATCAAATATTCATATTCCATTATTAGTACACACACATATGTAAATTTTACCTTAGTTGAATGCAAAGAATATCTACAATCTATATTAACAAGAATATACACTCCCATTTTACGTAAACCTAATTTTTAAGAAATACCAAACCGAGCAAAATATCATTAGTTAAAAGAGGTAAAATTTACATTTACTTATCGTGTACCAAATTTATTATGAGAGAGAAAAGGTACAAAACAGATGTTTGCCTTTTGCTTTATACTGTAAAATAATTTTGCGTTCTTATTATTCTCCTTTGGATTTGGTTACGTTTCCTCCCATTATTTATATGAGGCAGGGTGGCAAAAAATGTTAGTTCTAATTTAGTTTGTTCCCTTATACGAGGATTAATTCTGATCTTTTATTATTTTAATATTTTCGTTTTAAACATTATTATTTTCGTATATACCTATTAAAAATATTAAATTATAATTACATTACAATAATATAAAATATTATTAATATTTTTGTCAGTAATAATTTGGAGTTACAAAACTTTATTATTTTTTATTAATTATATTAGTAAACCTAAATATTTATTATATTGGTATACGATTATAAAATAATACTGAGGACAACATCTATTTACAAATCACAGAATTTAAAGAATATGATAACGCTGTTTTAGTTAGGTCTCCTAAAAATCTTATGCATAGTTGATACAATTTAGAAAATAATATTGTATTAAATATTTCAACGAAATTTTTGTCGAAATTTTTTTTTCAAAATTATAAACTTTATTTATTTAATTTTAGCCAACTTTTATTGTTACTCTTTTTTGTTTACTATATTTTTTCTTTTTCTTACACGTAAAATTCTTATTATCGTCTATTTCTGACAATGTTTATCAAATTTGCATATGAATTTGTGTGCAAACAAATGAATACATACATGAGTTCTTACTCTTTTTATGGATATACTTTGGTTAAATTGTTATTGAAATGGGTATTTTGTTGAATTGAAGCAAATTGAAACAAACATATAAAGTCCAAGGCAAGTTAATTAAGGCAAATATAATAAAAGACCAGCTTTGATTGGAATTGTACATGAAATATTAGTTCTTTATTATAGTTTATTTAGCAAAAATTGTTGATCAAAATTATAATGTTTTCTTACTATATTATAATATTTTGCTTAAGTGTATTATTTGAATAACGTTTATTTTTATTTTTATTTTTAATGTCCACTCAAATATAGTATTTAATTTATTAAATTTTAACTTTAATTTAGTAAACATTTTTTATCGAAATTTGATATTTTTAAAACTATACTATAATATTTAACTTAAGTACTATTAAAGCTTATTTTTGTTTTTAAATTTCTATTTATTCTTTTATTTCAATTATTTCTAGTTTATTCTTATTTTTATTTTTAAATTTCCTTTTAATATTTAATTTTTTTGATTTATTTATTTAATCTTTTAACTTTTTTTACACCTTCAATACAAGCAAACATATTTTTACTTTTGAACAAATGTTGCATTACTGGGTCCTATATAGGTTATTTTTAGCGCATTTTTTGAATGATTTCCGAATAGTATCAATGATTTTATAGTATATACTATTGAATATATGTGTAATTATTAAAAAAGTGCGGCAAGTACAGGACACAGTAACAGTATTATAATTTAAAACCATAAAAACAATGGTATGCGTACAATATTTAATAGTACATGTGGTTAACCATACCATTAAATTAATTCTGCTAATGTTATTAAAAATTAACTATTTTGTAATATTGAAGTAATAGTATAATCTAATAAATACAATGAGTATAACAGTTTTAAATTTATAGTATTTCTAATTACATTAATGCGGTCTACTATTAATATAATAATAGTATATGAATCTTATTAAATCATAACTACAAAACATATTGTTTTAAACAAAAAACTAATGTGTTTATAGTTAAAACCTATTGATATCTGTCCTATTGAATCAATAACAGTACTATTAAACATTTAATAGTATGTTTTTTCCTGAGTGTACATTCTAACTCCATCAAATTACTCCACCTTTTTACTACAATTATTTAAAATCTTAAAAATTTCTTCATTCATTGAATTTTAAGCTACTTAATTTTTAGATTTTACTTATACAACAGTAAAATTAAGATCTAAAATTCTTTGCAAGTTTTATATTAGAAAAATGCTTTGAATTTCTCTATAATAATAAGCAAACTTAAAAAGAATAATAACGTGTCTTTGAAACTATTATCATATTCTTTTAAAATACTAATACAAAAATTTAATTATACAATTTTCTTCTTTCCATATAGTTATGGATATAAAACGTATTAAGTATACGTACACAAGTAGTTGATGTTCGAAAAAGACATCATCGGCTTTTGTTAATTTACAAAACTCCTTAAAAAATAAAAATACATACGTAGCTCATATATACGAATTTATGAATAGTTTAACTTAAGTTTACCACTTTTTGATATTTCCTTTAAGAAAAATAACAAAACAAAAAAAAAATGAAATAATTATATTTCCTATACAATTCTAAGAAATGTTTTTTTTTTTAAGAATATCTCTAAGGATTTCCATAGAAAAGGCATATTATGCGGTGACGACAAATATATAATAGAATTAAAAATAAGGAAAATAATTTGAAAAATTAAAACAAAAAAAAAAAAAACAAACAAAACTCATGTACATAGTACTTAGCATATCCTTGTTGAATCTTTTCATTTTTATGTGTAATCATTATATACATAATATGCATATATATACACATACAGTTATATATGTACATTAAATTCAAATGATTCTTTGAAATAAAATTATTCTAAATAATTTTAATTTCAATTTAAATCTTCAAATTATAATATATACATATACATACATGGTGTACACACGACATTATATAGATAAAATTCTAGTATTTTAAATTCCAATAGACTCATATTATTTTTCATTAATTCTTTACCAGTTTTTAAATGAATTTAAAATACACAAGATTGGAAACATGCACAAAGATATTATACAATTGGTTACAAAAGTTTTGTTACTGATCTATTATAGTTTTTCCGAGCCATTAAATGATAAATAATTTTTTTTAATGATTATCGGTTTATAATTCTATGCCATTATTAGTGATTGCATTTATAATGATACTTGAATCGATGCTCCTGGATTATTATATTCTTAGATGTATTTTTTCAAATGAGAAAAAAACAATATCGAATAATGAGCTTTTAAGTATTTGTTCGATACGAAGCTACCTACGCAAATTTACTTTAATTTTATGGATTTCTCGTAAATTGACTAGTTCATTTATAGTATAGATATCTTATGTAACAATTTTGAAATTGTTTATCTCTTCTGCCATACCTAGCTTTCTAATTTTTTTGCATGACTTTAAAGTAAATGTTTTAAAGTTCATTGAGATTATAAGAATGTTGTGAATCGTGTAATGCTTAACATTATTTGTGCCAATTGGTTCAGATCGATGAGCAATATTACAAAACGTTGATCTCTCTGTCCATACACGAATTTGAAGCAATTCCAATAGGTATACTTTGAAATTGTGATTATAAATATATTCTAAAAATTTAATTGCCCTGAATTAAATGAAAACAAGGCGAACGAGTCTTTCAGAAAATCATGTATATGTTTTTTTCAAAAATTATTGGGACAATATTAAAAAAAGAATTTATATATTTTTCTTCACTGCATTACAATGGAATTAATTCAAATTGGCAAACGCCTCAAATAATAAAGTAACACTAAAATTCTTCGTAACCTTGCACTGAAAAACTGCATGTTTCTAATATAATTGGTATAATATAGGACTTCATTGGCATTATCTGTGCTTTCACACATCTGGTATAACTCTAGATGAGCATGTTATGACGAAACTGTTTTCAAAATATTTTTACAATATTGCAATAAAAAGGCATTTTAACACTCTACGACTTTTAAACATTAATCGGCACTCCTTGCTTTAGTTTTGGCAAGTTAATTTATTTCCTTGTTTGCTATACAAATTTTAACTACTGTTCTTTTCTTGCATATATTCTTAAAGAGCTTGAATTTAGCTTATTTATTTGTCCGTTTGTAGTGCCAGTTAATATTGCTACGAAAAATTTCAATTGAAATCGTAACAGGTTGTAGCTAAAGGGTAAATTAAATTAAAATAAAAAGCTGAATCAATATGTAAATATTAAAATATGATCTAAATTAAACAATTTTTGATTCAAAATCAGGATTCGGTAATAGTTGGTTAAATATAAGCACACTCGTATATTCGTATATCTGAATATAAAACAAAAAAAAATTTAAATACAAAACAAAATATTAACAAAGAATATTTAATTACTTAAGGGATCAATTAATAATTGACATGTTCTATTCAATAGACGAAGATTTTGCTTAGAAGAAGGCGAATCCCCCTCGCACATTCAATCTGTTGCGAAGGCCTGTAAAAACATTATTTTTAATTTTTAATTCGATAAGTTATTTAAGCATTTTGATTCCATGCGCCATAATGTCTCCAAGCGGTTAATATTGCAATTCTCAGTATATTCCGAACGCTTCTGAACTTGACCCACTAAATACTGTTGTAAGACCATAAAGTGACATTTGCATTTAATTCAAAATTCAAATGTAAATATGAAAATGTCCTATTGGACTCAATTGGTAAGAATTACTTTAAATAACATATTTTGGAATTTTCTTTTAGAAAACGATAATTTTCATGAAGTGCGAATAAACTGGCCTGGCAACTTTAAGGCTTACAAATTGTAATGTTATGAATTTTGTGAATGTTAATAATACGACTTATATTATAAAATGTAATTGGTATATATATGTATCTATGGTGCGCAATTATTCATCATATTTCCACTTTTTATAAGTCCATTTTGTGTTCGAAAAATAGTGTTTTAATATATATAAATAATAACGATTCTAGCGGTGTTATCTTTTCTAGTCTTTAATTGAACGCAAGTTATCATCCTGAACAAGAACTAGGGTGTAATAATATATAAAGTGTAATTATCGTTAACAATTTTGAATTTGGTGTAGATAATAATTTGACCACCGTCGCCAAAAATGTTGTATTTTCTGTTGTGTTCACTGCCATCTTGACAAATGACTTGAATGTATATTATTTAAATCAGATTCGGGATTTACTATTAAATTGTCACCTACCAGAAAATGGCGTGGTTTTATTGGATTTAAATCATTTGAATCTGTTGATGCGGTTAAAAACGTCTTGAGTTTAGCATGACTCTGCTCGATGTAGTATTGTATTGAATTCTTCATAAGTAAATAATGCTTCTGGCTAATGAAATTACTTTACTGCTACTATAGTAGCTCCGAAAGGATATAAATATTTCCAGGAAAAGACAACACCTAATTCTGAAATTTCAAATAAAATAATAATAGCGTTCGAGAGGGCTTAAGCTTACAACAACCTGTTTTAAGATAAAAATAAATACAATATATTTGCAACGGTCGCGTCTACATAAAACTACCCAACAGAAAAAAAATACAACTTAACAATAAATTGCTAATATCGGGAAAAATTTGTCCAAACTAGAGAAAAATTAGAAACAGTAAAAAGATAATCACTTTTGTAATGTTGATCTATTTTTATTTTATACCATATTTTATTTTATGTTATATACGAATACTAGCACATAATTTTCATTTTGTCTTCAAAATTGAATTTTAGAAAATAAAATAATAAAAATGGAAATTCAATTAATGAGTAATGGAGAAAAATATCGGTACAGAACCATAATTTTTTAACTAACTGTATTTAACAATATATTATTATTGTATGAATACAATAAAAACCAAAGTAGGTACCTATTTAGACATTAAAATACAGTATACAAAAACGATATATTCATAAGGACATATTCTTAATGTTATTTTCGAATTTAATTTCTTTTTTATTTTCTTTTTTTAAATAATATTATTTAATGATAATTTTATTAGGTGTACCCAAAGAAGAGAAAATTTAATTCTATATAATTTTTATGTACCTAAGTAATTCGAATAATTAATGTTCGAATACATATACATTATATATATCTGGTAAGTTCTTTATTTAATATATGTACATATTAAAATATAAAAAAATTATAAATAATTCTATTTAAATTTAAAAAAAATAAAATAAAATATACAAAACAATATAAATAAGATATTGCACTGGGTATACATCATAATAATATATTAAAAAAATTTTAATTGAAATCATTTTAGGTGCATGCAAAAAAAAAAAGAACACTTTAATGTAGATAAATTGTTTTTAATTAATAAATAAAAATTTATATCAATGCTGTTGAGTAAAAATAAATTAATTTCGAACTTATTTTTTTTAATTCCAACTATTCTTAAATATGGGAAAGCAAAAATACAAAGAATTTCTACATCATCTATTTGTGGAGTTAACACGTATTTTTAAGCTCTCTATTTATTTTTAATTACTAGTCGGTCTTAACTTAAAAAAAAAATAAAATAAAATAAAACATAATAATATATTTTTTGCACAACTCTTTATACATAAATTTTAAAGTTATCACATATATTTGAATATGAAGTGCTTTATTTGCAATCAAAAAATTGAAAGATCAGACTCTAAAGTTATTTGTAGTCATTGCAATAATGATTTTCATGGAAAATGCGCCAAAATTGAAAAAAGAGATATTGAGTTTCTGGAGAAGAGTAAACAGGGTTTCAAATGTAGTAGCTGCATTAACATAAGAAGAAATTCTAATTTCAGCAGAGATAATATTTCGAAAACACTAACACCGTCTACATCAACCTCCTCTTCTTTAGAACAAAATTTAATATTAATTGCTGGTAATAGTGGTAAAAACTCTCCTTCTCCGCAATGCGAGAGTAATATCACTTTAAACGTTCTCTATAATGAAATCATAAAATTACAAAAATTAAATACGAATGCAATTGCAAAAATAAATGCATTAGAGGAGAATAATGAACAATTAACAAATAGAGTTGACTATCTAGAAACCAGATTAAATATAATTGAACAACGAGAGAGAAAAAACTTGGTGGACATTGTTGGAATTCCAAATGTAAGCTCTCTCAATGTTAAAGAGAAAGCTTTACATTTGTTGAACTCGGGTTTACAAGCAAATGTTGCAGAGAACGAAATTGAGGATATATTTGTCAAGATGTTGAATTCGTATTCTGATGCAGTGACTCAGGAGAGTTCAAGTAAAACCAAAGAATATCTATAATAAGAAGGTTCACTGGAAGTCAAAGATATTTTCACAAACGCATTTACAAAAACAAAACCATTAGTTAAAGAAGTAAAGAACTATTGTAAATATTTTCTTATGTAAGAAGTTGTGAGAAAGAAAGAGTGCGATATAAACCATTTAAAAAACCACTTCATTTTTGCAATGTAATTTTAAATAGCTCACGGGAGATTTTTGTTTATTTATTTAGCCCACTAGAGATTTTTCATGTGTACAGTCGTCTGAAATTTTGTGTACGAATTTTTTTAAAAATAAACGTATTAAATTTATTAGGGTATGAGAATAAATAAATTTTGAATGAGAATTTTGGTCTGAAGTATATGATCAAGATGATCCATTTCTAGCCTACGATAGTTTTATTAGTATCTTATCTGGTTACATTAATAGGAATTCGTCTAATAAAAGTTCTGTTTGTAATAAATTTAAAAAACTGAAGCCATGGATATCTTTTTCAATCACAAATAAAATTAATAAGCGTAACAAGTTCCGTAGAAAGGTTGATAATCAGCCCAACAATATTCGTCTTAAGAAGTATTTCAAAAAACTTTGTAATGAAATTAAGTCTCAAATTGAATTATGTAAAGAAAAGTACTTTGTTGGTAAATTTGAACAGCTGAAAGGTGATTCAAAAAAGGAATGGAATTTGGTTAACTGCCTTCTTGGGAAAACTAACAAAAGTAATGATATAGTACTCAGTATCAATGATATGACCTCTAATAATGACAAGGTCAATGCTAACTATTTTAATAATTTTTTTGTGAATATTTCTAATAAGCTTACTTCTGAAAATTCTAATTCTACACTTAATCCTACTGTTCATGATGAAATTTTTCAAGTGGTTAGTTTTTTCTTTGAACCTTTTTCCTCTTTCGAATTACATAGAATTATTATGAATCTGAATAATTCTAATTCTAAGTCTTCTGATGGCATCTCAAATTATATTTTAAAGAAAATTTCGTTACAGATAGTTGATGTACTTGCTCATATCTTTAATAAAAGTGTTTTATCTGGTATATTCCCTGATAAATTAAAAATTGCCGATGTTCTTCCATTATTTAAAAAAGGTAGTTCTCCCTATCGCAACTATACTACGTAAATTTATATAGCTCTGCTGAAGTGTGTTAAATGGTGTACTTTGCGATATTCCATTCTAAACTTCAGTATAGTATAGTTTGTTGGGGTGGTACTCACTTTAACAAGCTACAACCACTTCTAATATTTCAAAAGCATGCTATTAGATTAATTTCTAAGGTTAACCGTCTTACACACACTGCAAGCTTATTTAGTAGTTTAGGTATTCTTCCCATCAGGAACTTATACCTCTATAAAACCCTAAAAGTATTTTTTATTAAATCAGGATATCTTGATGTGAGACATACCGTTATCCATAATCTAAGAATTAATAGCAGGAATTTAGTTGTTGTACCCCGCTTTTATAAGTTTCATATTTGTCATTTCTTTAAAATTATTGCACCGAGAATTTTTAATAAGCTACCTATTGAAATCAGAAATATCAGAGTTTTATCCGAATTTTTAACAAAAACTAAGAATTGGCTTAGAAATATTAGTTGGCATGAAGTTGAAGAGCTAATAAGAGTCATTAGATAATATTATTACTGATATATATATTATAGTATCCTGTTGCTGATATCTATCTATATTATTATTATGCAGCTTTGTTTATTCTTTTCTTACGCTTAATTTTTTGCTTTCTTTCATTTCTTTTCCTTTAAATTAATTTAAATATTAAATCTCGTTCTAAAACATATAGTAGTTTATATAATTGTTTAATTGTTTTATTTTCTTTTTGTAAATTTTCCTTAAATTCACTTATTTGTAAGTTTTATCTATAAATTTAATTCACATTTCTATATTCAACTTTTAATTTTAATATTAATTATTTCTTAAATTAAATTATTTGTTTATACATAAATATTTAACCAGATTAATTTTAGTATTCTATTTTTCTTTACAAATTTAGTTTTTCAAATTAATATTTACATCTAAATTTGTTACTCCACAAATATTGAATAATTTAAATTGTTTATTTTTTGTGATGGACCATTCGAAATTTGCTTTTGCAATAGAATTTTTCCTAACTATTTTATTTTATTTATATTTTGAATTCTGTAGATGCTTTTAATTTAGTACTATTATTATATTTGTTTATTTTCTATTTTTACGTTTTGAATTTTAGTTTTAATTAATTTACTATAATTGTAATGAATTCTAATATTTAATAAAATATAATAAATGAAAAAAAAAAAAAAAAGAGTTATATAAAAAAAAAATACAAAAAAACTTAAACAATAATTAGATAGTTCTATAATACCCAAAACTAAAATCAAATTCAAAAATAAAATATAACAAATTAAAATTCAAAATATAACAAATAAAATATAACAAAAAAATTAAAAATCAAATGTACAAAAAAGATAGTCAGTGGCATTTTTTATTTAAAAGATAGTGTAACGCCACATAAAAAACATTTATGTTTTGTTTTAATTATTGTTAAACTTTTTGTAAACAATTTATTGTGCATGGTTTTAAACCTTTAAACTTTAGTATTATATTTTGTACTTCTTAATTTTAAGTTAAACTCTTGGATTGTATAAATTCTCTATTAATAAGCTTTTTTTTCTCTTTGTAAACTGTTTGTGTTAAACAAGTAAATAAATAAATAAAAAACAAATGATTTACAATAATTATTAATTAAATTTATTGGGGGGTCTGGTGGGACAATATAATCGAAAAATCCAAAATAAAATATATAACTAGTAAAGAAAATAATAATTAAATAAAATCTTATAAATTACTTAAGCATATAATTTAAAAAGTGATAAAAGAAAACTAAAACTAAGAGATACAAAAGCAAATAAGTTATCAACAAAAATTTATTATAAAATAAAAATTATTTAAAAAAATAAAATCCAAATAATTAAAATAAAAATACACAAAAAGTAAAAAATCATTGTATTTTTTATTTAAAGAAGTGCTAAGTGGTGGAGAGTGCGAAGTAAGGAGAGAGTTCAGAAAGCGGAGAAAACGATCAAATAATAAAGGATAGAATCTCCCACTTCTTCGTGGGAATTTTGTGCACGACAAAATTAAATGAAATTTTCAATGAAATATTTTATTATTTCAACAAACATATTGTTTATTAAAACAAAAATTTATTTTAATAAACACTATTATTAATAATTGTTCATTGTATGAACGAAGAGGTTATTAAGTTAATAAATGGCTATTCATTGGCTCAATGAACAAGTTTATCGGACAAAAAAAAATAAATTTTTAATTGTCTTAACGAATGTTTCTATTGTATTTACGTACCTTTTTGGTTCAGTGTATAACTCAAGGATATCTTGTGTTTCCAGCTTTCCAAAAATATTATATATTTAAAGGCACATCTTATTCTCTATACCCTATTCTTACTATGCATGGCTCCACTAATTTGGTTGTATTATATAATACTGGGTAGGTTAGGTAGATACTAATTTCCGGGTTATGTAAACTTTTCATGTTATTAACTTTTTTTCGATTAAAAGTACAAAATGTTCAAACTTCTGCAGATAATAGCTGCAATCAATTTTAGAAAGGTAAAAAATATCAACATTTTTAAAAATTTAGTAATTTAAAACAGTTAAACACTTTGTTTACAAAATCGGTTCCAATTAAAATAATTTATTTTTATAAACTTAAAGTCAATATTCAAATAAATGTAATTTAGTATTTTGTTATTTTAGTAAAGCTTTATGTGAAACTTATTTTTATTTATTTATTATTTTATTTAATTTATATAAAACTATTTATAATTACAATAATATTTATACATTAATAAATAATTAAAATAAATTTACTTAATATGGAGTTAATCTAATTTAATTCATTTAAAAATTATCCTTTACATGAATTTTCATTTGGTTTTTAAATCTACTCAAACGATTTGCCATTTTTAACTCCGTAGGAAGATTATTATATTATAAACCTTTGTCATATTTTTTGTTCTTTCATTTCTATAAAAATCTATAGTCTAAAGTTAGCATTATTTTTTAAATTATATTCATTTATATCTGCATTATATACAATTTTATTACATAAATAATTTAGGTAAAGCCCGTTTTTTATTTTATGTACAATGATCAAAACATTGATTTTAATTTGTTTTTTAATATTTAGCCACTTTAACGTGTCCAACATTGCATGTACAGAAGCATAGCGATTCAGTCTCAGAACAACTCTCATAGACTTGACTAAGAGCCGAGATGGATATTTAATCTTAGAACCTCAATCATGGAATAAATTTTAAATTAAGATGAAGATGGACTCTTCGAACTTCTAATTAAAATATTTAATCGGCCTGAAATTGTATTTTGTGAAATGAAAATATTAGATACTCCACAACATTCAAGTAAGGGATTTATGAGACAATTACAACTGTTCTACAAAAAAATTTTATAAGTAAATTTACAATATACCTATGTATAAATTAAAACTGATAATTTTAGTAAAATCACATTATGATATAAATTATTACCCAGTTAGCAGAGTGAATGATACTTTTCTTACGAAGATCAAAAGGAGGTAATCATGCACATAGTATGAATTAGGTATTATTGTAAGTTTAATTTTTTTTCAAGAAAGTTCATTTTTGAAATACAATATATCCATAGTACCAGCATCTGTCTTTTTTAGAAAAACATCAACATATTTTTTAGATCATTATCTTATTAGATAAACAAACCGTATATAAATATATCTAGTAGATTAACATATATAACCGTTTGTATACAAAAAAAATTTAATCAACAAAGATGCTTCTTGTCCTTAACCGATAATACACATCACTAAAGATATATTTAGATACTTCAAATATAGTCATTTAGTCCTACGCGGTAAATAATATTTACTTCAAGATCTCCAAAACGAATTTTAAACTATGGAAGCACTTTTGGTAGTTGTACACTTTTAAAGTAAATATTAAAATATAACGTATATTTACTAAATCTGTGTATCTTATTTGTTTTTTTAATAATGGTAATTGAATTTAGTAATAGATTAACAATTTTGAAACAAATTATAATATTCAAAAATCAACTAAAAAGTATTTTGAACACAAATGTATGAAAGTAATGAATTAAAAAAAAAATTTTAATAACCAATATCAAATGGAGTTTTAACATTGTTAATGAAATTTCATTTAATATTAGAAATTTCAGAATTGAAGTGAAACTATTTACAATGGAAAAATAAAACAAAATCATAAATTTAATTTAAAAAGTGATATTTTCTTTGCAGAATTATGATAATTTCTTTTGAAATTAGAATTAAATAATATTTTTTCTCTGTAGTATAAATTGTGTTAAAATAGATTAACATAATCTTCTAACCGTTTAAATTAAAGATTATAATTTGTATCTTTGCTTAACTTGAATCAAAAATGAAAAGGACCTTTAATATTTAAATTTATTTGAAGTTTGAGAGAAAGTCAATTATATAAATTTATCATTTTATGACGTAGATACTTGTATAGGTACATACATCATCAATAATAATATACACATACATACACGCGTAGGAATATCACAGAAAAAACCGCGTATATTCCGTCGCCTTTTTACTAAAATGGCTCAGGCGATCCAATACTTAATTACAATGAAAACATCACATCACATTCAGAACTAAAAATAGAAGTATATATTCTTTGAATAACTATATAACAAGCTGAATCAAATCAGCACGTCATAGCTTAAATCATCAAATTTATTAGTGATCATTTTTAGCATTATTTTTTAATTCTTTGCAATAATTTTTAAAAATGAAAATTACACAGCATTACACACTTTATAAATATAGAAGCATACATCATTATTACGCCATAATGAGACATCAAATCATCGTCATCACAGTTCTGCAACGCCATAGTGCGCAAATAACGTTTTGCACTTCCTATTTACCTCCGATCTATCGTTTTCTTTCTACGAATAATCTCTTCAGTTCCTATAGCATATACTTTATTGAGTGCTTGCGACTTGTATACCTGCCCTAACGATTCCATTGGAATGTTGGTGTCAGATTTCCTTAGAATATGTCTGATCGAGCGCTACTTTCTCAATCGGATATTCACGTCTTTTAATTTTTGGTTAGTTTTTGCCCCAGTGTTCTGTTGGTATTCGCTTGGAGCCAACGAATGTTTAGGATGTGCTTTTTTTTTTTTTTACACTCTACAGTAACTTAGGTAGAATCACCTTTTCGTGCTTAATTAAGTACGGTACTGCAATTTTACACTACAATCTACAATATTTTGAGCATTTATTTAACAAATTACTGGCTTATCAACTCATTAAATGTGGAAAACTACTGTTATTGTCAGGAACTAAGCCTTCTTAAATATAATAGTTTCATTTTTATTTAATTTGTTACCACCAGATTATACTCTCAATTAGTTTGTGCCGTTCATTATATCCCAATGACAAAGGGTACTGGACCAGGTCGAAAAATCCATAAAGCATTTTTTTTCGGTTGAAAGGCAGGCGCTCTACCTACTGCGCCACCCAGCATGTTGTTAAGACATTTATTGATCTACGCTTGAAGTTTCCTGGTGATGTTAAATAAAACTTTTCATGTTTCGTAGATGTACTGATTTCAAACTTAAATTAAAAAATATTATTTTAGTGCGTAGAATTATGTTGCTTGATTGACATACTTTTTAGAGCATCCGACAAGAAGTAAAGGTTTTTCTGATACGGCCTTTAATATCAATTTCGGCACCTCCATTTGCTGTTACGACAATGCCCAGTCATTTTTGTAATTTTAGTTAATCATCCGCTTCATTTGAGCTCGTTAATATAATAATTGGCCGAGTGGAATGTTTAAAATAATTACTGGTTGTAGTTTGTGTTTTAGTTGATGGTTTATTCTAAAGTTGTTGGCTTTCTCAGGACATTTGGATTACTAACTTTTATTTGTATTAAATTTATCGTACAATAAATAAAACTGCAATGAAATGATTACGATGCATAATCTAAACTTAAAATTTTTTAACAGTAAAAATTAATTTGCTAAAATTTTATTTTGTTCATATTTTTTTACTACAAACAAATTCACATTTAATTTAAAACATTTTGTTTCTGAATTTAATCTCTTAGTCCACCTGGATTGTGAACGTTCTATTTAGATATCTATCCCAGTAATGTTAATGTAGTATCTATCCCAAAACTCAAAATAAATATTGAAGGAAGAAAATTGAAGGACAATAGAAAACAGATACTGAAACAGTGATGTTTTAAGAATTTTGGGGTAAAAGGATTTCAAATTGACATAAATAAAAATATTTTTCGTTAAAATAATTTCAAAGTTTTTTAAAAGGATATTAATTCATATTATTTTTTATTGTTTTTTGTTTTTTTAGGTCATGTTATTTATTAATTTTTCTTTTTTCTGAAATATAAAATGTAGAAAAAAGTGAAATATTTAATTAAACTAGGGACAATTTTTCTAATTGTTAGGATGGTTAATTGAAACCTCTGCTCTGCACTTGGTAAGCAATTGCTAAATAAGGGTAGTGCAATTTTTTTTTTTTAACTTGTTTTTATAAAAATGAATTTTTAATTTAATATTTTTTGAATATTTTTTTTGAATTAATTACAGCTACATATTTTTTTGATCTGATTTGGTTATATGTGGCGATATCAAAATGTAACAATAATTTTTAAGATGTTGTGAATATTGAGGAGTATCATGGAAAACGTACGTCAAACAATACTGGCTATTCATTTCACTTGAAATTGGTATCATTGAAAATGTTGGAATAAATTTATGCTCGAAAAATATTTGTTTATAATAATACTATTTTTATAGAATTTGTAAACGCTAAATTGAAAAAGCATGCAGAACGAACGCAATTTTTGAAATATTTCTTTGCATCGTTGAAAGCTGCTACAGTTTTTCTAAGAAGCTTCGAGCATGAATTTACGTCAAAGTACGGTACGGTAATTTTACACTACAATATTTCGAGTATTTATTTAACAAAACTTAAAATCTATTCATTAAATCATGTGGCCTGTATTTTTCATGCGTCTATTTCTTATTATTTCTTGTTCTGGCAGCGTGTTAATTTCATTTTTAGAATAGGTTGATATTTTTTGTTAAAATTTCAAACTTGTCTTTTTAATTTTTTCATTTATTGTCAGTATTTTTAAATTACGGTGCAGAGTTCAAATTCTTTATATTACGCTCTGTGTGTCATTCTAATGTTGGTATTGATGTAGGTACCCCAAACTTCTGCTCTATATGTCCATATCAGGTACATAATTGTTTTGTGAAGCAACAGCTGGTTGTTCATTGTCAATTTAAATTTAATCCCCAAAAGTCATTTATATTTGTCATTTATTATGTTTATTTATTAAAAGTCATTATTTAGGGTTATGTGGCTCTTCTATGTTATTTTATTGTCAATGTACATGCCTATATATTTAGCTTGTTTTTTCGATTTTAATTGCTTTACTATTTATCATTATTGGTTCAGGATCGTTTTTGTTGTCAACCAAGTCATTATTTTATAGTTCTTTCGTCCAAGATTTTTTCGAACGATTTTGCCACATCTAAGAAAATACCAACACAAAACTTTTTATCATCCATGGTTTATAGCTATTTTATTTATCACTCTATGAACTTGTTGTGTTGTTGAATGATGTCGTCGGAATCCAAATTGGTGATTCGGTATTAGATTTGTTTGTACTAATATTGGTTCTAATCGATCATAAAATAGTTTTTTGAATATTTTCGAAAGAATAGGCAAGAGACTAATTGGTTTGTATGATGTTGCCAATCTAGGATCGACCAGGCTTAAGAACTGATATGATTTTGACTACCTTCCAGACTTTAAGAAATTCGTTTTACCTAAATATAGCACTGAATATATTTCTTAGAAATTCAATTGCTTTTTCAAGCAGCTCCTTCATTATTTTACCTGTCAGTAAGTAATTTTTTATGTTTTATTCTCTTTTAGATTTAAGCCTTTTGTTTTGTGTTCTTTCAGTATTTCGTTTAATTCTTTAATAGCTTTGTTTAAGATTCTCTTAACTTCTCTTGATGATCTTGTAATTTGCCATTCATTTGCCTAAATTTCCTTTTTTATTTTATTTCCTGTCATTAACTGGGTAGAATTATTTTCTATGTGTCATGCTAGGTGTTGATCTGATGGTGGTTTTGCTGATCACGTCACCAAAATATACATAAGCACTTTGAGGTTCCCTTGATGATTTTAACCTGATATAGGCCTGTTTTTTTTCCGTTACGTAGAGTCTATTCTTGTTGCTCTAGTAGAGCAACCATGCTATATTCTAGTATTACAGAAAAGTTTTTAATATACAAAAGTCAATAACATGAGGTTTTTTGTTTGTGTCACTTGGCAAATAAGTAGGCTATCAAGCTCAGGTTTGTTAATTTGTTTTCAAGTGCTTACAATTGTCATATTTTTCACATTTAATAATTATTTACCTTTGCTATTTCTGATGGTGGATATCCATTCAGCGTTTTTTGTATTTTTAGTTTTTATATTTTTTTTACACTCTTGACAGTAACTTAGGTGGAATCACCTTTTTTTCGATTATTTTCGAGATATGTACAATCGATCATTTACTATAGTTACGAGAAATTGCGGGTAAATTTTGTACAAGAATCAGAGATATATTTAGTGCCTATAGCAAACAATAAATATTAAAGTGAATTAACATATTATTTCTTTATAATTATTGCCAGTTTAATATTTGCTGTAAAATCGATCTAGCAATTTTATTTATTTATTTATTTATTATTTATATATTAACAATGAATCCTACAGATAGATCTGCACACCAACTTTATAGGTCTATCCTTTTCGAAATGTGGACCTTCATTAAATTATATTAATTATTTGGTATATATTTTTGCATATTGATATATAAGTTTTTGTAACTCTAGTATCTCGCGTGATTTCAGTCTTTCTACTTTTTGATTATATAATTTGTTGGTCACCTTTTTCGTAAAATTATGGAAATTAGATCAAAAATGCAAAGAAAGTACCAGTTCTTAGTACGCAGCACTTCTCAGCCTATTTTATTCTTAGTTTTGGGTAATTTCATTTCAGAAAATTAGTTTTAATTACTTAAGTAATTCAAATAAAGAATAAAAAACTGGATAAGTCTTAAAAAATCATGATCTTAATTAAATAAAATAAAATGTTTGTTAATGTTTATTAATTCTTCCCTTTTGAAAACTTAGATAATAACATAATATAAAACATAAAAACAGCTTAAAGTACCTACATATTATATAATATAGGTTTTAATAAACCGTCACACCACAATTAAAATGTCGTACATGACAAAATCCGAAAAAAAATTAGTTAGTGATGCCATTTTAGTCATTTTTTTAAGCTCTATCAATCTATGCAATCGGTGCTGACCTAGCAGCTATAGCTACCGAGATATTGAGTGTCAATTTTGACGTAAATGCCGCAAATTTCAGTAAAACTACTATTATAGTATTGTAAACGGCAAATTTTTGGATATACGATAAAATTTGGTGTAAATTATCAAAATAATTAGCATGCAATTATTTTATCGTATATATACATAAACAACAAAGTATGATTCATTTTGTTGACTATTATAATATCGTGTCTGTTAATATTCATTGCCTATACCGCAGAATAGTTGTAATTCGAACGAATGTTATTTTGTCGTACGTGTTTTCGTACGTGATTATCGTAATACCGAACATTTAATTTTGTGGAGCGATGCGTGTGTACTACAAAACAAAAATAAAATCATGGCGACTGCTTTACTCAAATTTCTGGCAGAAAATCAACAAATAAAAACTATTACCCAGAAATTCTCAGAGGCCGGACATTCTCAGATACTAGAAGTAAGTATAAGTTTATTTATAATGTAAAAAAAAGAACGCTTTTACCAAAAAATATCATAAATATAAACTAAGGTATAGATTTATACATTAAAAGAATTTTAAAATTTATTACAGGCTGACGCTGTTCATAGCGCAATTGATCGTAGTTTGAAATATAAAGAAATCCATAGCCCAGAGAAAATTACAATATATAAATTATAAGAATTTTAAGCTGAATATTACCCAAATGAATAAAACAGATTTCACATTGTATTCCGAAATAGCTGCTAAACTTACATTTCAATTAGTTCCATTCTCACAAATAAAATATATTCAATACGATCAAAATTATTTATTTAATTTAAAACTGAAGACTTCTACAGCAGAACAAGATTTTGAAGTGGTGTGTTTAAAAAAAAAATTTAAAAAAGGAGTGTTTGGTACACCCAAATAATATTTTTCAAACGCAAATAAAAATTTCTTCTGCAAAACCAATATCTGAGGATAAGAAAAAAGATATTGCGAGTTTGTATTCTTATTTACCAGCAGAGGATGTGAAGTATTACAAAACTTTATTTAATATAACAAATTAGTTTTCTTAAAACTAATAATATCGACAATAAGTGCAATTAAAAAAAGTACAAATTTACTATTTTTTATTTATTTTTGAATAATTTTAATGTTATGTTTACGTTTTTCAGTTCATGTTTAACTTTAATATGAATATTATATTTAAGTTAATTTAAAATTAAGGTTACTGAAAAAAAAATATATTATATAAATTTTGAAAATCTTTAAGTTGTTCCTAATTTTAATAATAATGTAAAATTAAGTCAGGCGCTTTGAATTAAAAGTCTGAAAAGAAATTTAAAATATTTTTAAATTAAGAAACTAATTTTTTATTTCAACGGTTAAGAATTTTTACAATAAAAATTTTCGTTTTTCAATTAATAATAAAAAATTAATTTTTGTAATTGAAGCATAATTTTTAAATTTTATGTTTACGAAAAATTAATTTTGTATAATTTGCATAAAAATATTGCATATTTTACACAATTATGTTGTCGTATTTACCAAATTTTTTGTCGTACGTATAAGAATGTAAAAAAGCCTCCCGAAATTGGCGTATATGACAAAGTGTTTTCGAATCCTTCGAGCGAAAAATCCCTCTAGTTCCGAAAATTTATTCTAGACAGATGTGGGTTGTGACGTAGAAATAAAGCCAATGAACAACATTATCGATTAAAACAAAAAACCCTATTTTTTCGTACCATTTTTTCGTAAAACATTTTCAAACCTTTAAAGTCAATTTGTCAACATTTAAGTTTTTGGATGTACGACATTATAATTGTGGGGTGACGAAACTTCAATTAAATAAACTCTAAATTTAAAAATAAAAACAATATTTTTAATATGATCTTTCCCGCGTGGAAATCCCTTCTTTTTGCATTCAATTATTATAATAAACTATTTGTTTTTCGTCATGCAGTAGGATAATTGTTGAAGGTCCCTTTGTTGACTTTTTATTTAATTCACTAAGACGACATTGCAATGTGGCTCTTGGTATTTTATATGTAATTGAGGCTCTTCTTATTGGCATACCACTTTTAATCGCTTGTAGCGCATCCTGAAGATCACATTCCGTATATCTTTTTTTTAAATTCATATCTGTAAAATTTTTAATTTTCCAGAATATTTGCTGTGATAATTAGGTTGATGAAAAATAAAAATGAAGTGTTCGCAACCAATTCAATAGAAACCAATTATTTTTCTATAAAGTGCTGCTTACTGACTTGTTGCAAAACATGCCTTTTTTCAGTAAGCAGCACCCATGTTGCGTTTTCGAAATTCCTAATAATCAGTGGCGACTCGTTATAGTTTAAGTTACTCGTTCAAAGCAAAAAAAAATTTTTTTTTTGTTCACTGAGCAAAATTAAAGAACAATAATATGGTTGGAAAATATAGTTACATTAACCATATTACTTCATGTATATAACTGTGAATTTTATATAAAGCGAAAAAGTGTCTTATATGGTTAAATAAAACATAATATGGTTGCAACAAAAATAATTTATAGTTCACACAACAATATTATTATCGTCACAAACACAATTATGTTTGCAGCAATCTATAATTATAATTCACAAGCATTTAAGGTCCTGCGCAGTAGACACCTTTTCATTTTATTTCGATTCTCTTACTCCATAATGAACTTCTGAGATGTGATATAATATATAAGATGTATAAATAAAAGAAAAATGCGCACACAGTTGAACAAAAACAAAAAAATCAGCTGAATTGTTAATTTTTATCTTTTTAAGTAAATGTTTCTAAATTTTGGTTATTTGTAGTAATAATATAGTTTTTATTAAAATTATGTATTATGTAGGTATATATATACATACCTTTTTAATGACAAAATTTTTTATTTTTAGTAATTTTATCCACTAAATGCCACTTACTATAGGGAATATATCGGAAACGAAGCAGTATATGAAGGACGTGTATTTATGTGTCCTAAATAAAACTTACTAACCACAAAACTTTTTATTAAACACGAGTGGTTTCTGCTACATCGTGCGAAGTCTATGTCAGTACGTAAATTATTGTTTTTTTAAAAACTTTAAATTTGACTTCAACTTGAAATATAATTACTCAACAGGGGTCACTAGTATTATTTATAATTGAAACAAAAATAATTATTGTGTCTATTACAGGTGTCACACCACTTTTCCAGTCATTTTTCCCAGTCACCCGAATGAAATTTACTTTCGTATTACAAGTCTCATCCAACAGCAACAAATTTCTGAACGTATTTTTTATGTACTTTGACAGAAAAACTCATTTGACGTTTGAATTTAAAAAAAATATTTTTATAAGAATACAAAGTTGGTTGATGTGTTTTTTTGTTTTTTTTGAAATTGTGTTTTGGTTGTTTTTTTTAAACTAAAATAAACAAAAATGTTTATCATTCAATTTTTGAATTAATATATTCAAATATATATTATATAATATAAATTCAAATTCAAATATATATTATATATATAAATTATTTCAATAAATTTGTAAATATTTACATACCCTTTCTTTTCAGAATCCATTATTTAAATTTATATAGACACAAAAAATTACAAAATTACAGGCAAACGGAATCCGGTCACATATAAATTGCAAGTGACAATTGAGTCGCATTTTTCAGTCGGCGCGTGACAGTTGTAATAGTAATTAGTGTTGTCGCCTGAAATTACTCGGATCCGACAAAAAAAGTGATACCTGTAATAGGCACATATGTTTGGAGTAAACATATTATAGTTACTTTCTACAACACGATATTTTGTTCTCAACTATAATTTTGTTGTTTTAAATATGATTCAATTATATGTTATGTATATAAAAATAAATATAATATGGTTGAATGAAAAATATTTATGTTTACAGCAAACATAATTTATAGTAGGTTCAATAATAACATTATTCTAATAAACTTAAATTATGGTTGCAGCAACATTATGATTGAAACAAAAATAAATATGATTGAAGTAAATATATTATATTCGAAATAAAAGCACAGTGTAGTTATTTTCTAGAGTATTATATTTTTCTGTCAATTATAATAAATAAATGTCCAATAAATATCAAATTTTGTTAAATTGGTGTCTACATCAGTGTTACATAACTTTTAAATTTATCACCTTCAGCTGTTGATGACTGTAAAAAATTAAACATAAAAACAAGTATATTGTAATAGTTAATATTACGTGCAAATTAAAAAGTACTTATATTATAGCATCTGACAAGAGATTCTAAAGAAAGCCTCAACTTTATTAATATATTGCCATAAAAATAAGAAACTGTTTGATTGAACAGATTATTAAATAATTTAACTAACCTGTATAGTTTCCTTTTATTAATTTTTCAATAGTTCGTATTAATTTAGATTATTTATTCTGTTTTGTTATTATTTTAATAAATTATTTCAACTTATTATATATATATTATTCTGCATTTATCTGGATGTTTGTAAGTTCGACGGAATACTCCAACACATATACAAATTGCAATATGTATACAAATTGCTTTGGTACTCTTTTTTAACCCCTGTTTAACATGCTTAACCTTTGCAGGAAAAAAATGCCATTGCATGAAATATATTTTTTTAATTTAATGTTAGTCTTCTACGCAAATAATAAGGAAAAATAAAAAATAATAATAATAATATAAATAACACAAACAATTTTTTTGATTTATAATAATAAGGACTAATAGGACTAATTTTATCAATAGTTTAATATGGTATAATAACCAAAAGGCAAACAGCATTTAACACAAAAAAAAACATAATTCACTCAAAGGTTATTCTTATTACTTAAAATTATAGACAATATACATATGTGTCTACATATTTTTTATTTTTTTTTTTATTTTTTTTTGTTGTTATGATAATGATCATAGCATCATAGTTTTGCTACCGTATGCATTGCCTGTACAGTGTACTATAGTACTATAGGTATATATACTCTAGCCAGAAATGTGATGCGATGATGAGTTCAAATTGTTATTTATTTTTATTTTTTTTGTTTATTGTTTTTTTTTTTAATATATATATATATATATCTATATGATATATAAATTTATGATCGTATATAATATTTAGTATGCATTATGGGGTTAGGTTTTGGTTCTATTGATTTACACATAAAAACAATAACAACCTATCCATTTTTAAAGAAATTAAATGAAATTTTGTACTATTTTTTATTTCTTATCATTGTAAATTTATAATTTTTAGGTATATTTGTTTTCTTCAAGTGTGTAGAAATGCATGTTGTAGAGAGTGATGAATTTTTTTTAATACAGTATTTAGGTATATATATAGGTATCGGTTAAACCATATTGATTGTTGTTCTTCTTTTTAATGTATTTTATAAATAATAATTATGTATGAATTTGAACATGAACAGTTCGATAATGTATTTTTTGAAATGAAATGAAATTTTAAATAACCGATCAATGGTTCACAAGTTATGAACAGTTTTGTAAATACCTATTAATTTGCAGTAAATTTTTTTATTTTAATTTTTTCCCCAACACGAGTTTTTATTTTATTCATCAAAATAAATATTGTGTACCTACAATATTATTTTTTTTTTATATTTAAAATTTCATTTATTTTTGTTTTTAAAATTATTTTCGTTCAAAGTTGTGGCTCATTATAAAATATTATTTGTTCGCTATAAACTTTGACGCTAAATTTACGCAGCGAATGTTATTGAATGTTTACAGGATTAACTTAATTCTGAATTATACGATAAATTTTCAATGTTGGCAAAAAGGATGTCGCTAAAATGATCGAGTAAATGATCCTTAGGGAATAGAAAATTTTAGCACCTTACTACAAATATTCTGTTTATATGGTAATTAAAAGTGTTATAATACAAAAATAAAGGTATGATAAATTAGTAAGCAAAAATGTATTTTGCTTCAACTTGAAAACTCTAATGAAGGAAAGAAATGCTAGAATTTATTTTGCTTCCGTCATTTATGGCGGGTTACAAAGCTAATATTGAAATATTTCCTCTCACAGCATTTTATTCAGTTTTTCATAAAGTACACTTCATTGTCTATCAACATCTAGATAAAAAATTAGTGGTATGTTTATAAAATGTTGTAATGAAATGTATGCAAACACTTACTAATTTATATCCATCAGCTAAGAGTTTTTACATTAGGTACGCTTATATTTTAAAACACGTTTCAACTTGGCAAAGAACAACAGAAAACTGAGTATTACAGTAAGTTTTTATTTTTGAAGCATTTTATTTTAACGTCAACTATAATAATATGATTATTTCAACCATAATATTATAATCTTTAATCATAATATGATTACTTGAACCATAATATGATTACATCAACTACAATATGATTACTTCAATCATAAAGCAATTATAATATGATTGCTTCGATCATAATATGATTAGTATTAGTACAAATATTTGTAAAACAACTATAATATTATTTCTTTAACCAAAATATGTTTGTTACAACTACTGGATTATGAGCTTCTTAACCATATTATGATATCCACAACCATAATATTTTTGTAAGCAATATAATTTATAGTTAGTTTTTATTACAACGTAGTTATAAATTTCGATTAACTATAATATTTTTAACACAAATATAATATGTTTCTATCAACCATGGTTATATTCCTCATTAACATATCAAATGTTTGTTTCAACTATATCTAACATAATAAGTTTAAAGTAACTATAATATATTTCTCGCAACCATAGGATAAACATATTATTTCTCTTAGTGTTGGTATAGGTGGAAATTATCGAAGGCTACCATGTGGCTTGAGCTGGGAACCAATATTAATTCCCGCTGAAGGTGATTTTTATCTCAATATTCTCTAATGAAAATTGTTGTCTTAATAATTTCTATGGAGTAAACAGCAACAAAAAAATAACATTAGTATAAGCGTATGTGCAAATAAAATTTTAAGAATTTTTTTTTTTCTTGTATTTCTTCTCATTATTCTCATATATTCTCATTCTCAAAGCAAAAGCTATCGTTCATAACAAATTTGAACGAAATGGCTGGTTAAATTATTATTGAATTTTTTTGTTTTTTTTTCGATCATAAGGGAGATTTTGTGCAAATTTAAGTTGAATGCGCGTGTTTATTTTGCATATAAAAGTATGCAGACAGTATAGATATGTTATGTATATGTAAACAAATGGAGATTTCGTGTACATAGAAGGTGAAGTTCCTTATAATTTTCCATGTTGTATTTGTATTGTTGTCCTACATTAAAGGAAGGATACGGAATAGAATATATATGTATGTATTATTTTTTTTTTTCAAATCATTAGAAGGATTTCGTTAAAGTCGAAAGTGAACGCAGTTGATTTTGTATTTAATTTTACATAACAGTATTATTGGTATTTCTATTAATAATATAATAATCTGTAAATTAGTATCATAACAGTAAGAAAATAAGTAAATGAAGTTGTAAATATATAGAAAAATAGATTAAATGTGCATATATTCATTCTTTGCATCTATTACTGTTTATAGAAAAATAAAAAATATCAGAATCTTTTAATTAGATATATTTTAGATTTTTTTTAGAGATTTTTCTAGTCGTTCATGAACGAAATGAACTCTTAAAGGAATCGCGTTTGCCTAATATATATGTTCCAGAAAACAGCACTCCCATAAATGTATTTAAAATATTTTGTTTTTTCCAAATTATACTTAAAATTAATGAATTTATTTTATTTACCTTTCAAAACCCTTATATATTTTTTTGATTTTAATTTTAAATTAATAGCATTTCAAACTTACACGTTCGCTAAAAAAAAACTAAGAAAATCACACTAACCTGATACTTCAACTTATTATTGTGGTTTGAGTGCGAATAATTTAATTTAATTAAAATGTCGTTAATTGAAAAGGAAAGAGAACAATAGTATTTTTAATTTGTAAACGTTTAATAAATGAATATATCTTTCCTTTTCTTATTATTTGCTTTAAAAAAAAACAGGTGCCGCGTATTGGCAGAGTGCTGCGTACTGGGTGGATTACAGTATATAATTTTTAATTAGTTTGTAATTATTTTATCTTTATTAATTATTTTATTATAATTGAACCGATGTGGGTTCTCACGGGGTTTGAACGAGTACTCCTCGGTCGTTGCATTACTATAGTCGAGTGCTTTACCATTCGACTACCGGAGTCACTCTAACAATTTTTATGTTAAATTCTAATTATATTAGTTATATTATATTGTAAATTAACATTTTTTTCATTTAAAACATAAAATGGAATCATAACACCTAATTGTAGGAGAAATAAAATAATTTAAAGATATTTCGCTATTGTACTAATATTGGTATATCAAGTTTGTCTTCTAATTTTATACGCTATGGTTACTTTCACTTATCTTTGTATTTTCATTGCTTTGAAAAATTATTAATTATTGAAATTAGTTTGGACTATTTATGTTTTTATTCATTTTTTGAGAAGACATAAGTTTTGCACCCTTAATATTTTGATATCATTTCAAATTATGTATTGCTAATACTGCAAATATATATCATACATCATTTATCAATAGGTATTCAAAATATGGTTATTACAGATACTTATTTATCTCAAATTCCCATTTACGTAAATGAAAAAATAAATCCAATTCATTTGTATACGTATACAATAGATACTTGTGTTCTTGATTGTATTTTATGTTCATGTAAATTTCTTTTTAACTAAATCTGGATAGTTTTATTACACTTAAAACTAAAACATTTGATTTGAATTTAAAAAATCTGATTCCTATGAAATGACAAAAAATGTGACTTGAATTGCATTGGTTAAAGTTTCATTAGCATTCAAAAATATTTTTTTGTTTTAATTTTGAAATATTCTTGTTAATTTTTTATATCGAAATAGCTCTGAAAAACACATTCTTCTAAAAAATTTAATTCTGTACCTAAAATGTAAATTTTCTATTCACGTATAATTCTATACATTTCATACAATTGGAAAATAATAATTTTCGAATTTCTATTGAATGTGACATGAAATTGTAACAATATAACCCTTTTTAATAACCAATAAAGAAAAATCACATAAAACTTTCAATAGCATTAGAAATTGTTATGATTCAATGTGACGTCAGATCATTATTTGACATTGCAGTGCTCATGTTTCAGCTAGAAGTATAAAAAACTACTATAATTTAAGTTTAGGATAAGATTTATTGACAAAAAAAACCCGAAATTAAAATAGAAATAGAAATTTATTTTAATTTTCATATCAAATTCTTAAAATTCAATAGTAAAAAGTGTTACCGCTTCACCATCACTTAACATAGAACATTTAATTGTAAAATACAGTTATCGTAGAAAATTTTAAGTAAAAAAAATGTGATTATTGTTATTATCGACTTAACGAAAGCTTTCGATTCTGTAAATAGAAGTATTTTACTTCGAATTATGCTTGAGTTCGAAAATTATTTCAAAAATAGAAAATAATATTCTGAACGCGTGAAGGCCTTACAATTACAAGTAAAAATAATATAGATGGATGGAATTGTGATGGAGAAAATGATGGTGAAATTCAAGGGAGCCCATTTTGGACCAATTTTCTTCTCCTGCTACGTAAGTAGCTTCTTAAAGACAGATTTATATGGAAATATATTTCTATTTACAGACGACTTAGCTATAGTGTATACAGACAACAGTCACATTAAATTAGAATTAATAATAAACGAGCATATGAAAAATTTGTGCAAATCAATATGTTTACACAAATTCAAAGTCAACACAACAAAAACCAAGATTATGTTATTTAAAGCCACAAGAAGACGATATCCGTTACAAACATAAATGAACCTGTAAAACGAGTAATGAAATACAAATACCTTGATATAATAAGAGACAACTTGCAACGAGCATATAAATGATGTTATAACCAAAGCACATAGACATTTAAAAAAAAAATTAGAATTAGAATTTCTGAAGCTACAAAAATATCTATTTTTTACAGTATTTTCTAAGGGACAAAAACATGTGCTAAGGTTATTAACAAAGAGTAGCATGTCTGGGAGCTGCTGGAGTATTCAAAACGTGCCCTACTCTAGCTCTAGAAAAAATTCTGAAACTTCCACCGATTCCTCTGTACCTGTCACGAATGACAGCGACAAGCCAGCATCTTACAAACAACCTCAGGGACACAGTATGATCCTGCAGAATATTAAACTGGAATCGAAGCAATTGCAATATCAGAATATATGACAACAGCAATTGAACAGCCACAGGAACTTTACTGTGCTAATAATAAGACAAGCACTCGAATGCTTAATAAGAGCCGTCAGGAACTTCAGTATTGTATACTGATGGCTCAAAAAATCGAAAACCTATACCATCGATGTATTGACATTACAGTAGAGTAAAAGAGGGCACCAAAGTGTGGACCTCTACATAATTTCATATTCCGAAGCTACCTTAAAAGCTCTGGTTTTCCCAATACTTAAAGCAAAACTTATCTATAGCTGTTGCAAAACTTATCTATAGAGCTGAGTAAAGCTAACGAAACGAAACAGATTTAGCAGAACGTATGTTCTATGGGCATGAAGGGAGACAAGACAATGAACAGGCAGTATATGCGAAAACAGTGCGAAGAATCAATTTTTAGGACCAGAGTCAAGTATTGCTTGTTCAAAACGCACTAGGTATGTACGCCGACACACTTAGACCGGTGAGGTCCATTGTGATCAAACGCACTTACAAAGAATTGTTTCCAAGGGAGAAACTACGGAAACCCAAAACATATGGGATAGTTGCCAAGGACTTACACAGTCTAAAGCCTTTTTCAAACTAAGTATGCAAAAATTTAATCAGATAATCAAGGTGACTAGATTCAATATCAGAATGCTGACATGGCTTATTACAGTTCACGGCATATTTAAAAATTAGTATCTGTTCAAGATTGGTAGATCGAGCACAAGCAGGTGAAGATTCTTTCTATAAGAGGAGGAATCCTCCTCTCATATTCTCTTTATTTCCGACGCCATAGCTCGCAAAAGATATAAATGTTTCCCAGGAATATAGCACATTGCATGATTCTGAAATTGACATCAAAGCAATAATAGCGTTTATCAAGAACATAGACCTACAAGATCTGAAATAAGCGGGGAAGTACAATAGATCTTAAGAGGTCGCGCTTACAAATAACTCTCCATCAAAAAAAATATATATATACATTCAGTAAAATACATAATATATTTGTATTTTGTTCTTCTCCTTTCATCATTCCTCTCTCATTTGGTCTAAATTAATGTATTGAATATGTTTTTGAACAAGAAAGTATTATTAAGCTATAATATTGTTGAGTTATTATACTCAATACGATGATGAATTAGAAGATTAATAAACAATAATACTTTTACCGTAAAAATAATATAATATAATATTTGGAAAAAAAAAATTCAGTTCTAGTTTACAATTGAGACTTTTCACAACGGTAACACGCAAATATCATTTATGTTATCAGTTGAAATATAAATTACTCTCATTGCATTAGAAATTCAATAATTTATTATCCTGAAATTCACATTAAAGTGAATCATATTTCATAAGATACATATGAAACTAGCATAAAAATGCCTTTTATATTATACAATATCTATTACATAATACATAAATAAATACCTTCATATACATAAAAATATATTGCTGTAAATTTTCAACTCATACGCAATATTAGAAACAGTTTTCAAATTACTTTTTAATTCAAAGCATTACATAATATACAATCATTAGAGAACAGAAATATTGAACACACTTTAAGGACATGTATCTGAATATTTTAATGTCCAAATAAGGTATTTGAATATTTTTTTTGTTATTGCTTATACGTAGTATAATTTTTATTGAAATGAAATTTCCCCAAACTTAGTTTATTTATCAAATTGAAAGCATTTTTTATCCCATATCTAATTAAAACAAAACCTAGAAGAGTTAATTAAAAATAAAATGTTCGAATTGAAAACGAAAAAATGGATGTAAATTTATTTTTAATATATAAATCCTTAATAAATAAGAATCTATCAATACCTTCAATCCAATATTCTAAAGTAAATTTAAACTTGTTTAAATTTATATAATTAAATAGCATGATGATGCAATACCGTTTCAATAATACTCTCATTATAAATCTGGTATTTTTGACTGAAGGAAGAAATCTCAAAAACGTTGTCAAATTTCACCAACAAATTTAGAAATTCCATTGGTGTACTTATAGACAATATTTTCATTTGTGACTGTATCGTCCCCATTTGAATTTTTCGATTTAAATCTCCGCTTCCCCTAATAGTGATATTTGTGCTTTTTTAATATTTCATTTTTTTCATTCCCATTCTCAAAAAAATCTATTGAAAAGCTCGAACAAATTATGTAACTTAAACAAGGATATAAAAAGTAATTATAATATTCAGTACTTAATAAAATAAAATTAAAATTAAATGCTAATTTACAATTCAACAAATTTAAACTTAGATTATTTAATAACAAATTGGCTCATAGGTAAACAGAAAAGTTTAACATTTTTAGAATAAAAATAACATAATTAAGATACATTTCTTAATTTAAATAATTTTTAATTTCATGAACATTTCTTTCACTTTAATTTTAACCTTTAACTTAGGAGGTGAATTTTTTAACATAGTACTGGCGTGGTAGTAAATTTTACACCATTTTTTTTTATATTTTAGAAGAAATATTTTTTTATATTTAGAAAGAATATATATATATTAATATAACACTTTATTTCACAAGCCTTTTCTAAATTCATAAAATAGTAATAGTTCTTACATTTACATAACAAAATAAAAAAAAGTTAAAAACAAAATAAAATGGTATTTTTTCACAGTAAATATACATATTAAAAAAAAAAAAATAGAACATTTCAAAAACTTTTATATCTTAGAAAATAACAACCAGCCTTTTCATGTAATAATTTCATTCGTCAAAATCAGTATTTGTACAGTTTATACACATACGCTTGCTACAACCCATGCACTTTGGTTTTTGACAAATCATCTGTGTGGTGTGTCGTTTTAATCTGTTTGGACAAATATAACACAACTTGTTTGATGTGGAAGTAGAGGCCAGCTGCACTACAGGTGGTGGGAGAGAATCTGAACCCAATATTCTTAGAAGAATATCAGTTTATAAAATATATCAGTAATACATCAGTTTTCAATTGTTTTTTTAAATATTTATAAAATAGCCGCTAATGGATGTATTATTAATCTCTGCGGTTTATCAAAAGTGTTATCAAATCATAAACAAGAAAGTATAGTAAGAAATCGAAGCTCAGACATAACAGCTCTGAAAATGTCTCTCCTTGTTCCGCTGTTACAAATGTAGATTTTGTAAGCTCTCAGTTTGACTTGAAATTTGAGTGTATAAATTATAATATTCCTAGAAATGCTCTAAATTCAAATTTATCTAAATGTTTTGTTTCTACTTTTACCGTTGATTCAAATTTCAGTTTTCATTTTGTATTGGTATGTTCGATGATTTTATCTTCAATAGAATCATCCAAAATTTGGGACCAATATTTATACATTTTATTTTCTGTTTCATCGTTACTAGCGTCTTTTAGTGAAATTTGTAATATTACAATATTATGCAGTGGAGTTCTAAAGCAGAGTTCTAAAGTGGAGACTAAATATCTGTGGTTCATTTTCTGCCCACTTAAAATGGTTTTTTCCATAAAAACAATTTGTTTCAGCTTCGCGTTCGCCAATGTGTTCAATATTTTAGTTTCCCTCACTTGCGGTTTCATCATTTACTCCTCGTTGTCCGTTTCGGATATTTCGGAATTATTATCGCTATGATTTTCAAGGCAAAAATTTGGATCAAGAACTTCGTCATCAACTTCGCTTATATCACAATTATTTTCATCATCAGAAATTTCATCATCATTTTCTAAAATCTGTTTTATTCTAGATTCGTTCGTTTTGTTTGATGTGTAGTAAAAAATGTTCTATTAAAAACTAACATTAAACGGGGGGTGTAGTAAAATATTTTCTATTAATTGCTTACGTGAACTTAGATGCGGTAGTAAAAAATTTTCTAAGAAAAATCCCACAATTAATGACGAGTGGTGGTTTTTACACCTCTTACCAAATTTCTCTTTACGTGCTTTAATTACAACATGACAAATAATACAGCGGATAAAAGTATAATATAACTAGAGGGTACTGAGAATATCACCTTGTGAGCGAGCAATGGACAGAAGTAATAAGAGAGAAAAACAAGAGAGTGTAAAATTTACCACCACGTCCTAAGTTAAAGTTTAAATATTATTTTGATTTTTTAGTTCCACAGGAAGTATATTGGAGAATGATTAACTTAATTTCATAGCTGGATTAAGGCAGTAAAATCCATTTCCAGATTAATATCTAATCTGATTAAATGTGCTTATATGTTAGTATTTCTTCACATTAGTTCAGTGTTAAATTTTATTTTTCGGTTTTCTATACTGTGCAGATGTTTACCTAGATCAATTTTTTATAATTTTCGAGCTTCAATATTTTGTACTTCTAATGTTCAAGTCATAAAGATTTTTATTGCTTTATTTTGTACTTTTTTTTTACGTTCTTGATAGTAACTTAGGTAGAATCACCTTTTCGTGCTTAATTAAGTACGATACTACAATATCTGCCATTTTTTATTTTTAGTTAGTTTTTAAAAATTCATACATTTATTATACCATGTTACATATTATTACATACCTTAGTACATTATCATAAATTAAATTAAAAAATTTCCAAAACAATAATGGTAAAATTAGATAAATGTAAGATCATTCTGATATTCCTGAGAATATGTGATGAATGAAATAACAATAGTAGAAATAATCAAATTATATAAATAAACAATATTAGGTTGATAAGTCAGAGCTAAAAGTAATACAGTTACAGGAATACAAAAATAAAAATAAAAAATTCAATATTAAAGTAATAAAGTGAAAAACAACGTAACGCAAAAAATATAAAAATTATAAAATAAAATTAAATATCAATATGTACATTAGAAATAATTAAATTTAGTTAAATATAATTAAAAAAGGAAAGAAAATAAAATAGGAAAAAAGAGAAAAAATTAAAATTCGAGATAAACGATTACAACAAAATAATAGAAGCCTGAGAAACAAAACTTAAAAGATATAAAAGAATTAGGTTAACAACAACTCAATTTGAGAGTGATCAAGATTCAATAAGTGAGATCTAAGATTTTTGATAAAAGTTCTATCCGATCTTAAAGAGAAAGGCAACGTATTAAAAATTTTGGGAGCTAAAAAGTCATAAAAGTGGCGAAAATGTGATGTATTTGCTCTAGGAACATTTATTAAAAATAGGTTATTGACTTGCAGATTGTAGTGAGAGCTAAATTGATGGGCAAGATAACCTGATCTAATGAAATAAATTTTTAGTGTTTTGAATACATATAGCTGTCTAATAGGTAGTATATCTAGCTTTCTAAATAGTGGAAAACTAGGTGTAAGTCTATTGTTCCTCATGATTAATCGAATACAATATTTTTGAGCAAAGAGTAGGGGACGAATTTTGTTGAAGAAGCAAGAGCCCCCCCTCCCCAGCAGCTAATTCCATATTGTAATTTAGAGTTGAAAAGAGCAAAGTATACCATTTTCATGACTTTCTGGGAACAATATTGGTTTAGATGGAAGACATTTCTTATGACTTTTTTAAAATATTTATGTAAGTGAAAAGTATGCTCTGTCCAGTTTAATTTATAATCGAGAACGAGGCCAAGATACCTGAAAGATACAACACTATCAATCTTAAAACATGATTTACTACAAGAAGAACTTGAGTCAAAAGTGTTGCCATCCAGGGACGGAATCAATTGAAATTTTTTACAGACAGGAGGATAATTAACTGTTGAGTAATCAACTTTTTACAAAAGTGCATAATCTTTGTTTTACTACTAATAACTAAGCTATGTACATAAAACCATTTCCTTATCAGGTCCAGGTCTTAATTTATATCACAAAAAAGATCCAAATTATTATTGTTACTGTACGTGAATGCAGTGTCATCAGCAAAGGCTGTAGGTATACCTTTAAAAGATTGCTGATTGCTTAAAAGATTTTTTTTTTTGATACATAGCCAAAACACTAGGTGAGGACTTTATACCGACTGGTACGTTTGGTTAGGGTGGGAAATGTAAATTAGGAAAGGAGGATGGTAAAAGGGAAGGAGTACAATTACGAACCAAGGTGTTAATGTTCGCCTTGAATTTATTTAGGTCATAAATATAGAATTTGTCATGTCATGTTGAAGTTATAAACAAATTTCCATAACTTGTCTTTTGCCATCTAAGGATTTCAATGGTGTAGGGATGAGCACATGCTGCCCTTCGTGTTTCGCGGGGGAATAGTTTGAGCATTTATTTATCAAATTACTGGCTTATCAACTCATTAAATGTGGAAAACTAATGCTATTGTCAGGAACTAAGCTTTTTTAAAATAGTTTAATTTTACTTAATTTGTTACCACATTATACTCTCAGTTATTTTTTGTCATTTATTATATCACAATGACAAAGAGTACTACACCAGGTCGAAAAACCAATAAAGCATTTTTGTTTTTTGCTTCATCGTCAATCGAACCTGGAACCTTTCGGTTGAAAGGCAGGCGCTCTACCTACTGCGCTTGCCAGTGTAGTGAGTGAGTTCAAATTTTCAGCAAAAGTGTTTCTCCAATTTAACTATAATATATTGGTATTTTTATTTTATCTGGGACTTTAATGTGTAAAACATTTTTCAATATACCAGCTATTCTTCTTCAACTTTTAAGAAGTAGTTTAATATAAGTGTTCTGATTTCTTAAATCACACTCCACAATTAATCTCAAATATCGATAGTTATTTACCGTATCAATTTTATTTTTATTATAACAGAGTGATATATCGGTATCTTTATTGTAATTTATGATCAGATTAGTTGTTAATTAATATTTATTTCAGGAAAAATTTGATTAATTCATGATTGTTATGTAGGCCTTATAATTGAATTATCAGCAAAGCAAAATTCATTAAATTCAACAATTGTTTTATATTACTGAATATTTGTGCCAACGAAATTATTTATTTTAAAATTAAAATATTGTGAATCTAGTGAATTTTGTAAATTTGAATTGTGTAAATGATTATCAAAAAGTGTAAGAAAATTTTCAACAGAATTTTTGTTATTATCTAGGTGGTCTATATATATGTAGATATCAAGGGCGGCTCGTAGACTATCAACCTACTGATTCAAATTGAAATAAAAGAAAAATTATATTTTAAGACTTATATTTGAGTTCTGTTCTCTTTCTTTACTTGCAAAGATATCTATAACTTCATTAACAAAAGTTGATTTTAACATTAACTATCGTAATAATTTTATTTCAATATGATAAACTAGATATTCTGTTTTGGCTCAATGAGTTTTTTATACAAGTTTTTGTATTCTTTAAGCCCGAAAGAGATCTCTCTGCTGACGAAGAAGAAGCTGGTATAGTTTCTATCAACGGTGCTAGTTTGAATGCTTCTTTTATAAGTACTACTCACCAAATCATTCTTTACAATAAATTAAAAAATCTCCGTGTTTTTTAAATTTACGAATATCTGGTATTCTACAAATTAAAATTAAATCATTTTTTCAAGAATTAAAATCAAAAATTGTGGATAAATTTATTATCTTTTGAACAAATAATTAAAATAACTATTCGGGAAATTTTTATTGAACATTATCAAATTTTTTAAAGTCAAATAAATTTGAAAAGTTGAAATTAGTCAAAGAGTCAAAACGAAATATTAGTTCTTCAGTTATATTATCAATATCTTCGAAATTTATTTTGATACTATTTGATTTTTCTTTAAAATTTGATTCCTATCTTGTGGGAACAACAATAGGCAGACGTTTTTTACAAATTGTATCGAATGCTTCTGTTCCAGCCTAACCACTTAAATTTTTAAAAACTCGATTCTTTTCTGGCATTTTTTGAACGGATTGTGCTAAGTTGAATTTATGTGTAAAACGTTAATTACA
The DNA here is from genome assembly GCA_963942445.1 of Argyra leucocephala. Taxonomy (NCBI): domain Eukaryota; kingdom Metazoa; phylum Arthropoda; class Insecta; order Diptera; family Dolichopodidae; genus Argyra; species Argyra leucocephala. The sequence goes on from OZ012680.1 coordinate 67,676,312, forward strand.
AACTGCATTTGGGAGATGCTGTCTTATTTTTGTCTGCATTCCGTTTGAACTTCCTGGCATGACCGCCGTACCGTCATATGTTTGACAAATTAGTTTCTGTTCAAGTTTTTAATCAGAAAGAATATTTAGAACAGTTTTATAAAGGCCAAGCTGATCTGTCTGCTGATACATCCAGAAATTTTACAAATTTTTCTATACCTCCAATATTAGAGTCAAAATATCTTAAAATCACAGCTAGTTGTGATTTACATGAATTATAAATACTTTCATCTAAAATCTGATTCTTAATTCATAATACAATAATAAACATAATTCAACAAACAAGGGTTTGAATGGCTGAAATCAGATCGCTTTGAATAGATTTTGATACACCAGAAAATACTGTAGACGTTTTGATGCGTTCTTTAAATACAGAATTTTTATCCGATTTTTATCTTTACTGAATTATATTTTTATTCAATTTTTATAGAATGAACTGTAAAGAGATTTTTTAATAAATTTTAGTTATATAGAATTGTATAATTTCATAAAATTTAGTTTTAATATAATCTAATTTTTACCTCACTCTTTGTACCCTAATACAAACCATATACATTGTTGTACGAAGAATACAATACTGTTTGGTAATTATTTATAAAAAAACACAAAAGAAGATAAATTTATAACTTACCATATTGCATAAATAATACCCTAAATTTATATTAATAAATTAATTTCAATTGTATTTTGATTGTTTTTTTTTAACATTAATTTATTATTACCTTAGTAATTAAATTAATTCATTTTAATTTACATACCTATTTGTCTACTATGTATTGTATAATATATTTATCATATGCTCTTAATATTGATATTAAAAGTTAAAATGTAAATAATTTATTAATTTTTTTTTTTACAGAATTAATTACATAAATGCTGATTATTAAATAATAAACAAATAAAATAAAGATCAATATACTAGTTAATATGGTAATGTAACAATTTAGTAATAAAAAAACAAAAAGCATTACAGTATTATTTGCTATTTCAACCTTTTAGCCCTTGTGTCTTAATATGGGTACAACTTTTAATTATTTTTAATCTTCATTCACCTGGGTTTGAAATACTTAAAATATTTGGATGAATTTTAGCTATTATGGATTTTATTAGGTTGGCTGCTTTTCCTCTAAAATTTGGCTTCCCACGTAACAATTTTATCGCTATAAGGCTCTTGTGTACTCTTATAACACTATTATAAACACTCTTATAGCAATATTAGTGTTAATTTGAGTGCTCCGCAATTATTGCAAAAGGTTATAAATACGTTTTGTTTTCAAATAATAATTTTATGGAGTTTCTATTTATTTCCTGAGAAAGGGTGATAGATATTAGAATAATATAAAAAATGTCTTACTAATAAATAATATGTTTGGTCAAAAATAAATGTATTAATATTTATAATTATTGTGAACAAAATGCAAAATTTGGCTGGGAATGAAATTTCATTGACATTCATTATAAAAATACTTCGAAAAAATACATTGTCCTTCAAAAATAACAAATTTTTAAATAAATAAAAGAAAATATATTTTTAAATTGCATCTTTAAAATATTTAATAATGTACGTTAATTAATGCATAACATCAAATTTGATATTTAAATAATTATTCTTTTAGGTAAAAATGATATTTTTGCGAAAAGAATGCAGAATAAAACTTTTTAGTTTTTGTTTATTTAAAAAAAATTTACCATGTTTGTACAAAATAATGGCCGTCGCAAAATATTTATCTAAAAGTTGCATTAATTTTATTAGTAATATTATAGGAATACAGCAAAATAATAACACCACTACTGCTATTCTAACAATTCTATTCTTATAAAAACACTTTAACACTTGATATAGGATTACGTACTTTTAGATTTATAAAAACATTGCTATAACACTTTCGGAAAATCCCATTATAACAACTCCTGAAATTGCTATAAGAACATTCTTATAGCAATATTAATCACATTATTCCCATAAAAACATAATTATAACACCTTTAGTGCTTATCGGGAGTCATATAGAAGTCTTGTAGCAATAATTTTGTTTTTATAACAATAAAATGTTACGTGGGTTAACACTGCTGTTTTAGAAAAACGAAGATGTATTAATCAATTCTGTTTATGACAAAATAATAAATTTAAGGTTTGGACTTGAAACAACAAAAGTAGCTCTAATTCAAAAGGAATTAAAACAAAGCAAAGCAAAATCTTGATTTAGAAAAGTGTTTAAAGATATTATTAATATTCTTTGTCTGCGCATCAGGTACCATGGTAAGAGAATTACATATTCGATCTTTCATAAAAACACAAAAAAAATGTTTTTTCTACTATTTTTCAAATTTTATGTATTTTATTGCAAATATTGCTTAAGTTATTCACATTGAAGTAAAAATAATTTATTGAAAAAACAGTACATCCGCCAAATAGTTTTCCGGATTTCATTACTGTAATGCAAATATCCCCGGCCCAATTAAAATGAAATCCGCCCTAGGTGTTAAACTCACTAGAGTACATTCTTTGAACCTATAAACACATATATGTCAGAACCCCACCCACAATGTGTATTGATTCCCCGAATGCCACGCAATAAAACATATCTTCACATAATTCCCCTACAATAACCAAATCATATCCAAACAGACATGCACGTCGCTATAAACCCTCCTATTCTTAAACAACCATCACCACATCCCTTCCCTCATTTCTTTCCCCCATCCTTTTCCCTCTTCCACACACATCACATAATCAGGGACGAAATGTAGCAGACTAATATAAAAACAAAAATATCATATCTAAAAAATAACACAAAAAAAAATCTAAACAGACCAATTAAACGCTATAACTTGGTTAGTCTTTGCAATGCGGGTCAGCCGGGTTTATCTTTTTTAAAAAGTACAAAAACATATACACAATATATTTGGTTTTATACGCTAGTTACTTAAGATTTAAAAATTTTACCTTTATTATATAAGCTAGTAAAATAAGATATAAAATAAAGATTGGGATAATGAAAATGTTACAGAGTCATGTTAATGTCAGAGAAAATGTCAACGTCTCAGAGCAGAAATTTTACAACAGATAACTTCTTTATTCAGTTAAAATTGAGTTTTAGACCTCATGAAATATGACGTTAGAATAAATCATCTCGGCCACCGACTACGTAATATTTAAAAAAAAGAAGCCTTCAACTAATTTTGATTTTCAAAATAAAATGATCTTTTATTCCAAAAACTATCAAATCCGTATTATCAATGATGCATGATATATAATATCAAATTTAGTGTAAAGAAAATGTGAAAATATTTTATTTTATAATAAAAATAAAGGCACTGTAAATAACTATTATATAGAAAATGTTGTCGGAACATACTACTAAACGTGGATCACGTCGTTGAACTTTCAAATCTCATCGAGACTTGAACACTTAAATACAACTGATGAGAAATACGCAACTAAGAAAAATGTTCAGACTTGTGATTCAATTTTTCCGTAATTAATAGTTAAAAAACACTTTGATTAATTTTAGCTTCGGCAAATTTTAATCCATCCTATCGTACTACTAATAATTTAAATTCTATAAACTAGAAAACCAGCATTTACAGCTAAATGATTTTTAAAATATAAAATTTTACCAATAGAATTCATATTTTGCCGCATTGGAAAATTTCCTTATAAACCTTCATTATAGGGTTTCAAAACATATTGAAAAGACAAAAAGGGTTAAGTTATTTTTTTTTTGTTCAAATCATCCGCATTTAAATAATTTATTGTCAATCAATTAGTAGTTAATAAAAAAAAGTCAATAATATAAGAATAAAATTTAATACAAAATTAAATTAATTTAATTAAAAATTTAAATTTAAATTTATTATCTTTAATTACCATTTATTGAATATTTTTAGTGTTTACTTATTTTTATGTGAAATTTATTAAACTTTGAGGCGAACATCACAACGAAAAGTAGTAATTACATAGAGATTGATGTATCATTCCATAATCATTATTCAAATATTCTGTTGTTTTAATTACAGTTGAAACCACAAGTTTTTTTTTTTTACAATTGTATCATATAAGAATGTTTCTATTTGGAGGGAGGGAGGACTGCTATTTTAATAAAAAAAGAGGTAAGGTTTCAAAAAGTGGATTTGAGCGAAATTAAAAACTTTAAATGCTTAGAAACTACAATTATATCACAAAACCTACAAAATAATAATATACTATTTATTGTTAGCGCCTATGCATCACAAAGAAATTCAGATAAATTTAAAGAAGAATTTGATAAATTATTCCGATTATTAAAATTAGATAACACTATTAATTACTTTGTGATATCTGGTGACTTTAATGCTAAACACATAAATTGGTCAAATAGTACAAATAATACAAGAAGTAATATTCTTAGCAACTGGTTAATAAACAATAGAGTGTTGTATAGAGCAGAATTATATAGCACTGATATACCATCGTTTCCCAGAGGTGGATCATTCCTAGATTTATGCATAATAGACAGCAGACTAAACATAATTAACAAATACAGTAACAGAAAATTAAAATCTGTACCTTACGACAGTGATCACAACGCTGTACTACTACAGATTAAATACACAAATAGCGAAGTTTTCATTTTAGAAATTAATAAAAATGAATTCACGTATAACTATCTAAAAACAAACTGGAATAAATTCCATAGAATTCTCAACCAAAATTACACAGAAGCACATGATAACATAAATATCCCTAATAATAAAAACTTAACAATAAACGAGATTAATAGCCATATTTTAAAAATAGAGCACTTATTAAAAAATACAATACCCAAAAATAGTGTCGAAAATAGTATAGATAAATATATAAACTCTACTATAAAAGCTCTGAAAACCAAAAAAAGCAAAATTTTAACCATAATTAACAAAATATATAGAAAAAAACTAAACATCAACATCTCAGAAATCCTTTTATATAAAAGTTTACTATTTAATATCAATATACTTATTAAACAAAATATAAACCTTTCAATTAATAAATACTGGAAAAATCGAATTCAAAATATAAACCCTAAATCAAAAAACATGTTTAGCGAAATTAATAAAATATTTAGAAGAAAATACAAAGAAAAAACAAATCTTAGTTTCAGCTGAAGTTGATCCATCTTCAATAGAAATCGATCAACATGCAAACTTTGTAATTAAAGAAACAGACCAAATATTAAATGTAATGGGAGCCCACTTAGAAAATGTGCATAATCAAACAGCTAAAAGAAATAATACATCAAGAAGTAAGAGTATAGACAAACTTATTGAAACATTTAAAAAAAGAGCAAAAATAGAAAGATCTAGAAATAAAACTATTGTAAATTTTAGTCAAGCAAACCCTGCAGATAGCCCTCAATATGAAAATAGTATTTTTACCAATGCTTATACACTAAAAGCTAAATTTATGAGGCTGAATAATAAAACATCTTGTGGGCTAGATGGAATTCCAAATATAATACTTAAGAACCTTACAGACAATATTATTAGACATTATTGTATTATATTTAATAAGTGCTTGAACTTATCTTATTTCCCAGAATGCTGGAAAAAAGGTAAGGTTATACCAATCAAGAAACCGGGAAAAAATCCATATGACACCAATAGTTACAGTCCAATTAGCTTGATGCCTAATATTAGTAAGGTATATGAAACATTGATAAATGATATAATAGTAGATTATGTAAATAAAAAAAACATAATACCAAATAACCAGTTCGGTTTCAAATTTAAACATTCCTCCATCTAAGCGATTACAAAAGTAACCTTAGATATTTGCTGGTTCATAAACAATAGGAAATATAAAGGGGCATTGATTTAGAAAAGACTTTCGAAAAGACTGTCTGGTTAAAATTTTCGAAAAATATAATAAAACTGATAACAAACATGACAGAAAATAAAATTTTTGTAGTTTACAATGGTGCTGAAATTTCGAAAAAAACATTCAAAATACAAAATGGTCTACAGCAGGGAACTGTTAATTCTCCCATTCTATTCAACATATTTTTAAGGTCTTTATTGAATTATTTTAACAACATGTCTGGTCCAGAATTCGCGGTAGCATTTGCTGATGACCTAATTGTATATGTAACTAATAAATCAGTTATTGAAGCCGAAATAGACCTAAGATATGTTAGATGAAACAAATTACTACTGTGATTTTAGGAAAATGAAAATCAACTTTAGTAAATGTGAAGTGATTCTGTTAAGAAACACAGTAGATAAAGTGAACCAAGACATTCGGAAATATTGGAAACAATTTTCTCTTAGAGCGTCTGATGGTTCAATAATAACAAATTCTTCATCATCACTTAAATTACAGTTTTCACATAAAAAAAACAGGTCGAAAAGTCAAACAAAGCTGTCATAGCTACAAAAACAATGTTCTTCTCTAAACATCTAACACCGAGGGTAAAAATAGTGGCATACATGTCATTAATAAGACCAATCATAACTTATGCTTCACCGATTTGGTTCAAAATTAATTCATCCATGATGGAATCATTTCGAAAATTCGAAAGAAAATGCTTAAGAATAGGCTTGAAAAAAATTAAAAAACATCAGAATAGCCAAGTAACATATTATGCAAACAAAGTAATATACAAAGAGGCAAACATAAGTAGAATAGATAACTTTATAATTAATTTAAATAGAAAACATTTCGACAGAATACTCAATATTAAAGAAAACAGTCTCATAAGCCACATTTATTATTTCAACAACAATTATATTAAGAAAACTTTAGAATCTGGATTTGTCCCACCAGAAGCATTTTATTATCTAGACTCAAATAATTTTTTTCAAAACAATAACAACATTTCCATATTATACCACTACAATAGAAGGGCAACAGACAAAAAAATCAATTCTAACCCAAATAGCACAAATCTAAGCGCATTAAAATTTGAAACATGTAATTCTGATATAAAAATATACAGATAACCTTTTTTATGTTTTATTTTTAAGGATTGTAAATAATATCAGTATGAATAAAAAATAAACATTTAAAAAAAAAAAAAAAGAATGTTTCTATTTTATACGATTATAACAAAAAACTTTTGATTTTTCAACTTGATAAGTATAATTTTTACCTCATACAATTTCATATAGGTTTCATGTAAGTATTATGTTCAGTTTTTCTTCAATATCGACCGAACATCATACATATTATTATATAGCTCATTTTAAATTCACAAGTTCAGATCCCTCAGGTTGATGAAAAAACATATCAAACATTTCTGTTTTTTCTAACTAATATATAACACCAATACCTCTTTCTATATAACCTCGCCCTCCACTATTTTTTAATTAGGACACAAAACACTAATTACTAAAGATAATTATCCGAATTGCTTAATATATTATAAAATGGCCTTTAGCTAAAACACAAAATAGTCTACTACCAAAAACAAATTGTCTTTATCTATCAGTATATTAAAAACCTTATTAGCTATGGGATAAAAATATCATTAGAAAAAAAATTAAGCCATAACATCCGTTACCAAAGGCATATACTATATACATATATTAGAATCTTCATTAGGTACTGTTTATCAGCTTACACAATAATTTAAAAAAAACAATTAATACCCTAATTGGTACATATATTATAATCCCTATATTCTTCATCGTTTCATATGTTAGGGTCACCTATACCTAAGATTCAAAACGCCCAATTACAAAGATGAATTATCATTTTCTGCCTGTATATTAGAAACCGAAATAAGTACGACATAAAGCATGCATTTTCAAAGAAAAATTTTCGTTACTTATCCATCTATAACACTCTCATTATTTAAACTACAAAACAGATCAATGAAAAATATTCTACTTGCTTCATAATAGAATTCCTTTGGTTGAAACACTTCACACCTATTACCAAAGGCAATTTTCCTTATAGTTCCATATATTATAGAATTTAAATTAACTAAAACACAAAAAATCAATTACCAAAGAAAATTTCCCACGTAGCCCCGTTTGCTACAGTCCTGTTAACTGAAGCATAAAACATACATTGACTCGTATATTATAATCCCCATCAACTAAACCACAAAACATTCTTTACCAAAGATAAATTTTACTCATTCATCTATACATTAGAATTGCATTAGCTTAAACACAAAACACCCATTACCAAAATCGATTTGACTTATAACTCCATATATTACTTCATATATAGTAGCTCCATATATTACCATTTTTAATCGATCCTGAGATTAAAACTCATACAGACTTATTAACAGTGAAAATTATTTTCAACGATCTATAGAATCAAAAATGCTTTCATCTACATATCAGTGTCATTTACAGTTTTCGAATCCCATTACCGAAGACAAATTATTATCAGTGCAAATGTTAACCCTAAAATTGCAATGAAAGCGTTGAAAAGTTATTTTCCAATTTATGTATTTATAGTTTTTTATTCGTACATAAAAAGTGTATAATATTTTTTAACTTCAATTTCTATTCAAATATATTTTGTAGTATTATTTGATTGCAGTGAAATTAAAAAAAAAATACAAAATAAAAAACTTTGTAAAAAGTTGAAAAATTTCTAAAACTCAATCACCTCAGGACAATGTTTATTGTGCCAATACAGTGGTTGCTGACTTAAATCTGTATTTACTTATTTTCATTTGATTTTGTTCAATTTAACTTTCTTCCACTTTTGTTTTTTTTTAGATAAATTTCAAGTGATTTCATAACTTTATTTATATAAATTGTAGTAATTATTGTGAAATTATTTTTACATAATATTTATATTCTTCAGCACATATCTACAGGATATTATTTATTCACTCTTTTAAATACAAAATAGCTAATTCAGATTTTATATTTTTTGAATTATTTTATATCTAGTATAAATGAAAGTCTTGTTATTGCATTTGTCTTTATGTTATTATTATTGTAATGCACAAATTAAAAAAATATATCTAGTCTTAAAAATCTATATAAAAAAAATTTGTATTTAACCCTTGTGTGAACACCACCTTACAACATCATATTCAGTACACCCATGGTCTGGCCAGAACATAATGTATTTTCATACAATTTCACGCAATTTCATAAAAAAAACTATACAAAAGAAGTAAACGAAGGTAACAAGTGGTCAGTTGGGGATCAGTGGTTGTATGTGGTGTGGTGCATATACCTAAATGTATAAGTGAATGAGAGAGTAAATCAAAAATATAAAGCAAAGTATGAAATATCTAAATTATAAGAAGTTTTTTTTGTATATTGTTCTTTTTCTGTTTTGTAGCTTTATTTACATTTCAGATAACATTGAACATTTGGTTATGTTATGAGAAAATGTTTTAATCGATATTCTGATCGTTCACCACTCGGATTTTTGCCAGTATAAAAATTAAGGCAAGAGGAAAATGCGTTTTTAATCACATTCCAACGAAATATTCAATCCATATTTCGCTGGCTTATCTTTAATGTATTGTTATCATCTTTGCTCTTCTACGGTATGTAAATAATTGTTCATCGATGATGATTAGATCATGTGGTTTATAATTGCTACTCAAGTTTTGCTTCAAAATAAGGCAAATCTTCGTTACAGGAGTAGTCCTATAGAGAGTTCTTGGTTGAAAATGTCTACCCACTTGAACCCCAACATTATTAAATTCATCTTGTTCATCTTCTTCATCATATTCATCATTACTTGGAATGCTAGAATTAATTTCAATTTCGGTCTGGCCTGACCGGAATGGATATACATATTTATATTATATTTTTTTTACCTACATTATATATATAAAATATATTTATTTTTTTTAATGCGAGTAGAATTGTTCAGTTTAGGAATTCATGAAATACAAGCTCGAAACAATAAAAATTATATACAAGGGTTAACATACCGTAGCTAAATTTAAATTTAGCAACGCTTTTCTTAAAAAAGAATTAGTGAAAAATTTTGTAATTTTTGTACGAATTTAATTCTTGAATGAATATTTTCAATCTATTTTTATTTATGCCAATGAACTCAATTATTGGTAAAACAAAACTTATGGCACCTCACAAGAAAGAAGTCTATAAAATAGTGTTTGTCATTTTTTAAAGGTCATAACTTCGACATTTAATTTTTTTAAATGCTCTGCTCCATATTGGGTTTAGGTATACTATGTTTGATAAAATACAGTTACAGAAGATGGTACCTTAAGGGTGTAAAATCATTATAAAGTCTCTTAGGTGTGAAAACATAATGTAAATATTTTTTTTTTTTTTACAATGTTCAACATATATCCAATACTAGTCCAATGTAGTCAAATGTTGGTACTTTGTCATTAATAGAACCACAAGATGTAAATGATTTTAAATTTTTTTATTTTCAAAAATTATTATCCTTGGCTTTTTGATATTTTAAAAAGTCAGTTATTTATTGCAACCATATCATCCTCATGTGCTGGTTGTTTTTTATTTAATTTTCGTTAAGATCATATAATAAAAGTTCATGATCTACTCTACGAAATCAAAAGCATTCTGTAGATCTAAGAAAACGCACTCAACCACACAATGTTTGGATTGTGCAAGTTGTTTGATTTTGATGACGATTCTTGTTATTTTTCAAAATCCGATAATAATTTACAAGGTACAAAATTATTTCTCGAAAATACAAATTACGAGGTTAATTTTCAATTTAAAGCATTTTTATCATAAAATACAATTATTATTATTGGCTACCCCTCATATTTTCAGCATTGCGTTTACAATGTAAGTTGTATATGTATTAAAAAATCTGCATAATACAAACAAAGTTGTTTGTTGTTCATAACGAGCAACGTTAACTAAAATAACTTTTTTTGAAGAAATTTTTGGTCTGAAAAGTTTTTCATGAAATTTTATAATACAAAAATTAACTTCTTGTTATTGAGAGCCTCAACAAGAATGTACATATTTTCAATTTAACTAATTATATTACTTACATTTCCATTCCTTATTTTTCATTTTCTAGTTGATGAAATGAAGAGAAACAGTTTATTCTATGAAAAATGTTAATTGACTAGTTGAATTTTAATTTGAATTTTATTTTAAATTGTTTAAAAGTTTCTATTTTGATTTTTATTTTGAAAATTAAAACATAACTGCAGTTATAATTAAAAAGTTCACTCTCTCTCTCTCTTGAGGTTAAAACTTTTATTGTGTGAAAATTTATTTCAATTAGAAAAGTAATAATTATTTTTGATTAAATTCTAAAAAATTTGAATGGATGAAAAATTTGTAGAAATATTAATTAAAATTTATTTAAATTAAAATTTTAAATTTTGTAATGTTTTGTTACAAAAAAAATGAACGTAGAAAAAATAATCAATAATTTTAGTTGGTTAATAAAAATATATAGTAACTATAGAGTTATTTATAGAAAAATTTATATATTGCTTGGTACAGAATACTAATATTTAATTTGAAATTACATACATACATAGAATAGAAAAAGAGGTCCTTAGAAACGATATTAAAAACAAATAAATGAAGCATTATGCAAATTATCTTTAACTGAAATTTAATTTTAATTTAATTTATTTTACTAATAACAATATTAAAGCTAATCAGTTTGAAATAAAGGACACGATGTAGTGAGACTATTGAAATAGTAAAGCAATTCAATTATCTAGGGCTAATCCTAGACAGTAAATTAAAATGGTGCGAACATGTAGATCATGTAATAAAAAAGATCTCCCCATATATTTTTATTCTGAAAAGATTACGCAAATATTTTGACAGGAACACCTTGTTCAATATATTATATTCATTATATATTCTATCAAATATAACTTACCTAAATCCTATCTGGAGCAAAGCTCATCAATATACCTTGAATAAATTGGATTTTATACATAAAAAATCAATCAAAATATTACATATTTATCAAAGAAGAGATCCTACACTTTTGCTATAATATATGAGTCTCCATGATATCTGTGTAGATATGAATTATATATGAAATCTTTTAAAATTATTAACAACTTTATTAAACACAGTTTTATTCTAAATAGAATGATAGATATCCATAGTTACAATACAAGGAACAAATCCAACTTCTGTTTAACCTCCTAAAAAAATATATTCTGTTTACCTAATAAAAAAATATATTCTTACCGTAAATGTACAAAGTTAAGATCACAGTAAAATTATTGTTGATGTTTATTGTATATGAAAAATTATTGTGTCAACTTGTATATTGCATCTATTAATATTCGCCTATTAATATTCGTAACATTCGCCGGTCTAGCATTAGAATTATAAATGAAACAATTTATTTTATTTATTTATTTTCTTAAAAAAATTAATGTTTTACATATTTTTTTATTACATAATAAATAAGTTAAATTGCAAAACTTAAAACTAAAATTCACTTTATTTAATATCTTAAAAATAGTTTAACATTTTAATACTTATTCAAATATTTCATAATATTTTATACTACACTAACACTATCAAAAGATCGTACTCTAGTAAAGCAACATATAACTGTGAAATAGAGAATTGTGTTTTTAGTGAAATATTATATTATAATTGTATAAAATATGAGCACAATATTTAACCATATATTTTTATATATTAAGAATTAAATACATAACATAAATAATTCAGAATTATTAAAACAATTAAAAATCAAAAAAATATTTCATATCACTTTATATTTCAGTCTCATAATAGTCCTAGTCAAAATACAATACAGTTTAAAATAGGGTTGCCAGAATATTTCTTTTAAAGAGCACATGTTCATGTACTCTTTTTTCAACACGACCGTTTTGTTCACTCTCTTTCTTCGTTCGGATCTTTCGTATCTCTTTTTGCTCTCTTTTTCTCTTAAACTGAATTTATCTTATTTTTATAAAGAAAAAGAGCAAAAATGTCAAAAATCTTCATTGAAAAAAATATTTCCTCCCATGAATTTAAGAAAAAACCTTTAAATCTGAAATGGATTTAATATTTCAAAGGCAAAAATGTAGGATTTTATGAGAGAAAACGTCTAAATATCGACAGTGTTGTCGTCACATGCAATTATATATAAATATACAAACTACAAAGAATTTTACAATGAAATAAAATGTGGTAATAAATTTATAATAGAAGTAATGAACTCAAATCAAACGACAAAGTATGAAACAAAGGCAAAATGTAAAATTGAAACATTGTGATTTGTTGCTGAAATAAATTTATATTATGTTTAATATAACGTATATTATATTAATATAAAACATAATCAATTTATATTAAATATTTTTAATGTTATGTGTTCTGATTTTATGAAGAAAACAACTGATGAAATAAAGTCTTATTTATTAATTTATTTTAACAGTTGATCCTACATATAAATCTGCAGGTCAGCTTTATAGTTCCTTTTCCCTTTCGAAATGTGGGTCTTTTTTTATTAAATTATATTAATTATTTGGTATAATATATTTTTTGTATATATAAATATTTTAATTTTATATACATCCTTCTCTTTTTGTCCTCTTTTTTGCCGAAGAAACTCTCTTTTTAAACTTTTCCCTTCTGGCAACCCTAGTTTAAAACACTTTAAAATTTTGAAATTAAATATTCAGTTAATTTTTGCTATAATTCTAACTTTTTATTTTCTAGTTCTAGCATGGCTTTAAGTAATTCATTGCATTTTTACGAATACAAAACTCTGCTTAATAATTTCATTGTAGTTTTTTGTTTTTTTCTAGCTTGTACTAATATAAATTTAGTATTATTTTTTTTGTTAGATCGGCATGATGAGTTATTATTGAAGTTGTTGGTGCAGTTGAGAAGGTAGTTCGCTCTGACGCACTTGCAGTAGTTGATTCCTAAAAAAAAATATTTCACTCAAATTAAAATTAAATTTTTGGTCTTGTCTTGTATTATAATATTATATTCTTTTTATATCAATTTACTTACAATAATTATAAGTTCTTTTTCAACATCATTATCATTCCATCTCAAACGATTCTATAATGACATCAAAATATTTATTAGCAAAACTTAAAATAATTGTATGTTTACAATATAACAACAACCTTTTTTAAAATCGCAAATATTGCTGATGTGAAAACGTCAAATTTTAATTTTTTTTTTTTGAATTACGATATTTCGAACTTATTTTTTCTAATAGATGTGTCTTTTGATAAGTTAAAGATCATTCATGAGTTAATTACGATCTATAATGGTCATTTTGCTGTAATATCGTAATATTTTAACAAGGCTATTTTTATAAATCGATATAATAATTATATTCTGATAATTCACATAATCAGATATCGTTTAATTTTTGGTTTTATTTGGTTTTATCGTTTTGTTGTTATCGTATCTAGTTGTAAAAAGCTTTATGTTGTAAAAGCTTTGTGAAAAGTTTAACAGACGTCTAAGCATATTAATATATAAGATTATTAAGTTAATAAGTCATATATTTATAAGACACTTTCAAAATAAAATATACAGCTAGACAACTACGGCTAAGGTTCTGAATAGAACATTATTTCAAAATTTGTCAAATTTAATTAAAATTATTTATTAAAAATTTTTTATGCAAAAAGTAAAAAGTATTGTATATAAATAAAATAAAAAAAAAAAAAAGTTGCCGAATGTTTAAATGTTAATTATCCATTTGGTAATGCTCTTTTTACTTTGCTTCGACCAACGCGTGTTTAATAAATTATTTAATTACGAAATGTCCATTTGCGAAGTTAAATTTGCAACTGTACCCAACGAATGTAATGTAGCGAACGAAAATATTAAAGTATAAAAACGTTTTTAAAGGTAAGCAGAGAACTCTGAAATTGTTAACATTATTTTTATAAATATTCACGTGAAAATATTATAGGTTTTTCACTTCTAATTCAAGTTTTTTTATTTCAAATTCAAATTCTTTTATTTCAAATTCACATTTTTTTATTTCAAATTCAATTTTTTTCATTTCAAATTCAATATTTGCAAATTTTGTTATTTTTATTTTTGAATTTTTGAAAGAAAACTAAATACACAAACAAAAATAGATTTTTTAAACAAACAACCTTTAAATAATTTTTGGTATTTGCAGTAGTCTTGACAATCTAAAAAATGAATAACACTTCGTCCATAGAATCGAGTCCTTTAATCAGTCCCAATGGACAGAATTATCGACTAATAATATCCTCTGATGATAGCATTGTAGAAACTACATCTAACTTGGTTTGTACGTCGGAGAGGATACAATAGGGAACCATACAGTAAAACTAGTTTAGACAAAAAGCAGATCCTGATAAAATGCTATGAAGAAGGCAAAACCATGATTGAGTCAATCAATAAAAATACTGCCATGTCTATAATAAATCAAAAAACTGCTATAACTCATAATAAATCGTTATTGCTGCTCATGTCATAGTACCAACTGTAAGTGGGCGACATGATTTCATTTCAATAATAGCAGCTATGAATTTACACGGAATAATATATACCCAAGTAACACCAAATAACTATTAAGTTAAATATCTTCATTACAACGTTGTTATAACGTCGTAAATTTCGAAAAAATAACTTTATAGTGAAAAATGTAAAAGTTATAATTTATCCGTCATTACGACTACAATACGACGTCTTATTTTATCAGTTGTCACAAAGTTATTTTATATCTACTTCACAACTTTTTTTACATTTTATAACTTTGACGCGACTATTAAAACTTAAAAGTGTCCGAAATAACGTTATACCGACGATTTGCTTATAACGTCGTAATATCTTATATCTTATAGCTATCTTTTAACTAATTCGTCATATAAAATTTGATATACTAGAGAAAAACGTCAGTTCTTCTACAAGCCAGCTTTTATGTGTACATATTTTGTTTTTATTAAATTAAAAAAATAATAAGTGTGAACTAAAATGGATAAATTATTTCAAATAAAAAAAAAACCATTTAAACATTCAACATCATATTATCGAAAAGTCAAAGTTTACTTAAATCAACCTTTAAGTACTAATAACAACAAAAAAAGTAAATACGATAATAAGCTTTATAAAGCCAACAGGATTCGTAAAACTTAATTAATTTAATTTTATAATTACCATCCAGATAATGATTCCATATATCTATCTACCTACCTATCATCTGCACAAGATAACCAATTTCTTTCATCGTCAAATAACTTCAGTTATCGGTATTGTAATGCTGTCAATAAACAATATTTATCGTTTGAAAATAATCAAGAATCTCCTGACCAGTTTGAAGATAATTCATCATCTGATGAACAAGAAGATAAAAATGCTATTGGCACGTCATATTGTGAATCTTCATTAGAGGAAAAAGTGTATGACGATAATATTTTTATAGAACATTTAAAAATATGGAGCCTAAAACATAGTATTTCACATTGTGCAATTAATGAACTCTTACAACTGCTAAAAACAAATGGTGTGAAAAATCTTTCGAAAGACAGTAGAACATTCTTAAATACACCTAGAGAAGTAAGCATTGTGCCAATGGGCAAGGGAGAATACTGGCATAATGGATTGAAAAATTGTTTGCATAACGTACTTGAAAAAATTGATATTTTGCCTAATTACGTTTCCTTAACATTCAATATGGACGGCTTGCCAGTATATCGTAGCTCCAAATGTGAATTATGGCCTATTTTGGGGTTAGTTGATAATATACCAGATATTCCACCTATTATAATTGGCGTTTATTGTGGATAAAGCAAACCTGAAAGCGCTAAGATATTTTTAACTCCATTTGTAAATGAACTAAAAGAATTGCTTCAAAGTAAACTTAAAGTGGGAAAATACCTGCTCGAAATTAAAATCAAGTGCTTTATTTGCGACACACCAGCTCGGTCTTTCGTGAAAGGTATTAATGACAAACATAATTATTATATGTATTATCTTTTGATGTAATTATATATATATATATATATATTTTATAGGTACGGTTTCTTGCAACCACTATCATGGATGCACCAAATGCATTGCAATTGGAGAATATTATAATGATGGACGCCATATGAGCTTTCTTCGAATTCATTTGCCACTACGAACAGATGACTCGTTCCGTGAAAGGATTGATCCAGATCATCATAAGGACGACTCACCTCTAGAGGAACTACCCATAGATCTAATAAAAGATTTTCCAGTTGCTGACTCATTACATTTGATCGATCTCGGAATTACTAAACGATGTCTTGTTGGTTGGGTACATGGCAGTTTTAATTTTCGTACAAAGTGGTCTGCCAGACAAATAGAAGATATGTCTACCTTGTTAGAAAACTTTAATCTAGTTAAACCCAGAGAATTACACAGAGCTGTTAGAAAACTTGACTCATTGCGATTTTGGAAAGGTCTGGAATTTCGTACGTTTTTGTTGTACGTTGGTCCGGTTCTGCTTAAAAATTTTCTACCAGCAGATGTATATTTCCATTTTTTAAGTCTTTCGTGTGCTATTACAATTTGTTCATGTAAAGCATATTTACCTTACCTGCAAGTTGCCGAAGAAATTCTAAAAGATTACATTGAGAATTTTATTAATATATATGGTATTGACTCTGTGAGCAGCAATGTACATAATCTTTGCCACTTAATAGAAGATGTTAAAAACTTAGGATATCTGCCATCCATAAGTGCATATCCGTTTGAAAGTCTTCTGTTTAAAATAAAAAAATTGCGTCGAACTGGTAACCGCCCACTAGCTCAAGTTGCAAAACGTTTGAATGAATTAGCTCACATTAATTTTTCAAAAAAAAAATATAATGATTGGCCATTTGTTAAAAAGGAATCTACAGTCAAAGTACATGATCTTTCAATATGTGATAGAATTTTCTATGAATTGCACTTGAAGGATGGATTTACTTTAACTAGTGAACCTAGAGACAAATGGTTTATGACAAAGAAAAACGAAATTGTAGAAATGGTAAATGCGACATATGTGAGACAAAACTTGCACATATATGGAAAAGAAGTAAAAAAAAAATCCTGCTTTTTCGATCGACCTTTTAAATCATCAAGAATAAATATTTTCGTGTCATCTACTGAAACAAATCCACCAAGACTCTATTATATAGGAGAAATAAAATGTAAATTATTTGCACTACCCTACAATAACGAAACTGTTTTTATACCAATAATTCACACAATTGATATTAATTTGTAAATTATTACAAAAAAGATAATTTTTAATTTATTTCAAAAGTTAGTTTTTATTTTCCTTTCTTTTTTTTCTACATGAATTCATTTTTATTTATTTTTACGAATAATAAACTTTGTTGTTTTAAATTTCAAAGTAATTAAATTTTTTTATATTATCTAAATTTAAATAAAATATAAAAATATATATCTGCAAAAAAACTAAATTACATATCTACATAAATATTACACGAATTATTATCAGTCAGTAAATTCAATATAATACAATATTAAATAAAAAAAAAAAATTAGTTTTATGTATTTTTATTTGTTAACCCACAGCCTATATAAAAATAAACTTAAAATTATTGTGTACGAACTTAAATTTCTATTTACGATTAAAGCACATTCATCGCTAAAAAACAAAAAAAAATAAATAATTACCATCTTATTTTTGAATAAGTAAAAAACTTACAGAACTTTAAAGTATTTTTATTTTGATTTGTATCATATTTTATAGGAAATCTTTTTTTTGTCAATATTACGTGTCTGCTTGTGTTCTAGTTGATTACATCTACTTTCTCGGTATTTTAGTATGTTTATTTTTAAAAAATCTTCCATGATATGTATATTAACTTTCGTATCAGCACAGTTAACAACTTGGTATATCATGTCGAAAATTAGCTTGAGACGGATAAAGGCATGCTTAGCTTTCTTTTTAGATGATCCTGTCCAAGTGTATTCCATCAACAATTTCCTATCGAAGAGCCAATCTATTAGAGTATATCAGGCAACTACATTATTTATACAAATGCTTGGAGTATATCAGGCAACTACATTATTTTCTACCTTGTTGCAATTTTTGAGTAAATCAATAATTTTGTCCAGCTTTGCATTCATTTGGAAACTTAAAATTTCCAATTTTTCTAATCGTTGTTCAACTAGATAAAGAGAAATTTTTTAATTTTATTAAAATATTCACAATTAAGCTATGTATGTATCTATGCATGTAGGACTTACAATATGAGAAATCCAAATTAAATATTTGATTATTCTCATTACAGCTTTGAGGTTCTTGAAATAAAAATTCAGATGGCTGTGGCTGTCCTGGAGGATCCAAATATATGTCTTGAGTGTATATCTCTTGTGGACTGTTGTGCAGCTGCAAATTATCATTATTATTATTTATAGTCATCATATCATTTTTTTCAAATAAATCATCGTAATTATTTATTTGTGATGCTTTTGATTGAACTACATATTTTTTGCTTCTAGAGCTGCTAAACATTTTTTGTTCTGCTTCTGAATTGCTGCAATCTAGTAGTTGTTTTTCTATTTCGACAGCTTCTGTATAGGAAGTTATATTCGTTTTACCACACATGGGAATTTATCCCATGTAATCTCCGGCATACTATTTCCATCCTTTCTTAATTTTGACAACATGGATTTACAAGGTGGCCAAGACAATGTTCCATTTGTTACCCACTTGTGAGGTACAGTTGTCAATAAAAATTGTCCATTTTCAATTGTTTGAATAATTTTAAAAACCATTTTATATTTTTTTTATAGTCACACACAAAAATATTAATTATAAATCTTACTTTAGAACAATTTGTTATGGTTGAGAGTGATTATAATTTTTTTTGTTAAATTATTATCTGTCATTTTTATTCAGAGATGCAAACTTAATGTGTTTTCGATTTCAGAGTCATAATACAAAATTTGGTTGAAGTCAACTTTCTTCCCATTTTTCATGAATATTTCTCAGCAAGAGTAGCCGGAGACAATTTGAAGACGCCAAAAACTTCGGCGGTGACTTTTATTATTAGGACAAATTACCTCAGCTAATATAATAAGTTTTTTTTTAAATTAAAGCGTTAAAAATATTTGACATTAAAAATTTGGCATCCAGCAAAAGCTGTGCCATCCTGCCACTACAAAACTAATAAATTATGTCAGCTTGTTTATGAGAAAGTTCTTCCCATTTTTCATGAATATTTCTCAGCAAGAGTAGCCGGAGACAATTTGTAGACGCCAAAAACTTCGGCGGTGCACTTTTATTATTAGGACAAAATACCTCAGCTAATATAATAAGTTTTTTTTAAATTAAAGCGTTAAAAACATTTGACATTAAAAATTTGGCATCCAGCAAAAGCTGTGCCATCCTGCCACTACAAAACTAATAAATTATGTCAGCTTGTTTATGAGAAAGTTCTTCCCATTTTTCATGAATATTTCTCAGCAAGAGTAGCCGGAGACAATTTGTAGACGCCAAAAACTTCGGCGGTGCACTTTTATTATTAGGACAAAATACCTCAGCTAATATAATAATTTTTTTTTAAATTAAAGCGTTAAAAACATTTGACATTAAAAATTTGGCATCCAGCAAAAGCTGTGCCATCCTGCCACTACAAAACTAATAAATTATGTCAGCTTGTTTATGAGAAAGTTCTTCCCATTTTTCATGAATATTTCTCAGCAAGAGTAGCCGGAGACAATTTGTAGACGCCAAAAACTTCGGCGGTGACTTTTATTATTAGGACAAATTACCTCAGCTAATATAATAAGTTTTTTTTAAATTAAAGCGTTAAAAACATTTGACATTAAAAATTTGGCATCCAGCAAAAGCTGTGCCATCCTGCCACTACAAAACTAATAAATTATGTCAGCTTGTTTATGAGAAAGTTCTTCCCATTTTTCATGAATATTTCTCAGCAAGAGTAGCCGGAGACAATTTGTAGACGCCAAAAACTTCGGCGGTGCACTTTTATTATTAGGACAAAATACCTCAGCTAATATAATAAGTTTTTTTTAAATTAAAGCGTTAAAAACATTTGACATTAAAAATTTGGCATCCAGCAAAAGATGTGCCATCCTGCCACTACAAAACTAATAAATTATGTCAGCTTGTTTATGAGAAAGTTCTTCCCATTTTTCATGAATATTTCTCAGCAAGAGTAGCCGGAGACAATTTGTAGACGCCAAAAACTTCGGCGGTGCACTTTTATTATTAGGACAAAATACCTCAGCTAATATAATAAGTTTTTTTTAAATTAAAGCGTTAAAAACATTTGACATTAAAAATTTGGCATCCAGCAAAAGCTGTGCCATCCTGCCACTACAAAACTAATAAATTATGTCAGCTTGTTTATGAGAAAGTTCTTCCCATTTTTCATGAATATTTCTCAGCAAGAGTAGCCGGAGACAATTTGTAGACGCCAAAAACTTCGGCGGTGCACTTTTATTATTAGGACAAAATACCTCAGCTAATATAATAATTTTTTTTTAAATTAAAGCGTTAAAAACATTTGACATTAAAAATTTGGCATCCAGCAAAAGCTGTGCCATCCTGCCACTACAAAACTAATAAATTATGTCAGCTTGTTTATGAGAAAGTTCTTCCCATTTTTCATGAATATTTCTCAGCAAGAGTAGCCGGAGACAATTTGTAGACGCCAAAAACTTCGGCGGTGACTTTTATTATTAGGACAAATTACCTCAGCTAATATAATAAGTTTTTTTTAAATTAAAGCGTTAAAAACATTTGACATTAAAAATTTGGCATCCAGCAAAAGCTGTGCCATCCTGCCACTACAAAACTAATAAATTATGTCAGCTTGTTTATGAGAAAGTTCTTCCCATTTTTCATGAATATTTCTCAGCAAGAGTAGCCGGAGACAATTTGTAGACGCCAAAAACTTCGGCGGTGCACTTTTATTATTAGGACAAAATACCTCAGCTAATATAATAAGTTTTTTTTAAATTAAAGCGTTAAAAACATTTGACATTAAAAATTTGGCATCCAGCAAAAGATGTGCCATCCTGCCACTACAAAACTAATAAATTATGTCAGCTTGTTTATGAGAAAGTTCTTCCCATTTTTCATGAATATTTCTCAGCAAGAGTAGCCGGAGACAATTTGTAGACGCCAAAAACTTCGGCGGTGCACTTTTATTATTAGGACAAAATACCTCAGCTAATATAATAAGTTTTTTTTAAATTAAAGCGTTAAAAACATTTGACATTAAAAATTTGGCATCCAGCAAAAGCTGTGCCATCCTGCCACTACAAAACTAATAAATTATGTCAGCTTATTTATGAGAAAGTTCTTCCCAATTTTCATGAATATTTCTCAGTAAGAGTAGCCGGAGACAATTTGTAGACGCCAAAAACTTCGGCGGTGACTTTTATTATTAGGACAAATTACCTCAGCTAATATAATAAGTTTTTTTTAAATTAAAGCGTTAAAAACATTTGACATTAAAAATTTGGCATCCAGCAAAAGATGTGCCATCCTGCCACTACAAAACTAATAAATTATGTCAGCTTGTTTATGAGAAAGTTCTTCCCATTTTTCATGAATATTTCTCAGCAAGAGTAGCCGGAGACAATTTGTAGACGCCAAAAACTTCGGCGGTGCACTTTTATTATTAGGACAAAATACCTCAGCTAATATAATAAGTTTTTTTTAAATTAAAGCGTTAAAAACAATTGACATTAAAAATTTGGCATCCAGCAAAAGCTGTGCCATCCTGCCACTACAAAACTAATAAATTATGTCAGCTTGTTTATGAGAAAGTTCTTCCCATTTTTCATGAATATTTCTCAGCAAGAGTAGCCGGAGACAATTTGTAGACGCCAAAAACTTCGGCGGTGCACTTTTATTATTAGGACAAAATACCTCAGCTAATATAATAAGTTTTTTTTAAATTAAAGCGTTAAAAACAATTGACATTAAAAATTTGGCATCCAGCAAAAGCTGTGCCATCCTACCACTACAAAACTAATAAATTATGTCAGCTTGTTTATGAGAAAGTTCTTCCCATTTTTCATGAATATTTCTCATAATTTAGTTTTCATTTCACAAACTGTCAAGAAATTTTTCATTCGATTTAAAGGACCAGCTTACATCTCTGTATTTGAAATCCGTTTTTATATAATGACGTTCTTTTGATAACTTTTTGGTTATTTATTGGTCATTTTTAGGATATTTATAACTTCACCATTTTATATATGGCGAAAATTATTATTGCAAAATATATTTTGTATGAGAAAATAAATTTTTTTTTTTAGCTTCTAATCCCAAACGCGAGAAAATTGCATTCATTATTTTAATAAAGGGATTTGTTTAAAAACATTTTAATTGAATCTGAGCAAATAATAAAAAATAACAAGAAAAAATATATTTATTTTAATATTAAAAATTTTTAAATTTGAACATATTTTAAGGCCCATAAATTTTTAGTTCAATAAAATGTTTATTTTCTCGAAAAATCTTTAATCGTTTGCAAAAAGATGTCATATATTTCACAATTTTCGTGAAAATATTTACAATAATTATAATTTATAATAATATATTCATATTTATAAAATTATAATATATTAGCATATTTATAATTTAATTATAGTGAGAGAAAAAAGGACAACATTATTGTTAAAATATTTTAGAAATAAAAGTTTTTTTTTCGTTAAAAAATAAATACATACACTGTATATAATAATCTATCTATCTCTTTTATTCTAATTTGGTCGTTTCATAGTCGGTTGAGTAGTCGGATAATAGTTATTTTCACTACGGTACGACTCAACAATCATTCCCCAATAACGTAATAATGACGTTGTCTCAAAGTTATTTCAACGTCATTTAGCCGACCAGTAGTTATTTAGCCAACGATAGTACGACGTTGTTACAACCTATTTGTGTTACTTGGGTAGTCAAATAATAACAAACTCATTCAAACAATTTTTATTACATTCCTTGATGAGTTATTTGTTAAACTATAACAGGAGCATAACAGGAGCATGGCTGGTTTTGGGCAATTGCACCATCCACAAAACTCTAGAAATGCGTGAAAAAGTTAGTTCGACAAGTCATACTTTAATTTTTCTTTCTCCATACTCACCGATGTTCAGTCCAATTGAAAAAGTATTTTAAAAAATAAAATTATCAGAGAGAGTTTTTTTGGAAGCAGAAGCTTTGTATGAAGATGCAGAATTAGAAGTTCTCCACTGCGGACAAGTAAGCGACACATTCACCACAAATTCTGGAATAAGGCAAGGATTTCCACTCTCACCACTTCTATTCACGCTTGTAATAGATGAGATAATGAAAGAAACGGGTTCTTCCGGAAGAAGTATAAGGTGGGATCTCTCAAGGACACTTGAGGACCTTGACTATGCGGATGATATATGTCTGCTAGATATATGTCAACATAAAGCAGACCTACTTCAGCAAGCAGCGTGCAGAATCGGGCTAGAAATTAATATAAACAAAACCAAGGCCATGAGGATAAATAACACCAATACAAACACCATAACCATAACCATAGAAGGTCAAACAGTCGAATATGTGGAAAGCTTCCCTTACCTAGGTAACATTCTAACAACAAACGGAGGTACAGAAGCAGATGTCAACAACAGACTACGTAAGGCCAGATCTGCGTTCAGTTAACTAAGTCCAATATGGAAGAATGGCCAAATAACTAGAAAAACAAAGATTAGAATATTCAAAGCATGTGTAATGCCAACACTTATGTATGGCCGTGAAACTTGGATGACGACAAATAACATCAGTCAAAAACTTCAAGCGTTTGCGAACAAATGCCAAAAAAGAATATGCAGAATATTCTGGCCCAACACCATCAGCAATAAGGACTTATGGCAGATAACAGGTGAAGAACCGATAATGCATCAAATTAAGCGCAGAAAATGGAGATGAATAGGGCACACTATAAGTAAACCATCAAATAATATAACGAGAATGGCCCTAGAATGGAACCCTCAAGGGAGCAGAAGAGGAGGAAGACCCAACAACACCTGGCGTCGAACTGCGACTTCTGAGATAACAAGATATGGACGAACTTGGGAGGAAATAAAGATCATTGCGTGCCCTATGCTCCCACGAGGAGTAACAGGAAAAAAAACAAAAGTGGCAATGAAATTACCATTGGCTGTAGTTGGGCAACAATTATATTAATTATTACATTTAATATACTTATTTAAAGTTTTGCTCAAAAAATCTATTTTTGTTTGTTTAAAAATACTTAGTTTGTTTAGTATAGTTTGATACTATAGTTTGTTTTCTTTCAAAAATTTAAAAATAAAAATAACAAAATTTACAAATATTGAATTTGAAATGAAAAATATTCCAATAACTCAAACTGTACACATACCATAATAATAATAACTCAAAAACATACTTTAAAAATAATTTGTAAATTTACATTTTTGGCTTTTATCAGACAATACCTAAAAGAATCCTGGCAAAAAAAATACCTTAAAATATTTTTAAAAAAATGCTTTACAAGTACAAAAACAACCTGTGTGCATATAGCTACAACCTACTAGCTTAGCTATATACGATTTTGTTTTTGGTTCATTTTGTTCAAACATGTTCTTTCTTTTAGATGAAATATATGAACATACCCAAATAAGTGAAGATCGTATTATTTTAATTAACAAATAGTTTTTAAATCAGAAATTTTAAGATATTATATTTTTATAGATATTCTATAATAGAGATCTCCACCTAAATTAAATTATAAAAAAGTTTAATTCTTACATACATCCTTCAACTGAAAAGGATCATCCTTAATAACCCCATTCAGTTATGTATTTGACTGTACTTGTATTTTAATAATTAAAAATGAAAAGGTAATTTCAAACTAGATTGGTATAGTTGTGTACTATATTATATACAAAGTGTTTCAAGATATAATAAAGATAATTTTCTTGATAAAAATTTATAAAAGGTAAAACACAAATTAAGGTTGTCGAACGTTCGACAGTGGAGACAAAATTTATTGGAATACGGAATCGGTAAGGAAGAGATTAAAATACCTGAATCAAATCTTTTGGAGATTATATGTGCTAAGGCTAATCGTTGCAAAGCTATCAATTACATATTTGATATTTCGGAGCAATCTAGTGAAATCATTCTGTATGGGGATTTTAATCTTCTTAACATTGAATAGCCGAGCCATGACGAAGAGTCATACTTAGTTCCTACTAATCTTCATAGTGAGATTGAGTCTACATTCATAGACTTCCTTGACTTAATCTCCCTACCGCAATCATCAACAATTCATAATAATAAACATTGATCTAATATTTCTGTCTGATTGGACTAACTCAATAATAACGGAAAGTCCTGATACTCTCGTAAATTTTGACCCTTCATCCTCCAATTTTTATTACCTACTTTACTGAGTCTAGCGTTCTTCCAAATAAAACTGTAGCGTATCAATACAACTTGTGCAAGGCAGACTTTCAATAGCTTCAAAATATCTACAAAATATGTAACTTTTCTTCCATTTTCACCAACAATAACATTGAGATTGTCATTAGTAAGTTTTATGATATACTCTTTGAAGGTTTAAATCGACACGTTCCAAAACCAACTATTTTTACTAGTTCTAGTCCTCCGTGGTATACTCGGGATATAAAATAATTAAGAAATAAGAAAAAACAAAGTCTGATCTAAATATATGAAATCCAAAAACTTGTCTGATTACAACAATTTTATGTTTATTTTTGATCAACTCAAATCACAAGTTCATTGAAGCTATATAGTTTATTTTCGAAATATGTCTTCAAATCTTTTAACCAATCCCAAAGGATTCTGGAAATTTATTAATACCAAAAAAAAGTCTGATAAATTCCCTAGTTTCATGCAATATAAATATACACTTACTAATGACCCAAAATTCATATCTCAATGTTTTATTGAATTTTTTGGAAATTCATATGCAGCACCTACATTTAATGCTACCCCATCCCAATTTAACCATTTAGATAATTTCGCTAAAACAACCTGCTCCTCGTTTCATATTAACGAAGCTACCGTTACAGAGATTATCAAAATAAATTAGGTAATAACACATCCACTGGTCCAGATAGTATTCCAGAGGTTATTTTGAAAAGTTATTCAAAGTCCTTGGCCTCAACGATCTCAAGAATCTTTAATTAATCCATTTCTACTGAATCATTCCCTTTTATTTGGAAAAAAGCCTTTATTAGATCAGTGCATAAGAAGATAACTCTAGAAAAGATATTAGCAATTATCATCCAATCGCCAAACTCTCCTCTATTCTCAAACTGTTTGAACTAATCATCTTTGATTAAATTTACGCTTACTGCAACTGCCTTTCAATACCAAACCAACACGGATTCGTTAAAAACCAAATCCACAGTTACGAGCTTGGTTGAGTGTACTTCTGAGTTTATTCTCGATATGGAGGCATTATCTTGACCTTCTATCCCATTGATTTCCCTCCTTTTTCGTCATTTTGGTCGAATCTTATCTGACAAATCGGAATTACATTTTGCAGTTTAAAAGAGCCATATCATCGTCGTTTGAAGCCAATTCAGGTGTCTCTAGGTCCCCTTCAGGTGTCAGGTCCTTAAGGTGTAAGGCAGCCAATTGGGCCCACTCTAATTTATAATTTATATCAAAGATTTAACTTCGGTAATTAAAAATTTTACAAGTTCAAATTTATGCTGATGACATGAAAATCTTTAAAAAAATTACATCTCTACAAGACTCAACCCTTCTACAAGAAGATCTAGATAACTTTTTTTATGGTGCACAACTAAAAACTTTCAGTTAAATATAAATAAATTTACAACAATTAGTTACCATAGGCGAAATAACTGCCTCTCATATACCTATTTACTTAATGAGCAAGCCTTACAAAAAATCAAGTCTATCAAAGACTTGGGAGTTACTTTCGATGAAAAAGTTTCAATTTGCACTATAATAACATCTGAAAGCTAGCTCAATGTTAGAATTCATAAAACGATGGTCCAAAGAATTCAACGACCCATACATCTTGAAATCCCTATATATATTGCATAAGTAATCCTTATTTTGAAAATTGTTAATATTTTTATTATAATTTCGACGACTAATCTTAGTAAAATAATTAGTAGCAAGCACTGATGAAGGAAGTAAGTTGCTTCCGAAATATCGAAATTTCCAAAATAAATACAAATGATTAGTGAAAGGAAACTCGACTTTTCTTCCATAATTTAACTTGTAATTTGTTTAATTTAAAAGAATTAAATAAATAAATAAATATCTACTTCTAAATAAATAAAACCAAAAACTTTAATCTGCTTAATTTTTTATATGGTGGTCTTTGATTTCCTATGATGTTTCTTTTAGTATGGTTTTCCAGGAAAAAAGCTTAACGAAGTTTAAAAAGTCTTGCAAGTTCCTTAACTCCCCAATTGATTGAGAATAGACCTCCAACATCGATACAATTTTTTCTTTATGATTGCATTATAATTTGTATTGCAGATTATTTAAACATTGTATAGCAGATTATTTCTGGCACACCTTGTATAAATTATGTAAGACTATTAGAGTATGAATTCGATTTCGGGTATACAGATATCATAAAATTTAATTAATTTGGGTTCGTACTCGCATAATTTAAATTTTGCAGAATTAAAAAAATATATATTAAGTATTGTAAATATATTACATGTAGGTATTCTTTATTTGTATTTACGTTTTTCATAAGTTACTACTCATTTACTAATAAACATTTTTAAGTAAACCAAAACTTGATGTAGTTAATAGGAAAAGTAGGTATACTTATATTCATTTTAATTTTGCATTGTACCAGCGCTTAGATCTCGCAATCTACATATAAAAATATTGTTATAAAAAATAATTGATAAGTATTGGCTTTAATAAAAATATTCGACCAGTTAGATTATACGAGTTTTATTCTTATTAAAAATTTTTATGTCTGTCTGCATGTCTTTTATAGACTCCAAGACATTATCAATCAAATTGGATAACACTTTTAGTGTTTACTACTGAAATGGAGGAGAAGAAAATAAGCTTTTCTTATGCTCGTTTTTAAAATTATGATTGATTCGGACACTGCCATACAACTCCCAGGACCTATTACAAATATTTCAAAAACCAAAAATGTTATAAAGCTGAAAATTTGAATTCAGATACTCTCTCAAAAATAAACAAACATGTCTATTATCATTTTTAAAAATTTTGACTGGTTCAGATAGCTGCCATACAACTCCTAAGTACCCGCCAAAAATATTTCAAAAACCAAATATGTTACAGAGTTGAAAATTTCTACTTAAATACTCTCTCCAAAGTAAATAAATAATAAAAACGGTAAAAGAGACGTTTTTAAAAATTTTTGACTATTTCGGGTAATCTCAGCAACTACCAGGTGTTAGCTAGCTTGAAAATTTCAACTTAAATACTCTATGAAAAATTAACAAACATTTATCTTACCGTTTTCCAATAATCTCAAATTTAAAAAACGAAAGATGTTATAAAACTGAACACGTATCCTAATAATTTCAAGTTATATGGCATTTCAATTCAAAAGACTTCAATTTCCATTAAGTCTGGATTTTTCTATCTAATAAAAAAAATCACATGGTCAATATTACTGAATGCAGCTGAATTAAATTTGAAAAATGTTTGCTTTGCACATGTATTTATACATGCATATATTTCACTTTCGAGAGTTGGAAATCCAGACAATTTATAAAATTACACTCTAACTAAATAATGGAACCAGAAATGTTGTATGCATAACTAAGCGTTACAATAAATTTACGGCCTCTAATTAATTCAAGATTTTATAAATAATTATTTGAATTTAATAAAGAAACGCGAGCAAAACAGCGCAACACCCAATGGGCAGCGCAACAGCAACGCGGGCCGAAAACAACTACTATTTTATATTTGTAACAAAGTAGTTATACTTAGTAAAATTTTTTGAAAATCTGATTTACCTTAACTCTTCAATGCTGAGATATTTTATTTTTCCATTGTAAAACTATTTTTGAGTAGATTTCAACTCCCTGCAAAACCAAAAACGTAAAGTGTGTAAATTAATTTGCAATCACTTTAAAATCATTTTAACTTACTTAATTTTTAGAACCATCTTTTAGTTTCGACATAATATAATCACTTTAAATATTAAAAAACTAAATCATATTTTTTAATTTTTTTTATCACTAAAAATTAACTCATTTTCACTGCATTGATCCTTTCCAAAAGCTATAAATAATTGTTTTTGTTTCAAATTTTGTGTTTTGAAGAAAATATATAATAAAGTTTTAAAATTTTTATTTTTATTTTATTTTTCGTTGTTTTTTTGCTTGTCAAAATAAGAAGGAAAGATGCTACAGAAACTCACGAAGTTCTTATCTGAATAAACTTTTCTTAAGTTTACATTCACCTGACAATTTTATCAAAATAAGGAGAAACAAAATAGAAAAAATCATATTAAAGCATATTATATTATGATAAAGTGATATGTACATACATATGTACATATAGATACATATACATACATATGCTTTTCTGTATGAAAAACAACTTAACTTTATGATAAACTTTGTAGATACAAAATTTAATGCTAGTTTATTATATAATATTATATCGATAACATAATGAAATATTATATTATTATTTTAGTAGAATATTACACTTTCAAAATATGATGGGAATACAAGCCAGTGACGTTGCATGATGTTTTTGCTTGAAGAAGCACAACTTTACAGTTTTTGATTTATGCTTTTCTAATATAGCTAGTTATTAACCTGTTTCTCTTATACAGTGTAGTGTCTCTTGCATCATAGTGCCATATTACTATATGCCATTTTAAAAATTTGTGAAGTAGGTGAAATTTTAGATAATGATCTCGATTCTTAACTCTATCCAAAATATTGGAGCTTAAAGTTTTTTTATTAATTTTTTATAACGTCGGCTGCGTTCACTTCGGCTGCGTCCACTTTCACGTTTTTGATTTACGAACAGATTCTTCGCATTTTCGACATGCTCTTTCTTTTGTTTCGATCTGTTTTTAGCTATCTTTTACTGTTTCGGAGATGTTCAGATACCTATAATACACTTTTATAAGACTTTGTTGGTTACAAAATGACCAATACGCCAATTTGGGATATGAGAAATTTTTATATGAAGTTTAATGTCAAAATTAATTTATTTCCGAAATGTCCCACATCCATATACTTGCCACATGGGTCACAACATTTTGAAGAATTTGTTAATTCTTCATTATTGACCCACGTTACGTGTATGAAAATTGAAGGGGATTCTGAGGAAGTTATATCGTCGTAGGACCTAATGACAAAATTTCAAGGATAGCTGTAAGTGCTACAATTCTAAAAATATATATTTTTAGTGGCACATCTTATCCTTTAAGAACGAAAAGGACATTTGAAAGTATCCTTGTTGTTTTGATGTTTTTGTATAAAAACCGTTATATCTGTTGATCTATCAGATATATATATACTCTAGAAAGATAACGGTCTGGAGCATATTTTAACATTTATTTGATGATGATTGGTGCTCTC
This sequence comes from Argyra leucocephala, assembly GCA_963942445.1. Taxonomy (NCBI): domain Eukaryota; kingdom Metazoa; phylum Arthropoda; class Insecta; order Diptera; family Dolichopodidae; genus Argyra; species Argyra leucocephala. The sequence continues at coordinate 67,707,820 of OZ012680.1, forward strand.
GTTATGGAGATATCGTAGTTTAAAGTAGAAAATTTTGGAACAAAAACAATCTTTATTTTCTTTTTTGAAAAACCAAGTACCTCAAAATTTTACCATAAAACCCTCCCAATATTTGTATACTATTGGAAAGGTCTCTTTTTTCTATAACTCATACCTCGTCTACGTCGAATAGTTTCAGTTATCAGATCAATATCTTTCTAGATATTCTATATATATATATATATATATATATATTTAATAGATCAATAGATATAACGGTTTTTATACAAAAACGTCAAAACATTAAAGATACTTCCAAATGTCCTTTTCGACCTTAAAGGATAAGATGCGCCACTAAAGATATTAATTTTTGCAAAGTTAGCAATTCTAACTATCCTTCGGATATGGTCATTAAATCTTACGCCGATACAGCATCTGCCTCAGGATCCCCTATTATATTAAACTATGTATATATAAATCTACTTCTGTAAATCTACTTTGCAGTTTACATCAAAATCGAACAGTTCTTTTTTTTTAAATGTTAGAAAAGAGTGATTTCTGATGGTTAATTCACAAATGTTTAGCATTTACTTACAGCACGATCTTTTATCTGTTATCGAGCCAAGTACCACTTTATTCTTTACGATAAGCCTTTTATGAAAGAGTGTTGGTTAAAATTTATTTAAAGTAGCAATGTTCGTAAACAGAGGGCGTTCATCTAGTTATCTTCTATATATAATTCTTTGCCGGTGTCAGCATGTACCGTTATAATTTTTAGTTTGAAAGAGAAATATTGTTTCTGTTTCATGCATACATTTTGTTTTTAACATAAATGACGAAGAGAATTTATTTGCAATCAAATTGGAAGAGATTTTTTTCTTTCTTTCTTACACCTCATCAAAAATGCCTGTAATAAGGTGGAAAAAAAAATCCAACTTTACTCAAATTGATTTAAATGAAATGGGTGTACATTTTTTGTTATTTTCTTTTGTTGTTTTTCTTCTTAATACATCATAGTAGGAAAGAATATTCATTAATAAGAAGAAATGCACTAGGGTGGGGAATCAAGATATTTTTACTACTCTATTTACAAAAAAAACTCATTAGTTAAAGAAGCAAAGAACTATTGTTTTTGTTATGTAATCAGTTGTGAGAAAGAAAGAGTGCGAAAAAAATCAATTAAATTTTGCCATTTAATTATCAAGGATAATTTATTCATTATTAATAATATTAGAATTTATAAATAGGAAGGAAATTTAAATATTAATAATGTTTTTTATTGCTATGCATTTTTAAGTGTAACACATCCTTAATTGATAACTAAGAATAAATACAACAATATTTCTTTGAGACAAAAAAAGTCGTTCGATAACTTTTTCCCACTTTGTCTTTTAAGTTTTTATCTCTCTCTCACAAATTAAATTCTTATTACTATCTATTTCTTACAATTTTGGAAATTGACTAGAAAAAAGGCAACCAAAAATTGACAAATTATAAAATTTCATTCCGGTGCACTTTCTTATTAATGAATCCTTTACCTACTATCCTTTGATAGTAGATGCGTGTGCGGCTTTATATTATATAATAATTTATGTACATAATCTTTCCTCTTTTTATTTCAAGCTACTGAGAATTGTTTTTCTTAAAGAGAAATTGTTTTTGTTTTATGGATCCATTTCTTTAACACAAACGAAAGAGAAAAGAAAAAATAACAACAAAAAAAATCAAATAAATGTCGAATTAGCACGTAATTCTTTCTGTTTCCTCCCCTGCTAAAACAAAATGGATTAAAAATATTTAGAATAATAATTTCAAAGCTATTGAATACATTCTTATATACCTGAGAAATATATTTTAAAATCATTTTTTGTCTACATTGATTAGCGTAAGTTATTACGTATTTTTTTATGAAAAATAATCAAAAAAACTTTAATCAATTTATATAATCAACTACATAAGTATTGGCATAAGTGTTAGCATTTAGAGCAACGTTTACACATAAGATTTTATTTGATAAAAGTTACTTATTTATTTATTTAAGGTTTGTTTGGCTCAAATAAAAAACAATGATTTTAAATATATAGAAATTAAAAATTATAAACAAATAAAATAAAAAATACAACAAAATGAAAAAAAAAAGTTACCTATTAAATTTTTAAATAAATAAAAATACAATTAAGAAAAAGTTGAAAACATTTTATAAATGTAGATAGTTTAGTATCTACTAATTGTTATTATCAATACTATTATTTATAACAATTAATATAACAATAAAAATAATCAAACACAACAAACATTAAACAAAAAGTTTAACAAATGACAAGAGTCGATTTCGATTTAAAGGAAAAAATTAGTTTCCAGCATTTTTTGTTTCAAAAATGTTTGATGATAATAGGATAATATTCTATTTTTTCATTAAACAAAGTCGGATGTCAAAATTTGTGGAACAACGTTTACAGGACAGTCAAACTTTCAGTAGTAGAAATTAAATCTTGATGTCTAAACGTTATCTAATCGTTAGTACCTAATTTTAGCGGTTTTTTATTTGTAAATAAAAAGCAATAGCTATATTAAGTTTACTTTATTTCTAATATTTTAGTGTTTTTTATTTAAAAAAAAAATAAACAGTATAGATAAATAATAAATGTACCTATGTAATATATGAATATATCCTATATCTATCTATTGATATTTTGATATTGTAGTCTTTTGTATTTTAAAATAAAAAAACAGTATTTTTTAATTTTTGGGTTTTCCTAATTTCTAAAAAAAAATAAACAGTAAGACGCCAGTTTACCGTCCAATAAGGTTGATATTTTTCTTGGTGCATCAGGTTTTTCACATGGAAAACTATATGTCGGGATTTCGCGCACTACTGGGAATATAAATCATTTGAAAATTGTCACCGAAGAGAATAGAACTGTTAGAAATATAGTTTATAATGAAATATTAGTTGATTAAATATTTCAATCTATATCAATCCAATTACATAGACTGTCTGCTAATCTACTAATTTAACTAAAGTATTACATATTACTAAAATATTGTTGACAGGGGAATTTTTGATTTTGATAATTTATAATGTAGTACAACCTAGAATGCTCTAATTTTGATTTTTCACTATATATAACGGTAGCAAAAAGTTACGTAGTAACGGGTATTTAACTAGTTTTTATAATAAATAAGGAATTTATATTGTAATAAAAAATTTTTTTTTAACGATTTTAACCCGTTTCTTACGAAATTTTTATTTCCTACATAATGTTTTTTTTTGGAAATTTTCCTCAGAATTTTCCGGAAAATGGAAAAATTATGTGTAACATATATGTCACATTCGTAAAATAACATACGCTTTTGTTCAATTTTTAACTATCATTTTCGATATATAAAATCTAATTATTTTGAGTATGAAAGTGGTCAAAGCAAAAAATGCAGCATCACATTTTTTGCCCTGGTACCGGGATACTGAATTGCAGTGATATACCTTACAGTTCCGTCGTTTGCAATTGGGAACATAAGTAACAATGTGACCAATGTTATCAAACCTAAGATGTTATAAAAAATTTAAAAAAAATCTCCAAGCGAAAAGTTTACAATTTCAATTTACATTACATTTACCAAGCGTTGTTCATACAAACATCAAACATCCAAGTTATTAGTAGCCAGTACCACTTTTTCCCCTAATACCAATCCTATATGAATTTACGTTTTCATCTATCCTATCAGTTCCACACATATATTTATTGTATTTCATTATTGCAGCAGGACATTTAACATTTAATATTTAAAAAATTTTTTTCTGCGGAAGAAAATCTTTTTACCGATGCGGAATTGTCTATCTATTTTATTATCATTCAATTATCTTCATTAGACTTTTTAGGTAAAATATGACCTCGTTCGTAATTTTTAATTTCATGTTTGTTTGGTAAATTGCATTCTTTTGGAATACGATTGGCCCTCATAGTTCCCGTGCCACCATAACCTTTATGTTGTAGATGTGATAATAAATTGACTGATGTAAATAATTTATGGAAGTAAAAATTAAAATGATTATTCGGAATTTTATCTATCATGCAAGCTTAAACAGTTGTCGATTTTCCAAAAGCCTTATCATAGTTGGAGTTTACTTTAAAAAATTTTCCCATATATATTTCGAAATCTATCAAATAACTCCTTTCTGTGTACATACACCAAACTTTGTATCCAAATCTAATATGCTTATTTTTGATGGACTGTTTACAGCTGTGTCTTCCATAATATTTTACCATAGATTCATCAAAAAAAATATTATTGGAAGGAATAAAGTTTTTTGAGAAATTTCTTTTCAGCAAGTTTATAACTGGGCGTAGTTTATATAACTTGTCACTTTTATTAAATTTTGATACATCACAGCAACGCAGATTAGTCATTATTTGTGGAAAACGACCTCGACGCATCGACTGAGATACCAGTTGATTACATGCATCTAAACTTTTACTCCAATATAAATATCGAGAAGGTAACGAATTATAATTTACCAGTCAAATATAAGATTGCGATAAAACATTTAATTTCCTCTTTCGTAAGATTTGGATTTTGTCTTCCTTTAAAAACAGCGTAATTGTTAGTTTCTTTCATCAAAATGTCAATTACATCATCAGTTAACATCATTTCAAATATTTCAGTTGGGGTTTTTCCGAAATAAATTTCATAATTTCAAATTAGAGTACCACCATTAAATAGAATATCACCATCAATTCAAGTGCGTTTGATATTTTTATGAGCAGGTAAGCCTTCAAAGAGTTTTTGTAATTTTCAGAAACATATTGTTCATCAACAACTTCACTTTCGAGAATATAATCCTCTATTAATAAATTGACATTATTTTTCGAACAAATAATGTCAAAATAGCTGCATCTGGTGGTAAAATATATACATATATATCAGGCTCTATGTTTTCATCTTCTGAAAAATCTTCAAGAATACCAACTAACTCTTCAACAGTTAGTCTTCGAGTTCGAAGAATTTCTTCTTTGTTAATAGAGTTGCTAAAATTGGATATAATTATGTTGTATACAGTTAAGTTACATATAAAACAAAGTATGATTCATTTTGTTGACTATTATAATATCGTGTCTGTTAATATTCATTGTCTATACCGCAGAATAGTTGTAATTCGAACGAATGTTATTTTCTCGTACGTGTTTGAAATTTGTTGTTCTTTTCTAACAATTTCAAGTAAAATGTGAAATTATTTTAGTTGTAGCTGTTGTAAGAATCCTGCTTTTATCTTTGTACCAAAAATTTTAATGAAGAGACTAGAAGAAACATTTTCACAAACTTTTGGTCTCTGAATGACGACCTAAAAAATGCATTTTAAATACAATTTATAAGAAAAAAGGACATTGTTAGACAAAAAACTACTGCAAGTTCGGTGAAAAACAAAACAATTTTTGTATTATTTAAAAACTGATAACAACACTTTTCAAGTGTGTAAGACATTTTTTTTAAATACATTGAACATCTCAGAACAACGCGTTTACTATCACTTTAAAAATTTGTGTGACGAGAAAACTGGAACAGTTAAACCTTTGAAGAGAGGTAAACACGTTAAGCGCAAAACATCTGAAGAGTCAATGAATAAAATTAGAAATCACATTAAGAGTTTTCCAACAGTCCATTCTCATTATTGTAGAGCTAATTCAGCAAAAACTATCTAGAAGAAGGGCTGTCAATTTGTAAAGTATATAATCTTTTCCAACAAAAATATCCAGAAGACAACACGTCACTTATCACTTATACCAGAGTTTTTGAAAGAGAATTCAATTTTTCATTTTATAAGCCAAAAAAAGATCAATGCGATCGATGTACATCATTCAAAAAGCAAGAAGAGGCAAAAAAAGTGAATCAAAAAGATAAAGACAGTTATGAGCATCATAGGCAAGAACATAGATTGCTTAAAGCTGAACGCGATATGGATCGAAATAACATCAATGAAAGTACCCTAGTCGTATGTTTTGACTTACAAAGTATCTTTACTTTACCTAAAGGATTCGCTTCGACGTTTTATTACAAAAGAAAATTGACGGTCTTAAATTTAACTGCTACTGTATGCTAGTTCATTACTACATCGCTAGTTCATTAACCAAACTTTGAATTTTAAATGATTATCGTAATACCGAACATTTAATTTTGTGGAGCGATGCGTGTGTACCACAAAACAACAATAAAATCATAGCGACTGTTTTACTCAAATTTCTGGCAGAAAATCAACAAATAAAAACTATTACCCAGAAATTCTCAGAGCCCGGACATTCTCAGATACTAGAAGTAAGTTTAAGTTAATTTATAATGTAAAAAAAGAACGCTTTTACCAAAAAATATTATAAATATAAACTATGGTATAGATTTATACATTAAAATAATTTTAAAATTTATTACAGGTTGACGCTATAATATAAAGAAATCCATAGCCCAGAGAAAATTACAATATTTAAATTATAAGAATGTTAAACTTTAAACAATTCATTTGGGTAGAATAAAACAGATTTCACATTGTATTCCGAAATAGCTGCTATACTTACATTTCAATTAGTTCCATTCTCACAAATAAAATATATTCAATACGATCAAAATGATTTATTTAATTTAAAACTGAAGACTTCTGCAGCAGAACAAGATTTTAAAGTGGTGTGTATAAAAAAAAAATTTAAAAAAGGAGTGTTTGGTACACCCAAATAATATTTTTCAAACGCAAATAAAAATTTCTTCTGCAAAACCAATATCTGAGGATAAGAAAAAAGATATTGCGAGTTTGTATTCTTTTTTACCAGCATAGTAAAGTATTACAAAGTATTACAAAACTTTATTTAATATAACAAATTAGTTTTCTTAAAACTAATAATATCGACAATAAGTGCAATTAAAAAAAGTACAAATTTACTATTTTTTATTTATTTTTGAATAATTTTAATGTTATGTTTACGTTTTTCAGTTCATGTTTAACTTTAATATGAATATTATATTTAAGTTAATTTAAAATTAAGGTTACTGAAAAAAAAAATATATTATATAAATTTTGAAAATCTTTAAGTTGTTCCTAATTTTAATAATAATGTAAAATTAAGTCAGGCGCTTTGAATTAAAAGTCTGAAAAGAAATTTAAAATATTTTTAAATTAAGAAACTAATTTTTTATTTCAACGGTTAAGAATTTTTACAATAAAAATTTTCGTTTTTCAATTAATAATAAAAAATTAATTTTTGTAATTGAAGCATAATTTTTAAATTTTATATTTACGAAAAATTAATTTTGTATAATTTGCATGAAAACATTGCATATTTTACACAATTATGTTGTCGTATTTACCAAATTTTTTGTCGTACGTATATGAATGTAAAAAAGCCTCCCGAAAGTGGCGTATACGACAAAGTGTTTTCGAATCTTTCTAACGAAAAATCCCTCTAGTTCCGAAAATTTATTCTAGATAGATGTGGGTTGTGACGTAGAAATAAAGCCAATGAACAACATTATCGATTAAAAAAAAAAAAAACCCTATTTTTTCGTAAAACATTCTCAGACCTTTAAAGTCGATTTGCCAACATTTAAGTTTTTGGATGTACGACATTATAATTGTGGGGTGACGATATGGCGAATGTGACATATATGTCACACAATCTATTTACACCAATATTTCATATTTTAAATCACTTTTTGGTAAAAATACTTCAAAAAATTATTAATAATTCAATAAATTTTATAAATTTTAATATTTTTCACTATAAAATAGCTTTTTATTTGGTTATAATGATTAATTTTCTTACCTCATATTTTTCACACCTTAAAAAATTTCACTTTTACCACTAATAGAATAGTTAATAACTGAATTTTAGAAATTTAAATCAAAGCCTACTGAATTTGTTGCATTTTTAAACTTTCAAATGTTGAATGTGATCTTAAAATAGTAAAAAAACAACTAAAAAAGTTTATGTGACATAAATGTCACATTCGTATAAAACGGGTTTGGGTAAGCACTTAATCTACTCAATATTATGAACACTGTGTCCCTGATACACAATGTATAGATGTACGAACAGGTAAAACAATATTCGACAGAAAACATATTATTTTATATTCTTATGTTTTTTTAATTTCTTTTTTTTTTTTTTTTCAATTTCAAGGATATGGAATATCTTTTTTAATTTTTATTTTTATTTATTTTGTTATGACTGAAACATAAAATCCTGAAAAATAGAATAAGTTTTAAAGTAATTTTAGATACATTATTGAAGGTCTTTTCACAAAAAAAGTTTTTCAGTTTCTTATTTATCTTCTTGCATTGTTTTTATATTTTTGCAAAACATGTCACTAAATCACTAAAAAAATATATAAAAAAAAAAGAAAATATTATAATTTATTTGATAAGTATTGGATGAATATTCATATAACGATTCCCACTTTTATTAAAATACTGATAAAATATTCAACAAAAACAAAAATTGAGGTTTAAGGATTTATTAAATGAAAATTTGCTCAAAATAATATTGACGTATCCTTAAATTATATAAACTTAGTCTATAATAAAGTATTGAAAAGGGTAACTACGTTTTCCTGTATTAATAATAGGAATTGGATTTTTTTTTTATCTTTTTTTATTTTAGTGACATGTGAGTTTTCTGAACTTTTTTTGAATCAATATTTTTCTATTTATTTAGAAAGTTTCTAGGGATTTATAGAAATTTTAAGAAGCTTAAATTATTACAATAAAGGTTTAATTTTTAAAGCTTATGGATAATTTATAATTAATTTTATTTTGAGATAAAATAAACATTTATTTAATAGTTTAAATCCTCTGCAAGATATTATTTAGCCCTTATGTTAGTCTTAACATTTTTTATTTTATTAATCCTGCGGTAATTTTGGTAAAAAAGGTAATGTTTTTTTTTTTTAGTTCAGAAATTAAAAAAGTAATTTTTAAATTAAGTTAAGTACAAGTTATTCTTACTAGAGACCCCTATTTTTTAATTATAATTGAAGTTAAGACCAAATTTAACGTTTTTAACAGAACAGGGATATAAATAGACTGATATTTACTTTTCACTATCAACCAGTGAGGAGTCATGTTTTAAAAAGCTATGTTTTATTGGAATGATTTGAAAAAACAAAATACTTCTTAATTACTATGCGTTTTCTGCCTTCTTCCTATATTAAGGCAAAATAATTTAGTTTTTTTAGAAACTATTTTTCAACTGTGAAGTGCACCGTTAACTTTTGCTATGTACTATAATAACCTAAAGGTTGTAAAAAAAAAAAAAAAAAAAAAAAAAATTAACTTTTAGGAACATATTATAAGAACACAGTTGCATTTAGATAAATAATATTTTTTTCTTTTGTTTTTTTTTTAATGTTGACAGTAACTTAGGTAGAATTACCTTTTCGTGAATTTAAGAACGGTACTGTAATTTTTTACTAAAAAATTTTCGAGTATTTTTATTTGGAAAATTTATAGAAGATTTTTAAAAAACTGTTCGAAGAAAAGCCTGCTTTTCATAGAAATTTAAATTTCCTTTAATTATATATAGCTATATATATAAATAATAATAATGTTTTATTACGCAAAATAAAAAACTTTTGGAATTTATTGAAAAATTATTGGAATTCAATTCACTCATTGACAAAACAAAAAACATGAATATAAAAAAAAAACTAAAAAGAATTTTGTTTACAACTTACGATTCACATTACATTTCACATTGTATATTTCCTAAGTACCTACCTACATTTAATGATGAAAATAAAACTCATATGTTATGCACACTTTTGAATTTTGTAAATAGGATAGTGTAGGTGTGGTCGTGGTGCGTAACCATATGTACTCATAGTAAGCATATGTACTCTGTTATCTTTTTTTTCATTTTAATTTTCATATTCGGCCATCTTAAAGAAGGTATACCCTAGTACTTTTTACTTGTTTTAACTAACGGAAATATCTTGTTAAAACACCGCTATATTTTAATATTAAAGACAATACTATTTACTTAGTAACTCATATTCTAAAAAAAATATTTTTCTCCACCTAAAATTTTATTGTAAAATCTTCCTTCATGTATCCTGCATCTATCTGAATGAAACATTCAATCTGAAATTCTTACCCTTGTATTTTAAATTCTTGAATCTTTAATTGGGTACCTTTGTTGACTGATGTATTATACAGTTATTTTATTATTATTTTGTGTAGAGTATCCACATCCTTTATAGTTATAATCTTCGACTTGTAAATAACCCATGGTTTTTTAGGTCTAAAATCAAAAGTTTTATTGTAAATAATTCTTCCTTTCAAACTACAATTATTATATTCCATATACACTAGGGGCCCCTGTTGAGTAATTATATTTCAAGTTGAAGTCGAATTTAAAGTTTTTAATAAAACAGTAATTTACTAAATAAAATCTATATTATTACTACAAATAACCAAAATTTGGAAACAGTTACTTAAAAAGATAAAAATGAAGAATTCAAGTGATTTGTTTTTTTGTTGTTTTTATATTTTTTATTTTAGATGAATTTGTTTTTTTCTTTTTTTTTGGCATTTGTACATTAATAAGTTCTCACATATGCATAATGTATTTGCTGAATAATAAAATCATATGAGTACAAAATTTTCAACTGTGTGCGCATTTTTGTTTTATTTATACATCTTATATATTATATCAGAAGTTCATTAAGGAGTAAGAGAATCGAAATAAAATGAAAAGGTGTCTACTGCGCAGGACCTTAAATGCTTGTCAATTATAATTATAGATTCTCAGTTCCTGTTACAAAAAATATTCAATATCTTTCGATCCATTCGGACTAGAACATCCCATTATTTTTTTCTGCCATATTTCAGCATGGAGCTAAAAATTATTTTTATTTTAGTTTTTAAAAACTTTTTACATAATTATCTACATTTCTTTTTAAATTATTTTTTTAATATGATCCTTAGAAATTATACAACTTAGATTTAAAAAAACTGATTTATAAAACTAAAATTCTAATTAAATTAATTTCTAGCTAAATTAGAAATATAGATCTTTTGACATTTCAAAATAAGTTAAAATATTCTTGCAGTCTCCCATTGAAGTTTTATTTTTAGTGCTTGAAAGTGTATCAAAAAACAAAATTCGATTTCCAACGAAATATTACAAAACTAAAGGACTTAAGACACCAGACAAATAAAATATTGAAAAAAGAAATGTTCATTATTTTTAAAAACTCCTTCCATCAAAACAAAATTTTTTTTTGGATACAATGCAGTCCCTTGAAATGTTAAAAAAGTAATCAAAATTTTCATTGGAAATAAAAAATATCAAATAACTCTGATTACACGTGTGTAAATGAATAATATTAAAAGTAGGTACTATAGGTTGCACAATTATTTTGTTAAACGTCTAATACAGATTGTAGACAATAATTTTAAACAAACCTAATGTTCTAATAAAATTTAATTTGTTTCCATTTCCGAGAACTTTTGTTTTATAATTTTTATAAGTTTATTGTAATACTCTTTAGTACTTCATTACGACGTATTAAGAAGATAAGAGGATAATATCTTTAATTGGCTCTATAATTTCAGCTACATTTTTAATTTGTTGAGTAAAAAATTATTTTTTAATAATGTTGTGGAAAAAATATCTAAAATATGATAAAAATATTTAAAAAAAATATTCAATTTTAATTTTGTACGATATATCGTACATTTTGCATGAAAGAAAGTAAAAAAATTGTTAGTAAGACAAGTAATTTGGTATAAGAATTAATCTTTTTTATTTTATAGTTTCAATTATCACAATTTACGAGAAAAGTACAAAAATAAACAGCCTTCAAGGTTTTTAATTATAAAAAAAATAAAATAATAATAAAATGTTTCACTTCAAACTTTAAAAAATGTCAATGAAAATCTATTCTTGCGTTGCATTTTGTTGTTGACAATACTACCTTTGTTGGCAATAGTACCTCCTAGATAAAGGAAAAAGTCATATGGGAGCTAGTTTTTTCTAAATTTTTGTAATATTTTTCTTCATTTTGTATAGCGTACAAATTTGTATAAAATGTCATTTTTTCAAATAGTTCTTTTGTTGTAAATAACATGAAGTAATCAGTTTCAATATTTTAATTATAATTTCAACATACATATTGTAATGGAAAAGAAATCATTCATATTGACGACGTCACCATCTAATATCTTTTCTATTCGTCACAATATATGTATCAACTTGTATCATTTTCAACATAAATTTGTTCGCTTAAAATTATATTTATAACTATATTTTCAGTTGTATTCTCAGCAAGTAATTTCGTGCTTCCATACGGCAATAATATTGTATTAAATCATCACAGTTTTCAAAATTGCTTCCTTGGTTCTCTAAGTCTTCTAAATCGGAGGACTCTGCATTGAATAGATCAAGTACATTGGCCATTTCCAGATCCGACAATGGCTTTTTTGCGCTAATGTTTTTCAATAAATCTATAACACATATACAAATTCATTTTTCATATATTTTGTTAGAAAAAAAAAACGTACGATATATCGTACTTTGACTATTGATGAATTTTGTCCGATATATCGTAAAATAAATAATTTCTCGTTGTTAACAAGTTTTTAATATTGTCTAAAAAATAAATCATAACTATAACAATTGATTCTATGGAAGCTGAATGTTAATAAATTTGAATTGCGTCTGTGATTATTAATGTATTTGAAGTGTAAAGTCATAGTCACATTAATGAACAATGAAAAAGAGCACGCCAATATGCTATGGTGAAAAAAAGGCTATTCCTATTTTGATTAACTTGCAGTGAAATATTACTTACTTACTTAATTGTTTGGCGCCATAAACCTTGAAGGTCCTAAGTCTAACACAGGATCATATATGCGAAGAAGGATTTTTCTCTCATGAATACCAAGTACATGCTCGCTTGCTTTTGGTAATGTCCACGATTCAGAACCATATAGCAACATCGGAAGGATGGGCGCTTTGTATATTTTTGCCTTGGTATTTAGGTATACGAACTTTGAACCCAGTTGTTTGGACAGACCGAAGTGGTAATTGCTTACTAGGGGAATTCTTCACCGTATTTAAAAATTATATGGGCCGACAGTGATGTTGTGTCCTATATGGTGTTGTAAGGACATTTTATTTGTCGACAGCATTTACTTTGATTTATTATCATTTATAAGAAGACCCACTTAATCAGCTTACTCTTCAATCTGTGTAAAGGCTTCGATGACTGCTCATCGTGATGTTCCAATAATAGCGACGTCATCAGCGAAACCTAGGAGCTACACGGAGCGTCGCAATATATACTCCAACAGTAGATTAAAGAAATTACATGACAGCGCATTGTCGAAAATCTTGTCGAAGTCGGAACGCATTCGAAAAGAATCAGAAATTGTGACTCATATTTAAAATACATTAATATTTAATTGCATATTTTTTTAGAAAAAAAAGTGTATCAAAAGTAGCCTATTCTTATCCTCTAATTTTCAAAAGAACCCTATTCCACACCTTCGTAGCAAAACAGTTCTATTCCATATTTATTTATTAAATAACTCCTGCAATAACTATTTTATTTTGAATGTTTTTTTAAAATTCAATTACGAGCTTTATTATTGATAATTTTCAGAAAGAATTATATAAAAAATTACAGTAGTTGAAAAATCAGAAAAGACCCCGGTTTGCTTCTAAGCTACACAAATACTAGAATTATAATGTAAAATTAAATAATCCGTGAAATTAAAATAGTAACGTATGTAACAACGACAAAGAGATTCTCTATCCACATTATTTTCAAACTTTATTCTACATTATGCAATAGGAAAACTACAAAAGAGTGGTATATCCAACACGAACAATAATTGCATAAAATACCGGTGACATAGTAATCATGACAAAAAATTATAAGTATGTATATGGTATTCAGCGAACCAAACACTTGAATATCCTGGGCATGTAGGTCAACAAGAAAATGAGTAGGTATTGCAGCGGTTGAGCCAGACATTGCTATCTCGCTCGCACTAATGTAAATTAGAATCTCAAGGTAGAGAAGCACTTTTCGATTGCTATCTCGCTCGCACTAATGTAAATTAGAATCTCAAGGTAGAGAAGCACTTTTCGTTATCTCTCAGGTGTCATCCTTATCTCTTTGATCTTGCCGCTTGTTATTGTTTACATTTCTGTAGGTCGTTGACCTTATCATGTTATTGTTATTGTTATCTTTGGCGCCATAGAATCTCAAGGTAGAGAAGCACTTTTGTTATCGTTATTGTTATTGTAGCCTTATCATGTTATTGTTATTGTTATCTTTGGCGCTTCTTGATTGAGTAGCTGGGGAATCTCTATTTGATGATGACGTCACAGGGAATACCTATCTGATGATGACGTCATAGGGAATTCTGTATGACTCATGACATTAGATGTAAATGATGTGTGTGTGTATGTGTGTGTGTGTGTGTGTGTGTGTGTGTTTATTATTAATGAATATGAAGCTTAATTATTATTTAAAAAAAATGAATTGTTTGAATGAGGATTTGAACTCGGGGTCTGAATGATTAACAAGTGACCGCGCTAACCATTCAGCTACCAAGCCATTTACAAATGTTGATGTTAATTGTGTATATGAATGGCTGATATGATGTTAAAAATCTATAAATAACCTATGAATAATCTATGAATAATGAATAATGAATAATGAAATTTGATGATAGATGTCGGTAGTGGCTAGTGAGGAGGATATGGTTGGTGGTTTGGATAGAATTATTGATTAATTAATTTTATAAAATTTTCATCCAAAATGTATGCAAAAATTTTCAATGGGGGATCAATGTATGAAAAGATGAAAGGATTTGTAGGTCTACGTCATGTTTTTGCTGCTGTTATCTCAAGGTAGAGAAGTACTTTTGGGGGAACCCCTGACGTCATAGGAAATTCCGTCCGGTGAATCTCAAAGTCTAGAAGCACTTTTGATGACGGTGGGCGCCAGGCTGTGTAAGATCTCAAGGTAGAGAAGCATTTATTTCTGTAGGTCGTTGACCTTATCATGTTATTGTTGTTATTGTTATATATTTGGCGCCATGCTTGATGACGTTGATTGGACCAGCTGGGGAACACTTATCTGATGATGACGTCATAGGGAATTCCATCGGGATCAGGGGAATATTCTCAGTTGTTAATTATAAGTATGATTCCATGTTAATTATTATTTATGTATGTGTGTGTGTGGGCGTGTAATTTATGAATAAGAATGTTAATTATATTTTTTTTTAAAAAAAAACTAACTGTTTGAAAGAGGATTTGAACTTGGATCTGAATGATTAACGAGCGACCACGCTAACCATTCAGCTACCAGGCCATTTAGAAATGTTGATGTTATTTGTGTATATATATATAAATGGTTGATATGGTATTAAGAAAAAATTCTATAAATATCTTTTAATATCTCAAGGTAGAGAAACACATTTTTGATGAAGTATTATGGAATTGAAAATTTATTTATAATGTAATGAATGTCATGTTGGTTAAAGGTCCGAGGTTGCCAAGTGCGAAAATTGGTTCAAGAACCCCAGCCCCCACACCCAAGTCGAAGTTCCCAAATTGTGAACCCCGACGAAGTTCCAAAGTTGTGGGCCGATGTGCGCCGGAAGTTGTTCCTGGAAATAGGAATGGGTATGAGATGTCGCCACCGCAGCCGAACTTCTTGGAAATAGGAATGGGTACGTGACGCTGACACCGCCGAAGTTCTAAAACTCCTCTGCCGAAGTTCCGCCACGAACCATCGAAGTTATTGGGAATGGGTATCCACCGAAGTTGTTGTTGTTGTTGAATTGGTGCCGAAGTTGTACCAGGTTGTCATTGAAGTTGTTATTAGAAGCATGTATCAGCGACCTTGGATTATGAATATATTGTTAAAGTATCCTATAGTAGTAGTAAATGTTTTATTTTTGTGATAAGAGAATAAAATTTTTAAAATTGAAAAAATGAAAACTTGCGGTTTTAAAAGTTCTTATCAGTTAGAAATATTCATATATTATGAAATAATTATGACAAAATTGTTGTTTTGCTGTTTTTATTGTTTTAATGCTGAATAATTAGAGTTTGTAATGTATGTTCACGCAAAATAATGAATTTTTGAGCATAGTACCCTATGAAATTGTACGATTTTTGAAAAATTGAAAAATGAAAACTT
This sequence comes from Argyra leucocephala, assembly GCA_963942445.1. Classification (NCBI taxonomy): domain Eukaryota; kingdom Metazoa; phylum Arthropoda; class Insecta; order Diptera; family Dolichopodidae; genus Argyra; species Argyra leucocephala. The sequence continues at coordinate 67,724,002 of OZ012680.1, forward strand.
GCGGTTTTGAAAGCTAAAATGTTTATATGAAAATAATTGATAATGAATAAGAATAAAAATTATTCTTTATTTTTATTTTTTTTTTCATCAAAATATGTTTGTAGTTTGGAGATAAGACTATAAAATTTTGGAATTTTAGAATTTTGTTTTAAGTGAATAAAAGAATAATAATAGAAAAAGATAAGAACATGATATTTGTTTTTTTTTTTTTTTTTTTTTTTTTTAAATGAAATGGTAAAAACGGACCTACATTAAAATCAGCTGACTAAAATGCCAAAGACCCTAAAAAATCTGAAATTTAATAAAATAATAAAACGGTAGACAATTAACATTATTTTACATATTATAAGTTTTATTTTCAATTATTTTTATTAGTCAATTCTATATAGGTATAACTTAATATACAAAATTATTCTTAGTCAGATTATAGAATTATTTCCATAATACTATTACTTACACACCTACAGCAAAAGAAAATTATGAATTAAAATTAACAATACGACTTAAATTTACTTTAAAACAATTAAGATATAGTAATAAATATTAAAACATTTTATGATGGTCTCTGCCTTTTATATCCATACGGTTGTGAGCTGTGGTCAGGAAGAAATTTACGCTTCTCCGATCTTGGCCTATAATTTTTAACTTCAGGTGTTGTAATGACATGGTGATCCTTTGTGCGCCGAATGTTCCGGGATAAAATCTGTATATCCTCAAAGTTTTCGGGATTTAGAACGGCCTCCTTAATCGTTTCAAAATTAACTAGCTGAGATGCTGCATAATTAAGGCAAATTCCCTTTACTTTACAGGAAACTCTTTTGATATCGTCTCTAGCACAAAATATTTCATATGCATAATTTTTGGGACCTCCGCAAACAAACTGTGTAATATAACTACCAGGTCCATAACATGCAAGCTCATCAGTCATATCGCCAATAAAATCTCCAGTTGGTGGATCATATTCCCCCTCTCGACTGATATAGATAATAGAATCAGTATCATAATATAAAACTCTATCACCCAAGGTTTCCAAATAGGTATATAATTTAAGCCGTGCCTGTGCTGTAGTATATGCTGCTATGCAAACATTCACCGTTGATAATATTGGTGCAGCTTCCTCTTTATACAGCCAATTCACTACAAGATTTTCCTCATTAATTGGAAGAATATGACACACATCTATAGCAGGATTTGTAAGCATAGCATACAATTCTGAAGGATCGTTTATAATAGAGGTTTTCTGCTGATTTTCTCTCTGTCCGAATTTTCCCCAAAAAGAGTTAAGCATTAATTTTGCAAATGATCTTAGCCCCGGGTTGTTGCAGATTTCGGCAAATTCCAGCCTAATATCCTCTCTATTTAAAAAATCCTCTACGTAGCGTTCTTTTTGTTCTTCGCTAGAACAACTGTTTGGCCACCCTGATGCTTGTTGTTTCATTTTGAGAAATTTATTCATCATGCCTGTGAATAATCCCTCAATGTTATCTGATTTATTATATTGACAAACACTGTATTCCCATATTTCATAAATGTGAAGTATGGTGTATCCTACTTCCAGGGCCTTTAAAATCTCATCAATAACCCATGTACCAGTTAAAGATCTTTCGAATTCAGTATGTGAACAAAATTCTTCTTGACTTTTCTGTTCACTACAGGTTCGACATAATGAAAACATCAGTTTGGCAGTTTGTTTTATTGGTAATACGGGGTGAAACACCCGTTCTGGCGGTAGTATTTTACATTTCACAAGTCCGTTAATATTTTTTAGATCAATATCGGAACAAATAGAGTTTCCGATATGAACCTTTGGATGACCTACGGGAAATTTTCCATATTTGCACACATACGGATACAATGAACACACATCGATGTATTTTATTTTTTCTCCTGTTTTACATCTATATTAATAAAATTGAAATATCAGTAATGTTGAATTTTAATATAATTATAAATAAAAACATACTTATAGAATTCATAGGTGTTGCCGGTTCTCCCTCCATAAAAAGCATCTCGAGGATTTAACGGGGTATGCTGCACTAAAGGATGGTCATTCAAATATTTAAGAGCGTCATCATCTAACTGTCTCTCGAATTCGCAGCTCCACATCTCAATTACTTCATACCCCATTCTTCTTAACCGCTCTGTTTTTTCCAGGGTTCTTTCATACCTTCTGTTTAAGGTGTCATTAGGGTCATCATATAAGGAACGGTCTCTATTGTGCTGTAAACAGATCGGGTGACCGTGATAATAGCATCCGTGAAACTCGAACACCTGTCTTGTTTCAGTACAGAAACCGTCAACTTTTACACCAGCCACAATAGATTCTCTTCCTTTAGCAGCATGCCAAATGTTGATTCCTCGTTTTTCTTTCTCTAAAATTAACCATTGAATGGCCTGTTTCGACTGGTTATCTGTATACCTATAACCATTTTTCGGTATCAATCCTATGGTATTCGGCTTCAGAAAATTACGTCTGAATACCAAATTGCATGCTGAAGCAACGGTAGTTGCTTCTAGGTATGGTTCAACTTTGCACTCATCTAATAAAAGTTTCCGGAATTTTAACGAGGCCTCTGTTAAAATTTGTACATCACTAATACAATACTCTACAATGTCTCGCTGCATATCAAATTCGTCGTTTTTATGGGTTTCATACCATTTGATAAAAACATCACGATCATCAGACTTCATTGTGTCAGGACTGTAGTATTCCATGACTGGTAACGGTCCAACATAGTTTTCATTTTCCAGAGTGTTGAAATAATGCGGAAAATAACCTTTTTTAAAATTATCTCCCAATTCGAATGCTTTTGGCAATTTAGATAATGCCATAGGGAAATAATTTAACGAATCCAAAAATTTTATATTTCCGATTGACATTAAAATAATTTTTGTTCCTCGCATTATCAATTCAGGATTCAGGTCGGTATTCTCCAGTATATATTTTAATATAAATTGGTGATCGTACGCCTGACCGTTGTGAGCAATCACAATCACCTTTTTAAACAATTTCCTTTGATTAAGCACAAACTCCATAAACAGTGGAATACAATTCTGCTTCAGTATATGCTGTCTTATACCACACTTTTCACAGAGTTTTAAGCTGCTATCCATATTTAAACATAATGTGCATCTTTGTTGAAACACACATAAATTGGGTTCGTGCAGGTAGATAGAACCTATATTTTTATCATCTATGATTTTTTCACCAATAATTTTTTCCTGGCGGCTTTCCAAATCATAAAATACGTAAAGAACATCTTCTAATTTAGGGGTTCTTACATCAGGTTGTATATAGCACTGATGTTCCTGAGGAACATGAACACTACATACCTTACAATAGTATTCTCTACATATATGCTCCCTATTACTCTCATAAGTTTTGAGGCATTTGATACACCTTTTTACTTTTTGGCAAACTGAACTTTTTTTTTTCCGACTGACCCTAAGGCCTTATGCTTGTTCAAACAATCTTGCCCTCGAAAATTACGATTACACTCCGTACATAAAATATTGGCCCGGTCCTTCGGACATGCTGGTGACTGCTGGCATTGGGGGCATGTTCCTCCACATCTATGGTTGTTCGTGTGATCAAACGGTATATGGCATGACTCGCAATAGTAGTTGCAACAAAATGCTGCCGTTAATGATGTCACAACGTTGTAGTGCCCATTGTGATATAATAAGTTAAGGTGTTTTCCACTATTGGCACCTTCAAAAAGAATCTCTCTGCCTTTAGTGCCATACATGTAAACTGTAATTTTGTAATTTTCCAAAAATTTCTGAAATTGCCGAAGTTCGAGTATACCACACCCCTCTCCAAGTATAATAACTTCTGCATCATTTATAAGTTTAACAGCCTTCGTAAATTGTAATCTTCCTGTATCCTTTCTTATCTTGGCGTAATCACTATCTTTTTCAACGAACGCAATAGCTAACACCAACGCTCGAGGTAAACACATATTATCGTTATTATTTATGGTGACGATACCCCTACGCATTGCACATTCTTCATCAAATGTGTAGTATTTCCGACCTCGGGGATTTCCCTGTCCTTGGGGAAGCTTCACAGATGTTACCCCAATGCAAAATGTATCTGTACTCAAACCTTAAGGAAATATTATAATAATATAAATACAATATAGATTTTATTTAATTTAGCTGACACACACCTTCTGAATTACTCTGAAATATTTTGCTGATCATCTCCCATACATCAGCAAATCTTATTTCACATGCGTTTCGGAAATTTATCCAGCCGGGGCCTTTCTCCTCAAAACCTTTTCCACAAAAGGTGATCCCTACCTTATCTGTGGGGGCAACATTTTCGGTTATGTGTTGGATAACCTCATTTATGCTGTTTTTAACCCATCCTATGGGTTCCTCATCCTGAGGTACAGGTTTGAGTTTAAACTCAATTTTGCGGCCGCGTATATTAAATCGTTTGACCATCTCAGATCTATCACGAACAATTTCCACGTATGGAAATATCACTTTCGAATATTTGTCCATTATTAATTTCTTGGACATTATTATTGTTTTTATTTTAAATTTATTATTATATTTTTATTTAATGAATTTATTTTATTATTTTTATTTATTTATTGTTATTTTAAGTTTTTAATTAATTTATTATTTTAATTATTATTTTTTATAATATTTTTATTAACTTATTTTTATTAATTTATTTTTAAACTGCATGTACTTTTTTAAACTAAGTTTAGCTCTGCATCTAGCTATCAAATAAAACTTTTCGTGAAAGTCTACATCTATTTATACTGTTTCATGTACAGATAAAAGATAGGTATGCGCAGGCGCATATAAATTAATTTCTAACATGACCATATATGGTAATAAACTTTATATTAAAATTTTTAGGTGACATGACCATATTATATGGTAATAAATTAGCTGATAATTGTAGATAAGAAAGGTCGATATATATATATTAAAATCTATTTTTAGATGATGATGATCTCATCCAAAAGGAATTCCAAATAATTACTGATAAGAAGGTTACCAGAATAAAATTATTAAATGAATTGAACATAATAATAATAATCACATATTATGTATATCTGGGCTATGATTATAAAATGAGACTCCGCTAACAATTAGGGGCCCCATTTTAGATGAGTTGAACATAATATTTGAGGTTATGATTACAAAGTGAGACTCCGTTGATATTTTTGGGGCCCTATTCAGATGAATTTAACATAATATTTATATAATATGCTTGAGAGGAAATTACTTATAAGAAATGTGTTATATTACATTTTTTTTTCTAGGTGAGACTCCTCTAACAAATTGAGGCTCTTTGGGGGGATTTTGCAGATAATAGTTAACATTAAACAATAAATAAAAACAACTATTTTTATTTAATTTATTTCTATTTAATTACATTTAAATAAATTTTTAGTTTTACATTTTATGTTATTCCTTATCTCTTTTAGGTAAGATGGTGCCATCTGAAAGTATCTGGTAATATCTCCTGTTAATGCAACATATTCAAACTCCAGGATCATAAACTTATCTACAAAGCTGTCTGGTGAAGGGTGGTCTTCTATATATTTAAATTCCTCTTTTTGTATGACTTCACTATAAATATCTTTATTTGCATGATAAATGACGATATCCTGAGATGGATCATAAATAACATTGTCAAACTCAATCCAGAAATGCAGAGAAGGCGGCAATTTTTTATAAGAGTATTTACCCATGCAAAACTTCACACCGTGATATTTTAGCAGCTCAAAACAGATCAGGGCAGCCGGAAGACAAACAGCATACATGTTCTTCTTAATAAATTCATTGGCTACTATTTTACAGACTATTTTTATTAGACAATGTCTGTATTTTAAATCCTTTTGTAGGCTACTCATTTTTAAACAATACGTCTTAATTACTCTACAGCTAGTCTCAGAATGAAGTGTAGTTCCGTAATTATTAAATTTATGTATAATATATGTATAATATATATATTAATTGAACTATCTGATAATTGTTCACACACATATATATATATATATATATATATAGTCTGTTACAGGGTCGGTTGCAGTTGATAGTCGAACAGGTACAGGGTCGGTTGCAGTTGATAGTCGAACAGGTACAGGGTCAGTTGCGGTTGATAGTCGAACAGGTACAGGGTCAGTTGCGGTTGATAGTCGAACAGGTACAGGGTCAGTTGCGGAAAGCCCTAGAAAAAACTAGTGAACCTATTGTCAAATCAATTAAAAAATTAACTAATGTTATGAAATACCAAACATTAAATAATTTTGAACTGAATCCTCAAATCAAGTCGGAAGTTGATAAGGAACAAGAAACTAAGCCGCAAACTGATAAGGACGATGATGAGTCATTTGATAATTTTTCTGGTACAACAACAACAAAAAATACAGGAGAAATAGATATTCAAAATTTTCAAACACCAACATCTAGTAATAATATAAATACTCTGGTTTCATCAAAATTTTCTCCTACATATGGATATAATAGGTCCAACCTTGATAAAATTTATGGACCTTATTTCGATTCGCAAACAAAAGCAATCAAATTAGGAACATCTAATTTTCAAATTGATGAAAGAAATCATAATATAATAATTGGCAATGAAGTTTTTGAAACAACAGATGGATTACGTGAGCTTTTACTTAAAAAGAAACCAAATAAAAATGTTTATACAGAGGATGATATGAAAAAATACAAGAAGATTCTAGAAAAAACAAACGCCCACAGAAGAAATGATAACTCCTTAGATCAAATTAAAGGAAATATAGGCTACAAATACAAAAATATTATTAGAAAGCTTTTTGATTATGAATATGATACGATAGACAAAAACACAACTGGTACAGGCTATAATCATAATTAACACCAGTAGTATTACCAACATCATCATCATCAATATCATATTGCGAGACTCTAAAACAATACATTTATTGGAATGATCCGAATAAGTTAATTGATAGATTGAGAATTTTGCACACATCGAAACTCGCACGGAATAATAATAATGATCACCAAAATGAAATCAATTCTATTCTTGAAGAGCTTAGAAGAGTTGATATTATTGAATAAATTACGTTAATGCCTATATGGTCCTTGTTTTAAAGAATTTACTGTTGCTGACCTACTCGGTTGCTGTTATTGATCTACTCTGTTGCTGTTGTTGATCTACTCGGTTGATGCTACTGTCCTGCTCTGTTACATATAAACAAAAGTCAAATGAATTCATTGATACATTGAGAATTTTACACGTATCGCATCTTGCTGGGAATAATTATAATAATCAAAATGAAATCAATTCTATTCTTGAAGAGCTTAGAAAAGTTGATATTATTGAATAAATTATTTAAATAATATAAAATGTAAAACTTATTTAAGTGGAATAAATTATTTAAAACTATCATTAAATTTATTGTACTTAATTCATTTTTATTTATGCAGCTGAAACCAAATTTAATTATTGTGCACCCCTATATGAAATAGCTGAAAATATATGCAACTATTGAATGAATGCATGTAGGCTATCTAGCTATATACTCATATGTAAAATTCATTTTATGTAAACTGTAATAAGTAAAAATCATAATTTTCATGCAATTTCATTCATTCAGAACATTTTTAAAAATTCTGTTTTACCGTCGGCATTTATACATTAATTTTTAAATAGTTCGCATCATTATACTACTGACCTATATCAATAAAACAAATTTTTTTTTGTTTTTCTTTTTCAAACTTTATCATAAGCAAATTTTTTTTTTGTTGTTGTTTTTCCAAAATATTTTTTTAAAATAAATTAGAATCACAACATAATAATTTTTATCTAAAAAATTGCTCACAAGTTTTCATTTTTCAATTTTTCAAAAATCGTACAATTTCATAGGGTACTATGCTCAAAAATTCATTATTTTGCGTGAACATACATTACAAACTCTAATTATTCAGCATTAAAACAATAAAAACAGCAAAACAACAATTTTGTCATAATTATTTCATAATATATGAATATTTCTAACTGATAAGAACTTTTAAAACCGCAAGTTTTCATTTTTTCAATTTTAAAAATTTTATTCTCTTATCACAAAAATAAAACATTTACTACTACTATAGGATACTTTAACAATATATTCATAATCCAAGGTCGCTGATACATGCTTCTAATAACAACTTCAATGACAACCTGGTACAACTTCGGCACCAATTCAACAACAACAACAACTTCGGTGGATACCCATTCCCAATAACTTCGATGGTTCGTGGCGGAACTTCGGCAGAGGAGTTTTAGAACTTCGGCGGTGTCAGCGTCACGTACCCATTCCTATTTCCAAGAAGTTCGGCTGCGGTGGCGACATCTCATACCCATTCCTATTTCCAGGAACAACTTCCGGCGCACATCGGCCCACAACTTTGGAACTTCGGCGGGGTTCACAACTTGGGAACTTCGACTTGGGTGTGGGGGCTGGGGTTCTTGAACCAATTTTCGCACTTGGCAACCTCGGACCTTTAACCAACATGACATTCATTACATTATAAATAAATTTTCAATTCCATAATACTTCATCAAAAATGTGTTTCTCTACCTTGAGATATTAAAAGATATTTATAGAATTTTTTCTTAATACCATATCAACCATTTATATATATATACACAAATAACATCAACATTTCTAAATGGCCTGGTAGCTGAATGGTTAGCGTGGTCGCTCGTTAATCATTCAGATCCAAGTTCAAATCCTCTTTCAAACAGTTAGTTTTTTTTTAAAAAAAAATATAATTAACATTCTTATTCATAAATTACACGCCCACACACACACATACATAAATAATAATTAACATGGAATCATACTTATAATTAACAACTGAGAATATTCCCCTGATCCCGATGGAATTCCCTATGACGTCATCATCAGATAAGTGTTCCCCAGCTGGTCCAATCAACGTCATCAAGCATGGCGCCAAATATATAACAATAACAACAATAACATGATAAGGTCAACGACCTACAGAAATAAATGCTTCTCTACCTTGAGATCTTACACAGCCTGGCGCCCACCGTCATCAAAAGTGCTTCTAGACTTTGAGATTCACCGGACGGAATTTCCTATGACGTCAGGGGTTCCCCCAAAAGTACTTCTCTACCTTGAGATAACAGCAGCAAAAACATGACGTAGACCTACAAATCCTTTCATCTTTTCATACATTGATCCCCCATTGAAAATTTTTGCATACATTTTGGATGAAAATTTTATAAAATTAATTAATCAATAATTCTATCCAAACCACCAACCATATCCTCCTCACTAGCCACTACCGACATCTATCATCAAATTTCATTATTCATTATTCATTATTCATAGATTATTCATAGGTTATTTATAGATTTTTAACATCATATCAGCCATTCATATACACAATTAACATCAACATTTGTAAATGGCTTGGTAGCTGAATGGTTAGCGCGGTCACTTGTTAATCATTCAGACCCCGAGTTCAAATCCTCATTCAAACAATTCATTTTTTTTAAATAATAATTAAGCTTCATATTCATTAATAATAAACACACACACACACACACACACACACACATACACACACACATCATTTACATCTAATGTCATGAGTCATACAGAATTCCCTATGACGTCATCATCAGATAGGTATTCCCTGTGACGTCATCATCAAATAGAGATTCCCCAGCTACTCAATCAAGGTCATCTATCATGGCGCCAAAGATAACAATAACAATAACATGATAAGGCTACAATAACAATAACGATAACAAAAGTGCTTCTCTACCTTGAGATTCTATGGCGCCAAAGATAACAATAACAATAACATGATAAGGTCAACGACCTACAGAAATGTAAACAATAACAAGCGGCAAGATCAAAGAGATAAGGATGACACCTGAGAGATAACGAAAAGTGCTTCTCTACCTTGAGATTCTAATTTACATTAGTGCGAGCGAGATAGCAATCGAAAAGTGCTTCTCTACCTTGAGATTCTAATTTACATTAGTGCGAGCGAGATAGCAATGTCTGGCTCAACCGCTGCAATACCTACTAAAATGATATGGAATGACCGTATATTTGACATTGCCAAAAGTGCCGTGAGATGCTTTGGTTATTTAAGTCGCTGCAAAACGTATTTTTCTACCAAGAACAATTCTAAATATCTTTAAATCATATATATACGACCCAACTTGGAATACAACTCAAATATGGGCCATCATATATGGTGCATCATGAACCGCATTAAGTCTTCTAGACAAATATCAGCAGCATGCCATTCGTCTCATCGACAACCCTAATGTGACATCTTGCCTTTTCGTTCGTGGCGAAGTATAGACAGTGGCGTCAAACTATAGTGGCGTCTATGTACGAAGTACGTATATCCTTCAGGCGAGATTCTACGGAAATCTGATTAAGAATGTCAACCATGATATATAAAACATAACCAAAATGATTTGATAACAAACGCAACCATAAAGAAACTGACAGTTGAACGGGAGATAGAAGAAATTCTGCAGTCGATCATTGATTATAATTGTGATTGGTTCATTTTGCATTTTGCCTAATTAATAAGAAATATATTTTAACTAATAAAAGAATGTAAAATAAAGAAGTATTATATTTATGTTTAATAATTGTTTTTCAATCATTTTACAATTCAGAAGTGGGATAAATAAATCCAAGCAAAAGCGAAAATCATAACTAAAAGGTTGAGGTTATGAAAAATTGAAGCACATGGTGGTAGTATTAAAGTGTACGTATAATTGGGAATTGCTAAACGAGATAACCTAAATTTATCGAGAACGTAAAAGACAGAAATATTATTGATACCTTAAAAAAAATGGAACGTGAGGAATTAAATAAACGAACGGTTAAAGAATTAAAAAATCTACTAAAAAATTTAAAGTTATCACAAAATGGAAATAAGTCATCATTAATTAATCGGTTATTAAATATTGATGATAATAATAGTAGAAATGAATCAGTTACGTAAATAAGAAGTGAAGCACGAACGATCGTAGAGAATGTTGGAAGTGATTCGGCACGTAATGTCACCTTCAACTCACCAGTAATAAATACATCAACGCCTGTAATGAATTGGAACGGACAAGGAAATTTTTTAACCTTCGGACCAAGAGAATTAATGGAAATTCTCCCTGAGTTCAATCCGGAGGATAAAAAAAGTTTAACGGCAGAAGAATGGTTAAAGCGAGTAGAAAAACTTAAAACATTTTATAGTTGGGAAGATCCATTAGTCCTAATTTCAATTGGACCAAAGTTCAAAGGATTAGCTAGAGCGTGGTATGATCGTACAGATGATTTTTGTACATCATGGAGTGATTTTGTAAAGCAGTTTAAAGATAAATATATGCCAATTGTAAACGATGCCGACATACATATGGGTATGCTAGGAAGAAAACGTAAAAATGACGAAACGCTAATGGAATATGTCGCGGAGATGTCACGACTCGGAAATAAGGGTAATTTAAAGGAGAATGCCATTGTTAAATATTTTATTTTAGGCATGCGTGATGAGCAATTATATGCAGCTTTTCAAGGACAACGTATTAACACGATAGCAGAATTGCGTGATAGAATCTCTTGGTGTGAAAGTTTTAGAACCACAAATATAAGGGAAGTAAAACAAAAACAGAATACATTTCAGCAAAAGCCGACTTTCAAATCGATTACATCTGAAAATGCCAACAACGAACAAAGAACACTGAAGGAAGAAAAATTTAAAACGTCAACGCAGTGTTTTAATTGTTACCAGTCAGGTCATTTCGCCAGAAATTGTCCTGCACCACAACGTCGATCTCGTTGCACCAAATGTAATCGAGTGCATAAACGAGGTGAACCCAGTGAATGTCCAGATGTTTCACGAGTAGGAGTTATCGAATATTCAAAATCAACACCCTATCATAAGATTGTAATGGTTAATAATAACGAAATGGTAGGACAAATAGATTGTGGCAGTCCTCTTACGCTGATTGCAAAAGAATATGCTGATAAATGTTTAACTGATCGAAAAAACTGTAAAGTCAACTTCGCTGGATTCCTAGGAGGAGAATATTGCTCAACTGAAAAGTCAAATGTCGAACTAATCATCAATAACGTAAAATTAAGAATAGATGTCTATGTAGTAAACAGTAAATATATGCCCGTACCATTGTTAATAGGACGCGATGTGCTAGATCGCCCAGATGTAAAATTTTATAAAGAGAACGGAGAAATAATTATAGAAAATAAATGTTCTGAAAAAGAAGTTAACTGTGAAGTCAAACGTGTAGTGAAAGAGGATGAAATAAATCAAGGAACGTCGAACGCAAAAGAACGAGAATCGTTAATCAAACTATTAAACAATTTTAATGAATTGTTCCCTAAAAATATGAAACAACTAGGATTAACTAAAGAAATCGAGATGAGTATCAAATTAACTGATCAGAAACCAGTACAACAAAAACCATTCCGAGTGCCATATGCAAAAAAAGAAATTATCGATGATAAGGTAAACGAATTAATGGAGAACAACATAGTAACCCATTCAACTTCAAATTATTCGAGTCCTGTATTATTAGTAAAGAAAAAAAATGGAGAAGAACGTCTATGTATCGACTATCGACAATTAAATTTAAAAATTGAAAAAGAAATTTGCCCCACACCAAATATCGAGGAAGAATTACAAGTGGCCAGTTCTTATAACTATTTCACCAGTCTTGACTTAAATAGTGGGTATTACCAAATACCAATAGAAGAAGAATCTCGTAAGTACACAGCCTTTATAACATCAAAGGGTTTGTTTGAATTTAAACGAATGCCGTTTGGGCTCAAAAATGCCCCAACTGTCTTTCAAACACTTATGTATAAATTAAAAAAGGAAATAGATATAGATATCCAAATTTATATGGATGATATTTTAATCGGAAGTACAACAGTGGAAGAAGGGTTACAAAAATTAAAAATAGTATTAAATAAAATTAGAGAATTTAAATTAACATTAAATTTAACGAAATGCAGTTTCTTACAACAAACAATAGAGTACTTGGGTCATCATATTTCACCTAGCGGAATATCACCTGGCTCGATAAAAGTAAAAGCAGTACAAGAATTTAAACAACCAACGAATGTCAAAGAAGTACGTCAATTTCTAGGACTATGCAGTTATTTTAGAAAATTTGTACAAAATTTTGCTAAAATTTCAAAACCAATTAACGAATTATTAAAAAAAGATAGCCAGTTTATTTGGTCTCAACAACAAGAGATAGCTTTCAATACGTTGAAACAAATTCTGTGTAGTAAACCATTATTAACCTCATATGATGTAAGAATGATTCATGAAGTTCACACCGATGCAAGTTCAGACGGTCTTGCTGGAATTTTATTACAACAAGACGGGAAATACTTAAAACCAGTCGCATACTTTAGTCGAACAACAAGCGAATGTGAAAATAAATTTCATAGCTACGAACTGGAGGCTCTAGCGATAGTTGAATCGTTGGAGCGTTTTAAATACTATTTATTAGGAAAACGTTTTACTGTAGTCACCGATTGCGCATCTTTGAGAACAACTATGTCAAAAAAAGAATTAATCCCAAGGATTGCACGGTGGTGGCTAAGACTTCAGGAGTTTGATTTCAATTTGGAGCATCGTAGTGGCAGCCGCATGATTCATGTTGATGCCTTGAGCCGTGCACCTAACGAAAAAGTGGTTAATGAACCTGAAACCGCTTCTCTGAAAATAATGGGAGTCGAAGTTACCCGACTCGACTGGCTGTTAACTATGCAAATACAAGATCCTGATTTGAAAAATATAATTGACAATCTACGTTCAGATAAAGTAGATAAACATCTTGCTAACGAGTATTGTATTGACAATGAACGTTTATTTAAAAAAATCAATCAAAATAAAAGGTGGGTGGTGCCAAAAATGGTACGTTGGAGAATAGTTCGTGAATGTCATGATCTCGTCGGACACCTTGCTTTAGAAAAAACACTTGAACGTATTCAACGATGGTATTGGTTTCCACGCATGAGGAATTATGTGTCAAAATACTTAAGGGCTTGCGTCGAATGCTGTTATAATAAGAAGCCGGGTGGAAAAACGGAAGGGGAGATGCATTTCGATGAAATTGAACCAATACCTTTTCATACTATACACTTGGATCACTTGGGACCGTTCCCTAAAAGTAGTAAGGGGAATATGCACGTGTTGGGAATTTCAGACCCATTTAGTAAATTTGTAATATTGCGAGCTGTTAAGTCTACAAATACGGCTTCAGTATTAAAGGTGTTAGACGAAGTAACAGAATATTTCGGTACACCAGCACGGATCATCACTGACCGAGGAACGGCATTCACTGCAAAATCGTTTGAAACATATTGTAAAGAGCATTCCATGAAACATATTAAGACCGCCGTACGAACACCTAGGGCCAATGGCCAAATTGAACGAGTCAACCGAACGATCTCGACAGCTATAGCTTCTTCAACAATTAATGAACGTAAATGGGATCAAGAACTACGAAATATCCAATGGTCTCTGAATTCTATGATATCTTCCACAACAGGTCGTACCCCACAGGAAATAATATTCGATTTTAAACCCCGCGACATCTTGAAAAATAAAATTATATTGGCATTACATGATGAAATAACCGACGAAGATCGTCAACCATTAGTAGTTGTCAGGCAGCAGGCCGCTGAAAAGATCATGGCCGCACGACAAATGTGGAAAGAACGATTTGATAAGAAACATAGGCAACCAACAAAATACGAAGTGGACGATTTAATAGTAGTGGAGAATGAACCAAATAGTACGGGACAGCCACGGAAAATACAACCGAAGTTTAAAGGACCATATGTAATAACAAAGGTTCTGGAAAATGATCGTTATTTAGTTGAAGATATTCCCGGAGCTCCAAGGAAAATACGTCGATATGCTGGAGTTTATTCTCCAGACAAAATCAAGAGGTGGTGCATCCCGGAACCAGACGATGAAATCGAGGACGATTCCAATTTTCAGGATGGCCGAGTTGTCAACCATGATATATAAAACATAACCAAAATGATTTGATAACAAACGCAACCATAAAGAAACTGACAGTTGAACGGGAGATAGAAGAAATTCTGCAGTCGATCATTGATTATAATTGTGATTGGTTCATTTTGCATTTTGCCTAATTAATAAGAAATATATTTTAACTAATAAAAGAATGTAAAATAAAGAAGTATTATATTTATGTTTAATAATTGTTTTTCAATCATTTTACAAGAATGAAGATATTGTACAATTTTGACTAAGATGAATTAAATAGACTAAAGTTAAAAACAAACAGTAGTACTAAATAAAAAGTCCGATAGCTATCTTGGTGGAGGAAAACCAAGAAGAAATATAAAAATTATTCAGTTTTTATGCGTTTATTTACGAAAATTCAAAATGAATTACAACATAGTTTGCAACTCCCTGTCGAGCCTTTTTGAAGGAGTATAATGAGACCTACAGCGTTATGATAACTCATTTTTTAAACTGAATATAATATTATGCAATATTTCGTCTTTAACTTTCAATTTTGTAAGCTGTAAGCCAATTTTCTATTTTTTTATTACTGAAAAATTTTCAAGAAACCAACCCTCCATCTCATTAGATGGATTAAACAAAATAAAAATGAAATAACATATCCACTTTAAAGAAGGGATTTACATCCAGTTACAGTATTTGGAAAAACTTTATCTAATTACAATATCACTACGTTGCGCAGAGGATAGTCGAATTAAGAAAAAGGAAAAAATGTCGGTCAGTTTTATTACCTATTCAAGATAACTACTATTTTTATTCTGATTACCTACTTAGAAGTTGATTTTGAAATTGTAGACAGAAAATAAAACCAATACTTTCGAAAAAAGTAAATAGAAAGTATATATCTATATATATATTTTTTTTTATTTTCATTCAGTTAAAGAAAATTAAAACAAAATTTATTCAATTTCAGGAAAAAATTTTTTCCAATATACATTTTTTTCCAATATTTTTGCTTAAATAAAATCAAAAGAATGATGAGAATTTTAATTGCTAGAAAATAGGAAAATTAATTTTCATTTAATTTCAACCATACAAATTCGATTCACACAAAATTTTCCTTTCATTTTGTTTCTTTAATTTACGATCGTTTGCTAACAAATAGAATGCAGTAAATTTTCATTTAAAAATACAAGGATGTAGAAATAATTTAAATTATATTTACGATGGACTTATTTGTTCCTAATATTCCCGTATTCTTCCACCGTTATAGAAATATTTAAAAAAAAAGAAAAAAAAAACTTAATTTAAAGTAGAACAGAAAACTCTTTATAGTGTACAGGATATTCTACTTAGAAAATACAAGAAGTACAACCTACCCACTTCATATAGTTTGTATTTTCCTTAATAAATAATAAGAACCATATGTGTGTGGTATACTTTTATCTTTTACATCCTTGGATAAAATCCAAAATTTATTTATCCCTTAAAGTTTATTATTTCGAACGAAGTTTAAATAATTCTAAACAACATTAGTAAGAAAAGATGCCAAAATGCATTAAAACAAAATAAAAATATTTTTCTGCTAATTTTTGATAACTATTTGGTCACGTTAGAACCTTTAAATGTATTTTTCAATATTATTAAAAACAATTTTTTTTTTTTTACTAAGAATTTAGGATACAGTTACAATCCCATTTTATTATACATATCTACTACATCTAACTAAATGAATCAGCATTATGGCACCAAATTTACAATCAAATTTGATAATAAATTTTGAAAATTTTTTTAAAACGAAATTGTAAAATTGGTATTTGATTGGTTTTTCTATTTTTTGTTGAATTTTTTTTTTTTTGTTTTTTTTTTCAAATATTGCAGGATTCCATATTCCAGAATGGGAACAGATATTTTGGTAATTTTATATTTAAATGTAGAGAATTTATGAGTTTTTACATTGAAACTTTACATAACAAAAAAAAACGAAGAGGAAGGAAGTTAAACCAAAAACTGAGTAATAAATTTATGAAATCAGGGCAACATTGTCTCTCAATTCATTGTAAAGTTTATGGTCTAGAATTTATTTCTGTTTTAGAAATTTATGGTTAGTTATTTTAGAATATAATGGTTATCAATCAGTCAATTGAATGGAATTGAATTTACAAACAATTTATATTTGAATTAAAATATGAAAGTGATAAAAATTGTGGAGGATTCATTTTGACTGCTCTTATATAATGAATTCAAATACCGAAAAGATTAAAAATTTCATAAATATTATTCCTAAGCTCAGAAAATATAATATTCGAAATAATTGTAAATATTATATTGAATATCTGTCTTTTTTTATATTCAAATTGGAACGATGGCAGAAAAATGTAATCTAACGATGTGTAAAGCACGGGTTAATATTCATTATGAGATATAAGTTTCTTGTACTAGACGATAGGTGATTCAAACGACAGTAAGTAGAACGGCAACAGTTCACTTAACAATTACACAATTGATAATACATCCCCCTATAACAGATCTTGACATACTCTTAGATGAAAAACTTAACTGTCAACTACATTATAAACACATGATCTCCAAGGCTAGTAAAATGTTAAGATTTTTAAAAGAGGATCATTAATTTTGAATCTCATCCATAATTAGATTCCTTATTGTTCATTAATTAGATCTATTCTGGAATATGACTGCATTGTCTGGGATACACCCGATATATGCCCGAACAGAATAGAATCTATCCAAAAACATTTCTTTAATAGTTCCCGAATTACTTCCGTGATGCGGTATGACAACAAATGCAATCTAAATATTTCAAAGAGCCTACAAATCATGTTAACGCAAATTTTACCGATACATTTTGTATTTGTATCAAATCTAATTCATTGTATCTTATGATGTCAAAGGTCAGTTAAGTGTTTTAAAGAAATTTGTTTTGATTTTAAGAAGTGTGCAAAATCGATTACATGAAAAAGTAAGTTAATTTTTTTAATCAAAAATTTATTTTATACAATTCAAATAGTTAGTTATTAGTGTGAAAATGAAAATTAGTGTAAAGTGAAAATTTAAAATAAAATAATTTTACGGTTTTTTTTTCAAGTTTTAAATCCCCGTTGCTATATGGCTACATAGAGTTTATCTTAAAAAATTCTCTTTTTTATATAAGTCATTGTAAACTTTGTCAGACAGTATTATTATTTTTATAAATTTTTTATTTTTAAATTATTTTGTTATTTTTTTATTATTATCATTTATTACCTACGTATTCCACGTATGCCACTAACAGAATATCTATAATCAAAGAACATAGAAAGTAAGAAGTATCATCTGAATAATTTTTAAAATTTTCAACTATGGTAAATTCGGGCAACAACGAGGGTGCTGTGCTGATTGAAAAGTAATTTTTACTTTATTGAGAGATACTTGTACAATTCTCTTGTTTTATCTCTTTCTGAAGAACTCCAATCCAATCCTCCAATTCAATTTTGTTTATGCTATATTTTTGTTCTTTTTTTATTATTTGTTTTTAATGCATGTATTGTTTTGTTTCAAAAGAGTCAAAGCAAAGCTGGTCAAAGCCTAGTTATATAATATGATATGATAAGTATGAATTTGAATTATTAAGGCATTAACCAAACAAAAAATTTTTTGGTTAACTTTCATATGTATTTGGCAAAGAATATAAAGAATAAAAAAAAAGATAATCAGAAGAGAGTCAGAATAATGATTTAAAGTAAAATTTCTTCATTTGTTGTTTGGACGTGTGGTTGACGTTGAAGAAATGTTCCTTTTTTTATTTTCATTTATATCATTATTTATTTTAACTCTTGATTTTATATAGAAATGCGAAATTATTCAAAATATTTTAATTGAAATTTATTAGGATTTGTTTATGTTTTATTTTTGTTTTTAGTTTATGCATGTACCTAGGTATTGTTATTAATTATTTTTTTTTCATTTTTTATTAATTTATTTAGTTCATTTTGTAATTACTTTTTAAATAATTTTTGGTAGTTCTAAAAAGTACTTTTGATTTGTTATTTGAAAATCTTTGAACTTGTGAATTTTTGAAAACATCTATAAATTAGATTAAAAAAATTTGCTGTAATTTTTTTTTTGAAAAATATATTTTTTCAAACATTATTATGAATAAAAAATAATGAGAGTGAAAGACCACTGTATGTGCATTAAAAATATTTAAGTGGTAATTATTTGTAGTTTTTATTTTTTTATACTTATCTATTTTTTCTATAGTCCGAGAATCAAAATGGTTTTGATTATCCACATTTGATTAAGTTCTTTCGCAATACATAGTTTAACTCCTGATGGCAAAGCGAAAGGTGATGGAAAGAACAACTTATTTTTATTTTAGTTTCAAGATTTAATCAAGACCCAATTGAAAATGTATTCTCATTGGTTAGATCGAGAATTTAAAATAAAATGAATCCCTCTTTATATGAATTTAACAGTATCATTGCTAACATTTTAACAATGAGGCTTTTAAATGATCATTCAGATCAGCTAATTGTGAAGAAGACTATACTTATTTAGTTTTAGCTGATCGATCTATAGCAGATTCAATCAGTTCATACCAAAATGATTCAATACAGGAATCCATTATTATGTTTGATGATGATGATCTTAATTATGATATACCTGTAGATATTTTAAATAATATAGTTGAAGAGAATTCCATGAAATACTATGGTGGATACATAATTTTTAAAATTTTATATAAAATGAAATGCGAAAGTTGATAGGCCATTTTAGCGAAAGATAATCAAAATTATAATCTTAATTCAGTTCCTCTTCTTTATTAAAATATATTTATTTTACTGCCGACTATTCGTACGACTATTGGAAAAATTTAATTTTTACCAATGCACAAGGGTAACTTGTCAATGTTTTTTCTAGGGTAATTCCATTCCAATCTAATTATTTCTCAGTTCTTGTGATCTGTATTTTTATTTTGGCATCATTACAAAACTTAATGCTTAATAGTACCACGCATCAGAACAAAATCTTATTTTGTTATTTTTTTATATTCATAAACACAACGCCTCTATATTTAAAAAGCCTCGAAACTAATTTTTGCTTCGTAAAAAAAGATTTTATTTGTATGGAAAATCTTTGTAAATCTTCGTCTAAAAATTAGTTTTGGGGCTTTTTAAATATAGAGGCATTGATAAACAGGAATCAAAATCGAAATAACAAAAAAATAATTTTTGCTGGTTTTCTTTTTGTTTATATTCGTCAATTCATAATAATGAATTAAAAAAAAGAATAACAAAAACATATCAATCTTTGCTTTATCCGACATACATCCTCCTCTTATAAGACATCAGTAACAACTGATAATAAAAATAAAGATATATTTTTCTTCTCTCAAATTTTTTTTATTTTCAATCTTTCACTTCACCCTTTTTTCTCTTCCTATAGATAGGATCTCAATATCAGGTGCGTAGTACAAAAATTTTTTTTCAAAAATTTATATGAGATGAGACTTCTTACTATTATATATTTTTTGCTATAACTTATTAATATTTTGATAAATATTTTGAATCATTCTTCTTATAATATAAAAAATGTATAATTTAGTTCTAACAATAAAAATTTATAAGATAACAGAATAATGTCTTTATTAATTATTTTTTTTTTAATTGTATCCAATTTTTAATGTATTAATATTTAATTACTGTAAAACTAAACCGAAAATTAATATTATATGTCCCATAATTGTTAACTTTTTCTAGATAATAATATCCAAATAAATAATTTTAAAAAAATAATAGTAAAAAAAGTATTTTCACAATAGCGTATGTGTTTTCCCAAATTCCTTTATCATATTATTTTATCATACTATGAAATAGACTAAAATTATAAACATAATATGTAGACAAGCTCAACCTTGGCAGCCATTTTCCAATTTTTTTAAATTATTCTTCAATTATACACGACTTTTTTTTATCAGTTAACACTTACTTGACTATTCCACTTCAATTCATCATCGAACCAAACACCACAAGGTGTTTAAAAGTAGTATCTTTATAAATTTTAATACCGTTGTAGGTTAACGAAATTTGCTCATTTTTTTTTAAATTAATTTCAAATATTTTTCCTTTATAAGCAAATACTGAGGACCTTTTATTGAACTTTTTTCTTATTCATTTGTTTTTATTTATTGTAAAAAATTATTAATATTATTTTTCTTATTTAATTTAAAAAAATTAAAAACTTCTACTTAAATTTCTAGAAATTCTTTATTGAAATTTTTTTCTTCCAGGAATTTCATCTAAACTTTTTAATTTAATAGAAATTAAAATAAAACAAAAAAAAAACTTGTTCTTTTCCACATTAAAAATACTGAAAGATATTAATGAAGGCTTTTTTTTTTTTAATTTTGTGAAAACGAAAAGAATTTTGTTTTTAATTTTCCTTCGATTGGAGAAGTTTTTTATTAATTTTTATAAAAAAAGAGCATTTTTTTATATAGACTAAGAGAAAATAAAAATTAAAAAATTAAATTTTACTTCATGATGGTTTTTTTATTTTTGCAGAAAATTAAGTGGTGAATTGAAAACTGTGATTTTGATTGGTAGGTAATTGATTGGTTTTGTTATAAAATGAATACCAAGAAATTCATAAAAGTAAAAAGACTATAAATATTTTCTATTATCTTTGGATTGTGAAAACATGATAGCTAGTATAAAAAACCATATTATGTGGAAGTGCAAAACAAAACTCAGTTTTTCTTTAAAGCAGTGTATTAAGTGTAGTGGACCAAAAACAACACATAATAAAGTATACTACAGAAATAAACATTATTGGCATATCTAATTAACAACCCTAAAAACAGAAAAAATTGGAATATAAATTCCAGGATATAAAACGGTACATCATAATATTGAAGATAATGAAGATATTACTCGAAAATAAAATTCGAAGAAGTGGAATCTGGAATCAGTGTTGGCAAAGTAAATTACGTCTAGCTTTTTACACAGTTGTTTACATGTAAAGAAGTTAGTAATTTACTATGATGTTTTTTTGTTGTAAGTGTAAATAATTATGTAAACTAGTTAAATACCCGTTACTATGTAACTTTTTGCTACCGTTATATATAGTGAAAAATAAAAATTAGAGCATTCTAGGTTGTACTGCATTTAATTATCAAAATCAAAAATTCCCCTATCAACAATATTTTAGTAATATTTGATACTTTAGTTAAATTAGTAGATTAGCAGACAGACTATGTAATTGGATTGATATAGGTTGAAATATTTAATCAACTAATATTTCATTAAAAACTATATTTCTAACAGTTCTATTCTTTTCGGTGACAATTTTCAAATGATTTCTATTCGCAGTAGTGCGCGACATCCCGACATATAGTTGTCCATGTGAAAAACCTGGTGCATCAAGTACAATACCAACCTTATTGAGAGTTTGACCTTGCGCTTTGTTGATGGTCATTGCAAAGGCAGCTCGGACGGGAAACTGGCTTCTTACTGTTTATTTTTTTTAGAAATTAGGAAAACCCAAAAATTAAAAACTCCTGTTTTTTTATTTTAAAATACAAAAGACTACAATATCAAAATATCAATAGATAGATATAGGATATATTCATATATTACATAGGTACAATTATTATTTATCTATACCTACTGTTTATTTTTTTTAAATAAAAAACACTAAAATATTAAAACTAAAGTAAACTAATATAGCTATTGTTTTTTATTTAAAAAATTAGGTACCGTTTAGACATCAAGATTTTGTTTATACTATTGAAAGTTTGACTGTCCTGTAAACGTTGTTCCACAAATTTTGACATCCGACTTTGTTTAATGAAAAAATAGAATATTATCCTATTATCATCAAACATTTTTGAAACAAAAAATGCTGGAAACTAATTTTTTCCTTTAAATCGAAATCGACTCTTGTCATTTGTTAAACTTTTTGTTAAATGTTTGTTGTGTTTGATTATTTTTGTTGTTATATTGATTGTTATAAATAATAGTATTGATAATAACAATTAGTAGATACTAAACTACCTACATTTGTAAGATTTTTTCAACTTTTTCTTAATTGTATTTTTTATTTATTTAAATTTATTAGGCAAATTTTTTGTTTCATTTTGTTGTATTTTTTATTTTTTATTTTATTTGTTTATAATTTTTAATTTCTATATATTTAAAATCATTGTTTTTTATTTGAGCCAAGCAAACCTTAAATAAATAAATAAGTAACTTTTATCAAATAAAATCTTATGTGTAAACGTTGCTCTAAATGTTGCATAAGTGTTAGTATGCAAACACTTATGTAGTTGATTATATAAATTGATTAAAGTTTTTTTGATTATTTTTCATAAAAAAATACGTAATAACTTACGTTATCAATGTAGTCAAAAAATGATTTTAAAATATATTTTTCAAGTATATAGGAATGTATTCAATAGCTTTGAAATTATTATTCTAAATATTTTTAATCCATTTTGTTTTAGCAGGGGAGGAAACAGAAAGAATTACATGCTAATTCGACATTTATTTGATTTTTTTGTTGTTATCTTTTCTTTTCTCTTTCGTTTGGGTTAAAGAAATGGATCCATAAAACAAAAACAAATCTCAGTAGATTGAAATAAAAAGGGGAAAGATTATGTACATAAATTATTATATAATAATTATAAAGCCGCACACGCATCTACTATCAAAGGATAGTAGGTAAAGGATCCATTAATAAGAAAATGCACTGGAATAAAATTTTATAATTTGTTAATGATTAGTTACCATTTTTCTAGTCGATTTCCAAAATTGTAAGAAAGAGAAAGTAATAAGACTTTAATTTGTGAGAGAGAGATAAAAATTCAAAACACAAAGTGGGAACAAAAATATATCGAACAAATATCGAGATGTGTTACATTTAAAATTACATAGTAATAAAAAACATTATTTTTTCACATTATTAATATTCAAATTTCCTTCCTATTTATAAATTCTAATATTATTAATAATTAATAAATTATCATTGATTATTACATGGCAAAATTTAATTTTGAAGGAAATAAAAATGCATCGAGTTATTCATAAAAAAAACGATTGGTTCTTGGTATTCTTTTTAACTACCTCTCTCAGTACCTGAAAAAATTTATATATTGAAAATACATCAATTATAATCTGTTTGAAATAAAAAAAATTTTTACTTCCCTTATAAGACAATAAAAGAAAATAATATGATATTTAAGAAATAAGATATGTTTTTGAAACCAATATTATGTTATGTAAACAACTCAAAATAGATAAATCAGCTGCAACATTTGTATATTAATAAATGAAAACTTACGAATATGAAGTGATTGGGTTTAAAAAAATAATTTAAATCACAATTTGCTAAGAACCTACCTTACAATTTATTAAAATACCTTACAATCTATATTCTATATACAATATACATCAATTACAATAATCAATTATTGTCAAAACTTTTATAGCATTTTGGTATGGCGCATAGATATAATAGACCGGCAGCGCGTAGATATAATAAATGTAGATTAAGAGCTTAGTATAGATTTCTCTTTCTCTCTAATACATTATCTTATCATCTTATCATGTTATTTTCAGCCAAAAATGAATATGTTTTGCGAAATATGAAATCAGTATGTACATATTTTTTTGAAGTTGACATTTTGTTAATTTTAATTGTATTGTTTTAAATCAGTAGCTCTTTTAAATCAATATTATTAATAAGCATTTAAATGTAATGCGTTTCGATGATGCAAGTCCAATACAAATCAATATTCTGAATCAAAATTAAAGATTTATAAAACTATTTATAATCTTTACGAATAATATAGTTAATTAATTAAAATGTTTATTAATTTGATGAATGCAGTTATTAATATGTACTATAAAACATATTATTAAGCTAATAAACTAATTCTTTAATACAATGAACATATTTAACAGTTTTAATGAATAGAATGATCAAAAATTGATTATGGTTCATAAATTACTAGATTATTCTTATTGTTATAATAACATTAAAGGTTATAAGCTCTACCGTTGATCCCAATTTTCTTTTTTTGCAACACTTTAAAAAATTTTGTCAAACTGTCAAAAACAAATAATTTTACAGTAATTTACAGTTGCTTACCGTTGTTTACAGTTGTTAACAGTTTTTTACAGTTATTTATAGTTGTTTACTTGTACTTTACATTTCTTTACGTCAAATAAGTAAAGAATGATAAAAAAACGTTAATTTACGCGTGAAATCCCATCACTGTCTGGAATTATTCAATTTTAAGTTTACAAATAAATTTCGAAACGAAATTGCAACTACTCCAAAAACTAATTTCAAATATGGTGATTTTTCTTTCGTTTCTTTAAATTAATTTTTATCCACAGTAATAATCAATAATTATCTTGCCTTTTAATATGTTAGTTGTATTTGTAGTTCAAATATGTCAACTTGGGTTCAAAAACAAACATTCTATAATTGATCAAGTCGATCGATTTCCAAATATAGTTGAAAAAACGTTCGAGGAAAAAAAGAGTTTGCTCAGCAATTATCTTAGATGCTGCTCAAGAATTCGACAAACCAAGGCCTTGAATTGAAGCTGCATCGTGATTTACCAAGGTCATTTTATAAAATACTAAAATCATACATAGTCAATAGATGCTTTCATGTTCGTTATATCAACGAATATTCAGAAATAAAAGTAATATCTGCTCAATGTCCACGGGGATGTGTTCAAGGTCAAATAGTTTACTCGTTATATGTACAAAGGATATCCACCAAATCGACAACAATTTCATGACTACCTTTGCAGATGACACTGTGATTATTGTAGCTCACATATCTATCAAAACTCTACAGAAACACTTAAAAATGTAGTGCATAAAATAAGATTATGGACCCAACGATGTCCATATAAAACTTAATGAAAGCAAAACAACTCATATAAATTTTATATATAAGAAAACTATTCACGTATCAATCAATAACAAAAAAACACCATATACCAATACATCAAAGTATTTGGGAATGACATTAGATGGTACGCTCGATGCTAAGCTAAGGTTGAAATCTTTTTTATTTAAATAATTTAATATAAAACATGTTCTTAGTAAGTTTTTAAGTCATAATTGAAAAATAAAGAACAAAAAAAAAAGGTGGACGGAACATTATAAGAAAGAAAAAAGTTAAACGGGAGTTAAACGGGAGTTAAACGTCAGAGACAACTTTTTTTTACTGCTTACTTGGGCTTAATTCTGAGTTAATCAGTACAAAATGAAATATGAATATAATATAAGCAGATATTAACACAAATGTGAACGTAAGGTATACAATTATGAGGCAAAAGGTATATACAAACAAAAGGTTTAAGCAAAAAAGGTATATTTTTAAAGTAATGAATAAATAAAAATACACCATATAAAAGATAAGAATAATATTTTAATGAAATTAACTTAAAATTAAATGAAATGTGCCTCAAAGGCACGTTGTAGGTTAATTAGGGTATTGCCCGGATAATAAAAAATAGCTTTATATGTAACTCGTCTATTATAATGGTGTAATACAGGGACATGATTACGGTTTTGAATATAACCGTTTTATATGTAATTTTATAATTAGATAAAATGCTCAGCAGCTATGAAGCCCGTGAGCAGGTCTTTTTGACGTACTCCTCATTGATGGAGTATTTTGTGCTTTATCATAGTGTCTTCGAATTATTTTTTTTTTTTACACTCTTGACAATAAATTAGGTAGAATCACCTTTTCGTTATTCTTAATTAAATACGCAACTGTAATTTTAAACTACAATATCTACAATATTTATATTGGTGCACCATATTGGTACACAATATACAAGCGTTGGTCTTATTAGTGTTTATATAATTTTAACTCTTTTACTAATGATTTTGTTGTAAAAAAATTTTTTTGAAAATAAGAAAGCTTTGTTACCTTTTGATATACTTTGATTTGTTCGATATAGTTTAAGTTACGATGTAATTGTGCTCCTAGGTATTTAACTACTTCTTTATTAGTTAAGGTAACATTTTCTGCGGATTTTATTGTAAACAATTATTTCTAGTGTTTTTTGTCTTTTGGTTTTATCAACCGTGTTACGAAAGATTTAATTTCACTATTATTTTTGTCAGATTAGATTTAAGTCAAATAATAGTGTTTTGCAGCATCCAAACGGAAGCTTATGATTTTTTATATGGTTTAGATTACGGAATTACAAGCTTAAATCACAATCAAAATGAGTAAGAATAATTTCTATTACTAAATTTATAATGCTACGGTTGCTCTAGAGAACTTGTAACTTTTAACTTCTTAATAGTTTAATTTGGTGTCGAGACAAAATTACATAAGACAAAATTGCATATTATTTAAATTTTTATAAAAATACTAATTCTTTTATTTGCTTAAACATGGTTTTATTACTTATATTTTATTATGGTTTTATCATTTGTTACGGGTTTCTTACTTGTTTTTTAAGAAAAAACGTATCTTCATTACAAAACCAAATAATTTGGAATTTTATAAAAATTTATATATTAAATTTTGTCCATATGAAATTTTGTCTCTATGTAATTTTGTCCACATGTAATTTTGTCATCTAGTCTTTAATTTTGTATTTGGTTAATATCAACTGTAAATTTATCATATTTTAAATATTTTCATATTCTTATTATTATTTTATAAATATTTTAAAATTTCTTAATGAACTTTAGAACTTTAACTATATTGTAGTAACTAAGCATTTACATAAAAAAAAAATCATAATATTGGCACGACATAGTAATGTGGTTTTCAGTGTTTTAACATACAAAAAAATAGTCGTTATAATTTTTTATGGCAAAAAATATATGTTATGTTTAATAATAGAAGTTGCAACATTATATACATTTATATATGTTTAATTTGATTTGCGGTAGGTCTGTTGTAAGTGTACTTACTACATTGTACTTCACTTTTTTTATTTCGTAATGTCCTTCTATGTGCTTTTTTAAAATTTTCCTTTACCGGAAAACTTAAATTACTTTATTAAAATATTGGAAAGCTTCTAGTTTAATAAATCGTTTAATAAAGTTCATTAAACTTAACTTTAATAATAACAATAATTCATAAATTTACTAATTTTCTGTGAATAAAAACCCAAAAGCCATAAAATCCACAAAAATAAATCTAAAATATTCCACTGAAATTACACACAAAGATTTCAAGTCGGGTTTATTATTATTAAAACCACCAAGTCGTTTATAATTTTCAATAATACTAAAATCAGGCATTATTTAATTAATTTTATTACCACAGTTCAACAACTGAGAGTATAAAAGAATTAAATTATTGGTTTTTGCAATTTTGTAACACTATTATTCAGAAAATTAGTTTTTCAATATGAATGTATAGACTATAATAATAATGATTAACATAAAAAACATGAAAAATCCTTTCACCACAATTCATCACCACTTGATAACTGACCAATTCTAATATTTTTAATTTAAATTTTATATTATTGAATAAATTTTCATTCCATATAGGTACATTAGAAAATTAGAAAATTTCTATGTTACCTATCTAATTTCAATTAAATCAAAAATGAATTAAAATATACCTACCTAGTTTTGTATACCAAAACATCAAAGTTGGTGATGTGGTAAATACAAACCACATATAACGCGAAGATCTGTGTAAATTCGATACATATACAATATATTTTTCTTTATATATAGTTAACGATACTATAAAAAATAAATAAAAATGTCACCACAAAATACACACATATGCTTTACATTAGCGCAGTTTTTTTTTTTTTTTTTGCTTTGTACCTATTCAGTTAGCTGGAGATTAAAACTTAAACCGGAGATTGGGTTATTTGTTGAGGTAACTAACTAACTGTATATCAGGATTATAAAAGGATTTTATTTTTATGAAAAAAAAAATATAAATAATAATTGAATTTAACCTGACAGTGAAAACCTCATAACTACAATTTTTAATGGTTTTTGTTTCTCAAAATATAAATACGAAATTGTGAGAATTGAAAATGCTCACCATCTGTCTTCTGACTAATATTTTTGATTAGTTTTGTTTTAATTTTTTTCCAATTTATTATAAAAATTGTATCTGAAATAAATTAACCCTTTATGGCATGGCATGCATTTGTTCCGACGAAAAAAAAACTTTTTTCGTGTAAAATAATAAACGTAAACAGAAATAGTAATTTTTTCAATAAAAAAAAGTTGTAGTTCGAGTATTTGGTAATTTTCTTACTCTTGCATTATGTGCAACATTATGCAATAAAACGAAAAAATCAAGGATTATGAAAATACTCATTAAAAGCAAAGTGTATATCTTATTAAAGATACTTTTAAATTTCTTTAGCAAAAATAAACATCAAGATTCAAAAATAAAAAATAAATAAACAACTCAGGTAAAAAATATAAAAATAATAATGAAAAAAAAATTTCAAATTGGCATCAAAGTGATAAGAAATAATTTAATTATTATAAAATGACTTAGAAAAATCTCTGATTTTATTGAAAAAAGTGAAATACTACTTTTATCACATTTAACGAATGTAAAACCTTCGCATTTAGGTACCTTGCACTATTGCACCTGTAGAATGTTGAATTGTTCGAATTAATCTTATAACATGGTTTGCACTAGCTCCTAAATTTTTCTTGTTTGGTAGTCTATTGTGTATTTTATTTTCATCCGCAGTTTGTATTTCAAAACTGTAACAAAATCATGAGATACCACAAAGCACATATACCTTAAATTCACATTTATATGATTTTATTAGGAGATATTGCTTTAAGTAACTTTTAGCTTTTGTTGAGCATATCTCTCTGTTCATCAAATGATAGGCATTGCTCCAAAAAAACAGTTTGAAATCTTTCTTGAACAGCATTTATCAATGGACAATAATTTTAAAAAATCTATCATGGATTTTCTTTTGATACATGTAAATCGTTATTATTAAAATGTAGCAGTTAACGTATTCTTTCAAGAGTGTTGATAGATGTTGTTTCTCGTATTAAATCGTTTCCAACAGTTTTCGGCACAAATTTGGTATTTGAATAACTGATATCAAGATAAATACGTCAATATATTTATTAAGTTCAGTTTTCATAAGATTTTTTGGTTTATCAGGTTTATCGTTCTGACAATTGCACAAGTTTGATTGACTAATGATTAACTTACATATTTTGTCGGTAAAAAAGTATTTAAAGAAACTATAAGTAGTCTATAACTCCATAAATATGTCTAGAAGCTTGCTGTTGCCTTAAAATTTTGTTTCACTTTCATCTATAAAGAAATCTGTTATTTTCTACAAAACATTGGAATACACATTTTTCATTTCCAAAGCAATTTTTGTTTCATATTGTTCTTTTATTATTATTTCGACAACTCTACCACCAATAACATTCAGGGATACGTTCTGTAAATTTTCTATGTTATGGTTATTCGGATCCATATAATTAATAAATTCCACCAACGCACTTTCTTCAACCATTTTATTTTTATTTTGTTCTGAATTGAAAGATTGACAGAGTTTGAGATGGTTGAGCGTGGTGTAATTTTGTCTTCTATAGATTAAAATTGTTAATAAATTTCAGTTACTTTACTAAAAAATTAATAGACATGTTTCCAGGGAAAGGTCATAAATACATAATATTTTTTGTTTTTTTTTAACATTGTTAAGATATTAACAGAATTTTAATATATAATTATCAATACACTGCAATTCAGAATCTTATATTATTTATGCAAGGAAATGTTATATCAGGGGCTCCTCATATAAGATGTACCAGTATCAGTCTCCAATTATAATAGAAATTCAAAAATTATAATAAGAGCATGCTCTGTGTAACTACTATATTATAAATTTCGTCATCTCAAATTAAAAAACCTGGATGACCAAATCGTATTCGTATAATATTTCTTAGAGATATGCCGACTATTCCACCTCAGGCTGCAAAAATAAAATAAACGATTCCAATATCTTTATGCTTGGTAGCAAATATACATTGTTGCAATTAAATGACAGACGTTATAGACAATATATTGTTGTATTATTGTTGAAAAAATATACTTATAGCCTTTTATTATATAAGATTAGATCATATTGGCAAAAATTTAAACTCTACGTAATCTAAATACCAATTGAAGGTCAAATATGATTATAATATGAATTTAATGTCAATTGATATTTTATGTTGACAAGTTTTTAAACAGGTTTTGCACCTTAAAAGTTACCGAATCTTTTTTTTATCTACCATATACTAAAACTATTAATATTTATTTTCAATTTTTTAAATTAAAATCTAGTTATTTTACAAAATTCATTTCTAAATTTTAAAAAAAATTTTACCCAATATATTCTCATTATAAATATTCATATCAATATAGGTTTTTCGTTTTTTAAATATCTTTATAAACACGTGTTGTAACATTATAATGGCATTTTTTATTTATTGTAATTTGCATAAAGGAACAAAAGTATAAATCTCAATAATTTTCATTAAATTTTGTATACCACTGTCTGTAAAAAACTGTTAAGATACAGTGAAGTCAAAATTATTGGAACACTAACGGTAAACTTCATAAAGTAAAATAAAGTCACAATATGTAAATTTAGTACATAAACGAATGGCAACTTAAACTTTAAAAAAAATTCACTTCGAAACACAAAAAAACTAACTTTTGACCAAAAGATAAAAGCAATAACCAGCAGAGATGACGTTTGTGAGATGGCTTCCAAATTGTTCCTATTATTTTCCTTCTATTAAATTACCACAATACGTGATTATGTTTATCAAAAGTTATACAGATCGTTTGTAAATTTTGTGGGTTACTGATATATCAGCCCGTACATATCAGTTGTTAATCACAGTCCCAAGTCCAGCCCCAGTCACCTTCTTGCATAAAACAAAATAAACAAAAAACAAAAATACTTAACAACCCAAAAAATGTTCTTTCTGAACAGAAATCAGAACTGCTTTCAGAAAGATGTTCAGAAAGAACAACTGATATGTACGGGCAGTGATGGGTCAGTATATAGACTATCTTTTTTTGAAAATTAAATTCCACAAGATCGAATGAGATTTCAACACTAACGCAGGATTTATCATCAAGAAAAAACAAGTAAAATGTAACGAAATAAAATCAGGCTGTACTCAAATGTGTTTGGAGAACATAACAGCAAGAACAACACAAAGATTTTCATCAATGATGCTCTCACTGAATATAACAGATCTCTACTAAAAAAGTGAGTTCGCTGAAGAAAGATAACAAGTGTAAATACGTATGGGTTCATAACTCTAATATTTATGTAAAAAAGAAGAAAGCTGAAACAGTTTTTGTGTTAAAAATGTTGAGGATCTTTCAAAATTTAGTTCAAAATTATTATTTTTTATTTTGTTTTTTTTTTTCTTTCGTTAATGTTTAATTACAATATTACTGACAGTACTGATAATATTGATCTTCTTCATAGAGTAATTGGTAACAGTTTTCCTCCCTCGGATTCTAATATAAATTTTAATACAGGTTTTTCTAAAACACATCAAAATATTCGTAGCATGAGAAAAAATTTTGATTCATTTCTTTCGCATCTTGCATCTTTTCACCATTTGCCTGATATAATATTTCTTTCGGAAATATGGATATGATTATGAAATCAGTAAATTTAGTATTCCTAATTATTTATTTCCAACAACTTGTAATGATCTTCTGTTGGAGTTGCAGTATTTTACAGAAATGATATAAAGTGTGTTATTGTTAATATAAACTAACTTATTGGACTCCCATTACGATCACTCTAAGTTATTACATTACACTTAAAATTATCTTAGTATTTTTTACATACGTTGTATCTGACCATCACTTTCTTGAGTTACAATATTATTATTAATTTTAACAAAGAGTTGGAAAAGGCTAGAAAAAACCAACTTTAATTTTATATATTTTTAATAAAACCTTACAAACTATTAAAAAACTAACTTACAACTAATTAACCTACTAATACTAAGCCAGAACTGTAATGTTTAGTTGAATTTAAAATTTAGTATTCAAGTTAAAAAAAAAATGTTTTTGTTGCCGATTTTCTTAGTAGCCACCACATAACCACCAGAATTTATTAATATTTATAATATGGTTTACATCTCCAAATTGCTACTGGGGTATTGGTATTAGCATTTTGGGTCGAAAGTGATCTGTTTGGGTGCTGCGTCTAAAAGCATGTTAAATAATTGCTATAATTAAATTGAATATATCTGTTTCGATCAAGAAAGAGAAATGCTTCTGGGGTAATGACACCTGAGCCCTTAATGAGTCTTCAATGTATTTATTTTTTGGATATGCAGAACGGGAAACTAAGCTATAATCTATTATATTAGTTGTGAAGTTAACATAATGTTTTCTAATTAAAAGCAAGACAAAAATATCAATTCTAGAAATAGTTGCCCGGCTATACAGCGTTCTATTAGAAAATAAATGTTTATACATATTCAGTATCTGGCTTGCGATAAATACCTGTACACCCTCTCAGAAATTTTCTTTCTAACTTTCTTTATAATTCCGTAAGTCAGGCATTAATATTAAACCAAGTTTGGCAACCGTAAGTCAAAATTGGTCTAATGAGCGCTTGATATGCTATTATTTTAACCCTGGCAGACAAGAACTTTGATTTAAACAAGGGTTATAGCGAATGCCTTTCTCGCCTACTAATTAATTTTATTTTTAATATGCTCAGTAAAATTAAGATTAGATCCCTAAATATTTCACATATTTTTTGTTTACTAATTTAATATGTCCTGGAGCTTGGATATGGAAATTCCTTCAATTTTGTCGAATGTCCTTATTACATTTATCCAATGATGTTCGGAATAAAATGATTTCACAATTTCCTAAAACTAACTCTCATCTTCTAAGAGTTAGCATAGGAAAGAACTTGATTAAACATTGACTTTAGCTTATATTAAATATCTGAAGTTTTTCTTCCCGCCACGTAAACTATGAGGTCATAAGCAAATGCCAAGTTAATCTTAGCGTCATTATAATTATTAAGGCTCTGTAATAAGGCGCTCAAAAAGATATTAAACAAAATTGGAGAGTTCCCTGTTGGAAACCGTTTTTAATGTGGAATAGTTTTTCAGAATAAATGTTACCAATTTTAACTACAAACGTGCAACATACGTCTGATGTAAGCTTATTTATAGCATGTATGGCGGAATGATTTTTTTGCTCTAAAACTAAATTTAGTCAAATATTAGTCAAATATTTGTTAACAAGTCTTTGAAATATTTTACTTATGTTACGTAACATCAGTGCTGATATTATCTGTGTGAATTCTGAGTTTTCTGGTGTTGAGTATTGTATTGTAGGTATTCATAGCCTGCACAAATATAATGTTAACGTCGTCTAACGAAGATTTTTTAGATTTTTTGCAAAATCAGCCTTGTAAGAATACAATACTTGTAGATGACTTTAATCTTCTGTGTAACTCTTCCGATGTTTATAATAGTTTTTTTTTGGTTGTAAGTCTTTGTTGTTTAGTCTCACACGGGAAAACGCATCAGTGAAGCTCGTGTTTGGATTATATATTTATTCGATTGTGTAGAAGCAATCATGTTAATTATAAAGTGAATGTTTATGATCTGAAAATAACAGAACACTATTCAGCTTGACCACATTATTTCAAGATATACCTACCCAATATAATTTTTACGAATTTCAGAATATTGATTTTTG
This sequence comes from Argyra leucocephala, assembly GCA_963942445.1. Classification (NCBI taxonomy): domain Eukaryota; kingdom Metazoa; phylum Arthropoda; class Insecta; order Diptera; family Dolichopodidae; genus Argyra; species Argyra leucocephala. Next base: position 67,758,799 of record OZ012680.1, read on the forward strand.
TGTTTTAAATTCTGTTTTAGTTTTTGAAATGTGGGATGAAGTCTACGCTTCTGATATATTTCTTAATAAATTGCAAGGTCACATTTCAAATTGTAGCTCAATTGTTAATACGAATAAGGTAAAACGTCCTAAGCCGTATATGTTTTTTTCATTATTAAAGAAAATCAAAGTAAAGCAGAAACTTATGTTAAGTGTAAGGAAGGAAACATCCTCATAATTTAAGACTTAAAAAATATTACGAAAAGCTTTGTCGGTGTTATAAAATGACATTCCTAAATACTACAGTTGTAGAATAGCTGAAAGTATAGGTAATATTAAAAAGGAATGGAGTCTTGTGAATGAAATTTTGAATAGAATATATTTTGAATATTCCGACTTAAAGATAAAAATTAAATAATATTGGAAAGATATGTAAGTCAGTTAGAATAATTTTTTCAATCAAGATTATTTTCGGAATGTTATCGGTCCTGGGAAAGTGTTACTACTCAATTATATGAATAATTTTTTACTTTTATTAGTTGATAAACATTTTGATATGTGTGGGACAATTGGTAGATATTAGAATTGAGATGCGTCGACTTCAAATTTATTTTGTATATAAGATACAAAATTGTGTTTCGAATTTTTTTGCAAGCTACTAAAGATTAACGGTTTTGTATCTATAAATGTCATGTAATTGGGATATTAATGTTATTTGTTTTTACAATTGATAAATTTCCAAAAAGATTTACGGTTAGATATCAGCTGTGAAATATTCTTGATGTGTTCTTCGTTATACTTGTAATTTAATTAAGCCTCTAAGAATTGAAAACATTAAATAAAAGATTGAATTATGGTAAATTATTTATTTGTTTCAAATATTTTCTCTAAGTTTTATATTACAGAAGGTCAAGGATATATAAAAGGACCTATTTTTAATTTCCAAACGGGTTACTATTGTTTTCCTATATTTCAATTGCCTGTATTTTCATTTGCTTGTATTTATATGAAAAATTTTTTTCGTTGGCAACGTAATTCAAAATATCAAACACAAATCCCAAAATTCAAAATCGCAAAATCCCAAAATATCAAAATCCCAAAATTTCAAAATTTAACTTTAATTCATTTAGTGATTTCGAATTCAGTCATTTTCTATGTGTCCAATAGCGACTACGCATAAAAATACTTTATAATATAATAATAAAAACATTCTGTAAAAGTCGTAGAACTTTGTTTGTGATCTAACTCTGAAGTCTCTCCTAACTCAGAATATCGGATATATATTCAATACACACATATATATGTATATATGTATTATATATATAATTTATCATTTTCAGTATTCAGCATATTCAGTTAATACAGGCAAGTGAAATATAGACAAATGACATTCAGGCAAATAAAATACAAGTAAATGAAATGCAGGCAAGTGAAAGACAGGCATTTGATACGAACCATTTCTAAGCTAATCTAATTGATTGCGATCATTGAAAAATAATTATTTCAAGAATAACAGCAAATAGGAAAACTTGAATTATAACTTTTGATCTACTTACTAAAATAGAATATAATGTGATCATTCCAGATTATTTTACAATAAAAAATATGCACACCAGATTTTCCGTTATTTAACTGTAATATAAAATATATGGAATATCCAAATATGAATTTATGCGATATATGAAAACTAAGATTTAAATAATATATTAAAGAAGATGACAAAACAAATTTTCAAAGATTATGGAGAAAGCAAAAAGTAAAATACACATATAGGTAAAAAAAAAAATTAAAAAAAAAAAAAACTTTTTCGTTAGTTTTTGTAGTTGTTTGGTTTTTTTTTTTTGTTACAACGGAATATTAAAGAGGCAAAAATTTGTATCTGAAGATACAAAAAGTTAAATAAGTTTATTTTTATTTCAGAAATCTTACTTTTATCGTGTAGTTCTACACACAAATATCCAGGTGAATCGTATATATTTCCTCAAAAAAAAAAAATTAAATATTTCTTTACTAATACTGTTACATTTTATACTTGTTTCTCCTATTGTTTCAGATTCTACAAAATTTATTTTCTCTTCCGGAAAATAATAAAAAAAAAAACTAAAGTCAGGACATAACTTTTAAGATTTTTTTTAAAAAATTTTTCTTTAGTTTTTTTACTTTTTTTATCTCTCTTATCCTAGTATGAAAATATTAAGGAAGAAATTTTTACAAAAGTACAAATTTATATTATAGCTTACTATAAAGTTGTTCCGGTTTCTTTCATTGTTTATTGTATTTCAAGGATATTAAAAAAATTAACAAAAAAAAAAAATCTTATTAAAGATATAAAAACAAAAAAAAATTAAATCAGAAGTCAAGAACACAGATTTCTTATCTTAAATTTTTATATTAATTGAAGCTGGTGAATATAAAAGGTCTAGGATATATTCATTGCATTGATGGATGAACTTCAGAAATTTTAGTAGTTTTTATAAAAAGAAAATAACAGACTCTTGTAACAGTAATTATTTGTAACATTAATGTAATAATTTTAGCCGGGGAGCTCAGATAACTTTAACCTATAATATTACCTAAATTAAATGCCGGTAAAATATATGCCGCATACTTTTTTCATATGATTTAAAAAAAATGTTGTTTGCAACTAGATGTCAAAACTGATACAACATAAAAACAAAACAAATGCGTGCAATTCAAATTATTTTTGTCAAAACTTAAATGTTAGATATGTCTAAATTGAAACAAAAATGCACAAAGTTTAAAAATGTTTAAGTTTGTCTTGACCTTTGATGTATATCAGTATATGTCCCATACCTTTCCTCTGTATCTCAATCTAGTGATTACCTTAATCTATTGATATAAAAACCAATGGATGTATGTCTGTTTGTCCTTTGCATTACTAAACCATTCCTTCGTTCGCCATGAAACTTAAAGAAGTTGTTGAGTACACTTCCGTGAAGGCTTTTGGCATAAATTTTTTAAATACAGGACAGGTTCTGGTAGTTGCCATACAACTCCTAGCCCTCATTAGGAATATACCAAAAACCAGTAGTTTTGCAGACCTAAAAATTGGTACATAGCTACTACCTCAAAATAAAAAATAAACAAAAATGTCTTTTACCGTTTTAGCAAATTCGGACTAGTTCGGTTAGCTACCATTCAACTTTTAGAACCTGTCAAAAATATTTCAAAAACCAAAAGCATTAGAGACCTGATAAATGGAACTTAGGTACTCTCTCAAAAATAAACAAATATGTCTTTTACTGTTTTCTAAATTTCCAAAATTTGGCCCAGTGAGGATAGCTGCGGTACAACTATTCAAAAATATTTCAAAAAATTAAAAAAAGATTGTATTTACGAAAAATTTAGCATTACGACCGTCATAAACATTTGATAAACGGGAACCAAGATTAAAACTTACTCGAGTGCAAACTGCTCAAGCCCGTTCTTGTCAAACGAACGACTTGAAAACGAAAGAGAATCAAGATTGGAAGCCGATCTATTCTTCTGCGAAAAGTCAATCCACCACGGCTTTTCAACCGTACAGTACAAGACTTTGGGTCCAAAGATTATGCACAAAAGCTACAATTCATCGAAGCTACAATTTTAAGTATGAATTGCTTATGAAAAGATTAAATGCTTACAGTTTTCGTTTTATTTAGTATTCCGGTACTCGCTTTTGCAATGACCATCAAGAAAGCAAAAAGACAATCACTGGAAGTGTGTGGACTAAATTGATAGTATCCGTTCTTCTCACATGGACAACTGTATGCGACCACGAGTTGGAAGCCCTTCTGACTTATTTCTGTATTTGCCAGATGAAAAAAACACATCGTGCACCCGAATTATAATTAAATAGAATCAAAACGACACCCCGAAATGTTTACTACATTAAAGTGAATATGTTTGAATAAAAATTAAACAATGTAAACGGGCTCTTATCATTATGAGTTTCCTTGAATTGCTGTTTTTAAAGAAAACCCAGAAACCTTAATGGGTTTTAGGAGTTGTATGGCAGCTACAACTAGTTAAATTTTTTAGAAAACGATAAAAACATGTTTGTTTATTTTTGAGAGAGTATCTAAATGACCATTTTTAGGTCTGTAACGCCTTTGATTTTTGAATTATTCTTGAATAGTGTTGGGAATTATGTGGCCTCTATCCGAACAAAGTAAAGCAAAGTCACCGAATAAATAGACATATAGAAGATAAATAAAGCACAAAAGTAAAACGAATAACGCATTAAAACAACTGTTTTTGGAAAGGGGGTAGAAACGCATACGAAGTACTGCTGGTAATTAATAAAATTGAATTTGTTCTGTTTTACCACTACTATTAAAGCACTGCAAAGCAGAAAATTTTGGCGTAAAATTAATTCATTTAACTTGACGGAATCAGACTTGCCAAACTATTTACTATAGGCAGATACGTTAGCCTTATACGCTTTTCATTCTTCCTTGATATAACCTTTATTAACATATTTCACTATTTTGTAAAAAAGCTAAAGCTCACAATTAAACTTAACACCTTTAATTAAATCATTGCCAAATTTCAATGTTCAAATTGAAACAGTAATACTGATATTTTGTAAACATTTTGCAAGTGGTTTAAAGCCACTTTACACTGGAGAACTTAGTTTTATGATGAAAGGTGCTAGTTATTTGGCCTATCCGCCAATACACTTTTGGTAATATTGATATGTTTGTACGGAAATATTCTAAAAAATTTTGCTTTGAAATTCATTTTGGCAATTTTTTGGATTTCTATGGTGCGGTATCAAGTTATCGAAATTCAAACATATACATAAGTCAGTTGCAATCCCAGTTCTACTCTACCGTTCTTAAATTTACTTTGATTTAAATAAAATGAATCTAAGAATATGATCATGAATGTTATTAGCTGGATACCTACTTTTACCTTTAGCTTTCAAATAAAATCCTTGTTTTCTAGTGAAAATTTTTCTTTGATATTATGTAGTCCATACAAAAGAAAACAATTTTTTTATCATATTTTACTGTTAAAACGAATAAATCACAAAATAAGTTTCCTTTACATAAGTAATTATTTTGCCTAAGGCATGAATGTTTAATATTTTCTCCAAATTGATCCCAATAATGTCGTATTTTTAATAAAAGTATAAAAATCTTTTAATTTGTTTTGTATTTATGATAATAACTCATATTTCTACTAAGAGTGGCTAAAACAAAATTAATTCATAGCGAATTTTTTAATTCGTTTGTAATCTTGTAATTCGGTTTCCACCATGTTGATTTTAGTAAAAGTAATAATGGTAAGTAAATAATATTTTCTTCAATAGTATGCTTCTATTCCTGATAGACATCACCAATAACTCATGAACACTGAATTTCCTATTAATCATCGAAGTTAATAGGATATACCGTTATTATTAAAAACTTCATGCACCATATCATCTTTTTAATAATGCATCCAACGTGGTATTTAATATAATATTTCAACTAAGTTTAAATTCTTTACAGACTAATACCGCGTGTTCCAGAGCATGCGTATGAGCTTTGTAAGAGGGGAAGGAGCCGTTATTTTTCAAATTTAAAAAAAGTTTGTTAACTAAATCGAGGGTGCTCTATCAATTTGTGATATTTTAAACTTCCGGAAAAGACCGCAAATCGGCTTTTTAAGACCAAAAATCGCCGAAACTGGTCGAAATCGAGATTTTCAAATGGGAAGGTGTACTTATTTATGCAAATTCAGATTCTACGATTTTGGTTTTTGGTTATTCCTACAAAGCTTAAACAAAAAAAAAATTTTAGTTTTACAAAATAACGGCTTCTTCCCATCTTAAAAAGCTGACACGCATGCTTTTTGGCACACCCGATATATTTAAAAGTTAAAACATATTGTGTATAAAGATTAGAGATTGTAAAAAAAAAATTGTCCAACAAAATAATTGGGCAAATTAATAACTATATCAAGCTCACTATAACCGAAATCAAGTTTTTTTTAAATTAATTTTTAGGTTTTTTCTTTTACTAGACACTTAAGCATTTTTTTAAATATTATGTTTCCCTTTCTAAAATATCAGAAATAACTATTTTTATTTAATTAAGAATAATATTTTTTTAACCAAATCTTCGTATTTTTTTATTTCCTTAATTTTGCAAATTTTATTGACTCATGGTTGCATTATAGCTTAAAATATTGTTAAATATGAAGTGGATTTTGACTTACACCCTTATAATAATTGGAGACAAGTGACATATGAGGGATCATTGAACATATAACTTGAAAGTGAGCTTGTGCCGGCGGTCTAAACGCCGGTGGTCCCTTGCCAGCAAGGTATGGTAGCGAAGCTGTATGAAAATATTGATGTGGTTGATCTTGCGGATCCAGCAGGTCCGTCTGTTATTAAAGGTTGACCAGTAGCTGCACCTGCAGATACTTGAATTTAAGCAGTTGTAATCGAATCTCTGCTTAAAAAAATTATGAGTACCAAAATTGTGGTTAAATGGCTTTACTGTCAGATTTAATACATGAGTTGGGGGTGGCATTTTGTCAACCATTGACGATTCATTATTAGTAGAATTATGATTTAAATAAATTCCACTCAAATTTTTTGAGAAACGTTTGATACTACAGCTGAGTTATTACACTACTAAGTACTAATTATTATATTATTCGGAAACGATTGCAATAGTTTTTGTGGGTCACTTGTGTACTTGATTAAAATCAGCCACTCCCAACGTGGTCCGTGTGGACTCCAACGGGTTAGTGAAATTTAGAAGATCAATCATGACCAGGAGGGTCAATAGGGGGACAATAAGTGAATTATTGTTATTGAAATTATTGACCCTTCAATCAGATTTCACATGTAAATCCGTAAACTTCGTTTAAAATCGTGCTTTAAAATCATTTAAATTTAAGAAGTTCTAGAAATTAATTATGTCATGGGAAAAAAGAATATATCGCCAGTATTCTGAGGAATATCTAACATTTGGTTTTATTTCCTCACCTTTAAGCGAAACTTTATCTCTTTGTCTTATTTGTGAAAAAACTTTTAATGACGATAGTATGAAACCATGCACGCAGTTAAACAAGGAAAAATTTAGAGAACTTCAAAACACTCAAAAATAAATTTTTGATGCGTTCAAAGAGCGGATCAAAATAATTTTTGATTCCATCAACATCCAAAAATTGAGAAGGAGGACTTAACGCGTCATATAATATTTCCCGTTTAGTTGCAAAATAATACCAGCAGTTAGGGAAGTGATATCTAGCATGAAAAAAATCAACTGAAAACCACTTTTATAAAGTTTGCCCCTAAGTAAGACTACAGTTCAACGTCGTCTAGATGAAATGGCCGAATCTATTGAACAACAATGAATCATTTAATTAAGGATTAGTAAATTTGCAATACAGTTGGACGAATCGACGTTTGGAAAGAATTGTATTTTAATGGCCTATGCACGTTATTTATGCACACAATTGTACTAAGAAAGAAATAACAGAGGAGGTTTTATGCGTAAAATCTCTCGAAACGTATAGAAGGGAGGAAGATATATTTTATTGTTTTGGAAAAGTTTAGCAACAGTATGAAATTCCTCTTTCCAATATTACTGCAGCTTCCTGTGAGGGTGCACCAGTCATGATTGGAAAATATCGAGGTTTATTAGCGTATCTCCAAAATAAAGCTCCTAATATTCACAACAGTGCATTGTGTGTTGCACAGACAACATTTGGTCGCGTAATTAATGAATTACAGAAAACACATATGCTGATATTTATTCTCTATTTAATGCCACCCAAAACAAATTACAAGGAAAAGATATTAATCTCGTCGTAGCCAGAAAAATTATTTTAGGATTCCGTTCAAAAATTGACTTATTCATAACAACATTGAACCGGAAAGAATACTGCTATTTCAACAACTTAATGAAGTTATCAGTTATCGGAAAAGAAAATATTTCATCAGAAGACTTATTATTGTATACAACTAACTTAAAGAATTTGAAAGATGATTTCAACATTCAGTTCAAAGATATTGAAAATTTAAATGTGCCAGCATGGCTCATAGAGTGATATTACATCTGGTTTATATTAATATAGCAGAAGAATAAGTTTTATTGAAAGGGGGTCAATGCTCGAAAAAGTTTGGGAACCCCTGATTTAAATTATTCTGTACTTTCTACTGTTGCATTGATTGCATATTATCCTGTTTGTGTAGCTTTTGTTGTAAATGATGTTGTGGAGGAGCCGCTTCTTCGATGAACGTAGATTCGAACAAAATTTTAAGTCTTGTCATTACTCGAGTGAAAATAGAAAAGACTAAATAATTCAAAATAAATTTATTTTTATAGTTATGATAGATTTTACGTTGAAATTTTTACCTATTTGTATTACTCACAGAGATGTATTGATAACATCTTTTAATAAGATATAAAATTAATCAATATAAAAATTAAGAGTTGTATTTAAGTACATATAGTCAAGAAGTGTTATAATGAACGAAATCAATTTAGAATTAGAATTAGAATAAAAATAATTTTTGTTATTATAAATAATTCAGTAAAATCCTTATTTCGAGTAATTAACTCATCACTTTGGTCATAATTATGTCTAAAACTTCAACTTATTTACTCAACTTCAGAATGAATCAATTTTAATTTTACAGAAACAATATTACAGCTTCCACTCCTTTTTGTCGGTTTCATATCTTATTTTATTTATTTTAAGAATAACTAATCTTGAAACAAAATCATCACTATTAAATGCAACCAGTGCTGATGAACCAATTATTGTTATAAAATGAAAACCTTCTTTCAATGAAAATTTTTACGAATAACAGTTTTTAATACTGTTGTCTTTATTTGTGGGTTGTATTTATGAATCTAACAAATTTATTCTTAAAGATTTTTCAACTTTTTAGAATTTAAAATATCACGTGATTGCAAAGTTCTTCGTATATGTACTTTGAAAGCCAGAGAACAGAATAAAATTTTCAAAGTAAAACATAAAAGAATTAACAAAAGAGGAATTAAAATATTTTTCTTTTAGAAAATTTGAAGCAATACAAAACAAAATAAAATTTGGTCCCTTTTTAATGTTTTGATTGTTTACTAAAACTTATCCTTTAGGATATTTCATTTTTTTTTTTTTTTATTTAAATTCGTTTTTTTCTTTTAATTAAGATTGTCTTTTGGCTTGAGGCAATGATGTCTTGTGATTTTTAGCAGTTATTGAAAAATGTTCAAAAAAAATTCAGTTCATCTTTTCAGAATAGTTTGTTTATTGGGTGAATATTGTTGTTGTAAAAAAAAAACTTTAATTTAATTTTGTAGACAAAATAAGATAAAAAAAAATGCAGAAATTTAGTTGTAAACATTGCTTTTATTTTTTATTCTGGCCAAAATAATGGGAAGCCACCATAATTGTTTTCGCAGATTCCTAACTAATTTGTAGAAAAAATGAAAGAAATAAGCAAAAAAAGAAAATAATATTATATAACTAGTAACAAAAATTTATGGACACCATAAATAATTATACTTGTCTCTTAAAAATTTCCAAAGCGTATTTTTACGCTTATGAATATGTTGCATATATTTATTTCACGGTTCTGGCTCGACTACAAATTTTTTGACAGGCTACTTAGAAAAAAAATACATTTGAAATTGTTGTATTTTAGGCACAATAAATTTGATATTGTCAGATCAATTACTAAGTAGATATTTATGAAACAGTGTGACTGCTCTACATTTAGATTATGACTTATCAATATTATTGGGTACCGGTTTTATTTTTAAAAGGAGTTTATGTTTTTTGGGATTTTAGTACAATAGGATTTTTTTGGGCTTAGATAAGCATCCAGTATGAATTTTTTGCCTATAATTTTTGTTTTATTGTTGGGAGATCGGAAATAGGTACTGGCATTTTGTAAGATAATAATGACAAAAAAATAGCCACAAACTCTTATTTGGCATTACTTTGGTGAGATTCTTGCGACTGCAAGAAATTCTTATTATATTGAGAGTGACAATAAATTTGTATACAAAAGGTTATTTTTGCTCTTCTTAAACAACTATAATTTTATATGTATGTGTCATAAAACTATTTGTGTTTTTGTTTTTTTTTTTCGTTTTTTATATAGCATACCCGGCAAACACCTTAGTGGAAATGCGATTTATAAAGATTTTATGAAACTTTAAATATAAATCTTTATTGAAATCAAAGAATAAATGCAGAATTAAATTGAATAAAATGTTACATTTATTTATTCAAAAATATAATAATTATTTGTAACGATTTAATGTAACGCTTGTAACTAATAATAATAAATAAGTAGGTAGGTTATATTTGTTTTTTGCATATTGTATGGACATTATGTAAGAATATTGTATATGTAGATATATGTATGTAGGTTGATTAACATTGTTTATGATTATCTAATATCTATTCATCATTACATCCTATATTTATCATTTAGATTTATTTTAACAGTAGGTAGACTTGCACTTGAGAATGCACAACATATTTGTTTTTATTACCCCTACACATTTATTCATACTATAAGATTTTATTGTTACAATGATAATTAGTAATTACATAATATCCCAACATCTTACGAAAAAGTCTATGCCAAATATTTATTAATGATAATCAAACTACATACACATATACAATATACTTACGTATCTCCATACAATATGCAATAAAAAAAAAATAATATTAGACACCTAGCTACTTATTTATTATTATTCTATTCCACAATATTATGCAGTATATTCAAAATGTTGACTTGGTTATGAAAACTATGCAAGACATGGTAATAAAAAATAGTGGATATCTAAAAGAATATACAAATGAATTTGAGGACTCAATCAGAAGAAATGAAAATGAAATTAAAATATTACTTCAAGAAATTGAGGGTAAATATACTGAAAGATTGAAGGAAATGCAAGCAGTTCAATTAGTATGTGAAGACAGTGTTAATGAATCTAAAGGAGACTGCAAAGAAGTTCGACTATCGATGTGAACACATTTACGAAGAATTAAAATCAAACACTGAACAAAGTAATAATATAAAAGATGAAATTTCAAAGATAACGGATAAGATTGGGGAAAAGTCGTTAAAAGAGGGATTGGTAAAAAAAATGGAAAAGAAAACCTATGCTGAAATGATTAAACAAGATCCGTTGGTTGTCTATATAGTAAAGAATTCATTGAATAAAAAATAAGGCGTCAAAATTTGTGGGTTAAAACTAAAAGTAAGGAAATAAAATGCGTTAGAGTATATGAAACGAAGAAAAAGTACAATAAATTTAATAGCATTTTAGAGCTAAACATTGAAGATTATAATGCTGAAATAAAAAATGGTAATATAAGAATAGGATGGGATATTTGTAGAGTTTTTGAAGATTTGCATGTAATAAGATGCTTAAACTGCTTGGGTTATGGACACAAAAAGGATAAATGTAAATTTGTTGGAAATGCGGAGACAAACATTTGATTAAGGAAAGCTTAGCAGTAAAAGAAAGGTGTATAAATTGCATAACGGCGAATGAAAAATATAAATTGGGTCTAAATGAATATCATGATTGCAATGACAGAGAATGTGAAGTTTATAAGAGAAGAATAGAAGTTGCTCGAAGAAGTATTTTTTTATAGATAATAGTAAAAAACATAATAATTATGTTAAGGGAGTATATTTGAATATTCAGGGATTAACTACAAATTATAATGAATTTGAAAATTTAATGATTATTATAAATAAATTACGTTTCGGATATCTAAGTGAGACTCATATAACAACAGAGATTGAATAAAATGAAATAATATTGGATAATTATAATGTATACAGATGTGATTCATATTCTAGACACACTGGAGGAGTACTAATATACGTAAAGAAGGATTTGAAAAGTGAGGTCGTATACAGTCTGTATTGTGAAAAAGTCTGGATGTTGGGTGTAAATATATGTATAAATAGGGTTAACTGGTTTCTAATATGTGTTTATAGGAGTAGAAATACTGGAAGGTTGGAATGATACTCATGTTAGTAGTGCATGTAACACAATAATTACTGGAGGCTTTAATGTTAATTTGTTGATGAGTGATGCAGAAGACAAAAAAATTAAAGAATTTATATGTGATCACAGTTTTAAACAAATAGTGGAAGAACCTACTAGAGTAACACAGCAATCTAAATCACTTATTGATTATGTGTTGTCAGATCATATTGCAAATGTTAGGGTGAAAATTGAACATAAATTTATTATATCTGATCATGAAACGATTATGTTGGAGTTAAGGGATAATCAAAATGAAAAAGCCGACAAAACAATTATTTTTTTCAATTATAATAAGGAGGTTTTGACTATGTTGTTAAATAGAAAAAGTTTCTTAGCTACTGTGGAAATAAATGACGTCAATGATTGTGCATTAAAATTTAAGCACGACTTAGATGAGAATGAATATAATTAATTGCAGGAATAATTATAAATATGAATGTAAAATATAAAATATGAAATTGCCAATATATTAAATGAATTTTTCGTAAATAGTGTAAACAACAGTATTAATAATTTAACGTATAATGATACCAATATGGTAAATAGTAGTGTTAGATTCAAATTTGGTTTAGTAATTGAGCAAATATTAGAAAAGATTTTAAAGAGTATAAACATGCTCAACATATATCAAAAAAACATGAAAAAAACAGTAGCTGATCAAATAAGTATTTTTTTTAGAAGCAAACAATTTAATATGTGAAGAACAATCAGGATTTAGAAAGGGGCGTTCTTGTGAAACAGCAATAAATTGGGTGATAAATGAGTGGAAAAGAGATACTGACGATGGTTACATTATTGTAGCTGTGTTTATTGATTTAAAGAGAGCGTTTGAAACTATAGATAGAGAAATATTGATAGAAAAATTGAGAACAATTGGATTAGATGGAGTAGAACTGAGGTGGTTTAAACAATATTTAACAGGAAGACAGCAAAGAACAAAAGTCGGTAATAGTTTATCAGATTCGATAGATGTCAACATTGGAGTACCCCAGTTCTTTTATTCCTTATTTACATAAATTCTATTAAATTGAGCATTAGATTTGCTAAGATTGTACTTTTTGCAGATGATGCTTTGTTGTACATAGAGAGTAAAAGTATGGAAGAATGCAGAGAAAAAATTTGTGTGAATATAGAAAATCTATTTGAATGATTATGTGGTAATAAACTTAAAGTGAATGTGGATAAAACAAAAAGTATGGTTATTAATGGAGGAAGACAAACTGTAATAATGAGCTTAAATAATCAATTGAATGTGTAACAGAAATTAAATACTTAGGTGTTTACATTGATAATAAATTGAATTTTAATTTGCATGTGAATTTTGTATGTAAAAAGATTTCGAAGAAAATTGGATTTTTGGTTCGTATTAGAGACAAGGTATCGTATAATTGTGCAGTTATCATGTACAACACATTAATATTGCAACATTATGATTACTGTTCATCTGTGTTTTTTCTGGGTGATGCTGGTAGGATACAAAGACTGCAAATTATGCAGAATAAAGTAATGAGAATGATATTAAAATGTGATAGGAGAACACATATACAAGAAATGTTAGAGCAGTTAAATTGGATGAGTGTAAAACAAAGGTTGAAGTTCAATGCATTAATTTTCATGTTTAAAAAAAAATATGAAATATATCCGGAATATCTGAGGAGAAATTTAGCATACATATCAGATAGTCACACGTATAATGTTAGAAATGCAGAAAATTTTAGATTGCCTTCGTATAGAAGACCTAGGACACAAAACAACCTACTATATAGAGGATCAGCACTTTTTAACAGCTTACCATATGAAATAAAAATAGAAAGAAATTTTGTAAGATTTAAGAAAAGATTTATATGCTGGGTGGCGCAGTAGGTAGAGCGCCAGTCTTTCAACCGAAAGGTCCCAGGTTCGGTTCCCGAAGAAGGCAAAAAAAAAATGCTTTCTAGATTTTCGACCTGGTCCAGTACCCTTTATCATTGGGATAAAATAAATGATAAAAATTTTTTGAGAGTTTTGGTTATCACTAAAAATAAAATGGAACTATGCTATTATGAAGACGAAGTACTCTAACAATAGATATATAGTTTTCCACATTTAAAATTAGTAGATCTGAAAAAAATCCTCAATATTGTATGTAATTGTGTATTCCAATCTCTGTGTAAAAGCAGTTAGGGCGTTTATCCCATAGACTTGGAATAATAAAAAAAAAAAAAAAATTAAAAATAACTTAATTTGAAAAAGTAATTTAAAAATTTAATTTTGAAAGCTTAAATTTGTTTGTGAATTTTGAATTATGTTTTATATATATAGTTTTTACTAATAAATAAATAAAATAAAATAAAAATAAATAAATAAATATTTTTTAATCTATTTATTGATTATTCTTAACTTAAAAAATATATTATACATAATTATAGCCAAAGAATTAATATTCTTCTAAAGTTAAAAACTAAGCTAATTCTTCACCTAAAATAATTAATGTATAGTATATAAAATTACACTGCACACTTTATATTTTATGAATAAAGCTATGTCAATACTCAGTAGAATATTTTGAAATACATCATATACAGGGCGGTCCGGCTTAGAGCAAAAAAAATTTAAGGTGTGATTCATTGGAGTATTTAAAAAACAAAATTGTTCTTTACGAGGGGTCTATCTTCAAATTGAACCTGGTCTACAAAGAGTTAAAGAAAATCGGATTAGAAAAATCGTTTAAATAATATTCATTACAGCTCCGAAGGAAGTGAAACTAGAGAAAAATGTTTTTTTAACAGTATGTGTTGGATGAGTCTCAGACTTACCGTTTTTCAATAATAGCCGTATAAACTTAAAATTTTGCTTTTAACAACTGAAAATATTGTAAAAAACGTCGATTATCTCGCAAAACTCGTTAATTTTTTTTTTGTTTTTTATTGTGTTGGTGTGGTACATCATCGCTTACAATTTTCAAATCAATCATGACAACTTTGATTGACAGACTTGAAAATTGTTACAATATTCAACTCTCAGTTATTATTTTTCTTACTAAAACACGGGTTACCTAAATATTAAATATGACTTTACCTAAAAAACTGCAAGTCCGATATGAAAGTTGTGTATGAAAATTATGTAGAGGATGATATAACACGTTTTTTACAAAATGTTCAGTTGTTAAAAGCAAAATTTTGTGCAGCTATTATTCAAAAACTATAGATTAAGTTAAATTTAAAGATAGACCCCTCATCTAGAACAATTTTTTTCTTAAACTACTCCAAGGAATCACCATTTAAAATATTTTTGCTCTAAACTGAACCCCTTATATAAAATACATCATATATACGTGAAAATAATTCAAATAAGTTTCATACTTTATGAGAAATAAAGTGTGTATGTATGTATGCATAGTATGTATGTTGTTGCGGAGAATATGTAAAGAATCATCATAAATGAAATATAATATAGAGGAATCAAACAGAGCAAAACTTTTAACGACTTTTTTTTTATTTCCTTTATGATAGAATTAATTTTGAGAAATATTTTTAGAACAAATACAAATAAAATTTTCAATGTATTTTTTATTAAACATATCGAAAAATAAATGAATATATTATACTGCCACTTGGTATGTTTCTTGTAACTACGTATTACGAAATAGCGCTACAATTATGCTATCTATTACATTTTAATATAGCCGTTGGTTAGGTCCTGGATCTCAGTAATATACTACGAAAATGTAGAAGATGTGTTTTGCTTGGATTTTTAAATGTCGTTTAATGTTGCTAGCTCTTAAAACGATCAGCTTCACATTGTTTCATATTGTCCATATGAAATGTTGTCTCAATGTAATTTTGTGCATATGTAATTTTTTGCATATGTAATTTTGTCTTAGCCAATTTTGTCTTATGTAGGTCCATATGTAATTATACCGCTTCGCATATGGACAATGCTCACATACATATTTGTGTAGATTTCACAAGACTAATTAACATTTCAAATATTTGAATCTACAATAAAATTATTCAAAAAAAAAAATGTTAACTAATAGTAATCTGTCAGTCTGTTCACGATTAGTGAGAAAGTAGCTCCTGGCTGAGATTAAGGAGACTTAGCACAAAACTTTTATTAAAAAAAATCGGTTTCGTTTAATAAGAAAATTTAAAATAAAAAATAAATTACTCCAAAACTCTGTTTTAGTTCGTTGGAAAAACAATATGATTTTGATGTTGACATCTGGTGATACATTATTGTAATTTTATTTTCATATTAAAATAAAATGTAAAATAAAAAAGAAAAAACCACAACCAACGAATAAATTTCCTTTTCGTAATATTTTAAAGAATTTTAAAATTTAGTTCAGAAGTTAATGATAAAACTATGGGGAATTTGTCTACCCTAAATAATTAAGATAATATGTATATATATATCTATTTTATGAAACAGTGAAAATAACATATATTCATTTAATTTTTAGTGATTGTCGAATTATATTTCGAGCATAAATACAAAAGAAAATTCGTCGAGAGAAATACCGCTGAAATTGTATTTAGGGGCATATAATCAGGTATTTTAGGTCAATATTAATCAGCGATTCCAACTCTTGAAAAATGAGTGTTAGTTTTAGAAAGTTGTGAGGTTATTTTATTCCGAACATCATTAGATAAATGTAATAAGGACGGTCGACAAAATTAGAGAAATTTCTATATCAAAGCGACAGGTAATATTGAATTAAGACAACAAAAATTCGTAAAATATCTAGGGGTAGTATTACAATTTACCCTAAATTACAGTGAACACATCAGTAATAAAAAATTCGGCAGGAAAGGGATTTGCTTTAGCCCAAACACTATAGGAGTAAGTAAAATTTTTTATCCGTCAAAATTAAAATAATAGCATATCAAGCACTTTTCAGACCCATTCTGACCTATAAAATTATCAAATTTGGTATAACATTATAGCAATATACCATAACATTGCGGTGGTTTGGCCTTTAGCAATACGATAACAACATTTTAAATTTATTTTAAGTATACTTGAATTTATACTAAAACCATGACCATTCTAATTTAGTAGTTGTTGGTTAATTAGTTGTAAGTTAGTTTCAGTATAGTTTAAAGATTTTTATAAAATAAGCAAAATTAAAGTCAGGTTTTTCCTAGCCTTTTCCGACATTATTGTTAAACTAGCTTTGTAACCCGTCATAAATGACGGAAGCAAAATAAATCCTAGTTTCTTTTTTTCTTTCATTAGATTCTTTATTCCGAAATTACAGTACTTATGTTTATATCACTTTTTAATTTTCTAAAACACATAAAAGAAATATTTTTTTTGTAGTCAAAACTTTGCCAATTTTTTTATTTTTTTTATTTTTTGTAGGCTGGTGGGGATCTTCAGAAAGATACAATGAGCCCCGTAGCTTGACACTGTATGTAGGATTCTTACTACTAAACCACACCCTTCCTTAAAAAAATATTTTTTTTTGAGTGAAGTTAGTTATGCACACAATAATGACAAAAATAAAAGGTATAAGCAGGCATAAGTAGTATAATGTATAATATTATACAATTCAAATATGCTGATACACATGTATATTATTAATAGATGAATACATTCGTTCAATATATTTTCTCTCTTTTTAATGGAAATTATTTTGATTGCTAGTGTTAGTACTTTTTGAAAATTTCATATATTCATATATTACAAACTACTGCTACATTTTCAATATTTCAGAAACGTGAATAATTATTGTTTTTTTTTCAAATAATTTAACAACAATAATTTTCTGTGTAATAATAGAATACGGTAATAAAGTAAAAGAAAGTTTAAATTTAAAAAACATTGTTATTTTTATTAAGATTGATTTTGATTCCTTTTATTTTATTCATACACAATGATTTTACTAATTTTCTATTTAAAAAAACTATATTGGCCTAACACTAATCTTTTTTTTTTTTATATAACTGAAAAAGAAGTACCATACCAACAAATTTGTATAAAATGTTTGTATTTTTGTAAATTTTGTCTTTTGTATACTGTATAAGGATCTTATTTTGCTATATGAATAAACTGTTATTATGGTATTGTGTTATTTTTAAAAAAATATTCAAAATTTTGTATTTAAATTGGTAAAATTTACAAAAAATACAAAAACATTTTCATCAATAATTTTCAATTTAAAAAAAACAATGTTTTATTATCCGACGCAGAAGTAGAGTTAATTATCCTACTCTACTTCTATCAAGTTCTATTGATTGAACAGTGAACCTGAACAGTGAAGTGAACACTGAAAATAAAATAATATTTTTGGAATGGAGCATACAGAACATACAGAATACAGATACAGCAAATAATAAAAAAAAACAAAAAAAAACAAAAATAATTTTTTTTGAGTGAAGTGAGTTGCACAAAATAATGACAAAAATAAAAGGTACAAGCAATAAAGTAGTATAATGTATAATATTATACAATACAAATATGCTGATACCCATGTATATTATTGTGTATAATTTTAAGTAATAAGAATAACCTTTGAGTGAATTATGTTTTTTTTTTGTGTTAAATGCTGTTTGCCTTTTGGTTATTATACCATATTAAGCTATTGATTAAATTTCTATTAGTCCTTATTATTATAAATCAAAAAAATTGTTTGTTTTATTTATATTATTATTATTATTTTTTATTTTTCCTTATTATTTGCGAAGAACACTAACATTAAATTAAAAAAATATAGTTCATGCAATCAATTTTTCCTGCAAAGGTTCAGCATGGTAGACAGGGGTTAAAAAAAGCTCCAAAGCAATTTGTATATATATGCATTTGTACACATATGCAATTTGTGTATGTGTTGGAGCGTTCCGTCGAACTTACAAACATCCAGATAAATGCAGAATAATATATATATATAAATGATCAATAGAAAAAATAATTCAATAAAGAAATTCTAACTTTTATAATATAATGTAAAAAACACAAAACTAGTATAAGACTTAATTAATAGCTTAGATTAACCGCAATAAGTTAGTATACGTTATAATGTGAAACATTTTGTTGTATTTTTCTGATTTAAAGTTAAGGAACTATGATTTAAGTGAAAATAAGACGGCTACGACAAATAAATATGTAAGGAAAAAGAAAAAAAGTTAATCAGAATTTGACAATAATTGTTAAAACAGATAGAATATTATCTTGCCAGAAATGTTTATCATTTAAATGTGTGTATTATACAGGCTTACACTATTTTATTTTAAATGTACACTCAAATTGAGTTAATTTTGATGTCTTTGTATAACAGAGGTGATTTATTTAGCCACAAATCAAATTTTGGAATTAATTTTGTTGCCAAAAATGGTGAAAATCTACTTATAAGTTCCCATAAATCTTCAAAATTATATTTATTTCTTTTTGGTTTAAAAATAATTTCACTTTCAAAAATTAAAATATCATAATACAATTATATAGCACTAGCCTTTTATTCACCATTTTGCTATTTTAAAAATCATAAAAAAGCCTGGAAACTGAAATCAAAATAAACACTTTACAGTCTCAATAACCCAATAGGTTTAGAATGAATATTTTCTTCATAAAAATATATATTTACAGTTTTTTTTTGTAAATTGAAAAATCCTTTTAACTTTCAAGTATCTGGCTTACAATGAAATAAATATAAACCAAATTATTATTTTTATTTATTTTTCGTTAATTTTTGTTTTTTTTTTTGTTGTTTCGTATTGTATTATTTTCTGTCCTAGAAAATCAAATATTCTGTCCTGTAAAAATAAAATAAGATACATATTAACATATTATATGTATATACGTATATTGTATATATATATATATATACAAAATACAGTGTACAGTTATTCAACAAAGAAAATTTTAAATTAAAATTGGTTTCGTTTTACAATGTAACATAATAATATTATATATACATTACATGTGTATATGTTCGTTGTCTGAAAAGGACATACAATACTTTGATTTGAAAAGGAAAAGCAACAAAAAAAAAATTTAAATCTATTTTATTTTTAAAATTTTAAAGGACCTCTGCGGGATTTTTTTTTTAACATTGTTTTTTCTATTTTGTTAACTGAATTTTTTATTCTGATTAAATTCCTTAAAGACGGATTTTGTGGTAAACACAGTGTAGAAAAATCATATTATACGAAACGATACATAAGAGAATCTACTTTTTAAAGGATAAAATATTATTTTTAAAGGATTAAAAGCTTTTCATTTTTGGTTTTTGGTCTTTCTCTTTCTCTCTGTTTCTATTTTCAACTTTAACTTTCAACTTATTAAGTGGATTTTGTTTCCCTGGATGATTTTTAAACTGTGTGAACAAATAGATAAGTTCTAAAAATGTTTTGACGGCACCTCAATAATCAAATATTAATTTATTTCAATTAAAACATAACATCTTTAGATTAGATTGATTTTTGTTTATTTTTTTTGGTAGAATATCTAAGTTTAAAGAATTTTCAATTTTCAATTATTTGAATAATTTAATTTAAATTATTTTACTCCACTTCATATAAATGTGTAGTCAAGCCTTGGTATTTTGATTTATTGTGTCTATTTAATAATGAGTTGTTCACAAATAGATTTTATGAAAAGGATCCTGATTTTATGGCACGTTAGAAGAAAAAATAGCTATATACAGGTTTTTTCCCTTTTCTCGTTTTCCCAAATTTTCTCTATCTTCATTTTGTTAATAGACAAAATAGCTACCCCTAAACCTTATATAAACTTACATACAACTTGATAACTTCAAAATACGAAATAAAAATATCGTATATAAATAACGAATTTAGAAATTATCATACCATACATTTTCTTTATGCTCGTACCAGAGTTAACAAGATCACTTCCTAAAATTTATAGGCTTAATCACTGTAGAAGAAGGCATTGAGGAAGGTATAAGAGACATATGAATATGGAAATATTATTAGTTAATAAGCTTGAATATGCCAATAAAACAAACTATATGACAATAATAGTAATATTAGTATCTAAATTAATGATAGTTGGCAACCCTTAAACCAACATCAAAAATTAAAAATATTTTAATAGAATGCACGGCACTGAGATTAAGCCAGTAACAAAATTAAGATCGAAAGACTAAAAAATCATTTTTTTCATGTTAAGCCTAATACATGGTACAGAGATTAAGCCAGCGGAAAAATTAAGGTCGAAGGACTAAAAAATCATTTTTTTCATGTCAAGCCCAATAGACAATAGCCGTACTTAATGTTCGCTTGAATGTTGCAATTTATCGTGCTTGATAATAGCTTGAAGGTTCCCAACTATCGTGAACTTTCAAATACAAATTTAAATTATAGCATGACTTAAGATTTTAATATTACTTAAGAATTAATATTGAAGATGGAATTCGTAATCAACATCGATCTTGGACCGAAACAGCATGGAAATTGGTTAATAATCAATAAATTATGTATCAATTCTCTTAAATATAAGTGCATGATTGTCAATCGTATTAATTCAAGTTTTCAGATTATTTTGCAAGAAAATTCCTGTTTTCTAATTTGGACAAAATTCAATCTGAGTCATACAAAAATTACAGAAAGTTGACCAAATGTTGACAGGTTATTTTTTACATTATTCAATTTATTTATTCATATTTAAATTTATTGTTTTAAGAGCTAATTCCATATAAATTTTAATGTATTGTTTCAGCACTGAATAAATCGTATCTTCATAATAAAGTGATTCGACAGCCAATTTACCTAATAGATTGTAATGCTGAAATAATATTAAATACCCAGTCCATACTCTGTAATTTATTAGGAAGACATAATCTTATAATAACGATTTTTTGGATAAAAAAATTTGCAAACTAAATTTTTTTAATCAAGAAAAAATAATAATAAATTGGAAAAGGGAAATGGATTTGGCTTGCAGATTTTTCTCAAGACCCATGGAATAAATAAATTGGGAAAACAAAATGACCGTAAATTATTATTTGAAGTTAGTAGAGTAAGTAAACGGAGTCAACGTGAAAGATTTACTTCAAATGTTTAGTAAAGGCATATCACCACTAGTAGAATATTTTAGTAGAGTAGATTTTCATAATGGGATTTATTATAAAGTTTTGAAATAATTTTGGAATAAAATTTACCGTTAGTGGTTTTTGTGAAACTTTATCGAGTTGACCAGTATTGCTCTCCATATTATGAAGACACAATAAAGTAAAACATTTACGAAAACATTACAATAAAGTCAATAAGAATTTTACATTAATTTTGATAATATATAGGAAAATATTTTGTATTTTTTACATAATAATTTTATTGTATGAAATCTAAATTTATGTAGATTTAATTAGATTTAAGATATAATATTAAGATAAAATAATTATAATTTTTGATATTTTTCTAAAACATTTTGTAAATATTTTAAAATCACTAAAAAAACCATTGCCTGAATCTGTCTGAACGGCTATTGGACACGATATATATTTTTTTTTATTATTCCACCATAATCCACTTTGATATAATTTAAAGAGCAATCTCTAATTAGAAATTAATTTAATTTATTTAAGAAATTTCAAAACAAATGTAATAAACAAACCCCAATTTAATTTTAACAACGCATTTTATCATTTTTTCTAAATCTAAGTAATTAAGTAAATACACCTATATAAAAATTGAAATAAAAAAAAAAAAACCTTAAAAGTGCTTTAAGGAATATGCAAATAAAATGAAAATAATGAGAAAATTTAATAAAATATAAATCTTTAAGAGTAGATTGAGGCCATCTTAAAGTTTAAATAATATTATAATGGACATGAAATTTAAATTCTTTAAAGTGAAATTTTTAACAGTAAATGAACACGTGTAGCATACTTTTATTTTCTTTCAATTTTATTTTTTGTTATAGTTTTCTTACTAAAAAAATTTGTTTTCTTTTTTGATTCACAAAATTCGTTTGATTATAACATACCTTCTATTTAATAACCTATGTATATTAATTTTCATAAAAAATTTTCAGAAATTTATTTTTTTTTTTGGTTTGATAAAAACCGGAAAAAATTCTTATTCAATTCTCTTCACCCTAAAACAGGAAAGTTTTGAAAATTTTCAACCATTGAGAGAACTAAAAAAAAAAGAAATGTTTTTGTTTCTTGAAAGGAATTTAAAATTTAAAATTTTTTTTATATAATTCTACTTATATTATTTTAATTCAGACATTTTGAATACGTTTATATTCAATTTTTTCCTCATTTAAAAGAAATGTAATACAATATATCCAGAATATTATGGTGGTCCTTTTTGCTCCATATTTTTTTCAAAGTTTATTCAAAGCCTTAATAAACACATACAAGAAAATGAGAAACAAAAAATACATACCTTGGGGTATTTAAATTTTAGAAAATAAAAAACGGTAAAGAAAAATCACTGCTAAATAATAATTTAAGTTAGGTTTTACAATATTTTTTATAATAGACAGTATTGCCCTTGACAAATACTATAGGGACATTGAATATTTTATGGTTCGAATTTTCAAATTTTAATTGGATGTAATTTTTTATTCAGTCTTTTAGTCAACTAATATAATATTTAACGATTTTCTTTGCCGTGTTTTTTTTACCTAGAATTGAAAATGATGAAATATAAATGATTTTTTAAAGAAGCTTTAAGATTTTGAATATCGATATTAGGTCTCATAAAAAGGTGGTCTAAAGAGTTTAATGAACCATATATCATTAAAGTCTTATATATTTGCCTTTATATATTTGCCTTTCCAAATCTGGAATATGCAAGTTCAAGATGGTCGCTATTTTATCAATATTGTCTCGATAAAATATACAAACTTGAAATAATCCAGTACAAATTTCTTCGGTTTGCTCTTCGTAGTTTATTGTGGTCTGATTCTCTTATTCTGTCTCCTTATCAATTGGCTAAGACTAATACAATTAAATACGTTGTAGTACCGAAGGACTGTGTCTGATAATCTAATATATATTAATACGCTAAAAATAATGACCGAAATTGAATACAAAAACCACTAAGACAAAATAATATATTTAATACAAGAACCAAATAAAATAATGAAATAATAAAATAACCAAAGTACAGTACAATTAGTACTAATTTTCAAATAAATTATCGACAAAACTTATCCAAGTTCTAAACCTACATATATATTTATTATAAAATCAAGATTTTTTTTGACACTTTAATACTAAAACGATACTAAAACGTGATTGAATACTAAAACAATAAAACCAAATAATATATTATTAATACAAGATCCAATATCAAAATAAAATAATAGCCAACTAGATAATACAAAAAAATATAAATTTAGGTAAAACTTTAAATTAGAAGTATTTCTTTAAAGTCATCAAACAATTCATTAAAACTACCAATTAAAACACTTTCAAATTTTAAAAAAATATTTTTATACGTTCACATCCAACTATAATGTTGAAATTTCATTTCATTTATAAGCAAAACTAAAATAGCCATGCAAATTACATTTTTATTTATAAAAAAAATAATAGTTACTTTTTTATGGCACCAGCAGTTAGCGGAAAATTTTGGGAATTTAATATTAAGAAATTTCAAAAAGTAAAATGTCAAATAAAAGCTATGTTTTTAGGCAGCGTTTACAAATCAGATTTTGTTTAATCAAAGGTTTAAAATTTACACTAATTTTATTGCATTTATAAATTTTATTACAAATACATAAAATTTTGTTTCTAAAACATTATGTCCAAGGTGTAAATAATTAGGTAAAAAAAATTATAAAGGTAAAAAAAAATATTAACATTGCGTAAAAATATACGCACCCGAGAAAATGAACAGGAGTTTGCGAAATGGCTACTGGATATTGGTAATAAGATAACCGGAAACACGATAACATTACCTCTACAATGCTTTCCAGAAAGTCAGGACCCAGTTGCACAACTATACGATGACATAAATTTATTATACATTAACAGATCCGGAAAGTATTAAGGACAGAACAATATTAACAGTAACCAATGAACTGCCGAATCATTGGAAATAAATAATATAGTATTGCAACGTTTAGATGGCACAAAAATAGTTTTTAAATAGGAATAGGAATAGATAATAGGAATGATCAACTAGCATACCCAAAAAAAATTTTTGAATAGCCTCACTCCAATTTGAATGCCTCCACATATATTGAAATTAAAAATAGGAGCTATCATTATGCTTCTCAGAATCCTTATGCCAGGGGAGATGGTTATCTAATGGCACAAAACTAATCATTACAAGTATTAAAAATCACTATATCGAAGCCTAGATTGTAAATATTAATAACTCAGATACAGTTTTTATTCCAATATTCTTCTAATTCCGTCCGATAAAAGTCTTTTCTTTATTTTCAAACGCAAATAATTTCCAATTCAACTAGCATATTCAATGACAATTAATAAGTCACAAGGCCAAACTTTTGACAAAATATGTCTCTCTCTTCCTAAGCCGGTGTTTACTCATGGACAATTATATGTTTCTTTGTCTCGAGTAAGATCTTTTGACAGTCTTACTCTCGTCTCAAAAAAAGAGAAATAGAAAACCGGGAATAGCTAGTGTTATTTTAATGCTCTAAATTGGATAATTGATTAACACATCCTTTAAGTAATGAATTAACACCCAATCAAATACAAGTACTCCTTTCCGATCGGAAATTTTTTTAACTTGATACATTTCACCGAACTAACTATGGCAAATATGAACAAGTTAATAGAATGTTTATAGCTGTTAATGAGTATAAGCATTTTATTGATTTTTTTCTAAATAAATTCAAATTAAAGAACATTTTATATTATTATTTATTAATTTATATTCGTATTTCCCATAATTTGTTCTGTGTAATAATGATATTGTAAATTTAGAAATAGATCAGAAAGATGCAGGCGAGTATTAGGGTTAATGTTGATTTTATTTAAAACTGAAGGAAAGATAATACCGCCTTTAACGATTTGGAAGATAGAAAAAGCATCAGCTACTTGTGTTCATACGGTGGCAATATAGCATGGTCATCCAAAGGAGGGCAGTGTATAGTAAATCTTAAAACTTTCTTTTGAATAGCTTCAATCTTCTGTATGTCGTCTTGAAGCATATGTGCATCTTGAATCGATGTTATTTTTTAAAAATCTTCATATTATCAGCATACATTTTTTATTCGCTATTAAAAATTACATAAACCATGACACTAACCCGAATTAACCAGTATTTTTTTTCTTAAATTCTGAGATTAAATAAAATAACATATTTTTGTATTTCTTTTGGTTTATGGGATCGCCCTGCTGTTCAGGAGGCATGTTCCCATATGGCAACGCTGTGAAAAAAATTAAATGAAATACACATTTTAGATTTTGAAATAAAATATGTTAGGTAGTAAAATTGAGCAACAGATGAAAAATTGATAAAAAGCATTTAAATAATGGAACACAATATTAATGCTTGTAATAAGAATCAAAACAGCGTATGTGTCCTTTTTGATACACATAGTTCTGTCAATTGTTTTACGATAATCGCCAGCACATTTTCGTTTTTCTGCACAGAATTTATAAAGTGTCTTAATATTATCATAGCCTAAAGCTTCTGAGAGGGATCTTTTACATTTTATATTTCGAGTAGATTGGGTGCCATAATGACCACAATAATATATAGCAATTTGTCTACGAAATTCCAATTGAAGCGTTTCCGGAGACATGGCTCATTCAACAATTATCTGTTCAAGATTAGTAAATTGAGCACAATACTTCCAGGAATACAAATCGTCAAATTCTGAAATTGACATCAAAGCAATAATAGCGTTTATCAAGGACATAGATCTGCAATTCTGAGATAAACGGTGAAGTACAATAGATCTTAAGAGGTCCTATAGAACTCCCCAATTTACAAAAAAAAAAAATATGAATACATCAAGAAGTCATGTAAATATACAGTTCCACTATTTCTAACCTTGAATCCCAACCCGATATAAACTAATAATCTCATTATATACGCTACTTATCTACTTATTATATTCGCAAATAGGATATGGACGTAGATATTTTTTTAAAACGGTAGATAAACTACTTAAATCTCCAATTTCATCTAGTAGTTCAATAAGATTTAGGCACATCCGATAAAATCTCTTCTAAATAATCGAATGCTTTCTTTTAGTGTTAATCTTCTATAAAATCACAAAAACAAATCACATACAATAATATACTCTGAATAAATGTTTTCTATAATAGATTAGCGCAGTGTAGCCATATGGTCGACCGTATTTCGAAATAATACAGTTTAACATTTTTTAAAGTTCATTTTTAATTTCCAAATTTTGCAATAGTCCAAAATGAAGGCCACTTATGGTGCCACCATTTTCAATTACATTTATTTTTCGGTCGAATTTGATTGATTCACAATCAGGAACGTGTTATTTTATATTTTTGATGATCATTATTAAGGAGGTTGAGAAACCATATTGCATTAGATTATAAATTAAGCCATCCAACAAAATTGAGTTGAATGCCTTTTTTAAATCTATATTAAACACGTGCCAATGCCAAAAATTTTATTAAAAACCAACAGTTATTGGAAGTTAATTTAGTGATGGTGAGATTGGTATCATGTTTATATCTAAAACCCAACTGGTTTTGGGGTATAATACTACGCAAGTTAGCTATATAATAAACTTTATCATAGATTAAATTTTCAAAAACTTTCCCAGTATTTGGCTTCAGGTTGCTCAGATTGTATAATTCAAGTCTGTGAATATAGTAATATTGTTGTTTGGACTATAAATTACTTTTGTTGCAACCATATTATATTTCATTTAACCATTCAAGAAACTTCTAAGCTCTATATATTTGGTATTTTTGTATTTTGTGTTTATTTGCTCTAAAAGATTCAAAAATTTTAAAAACTAAGTAATAGATAGCTATATTTTAAATTTAATTTATACAAAAGCAATTAATTAATACAAAAATGTAAGAAAAAGTAATAGTACATTATGTATCAAATTTAGAACTAAAAAAAAAAAAATATATTGAAACTTATTATTTATAGTTCAATAAGCAATAAAAAGAGAAATAATAAAAATTATCCTAATAACATCACATTCTTTCATTCATTAATAAATCTTAAACTAATTTAAATTTATTTTTTCTTGTTTTTTTTATT
Organism: Argyra leucocephala; assembly: GCA_963942445.1. Classification (NCBI taxonomy): domain Eukaryota; kingdom Metazoa; phylum Arthropoda; class Insecta; order Diptera; family Dolichopodidae; genus Argyra; species Argyra leucocephala. Next base: position 67,786,955 of record OZ012680.1, read on the forward strand.
ATAATGTAGGTTTTGTTTTACTTTATTATGGTAAGATATATTATGTTTTTATTTTATTTTTGATGTTTCTTGAATCACAAATTTTTATTTCTAGAGGTGATTTGGTAAATATGTTGATAGACGTATTATAGATTCCAACTATATTACTGTTTTTATTTAATTTTATAGTTGAACCAAACATTTTTTTTTACTCAGTGTACGTCTGTATGATATTTTGAAATCATGACAACCTTATTTTAATACCTAAATTACAATATATTTTCTTTATATCTAGAAAAGAAAAGAAAATATTCTAGATTACTAGAACTTACTAGATATTCTCAAAAGTTGCCAGATAATTTCAAAAAAATTCAAATTTAAAAAATTTTCTGAATTTAAAAAGAATAAATTTAAAAATTTTATTTAAGAAAAAAATTCTTAACACACAAAAAAAAAAATATTAAAAAAACAATTTACATTTTCATTAAAATGAACGAAACGAAATCAGCAACATTCTCTCTCGAACATCGTGTAATTAAATTTTCTGATAAAAATGAAATTTTATGAAAAAATTTTTGTTAAAGAAAATAAAAACTGTGAACCAGAAAAACCAATTTTTGTTTAAATTTTTATTATTTTTTTTTTTTTTAATTTTTACTTTTTTTTATATCCTTTAAAAATTGTTAACAAAAAAAGGTATTCTTTTTTTTTGGTTTTAAATTATTAGAAAGAAAAAAAATTGTTTTTTTCCTTTTTTTCGGTATAAAACAGTAAAATTCCTTAATTAAAAACTAATAAAAGTCCGCTTTAACGTAAAATAAATGACGAAATATAAGGCAATGAAAAAATTTTCTTTTTTTATTAATATTAATTATGAATACCGATAATGTAATTACAAAAATATAAATAAAAAATTACAAAAACCTCAAAAGTAAAAAAAATATTAAATATTCTTTTATTTAAATTTTACATAAATTAATGGAAAAATATTTAAAAAAAAAACATTTTTTTTAAATGTTTATAATATTTTCAGGGTAGAAAAAATACTATTTATAAAATTCGGAATTTTGTAGTTTCAATTCAGTAAGTAAAAAACGAAGTACACACATACATACATATTATTAAAAATACATGCGATTCTCAGAAATAATTTTCTTTTATATTCTTGATCCTATTAGCAAAATATTTGTAAAATATCGCGTTGTATTATTTTGTAAAAGAAATTTAAGGAACCTATGTAATTTCGAAAAATTTCATTCAAATTCAATGAACCTTGAAAAATGTTCGATGTAAATTAATTTAATAAATGTAATTGAGCAATTTTACATATTATTTTATAGATATAAAGACTCAAATTGAACTCAATGTTAACTTAATGCAGTAAATTTGATTTACGATACATATTTGAGAGAAAAGTATTTGGATAAGAACTATGATTATTATGATGAAACTGATTATTGATTATTCATAATGTGCTACTATCACAAGCCTGTATTTCATTTGCCTGTATTTTCATTTGTCAAACAGTGTCACGCTTTTAAAAACATATTTCCTAAATTCGTTCTTAATTTAATAAGAATACAGATATTCAATCCATATTTCGCAATCTATATGACCTTGTGTTTCCATTATCGAACCTAATAAAACGTGTTATTTATTGAATTAAAACCGTTTGTGTGACATAGTTTCTCTATGATAGGAAGATTGTTTGTTTTCCACAATAAAGTAGTATGTTGCAAATCATTTCAAGTGACACCAGCAGCAATCTTAAATCGATATATGAATCTAATTTCGTTTATGTAAAATCTTTCCACACCTTTTGTTTTTTGGTAGGATAATTTCTTTGTAATCTTCAAAAACAGATTTGCCTTTTCTGTTTGTTTTAGAAACAATTATGAAAAGTGATTTCTGAATGTAAAAACTTGTGAAATACTTCAACTGAGTAAACATTTTTGTCAATTGGATGCCACCGTATAGTCGTAAAATGTTATAAGCACGAATTTTATCGGTTGGTGAATCTGTTTTTGACCATTTTGTAAGATATTTTCCATAAAAATACAAATCATGTTGTAACATTGGCAATTCACCTCCATGAACAACTGGTGTTGTTTCTGCGGAAATTGTTGCTTGTTCCAAATGTTGTGGTTAAGGACGTAGTGCTCTTGATTGAAAAACTCTACCCACTTGAACAACAACATTTTTAACTTCATCTTGTTTATCTTCTTCATCTCCTTCATCATTCTTTGGAATACTAGAATTAATTTCAATTAGCATTTCTTCTTCTGCATCTGTTGCTTCACCAGGTTCATAATCATCAGCGATATTTAGATCATTGTCTTCACATGGTACTTCCTCAACTTCATCTTCGTGCAATCGATTGTTGAAATATTGCACGACTTTGTCTAAGATTGTAAGCCATATCTTTTTCATCGTCGAAAAAAATTTTTGTCAATTGAACCGCCACCGTGTTGTCGTAAAATGTTATAAGCACGAATTTACCGGTTGGTGGATCTCTTTTTGACCATTTTGTAAGATTTTTTCCATATGTTGTAATATTGGTAATTCGCTTCCAAAACTACTGCTGGCGTTTCTGCGGAAATTGTTACTTGTTCTAAATGCTTTGGTTGACAACGTAGAGCTCTTGATTAGAAAACTCTATCAATAGAAAATAATTGAAAACAATTCACTTAAAACTATAAAACTGTATTCAAAATACTCTAAAATTGCAAAAACTATACTTTTCGGGCTGAATTAAATCTAAAAAAAATACTCTTTTCTATGATGATAGACAGCTTACTAACTAACAGATCAGCATTCACTTTAAACTGTTAAATGCTAATAAAATATAAAAAGACAAAAAAAAATTAAAAAATCATGAATTTTGTATGAAATTGTATGAAATTATACCATGGTCTGGCCAGACCATAGGGGTACCAGAATGGATATACACAAAAAATATATTACCGTTTTTTTATATACATATATATATAAAATATACTTCTTTTACTTTACTGTGTGTAGAATTGTTCAGTTTAGGAATTCATGAAATATAAGCTCGAAACAATAAAAATTAAGTACATAAAATTAAGTTCAAAATTCGATATGGTCTGGCCAGAACTGGGTGCTCGCACAAGTAACCCTTGTGTCTTTTTTACTATTCTACCACTAAACTTCATCAAAAATTCAACATGGAAACCATTGATAATAGAATTTAATTTTAACTAATTTACAGTTTTCTGATAATACTATAATTAAAAAGTTATATCAATTATTATTAGACAACTAATAATTAAATAGTTAGTATGTATAAGTAGGTATAAGAATTAGATTAATCTTCTTCACAAAACGTTCTTGCTTTTCCCTTTCGTTGTAAAATTTCTAGTAATTTAAATTAAATGTTATAAATCCAATATAAAAGTCACAGTTTAAAAGACACTTGAATGAAGTCTAAGCTCCTGAAAATTTTGGGAAAATATAATATCTATGTTTTAAGGAAACTATGTATATGTTAAAGAAATAAAACGTTATTATTATGTATTTTCATTTACCTCAATTTGTCAGAATTATTTGACTGTGTCTCACTTAATTGCATTGTTGTAGGATGTGTAAAATAGTGATTGTGGAATTCCTGCGAAATTAGTATATGAGAGCTTAGATATTTTTATGAGGTGTTCATTAGTGAAATTTCCAAGTCTGACACGAATGTAGCCGATTTTCCCAAATATCCTTGTGGGCTCAATATTATTTGCTTGATGCACAATTTTTTTCTATGATTGGGTTGGCAATAGATGTGAATATTAATAAATTAGCTAGAACTAGTAAAAATTTATGAATTAATGCTACAATATTTCCCTTCAGAACTCTTACTTACTTCCGCCGGAAATTATAAACTCACAGAAGTTTGGTGGAGTATTTTTTTTAAAATGCAGATGATAAACACTCAGTAATATTTGAATACTGGCATGCAGGTTTTAATTTTATGAAAATGTATAAAAAAACAAATGTCAACAACTTATAAATAAGATAAATTTTTATTAAAAAAGTAATATAAATAATAATAATAATATGTTATTAACTTTTCTTATACCTTGGATTACATATAGATTTGGGTTAAGCTAGGAATGATATTATGATATATATATTTTATCAATAAATTAATTACTTTCTGTCTATAACTTGAACTTTTGTATATTACGTATTAAATATGAATTTTTTCATTCTTCATTTTGCTTATATTATTTACTCTCTTAAATCTCTTAATATAATATATTATGTATATATTATGAGTATGAAATTAGAGTAAACATTTTGACAAATTTGATTGCACAATTTTTGTTATTTATTATTAATATTAGATATAAAATTGCAATATTGAAAAATATAAGAAAATAAATTGAAAAAAAAAAAATAAATAAATAAAATCTTTCATGTGTACATCTCATTGCATGTTGCTTGATAGTGAAGGAGATTTATAACCTCAAAATTTACTATGTCAGTTATTTTTTAACATAACAAATCCTGAATACGATATAAACAATTCTGTTGATTGTTGATTCTGTTGATGATGACGATGCTGATGCATGTGATGATGATGTTTACAATATATTTCTTGGTAATGTAAATGGTTATGTTGAATGATGGTGATGATAATGATAATGATCATTCAACATTTTTCTTTTAAATTCTTGTATATAAATACATTATGTACATACATTACAAATACACTATATATATAATATAAATGTAGATATAAGACTATATATAATACAGATCTATGATGAATATATGTTATTATATTAGTAATATATAATATTACTATATTTGTCGACATGGAATTGTTGACGAAGATTAATGAAGCATAAAAACATAACAGACAGGAAATTTTATGAATTTGTTTTTTTTTTTAATTTTTGCATTCGTCTTGAGCATAAGCACAATATATAAAATACAAAATTAATGTGAAAATGTGGTATAATCTGTGAAGAACAGTGATTTTTTCAATATTGGATTAGAATATATTAAATTTAATAGGAATAGATTAGATTATAATTTGAAATATTCCAAGAATGTCTATGATCGTTCAAGATATTACAGTATACTTGTATTAATTTCTACTATTTGAATTAAATAAAAAAACAAACCGAAAGAATCCAAGGGAATCTAATTTTTCTACCACAGATGATTATCACTATTGACCTCACTGGTCTAAATGTGTCAGTATATTGCCAGTATCTACTATCTGCTACAGATGATGAGTCGAATGACACTCACTATAATACATGAAATGGCTCTTCTGAAGTAAGTGTTGTACCCGTGTATGACTAAATGACTATATATCTCAAGGATATCTGGTATTTTCAGTTTTTCAAAAATATAATGATGGCGTAAAAGACAAGAAGCACATTTGAAAGCATCCTTATTAATTTAATCATTTTATATATATAAACCGTTATATCTGTTCATCAACTACATATAATATATATTCAATTTTTATATGTGGTAAGATAACGGTCTGAAAAATACGTTTACTTGATGATGATAGGCGCTGCCGTTATGGAAATATTGTTGTTCAAATTTGATAATTTAAAAAAAAAACTATTTTATCTTAAAAACTAAATATCCTAAAATCTTACCAAAAAAATAATCCGTACTTATAAAAAAGGAAATCATAATTTAGTAATATAATCTTCTAGAAATTTCCAAATCATAAAATATGCTCACTGCTGTTAAAAACCAAAAAGCGAATATTTGTTTGATATTTCAGAGATGAGGGAACTTAAAATTGTTTTGTTTTTTTTTCTCATAGTATGAGCAAAATTACTCTTTGGGGCTTTCTCGTCATATTGAAAACGTTTAAGAAAACTTCTACGAGATGAACTATCTATGTATATATAATTTATGATAAAATTTAAAGAAACGTAACAAAAATGTCGGTAAATTTGCGCCCATTAATCATGCCGTACATTTGCCATATCTGCATCGCTTCTAAGCCAGCGTTTCTGAAAAGGTGATATATTCGATGCTGCAAAAAACACACCCAAATGTACAGATTTTCTTAGCCACTTGCTTACTTCCCTGCAAAATCTATCAAGCTTTCATACGACCCACAATTCAGTATAATTCTGCCATATGGACTGGCGCTTCTGTCAATGCATAAAACATTTGGATAAAATCCAAAAACTGGCTATTCGTTTTATCAATGACTCAAATGTTACTGCTCTTCTTGCTCCTCTTGGAAATCGTCGTATAGCAGGAGGTCTCTTCCTTTTTTACAGATATCTCTTAGGCGCGGATACATAGGCTTACAGGAAATCATATACGCATTACGTCCACTTAAGAAGGGAAGCATCTTCTGACAAAGAAACACGAAGTTCAGCATGTGTTCATGCCTACACCGCAGAAGGTCAAATTGTGGAAATTCGTTTATAACCTCAACATCCCAAATGTGGAACCAAATTCCACCTTATGTGTTCCCTAAGCATAATCAATACAATATTTATGATCTACACACAAATTCAAGACGAACATCTTCGTTCGTAATTGTCCTCCTTCCCTTTTAGCTTACCTTTCCCTTTGCGAACTTTCATTTCCCACCCTGGTCAAACGTACCAATCGGTACAAAAGGTGTTATACATATTATATGTTTTGACTATGTATAAAAAAAACATAATTTAGTTATATCTATTTTTCTTTTAAATTATGTAAAGAAGGCATTGCTTCAATTATCATATTTTCGCAGATATAGTAGATATTTTTCATATATGATTTTTCACTTCGATTTTCAAGGTTAAATTTCAAAATAGACCATCTGTGTTGAACAATTTTTTTCCTAAAATATAGAAATCAGGAATACATGTGACATATTCTATATACTATGTTTTATTGAAGTCGAAATATGCGAAAAAACTAGGGAGACTACGTAAATATAGAATGGCAGAAGGTCGACTGGCGAAGGAAGATATTAATGGCCAAATTAATATCAAACATCTACCAAGAAGACCTCCGAAAAGATGGTGTAAATGCTGGATATCATCACAAAATCCTGGATAAGATTATGTTGAAAAAACCGCCACTAAATTTATAAAACAAGAAGAACAAAAAGAATAATATTTGGATTAATATGATTGTGTCGCATTAGGGCATAACTAAATTATTAAAATGAAAATTTAATGATTTTCAAACAAACCAAAATAATTTCTTCAATTAATAAAATTTATTTCTTCTTAGAAACTATTTATGAAGTTTTTCATTGTATTAAATTATAACTATAATCATTATAAATTATTTTTCTTAAACCTAGGTACATAATAATAATAAAAATTGCGACAAAATTGAATAAAATTATTCTCAAAGGATGTAAAATTGTGTAAATTAAGCTCTTAAACTTTAACAATTTATTAAAGTTTTATTCACTATTTTTCGTTTTTTTTTATTTTAATATATTTTATTGTTTTCAATTTATAAAGAACACTTCTTTTTCTCTATTTTTCCAAAAATTATTTTTTTTTCTGCATTAAAAAAATTTAAACAACAACAAAAAAAACTACTTTACCTTAAACCGATTGAATTTTTTCGTTTATCTTCCTTTTTGCGTTTTTAATTCAATTTTTATTTTTTTCTTGTTTTTAGACTTTATTATACATCCGTCCGAATACGGAAGAACCATTTATCCTAAAACTGTACCGAAAATGGAAAAAATAATATATCAAAAAAAAAAAAAAAAAACAATAAAAAAAAATATTGTGAAATCCTCGTTTTTATGTTCATCGCATAAATCTATGTGAATTTTTATATTTTATTACAAGGACTTTTTATCATTATTATAAGGACATGATACAAAAAAAATAAATAAAAATAATAATATGAAAATCAAAAGATGAAGTAAAAGAAGAAGTAAAACCATGTTTCAGGGGCTCATAGAACAAAAATTATAATTTATGCGGTCATGCAATGTAATTTATATAAAAAAAATTACCAAAACCTGGACACTGTATTTTTTTAAATTCCTTTAATGCTGTTACTTAACCTGAACTAACCTATAAGGTTATAAGTTTTCATACTGTTTGTATAACCATAACATTACATCTGAATTGAAAATAAACTACACACATTTAAGAAAATATATTTAGAATAGTCAATTTTGGTTTTATCCATATTATTTTTAATATTACTTTTATTTTTATTAATTTAGGTCAAAGTTAAATAGTACATAAGTAGCTACATAGGTAAATAAATAGTTAAATTATTTAAAAAAAATATGAGTATTTTTTAATAAAATGTTTAAAGTATATAAAAAGTATTACATAAGTGTTTATTGCATAATTGAAATGAAATTTGTATGTGTAGGTATTATTTTTACTAAAAATATTTGATTACTTAATACACAATGTGTGAAAAATAATCAGTAGAGACAGAATGTTATTATTGCGTTATTCAGTGTTTTGAAAATCAGAAACACTTTTACAATCCAATTTGTTTTCTCTCATTATTTTGAGGCTTTACAGTCAAATTAAAATCTTAATAATTATACAAATGAATAAAAAAAAGTACTGAATTACGACGAAAAGACAATATCACAACAGCTATACTTGTAAATTTTATTATAACTAGTGAATCCCCTGTGCAATTGTACAGAAGCAGTTCTTTCAGGCACAATTTTATATAAAAAGAAATATTTGTTTTGGTATATTGTAGTTGTTTTCTGAATCGCTTGATTCTTGAAATATATATATATACTATACTTTATAATGAATTCAAAATATAATACATATTCTTTATAATGAAATGAATACTAATTTCAATATAAATTAACACAATAAAATCCTATTACTCTCAACGGAGTAAATCGATAAGTCAGTGTTTTCTCATAAGATATTAAAGTGGGTCTTAGGATTTTATCGTAGAATATATTCTGAAACGTGTTTTAACAATTAATTCGTCAGATTTGCTTCTTTACATAATCAAAAAATATTTGTCATTAAAGACAGCCATTAATTTAGACGGACTAAGATAGTGTAGTGGCTATGTTATCCACTATGTTATGTAATGGCAAAAGGATAATTTCGAGTTCGAATCCCGCTTATGTCATAAATGTATTACATACAAAGTTTTTCAATTATTCTTTGAAATTAATTTGGAATTAAAATAAAATTGAACTTTGCTATTATGAAAGCAAAGTTTTACTCTACAATAGATCTGTGTCGTTCAAATGCAAACATCAATAAATACATATTAAGCCATTCTGAGAAAAACGTGAAAAACCTATAACATATTTTTTAAAAATAGACTTCAGATTTCTTTTTTTTAATTTATAATGGATAGCATATTTAACAATAATAAAGAAAAAAAATAGCGTAACTCATTGGATTTAAGCATAATATTAATTTGAAATTTTGTAAATATCGGGTTTGGAAATGAACACAAATTTGTATCGGGATTTGCATTTTATATATATTGCAATTTATCGGGGTTTGATCTTAACAACTCACATTAAGTGTATTAAGTGCATTAAGAAAAACTGTTTTTTTTATATCGGAAGAATGTTTAAAAATAAACGGTGACATCGTAAATGTCTTAAAAAAAACTTCAACCTGATATAATGTAAAAAAACTAAGTTTTCAATGTTATCTGTAAAATAAATTGACAACATTGTGAAATTAGAGCTTTCTGAGACATTGTGTTTTAATTCATTTGTGATCAAGCAAAATGAACAGATAGTTTTTATTAACACTGTACAACATTGGGTTTTTAAAAAAATTTGTAAACCAAAATACCTGTCAAACCGGTCGCGGAGACATTTAAGTTTTTCTCCTTTTGAAATTCGAATTGGATGATTTTTACTCATCATTTTCTAACATGATTTTAGGGAAATTTTTGTATAAATGACATTGATAATATTTTAAAAAATATTAATCACCTTTATCTTAAAACACGTCTTTTTTCAATAAAAAATAACTTTGCATTAACATTTATTTAAATTTTCAAAAATATTATTTGTCAAATTTTGGCGCCAAAGTATTTAATTTAATTTAATCACATCAACTTTCGCAAAAAACCAGTTAAAATATACTTTAATATATCGGTTTTTGCTATAGAACCATTTCAACATGTAAATATCGAGTCTTGAATTTAATTGTTTTTGCAAATTAAACCTAAATTTTAAAAAAGAAAAAAGACTTGAAATTATCGGGATTTGATTCAGTTAAGGTATAAATAAGGTTATAGATCTACAAATTACGCGTTTTTTGATATGCATATGTCAAAATTTTTGTCAAATGTAGTTATCGATGTTTGCATTTGAACGACACAATTGTAGTTTTCCACAATTAAATTGGCTGCTATACCAATGTAATATTATTGTCTATGTCTTGTAGATATCATTGGAATATACGTTGAAGCAGTTAGGATTTTAATCGTTCAGTCTCGAAATTATAAAAATAAATAATGTGATCATTTTAATGTGAGTGTATTTTATTTATTCCATATTTTTTTACTTCTTTAGTGAGGAAATTTATTTGAACTTTTTTATTACCTATGTACCACAGAGTGTTAACAATTCATTTTTAAATATTTAACAACGCCATCATTGAAGGCCGTAAAATATATAATTGTATATTAATTATTACTCCTATTTCTTATTTTTGGTTTGTTGGTATTTAATTGTAAATATTTTTTTTTATTTTTGGTTTTGTGGAATGCGTAACTATTTGAAAAGTTTTAAGTATTCCCCACCCTTTTGCATATTTTTATTTTTGTCTAATAATTTTTAAACTTGCTAATAATTTACTATTCAACTATTCTTGGTTTTTTACTGTCCACATCGTTCATCTTGTATATTAAGACTTTGACATTTAAGTGGTTTCTTTCTTTATTTATTCAGGATCATGTTCACAAATTACGAATTTTGAAGAACGTTTCTGATATTTTCACGAAGTGAATCTCTCAATGTAACTGGTAATCTTTTTTCAATCCAGTTTGAAGTGAAATCAAAGCTTAATATTTCAACAAAGTCCCTCCTGTCCAAAGCTTTTTGGCCTTTGGCCGGTTCATTATGGCAGTAAATTATATTAGAATTTACAAATTCCATATTGAGTATACCTTGAAAAACTTTCATACGCCATCTATTTCTTTTTCAACTGCATGACACGAATCATCAAATGTGTCGCCAACCCCACCACACGCGTCTTCTTCGTTGCTTTGAACATCATCTTCAAACTGATCGTTTGTTTTCTCTTTCAATCTCAGTATCTGACGGTATATAATCTTCTTCCGAAGTACGTAAAATATTTTCATTAATGAAGCCATTACGATAAAATTGGTAAAATTATGTAGCACTAACAAATTATCAATATTTATAATATCGCAAAATAAACCACAATCAAAAAATAAACAAAAAAAAAATCATAAAAAATAAACATGTCAGTAGGCCTATTTTTCTCAGTTGTGCTTTAACTTATCGTAAAACCAAAACCGTCATACGCTAGAGCAGAATAACAACAACTGAAAATATAAGAGAAAATTAAACATCAAATGACATGCAAAATGCAACGGTTAATAAGAGACAAAATATTTATTTTTATATCTCATTTCGACGTAGATTATTCTTCTATGGTTAGATAGATAGATAGATAGATATAATATGATTCATTTATTCATATTACACAAAATAATAAGAATAAATATAGGATCATTCTGTGGTAGAATGAAACTACAAAAAAAAAATACAATATAACATATTATAAAATTATAAAATATAAAAAGGATTCGAATAGTTTTCTATCACCATATCAAAAACAAAAAAGTAATATGAAATTTATAAAAATTATTTTAATTCTTTTTTATTATAGATCGTTTACTAAATTTTCTGGTACACATAATACATATTATATGATTAAACATAACATGAGCATGCACTCAATTTATACAATCCAAAAATACTTCAAAGTAAGTTAGTGCACAATTTAGAATACATAATGAAAATAATAAAGAAAAATAAAACTATTGAAAAATAAATGTGCTATAACAGAAAAAAAAATGTTAGAACAGTTAAGGTAAATAGATGTACAGTAATACATATATAAGTTGCATAAAATATATTACGTTATTCAGACAGGTAAACATGTTTTTAGCAGATTTAAGTACCTAAGTAAAATTTATTGTTATTATTTTATTTTATTTGCAAAAACATTGAGAAATAATAAAAGAGGTGATTTTAATAGACTGAATAGAGTACCTAGTTATGAAAACTACAAATAAAAAATGAGAATATTTAGAATAAGAAATTTACCTGAAATATCTTACATATATTTTTTCATCTACGGTAATGTTTTAGTCAAATTTATTAAAGTTTTATGAACAAAAAAATGATTTGAATTAAAATAATAAAATAGAAAAAATTAGTTGTTCGCAATGTTCGATGACTGGATGTTTATTCATTCAAGTGAATGAAAATATTATAGATATTTCGTAAGTAAGTTATGTATTTTATTTTGCTTGAACCCTAATTTGAACTTATTGTTTTATACAACCTCATCCGCTTTTCATATAAAACTGTCAATATTGAAACCGTTATATCTATTGGTCTATAAGATTCGTGAACTTCTATAAAAAAAATGTATTGCTTTACTTAAAATGGATATAATTAATATAGTTGCATCCACCACCTTCTGCCGAAAAAACTATCACTATTGTGGTACATACCACACTAAAAAACGATGGAATTTCTCAGCAGGATACTAAAATATACTTTTCTTAAATTAAGTAATATAATAACTATAGAAAAATTGCTTATTCTAAAATAATAACAATACTACTTTTGAACTCATTTAAACCTTATTTTTTTGCTGTGACATATGCAAACATATTAGCCACTCATTCAAATCACAACCGACAATAATGATGATAATACACATTTAGCATATCTTATATAGCACACAAGATGAACGGTGGTGAGTAAAAAAGCAAGAATAATTGAATAATAAATTAATTACGCCACAAAAATATTAAAATTTTAGCAAGTTTTTGGTGCAGAATACTTAAAACATTTCAATTATTTACACCAAATAAATGACGGTTATTTCCAAGTTGAGGCGACATCTATACTCTTAAAGAAAATTCAATCCTGGACAATTTTTAAAAAGGCTTCCTAAAAATTCTGTTATTTTAAATAAACAAACAAACTTATAGAAAAAAGTACAAGAACAAAAACTCAAACAAAAATTGAAAACAAAACAGAAAAACAAAAATCAAATCAGATAGATCATACCTACTCTTCAAAAATGATATAATAAATGTTAGTTCATTTGCTTCTGCTATTTAAAAAAAATATGTACAGTAAAAGACGGTCATAGTCATTCGCTAAATTTCAATAATATTTCTGACTATAACCGTTTTGTGACTTAGGCGTAGTCAAAAAAAAAATTGCATCTTTATAAACAAAATCAAATTCAACAAAATATCTTTTGTATAACAGTTTTAAACTTTATTTTATTTATAAATAGCACTTCTGTAATATAATAACAAAGTATGCATATCTGTAATAAAGAACAAAAAAAGACTATAATATAAATCATTTTTTTTAATAAAATAACTGTATAAAATAATTAACTGTATAACTATATAACTCAAAATAATAAACTAATTAATTTGACTTATTTTTTTTGTTTTATTGAAAAAATTGGCATTATATTTTAATGACTATAAACGACATCGATTGTATGAACTTATGAAGTTTATTACTTTCTTTCAAGCAAATTATTGACTATTGCTATAACAGAATTATTGTGATTACAAACGTTTTTGACTATAAACGAATTAAAATACATCGATCTACTTCGTTGAGAGTAATGGGATTTAATAGTGTTAAGTTATATTGAATTTAGTATTAATTTCGTCATAAAGTATCAGGAATTATACCTCAATTTCATTATATATATATTCAATAATCAAGCGATTTAGCAAACAACTACAATTACACCAAAACAAATATTTTTTTTTTATATAAAAGCGTACCAGAAAGAACTGCTTCTGTGCAATTGCACAGGGGATTCACTAGTTTGTTTATAAAATTTTAGAGCAAAAATTAAGCATGTAAAATTATACTGAAAAATAAAGGTAGTGCTTTTTCTGAATTAAAAATAAAAATAACTGTTTCTATTTTGTTTTTAATCTGAACAACATTTTTTTATCTATATTAGCAATTCTTTATTTTAATCTACAAAAATTGATATTTTAAAAAATAAGCCATCCTGAAAATATGTTAATCCACCCACTTATTATTTTCTGTTAATCTGCTGATACACTTCATAATCCAATTTTACTAAAGGTTTTTCAAATAGCTATGATACAATGTAAAATATTTAAACTTTTAAGCGACACTGCATATTATTTTTGATATTATTATTATGTCATTTGTTTTCGGTAGGTTATGCAATTTAACCATGGAAAAATACACACTTAAACAACGTTTAGAAATTGTTACTCTTGAACAACTTGAAAATGATGAACACTTTTATCGAAAAATTTTATTCACTAATGAAGCTCATTTTTGTTTAAATGGTTATGTAGGCAAACATGATTGTAGTATTTGGAGTGCTGAAAATCCACACAAAACTGTTCAGACACCATAACATCCAGATAAAGTCACTGTCTGGTAAAGTCACTGTGTTCTTACACAATTCATGCTGTTGGAGTGATTGGTCCATATTTCTTTGAAGAAAATGGTAGATGAGAACGATACACAGGAGAACGATACAGAACAATGTTAAATGCATTTTTTTCATGCTGTTCTTGAGAATAATTTGCAGGATATATGGTTTCAATAAGACAATGCCACCTGCACGCAACACCTTAATAATCGATCGATTTCTAACAAAATTTGGTGATGAAATTATCTCAAGCAATAGTCCAGTTAATTATCTTCCCAGGTCATGTGATTATCACCTTGTGATTTCTTACTTTGGGGATATGTTAAGTCACAAGCTTATGCTGATAATCCAATAACAATTGAGCAATTAACGTGAAAATTATGTGAAAATGTGATGGAAAATTGGTTTAATAGAATGCAGTACGTACAGAGAAGTCATGGTGGTCATTTGAATGATGTTGTTCTCTAATGGCATAATGTAAACTTTCAAATATAAAAAATGTTGTGTCTCAATGAATAATTTATGTGTTTTTTTTTTAAATTATATCATCCCTATTGGAAAACTCTTTATTTATCTAACTTTATTCATAATATAGCAGCAATATACGAGATAATTAGTCTGCTATGCGCTGCAATCTAGTAAAATACATATTAAAAATCTAATACTCAGTACTTCTTAAATCTATTGACTGCTTTAGATGGAGGTAAAAAAATATTCTTTAAATTTTAAGTTCTGAATTTTGATATCCTTAAGTACCACTAAATGTTCAATTACTATAATAACGAATAAGTTAAAGACCAAATAGTATTTTGGGTACCGAAAAAAAAAGTTTAATAATAACCAACCAAAGTACGTGAAACAATTTATAACAACAAAATATAAAATATAATTTAAGAACATAAAACTAAAAGTTAAAATATTTTCTGAATGCAAGCCATTTAAAATTTCATAAATAGTCTCAAATTCCTGACAGAAATTTTATTTTAATCTCCGTTAAAGTTTTTTTTTTTGTTTTTTTATTTTTTAACTATACTACGACGCTTTATACAAAGAACTCTTGCTGTGAAACTACAGTAATTGTATATTGTTTTCAAATTTTAAACGGAAGCTTAAATTTACTATAATATTTTCTAGAATGTATCTACTATCCTTAAGGCTAAATACGTTTATTTTCATTTTTACTTTTTTGAATTGATTCTGCAAAAAAAAAAAATTTAAAAAAAATAATAAAACAAAAAAAAATATTTTAGTTTAAATAACTTTTATAAAAACAAAACGAAAAAAAAAATGGTTGAATATGTTGAATTCAGATTCGTTTAAAATTTCATTGTTAGTGTTTGTTATCTGTGATGACAATTTTTCTACATTGCTAGCATTTTTTTTTTCATTTATTTTTTTAATTGCGTTTTTTAACTTTTGTATAATCATATAGACATTCAGACTATTTATACCGCTTGTTATATGGTTTTCTATATTACACCTAAGTAATGTAGAAGAAGGCTTCTCGAAATATTACAAACAAAAATTTTCCATTTGAAATTCTGAAGCCTTGAATATCTGAAGCCCTATTGTGACGCTGTTATTGGTAGCTTTCACTCTGGAAAGTCAACAAGCGACCAGATGTTTGCACTTAGGCAAATCCTGAAGAAGACGCATGAGTTTCAAATCGATACACACCACCTATTTATAGATTTTAAGTCTGCATACGATAGTATATACCACAGCGAGCTGTATGGTGCTATATCGGAGTTCGGTGTAATATCCAAGCTTATCTGATTGTCAAAAATAACACTTGAAAACACAAGATGTGCTGTGGTGATTGGCAATAACACCTCTGACTTTTTTCAGACGTGTACCGGATTTCGATAAGGGGATGCACTATCAAGCTGAAATAACAATTGCGACCACAGACTACCAACGAAATTTGCTTCGCTCAACTATTTTCTGTCAAATGAAACACAATTTCAGTGAAACGAAAAATAAAAATAAACAAACAAAACAGAAAAGCAAATGGCGGAATTTCAAAATTGAAAAAATCATTTTGAATAATTTATTAATTTATTTGTAGCATCATCAGATCCAAATTCATCGCTAATAAATCTAAATTTATAGATGTATCTAAATAAAAATATAAATAATTATAAGTTGTAGAACATTATAAAACTTTTACAAAAACAGAACAATAATATTATAATATCAGATTTCAGAATAATTATTTTGTTTTTATTTTTTGATGTTTAAAAAGCTTATCAGAAATGTCAAATCCAACTACCAGTGAAAAAAATAGAAAATAGCCTTATAGCGATTGTAGTTGGAATTGTAAGCATATACATAAGAGCGTATGTATTTTAATTTTTTCGTCGCGAATTTTACGTCGGTAGTCGCAGTTATGTTTCCCACTTCATGCGACTTCTTCAATCTAGTGCTGAACGTATAGTGCGGAAGTAAACACTGTCGGTACTATATTTTTCAGATCTGTTCAACTACTACGACATTGACATCATCGCCAGATCACAACGGGTGGTCGTCGACGCCTTTACCCAGATTGAAGAAAAAGCGAAACGAAATGGGTCTTAAAGTAAATGAGCAAATATAATGTCCTCACAACATCATATTGGTTAAAACATCACTGCCGGCACATATAATTTCGAGGTAGTTCAGGAGCGTTACTCCCACATTTTTTTTTTTTTTTTTTTTATTAACTTTTTTTTATTTTGTTTACGATTTATAATGCCTTAACCTACAAAAAATTTTATAAAACAGGTTTTGATTACTTTTTATGTAATTAACATAAAGTTCGGTTTGCTCTTTGTTTGTTAATTTGTCTTCTTAAGTTTAGTTTAAAAAGGTAACAATTGTTATTTATACATTTCATGTATTGTGTTATTGCAAGTTTTTGGTAAAAATGATTGAAAAAACCAAATTAATTATTATGTTTGAATATAAAACTTAACCTACCTTATTCTAACTTAATCTACAAAAACTATTTACTAGGCTTTGTCTTTTGACAATAAGAGATTCTAGCTGTTGTTTAGCCACCAAAACTCTCGTTTTGTAAATGTATCTTTAAAAGGAATGCACATGTCGTATTTCATTGAGTCTCTGTTAATGTTGCCTGGAGTAAATTCTATTTTTTTATTCGTAGCCCGTCTATTATAATGAAATAATATAGGGACGAAATTTTGGCTTTGGATATAGCCTTTGCTATCTAGATAAATAAAATGTTCGGGTGCTATAAAACCCGTTTTTAATGTGCTTTCTATGTATTCCTCGTTATGGTAAAATACATGAGATATTAGACCATTTTCTGAGGTTTGTTGAGCTCTATTGAAATGATTCCTAATCAATTTTATAATAAAATTGTCAACCCTGTTTATTTTAGATTCATTATAAATATATCTATTTGAATAATAATGGATATATCCAGTTTCAGGCTTACGGGATTTGTTTATGCAAACCCTAATGCATTTTCTTTCAAATTTGCGTAATTGTTCCATTAGGCTACCACTGATATTGTACCAGATAGGAGCTGCGTACGTTAGAGTAGATCTTATTAGTGTTTGATAGGCTATCACTTTAATTCTTGTTTGTATAGTTTTATTGTAAAATAGGTTTTTGGAGGCCATGAATGCTTTGTTACCTTTTAAGACGGCGTTTTTAACTTGTTCTGCAAATTTTAGGTTTTGATCAAGAAGCACTCCCAAATACTTTACAGTTTTTTTATTTTTTATTTGTGTGTTACTTACTGTTTTTATTGTAAAGCTTTTCCAGTTTTTTTTTATGTTATAGTTTAGATTACTGTATGTGTCTCGAAATAGGATTGTTTCGCATTTATTAAGATTTATTTTTAAAAGCCATATTTTGCAGTAATCAACGGTTATGTTAAACATTTTCTGTACTTTATTTTGTACCATTTCTACAGCATTAGAGGCTGAGTAAAAAATTATATCGTCTGCAAAGGCTAATGTATAATTTATTCCTTTTATTCTGTCTAATAATTCTAATAGTTCTATCAAGTAGATTGAGAAAAGGATGGGTGAATTAACCGTTCCCTGTTGGAGTCCGTTTTTAATTGAAAAAATTTTTATTTTTATATCTGGAAAATTGGCTATATAGAATTTGTTATTGTTGATTAAATTATCTATTAAGTTAATTAGAGGTTTTGGGAATCCTAGTTTTAATAATTTATATATCAATCCATCTATCCAAACACTGTTGAAGGCCTTTTCCAGATCGATCAGGCAGGCTCCTACGGCAAATTTTTTATTAATGTTCCAACAGATATCTGACGTGAGTTTATTTATAGCATTTACGGTGCTATGTTTGTGTCTAAAACCGAACTGATTTTCTGGTATTATGTTGTTAGTATTTACAAATTTATTTATCATGTCGTTGATTAGCATTTCATAAACTTTACTTATATTGGGTAGCAAACTAATTGGTCTATAATTGCTTGGGTCTGTTGGTTCTTTTCCTGGTTTTTTGAACATAATAACTTTCGCTATCTTCCAGTTATTGGGGAAATAATTATTATTCAGTGCGTTATTAAATATTATTACATATTGTAGTATCATTTTTGGACTTAGGTTTTTTAGTACGATGTTCGGTATGTTATCTACCCCTGATGATGTTTTATTGTTTAGATTTGAAAATTTTGCATTAAGTTTTATTGAGTTAGTAAAATATTCATTAGTTGGATTTGAGGATTTATTTGAATTATTGAAGTTGCATATGGTTACGTTGTTTATTTGGTTTTGTTTGCAGTGTTGTCTAAGTGTGCTTACCTTCTCGGCAATTTCTTGATGAAAACGTCTATTTTGCGGAATGTCTATGTCATGAGTTCTTTCCAAGAATAAACTTAGAGTGTGGGTAATATCGTTTGGGCTATTTATTATTTGCTGGTTTGTTGAGTTAGTACTGTGGACATCAATATTTGCATTTGTATCTAACATTGTGGGATTAATTATTAAATATTTTATGTTGTCCTTTTTATGTTCGCGAAAAATTTTTTTAATTTCAGGAAACATATTTTTATTAGGAGAAATTTTTAAAATTCTGTTTTTCCAATAATTGTTAATTTCTATTTTAATTTGTTCTTTAATTAATATGTTTATATTTTTTAATAGACTTTTGAGAAGTATTATTTCTTGGCATGTAAAATTTAAATGTCTTTTATAGATTAAGTTGATGTCGTTTATCAGTTTACTTTTTTTGGCCATTAGAATTCTTATTTTATATGAATTATACTTATTTAGGTGACCCGTAGCTTTAGCTGTTGGAATAGTTTGTAGCATTGTGTTTTTTATAACAGTTTGAAGTTTTTCTATGTGGTAGTCTATGTTGTTTATTGACATATTAGTACTGTCTACTATTTTCAATGGGCTGTTTGTGTATTCTTTTATTAAATTTATGTCTAATGTTTTTTTGAACTTTTTCCAATTGGTTTTGTGAAAGATAAAAGCGTTGGTTTGTTCTGGAGGTTTAGGTGATAAATTTTCGTTTAATATTACAAAGTTAAATTTAATGGCGTTATGGTCACTCTCATACGGGATTGTTTCTATTCTATTGAATAGTTCTGGGGCTATGTTCGTAGATTCGATCCTTGCATCACATAATATTAAATCTAAATATGAATTACCTCGTGGATACGTTGGGGCGTTGGGTATTTGAATTTTACATTTGTAGGGTATCTTGTTAGTTTGAATCCAGTGTAGTAAGTTCCTACCTCTGTTATTGTTTGTTGCATTGCTCCAATGTTGGTGTTTAGCATTGAAATCTCCTGCTAGTATATAGTAGTTGTTGTTGTTACTTAAATCTAGAGTTTCGAAAATTTTATTCAAATCTTCTATAAATTTATTATTGTGAACATCAGGGGCATAAATTGAAATTATAATAAGCTTTTTGTTGTTTTTTAATTCTACGGAAATGGTACAACATTCAATACATTCAAGTTCATTTCCTATTTCTTTATTAATTATTTTATATTTTATATGACTTGAGATACAGATTGCTGTACCTCCTCCACCTCTTTGATTCTTTCTATCCTGCCTAATTAAGTCATAGTTATCTATTTTCAAATAGTGATTATCTTTCAATTTTGTTTCACACAAACACATAATATCTGGTTTATTATTTTCTAGAAAATGCATTAGGGAAAGCCTTTTATTATAAGAGACTAACGAATTAACATTCGCTGAAATCAGTTTAAATTTACATAATGTTGAGTTCATCAGGGCTAACCAAATCATAGATAAATTCTATTTTTCTAGAATTCTCATTTAACCTACTTTCTATTTGTTTAAACTTGTCATTAATTGATATAATATTTTTTTTAATATCTTCTAACAATAAATTTATATTACCATTATTTATATTTTGATTCGAGTCATTTGACCTTATATTAGTTTGGCTATTCCTGCTGGCAACACTGGAATATGATACATTAGGTTGGATAAAGTTTCGCATCATGTTATGTTTTAAATAGATTTTTTCTTTTATTTTATTCCTTACATCGTGGAGTTTTTCCAATTTTTCTTTATATTTAGGACAATTCTTGTAAGATGCAGGGTGTCCGGTTTCCTTGCATAGAGCGCACTTAAGGAGCTCTTTAAGATCGCCTTTTTTTATTTTGCATTCATTAGGTGCATGGCTCTCTCCACATTTTACGCACCTATATTCCATGTTACAATTGACTGCCGAGTGGGAGAAACGTTGGCATCTTTTACATTGTAGTATAGGTTCTTTATTAATTTTTTCCCATGTGACTATTTGGTTATCTATCGCATTTATTTTTCTGATGTCAGCGATTAAACTATTTGGTTCTGCTTGAATAATGTAATGTGGTAAAATTCTATTTTCTGCTATTGATTTTTTGGTTTGCAATCTGCTAACTTTTGAGAATTTCATATTTTCATTTTCAAAAGCTTTTAAGCATTCAAGAATTTCTTCGCATGAATAATTATTGTTTAAACCTTTTAACACCATAGTGATCTTTTTCTCTTCTATTGGGGTGTATGTATAAAAATTTGTGTTTGATTGTTTTAAAACATCACAAACCTTTTTAAAATCTTGTATGCTGCTTATATAAATAATGGAGCACGTGTCATTTATTTCTTTAATAAGAAAGATATTTATTTTTAAATTGATTTTTATTATTTTTTTTAGGTAATTAATGTCAGTGTTATAGACATTAATTGGGGGAACTTTTTTATTTTTTATGTCTGCTGATTTTTGATTATTTATGTTATTGTTGTTATTATTATTATTATTATTATTAATACTAGCAACATTATTATTGTTGTTGTTATTAATTTTATTATTATATATGTTATTTTCATTTATATTTTCTAAGTTATTACGATTAGTATTAGTGTTTTTATTGCTTTGCTCAACAGCATTTGAGTCGATATTCTTTTTTTTTTGTTTTTCTTTATTTTTTTTTGATAGCACTTCAATGAATTCTTCGAATTCTGACTTGTCTGTATTTTCTTTATCGGTATCAATGCTTGTATTTGTGTTGATTTCCGTTATTTCGTCGAGCTCTTCGAGCTCCATGAGAGCTTTAAAGCTATTCTCATTCTCACTAATATTTGTATTTGTATTTGAACTATTAACTGTTATTTGATTAATCAATTTTTTTAATTTTGAGATTTCACATTTAAGTTCATTATTTTCATGTTTCAACACTTCATTCTCACTGCATTTTTTTGTTTTATTTTTATTTTTTGTCATTATGTTTTTTTTTTTTGTTCTGCATAGAATTTTTTTTAATTTATAATTTATATGGTTTTTTAATTCATTATCCGATTTTGATTGCATAAGACAATCTCTTTATACGAGGCACTCCTAATTTAATATTTAAATATATTTTTCACAAAAGATATAGTTTTTTTTAATTTAATTTAATGTGTTTTTTTTTTTTTTTTTTTTTTTGATAAGCCGGATTGATTTACCACGTCCGTTCTCTACGAAAGGTTAAACTCGACTCCCGCGTTACTCCCACAAACGACATCACATGTGGAGGTACGGCGAAAAATAACCCTTGCAAATCGTTGCTGCTTCGGTTTGTCAAAACATCTCGAGTCAAAGCTCTTTTCTCGAAACACCAAAGTACAAATCTACAAAACGCTCATACTCCCGGTTTTGCTTTACGGATCAGAATCATGGACACTGCCGAAGGCAAATGAACATGCACTTGGTGTCTTCGAGAAGAAAATTCTTCGTCGGATATATTCTTCTGAAAACGACGATGGGGTCTGGAGGAGAAGATATAATGCCGAACTCTATAAACTGTGCAATAAGGTGAACGTAGTCACGTAAATTAAAGTCAAGAGACTACAATGGCTTCGGACACGTAGAACGGATGAATGAAAATGCTCCAGTCAAGAGAATCTTCGAATCCAGACCCGAAGGTACAAGACGTCGAGGCAGACCAAACCTTCGTTGGAAAGACAAAGTATCGGCAGATATGAAACAATTTCGCATCTTCAACTGAAGAGAATCTGTCCGTTACCTGCAAAAATGGAGGACTTTAATTAGTCAGGCTTAGGATCTATATGGTCTGTTGGCCACCTAAGTAAGTAAGTAAGTAAGTTTACTGAAATAGATCTTTATTTAATAAACCGAGAAATCAATTGCTTAAAATGGGATTTTATTTAGATTTATTGTAAAGAAGTTATAAGATAGAAACTTAATTAAAATTTGCTGAAGCTGCATTTATCGGTGAATTTATCTCTTATCAATGACTTATAATTTAAAATAAGTTTTCCAAACACCTGTTTTCCAACAACCTTATCATTCCGTTATAAAATAATCAACAAAGCTAACTCCCAAATATACTTTTATAGTGAAGTCAAAATTATTATTAATTCATTTTGAATACTAGTACTATATAGATTTGATATCAAACTATCAATGGAGTAAAAATATTAAATTTCTAAAAAAAGCATCCCAAAATAATTAATTTAAAAAAAAAATTCTAGCTTAATTTAGTCTTTTAAAATGTAATTTCATCTCAATATAAAAATAAATATAAGCCTTGAAAATCAATTTTTAAATAATTTAATAATAATCGAATCAATAAATACAATACAGTTACCTTAATAATTTATCTGTGTGTCAACCTACATCTTCACAACTTGAAAATGTCATATAAAAATCTTCAACAAATTAGTCCTCTTTCAATATAAAAAAAAACCCATACCGTTATAGAATTGGAATTTTTGACTATGGAATTTATATCTGTATATACAATATAACTTCAATAAAATGTCCTAAACATGCTTTACTTTTAAAGACTATTATCCTTTACTTTTATACTTTTATTCAAACGTCCTAGTCCTACATTTATCCCAGGTACCTATACAAATTATAGAATAATATCAATAATGTTATTTCTATTTAACACCTAATAAAAATATACCCGGTCATTTTATTTGATATTATTTTATTCAATACTCAAAAAATAAAAACAAATGAAAATTGTGTTAACTTAAAGGTCCTTAAAAAGAACCTTTTTTTCATATGTATGTATATAAAAAAGTAATCGAAATAAAATCGATTTATATAGTATCCCTTTTCTAATTTTAACCTCATATTATTAAATTATATACACTACAATTCGTTTAAATAAAAATTAATTTTTTAATTCTAAAATAATTATATTGATAGCTTTTTCCTATAAAATATTCTTCATCATCATTTGAATTTTCACAAACGTGCAACAATTGCGCAGGTGCATCGTATTGTTAACGAAATAAGTAACTCCTTTGAAAAGAAAAAAATTACTGAACTGCAGCATTCTTGGACATTAGATTTTTCAGGAGTAAAAGAACTAAACAAACTGTTGTGTACAGCGGCTTACAGCTACTGAATCAACTCCCATATTATTTAAAATGTGAGACAAATTTAGCAATATTCCAAAGGAAATCATTGGAATTGGTCAGACAAAATTAACCTTATGTGTTTTTTAATTTGGTTAAATTAAATTCACAATGATTTTTTGTAATCCTTATGTAGATATATTTCGAATGCAATACTTTTGAGTACAAAACTTTTGCGAAGTATTTGAATTATTTTGGGAAAATTAATAGCTAAAAAAATAATATAATAAATGAATAAATAAAAAAATTAAAGGAAAATTAATATTATTGGCAGGTACTTGGACTTCTTAGATAACATAGTTCCATTTTATTTAATTAAATTTTATGAATAATGAAAGAAAAATTTAATATCCATGGTACCTGTGCCGAATTCGAGCCGGTGATCGGTGATCTTTTGATTAGTAGTTAAATGACATAATCACTACACCTACACAAAGTATAGTCTATTCCCACAAAAAGATATCCACAAATACACATGGACAACACCAAACGGGATCTCAAGAAATCAGATAGGAGGACAAACAACAGTGGTAGTGAGCCAATAGTGGCAATGAGGACAAACAACAGTGATGGTGAGCCATAAACAGTGAGTGGACAACAAATAGAATACGTAGAAGAATTCAACTACCTGGGGAGCATCATAACATCAAGAGGAGGTATTAATATATGGCAGTGAAATATGGCTCACTTCGGTCAGAATCAAACAGAAGCTACAAGTATTGATCAACAACTGCTTGAGAATTATATGCAGAATATTCTGGCCGGCAAGAATAAGCAACGACGATTTATGGATGATAACTGGAGAAGAACCGATCAACAGGCAGATAAATAGGAAAAAATGGAAATGGATAGGTCATTAACTAAGGAAACCAGAAAGTGATATAGCAAGAAGAGCTCTAGATTGGAATCCACAAGGACAAAGAAGACCAGGCAGACCATACAACACATGGAGTCGCACAATCGATCAAGCACTAACAATCAACAATTATACCTGGGACGATATTAAGGAAGTAGTACTCAACAGAGAGGAATGGAGGTTCACTATCGAAGCCCTATGCTACCACGCGAAGTAACAGGAGAAAAAAAAAAATCACTACACCATTTAGGCTGATTTAGACTTCACTGAAATCTTTAGTCCGAAAAGCCGAAAGATTTATTTGATACGTTCAGGTAAGTCTGAAAAAACTATAGCAGCTTGTTAGTAGAAAATATTTCTCTTTTATCAATATTATATATATAGTTTTCTGCATTTATCTTTATGGATGGATGGATGGATATTCGACGGAACTCTCAGATGACGGATGATAGATGACAGACTACAGATGACAGATAACAGATGGCATATATATATTTTTTTTTTTTTAAATGTTTTATTTATTGTCATAATATTTTAGATAATTCTTAAATAAAACTAAATAACCTAAAATTAACTAACCTATAAACTTAGACTACATTTTTCCAGAAATAAGGAATTTTATATTTCAATTTATTTTTGTAGGTTATATTTATTAAACTGGTAAATTTGATTATTATTGCATTCATATGAATTTAAGTTGACTATAATTTTTTTGTCCGAAGCATTTCTGTTGTAGTGATATATTTTTGGTATAAAGTTATTGTCTTCCATTTATCCGCTTTTATCAAGAAATATAAATCCTTCACGAGGAATAAGACCTGATATTAAGGTATTTTTTTAAATATTCTTCGTTTTCATGCCATGGGTGATTCATTAGAGAGTTACAAGTTACATTTGCGCTTCTTTGAATGTGGTTGCAAATTAGGCGAATTATAAAATTATCTATTCGAATTATCCCTGCAGTATCGTAAAGCTTTTTGTTTGAATAGAATTTAACATAGTTAGATTCTGGTGTTGTTTTTAAATTTGTACAATGTCTTAGATATTTTCGTTCGACCAATCTAAGTTTTTCCATAACCGATGCACTAACATTAAACCAAATTGGGCACCCATAATTTAATATTGGACGTATCAGACTTTTATATCACAACCATTTTACTTTTGCACTTAGATATTTAAAATAAAAGAGTTTTTGTAAAGCCATGAAGACCTTGTTAGTTATTTTTATTTGTTTGACTATGTGATCTTTGAATTTAAATAAATAATTAAATTGAACTCCAACGTACCTCACACTGTTTGCGTTACTAATTTTTTTCCCATCTGGATCTTTTAAATAAAACTGTTTCCATTTTTTTGTTCTGTGGTACTTTATCAGTTGTATAACAGAATAGTTTGGCATTTATCGTAATTAATTTTCAATCTCCACCGATCACAATATTTTGAAACTTCATTTAATAATTTTTGCAAATCCTGTTGTGCTGTGTTTAAACTTTTTCTGGCGGTATACATTGTAATGTCGCCCGCAAAAGCGATACTATGATTTAACCCTAAGCTTCTGTTTAGAGAATCCAGTAAATCGCTTATAAATATATTAAATAGAATTGGTGAATTGACCGTACCTTGTTGAAGTCCGTTTTCAATGGCAAATTCTTTAGAGAATTTCTGATTGAAAGAAGTAACCTTAAAAATTTTGCCAAGAATCATATTATTAATTAAATAAATGAGGTATATTGGAAACTTGTAGTTCAATAATTTTTGTATAATTCCATCTAACCAAACAGTGTCAAATGTCTTTTTGAGATCAATAAAACATGTCGCAACGCAATTTTCACTATTTATATATCTACAAATATCTGATGATAGCTTTTGTCATTGCGTGAATTGCGCTATCTTGGTGTTGGAAACCAAACTGATTTAGTGGGATTATATTCCTTTTTTTAGATTCTTATACTAAATACTTATTAACTATTATTTCAAAAACTTTGCTTATATTAGGTAATAAGCTTATGGGCCTATAACTATTTGGGTCACTTGCATTTTTATTTGGTTGGCATATATAAACAATAATAAAAAAACAGAGACTATGTTTATGACAATTACATGATATTACAATTTGTATATATATTGCAATTTGTATATGTGTCGGAGCGTTACGTCGAACATCCATTCACCCATCCAGATAAATGCAGAAAACTATATATATAATAAAATACATAACTTTAATTTTGTCGAACTTATTACATTTTTAATTTCAGTAAATTTTTCGAACTTATTTCATAATAGAAAAGGTTCCATAGAATTAAAAATGAAATAAATTCGATAAATTTATTAAAATTAATAGTGGAATAACTTAGAAAAAATATTGTGAATTTTTTATCGAAGTTATTTGAATCTAACTAATTTCGCAGCGCCACAAAAACTATATAGGTATAGCAAATTTTTTTTCTGTTTTTTGTTTTTTTTTTGTTATGAAGATATCGATGGTTTTTTGTCAAACTTTGACGTTAACCTTACGCAGAGTATTAACACGATTAACTTGATTCTTAATTATACTAAAAATTTTCAATGATGGCAAATACGATGTCGCTATGCTGATCGAGTAAATGACCCTTAGGGTATGATAAATTAAATAAAAGTTGCAAAACTAGTAACTTAATAATAATGTGGTATGAATTTGGTATTAAGAATGATGACAGTAAATTAATTAATATGCTAAATGTAAACATAGTGTAAGAAATTTATTTGTCTAAAGGTATTAATTAGTAATAAATACAAAGTTAATACAGACATAGTCATCACTTGTGCCCTACAATTTAAATCACAGTTCAAGAGCACAATAAATCGGAATAAACATATATAATATTCGAAAAAAGCCAACAAAAGCAAATGGCAGTTATATCCCAATAATTGTTATTCCAATCAAATTAATTTATTGTTTAAAAAATCAATAAAAATATTTCTATTTAATTGAACTTTGGTGTTCATGTTACAATAATTTAGTTGGAAGCATCAATATTATTCAATAATGCCCTTGATATACCAACTTCTATTATTTTTCTTTTGTATGGTGTACACCTAAGAAACCCTTATATTTTATCAATAAAAAAAAACAAAAACAAGAAGAAACTAATAAGGATCAATAAGGAACTATTATTTTCCTCATTCTCATACATAATTGAATTACCTGAAGACAATATATACCTTGAGTTATATCAAAAAGAAAGCTGTTAAATATCAGTATTCTTCAACCTTGTAACGGTTTCATATAATTTATTTTTTATTGGTTTTGTTTTTTTTTTTTAAATTATCTTTAAAAATCACTTTCTTAGATAAAATTTAGAATAAATTTTCTTCTTTTATTTGCTTGGTGTAGTAGAAATGACGTTTTAATTCACATTTAAATTTATGCAGTACCTATTTTTTGAATTTTAAAACAAAATTAGAAACGTCAATAAAACTAGTTTAATTTTTAGTTCGAAAAATTGAGTTTTTAATTTTAATTTAATTAAAAGTTACAAATAATAATTTATTTACTAAATCATTTTTTTAGTGTTTAAAATAAAATTATTTTAAATAATTAAAAAAATTTAAAATAAATCAAAAATGATTAATTTAACATACCGTCGGTCGCATCTTGGTTGATCCATGCGCCAAAAAGTTATATTGAGAAAAATGAGTTTAAAGTTTGAAAGACTGTAAAAATTAAATTGTTCGATAGAATTCTTCCAAATTTGGCCTACTTATGTATATGCCCCAAAAATATGATCATGCAAGTTTTCGGGCAAATAACTCTATGTTTGTTCATTTTAAAAAGAAAATCAAATTTTCACCTTTGATCCATACCCAATTTTAAAGTGAATTTAGTTTTTCATTGTATGACGTGGATCAAGGGTAGTGCACGTGGATCAAATAAGCGAGCATTAAAATATTTTCCTTACAGTAAGGAATATATATTCACCAAAACAAAAACATAAAAATAAAATACGATATTGTTTAATTTTTAGTTTTTATTAAATAAAACAAAAAAAAATATTTCTAACACAAATTAAAAATTGCTTTCATAGCAAAATCTTATTCTAAATATTAAGTACTAACAGTTTTTTATTAATATTTGTTTAACAACATTCATCTTTTATTAAATAAAACCAAAAATAACAAATTCATTTACCTTAAAAATAATTTCACAGGTTTGTTAAGTAGCTTTAATCTTAACTAACAAATTAATATTTTTGTACTTAGGTATGTAGTTTTCATTTTTTAAAGTAATTGCAGAGTTCACAGCCATTATTTTGTGTAATATGATAGTACGTTTGAAATAGTATAATAATTATTTAAGCAAAGCAGTTAGATAAGTTACGTTTTCACGAGGAAGATATTTATGTCACTGATTTTGTTTTTGTCAATTTTGGGGGGCTTCGAAGTAAGAGGCTGAACATCAAACAAATTTTTTGATTTTGGAAGGATCTTTTTGGATGGCTTTTTTTCTTTGATTTATTCTAATCTAATTAGAATCCAAACCCAAAAAGAATGTTTTATATTTAATAGCAAAAGGTTCATCCTTTTCATACAATATGCATTTTATTTTTGAAAATGGAATCTTGCTAATGTCAAATTTTGCGGCAGAGATAGAAAAAAATTTAGAATCGTGATGTCTTGTCATCTGAATTACTTTCAAGCAAATTTTTTTTGACTGCATTCCGTTGAGTAACTTTACCATATGCAAGGGGCTATGCACTTCCAAGTTTTTTGAATTTCTGTCAATATGCCACTTAAATATTTCATTATACTGCAACCTCTTGAATATATATGCTTTATATATACGCTCTTTATATATACGGTAAAATGAAGTATGTATATGAATCAAATTGACATTAAAAAAAACCGTTTATTTTTAATCCATGTGGATTGCAAAATTTGAGAGCTTATTACATTAATAAAGGTTGTGGATCAAAATTGAATTGAAAAAAAATTATAAATTAGTTTTCCATATGTATTATACAATAACGTGGGTCAAATAAGCACATATAATTTCAATAGTGGATATTTCATATATTTTGTGATACAGACGCCAAAATTAGATATAGATCAAAGTTGCAAAAAAAATTATAAAAAAAGGGGATGTGGTTCAAAATTACCTCTCATTATCGCAAAAAGTATTAGATATAGAAGAAAACGGTAAGACAGAAAGAAAGAGCATGTCGCAAAACCCCAAGAAACGTCAAAAATGTCAAAATGGCGTATGGATCAACCAAGCATGCGACCGACGATACGTGAAAAGAAAAGAAGGTTAGAAAAAGCAATAAATTAATGGAAACCCATTAGCATAATTAGTACAAAAATGAGAGGCTATATAACTAGTAAGACTAATGAAGAAGTTAGAATAAGGTTTTTTTAATCTGGCTTTACTAAAAGAAAAGCCCATATTGTTTTTATGTTGGCTAACTGCCTTAATATTCTATTTATGGGTTCAGATCTGCCATAATTTGTTCTATGAAAACTAAGGTTGAAAAAATTTTCCTTGCGTATCAATCGCGTACAAATATTAATTTTTTTATCAATTATGCTTCTTATAATTTGCGAAACAATATATTTGCAGGAGTACTCAAAGGGAATATTCGGGTTCCCATTATGTATTTGCTATAGAGCAACGGTTTCAAGTTTTATGGGGTATTAGCAGATGGTAATAATATAAACGAAGTAACAAATTGCAGTTTATTTGTTACAAATAAGCTAAAAAATCCTCTTATGGCGCAAAAAGCACGGAATTAAACTAAACGAGTCGAAATCCCCACACGTTAATTTTACAAATAAAAAAATAGAGTTTCCCATTCCAGTGACAATAAACAATACCCTTATACGACATCAAAATTCTGCAAAATACTTTGGTATGATACTTGATGCAAAGCTCAGATGGAAAGAACATGTTAGGAAAAAAAATAAAAGTTTAAAACTGAAATACAATCAGCTGTATTGGCTAATTGGACGAACATCTACGCTTTTCAACGTATAACAAAGTTTTAATCTACAATCAAATTTTAAAGCCAGTCTGATCACACGGTATTTATATATCAAACTATAATAAATAAATCCAGCGGTCTGAAACGTCTTAACCTGCGCTCGCTTGTTTGTTCATTATAGATGAGTTGCGGAGCAAGTAGAAGGTTTTCCAGTCGAACAGAATATTTTTCAGCTTTCTTTTTAATGAATTGCTTAACAGATGAGATATTTGAATTGCGTAATTCGGGACATGCCGAGGCGAATTGACTATAGACCTTAATACTTTGGATTCGAAACGTTCCATCATTTCAATGTTGGAGTTATTAGATGTTCCAATAGTTCCAACCCGTAGCTCCAGATTGGTCTGATGATAGCTTTCAACACTGCAACTTTACATTCTAAGGATCAAATGGAGAAACGTTTTATTAGCCAATAATTGGTTCTTTTTGTTAATGATATTGTGACTTTTCCAAGTGAAGCGTTTATCCAAGTGCATACCCAAGTACTTAACTGACTCGCAGCGTGCCATTTCAATGTCATTAAGATGAACAGCAGGGCAATGCCCTCGCGATTAGTTAAGGCAATGTGAAGATTGACCTTTATTCCTCACTTTTTCAGTCAGTCTTATATGTCCAATAATAGTTCTGAAGATCTTCTGTAGCTAATCTCCGGTTAGTGTGAGACACTAAATCCACTGAGTCGTCAACAAAAGCAGTAAATTGGGAGTCTCCCAGTATCATATATTCCATGTATTTTCAATTAAACGATAATTTAATTTAGCATATTTCTTATGATTTAGTCGAATAAATAAGTTTTCCAATATTCGGTAAATATTCCTGTAGTAAATGAATGTTTAAATAATAAAGATAATGGTAAGGCAAGAGAATCGCAACAAGTTTTTCATAATTTCCTAAACTAAGCGATAACGCATTACATAACATTTTCTGAAGTTGAATTAATCCTAATGCATCTCAAGGCACTTCACATCTCTTGTTTAGAGAACACTGGGGCTTATGATGGAAAACGCAAACGGACAAATGTATACTACGGTATAGTGATAAACGTTCTTATTTTCAATATCTTTATGAATTATTAAGTAATTATTAAGTATTAAGTAAGTAATTTCTAAATTACTTACGTTGTAGATGAAATATTGAATTTATCGTGTGTTTTTTATAATACGGCACAGTATCAGTCCTTAAAATAATACTGGAAGGTATTAGTCTTGGTGTTTATTTAAATGTAACCTATTCCGATTTCGTTGCATCCCCTTTCATTTACCTTCAATCAAAGCTATTTGATATCGTTTAAGTTTACCCTTACGAACTTAAATTCCTAACTAATGTTAAGACGAAAGTAAAAATCAGTAAAAATCTATTGATTGCTTGGAATAAATCAATCGGGTATGATAAGTAAGGCACTACTTTCACTAAATTTCTTTAGATTAGTAAATTCATTTTGTTACTTGACAAAAGCGATTTCCTGCATAACGTTTTGACACATCATTTTACTGATATTCTAAATAGCTTTTTAGTTTATATGATCGAAGTTCTTTTTGCCACACTTTATCACATATCAAAATTTTCAATTATTTTATTAACTATTCTAGAAATTTGATTTGATGTAGAGTGTACTTATGTCTGTACCCAAATTTGTGTGCTGGAGTAAATTTTTTTTCTCAATTAATGGTTAAAGTCATAACGCAGAATATCTTGCTCTATTGTACTTCAGATTGTATACTTGGATAAATGCTGATTAACCGATATGATTTGTTGTCTTCAGAAGATCAACCAGTAAATGATTTAGTCGATAAGAAAATATTTAAGCCTAATGATTGCCCTGAAGGTTTTGCAAGATTTGTTGAAATTTGGAATAAAATAATTAAGGTAATCAAATCATAATATGCTGTTGACTTTTTTGATTTGATTTCCTCCATTATTAATGATATTGATTGCGATTGACTACTCTTGTCCATTGGGATGGACATATAGACTTTAAGTCGAAAATTTTATGTATATTTTACTTTCTTGTTTTAATTTATTTTTCTAATATTTCTTTGTCTTATTTTATTTGAATATAATTTATACCTTTATGAGAATTTTACAGTAATCAGTTTTGGAATGACAATACGTGATTGTAAGTGGTCTTATTTTTATTAAATATTTTGAAATAATAAGTAGCTAAGTTTATAGTAATAAATTTAAATAATTTTTAAAAATTTATTATCTATTTTATTATTTTTGTTTTCCTTACTCCTCTTGGGAGCATAGAACTTCCACTTGACATTTGCATCGCACTTGATTTCTAGCTGCTGATTTGACTTGTATTTCCGAGGCAATGTCTAATTTCATTTTTAATCTGTTTGTACTGTCTCAGTAGGGGATTGGTCTACTGTAGAAGACCACTTTGATAATTCCATCTGCGCCTACGTGGTAAGACGACGTCATATTTTTCTGCACGTTGTCGTTGCGATTTTATTCATCTTTGACGTTAAGATTCCTGACGTTACTATGTTTACTGGGTGCGTCATACAATTATTGTGTAATTATTATTAGTGTTTGTCCGATATTACTTATTGTGTCATTTGGTTATTGTGCTGTTTAAGATATATATGAGTATTGATATAGATATTGATATAGGTAATATTTTTAGTTATATAAAGTATTATATTAATTATTTTTATTGATTATTAATTTTATATTTATTTTGTTTTTTTTTTTAGTTATATTCGGGTTTATATATTATAGTTCGGGAATCGAACCCGTGACTACCTACAGAGAACAGTTGTACTTTGTTAACAATAATTGGACCTTTATACGGTAAGCAATGACATTAAATGGAGACGTAAAGATTTTGTGACAAATCCGATATATCCATTTAATGAAATAACTTCACCCGTTCCTAATATTACTGAAGAATTGGACAGTCCTTTGGATTATTTCTCTAAATATATTTCAAAAAGTTTTTAGGAGAAAGTAGTAGAGCTTACAAATATTTATGCAGAACATATGTCAATCTGAATTTTATTGGAATTAAGCGTTTTGTATTCTCATTATTCGAGAAACAATGACGAAGAACCGGTTTCACCAGCTGAAACAAAACCTTCATTTAGCCTCTAGATATTTCTTTTGAAAACACAGACAAAACGCTTAAAATACGTCCAATATACGATGAAACCAGAAAAAGATGTCATAGCCTAAATTTAGGCTTTCACGGGAAGGTATAGCGTAATATATAAAAAGCTAGCCTACTCCCTGGGGCATTAAAATTTTTACATTTTGTAGAAAAAGTGGAATAGTTTTCGATTTGATAATATGTCAAGGGTTCACAACAGAGTTAGATACAGAACTTTGTTACAGAGAGGTATGGACTTGGAGCTAGTGTAGTGTTACATTTAGTAATCCAACGAACTTTCGACTCAAATGCTCGTATTATATCGTTCGACAATTTTTTTACTAGTTACCAGCTTCTTGAGGCATTGAAGCAACATAATTTTCTAACTCTGGGTATAGCAATACAGACAACTCTGGGTATAGCCAGAGCAGATTCCGGGATCCATCATTTTCAGCAGAAAAAGAATTTAAAAAGCATGGTCGCGGTTTGTTAAATGTTTTATTGACATTTTTTTTTCCATTTTTATCATATTGCATAAATTATTTTTTTTTACTATTGAAATATTTTTTTTGCACCATGAATTGTTAAAATAAATTAATTTATAAAACAAATACA
Organism: Argyra leucocephala; assembly: GCA_963942445.1. Taxonomy (NCBI): domain Eukaryota; kingdom Metazoa; phylum Arthropoda; class Insecta; order Diptera; family Dolichopodidae; genus Argyra; species Argyra leucocephala. Next base: position 67,822,042 of record OZ012680.1, read on the forward strand.
TAATAAACTTTAAATTGAACTTAATTTAAAATAAAAGAATTTTCCAGCAAATGCTTCATTGTATAATTCCCAATGTCCATTGAGGTGGACATACCCAAAAACCTAACTAAACCGACAAATTTGAGTTTGTATTATTAATTTCGTTTCCTGAAACCTAATTGAACGCAGATTCATCAAAAAAGAATTTTTATTCACGGCAGAAGTTAAATCAGTAGTGAATGGGTTTTAACTCATTTTAGGCCACTGTACCAAATTTGGCACAGTCAAATTTAGCCTTATTTCTCTGGTTATACTTATCCCTGGCAATGCTTTTCCCATAAACCAAAAACCCAAAAACCTAACTAAACCGACAAATTTGAGTTTGTATTATTAATTTCGTTTCCTGAAACCTAATTGAACGCAGATTCATCAAAAAAGAATTTTTATTCACGGCAGAAGTTAAATCAGTAGTGAATGGGTTTTAACTCATTTTAGGCCACTGTACCAAATTTGGCACAGTCAAATTTAGCCTTATTTCTCTGGTTATACTTATCCCTGGCAATGCTTTAATAATAATTTGTTTTTTGCTACCTATTTAACAAAAAAAATTTGGGGAAGAACCAAATTTAGAGTTTTACTTATATAATTAGAAGGTTTCTTGTTTCATAGTTTTTTAATTTTTTTTTAGTGATCGACTTATAGTAAGAGTGAGAAGTACAAAACCAAATTAAAATTAAGGTATTGTAGTGTAAGTGTCAAAAATAAATTTGAAAATAAATCTTTAAAAACAACAATAAACATTTTGAAATTTTTTTTGGAATTGGTAAGTTTTAGAAAGCGATAAAGTTTAGTGTGCCAATTTTGGTACACTGGCCACATATGAAAAAAAAAAATTAAAAATTATTGTTTGTGTGTAGGCAATTTATAGCAATGGCGAAGAAGTTGTTTTACGGAAAAAATGATTTTCAAGGACTGGAGGAGTTAGTGGATAATTTAATAGGAAACGAACTGACTGAAGTAGATTGTGTCATTGTTCCTCCACCTGTTGATGTTGTAACGGATGAAGAAGATATTGAGGAAAATAATTTGTTTACAAGAGAGCTTCCAAATGATATTCCAGGCACAATAGAAATATTTGTTACAAACGATATAAATGATAGTGACAGTGACAACAGTGATAATGAAGATTTAGCTTCAAAAAGACAAAAACTGCGGAAGAAGAAATTAGACAAATCAGCACCTTTCCAATGGGTAAAAACATTTCCAGAGTATTCAAATTTTACTGACGATATTGGAGATCTCACAGAAAAATTGGAAAAAATTCAATCAGAAATAAGAAAGTTAGCTCCACAAAAAATTTTTGAAAAATTTTTTGATAAAGAAGTTATAGAATCAATTGTGAAACAAACCATTATATATGCTTCGCAAAATAATAACCATAATTTCAAAATCACAAGTGACGAATTAAAAACTTTTCTAGCAATATTATTGTTTACAGGTTACCACCAACTTCCACGCCAAGAAAATTATTGGTCACTTGATGAAGACTTTCGTTCAGAGTTGGTAGCTGGTTGTATGTCTAGAAATCGGTTTAAGGAAATAAAACATTTCTTACATCTAGCAGACAATTCTAAAATCGAGGTATCAAATGATCGAATGTATAAAGTGAGGCCGCTAATGAACATGCTTTGTAAAAAATTTTGCCAGTGGGGATATTTTCATCGAGATTTGTCAATAGACGAGTCAATGGTAAAATATTTTGGACACCATAGTGGAAAACAATTTATAAGGGGAAAACCTATCCGCTTTGGGTTTAAAAACTGGATGTTAGCAAGTAGCACTGGTTATTGTTACAAGTTCGATACTTATTGTGGTAAGAATAAAGTAAATATTGGAAAAGATAAAGTACCCTTAGGAGCGAAAGTTGTTTTAGAATTGATCTCTGAAATAGAAAATCCATCATGCCACATTTTGTACTTTGATAATTTTTTTTCGGGCTACAGTTTGATGCAAACTTTAAAAGAAAAAGGTTTCAGAGCTACAGGAACTTTAAGGGATAATCGCACAAAAAAATGTCCAATTACTTCAATTAAAGAATTTCAAAAGAAAAACCGAGGCTATTTTGAATATATGTTTTCAAAAAACGATGAAATTTTTGTGGTAAGATGGAATGATAATAAACCATGTACGATTATTACCAATTGCGGCTATATTGAACCAGTAGCAAAAGTTAAAAGATGGTCTTCTTCAGTTAAAGCCAAAGTTGATGTTGATCAACCAGCTGTATATAAAAATTACAATAGTGGGATGGGTGGTGTAGACGCCCATGATCAGGCTCTGTCAAATTATCGAATATCAATTCGGGGCAAAAAGTGGTGGTGGGTACTATTCACAACCATGTTGGATACAGCTGTTGTAAATGCCTGGAAGATTCATATATTATTTTCCGAGGGTGAAAAGTTGGATCTGCTGAATTTTAAAAGAAACATAACTAGGTATTATTTGCTAAAATTTAAGAAAAATGTTTATCAAGTGCCAAAGTCAGCGCCTGGTCCTATAGGTTTAGCAAAGGATGGGTTGAATCATTTTCCAAAAAAATTAGAAAAAAGGCTTCGATGTGTTATTTGTCACAAACGCGGATTTTGGCAATGTGAAAAATGTACAAAAACATTATGCATTGAAAAAACTTGTTTTAAAAATTTTCATATGTAACTGGCCAGTGTACCAAATTTGGCACACCTCTCTAAAAGACAAATAAATGAATTTTTTTTTATTTTAATTTTTTTTTTTGATTTGGTGCCATCAAATTTGTTTTATTTTTATAAAATTACTACTTTTCTAACAACAGAACTCGTGTGGCCTTTAATGGGTTAACATTACTGTCATTATTACGTTTTTAATGTTTTATTGATAAGACGCTTATGAAGTTTCCAATAATATATTATATTATTAATTGTTCGACCTCTGAGTGTGTTGATAGAAGCCATGGTTTAAATACAATAGCAAAATGTTTTGCAAATATTTTTAACTTTTCTTTGCATGACATCCATCCTACCAAAGTAATTGAAATATTGTAACAACTGCGCTAACTACAGTATTTTTTCGAAAATTTACCGACTTAAATGGTCTTAAAATCTAATTTAAATATCAAATGTAATGCAAATAATCGATTAGAATATATCCAAGGTACATTTTTTTTTAAAGTAATAGTACGACAATGTGTATACGACAAACCTTAAATCAATTTTGACCTTCATAATAATAATAATATATTTATCTAGTGGATTTTAAAAAAACATTTACCAATTAAAAAATTTATGCTTTTATAAATCTGAAAAGTTTCATTACGAATACTTTTTGTTTTGAAAACATATAAATTTATTTTATAAAAATTACTAGTTAAATCAATGCATTGAATCATATATTTTTCTATTACAGTTCAAAACTATGAAATTTTTTTACTCACATAGATTATTTAATTATTTTTTTGAAGTTGAGTTTTATCTTCACCACATGTTGAATAAAAAAAATTATTTAAATTTAATTGGTTTCAAACTTACACATAAAACGACACAAAAATACTCACAATTAACTAAGGGTTAAGTCAATACGACAATCAAAACTCTGGGTTAGGCATTTAGTGTAAAAATCAATCAGGATGTAAAAATTCATCATAACAAGTTTTCCATACAATTATTTTGACTTTCATATAGTAAAATATATCACTATCCTCTATGCACTAAACAGAATTTGTTACTGTAATTTCAAATTGTACAGTAGACGATGTGCAATATAAAGAAAAATATAAGTGATGTATATTATGTATATACGTAGAATAATAAAATATATTGCATTTATTTTATAGTTATAGGTTTCAGGCTGTGAAACCTGTCATAAATATTTACTTTTATCATGCTATAATGTTATACATTACATCATATTGATACCATCATGGATATCCTTGAAGATGATAAAATCATAATATAAAAATTGCATTTTATATACTTTACCCAGGATTCAGCTAATAAAATTGATTTTTTATGGTAATTTGATTGAAGTAAAATAATTTTTTTTTTTCTACTTTTCTGAAGTAATTGAATTATTATATGGTAATTGAAGAGAAAGAGGTAAATTGTAGAGAAAGAGAGAACAGTTGAGCTTCCATATTTTAAGTGCAAATTGTAGTAACTACCAAACTTATCTATAAACAGAAAAGTAAAATTAAAAAAAAAAAAATGTAAAAAAAAAATTACTATAGAAGTTGAATAAAGGTTTTACAATTCCAAAGTAGAAAAAATATTCTATAATGGTACTATAACTGAAGAGTAAAAATAATAAAGCAATCGTTAAATAAAATCTATATCCTACGACTATAATATTACCTTCTTCCAATTACTATAACTTTGTATAACTATTCCTTTTCCAGGAATATTTTACAACCTTTGAAGTAAGTAGTATACGTAAATATTATTATATACGTAACTCTAAATGTGACAAGGACTCATAAGTTGCTCTCACTTATATAAAACGGTCTACTAATGATTGAGATACTTTCGAATTCAATGGAAAACGTCAGAGATATTAATGATTCTCAAGCCAGGTAAAAAGATAGCTAATATTCTGAGAAAGTTATTCGAAAAACATCTGATGAAAAGATTTATTCAAATTCTAACCATCAATTTGGATATTTTTTTCATAATATAAAAAGTCAAATTTCTAACCATCAATTTGGGTTTCGTCACAAACACGCAACAATTGAGCAGGTGCATCGTATATTGTTAACTAAATAAGTAACTCCTTTAAAAAGAATAATTACTGTACTGCAGTATTCAAGGATTTTTCAGGAAATATGGACTTATGACATTCAACTATTGGGAGTTGGCGTCAGAAATAACGTACAAGATTATCCAACGATTTCAAAATAACGTTATAAGATCTATAGTAAATACTGCATGGTTCGGGCCAAATCAAGTAATCAAAAATGATTTACGCATTCACTCAGTTCACAATGAAATACACAAATACACCAACAACTACAAGAACAAATTGGAGCAACATCCAAATATTTTAACCCATACTCTAATGAGCACGTCCAGAACCAGGGGACTCAAAATAATTTTGTCTGTAGATATTTTAAGGTGAAATTAATTACATATGTGGCTTCACCATTGGATGTACTACTTCAAGACAAAATCTACACACAAAAATATTGATTTGGAGGAAGTAAAAAAGAAAAAGCAGTAACAATGACCTAATACTATACTAAACTTTAAACAAAATATGGTAGAAACTATTAAGAAAATTAATTAAATAACAGTTAAAAACCTAATGAATGGCATTCAAGAAAAACTCTCTCAATTCATTAACATTGTTTTTCTTTTTATGAACTTAATTTAACACAAAATGTGCAAAATTTACTTTAATAAAGTCATTCAAAACAATTATTTCTGAAAAGTATTCTCAAAAGCTCCACAACAAATATTTAAACACATGGCTCCAACTAAAATTAAAAAAAATTTAACAACTGTCTGAACAATCCACATAAAACCTGGAATAAGATAAAAAATATAATTACTGATGATAAAAATAATAATAATAATAATGATTTTTATGAAGGAGAAGATGCATTAGATGAGAAATATTCTAAAATAAATAAGTATAATGAGTACTACTGTAACATAGGTCAAAATATGGCCCGACATTTTCATACTACTTTTACACTGCGACTTAGAACTGATAGTAGAATACATTTTACAAGAATTGCAGTAACTAAGGCGAAAAAACTTCTTGAAAGACTACCAATGAATAGGAGTTCTGTTGTTGATAACATCAAAACGTCAAGTGTAAAATTGTTAAAATCTGAGCTAACTGAACCTGTTACATACTTGATAAATAAGTCGTTAATAGAAGGTTACATTTCAGAAATGCTAAAGATCAACAGAGTAATACCCATTTATAAGAGAGAAGGCGATAAATCTGATATTATAAATTTTAGACCAATAGCTTCAGTATTAGGAAAAATAATTGAAACATATAATGTCAATGATCAATTGGCAAATCATTTGGTAGTAAACAATTTAATTTGTAATCGGCAATATGGCTTTATAAAAATCTCTAATACAAATACAGTTCTATTTGACGTTGTATCACATATGCAATCTGCAATTAGTTGTGGCAATAAGGTTGGTGTAATTTTCTTTGACCTGACGAAAGCCTTTGACTCTGTAGACAGAAATACTCTTCTTAAAATTCTATTTGCATGTGGTGTACAAGGCAAATAATATAATTAATTGGTTTCATAATTAAGCAAAATAATGTTGAATTTGGTGTCATTCAAGGAAGTTCACTAGGACCAGCATTATTTTCCTGCTATATAAGTAGCTTCTCTTCATTAAAATTTCATGGGCAAATTTATTTTGATGCAGATGATCTAGTACTAATATATTCGGAGTTAAACCATAACATTCGAAGGCAAATGAAGATATGAAATTTGTGTATAAATTGATGTAGCATCACAAACTCACAATTAATACAAATAAAACTAAACTGATGTTAATCAAAGCTAAACAACAAACAATTACGGTGTCATACAACAATAATCCAATTGAGAGAGTTAATATCGTCACGTGCTCCTCGTTACTCAAAGAAATCTATATTCTACAGTTTATTTTTATAGTAAAATGACATATTGTATTGGAGTCTGAGGAAATGCATATGAAAAAAACTTAAATGACTTATACAGATTATCCAGAACAAAGCAATTAAAAATCTGTTTTTGCTTCCCTGTTGAACATCAACAAAGTTAATACATAAAAAGTACAACATTTTAAAAATAAGAGATTTTAAAGAAATTAATCAGATGTTGCGCTTTAATAATATTAGAAAAAACAATATCAAATCAAACATATTTGTAATGTCCAACATTGATGTACGTACACAATTACAACACAAGAAATGCAAATCATCTAAGATTTATGTCTGGTCATAATCTAAATGGATTTTCTAATAGTTAATATTGCAACTACAGCCTACAATAGATTACCATATAGCTAGTGTTAAAGATTTCAACAATATAAAATTAAAAAAATGTTTAAGAAATATTTATCTTGAAAATTATTAGCTTATTGATTTTTAACTCATACATGTTCTTAATCAATTTCTTTTAAACATTTTCATTTTTTTTTTTTTTTTTTTTTGTTTTTTGTTTTTAATTTAATTTTTTCTTTGCGTTGTTATGTTTGATAATAGAGAATAATTTTGAATTATACAACTATATTAGGAATACCAACCATACATGAAGTAGAAGATGCAATTCTATAAATGAAAAATAACAAAACCCCAGGAGAAGATGGCATTGTAGCGGAAATGTTTAAAAATGCAGGTGAAATGTTCATCTCCAAGCTACAAGTCTAATATGTACAATATGGGATACAGAAACTCTGCCAAGCAAATGGGAAAAAGGCATTATTGTCCCCATCCACAAAAAGGGAAATAAACTTGACTGCGCCACCTGCAGAGGTATCACATTATTAAACACAGCGTACAAGACTCTCTCCAATATTATAAATAACAGATTAAGACGTATAGCCGAAAATATTCTAGGAGAATATCAAAGTGGATTTAGACCAAATAGATCTACTACCGATCAAATATTTCTACTGAGGCATAGCATGGAAAAATGCTATGAGTACAACAAAAATCTACACCCATTAATTATTGACTTCCGCCAGGCTTTTGACTCAATAAAAAGAGATATGGTGGAAGCTGTATTTAATAACATGGGAATCCCAAGAAAATTGACAAATTTAAGTATGCTAACACTCAGTCACACCAAATGCAAGGTAGCAGTGCAAAATAAAATAACGGACGAATTTGAAATAAAAACAGGAGTCAGGCAAGGTGATGCCCTGTCAACAACAATTTTCAATCTAATGCTTCACCACGCAATAAAAGTTTTGGACAGAGGCGGACACATATTCATAAAATCATCTATAATAAGTGCGTATGCTGACGATATTGCTATTGTAGCAGCATCCTTTGACGAATTAAAAGAAATATTTCTGACTTAGAAAAAGAAGATGCTACTGTAGGATTAAAAATTAACGAGGCTAAGACCAAATATATGAAGATGGCGCGCACGGAAACAAGACGATCCGCCCAAAATATAACAATAAATGATTATAACTTTGAAGGAGTAAATAGTTTTATATATCTAGGTGCCTTAATAAATAATAAAAATGACATGCATTTGACAATTAATGGTAGAATTCAAGCAGCACAAAAATGTTTCTACGCACACAAAGGCCTTTTCAGGTCAAAAATTCAACCAGGACATTTAAATTAAGGACAATTAAATTAAGAATGTACAAGACAATAATATAACCGGTCGTAACATACGGATGCGAAGCATGGACCATGACAATTAGTGACGAAAATAAATTGAAAGCATTCGAAAGAAGACTGCTGAGAAAAATATTTGGTCCCAAAATAAATGACAATGGTGAATACCAAATCAGATCAAACGAGGCGCTAGAAGCTCTAATTGAAGGACACAATATTGTTAAGTTTATTAAGGCACAAAGACTAAGATGGGCAGGTCATGTGGTGAGGATGAATGATCAAAGGATGCCAAAAAGAATATTAGATGCAGTACCGTACAATACAAGAGCAAGAGGTAGACCAAGATCACGATGGCTGGACGAAGTCGAGGGCAACTGTCGAAAGATTGGAGTTAACGGATGGAGGACAGTTGCACAAGATAGAGCAGAATGGAGGAAAGTTGTGGACGAGGTTAAGGCTCACCCCGAGCTGTAGAGCCAAAAGATGATGATGACTCTTCTGAGATTATTTTTTTGAATTAATATAATAAATAAATAAATCAAATAGGAGTAGTAGGTTTGAATTTGTGCTGCAATAACATAAGTATATATTGTAATACTTGTATATTTGTAGATACTTTATTACTAATCTGGTATATATTGTATAATTTTCTCTGACTGAAATTTCATAGATGCATAGTTGGAGCTTCTAATTTTGATTCTGACTGAGGAAGAAATGTCAAAATCTTATCAAAACCAACAAAGATAAAAGTTAGATAGCTAACAACTTAATTTTCATTATTGTCGCTATTTGAACTGTACGATTTTAGTTTTCAGAAACTATTTTTTCATTAAGCTAAGATAAGTCACTACAAATTATTTAGAGCTAGTCAGAATTTCAGAAAACAGTAAATGACTTATTTGTTTATTTTTGAAAGCCTGAATACCAACAATCAGATCTGTAATATTTTTAGTTTCTGAAATATGCAATGGGTACTGGGAATTATATCGCAGCTACCCTAAAATAATGTAATTACAAGTTTTCAGGTCTTTGATTTTGTATGACGGTTAGATTTTGTAAATATTTCTGTTATCTCATGATTGCTAGCAATTGTATGGTAGGTACCCGAACCAGTTCTTATTTTGAAAAAGAGTAAAATACGTGTTTGTTTATTTTTGAGAAGGTGAGTAACATTACAAATTTTCAGGTCTGTTCCTCGTTTAGTGAAATATTCCTGATGAGTGGACGAGTAGAGTTGTATGGTAGTTACCCGAACCAGTGATTTTATAGGATTATATGGTACTTACGTTTCTTTTTTGATCATAAATAACTTTTGCAAAATTTACCTCTATCTTTGAAACTGCGGCTGACACAAACAAAAAAAAAGAAACTTTCCCTTTTATAAGTATAGATTTTTGCAGATCTACTGGAATACGTCTCCGTAATATTGAATACACTGTATAATTTGTTATAACTGTATTGTCTATTTATTAATACAATTAATGAAGTTTTTGCAATTATATTATTTGGGACAAAATAGACTTTAATAGTGAAAATTATCATAAGGGCTTAAAAATTAATCTATTTTGCTTTCAGAAACAAATATTTATTTTCATTATTTGGTTGTGTTCAGACATTAGATTTTGTATAGACTTGATTTTTTTTAATTTTTTTTTTTCATTTTTAGGTCACAACCTAAAGGCTACTTTGTACAAAGTTTTATTTTCACAAACGTCAACTTTTTATCAATGTAAAAGATCTTATGATTTAGTAACTATTGCAGCAACTTGTATAAAAAGGAGAACTTAAAATTGGTCAACAAAAAAAATAAATAAAAAGATAATATTAAAAATGTAATTTCAACTTATAATGATGTGAAAACCACTTTGAAAACTACATAACTGGAAAGTGAATCCCCAAAATAAAAATACAAAAATAAAAACCAAACCAATTTCCTTAGTTTATATCACTGATATCATTCTTCCGAGAGATGAAATTCAAACCCGAAAAAAAAAACTAAAAAATAAAAACTAAAAAACGAAATAAAAATAAAATAATAAAAAATTAAAAATTAAACCATCAAAATTTTAGTTATCACAACACACAAATACATAACTTACATATTATTATATATTTTTCCTATTATATATGCCTTCACACATTTTCACATCGAATGAAATGGCAAATGATAGCAATTCATAACTGGGAACAATTTTGTAATAGCATCATTTCCTGATCCTTTACAACTACTATTACACTATTCTGATGCATTTTTCTTCTCTATCAAACTTTTTATTATTTTCTCTTTTTATATTTTTTGTTTTTCGTCTTTTGCTTATATAGTTTTTATCTTAAGTTTCATTGTATTGTCTGTATAATTCAAAAATAACAAAACAAAAAAAATGGAAAAACTTTCGCTACTATTCAAACCGAAAAAAAGAAATCCCTTGAGAGGTTGCAGTACAAAAAACAAAAAAAAAAAGTTAAAATTTTCCTCAATTTTTTGTGAATTATCCAATTTTCTTTTCTTTCTCTTAATGTTGTTTTTCATGAAAATAGACGTGCGTTGAATATTACACAGTTTAAAATAAATTAGATATGTAGCTAGCTACTCTTTTCTAAGTTGTTTTATATTAGACTATTTTCATTTTCAACTCTCATATAATTTTCAGTAGGAATTTTGGTAAACAAAACAAATGAAAAAAACAAAAAAACGATTTTTCACGCTAATTTTTTACTTCTCTCTTTTTATATAATGTTGTGTACTGAGGTTAAGTATAATATGATGAGCGTTATCTGTTAATATTTGAGAGCACATCAAAATGAAATAAATATTATTACTAGTGAGCGTAAAAATATTCAACCTCTAAAGCAACCACAATTTAAATTTAAAAAAAAAAATTATTTTAATTTGTTTGGAACATTTCAAAGGGTGACGAAGGAGAGTACGATTTTATGCTTCATAAATTAATAGAGAGCATACAAAAATTTGGAATGTGAGGCACGAAACAATCCCTTAACCTTTCTGTCTTTGTTCGAATCGAGAGACTAGTAGTTTAACATGACTATGACTCACTAGTCAAATTTGTTGACCCATGAATTAATATGCACAAATATGATCAAAATAAGGTCGACTTTATAAATTTTTCAAGACATATTTTTTTATTTTTTTGTCTTTATTCTATACAACTATCTACATAAAATATAAAAGATATTGAGTATAATGTAGGAATTAAAATTGACGTGATGTAATTGACATGTAATCTAAGTCATAATTCAAATTTATATTTATGGAATCTCAGGTAAAGTGAATCTAGTAGATAAATCCAGCGGTCTGAAGCGTCTTAATATACGCTCGCTTCTTAGTTCATTATTGATGAGTTGAGGAGCAAGTAAATTTGGATGGTTTTCTAGTCGAACATAGTATTTTTCAGCTTTCTTTTTAATGAATTTCTTAACAGATGGGATATTTAAATCTGATCTAATTGTGTCATTTCGGACATACCAAGGCGCGTTAACTATAGACCTTAATACTTTGGACTGGAAGCGTTCTATTATTTCGATGTTGGAGTTACTAGTTGTTCCCCATAGTTCCAACCCGTAGCTCCAGATTGGCCTGATGATAGCTTTGTACACTGCAACTTTACATTCTAGGGATAAATTGGAGAAACGACCTATTAGCCAAAATAATTGGTTGAATTTTAATCGTAGTGTTTATTTTTGTTGTTGATGTGACTTTTACAAGTGAGGCGTCTATCTAAGTGCATAACTAAGTACTTAACCGGCTCTTGGTGAGTCAATTCCATGTCGTTAAGGTGAACTGCGGGGCAATTTCCCTTGCGATTAGTAAAGGTGATATGAAGGGATTTCGATTCATTGGCCTTTATTCTCCATTTTTTCAGCCAGTTTTGAATGTCCAATAACTAGTTCTGAAGAACTTCTGAAGCTAATCTTGGATTAGTATGAGACACTAAGACCGCTGTGTCGTCAGCAAAAGTAGCAGTGGGTACCCTCGGTGATGTTGGTGGGCCAAGGACCTGCATAGTGAGGAACCCCAGATTTAATTTATTTTAGTGTCGATTGTTCCCCGTTGTATTTAACGAAGAACCTCCTATCTAACAAATAGGTTAACAAAACTTGCTGATAGTGGTAAAGAAGTAGGTTTTTAAGCTTGTAAAGGAGATCTTTGTGCCAAACTTTGTCGAAGGCTTGCGAAATGTCCAGAAAAGCTGCAGAACAGTATTTTTTCTTGTCAAGTGAATTATTTATATGGTTGACCACTCTATGTATTTACTCGATTGTCCCATGATTGTGACAAAAGCCAAAATGATGAGCTGGTACGATATCTCGTTCATTATTTATTTAATCAATCCTTTGGCTATTAGTTTTTCGATTAATTTTGATATTACTAGTGGAAGACTTATTGGTCTATATATGAACTAGTATCAATTGGCTCTTTCCCCGGTTTAGCTAAGATTATGATATGAGCAGTTTTCCAGATATCTGGGAAGTAGCTAGTTCTTAATATAGCATTAAAAATGTGAGTTAAGAATTTTATACTGCAATACGAAAGTTCCTTTACCATTTTGCCTGTGATACCATCATACCCAGGAGCCTTCTTATCTAACACAGATTTTTTTATAATTTCCTGTACTTCCTTTATCCGGACTTTCTTTATCGGTAAATCCATTTGATAAGGCACGTCAAGGTAGTTTTTAATCTTGTTGTTTTCGTCGGTTGAAATTACTGGTGATTTTGTAAATGTGATGCAAAAAGCTCTGCATTCTCACCATCGCTTCTGGCCCAATTACCATTTGATTTCCTTAGTGAAGGTATAATTTGTTGTGCCCGTTTTAGTTTTCTTGTTGCTTTCCACAGTGAGTAGTCATTAAGATCGGTATATGTTAGTCTTTCAAGGTAATTCTTCAACGAATTTTCTCTGGTATTATTTAAAAAATATTTGAGTTCTTTGATTGCACGGTTTAATCTGGCTTTGATTTCTTGGGATCTAGTTTCTTGCCAAAATTTCCTAAGGTTTCTTTTTTCCATGATTTTGGATTTTGGATTTTAAAGTTAAAAGATATCACTGAAATTATTAACAAAAAATTGTATCCAAAAAAAGCACCAAGCTACGACCAAATAACAAAAAGGATGATTGTTGTAATATCTCGTATTGCAGTATCACACTTGATGCATACGTTTTAATGCGATTCTTCGCATAGGATACTTAATAAAAGATTGGAAGTTGTCACATATCATAATGATTCCGAAACCGTGGAAAGACAACACCAAAGTGACATCGTACATGCCAATAAGCTTATTACCAATTCTTTCTAAGCTCAGTTCGAGAAACTATTGCTATTAAAACTAATGCCCACTTCTGGAAAAACAACTGATACCACAACACCAATTTGGCTTTAGAGAGAAACATGGTACCACAGAACAAGTTCACCGAACAGTAACTTACATAAGGAAATCTTTTGAAGAAAAACAATACTGTTCAGCTGTTTTCATAGACATAGCCCAAGCATTTGATAAGGTATAGCATGAGGGCTTAATCTTCAAGATAAAATCATTTCTACCTGCAAAATAAACTTCACATCACGTACACAAAATATAAAAGCTGGTGTTCCCCAGGGAAGTGTGTTCTGCCCAATCTTATATATATGTTTTATATATTTGACATGCCCCTCAACAGTCAAACCTTAGCCTTTACAGCAAATTAAATATACGTAATCGAGCAAGATTAACATATGTTAATATTTTTGGTTTTTCCATATATTTTGTATGGAGAATTTTTTGACAAAAATAAGTGATTTTTATGTTTTTATGATTATTTTTGTATGTGCATTACTGTTACTTTTATGTTTGCTTTTATTACCAGTAAATATCAATCCTCTAACATATTTTGCTGGAAATACCGGTAATTTAGAAAAAGAAAGTGTAACTGGGCACTTCCGTTTGTTACAGGGTACTTATAACAGAGTTAGTATATTTGCGACATTATGTTGCGAAAATATATACGAAAATGCTGATGTAGGACTATCGGAAGAAATAGCATGTGAACTGGTTGTCGTTCCCTCAAGAGCCGAGAGTTATGATAATGATGACAATGATTAAAATGAAGATTATTGTATTTCGCAAAATGAAAATGAAGAATCAGAAGCTAAAAAAATACAACTAAGTGATGGTCGTAATTCTGAGGATGAGTCACTAGATGATGAATCAGAAGTACAAGAAGAAAATCATCCCATTGTTTACTTAAATCAATATTTTATTGGAAAGAATGGCACAAAGTGCAATAAAATTCCATCAACATATTAAAGGGCTAGACAACAAAATATCCCATTAACAAAAAGCTCAAGTGATTGTGAAACATTCGCCGAAATTTTCAATACATCAATGGTTGCCATAATTTTCTAATTTAACTTCGTAACAGAATTTTTCTTTTTTATAACATACCAAAAATAAAATTCAAAACAAATATTTTTTTTTAAAAGACCTTCGATATTGCATTTATTTTATGTTTTAAAATATATTAATTTTAGTATATTTCTATTTCAATTTAAAATATTCCACAACCTTTTATCTTATTTTTTAACTTTTATCGAAATAATTACAAAAATTTCATAGAATACCATACTTTTTGTATGAATAAAAAAAATATTAGCATATGTTAATCTTGCCCAACAACGAAGAACAAAAATTAAATTGCCGAAAAATCGGGCGTAGACACGTTTTTCCAAACTTTTCTTTATATATTCAGTATCTACTCAAAAAATTAGGCACTGATCTCTGATTTCATTAAGATCGGCCAAATAATGAAGTTTTTATTCACAAGCACAAAAGTAGATATTAACGGTAATCCTGCGCAAGTGAAGGTTTAGAAAGCTTTAAATACAATCGGTCTTTTAACTGTTTTTATAATTTTTGTTGTTCGTTTATTATTCTTGGTAAACAGGTGTAACCGTTTTAATTTTTTTAAAATCAATTTCTGTAAAAAAATTGCGACAAATATCAATACCGTCAAAAGTCAAACTACAAAAATCACTTGGAATGCAATTGACACAAAAGCATTTACATAAACATTACCTAACTTTTGTTGCTTGATCGTCAAATGTTTTTGTATTTGATTTTAGTTTGACGTTTCTGATTACACCTTATCGTTACTCATCTTACTCCTCTTGAACATCAACATATTGTTGGACTTCATACATCGCTAATATATCATAAGACTAGATTCAAACTAAAAATTGTATTGCCTGTTTTACCTACTAAACACAAAACCACCCTTCCATTATCAAATTTATATTATAACTTATCTAAAATATTTCAACGAACCTACACCCGTTAAAAATAAACATTTTCTTATGAATTTCGAACTCATGAATGAAATAATTTATACAAAAATTATTTATTATAAAGAAGGAAAAACTAATACAAAAAATATATAATATGTAAGTATAAATAACACTAATACCACTAAAACTACATTTTTAAAAATAATCAAGGTTGCAATTGTGGACTCTGCTGTTAATGTGGAAGTTTATTTCTTAATTTTTATTTTACTCTTTTATGGTTTCCTTTCCTACTATTTAATTTTATGTGTTTCTTTGCAATCACATTTTTATCAACTTATAATACGTGCCTCAATCATATTATGCTGGTTTCTATTTCTATACGTAGAATTCATAAAATATAGTTTTGTTGTTTTTAAATACCTATTTAAAAAAACAAATATTCTCTAATATTTTTTTTTTATGCATACCAAATGCTGCTGATGTACAGTTTTATATTTTGTATAAATATCCTGTTGTTGTTTGCAAATTTATAATTCAAAGTTCTTTCAAAGTAGTGCAAAGTCTGAAACTAAAATAAACATAGATTTATACAATTTATTAATCTTATATATGTGTGTATATTATACTCCTTATAAATGAGTGTCTCAGTTTAAAGATGACAACTTTAATATGAAATAAAGCGGACGAGTTATGGAGGAATGCATGAATTCAGCAATTGTTTAAATTAAAACACATTAATAGGACCTTTAATTTTATAACTAAAATGGATAAGGTGAACAACATCAGTAATAGGTTACATTTAATAGGTGAAAAAGCAGCAATGAACCAAGTTAAAGCAAGATAATGGAAACGGTTAGGTAAAACTAAGAGAACATCAGCAATAAAAATAGCCAGATGAGTGTTAGAATGGGACCCCCAAGGTAGTAGTAGAAGAAAAGGAAGACCCAACAACATTAGTTATAGTTAGTTATAGTTAGCTAAAAACAAAGAACAGTGGAGGAAGCAAACTTATGCACTATGCTCCAACGAGAAGTAACCTGAAAAAAAGAAAGATTAAAAAAAATGTTGCGCTTAAACAATTTTGTAATTACAACAAATCATTTTTTTAGAATGCAATAAATCAGATTAACTCATGTGTGAAGTTAATCATAAAATTTCTTGCATTATAAAATATTCTACTGCGGCACAATCTACATCTCCTTCTTGCTTTATTTGCTTCCAATGTTATCCCATAACCATTTTTGTAATATTGCACTTCTTAAATCATCACGTCTATCTCAATCTATCTCAAAGTTTAATTTTAAATTAAATCTAAGATTTATAGTATTTAGAGAACCAGCAGGGACGCTACTGTATAACCTTTATTATCTGTGACAGTGAACTTTTTGAAGACCTCTGCTTAATCTGTTTTTTAAAAATATTTTCTTGTTTTTCTTTTGCAGATGAAATTTTACTGATTCAAAATTTTATTATGGTATTAACCAAATATTACCGAAATTGAAGTTGTGATATTTTGTTGTCCTTAACAATCAGCTATGTAAATTTTTCATGAATACTGTTTATTATTGTTTATATTGTTAGCGATTTTATTGTCCAGTTAATCGACTCTGTCCATGTAATTGATGATATTTTGCGATCAATGCGGATTGTGGCACATACGCTATTGTTTTTTCTTTTCTATTGTATTTTTTATGAGATTATAAAAGTTGTACAGTCCCGTTACTACCGGCGATTGTTACAATAGAGTTATCATTCCATTTTACCATAAGAATTTTATATTGTCAATATATTGTCAAATACAGGAGCAGCAGGTTATGATAACATTCAAGCAATGGTATTTAAAGAATGAAAGGATGTACTAGCTTCCAATATATGTCATTTAATTAACGAATCAATAAGCCAATGCGTCATGCCTGAGGAACTAAAAATAAATAAAGTTGTACCTATCTATAAAAATGATGGAGATAAAAAGGATATAGTGAATTACAGACCAATTTCAATCGCGTCTATATTTGGTAAAACTTTAGAAACATACATAACTGGTCAGTTAACACAATAGTGAAAATGATTTAACAGATCAACGACAATATGGATTCAAAAAGGATTCTAATACAAATGCGGCATTATTTGATGTTATATATATGTGTTATAACACGAAGGTTTAAACAATAAAAAAAAAATCTCAATAGTATTTTTTGATTTTGCCAAAGCATTTAATACTGTAGATAGAAAGATTTTATTACGTATACTCTTTGAATGTGGAATTCAGGGAAAAGAGTTTATGTGGTTTGATAGTTACTATAGTGGAAGAAAATTGTATGCTGAATGTGAGCAGTACAAAATTGAAGTAATAAAAAATAAATATGGGGTTATTCAAGGAAGTTCACTGGGACCGTCACTATTTGCTGGATATGGAAATGGATTCTCAAAATTTAAGCTACACGGTAAATCATTCTTGTATGCATTCTTGTATAATTTGGATATCCGATTGGCTGATGAATGGATAGCTAAACATAAGCTCACCGTAAATATTAAAAAAACTAAATACTTGATAATAAAAAAAGGTTTGAATATTTCTTTAAATGTTAAATTTAACGATATTAGGATTGACGAAGTGAAAACAATTAGCAACTTTAAATGCACTAAAAAGGAGAAAATAAATTAGGTAGTTCAAGGTCTGTTAAAAAATGTTATGTGTGTAATTCTAACATTTTACTTCAATGTTTGTAAAAAAAAGCAAATATATGAACTTGCCATGCGTAAAACCAAGGAGCGTAAATTTAAACTATGTGCTGATATTTTAAACAGTTATCAGGATTGACCATTAAGCCAATATGATGATTTCAAAATTATTGAATAATTATTTGTAAGTTGAAAGATGTGAGATTAGATAATATTGGCATAGAAAATTTTAATTATGAAACAAAAAAATATCCCAAATCGAAAATATAACACTCACTAACTGTAATTAATAATCTATTAACAGTTAAAACGACATTAATATAAACAAAAAACTGGTCTGTTATAATCAAATTTGAAATTTTTTTGTGTGTTCAACATTTTTACAAATGTTGGCCACTAAATATGAGATAGGTGTGTAGTGTAGGTAGTTGAGATAGGTTATTTTAACAGTATTAAAGATAATTAGCTTAAAGATGTAACCTTTTTGGTAAAAAGTATATAATTATAATTATATTTTTTTACTACTGCAATAATAAAATATTATTCATTAAACTACATCGCCTACGAAAATGTGTTGACATGTCTTAACAACATCCCAAAAACTTTCAATTTCATTATTTACATATACAAGCTTTATAATTTTTTGTAATTGTTTTTCCTAATTTTAATAATGTTATTTTATTGCAGAGAGGTCGATAATTGAAAAATTTTACTCCAAAATTTTTTTACTGATTTGTTGATGTCAAGGACCGATGATAACAGATCAAACTAATATATTATACTTATATTTTTGCTAAAACTAATTTAAAATTTCAACTCTATTTGATACACTCAGTGCACATAAACCAATAAATACGATTGTGCATCTGAATATGGCCTTAATACAAAAAACATCATTGTAAAACAAAAATAAAATAACAAAAGAAAATGTGTAAGGATTTTTATGTACTAGGTATACTTTATGTATTATAGGTTGCAAACAAAATAATTTTGAATAAAAAATTTAAGAGATTTCCAAATTTACCTAATCTTTTATTTCTGAAAAAAAAAAAATACAATTTCTAAAACAAGACACATTTTTAATACACATAGATTTGCAGATTTGTTTTGTATTATGACTTCTGTAGAAAAATGTTTTGTCTATAAAATATATTATAGCTAAGCAGCTTAGATTCAAAAATGGAATCAATTTTTTAAAAATAAAATAAATTTTTAAGCCAGCTTCGAAATTATAAACACTTTATGTCATCGTATTATTCAAGTATAATGAAAGGAATTGATTTTTTGATTAAGCTGTGTTTTTTTAATGATTCGGAATTCGGATCTACATAGATCAAAGATTTTTATCGGGATCTCTATAGAGATTATGGGAAATTTATAAATTTCCATTTTTTTGACAATAATATTTGACAAAACAAAACGTCAAAGTAAATTGTTTATTGTTTATTGCCTACATTTTATATAAATGTAATTTCAAATGAATGAAATAAGATGAATTTTGATTTCGGGAATATAAAAAAAATACAAGAAAACAATAATCATAATGTGGCGTAGTGTAAGTGTAATTAGTATATTTTTACCCAAGGAACCGAACCCGTATTTAAGCACATGAAATCGAAATTTACATACAAATTTTGCATATATTGTATGCAAATCGTTGCTTTTGTTATTCTGAAAATATTTATTGTTACAATAAGGGATCATTTTGTTTTTTCTTTTTTTTAAATTCAAACTTTATGGCAACAATTTTTACCAAAATGTAATGTTACAGTGTCACTCAAAAGTATGCCTTTGTATAAATTTATACACATTTTGCACAACTTGAATGCATTTGGTTTTAGTTTAAATAAATTTAGATATAAAGTAAAAAATAAAATCTAATGTCACGAAAAGCAATACTCATGTCCACATTTTAATACTATTACGACTACAAGGTGGATTTGTATGCATATACGGCAGCTGTCATTTTTGACAAATCAAAGGTAAAAAACATTAAAGTTAAAATAAAACTAAAAGAAAATAATGTCATCATCAAAACATTTTTGTTTTACGAATACGTATTATCAGAGAGTGAAGCAGGAAAAAAAGGAGCAAGAACAAAATTATTTAAGCTACAAGCGGCAAAAATGCAATTTAAAATTAAGTTATTCAAGTTCCCATTATTAACTCGGAACAGATGGAATAACTTGTAATAATATGGCTGATTGTTATTATAGTTCATGAACATAATATTATTTATATTGGTGACGGTGGACAGCTTTATTTATGATGATGAAGAAAAAAAATTTTCAATAGCTCAGAAACTTCGACTCTGGGCACTTACTAATAATATAACTTATAAAGCACTAAACCAACTACTAGACTTGTTGATAAAATGTGTTGAAAAATAAAATTTACATGGCTGCCGAAAGATAGTCGCACTTAATTTTAGATAGAAGATAGTCGCACTTAACAAAATATAACCATAAAGTTCCATTATGTATAAAATTAACCATAACGACGCAAATCATCAATATTTTGCTTTCATTTGAAGTTTATAATACGTTTATTGTGTGCATAATTAGAATTATAAAAAAAAAATTATAAATTTTGTCACTTTACATAGGGTATGAGGTCCAGGTGCTACCACAATAAAATAGTTTCTTTGCAGAAAAAAAATTTGCAAAATTTTAAATTGAGAGGATTATATTTAAATTGTGAAAGAAACTGTAAAATTTAGTCAAAGATAATTTGAGGTATCAAAAATAATCATCTTGAAATAAAAGGTACGCGAATAGTTTTCAGACCAAAATTTCAAATCTTTAAAAATTTACATTAAAAAACACTATAACAACAAACTTTTGAGGTCTTAAAACCACAACAAAAATTTTATAAATATTATAAAATTTGTACAATATATTATTTTATATAGAGTAAGTTGAATATGACAAATATAAACTAGGTAAGTTAATAAAGGCTAATATAAGAATTAGTCCGAAAAATACAAAATTTTTGATTTTTGAACATCTTTAGAGTCTAGACGAACTTCTATGACCTCATAACCAAAGGAGAAAAATTCAGTAGAATTTTCAGCATATTTGTTTTTTTATTACTCATGTTAACTTCGTTAACAATAAAATATTTTATGTACCTTCTTTCTCAACTAAATCTTAATATTTAAAATACATTTGCTTTTAAACTAAAAATAAAAAATAAAATTCTCAAACATTTTTGTTTCTAATTATTATTTTTACTACATCTATTTAATTAAAATACCAGCTATCAAATTAATCCGGGCACGGATGGGAGTAATATTAAATTTACCATACAAAGGTATATTTACCCTATTTCGCCATTTTCATCATTACGAAAATGGCGATTCATCTCTGACGTATATATTTTTCAATTTATTAATCGAAATATTTTTAAATTTCAAAACTTAAGTTCAATTAAATCACAAAATTTCATTGTTTTGTAATCTTTTTTATGTTAAAATTAAATATTTAAAATTTAAAATGCTAAAAAAAATAACATTGTACTAGCTCTTTTAATTTTTAATTTTTTTTTATAATATAATATACAATATTTGGAAAGCCCATTAATTTTTGCGAAGCAAAAGATTTATATTTATGATAAATTTGAAATTGCATGAACTTTTTCCGCAAGAAAATGTATAATAAATAACAAAAATGAATATAATGTCGCAAATTATAAAAATAATGAATTATTATTTATCATTATTATATAACTTCATATTTTGATCTAATTTAATATTATTAATAGTTTTTCAACTTAAATTTTACTATTTGCACAATTTTTGATCAAAATAATAGTTACGAAGTATTCTTAAAGTACGATTTGGTTGTGATTGGGGCGGTAAATTGCGTATACATTTTCATAAAATTAAACCTTTTTGTCGACCTAATAATTATCATTGAGAACCATCACATTTCAGTTACATAGCATGCACATTGTGTGTATGCCATTTTGCACACTTTATACACATATAATACCAAGAGGTGACCTATTATTGTGTGCTTAAATTTATAATGCGTGCACACATTATGTACACAGATTCTAAATCTGGTTCCTTGGGTACTAGCTGAAAAAGGTAAATTAGGTAAATTCAAAATCATCATAAAATTCCATGACTCAAAAAATTAATTTCTTCAATTTAATCAAAATTGCATTCAAAATTCATTTAAATTTAATAAAATTAATTAGTTAGTTATTAAATTAATCCAATTATTCAAAAATTATAATTATCAGGAAATTAGTTTTATATCATGATGCGAGATGCTAATCCTTTTTTGAATTTACCTATTGACTATTATTACAATAATAGTATTCGATAAAAAATTTAACAATTACAATTAAATTTTTATAGATCCACGTTTTAGTCACCTTTCAACCAAAAAACCATAGAATGTACATCGATTTTAAAATTTTTTTGTGCTTATTTTTATTAATCTAAAATAGTTTTTGAATATAAGATCATTATGTTAGATATATGACCACATATCATATTTCATTTAGTGTAAAAATATTAACCTGCTCAAGTGCAAATGAATGTCGATATTGTAAAATACAAATTTTTCAACACAAAAAAGATTATAGGCGATGAAGAAGAAGTTTTACCACCAGATTCACCGCTTCGAAAATTTTAAGATAATGTTAGTGATATTAATTTTAATTTGGAATTTTAATCAATAATAAATACAATCACATAATAAAATGCAAATCAGGAATGTAAATGTGTTAAATCAGTTATAAGAGTAATAAAGTTTATTTCCTTATTATACATAGTTTCCTTATACATAATATTTTAAATAAGTGATAAAACTAAAATAATTGTTTTTAATTTAAGAAATTCTTCTGATATTGATCTAGAAATTAAATTTCATTCTACTGGTTGTGTTCGTTTAAATTATGCTTCTCATTGCATGTTGTCATGTTGCTTAATGTTTAAATAGTTTGTGCTCAGTAGGTTGTTTTAAAATTGAATCTGTTAAAAGGTACAAGTACTTGGGAATAATTATTGATAAAAATTTAAATTGGAAACCTCATCTAGATAACTTATATAAATATATGTTGTTATGTGTTAGAAAATTTTATATTATATTGAGACGATACTGTTCAAAAAAGCTTTTATTAAATATTTATTATGCTCTGGTTCACTCTAAAATAAAGTATGGTATAACTAGTTGGGGTGGCTCATATTTCAATACAATTGAAGCATTACTAAAAGCTCAAAAATGTATTCTCCGTGTCATGTACTTTAAAAATAGAAACTTCAGTTATTGGCCTCTATTCCAAGAACTAAATATACTGCCTATCAGACACCTCTTTGTTCATTACTCATTAATTAAATTTTACAAGGACAAACATCATTTGAGACTTCGCAATTCAAACTAGTATAACTTAAGAATAAATTATAGAATGATAGTCAACATACTTTTCTGTAATAAGACACACTATGAGAAGTTTTACTTTACTATGGCATCAAAATACTTTAATAATCTTCCAATGAATATAAAAAATTCAAATTGTTTAAATAAATTTGTTAAACTTTGTAAAACATGGCTTCAAAATATAAATTACTAGCAAAGTTACCCGACGTTGTCCGGGTCGACCACAAAATGAATCGAATTTATTTCAATGAAGTTTGATTTATGAATCGAATTGAAAAAAATTGGTTTATCAAAAATATTCTAATATTTTTTTTCACTACGATAAAAAAATATCAACAATACTCCAACTTAAGCTATACTTATATTAAAATTATTTCTTTGTAAACAATATTTCGGTGATCTTTTCTGATGAAGTATAAGCAAATTCGCTCCTTGCTGTTGAGGTATTCTTGAAATAAAGACAGGTTCGTTTTTTCCACAATCAATTGGAATTTGTACTTAAATGAAATTAGGATGCCAAGTTCTTATTATTAATGTAGTACCGTAGTTTTGGGTTCTTCAAGTTTCGTAGAAGCACTATTGAAGCTACTAATTTTAATTCCAATTGGTGAGGAACAACAACTTCATTTTCATCGATAACTGTATCTATCGCTTTGTACACATGGACCCCCTGGAACACTCTGCAGTATTTTCTGATTAATAAAACGAATCGTCACATTTTTGTGGCTAATTTACATAGCCACTTCACATAGTCATGTAAAAATTTTATACTGATTCCTAAATTCGAAAATACTTTTTCAGAACAATACATGCCTTTTTTATTTTTCATAGAATACCTATGAATAAATTTTCAAGTCTGTAACACAATTTTTTTTTTGAAACATTTCTGAAACGTACGTGCTAGGTGTTGTACGGCAGCAACCCGAACCAGTCCAAATTTTCGAAATCGGTAACAGTCGAATTTCTTTATTTGTGAAAGAGTATCTAAGTAAAAGTTTTCAGGCCTGTAACACAATTGGTTTTTGAAATATTCCCGTAACGTACGTGCTAGGAGTTGTAGGGCAGCAACTCGAACCAGTCCAAATTTTTGAAATCGGTAACAGTCGAATTTCTTTATTTGTGAAAGAGTATCTAAGTAAAAGTTTTTATACCTGTAACACAATTGGTTTTTGAAATATTCCCGAAACGTACGTGCTAGGAGTTGTACGGCAGCAACCCGAACCAGTCCAAATTTTTGAAATCGGTAACAGTCGAATTTCTTTATTTGTAAAAGAGTATCTAAGTGTAAGTTTTCATGCCTGTAACACATTTGGTTTTTGAAATATTCCTGAAACGTACGTGTTAGGAGTTGTACGACAGCAACCCGAGGCAGTCCAAATTTTTGAAATCGGTAACAGTCGAATTTCTTTATTTGTGAAAGAGTATCTAAGTAAAAGTTTTCATGCCTGTAACACAATTGGTTTTTGAAATATTCCCATACGTACGTGCTAGGAGTTGTACGGCAGCAACCCGAACCAGTCCAAATTTTTGAAATCGGTAACAGTCGAATTTCTTTATTTGTAAAAGAGTATCTAAGTGTAAGTTTTCATGCCTGTAACACAATTGGTTTTTGAAATATTCCCTAAACGTACGTGCTAGGAGTTGTACGGCAGCAACCCGAACCAGTCCAAATTTTTGAAATCGGTAACAGTCGAATTTCTGTATTTGTGAAAGAGTATCTAAATGTAAGTTTTTATGCCTTTAACACATTTGGTTTTTGAAATATTCCTGAAACGTACGTGTTAGGAGTTGTACGACAGCAACCCGAACCAGTCCAAATTTTTGAAATCGGTAACAGTCGAATTTCTTTATTTGTGAAAGAGTATCTAAGTGTAAGTTTTCATGCCTGTAACATAATTGGTTTTTGAAATATTCCTGAAACGTACGTGCTAGGAGTTGTACGACAGCAACCCGAACCAGTCCAAATTTTTTAAATCGGTAACAGTCGAATTTCTTTATTTGTGAAAGAGTATCTAAGTGTAAGTTTTCATGCCTGTAACACAATTGGTTTTTGAAATATTCCTGAAACGTACGTGCTAGGAGTTGTACGACAGCAACCCGAACCAGTCCAAATTTTTGAAATCGGTAACAGTCGAATTTCTGTATTTGTGAAAGAGTATCTAAATGTAAGTTTTTATGCCTGTAACACAATTGGTTTTTGAAATATTCCTGAAACGTACGTGCTAGGAGTTGTACGACAGCAACCCGAACCAGTCCAAATTTTTGAAATCGGTAACAGTCGAATTTCTTTATTTGTGAAAGAGTATCTAAGTGCAAGTTTTTATGCCTATAACACAATTGGTTTTTGAAATAGTCCTGCGACGTACGTGCTAGGAGTTGTACGGCAGCAACCCGAACCAGCCCAAATTTTTTAATTTGGTCGAATTTCTTTATTTGTGAAAGAGTATCTAAGTGCAAGTTTTCATGCCAGTAACACAATTGGTTTTTGAAATAGTCCCGGGACATACGTGCTGGGAGTTGTACGGCAGCAACCCGAACCAGTTCAAATTTTCGCAATCGGTAACAGTCGAATTTCTTTATTTGTGAAAGAGAATCTAAATGTAAATTTTCATATCTGTCACACACATGGTTTTTAAAATATTCCTGAGTCTTGGTAAGAGTTGTACGGCAGCAACCCGAACCTGTCATCTGATGGCTTTGTAAAGTACCGCGTTATTTGCATACCGGTACCATGAATAACTGTGAAAAATTTCAGAACTCTATCTTTAAAACTGTGGGCGTGTATAGCGAACAAACAAACAAACAAATAAACAAACAAACAAACAAACAAACAAACAAACAAAGAAACTTTCCCTTTTATAAGTATAGATTACGAGATTGAACTACTAAGGTAAATTACGTCAATTAGATTATTAATTCTAGTTTCAAACTGCACTGGAACTGCAAAACTGCACTGGCTTTTCATATAAATTTTGTGAAATCTATTTTTATAAATGGTTTATCAATACCTGACCTGAAGTACCTTGCTTAGAAATTCTCTTCTTCTGCTCTTCTTTAATACACGCTAGATGTTATTTAGATAGCGATTACAATTATATAGATGTATATGATAAAATTATGTTCAAAGAAATTTTAAATTACTTAATTTTGAAATTGGGTTCATATATAAAACTTTATTGAAATAAATTTTATGCATTTTGTGTTGAACGCCTGATGACTTCATTAGTTCAAATAAAAAATTAAAATATTTCTATTGTGAATATCCTAATGTGTAACAAAATATCAAAGTAAGGCGCTCTAACATACACTTCTAAGTTTTGAGAGTTATGCGTTGACGTGTTTCTATCTCATCTAGTATCTCAACCTCTTCAGTCCCGAGGCCAGGGCAATGCGAATTTTCTGGTTTGAATAAATTTTTTTGGTTAAAAAATAGACAAATAACAATATTTTTCTAAAAAATTGTGAGATTTTATTTTGTGAGTAATGGTTTTTAACGGTACACAAATGTGGACTTCGGTGGTTTTTTAAAAAAAAAAAATCAAAAATTTTTTGTTCCACTTTTTCACTCAACCTTTTTATTGCATCAAATTCAAAATTAAATTAAACTTTCTTCATTTATTTTAAAAATAAATAAAAATAAAATAAACAATAAACTTATTATACTAAAAATACTTATTCAATAATGGAAATTTATATCAAAAATAACATTTATGATGACTAGAACATGTTCTAATAAAACATAATTTACTGAAATTTATAATGGTCTTTTCTGAATAAATTATAATTACTTACTTTATTCTTTGCGATAATATAGAAAGCAATTATTATTTGTTATACAATACTAAATATAAATTGCACTTTGTGCACAATGTTCGAGTTCTAGCCAGGATGTTCTGGCATTCTGCATTTAGAAGCATTTTGGAGCTGGTACAAGCTTCAGAAAATGCTCATACATATCGTACGTTTCTTCCGAAGTAAGAGAAAATTGTCCCGGTCTTTTCTTGGAAGTTGATGCTGGTGAAGAATCAGTAACGTTTAATCGTAAACGTTTTTTCGACACCGCTTCCTTAGCTTTCATATTAAATCCTATTAATACTTCACCCTTTAGAATTTTTTTTTCTTTTAAACGAATTTGGTTTCTATTATGCATAATCAACAAATTGACTATTATAAGATCGACAAAATGATTGAAGGATCTTATAGTACATTTTCTGGTACGTACGTAACAGCGGTAGTGAGATATAAATCTATCACATAAATCTATTCCACCTATATACTTGTTATAACTATTTACTATTGTGGGTTGTGGTAGCGGAGTTTTAGCCTTTAACTCTCTTGACCAACGTTTACAAGTGTTTTCTGGATAACCTCCAATGTATGGTGAAGCAAGTAAAACACCTTTGTTATCCTTCCATTTAACTAAGGAAATAGGTTGAACTTCTTTAACCCATTCTTCCCATTCACCTCTTTTCATTTTACGATCATCTTTCAACTTTTTTGTAATGGATCACTGTTTGAAGTTATTTTTGGAAAGAATCTTAATCAATCTATGGGAGGCAATGTAATGCGTTTGTAATACAATGGTTTTCGTTAGTTTATTTTTTTTTGCGTTTTCTGTATTAAAAACTTTTCGACCCATCTCTATTCTAAATTAAAATATTAATATTTTACATTTATATTCACAAAATAAATTCATATAAATATAAATTTTTTAAAACCCTTACATCATTTTACTTTTAATAAAAAGAACAAGTTCGAGTTATTAATTAATATTCAATCTTGATACATAGATATATAATATCACCATTGTATCTATAAATATTATTATTATTTGTGTTAACAAACAAAACTATTTTCTGGAATTGTTTCGTTCATCATAACACTACTAGAACTCATTAGTAAATTTTGGTCGATTTTCATAACTCACATAGGTATTATTGACATATTGTAATAAGTTATAAAGTCAATCAAAATGAAAATCAGGAGTTGTATAGATAGTCTAACACTATAAATACCTACTGATGAGTTCTAGTAGTGTAATGATGAACGAAACAATTCCAGAAAATATTTATATTCATTTACAAGATTATTTATCATCTTTGTTTGAATATAGGGATGATATTAGGACAGTATCGTCTGCTTATAACCTTCTATAGCATTTTGGAGGAATCAGTAAATCTGCATGCAATGAATTTGTTGTGTAAAATGGGACAACGTGATGAACCTTGTGGTACACCTTCTGTTATACTTACATTTTTTGGCAATATTAGTCCGATTTCCACTAAGAAAAATTATTGATCGTTAAGAACACAATATTAGATTAATTTAATTTAGGGAATATTATTATAATTTTAATATAATATAAAATATAAATATTATTATAATTAATAATTTTAAATTGACTTGAAAAAATTACCCTTTGCTCCCAAAATTTCAAATTCATTTTTAATTAAATAGAGTTATGTAATTAAAATTAGTAAATTTTCTCATTTTATAATATCCCATAACTAATTAATATTAATTATATATTTAATTTCGAATTTACTTACTAATTTCGTATTTATAGGCCTTAACTTTTTTTTTTGTTTTATTTTGTTCCCTTCTTTTCTTATATTCTTATAAATTTTATTTTCTTCCTTAATTTATTTTTTTGTTTGTATATAATAAAAGCATATACACAAAAAGGACTTTACTGATGTTTTATAGATTTTAAACAACTGAAATTATTTTCAGTTAAAGTCCTTTAATAAGACTTATTTCTGTATTGCTTGAAGTAATAGGTATAAAAACAAATATCTAAGACCAAATGAAAAGGCATGCAAGTGCTATTCAATGTCTTGACAAACAACTAATATAAAAAATAATATAAGTCTGTAGTTAATTTGATAATATAAAACTAAAACTGCACTGTACTGTCAATCTAAAAGTGTTATAAATAAATTAATATTTTTTAAGAGAAAACTAAGCCTTTAAATGTTTATGTGTGAGAATAAAAAAACGTAAGGTTTTTCATGCTTTGGTCTGGAGCAAAAGGTATTAAATAAATGGATAAAAGAAAATGACAACGGTGGCAGTGAGCGTATTTTAATCTACTAAAAAACATTGATTCTTACGTGCACAATGTGATTTTACTAAACCAAATTTTACTTGAACTATGAATGTTCTTGTTTTATTTTTTGTTGCTCTACGAACTGATCACAATATAAATATGTTTTTTTTTGCACCATAAATGAAATCATCTTCGCTTCAGTGACTATTTTACTCTTATTTGATTCACCGTAAATTATATTCTTTATTTTGTATTATATACTTATTTTTTTACCTGAGAGCATATCTTTGAAGTCATCCCCAAATTCATCTCTAACTTCTCTTGGTCATCGACGTGTTTTCGGAGCACTCTGTTTTATAAATACTTCGTAGGTGTGAACACATGCTCAGTAGAAATCAAAGCGCTGCTTCCTCGTCTTAAACAATTCCAACGCGAAACAAGAGGAACCGCAAATGCTCACGCACTTCAAGAATGTGGAATCACATTCCTCCCAATATGTTTCCACACTCAACTTACAATTTGCAAAAGTTTAAAGAAAATATTAATACCTTTATTCTTCAACTTCTTATTCAACTAATCTATCTCCCTTTTTTTCTTTCTAATTTATGCTATCCTATCCCAAACAAGCGTCACGTAAGTGATAAAGGTATTTTCATACCAAAGGCTTTGGCTGCTTTAAAAAAAAAAAAAACAAAGTGGAGGATAATTCTTACGTATAGGCTGGTGCATCTCACTTGGTTGCCTTGACAAAATTCAAAAAATGTCTAACTGACGAAAACCTACCAGTATTTCAGGTAACCCTCACTACTTCTCTCTCTCTATAATGGATATCTTGTTGGAAATGACCCTTATTCTATTGAACTGAAATCAATAATGCCTTCCCTCAATAAATTCCAATCTAGTACTAGGGAGGTTCTAAGTGTTCATTTCTAAACCAATGTACTTGTAAGCCAACCTATTGGGTAACTGGTGGAAATAAAACTCAAGATCTGCTTGATTTTGATACAACTAAAGAAATTTCACCTAATTATATTTAGTAAGAAGATAACCATGATTTGGACTCAGATTTCTCTGTAATCATATTAGATCTATATGAAAGGTTACTCAGAAACAGTATAAACTTATGTTAAGTAACAAGACAACTAACTGCGCTAGCTTTAAACAAGAAATAGAAAACAAAATGAACATAAAAATAAAATGAAGGTCCAAATGTGATAAGGTGTCTGATGTAGAAAATTTTAATAAATTTATCCAAAATGCTGCCTGGAATAATACAAAACATTGTGAGTATAAATCTGTAGGATTCTACAACTTACCCTAAAGAAAAACTAAATATTATAAAAATAAAAAAAGAGCTAAACGCAGATGGCAAACAGATCGCGTGATCAAAACAGATCGACATATCAAACTGATCAGATCACAGATCAAACAGATCAGAACAATCGCGGCAGACAAAACTCTGCTAAATAGGTTAACTCAGAAAAAGAAAAATTAAAGATCTTCATAACGAAAAATTTTAAAAATATACAAAAAAATTATCAGCAAAAAGAGAAATTAACTAAACGTTGTGGGATAATAAAAAAATTTCGTCCAGATGAGACAGATTTGGGCGACTGATGCAATGAAAAAAATAATATTTGGCATAGAAATTGTCTATACATAACAAGATATTATTAAATAATCAGATAATCAAACCGATATGGCTGTACGGCATGCAAATATGGGGATATGCCAAACAAACAATAATGTACTTTGTATACAAAAATTCCAAAATACAGTCCTGCGCAACATGGTAAATACCAAGAGTGACTTGCACAGAGATCAAAAAACTTCTTGTATATCAAATGAAAGAAAAAGATATACAGCAAAGCATTAGGCTCGTCTGAAGGATCATGTTAACGTTGAGGCCATTCAACTGCTGAAAAATCAAAATGGTACCAGAAGGCTTAAAAGCCACTAGATTTAATACGTTAGAATTTCGTACTGTATACGAGAAATAATCGAAAACTCGAATACTTAAATAAAAACTATTTCGTTAGGCGACATCACTTACTCACTTGTTGGACGCTACAGACCTCGAAGGTCCTGAGCCTGACGCAAAATTGTCATTCGGTAACGGGCGGAATCTCTAAAGTTGGTGATTTGAAGCATGTTTGCCGATGCTCCATCTCTTCAAAGAAGTTGTGGCCTCCCTCGACGACGCATTCCCTGGGGCTTGGATTCGAAGAGTTTTCTAGCTGAAGTATTTTCATCCATATGCTCTACATATCCTAGCCAATGAAGACGTCTTATTCTGACTTTTTCTGACCATGTCATTGAACAGCTGATATAGTTCGGCATTTTTCGGCTGGTATAGTTCGGCACTCATCTTCAAACCCCTTCGTCAAACACAGGACCATAAATGCGACTAAGAATTTTTCTTTCAAAGATACCAAATGCATGCTTGCTTACTTTTGGTAATGTTCTCGATTCAGAACCATATAGCAGCACCGGAAGGATGATCGTTTTGTATAATTGTGCCTTGGTATTTTGGGATAGGAGCTGTGAACCCAGTTCTTTAGACAAACCAAAATAGCAACTTTTTGCTAGGGTAATTTTTCGCCTTACATCAACAACTGTTAAATGATTGATGGCATTAATTTTTACGATTAATAATAGGTGTAGAGCTTTGTGTTGAGCCTTAAAAAAATGGGAGTTAGTGGAAAGGTTTAATCAATCAGCATACTGGAGTTAGTATAAATATTTATGAATAATACAATAGTTACCTAAAAACTAGACAATTTCAAAAATTCGTAGAATATAAAATTTTTTGAATATACTTTAAAACAAAGCTTCTAACAAAATATACTTTAAATATATAAAAAAATCATTCCAAAATACGTTCTAAAAATAAGTTTTTTTTTTTTATTTAACAAATCTTCTTTTTGATCTTAAATATGAGTTTTTTCGTTATTATTTCTTTTAATTTTTGTAATAAGAGTCACAGTTCACATATTTTGATTTAAAAACAAAAAAAAAAAAATTATTTTACTCCCATCCTTCCTCAATTATTTCACATTATAAATTTAAGCTAATTATATTTCCAATTTCCCATTGATTCTCATTTTATATTTTCAAAATCTCTTTGATTCGGTTTTATCCTATTTGGAAAAAAAAAATTAAATAAATTTTATATTTACCTAATAATCGATGATCGATTGCCGATTTATAAATTTTTAATATTTTATTTTACTCTGAATTTTTATTTCATCCAGCTTAAAGCTATTTTGCCATGGTCGGCTGTAATGGGTACACAATCAAAAAATAATGTACGTATTTTTTATTATTACTTTTCAATTTCTCTTTTGCATCACCATCAGGAAATAAAATTCTATTGACAAATGTATTCGATGGAAGAGAAAATTGTTTAGCAATCCGTGACCAATAAGATTCATTATCCTGCCAAAAAAAAAAATAATAAAAAAATAATAAATACGAAATTCTGTGCAGAATATTTTAATGTTTTTCTTTAATAATAAAAAAATAAAATTTTTGTTTTCTTTAAGTGGATTTCCATTTACCATTTCCACTGTAAAAATTGGTAATATTCCAAAATGCTTATGAAAATTTATGTTAAAAACAACTGCAATTACAATAATATAGGTTCAATATAATATTATATACATAATATATATGTATATTTGATTTCCTTCAAGTTTATTCTAGTAGATAGTATATATAGTGTGGAAAAAATTCCAATTAAAAATATGTCCTAAATAACAATTATTTAATTTGGAAAGGTTACTGATGCAGTTCATAGGTAATATAAACCTACTAGAAGAAATCCCCGGGTACATACCTAGCCCGTGCAAAAAAATTATTTTTTCTCTGAAACGGCACAATAAAATGATTTTTAATAAGATTAAACATTGGACATGTTAAAAGTATCTGACAACAAAATTTTAATTATAGATATTATAAAATAGAGATAGAGTCAGAAGTTATTGCGACAAATTAAAAAAAAAAATCAAATTAGAATTCGTCTATTAAAACATCCAAATTGCACTAGACTCAAAGTGTATTACGAAAAACTATGCCGTGAGTTGAAGCGTGGTATTCCTAATTGTAGAGACAGTTATTATGAAAAAACTGAGAATTCTGGAAACTAGAAAAAGGAGTGGAAGATAGTAAATGAAATTCTTAATAGAAATATTGCAAATAGTCATATTGTCATAAAAAATAGTAGTGAGCTTGTTTCTGATCCTTTAGATGTTGCTAATTTATTTAATAATTACTTTTCTACAATAACAAATTCACTATTAGATAATTCTCCTTATGTTGTGTCATCATGTAATTGTAGTAACTATATCGTTCCAGAATTATCTCAACAACAAAGTTTTTTCGTTCTTCCTTTTTCGTCGACGGAACTACACAAAATTATAATGTCTTTAAAATCTTCATCTTCTTCTTCCTTTGATAAAATTTCAAATAATATTCTAAAAAATGTTTCTTTTCAAATTGTTGATGTTCTATGTTATATTTTTAATTTCAGTATACAGAATGGTATTTCCCCCCATGCTCTAAAAACAGCTGTTGTTATACCTTTGCATAAAAAAGGAGATACTTTATTATTCAACAATTATAGGCCTATTTCTTTATTATCAGTTTTTTCAAAAATTTTTGAAAAAGGCATTAAGTTTAGAATCATAAAATATTTGAATAACATCAGCTTTTTCAGCGAATTTCAATATGGGTTTAGAAGTGGTAAATCAACTGAAGGTGCCTTATTAAAATTATGCATTGAGCTCTACAAGTCCTTAAACGATTCTGAAATTCCGGCTGCTTTATTTATAGATATCACAAAAGCTTTTGACATGGTGGATCATACCTTATTATTAAACAAATTGTTTAAAGCTGGATTTAGAGGTTTTATTTTGGATTGGTTTAGTTCATACCTTAAAGATCGGATGCAAATAGTAAAAATTTCAAATGTATACAGTTCCGAAAAATTGATAAATATCGGAGTTCCTCAAGGCTCTGTACTAGGTCCAATACTTTTTTTAATTTATGTCAATTCACTTTTTGCTCAAGCGTTTAAAGGAAAAATTACTGCTTTTGCTGATGACACAGCTCTATCCTATTCAAATGTAAATTATTTTAATACTTTTACTGATATAAATTTTGATTTGGATATATTAAGGCAATGGTTCAAAATGCATAAGCTAATAATAAGTAACAAAACAAAATTTATGTTTTTTAATCTGTCAGGAAAAGTATGTGAAAGTATTTCTGTAAAATATCACTCTCCTAAGTGCTTAAAATTTAGTTTATGTAATTTATGTGTAAATGATGTGTCTGGTATTTTGTTTAATGAGAACCATAACTGCTCAGAAGATTGTTTCTATGTTGAACGTGTGGATAGCTTCAAATATTTAGGTATTTCGTTAGATTCTAGATTAAACTGGAAAGATCACACGTCTTATCTAAAAAGATACCTGAATAAAGCAGTTAGGTAACTGTTTCATCTAAGTTTATATTGTCCTTTCTCTGTTTTAAAACCTTTTTACAATGGCTTGATTAAGTCTAAACTTCAATATGGTCTGTGTTGTTTGAGTGGTACCCATTATAATAAAATTGAGCCTTTGTTAATTAAACAAAAACATTGTGTACGTATTATTTGTAAGGTCAGTCGTAGAAATCACCGTTTTTATTTTTTCAAAAATCTAAAAATTCTTCCATTCAGACATCTATACTATTTTAAGGTACTTAAACTATTTTTTTTTAAAATCGGGCTATAATAATTCGAGATTGTTGGTGGATCACAATTTGCGTGTAAATAATAGAAATTTTGTAAATGTATCCAAAGTTAAAAAATCTCATTTTCGTCACTTTTTTACTGTAACTGCACCTCAGCTGTTTAATAAGTTACCTGAATCCTTTAGAACCGAGAGAATACAAATTAGATTTACAAAACAAATAAAATCCTGGCTTTTTTCATTTTCTCATGCACAAATTGAATCAATATTAATACCCATAATTTAAACTTACTTTTTATCTGTTTTCTTATTTCCTATTTTTTTATTTTATTTTTTTCTTTTTGTTATTTCTAATCGCTTTTATTCAGATCGTAATTCATTGTACTATCCTATATTTTATTTTATTTTTTATTAAAGACTTCAAATCTTTTTATATTTTACAATTAAATTAAATTCATTCTTCTACAATTAAATAAAACATTATATCAAATAATTCTACACTAATTTTATATTGTTTTTCCCCATTAATACTATTACACCTATTATTTTAATAAAGTAAGACAATCGTCTCTTGCACTATGGCAATAGAATGTCTTCAACTATTTCATTCAGAACTTGAAGCTTAAAAGTGACTAGTTATTTAAGGATATTTTATGTACAAACTTTTTGATTTTTTTTTTTATATTTTCTAATATGTATATATATATATTTGTAGTTTATAATATTGTATTAATCTTCTACTATAATAATATATACTGTACATTTGTGAACAATTATTAATTCTTAATCCATAATTCAAATGTTTGTTTTTCTTTTTTTAATAGTATATAAATTAAATGTTATTTAGTATAAGTTAAAAATGTAATCTGAATTATTATAAATACTAATTTTTATTTTGAATTAATTATTAATTTGATTAAGGATACATTGTACAAAAAATGAATTTAATTTGTATGTATTCAAAATTTGTTACTAGCTTTGTAATTCTGCTGAAATAAAGACTATTTTTATTATTATTATTATTTATTATATTATATTATAGAATAGTATTATTCATAGAAAACAAAACAAAAAAAAGGTTTATATAGTAATGTATCGACCGAGGAGCACGGATTGAAACCCCGCGAGAACGGAAAAAATTTTCAAATGAAGAAAATTACTGAAAATGTCGGTTCAAATATAATTAAGTAATTAATAATGATAACAATATAACAAATAATTAATATAATTTAATAAAAAGGCCCACATTTCTAAAGGGAAAATGATTAATATGTATCCACTGAAAAAAATAAATAAAAATTAATAAACAAATTGTTTATACAATTTAGGTATGTTAGGTGATTAAAAAATGTTTTAATAATTAATAGGTATGTTTAATTATAAATATTGATATTTAAAATAAATTTTAAATTGTGTTGCTTGGTCAACTGAAAATTCCTTATGAAATACGAACTACTCATAAGAACTCTGGAGCTCAGTTTGGAGTGAATTTTCTTCATTTGTTAAACAAGATCAATTTAGAACTATTTTAAACAATCTACTCAACAACGATCAGAACATTTTTAGACAAAAAAGTTAAATTAACTGAAACTACTGAACCCAAAAAAATTTTTTACTCTAGACTAGATCGTTCTTGAACAGTTTACAGAATAAATTTAATATTTTATTGAAATATATCACATTAGTTAAAGTGTTAATATTTTTTTTATTGAAGTACCTACTTTAAATTTTAGTTTTCTATATGCCGACAGATGGATTTTTTATGTAGATTTTAATAAATATTATATTTTTGTTCTTATAAAAAATAATTGGCACAAAATAATTGTTTCAAAAAAATTCAATCATTCAATTTTCGAAGTACTTTAAATAACTTTGAAGTAATTTTAAATTGAAAATGGAATACAACTAATAAAATCAAAACCTTAGATTTGCTATAGAGGTTATGAAAATCAGCTTGATTATGAATTTTATTGCATCATTTCAATTTATCTTTGATAGGTAGTTACATACTATACTTTATTTTTGTATTAATTTTACTTGAAAATTAAAAAAATTTTAAAAAATATATAATTTTGCTTAGTCTACTTTTAAATATCAATTTGAAAAATGTAATTATGAAAATCGGTTGTTAGATGGATTAAATTTGAGCCATACTTTTTTAATTTACAAATGCAGTATAAATGATTATTTTCAAATGAAATTAAAGAAGATATTCAACGCATGACTATTCATATAAACCACTAAAACTAAGAAGCGTCAATCCTGATAACTGTTTTAATACATCATAAAATTTAAAAAAAATATTTTTTTTCTTATTTACTTTTTAGTCATAAATTAAGAGATGTTTCCTTTCTATTAAAATTAACAACTATACAATCTGTAAAATAAATTTGAACAAAAAAATTTTAATATAGTTTCGATAAACATAATTGAAAACTAATAATAACATCATTTCCCTTATCTTTGTTTTTGTATTTGCGAAAACGTTTCTTTAAAATGTGTTAATCTGTAAAACAAATACTAGCTTAATTATATAAATTCGTATAAATTTCGTGTATCTGAAAAGGAAATACCTATCTTTTATATATTTTCCTTTAAATCTTATATTAATGTTATGCTACTAATTAATTTTTTTCCTACTAAAACTGCAAAAAACGAAATGCGATAATTCAAAAATAATAAAAAAAATATTTGACTCAAAAGAGAATCGAACTCACAAAAATAACAAAAAAAAAAAATTTGACTTACAAAAAATTCTTATATTAACATGATGCTTCAACCAACTTAGCTAACATCCGATTAAAATTCTAACACCAAAATACAGACATTAAATAAAAATTTATTGTTTAATTTAATAAAAGAAAAAAACGAAGGTACACGAAAACACACGAAAGTGTGCCTTGACAATCGTGCTCTTGTGTATAATAGATCTAACCAATAATATAGAACTATAGATAACAGAAAATTAAAACAAAAAAAAACTTATAAATATTTATGCCAACTAAATTATTTATTTATAGAAAATGTAGGTACATAATATACAATATTCTAACATATGTGTTTTAAGACAAAATTAAGAAGTTCGAAATAAAAGCAAAAAATACCAGAAAACTCGGAAGTTTTATAAAAATATTCTTTAGTAAATTTCTGTGGCAAAAATATAATATAATCACTTAAGTCATCGAAAAACGATATATTGCTACCATCGCACTATACGTGAAAAAATTTATCTTCCACAAAAATTCCGAAGCTTTTTAAATTTTTCAAAGTTAAGAAAATCGCATTAATGTAGTCGCCTATGTTATCTAGACTGTATACTGCATGATATAATACCTTACACCAACTTAAGCCGTTATAATATAGTCAATTATTACCTACATGCCAAATATCCTATAAAAAGTTTAAATTAAGCTTAGCAGTTATATTGCATTTAGTTCTGCTTTACCTTTTTTAAAATTAACTTAAGCGAAATTTATTTTGGGATTTTATTTTACCTAAAGCTCCCTAATAATAGATTCGAGATATTATATCATTAGAAAACATCTAATAAAAAAAAACTGTACCAACTTTTCCAATACCTATTTACCAATCTTCATACACGGTGTCGAAAATATTGGGCCCTTGTTGTATGCATTAGAGGCTTCTTTACAAAGCAAAAACTACACTTTAACTACTTACTTAAAGAACTTGCCAAATGGACAGGAAAAAAAACAGTAGAAAACAAAGAGGCTTATAAAACTATTACCAATATGCAAAACGAAATAGGTACCGAATATCCGTCTTACCAATTCAAAGCGGAAAAACCATTCAAAGTTGTTTTGAAAAATATAAATCATTCTACCGACAAGACAGAAATTATTGAAGCTCTAAAGCAAGAAGGGCATATTGTTATAAATTTCTCAGTAATAAAGAACAATGTCAATGTTTATCTTAAACATATCTAAAAATTAAAATAATAAGGAAATTTACAATTACAGTTAACAAATTGCCATTTGCCAGAATATTAGACAGTTATTAAATTGCATAGTTGAGTTTGAACCGCCATAAAATAAAAGAGAAAATCCTCAATACTGCAACTACCAGTGGTTGGGACATAAAAAATATTGTTGTTATCTCAAACCAAAACTATTAAAGTGGACGATAGTGGAAATAAGAATAATAATGAACAATGCGTCAACTGCAAGTACCCAGCCAATTATAGAGGATGTCAAACCTATAAAGAACTTAGAGCGAGCTCCTTTTTCCTGTACTTCGTGAAAAAATATTTGAACCAGGAAATTTGAAACATGGTGTTATATATGCAGATATCCTCAAAGACAACAATATCGCAAAACAAATAAAAAACGATTCAGAAATATCTACCTAAAAGGTCGAAGTTGGTAAATCATTCTGAACTAAAGGAAATAATGAAAAGTCAAATATCAACAATGTTAAATTTATTAACATTGTCATCTGCAAAATAGCAAACTAATATTATCAAATTTCTAAAAATCATAGCGTTGAATACAAACAGATTCGGTCAACATACAAATGAAGTCAAACTTTTTCTAAAAAAACATACAATTTTGATATTATTTCTGTTTCAGAAATACACTTCATAAATAACAGTTATCTAATGATACCAAATTATTACATCTATACACTAAACCACCCTAAAAGGTAGAGCTCACGGAAATATGGTCATTATCATAAAATCCTCAATAGACCACGTTGTGAAAAGCAAAATATTGTGAAAATAACTTACAAGCAACTGGAGTGGAGTGGAAGTTAAAAGCTACATAAGAAAGCTAACAATACCAGCGCTTTATAGTCCGCCTCGATATAACAACCAAAAAATACTTCTACATAAGCTTTTTAAAGATCTTGGCGATAAATTTGTAGTTGGTGGAGACTTTAATGCTAAACATTCCAATTGGCAGTCCATGTTAATAAATCAAATCCAAAAGGCCGAGAACTATTCAGCGCAATAAGATTTAAAGCTGAATCACATCTCTACTGGGGAACTGAGTTACTGGTATAAAAGCAAGGTTCCTGACCTTACTGATTTTTTTTATAACCAAAAGCTAAATTATATTTCGAACTTTCTTCATTCGCCGATTTCACTAGAACTCCAAACGGATATTGTTGTAGTAAATAAGTTTGCCACATTATCAAGTAGATACAAAAATTTAAATAATTTTCGTCACTCACTTGATCTGTTAATCATTTACAATTTAAATTGAAAGAAGAAAACTATATTGAAATAGCTATTGAGCATTTCACTAAATCAAATTAAGAAGCCGGTTAATCAACCACTCCGACAAGAATCGGCAAAAATGAAAATACTAGTGACTCATTGTATATTAGAGTATGAGAAACCTTATAAGAGAAAAACGCAAGATGTGGCACAATAATCTCACTATTAAACTAACAAAAGAAACCTCAACAGAAGCACCAACAACTGAAAGCAGGGGTGGAAGCATGAAATTTGTTTCAAATATGTTGTTTCACTAATAGTCAAAAATGGCAGCATGAATATTTCTAACGTTTTTTTTTTTGTTTCGCTTATTTTCGGTAGCACGAATTTGTTGAAAAAGCTACTTTTTGGCGTTTGAACCAAAATATATTGGCGATAGTAAAAAAGTTGACGCTAAAAAATTCGTTTGTGAAATATTCAAGGAAAAAGAAAGTTTCTAAGTAAGTTAGAGTATTTTAAATAAATTGAAGTAATTTTTTTATAAAACATGTCAAAATTTTGCTGAATTTTTTTAAAAAATAAACAATTTTAGGTTTTAAATCAAAATGATATTTTTTAATGAAAGTTCTTCGGATGAGGAAAATATTAATGTTAACCAAATAATAGAACGAAGGATATTAAGGGATAAAAGCAATATATTTGAGTTACCAAGAAAAGAGTACTGACCTTTTCACTTTCAACACTTTAGTAAATACAATTTTTATTTGCGGTCGAAAGAATTTTAGGCTGAGTAAGGAAGCACTGAAAATGATTTTAGAAAGTGTAAAATTTGGAAAAAAAAGCATTAGAGGAGTTTCGTCAATATTACAGCTGGCCGCAGCATTAAACCTATTGGCAAGTGGTAGTCACCAAGTTAATGTTGGCGCTAATAAAGTTGTAGCAATGGCCTAAACCACGGTATCTAAAGTATTTAGAAATACCATTAAAATATTAGAAGATGATCTTTGCCCTCGTTGGATAAGTATAAAAGAAGAAGTATTCACGGAAACACGAAAGTATTTTTATGAAAAATATAGAATACCTGGCGTCATCGGTATTATTGGGGTAACTGATATTCCAATTCTTAAATCTATATTTTTTAACAAAAATTCACTAATATGCTTAGTTGTCTTGTTAATTTTTAAATAATTTTTATTTTGTTGTAATTTTTCATTCTTTTTACAAATAAAAATAGTATGTATCAAAATAAATATTATGTCAAATATTAATAGAATATTATTTTAAACTTACATTTTTTCTCCAAAATTTTTTTTCACAATAATTTTTTAACAAGAAACAACTTGAACAAAAATAAAAAAACGATAATGACTACAGTGGCAGCACGTATTTTTGTTTCGTTTTTCAGTTGTATCGCTAAAATTAGCGTTTCAATTTTGGTGCTGCCATTCAAATTTTGTTACGCCACTAATTTGTTTCACAATAAAAGTTGAAACAAAATTTCGTTCTTCCACCCCAATACAGTTAAGAAATTGAGCAGAATTTCGTGATCGGTCCCTAAAATTATTTTATTTTTGGCTTTCTTCTTATGAATCATTAACTTTGTATCAAACCAATCAACAAAAAATTAACAAAAAATTTTTACAGTAAAATCAGGATTAAAACTAATAAAATAAACAGACTACTTAATTATCTTCCAAATGTAATAAGGACCACCTAACCTATAATAATTACGATTTTCATTAAAGATTATTATTAAATTTTGATTATTCTTTTACTATTTATTGTATTGTACTAATTCATATATTAAATATTTTTCCAAAATTGTTCTAAGACATAATAAAAATTTAAAAATAGAACATCACTTTAAAACTCCTTAATGAATATTTTGTTGAAAACTTTGTACACACTCAACCGTAGACCAGAAATTGCTGAAATTTTTATCAAAATTGAAATAAAATTAAATT
Source organism: Argyra leucocephala (assembly GCA_963942445.1). Taxonomy (NCBI): domain Eukaryota; kingdom Metazoa; phylum Arthropoda; class Insecta; order Diptera; family Dolichopodidae; genus Argyra; species Argyra leucocephala. Next base: position 67,864,637 of record OZ012680.1, read on the forward strand.
TTTTGTTAACTTTCTTCTTTTTTTTTTTGTTTCAAGATTTTTATCTATGTGAGGAGAGGGGTAAGTAAGCTCTAACATTTCAAAATCAACCAAAATTAAATTAAATTTTAAAAACAAAAAAAAGCAACTTTTTTGCAACTCACTTTCTTCAAATAAAAACAAAAAATGAAAACAAAATATAAAAGGACTAATAGTAAATAAAATCTCCTTTTAAGAAATATCTCTAATTTTTCACAAAGAAGACTTTTTAATTTTAATTTTTTTCTTCTGTTTTTTTTTTGCTTTTATTTTAAGTGTCGAAATGAAATATGGCAAAACTTTTGACCGGAAAAATTAAACCAATGAAGAATGAAATATTTAAAAAAAAAAAATAAAAAAAAAATTTCATAACAATTTCCATAAAAAAATTTCAAATTCTTAAGAATACGAGTACTTACCAATGCCAAGATGAAATAAAATAAAAAAAACACATTATACAAATAAAATCTATAAGAATGTCTACTTCTATATTATTTAGTACAGTGTTATATTATAGATATTAATAAAAAATTATTTTGAAATTCTGAAAATCTAAATATTAAAGCCGTAGAAGAACAACAATGAAAAATAAATAACTAACTATTTAAATAAACTTGAAGTGTTTTGAAAAGTTTTAAATTGTATGTCCTTCAATTTTATATAAATTAATGTGTGTATGTTTGGGTGTTAAGTGAATAATGTATATGAATTGAAGAATAAAATAATAATTAATTATATAATTGTGATGTGAAAATATTAATGAAAAAAAAAAAAAAATAGAAAACAAAAAATAAATCTAATTTTTTTTCAATTTACATAAATTCAAGTTTTGGCCAATTTAATTTCAGTATACCGAAAATCCAAACACTTAAAATTCAAAATTATTGAATTTATAATATTATGTTATTTATAATCAATTAAATTAATTAATTCGACCAATAAAGACAAATAAAATAATGTTTGTAGAATGAATAGTTCTGATCAATATTCTGTTTTGTGTTCCGATCTAAACTAATCGAATTAGTATTTTGGGTACAAATTCGTTACAAATAAGGTTATAAATAAAGAAATCTTTTGCCATCATTTCTATTAATATTAAATAAGTAGGTATAGGATTTTGTAATAGAGAGATGATTCACATTCTACTTGGAAAAGGGTCCTAAATTTTGACTGTTTTCATTATTTGCAGTGGAAATAATAAAATGAAATTAAATTAAATTAAGTCTTTTGCCATCACTCCTAAAACTAGGTATGCATAAAATTTATTCAGAATATAATAAATATTGGCAATAATTTAAAAAAGTGGAAAATTACATTTAATGAAGAATAATTCCTCTCGACATAATAGTTGTTGCGTAGTTGCATTTTAGTTTAATTGATATCTAAATTTCAAATTCCATTTATCACGAAAACTCCAAAATCATTTTAACGAATAATTAAAAAACAATTTTACAACATGTATACTTGAGCGCATGCTTCGAACCTGGTATCTTTTGATTGATAAATGATTGGTATCAATCTGATTTCAGATTGGATAGAGGATAGTGTTTAGGGCTTGCAAACCGGGATCCCGGTATTTGCCCTCTAAAATTCAATACCGAATTAACGATATTGTATCATTAAAATACCGGTATTTCGGTATTGAAAAATTAAAATATAATTTTCAATACATTTTAAACATTTTTTAAAGTTTTTCTAAAACAAATTATATAAAATAAATTATAAGTACACAGTAACATTCATATACAAATACAAAAATATATTACGTCTTGTGGGTACATGTTTTTCATTAATACTTGTGACAACGTCGATTTATATTTTTATCAATCAACACTTTATCAATCAAATGACTAGAGTGAATCGAAAGAAAATACGAAGCAACTACATGAAAAAAAAGTCAACAACCAACCAAGACATAATTTCATTAAATACTGATGGTGCTTCAGTAATGAAAAAATTAGAAAGATTGATCGAAGTTAAACAGCAGCTATGTTTAGCCCATGGCATCCAATTAGCCGTCATTAAAGTTTTGTATAACAGGCAAGCGGACCTGTTTTTACAAGAAAAGCTTGAGACGGCCATTAGTAAAACGACCATTAAACGATTTAGCTAAAATAAAAGCAAACCAGATTACAAGAAACTAGTAAGAAAAGAAATCAGCTATTTTGAAAAAGAAAGGGGTCGAGGAGAATATTTAGAGTTATTGCATAATTATTTGTTGACCATTCCTCCAACAGTGGACTGCTTTTTCTGCAGCTGGAGTGATTTGCACGAAAATACTTTCGTCAATGAATGATGAAACATTAGATGCTATAGCATTTTTGAGAGCTCACTTCATCGATGAAAATACTGAAAAAGAAGACTACGTGTTGATGTTATACATAAAAAAAATGATGTAAAAATAAAAGATGAATTGTGATTTTAGTTAACTTTCTTTTATTTTTTTTAATACCAACTTGCCGATCACAACTTGCCGATTCATTTAATAGCTTTTTTTGTAATATTTCTAATAATTCTTCATCAAGTAGTTTCTATGATTGTGATTTCTCTCTTCTATCTCCTAATATCACTAATGATCCTTTTCAATCTCATAGTTTTTATATCAACCCATTTACATCTTCTGAAATCTACAAAATAATTTTAAGTTTAAAAAATTCTAATTCTAAGTTTTGTGGTTTACTTTCAAATAATGTTTTAAAAGAAATAGTTTTTCAGATTGTAGATGTTTTGTCTTATATTTTTAATTTCAGTACTTTTAAAGGAGTTTTTCCTGAGGACCTCAAACTAGCAGAAGTAATTCCTCTTTTTAAGAAAGGTAGTCCGTTTGAACTCAACAATTACCGTCCCATTTCCCTTCTATCACCTTTTTCAAAAATTTTCGAAAAGGCTGTTAAATTTAGATTAGTTAATTTTTTATTTAAAACAAATTTTTTTAGTACTAGTCAAAGTTGGCTTTTTGAAGAATAGGAGCACAGAAGATGCCTTGCTAAAATTTACTTAAAATTTATAACAGTCTGAATAAGAATAGTAGTTGTGCTGCTCTTTTCATTGATATCACAAAAGCATTTGATACAGTATCTCACAACTTACTATTAAAGAAAATGTATAGTGCTGGTTTCCGAGGCTTTATTCTCAAATGGTTTGAGTCGTATCTAAGAGATAGAAAGCAAAAAGTCAGAGTTGAATCTAAAGTTAGTGAAATGATTTTCATTAACAAAGGTGTTCCCCAAGGTTCAGTGTTGGGGCCGATATTATTTCTTATTTATATTAACTCTCTCTTAAATCAAAATTATAATGGGCTGTCGACTGCCTTTGCAGATGACACTTCTTTTTCTTATAGTGGCTCTAATTTGATAGATGTTGTAATTAAAATTAACTAGGATGAGCAGCTTATTAGGAACTGGTTTTTTGTTCATCATTTAACTATAAGCCCTAAGACTAAGTTAATGTTTTTCAAAACTTCTTGTAATAGTAATGAAATTAGCGATTTATCTTATCACTCGCCGGTTTGTAAACGTTTCCCTTTATTTGTTTCTCCAACCTCAAACATGTCATACTTTGATTTTGTCCTCTGCGATAATGGCTGTTTTTATATTGAAAATGTTAGCTCTTTCAAATACCTAGGAATTATATTGGATAATAAATTAAATTGGTCTGAACTTACTCCTAATTTAAAAAAATATTTAAATAAAATTGTTCGTTACGGCTACCATTTGAGAAAATGTAGTACGTTGGAAATTTTAAATATATTTTACTACGCCTTTTTCAATTCCAAGTTGAATTATGGTTTAGCTTGCTGGGGTGGTTCTTACAATAACAATAATAGAATTCGTCCACTTCCCCTAGCCCAAAAACATTACTTAAGAACCATGCTTAATGTTAATCGTCTATCATCTAGTTTCCCACTTTTCAAAAGAGTCTGTATTTTGCCACTCAGACATCTCTATATCTTCAAAACTATGAAAATTTTTTTCATTAGATCAGGTTTTATCTCACCAAAACTATTTACTGTGAAATCAAGCCTCGAGCTGTCTTCAGATCATACGCCTATCATTATCTCTGCCTCATCCAAAGTAGTAATAACTCAAAATGAACAACAGTTACATACAAGGAAAACAAACTGGGATAATTATAGAAAGGAAATTGAAATGAAAACTTCTCTAAATATAGGACTGAAAAACCCCCAAGATATCAATGAAGCTATAAAAAACCTAAATATAACCATGATTGAAGCAGCAATGTCATCAACTCCGACGCAAGGTAACATCCGAAAATATGTTATTTCTCCACTTGAAATAAAATCCAAAATCATGGAAAAAAGAAACCTTAGGAAATATTGGCAACAAACTAGATCCCCTGAAATCAAAGCTAGGTTAAACCGTGCAATCAAAGAACTTAAATTTTTGTTAAATAAAAGCAGAGAAAGTTCGTTGAAGAATTACCTTGAAAGACTAACATATACCGATCTTAATGACTACTCACTGTGGAAAGCAACAAGAAAACTGAAACGGCCACAACAAATTATACCTTCACTAAGGAAATCAAATGGTAATTGGGCCAGAAGCGATGGTGAGAATGCAGAGCTTTTTGCATCACATTTACAAAAAGTGTTTGTACCGTATCCACCAGTAATTTCAACCGACGAAAACAACAAGATTGAAAACTACCTTGAAGTGCCTTATCAAATGGATTTACCGATAAAGAAAGTCCGGATAAAGGAAGTACAGGAAATTATAAAAAACTCTGTGTCAGACAAGAAGGCTCCTGGGTATGATGGTATCACAGGCAAAATGGTAAAGGAACTTCCGTATTGCAGTATAAAATTCTTAACCCACATTTTTAATGCTATATTAAGAACTAGCTACTTCCCAGATATCTGGAAAACTGCTCATATCATAATGTTAGCTAAACCGGGGAAAGAGCCAAATGAGACTAGTTCATATAGACCAATAAGTCTTCTGCCAGTAATATCAAAATTAATCGAAAAACTAATAGCCAAAAGATTGATTAAAATAAATAATGAACGAGATATCGTACCAGCTCATCAGTTTGGCTTTCGTCACAATCATGGAACAATTGAGCAAATACATAGAGTAGTGAACCATATAAATAATTCACTTGACAAGAAAAAATACTGTTCTGCAGCTTTTCTGGACATTTCGCAAGCCTTCGACAAAGTTTGGCACAAAGGTCTCCTTTACAAGCTTAAAAAACTACTTCCTCACCACTACCAGCAACTTTTGTCAACTTATTTATCAAATAGGAGGTTCTTCGTTAAATACAACGGGGAACAATCGTCACTAAAAGAAATTAAATCTGAGGTTCCTCAGGGCAGTGTCCTTGGCCCACTACTTTACCTGATATTTACAGCAGACCTCCCAACATCGCCGAGGGTACTCACTGCTACCTTTGCTGACGACACAGCGGTCTTAGTGTCTCATACTAATCCGAGATTAGCTTCAGAAGTTCTTCAGAACTACTTATTGGATATACAAAACTGGCTGAAAAAGTGGAGAATAAAGGCCAATGAATCGAAATCCCTTCATATCACCTTTACTAATCGCAAGGGAAATTGCCCCGTTGTTCACCTTAACGAGATGGAATTGACTCACCAAGACTCGGTTCAGTACTTAGGTATGCACTTGGATAGACGCCTCACTTGGAAAAGTCACATCATCAGCAAAAATAAATAACTACGATTAAAATTCAACCAATTAATTTGGCTAATAGGTCGTTTCTCCAATTTATCCCTAGAATGTAAAGTTGCAGTGTACAAAGCTATCATCAGGCCAATCTGGAGCTACGGGTTGGAACTATGGGGAACAACTAGTAACTCCAACATCGAAATAATAGAACGCTTCCAGTCCAAAGTATTAAGGTCTATAGTTAACGCGCCTTGGTATGTCCGAAATGACACAATTAGATCAGATTTAAATATCCCATCTGTTAAGAAATTCATTAAAAAGAAAGCTGAAAAATACTATGTTCGGCTGGAAAACCATCCAAATTTACTTGCTCCTCAACTCATCAATAATGAACGAACAAGCGAGCGCAGATTAAGACGCTTCAGACCGCTGGATTTATCTACTAGATTCACTTTACCTGAGACTCCATAAATACAAATTTGAATATTAAGTCAAGAATCAATGGATTTTTGACTTAGATTACATGTCAGTTACATCACGTCAATTTTAATTCCAACATTATACTCAATATCTTTTATATTTTATGTAGATAGTTGTATAGAATAAAGACAAAAAAAAAAAAAAAAAAAAAAAAAATCAGGTTACTTCGATCAAAGATTAACGTCAACTTACAACCTACATATTAATTATTTGAATTATGTTGCTGTTCCAATGGCCAGAACAACACAATTTACGCATTGCTTTGTTAATATGGCACCACGAATTTTTAATAGACTACCAATTCACATCAGAAGTGAACGTAATTTCTAATCATTTCTTAGACAGTTGAAAATCTGGTTATTTCAGTTCGATCACTCTCAAATTGAATCACTATTTGATGGTGGAAATTTGTATTAAATAAGTGTTTTGTGTATGTATTATAATTAAATGTGGTTTTCTCTTCATACTTCAATTATATTATATTCTTTAATTTTGCTTGAACTTATAGTATACTTGTAAATTTTTTACTTCAATATTAAGCTTTTCATACATTTTTTATTTATTATTTCTTTTTTCTTTACATTTTTTGATACATTGTTTACACTATTTTTAATTTTATTTTTAATTCTATAATTTTATTTTTAATATTATTTTTTTTTTTTTTTAACTATTTTGTCTAATCTTAATTTGTAATTACTTATGATTTTAGTACCCCGCTAAAACATTTATATTTATATTTCTTTTTTCATTTATGTTTGTTTCATTCAACACGTATTCTTTGGAATATATTCGAATGATTCTACTTATTTTCTTACATATATAAAGTTTTGTTATTTTTACTAAATTAGTTCTTATTGAATTTTATATTATTATTTTTGTTCCTATTAACTATTCTAATAAACTATAGTTTTTTTTACTTTTATTAATTTTATTGAATTTATTATATTAGTTTATTAGATTTAAGAGCTTTATGTTTTGATAATATTCAATTTTAATTTGATGTAGTTTGTAAAAAATTTTATATTTAAGAAAATAAATGAATTTTAAAAAAAATGGAATGTTATTTATTTTATTTAAAAAAAGTGTTGTTCTTTTATTTTTTTTTTTGATAGCCCCATTAAAAAGTTGCCCAAAACCCATATTTTTTTTTTCAAAATTTTAGCCCTTAAAAATACCGGATATACCAAATAATTAATATAGTTTAATTAAAAAGGCCCACATTTCGAAAGGGAAAAGGACCTATAAAGTTGGCCTACAGATTTATCTGTAGGATCAACTGTTAAAATAAATAAATAAATAAATAAATACCGGTATTACCAGTATTACCGGTATTAGCGTTTTGACAATACCGAAATACCGGTTTTGGAAAATGGTCCGGTATTGCGAGCCTTAATAGTGTTGTCTTATATTTTTTTTTCATTTTTTTTTCGATGAAGAGTTCTATGTAGACGAGCAGAAGCTAAGCCTTCTTAAACAGTATAATTCCATTTTTATATAAGTTGTTATCACATTATGTAGTCTCAATTATTTTTTGTCATTTATTTTATTGTAATAAAATATACTAGTGAATCCCCTGTGCAAATGCACAGAAGCAGTTCTTTCATGTACGATTTTATATAAAAAGAAATATTTATTTTTATATATTATATTAATATTTATATTATTATTATTATTTATTATTAGGTATAATTGTAGTTGTTTTCTGAATCGCTTAATTATTGAATATTTATACTTTATAATGAGTTCTATATATTTGATAATTATATTTACTTATTGTGTTTTTTATTGCATATCGGATGAATTTAGAAAATTCTGCTGATATGTATTTAGTTTTTTCAATAATTGTTTTATTGATTGTTTTGTTATTCTTATGTTTGTTATTATATTTTCTTATTAAATTACTGATTATGTTGCTATTGTAACCATTGGCTACTGCTATGTATTATAGCGTTGCTGCCTCCTCGTTATAGTCTGCTATATTCAATGAGACGTTTAATAATCTATGTACAAAACTATTGTAAGCCACCATTTTATGTTGGTGGGGATGATGTGAATTTTCATGTTTGGGGAAGTCACTAGTTGTAGAGTTTCTACAGCTTTTGTTCTCCGAATTGTAGCTGTTTCGCTTTATTGTCAGATCCAAGAAATTTAATGTTCCATTACATTCTATTTCTGCAGTAAATTTAACATTTTTCACTTGTTGATTAATGTGTTTATTCAGATTGTTGATTTGCCCAAATGTTCCGTTAAGGATTATGCATGTATCATCCACATATCTACAATAGAATATGATTTTATCTGCCAGTGGGTTTTTTGTTTTATTAAATATATAAATATGTTCGAAGTGATTCAAGTAAATGTGATCTAATAACCCGGACAATGGTATTCCATTTTTTTGCGCATAGAATTCGTTGTTGTATGTGAAGTAGTTTTGGGATAGTATTTATATAATTTATAATTCATAAATTATTTACAATTTTTAATTTTCACATTTTGATAAGAAAATTTATATTTTACTGTAGTTGTTTTGAATATACATTTTAAAAACAAGGTCATCACCATAAAGGACCCATAGCTAGGATATTGTATTTAAGCTTTTATATTATAAAATATTCAAAATTATAACCACCACAATTTTTATTGTTTTAATATTTAAATAACCTTGAAAAACAAACAACAAGAACTGATAAATATTTGAATTGTCACTAAATCGGATTTAGTGAAAAAAAAACAACGGAGATATTTCTTTTTCCTAAATTAATTTTTTTTAAATCGAAAAAAGAAAACTTCCATTTTAACCTGTATTTAAACGAAATAATTATGAGTATGAAAAAAAACTTTAACAAGCTTAGATGTAGAATCCTTAATTCTGAAAAATATTTTGTTTTATATAATATACTTTTCTCATGGCACAAAATAAAACAGAATAAAAAATAAAATATGGTTCCTAAACATGTTTTTAATTTTACTCTATATAACCTCAGGGGATAATATTAAATTAAAGGTTTTTCTATTCAAATTATAATCATAATTAACATAATTATTTTGTCTTTTTTGTTTTTTTTTCCTTTTTTGATAAACCATTTCTAAAACATGATTACAGTTAAGTTTTTCCACCTTAATATTGTAATTTAAATTAAAGTTACATATTGTATGTTATAATAATCTAAATTTATTTTATATCTCTATTTCTCTTTACTATATACTCTATATATATCTACTATAATATACAATTTCTGTTTATTCTATACGAGTTTGAGGCTTAGAATATATAAATTTTTAATAAGGATTAATTTTATTTCAATAATAACTTTACAAATAATAACTACAAACTTATATACGTATACACAATATATAGAATACGAGATTTTTGTAAAAAATTGTTTAGTTAAATTACAAATAAATCATGAATTTTTAAATTTAAAATAAAAAAAGGAAAAAGTCTTAATTTCGTATTATGAAAATAGTAAAAAAATTAAAAGCACCTAACATTAATTTTTAAGTATAATTTATTATTTATAATTATATGAAACAAATATTATTTAAATAATAGTAGCTGCTACTGTTATTTTGTTAAATTTAATTGCGAAAGATATTTTGTATATATATTATATATATATATAAACGTAAATAATAAAAAGAATTTTCTTCCATGTTATAATTTACCACTTCATATATTTGAATATAAATGAAAATTAATTTGAAAATTTTGTACATTTGTACACATTTATTTACAGACTACATACAATATAACAATTAAACAATACAAAATAAAAACAAACAAATAAAAAAGATAAATTTGGAATGTGCTTTAAATGTATGTTCGTTTTATTATTTTTTTTAGATAAATGAGATTAACTTTAAAAAGGTCATTCTTCCAGTTGTTACTGCACAGTGACGAAGCTTGAATTTACAAGTTAAAGAATAAATTTATTAAAAAATGGCAATTATCAATTTGAATTACAATTTTTCGGGGTATAATTATAATAATTTTTATATATATATACTTTTAAATTTATTTATTTCAAGGTTACAATATTAAAAAATCTGTAGGTCTTATAATCTGTGCCATTGAAAAAGCTTTTGATTTCGCATGTCACAATAATCCACACATTATTTCAAATGTGATTCTCAATCTATCTGGGTAACCTTATTAAAATTTTTCTTGAAGAAAGAATTATTTTTCATCAAAATCAATGATGCTCGTTCATATAAATGCCATTTGTCAGGAAATGTCCGTCAAGTTTCGATTTTAAGCCGCAATCATTTATATAACATGTATATTGAAGATATTCCGGTTTCTTCTTTGAATCCGTTTTCTCGGATTTTAATCCTAGCACAACATCTTGAATCTAGAAAACAGATTCAACTGTCTATACAAATATTACCACAAATGAAAAATAAATATTAATCAAATTGTTAAATTCATTAAAATAATCATAATAAATTGTTTCTCTCTGTAAATTCAAGTAAACTTTTTCAAAAGTTATAAAATAGCTTAAGTCTAGTAATAAGTTTTAAGTAAAGTATAAAAATACAAGAGTAGTCAGTCACAAGGTTATTGTAATTTTCCACCATTTTTCCTTGTATCAATTAAAAAATATTGTAAATAAAACAATAAATCGTAATGCAAAATAAAAAAAAATAGAAAAAATTGTTTAGCTGATAAGATACTATAATCTAAGCTTTAACTTAAGTGTAACAAGTCTCTGTTTGGGAAATAAACGAACTAACTACATCAAGGTTACATTAAAATAACGTCACCTCAGTGATTATTTCTGCCATATGATACATATGTCCAGTGTTGGCAAAGTAAATTACGTGTAGTTTTTTACACATTTGTTTACATCTAAAGAACTTAGTAATTTACTAGAATGTATTTTTGTTGTAAGTGTGTAACAATCTAAATAATGTAAGCAAATTAAAATAGATAATTTATCTGCAACATTTGTATATCAACAAAATGAAAGCTTACGAATATGAAGTGATTATGTTCAAAAAATAATTAAAATCCCAATTTATTAACAATTTATTAAGATATTTAAACTTACAATCTATATTCTATATACATATCAATCCTTGTGAAAACTTTTATAACATTTTTGGTATGGATTGGTATTGGCATAGATATAATAAATATAGATTGACAGCTTCGTATAGCTTTCTCTTTCTCTCTAATACATTATCTTATTAATCATTAATTGTCATTTTAAGCCAAAAATTAAGATTTGTTTTACGAAATTTGGAATCAGTAGATATGTACATTATTTTTTTGAAGTTTACAGTGTGTTAAATTTACATTGATATTGTTTTAAATCAATATTATTAACAAGCATTTAAGTAAAAATTAATAATGCGTTTCGATGATACAAATTCAGCTAAAGAAAACGTTGAATTCGAAGAAGGTCTACTAAAAGATTTGGAAATGTTAGAAAATGAACCTGATGTTTTTACATATATCAGATTATTTGCGATTTAGTGTTAGAATACTATAAAAAAAATAATTAAAGAAAGTAAAGCTTAGATATAAAGCTTAGATGACACAGAACCTGAATAAATCTTCCATGGCCTTTTTCAGCAAAAATATTTATAATTAAAATATTTTTAAATCAATGTGGGTGAATACATATTTGTTGTTCTAATAAAAAGTTTTCATAATTTAATAAATTTAACTCATCAATATTCAAAATAAAAATTGAAAATTTATAAAATTGTTTATTATCTATCGATTAACTGTCAAAATTAAGTAATTTTACAGTTGCTTACAGTTATTTTCAGTTGTTTACTTGTAGCTTACCCTTATTTACGTCAAATATGTACATAAATCATAAAAAACTTTAATATACGCGTAAAATGCTAACACTGCTTATGTCATTTCTACAAAAAAATTGGCTCACTAAAGAAGTAAAAAAATAAGGGATAAATAAAATACTACTGTAGCTTTTAAGCACATTAAAATGATCAGATTGTTTATTTTTATAATTTCGATACTAAACGACTAACATTCTAACTGCTTTGACGGCTTGGTATTTACAGTAATATCTACAAGAGATGGCATATAGTTAATAACATTATATTACTATAGCAGCCAATTTAAATGTGGAAAACTACATCTATTGTAAAGTAAAACTTTGCCTTCATAATAGCAAAGTTCCATTTTATTTTAAATGACAACGAACATGTATTCCAAATTAATTTCAAAGAATAATTGAAAAACTTTGAATGTGCATACCTTCATGATCATAAGCTATCTTAATTTTTCTAATTTAATGGCTATCTTTAATGATGAACATTTTTTGATTATATAAAGAAGCAAATCTGATGAATTAATTGTTTAAAGACGCTTCAGAATATATTCTACAATAAAATCCTAGGACCCACTTTACCCACACTGATTTATCGATCTACTACGTTGAGAGTAATGGGATTGTATTGTAAAAATAATACATAAAAATTAAAACCTTAAGAATAAAATAATTGATGAAATTAACACTAATGCTTACTTATATCTCGGAAATTAACTCAAGATTAAGAAGTAAAGCTCTTATAGACTTAAAATAATTTTTTTTTTTTAATTGTTTTAATCAAGTATTTTAAATGTTCTGGTAATTTGATGTTAATTTTTACTTTCAATTTATTTTCAACATAATATTTCAACATTATTATCAGTATGATTTTAATGGTTGGCTCAAGAGTAGGTATGACAGTTTAAACTCCTAACTTAAATAAATCAATTTAAATAACATAAATATCATTTATTTTATACTTTCTCATTTCACCTTTTGTTTTTTTACTTAACCAATATTATTAGTTTACTTAAGTTCACTTATTATACAATATAATTTAATCAATACGTTCGCTCTTAGAATATAAAAATAATCTAAAATTCACACAATTAGTTGTCATAAATACATAAAAAATCTTTATGTTATAAAATTAACCTTACATATTATAATTTATTACGACTGAATTGTCAATTTCCATAAAATCATGTCGAATTCCCTGTCATATATAAAAGAAGCTTATTAATTCAAGATTTAAGTTGCGAGCATCCCTTGAGATTTAAAACTGACTCTGTGTGTGTGTGTATGTTTTTTATTCATATTTTAATAAATAAACACACTCTTATACATATATCGTATATAAATATTGATTAAATTTACTTTTTCTTTATTTTTACATTATAGCCTTCTATTACATAAAGGACTATTTTTATGGTATTTACAGTACTTGTATTTCAAAGTTTATTCTAGATTTTATGTTTTAGTTATAATACCTTTTTTGTTAAATAACTGTTGGCCAAATGTTAATAAAAAAAAATTAATTTATATTTCAATTTTGCTTTATAAGAAAATTAAAACAAAAAACAAATGTAATAAAAATTTATGAACAAATTATTTACAAGTGTCAGACTATCAATAAATTGTTATAATTATTATTCTGTTTATTGCCATGATATTTGTTCTCTTAAGCGAGTATATATGATAGTTATTGTTATATTAACGATATTAGAAACAAACTCTTAAATACAAAATACAAAAAATATGATTTCAAGTGACATTTACGGTAAAATTTTTAAATAACGGGTTTTTGATTAAATTTGTTTGAAAAAACATTTTGATGGTTTTGAAAAGTTGCACTCAAGCAAATGGGAAAATTTATATAATGATAATTCATGAATAAAAATATATATTGACCAATTTAATTAGTATTCAACGGCTACTAGATAACTTCTTCAATATTATGTGTCTTACCAAAAAGCACTTTCATACAAATCAAGCAGTAAGTTGTAAATGACAAGTATGTAATTCGTATGTAATTCGTATGTAATTCAAGTGCTTCTGGAATGGCAATATACACATTCGATTTTATAGAATAAATATTTTAGTTTATCTTATGCATATAAATGAGACAATCTGACTCCAAAATGAATAGTCAAAATATATAACAATAATAATTATGTATCGAAAAATAGTCAAGCTTCATATTAATGTTAAATTAATAAATTGATTATGACGACAACACAGATGTTATCAAAGCTGATATTATCAAAATATCATACCAAATATTTCAGATCTTATTGAATTATTTCTATATAATGTTACCGCACACGAAGGAAACAATATAGAGGCTGAATGATATGAAAACTTTATTCAAATAATAAATTATAACACTGCTCCAATACTAAATTTAATATTTAATCAACATTTAAGCTATGTTAAAAATATTAACAAAATTCTGAAGCACTGATTAGCAAATTTTCTATTCGGTAAGTAACATAATATGCCACAGAAATAATAATAACTATAGAATAATGCTGAAATAACTTTGAATAAAATACATTTCCGTCATATTTCGATATTAGTAGAAATCAAGGTTATGTAACGAGTTAATTTACGGCGTTAAAAATTACTGAAACAGATGTAGCTAGAAATACTTCATTAATTTTGTTAATTTTGTTAGATAGATGATGTGAGAAATAATTATAAACCTGCAAATAACCAAACGAAATATTCAGAAATAAATAACTGACTAAATGAACCTACAATTTACAATTATTAGGTAGCAAAACATTAAACGAATCAACTTATTTATGGCAAAGTCGCTACTTAGTTATACAATAAAATATTGCTACACTCTAAATACAGGCAAAAAGCAGTTTAAGATAATGAGAACATTAAAGCCACAATATATTTGATTAAATAAATTTGGCTACTATTATTTTCGTTGCACTCTGAATATAGGTCAAAGTCAAAGGAGGCAGTATGAATACTAATACAGAAATTAATGTCAGGAATTGGAAAAAAAATTTGTTACCTAGAATCTTGCTGTGATGAATCTCAATGGAGTCAAAATTATTTTAGGTGGGCTACCAATTGAACAAAGCTACTTACCTACATAGTATTTTTATTTTATTTGAATATCTTATAGCAAGCTTAACTAAATAATTTTTTTATCGCTTTTTATCACATAATAATAGCCATGGAAAAATCTATTTACATATTTTTATATTATTTTTGACAGCGTCGCGACATCATTTTATTTTATCAAAAATCATAAAATCAAAAATAAAAAACAAAAAATTGTATCCTTCGAAAATATGATGAAATTTTTATACTCTTATGATTATTATCTACATGTACATAATAATATATAATGCATATTATATATAATATTATATATAATATGTAGATAAACTAATACGTAGTTATGTAGATTACATGGCGATTATTTACTTATAAGAGATTAACTTAATATATTTTATATTACATTATCTACTTTAAAAAAGGATAAAATATTAAAGATTATGTCCTGCTATCCTTTTTTATGATTCTTTTTTTTCAAATAAAATAATACTATTATAGATTGTTCAACTACTATTATTATTATTATTATTATTATTATTATTATTATTATTATTATTATTATTATTATTATTATTGTTATTGTTATTGTTATTATTATTATTATTATTATTATTATTATTATTATTATTATTATTATTATTATTATTATTATTATTATTATTATTATTGTTATTATTAATATTATTATTATTATTATTATTATTAATATTTTTATTTTAACTATACATATTATTATTATTACAATTCTTATTATTACTATTATTATTATTATTATTAATCAAATCCTTTACCTTGTAAATGAATAATTATATACAAAACCGAACCAATTTAAATTCTAATCGGTAATAATTTAAATTTTTGTAGTTTTCATTTTACAATATTTTTCTAATACATAATAATACGTGTGTATGTGTTATGTTATTTATAAAATAAGTCTGTAAATTAGTAAATTATGATATTATAGTGAAAAATACAAAATGAAATGAAATCGCGATAAAGTTTTCAATTTGTTGCCAAATTAAATTCCAATTTATTTCAGCGAATCAATATTATGTAAATAGATTTGATATGTTTTTTAGTTTTTTGCTACATAAATTCAAAAGTGTAGTAGTTAAAAAATGGTTCAACATTTTATTACTACTAGTAATAATATTATATGTTCATAACTACTAAAATTACGCCGTATTAATAATATTAAAGAAACAAAAAACCTCTTAATTTAGGCATATTATAGGTGGAAATAAATACGAGCTACTTCATTTAATAATTCAAAGAAAAATTTAAGAAAAAAAATGTATAGAAAGAAAACAATTAACATGATTGCGCAACTTTAGAAACTGCACAGGCATCAGAAACATTGGAGATTTAATCCATTCAGCAATCAATCGAAACATCTATCACGATATCGTTGCCAATTTCATTCGTCGTTGCAAACGTTCACAATAAAAGAGAATAATATTACCATCAACTATTCAAATTGCAATTGCACTATTGCAGTGTCATTTCAATTAACTTGTTAACACTGTTCTATTATAGAACAACCGAGAAAGATAAGATAATGGGCTAGGGGCCAATAATACCAAATAATAATCAGATTACAATTCCATGAAACAGATGTCCTCTATGAAACTCTATAAGCTGTCTCAAATGAAACATTTCCTCGATGTATTTCTGTTTTTATATGTAGGCAACATTATAATGATTAATGGATGGAAAATGCAATTGTAAGTCATATGAAAACTATCTAATCATACTCCATCATATTGCGGACTATTTGACAATTTGTAAATATCTGTTGGGTAGTTGCTAAATATTTGACTAATTGATGAACATTGTGACGCTTAAGTAGACTTAAAACGACAAGCTACTTGATAATCTATTTGATTCAGAAGATAATTTTGTTTGGTATTTGCAGATACCTTCTCTGATTTCCTCTTTTATAATTTTCATTTGCAGGTAAAATATCATTATTCACAAACCATGGAATTTCCGTTATATTACTCTTAATGCTTTCAACTTAAATCGGTTAGGTATTGCTAACCAGACCAAATTATTGAGTTGTATGAAATATGATTTCATAAAATAATCATATTTCGGTACAAAGCACTGTAAGCTTCGTCCTATAAAATTACACGCTCAAAAACTGATATTGTAGCTTTGCTACCATCACAAAAGGAAAGTTAAACCAACGGAATTTACATAACAAAACTGCAGTAAATTTTATTTAGATATTTTAATAAAGGTCAAAACAAAACAGTCAGAAAGAAGAAAATGGACGCTTCATATTAGCCCGATAAATCATCGTATCTTTGAAAATGTAAGACTATATTTCCAGATATCTCCCTGATAAACATGATCATGTGTATATAAAGTGTAAAACGAATGTATCTATTAAGGTTATAATTAATCAGGAAAGATTGCGAAAAAAATATAGCAGCAGTTAGAAAATATATGTTGTTTCCACCACAATTTCGGTCTAACACCACAAAAGATGTCAGCTGATTTCGAATCATGCGGAACACATAATCCATCAATTGCCTGCAAAAAATTAATGACAATGAAAATACTGATAAGTTTTTTCGTCACTTTTTCGTCACAATTGACACATCTATAATGATCCTAAAAACATTTCTTACACGAGTTCAACAAATCTGACACTAAATCTATCAAAACGTAAGAGGTCTTCGAACAAAAACGAAAAAAATATATAAAAACTCAACAATCCTAGATGTTGATATAAATATAATCATTAACTGAAACATGGATGGCCCCATCCATAAATAATCTTCAAATATTTAATACTTCGCTCCCAATATTTAAAAAAAAAATCGGTATCAATTCAATTTTACAGAGTTTGGCACTAACATTTCTAAAGGTGGTGAAGTTTTACTTTCTGTAAAATATTGCTTTAATACCAGTTTTTTAATAATATTTCCCGACTCTTATTTACTTGAAATTCAATTTACTTCCAGAAATCTCTTCATTATAAATTGTTATGTTCCTCCTTGTTCTGATTCTGAAGTTTACAATGCCTTCATAAAAACAATTGATTTTGTTTTGTCTAACCTTAATCCATCTGTTGAAGTTATCTCATGAAGTGATATCAATATTTCCAATATAAGTTGGATAAATCATGAAAGAGTATTACCTCACACTTACCAATCTAACGAATGAAAATTAGCATAATTTTATTGACTCTTTGACTGTTAGTTACTTCAAAAAGTCTCTACTAAACGTAAGTTTTAACCTAGGCAACTTGATCTTATATTTTCTTCTGATTGGATTAATCTTTTAATTATTAACTTCTCAATAAAAAAAAGTGCGCATTAAGGCATTATAATCGACATTCTAATCCATTCGTTTATAATTATTCTTATAATAGTGAATTAATTATTAGTTACCAAGAGTTACTTCTATTAAAGACTTAGGTGTGTTTTTCGATGCGAAATTGCATTATAATCACGTTATAAATAAATCAAATAAAGTTATTAGGATTAATAAAACGTTGGGTAAAGGAATTTTCTGATCCTTATATTTTAAACAACCTTCATACAACGTTGTTGCGATCTAATTTGGAATATGCCAGCCTGGTATGGTCTGTGTTGTACGATGCCCATATTCAAAGAAATATTAAAACTTGATATTTTGCTTCTCTTAATCATCTCTATGATACTCGTTTCTGCGTTCCAGCAAAACTGTTTCAGATTACATATAACTCCATACAAGTCGGTGATCACAGAAGAGATAAAAGTAAGTAAGGAGTTTTAAAGTTTTTTTAACTTTTTTTTTGGTTTTCTCCATACTGTTCACAATTTCAACACTTACAGCGCAACTTTTAATGTGTTCTAAAAAAAAGTTTTTAATTAATAATTTTTTAACTCCCTGTAATGAAGTACTGTAAATATACATTAAAATTTATAAAATAATAACAATACAATTATTTACCTATATAGCTATTACCTGTATATTAATAAATTTTACCTGAGGTTAATATCAAGAATTAGAACTTTAATCAACCCAATGGTGCCATAAATTATAAATTATGTGTTATTTAAAAATAACACATTCGTATTATTATGTTCATTAATTATTATTATTGTATGCATGGGTTTAATATGCTGCAATAAATTTAATTGAATATTATTATAGATTATTTTTTAAAAAAAATTAAAAATATTAAATTAGAATAATTACAAAAAAAAAATTAATTTACGCATTCATTATGAAATTCAAATGTCAGCATTGTTATTATTGGGAATGCATCATAACCTGGCCTAATTTTAGTCTATTTCTTTTTCCATACCATTTTTTTATTGATAATTTTTTTTTTTTACTATTCTCAATGAATCAACCGTTATCAGATAACCGATAATTGACATAGTTTTAAAAAAAGGATTTCTTAATGAGTAGGTAATAATTATTATTTAGTATAACGAGTGTTTTTATCTATTTTGTCCTTTGATTTTTAATTTAGTAGACTGTACAGCATAAAAAATGTAATATAAATAAAGGAAATTTAGTAATTATTAAAAGCATTTGATAAATACAAAAGGGAAAAAGTAAAACTTATGCATCGTCACCATTATAATGTAATTGGTGCACTGGATGAAATTAAAATGATTAATCAATGTTCTTAGAATCAGATTTTCTAGGTTTTATACTTGTAGATATTATAAATAAAAATCTTAATAAAAATACAAAAATTAAATTATATTTGTGTGCTTATATATATACATCTATAATTATAATTAAAAAGCACCTAAGGACCTGCGGAGTAAACACCTTTTCATTTTGTCTCGCTTCTTTATTTATTATTTAAACGAAGCAATTTAAATCAAACAAAATACAAGTTTTTTAAAAATATAATTTTAACATAATTAATAAGAAAAATAAAAAAAATAAAAAAAGATAGAAAAACAATGAATTAAGTAACATTTAAAATTTGTAAATTATAATAAAAAGATTAACAATTTTCAAAATTTTTTTTAAAATTCATTTTATGTCGATATTAGTATAAATAGGTATGAATTTGTTAGAATATCATAGTTATAGTTTTATTTAGTAAATTGGATTAGTTATGAAAAATATATTGATTACGAGAATGAAAAGAATTATTAGTTTGGTAACATAAATACAAACGCTTCCTTAGCGCATCTTTTGAGAGGGTTAAATCAATTAGATCCTTGTACTTATTGGGAATGATCATCATGGATGGATAGGTTCATTCATACAATAATTAGTACGATGAAACACTAGGGTGAAAGATTGGACAAACGAGATCGGGTACAAGTGTGAATTTTAGCAGATTCAGATATAAATGACGATACGATACTCCCCGTAACTACT
Organism: Argyra leucocephala; assembly: GCA_963942445.1. NCBI lineage: Eukaryota > Metazoa > Arthropoda > Insecta > Diptera > Dolichopodidae > Argyra > Argyra leucocephala. The sequence continues at coordinate 67,884,993 of OZ012680.1, forward strand.
TGCGTAATAAAGAGCACATACGCACTCTCACGTCTATTTTTTTAAAATAGTTAGGTAAATAAGGCAAAAGGGTTTGATCTTAACTTGACTGTTTTTCATTACCAAAGCTACATCATTGATAGAAATTATAAATAAGAGTGGGCTCAAATAGCTGCCTTAAGAGACACCTGAATTGGCTTGGAACGACGATGATATGGCTGTTCTAAACTGAACAATGTAACTCCTATTTGTCAGATAAGATTCGACCAAAATGACGAAAAAGGAAGGAAATCCAAGTTTAGTTAATTTTAAATAGTATAATTCAATGGGGTAAAAGGTCAAAAACTTTACTAAAGTCAGTGTATATGACATCAGTTTGATTTATATAATCTCTAACAAAAGCTTTGTTAATGTAAAACGAGGAGAAGGTTGCTTTAGGGCAATTATCTAAATGGTCAAATTGTAATGCGGTAGCATTAAATAAAGGTGCTGCATATGAATTTCCAAAAAAAATGCAATAAAACATTGAGATATGACTTTTGGCTCATTAGTAAGTATATTTTTATATTGCATGAAACTAGGGAATTTTGATCAGCCTTTTTTTGGTATATATTAATAAATTTCTAGAATCCTTTGGGGTTGGTTAAAAGATTATAAGACATATTACGTAAATAAATTGTATAGCTTAAATGAACTAGTGATTTAAATTGATCAAAACGAAACTTAAAATTGTAGTAATTAGATGAGTTTTGGAATTTCATATATTTGGACCAGACTTATCTTATTTCTTAATTGTTTTATATCCCCAGTATTCCACGGAAGACTAGAATTAGTAATAATAGTCGATTTTGGAGCGTGCCGATTTAAACTTTCAAAAAGTATATCATAGAACTTACTAATGATGATGTCAATGTTATTTTCAGTGAAAATGGAAGAAAAATCACATATTTTGTAGAAATTTTTAGTCTGTCTTGCAAAAGTTATATTGATTGATTTTTTATTTGGAAGAACTTTAGACTCAGAAAAGTAGGTAATAAGAATTGAAGGATGATAAGGGTCAATATTTACAAGAGTGTAAGGACTTTCCGTTATTATTGAGTTATTCCAATAAGACAGAAATATTATTATGGATTGTTGACGATTGCTGTAGGGAGATTGAGTTAAGGGAGTCAATCTCAATAAGAAGATTATTAGGAAATAATTATGACTCTTCGTCATGGCTGGACCCTTGAATGTTAGGAAGATTAAAATCTCCACACAGAATTCTTAATGAACTCTTAATATATAAATAAGTTGTATATAAAACAATAATGCGCACACAGTTTAAATTTTTTTTACTCATATATCATATGGTTTTATTATTCACCAAATACATTATGCATATGTGAGTTCGCATTAAAATAAAAACAAAAACAAATCAATCAGTTATTATTATTACTTGTAAATGAAACTAAGTACATATATCAAATAAAATCAAATACATCGAAAATGAAAAATATAAAAGAAACAAAACAAAAAAAAAAACTTGAATTCTTAAGTTTTTATTTTTTTAAGTAACTGTTTATAAATTTTGGTCATTTGTAGTAATAACATAGTTTTTATTAAAAATATGTATATGTAGGTATATACCTCTTTAATGACAAAAATTTTTATATTTAGTAATTTTATCGACTAAATGCCACTAGGGAATATATCGGAAACGAAAGAGTATATGAGAGACCAATATTTATATGTCATAAATAAAACTTGCTAACCTTAAAACTTTTTATTAAACATGAGTGATTTCTGCTATATCGTGAGAAGTTTATGCAAGTACGTAGGCTACTGTTCTTTTAAAAACTTTGAATTTGGCTTCAATTTGAACTATAATTACTCAACAGGGGCTCCTAGTAATTATATTTAATATAGTTATAACTATATACATATCCTTCGTAAATATAATACGCCGTAAAAATCTTTAAAAAATTAATGAAATTACATTTTTTTGACTCCTCTTGGATGGTATGGAGATTCTCGTGGTACTTGGTAGCTGTTGCTTTCGCTTGTTCCCACGTTATGCTTGCTTTTTCTAGTATTTTATTGTTTTCTGCCAGATGTTCTTTGAAAGACCAAGTCTTCTTGTACTTTGTGTTTTTAATGTAAGGGTCATAAAATGTTTTCACGGTTTTCTGACTCTATAGCGTATTCATCTCCATTTCAGTCTTCTGATTTACTTGGATATTGGTTCTTCGCCAGTTAGTGTCCAGATGTCTTTGTTGATTACTGTGTTAACCAAGACTGTTCGGTTTATTATTCTTAAACATATACTAATGAAGACTTATAACTTTCGATTGAAGTTGTTTGATGTTAGACAAGTTTCACTCCGTATGTCAGAATGGATCTACCATAATAATATTTCTGGAATATAATCAGTTTAGTCGTTCTGGATATTTGGTTGTTTTTCATATCGGCGGCAATCTTCAAAATGCTATTCGTGCTTTCTTTAACCCGTTTTCTACGTCTTCTAAAGCAATTTCATCCAAAACGAAGGGTACTGAATTAGATTGAAAAATCCATAAACCATTTTTTTGCTTCATCGGAAATTGAATCTGGGACCTTTCGGTTGACAGGCAGGTTTTATTTACCTACTGTGCGTGTTATTTATTATCATAGCTATCGGTGTTATTTATTCTCATAGCTTTGGTTTTCTTTAGGTTGATTTGTAGTCCGGCATGTTTAACAAGTTGTTCTAGCTGGCTCTGCATATCACTGAATTGTGAGAGAATACAGGTACATAGTCGAGGTCTTCAAATTGTTGTGTGCCAGGTTATTTCTGTTTTTTTAAGCAAGCAGCTTTTAGGGAGTGGACATCTTTATGTAGCTCCTGTTGTGGTGAAAAAATGGCTCTTTTGTCTCTTGTGTATTAATACGAGTAATGCATTCCATACAGCATCGCATTAGACTGTGTCGAAGGCTTTCTTGAAGTCTATGAAGAGCATGTACAATGGTGATCTATATTTGATTGATTGTTCTACAATTATCCGAAGCACATTTCGACATATCTTCGGGGAGGATAAAAACCAGCTCGTTCTTCATGAATCATTCACTGTAGGTTCTCTTACAAGTGGACTTGAATTTAATTATTGCTATGATTTTATGTGAATAAGTTGAGCAGTGTGATGCCTCTCCAATTATCACAGAAAATTTTACTTTATTGCTGAGTCTTATAAACGAAATATAATCTTAATTTTTTTTGGAAATAACATACCCTCATTCATTAGTGCTTGGGACTAATTGAATTTTTTGTTTATAAATTTTTCTTTACATACCAATTTTACATTGGTATGTAAAAGTTGTACATTTTTTTTTATATTACATTAACAAAAGTAATTAGATGTAGGTTGTAAATATTGAAGTATAGTAAAAAATGAAATTATTATATACCTAAATTGGTCATATAACTAAAAAGTAAAGGACCCTATAAATCAACCATATGTATTTATACATACATACATATATGAGTTAACAAATAATATTGAATTCAAAATTATGATCAGATTATTTTAATGTATTACCCTAAAATATAATACGGCTATTAGAAATTTATAATTTATGTAAATTACTTATCTGAAAATCAAATATTTATCTATAATTTGACCTATTGAATTACATAAATGCATGATATACCTATACCTAATTTGTATATTCTTAATTGAAAACGGACACCTATGTTATATAAATACGTTAGATATACACGTGTACGTATATACCTATATGAAATTTAAAATGATTTTCTTTGAATTTGAATAGCTATTTTATTATTTACCTGCCTGATAAATTTTATTTACTTAATCAACGTAATCATAAAAAAAAACCTGTAAATAAAAGCCAATACAAAACTCAAATTTGAATTTTATTTTGATTTTAGGACAGTAATATTGATATACAGACACAGATATGTTCAAAAACCTATATAATTATAATATCGTCATAAGAGGAATGAAGAAGCGTATAATATTATTAAACAACACTATTCGATTTTATTTTAAGATTCCTCGTACTCGATTTTATATGTACAACTATTTTCCATTCTTATAATAGTTGCTGGTAACCATTTTTATGAACGAAAACAAAATTGTATAATGCAACAAAATTAAATATTTGGTAAAGAAATTATGTAAAAACTGTTCACATTTTGATACTTAATATTTGAAATTCATAATGTTTGTTAAAACCCATAATTACATCGTGTGTCACATATGACACATAAAATATATTTTGCTCTAGAATATTATTGTTTTTCAAGATATTGGACTCAAAAATAGCACTCAAGCGAGTAAATTGAGTGTATTTTTATTTTGATAATATTGCAGTTTAATTTTATCTGGGGATGTGACATGAGTAATTGTCGTAGTTTTAAAGTAATCTTAAAAGAGTGTATGTATACTAAGTGTATTTATTTAAAGTTTTAGTTACGTATTTTTCAGTGTTTTGCAAATTTACCATATTTGTTTTATAGAATTTAGTCTAAGTATTTAAATGAAAGTTATCTCACTATATTATATTAAATTATTTCATTAATAGGAAGAGTTAAAATTTATGTATCATATAAGACACACCATGCAATCGTAATAAATTTTAACTCATGTGTCATATTTGATACATAACTTTTGTATATGGAAAATATAAAAATTTTTGGTGCAAATTGGCGGATATTGGCAATACAATAGTTCAATATACTATAGCTGTGAACATTTCAAAAAATTAAACAAAATATACACTTTGCAATATAGTCGCAAAGTCGTATAATTCGTAATGATGTGGCACATGATGTATTATTCAAAATACGCCCTTTGTTAGAAAAGTTCAAAATACGATTTCAAAAAGTACTATTTAAGGCAAAACTATCAGTGGAGGAGCAAATTTGTTCCACAAAAATAAAATTTTATATGAAGCAGTACTACCCCAAAAAGACTAATAAGTGAGGATTTAGAATTGATGCACTAACAGAAGGCGAATCAGGTAGGAAAATTGTTTGAATATCTAAGAGAATATCTAATAACATAATTTATGCCAAGGCTACATCAACAATTTTGAAATATACAAGAGAACTTAAAAAGATACGAACAAGAGAAATTAAAAAGATACGCAACAGAGTCTAATTTGAGTGCTTCATCAAATCTTGTGATCAGATTAGCTCGCCCTGTTCCAAAATATGTTAATCACTCCTTGTATTTCAAGAATTATTTCTCTTCAATACCATTAATTATACATTTAAAAAAATAAGGTATTAATTCAATCGGAACAATTAGACGAAATAGAATTACAAATTACCCGCAGAAAGAGATTTTAACAAAAATATACGGGGTACCTTTCTAGAATATAGTACAAATTTTGATGGTATTGATTTATCTGAGTTACAATGGAAGGAATGGGATAAAAAAATATTGTGGATCGGCTCCAACACGACTAGTAGATATGATAAAATAGGAAAGCATAACGAGGAGATATTTTGTCCAAACATAGTGACTGAATATAATCGTCATATGGGTGGAATGGATCTAAATGGCAGCTTTATCGGTCGATATAAAATACAAATTAAATCTCGAAAATGGTACATACAATTTTTTTTTAATTTTTTGGATGTAGGTACTTATTAATAATGCATGGATTCTTCATCACAAGATATGTAAACAAACGCTTGTCAAAATTGAAAATTCCAATGTACAGCGTGATAGCGTTGCGTATTTCGGTCACCTTCATATAAAATATATTATCGTCATGAGCTAATTTTGACACACACCGTATGCCGTACGCTCTTATTTAGGTTGGGCTGTTAGCATACAGCTAAGCAGGTATTATTGATTTTTGTTTCATAAAATATGAGTTCATTAATTTTTATTTTTATATGTGTATTTTTTCGTGATTTATTGTGATAAATTGAAATATTATTTTTTTTTATGTTATGTGATAAATGAAATTAGCTAATTAAAAATAAGCAATAATAAATCGTTTTTTTTTTGTTCGTATACTTTTTTTTTTATATGATTTCAAGTCTATGGGATGAACACCCCAAGTGCTTTTACACAGAGATTTGGAATACACAATCACATACAATAATTTTTCTGTAGGATTTTTGGTAGATGTGGAAAACTATATCTATTGTAGAGTACTTCGCCTTCATAACAGCATAGTTTCATTTTATTTTTATAACTAAAACTATCAACTATTTATCATTTATTTTATCCCAATGATAAAGGGTACTGGACCAGAAAAATGCAGAAAGCATTTGTTGCCTTCGTCGGGAATCGAACCTGAGACCTTTCGGTTGACAGGCAGGCGCTCTACCTACTGCACCAACTAGCGTGTCACTTAAATTCAATTTTATAGCCATTTTACAGGTTTAACATATCTGGACCCAGAATAAACTTTAATTATTAGATAAAAATATATCATATTCTAAGATCTAGTTAAAATTAAAGACTTCATGCAATTAAGGGTTAACAAAGAAAATGATTTAAAATGCTTGTCCCGTGTTTAGCACATTTTTTTTTAGTCTACGCTACTGCTCTACAACAAATAAAATAATGCATGTCATTTGAAATAGTTAGCTTCTACTTAGTGCCTGAAACAATGCATTAAAACAGCGTAAATTTTGTGAAAAACTTTATAATAAAAACTTACTAATGTCTACAAGCAAAAAAAATAATCAAAATACAGAACTGGTTGTAAAAATGTTAAATAACATCATTCCGCTAGTACACAAAATACTTAAGTTATTCAAGTTATAAGCCTTTAACTTTTTCATTTTGCAAATATCTCGAAACTGTACGCTATTTTTCTGATTTTCATATACGCTACTTCATTTCTCATATAACTATATATCCAGTAGCAGGTCTGCAGAAAAATTTTAATTAACTATGAATGTGTTATATTCATTATAAACAATATTTTCCATAAAAAAACTTTCAAAATTCTAATAAAATTTAAATTAAATAAAATCTGGTTCAGATATAAAAACAAATTTGGAAATATTTTGTTATAATTTTAGGCAAAATTATTTAATATATTTCGATTAATAATAATTTTAAATAGACTTTCGTGTTTACTTAGAGGGAGTATCTACAAAATAGTCAAAACACTCTTAGAAAAAATATTATAAAAGTTTAGTTAAACATCAGGTTCCAAACGATAATATATTATTCACGAATACATGGCTTGAATTAGCTTGAGGATTGTGGAAATGAAAATATTCCTTGATCAATATGAACAAATTCATTTCTATATTCCTATTGCCAAATTACCTTCGATTTCCAGAGTTAATTAATTATATGTTCGATATTGTCTATAATCACTTCCCTCTTTTTTCAATCCATAACCAGAATGGATTATAATATAAAAAGCTAATCCGTGGTAACAAACTCTATACAAGTATCGCCAAGCTTTATTATAATAACATGGAGTATGACCTGTAAACAAATCTTATTAACATATTACAGCATTGTATTATACAGTATAATACAGCATTGTATTATAGCTATAACTGAAGTTAAAAAAATTATATTTTCCAGCACACAGTTTATAGAATGGAATAATTATTCATATTTAGCTTATAGGTCCTATAATTTTTTGGTGAGGTTATTTACGTCGATATAACATGTGCATCTAATTGTAACTAATTCTCCAAGGCAGTAATTTGGGGTGTATATCCATTTCTGCGAGCGATGTTGCCTATATGATTATAAATGGTGAACTACAAATTTAAAATGCACATAATGCCATACAAATTTAAAACCAATAAATCAATTGTTGATTCAACCTTACTCCGAAACTTGGTCTAATAAATTTTTTCATCCCTACAAGCTCTGTATGTTGTACACAACATTAATTTGATCTAACCCGGAAAAAGTCAACCAGGTATGATTCCCGTTCATACACAAAGTATTAAAACGGTAGATTTGTTACCCACCGTATGAGCATCGTATAAATTTAATTCAAAATGTGTGGTCTTCCCGTATTCAACTCGTTGTGTTTTACTGTTTTTAAATCATTTAACGTTGACATACATTATAGATACATAATATTATGTAGTGTTGGCTATCTATCAAAACATTAGTGCTCCTTTTGAACAATTCCACAAAAGAATAAGAACAAGTCTACATCATTATATTTTGTTGTCCCAGATTTTTGTACTACTACTCTAATCTATTCGTAAATTGATAGTTCTACACTGAATACTATTTTTAATATTTGTTCAAGCCCAAGGTGTGTCAGTAATCTTTACAGATATGATACAGCATCTTTAACGATTACTCACATTGCATTTTTTTCCAATCATTGTATATAGAGTGCTTCATTTTGTGCATTATTTTTGTTATTTCAGAGATGGACATATTTGACTTTGACCAATACTTACCAACGTATGTAGAAGGATGACAGTATTTATCATACATTTAAATCTATTATTTAGTGATATCAAGTTAATGGTTTGAAATTTTTTTTCCTATGAATGCAGTTGTAGTGATGAGTAAAAAGCTAACACTTTTTTAATCTGTATTACAACTTCTTACTTCCACAATATGTATCCCCTTTATTAATTTCATTTCAATGTGTTTAAGTAAATTGTATAGTATTTTATAAATTCTTGTAATGATTCAAGGATACTTCAGTGACCGGAAGTTTTCTATATAAAAAATAATCAAATTTCGAACGATCTAACATAAGGGCATTTTCAAATTTCTTAATATTAAAAATATTCAAGAATTAAACTTCACTTTGATTAAGAGTAACACGGGTAAATTTGTATTGATAGTTTCAAAAATACAGAAAAATATTTTTTTTTTTATTTATTATCATGAGAAAAAAATGTTTTTTTCTCAAATTATCAGATTTTCATTATTAAAAGAATAATTTAGGTACCTACTAAGGCAAACTAAACATTGGAGATAAAGCACAAAATTCCTTAATCATAAAATCGGTAAATCATACATACATTCAAATACAAGTGAAGGTTTTTTTTTATATAATTCTAAGTATATGGGATGAACACCCTAACTGGTTTTACACCAGTTTGGCATAAACATTCGAACAATTTGACATTTATTAACAAATAGTCAACGTCAGAGAACCTTAAATTTGATATGTTACTCTGACAGAGAGTTGAATTGCAATCAAAATGGAAATCACAATGTCATAAATTCATTTTTGATTAGCATTTTGCAATATTTTCATAATTTAAGAATTTGCTTTAAAGTCAATGGAATTAATGTTTTATTTTTTTGTATTTTTGAAAAAAATTTCACCAAAATTTGGAATTTTGGCAACTGAAGAAAACATTTTTTTTTTTTTAAATTTCAGAAAAATAAAACCAAATTATAAACGTTTGTGCAGAATAAACACTACACTAATATTTGAAAAAGTTGACGAGCTCAAAACATTTATTTCAAAACAAACCCGTATCTAGGTAGGTATAAATGCACCCGGTATCAATTTATAGAGCCAGCGTAATTTTAAGAGCCAGTGAATTTCAGTTTTTCTTAGTAATCCAATATTTCATTTTACTTAATTTTTAACATGCTTTTCAGGATTGTATTTAAATGAGACGGGCGCCTCGTAATCGTAATAGAGACAATTAAACTATGTTTAAAAAAAACAATATCAAAAAAACTATATTTTTTTAAATTATTTTTATTAACCTGAACTATTTACATACATTTTCTATTGTAATAAATTGCACATTTATATTTTAAATTTAAAATCATTCTTTCACTTTTGATGGTCACTGTAAATTAATTTAATTATACCATTATACATATATTTACTTAAACTAAATAAAATTTAATATTTGAAAATTCAAACAATTTTTTTGTTATTGATTTTTGAATTTTGAATAAATACAACTATTATTAAAATTATTAACAAATTTGACTAATTTCCAAGATATTCTAAATTCTTAAAAATTATTCGTTTTATTATAATAAAACAATAAATTATGTTAATTTGATTTTTGAATCTATTTGAAAATTGGTTTAAAACTAAATTATATTTCATTTTCAAGAAAAATTTTAAAATACAATAATACACACTTAGAAAAATTTTTTGTTCGTATTTTTGAAGGTCTTTTATTTTTTTTTTGAATACGAAATACGACATTATTGTGTCTAATCCAAAATGTGCGTATAAATTTCTTTATGAATAGGAAACTTCTTCACAACTAAATCGTATAATAAAATATTCCTTCCAACTGCATTCTACATTTTTATATCCTTTTTACATATTCAGCACATTTTTTTAAACGCAACATTTTAACATAACATTATTATTAACATTATAGAAAACATCGAGCTTGTTGTTGTATCAAACATGTCCTATACACAAATTTGTATTAGAAATAGAGTAGAAACTTAGGGAATCCAGCTTAAGAACACTTTTCTTAAATTTTTGTAAAGAAGATACAAGCGTCAACCAATACTGAATACAAGAAATTTTCACGAAATGTGATTTTGAGAATACATACACAAAAGCAATTCAAGAATCAAACATTATGTTTGACTTATAGTTTGTGTTAAGTTGTAATGCAAAGAATAAGGATATTGATGTTTTAGAAATAGGCAAGTTGTGCTAGGTCATATCAGTATATTACATGATTGATAGGAAAACAAGCGCTAAAACTTGCCAAATACTTTATTAATTCAGGCTTAAATTTTTCGTATTAAATTATTTTGCAATTATTATTCATTGCAAATATTATCATAACGGTTATTTTGATATTCAAGTGGAATTTATGCTTTACTTGGCACATAACTTTATAATATGTCGATTTGTTTTTTACATTTATATAATATATACATAGCTATTTATAACAAAATTAGATTTTTTTTTTTTTCATACTGTAAATATCACCTCAACCCGAATTAGCCCAGATTATTTTTTTTTTAATTCTTATATAATAAGTAAAAACTGTTAGTTCTGTGTAAACTAACAAATTTCCGTATTTCTTTTGGTTTATGGAATTGGCCTGCCGTTCAGGAGGCATTTTGCCATATCGCAACGCTAAGCTGTGCATATACGAGAAAAAAATGATATGAAATACACATTTTAGATTTTAGAATAAAATATGTTAGTAAAATTATAAATGAGCAATAGATGAGAAACTGATAAAAAAAATATTTAAATAATGGAACACAATATTAAAGCTTGTGATAAGATCCAAAACACCGTATGCACAGTCCTTTATCACATTTGATACATACACTTCTGCCAACTGTTTTGCAATAATCGCCAGCACATCTTCGTTTCTTCTTCACAGAATTTACAAAGTGTCCAGTATTATCATAACATAAAGCTTTTGATAGCGTGTGGGTGCCACAATAACCATAATAATATATAGCAATTTGGCAAAGAACTTGCAATTGACGTATTTCCGAATTGTGAACTCTATTAATTTGTCAAGGATTGTATATTGATAAATCAAGAGCTCATGTAAATATGCTGTTCCATCATTTCTTTCCTTGAATCCCAACCCGATAAAAACTGGTGCTCTAATCCATTCTATCGACGCCACTTATGTACTTATTATATTGCTCAATAGCATATACGCGTGGATTTTTTTTTGAAACGTTGGAAGAATCTCTAATGTCATTTGGTGGTTCAATAAATATAGACTTAGTTACGTCCGGTTAAATCTCTTATAAATAATCTAATGCTTTGTTTACTGTTAATTGTCTATAAAATCACAAAAATAAATCACATACAATAATATACTTTAAACAAAATATTTTCTATAATAAATAACAGTGTTGCCATATGGTAACCTACAAATACTAATGAAAAAAATTTGTATAAGATGTTTTTTGAACTGAACGTTTCCACTTAACAAGTAACTACATGTAGTTAAAATAATTATCCAAAAATAAAATTTAATAATAACGGTTTAATATTTAGAAAAAGAATGCAACTTATTTTTTTATGTCCATCCATCCATTTTTCACAATTTTTGTTTCACTAAACTAAAATTATATACTTCACTATTTCTATTTATGTCATTTTAATTTTAAAACCTAATACGTATAATAGGTAAGTACATATGAATAGGTAAAAAGTACATATGAATAGGTAAAAAAAAAGTATAATACTACTTTTATTAAAATAACGGTTTTTATTTTAATAAAGCAAAAATTTCTATATGTTAGCTGTTACCATATGGCAACACAGGGCTAATTCGGGTTAATCAAAGTTTGCGAATAATCTAGCCATAAATTAGTTTAAAATATTTGAGATGGAATTATCTCTAATTTGTTTACCCAATTTCGATATTTTTAATAAAATAAAAATTATGTTTTTGCTTAAAAATTAAATAAAACGATTACAAAAATACAAGTATAGAGCAAAATTGAAAAATATATTTTAAATTCTTTCGAAATTTCTATCCAACTCATTAATTTTCCAGTACTAAATTCTTTTGGCTTAAGAGTTTTTATTTGTAGATTTTAAACAGTTTGTTTTAATTCCAAACAATGTTTTTTGAATATTTTCTTAAGCTTTGTGTGAGGGTGGAATGCGTTTTTCTACTGCTATTCATTTCGATACGGCGCAGTTTCTTCCTCATCATTGACGTAGTTACTAATGTGTTGACTAACGTATAATACTACATCTTCTGTTCATGTAGGTGATTTGAATCGATGGGGATGGTTAGATGGCTAGTAGCATAGTTCAATTTTTCATTACATTTACTCTCCATAGTAAATTTTAATGTTACTATTTATTTTATTCAGTTGATCAAATATATTGTCAATTTCATTATTTTGTAGTCTATGTATCACATTCAAACTCTCGGCACTAGTCCATCTTCCTCTTCAACCATCCTTTCCTCAATAAACTCATGAATATTTGACTTAATACTGCCGAAAGCGGTTTACTTATGTCAGATCCTGTTATAGCTTTGTATAGTATTTGACTCTAAAAGAAATAGTTCTCTTTCATGCATATTGAAACTAAGCTGATAAAACTTTTTGCTTTTTTCCTCAATTCGTCCGAATTTAATTTAACCAGTCTTAGGTATAATTACCCATGATTTCTTTCACTGGTTCATGTTTGGAAATAACGGTTTAATCGAATGAAATAAAATGTGTAAAATAAAATTATGAATAAAAAGAGAATAAAACATAAAAAACCTCCTGAATATGATTTAGTGACAGGTAGCTACAATAATTAAGGGTCTATCTCTCTGCATAAGCAATTGAATATATTTAAGAAATATTTGAATGAAAGCAATATTTAGGGTGAAAAACTTCCAGATTGTAAATTAGCTACAGCATTATAGACCTATTAGTCTATCTTGCCTATTCTTTCTAAAATATTTGGAATACTATTGCTTGATTAATTAGAAGCAATTGATAGAAAAAATTGATATCGAATCAGTAATTTGAATTTTGAACGGCAGAATTCTGCAGTGGAAGAAATTCCATAGAGTGATAAATAAAACAGCTAAAAATATTCTACATTAATTCGTTTTTTAAATGTTGCCGCTATAATAGTCTCTTCTTTAATATTGATAAATGCGAATTTACTATACTGGTAGATCCGCTCTATGAATAACTGATTATACTTTTAATTCTAAACTAATCAACCGAGTTACTCATTTTAAAGATCGTGGTGTTCTTTTCGACGATAAACTAACTTTAATAGCGAGTGACAATCCAAACACCTTCACCAGGGTGACGAGGTACTCGTGTATGAAGAAAATCTTTTTTGTATGAAGAAAATCTTTTTTGTACCTATATATTGTAAATATTTAAATTTACGTATGTGTATTATACATATAAATATACATTTATAGATTTAAAATAAATCTATAATACAATAAAAATAAAATTAAAATAAAATAAACATCCACATCTACATAGCATATATAATAATATGTACTATATTTATACACAGACTAAAGATTATTTTATGTTAACATTCTAGAAATTATTTTCATTAAAACTATTTTTACTTTCATGTGTGAATAATGCGATACTTCTGGGTACCGAACTAGAGTTATTTTCATGCCCTAGTAATGAAATAAATTTTAGGTATCAAAATATTTTTATTTTCATGTCTAAATAATGCGATACTTCTGGGTTGATACTTGAGGACGAATCCGTTTTACACAGTATATGCCAGCAAAAGCTGAGAAATATTGGTATAAAAATTTTCTGGGCTTGTGATGCTGATACCTCTTAAACGTTAAGAGGATTGATTTATACAAGAAGCAGATGGAGAGCGTCAAGGAAACAAGGAAACAGGAACAGGATTCTGGAGGTTTTTGAACAATTTCTTTACATCATCAGAATTGGCCCATGTTTAGTTCATGAAATATGACATCGGTTGGAACCATTCGTAAAAATAAGCGATTTTTGTCAGCAAATGTGTAACCACATAAAGGCAGAGCAGTTTTTTCAACAAATTGGGCGTTTATAAACGACGCAATATTGTGCTCTTACGTAGCAAAAAAAAAACAGTTGCTATGATATCTCACCAGAGGTAGAAGTAGGAACTAAGGCTAAGCCGTCATCACATTTTACAACAAACCGAAAGGATGTGTTGAAAATACGGACAAATTATTGGGTGAATATTCTGTAAACCGAAGCACCAATCATTGGCCACTTCCATTGTTTTACAACACATATGGATGATATTACTGGACTCACAGCGACTACATTGGTAGACTCGATGTGGTTGGCAGTTGCTACTCATGGAGAAAACTGAATCACAAGCAAAGAAAAACTAGAAAAGCCTGTGTTGAATGCAACGAACCAATTTGTGGTGAAGTCAGTGAGAGTATTTAAGTTTGACTTTTTTGTAATTTTAACTATTTAAAATAAAATAAAAATAAAATAATAATAGCTATTCAAAAATAAAAGTAAAAATAGCTTTTAGCAATAAAATATTATCAAAATAAATAAAAAAAATTGCAATATCTAAAGAATTCCATACAAAATATATAGAGGTACAACGGTACCTCATCCCTTTCGTGGCCTAATCGGTTAGAGTACAGAAATGTGTTTGAATTACGATGTGGTAGTCAAGAGTTCGATTCCCGTGGGGGGTATAAAAATATAACTAAAAAAAAATAGCAAATTAAATTATATATAAAATAATCAATAAAAATAATTAATAATTTTTTTTTTTTTTCTCCTATTACTCCGCGTGGTAGCATAGGGCTTCGATAGTGAACCTCCATTCCTCTCTGTTGAGTACTACTTCCTTAATATCGTCCCAGGTATAATTGTTGATTGTTAATTCTTGATCGATTGTGCGTCTCCATGTGTTGTATGGTCTGTCGCGTCTCCTTTGTCCTTGTGGATTCCACTCTAGAGCTCTTCTTGCTATATCACTTTCTGATTTCCTTAGTGTATGACCTATCCATTTCCATTTTTTCCTATTTATCTGTCTGTTGATAGGTTCTTCTCCAGTTATCATCCATAAATCCTCGTTGCTAATTCTTGCCGGCCAGAATATTCTGCATATAATTCTCAAGCACTTGTTGATGCATACTTGTAGCTTCTGTTTGATTCTGACCGAAGTGAGCCATGTTTCACTGCCATATATTAAAGTTGACTTAACACATGCTCTGAATATTGTTAGCTTTGTTGTTCTCGATATTTGGTTGCTCCGCCATATCTTCATTAGGCTCCCAAATGTTCTTCTTGCCTTATTTATACGGCTGTTGACATCCTCTGTTGTACCTCCTCTTGATGTTATGATGCTCCCCAGGTAGTTGAATTCTTCTACGTATTCTATCTGTTGTCCACTCATTGTTATTGGCTCATTATCACTGTTGTTTGTCCTCATTGCCTTGGTTTTCTCGATATTTAATTCCAGTCCCGATTTCTTTGCTTCTTCCTGTAATCTGTTGACTTTGTTCTGTAGGTCCCTTTGATTCCTTGATATGAGGCATACATTATCTGTGTAATCTAAGTCTTCTAAGTTGCCGAAGAGATCCCATTCTATTCCGTTTATTCCAGTGCAAATTTTTCTTAGAATGTCGTCTAGTATTGTGTTGAAGAGAAGTGGAGATAGTGGACATCCTTGTCTAACTCCTATATTGATGTAGAATGGATCACTGATGTTACCTCTGTGTTGAACTGTTGTCTCTGCATCTTTATACATCGCTTTCATGATGTTGATGATTTTTTCAGGAACTCCCTTCTTTGTAAGTGTTCTCCATATTGCGCATCTCTTGACTGTGTCGAATGCTTTCTTAAAATCTATGAATAGTAGATATAGTGGGGCATTCCATTCTACTGATTGTTCAACTATGACCCGTAAAGTATTTGCCTGGTCAACATAGCTTCGGTTGGGTCTGAAACCTGCCTGCTCTTTCCGTAGTATTGGTTGTAGTACTTCTTCTAATCTTTTCTTTATAATAATTGCTATTATCTTATGAATAGTATTTAGAACCGTGATTCCTCTCCAGTTGCTGCAATTTGCCAAGTCTCCTTTCTTAGGTATCTTGACAATCATTCCTTTCTTCCATGATGGTGGTATATTCTCTTCTACCTATGTTTTTCTGATGTGGGGTTCAATTGTTTTTGCGAATGGGTCGGGGTCCAGTTTGGTTATTTCTGCTGGAATTCCATCTCACCTGTTGCTTTGTTGTGCTTCAGAATATTGATTGTAGCTTTGATTTCTTCTATATTTGGAGCTTGAGTAGATATTGGCAGTCCCTCAGTTGGGTAAATATTTGCATCGTATCTGTTTCTTATGTCTGCTTCATTATTTGTACTTTCTTCGTTGCTCAGTTCTTGGAAATGTTCTCTCCATCTCTTTAATTGGTCCTCTAAGTTTGTGATGAGCGCACCATTTTTATCTTTAATTGGTTTGTTCTGTTGTTCCGACTGGTTTGTTAAGTTCTTGACTATGCGATGCAATTCTCTCAGGTTATGTTGCTGTGCTGCTCTTTCTGCTTCTCCGGCTAAATTTTGTAGAAATTTCCTTTTATCTCTTCTTGCTGCTCTTTTTACTGTTTTCGCTATTTCTTCATATTCTCTTCTTGATGCCATCCTGTTGTTTATCATTTTCAATTAATAATTAATACTTTATAACTAAAAATATTACCTATATCAATATGATTGATACAGGAGTTTGATTTTAACTAAGAAGGTAGGTTTAATTTTAACTAAGAAAAATTAATATTTTTGTACTTATGTATATAATTTTAATTTTTTAAAGTAATTGCAGCTTTCACGGACACTGATTTTATTACGATCAAATTTTGGACGGCTTCGAATTAAGAGCTGAACATTAAGCAAATTTTTTGGTGTTGGAAGGATCATCTTTGATGCCTTCCTATACTAATGCAAATATCAAAGCCAAAAAAAAATGTTTTATATTTAATAGCAAAAGGTTAATTCTTTTCATGTAATAATTATTCATCATCAATTCGTATAATTTATTTTATATCTGTTCTGAGGAACGCAAGAGAGTTTTTGTTGCTTGAGGGAAATCCTCCAAAAATTTATTTAAAATTTTCAGTAACGTATATAGAAGAAAACGGATAAGACAGAAAGAAAGAGCATGTCGCAAAACTTCAAAAAGTGTTCTTATGTTAAAAATGTCAAAAATGGGTATGGATGAAAGACGCATGCAACCGACGATATGTCATTCAACATTATTTGTCAAATAACAATCGATGTATTAATCGAAAGTTCACCCAATCTCTCTATTTTCTTGGCTATATGTATTAAAAATAAGCTTTTTATTATAAAATTCTTCCAAGCTAATAACCACATTTTTCAATATAATTTAATTTAGTAAAAATATTTTATATAAATTTATTTTAAAATTAAAATATTAAATGACAATTAACAATGTTATGATGAAAATTTTCAATAAATTTTCAATTATTATTTTCTTTTCTTTTCTTTTTCTTGTATCTAAATTTATAATGTCCTTTCTACAAATCGTTATTTTTACAAAACTCTGAACTCGATTGTGAACCTACACAGATAAAAAAAAAACTTTATGATTCAGTAATATTCAGTAAAATATCTTGTGATTTACTTTCTAAATAATAATAATGCAAAAAAAAAAATAAAATAAAAATAAAGTTTATTACTAAGAAGTTAAAAAAGTTATCCTTTTTTATTTTTTATTAGTTGGGGATCCTATCAGCTATAATTTTTCTTTTTTACCTTAGATTTAAAATTTAAAGGATATAACTTACATATACATATAAAAAAAAGAGCATTTTCTTTTTTATTTTTTTCAAAATTGGAAAACTTTTATCTGAGGGAGATGTTGGAAAATAATAAAAATTTTCACCTGGGTCTCATGATAGTTTTGAATTTTTCTTTTTTTTTTTTAATATTGGTTTTCTTTTTTCTTACAAGGGTTTTTATATGTTGATTTGTGTGTGTAAATAGAAATTTGATTCCATTAAGGGTGAGAAATTTTTTTTACTGTATTACAGATTTTTTGGCAGAGTTAAAAATGATGTGATGAAAATTAAATTTTAAAACTAATTAATATTTTATATACAAAATGATTTATTCAAAAAATTTTTTTAGGTGATGTTGTGGTGAAAATATTCATTATCTTAAAAAATGAATTTTATTTATAGTTTTTTAAAAGATCAACCAGAAAATTTATTATTTTTATAAGTTTTTAAATGTTATGAAATTGTAAATCTGAGTTTTGGATATTTTAAAAACATTTTTATTTCGTTGTCCTCCTTAAAACTACATTTTTGGAACTTCTACATTTTATTTCTTCAATAATTCGTCGATTTATTGTTTTGAATCTTGCTGAGGGCATGGCATTTCTATTATTGATTCAATATTCATTTTTGAAATTATATGTGGCTATTAAGCCTAACACGAACGGAATGATTAATTGTTATTTTACCTATTATAAATCTATCTAATCCATCTATCTATTCTGAGCGGAAAAGTACCCGGGTACACCTTATATAAAATATATGAAATTACTTTATTATTACTTTGAATTTCTAAGGGCCATTTTTTCATCTCTCAGTAAATTTATCAGTTAACGCAAATTGGCAGTAAAACTGTCGGTTTTTAAAAAATTTGTTTTTTCAACTTATAGTAAACTTTTTACAGACAGTTTTACTGTTAGTTAAGTTTACTGTATGAATTTCTTCAGTAAAGATGAAATTATGACTAAACTGATGGATTAGAAAAATATTGTAATTTTTAAATAAGAAATATTATTTGTAAATAATAAGAATTTGTAATTTTTTGAAGAATTTTCATTAAAAAAGAGCTTATAAAGATTGAAAATGTTTAGATTTGGTAATTGATTCTGATTCTAAAAATAAAGGTAGTGTCAGAAAACAAAGACAATATAAAAAAAAACCAAATTTTGTCGTTACTTTGGATGAGGAAGTTGGGATTTCTTAAAAGATTTCGTCTTTCAAGAAAATCTGTTCTTCATATTTTGGGACTAATAATAAATGACATTGAACCAAAAGTTTCAAGGTACTTATTTCGTGTATTATATTTATATTCATAATTATGCTTTGAATACGCCCGACAAATATTATGGTTTTATGGTAATTATTCAACTGCTACTCTTTTTATTTTATTAGAGCTGTGGTAAATACTCCAATACAAATCCTACTACTGACATTAAGATTCTATGCAGCAGGTAATATGCTAATGGATTTTATTGGTATATCAATATCATCTACTTCACTTATCGTAAAAAAAACTAGTATAGCTATAACTAAATTAGCACCAGCTTATATAACGTTACCACTGACTGCAGAAGAAATTTCATCTACAAACTTCGCATTTTTCAGAATAAGTAGATTTCCAAAAGCTATTGGTGCAATATATTGTACTCATGTCAGGATACAGTTCCCCGGTGGGCCTTATGCTGAAATATACCGAAACCGAAAAGGTATTTTTCATTAAATGTGTCAGCCGTTATTAATTCTACTTTAGAAATAATTGATATTGTCAGCCGTTGACCAGGATCTGCATGCAATAGTAAAATTTCTTTCGTAACTCATGTTTCAGAGCAAAAATGGAGATGATTGTTTCATACTTGGGAATAGTTGATACACTTGTTAGTTCGTATATGTTAACGCTCCTATCCAACCCTCACATGCAAGGTGAAATTCTTTATAATTAATCGCAAATTCTAACCAGAAATGTTATAGAACGAGGCTTTGAAGTACTGAAAAGACGTTTTCCGGTTTTGTCACTTGGTATGCGAATAAATGTTAATACTGCATTGGTTATTGTAGTGGCATGCTCAGTATTACATAATATTGCACTAAAACTAAAAGAAAGTGATCCTTCAGTAGATACTTTAATACCAATAGATTTTGTAATTTTAAATACTATCGGTAATAACGATGATAATAGTTCTGAAGATAATATGAGAAGAACAACTTACAATAACAGCAATCATTTAGAGATCAGTTTTGATTTAGTGGTAGTTTTCAAAGTAACTGAAACAAAGTAATTAATAAATACCCTTTTCTAATTTTTTATAACATTTTTTTGGACTGTAATATCACCAATTAATTAAATTATTATTTAATTAAAAATTAATTACAAACTCATGTACTTCATATATAAAAAAAATTTACTTGCATTCATTTTCATAATTCGTTTAAATGAAATTAAAAATAAAATCACATTTTATTTAAGTATTATATATCATATTTCTAATTGCTGACATTCATGGTAATGAAGAATAATGTCTTCTTCATCTGCTGTAAAATTATAGCTAATCTTCTATTATTTACTCGATTTTTCATATTTTTTCTTTATTTACAAAATCAACATAAATTAATTCCAATTTGTTGTTCAAAATAAACAATAAATAATAAAATAAAATAAACTGTATAAAAAATAAAATAACTAATAAAAACTAATAAAAAATAAAATAAACTGACGTTTACTTCTTTTAAAAAAATATAAAAAAGTAATAAAAAATCTACTACTAATCAAAAGTTGTACTATTACTGCCAGTGTGAAAACTGATACGATGAAAAAACCAAATTTTAAAAACTTTCAGTTTATTGTGATTGTAAAGTAAACTGATTGTTTCATTACCAATACTTTTACTGGAAGAAGAAGAAATTTGCCTAAAACTAATATTTAAAAAAAAAATTAAATGTGTTAATATTTTAATATAAATAAAACAGTGAACTACTGAACATTTATAACAGCGCTATATCTATGAACAAAGCTGCATTTAATAAATAACCTCAAACTCGAAAGACCATTACAGGACATTACAGGATAACTAGGAACATAATTTGTGATATCCAAGCTACTTTAAGAGCTGTGGCTCCTCCAATTTTTAAATCAAAGCTTATCTATAGCTGTCACAAAAGCTTAATAAAACTGGTGGAAGGAACCAGAGTTACTCTTATGTGGACTCCTGGACTCATGAAGGAATGTGGACTCACGACGGAATACAAGGTAATAAAAAAGCAGATATTCTTGCAAAAACAGTCACGAAGGGTACATTTTTAGGAACTGAGCCAAGTATTGCTCGTTCAAACGCCTATCTAATGGTCCATTTAACAAACATCTGTTTAAGACTGGCAGATCGAACATACGAGAAAACGTTTGCCGAATGTAATGAAATACGGTTTTGAGAAAATTGAGTTTGAATATTGAGACCTTAAAAACAACTGTACGTCAGATTTTAGCCAAACATTGTCAGAATATTGTGTTAAATAATAACTTTTATATTTATGATGTAAATTGGTTCGCCAAAGTTAACCTAACCTAACTTCTTATGCTGGTGAAATTGAGATTACCAGTGACATGGGATGTCGTGAACTTTACAGGAGTTAATTTCTAATGTGTGTCCAAACATGAATAAACTTTAATCAAACTGCAAACTGTTGGATTTTCGAGCGTACGACTCTAACATCAATAAATAATACTGCGGTTGAAATAAACGAAATTCTTTTAAATAAAATAAAAAGTGAAGAAAGAATATAATACAAGTCTGCCGATACGCCTTTAAATGATGATAAGGTGTCGCTTCAATCTTCTGGATTAGGTATCCCTCCGTAAATTAAAGTTAAAAGTGGGTATTCCACATTATGTTGCTTAGAAGCTTAAATTTTTTACGTTTGCGTAATGTAACTAGACTCTGAGTACGTTCCTAAAGACATTTAAGGATGCTCTGCTGGGAGTAATATTTTTACTTTTATAATTAAATCTGACTACCCTTTTCAATTTAAATGACTTGAATTTCCTTAAAAATATGGTTTGCAATTTTTATAATTAAAAACTAACGGCAAACTTCAAATGTTTTAGCAATTGACTTAAGAGAACCATGCTTCTGTCATGGTAAATTTTATGTAACTTGCTCGACAGTAAGTAACAAAAGAACTTTTTTTATTTTAACTCCAGCAAATAAAACAAAATTATGTTGTGTATAAAGAAGCTTTAATTTGACAGAATCATTGAAGCAATAATAATTACACGGTACAACCTATGTGTAGGGTGATATATACATTGCGAGCGTAGTCATTTTTAATAAACTTCATAGGTGATTAAATCAAATAAGTCTGATTAGCTTTACTATGGCAGGTATATTTACTTTATCTTATATTGTGTGCATATTTGGTGAACACGCAAAGTTTCATTTAGTGAACATGGCCATGACAGTGAACTTAAGGACTTTGCTATATTATATTTCAAAATTTGAAATTTTATATATTTTGTGTTGGACCCGAACAACGTTAGGTGACTTTGCTAGTATAATAATATAAATAGACAGTGGATTTTTATATCGCTCTTTATACAACGCATACATTTTTGAAATATTTAGATGACTTTCAAAATATTTCCTGGAATTATTCGATCGGCAGTAATGCAATGTTATAATAGGAAGATTTGAAATATGCTCTTTGACTTTATCAATTTCGCCAGTTTCTTTATTGTGGAATTTTTTCCCTTCTGTTTATCGTGACATTTTTGGAAATAATAATAAATATGTCGCTCACTGATGCAATGTAAATAATGCTTTACAAGTTTGAAATATACGTTCTTTAAAAGGTAAGTTGTAATCATATCCGTTTTCTTTGTATTAAGAGCCATTCCTTGTTCTCCATTGCGTCTATTCTTACACTCCTGTTGTTTAACGTATTGACTATAATATGTTCTTTTCTTCATCACTTCACTTCCCAAATTGTTGATGAATAGGTTTTGACGATAGATAGAAACATTTCTTGTATGTCCTTAACGGATTTTTAAGGAATACTTTTTCCATCGCGGTTAATATATTATTCATGAGACACAATATTATATTTTAAAATATTATGCATTTACATGATACAATATTTGCATGCAAATACCCGATAGGTAACAGCTGATTTTTCAAATACAAACAAACCAAACTTACATTACGACATTCGTTTTGCAAACGAAAATTTACTAATTTTGTATGAAGTTTTGTCGTATGTAACACATACGACAAACCATTTTGATAATTCAATATAATCTGCAAACATACGAAAATTTGGAATCTAGTATTTCCAAAAACATAGGTCCTAGAGCCACGTCGATACGATCGTTAGAAAGAGCATGCTTTGAAATATAAAATGCATCTAAAAAGTCACTTTCATCAAAGTGTGACATACGAAAAACGTATTCTAATGTGACGATAAATATTTCCAGGAATACACACCGCTAATTATGAAATTGACATAAAAAAAATAATAGTGTTCATCAAGGACATAGACCTGCAATTCCAAGATAATAAACGTGGAAGTACCAAATATCTTAACAAGTCTCGTTAACACAGAACTCCCCATAACAAATTGCATAATTTGATTTTTTTAAATGAAGCCAACTAAATGAAAAAAAACGTTTTAATTTTTTTTCGTACAAAAATATTTTCATATTTCAACATGAATTTTAATCTACGAACGTCATTGTCTCTTACACTTCTTCATCAGTTATTGAATATTAAATTAATTTTATTTTTGTTATCTTGTAATTAAAAAAATTCAAAAAATTTAATCGAAATTATACTTAAATGTCGTAATGGGATAAACTTTAGAGTTAATAAAATGATTCTTCTATTTATTTTTATTTATTTTCAGGATTATCTACAATCTTATATAATAATATTTTTACTAAATATAAATATACCAGTCTACTTATTACAGCTATTCACAAAGTCTTTCACATAGTAATTTAGAAGACACTCTTATAAAAGAATATTGTTACCCATTACATTCACACACACACACCATAAAATGTCATTTAATTTCAACAAAAGAAAAACCGCATAAAGGGAATCATTAATGTAATTGTATTATTCTTATTAAACCATTAGAACTATACAAATGTATATACATGTATGTATATACCGAATATGTGTAAAGTACATTATAAAAACGGTTATACAATTTAAATGAAGCAATATTGTTGTGTAAGTGTTCTTTTGTGACAATTTTTATTGCATGAAAAAAGAAAAAATGAAAATGACAAGATCGATTACTCTAATTTTTTGTTCATGCTGTCAAAGTTAACAATAATAATTAATAAACAAGTATTTTCCCTTTCTGAATATTATTTATAAAAAGGAAAAATGAAGAAATGATGAAAAAAAAAAAAAAAAATTCTAAAATTTTAATTGATTGGGTTAAAATAATGTTCAAAATTTTTTTGGGATTAGGATTGGCTACACAATCCAGAATATCTGTTAGGTATTATTTAAATTTGTATTTTATTAAGATTAAAGGCCCAACCGTAATAAACTTTAGCTGGCTTAAGCCAACTTAAATAAATGTACGATTACATGTAAATTGTATTGTGCAACAATAATAAGAATATCAGAGAATTTCGTCAAGTTTTCGTTAACTTTAGCTGGCTTAAGGAAAGTGGGATTTCATTCGCACATTCTCTACTGAAATTTGACATTTGATGTTGACATATTATTAATTGAAAATTTGTTATTTTTTATTTTATTAATATTTGTGTCTGTTGAAATAAATAAAAAAAATTATAAACTAAGTACGTGTTTTAGTTAATTTCTTACTATCCACAGGAACAAAATAGAATCACTATATACAAAATATAGTATACAAAAAATAACTCATAAATATGAAGTGCCTTTTGTGTAAAAACGCAAATTATTTATAATGTGAAAATTAGATTAAATAAATGTTATTACTACAATGTTACAGCCAGTCGACATTCTGGCTGGATTGATTCTCTTATTGACATCTTCATCCAGTCGGGTTTAATTAAATTTAAAAGAAGCTCATAAATTTCTGGCTTCATTCTGGTATAAATAAAAAATTGAACATTGTCAAGCTCCTTAATTTTTTGACAGGTAACTTTAAAAAACACATTTTTTCTTCTATCTCGGTTTATTGCCCGAACACTACAAGAACGTTTTTTTTCCCCCTGCACTGTCAGAAGCAAACACTTTAATTGTTGTAAGCTGATATTTTTCATCATAAATTTGATTTTGATTAAGATTGTTTTAGTTAGATTTTGATTTTGTTGGGCCTTAACTTTTTTCTTTTAACTCTTTACTCTTCAAATTCTCCTTTCATTTACTCTATTCAGAGCGTAATATGTAAATTTCTTTTTTCTAAATCATCCAGCTTTTAACATATTGGTTCCAGGTTAATTTATCTTGTACCATATGTATTGCATCTGCGGCGGTCTACCCGTTAGGAGCTGTACTGGATCTACACATGTGGGAGATCGGTCGCTTGTTTTTTTTTCGTTGCTTCCATTTTCACTTCCATTTTTTTTGGATCACCTGGCACTGTGAGCAAAATATGTCAGATAAGACATGCACATTTTTTTCAGGCATTTCATATGGATCAAAACCAACACATGTCACATTTACCCTGAAGATAAAAGCGTGCTAAGCATCCGTAATACAATGCAGTATAATGTGGAAATCATGAATGATTAACCATTGGGCTCTCTCATTCGCTAGCCATTATATGTAGCATGTACGATAATAATGTCATACAAATCACTTGAATTTCTCCTTCAGAGACCAATTGTATTGTTTTATAGGAAAAGAATAATAAAAAATAATAATAAAAAAAAAAATTATACATTCAAATATTCATGCGATTCGACCCAACACGAAGCTTTCATTATTCTCCTACGTACCCATAGGTCGAAAATATCTATTTTTTTTTCTTATTGTCAACGTTTTTGTAGCCCGGGTGGCTATTGGGAATATAAAAGCATTTACTAACCTTAATTTCATATTTTTTCTAATGTTACTGACAGGTAGTATCGATATTGTAATATTGCTGATATTGTGATATTCCCATACATATGTGTGTCACCTAATATCATAATATTAAGGCAATATAAACATAGTATTGATATTACCAAACAAAGGCATAATATTACGAATCAACGCGGCAATGATGTACATCAGCGTAGTCTATCGTCAAATAAATAATTAAATTAGTACTAAAAAATAGTTTATTTGACGCATTTTCAAAATTAAACAAAATTTTGCATTATCAAGTCAAAATGCAAAATAAATAAAAATCAAAAAATGGCAAATTTGAAATTTAATTTAAGGGATAGGCAAATTTTAAATAAAATTTTTAAAAAATGATCATTTTTTAAAAAAAGAAGTTTTATCCTCCATTTTACATGTCATAATGAATACTACGTTAATACTACGTTTATGTCTGTCAAGGGGTAATACCTCGAATATTACAATATTGATATTATAGTATTGATAATATAATATTTATATGTCTGTCGAAGGCATAATGCTCCATAATTTTGTTAGTATGGCAATTTGAATTTTTATCATTGTCAAAATTTATTTTTATTTTGTCGGCGCACTTTCCTTCGTCCGATATCATTGACACGGGTCATTAATTTTGTGTGGTTTGATAACAAGTAATCAATTGAATGTTCTTCTGATTGATCTGACCTACCTATCAATTACCATTAGTTTTTTTTTGCTTTTATTTATTTCAAGGTCCTATTTTTTACTGACATGTGAGTTAATTTTTCCATAATTAATTTTGACTCTAGCTCATGTGAAGCTAATATTAGAGTGTCAATACGTAATGTTAGAATCTTAAAATGAAAAATTTAAAACCGAATTTTCATAATAACAATAATTATTTCTTGGAGTTGTTTCGTTTATCATAACATACCCAACTACCCAACCGAAGTGTCAGACTACTAATCGGAAGATACAAATCCAAAAAGACAAAAAGGACATTTGGAGTATCCATTTGTTGTTTTGATGTTTTTGGGTATAAACCGTTTTATCTGTTGATATATTTGATAGATATTAAATTTGTGATAGTAAAATAATGGTCTGGAGCATATTTTAAAATTAATTTGATGATGATATTATCGAAAAAAAAGAATTTGTATACTTGATATTTTTTTCTATTAATGTTAAAAAAAAATTACACTTGTGACCATTGCCTTGAAACTAAAATACTTCAGACAAATGACGTTATGGACATATTGCAGTTAAAAGTGGGAAGTTTTTAGAAAATAAATCAATCTTTATTATCTTTCTTTAAAAAGTAAAATATCTGAAGATTTGACCATAAAACTCCAACCATATTTATACACAGTTGTAAAAGCTTCTATTTTTTCTATAACTCATTTATACATTCTATATGTCTATATCAAATAGTTTAGAAGATATCAGCAGTTATTAATAAAACAATTTTTTTTCTAAATAAAACTAGGAATGCCTTTTACGAAGTAAATGTTAGAAACCATATCACTGTATCTAAAGGATAATTAATTGGTAATACCGCTTCTTTAAAAATATATATCCTGCGTAAGATATTATATATATGTATTCCATCCAAAACCATATTCTTCAGAATCCCCTTCAAAAACTGTTGCCAACAAGTATTGTTTCAACTTGATGATTCCAAAGATGCAACAACATATTTCTAGCAAAGCCATATGTTTTGTGTTTTCATCATGTACAATGGTGGTGTTTATCGTGTGGCAAAAATTTACAATGGGACCTGCTGTTTAAGACAAATAATATTAATGATGAATATTCTAAGATCTGGAATTTTGCGTTGTCTTTTGAAAACACTGTCAAAAAATTTGAGGGTTTCAAACTAGAGCAAAAAGTCTATTAAGTTAAAATACAAAATACTTTTAATTTCATACACCAAACTAACTACGTAACTGGGTATTATGATCTAAAATATCCTTAAAATCTAAATCTAAAATTCAAGCTTATCAAATAATATGCCATAATAGCCCTATTTTCTTTTAAGGTTTAAATTTAGGAACAAAACAAAAGAAAATTTCATAGGATATAATTGATTTTATATGATGTTCTTAGTGTTCTTTTAAAAAGAGTTTAACAATCTTTTCAATATTTTATGTTTTTAAATAAAGGTTTAAGAAAAAAGAAATTGGCGTTCTCTAATATTTCTAATATAAAGGATCAATTATTATTATTTGACATTTTAAGGTTACAAGAAGGGTAAATTATTTAAAAATTTTGCATAGACATTTTTTTTAATTGAGTGATGTGATGAATTGGATATCATTAATTTTATGTTATTGAATAGATGTTTCTATACAACAGGATCTGAATAGAATTTTTATTTTCTGTATTATCGAGAAAAAATTTATATAGCTACTTGCTATTTTTTTTCTATTAATATTAAAAAAAAATTACACTTGTGACCGCATTGCCTTGAAACTAAAATAGACAAAATTATTGTAAGTTTGATTATATTTCAAATGGTTAATAAATTATGATTATGCACGATTCTTTGAAATAGTATAGGTTTTTAAATTTCCTCTAGTTTATTCTCAAATTAATAGAAAAGAAAAATCATAAAAATCATTTTTCTTGGGCAAAAATACTATACAAACAATAGCTTCATTCACAATTCTGTAAACATAGAAACAGTTGATAAGTTTAATTATCTAGGTCTAGTTATAGAGAAAAGAATGAGCATATAAACTACGTAATTGGCAAAATATCCCCCTATATATTCATACTTAGGTGCGTACGCAGATATATTTCTAATGATGCGTTATTTACAATTTATTCATCCTTTATTCTGTACCACATTATGTATTTAAACCCAGTGTGGAATAGTGCACCACAAACTGCTATGCATAAGCTAGATATCATACATAAAAAAGCAATAAAGTATATTCATTTTTACCCGGTAAGGCATCCTACTCACCTTATCTATTCTGATAGATATTTAAATTTGAACAACGTATGCAAACGTGAGCTGTATCTATATCCATTTAAAATAACAAATAACCTTGGCCTATATTTTGATAGTCATTTCACTGTCATTTTTTATGAAAAACAAATTTTGCGATTTCGATTGTCGGAAAAAATTACAAAAATCATAAAAAATGAAAACAAGCCAATTTCGATAGTCGGGTTTTATGAATATATTCGGATAAAATGACAAATTTTGTCATTTTGAAATTGTTAAATGACGGCTATGTTTGTTTGAAAACTTTTGTTGTTTAAAATTTAAAAAATGGATTTACAAAAAAAATCGTAAGTATTTTATTTTAAATTTGTGGACATGAAAAAGTAAAGAAATCTTCGAGATGGTGACTGGTGGAAAAAGCCAAGTTCAAGAAATTGAGCAGCCTCAAGCCAAAATAGGTCCGAAATTTTTTTTTTTTCCGAGATCCGAGGTCCTAGGAATTGGTGCCGAAACTCTATATCACCGGTTTAAATTGTATTTTTCTGAGAAAAGGTTATTAATAATTATTATAAATAATTTTTAAAAAAATTTCGGATTGGTCCGACAGTTCGGAAGTTGGAACCAAAGGACCTTGAACAAAAACAAAAAATTCTTTTTTTATACATATCTTGATGCGCAATGAACATTATTGACATCTTGGTTTTTGGACAATTTTTTTGTTCAAGGTCTACGGTCCCGACTTCTGAACCGCGGAACAATCTGCAAATTTTTCAAAAATTATTTAAATTAAAATTAATAACTTTTTCCCAGAAAAATAAAATTTAAATTGGTGATATAGAGTTTCGCCCCCAATTCCTAGGACCTCGGACCTATTGTTTTCATCACATTTAAGGGTCATTGTACTGATGACAAAAAAAAATTAAAAAAAAAAAAATTTAAGGTCTTCGGTCCCGACACTTGGGACCGCTTGTTTGCATCGTGCCTATAAGCCATTTTACTGAAGACAAGTTAAAACAAAAAAAAAAAAAAATTTCGAGAGCTTTGTGAAGTGGGACCTGGACTTATTTTGGCTGGAGGCTGCTCAATTTCTTGAACTTGGCTTTTTCCACCAGTCACCATTTACTCTACTCTATTCAATATTAATTTGCATATTGAACAAACCTTTTGGACATATTTTTTTTCATTTACTTCACTTTTTTCTTCGAAATAAAATTTCTTTATTAATTATATCCAAAACACGTCAAAACAAAAAGTGTTGCCCAAATAAGTCAAAATATGGGCCCTTATAAAACATAATTTTATTTTAAATAGAAATATAAATATACAAACATACAATACAAGAAATAAGACAAATTTTTATTTATCACTATTTAGAACACTAATCAAAATAATAATACATTGTACCAATGCTTAAATCTCTTTAACGAGTTACCAAGCGATTTGAAAGAGATTACGGATTTGTTGAAGTTTAAAATTATGATAAAAGTATTTTTACTAGAAGAATAAAAAACAAAAAAAAATGTATGTACGTACGTACAACAACTATAATATTATATAGTATGGTATGTATATATTATATGTATGCTTATATTGATTATTTTATGTTTAGAATACAATTAAAAAATAATAAATTGTAAAGCTTAGTTAAAGTAATATTTAAAAATATCCGATTTGATAAAATTTATTGTTTTATCAAACAGCTAAGGCTAAGATCAGCAAACAAAACTATTTTTGTAAAATTAATAAGCTTATTTATACAAAGAAAAAACAAATAAATAAAAAAAAAAAAACAAAAATAAAATAGTAAACTTTGAAAAAAAAAATAATTTACAAAAATATGGACCACCATAAAAGCAATTCAAGAGGTATCAATTGCGGCATAATACAAGGTGGTTCACTAGGTCTAACGGTGCTTAATTGCTGCGTTAACAGCTTCTCCGAGCTAGAATTACAAGAGTACGCCTTCTTATATGCGGACGATTTGGTAGTAAGTATTGGCTAGAAACAACCAGAATGAATTAGAAGTAGTATGAATATTGATCTACTAAATAAAATACATAGCTAGATTTTTTTTTTCTTATGTTCTTGACAGTAACTTAGGTAGAATCACCTTTTCGTGCTTAATTAAGTACGGTACTGCAATTTTACCATACAATATCTACAATATTTCAAGTATTTATTTATCAAATTACTGGCTTATCTACTCATTAAATGTGGAAATCTACTACTATTGTCAGCAACTAAGCCTTCTTAAATAGAATAGCTCCATTTTATTTAAGTTGTTACCAGATAATACTCTCAATTATTTTTTGTCATTTATTTTATCCCAATAACAAAGGGTACTGGATCAGGCCGAAAAACCGATATATAA
This sequence comes from Argyra leucocephala, assembly GCA_963942445.1. Classification (NCBI taxonomy): domain Eukaryota; kingdom Metazoa; phylum Arthropoda; class Insecta; order Diptera; family Dolichopodidae; genus Argyra; species Argyra leucocephala. Next base: position 67,916,492 of record OZ012680.1, read on the forward strand.
TTTTTTTCCTTCATCGGGAATCGAACCTGGGACCTTTCGGTTGGAAGGCAGGCGCTCTACCTACTGCGCCACCCAGCGTGTAAATAATGAGTGTAAAGATGAGTTTGAACAAATTATCAATCAATAGAGACAAAATATATGCTTTTCAAATCTACAATATCTTAGTTATTAAATATAAAATGTAACAAACAAGTAATAATATAGACGATGAGCTATAGGCATTTTAGGGTTATTATTGACTGTGAACTCAACTGGTGTAACCAAATTAATAATCAATTATGAAATGGCAGCAGAATTGCAGGAATATTCAAAATAAATCTGAGTATGAAGTTACTGAAATGGTTAATGATCATTTTATTTATTCCACACAGAACTTAAATTTAACTAATGAACCAATAGATTTTCAATATCTGAGCTAATTCTTCCGCATCATCTACTAAAATTTTGAACTTAGTCCTGCTAATGAAGTAAAAGTTAACGCAGCTATAGATTCGTTAAAAACAGATGCTGCATTAGGTTTAGATAACATTTCAAGTAAAATTATTCAGAAGTTTTTCCAAAAACTGAACCGTTCCTTGATTAGATTTATCAACAAATCTTTTGAAACATAAATTTTTTCTGAATACCTGAAAACAAGTATCATCACTCCTATTCATAAAAGCGGTAGCAAGGGTAATCTTAACAATTATCGTTCAATCCCCATCCTCCCAGCTTTTTCCAAAATTTTTTAAATCATAAGGAAGCTTCGACTAAATACTTTCCTGGTCTCAAATCAAATATTAAACAAGGACTAATACAGTTTTGAAAAGAATTCGAATACCTCTGCCGCATGCTTGAGCCTGACGGACTTCGTTATCATGTATAGTAAAAAATTCCTTGCGTGCTTATTTCTAGATCTACAACAAGTCTTTGATTGTGTAGATCACGACATCCTTCTCTAAAACTTTCAAAACTGAACTTCAATACTTGTCAGTTATCCTTCTTTACATTGGTACTTAAAAAACTACATGCAAAAAGTACGTTGTAATAAGACTTACAGTACTGCCAAAATTTGTAAGAAAAAGTCTTCCAAGGTTCAATTTTAGAACCACACCCCTTCAAAATGTATATAGATCCTATTGTACGCAGATGATGCAATGCAGGATTAAAATATGCCGAAAACTCGGAATCAGACTTAAGAAGCTCAATTGAATGTGACTCTCAAATTCTCCAAGAATGGCTAAAAAAGCACTAACTTTCCTTAAATGTGAAAAAAAACCAAACTGTTATTCTTTGACAATAGCTTTTATCTAATACTAGCTTTGTTATAAATGGGGCTGCAGTTGTAAAAACTTTTAATTACCTAGGTTTTGGATTGTAACATCAACTAATATTAACCATAAATAGTACCCACGACCATATTTTTCCTTTTATTCCGATCCGATAGCGTTTATGTTTCGATCCATACGGTCATTTCAGGTTCTCCCATATTTTTATTGTAGTTCTCCTACTATATAGTAGGGACTAATAGATTATGTACAACCGTGTTTCTAAAATATACTAAACCATGGCTTCTTCATGTGAAATATTTTAATTAAGAACAAAGTGTTCCATAAATTTTTGTTGCAAGTGCTTAGCCAGTGGCCGTAACTTTATGTATTTATCATTATTGTCAAGATCTTGCCATTTGGATGGAAATGTAAGCATTTTATGATGGTATCAAATCTATTTCTACGCATTGATTCGTAAACAGCTTTGTTTTGCAAAGAATTTTCTGATGGGTAATAATAAGCTTTACTTCGCAATGTGTTGTACCCAGATACAATTAATATGCCAATAACTGCTTTTAATTCTTCCAACGAAATTTTAGGATCTGACTAATTTTTTGTTAAGGCATATATTGTGCTTTGGTCTACTACTATAAGTTGTAATATGTTGTTATCGAAAAATAATTCAAATAACTCAACTGGACTTAAGTTGTTGTATTTCTTTGATTCTGTTCTGGAAGCAGCTGAATAAGTTATGGATTTTCCCAATTTCCATTGTATATCAATTTTTTGTATCTTCAGCCTCTTAATATTTCTTGTAAGCTTCACAATATCAATATTTTTTTCCTTAAATAATTCAGCTTCTGCACGAAGCTGTCTTTCACTCAAATTTTGTGCAGTAGGTTCAAGTTAGACACTAGAATCTTCATCTGTAAACTCTGCAACATCACGCGACTGAATACTTATCGGTTCATTGATATTATCATCATACAATGTATTTATTATTTGATTAAGACTAAGAGCAAGTGGTCTAGAAAACGATAGAAAAAAATTTTGTACTGATATTCTACTACAGTGTCCATATGGCAACACGAAATAAAAGGTTTAATTTTTATGAAAAAAAAAATTATTTTTATGTAATTAGAGTCATCCGATTAGAGTCACATCTAAAAATAGACATACGAAAAATATTTTTAACATTAAAGCCTTAACCTTATGGAATAAAATTCCTTTAAATGTATTTTCCTAACACCATAAAACCTTAATACTTAATAAAAGAATAAATTCATGTTCATGATCTAACCTGTCTGAGTTGGTGTCATCATCCATCATGACATATTTTATTCCTAAATTCAATTAAATCTTTAAAAAACAGATATAACTTGCTTGAAATTGTAATAAAAACATCTAGTACAGAAAACCAAATCAAAAGAAATCAGATAAAACCACAAGAACAATGAGGTGGTCATTTTTTTACCATTTCTTGTCGTATTTACTACCATGACACGTTAGAAACCATTTATGTAAATGACAAATTGAAAGTAAAATTATTATAAATCTATTTAGTTCCAAGATATTTGAGATTCAAATATTCAACATAATACAAAAACAACAAAATCTGTTTAATATTCATTTGCTAAATTAACCTTAATTAATCTCGATTCAAAACAATCTATGATTTCTAATAGAATGTTAGAAACACCCACTTCAAAATCGTTCAATCAAATCAAATCAAATACGTTTTTTTTGTTTTGTTAACGAATTAAGTGTTAGCCATTTAAATAAGGATTTTAACATGTTTTATGTTTGTTATCTTTCCAATTTTTTTTTTTTTGATTTTCCAAAATTTAATCGAAAAAAAAAAATATTTTAATAGATTTCAATCAAAATGAATTTTGTCAAGCCCAATCTATAAATTTATGTTGATTATAAAAATAACATTAATTCCCCAATTTTCTATCAACAATTCTTTTATTCAATAGAAACAGAATAACATGCAGCTACAATTTTTCTCATTTCAAATCTATGTCGTTGTTGTCCTTCAACAAAAAATTCCCTTAAAATTATAATGAAAAAATATGAAACCGAAAAACAAAAAAGAAAAAAAAAATATAACAAAAAATATTTTTTTTCGTATTCTTTTTCAAATGCCATAATACCAAAATATAAAATATTTTCACGTTCTATACCATGATATCCCATCAGGATACACATTTTTATATCCTGTTTATAAAAACCAAGTAAAAAAAACATTTGTTGGTGTTTTTGTTTTTATTTTCTGAAACCACAGCACGTTTCTACAATAAAAGGCTGTTCACACCCTCTTTAGAAGAATAGATACGAATCTGAATGTATCTTAAGAAATAACATAATATCTATGTACGTATACATACGTAAGTATGTTCATATAATTTTAAATTTGCATATACATTATTATTATATTGTATTAAATATATTTATCATATTATAATATAGCATAAATTTCTAATTTTATAAGTGAGATTTTCATAACTATTAAAAAAATGTTTTAAATTATTTTTGAAATTTTCCAGACTAATCAAGTTATTAAAAATATTTATTTTTACATAACTCAAGCAGTTTTTCAAATGTTTTTATCTTGAATTTCATAAACATTTTTGGTAAAATATTTTGGAATTAATCTTTTAAATTTTTGAAAACACAAGGATTTTTAAAACATAGTTTTTTAAACCTGTTATTCTTGTCAGATATTTTATTGATGACAAAAAAATTGGTGTAGAATTTTGTTACAAGAAAAAAAAAACATTTCCAAAAATTTTCTTCACAAAAAAATTATCAACGAAACTCATTTGAGAATTATTAAAAAAAAAAATTACATTTTAATTTAATATGCAATGGCTTGTAAAACTTAGCAATAATTTAAAATTTTTATTAGGGAGCGTTTCCTTATTATTGAATATGTTGAATACCGGATATGATATATATTATACTAATAGATAGATATATATATATAATATATTATATAATGAATATATGCAGGATTCTAATTTAGGAGTAATTTTAGAGCTGTATTTAAGATTCCACAGTGTCTCCAAATGTGTACCTAAATCCTGTTTATGTGTATACACTCTGTTTGATACAAACAAAATGTTTAAATTCAAAGACACTAAATGAATTAAAGTCGGAATTTCGAATTATGATTTTGGTACTTTTGAATTTTGAATTTTGGGATTTTGGGACTTACGTTTTTTGGGGTTTTGTACTTGGTATTTTACACTGAAAAACATACATACCATGTACTATTTATACAGCTCATATCGGGATAGTAACACTAAATAGCATAAAATGATATAATTTATATTAAAGAATTATTTAATTATTTCTAGTAGAAAAAGCCATCAATTCCTTTGTAATTTAATAAATTTAACGATAATAATCAGAAAATCTTGAATGCCTAAAATCAAATTCCAACCATTGTAAATTTGTAAGGTAACATTGCAAATTTTGCTATTTAATTTGGTATACTCTGTAATGTAATACTAGCTGAAATTGACTTTCACCATTACAAATTTTCATATATCACATAATAAATAGCTTTATCTTGCTGGTATGATTTAGTTAAGATTATTGTAAATATAGCTATTTTGTTGTAGAAATATCATAAAAAGTGGGCGGGGCAATGCTGAATCTTTTTGATGTAACGTTCTGTTTCTGTAATTTAAAAACTATTAACAATAATGAAACATATACATATTATTAAAGTTTTTATATTTTAAGCAAATGATATTTAAGCCTTCATATGTAAGAACAGTTCACGAAATTTTTAAAATTTGATACAGTTCTTAGCTATATTTTAAAACTTACAGTGTTATAAAAGTACAAACTAAAATGGAAATTAAAAAAATAATAAAATTTTATTCAAATAAGTTTTAATCGTATTTATTTCCTTTCTTTTCATCATAGATATTTAAGTCTAAAGATATTTACTTGTTATTTATATACCTTAGTCTATATTATATATTTAAATATTATCATATTTTTAATTACAAGTTTTTAACTTTTTCATATTTAAAATACCTATACAATACATATATTTACATAAAATTGTTGTAAATACAAAAAAAACGCAGAATTAATTCAATTACAAATAACTTAAAAGTATAGTTCTTTCATTTTACTGAAAACGTGAAACACTGAAAAACATGTTTTTTGTCGAACGAGCAATGCCTTTGAGGATTTTGTGTTGTGCACTTCGAATCGCATAGATCACAGATGTCCTATAATCTAAATTTTTTTGATTTTCCTCTTTTAACTTATTTTGCTTGTTTTTTTACTTAACTTTTCTTTTTTTAATTTATTTTGTTTTGCTTTTTTACTTAACTTTTTTGTTTTATATTTTATTTTGATTTTTTAAGCATTATTATTTATTTTATTATCACATAATTATATATTTTCTTTTTTCTATTTTAAAAACTCCACATCTATAAATTATAGTCAATGTTAATCTGTATCTAAAACTTCATGCGTTATTTGGATAACCTAACCAAACTATTTCATAACAATTAGGCTAAGTATTATTTTTGAATGCAAATTATGAATTTTATTAGTTCATATACTATTTTGATTTAATCATTTACACTACACTACACTACATTCAATTATTTATTTAACTGAATAAATTAGCTTTTAATCACTTAATTCAACTTTTTATAAGACGAGCAAATCAATCAAAGGATATCTATCTACTGAAATAGGTAACAAATTACAAAAGTGCATTATTCTGTATTCACTAAAATCTTTTCTTTCACACAAATTCATATTGTGCGAATTTGCTGAAAAATTGTAAAAAATCGACCGTAAGAATTTTATATGGCAAAGAGACAAATACTAAAAGCTAATTTTTGGTAAATATTGCTATGTGGCTTTAGAAAATTTGTGTTACAAGATAATTAAAAACCGCAATTAAGCATATCCAATAATTTATTTCAAATTAGGCAAAGTTTAAATAAATACTTTTGTAATTTTTGTTATGTGCCCAAATCAAATATAAATAATCTACTTAGAAAATTTGCAATGCTGATGCTTTATAAAAATATCAGTATGTGAAAGTAAAAATTACTAAAATAGTAATATAAAATAACAAATATTTTTAGTTAATATAGCTAAACTTTTAAAATTCAATGGAAAATTTGTTATAATTTTATTTTTAATTTTCTTTTAAAACATTATAAATGTTACTACATTTTTTTATAAAGAAAAATGTTATGTAACATATGATATTATGCATTTAACTTTTTGTAATAAATTTTATTACAAGTTAACAGTGCACAATGCATTTGAAGTTAATAATTTAGTATTTTTTGCCATAATTACCATCACAAAACGTTATTTTTATACTGTCATGTTCTTTAGCAAATTTAGTATTCAGCTTTTTTTTCAGTATATATTTAGGATCTCGTGACCAACCCATAAAATGCTCATATAAACGCTTGTCAATAATACAGGCAAATAAAAATGCAGGCAAATGAGATATATGTAGGCAAAAAAAATAAATGTGACAGTAATAATTTGAACAATAAACGAATTACCAAAAAAAAATAGCAGAGACTAAAATACATGAACTTAACTGTCATTTTGTGACGGTTGGAGAAAATTTAGCAAAAATGTGCGAAGATAGATTATTTTATACTAGAACTAACACACGTTTGTCATTAAAACTCAAATATGTTACAAAGGAAGAAATATTTGAAATAATTAAAGGCTTAAAAAATTCTATGTCTCCTGATGCATTTAACATGTTCATGTCATTACTAAAAGCTAGTAGCGAATACTTATGCGAACCTCTTTCTTTCTATATTAGTAAACAAATCAAAAAAAAAAAAGTAGTTCCAGATAAACTAAAATTGAGAAGAGTAGTTCCAATTTTTAAAAGTGGTGATAAAGCAGATCTAAATAATTACATACCAATATGCCTTGAACCAATTTTTTCGAAAGTTTTGGAAAAAGTTGTTAATAATCAATTAAGTAAATTCATAAGCGAAAATAATCTTTTATCCAAAAGACAATAGGGTTTCAAACAAAAGTCAAGTACCGAAAACGCATTGGTAGATATGGTAAATTGTGCTCAAAATTTAAAAGATAAAAAAAACTTGTGTCAGTTCTGTTCATGGAATTAACACAAAAATTTTTAAATACATACACTTTTTAACACTTGAAAAACTTTAAATAATTTTGTAAATATAAAAATCATAATTTTTCATTTACATTATACAACTCGTACATAACAAACCTAATTACTAATTTTAATATTGTTACAAATTTTAAGAACTTACATTTGATTAATTTATAATTAAACTATTTACTTTTGTTATATTATTTTATTACACATTTACACTTGCTATGAATTAAATTCTAATTAAACTAAATTAAACATATATATATATATTAAAACATTTACATTATATACATAATAGATACAAATAAAAAACAAAAAAAAATTGTTGGCATTTAATGGTTGAAAATAAATAAATAAATAAATGAAATTCACTATTCAGGCATTTGATAGTAACCCGTTTTATTATCGGAAATAACATACGGAGTTTAAGTCACGAAAAACTTTGAAATTTTGAGCTAATCATAATTTTTATAAAAGAAGTAATAATATTTATTATAAAATAATTCAAAAATTTAATTGAATGGTATAATTCATTAAATTATTATTAAAATAGTTAAGTTAAAAATAGATGAATAAGAAAATAGCATTATATACACTGTATATCTTAGTTATTTAGACAAATAGAATAAAGCATTAAGGATTCTACGAATTTAAGATATGGGACTGCTTTCACAATTTTGTTTGCAATTAATTATTGCTTATTGAGGAATCATTTTAACACTTGGGTTGATTCATTAAAGTATTATATAAAGAAGTTTAAGTACGAAGTATACTATGTTTTTTTGCATATTTGTAATAAAAAATTGGTATGGTATGGATAAAAAAAAAGTTTTGAAAAAAGTATTGTTAAACTATAGTTTGTTTCTTAAACATAGAACTTTAATTACCAGAAGTTCTATAAATGGCATATAAATGTATGTTTATATTTTTATTTACATTATTTTAAAAAATCTAATTCCAAACAATAAAGAACTTAGTTAATATAAAAAGTATTAAGATACTTTTCTTTTAATTTTCAGTTTATGCGAAACCAGCTAACTAAAGATTTTTTTTCCTAATATTAATTGCCTAATATACCTACTTATATAATGCAATGTTGACTTAAGGTCTTTCTTTTACTTGAGCAATGAATTATTATTTTCTCTTTATCTTTGACCGGCACATCCACAAATTTATTATACCTACTAGTGTTAATAAATTTTTACAGTATAAATGTATGGATATAATGATATATCCAATTATGTACGCAACCTTGATAAAGTGAATTTTTTGTCAATATTTTTAATGTGTAAACCTAAAAGAAAAACTTTATTTCAACCAAAAAAATAAGACTATAAAATTTTTAGAGTATGCAACTCCAATGTTGTAAACTTTACTTATAATTTGTTTATTAATTTTGTAGTATTTATTATTAAAAACTAATATTATTTATTTTTAAAACTGTAATTGAAGTACATGAACAAAAAATTACACACCTTTCGCAAACAAATTATCAAACGAATGAAAAAAGTAAAATAAATGTCAAAAATGTTCGCTAGTAGCATACCATGGTATCACCGTTGCTACTTATGAATGTGCAAATTTACTATATGCGCTCTACATGATGTCAGTTTTTTCTCATACTACTTACGTTTAGAGTGGTAACCAATACATAGAGTGGTAGCCTACCTGTGTTTTATAAAAACCATTCCAATTGATGTTGTTGCTATTTTACTAATCTTTGTTGGACTTTTAATAAAACTTGTATTTTTATCATTGATTCATAATTCGGTGTCGATCAATAGTCAACTAGTCAGAAGTGCAACTTAATTCAAAATGTATAAACAGTACCTTATAGTAACCGCTTTTTCAGCAAAAAAAATATGTGAATCAATATTATTATAATATGAAATGAATTCTCATAAAATTATAAGAATTAGCTATTTTAAATGTCTTTCAAAAATTAAAAAATTGTGAAAATTAGCAAATGCAATACAAATTCATCACAATTGAAAAATTTTAATACATCAAGCTAAAAAAGGTTTATCAAGTTTAAAATAACGTTAATTCAATTATATTATTAAAATATTAATTACTAATCTATATTCATTAGGTAAATGTAAATTCTAATGTGAACTAAAAAAATTTAATTTGCAATATTTTGTGGTTCACGAGCTTTAATGTTTTCTATTAAAGTAACAAATTTATTTATTAACTAAAGAGACGGACAAACACAATCGAAATATAATTTGTTTTGTAATGAATAGGTATTCTTAATAAAGAACTGTCATGATGATAAAACTTTCTAATTATTTTGATAATAAAGTTTGTAAAGTTTGTTCATATACATACGGATCTATACATTTTTTCAAATATGTTATTTCACATATATATAAGCACACACACACACACAATTTATTTGATTCAGTACAAAAATATGTTAAACTTTTCTACTTTGTAATTATTTTGACAGGTTGACAGCTTAACTTTATTAAAGATGATATATTATTATACTCAGAAAAATTATTATAAGATCAAAAAAACAATAAAAATTGTACCTACAATAATATTAATAACAAAAATTGTTCAAATAACAGTTTTGGTTATTAAAATTATAACATAATTGTGAATTTAACAATTTTGGTTGTTATGTAATCGTTGTTAATATAATAACGGAAATTGTTAAAATTTGTAATTAAAAAGAAAACGTTTGTTATTAATTCAATAATCAAAATCATTAAAATAATAACAAATTGTATTTTGACAGTCGAAATTATTAAAAAAAACAAGAGTTGTTATTAAAATAATAGTAGGTTGTGTTTTTAATAACTTTTACCTTTAATCTAATAAACATTTCTTAAAAAGAGAAAAAATGTTTTCAAATTTAAAAATTCTTATTCAGTTCAAAATTAATCGCAGGATATAAAGAACGTTTTGCGGTTTTGCTAAAGTTAATTTAAAAGTGAATAAAAATGTGTAAAAAAGAATAAATAAATATTGAATAAAAAATACTTATTTAATATATATTACATACATATAAATTTCTTAATAATTATTGAATTAACAAATAATTGGAATAAGTTTAAGAAAATTTGTATAGGTAAGTTTTATTTTATATTAATTAGGTGAAATAGCGCAATGATTAATATTTAAATTATATTGTATGTTCTTTTTTTGAGAAATAGTTATTAGAATCACATGTATATTGTGCAGAAGAAAAAATATAGTTTATATTTCAATGGCAAACCGACTTAAACTTGATAAGTTCAAAGTATTTTTTGTTATTACATTAATTATATATACGCTGAGAAATTAACTTAACGAATTTTTTTTTGTTTTAGATTAATTGACTTATAATCATCATTCATCAAAATAGGTGTAAAGACAAAATTAAAGAATCTGCTGTTAAATCTATGATTGAATTTATTGCAGCTGATAAAGTAACACATGTAAGTTTTTTTTTATGAATATAAAAGTGTTTAACAAAGTAAGATAGACTTCATAAATAATATAATTTATATAAATATAATAATAGGTACATCTATTAAAATTAATCTTCTTGTTTTGTATAATATAAAATAAATTTACTCTATTTCTTTTTATTTAATTACAGATGGGAAATTATTAACAACGTTTTACTTATTGCACCACATACTAGTACCCAGAGCAAGAATTGTTCTTATTGTGGCAAATAAAGAAAAACTAAACATAAAAAAATTTGGATTTGCGATTCACAAAATTCTTTTGTAATTATTGGTAACACAGTTCAGCAGGTAAAAGAATTGTTAGAGAAACGAATTAAAGAAAATCTGCCAGCTCAACTGTTACTACTTCTAGCAGGAACTGTAGATGGCCATAAAGAAATGTGTTTAAAATGAAGTGGTTTAATAATAATGTATATAAAAATTATTAGCAAATAAAAAAAAAATATTTTTAATCAAATATGTTTCATTTGAGTTTCATTTAAGGCATCCCAAAAAAAAAAAACTGTTATAAAAAACTATAAGTTTAATAATTATTATTCAATTTTCTTTGTTGATGTAGAAGATTAGGTCCATTGTGTTTTTTTAGGACAACTTATTTTTAAAATAATAACTTGTATTGTAAAAATAATAATGCGGTTTGCAAAATTAATAGCAGAATATTGTCATTGCTATTAAAATGATAGCTCAAGTTGCTAAACCAACAGATTCATTATTACATTTACAATATTGTTTGTTAAATCCACAATCTTAGCTATGAAATAGATAACCCGTCTTGTTAAATTGGCAACTTCTACTGTTAAATTAAAAACTCAGGTTGTTAAATCAACAATTTTGTTGTTAAATTCATATTCATTTATGCTCTCTCTTTTTTCTCTACATGATTATTACTTTAACTACACTGGTGATTAATTTGATAACGATTTGTTATTGGACGTATTTTAATAACATTTTTGTTAATTTAATAACGATTTTATTAATTTAACAGTAAAAATTTTTTCAGTGTACTAACACACATTTAAATTTAATAAAAATATTATTGTATATTTTAATTATGTACCCATTTGCATTTCAATTTTGATGATTTTATAATTTTTATTTATTTATTCATTTTGATATTAATTTTGGTATATTAAATATTATTTAGAATTTCAGATTATTTAAAATTATTTTGATTTAAATTAAAAAAAAAAAGAAAATTTTTAATTTTCACATTGTTGGAACCCATTATATTTTCTATAAAGTTTTTGAACGTGCTTACCTATACACCGTATAAAATTATCTCAGCAATTTAATGTAATCTTTTGCACACAAAAATTAAAAACAAAAAAACAATTTACCTCAAATGTAGGAAAGGACACTAAAACTGTATTATTTTTCATAGGAAAAATTTATTTTAAAAAAAATTTTTAAGATTCTTAAGAATAAATTTAAAGTGATATGACTAACTTTTGGCTATTAAGATATTACCGGGTGTTCCAGAGCATGCGTATCAGCTTTTTAAGAGGGAAAAGAGCCGTTATTTTAAAATTTTAAAAAAATTATTAAATAAATCGAGGGTGCTCTATCGATTGGTGATATTTACAACTTCTGGAAAGGGCCGAAAACGGGTTTTTAAAGCCCAAAATCGCCGAAATTGGCCGAAATCGATATTTAAATTTTTTGTAGAATAAGTCATATAGAGGACAAATCTATTGAACATCTGCTGTGTGAATACGAATGGCTCACTCATAGCAGACTTCGCCATCCTGAGAGCAGCGTTGCAATGCGTTGCAATTAATAATTGTACATTTAGTCACTGTTCGGAACTGATGATGATATACGTTGCCCATAAATTAAAAAAAGGTTTATCTAGTCAATATTTATCAAATATGGGAGCAAGGCTTATCTAAAATTATCAACTAAATTAATTTATGGAGCGGTACGGTATCTTGCTTTTTTTTTAAATCTTGTTTTTTTTTTACATTCTTTTGCAAAAATTTTAAGAAGTGATAAAATGTAACTGCCTTCACTAATAACAAGACTCCAATAATATAGTACGGGGACAGGCTTTACAATTGTTATCACTCCTCAAAATCAAAATCCCCAGATTTTTAAAATGCCCTAAAACCAAAATCCCGAGACACAAAATCCGCCAAAAAAAAAATGTTTCTCTGAATTGTATTTATATATAGTATCTGTTGCATATACAAAAAAGAGGATACCCCCTTTTACAGAATATTTACCTTAATTATATTTATGCGTAGCCGCTTTTGGATGTAAAAAAGGGGATATATTCCTTTTACAGAATAGAGGTAAAAATCATACTTATATTTTTTATTTATTTATTTTGTTTTCTAATTATAATTTGTTTTTCGAAAATTACTGAATATTCACATTCAAGCATCTATTTTTTTTAATTTAATTTTTTAATTTTGAATTATTAAATAAAATAAAAGTTATATTTCATTTTAAATAATATTCTTAAAAAATTTAAAAATTAAAAATAATTCAAAAAACAGAGATTTTAAAAAACGAGGTTTTAAAACACCGATATTTTGAAAAACAAGATTTTAAAAAAACTAGATTTTAGAAAACTGAGATTTGGAAAAGCAAGATTACGTAGTACATCCTTTTGGAAAACTAGAAATTTTTGACACTGACATACTCCCAGAAAAAATAGTTAAACGTTAAAAACCTTCCATAAATTTGAAATTTTGGTAGATTTTCTTGCACCTTACAAAAATCACCATCTACAAGTTTTTGTAGATTTCTACCACTTTTTTACCCGTGTGAAAATGCAAATACATAATGAACCTCATACCAGAACTTAAGGTGCATAGAGTTTCTTTATATGCTAATTTATTAGCAGTTAATAATAATCTAATTAGACAATCCATCCTCTACCCAGGTTATCGTATTCAAAATATTTACATGTAAATAATTAATTACATATTTAAATAATTTCTTCCCCTCTAACCTTTTAAGTTTTTTTTTTTGTAATTCAATCGATTTTTGCTCAAATAATATTTCAAATAACTGTAAACAGTATATATATATATAACACAACAATTTTAATACGAATATAATATTATGTAAATAGGTACAACATTGTATTTCTAATAGAGCGAAGATTAAATAATAAAAGTTTACCTTGATTTAATACAAAAAAATATTGTATACGTGTATTAATTTTTTTTTTTTTAATATTTTTTTATAACTGAATAATATTAAAAATTATATAAAAAAAATATTAAAAATTTAACTCTAACATCAATGGCGTAAAAATGTATTCAAGCGATATAAAGTTTCTGTGATTTTGTTTACTTAATATAACGTCATTTTACTTAGAGTTTACAATGCTTAATCATCATAACATTGACATAAAAAGTGAAAACTTTGCTCCTAGAGTATTTTCATATTTTAACAATACTAAAATATTTTGAATACTTTATTTATAGCATTGCACACTAGAGTGTTGCTGCTGCTGATGCTGATTCTGCTGCTATTTGTTCCATTATAAGAATATAATATTATTATGTGCCATAGAAACAAAATTAAGATGAACATAATTCAACAAAGAGTTTGGCTATAAAAAAAAGTCGTATATTATATGTTCGATCCCAATACACGTGAGCAATAAAAACAACATTAAAAGTAACAATATTAAATTTTTTTCTTACCCTACCCGCTAGAATCATTTGAAACCTTTTAAGTTCATATACATGAGAACTAAGGAATTAAAATATTTTTAATTTAAAATTTAATTTTTGTTGTTGTAGTAAAATATACTCAAGATACGAAGGAAATTTTACTATATCCTTATTATTTTACACGTTTCACTTTGAAATATTAAATAAAGGGATATTAATAAGCTTTTTAGTAAATTTAAAATTTAATTTAAAAAAAAAAAATTACTAACAGATACTAAAATTTTTAAACGATAATTAATCAACATTCAAATAATGTGTTTATAGGAGGCTGTTGAACAAATTCGCTTATCAAATCAGATACTGAACTTGCAAAACTGTATTTCTTAGAATAGTGAAGGGGTTTTGGCATGCGATATTAATAATGTGTTGAATCTAGAGATGAGCCAGAAAGAGATTTTACTTCTACTAACTCTCTTTGCCATTTCTGGCTTTTGCTACAGTGATTTTGTCCACATTTTGATACTCTCGTATGATTCACAATTAGAGATGAAAAAAAAGTGATTTTATAATATTAACTGCGATGCGAAATTTTACTTTTAATTTCTTAATTTATGGGACAAAATCGCAGTGAATTTAATAATTTTCGTTTCGGATATGATTTTTAAACAGTAAATGATTTTTGTGATTTTAGTGATTAACATCCGATATAGATGTATTTTATTCAATTCTGTATCATTCTGTATCAAATAAATTTATCCATACATCTGTATTATTTATTCTGTATTATTTCTATTTTTATTATTATTTTATTTATTGCTTTAATGTATTTGTACAATATGTTATTTTCACATATTTTAATTCTATATTTCAAGAACTTATATTACTAGAATATTTACACCTTTGATTTGTAATTATTTAGACTAACATGACTTAAATATTTAGAATAAACGTAATTTGCAAAGGACAAAATGGCAAGTAAAAACATTTAATTAATTATTTTATGATAATATAAAACCTAATGTAAACCTAACATAAATCTTAACTAACATTTAGTAACTAAATTATCTTAATACTAAATCTAAATCTACTATCGCTCTTATAAGCGAATTTTCAGAATTGTAACAGCTTTCAAAAAAGGCAGGTGCTGTTTCCTGAATTTTTTCTAGAATAGTATTAGTATTTGCTAATAAGTGCAATCTGCTTGTGAAGAAATAAAAAGGTTTGCTTAGGATTAATTTAAACAAAACAGTTTTGTTTTCTTTGCAGCAAATTCAAATTAGTTTTGGCAGCACTCATCCATAAGTGGAGCCCGTATGACAAAATGCTTCGAAAAATAGATTTAAATATTAATAATTTATTTTCAACAGTTAAATTAGATTTTTTACTTATGAATGGATATAACATTTTTATATAGAGGTCTATTTTATTTCATTAGATGTGTTTTAAAAAGTAATTTTTATCTTTTTCAAACTATTTGGAAATTTCCACATGATAGGTTTCTGTTCGGCAAAAAACAAGATTTTCTTCTTTTTGTAAAGAAAATCGATTTAGTTTTTTCTCCGTTAATTTTGATTTTCCACTTAAAATAGTGAACCTTAATTATTTTGAGACCATTTTCAAGGTTTTTCATTTGGACAGTTAGAGACAGATAATAACGCAGTATCATCAGCGTACAAACTAGTGTAGCAGTTTGGAATATTGAGTAGATCTGCTGTGAAGATGTTATATAAAAAAAGAGAAAGCGTAGAGCCTTGCGGAGCACCTGCTGTAACAGCGATTTTATTGGATTATGCTAGTGCAATTTTCACTGTTAAAAATCGGTCGCTCAGAAGACCTTGAATATGACAAGATAAACTGGGAATTCGTGAGAAATTAATTTGTGGATTAAGCTTTTGTGCCATACTGAGCCGAATGCTTTTTCGACATCCAAAGTTATTAATCCTATAGACTTTTTGTTATTTAAATTTATCATATTTCGGGAAAGTAGTTTAATTCCATGCATTTATCGAAGATTTTACTTAATATATTGTAGCTTGTAATTGACAAGTTTTTAAGTATAATATTAGGTATGTTGTCTTGACCTGGTGTTTTTTTTTTATTTTTAATTGATTAATTAAAGCGGTGACTTTTGTTTACAGACGTAAATTCAGGATTGTCTGTTGTTTGATGTTGCAGATTTTCAAATGAGTCGTTAACCATATTAATAGTGTTTATGTCGCTGAAATTATTAGTCAGAGAATTTTGATTTGCAAAAAAATCTGCGAATACATTAGCTTTTTCTTTCGAATTTTTATCTAAGGTAGATAAGTAGCTGTTCCAGTTTCTATTATTTAATTCAAAAATTTGTTCTCTGATTGAACAATTGTAATATTTTGGCTAAATAATAATTTGTGAATAACGTTTCTTGTTCTTTGCCAACGTCTACGTTCTGCATTCCGTAAAGAAATCAAGTGTTTGATGTGATCAGGTAGTTTCGGCAAAATGTCAATTCGTTTGACTAGCTTTTGCGGGACTATCTCATTTATTGTGTCTTGTAAGCAATCATGGAAACATTCAACAGCCTTTTTAGTTTATTGAATGTTCAAAATATTTATTATTAAAATTAAAGCTGTTCAAAGACGCGTCTAATGATTTCCTAAGTTTTTCCCAATTAGTACTTTTATACAAAAATGTTTTTGGTTTATTTTTAATTGAGGGAGACTGGTTAATGTTAAATAAAACTGGTAAATGATCTGCGTTTAATTCATAAACTCTCAGACCTATAAAAGTAAAAGATATTGTTAGGCTATATAATAGTCAAAGAATGAATGAGTCGGACACGTTATTAAAATACCAGAAGAAAAATTACGTTAATCCATATTTGAGGCAAGGCCATACGGAACAAAAGGTGAATTTCTTGAAGTTGTAGAATTATTGGGTGTTTTCATTTATTCATTCTAAAGAAGGAATGGAAAGAATAGAATACTTGATGACGGCACGATAGAATATTCCGAACAGAAGAGAATACAAAAAATAAACATCAGAAACTGTCACTGTTTGTTTTTTTATTTATTTATTAATTTTTGTGAACAAAAAAAATTTGTAAAGACTTATCAGGCATTTTATATCTCTCTACCATTATATAGACTGATTCCTTGAAAAAAAAAAACAATAACAAATTGTAAAAAATTTTATTTTCTGAATAATTAATGCAATTTCTAATTTTATATAAATATCAATATTTATACTATTCATAATATTATACTTTTTTGTAAACTCTTTTTTTACTTAACCAATATTTTGCATTCTTTAAATTAAAATAAAATATATGATAATAAAAAAAACACAAAAAACGTGTCTATGACTATTTTAATGTGTTTTTAATGTGAGTGTGGTATGTATTTAGTTTAAATGCATTTAATGTATAGATATGAACTGCCAGCGACATCTCTGTTCGCCACATTTTGTTGAAAGGCGTACATTTCTATTAACCCATTTTATCCCAGATTAAAAAAAGTTTTCTGAATTGGCTGAAATTTTACGTGGACGTTGGTTTTGGACCTAAAAAATGAAATATATCAATTTTTGTCGGATGAAGTACCTAGTTTCTGAGTTTTAGCCCGTGACCATATGGTTACGCTAGGATAATGCGAGTACATAATAATAAAAAAATTTCATTTTTATTTTTCACAAACATATTAATTATTTTATTCTAAAAAAATATAAAGTAAACCTATTCATTTTAATTCTAAAAAAAAATATTACTTCAACATTTGAAGTATCAATAAGTATCACAAAAAATGCAGATATAAAGTCAACATTATAAATCAGTTAGGATGATATTTTATGAAACAACATTACATTTTTTACATTGTGTTCTTCCGACTGAACAGCATTATTCATATACACACCTTCTTCTTTTTTCAGTAGGTTGTACTAGGTGGTCTCTACCTTCATAACGCATATAAAGGTCTCCTTCAGTTTCTCTAGGTCTTTTTCCAGCTGATTTTGGCTTTACTTTATAAGTTTCAAAGTCAGCTTCAGCGATATCAACACGGAAAGAAAGTTGGCCATATTCTTTCCTTTCAACTCCACCTGGACAATAACTACAATGTTATGCTTCCAACGATTAATATTAAAATTTCCAGAATTTGTAGTTGTTGTTACTGATTGCATATAGCCTCGTTTATTTTTGTTGTTAAATGTTTTTGTATCAGTCAAAGGACACTGTTTATTAAGGCGATTTTCTCTTACCGTACCAGTACAGTTATATCCTTAGCGTTTCGTTTCTTCTAACAAAGGCAAAGTTATGAAAAGGTTGTCGCAATAAATATGGTATGGTAAGTATTTTTGTTCCTAGGTGTATTGTTTCAATAAATGTAGTATTGTTGAAGTACATTTTCCAAAATTTATTTCAGCGTCGGGATCGCCTTTGTAAGTTTTTCCTTGGTATGGGTCAAATCCTGGTGGAGTGTTTTGGCACCATATTTTGTAACCGAATCTGATTGGCTTAGATCTAATTGCTTGCTTACAATTGCGCTTGCCGAAGTATTCCACCATTGCTTCATCATGAGAATTCAAGAAACATCATTTTGTAAATGATCAATCCGAGGACGTAATTTTGAGTACTTTTCTTTCGTACGTAGTGCATCATTTGGATGAAAGTGCAAGCATTTCATAATTGCTTCACCGATTTCTTCGCATTGACTCATACACAGCCATATTCCGCAAATAATTTTTTTTTTAAATTTTGTATATATATTATCCTAGAGTGACCATATGGTAACACATAATTACGCTTCAATTAAATTTTCCTAGAAAAACCATTATTTTTATTTTTTTTAAATCGTTTAAGTTACCGAAAAATACATATTATCTAAAAAATTGTATACGAAGGGATAAAAATTATTACTTACTTTTGATTTGACATCTTCTATATATAACTACTAAAATAAAACTAAAAATTGAAACGTGTAAAAAGTGTATCTTGCATATTCAAAAAAAAAAAAATGATGCAATAATTTGTTTTTATGACGTAATTGAAAAAAACTATTTTAATCTGAATTAGATTGTATTAAATTAGCTGTGACCATATGGTCACACTAGGATAAAATAGTATTTGTTAGGGAGCGTTTAGATATCAGATTTTGTTTCATGAAGGTTTTACTTATTTTTATTACATTTACAAATTTTATTGCAATTACACAAATAAACAAAAATATACTATATTTCTATTAAATAAAAATATACTATATTTCTTCATGCAAAATCCATTTTCTAAACTTGCAAAATACGAAGATACGAATATGCGTGACTAGTACTAATAATAAATACTTATAAACAAATAGGTAGTCAAATTGTTATTACTAAATATAGAATGATAGCATAGAAGTGAACTCTAAACTGTCATTCCGTAATTTTATTCTGTTTATTCCAGCTCTGAGATGGAATAAAAAGAATACGTTCGGAATATACGGAAAAAATATAGAACAGAGTATTTGGAATATTCCGAATGAATAAAAAAACGCTTTTTGGCATATTCTGAATATTCCTAATATTCGGAATGAATAAACGAAAACACCCATTGCCTATGAACTAGATTAACTAGAATATACATTATTTTGAATATCTATAAATACAAAATTAGAAAGTTTGTTCTGAATTTGATATTGTGTAGAATATTTAAAAATATTATTTATTGGTCATAGGGATAATGATAAATTCTTATCTCATTCTATTTTCAAATAAAAAATTAATATAAAATATATCAACTCATTAACAAAGATTATCATAAAATTTGTAATTCAATTAAACATTTCAAAACAAAAAAAGAAATAGAAAAATAAATTAAAACACTCAACTTTCAAAAAATTTACAAATTATCTAAGTTGAATCTAGGTAATTTTATTTTAAAACAAAACTTAAATAACAAAAAAAAAATCTAAATAACAAAAATAAATTTTCTAAAGTACCAATGAAACATTTTATTCCCAAATAACCATTCTTTTCTTTTCAATTTACAAAAACAATAATTTTCCTTTTATTTGAAAATCTCCTTAATTTAAGCATCCGTTAAGATATTCCTTTACATAAAACAAAGAGATAGTTATTCCTTTAATATATAGGATATTCATAAATAAACACGAAGCACAATCAAAATTAAGCGAAAGCCATTTTAACAAAATTACATTTCAGTTTTATTAACCGGAACTCTACTTTTTTTTTTGATTTTTTTTTTCTTTTAATTAAATTTAAAATTAATTTACAAAATACTGTTCAAAATATTCTGCTATGTTAGGTCTTAAAAATTTTCTCCATATTAACTACTACGATATCAAAGAAACTAATCAAATTCAAATATCGCTCCTAGCACAAAGTAGGCAATTTGAACAGTATGAATACAGCGGTATCCAGAGTATCCATTTTCTAAATCATTGTTCAACCTGTTATCTACCTGAATTTGAAATTTCTAAACTTTCGTATGTGTCTTTATTTTCTATCTCGTTTATTAATGATAAATTTGTTTTATAAATTTTATAATGTTTTTCAATTATATGTTTAACAGTTTGCTGACCTAAAATTGGTAGTACCTCTTATTCTTGCTGATTCCTTCGGTGTTCTTGGAATCATACGATAATTAGTATTTTTGATTGCCATATACATACATAATTTCGGACAATCACGACATGATATTTTATACATGCCGTTAGGTTCTTCCATTTTTTCGGGCTCACAGTATGTTCTTTAATTTCGTAATTGTCAATATTAAAAATAAAAATATTTATATGAAGATGTTGGTATTTCGAGCTATATTTACTCGTTTATACAATTCCAGTTTTAAATAATAATAAAAATATAATAAAATATAAATTTACAATATCATCGTATCCCTAAATCGGAAATTTAATGGCGAAGTTGCACCAAAAATCGATTCAACTAATTTTATATCTACTGAAATTGATGAGCATCAATATGAACATACTGGATTGTTGGAAACTGAATCCTCTTTAGAGAATCCACTTTACAAAAAATGTTGCTGAAATGTGACTTTGGATATTGAATCCTCTTCATAGAAAATACTTCATTAAAATATAAACTAATCAGTTTCAAAGTCAAGCTCAAAAGTTTGAAATTATTTACAAAAACTAAACTGAAAATTAAAATTTATTTTTTCGTCCAAAACGAGCTGTTAGTACGTTGTGCAAAAACTTTACATTGTTTCATGTAATTTATTGTTGTAGAAAATGGTAACAAAAATTTTTCTGGACATTTTACTTTGTAGACGCTGAGCAAAAACTGCTGAGGTTCATATTTTGTATATTATCATTTTTGTATATACACCCGGGTATATAAACATTTTTTCTCAGCAAAATTTTTGTTTGCAACAGCAACGTTTGATGATCGTGTGAACTTATTTATTAAAGTAAATCTTAAAAAAATTATTTAATAAAGTAAAATTTATTTTAAAAAATTAAACATTAATTTAAAAATAAGAGATAATAATATTAATTATTATTATTATTATTTTTTATTGGATACAATTTAAAATTATATTTTACAAGCAAAAGCTACCATGGCTATCGGCTTTTATTATATGTACCTTTTCAAATAAATAACCCTTTTAATAACCCTTTTCAAAAAAAAAAAAAAAAACATTTTTAGAATGGGGGAATAAAATAGAACATAAAAAAAAACATTTAAAAATATTGCATTATTTTATGGAGCGTGATATAAATAGAAAAATTCAAATTTGTCAGCTATTTTTGAATTACAGTTTACATCACAACTCCAATGCAAAGTTTACACATACATATCTATACATATTTATAAAACTGGACCTATGTTATGAGATAGTTTCCTTATTACTGAACTGATTTTAATGAAATTCAGGACCTAACCAACGGCTATATTAGAATGTAATTGGTAGCGTAGCTCTAGCGCTATTTCTAATTACGGATATGGTTGAACTAAATATGGCTTTTCAACATAAACTTTGTATGGTTTATCAACTGGTACTTTAACCTATATTAGAACTAATAAATATAGAATTAATAAGCAAATTAATATATTAAAATATAAAATATTTAATAAAATACACAAAAAATAGATAATTGGTGCATTGGTCATCGATAAGTCAAGCTAATCTCAATTTCTTGTTTAAATTATTTAGAAAGTGTAAGATTTGTTTTTATAGTTTTAAAATTAAATTAAGTGATATTTTAAAATAAAAATATATTGTTTATGTAAATAAAAATATTTCTTATTAAGTTAATTTTATTACATTTTCCTCAATTGGAAGTAAGTAAACTCTATTGCAAAATATATTTTAAGAATTGAAGATCAATAGATCCAATCACCGCCATTTATTATTATAATAGATAAAGCTATATTATTATTGATAAAAACTAGCTGGTGGTGGTGTTGCACTCAATAGGTGCACCCACATGGCGGTAAAAGGAGATAAGGAAATGGACAATTTTTTGTAGCTTTTTTAATCAATTTTTAACCTAGATTTCTTCTTTTTATTTAAAACTAGTTAAATTATTATCAAAATTTAATACATTATTATTCTTATCCTTAAACAAGGTCCTTGAGACTGTAAAAGCAAGAAGTATGGTGTCAGTAAGGCAAGTAAATTCTGTTAAGAGTGTAACGCAGGAAAAAGGTCTTCTTAAAGAAATTAATTGGATGAAGATTTCCCATACCCCATTTAAAACATCGCTTTTTTTATGCCAGAGTCAAGTAAAAAAGGTAAAATAATACCAATGAAAAAGATGAGATCATCTGTGGCTACATCCAAAGAATATCTAAACTTTCTTCCAAAATAAGATCATGAAAAAACTAAAAAACTAAAACAGAGATGATAGTAAAACGTATTTGAAAAGAAATATCAAATTTGTTGAAGCTTAAACTGCAGCAAGAACAAAAATTAACTCATGAAAAAGAAAACTAAACATTAATACCGGAGATTATGTGATTGTGAATCATGAAGGTGAATTATATCCATGTCTATATAGTCCTTGAAAAGATTCACAAAAATTCAGAATTCAAAGTTAAAACTATGTTGATGGTATGTTCATACTGGAGGTGGCCTGATTTTGAAGGTATCTATCTGCCTTTACCCTTTGATAAAAACTATCAAAATTGCTCCACCAAGATTGATAAATAGCCGTGGTATATAGCTATTACAAACAATTTTGAATTTTTAAAACTAAATTTTTATTTATAGTATTTGTTGAGACTTATGCACAGCCAAAGAATGGACATTAAGTTTGTTAAATTATTTGTTATTTTTGAATGAATTTGTGCTTGCTTAAATTTAGTGTTTGTTGCTATTATTTATTGCAGGCTTCCTTATTAAAAAAATATTGAAAAAATGAATTTATAAAGATAAATAAAATTTTCAATAAAAGTACTTCAAGCACGCAATTAATTCTATTTTTTATTTAAAATTATTATAACATTTCAGTATGCCGGTGATTGCATCTAATAATTTTACCTCTTGACGGTGATTGGATTATTCAAAATTTTGTATGGCGATAATAGGGGGTCAGACCTTAAATTTTTATTTTATATTTACTTATGTCTTAATAATTTATTTTCAATTAATTTTTAAATGGTAAAATTTTATCTATACTTTTATATAATTTTAAAATAAATTAATTTCTAACGATACTTTTCAAATTACAGCACTTTATTTGCAAGATAGCTATTAAATTTGCGGTAGATGGTTCCATTACCTTATTTTCCTTCAAAATATTTCAGATTTTTCGAAATTATTAAAATTTGGCATTTTTTTCACTTTTTAAAATACCCAGTTTAGAATGAACGAAAGAGTTACTTTTTAAATCTTTATTGATCCAGCCACAGTTTTTAAACAATAGTACGAGGATCATAAAATTGAAAACAAATTTTCTATGATCGAAACATTGGTTTTCTACACATACACTTGCGGATATTGTTGACAGGTTGTTTTAATGCAGGATTTAGTTAATTGGTTCTTTAACAGATCAAAATTTAATTTGCTTCTAATCTTCGAAAATTTCAAAATTAATTCTATTTATTTTCGATAATAAGTCTGACGGTGGTTTTAAATGTATTGCGCTTCTATTTTAAGAAAAATAATCTTATTTAATACAATTGAGATATTTTCTGGTCTTAGACACGATTCGATTTGATCTAAAAAGCTTATGCGACAAATTAAAAAACTTTGTGGAAAATTAAAGGATTAAAAGTGAAATAAGATATTTTCCCAACAAATATTTGCGACCGATGGGACACATGAGACCGCATGCGACCGAAATTTAAGAATAAACAATTTTTTTAAAATCGCACAAGTTTTTTTTAGTCTCATGCGTCCACATGCGTAATGTTTAAAATTGACTTTTAAAACTTCTAACAATAAATTACTAAAACTCTTTTCATCATTTTGACATTTTACTATTAATGTAATAGATATTAAACATACAAGCGCGAGCGAGAATATATATGAATACAAATAAATATGAATTGAATTGAAAAGTACCAGCGCATGGATGACTGATGTTAGTGTAAGTTATTTATTTAGTCATAATATGCCAGTCACAATTATTCGGCCAGTGAATTCAGTTAATGTAATTTAAAGAGTCATTTAGAGAAGAGAAAAATATTTGAATACAGGTATGTAAATGTAATATAAATTGTAATAAAAGTGTTTTTCAACTAAAATTCAACTAAAATAATATTATATGTACCTACGGGTAAATATAATTTTAATATAAATATGGATTAAAATGGCCACGGGTTAATGGGTCCACGCGCTATGTCCCATGAGTACAATCAAATTATAATCTAAAATAATAATAACAACAGTTCATAAACTTTATTGTACCTGATTATAAGACATAGACCATGAACCCATTTACCCGCTAAAAATCACTTTATTCAAAATTATTTAGAAAGAAGAGTTTAATACATTGATAAAAGTTTTAATGGGTGTTTTCTAAAATATTTTAATGTAGATATGGAAATCCAGGAGTAAATGGGTCCATGCGCTGGGGGACATAGTACCTACGGGTAAATATAATTTTAATATGTACCTACGGGTAAATATAATTTTAATATAAATATGGATTAAAATGGCCACGGGTTAATGGGTCCACGCGCTATGTCCCATGAGTACAATAAATTTATAATTTAAAATGGTAATAATTTTAGTTTATAAATTTTATTGTACCTACTCATGAGAAATATACCATGGACCCATTTGCGATTCATCATTTAGTTATATGTGTTTATGTGCAATAAATATTTGTGTTTTTGATTATTTATCGAATTTTGTTTTTATAAATAATTAATTATATTTCAATTAATGTTCTTTCTTTTCAGTAATATTTTGTTTGTATTTGATTGCAATGATTATTATTGAGATATAACTATTTTTTATTTTAATTAATATTAACTTTAAATACAATAAAACAGAGTAAACAAGCAAAAACTAATTTAATTCAATATTTTTGTTAAACTATACTTTAAAATAAAAAAAAAAACATATGTAAAGAATTAACAAATACTTATTATTACTTTAATTAATCCCTAGAAGCTACAGATCGCCAATCCAAACGCATGAAACGCTATTTGCTTGGCTCTTATCCACCGCATTAGTACATCGCATTGCTAACTCATGAGTCCATATAATCCCTCAAAATATTGCGAATCTTGATCACAAAAGCACTAGTTGTGTTTCACTCAAACCAACTCTTGCATTCAAAATGCGTCAACCCGGACCCATGTAGCGGTATTTTGCGACTCTTAGCCACAATTTATACGGAAATGCGACGACACATGTTAGACTTTTGTGTGACGACTGAGCGGACGCGAGCGGTCGCATTTACGGGCACAATTGAAAATTATTTGTTGGGTTTGGGTGAAAGTTAAACTTATCTCTCACCGAAAAAGAGTTGTGGAACCTTATACATTTTAATTTTAAAATTGTATTTTTATTAATATCTGTTTATATCTTAATTAAAGTTTCACAAAATCTTTACAAATCTCATTTCCACTAAGGTGGAACAACGTTTGCCGAGTATGCTAGTATTTTATATAATATTTTACTATAAAGGCTAATATTATTTGAATACAAAATATTTTTTGTTTGTTCGTTTTTATTATTGTAGTATTTTTTTTCTATTTTATTTTCTATTGTATTTTATTTTTATTTATATTTCTAAAAGAGAAAATTACCCCCAATAAACATTTATCTTCTGGGCAATTTATCTCAATTCAAAAATTTGTTTACAGAACTGTTATTTTTTTTTTTGTTATTTTTATCTGCTTTTTATTTTTTTTTTTTAGTTTGCAACAAGATGTCACTAATTTTTTTGTTTAAAATTTTGTGATAATGTCAAATTTTTGCAATTTCATTTCAGAGTTTTTTTGTTATAGAAATGTTTGCATTTCACTGTTTACTGTTAGTTTATATATACATTATACATGTACATATTCTTCCAATTGCAATAGTTTTATTTTTAGTAAATGCACGTAACAATTCTTTTTTCTACTTTAGTCAAAATAATTGGGTACGAATGTACTTTCACTTTTTTTCTTATAGAAGAAAAACTTAAGAATTCAAAAATACTTTTGTAAGTTTTGACTTCACATTTAGATATTCAAATTGGCATAGGATTTTACAATAGATTTCAAAGTTTTTAAATTTAAGCATTTTTTTTTAAATCAGGTAGCATTATTGGAGAAAATAAAAATAAAGAGAATAATTTGAACAGGGGATGTATTTTTAATTGGAAAATTCTAATTGAAGGGATAGTTACGAAATCTGAATTATAAGTAATTGAGAAAAAATACTGAATGCATAATTTAACTTTTCCAAATTAGATAATCTTCTAATCTATTATGTCTATAGTAGTTTTGCCTCCGGAAATTTTTTTTTATTGGTGAATTTGATGTTATATCAATTCGTAATATTTTCAGATAGCCTTTCCTTGCCTTGTGTATATGAATAAATTTTTAGTTTTGTGGGACTTTTTTCTTTTGATATCTTTTTATTGAGCCGGAATTTTCTTGTCATTGTATTTTTTGAGTTTTTCGAGAATTTAATGAATGAATTAGGTATGAATTAGGAAAAAAATGGTATTCACAGATGAGTTATTTTATGGTTTTTAAAGTCGCTGCAATATATTTCAAACGAACTTAATAGTTATGGTTATGAAAACTCTTCCCAGTAACTAAAAAGTATAACGCCAGAAATTTGGTCACACCTTTTGTCACCAAAATTGTGATGGAAGTTTTTCGACAAAATTTTTTGCACATTTATGATTGTAATATCAATATTTGTTCCGCAATAATACGAAATGTTGGCAAATAATGATTATGTCAACATAAAAAAATCGAAATAAATATAACCACCATATTCAGAGTTTTCGAAAGTATTTTCTTCCTTAATTTGGTTTGATTCTGACAACTATAAGTCACATTTTTGTCAGGCTGTATAATCGCTTATGTCAATATGTTAAAAAATGTTTACGTCATAATCGCTTATCCAATCATTGCGGGACAAGTTTTTCCGAATTTAATTATGAAACTTCATATACTTCTTAATTTTGATCTCAGGAATCCAAACCTGTCCTTGATTTTTTTTCACGATGTGCACTTTTGCTGGAATCATCCGGTACCATATGGATGGTACCATCGTAATGATTTCTTAGAATATGTGAAATACATGAAAAACACAAATTAACATTTAGCTATACTGTTTTGGAAAAGTTTTATTCAAAAGTTTAAGCTATGTTATTAAAAGTAAATTAAAAAATTAATCAAGTAGGCCTCTGGTGAATTCAAACACCATACTTTATATAGACGAAACGCAAAGGATTGCCCTTTATGAACTATGACCTCATCATAAGACAATGTTATTCATAATGAAAACTTTTTTGGAAGTTTTGCTTCAATTTGTCACTTAAGAGACGCAATTTCCATATTTTGTCGTTTGAATTGGAAACAGTTATTTCAGCAAAATGAATACTACGCTCAATCTCACGATAATGATCTCGAGACATACTTTTTGCAATCATTTAATTATACATATCTATATTATAACTCCAATATGAATTTATTTGGTATATTATTGTAAATGGAAATAATCATAATACCAATAAAAATTTTTAATTCATTTTTCGTTACATTAGGGTTTTTTTGTGTTGTAAAAGCAGCATAGTTATTGGTTTCGTTGCAAATCATTTGTAATAATTCATCATCAAAGAATCTTCCAAATAGTTCGAGCGGTTCTGCTGAACAATCTAAATAAGTTGGATATGGAAAAAATGACTTTGAACTATAGAATTTAGTTCTCGCCCATTCAAATTTATCTTTCAAATTTGGTACAGATGATGGAACATTAATATCAAGTCCGTTGTAAGAGCAAGATTCTATTTCTACGATTTGACCGATTTCAGGGAAATTTTCAATTTCAAGCTCATCTATTTCACTATCGGTAACTATTCTAGCAAATTCTATTTCAGCTATTTGATGTAGTTGATTATGATGCAAGGCTTTGATTATATCGCCTTCGTTCTCATCGTACCATATGGGAACACTTTTTTTTTAAATATGAAGATTTAATATATTAATTGCAATCATTTGATTAACGGAGTATATTAAAATATAGAATAAAATGCGTACTTTTAATATACTTCTTATTTAATTATAATTTTTTAAAAGAGGTATGCTAATAATAATACTTACAATTTCCTCGTGCTCATATTTAGTATTTTTTTAACACATAATAAAGCATTAGATTTTAACTTGATATCACTTAAGCAGATAAAATGCTGTTGACTAATTACACACATTAAATTGAAGAGAAAGTATTCCAAAATAAAATTTTAACGGTACTTTTTCGAAATTCGAATTTGTCAACAGTTTGTTGATTATTTGTGATTTTGTGGGTTATTTTGTCGACAATTTGTGAATAATATGTCATCCATTTGTGGACAATTTTGACAACAGGTTGTGAATAATTTGTCATCAATTTGTTGATTTTTTTTTTGTTTTTTACAGACAGGACAGTTTTTTCAGAAATTTAAGGGTGGATTTTGAATAATAAAAACAATTTGTTTTTTATATATTACATATTTTATTCTATCTATCATTTATTCTATAAAAATAATTAAAAAACAAGTTCAATTTCAATTGTTTTTTAATTACAAAACTAATTCATATTTTCAAATAAACTTTATTGTGTTTTTCAGAATACAAATGTCAAAACAATACCAATTCTCAAAAGTGTTGAATAGACTGATGAATAGAATTCTATTACATATAAAAATAAATAAAAAACTTACAAAACCCTGTCAACCAATTGTCACATAATATTGTTGACCAAAAATTGTTATGACAAATATTTGTCAAAATTTTGTCGAAAAAATGTGAGTGGGTTTACAGCCACAATTTTGTCGACAAATTGTCATCATAATTTTGACGACAAAATGTGCCCATAATTTTCTGACAATATGTTGACAAAAACTTTTCATGACAATTTTTGGTTACTGGGGATACTCATAAACTTATGAAAATAGTACGATAGTGTGACTATCTAATATGAAACGCGCACTGCTATTGCGATTAACGTTAACGTTAATACAGTAAGAATCAGCCAATGTGTATGCAGTAAAAATTAGGTTCACCAAAGAGTATGATGATGATGACAATCAATGCCATGTAATTTAACGTTCAAAGATTGGTTGAAACATTCAAAAAGTTTAAAGAAGCGTAAACATAATATTTTTACGAATCTTCTAACTTCTTTTTTTATGCTGACTATGTTTAATTTGGTTTGTTTGTATGTAAATTATAGTTTTAATCAATTTGTGTGATTGAGGTGACGCAATGGATCTCTTTAGTATAAGTACCTCTGTTAATCACCTATTTACCTATTTAAAGTTATGTTTTATTATATTATATAATAGGATAAGGTACAAACTAATAACAGAAAATAAAAAGTAAATACAAAAACTATTCTTTTCATTTTTAAAAATAGTTATTACCAAATTATATCCAAGTCGTTAGCTCATTGGTTTTTTTGAGTAAGAACTTGGTATTTAAAAAAAAACTATTTTTATTATTAATTCGTTTGACTTAGCTTACAATATTTCTGTATTGAACTTAGATATATTTAATTTTATTATTTATTATTTTAACTAAATTAAGTTAATATATGCATGCAATAACGTATTATATATCTCACATTAGACTTAAAAAATAATTAGAAACAATTTTAAAATTGTATACACTTAGTAGCAATTTTAAATTGTATTTACCTATAATTATTATTACTATAATCCCGGATCTGAACATTAATGTTAAATAGTATATGAACTTTTCTAATAATCAATTATATTAACAAGTGATAATGGTTTTTACCCTTTTAAAAATATTGCATGTCACTACTCATTTATTATTTTGATTGTCACCTCCCAATATTAAAAAACACTTACAAACTATATTTGAACAGTAATAACATAAAACAAAAAAATTAACAAAAAAATTTACAAATCTCTTGTTTCATTTATTAAATAAATACTTCAAATTAATAATGCAGCACTTAATTGAGAATAACGTCACACATATCCAAAAGCTTTTAATATCATATTGCATAGGTCTTCTAATTGTATATAAAAGACAATTGAATATGAAAAATAATTATTAATATTTTCAAATCTCACAAAGTGTTTAAATCAAAAAATTTAATATAAATCTAAAAATGAAATATTCAACAATTTTCATGATAACTGTGGCAATTATCGCAATTGCATCACTACCAATAACAACTGTGAATGGACAATCAACACCATGTATTGTTCGGGCAAGTTATCGTCCAGTTTGTGGAACCGATGGAAAAACTTATAGTAATACAGACGAACTAAATTGTGCTGCTCGAAGTGGTACTCCTGTTGCAGTGGCTCATGAAGGTTCTTGCTAAAATACTTAGATATGAAATTTATATTTTTTTGTGAAAAATTCAAATTTTTGTTTTAATTTAATGCTTTTTAAATAATTTTAATAAAAATTTAACGCAAAATATTATTTTAATAATTATTTACAAAAAACGAAAATTAAGCAGTCTGCAATATCCACAACACAAATTTCCTCGATTCAAGATCTGCAATATTTTCAATTGGCAAATCTTAGTACTAAACCGGATAATTTGCCTTTCTGTTGGTTCAGCTCTTTCCTTAGCATACATTTTTGTGCTCGGATATTCTGTGCACATGTGCATTCAGCCCAATAAATTTTTGTAATTTTACTACTGTTGACACATAAGATTTGTCATATAATTTTACAACACATTGTAGGAAACCTAACTTTATAAAGTGATAATGATGGCTTAAAACAGGGTAAAAGAAATAATAGTTAAAACGTTTAGAAAGTTGAAGGTGGTACATTACAACTACGTAAAACTAGTATTTCTACTTTTATTCTTGTTCAGTGGTTCAGAAGAATTTTTATATGAAAAACAAGAACAAAAAAACGAGAACCTTTCCGTGAACAGATTTTTCATTCTCCAGCAGTACACCAGTACACACAGTCCTCATTACTTTTAAGCATTTTCAACTTAGTTCAAGATTTTAAAAGTAATAAAAATCCCTCTCTCCTCTTCAAAATCGTTGTTCTTTTAATAAATAGAAAAGAACAACAAAAAAAGTTATACAAAAAACAATTTAAACTATAAAGGACTCAATAATCGAAGAGGTGAATCTATAGAAAATTATTTCGATATATTTTATAGTAATTTCAGATTATC
The DNA here is from genome assembly GCA_963942445.1 of Argyra leucocephala. Lineage (NCBI taxonomy): Eukaryota > Metazoa > Arthropoda > Insecta > Diptera > Dolichopodidae > Argyra > Argyra leucocephala. Next base: position 67,948,759 of record OZ012680.1, read on the forward strand.
CAATCGTAATTATGTGATATGGTTATTAACATGAAATTTGCTCAAATCCCAATCTGGGGCATTGGTGTTGTGAAAAATATTTTCCATTTATTTCTTAAAACTAGTTGAGACAACTAATTAGATTATGAGGGCAAAACTCCATTCCAAACTTCCAAATTTGATATTTTTAAGACGTTATATTAAATTTGTCACAATATAATGCTAATTAAACATAAAGCAATAATATAATATTTTCCAAACATAGTCTTAAATTGTTGGGATCGTACTTATCTAATTGGGAATTTCAGGTCTGTTTACATTCCTTACACCTTTATCCCTTTGTTTCCCCATCTGGTGCACCCCAAGATATCCACTTGGTTCCACTTTTTTTTATTATGGTAACCAATGGTCCCTAACAATTTATTATCAAACCTAATTCTATCCTAGAATTTATAATCCGCTACATTCCGAAAAATGTATGCATCACATATGTTAGACCGACATTTGAATGTGCTTCGTAAGTTTGGTCTCCATATCGTTATGTTCATATCTTACTTATTGAAGCATTGCAATGTAAATTTTTACGCTTTGCCCTACGTGCTTTTTCATAGTGTGATTTTTCAACTTCCTCCTTACGAAGATAAGTTGCTTTTGATAGACCTGAAATCTCTCAAACAATGTCGATCAATTGCTGACATCACATTTATCCATTGAATTATTGCTGATAATATCCTGGCACCTAAAATTAGGGATTCAATAACTTTTATAGAGACTCTGTGTAATTTATGTTCTATTTTGACCTGTTACTATACTATATATCCTGAATTATATATCAAAGCAGTTATAAAATAAATTTATGTGAATATAAATTTTTTTTTTAAATGGCAAATATTAAAATTTCCATGTCATTTTACTTTTAATAAAAAGAACAAGTTCGATTTATTAATTAATATTGATACATAGACGTTTTATGTCACCATTGTATCTATAAATATTATTATTATAATTTGAATGTACAAAAAAATTTATAAAAAAAATTTTATATTCACATGCATTTATTTTATAAAAATAGCATTTTACATTAAAATTTTGGTCGATTCTTATAACTCACAGATGTACTATTGACATCTTCTAATATAATCTAACACTAAAAATACCTACTGATGAGTTTTAAAAGTGTTATGATGAACGAAACAATTTCCTAAACACATTTTGCAAAGCAGTTAATTTTGAAATTTTTGCATTCGATGTGGTATTTCCTTCTACAGCCCCATAATTATATACCGTAAGTCCACACAGGTTTTAATATCTGCTTATATATTGGTATTGTATTTTGTATTGATAGCTCAGAAAATTAACCAGTACAAATGTTTTTGCCTGATGTTTAACTCTTCTTTTTTCTTCCTTATATGTTCCTTCCATCTTAGCTTAGTATCGAGCATCATTCCCACAAATACTTTGTTGGATTGACATAAAATGGTACTATTTTATTGTAGATTGAGATAGGAATGATTGCAGGCTTCTTATATGTAAAATTTATATGAGTTGATTTGCTTTCATATACGCCATTGCCATTGCGTCCATAATTTGATTTTATTCACTGCATTTTGAAGTTTTACTGTTGAGTTTTCGATAGATGATATATGAATTGCAAGAATTGCAGTGTCATCTTCAAAAGTAGTCATGCTATTATTGTCAATTTGGGAGATATCTCTTTTATATAACAAATAAATTTGGAGCAAGAACACTTCCCTGAGGAACTCTAGCAGATATTAATTATACTTTTGAATATTCTTTGGCACGTAACGTACACGAAAGTATCTAATGTATGATTTTAGTATTTCATAAAATTATCTAGTATTAAATAGTAAATCACGATGTAGTTTAAATTCAAGGGCTTAGTGCCCTTTGAAGGGCACTTAAAATTAAGGGGTTTAAATTAAAGGCTTGTTTAATGTATGAGCAATATATGTAAGGAAAATGATGACCAGGAGTCTTTTTCTTCGAACGATTCTTTCATCATATTTGTGATTCAATGCACTTGATCAATTGTAGAATGTTTGTTTGTAAATGAGTTCAAATTGATGAAACAGATTTCTTTCCTCCATAATAGGGGCAAAACTTTTGAGGAGTAGTTTCTCAAATATTTTTGATATAATAGATAACACCGATATAATGTTACCTCGAAAAGCGGTTTTCCTTGCTTCGGTATTACTATTACTTCTGCAATTTACCATTGTCTCGGAATATATGTGAACTCAAAGTAAGCATTAAAACCATTCTCGAAGTTAAAAAAGTATTTTATATCACATTTTTCTTCAATACACTTCTATATATTTAACCAAAAACTGAATTTGACTAGATTATGCTATATATTTGGCTATGTATGCAAATGTTTATTTTTTAAGGTAACAAAAAAAATGCAGTTTGAACATTTGATGCTCCAAAACAATTAAAAAAATTCTGTTTTTTTTGCTATTTTTTGTAGGTACTTACTTCTTTTTTTCATGGCTGTTGAGAGATAATTATTTTTTTTTATTAGTTTTTTAACTAGAAAATACAAAAATAAAATCAAATTGTATTTTTTCAATTACCACATCATAAAAAAATACAAAATCCAAATAAAAAAATAGAAAAAGGAAAAACTGTTTTTGTAAAACTAGCGAAATATCTAAATTGAAAATAATAAAATTATATGGGAAGTATATACTGTACCATTATTAGGGATGTATAGGAACTCTACACATGACACAATTCAAAACTATTAACTAAATGAATAACTAGAATATAAAATTAAAATTAAAATTATAGTAATAAAGAAAATGTTTTTTTTTTGTTTCGCAAATTGTGTCACAATCGAAATATATAATTTAGAAAAATAAATTTTTTTTTATCAGAGTGCAGAGTACCAATTGTGTTGCTATTGAAAAAAATTAATATATTTTTAGTTAGGGTTTCCCTTTTTTACCGACAATTAATTAAAGGTAGGGTAGGGTGGGATGTGTACACATGTTAATTGTTTTTAAATACATTTACTTGGGTTTGACGTGTTTTTCTTTTTTCCAACAATTAATCAATTTCTAACATTTAGTTATATTATTAATTAAAACTCTTCTTATTATTTTAGTTTCACATATATTTATTCCTTAAATTAATTATAATTGTTTTATTTATTTTATTTTATTTACACAAATTATTATTATTTTTCTATTCTTTTTATCTTATAAATATTTTGAGATTTTACTTATTACTTATATTGTGTTCTATGCATTTCAATGGTCCGTGAGAGAGTGTCTTAACCCCTTCAACACCCTATTCATATTTTTTTTAAAAATACATGTCTTATCCATGAAATTTTGTAATTATGGCCCCTAAAAGTCAAAAATGTTAAAATATCACAGCTCGGTTATGTCGTTTCCAAGCTGTGAGGGTGGCCGAAAAAAGCTAATTGGTATAATATTATTTAAAAAACTAAGTTTCAGTTCAAATTTTATTTAAGATTTTAGAGATTTTAATAGAAAATTGACAAATTTATTCAGAAATACAAAAATAACAATAACTGCACACATATTCATACACAATATATAACAAATATTTAAAAATTTTAAGAAAAATTATGTTTTGTAAATAATAAAACATTTATTGTGTAATGGGATGTTACAAGTGTTGCACGTCTTTGTGGTACGTAGTTTGCAATATTTGCTGTCCCACCGTGTGCTTTGTCATCTGGATAATTGGTTTTTCATATTTCATAACCTTTAAGTAGAAGATGAGATTTGCTGGTAAAATGGGTTTCGCATACCAACATTATGTCGACATCATTTGTAAATAAATATATATTTATTTATTTATTTATTTAGTTTAGCTCAAACTTCATTACAATAATTATTATTTTTTTGTTTTTTTTTGTTTTTACAGTACAACATAACACATTCAATTTACAAATTAAAATTATATCTAACTTAGAACTAGTTAAAATACATTAAAATAAATTGCACACATATTTTAATTACTACAGATTACTTATATAATTTAAGTTTTTGAGCCAGTTTCGAAAGTGTGAACCAATTAGTAACATTCTATGAATTGGCTCATAATTGCCATAATTGGTTCTATGAAAACTTAATGTAAAGAAGTTTGTATTTCGCAGGCGATTATTTGAATTAATGTTGATGTTATTCAAAATCTGAGGAGAAGCAATGTTTCCTTTAATAATTTCAGTAAGAAAAATAACATTTGCCACTTCTCGTCTTAATTTCAAAGTTTTCAAATAAATTAAGTTCAATCTATGCTCATATGGCGGTAAAATTAATGGATTTGACCATTGGAAATTACGCAAAGCAAATCTTAAAAATTTTTTTTGCACTGCTTCAATCCTGTTAATATGAACATCATAGAAAGGTGACCAAACTTGACAAGCATACCTCCAAATTTAGTCTAACGAGACAAAGATTTGAGAACATAGGGATTGTTAAACTCCTTTGAGCAACGTTTAACAAAACCTAGAATAGATTGGATAAGATATGTAGATGAGATGTTATGCCTATGGATAGGCACGGAAAGAGTATTACATGTTTTTGTTAAAAAATGCCTAAACAAATTTTATAAAAACATTAAATTTACTGTGGAGTATGGAGGGGAACAATTAATTTCCTGGATTTGACAATAAATATTTCTAACGACAAGTTGTCTTTTGACATTATTTATCGATAAGAGACTTTTTCCGATGCAGTTATTCCTTTGTCATCAAATCATCCTTGATCAACAAAAATGTTATCTTTCCATAATTTAATATTCCGATTAATTAGCTTACGATTAACTGACGATAAATTTAGAAAGGAGCTTAGTATTAGAATTGACATTGCAAGAAATAATGGATATAAAAAAGACTTGGTTTACAAAATTTTAAAATCTAAATCTAGAAAATACATTTTTAATTTGATATCTCCAAAAATGACGATGATAAGGAAATAAATAATTATACAAAAATACCGTATATCAAAAGCATTTCCGAATATGCAAAGAAACCACTTAGGGCTGCTTATTATATAACCGGTATTTTTTAATAAAATGCACTTTAAAAATATTTTTGTTAATGACAACCGAAGCCAGAAAATATTTTAACAAAAAGTGAAGTTTATAAAATTCAATGTGGAGGATGTAATGGAGTATACATTTTTTTTAGTCCGCATTTGTTTAATGAAGGACGTTTCTGCTACTGCAGATAATTGAAAAGTAGAAAAAGAGTGTTTAAAAGTGAAAAATGAGGTTAGCAACGGCACGTCCGTTAGTGACAATATATTCAGAGAAAAATGAGGCTGTGAAGGATAGTAATGTCTGTTTTCCAGCAGTTTTTAAAACTGTTAGTGAACAAGCAGGCCATCAAACTTCTACGGAGTCATGGGGTACTGGTCGAGCTGCAGCACGTATTCCTCCTGTACTTGGAGACTGTACTCATCGTTCTGGTCAAGGCGCGTTTGGTAGCATGTGTCGTGGAGGTTGTATGTTTGCTCCAACCAAACCATGGAGAAGATGGCATCGTAAAATAAATGTAAATCGAAGGCGTTACGCATTAGTTTCAGCCATTGCCGCTTCTGGTGTGCCAGCACTTGTTCAATCAAAGGGACATGTTATTGATGGAGTTTCCGAATTTCCTCTTATTGTATCAGACGATGTTCAAAAATTGCAAAAAACTAACCAAGCTGTAATCTTTCTTAGAAGAATGAAACTTTGGACCGATATTCAAAAGGTGTATAAATCTCAACGTTTTCGTGCTGTACGTGGCAAAATGCGTAATCGTCGTCGCAATCGTCGTCGTAATCGTCGTCGCGTCGTTGTGGGCCATTTATTGTGTATTCTGAAGATGAAGGCTTAAGACGTGCTTTCCGTAATATTCCAGGGATTAAAACTATGCGTGTTGAAAAAATGAATTTGTTGAAATTAGCTCCAGGTGGCCATTTTGGACGTTTCGTTATATGGACTGAGTCTGCTTTTTAACGTCTCAATGATTTGTTTGGATCATGGAAACAAGCATCAAAATTAAAAAAAGGATACAATTTACCACAACCAAAAATGGCGAATACAGATCTATCACGTTTGCTTAAGTCTGAAGAAATTAGAAAAATTTTGAGAGAACCTAAGAAGAAGGTGTTCCGCCGTGTACGTCGTCTTAATCCTCTGACTAATACACTACAACTTTAAAACGGTGGGTTGTTATGGCTTCAGAGAAAAGAAAAGTCTCCCGTGCTATAGAAAATGCTAGACGTCGTAAAATAGATTTGCCTAAATCACATTTTGCTGTTAGATTAAAAAAACAAGACGAATTTCGTAAGAAAATGTTAGCTGCGAAATTCGAAGAAAAAAACACGAAAATAGTTGCAAAAAAAGCAGCAAAAAAAAAATAGCTAAGGCAGATGCACCTACAGCAGCTCCATCAAAAAAAAGCATAAAAACAAAAGTAAAATAAGGCAGCAATTTTTTTAACAAAGTTCTATGTACTGCATAAATAAATGATAAAATAAATGGTATATGTTGGCAAAACAAAACGAACCCTCCAAACTAGTTTTACCGAACATATAAAATCGGTATCTTCTTCTTATCCGTCACCAGGCTTAGCTCAACGTTTAAAATCTTCAGACCACTTTACCGATATAGACTGATTAGAATTGGTAAAGGAATTAACAGGTAGCAGAATTTTGGATAAATATTAAATTTTCCATATTAATAAATTAAAACTAAAAAAAGGCAATTTATTAAATAACCAGTTAGACTTAACTAATGAGAGCCCGCTACTTAATAGTAAATTTTTTACATCTTAAATCAAAATCTGTATTTTGTAAATTTTGTCGCTTACAACAAGTCAATCTTTGTTAATATAAAAAACATATGTGTGTTTTTTTAATTTTTACTAGTAATTTACCAATTACTATTTTTTATACTGGTATATTATAATTGTTCTCTAAAAATTAAAAATATTAATAGATTACTGTTTACCTACTATTATAAAATAAAAAATTGAATATGTATATTTTTCATAACTACATTTTAATTTTTATCTTTTAAATTTAAATTTTATCATATTGCTTTAGTCTCGATAATGTCTTAGAAGGACGATACATGTCGACTCAAATTTTGTTTTTTTGATTAAAATGTTAAAATAAAATATATAAGAAAATTTTAATAATATCTTAATTAGTAAAATACCAACAAGTGTTTTATTTAATTTAATTAAATATTGTATTAATTTCGATAAATATATGTTAAGTTCTTGTGCATTGTGGCCGTTGGCATTCCAGGTAACTATTTGAACAGTTTTGTAGTTAATTTAGGCTATTTTTGATACTAGGGTTGTTAAGAGTGTTAACATAGTTGACATCTGTGTTACAAGGTCTTTCACCATATTTATTAATTCACTCATGTGATTATTGTGACTTGCTCCGTCATTTGAATTACAAGGCTCTGCTTGTAACTGTTTTCTCGGTAATGGATACTTAACCCATTGGATGATGATCTCACCGATTAGCAACAGGATGCAAGCTTTCGTCTATAATAGACGTCTGATTTGCTTGTTCTAAGCCAAATCGACAGGATTCAATTTAATTTCAAAATAATATATGGTGGTGAGACATTATGATTACAGACAGCTTTTAAAATCGAAGTGCAAGAATTAATATACTATCTACTATTAAAAAATAAAAAAAAAGAATTTAAACATTTTCAAAAATTTAATTAAATTAATTTTAAATTTTCTATAAGAAAAATCTGAATCTGAAATTTTATAAAGACCAAAACTGTATACCAAACAGACTAATCTACAAAAGTAGTTCTATCTGTATTGTAAAAAAAATTCAGGTATTCTAAACAATGGTATATAAAATAACAAAAATCCAAAATAAATTTATACAACATGCATCAGATTAATTCAAATTGAGAAGTCACGTTTCTAAAGAATAACTATAGAAAAACGCTCAAAGCACACAAGAAAGTAACAAACCAATAAGGATAATTGATTACATTGAATAGAATATTTTCTGTTCTTTTGTTATTACTAAAAATCCTTTCTATTATTTTTTAATTCAACAGAATAAAAGCAAACTTTAAAAATGAAGAAAAAAGAAGTACCTACCAAAAGCAAATTTTACATCATATAAATTGGACATCAAATTTTACTCAATGGTAGAAGATAAAAAGAAAATTCTTTCTTTTTTTTTCTAATTTATTACTGAATTATTTCCGTAATACGTTATTCATTCACCCTACATATTATTATTATTATCATTATTCTACAATATCCGGATACTGCCTTAAGTGAAGTAAAATTTATTTTCCAACTAAATACATAATATATACATATACAATATACATATATTTGTAGACTTAGTTATATTTTCAATCATTTGTTCATCGTCCACCCAACTAATTTTCAGATTAAGAATATAAAATCATTTACCTCACCTATCTACCTAAAATTTATCATAGATATTTTTTTGTAATATTATTTACCAAAAAAATAAATCTTATCAAGAACTGACACTCTTGCTCCAATATAATATTAGAATGTCAGACAACATAAAATGATTTTGGAAAAAGCAAAAAAAAAAATTGTTTTTCATGATATTCATTCCTTAATTGTCATCATAACATTCTACATTCTGTATACCGACGTACCAAAATATACAAAATAAAACTTAAGCATGATATGAAATATATTTCAATTAAATTCAAGAATTCAAGACAATTTTCGTAAATTTCAAATCATTTATGGTATTTACAGGAGTGAACGAGAAAAAAATAAATGGAAATTACTGGAAATTGAACATGAAAACAATGTTTAAATGTCCTTGAATCTCTTTTTGAGTTTTCATGTAATGAAATAACAAAATAATAATTCTAAATAAATACAAAATAAAAATAGAGGTAAATTATATCCTTAAAATAAAAAAATAAAATATGTGGTACAGTACATTTTTAAGCAAATTCTACTTCGCAAATGAACATTTGGTTTTTCGACATTGTTCTGAAAAAAATTTATTTGGCAAACAAACATTTGATAAAATCGATAGTCACCCAGTCGGTTTGAGTCGGTCTACAGCTAGTTAATGAAAACAAACAAACAGCTAGTTAATGAAAAAGAATGAAAATTCTGCAAGCCTTAACCATTATTAATTCGGACACTGCAAATTTTAAAAATATTTAATTTTGATACAGTTTTTTTAACATCCTTACCGAGTGTTGGTGCTTGGTTTACTACCACTAGCAACATTTTATAGAAAAAAAATTTTACATTATAATTAAAAACAAAATTTCATTCATGTAACATAATATAAGGCCTATTTTCAGTTCAAAATAATTACGACCATTTTATATTCGGAAAAAAAATTTAATATTGCATTACGACTTCTTTTTCTTTAATCACGATGTCTATTTGTTTTAGCATTGACTCAAAAGGTACCTGACAATCTTCAGCAGTAGTTAAATTCCCCGTTTGCTGAATATTTTCACGCCTCAACTATCAATTCTGGACTGTGGATTAATACACAGAGTCCTTTTAATTGATCCCAATATTAAATGGGACTTACGTCCGGATTGCATGACGGCCACTCTTAAACCGGGATATTTTTATGCTAAAGCCTATTTCCTGTTACTTTAGCTGTATAGTATGTAAAACCATTCAGCTGAAAGGTTTTTTTTTACTAAATGTGTATTTTGTTAAGTGGATTTTGCGAAATGTCCATTTGTTAAAGTGGAGTTTGCTAACCAAAAAAATATGTGTAGTTTGGCCAAATTACTTTCCTGTATGAATGAATCCGGATATATAAATATTTCAACAGAAAATCTATCTTCAATCATTTATGAGATTTTCTTATTAGATAATATGGCTTTTAGATGTTATTCTACATAAGAAAAAAAAACAAAATAATCAACAAAAAAATTATTTTTATCATTGAATGTTTGTGATCTGTTGCTTGAATCCCATCCATCAAAAGTAAATATAAAGAATGATTGTTATATGTACATTTTTATTTCCTTCTTTTTCTCTTTTTTTTTTGCTTAGAAAACATATTCAGAAAAAATTCATTCTCCTTAAATTCAACAATTTGTCATATAAATTTATTTTCTTTCCGGTTATTTCTCTACTTAAATTACGTGTTCCAAAAGAGAAGATCGTAACACACTAAAAATAGATACTAAAGTGAATTGAAATTGATAGTTTAATTATACCATAACCAAATAATAATCTGATAGACAATTTTTATTTGAAATGTGATTCAATGAACGTGAGAGAATATTTTTTCTACAAATATTATTTAAAAATACAGTAATCTTCTGTTGAGGAGGGGGAGCTGTACATTGAACGATGTAAATTACAAAATATAATTTTTTTATTTTTTATTTCTCTAATTTCACCAGTTTTAGTGACAAACCAATGGTCTAACTGCGCCTTTGTAATTTATACAATCTTTATCTGATGACAATATTCAATAGTGGTTGTTATGGTTGGCATATATGGTAAATATAAGGTGACTGTCATCATTCGATGCACTTCATTATCTATTTTATTTAAATTAAAATATTTTTCGTTACTAAAATTCACAAGATACTTATTAGTTGTAGGTTCCCGATAAACTCAATTAGATGATGTGTATTAGAAAAAAGAGAAACACATTAATTGAGTGGCGCACTTAATGGTTTCTCATAATTTATTACAATAATATTTTTTTTTTTGTTTTTTATACGCAGGCTGGTGGGAATCTTCAAAAGACACAATGAGCCCCGTAGCTTGAAATTGTGTGTGGGATTCTTACCCACTAAACCACACCCTTCCTATATTGCGATCTAGTCTTACAGGACTAATGAGCAATTTTTTCTTGGCTTTATTTTATTTTTCAATGTAGACTACATCCAGCTATCTATCAGATGTCGATCTAACTTTTCTTTGGCGTATTCATCCATAACCTTGAAGACCTATCGCATTAGCGACGAAAAGCCAACCAACTCTCCGAACGAATTTATAATTATGGAAGACTTGTGAAAAACCTCGTTTCGTTGGCAGTCAACATAACGAAATTTTTAACCAATCCCGTAAAAACAAATCTATCTAAACGTGGGAGCAGGTCAACCTCCGATCACCAGCGCGACAAGTCCTCAAGAATGTGGGTGATTATTGCTGCTATTGATTATTACAATAATATGAGATTTTTCTTCATGGCATTTAGGGGCCGTTTTTTCAATATTTTTTGTCCTCAATTTGTCCAGCATTCATGACGTCTTTTCGGATAAACGTTTTATATTGATTGGGCCATTCATTTCGACTCCAGTAGATAATATTTTGAATATCGCATGCGTCTCTTATTTCGCTACACTTCTTATCTCTTAAGTTGTATCCACATATTTGCCTAAGAGTTCGCGTTTCTGTAATGGGCATGTTTTGATTTAGATGTTCCCGCGGTTCTTTCAATATCCCACGTTGATTTTTTTTCTCTCTCTTAACTGTAATCTTTCTAAAAGAAAATGACAATAGTTTCTAATAAATTTGACCTTTATGGCTTATTCAAATCTTTAAATCTAAAAATGTTGGAAGGTTTAGTCCATTGATTTAACCCTTCATAGTTGCTCGTTCGGAATGTTTTGTAGATCTCTCGCCAAAGGGTTAGGGTTCTGGATTATTCTGGTTGAATAAATGTTTTTAGCATTTTTGAAGTTCTTCATTAACTAAGGGTATATTCAAATCATTATGTAGATTGAATGTTTCTAATGTACCGAGGGGCCTGAGCTATGGTACGTAAAATTTTTGATTGCATCTTTTGAATTGTTTCGATGTTACTGTTAGTATCGCAATGGACCTAACCGGTCTAAGTGTGTCGGCGTATACTGTCGGCAGCCACTACTACCTACTATAAGAAGCAGTTTTCCATAACTGACACCCATAGGACCAGATTGGTTTCAGAATGGCTTTGTATAGCAACACTTTATATCCCGGTTCTAGTGTGGAATTTTTCCCAATAAGCCAATAAATGCTGTTCGTCTTGAGTTTTAGCTGCTCTTTTTTTTGCGGTGATGTGCTTCTTCCAAGTTAGCTTTTTGTTTGGGAGAACTCCCATGTATTTAACATTGTTGGCTTGCGGAATATTTTTTTATTTTACTCTCATTGACTTCATTTTCCACTTATAACGCCATTCCTGTATCAGCTGCAAATGTTCTTGCAAATTTGTCTATACTTGTATCTCAAATATGGTTATGGTTTTTTCTGCTTGGTTCTTATTCCTGTTTCTTGGCTTCGAGAACTGGTAATGATATATACGGGACTAAAAATAATGAATAGATCTATGTCTATTCGTTGCATCACTGAGTATATAAATTTAATTTTATAACTTTTCTTTAACAAAGTGCAATTTTAAAAGGTTTTATTTAAACTTTAAAATCCTCAAATTCAATTTTAAATTAAATGGAAAATCGATATGAAATTCAATCAAATCCTGAAAATAAAATTGGTTCATTGTACTTTTTTTTCTTTTCTTTATAATTCTTAAATATTTTATTTGACGGAATGTTCTTATGCGTTAAAAGAAAAAAAAAATAAATTACATTAACAAAAAGAAAAAAAATCTGTTAAGCTCATAAAATCAAATGTTTTACTATAAAGTTTTTTAGTTTTGTAAACTTAATTTTACTTTTAAATACAAAATTCTATTCAAAAAGGATATTTTACTTTAACTGTAGTAATTTTTAGGACAAATACCACTTGAGAAAAAAATGTGTAAGATTCTTTTTGTCGAGGGTGAGACTTTCAGTACTCTTTTTGTTGGTTTTCATTTTTGTATTGTACTTTAATGTTTTGTATCTGTCACAAGGTTGCTACTTGTTCAAATTATTTAATGCCAAGAAAGCTTGATACATCTTTTGTGCAGTTGTACTCCATCTACTAGAGCAGGAGTTCTCAAACTTATTCGAGCATTGACCCCCTTTCAAAAAAAGTTTTCGTCATTGACCACCTAATAGTTTATGTTTTAATATACCATCCTAGAATGTAGGTATACCTAAAAATATAGTCAAAAACAAAATTATAACGCAAACAATAATATATTATATTTTTTTTATTCTGTAATGTAAAAAACAAAAAAAAAGCATTTAATTACAATGCAAATTTTAATGTTTTAATTAATGTGATGGGTGTGGTTGGAGAGTTGATACAATTTTTCCAACATTTGGCTTGAAATTACTTAATTTTACTCTTAAATCTCCGCGCTCAAAAATATTCAATCTATTCCTCGTTTTTCTAAGCAAGTTATAAATGTCGCTGAGGACTGCTTCAACTAAATAAGAAGAAGGAAAAACCAATAATAACGGTTATGATATTAATAATATTTTCGGATATTTTTGGCGCATATTTTTTAAATTCCAAAATTTGGAAAATCCGTGGCTTTTAAACAAAATGTTTGCTTCAATATCTTCTTTCAATTACACTAATGCTTTTGCTATATTAATATCAATCAGAGAAAGATCACATTAAAACGGCTCTATGAGCCATGCTGGCACATTTAAATTTTCAATATATTTGAACAGAATGTTAAAATCATCTTTCAAATTCTTTAAGTTAGTTGTATACAATAATAAGTCTCCTGATGAAATATTTTCTTTTTCTATAACTGATACCTTCATCAAGTTGTTGAAATAGCAGTATTCTTTCCGGTTCAATGTTGATATGAATAAGTCAATTTTTTAACGGAATCCTAAAATAATTTTTCTGGCTTCGATGAGATTAATATCTTTTCCTTGTAATTTGTTTTTGGTGGCATTAAATAGTACATAAATATCAACCAAATGTGCATATATGTTTTTTGTAATTCATTAATTGTTCCATTATTGAATTAAAAATTTCTATCAAACGTGCCAAACAATTGCACTTGGAGAGCCAGCGGACTTCTTTGTGAAGCAGTAAATTATTATAAGTTTCGTCATTATCATCACTCTACTGTGAGAAAAGGTGACTATTCAAAACGTTAGCTTTAACTGTGTTTATTGCTTTGATTACCATATTTAACACTTCGTGAAGATCCTCTCGCGACCAAATGTTGTCTGCAATGTACAGTGTTGTCACAATGCACAGTGTGAATATTAGAAACTCTATTTTTGAGATACGCTAAGAAACCTCGATATTTCCAATCATGGCTGGTGCACCGTCACAGGAAGCTGCAGTAATATTGATATGAGGAATTTCATATATATCATTAAATGAAATATATCTTCCCTCTTGTGTACGTTTCAAAAGATCTTGCGCATAAAAACTCCTCTATTATTTCGTCCTTAGTACAACTATAATAACGCACATAGACTATTAAAATACAATTCTTTCCAAACGTCGATTCGTCAACTGTACACACAAATTTACTAATCCTTAATTCAATGATTAATTGTTGTTCAATAGATTCGGCCATTTCATCTACACGACGTTGAGCTGTAGTGTTATTTAAGGGCAAACTTTTTAAAAGAGGTTCTGAATTGATTTTCATTATGCTGGATATCACTTCTCTAACTGCTGGTACTATTAAATTTTCAATAATCGTATGAGGGTACCATCCTTTTGCAATTAAATGGAAATATTACATGACGCGCTAAGTCCTTCTTCACAATTTTTGGATGTTGATGGTATCAAAAATGATTTTAATCCGCTCTTTGAACGCATCAAAAATTTATTTTCGAGTATTTTAAAGTACTCTAAATTATTTTCTTGTTTATCAGCGTGCATTCTTATTCAATGACCTTTCATTTTTGATGGTTTCATACTTCTTATTCATACTACATATTTATTAGAAGTTTTTTCAAAATAAGACATAAAGGTAAAGCTTCGTTTGAAGGTGAGGGTTAAAGTCAAATGTTAGATATTGCTTAAACATGACATTATTAATTTCTAGAACATTTTAAATTTAAATGACTTTAAACCACGATTTTAAACCAAGTTTACGGATTTACATGTGAAATCTTATTGAAGTGTCAATAATGTCAATAACAATAATTCACTTATTGACCCCCTGGTCATGATTGACCCCTTAATAAATTTCATTGACTCCTTGGGGGTCCACAATAAGGAACCACTTTGGGAATCGCTATGGTAGAGTAAGTAAAGTATCTCGGCACCCTTAATAATAAATTTCAATTCTCTTATTTACCCGTCCCAAATAGCTATTATCATTTATTTGTACATATATATTTAATTTTTATAGAATATTAAACTAATTATTATTCTACATAATTGAAATAAAATTTAATTATTTTTAAGCTCTACGATTTTTTATTTTTAATATTTAATTAAAAAAAAAAAAATTGAAAAAACCTCTCTAAAAAATAATAATGAACTAGTTTTTGGCCACTTCTGAAAATTCGAGGAAGTTTGATCAATTTTATTATGAGTAATTATTCTTTCCCATAATTTTAATTTATTTTTGGCACTTTACAATTGATTTTTATAGATTTATCTTAGACAACAACCTATTAAAGAAATTTTTTTATTTAATTTTGGTGAGAAAAAAAATCTGTTCATGGGTGGAGTTGCTGCAGTTTGATAAGCAAAATGTTTGTATGTTAAGATGTGGGGTGAAATTTTAAATTGAAATTTTCGCACGTCTCTTTTTAAATATCTATCATTTAAAATAATAATATTGAAAATCAGTTGTGAAATTTTTTTTTTATCAATTTACAGATTAAATGTAATAATGTAACCATAATATTATTATCTCAAGTTACAAAAGCACTCCTCGAGTGAATTTTTACCCAGTATATTATAAATTTTGCCCAATATGAAATATCATTCCTGTAAATTAAAGAAGATATTCTATAAGAAAAAAACATTTATTTCTGCACTCTATTTCATTGGTAAAAAACCAAAAATTAAATTAATTGGACAGTAATTGATTATTTAACACTTTACCATTACTGTGACACGGCGCACAAAAAAACATGGATATTTATGTTCTGCATACAATTTTTTTTACACACTTCGCTCTCCGCATTTGCTTTTCTTTTCTTTTCTATTCAAATTTGACAATGAACACCCAAAGAAATTTCCGTTTTTTCACCTTTTCAACAGATGTTTCTCCACAAGTTGTCGTTAATTAGACCCCGGAAGACAAGTTGTTCATCAACCATAATATTTTCATAAGGAGTCCAGAAATATGGAGCATTGTTTACCCATTGACCAAATTTATCATTCTATAAATTCATAATAGATTGATTTCTTTATTTATTTACACCTATAACAAAAAAGTTCATAGTTCAATAACTGCAAGGCTTTGGAAAAGTTTGAAAAGCAGTTTGATCACACCTACTAAAAAAGTAATCCAATAAAGCTTTCTATAGTTACATCATCAATGTCATTCCAGTTTTCTCCATACACTCGTTTCTCCTCCAAGTTTGTATTATCCACCATAGCGGGAATTAAAACATAACTCAAAAATGCATTTTTGATACTTTGAATTCTTGCAGCAGCATAAGAAGTAATTCCAAGTCGATCTTTGATTACATTTTCTATTGAAGTTTTTCCACTTAACGCTGGAGGTTGTGCTGACCCTTCAACGGATTTGTCTTTTAAGATTGTGATCAAATTTTAGTCAATTTATCACGGCCTACTTAAAATCCATTTTATAATCCATAACGTATCTAACTATAATGCGTTAACGTATACAAATTTAAATGGGTAAAATTTCACTCGAACAAAATTTACATATTGGTTTGAATTCACCCAGGGATCGCTCACGTAATAAGTTGCATAGGTCCTACATTTTTTAAAATTTTCCAAAGAGTGTTATAATTTATAAAGAAGTAACCATTTTTGACAATTAAAAGGAATAAGAAAAAGCTTTGAAATTATGGAATATAAAGGTGCATAAAATTGAATATGGGAGAAATTTTATCCGAGGATAATATTAAGGTTAAGTAAATTAAACTATTAACATACTGTTAGTGTTCTAAATGTAATGATTGTAAATTTCTATAGGATACCTTCTATAAATTACTCTTAGATATTACCATTATTACTTTAATAAGATAATCTAATAATCAGCTGAACTTATTGGGTTTATATATCAAAGAAAATTCCGTAATCTGATTTAAGCAATTAGAATACAATACAAAAATATAGTCAAAAAACATTTAATTCGAATTTACTATCCGAAAAAGTTTTGTAAGAATACTTAAAATTTAACAGACTAAAAAGTAAATGAATCGATTCAATGTATCCAAGAATAATCAGATTGATTATTGCAATCAACTCAATGACAAAAACAATAGCAATGTAATAAATTGTTTTTATTTATTTGTTAAATATTAAATAAAATTAAAATTGTTAATTAATAAGAGCACAAGCTTCTAATTTTGTTTAACATTTAAATTTTATCAAAACTCTAAAATTATAAAATTCATAGAGGAGAAAAGTATTTTGTTAACAGAGTAGGTGGTGGCCATCAGTATAGTTCTTATTGAAAATATTACAACACCCTTATTATTCTCCACATAATTTTAATGAACAAACTCACAGTCAACACAACAAAAACCAAAATTATGTTGTTTAAAGCCATAGAAAAGACGATATCCGTTACATAACAGATGAAGACTTGAACTGGAATGAGCATATAAATGATGTTATAACCAAAACACGTACACGCTGGCGTTTTTAAAAAAAATGGGATTTACAGTTCCTGAAGCTACAAAAATATCTATTTTTTACAGTCTTTTCCATAGCAAAATAACATATGGTATTGGCGTATGGGGCAATACATTTACAAAAAATCTAAATGCTTTACAAATCATTCAAAATAAAGCCATAAAAAATTTATTTATGCTTCATGCTAGAACACCAACTGATACAATACATAAGAATTACAAGATCTTAAAAGTAAAAGACTTTAAGGAAATGATCCAGATTCTACACATTAACAGTATAAGAACAAGCAACATAAAATCGAATACACATCTAGTTACAAATGTAGACATACACAGACATAATACGAGATCAGCCAGCCATCTAAGATTTATCGCCAGTCACAATTTGAAAGGATTAGAACCTATAATTAATACAGTTTCTTTTGCCTTCAACAAATTACCAGATTCTATGAAAAATCTGTGTACTTCAAAATTAAAAATAAATCTAAAAAATTTATACATAGAACAATATTGAGCATTTCAAATTAATTTTAGAATATAATTATTTTAATATATAATTGTCGTTGAATCATTATTTTACCTTGAATTTATAAACTAAACTATCTTTTGTAATTTGTTTTTTTTTTTCATTTTTTTTCTTTAATTCCTATAATATATATTATATTTTGAATATATTGGCTTATATATGTATATATGAAGATATTTTTATATTTGCACCGAACTTGATAATTGTTTTGTTTAATTATTTTGACTATATTTAAGTTTTAATTTATATATGTTACACTCTATATGAGCTTTAAACTCTCATGAGATTTTATGAAATAAATAAATAAATAAATAATTCCTCAGAAAATAGCTAAACTCTATTTTTTATTATTTTCCATGACAAACCACATACAGTAACGAATACCTCCGTGGTTTATACATACTAGTTCAAATCCTGTTTTATAAATAAAAGATATGATACTCTTACACCAGTCTTCTGGTGTAACCTTTCCCTCCCAAATCTTTTTTAAAAGTGAGTGTATTTTATTAACCATTAGTCTCTTCTAAGAAGTTCTGTTGCTAAGCAACAGTACCTGGTGCCTTATTTTTGTTAAATTATTTATAATAATCTCGATTTTCGTAAAACATAAACGCTCCTATTTTTACATGACCTATTTTTTTTTTTTAGTTAGTTATTTTAGGGTATCACTCTCCCAAGGAACTCAGTCCTAGAGCCATTCTATGCGATTGAGAAAATTTATCATATTACAAATTTGTATTTCCGCAATAATATCTATATTAATAGAGAAAAACTCACTTAAATTATACTGGAGACTGACTTTAGCTAATACTCGGCAGCTGCAAAAAAAGCGTTCTATATTTTCTCTCTCATTTTTATTTTTGCAGATTTGATGATGGGAGTTGAACGGAATATTTAGCTTGACAGCGTGACTTCCTCGGCCAGTGACCAATACTAATGGCTACTACTCTTGATATATCAGTACGGAACCTGGCTGCTATCAGTAAGGGACCTGGACAAAAGCTGTTTGGTTTCGTTTGAAAACTCGCACATGTATTTTGTCCACATTTAGTTTGATGTGGCCAGATATTATGATTACATGCGTTCCTTGATGGTTTACATTGGAGTGAATGTCATTCTCAAGGAACCAGTCAAGATTGGAATCTAGTTTGGCCAGTGCATCGGCTCTCTCATTCCTCCTCTATATTATCGTGACCAGGAACTCAAATTAGAGCATTGTGCCACCAACTTAGAATAGATAGTGGCCGAGTTCAAAGCTTTTACATGAGCTTGATTAACCATGAAGATGGCAACTTTTGTTTTGGCGCATTTAACGTATATTTTATCCATTGTGTAGCTACGAAGTTTTAAAATATTTTATTATTACATTAGATTATTCAGCGTTGTTATTTCTCAAATATCCGTAAATGTTCATTGCCTTTTCGTTTCGAATTCATTTTTATTTTCATCTAAATAATTTACCTAGAATTCGTCTTAATCGTACTCATAGTTTTTTTGATTAGCTCTATATAGTTAATATCATAGATATATTTTGTGAATAATAAGTACTATGTTAAATTATCATGCTTTTGGGATTGCGGAGTTTATCAAAGAGTTATTCAAATTAGATTTTAGAATTTCTGATATCCAGGAACGCTTTTATTAGTTTTTATTTCCTTTAAATTGCAGCTGCTTGAAAAATTTAACATTGTAATAGAAAAATATTTATTACTATTAAAAACGAAATTCATAGCTTTCTATATAATAACACGCTCAATATAAAATCATAAAAATAAAAAATAAATCTTACAAATTCAATTTTACACCATGAAAATGTTGTACAATAAAATAAAAGGATGAAATTGAAACATTTTTTAGTGTCCCTTTTTGCTCTGAATTACTTACCACCAATGAATTTATAAAAAAAATAAACAATCCCACAAAATATCTATTCAATATGCAATCGATTGATTCGTTAATTTCATATGAAGTTATCTCTGTCGCAAAAAGAAAACAAAAAAAAAAAATATATAATAAAAAAGGGAGAAAAAAACACAAAAAAAAAAAAGGACCCCGATAAAAATATATAAAACGAATAGATGATAATAAGACATTTATGTAACTTTTAAGACCAGAAAAGATTTGTTGACCATTTGTAACAACAACAACACTAATATAGTATCGAAGTTGTCCTTTATTATAATTTTACGTTTTAGTTTTTTCTTTATTATTTTATTACCTACCATTTTATTCTCACTTACACATAGATATCTATGGATACTCATTGATTCTCATAATATAACCATTATCAATATATATTTTAAATTTTATATTACTACAGACAGCTATGATCATATAAATAGAACGACATATTTACTTTCTTGATGCAGAAACAGAGTGAGTTCTAGTACATAATAAACATAAGCAAGCTGCTTTGGATGATGATTAGCTCACGGGTCCTTTTGCAAGCTTAAATTTTATGGAGGTATCTGTGGCATCTTATTACTAATCTAAAGCTAATGGGTTCGAATTGATTTCACTTTAAGAATAAATTTGTATTAACTAAAAAAAAAAATTTAATATTATAAAATTTTTTGTTACAATGCCACATTTATATGAAGTAATTACATACAAGAAGAATAAGATAATGAGTTATCTACAAACTTAAAAGAAATAAATAAAAATTTACCACACTTCAAAAAAAATATTACTTGGTTCTTGTTAAGTACACATAACATTACCTAAACAAAACAAAATAACACATTACTAGAAAACTGGGTAGGTTATATTGATTTAACTTTGATAGTGATGTCAGAAAGAGGATTATAACACAAGCAGACTAAATTTATTTTATTTTTAAAATTTATTTATAAAAAAAAAAATCATTCGAAAACACAAATCTTAAATTGAAAATTAAATTTATTCTTTTTTTTTCTATAACTGTATTTTAAAATTCATGCATTTTAGCATTCCAAAGTACCTATTTTTGATTTTTTTTTTTTTTTACACTCTACAGTAACAGGTAGAATCACCTTTTCGTGCTTAATTAAGTACGGTACTATAATTTTACACTACAATGTACTGAACGGGAAGAGGAAAATACAGGGGGAAAATCGAGCATTCAATGAATCTTGGACTAAGGATTATTTCTTCGTAAATTGTAAAAATACGTGTTTAATTTGCTCTGTAAATATTAGTGTGGTGAAAGAGTATAATATAAAACGGCACTATATTCAAAAACATGCAGAAAAATATGAAAACTTTACGGGTGAG
This sequence comes from Argyra leucocephala, assembly GCA_963942445.1. NCBI lineage: Eukaryota > Metazoa > Arthropoda > Insecta > Diptera > Dolichopodidae > Argyra > Argyra leucocephala. Next base: position 67,970,171 of record OZ012680.1, read on the forward strand.
CTAAGACAACATAAAATTAATCAAATGAAAAGGTCCTTGTTAGGTCAACAACAAATATTTATAAAAGCTTCTGCTAATGAAGAAGCTGTTACTAAGGCAAGCTATGTTAACAGCAATCTCTTAGCGAAGCGTCTTAAACCTTTTTCGGATGGAAGTCTTATAAAAGAATGCATTGAAACAGCAGCTGATATAATTTTTCCTGAAATAAAAACTTTGTTCACTAATATTAGTTTATTGCGGTATACTGTAGGAAGGCGTATTGATGAAATGGCAGAAAATGTCGAATTCTGAGTAAAAAATCGTGGAAGTACATTTCAATATTTTTCGATTTGCCTTGACGAATCTACTGATATTTCTGATAGCGCACAACTCGCTATTTTTGTACGTGGTGTAGACGCAGATTGAAATATAACTGAAGAACTCTTAGACTTGGTCACTTTGAAAGGAACTACAACAGTTGCGGATATTTTCTCAGCATTAGAGGAAAGTTTAAATAAGTATGAGCTCACACTTTCGAAACTTAGTGGTATTACAACCGATGGGGCCCCATCCATTAGAGGTCATCGTTCTGGCCTAGTTAAACTTCTTTCGGATAAAATAGAACCCGAATTTCAGAATGATTTATTTGTGTGCCACTGTATTTTATATATTGAAAAATTGTTGTGCCAAACAAATTAAAATGAAAAACGTAATGAATATTGTTCTGTCTACTGTTAATTTTATAAGATCTCGGGCTCTTAACCATCGCCAATTTAAAGAATTTTGTTGGATCTTGAAGCAGAGTATGGTGATGTCATTTATTTTAGTGAAGTGCGCTGGTTAAGCAAAGCTAAAGTTTTGCAAAGATTTTACGATCTCTTACCAGAAATTAAATTATTTATGGATATGAAAGGAAAACCTGTTGATGAATTTGAGAACGAAAGATGGACTACTGATCTTGCATTTTTAGTTGATATTACAAATCATTTTTCATCTTTAAATACAAGCATGCAAGGTAAAAATTTAATAATATCGGCGTTTATTACAAATATAAAATCATTCGTAGCGAAACTTGCACTTTGGGGTAACCAATTGGATGAAAATAATGCTTTTAATTTCCCAAATCTGCAATGTTGTTCAATAACTGATCTTAAAATATACGCACGAGTAATTAACGATTTAAAAATTGAATTCGACGACAGATTTACTGAATTCCTTGCCAAAGAAAAGGACATACGTATTTTTACCTCTCCATTCGCAATAAATATTGAAAATGTTCCACGTGAATTACAAATGGAAATTTTAAGACTTGCAATCCAACTCTGATCTAAAAGATATCTTTCAAGAAAGTGATGTTATTGATTTTTATAAAAAATACGTGAATGCAGACAAATTTCCAATGATGAGAAAATTTGCATGCCGAATTTTATCTCTATTTTTCACGACATATGTCTGCGAACAATTTTTTTCTTTGATAAAGCTGACAAAAGCAAAACAGAGAAGCACTTTAACAGATATTCATTAAAAAATTCATTGCGATTGGCTGTTGCAAACATTATACCTGATATCAAATATATAATGAATAAACACCAATTCCACAAATCACATTAAATTTATTTATTTTTTGTATATTTTTAATTATTGTATTTTGTACTAACAAATAAAATCTAAAATGAACTATTTTGTATTCAACTTATATACATTTTTTTATTATATACTTATTTTAGTTGTCATATCATTTCCTGTAGCCCATTGGTTTATCCAAGTTATAAAAATTGCCCTAATACCAAAAAAGTTTGCACAGGACTGTCTTAAATTAATTAGTATATAATATTAATCTTAATCTAAACCACTTTCTTTTATCTTTTTATTAAATCAAATATAAATATTCTCTATACTTCAGATCATGTTACTATTAGATTTAATAATAGATTTAATAATAAAATTGAACTTCACATTATAAATAATTGAATAAGATTATAATTATAACAAAATTTATATTTTACTCGTTTCAAATAATAAAGAAAAAAAAAAATTCTACCTAATTAAAAAGGTATTTTGTACAAGTTACTGGCAATATGACAGAAAAAAGGTTACAATATCAAAACAGTTAAAACTCTGTACTATCTATAGATACGATGAACTTAATAAACATTAAAATGGTAAAAATATTTATTCCCTCCCCCCTCCTCCCTCCCCCCTTTTTTTTACATCTGTTTTAATATAAGACAACATTTCCTTTCATTTTGGGTATATATACCATCTAGTATATTACTAAAGTGTTAGTTACTTTGTCGCATAGTTCAGCTAATTATTCTTTAATGGACTGCTAAAAATCATGCTCTGCTAAGTAATGCATGTATGTATCTTAATACAACCCTAAGTCCCCGTAGTTCTTTAGGTTTATAAGTGTAGTATTGAGTATTTTTTTCTTTTAGCATTTTAATTATATTTCTATAGCTTGCAATATGGTTTGGTTGAATTTGCACTTCCTTAATATTTAATATTTTTTTAGGTCGTATTGATATTTCCCTACATCATTCAGAGTTTTCAGTCAGTGTTTCCAGTAATTTAATTTCTTTTACGTATATTGGAGTAGGCTTTGGAACTTTTGAACCTTCAGTTTTGTTCTCAGGTTCTTTTGTTTCTGTATTATGAATAATTCCCATTTCATCATTGTCTTCGTCATGTGACTTAGGTATGTTGAAAGAATTTGACGAAGTAGTTATAGTAGGTTGATTTAGCCAATATGCTTTCGATTTCAATATATTTTGATTTAAACTTTTTTTTATATTTCGAGATGGAGTTGTCAATTTTTCAGGAGATCTTCGATTCCTTTTTAGTGGCAATTTTTCGTTTTCACCTACCTACCGATGTTATGACAGTTGTTGTTGTTGTCGTTGATGGTATAAATGTACTAGGTGCGTAGATTAAAGTTGGCCTCACCATTTTGGTATAATATAACCATCACGATATTTTAAGGTTATTCCCCATTTACGGCCACATAGGCGCTTACTTGTCCATATTGCTTGTCTTTGTTCAGAGCATTATCTAGTACGATTCCGAGGTATTTAATCTCTTTGAAAAGTCAATGTTACACCATTTAAAGATAAGTTATAATTCAACGGAAGATTTTGCTATATGTATTAACATCATTGATGTGTTTGAATACTCTATATCATTTACAATATTTTCTTATAAACCGAAACTGTTCTTCTCACATTGTTGTTTCAGGCCTATAGAGTATACTGAGAAGTATGAAAGTTCAAATATTGAGTTGACCACTATTATACATTCCCTTTCATTGTAGATTATTAATTTTCGAATTTTCGAATTGTGCTTAACAAATTTTTAAATTTTTATTATATTTTTATCCTAGTTTTATGATCATAGTTGTATATTTTGTATTGTTTGACTCAAATCAAGTATGATAATATCCTTAAAATGAAAATTTTCAACACTTATTTTTCTAACGTATCGTATTAAACCGAACCTCTGAATTTATAGTGTCAGTTACATTACTTTTTTGTTATTTTTATTTTTATTTTTAACTTTTCATTTTTTTTTTTTTTTTTTTTTATAATTCGAAATCCTTCTTAAGAAAATTTTTTGGTTAGTTTTTTTAGTATAAAATTTATTACAGAAATAATATACATACATAGTATAGTGTACGTATACATAAGATAATACTGTAAAATGTTGATAAAAAAAATTAAACAAAAAAATGAACACAAAAACTAAAATAATAATAAATATTTTATTTATTTTAATGTTCTTTATGAATTATCCAATTTTAATATACTGCAGGGTTGTAAATAAACTAAAGTATTTCTTAAGGATATATTTTCAAATAAGAAAAATAAGAAAATAGAAAAAAAATAAATAGAAAAAATACAACAACAAGTACAAGGAAGTTAATAAATTGTAAAGAGAAATTATGGGTATATAGTGCGGAATATATCCTTAAAGCTTCATTTACTTATATATATTATATAGAATTGTTATTTTAGTTAGAGATTTTATTTTTTTATTTCCTACTGACTACTTTTCTGCAATTAAGAGATCAGAAAATCTTTATTGTGGTTTTGAACTCTTATATTATTTTTTCTAGTGGAAAATAAGTTATTTAAAAAAAAAAAAATTAAACTGACTTTGAGCTCAATTTTTAGATGATGCTTTTTTTTTCTTTATATTTTCATGCATGCTAGGGTCATAATAAAAATATGGATATAAGTTTGTGTGTGTTTCTTTTTTAACAAAAATATATGTATAAATTAAAGTGTCAAATTTCAATAATTCAAGCCTTATTAAAAAAAGAGCACAAAATTTATTGAAGCTAAATTTTACGATTAGACTTTTGAAATTTTTTTTATTACTATATATATATGGTACATTATTATCACAAAGTATATAATGTATATAAAAAACAATTTTTCAAAATTTTTTGAACTTAAAAAAAAATGCTGTGAAAGCATGATTTTAGTTTTTTTTTAAATAATATATTTTAATAAAATTCCTTTTCCGAAAGATATCGATTGGTATAAATTAATAAGAATTTCTGCACTATAAATATAAATTTTAATGTAATTTATTCAATTCAGATTAAACTTAAATTTGGAAACATTTCTTTTTAAAACTTTTATAACTTATGTTAACTAAATAAATAAAAAAGAAAAACTGAATCATCGAAGATACTCACTATGTAATGGGTATACCATTGAAAATTTCAATTCAGTATTTTAAGTTCAAACACACAAAAAAGCTAAAATTGCACATATAAAAATACATTAAGAAGATTATTGTTCAATTGAGTGAAAATATTTAAGGACTTTTTTATCCTTTTTTATTTATTATTTTTTATAACTGTATTCTAAAATGCAATTTTTATCCCAAAACAAAAAAAAATAATAATAATTTTTTATTAAATCGTTTAATTTCACAAAATTTTAAATTAAAATCTTTGTGTTTTTTTTCTATTCGAATTTAATCTTAAATTTGTTAAAAATATAAAATAAAATAATAAGTCTTTAATGGTTGTTGAAATTTAAACTTTTTTTTTCATAGTTTCTGTTCGACTGCTGTTATATCATTCTCTACTACTTATCACATATCTGTATAATATATTTTTTTTAATAATGTGTGTTAAACTCTTGCAGTCTCTATATAGTACTGTGCTGTGTGTGATTTGTGTTGGATTGAATAGTACTTGCATTAAATGAGTATCAAAAATTCATCGCTCTTTTAATTAATTAGTTTTTTTTGGTTAATTATTCTAGGCTTCTACAAAGTTTGTCATTTCTGCCCAAACTAAAAAAGCTTCACTCTCACCACTATACGATCATCTTTTGTCATCATCATTGTCAAAGAGAAGATTATTTTTTAAGTACAATGGTAAGCAAACTACACAAAGACAAATTGAATCTGGTGTTCCTCAGGGCAGTGTCCTAGGACCATTAATATACCTAATTTTCACTTTGTAACATCGTCGAGTATTCACACTGCAACTTTCTTCGTTCACACAGCTGTCCTGGCATTGCATTCTAATTCACGTTAAACTTCCGCAAAACTTCAGAATAGATCAATTCCAAATCACTCTATGTTACTTTTACTTAAAAGAAAGTTGAAAAATATTTTTATCCCCTAGAGACTCACCCAATTTTATTTGCGCCTCAACTAATTATTAACGAAGCAACAAGCGAGCGTAGACTAAAACGTTTCAAATCACTGGATTTAAAAACTTTTTAGAATTACCTGAGTGTCCAAAAATAACAAAAAATTTTTTTAGGCTAAGAGTCCTTGAAAAAAAAATATTGTCCAAAATGAAAAAAAGATCACGTTGTACAATATTTTTTTTTTATTTTTTATGGAAGTGGCCATAATATGTCAGGGCGCACATGTAAGCTTTCAGCCTTCTATACCCTCCTCTACCCCTCAACTTAGTCCACCCTTTTGATAAACCAATAGGTTTGAGGGTTTTATCCTGCAGAAATTTTCTGAGGTTATTTAGTGCGTTTCCAACAGCCTGAGTCACAGCCTTGTAAGAGCTAGGCATTCTCCTACAACATGTCTGGAGATTTCTTCCTCTTCCAGACATTTGATTTACAAACTGTCCTCGGGGTCGAGATTACAAAGACCTGTGTTGCCACAGGAGAGGTATGCAATAATTGGCTCTCCGCAGAATTCCTAGAGCCTGTCTCCGTAGAGGGTGGATTTGTCTGAGTTTAACTGACTTACCACCTGGGGTACAAACGTTAGTTTTGTTCATTGTATGTTTTTTGTTAGACATCTTAGTTTTACTTGTTTGGCTAGCTCCATGTCGTTAACCCTAGAAAGATAACCTTAGTTCATTCTACGTTAAACATAATCATGAGTAAAATTTACTCATCAAATCGAAAGACCGTATTTTGTTTGGCATATACATTGCAAAAGGACATCTACTCTTAAAACCCACGAGCTGCTCGTCAATTGTACAATAAGTTCCAAGTTTCTATAGAGTTTTACAACGACTAATCAACCAATCCTATATTTCAGATAAGGCAGCAAATTTATTTTGTTCTCTACGGAGGGTTCTTTAGTTTGGGTGGTCATAGAGTCTGTAACAATTGGTGATTAATTTAAATATCTGATGGGAAATTTTTACATGCAAAATGTTTGAACTTTTTTTAAGTCAAATAAAATTTCAACAGATGATTGCTTTTCAGATCTGCTTTATAATTGCGTATATTGCAATCCAAAATACGGTTCAACCTCACATTCATCTATACACAGGTATACTTATATTAGTTATATTTGTTTTGCAACCGAAAGTGAAACTGAATTAAACAAAGAATGCACACTTACGAAAGTACAGTAGGTATCTATATAGAAATTATTATTCTATAATAGAGATACAATATTTTCATATAGCTATGAGAGTAAGTAAATTTTACTTAGGTTATCTTTCTAGGGTTAAATAGTTGATAGAATTCGCCGTTATATCTTCTCCTTCAAACTCTAAACTTTAAACTTTTTCAAAAGTTTACGATTCAAATTCATATAGCAGTATTGGAAGGATGAACTTTTTCTACAGTATTGTGATTTGGTATTTCGAGATAGGAGCTTTGAATCCAGTTGTTGTTTAGACAAAGTAGCAGCAGCTTACAAGTGTAATTCTTCATCTTATTTCAACGTTGATGTAGTTTTTACAATTAATGTTAGTTCCAAGGTTAGCAAACTCCTGGTCTACATTGATGATGTTGTGAGGCCCGCTTATTTGTCAAGAGTATATACTTTTCTTTTTTAATTTAAATTACGTTACTAGCTTGGTAACCCTCCATAAATGACGGAAGCAAAATAAATTCTAGCATTTCTTTCCTTCATTAGAGTTTTCATTTGAAGTTTAAGAAAAATACGTATTTGCTTACTAATTTATCATACGTTTATTTTTGAATTATAACGCTTTTAATTACCATATAAACATAATATTTGTAGTAAGGTGCAAAATTTTCTATTCCCTAAGGGTCATTTACTCGATCATTTTAGCGACATCCTTTTTGCCAACATTGAAAATTTATCGTATAATTCAGAATTAAGTTAATCCTGTTAACATTCAATAGCATTCGCTGTGTAAGCTTAGCGTCAAAGCTTATAGCGAACAAATAATATTTTATAATGAGCCACAACTTTGAACGAAAACAATTTTAAAAACAAAAATAAATAAAATTGTAAATATAAAAAAACAATAATATTGTAGGTACACACAATATTTATTTTGATATATAAAATAAAAACTTGTGTTGGAGAAAAAATTGATACAAAAAAATTTACTGCAAATAAATAGGTATTTACAAAACTGTTCATAACTTTGGTACCATTGATCGGTTATTTAAAATTTCATTTCATTTCAAAAAATTCATCTCGAACTATCGAACTGTTCACGTTAAAATTCATACTTAATTATTATTTATAACATACATTAAAAAGAAGAACAACAATCAATATGTTTTAACCGATACCTATATATATACCTACTTACTATATTAAAAAAAATTATCACTCTCTAAGTCTCTACAACAAACATTTCTACACACTTGAAGAAAACAAATATACCTAAAAATTAAAAATTTACAAAGATAAGAAATAAAAAATAATAGTACAAAATTTCAGTTAATTTCTTTAAAAATGTATAGGTAGTTATTATTTTGATGTGTAAATTAGCAGAACTAAAACCTAACTCCATAATATATACTAAATATTATATACGATCATAAATTTATATATCATATAGATATATATATATATATATATATATATATTAAAAAAATAACAATAAACAAAAAATATTAAAAATAAATAACAATTTTAACTCATCATTGCATCACATTTCTGGCTAGAGTATATATATACCTATAGTACTATACAGGCTATGCATACCGTAGCAAAACTATGATGCTATGATCATTATCATAACAACAAAAAAAAAAAAAAACAAAAAAAAAATATGAAACACATATGCATATTGTGTATAATTTTACGTAATAAGAATAACCTTTAAGTGCATTATGTTTTTTTTTGTGTTAAATGCTGTTTGCCTTTTGATTATTATACCATATTAAACTATTAGTCAAATTTCTATTAGTCCTTCTTATTATAAATCAAAAAAATTGTTTGTTTTTTTTATATTATTATTATTATTTTTTATTTTTCCTTATTATTTGCGAAGAAGACTAACATTAAATTAAAAAAATATATTTCATGCAATGGTATTTTTTCCTGCAAAGGTTCAGCATGGTAGACAGGGGTTAAAAAAAATGTACCAAAACAATTTGTGTACATATTGCAATTTGTATATGTATTGGAGTATTCCGTCGGACTTACAAACATCCAGATAAATACAGAATAATATATATGTAATTATCCTCAATATTCAAAATCAATAAATAACAAAAATAATTTTTATAAACTTTTTTATTCATTTCATTCAACACCAAGCATTTCTATTAAAGATACAGATACAGGCTAATAAATATAAAGAACCAAATTTTCTATAGCACTATAAACAATTAAAAATTGAATAACATTTGACATATCAAAATACTTTGAATATATTTTCTTCCTTATTGACTATATCCTTAGTTCAATTATTTTTAATACACTCTCAGTTAAAGCCTTTTTTTTCAAGTATGTGCAGTAATTTAAGAAATTCTGAAATAATAAATTATAATCTACCAACCAATAATATTATATACAAACCATCTTTCCAAAGTCCCATAACTAATTGTAACTTATTAAATTAACATTCATTTTGTTACTTAATTACTCGTATAATTTTTATTATCCTGCAACACAAGTAAACAAACAAAAATGAGAGCAACAAAATTATTTAATCCTTTTTATTTTTTGTTTGAATTATTATACAAAGGTGTACGATGATTAAGGTAAAAAGATAATAATGGAATGAATGGAAAAAAATATGAGATGATTTTTAAAATAAGACAAAATCAACACTGGTATTAATTAGAATTTACTTATTTATTCAACTAATTAAGCTCATTATAGGTACCGAAACAAAAATAAGTTTATAATAAAGTGAGGTTTGCGCGTGGACTGATTTCTGAAAAAAAATATGATTAGTTAAAATAATTTGGTACGAATTAATTGGCATTGACTATATCTGATTATATAAATTAATTAAAACAAAAAAAAACAAGACAAAAATCGAATTATCAGAATATTATTATCGATATATCGATTTATAAAAATAGCTTTGTTAAAATATTACGGTATTACGATATTACAGCAAACAAACTTACCGGTAAAACAGCAAATTTAGAAAATATATTTTTTACCTCACCCAGACCATGTTCACAAATTCCAATAATTGAAATTTATTTATTTTATTAACAAATAATTCAAAAGTATAAATTCAATTGCGCAGTAGCATTGAGTAAATATAATATTGTACATGGAGAATCATAAACCGAAATTCAGCATCGGTTATCTACTTCTATAGTTTTTATGTTGTCTTAGGTTTCTATACTATTATCTTTGTTTAACATAATTTTTTATAATTATTCCACAGGGTTTTACTATGTATTGTTCAATCCCTCAAAATTTTTTTTCGCTATAAAAACTAATTTTTTAACTTCCTCTTTAGAGTTCTTCGTACAGGCTTCATACATGTAAATCATCCGAATATCTCCTTTATTATTTCAAATTCATTATGAATTATGAGTTGTCATTTTTCTTAAGCTATATTTTATCATCCATTCATGTTTCCTATTGTTGTTCACTACAATAGCTGTGATATTTCAATTATTTCCGTTAGCCTCCATACAAAATCATCAATCATTTCAAGGTTAGTCCAAATATCGGGATTTTCTAATTTTTCATACTTTAAAATTATTTTGTGAAGATTGAAATTTTCTAAATTTGGCTTAATGTTTGCGCTTACAAAAAACAGTTATGCATTAGTTCTGTACATAGACATAAATATTTTACGTCTACGAGGTACCTACGAGACACTTACGTCTACGAATACCTAATCACAGCTGAAATATGTGACATCATCATAGTAGAATAGCAAAACGAATACACTGAGAGAAAAATGCAAATGTAATTTTAACATTGAACAATGTAAAATATTGAAAATGTAAATTTTCATTTGAAACTTTTATTTTACGTTTTTTGTAGTTAAAATATCAATATTCAATGTTAATTTGACATCTCCATTTTAAAATAACCCATGCACACGTTAATTTTACTATCATTTCATTTATTTTAACATTGTTTTAAATATTTTGTTGATTCTACTGTAATTTTTAATGTTTAATTGATTAGTCATTGATGTATATTTCTACATTGTGAAATTGTATTTGGTGAATAGTTAATAAAATGTAAAATTAAATACAAAAACTTTTGAAAATACATTGAAAAAATTTTAGTCCAACATGTATTAGAATGTGATAAATACAATGAATTACTCTTTTCAGATGTGTTTAAACATGTTTTAAATGTGAATTTTGCAATACTATCAAAAAATGGTAATTCTACATTACTATGATATAATTAAACAAGGTATTGTATAAATATTGCATTGATACATTGTGAAAATAACATTGCTCGTATGATCTTTTAAATCGTTCTCAATAAAATTTGTATTTCCTTGCATCCTACAGTATCAACACAAACTTTGTGGTGTTCGTGTCAAGAGTTAATTATTTTGTGAATTGTGAAAAAATATAGTTTGATTTTAAAATAACGAAAAAAAATGAACAGAATGTATTTCAATTCTGCACTTAATGCTTTTACGATTTCAATTTGAGACATTTTTTTTCTCTTCCAAGTGTATTAAATTTAACCTTGGATAATATTAGATCTTTTCAGGAAAATCAAAATATAAAAAATTTTGTATATGATGAAATTTTTAAGCAAAAACTGAGCAAGTTGCCTTACAATTACGTTATTCCATACTTATGACATACCGAATTTACTTAATGAAATTATTTTTTTTATTAGTTTTAAGATTAAGATTTTGTTATTTAATATTGAAACATATTAATTAAAAATAATAAAATTAATAAATAATATTTTAAAGAAACATATATAATTTATTTTTTTTATATAAATATATTAAAACCAATGCATTTTCATTCAAGAATTATTATAGATAATACTCTCGTTATAATGAAGGGAATTTCAGTAAAATTGGAATTTTTTAACTAAATTATACTGTAAAATTTTCCTTTTATTAACATTTTTTGTGAAAGAAATAATTTTGCATTTGTAAGCTAAATTTATTGCTTTCCTAAAAAATGTAAATCAGAAAAAGATTTCTAAAACCGTATACTTAAATGGTTTGATTCTGGATATATGCCTTTTTTGACACGGGCGTAAAGTAAAATTAACAAATTTTCACAGTATGAATATGGTGGGCCGATGTTAATATTACAATTAAAATAGGTAGAATGTTATTTCAGCACTGTTACATTATCTTTTTGTAAAAGTAAAGTTAACAGTTTTTCTTAGTAAAAACAACATTTATAAATATAATTCAACCATTAAAATTTGTAAAATTCAATTAAGCCATAGTTATATTTAACAATTTTTTTGGTAGAATGAAAACTGCATCAATGTAAATTTAAAAATAAAAATTTGTTAAAAGTACATTGTTAATCGATTGGCATAAATTTACATTGTACGGTAATAAATTTACAAAAAACGTTAACAAAGCCAAATCAAGTTGAAAAATTGTAGAAACTACATTGTTTCTTAACAATTTACATTGAAATTTCTCTGTGTGTAGAAAAGTAAAAAAAAGTCACTCAATGTACAACAGCAAATTATAGTTGAACAACATCCTAACGTCCGTCCAAAGTTTTTACAACCTTTACAACTTTTATCGAATACAATTATCTGGATGCATATCTTGAATTTTGATTTGCTGAAGTGTTTATAAGTCAAATAGGACAAATACTCCTGTATTTACCTTTTGTCGGTGGTTGAATGTACCTTTAAAAGTTCTGGAAATGTAGCAATGTATAAAACTTCTTTACATTATACAAATACACAATCAGATCATATTATATCTTCATGAAATACGATATTGATGCGAACCATTCATAAAAATAAACGATTTTGCCAGCAAATATAAAATCACATAAAGGTGGAGTAATTACGCAACATTGTACTATTATGTAACAAAACAAGCAGTTGCTATTATATCTATGACGTATTCATATTACAACCAAACAAGATTAGTTGTTGATAAATGTAGAGAAATTATTGTGTATATATTTTATCCGACTAAGAACGAATCGTTGGCCATCAGTGACAATATTTCACAATATGGTTGATATTGGTGAGCTTCAAGTAACATATCATATTTTTGTGGATTGTTAAATTCAATAGTCGTCAAATTCAAACGACGATTAGAAGTCAATTCATATATAAAATAAAAAAAAGCTTCAAAAATAAAATATTATAAAATCAAAGTAAGTAGTAAAAACATTTTCTATAAAATTGTATACAGAGTGTATAGACCTACGTCTATTTCGCCAATCCTATTGAAGGGGTATTTCAAAACAGGCGTATATCTCGATCCAAATTCTTATCATCCTTATCCAAATCCTTTAAAATTGGTAAACTTATACTATTTTTTGAACTGGGAAGGAGGTTTCAGTTCGCTAGTTTTTCTGGAATTTTGTTTTTGTTATTTGAAAATATAAAAGTTACACGGGTGCCTCGTCAAAAACACAAGGATATTGTTCAACGTCTTTGCGACGATACATACTTTTTATTGTCGTTACATTGGTAGCGTTCAGTGAAGTTAACCGATGGATTTGAAATCCATGAATCTGCTCACTGAACGATGTGGTAAATGTACCGGTTAATGTATCGCGGTTAATGAAAATGGATCTGAAAAAAATTTAAATACATTTCATGGATCTCACTTTTTATATGTAAAAACAACAACAACAACTTTTATGTTGAGTGTTGTGACATCTACTGTAATTTATATTTTTTTTTTTATGAAAGTTGTTCAATTTAAATCGCCATTATTTTTTGAATTAGTGTGAAAATTTAAATTCTTAAGGAAGATTTATGTAAATAAAACTTAAATTAAGAGTTATTAAAAATAAATTATATCTATGATAATAAATATTATTCCATTCAAATTTAATTTATTTTTAAAAGTACTTTGTATTTTCCGGTGGTAGCGCTAGTACTGCGGTAAATATTTGTGGTGAATTGCGTTCAGTGGCCAGATATATGGTATGGATTCCAAATCTACCGGTTAATGCTACTGAACCCACCCATTGTCTTATCATTTATATTAGTCAAAAAACAAGCCTTCATATGTGTCAGATAACCTTTGTATGGCTTCGTATACTATCAGGCTAGTATATTAAATTTTTTTTCCGAATATTATATTGAGTATTATTTTCTCCTAAAATTACAATATCAATTGAACATGAGTTTTTTCCCCGATTTCTTTTTTGTTCTTATATTTTCTTATATTACTTTTTGATTTTCTGTTTTATAGAAAGAGTGGAAATAGAGAGAGAGAGTAGAGCTAGACTACACACTACAGTAACACTTAAGGTCATTCCACAATGCTGGCGTTGGCTTATAACTTTAACTTTAAAAAAGTTTGACGCTAGTGCTTTTATTAATTCATTCTATAAATGCTGGCGTTGGCTTTGACTATTATTTCATTTTGTTTGCAATTTGCTTTTCACTGTTCGGCTAAGAAAAATGTTTATGGATTATGTGAATGATGATTTTAGAAATTAAGAAATTTAATTTAATTGGAATAATATTTTATAATTTTATGAATTTGATAAGTTTTTTAACAATAAATATAATACATATTAATAAATTCATTCATTAATTTAAAACAAAAATATATATATATAACATTAAAATCAGTTTTAATTTAGTATAATACCTAAAATAAAAAACTTATGATTAATGATATAATAAAAAAAAATTAATTATTTATGATGTTGGATTTAAATTTAGACCTCAAAATTTTTGATGATGTTTGATTAAAAAGCCATCCTGACCATAAGCTTCGTTAGATTCATTTACTATTCCAATTGAATCATCTAAAAATATATCTTGTTCAGTTATTTCTGTTTCATATGAAACATTATTGTAATAGTCCTAAAAAAAATAATTTGTATTGTCTAACAATAACCAAATTATAATGAATGCATTATAATCATCAAAAAATTTTTTTAGCCGAAATATTAATAATATTAATTTTTTTGCATTTTACATTTTTAAAAAAAAGAGGCATTCCAATTTATCTCGTCCCAAATTCTTATCATCCTTATGCAAATCCTTTAAAATTGGTAAACTTATACTATTTTTTGAACTGAGAAGGAGGTTTTAGCTTCTTAGTCCTTCTAGAATTTTTCTATTTTGTTATTTGAAAACATAAAAGTTACACGAGTGCCTCGTCAAAAACACAAGGATATTGTTTAACGTCTTTGCGACGATACATACTTTTTTGAACTGATGGATTTGAAATCCACAGATCCATGAATCTGCTCACTGAACGATGTGTGGCCAGCATTTTTTTTCTTTTGCTCCACTAGTTGAAGGCAAATTTCTCTTAGCATTTTCTTTCCGGAAGCGGTCCCGTAAAGTTTTCCACCTATTTTTTGCTGAAATATACATTTAACATTTTGATTATTCATTATGTATTAATTTTTTCATTTTTACCATCAAATCCCAGTTTTGTGCCGATTTGTCTCCAAATTTCATCTTTTGTATTAATTCTCCGATAGCCTGGATATCTCAAGTTACAATTAATTTCTCTAATATACTCATTTTTAGTTTCTCTTATAAATCAATTTTTTTTTAAACCAATTTAATTTTAAAAATTCAAAAACGACCACCCGAAAAAGAAATGTCAATTCAATACATTCAAAATAGTTCAATGTTCAGCGTTCAGCTTTGAACATTGCTCAACTTCAACTTTAAAAAATTTTGACGTTTAAAGTCAACGCTTACATTGTAGAAAGTTACGTTAGTTTTCATAGTTTTAAAGTTCAAATTGTGCACTTTCATATTGGTAAGTTAAATTTAGTTCAAACTTTGGCAAAAAAGAAAAATCTACATTTGATTTACACATAAGTTGGATATTATTTTTACTTAAATTTTTTAATCAACCGGACTGTAAAACAATATACAAGAAAATGGATTGCCACATTAAGTCGTATGAAATTTACATATTTTTGATTCTGTGGCCGTTGGATATTTTGATACTGTTATGAAACCTAAAAAGCTAAATATTTATTTTTACACAATTCTTAACCAAACTATGAGTATTTTAAACAGACCTCAACAAAATACTAACGAACAATTTGCTTATATTTCAATTATATAATTATTCCTTTTTACTTATCTTAATAAACAAGGGATTTTTCTATTCAGCTACGTCAACTTTTGGTGTAGAAATTTTATATTATTTTGTTTTTTCTAACTGAAATAAAATTTAAGGTTTCTTTTAAAACAATTCACTCCAATCTTTACACTTATAAAAATATAGAATTTTTATTTTTCTTAATATTATGCATAATTACTAAAAAAGCACTAGGACATTGGTTTTGTTTAAAATAGCTAGGTACCATAACACTTATCTTTACCGTACTATAGAAATTATATTATATTACCTGAATAATTTAAAAATCAGGACATATAAAAATGTTCACAGAAATTTCAGGATAAAAATAAAAGTTTTTCTAAATTAAAGAAAAAAAACAATAAAATAAAAATCGGGACGTTCTATAAAAATTGTAAAAAATTCATCAATTATTGTTATTAGTTAGTAACTTTTATGTTACTAGTTGCAATCTAAAATAAATTAGCCAGAAATGTTCTAGTTTTTTAAGGTTCATTCATGATACCATGATGATGAAAACTTTTAACAAGTTATCTAAAAGTAAAAATTAAAATACGTCTCTGTTTTGGTATCAAATTAAGTGGGAGCATGTCATATGCCCGTATTTCATTTGACTTTGGATATGCTGGATATATATGATAAATATTACACACATATTATCTTATATTTTTCCAAGTCGCCTATTTGGGTTTCGAGAGTGCTTATGTTATATGTAGCAGGATTTGTGCAGCCATTTTATTTGATACCACGTTTGAATATAAAAAAATTAAATATCTTCTTTATACAGCAGTAGGAAAAAATATTTTATTTGCCTAACGTATCTCAACAGAAGGTATTTCTTTTTCCAGAATATATAATCAAACCATTTTTATGCCTAACCTAATGTTATAAACAAACAAAATGATTAAATTCGAAATTCGTTTTGGTATTTTGTTAAACAACAACAAGTTAAAAAAATTTCGAAACATAAAAGTACGGATAACATCGAAATTTCTTGAAAACACGTAAATACAATAAACAAAAATGTACATGAATGAAATTCAAATAATAATTTTTCTTAATTTAGTGAATCGTAATAACAGTGAAAAATCTTGGATTACATCTTGATTTGCGCCTTAATTGAAAGCATCACGTTAAGCTAAAAATATTACAAATCAAGCAAAAAACAAGAAATATGTATTGATTAATAGGAAGACAGTCGACAGACTCCAAACTCCAAATATATAAGATTTTAATTAAGCCCATCTGGATTTATGGAAGCCAACTTTGGGGCTTGCTGATTTTGCAGTTGTATCAAAACAAGTTCTTCAGAATTGTCACGAATGTATTTCGCTATGATTCAAATGAAGATATCCACCGAATTCAAAAACCATTACTGAAGTCATTAGAAATTATGCTATCAAACAAAAAAACAGATTAATTAATCAAAGCTATGTAAAGCCGATCGACCTCTTAAACAGGTCGACATCAGGTGACATAAGAAAGCTGAAAAACTAATAATTATATTTTTAAAACAATTAAATTCTTACTATGATTCAAAATTTTATTCTAGAATATACAATTAAAGACGTTACATAGAACTACCCAAAAATAAGTTCAAGAAAACTTAAAATAAAAATTATGTGTGTTGTACCCACCTACCAACCATATCAAATAGATTAAAAATAAAAAATAAAAATGTTTTCATAGTGAAGAAATTGCAGTTCAAATTTTCAACATAAAATATTTTTTAAATTTTTAATTTTAAAACAAAAATATCAACATAAATCACAATTTTTGTATACTTTTTTTTATGATTTTTCTATTCTTGTTGTTGTTTTTATTTTGTCTACATTTCTTTAACTTCATAAATCAACCAGTGTACCCTCTATAATAAAATTAATTACTAAAATCAGTTTATAATGTTTCTAAAAAAAAATTTAAACCATGAAAACTGCCACAATAACAAAAAAAAATGTTTACTTGTGTATTAGACTATGGTATAGAAAAATGATAGAAAGGATAACACGCTACAGGACAGGACATTTATTTCATAATACGAGTTCTTTGTGTTCGTTGAAGTAATTATAATGATATATGATCACTTATGAGTAGGTTAGTAAAGATTAACAATAATTTATTTGAATAATTATTTTAAATTTTCAGTACAATAATAACTTATTATAATGGTATAAGATTAATATACATACATACATACATTCATAAGTACTTATGTATGAAATAATATTACGTAAATATTTCATTTACTTGTTTTGTAAAATAATTTATTAAACACTGTGTGAATGCATTAAGTAAAAGAATGACTTTTTGAATTTTAAAGTTTTTTTTTTTATTTTAATTGAATGAATAATTAAATATCAGAGAATAATTAAATAAACGAGTAAGGAGAGGATGTATAAGGAGTAAATAAATATCTTATTAAAATAAAAATGCTAAAATAAATATCAATAATCAAAATTAGTTTTTATTTTTTTATGATGGTTTTCTGTTTTTGAAACAACAAAAAAAATTACAACTGAATAAAAACGACTGTTTGTCTGGACGTTCAGTATAGTCAAATATGTGAAATAAAAACAAATAAAATTATATATATCTGTGGCAATATGTAATAACCACTTAAGTGAATTTTGTCAATTGTTCAGGAAACGTAAAACAACTTTTTAATCATTTCTGAAAAATTTTTTGACATTTTGAACGGGATTTGTGTCATACAAAATGAGCAATGGAATAATACTCAACTAAAAACAGAATAAAATTTTTAAAAAGTAAAATTTTAAAATAAAAAAAATTAATTTAAATGAAATAAGTCTATAATAAGTGTTTATTATAAAATTATTTTTTCATCATTTTGCAGTTAAGTACAATATAAGTTCTTATGTGAAAATCATTTTGATAGAAAATACAAACATAAGTGGTTTTTCTACACAAAAATTAAAGTAAAAATATAATTTTATCACAAATAAGTTGTTATTTTAAATTCATTTTTCAATTTATAATAATGAAATATTCAATTCAGAAGTATTTTTGATACAAAACACAAAAAATATAACATAATTTAAAAAAAAAAAAATAGTAATTCATTTCTCCATAAACTTTTGTTTAATAGGTATAAAATAAATGTAGGTTATTAAAATAACTAGTGTGTTAATTTATTTCTTAATCGTCGTTATTATCACCAAAATCTGGCTATATATTTGAAGTGCTCTGATTCACTTCTTAAGTTTGGTAAAAATTATGATGATCTTGTTTCTAGGCTCCCTTACATTGACAAAAATTATCATAATTTTTACCATCCTTTTTTTCTTATTTATTTTGATTGGCTTATTATAGCAGTTTTCAACTTGGAAAATTTTAGTGGGTCTTAAATTCTTCTTCTTCTTCTCTAAATAAATTTTTGTATAGAATTTTTCCAAATTCTTTAGTGTATCGTAACCATTTGACATTCTTCCATTGGAATGATTCATTCGAAGCTTTCTTGTTTTTGAAAACAAATTTACGTAAAACTGCTATTTTTCTAATATACATAATATGAGTTGGCTGGCATAACATTTTTAGCAATAGTGGCGACTCATGAAATGTTAAAAAAAAAGTTCAAAAACAAAAATAATATAATACTAGCTATTCCCGGCGTAACATTCGCCGGTCTAGCATTAGCATTATAAATGAAACAATTTATTTTATTTATTTATTTTCTTTATTTTCTTAAAAAGAATCAATGTTTTAAATATTTTTTTATTTCATAATAAATAAGTTAAATAGAAAAACTTAAAACTATAATTAACTTTATGTAATATCTTAAAAATAGTTTAACATTTTAATACTTATTCAAATATTTTCCTAAAAACACAATTCTGTATATCACAGTTGTATGTTGCTTTGTCTAGAGTACGATCTTTTGATAGAGTTAGTGTAGTTTAAAATATTATGAAATGTTTGAATAAGTATTAAAATGTTAAACTATTTTTAAGATATTAAGTAAAGTGAATTATAGTTTTAAGTTTTTCAATTTGTAACTTATTTATTATGTAATAAAAAAATATTTAAAACATTGATTTTTTTTAAGAAAATAAACAAAATAAACAAATAAAATAAATTGTTTCATTTATAATGCTAATGCTAGACCGGAGAATGTTACGCCAAGAATAGCTAGTAATTTATAATATTGTTTGATCTATCTATAATTATTTTTTGAAATAAAATTTGATGTAATTGCAATAAAATTTGTAAATGTAATAAGAATAAGTAAAACAAAACTTTCATGAAATAAAATCTGATGTTTAAACGCATCCTAACAAATACTATTAATAGAGACGTACATTTCAACAACATGTGGCAATCAGAGATGTCGCTGGCAGTATAGATATGAATTTAAATGCTTTTAAACTAAATACATACCACACCCATATTAAAAACACATTAAAATAGCCATAGATACGTTTTTGTGTTTTTTTTATTATCATAATAGCCCTAAGTATTTCAAAACTCAAAATAAAAAAAGAAAAACATTTATTTATAGAATTTATATTTTTATTTCATTTCTTTTAAATTTTGGTTTTGACGTTTTGGTATGATTGGATATGACCATTATAGTGAAGGTTATGGTGGTTATGGCTTTGTTAAATCATATCGAATCATATAGGCCATTTAACGAAGTATCATATGACATCATATGACGCCTTATGACTATTATAGTTAGGGGTAAAGCCAATAATTATGCTTTTTCTCTTATTGTTCAGTTTTTGTTGACGCCTTATGACCATTATAGTTAGGGGTAAAGCCAATAATAATTATACTTTTTCTCTTATTCTTCAGTTTTTTTGTTATATTGTTATCCCGTTAGGGTCTCTGATGTAGGTAAGGGTAGTCTGTGATCTTTCTTTTTAAAGTTTCTTTAATTTTTATGTGTACTAAATTTGCCGTGTATTGAATTGGAACTTAATAATAATGTCATAACATATTTTGTTTTTCTTGTTCTTAGTAGATCGTAAATTTCGATTTATGATTCTCCATGTACAATATAATATTTACTCAATGCTACTGCGCATTTGAATTTATACTTTTGAATTATTTGTTAATAAAATAAATAAATTTCAATTATTGGAATTTCTAAACATGGGTGAGGTAAAAAATATATTTTCTAAATTTACTATTTGTTTTACCGGTAAGTTTTTTTGCTGTAATATCGTAATATCGTAATATTTCTACAAAGCTATTTTTATAATTCGATATAATAATTATATTCTGATAATTCGGTTTTTGTCTTTGCTATTTTGTTTTTTTTTTAAATTAATTCATTATAATCAGATATAATCAATGCTATTGCTCAATACGTGAATAGTTTTTAGGTTAATTTTAATTTGTTTAAAAAAAATTCTAAAAATGATATCATTAACTATCGGCCGATAGCCAAGTTATCTGCAATTCCTAAAATTTTTTAATTAATTGTATTTGATTCTACATACAAACATTGTACTGACTTTCTAATTCCAAACCAGCATGGTTTTATGAAAAAGAAATCCACGGTAAGTAATCTCATTGAATCAATATCAGTTTTTATTAAAAATATGGCAAGGCTACCAGACTGATGTGGTATACGCCGATTTTAGTAAAGCCTTTGACCTTCTACCTCACAGTAGCATTTTATTTAAACTTAAAAAATTAGGTTTTCCACGTTTCTTTTTAAAATGGATTAACTCATATCTGACAAATAGAAATTATAGCGTAATATTCAGATCTGGGATGTCTAAATCATTTATGGCTAGCTCTGGAGTTCCTCAGGGTAGCCATTTAGGTCCACTTTTGTTCATTATTGCAATCAACGATGTAGCATCTATCATTAGTAATAGTGAATTACTAATTTACGCAGACGATATGAAAATTTTCAAAAAAATAAGAAACAAAGATGATTCAGTTTTGTTTCAAAAAGACCTCGATAATTTTTCGCTTGGTGCACTCGAAATAATCTTATACTCAACATTAATAAATGTGCTCTAATTACATAAACTCGCCGTTCTCATCCGTTTAAGTTTAACTACACACTTAATGGTGAGTCCTTGGCAAGAGTTCAACCCATCAAAGACTTAGGTGCATTTTGTGATGAAAACATTTAAAATTCACTATACACATATCATCAATAAAGTCAACTCAATGATGGTCGAAAGAGTTTACTGATCCGTATATCATACAATCTTTATATACTTGTCTCATACGACCAAATTTAGAATACGCTAGTCAAGTTTGGTCTCCTTTTTATGAGGTACACAAACTTAGAATTGAATCTATTCAAAGAAATTTCTTAAAGTTTCCTTACGTTTTCTTCCATGGTCTGACCCATTATTATTACCTCCTTATGAACATAGACTTAAACTTCCTCAAATGTGTTCATTGCAACTAAGATGTGAAATTGGAGATGTTATTTTTATTATTGAAGTAGTAAAAGGAAATATAACATCGTCTTTAATTTCAAATGAAATCGTTATTATTGATAATCCCGGTTTTCGATCTACCAATCTTTTTTCCCTTTCTTTTCATAGAACGAACTACCGGATGTTTGAGCCAATTCATAGGATGCTAATGATAGGAAACAAATATAAACGGTACACACACTTTTCAATGTCTAAACACATACTAAAACAACGTTTTTATCTTAATAACTAAGATATAATTTATGTTTTGTTTTAATCATTGTTAAACTTTTTGTAAACAATTTATTGTGTATGGTTTTAAAAATTTTAAAATTTTTAACTTTAGTATTAGTATATTAGTTTGTACTTCTTATTTTTAAATTAAGCTGTTGGATTCTCTATTAATAAGCTTTTTTTTTCTCTTTGTAAACTGTTTGTGTTAAACAAGTAAATAAATAAATAAAAATGCAGAACTAAATAAAATTTGGATAGGATTTTTTAGCAGGTTAAAGTTCTTCAAACTACTTTACTCGGTAAGAAGCAGTGCTTGTAAATAAAAGACAAACTCCATAATAGATAAATACAAGTACTGGATGTCCTTAGTGAGCCAATTCAATTTCAAACTTCATTATGTCAGGCCACATTAGAATCTTTTCAGATTAAAAGAAAAATTATTTCTTCCATTTTCAATTTAATCTGAAAATTATGATTATTTTGAAAATTTGTAGCAAATTTAAAGAAGTTACGTTATCAAAATAATTCAAATTTTAATTTATATTAAATCTAATATGACAGGTTTATTATTGGCAACTGATATTACAAAACAATTTAGTCACTTGAAGAAAAATAAAAAATGCAAAAATCAAAAATAATCAAAAATTCAATAAAAAATTAATATTTTTTTTTATTTAATTACTATTATTATTATTATTATTATTATTATTATTTTATTAAATCATAACATGTATGTAACAACAATTTCAAAATTTCAATAAGAAATTTAAAATTCTATTATTGTATAAAAGTGTTATTTATACTAGATACTAAAGTTAGTTTTAATTTATTCTTCATATTTAAAGGACTTAAGTAACAATTTACTGAAAAATATATTTCTTTAATAATGTCCAAAGCAGCATCATCCATATTACTTAGAATATTTAATAGCATACGATTTCTTTGTCGTGTTATTGGAATTGATGTACTAGATGAACACTACCAGCTTACATTTATTGCTAAAGCTCTGTATGGAATGATATCTTTGTATTTTTTCGGGGTAATATACACAATATACTCAAAGTTTAGTGAAGATTGGAAGATTATTTTGGAAGCAATGTGCATGAGTGGAAGTGTTGTACAGGTTGGTAAAATAAAAAAATTTAATTTATAATATCTAAATTAAATATGACAAAATTTTATCATTTAAATTTTGTTTAGGGAAATTTTTTAAATAAATATTTAAATTCTTTTGTTAGTTCTATAATTTATAATAATAGTTATAGTGCTTTATTAGTTTGAAAATTTTTTAGATAATATCTATTTACATAACATATATTTATATTTCCAAATTTATTACAATAATTACACAGCTCCAAATTTATATTTGAAAAACAAAAAATATTCACCTTCTAGACTTTAAATAATTTATAAAACCATGCTTAAAATATTCCTATAGTCTGTCATCCTTCTTTAAGTCAACTAGTAGTCTATCGAAATTTAAAAAACCTTTATGTATACAAGTAGAGTTTCTAGTACTACTTCTCCTATATAGTTCTCTATTCCAACTCTTACTTCCGCATTTCTTAAATTATATGGTTGCATGTCTTATTAATTCAATTCAAAATTTTAGCTTCCCGTTCAAATAATTTGGCGCTCTATCTCTCTATATTTTAGAATAAATTTTAAACGTTTACAATTCGTCGACTGACGACTGTGTATTCATATGTCGTATATACTCAAAATTAAATGTTAGGGAAAACAATGTTAAAGTCTAAATGATTGGAAAAATGATTTGTCGGAAAAAATTGCCCGAAAATTTATATAATGGAAAACTGTGATTATCGTTTCATAATATGTAAAAAAATTAATAAAATTAAATGCGTAAAACACTCAATAATGACTTTAGAGTTATTTATTAATTATTTTAATATACGTATATATTTGCCGTATCAGCCAATGACAAATATAAATTAATACACGCTTGTACAGATACGGAAAATATTATTGACGTACGCCGGACACGGTAAGCCAAGCCAATCAAATAATATTTTTTGTTTATCTAAAAGACAAAAGAAATATCCAAACAAGTAGGAAATTTTTAATAAAATCATTTATTATTTAAATAATAAATGTCACATTTTTAGAGAAATTTTTTCCGAAGGTATATTTTTCAGAAGACGAGCGAAACTTACTGAAGAAGTCAAACCTCCTGAAGAAGTGAATGTATTGGAAATGAAAATTTTTGTTCCACGGAATATATTAAGATAATGGAATTAATTATACGACATATTTGGGCCAATTTTAGTGGACATGATTAATAAATCATTGGAGAGTGGTATTTTACCGGAGAAATGGAAAGAATCCGTAATTATCCCAGTACCAAAAATTAAAAATTCTAAACGATGTGAAGATATGCGCCCAATCTCTACATGAGAAACTGTTGGAAAAGGTTGTCTATATGAACAATTAGAGAAATATGTTGAAATAAACAATATTATCGCAATGGAGCAGTGCATTTGAGACATTAGATACAAATTTATTACTGTCAAAGCTCAAACAATATGAGATCAATAACAACGAGCTAAATTAGTTTAAAACATGCAGGAAGAAAGCAGATTACCAAAGTTAACAATATTTTATCTAGTCATCGATATATTAAATTAGGTGTTCCACAGGGAACGTTCCTGTTATAATATATTAGTGATATTGGGAATATTTTTAAATTTTGCCGTATAGTCATGTTCGTTGATGATTGTCTAGTATATATTAGTGGCAAAAATTTTGCAGACTTAGTTCGAAATCTAAACACATTGAACAATTTAAAGCTCAATGTCACAAAAACAAAATGTATGCATATTAATATTAGATCTACAGCCTCTACTATTCCTGCTTCTTATATTAATAATGACATTATTGAACCTGTTACGAGTATTAAGTATTTAGGTGTTATAATAGATAATAAACTGAATTTTCGTGAATACTTAGACTATGTATGCGGAAAAATTAACACAAAAAATGGTTTTCTACGTCGAATTCGAAGTATGTCTTTCTTTTGTAACAGTGAAAATGGTGTATAATGCGATTATTTTACCTCATTTTGATTATTGTGCAAAAGTCATGTTTTCCGGATCATCAGTAGAACACCTGAACAGGATGCAGAAGCTGCAAAACAAGAGGATGAGAATATTGCTAAAATGTAGTAATAGATCAAGAATTGAATTTATGCTTCAAACACTAAATTGGATGGGCATAAACCAGAGAATACCTTTTAAGGTTTTAATTTTTGTTTTTAAGTTAAAGTACAGCTTACTCCTACTATATCTCGCAATGAACTTACAGCTC
Organism: Argyra leucocephala; assembly: GCA_963942445.1. NCBI lineage: Eukaryota > Metazoa > Arthropoda > Insecta > Diptera > Dolichopodidae > Argyra > Argyra leucocephala. Next base: position 67,996,004 of record OZ012680.1, read on the forward strand.
GTTAGTGAATGTCGGCCGTATAATCTGAGAGGAGGAGAAAGATTTAGAGTCACACGATTCAACAGAACAGAGCAGGTCAAAACCAATTACTGTATAAAGGATTGCAGTTGTTTAACTCACCGCCAAATGAGATGAAGTGTATTAGGAACAACAATCGATTTAAAAAGACTATTTCAAAATATGTGATAGAAAAATTTTATAATATTATTTTTAAAGCTATAGCTGAATATTAGTTTTAAAGTTGTTTTGTTTTTATTATATTTGCCTTAATTAACTTTCCTTGGACTTTATATGTTTGTTTCAATTTGCTTCAATTCAACAAAATACCCATTTCAATAACCATTTAACCAATAAAAATATATCCATATATCCATATATCCATAAAAAGAGTAAGAACTCATGTATGTATTCATTTGTTTGCACACAAATTCATATGCAAATTTGATAAACATTGTCAGAAATAGACGATAATAAGAATTTTACGTGTAAGAAAAAGAAAAAATATAGTAAACAAAAGCGAGTAACAAAAAAAGTTGGCTGAAATTAAATAAATAAAGTTTATAATTTTGAAAAATATTTTCGACAAAAATTTTCGTTGAAATATTTAACAATATTATTTTCTAAATTGTATCAACTATGCATAAGATTTTTAGGAGACCTAACTAAAACAGCGTTATCATATTCTTTAAATTCTGTGATTTATAAATAGATGTTGTCCTCAGTATTATTTTATAATCGTATACCAATATAATAAATATTTAGGTTTACTAATATAATTAATAAAAAATAATAATGTTTGTAACTCCAAATTATTACTGACAAAAATATTAATAATATTTTATATTATTGTAATGTAATTATAATTTAATATTTTTAATAGGTATATATACGAAAATAATAATGTTTAAAACGAAAATATTAAAATTATAAAAGATCAGAATTAATCATCGTATAAGGGAACAAACTAAATTAGAACTAACATTTTTTGCCAGCCTGCCTCATATAAATAATGGGAGGAAACGTAAGCAAATCCAAAGGAGAATAATGAGAACGCAAAATTATTTTACAGTATAAAGCAAAAGGCAAACATCTGTTTTGTACCTTTTCTCTCTCATAATAAATTTGGTATACGATAAGTAAATGTAAATTTTACCTCTTTTAACTAATGATATTTTGCTCGGTTTGATATTTCTTAAAAAATAGGTTGTCGTAAAATGGGAGTGCGTATTCTTGTTAATATAGATTATAGATATTCTTTGCATTCAACTAAGGTGAAATTTATATATGTGTGTGTACTAATAATGGAATATGGATATTTGATAAAGTTAAAATTTGGTTTCTCTTTAAATTCACTATATTTGTTGACATTTCTATGGTGTAAAGAAGCAAAAAAAAAAAAACAAAAAAGGAATACAAAATAAATGTGTGCAATACAAATCATTACCATTATATTTCAATCATTTTCTATTACTATTCAATTATATTTTCATTATATTTTTTTGTGTTTTTAATTTGGTTTCTTTTATTAATCTCTTTCTTTTATTATTTCTCTTTCTCTGACTAAGTATATGCAAATGTACGTACATGTGTCATATAGGGCTTGCATTTGTTACATACATAATCATATGGCTTAGTTTAATTGAAAATAAAATGCAAACATTATTTATGGAAGAAAACAAAATTTGAACCAATCAAGTATCAGTTATCTATCACTCAGTTACAAATTACTCTTCTCGCATGTAAAAAAAGTTCAATTTCGATTTATGCATGTATATATTATACTTTTATATGCCAATTTATGCTTAGGCAGCGTATACACCTCGGACAAAATCGAATTTTATCGTAGATAAAGTCGGATGAGTGTTTACATTTCAGACTTTTCCAAAGATTTAAATCTACGATTTTACGTCAAAAATTTTTTGTATTTAACAGGGTTTCTTTTTATAAAGTGCGTAATTTTTTAATACGTAAATTAAAAAATTCAAAGGTATCTAATTAAAAATCTCCAAACATTTTTTAAAAATACACATATTTTTATAAAATTTGTTACAGTAATATAAAATATAATTATACATTTGAAGTATGAGCAATAATAACCAAATTGCGTTAGAGTGAATTTTAGTGCCATTTGATTATATGTGTTGTTCTTTGAAAATATATTATTTTTCATTAAAAAAATATTTTCACTAAAAAGTCGAAAATAAAATAAGGAAAAAAAAATTTTTTTTTAGAAATATTTGCCTTCAATTTAAGCGTACTAAAACTACAAAAATAAACTGTAGAATCGCAGCTTGATATAATGTTTTCATAGCAAGTTATGATTGTAATTACGGAAAAAGCAAATTAGCCGAACTTTTTACCAAATCTCTTAATCTCATCTCAAGACTTCCTAGAATTTCGGCTAATTTGCTTTTTCCGTAATTACAATCATAACTTGCTATGAAAACATTATATCAAGCTGCGATTCTAAGGTTTATTTTTGTAGTTTTAGTACGCTTAAATTGAAGGCAAATATTTCTAAACAAAAAATTTTTTTTTCCTTATTTTATTTTACTGATAAATTTTAATTGCTGATGATTTTTTTCTTTGTTGATTTTTGGAAGTGATATTATTTGATCTTTTGATTGAATTAATTGAATTGAATTTACTTAAATTATTGTTAATGTTAATTATATAAAGTTTCATACAAAACTATTAAAAAAAAAAAAAATCTGGAATAAATCTGGTATTGCGATGTTCATAATAATATAGTTTTATTTTTGTTTTGAGATACGCATGAATCAGAAGACAAAATTTTAATATGCTCAGTATTTGGGTAATCTATTAAACATTGTTTCAAAACTTATTTGTAAGCAGTATCTACTTGCTAAATCATTGCTTTCTCTACCGGCTTGAGCTTCATTCTAAACTGTGTATAGTAAGTAGTTTTAGGTTTTCGGTAAACTACAGCTGTGTCTGAAAAAATATATAAGTACCACTGAAAAACTGAAACGTAATAGGAAAATGGGCAGTGTATTTAAATATGTATGAATATGAAGCAGAACAAAAAAAACAAATTTTTTAAAGCATACGTGCATAGACAAAAACTTTGCACACTAAATAAAACTAATGGATATTTTATATAAGAAATAAAATTGGTTGACGTATATGACTATCAATGACACATGTTCATAGCGCACAACAATACAATGGTAAGAAAACATGAAAAAATTTTTGCCGTATCAACAGGTAACAATGAATATTCGCCATACCAAAAATTAATTTAATCGAAAATTGGAGATATGCGATGCGGCAAGGCAATATTGAATATATCGAAAACTTATTGTATTAAGTACAAAAATGGCGGCTATACAACTTGTTTCTGTGACGGGTTTTCAGAATGATTTCCACTGGCGATTGATTTCAGTCACATAGTGTACATATTTGATTTTGTAATTGATTTTAATATTCTAAATTTGATATTTCATAAATTATGATTTAATGTAATTTATTATTTTATTTTTATTTTGAAATGTGATATGTTATCGATATTTTTTAATTCAGTCGTTAATTCATTATAAACTTTTAAGCAGTTGTAAAGTACGTTATGTTTCTGATTATTTGTTTTAAAAAGGCTTAAGTAAAAGTTGGATTTATTCCTAGTATTATGAGTATGGATGTCTACGTTTCAGTTTAATATGAAATTGTGTTAGGTAAAGGCTATTACCTAAAATATATTAGCAAGAATTTTTTTTATTTCTTTTGTAATATTCGCTTCTAAAGCTAAGTATGCTGTTTAAACTTTTGCCTGTCAAAAAATGAATTCAAAAACTACTTAAAAATCGGTACAAAATTTTATCATAAATTCGTTTAATCAATAACAGGTGGCATTACATCCAAATTTCGTTTGTAGTTCAGCAATCAGAAAGGTTAAAACCAAATTCATTATTTTATATTTATTTAATATTATTATCTCTTATTTTTTAGTTTATGTTTTATTTTATTTTATTTTATTTAAATAATACTTTTTAAGATTTACTTTAATAAGGAATATGACATAATCCCCAAACGTTAATTTTCTAATGTAAAAATTTTGCTGAGCAAAAACAAATGTTATATACCCGGGTATATAAATGAGGAGCAAAATTTTGAAGTTTAATACCTGGCGGTCAAAACAAGAAGCTCAATTTTTTGCTGAGCATACTAACAGAGTACTACAAAACAAAATTTGAAGCAAAATGTTTGTTACCATTTTTGTACAACAACAAATTGCATGAAACAATGTTTGCACAGCGTACTAAAAGCATACCTAGCTTAAAAGCAAAATAATTCATTCGAAACTCAAATATTAAAATAATTATCAATTAGTAATCTATAAAAGTCAATTAATAATAAAAAATTATTAATTAGTGAACAGAAATCTCTGACAACAATTAAATTATTTATTTTAAAATATTAAATTTTAAAATTTTCTGGTAATGAGGTGCTAATATTTTTGTTTGAATAATTATAATATAAGATTGGTTTGAAAAAAAAAAATAATAATATTTTATTTAATAGGGGTGTGCAAAATTAACGATGGCTATTGTTTTTTCAAATGAACTTGCTTCGCTACGTATAAATTTGGTCAACATGTATAAAGAATTAGAAGTAACGGAAAAGTATGGAAAAATTCTGTTGAATTCAATAAATTCATGTAAATTAGCAATACAATTAAGTCTAACTGCATATATTGCAGCTTTAGCATCAATATATCTGTTTCCTGTTTATTATTTTTTTGTAAAGAATAAAAAAATTTTACCAATTAATTTTACGTTACCAATTGTTGATGAAAATACAAATAAAGGATTTTTGTTTTTGTATGTGCTACATGGAGTATTAATATTTTGTGGTGGGCTTGGTAATATTGTTGGTGACATGGCATTTATATTATTTTCATATAGTTCGACTGTATATTCGGACATTTTCAGACAAAGAATTAAAGACTTTAATGAACAACTTAAAAGACATGAAAATAATAATATTTTTGAATTGACAAATTGGCTAAATACATGTTTGAGGTAATTTTTATATATAAATAATACATAAACTATATTTTTATGCTTTATTTTGATGTTTATACCCTAAAATTATTTCTTGTTGAAGAAATGGAAAAATTTAAAACTTAAAATAAAATTTGACTATTGAAAATTATATTAGCAAACATTTTTTTATTTCTTAACATTTATTAGCTTGCGTCTTTGGGAAAGGGGGTGTGTCCGAATCAAACAAAATCTTGCAAAACGATACCTGAGTATGTCACAAATGTATGTTCATAAAATACCATTTTTGCGTGAAGGTCATTTAAGGGTGAAATTTGCCTTTTGAAAATTTTTATGAAATTTTATAGTGTTTTACTTAAAATGCTATATCTTTTCTCTACAACAATATAAAGAAGCCACTTTACATCAACATTGTAGGAATTCTCCAGCATTTAATATGAAACTTATTTGGTCTGGATCAGTGTTACAATTTCAGAGATATTAGAGGTCAAAATTAGAATTTTAATTTAAAAAAAACGATTTCCCATAGTTCTTAGAAACCCACATATTTTGAAAATTTTAAAAATTATCCTATATTTAAGACATCTTACTATATTTCACACCATTGGAAATGCCAATTTGACTTCTTTTCCAACGATATATAATAAACGTTGTATAGGGTGATTAATAGCCCTACAAAATGTAAAAATTATAAATTTTTATTCGGAAAAAAACTCGGAAAATATTCATACTTTATTTCGTACCTTTTATTAAAATATATAATACATTGGTTATATTATATTTTATTATGTATACATACTAATAACTAATGCATATATAAACTGATTTTATTATATTATTATCAAAATTTACTTTTAAATATAAGCCTTTTTCCGAAGCTAAAATTTTATTTATTATTTAATCTTTATAAAATTAAATATACCCCTGAATCGCTTTATCAAAATCTCACTTTTCAAAAAAAAAAGTTGAAAAGTGAGATTTTGAAATAAGCTTCATACTAAAGGCTGCATAACTTCCTAAAATTGTGTTGTAAACAAGATTCTATATATTGTTGTAGAAAAAGATGCGCCGATACAAAGTTTATCCATTATTTTTTTTTATTTTGATAAATTTAATCAAATTTGCCTAATATTTGTGCAAAAAGATATAAGAATTCAAAATAGATATGACACTCTGTCTATTTTTTTAATAGTCAATAATGTTGTCAAAAAGTTCTACTCTACTAAATCTTCAAAATCAAAATTATCTTCATTTCAACTAAAAAATGTTACTGGATTAAGAAGTATGAACAAAAAAATTTAAGATAAAAATAAAACAAAAAAGTCGACTTAAACTTTAGTTACAAGGTTTCTATTGGCAAGTGTATAAACACAAAATAAATTTATAATGCATATACATTAATATTCTCGAACACATTCTCTTTCAAGCAATTTATCATCTAAATAAAAAAATATTTTAAAAATTTCAGTTATAGAAGAGAAATAACCACATACTTTTATTGGGTAGTCACTCTTGTGATTGGTACTTCATGCCTTGGAGCTATTTTTAGTTTATTTATAGTGGTATCTGGTGATTGGCCAGCTGCATATGCAAATTTTGTTGTAAATATAACAACCACATATATATTTTGTTTTATTGGAACTGCAGCAGAGAATTCGGTAATTATTTTATTTGTAGATATTCAAATTCGATACCAATGTGTTTCACAATCACAACATATTTCAAAACACTGAACCAAAAATGTCATTTACTAAACAAAAAATATTTAAACACAGATGAACAGTACATGAAAATAATCAAAAAATATGAAAGAATAGTGCTACCGGTTTACCACAATAAATTATCATATAATTTTTACCGACTATCGGAATCACAAACGGTTATTAAAATGATATGAGATTCGTCATTCTCATTTTTATGATATGACTATTAGAATATAATATGGACCATTAAATTCGAATTAAATAAAAAACCAAAATGTCTTAACTAAAATTTGGGTTCAATGATTATTTTCACTAGGAAATCATGTCCCTTGACCTATAGTGGTGTAGTGGCACATCTGGCTCAGAGCTTTCATTATCAATTTTACGAAATTTGTTGATAGTATAATTTTATGTTGACTCAAATAAATGCTGATAAAAGTGGTCATTTTTCACATTTAATTGAAGAACTTAATCGAAGAATTGAAATGTTTTTTTTAAATTAATTTTTTACTGCTTTGAAGGTTTTAAGTCATATTCTATAGATATAAAACTTCATTTTTAGGCTATATATTAACGTTGTTTTCTATGTTACTGGGTGTGTGAAAGTGTTAAGTGGAACAACATTATACTTTTCATATAGTGTAAGAAAATACTAAAATCCCTTAGCACTAAATTTAAATATTTTGGTAACAAAAACAAAATTTTGGTGCATGAAAGTGTTTAGTGCACACGTAGCACATTCATACAATTACTATGAATCACAATAAAGTAAAAAAATATTTTTGGTTTGTGGAAAAAAGACAAAATAAATTTTCGAATAGTGTGCATGATAAAGTTGCACTACGCACAATTGATAAAAATAATTAATTAATATTTTCAAATTTTATTATAGGCAGACGATTTAATTGAGATGATTTATGAAATTGAATGGTATCGCCTCACAGTAAGCGATCAAAAAGCAGTTATGTTCATGTTAATGATGGCCCAACAAAAAATTGTTTTCAGCGTTGGTGAAGTATCGCCATTAACACTTAATACAGCTCTTCAAGTAAAGAATATTATATATAAATTGTATTTCTTAATCAATATTCACTTTTGTTGCAGGTTACAAAAACAATATACAGTTTTTATATGATGTTAACGAGTTTTGTCTAGTTTTGTCATTGGTGAAAGTGATGAGTAAAAAATGTTAAATAGAAATACCTAGCTACTTTGAATAAGAATTAATTCAAATTTATTTAACCATTATAATAAATCAACAATTTTCTTTAACTTTTTGATTTATAGTGTAGTTACACATTTCTTAAAATATAGTAAAAAATTTACACCATGAAAGAGAGTTATATAATTTAATTAAAATTATTTGAGTAAGCTAAACAAAAATTTTGAGTCTTCTATAAAATATAGAAATTATGTGTCAGAAGAACTGTTAACTGTTAAAACTTTGAAGGTTAGAAAATTTATAACTTCTTTTTCACATTGCAAAAATCTATTGATTTTATATAGTTAAAGTAAAGACGATCTTACTACACCATTAAAGAAACAAGAATTAAAATAAAAAAAACACATATATAATATATAATGCCAAACCTAAAATAAAATGAATAAAATATAAATGCTATTACCAAAATATAGTGTACCCTTTTTAATATTGTGCAAATTATAAATATGTATTGGCTGTATATATCTATCTAATTAGAATTTTATTTTTACGTTTTTCAATTCTCCTTGCAAAAGTTTCGTTATTATATTTTTGGTGGAATTGAAAAAAGTGTGAATTTTTGAATGTAAGTATAGGTACTTATAAAATAAATGTGCTAACTTAATTAAAATATACTGTTTATTATTCAATTTATGCAACTCTGATTAACGTCAACACAATTCTTTTGCATTATATGATTTCTTTTTTATGATTTGGAGTTATTCTGAGGATATGCACATTTTTGTTTTTTATTTTGTTTTTACATTGTTGCATAATTTAATTATTTGTTTATTTATTGATAAATCCTCTTCATATGTAACATTTAGAAAGATGTTTTGTTGCTGTTATCTTTACTAATTGTTATTAATTTATCACAAAGAACTTAAAATTAATAAGGTGATTATTGGAGGAGTTTTATTTCAGTTATTGCAAGTATAGAATAATCATTCATTTCAGTTATTGTGAATTTATTTATCTATTTCACTTGAAAAACTTTTATTATTAATTATTATTATTATAATTATTATTATATTATTATTATTATTATGATTATTATTATTATTATTATTATTATTATTATTATTATAAATATTATTATTATTATTATTGTTAGTATTATTATTATTATTATTATTATTATTATTATTATTATAATTATTATTATTATTAATAATATTATTATTATTATATTTATTATTAATATACAATAACAACAACTGAACTGAATAATCACTTGCAACAACTGAAATGAAATTCCTCCAATAATCACCTTATTAATTTTGAACTCTTTATAATAAATTAATAACAATTAGTAAAGATAACAACAACAAAACATATTTCTCAATGTTACATATGAAGAGGATTTATCGATAAATATACAAATAATTAAATTATGCAACAATGTAAAAACAAAATAAAAAACAAAAATGTGCATATCCACAGAATAACTTCAAATCATAAAAAAGAAATCATAAAATGCAAAAGAATTGTGTTGACGTTAATCAGAGTTGCATAAATTGAATAATAATGAATAAGTAAATTTAACGAATTATTTTGACTGAATGATTTTAATATCAGTAATGTTTTAACTTGTAGTAGGTACTATTTATTAATATTATTTTATTAGTTGCTATCTGCTTTTATGAAATAAATAGTAATTTATAATAATTACTAATATAATTATGTAATACAAATTACAAAATTTTATCTGTAGTGCATCAATAAATTTTTTATAGTAAATTAAATCCTAGAATTGAGGTACTATATCAAAATGTCAGATTTATCAAAAACAATAAGATAATAACCATTACAAAAAATTTATATTCTATTGAAAATGTTGGCGATTTATCAAGACAGAATATTTTGTGAAATTAGCACATTTATTTTATATGATTCTTAGAATTCAAAAAATAATGAACAACTGTATAAGCTGTGATGGTAAATAATTAATATTTAATTAGCAACAAATATTTTTTAGTGTAAACTTTTTTAAAATATTTTTTGACTATTAAATTTTAGTGTTTAAGTGGAGTGTAAGAACTCAATGCTCCTCTGAATAGATTTGATAAAGAAATTTTTTTAAAAATAGTAGTAGTATTTCGTTACAAAGAAATTCAAAAACCTCGGTATTTATTTTAAAGTGCAATTTAACAGTTTTATTGAAAAACCTTGGCTCAATATTTTCGAAATAATCCTAATTCTTTATTATCTGCTTGCACGTCAACATTACTTTTAGATTATGTCATCTTCTAAATAACTTTCCTTCAAAAGCAAATATTAAAAGCGTCCCTAATTACTGCCAAAAACTGAAACATTTTGTTTGTCAGTCTTAAACTTTTGTAAATTTTAAAATTTAAAGTATAAATTCGATTATTGACAATTTGAAACAACAGTTAAATACAAATCATGTTTACAGTTTACTCAAATCATGTTTTTTATTAATTCTGAGCGCTCGGAGCATATCTGTACATGCTCTAGTCAGAGCGTGCTCAGATCTATGCTCCGATTTCAAAAACGAAAATGCCTTAAGAGAGCAATTATGAATAGCACAATATAGTGAGGTAAGAATAAAGTCATAAAAATTAAATTTGTATTTAGTAATGATGCCTATTGAACTCTAAAGAAATAATATTGGATATTTTATTTGTACATTTGAAATTTTTTAAAAAAATAGACTAAGGATTAAATATAAATCTTTTGACTTTAATGTTGTTTATTATTAAAATTGTTTCAAAATTTTTCAATTAAAAAGACCAATTTGAAAAACTATAGTTTAATCAAAACATACACCTTCTTTTTCGGTTGGCCATTTTCGGCTTTTTTTTTTTTAAACACTTTCTAAACACTTTATTGTTGCCCGAAAATATAACATTTGCTTGTAAACTATTGCAAAAAAATCTACTTTTTGCAGTACTAAATACATATAAAATCATAGACCTAAGCCGATAGCCCAAGTAGCTAGAGCGTGCAAATAAATTTATTGTAACTTTTATTGTAAAATAAAGAATAAAGAAAAAACTAAAGAAAAAACAATCATAAAAATATTTTCAAATTATATCTTTTACTATTTATATGTGGCCTATTCATGGCTGTCTTTCAAAGAGTATGTAACACTGCGTTACCAGAAAATATCAAAATTTTGCGTTTAATTTGTGATGGTTACACGCCCCAAATAATAACAGCGCAAAGATGGCAATGTGTTCATTTTGACTTAACATAAGAGCACCATCACATATTAAAGGGCTGCAAATAATATTTCCAGTTCCTTTTGACACTTTTATATTCATCCAGATAGGATATATCGTACCCAGATCGGATACCAGAACACAATTCTTTCAAACGATTAGTTCGAAGAAGCTTACTCAGAATATCGTACAATTATTTCACTCGGAGGAATTCATTGCACCAGCTTATCATTGGAAGGCATATTCAATAAAACTTAATAAGCCAACTAGACAGAATGATTTTAAATTTAACAACTCAAAACGATTTATTATAGCGAATTCAAGTAAGGGTAATATTTTGATAGCTAACTACTTATTCTAGATCATGCTGATAACAGATGTGTCAAGCTGAAAGATGTAAATTCTTTATTAATTAAGCATTTTTGTCTGCTATGATTTTGTCGGCTAAATTTTTCTTAAAGATTAATCAGGTAATAATTCGACAATAATTCGATTTAACGACAAACATGATCGAGCACAACACCGAGCTAAAGACAAGCTTGCTTCAAGTAGAGAACTATGGAATAAATGGGTACATAATGCCTCATATTTATGTACCCTATGAAAATGTTATGGTTGACGAACAGCTTGTTGTTTTCCGGGGTCTAATTAACGACAATTTCTGGGGAAAAGGTAAAACAACGAAAAATTTCATCGGGTGTTTATTGTCAAATTTGTATAAAAAAGGACAGGAAAGCAAATGCGGAGTATGCAAAAAAAGTCACAATAATCGTAAATGGGAACTTTGAAATAACCAATTACTATCCAATAAATTCAATTTTTTTATTATCAACAAAATAAAGTGCAGAAATAAATGTTTTTGTCTTATAAAATATCTTCTTTAATTTACATGAATGATATTCTCATATTGGGTAAAATATCACCCAAAAAAAATTTACATACGGGGTAAAAATTCACCCGAGGAGTGTTTTTGTAACTTTTTTTGATGACAATATGAGGATTAATGCAATTGTATCGGTTTTGGTTCTACTACATGCTTGTGGTTACGAGATGAAGTTTGTAAAAACCAGATTTTTTAAATCTCGATTTTTTAAAATCACCCTTTTCCAGATTTTGATTTTTAATTTCGAAAAATTACGCTTTTTTTTAAAATTTAAAAAACTAAAATTACACACTGGACCCATCATAATTTGTATTATTAATAATTAGTTTGCTATTGGGACCACTGTCAGTGATGTACTACATGGTATCGTTTGTTATAAAAAAAAATACGTGGGAACTAATAAAAAATAATTTCACACTATAATAACTTAAAACAATTTAAAAATTAAAATCAACTTAATTAACATAAATAAAAAACTATGACAGTCCTACTTGTCATATTATTGATAGCAGTTTATTTTTTTAATAATTAATATCAACCTATTTTAATTGTGTATATTCGCGTATTAATTGTTAAAGAATAAGTCACGCAATCAAATTCAAAATGAATATTTAAGCATGTTTTTATACTGGTTTTTTTTCATGATTTTTTTTTTTTATTATTTTTATGCATACAAAATCAAAAAAAAAATATTAATAAGTTTAAAAATGATAAATTATTTGAAAAGGATTTTAAAACGAAAGTTAAACTCCTAAGGTATTAATTGTTGATACCTAGAAAATTATTTCCATATAAATCTAATACTCAAGCTAAGCTCACGAATTTTATATCAATCGATAATGTGGGGTTTCCAACGTTGTGAAAAAAAATATCACTTGAACGACCAATTGGAAATACAAAAATCTAATCTATGAAAATAATGGTAATATTTTAATGTGTCAATTTATACTTCTTGTAAGTTAAATTGACGTTGATTTTTCTATTAATTGAATTGAGTTGTTAATTAATATATTGTTTAATTAATGCTTGGTATATCAAATAAAGCCTCTTGTATAAATATATTTACTTTATTTACACTTAATTATTAAGAATTAATATTCATATTAATTTTTCTCTGATCGGATAATCCAAGCTGGCCTCCGTAGTAAAACGTGTCACATCACAATTATACAATGCACTATGCACCGAGTCCGAACAAGAAAGAAAGAATAATTCTGCGCACAATTTTCAACAACTCTACTTGGAATTCATAAAAGAGATATAATTATACTAATCGGTGATATAAACGCGAAAGTAGGCAGAGATAACAGAGAATTAAAAAAAAGTCATGGAAGTCAGTGCCATATTAAGGGAATAGAAAAAATACCGGAAAAGAATTGATAGAGTTTGAACTGACCACCTGTGGCTCCATCTTTCCCCATAAGGACATTCACAAATATACGTGAACCTAGTGGAAATGCACGAAACCAAATTACCCACATGTGCAACATCGAAAGATGGAAAGCATCTCTAATAGATGTGAGAAGCCGAAGAGGAGCAGGTATAGATAATAACCACGAACTGCTCACAGGAGATATCAAGATCAAATTGGAAAAAAGAAAAAATTGTCCCAAGACTAGAAACAAGAGGTTCAACATACAGAAACTCTGGAACCCAATATAAACTGTTATTGGGATCCGGAGTCGGAACTCGGAAGTCAAATAACAAATGACTTTGAACCAACACACTCCGTGAAATAATAGCATCAGAACAAGAACACTCATGGGAAAATATAGTGATTAAGATCCAATAAACGGCCGAATAAACACTTGGTAGAGGAGAAACCGAACGAAAATCATGGATGTCCAACGAACTTGAGTCCTTATTAAGAAAAGAAGAGCAGCTAAGCAACTAGCAAATGACAATAACTCAATTCAACACTACAGAGTATTAGCAAAGCAAAAATATTAGCAAAGCATTAGCAAAGTATTAGCAAAGCAATAAGAAAGCTGCAAGAAAGCATAAAAGAAAGTACCTTGAATTGCTCGCATCTCAAGCTGAATCTCACGCAAGTCAGAACAATATGCTTGACTTGCATATATTGATAAATTTACTAACTAATCGAAAAAACAATACAACTCACCCAGTCAGAGACACAAATGGTAACATAGTGACAAACACTAAAACCCAGATAGAAAGGTAGAAGCAGCACTTCAAAGCAGTCAACAACATCCAACGTCAGCCTAACAAAGAAGCACCATACAACAACAACATTAGCCATAGATCGACAAACTTAAGAATACCTGAAGATCTTCTCAGCATCAATGAAATAAAACGGGCCATAAGAAGTCTGAAACAAAACAATATTCGCATGAAGGTGAATAAAGAATTCCACCTTCATGCGAAAAGAGATTACTTGTCAAAATACCAAGGAAAGGCAATCGAACTTACTCTGATAATTGGAGGAGATAATTTTATCATAACAGAAATAATTCAAGTTCGCTTGCGAGAAAAACTGAAAAACACAGTTCGTGAAGAACAAGATGAGTTCCGTTCTGACCAAAGTATCGACTATTAGGCAAACACAGTTTGAATAATAGTAGAACAATCAATTGAGAATATAGAACTCCATTGACTTCAAGAAGGTTTTCGACACAATGAAGACAAAGGAACACCAAAAAAAAATAGTCCGACTAATTCAAGCATTATACGAAGAAGCCGAACTTTCAGTAATAAACAAGGGACAAAAAGGGTTTTCTTAACCACACCAGTCAAACAAAGATGTCCGCTCTCACCCTCCCTTTTCACAATCGTACTTAGTAGAAACGGCTAGCTCAAAAAAGAGAGGAACAACTTGGAGTCTCGCACAAGAACTTAAAGATGATATCTGTCTTTTCCCGCACGAATTCAGGGACATGCGAGCAAATTGGAACATCTCTGGAACAACTGTGCGTATTTTTTAACTTTTTTTTTAAATTAATTAATTTAAACGTAGTTAGATATTATGAAAAAATGTAGATAGTATTGTTTAAACTTTTTTATTCTATTTAACTTTACCTTCTTCTCCTGAAGTCTTGTCTAGATTTACTCTTGTAGTTCAAACTTTGCTACTATAACACTATTCAAATAAAAATGCAGTCTCATATAACATTAAATAATTTTTTTTTTTTTATTTAAATCTTAGAATTTATTGGATCTTTTTCACAACTTTCTTAATATACTATCAAAATATAATTAAGCAAAAATTAACAATAATTTAATTTTAAAAATTTTAATTTTAAATCAAAATAATTAATTCTTCTTAATTAAAAATAATTTTATTGAATTTTATATCGAAAAATAATTAATTTTGTTCAATTTCAAAAATAAAAACAAAATAAATTTTAATTAGGAGGAATAATATTATCCCTATATATATACAGAATGACCGAAAGACCAGTAATTATAGGATAAAGTTGATATTGTTGGCAAGTTGAAACCACCTTTTTCCGGATTATCATAAATTATTCATAGGTATACGATTTTAAAATAACTGAATCCTAGGCTCGAAGATTTACTCATGTTCAATAAAAATTTTTAAATTTAAGTAGCAAAATAATAATGTTAAAATATTTTTACAAAATTGAATAGCATATCTATATCCTGGTTACGATTAATGTGGACATTAAACTAAAAACTGTAACCATATTTTAGGACAGATATATTACGAACAAAATTGTTTGTTTAATTGTTAAATTATGGTTATCTTATATCGATTTATTATTATTGCATTCCATATTTATGTTGTTCTCTTACTATTATCGGCTCCAAATTATATTAGTTTACATTCAGGTTGGCTCTAGTACTAAATTTGAAGGAGTATAATGTCCTAAAATAACCAACAATAACAAATAGGTCACTCGAATACTGGCAGTGCAACTAAGTGCTAATTGAATTTTAAAAAGTAACTGATCTATTCCTTTGTATCCATATTGTTACTATATGTGAAATTAAAATAAATAAAATTTTAAGAGATTCGGTCAAATTTTCTTCCATTATTTTGGGCGTTAAATAGTTGACAAGTTAAATACATTAAATTAATTTTATTTTTATTAATACTTTAATACAATCAAATAAAATAATACTTTACTACTAAAACTTTTCCAATAATAACATAGCAGAAATGTGTATGAATTCTTAAATGACTTAAATTGATCTTAAAAATAGAAACTAAAAATTAAATTACTCTAATTTAAGAATTACGTCAAAATGATACAGAAGAAATGTTAAAATTAACTAACTTTAAAATATTATAGAACTTATACAGAACATATCCAAAACAATTGAATATAGAGAATTGATTGACAATTAATATTGCTGAAGACGATAAAGGATAGCTATTTATGTCAAATATACTCATCGTCTTCTCGAACGTGAATAGAAATAGATTCAGGTGGTTAGGGTGGTGTTAATTAATTGACCTGTTATATAAATAATATTATTGAATAGAAACCCTGTTATAGCTGAGGAATATCACATATACAGAGGGAGACTCAAAGTAGATTCATTGATTCACATTTTACAGACTTCGTTGATAGAACTAGAAGAACTAGAACTAACAAGCTAGTTCTAAAAGTTTCAAATATTAAAATTTGTGTATAAATGGCCTATTTCAGATGTGTATATGTCTGTATTTACGTAATATGTATGTAAATTTTGTCATGGGAGTAGCAGGTCCAGTTATGCTGCAAACTTCACACATTTTAAAACTAACTAACTGCTATTATTTTTTTTGAAAGCATCTTACAATTATTGTGCAAAATGAATATTGATATAAAATAGGAAACGATAGCAGTTAGAATTAGTAAAAATAAAACAAAACTACAAGCGAGACCGTATACCGGTGCAACTGTATAATCCAACCATTCTGAAATCAACGAGGCTAATAGATCAAAAATATATAACAGATCAAATAACTTCTTTATTTATTATTTACTCAAAGTCATGTGAATTTCAAATAAAATTCAATAATAATTATTGATTATTTTTTTGATATCATTTTATTTTTAAAAGGTTATTTCTGTGCCAACAAATCATAACTGCTTATGTCAACATAAGAAAAAATCGAAATAATATAACCACCATATTCAGAGTTTTCGATGGTATTTCCTATCGGAATTTTATTCGATTTGGACAATTATAAGTCACATTTTTGTCCAATTAGTCACACCTTTGGGCACATAATCGCTTATGACAATATGAATTGAAAATGTTTTTGTCATAATCGCTTATTTAACTTAAAATATGTTAAAAATATTTCTACAATTAGGTAGCTATAAAAACTGCCAAATTAAGCGTTTATCATTTTCAAATTTTCAAATGTATTGATTGTTTAAACGGTTTATTTTATTTAAGCAATTTTTACAAAATTTTATTTATTAATATTAACATCTTACACCAAAGTAAAGCGTTTTTTTACAAAATAAAATTTTTGGATTTCAATAGATTACAGGATTTAATTGATTTTAAAAAACCATAAACTGGTACAGTCCCGTTACTGTAATTTTAAATTTTTATTTAAATTTTAAAATTGATTTATCTCAAAATATCAATTCCAGATATATAACTTATTACTACAGATTATCATCCTTGTATGTAAACAGATTTGTTTGAATAAAATATACATGAAAGCTCAAATTAATTATAATTAAACTAAAATGTATTTAAAGCTTCATGTTTTTATATAACGTGACACGATGAGAATATTATTTTGCTTTTCTCAACTTTCCCAATAAACTTTTCTTCTCTTCTGATCATCTTTAATTTGTCTTCGGAAACCCTTGTATTATTAATTTCTTGCAAATTGCTAATACTTTTTAAACAAATTTTTATTTCTTATCCTTAATTTATTACAATTTTATACTAAATATTTTATAACTAATTTTTATTTTATTTTTTTATAATTTCTTTAAAATTTAATTTTTTATTTTATAAAAGTTTCTTTATTAATTGTTTTTTTTTTGTTTTTTTTTATTGAACATCCGTTACATTACATACAATATGAAACAACAATTATGTTATATATATATATCTATATGTCCTCCAATTATTTAAAAAAATTTAAGTTTACGATAATAACCATTTAATTTCTTCTTTTATTTTGTGTTATTTTTACTTACAACTTCGTTTTAAATATAGAGCAACACTAAAGGCAGTAATTAGTAAAATTATTGAAACAGCGGAACCAATTAAAACAGCTTTTTTTCTTCGATTATTCGGCACTTCAATTTGTATAATATTACTACCAAATTCATCATAATTTTGTGATATACTAAATACTTGTATTGTATAAATACCACCCTCTAAAAGATTTTCTAATACAAAACTATTATTATATGTATTATCATGCCTATATAGGCTATGTTCTGGTTCAAGCCAGGTTTTTATACTATATAAACGTAATTGATCAGCTCCACTATTTGGTGGTAACCATCTTAATATATAACCTTTTGAAGTTGTTTGTGTTAATAAATTTTCTGGTGGTCCAATTTCAGAAAATTGTGGAATTGATGCTATTGATGCGGCAGGTGCTTGAAATTGTTCTGGTTCGATATAATCTTCGATAATAGCTTGAAAAATTTATTATATTTGTAGATTATAAAGAAACTTTCAAATTTGTGTGAGTGTGTGTTTAGTTAATTATTTTATTGTTATTTTATTATTTTATTTTTTTATTTTGGTTATTATTTTTATTATTTTATTTTTTATTTTTTTTATTCTGTTGACTTACGTTTTGTTCCATGGCGGAATAATCGACTGAACATTCCGTCACCTGTTGGATCTTGACTTAAGACCATAAATTCATAATCACGCCCTGGTCTTAAATTTTTAATTATTGTTTGTAATTTATTACCGATGCGTGCTATACGCCATTCAGGAGCATCTGATAATCGATACATAACTGTATATTCCAAATTTGGTCTTATTTGTCCTAGAAAAAGAAATTATATATAAATATAGTTAAATGAAAGTATATTTTTTTTTTTAAATTTTAAGTGTGTAATAAAAAAAAGAGGCAGGGAATCATTGACCAACAGTTTCGAACTATTCCTCAATAACTACTTTGTTATTTGTTTTTCTTGTGCAATTTTTTTTATACAAAATTTATTCTTACTAGTGAATCCCCTGTGCAACTGCACAGAAGTAGTTCTTTCTGACACAATTTTATAGAAAATAATTGTTTTGGTATAATTGTTGTTGTTACCTGAATCGCTTGATTATCGAATATTTATACTTTATAATGAAATCAAAGTATAATACCTATACTTTGTGACGCAATTAATACTAATTTCAATATAACTTAACACAATAAAATCCCATTACTCTCAACGTAGTGGCCATTCAACGTAGTAGATAGATATATTAGTGTTTAAATTAGTGTTAAAATCATAAAACATCAAAGTGAGTTTTAGGATTTTATTGTAGAATATATTCTGAAGCGTATTTAAACAATTAATTCATCATATTTGCTTCTTTATATAATCAAAAAATATTCGTCATTAAAGACAGCCATTAATTTAGACGGACTAAGATAGTGTAGTGGTTATGTTATCCACTATGTTATGTAATAGCAAAAGGATTATTTCGAGTTCGAATCCCGCTTATGTCATAAATGTATGTATATACAAAGTTTTTCAATTATTCTTTGAAATTAATTTGGAATACAGGCTCGTTGTCATTTAAAATCAAATGGAACTTTGCTATTAGGAAGGCAAAGTTTTGTTTTATAATAGATGTAGTTTTCCACATTTAAATTGGCAGCTATACCAATATAATGTTATTGTCTAAGTCATATGTCTTGTGGATATTATTGTAAATACCAATTTTTTTATTTTTGGTTTATTGCTATTTAGTTTTAAATGTCACCGTTTTGTATACTTTATATTTTTGAAGTATGTATTTTAATTCGTTTATAAATTTTACATTTTAATAGGCGTTTCATAGGTTTTGTTTTAAACAGTTTTATTATTATTTTTTATTGAATATAATTTAATTTATACACAATAATGATTTACAAGCCCTATTTGCCAGGAATATCGCCTATTTACAGTTTAACTTCACATTCTTAGTTGAAAAAAGTTAACATTGACCGACCAGCATTTTGAAATTATTTAATTTAGAACAACATACAAACTTAATATAACCATAAAGGAAGTATAATAAGAGAAACTATGCGGAACAAATTTTGTGACGATTTTTTTTTGCTTAAAAAATTTTTGAAAATACCCCATACACAGTAGGACCTAGATAAACTCACTTTAAAAATTTGGAATAACTCATTTTAATGTCTTCGTTAACAGAAACTCATACAAAATATTGAACTAAAATTTTTTCTTTTATGCAGGTTCAACTGTATAGATTCTAGCTTTGAGAGAGAGAATCTTAAAATGGTTTTAATTCTTGTTGTTTTTTTTTTGTTTTTGCTTTTATATAACATACATAAGTGTAGTAGCGGCAATGAGGTAATGTTGTGTATGTCGTATCAAATACATACACACTTGTTGGGTAGATGTAGAGTATACCATAATATGAAATGCATGGTGTCGGGAAAAAATTTCAAAGACACAATTACATATTTAAAAAAATTAAATCCCAATTTAAGTTTTTATAAAAAATTTGAAATTATTTGGTTTTGTAATGAAGGTACTTTTTTTTCTTAAAAAAAAGTAAGAATACTAAGTGGTTATGTTGAAGTCCGAAGCGGAATATCCCCGAAAAAAATTTCCGACCGGAATACGAAAAATATCAGTATTCTGAAATCCATTCGACTGCCAAGTCTGTGCACAAATCAAATGTTTCGGAATTTTTTTTTATTTCAAATAAAAAAGGCGTTGACAGTTTAAGTTTTTTTTTATTTATTTTGTAAAAAGTTATAAATTTTTTAATAATTACATAACGTAATATGTACATAAATTAAAAGTAAAACTTATACATTTTTAATTACATATGTAGGTATATACAAATTAAAATTTAATAGTAATTTTTTGTTACACATTAGATTTTGTTGAAAACGATAAAAGATATTATTCGTTTGAAGCGCTTTTTTAATTTGTAATTTCGACGGACTTCAGCATAACCACCTAATTCTTATATAAAACAATTCTTATAAAAATATAAAACAAAATCATATTTTGAAAGGAATTATTAATCAACTACAGATTTTGACAATTTTTTCCACATTTTATAATGATTAATAAAAATTTAAACATTTAATTGTTTTAAATATGAAATTTTGTCTTTATGAAATTTTGTCCACATGTAATTTTGTCATGGAACCAAAATGTTACATTTTTAATGCAAACACAAACAACTTACTTTAAATTGGAAATTCATAAAGAAAGGAGAATTAAAAAATTTTAATATAGAAATAGAATATTCAAAAATAATGTTCACGTTCATTGTTAATATATTATGATAAGTTAATCTTAATAACCTACACTCTACCTCTACTATGCACTATACACTAAGAAATCAAGGAATACATGCATATATATGAATACGATAGTGTGCAAAATCCTTACTTACTGCAGTGTGGCACAAAAAAGATAAGCACATTGAAGTAATTGAAAACATAAATTAATAAATTATTTATTTTTTCTAATATTATAATATTGTTAATACTAGTAATATTATAATAAATTTAAAATAATTATTTTTGTTTATTTAATTTTTCATTTTCATTTTTATATTCAAGTTATTTATTTTTATTACATTCAAAGTGTTTATTATTTTATTACACTTCATCTGCCTTTTCTCTTTGTTTAAAATATATTTTACAACATAGGTAGGTACATATTATTTGTACATTTGTAAAATTTTATTTAAAGAATTTTAATTTTAGAGCCACATTTTCTAAAACAGGTACATTTTTTTTTTTCAAAACCTATCTAAGTGGTGCCTATGAAATGTTATTTTTCAACGCATAAAAAAGTAATTTAAATAGAATTTTACATTTTATTTGAAATTGAAACAAAACTCCAATTCAATCCAAGAACAAAATCAAAGAATTAGAAATTATAAAAACAGTTTAGACGCTTCCATTAGTGTTATTTTTTATTTTGATGAACAAAAGAAAAAACAACAAAACAAAGTTAAATATTTTATAAATTTTCATCTTTTGAAATGTTCAACATTATTGTACGATACTGTACGAGGTACAAAGGAAATAAAATATTTGTTATTTATATTATGCTTAGGCGAATCCTTTTCTTTTGCATTTGTTTAGTTATGATTATTCTTATTTATAAACAATCAGTTTTACTGTTCGCATAAAGAACTTCATTTACAGTTTCTAATGCTAATTCTACCAGATCGCTTTCGTCACTAATAAATATTGAAAATCCTGAATAGTCACATCCTCAAAACCTTCACCTTGTTGCATGTACATAAATAAAAATATGTAACCGTTTGGCTAGAGGTACGAAGCGTGTTATAAGAGGGTAATTCACAAATTTCTGGACGTGATGGAGGAGGATTACATGTGCATTTAAAATATTTATTAGTTTTTTATTAAACTTCAATCCCGCTTTTATTTAAAATATTCATATATATACCTATTGCAAAATATATATGTATATACACATTTGTGAAATTTTTATTTTAAGAATTTTAATTTTACAGCCACAAATTCAATTCATACCCATATATTTTTTTTTTTATTTTTCAAGACATATCTAAGTTACCTATGATACCTATGAAATGACCCTTCAACGAAATAGTACAAAAATAATTTTTCAATTTATTTTAAAATTTAAATTAATAAAGAATACAAATTCAGTCCAAAAACAAAATCAAAAAATTACAAATTACAAAAACAATTTACACACGGCATTGTTGCAGGTGTTCTTTTGTTTTGCCCAAACACATAAAAATAAAAATTAAATCATTGTATGTGTGAATATAAACGAAACATATTACATTTTTTCTATTGCTCCTTCCTTACTACTTATTTTCTTTTTTTTGCACACATATCACACGACACACATGTATAAATTATAATGAAGGATTAAGGAATTGCAATATTGTTATCAAGATCATTGAATCCGTATGCGATATACAAAATCAAGAGAAAGATTATAATTTATAAGAGATATTATAATTTACGCTCTGGGGTATTTTGGCATATAAAATATATTTTTTCTCTGGGGTTCTACGGTGAAGTAAAATTTAAGAAATATTGAAAAAATTTTTTTTGTTCCTGATAGTTTCTCTATATTATACTTCCTTTATGATATAACTGAATTAACAAAATTTAATTTACCTGGTTGCCATGCTATTGAAATTTCAGTATCTGTACTATTGGCAGATAAATTATATGGTGGGCGTGGAGCAACATTTTCTATCATTAATTCTGTTTTAGCTGTAATTGTTGCAGCATCATTTGTTGCCGAGCACTGATAAATACCACGATCGGCTTCTGTGATATTTAAAATAGTTAAATTACCTCCTTCTACAATATGTCGTCCTTCAGGTAAAAGTGAATTATCTTCCTATTATAAAAAAAAATAAACAATAAAAAAAAATTATATGTAAGTGCAAGAATAATTCAAAAATTGCCATTAACTTTGAAATTTTAAAATAAATATTCATTATCAGATAAAGTAGTGACATCTATTTATTATAATAAAAACAAACAAATGCGGTTAATTTTGAAATTTTAAAATAAATATCCGTTAATCGCTGAAGTTGTGACATCTATTCGCTACCAGATATAACTTTTTGCTGTTTGTTTGTTGTTGCTTTTTTTCGTAATTCGAAAAATAGTAAATGGGTTGTGTCTTGGATTATATATTTTGGTGAAGGTTGGTGTTTTCATTTGAATATATTCTTGTACTAGATAAATATCAAATGATTGTTGAAAATATATTATTTTTTCAACAATATTTTCACAGGTTAAAGGTGAGTATCAAATTTTGCCAACTTTGTCTTTGATAATAATTATTGTGGTTGTGTAGTGTAGTAATAATTGTGAATGTGAAACTAATTTTCATTATTTTCTACAACATTTATTTATTGAATAAGATGAATTTTATGTATGAGAAAATATTAAAAATTTTCACCAACTAACACATTTTTACACAATTTTTTGTTTTTCTATTTATAATTTTAAATTTATAATTTTAAAACAACTTGATGTTAAAAATTCCATTTTAAAACGTAAAAAATATATTTCAAATAATTAATGTGCATTATAGATAAGATACTATAAAATATTTTTTATTGCTAAAATTTTGTGCAATAATAATTATTTTGACTTTGACGATCTTAAACACATTCTAAACTTTGTTTCAAACAAATTTTATAAATTTTTTTATAAATTTTCATAAAACTGAAAACAACATAAATAAATTAAACTACTACAAACTTAACATCAAACATTGCTTAATTGAATAAATTTTATAAACAAGTATACCGGCTGCTCCAACCAGAGCATATGTAACAGCTTTTTAAGAGGAAAGGAAGCCGTTATTTTAAAATTCAAAAGAAAATGATTAAATAAATAGAGAGTGCTCTATTGAGTGGTGATGTTTTGAACTTCCGGGAATGGAAGGAAAATGATTTTTTAAGCTAAAAATTCGCCAAAAATGGCCGAAATCTATATTTTCAAATGGGAAAAGGTACTTTTATATGCAAATTCGAATTTGATGTCAAAAAATAAGAAACTAGGTAGCTTTCTCTGTTTTGTAAATATTTCGTAGGAGTGGACATATGCTCATTAGAAATCGAAGAACTACTTCCTCCTATTAAAAAACTTCATTGTCAAACAAGAGAAGCCGCAGATTCCCAATCCTAAACATTAGAAAGAGATGGCATAGATGGCCTAGATGGCACAAAACAGGTTAAGGATATTTTTTCATAGTCCGGACTTCACGAATGGACTTCATATCCCTTCTAGTGTGTTTCCACATTCAAGTAACATCATGGTGTATAACTTACAGAATTTCAAGAAAAATATCAATAACTTTATTCTGCAAATTTATATCAATTCCTTCTATAACTTTCTTCTTTTTTGCTATCCTGTCCTATCCCATCGAAGCGGTATCAAAGTACTAATGGTTACATTCTAACTCTTGGCTGTTTATTAAAAAAAAACTTTAATTTCTTAGAACAAACCCGTTTATTGTACCAGTTCATAAAAAATATTTTAGAATCTTAGGAATGACATCCTAAACTATTTCCCAAATGAAACATTTTCAAGTATTCCTAAAATATTTGAATTAATAGTATTTGATTGTATTTATGATCTGGTCTATTTTATGATATGACTATGATCTGGTCTATTTGTTGTTGTTCGTGAGGGAAGCACTCTCCGATTAATGCTCTTCTAAGAAACTCAGTACTAGACCCACCATGTGCGATTGACAAGGTTGTTCTGATCACCAATTTTGCTTTCCTCAATAACTCCTACATTGTTAGGCCTAGCGTCACTAGTTTATGTCTCGTTTTCTTTTTGAAGCTGCGACAATGGAGGCTGAACTGAGTACCTAGCTTGACAGTGTGGCTTCCTATCGACCAGTGATTCGTACTGATATCTCTTACTCTTGATATATCAGTACGGGACTCAGGTCACTGAAAGTTGCTTGGCTGGCTAGATATAACTCGTATTTAATATTTTATAAATATGCATAGTGGTGAATCAGTTTATATTTTTAGTACGAATAGGGTTATGAATTTATGTGTGTTTTTTCTTCATTTTTATTTAAAAATTATTTTTTTAAGGCATAAAATAAATTTACGGATAAAATAAAAAATATTTCTGATATTTGTCGTTAAAATTTATGGAGTTAGGAAAATTAAGCCTGAAAATTGACAAAAAATTAGGTCAGGAGATTTATTGAAAATGCGTAATCGACTTTTTTAAGACTTACATTATTATATTATGTATTGTATGCATATAAGAGGAAATAATTGTATTTCATTTAAGTAAATCGAATTTGTCCAACCTGCAGCTTCAGTTAATTAAATATTATTTTTAATTTTAACCATTCAAAATAATGTTTTGTAACTAAGATAGTAACTAAATAGGCTTATATTTTATTTTATTTTGTTTTTTTCCATGTTTTATAAATTTATAATATTAACTAACTATGTATTTATAATTTTCCAATTAGCAAAAAAATTAATTTTGTAATAAAAATGAAATATATACATAAAATAAGACTGCCTGTTTTCATGAATTTCGGTATGCGTTTGCACCTGAATTTAACTAAGAACACTCAAAAAACATTTTTATCACTTTTTCTATTTACTTGCAGCTAAATTGAGACTCTTTTCATTTTACAGATGTGAGTCTATTATTTTATATTGTGATCCATTTTATCCCAATGAGAAAAGGTACTGGACCAGGTCCAAAAATTAAATTATTTATAATACATCATAATAAACGAATTTTTGATTAATTTTTCACGGACCAACTACAACTACATTTGCTTACAACTATTATTATTGTTAAGCAAATTACACAAACAAAATAAATCTCATTTCCATTTAATTACATAATTTCGTGAAACAAATACAACATTAAAAACAAATACAAAATAAAAAAAAATATTACATACTTTTGACCAAATAATCATCGGTCGGCGGTGATCATCTCTATCAATGGCATCACATGATAATTGCGCATCGTCACCCAATTTATGAATGTAAATTCCTTTTGGTTGCGTTGTAAACACTGGTGGTCTTTGTACAACAACGTTTATCACCGGTGATGGTCCATCTGTTCCCAATTCATTGTATGGTGTACAAGTGTACGCACCCGAAAAATTTTCATCAACTTTTGAAAAAAATAAACTTCCATTGTTCTTTTTGAAAACGCCCTATAAGCAAAAATGAAATAAAAAAAAAGCATTGATCTGTGACTTTAAATTTAACCTTAATTTTAATGTGCCAAAAAAAAAAAAAAAAACCAAACAAATGTTTTTATTATATTAAATTCGACTCACTGGAACATTATATGAATCAAATAATAGACCATCTTTTTCCCAATGCATATTTTTAAGTGGTGGATTAGCTCTATAATGACAATCTAACATTGCTGGTTGTCCATATGGTAAATAAACTTCAGGTGATGAATAAATTACTTTAGCTCTATCTATAATTGGAAATCAATAATATTTTGGTACAAAAATGTAAATAATATAAAGTAAATTTAAATTTACATTGAATATTTAGAAAAGCCTTAGCATTTTGTATTTCTCCTGTTTGATCATTTTGTATTTGACATTCATATTCACCTAAATCACTCATCATTGTTGGATCAATACTTAAGCTACCATCTGGATCAACTTTAGCTCTACGCCAAAGATCAACAGTGTCTCGTATTGGTTCATTATCTTTAAACCAAATGACTGTTGATATATCGGGATGTTTCATAAAACAATGAAAAATTGCTGTTTGGCCTTCCATTAATGTTATATTTACTGGTGGTATTTTTATTAGAGAACCTCCTATACATTTTTAACATTCATATTAATTTATTTAAATAAAATTGAAATGAATAAAATATTATATATACCTTCAACTGTTAAATGATGCCATGAACCATTATTTCGAAAGCTTGGAGTTCTATTTGGAAAATTTATTTGACAATGATACCATCCTTGATCTGATTCTCGTATAGCTGTTAAATTTAACGATGCTTTTCCATAATCTTCATGATTTTCTACTAAACCTAAACGGCCAGCATAACGATCACTAACCGTTACTGCATCAAAATATTTCGAAAAAATTTGTTTATCCTACGAATTAAATAAAACAAAAAATTTCAAAATAAAAACTTGTACAAAAATTCAGATGTTGTTGGGTCAGTAAATCTTTTTTAATCAAAAAAATAGTGTTATGACACATAACATGCGGTTTAATTTAAAATATTTATTTCTGTTAAAAAAAAGAATAACCCCAACAAACAAGTATACTAATTTGGATTTATTTCGAAATAATCTGGAAAATGCGATTAACTTAAAAATTTGTTTAAAAACTTTAAATGAACTTGAACTTCATGCCCAAAACTTTACCAACACTATACGTAAAGCTGCCAGCGAAGCCATACCTCCTCCTAAAGAAACTCCAGAATAAGAGATCTGCTACGCATTAGAAAATAGAGAGCTGGTAAAAGAAAAACGGAAATTAAGACGCATATGGCATAGAATCAGACACCCAGAAGACAAAACCAAGTTCAACAGAACAAACAGCAAACTTAATAAAATTATGAAACATAAACAAAGAAGCATAGATAACTATACTTAATGAATTTGGGTCCAAATACTGATAGTGATTATTCGCTTTGGAAGGCACCCCGCCAATATAAACGTCCAATTACACATATACCGCCTATTAAAAAACCTCAGGGTCAATGGGTAAGATGTAAAGAAGCAAAAGTACAATTGTTTGCGCAACACCTGGCAACTATCTTCAAGAGTTGTTTAGATGACAAAAGAATTAAAAACATCACAGCATTCGAAATCGCGAACTAAATTGATACAAATATAAATCAAAAGAAATCTCCTGCAGTTGACAATATCTCACCTGGACTTTTGAAAGAACTCCTGCGTAAGGCCATCATTGTGTTAGCATACCTATTCAATGCATGTACTAGACTGAAATATGTACCAGAACACTTTAAAGTGGCGCAGATAATTATGTTACTCAAACCAGGAAAGTCAGCAAACGAAGTAGCATCATATCGCTACTACCATCTTTATATAAGTTGTTCGAGAAACTCATACTGAAACGCCTCCGACCGTTTGTGAATATACCCGATATTAAATTTGGTTTAAGAGAAAAACATTCAACTGTAGACCAGATGCATAGTGTCGTCACTTTGATAGAGCGCGCACTCGAGGAAAAGAAATATTTTACAGCTGTATTTCTTGATGCTTCACAAATCTTCGATAGAGCATGGCATGAAGGCCTCATACACAAAATGTGCAACACTCTTCCAGGCAACTTATGTAAATTACTGGAGTCATACATATTCAACAGAAAATTCAGAGTAGCACACGGAGAAGCAACTGCCAATTTTTAATTTGCCTTAGAACTATAACAAACGCATACCGGTATGATTCAAATGATGATATCCACAGAGATCTCGAGGTAAAAACAATAAATGAAGTCATGGTTCCTATGCTCAGAAGCACGAACACAGATTGGTTCAACACATCAATTCTAAATAGAACAGAAGATATAAGAAGGCTGAAAAGGCTGAAACCACCATAATTTAGTAGGATAAAATAAAAACATAGGGAGGCAGAAATATTGATTTCTGTAAACCCACACGGGTCTTGCTTTTTTAAGTACTGTTTAAATGTAGTAACAATTTATTGTAATATGTAATAAGATTGTACTATAATAACCCAAAGGTTGTCAAAAAAAAAAAAAAATTCTGTTAAAAAAAAATAAATAAATCGCTGGGCTCTTTTTGGCAATGAGAAAGTAAATTAACGGGAAGCAACGATTTGCAATAGTTGATATAGGAATAGCATAAGTCGCCGTTTTAAATAATTTTATATGAATTATATCAAAAAATGAAGGCACAAAATATATCAACGTGAGATTTCTTTTGTTGGTAATTGATTTATTTTCAGTATAAAAATCAATATGAACTAATATTACCAGATTCACATCCTTTAGAATTACAATTGAATAACCTCACCTGAAATAGTTAATAATATATTGTAATCTAAACCTATATCCCATAGACTCCGATTTACTATCAAAAGCTATTCACCAACTCTCAACGCAAAAACATCTTGTTTTTCTGGTAATTCAAATTGTAGCTTGGCTAAGTTTATACCAAAATATTGAATACTATACCAAATAATTTTAATAGAGATAAAATTTTCCTTTCAAGCCAGTATTATATAATTGAGGCATGAAAGGGTTAAATAAAATTAATATAATGTGTATTTTTTTCAGTTTT
The DNA here is from genome assembly GCA_963942445.1 of Argyra leucocephala. Classification (NCBI taxonomy): domain Eukaryota; kingdom Metazoa; phylum Arthropoda; class Insecta; order Diptera; family Dolichopodidae; genus Argyra; species Argyra leucocephala. The sequence continues at coordinate 68,025,935 of OZ012680.1, forward strand.
AAACTAGTTTTTAAATATTGCTTTTCATATTTTTTTTATTATTAATTAAGCAAAAATTCTATTCTGTTTTGTAATTATGTATATAAAACTGTGGGTGGGGTAGGATTAGGTATTAAAATTTAATTAGGTGCAGACTAATGCAACACGAAATAATATTTAAAAAATATTGTTGGACTACCAACAAGAAACGAACTTGAATAAATTGGATGAAAAGAAGAAATCACAAGGTAGATGTATCTATAATACCAAGACCTCTTCAAGTAATTGTGTAGCAATAGATTTAATTTTTAACGTTAGAGTCAATTTTTTTTAGTTGTTTCTGTTGTTTAGTATTTCGTCTACGATTTGTTGACTTTTTCTTCTATTTGCAGAGGAAAGAAATTCAAAATCGTTTTATTTATGTATTTTGGCTGGTAGTCAAAAAGGTCAAATGTGGAAATTGCGTCCCTCAAATGACAAATTGAAGCAAAACTTCCAAAAATGCTTTCATTGTGAAGAGCATTTGTGTTATGATGAATCGATGATAAAATATTTCGGCCGCCATGGCTATAAACAATTTATAAAGGGCAAACCTTTGCGTTTCTGCTATAAGGTATTGTGTTTGAATTCACAAGAGGGCTACTTCATTAATATTTTAATTTACTTTTTGTAACATAGCTAAAACTTTTCCAAAACATTATGTAGCTTATTGTTGTTTTGTGTTTTTCATGTATTTCACACATTCTAAGAAATCATTACGATGATACCATATGGTACCGGATGACTCCAGCGAAAGTACACATCGTAAAAAAAAACCAAGGGCAGATTTGGATCCCTGAGATCAAAATTGAAGTACATGAAGTTTCATAATTAAATTCGGAAAAAACTTGTCCCGCAATGATTGGGTTAAAAGATTTCAAATTTTTACTTTGCAAAGCACCCGTTTGGAAAATTTTAAAATAACATCAAATAACATAAATAAAATATATAAGTACATATATAAATATTCTATAAAAGCCATGTAGCTCTGATTTTGTAACCAACTCTAAATTTCATTCAAATTTGGAATCTGCGACATACATATATATGCATACACATAGTCCCAACTCTGTATAAAGGAGATATTATTTCCTTTTTTGCATCCAATGGCGGCTACGCTTAAAAATGCCACCCTAACCCCTGATACTCATTTATTGAAACTCTGTTTTTACTCCTTTTGCCATTGAGTAAAAACTATGACTTATTATTGTTGATAACATAAACAACAAGTTTTTAATTTTTTGACAAATAAATTTTTGCGAATTGCAGATTTGTTAAGTGAGAAATTTGCTAATTGATTTTTTGTATTGTGAGTTTTTTGATAAGTGTGGACTTAGGCGAAATAGATGTTTGTCATCTGAGTTTTTTCAAATGTTGCATCCTCATTCTGGATATACCTACTCATAATTTAGAAATAAATTTTATTTTCGAATCACAGAATCTACGTATTTTAAATAATTATTAGAAATGAAAATTTTCATTTTCTAAACAACGAAAAACTGAAACACAATTTATTTGATAATGTCAGCGATTTCACATGTAAATTTCATTTAAATTAGTACAATTTAAAATTTAAAAACATTGCAAATGAGCCAATTAAGGTAAAAGCTTTTTATAAGCTTCCAAAGCAATGTGAAACGAATTTATTATTCCTCTTTGCTTGTTTCGAGTTGAATTTTTCTTTATTTTTTATTTGTTTATTTTTTTTTGTTATTGTTTCAAATAATTTAATTTGTTTTGAATTCTGTACATTTGTTTACATTAATTTTTTTTATTTTTATTTGTAATAATTTAATAACATCTTAATAGGAAAAATTATCAACAGGCAAAATGCATATACATTTTAATTATATACACTTTATCCATAAAGATATTATCAGAACGTACAATGAATAAATCTTCAGTAAAATAGAAACAGAATCTCAATTTTGTGATTAAATTAAGTAAAATTCTCTATTATTGTTTTTTTTTTTAGAAAATGGATTAAATCGAATTTAATTAAATTTATCTTATCGAATAATGGCGCATTGGCGATTTTTCTTAAATTTAAAATTTTAATTCAAATAAAATTAATTGAAGAATTGAGATAGTATACACTTATAGAGAATTTTCATAGTTTTTACATTTTTGTTAAATTTTTATACTTGATTATATTTTTATAAATTGATTTTCAATAAAAAAAAAATATTTTCAACTCGGATATAATTTTTGGGTTTTTAGAAAAACTTATTCTTAGAAGTGGATAATATTGATGAATTTCCAAAAGACAAATTTACATTGAAAGAAATACAAAATACTTTCGATTGCGGTATCAATAGCACCGACATAAAAGTGCTTCAAAAAATGCTCCGAACCTGCTTCTAACTATTTTCAACCTATGTCTTAAATTGTGTTAATTTCCGAAAAGCTGGAAAGTTGCTACAGTTATACCCATTTCAAAAACGACCAAACCTATAAATGAGATCAGTAGTTACTGCCCAATCGGAAAAGTCTTTGAAAAGGGACTTCAAATTGGGGCGCAAAACTTCGTCGAAAACAATCAAATTTTACCCAATGAACAATTCGGTTTTCGACCTGAACACTCTGCTGATCCCCAACTAGTACGAATAACGAAATATGTCAGAGAAAAATTTAAAAAAACAGAAGGCTGGTATTTTAATTTGAGATAAAGAAAAAGCTTTCGAATCTGTATGGCACGACGGTTTGATCTACAAACTATATTGTATGCAGTGTCCCCTCTATACTTATTCAAAATAATTAAAAATTTTCTATACAAAATAGAACTTTCTGTGTCAAAATCAACGACTTGAGGCGTACCCCGAAACCAAGAATATTTTTATATCTGATATTATCGTCCCGGATTCATGTTACATTGGTCTGTTTGCCGATGAAAATAGCCTGTATATTACTGATGCAAATCCAGCGGTCATTATGTAAAATTTGAAAAGTGGATTCTATACTTTTCACCAATACTATTACAAATGGAAAACTAAAATCAACCCTTCGAAAATGGCAGCCTGTTTCTTCTCAAGGAAAAGAAAATCATGTAACTTGCCAAGCAAAAACTTTAATCTAAATGGTACTGTTAACGAATGGAGTTCCAGGATTAAATATCTAAGAATTATCCTAGATCCTAAATTTACTTTCGGACTCCTCATTGAAAGATAAAATAAAAAAAACCCTAATTTTAATAAAATCTCTCTATGGTTTAATAAACCGAAGATCTGCCCTATCAAAGCAAAATAAAACTTTAATTTTTAAACCAATATTTCAAAAGCTACAATATATATTTAATGCGTGTTTTAAGTTCACATATGTTCTGAGACAATGAAAAATTTCAGAAGTAATAGTAATACCAAAGCAATGAAAACCGATTTCAGAGGTAACATCATATTCGATCAATATCGCTGTTACCTATTATATCAAAAATGTTTGAGAAACTGCACCTCATACAACTTGCGCCGATTAATGAAGAAATAGTCCTTATCCCGAAACATCAATTTGAATTCAGAAACAAACATTCTACAATTGATCAAGTGCATCGGATCACAAATATAGTGAAAAAAGCGTTCGAAGGAAAAAAAGTCTGCTTAGCATCATCTTAGATGTTGCTCAGGCTTTCGACCACCCTTAAATTTAAACTACATCGTGATTTACCAAGACAATTTTATGAAATACTAAAATCATATGTGGGCAACAGATGCTTTCGTGTACGTTATGCTAAAAAATATTCCAAAATAAAAGAAATATCTGCTGGAGTTCCACAGGGAAGTGTCTTGGTTCATTACTTTCCTTGTTAAATTTACAACATTTTTATGGGAACCTTTGTATATGGCACTGCGATTCTTGCAGTTGACGTATCTGTCGAAAACTAAACAGCAAAACTTCAAAATGCAGTAAATAAAATAAGATTATGGACCCAACGATGGCGCATAAAACTTAATGAAAGCAAATCAAGTCATATAAATTTTTACATATAAAAAGATTGGAACCATTCATATCTCAATCAACAACAAAATAGTACCATATGCCAATACAGCAAAGTATTTGGGAATGACACTCGATGCCAAGCTAAGATGAAAGGAATATATAAGAAATAAAAAAGAAGACTTAAGCATTAGACTCAAAAAATTTTACTGGTTATTTGGGCGTGGATCTGAACTACCAGTACAGAATAAAATATTCATATATAAGCAAATATTAAAACCTATGTGGACGCACGTGCCAATTATAGGGCTGTGCAAAGAAAACAAACATCGAAATGTTGCAAAAATTTTAAAATAAAATACTCTGTGGTATAATAAATGCACCATGGTACGTACGTGACTAAGATCTCCACACTTGCACATTGAAACAGCCAGGGATGAGATCAAGAAACATGCAGTAAAACAGGTCTAGAGACTGCAAACTCATATGAACTCGGAAATGGCAGCATTTCTTGATATCTTAAGCAGTGTCAGTCGACTCAAGAGAATGAAATCCGACGAGGTGAATACTACCTAAAATGCAAAATTCTACGGTAATAGTTTTCTTTACGGAAATTATTGGATCAGTAACTTCCCTTTGCGAAAAAATTAATATATTTAAATAATCTTCCAACGCCGGAAACTATTTAAAGTGCCTACACGGTAAGTATTATGGTGATAGCGATCCTCCAAGAAAACTTTTAATACAATAATTTCCTAAACCCCGCGATCGAAAAATTTACGAAAAAAAGCCATTAGTCGTAAAAATTTGTACGTAAAAACTGACTAATAGACCTGAAAGTTCACTATTATGTATCTGAAACATAAAGTTTACCATTTTCTAAAATTCGGACTGCTTTGGGTAGCTGCCACATAACCCAGCAGAAATATATCGACTACTAGAGGAATATTACAGAACTGAAAATTTGTAATTACGTAATTTTGAAAAATAGACAAACATTTCTATTACCATTTTCCGAAATTTTGACCGGCTTAGAAGAATTTGTACCGAAAATACTTCGTATATATATTTGCCAGAAACTTACTTTAGCACGTTGAAAGAAGAATTTCTGAAAACTTAAATATTAAAATTGAAATAGCGAAAATACAGTCCAAGAATCATGAACAGAATTTCAAATACCACACAGAATTTCTAAATTTGTTGGATTTAAGGAGGTTTTCGATATTTATTCCTCACCATGTAGAACCAAGAGTAGGAGCTCCACTTTTGTTTCAACAAAATTCTAAGTACCGAAAACTATACAATAACAGAATAGTATTAAAGTACAAATACAAAAGTACCTATTGCATCCTTATGTTATTAAAGCACAAATTCAAACGATTTCATACTTACTACAAATTTTGAAGTCTGATCTTCAACTTAAGTATCTGTTATAGAACTTTTAGAATATTTTTTGTTTTTAATTTGATTGATAAGTAAAACTTTGTTGAAGTAAATTTTATACATGCATTGCGTTGGACCCGCAGAACGTCTTGCCTTTGCTAGTAATAGGTAAAAATTTAAAATTTACTTAAAAACCACGATTATGACTACAAAATTATTGATAATGTTGATACTTCAAAACAGCTTTATAATCGATATTTAGTAGGAAGTTTGAAAATGGTCGAACCTTTTTTTAAAAGAAATATACAAAATTAACAATACTCAATAAAATAAGAAGAGCTGTGGACTAGCAGCTTACTCTTTTACTTGAACTTTTATAAGATGTACACGCAGAGAACGAGAGGGGATATCACAACCTCCAAATGGGCCGGTTGTAATACAACAGTTGCCATGACTCCGTGTAAAAATCATACTGACCACCTGTATGCAGGATGTTGAAACCTATACTAAGAGCTTAGAAGACGTCTGCTGTTGGCTGCTCAAACAACGTAAGAGGCAACGAGACCTAATGATACGCGAATAAGAGCTATATGCGGAGATATGACAACCACTATATAAAAGTACAAGAGCAATTACTACGGATATGATAATTATATTCGTAGATGAGACAGTCACTGAGAGTATGGAAGCTTTATACGCCGATATGCTTAAATATAATTAAAATATACTATAGACAGTTGCTCTTTTAGAGAAATGAATGAAATAAAATAAATAAATAAAAAAACAACTATAAATTCAAATAAAAACATTATTTTTTTTCAAATCAGATCTTATTTTTAATTATGTGTTTAATATTTTTTTAAATAAAAGATTTATTTTGTACATATTAATATTTCGGGAACAATATAACATTCCTCATCAGTGATGGTGACCAATTGCTTGTTCGGATAAAATAAATAAATATAGTAAAAAAGAAAATTTAATGAGACGACAAAGTATTATGTTAATAAACATTATAACTACAAATTTCTCTTACACTTCTACTGCAAATGGGTGAATAAAAAACCAAATTGTAACAATTTCAAAACAAGTGATGGCTTTTCTATCCGGGTTAATACAATAAAAATTAAACTAAATACACATACTATAAAATTTAATTCATTATTAAAATTATTTCATAATTTTTATTGTATTGGATGATGTGTATTCTATTTTCTAAAAAGGTTATTTTATGGACCTTAGTATATATATAAATATTAAACAGTATAAAAATTACATATTGTATAAATCATAGTGCCATTAATCTTGATTACATAATAAAATTTATGTCCAATGTTTTATAAAAAAAAAAGCTTCTTTTGGCTATCATCATATCAAATAATTTCCTTCTAATTATATTTCAACAAAAAAGAAAAATGCAAACAAAAACAAACAAAAAAAAAACAATACAGTACAGTACACAAACCGTTTCTAAAATTTAAAATTTTATATATTATGTACTGTCCTTGAAACATGATACACTCTGTAGACTTCTGGAATGTATATGTACATATACATCTGTTCAAAATAAATTGTTTATGTTTATATACCACATGGTTTTTTCTATTTATTGGATTCAATTAGAAAAATGACACTAACTAGGAAAATAAAAGTGAACTATGAAGAGAGATCATATTCTCCTTCAACTTCAAAATATTAAATTCAATGTTAAAAATATCCATTTTTTATTTCTGTTTTAATAGATTTTAAAAATATTACCCTATTGATAATTTCAAACCATATCACCATATTAGTGGGAATTTTTAATTTTCATCTAAACGCTAGGTGGTACGGTAGATAGAGCATCCGGTTTTTAACCGAACGGTCTCTTAGTTTCGATTAAGTCAAAAAAATGTTTTATGAGCTTTTTTCTAACCTGATCTAGTATCTTTTGTCATTGGGATCTCTAATAAATAACAAAAAATAATTGTGAGTATAATTTGGTAACAACTTAAATAAAATGGAACTACGAAGCCTATACTTTAAGAAGTCTATTATAAACAATTCAAACCCAACCTATATAAAAGATTTACATGTACGGGGTGGCGTAATCATTGTCCTAAAAATCTAAAAAAAATTTACATCCTCACACAATTCAATAACCGCATTACTTCCCACTACAACTTCACATCGTTCAAGCTCTAAAATCCGAAAAAAAATATCATAATATCTCTAATTAAATCACTCCTTAGGGGTGCGGTTTAGCTGCTAAACATTTTAAGTGTGATATTAATTTTGTTGCCTCTAACTCCCTCTTTAGAGCCTAAAAGCTTATTGAAGTTTTATATAGCAAAAATAGATCGCTGCAAAAGTGCAAAAAATTTCCAAAATTTCCAAAATTCAAAAAATTTCCAAAAATTCCTCTTTAAAATCAACAAAATATTATCACACTTTAAATGTTTATTGAACTGAAGCCTACTATATAAGAAGCCATATCCTGACAATAATAATAGTTTTCCATATTTAATGATATGTTGATAATCATTATGAAAAAATATAATATTTGCAAATTGATATGCAAAAATTTAATAAAATAAATGTCTCTGTCGTAATTAATACAAGAAAACATAATTCTACCTAAGTTACTGCCAAGAACTCTCTTAAGCAATAAATTGTTAATCAAGTCTATAGAAGAAATTTTCATTAAATTATAAAATTCTTAATACATATTATTTTTTATATTTTTATTATTTTCATTATTACTCTTATTATTATTATTATTATTGTTTTTGTTAAATGTTATTATCTATCATTATTATTATTATTATTATTATTATTATTATTATGATAAATAAATAAAAGATTATTATTTAATATTAAACTTACTTACATCTTTGCTCCAATATACCGCATATGGTATGTCATAATCATAGGGAAAATCTATTTGACAATTGAAAACGACATATGATCCGACCTTGGCTTCTAAATTTGATGTTAAATCTTCATCCATGCACTGAACACAGGATATATTAATTAAAATAGTTACTAGCACTAAAATAAATGATCTTGATAACAATATTCTGGATATTTTACTAATATTGTTTTGTTTTTGTTGTGATTGTTGTTGATTCAGATGCATATTGCAATAATTTATTATAAATTTCACGTGTTTTCTTGATCTCATATTGTCACATTAAATTGTTTTTATTATTGTATTATAAAAATAATGTAGATATTATTATGTTGTTTTTCAATTTAAATTTTTAAAATTTTATTTTGTAAATATAAATAAATGTCATACACACCCTTATATATGTATACACATATGTATATATATATATACTATGTAGTTATAAATGGATTTATAATTTTATCAATATTTTTTTGTGTTATTCTACTAGGTCAACAACGGGTGACCAAGCCTTATGTACTTATCAATGAAATTGTCGGTTTTTATTTTTTAATATTTTATTATTTATTTTTTCTATTTTATTAAATATAAAATTTTAGTTTTGTATTTGTTATTTAAAATATTATGTTGTTTTTTTTTCTAATATAAAGCTCTTTAAAATGAAATGAAATTAAAATCAGAAAACATAAATTTATATTAAATGTATTTTATTAATAAATTTTCATTAAAATTTAAAACAACCGCAACATATTAAATGAATTTTGAAATAATTTTACTCAATAAAAACATACTCTATAGTAATTATTTAAAAAAATTAAATTTTATATTTTATTTTCTATTTTATTCTATTTATAAATAAAAAAATATAAATTATAAGATTTAAATAATAAACATGAAAATGCTAAAACATTTTTATTGTAAATAATAGAATTAGCTATAAATATTTTACATAAATTTTCATAAAAATAAGATGTCCTTATTCAATATAGAGTCAGATATATCAGATTTGAATATTTCTAAGGATTTATTTTAAATTTTAGATCTGTAAGAAATTCAGTTAGAAAACAGTTGAAATTTTTTTTTAATTCTCAACATTTGGACAAAGATTAGATCTGAAAAGATTTCAGATAGGTGGAACATTTTTTTAATCAGAAACAGCTTTCTACAAAATAATTTTAAAAATTAGATCTGTAGAGAATTCAGACCGGTTGAGAAGTTTTTTTTAATCAATAAACAGTGTGTTGAAATCACACACAATAGTTTAAATATTGTGCAAATACTGAGCAAAAATGTTTATTATTTTAAATTTTGATTATTTTAACAACAGGATGATTAGAAAACATGTGATAGGATAATTTAACCTAAGACTGACTTTATCAAAAATCAATTTGTTTTGTTATTATTATTATCATTTAGTTATTAGATCCGCTAGGTAATTCATTGATAACGATAAATAGATATTAATAATATTCATTACCCCTTCGTTAATAATATACTAACACTGCAGAATATAACAGAGACAGTTTTCTATGAAAATATGTATCAGTGATCATTTATTCAAAAATTATATAGACATAAGAAAACTTGTAACAATATTTGTTACATGTTTGCATGACACAGTTTTCAGGAACCTAGATTAACCATCCATTTTTTGGTGGTGTAACTAATAATATAAATAAATTATATCTAACATTGGAATTAGTTAGGCTTAAGTTTATGCTGTTATATTAATGATTAGAGCAAGCATATAGCAGATGTCTATTACTAGACGAAATCTTGCTTTGATTGATTGTTAATGTATCCTTCCTTATATTGGGATTAGTAAACACACCCACCATTAATGTTAAAACAATTTTGTAAAAAAGTAAACCAAGATGATGTTATTAGAAAAGTAAAAATCATAAGTAGATATGATGTATTTGTTAATAATATTATACACTTAAATCAAAATACTCCAAAAACCCAAGCCAAATTAGTAAATAACAAAGCTAAAAAAAACAAAATTTGTTAGTTTTCTCCATATACCCATACATTATTGCTGAATCTTTTTTTAAGAGATATAACACTTAGTTAAGGATCAAAAGAGATTTAGAGAATTAGAATTTATTTCAGAGAACATTCTAGTGATTGGCTCGAATATGCCATATTTAGTTTAGATAGAGTGAAAGAGAATGTGGAACAACTCAACGATTCTGCGATTATTTCGATTAGTTCTTTTAACCAAAAATTATTTAAAATTTCAAGGGCTAATGTGTTGCCCCGAAAATATTTGGTATATAAAAGAGATGTCAGCAATGATCAGACAAGGACTGTAAGTCGATAAGTTTAAGACACTGAGAAGACATGAAAAATTACTTAAACCGAAACGAAAAATATTTGACTAAATAGGTTCTTTTTTTTTCTTTATTTCAACCTTAAAAACTAATGAATAATTCAATGTAATTTGTAGGTAAAAGTTAAAAATAAATGTATTACTTAGCTATTTAAACTTATTATACTTAAGAACTAATTTTATTTAGTTAATTACGTAGACAAAATATAACAAAAAATAAATGTATGTTTATGAAATTGTTATTTGTACAATTTAGATTGCAAACTAAAAGTAAATTGCATTAGTGATATTGTATTTAAAATTTAAAATTTATATTATATAAGAAACATTGCCTGAAATTACTTAAATTATATTTTTAAGACCATTCTGAATTCTGAATTTTTTAAGGCATTCTGAATTTAAAATTATAAATTTACTAAACAAAAAAAAAATTAAAAAAATCAAGGCTCTATTCGATTAGTCAGTCAAGTAAGGTGAATAATATAATTGGCTAGCATATTCAAGGGTAGATCTTACATTATGTGACATAAAGTTAGATTATACATGCATAAGTTAAATCAGTTTTAATTTTTTTTTCTTTTCTTAATAAAATAAATTTAAACAATTTTTGATTTTTGCACATAATTTTAAAAATTATATAAACAAAACAAAATTAATGTACTTTTGGAGCTAAGTTGTTAATCAATTATATTTTGTAACACTTTTTTAAATTTTGTTCGCTGTAAATTCTTCAACGATATTATGATTAGACACAGATCATGCGTGCTATCTACACAAAAGTAGAAACAATTAATATACTTTTTTTTGTTTGAACAGCCTTGCAACGTTGTAAAGGAAAAAAAATTGTAATATTTATACACTGTTGGGCTCAAATAGGATATAGCAGAAGAACATGTTTTATTTAGCATAATTTCATTCAGAATTCATGAGTCAAATCAATGAAGTACTCGCAATTAAATTTAAATTAATATAAACTAACTGAAATTAAATTTAAACTTGAAAAAAATATATTTAAGTATAAACCATTATAACATTCTTAAATATACGATATTGCCTTACTTTTTTTTATTTTTCGCAGTAGGTAACTCATACAGTGAGCTTTAATTTGTTCAAATTGTCGTTTAAGTAATTTGAAAATTACAAAAGCTTACAAAATTCCATAAGCAATAATTTCGATTAAATTATTTAATTTTCCTAAAGCATATAGGAATTTAAGAGGTATGATGCATAGTTAAATAAGAAGCCAGCTGAAAATAAGTAAGATAATTTTGTTCAATATATAATGGTGAGCTAATGAAATAATATAATTGTATATTGATTTATTTATCTTATGCGACTTACATTAATATGTAATGGTGATATTTTATAAAAAAATAATATTTATATCTGATTGCTATCTTTATATCCGAAGCTCTTCCCAACGTTTATTTCTAGTTTTTGCGAAAAAATTTTAAAATATATTTTTTATATTATAATATATAAAAAAAAAATCTATATATCGGGCGATGATAGCTTAACTGTTATTCAGCTGGTATTTCAAAACCCTTCAACCCTTCAACAGTTCAACTGGAAAGGTACACCTTTACCTTCAAACAATTTGTATGGATTTTACTCTGATTTTTACTATTTTTGTTATATTATTGTGATTATTTTTGTATTTGTTCTACTTTTACTCTAACTACTTTTATTCTCTAAAATATTTTTTTGGAAGTAACGCTATTTTAGGCAAAAATAAAGTCTATTAACCTATTCTGTTTATGGCGAAGTATTAAAAATAAAGTTCAGACTTGAAACAGCAAAAGTGCATCTAATATTAAAAATATTATATAAAAAACAAAATGTTCTAGAAAGGTATTTGATCATACTATAAAGTTCTGTAACTAGATGGACAACTTTTTGTTAACTTTGATGGACAACTAGATGGACTTCTTTTTGTTGTAAAAACAGAAAACAGCAATCGCTAAGATCAATAAATTTAATTTATTTTAAGAAATTGTAAACAATTTGAAATGTAATTTTATAATTGAAATTAATAAAGAAAAGAAAAAAAAAACAGGCAAAAAACACGCAAAAAACATGTTTTTTTCATCAAAAAACCCATTTTTTTAATTTTATATATTTTATTGTAAATATTATTTAATTACTTCAAATTTAAGCAAAAATGTTCAAAATAAATTAAATTACAATAAAGTGACGGTTTTTTCATAAATTTTTTTTTATCATGGGAGTTTACTAAAAAAAATAAAAAAAATAAAAAAATCTTATATATTAATACGCTTAAACGTCTGTTAAGCTTTTCACAAAGCTTTTTTCAACTAGATTAGACAGCTTTATTAGAGCTATTACGAATTACGATAGTGTGAAAAATTTTATTTAAAGACTTAAACCACAAAACGATAAAACCAAAAACAAATTAAAATTAACCTAAAAACAATTCAAAAAAAATTAAAAAAAAAAAAACAAAGTAGCAAAGACAAAAACCGAATTATCAGAATATAATTATTATATCGATTTATAAATAATTAAAATAGCTTTGCTAAAATATTACGATATTACGATATTACAGCAAAAAAACTTACCGGTAAAACAAATAGTAAATTAAGTAAATAATTTTTACCTCACCCAGAAAATGTTCACAAATTCCAAAAATTGAAATTTACTTATTTTATTAACAAATAATTCAAAAGTATAAATTCAAATGCGCAGTAGCATTGAGTAAATATTATATTGTACATGGAGAATCATAAACCGAAATTTACGATCTGCTAAGAACAAGAAAAACAAAATATGTTATGACATTATTATCAAGTTCTAATTCAATACACGGCAAATTTAGTACACATAAAAATTAAAAAAACTTTAAAAAGAAAAATCACTGACTACCCTTACCTACATCAGAGACCCTAGCGGGATAACAATATAACAATAAAAACTGAAGTATAAGAAATAAAGCATAATTGTTGGCTTTACCCCTAACGATAATAGTCTTAAGGCGTCATATGATGTCATATGATACTTCGTTAAATGGCGTATATGATTCGATATGATTTAACAAAGTCGTAACCAATCATAACATTTACTATAATGGTCATACCTCATCATACCAAAACGTCAAAAACAAAATTTAAAAGAAGTGAAATAAAAATATAAATTCTATAAATAAATGTTTTGTTTTTTTATTTTGAGTTTTGAAATAGTTAAGGCTATTATGATAATAAAAAAAACACAAAAAACGTATATATGGCTATTTTAATGTGTTTTTAATGTGAGTGTGGTATGTATTTAGTTTAAATGCATTTAATTTCATATCTATACTGCCAGCGACATCTCTGTTCGTTGTTGAAATGTACGTCTCTATTAATAGTATTTGTTAGGAAGCGTTTAGACATCACATTTTATTTCATGAAAGTTTTGTTTTACTTATTTTTATTACATTTACAAATTTTATTGCAATTACATCAAATTTTATTTCAAAAGTATTAATTACATATCTCAAAGATAAACAAAAATAGTTGCAAAGTATACTATATTTCTTCATGCAAAATCCAATTTCTAAACTTTCTAAAATACGAAGATACGAATATGCGTTACGAGTACTAATAATAAATACTTATAAACAAATAAACTGTGAAATAGAAAATTGTGTTTTAGTGAAATATTTGAATAAGTATTAAAATGTTAAGCTATTTCTAAGATATTAAATAAAGTGAATTTTAGTTTTAAGTTTTTCAGTTTGTAACTTATTTATTATGTAATAAAAAATATGTAAAACATTGATTTTTTTTTTAAGAAAATAAAGAAAATAAACAAATAAAATAAATATACATTTTTATAGTACAAAATATACATTTTTATAGTATTTTAATATACAGCATTAGGTACCGAACTATTTTATGTTTGGATGATAAGACATCTTCGGGGTCTACCTAAGTACAGTTAGAACTTTTATTTTTTTCATGTACCTACTGACGATGGGGTACCTTCCAGGCTCAGAAAAATTTAACTTCATTTTTATAACACAATTATCATTAGGTTCCGAACTATTCTTATCTTATATGTTGATGATAAGACATCATGGGTACCCAAGTACCGTTAGAATTTTCAATTTTTTCATGTACCTACTGACGATGGTATACGTTTCAGGTCCAGAAAAATTTTATTTCATTAACAAAATTATCATTAGGTACCGAACTTATCTTGTTTCATGTTTTGATGATGAACTCTCCTTTGGGTACCCAAGTACCGTTATTTATTATATAAACTTTATGTAAATGAAAAATGTAAAATAATGTATATATATAAAAAAAAAATTGTCATAATAAATTATTTTCTGTGATATAAAAAATAATATTTTCTTATTTTAACACAAAAATTCATATAAAATGCGTTATAGAGGTACAGGTGTACCTTTCCAGCTGACCACGTAGACAAAAACAATTACCGGTTTATCCACCTCCCAATTATTTTTTTTATTTAAAAGTTTTATATTAAAAGTTTTAAAATATAAATTTTGATGCAAAATGAATTCTCACAAAAATTCAAGTCTCGAAGGCAATTTGCATCGAAGTTATTCAAAAAGTAAAATGCAAAAGGTACAGAAGTAACTTTCCAGCTGAATAAAAGTTAAAGAAATAATCGACATGTATCCGATCAAAATAGGTTTCCATAGGTATCCACAATAACCGATATTTTCCATAATCAATAATTTTAAATTTCATAAATATTCAAATGATAAAAATAAAAGAACATAAGAATTTGTAGCTGGCTGAAGTTGGACATAGCTCGTGAAGAAGGACATAGTTAGCTGAAGTATAAATAAATAAATAAATACATTATACGTATCCCGCTTATGCTAATGTGTATCACGCTTATGCTAATGCAAATAAAATAATTCCATAGAAAATTAATTATAACTTAATTTCAAAAAAAAGATGGACCCCTTAAACACCCTTTTTTATACATATTATATATTTTACTAGATTTACAATTAGCTAATTTGATTTAAATTTATAGTTTAAAAATAATTTATTCAAAAACAAATGTCAGTCCTCGGTAATTTGTGCTTTAAAAGGAAATCATAAAAAAATGTTTATGTAGTTGTATAGATGAGTAGATTATAGTGTAAAAATGTTTTTTATCGGACCTTCGGACATGAAGAGGAGATCCATCTTAACTGTGTGAATGTGTGAGTATAATTTTAACAATTTGAATCTGGCTAAAATAAATTTTTATGCGAGCAAAACAAAATCTTAATTCAAATTAAATTATTCCAAGAAAAATACTGCGCTACCTGCAAAATCCGGTTCAGAATTTTTAAAATTAATTTGTCTTAACGTTTTGCTATGAAAATATTCAAATTAAGCTAAGAATCTAAAACTTATTTTTAATGCGCTTAATTAGAGGTAATTTTTTATACCGTTATTTAAAAAAAAAAAACAAATACTTTCGTACTATTTTAATATTCAAAAGAACTAAGATACTTAAAAAAATGTATGAAGCTTTCTAAAATTGAAGCTTTTTGTATTCATTCACATATTAAAACAAAATAAAAAATAACTTTTTAAATTAAGAATAATGGATTATAACTACCTACAATAAATACTGTATAGTCAGCTATTCACAAAATTACACAGTAAATAACAAAATATCTAATATGTATGTATAGTATAGTACACTTTGCTTACTAACATATATATGTGTAGTGTATTATTTAGATATATAGGTATATAATATGTTATTGAGGAAACATTTTCATTCATACTTTTTATATAATTTTAATCTAAGACTTTTATAATGAACTGGAGACTATTATATGTAGTAAATTTATTAAATTTTTACAAACATTTTATTTTCCTTTTTGATTTGTTTTAATTTAATAATTATTTTATTTAGCTGCTACATTTAATATTATAAAATTAAACAAGAAGAAATTTTAATTTAGATTGTTATAATTAAAATTGTATATAATATATGATCGTTATATATAGCAGTTGAGTTTTCGGCAAAACCATTACACAGTTGAACAAGTTCATAGAGTAGTAAATGTAATAAATAACACACTGGCAAAAAGAATTACAATTAAATTGTTTTAGGTATCGCACAGCGCTCGACAAAGTATTTGATATGATGACTGACACGACGGATTTCTATACAAATTGAAACAAAAATACAAATTTTATTTATTTATTTATTTCATTATGTACATATTCTCACGTAGGTAAGTCTCTACAAGAGTATACGATAGAATATGTAAATCCTAAACTATACTAATCTGTGGAAGTTAGCAGTTAAGCAAGAGACAAAAAAAAGAAAATTTTAAATTTATATAAAATGCAAAATTTAAACAAAACCTAACATTCAACAACATAATAGACAAAACAACCATTATTCCAAATAATAATTTTCAGTATCAATAATGACTAAAACTTTTCCTTAAAGTACACACAATAAAGATGGTAGAATTAGGAATTACATAAATCATACCTACACAATATTCAGTACAAAATTCCATTACGCCACTGTCCCTAAAAGGAAGCATGTCTTAATATCTTCCGAGTGCCTTGGAATAATGAAGCTTGGACAGTGATCCAAGAAGGGTTATTACAGCGATATTCTGGCATATTTTTAGGCAGAATTTTCTTGATAAAACAAGTGCATTTACATATAATTATATCATCATACTTTGTAATCAAATATGAACAAAAGCGCACATCAGAGTAAAAAAATCAGAGAGAAATGAAAGCATTAAGAATCCCTCAGGGCAGTATTCTAAATAGCTTGTACTTGATTATATTCCCCTAGGCTTATATATACTTGGGCTTATTAAGGCAGTGTTCTATCTTAGCTTGTACTTGACAAACAAGAGAGATTTACCAAAACTAGAAAGTTGGCTACTGTAACTTTTGCTGATGACATGACAGTATTCTAGTACATCTTTAGTCCATGCTTTTAATGGAAAGCAAGATCTTGCCTTACAAGGCCGTCTTAAAAACTATATGATATTACGGAATATAATTATGTGGGTTACCATAAGTAGCTCTAACATTAAAATATTGGAAAGATTTCAATTCAAAGTTTTACCGTTAATAGTGAGTAATTCTGTCAAAAAGACCTTTATACGAATTGATTCATAATTACCATAATATGTCCTATGATGGTAACAAATGTAAATGAATGTATATTCATAGGTGGTTATTTAAATTACTATTAATATTATTCCGAATCTGCGGAGAGATAATGTTTCCTTTAATAATTTCAGCAAGAAAAATAACACCAACAAATTTTCACAAGATTTTAGTTACGATAGATCTAGTTTGAAGTTGAATCCGAATCCCAGCTTGACCAGAAATCAGTAAAATAGAACTTTAAAGAAAATATACTACAAATATTTACTTATCACCTAATATATATAGAAGTATACTTTAGCACTGAGTTCCATTTCTTTTAATTCAACAATATTTTGTCAACGATTAGAATCGATTTTAGATTAATTTCTAGCACAATATTTCATTTTGTGAATTCTTTTTTACTTGGATTCTACCATGTCAAACATTTTTTTCTTAAGATTGTTCATCATTCTCATTTTCTAATCAGACCAATGTCAAGCAGAAATATGTGTTTATTTTTCTGCTGCTGCTCATAATATTATATCCATTAGATATAGATTATCCATTTTATATTAGTTTTCTATCTCGAAGTGCTGATAGAGCGCGATCTGTTTACTCAAAAAATATTCTTAGATCACACAAAAAATGTCATAACTTAACTGAGATACAAGTCAGATTTAAATCATATTACCTATAACAAAAAATAAATAAATAAAAAAAAAAATCTAAATTTGCTAAATTTTTTTATTAACTCAAAGTTGCATAATTCCGACAAAATTTTTTTCTGTTCAGATTTGCAGAATTACTTGATATCTGCAACTCAGTGTCAACCAAATGTGCTGTAGGTACTAAAATAGAATATTTTCATTTTCCTTTTGAAACTCAAATGAAGCAAAGTTAATTTAGCCTTTCTTTGGTATTCTAATTTCTGCTTTTCAAGACAAGTTACACTTTTTTGTAAATACGAGGCCAAAATCAGAACTTGTATAATGTTATGGACGTTATGGAAATGTTAAGTGGATTCCAGTAAATAATATGGATACCAAAAAAAATTTCCTTTAAAATAATAGGGTACTGGTTGTGGTTGTGAGCTAAAGAATGCAATATGAACAAATTAGAACGTTATGCAAGGTTAGATTTATTTTTAATAAGTATTTTTAAAGGGTAAGTTTAATAAGTATTTATATGTCTTAATAATATAAGTACAATATTTATATTAATCAAACCATTATTACTTATTTATATATTACAAGCCTAAATTTACGTCAGTATTATAATCAAATAATATTTCTTGAAATTTAGAAAACGGGTTCAATACTCTTTTCCCACGTTATCAAATTTAAACAATAAAAAAACTTAATTCTAAATCATCTTTATATTGCCAGAAATTGTATAATTAAATAGCTATACTGTTAAGTCTGTGCCAAAGATATGTGGGAAATTTTCCCACAATAATCCAAATGACCTACATTTGACAAATATTATTATGTTGACAATTATTCATAGTAAAAAATAATACGCTCTTGTCCAGTACTTCTACAATTAAATGCATTTTAAATAAAATTAAAAACAATATTTTTTTTAAAAAGTTATGATATATTTTTAAAAAATTTCACAATTTGACAATACAAAAAAAAAAAAAACAAATTGTGTCATTTTAATGCCTACAATCGATTTATCATGCCCCGTTTAACTAATTTAAAAAATTACTATTAACTAAGTTTATGGTGCTAGGTCAGTAGTCAATATGAAAAATTATATTATTTGTAGCTGAATGATGCCCACACAAATTCATTGCGAATAATTAATTTGATAAAATCTAATCATTTTTAATTAATTAATAATTCAATTATAAAATATTACATAAATATATGAATACTGTATTTGTGTATGTATGTATATATGGACTTATAATTGAATGAGTACTTGACATAAATTCTTCTTTCGTTTTGTTATGTTTCTTTTTTTTAAATAATTTAAATGGATTATCAACAATATTATTGTTGTATCCAATATATTTCTACATATATATAGGTACAAACTTTTATTTATTAAATATTATATATTGGTTTTTTTCATGAATAGAATTGGTTTTTATTCATACTTGTAATATAGTAGTAGATTCTTAGACATCATCTTCTTCAATTAATCAACAAAATTATATCTTAACATTATTAAACTAATAGCTACCATAATATTATTGTGTTTGTGTCTATGTCCTAATTTGATAATTGATTTGAATAAAATTTTATTTTGCTGTTGAATTATAATATAATAATATTTCGTATTTTCAAACGTATAACCAAAACCGAATAAAATGTACATCACTTAATAAATTGTAAAAGGTGTTATTTAAGGCTGGAATTAACTTAACTGATATTAACTGGTTAGAATCTGTTCAGGGCAATTTTACGTTGGTACTTAGATATTTATTGGGTAGTACTTTCACTTTATTCCTTTAATCTTGTTGACTTACAGTCATTATCTAATTGTTGGTGATTGAATTATAGAAGTCTCTTTTATCCACCAGATACTCTCGGATAAAACGTTTGTCACTGAAATTTGAAATTTTCTAGTTGAAATAACCAATTGGAATCTGCTACTATTCTACGAATTTCCATTCTGTTCAAGTCCAATAATTTTATTCTATCTCTATAAAATGTTAAAAAATTGGATTATCCCAATTTAGATTACTAAAAGATTATTATATAGGCAACTTTTCAGAACTCTTTCAATTCTATTCACATGGTAAGCATAATGATATGATCATACTTGGCTTGCAAGCTCAATGTTGTGACGAATGAGTGGTGTAAATAGAGTTTTCAGAATGCGGGAGTCATCAAAATCTGGGCACCACTACTCTATTAAGCCCGATAAAGTGTTCTGAATCAATAATAGATTATAATCAAAGAATACCGCAACATCAAAAGTGTAATTCTGTTAATAATTTTTTCATTGAGGGAGTTAATAAGACAAAAAACAGTTAATTAAGTTATTACCAAATTAAACTCTCAAATATTTTTTTTTTTATATAAAATTTTATTATTTTATAAACAAAATAATGGAAGAAAAGTTATATTGCATACCGACTTCCTCAGTGGAATTTGAACTCAGTACCTACTGATTATTAGTCAGATGATGTAACCACTACATCCTGCCTATCTGCCTATAATAGGCAGATCGGCAGGATGTAGTAATATATATCTTTTTATTTTATTTTATTTATTTATTCATCTATTGGGAATTTAAGCCTTACAGATATTGCTTAGAAAGTAAGGTTCATGAAATATATTTTGTATGAATTTCTGGGATTTTCATTGACGGATGTCAGCTTAAACTATGAAAGTACATATAAACAATAAAACTACAAAATGCAATTAATTTAATTACGAGAGTTGACTATAGGTTTAGAAAGGCCATAATTAGTTCTATGAGATCCGAGATATCAAATTCCACGAAATCGTACATTACGCATTAAAGCATTTATGTAAATTATACAAATTTAAAATAGATGGGCAGTTCATTCAAGCTAATAAAATATCATAAAAACGTGATTGAAGCAATATTACGTCTAGATTCAAGAGTTTAAGTAACAATGAGTTGGCATTTTGCAATTTAGCCAGTGACATTTTAATCTGCCAACTAAATTTAGTATAGGCAAAATCTAACTGTATTTTTCTGAATTGAATCAATTCTTTTTATATGTTTAGCATAAGATGGCATTCAGAGTCATCAATAAATCGAAGAGAGTTTATTTTAATGAAACCAAGCATACGAAATGATTTAGGTAAGAATTAAACGAATGCGGATTCAAAGTGAGTTTATTGTGTAAAAGAACTCCCAAATCTTTCATTTGATTAACAACGTCAAGACATCATTTATAAAATTTCTCAAGATAAACTTTAAGTCAACGATAGTCGTCTATCATTCGTATCATTAGCAAATGACCAGATAGGATAGAGTAATGAATATTCAAATAATATTATTTCATAATTAACAAAAATAGTAAAGGATCCATGTGTGTTTCTTGGGGAAATCCAAACGTGGCTAGAAGTGAATTAGATTCAGTATTAGAAATTTTCATTAAAAGCATATGATCAATTAAGTAAGATTGGACCCATTTTAATAATCTGCCATAGGTACCCAAAGCGATTTACTTAATCAAAAGCTTTAGAAATGTCAGTAAAAACTCTATCAACTTCCAGGCCTTGTTCAACAGAGTTGAAAAATGGAGAAAGACAGATGAGTTTGTTTTTGTAGATCTACTTTCCATAGAACCATGTTGATTAAGTGATACACTTCCTTTAGCTAAGAAATAGATTTTATCAGTACAAATGCTTTTCAGGAGTTTAGGTAGAGCAAATAACTTGGATATAGTATTATAGTTCTAAGCAACAAGCTTAGATACAGATTTTACGGTAAATGTTATAAATCCGGTAATTATTAATAATAACCTCGTATTTTGGTAAATGTGATAAATAAGTAGACTTTATTATATTTACCGGTAATTATTAATAATTACCTGGTAAATGTGATTAAAATTAAAACTTTTTCTTTTAATTTTCTTATATTTGTTATTAAAATTATGACAAAAAAAACCACTTGGACCACATATACTTGAATTTAATCGAGCACATTCTCTCAAACTTATTTCCTTATTTGGAATTTCTTCAATGGAAAGAAAAGTTTCTTTGCAAATAATGGCAGTTAATTTTGAAAGTCGGGGCCCACCGCCCCCAAAATCTCGCTACTTATTTATTGAAACCCTGTTTTCGCAGACGATAGGTAAGAGCAGACGGCAAGCCTTTAGTGAAAAATAAAATCTTTTTGAAATATTTAAGTCTCTGATCTCAACTTCCATACCGTCAGACCTATCCACAAACAATTTGTTTTTTTAAAAACAACTTTTACACTTTACAACAATTTGGTCAGATATATAATAAATGATATATGGATAATGGACAGTTGCAGAACAAAGTTTAGCACAATGGAGTAAAAAGCTCTAGCAAATTTATTTTATAATCCTCGTTATACCATTTCCATTTAAGTCTATTACTTCATCATCCCCGATTTTCTAGTATAATGTATGTAATGAAATTTTGTGAAAATATATACTGTAAACACTCTTGTGATATCAAAATGATATCAGAATATCCTTAAAAAGTACCATTATAGTAAAAGTGACTTAACTCAATGTCCTTCTCTATCGTATACAAAAAAATTTTATGCAAAAAAAAACAGTGCATTGTAAAAATAGTACTATTTCCGTGCTATGAAGCTAAACCACAATAAAGTTCTAGTACTACAGTTAGAAAACAATTTTTTTAGAATAAAAAAAATTCAGTAAGGCAGCAAATTTTTGTATGGAATTTTAAATAATTGAAAAAAAATTTCATCATATTAACGCCACTGACCTATTCAATATAATATTATAAAAGAAAACTCCACTTATTGTATCGTTGAATTAAATCGTATAAACAAACAGTAGCTATACATATAACAAAAAAAGCATTTTCAATAAATTTTTATTCAAAAAATTTGCGTTATTGAATTTTTTTATTACAATCAAAGTTTTGACATCATTTTATCTAATTTCTGTAATAAAATACTCACAAAAGAATAAATGAAATGATTTCCTTCCCAAACTGAAATTTGATTCCTAATTTTAAAATTAAATTATTTTATAATTTTTTTTTTTGAATTTATTATGTCATTAGTTTAAAATAAAACATTGACATACACTCGTATTAAATAGATACTGGCCATATTGTAAATAAAAACTTTTATAGTAAGTTTTTTATAGAGAATTACGCATTATTTTAATAGCTGAAACATTGCCATCGAAATTCGAAACATCTGGATTAAAAAATAGTTATAATAGGACTCTCCTTTTTGAACTCAGCTTAAAATATTTAAAGCGTATGAGCCTTTACATAAAAATTAATTGATAAATAAAGTCAAATAAAGTAGATTTTCTTCAAATATTAAAACCAATCTATGATTTTATGTAAGAGAAATGAAAAAAATATTGTTAAGAAATGAATAAACTTTTCTAGAGTTCCAAGGTAGAAAATTGTAAGGTTATTAGTTATATATCATTCAATTTAAGTATGCAAACTATCTAGGATGCGTAGACTATCATAGACTATTCGGTATTGTGTGAAAACTATATATATAACTTTTCGTAGGATTTTGAAATTTAAAAAAAATAATTATTAAAGATGAGAGTAAGACAAGCGTTTGTTTTTGTTTGATATTTCTTATGTTGAAAAAATATATTTAGAAAATAATATTAAATCTTTCTTCACGCTTCTTGGCGCTCTTGTACCAGAAAGACCAGCCCGGGATCATCGGAATATACTACAGTAGTTTAATCGGTAGAAACATAGAAAAACTGTTATCTAATAAATATTGAACTAATACGTTCGACTACCGTCAAGGGGTATAAGATAATCTGAGCATAACACAGTTAAAGTGCATATTTAGTACTATAATAACAGCACAGTAATAAATTAATATTTAAACAATAATTAAGATAACCCTTGGTTACAGAGTGTTTGACAAATATCTGGACTGTTTCCAGATTTAAATTTGCATCTCTAATAGGTACTGATTACTGTCATTCATTTAATGCTTACAGTACTCACATCAGTCATCTATTAGAAAAAAAAACTTACTAAATTTTTATATGCAATATATATCTTCAACGAATGCGGTCAGTAAAACACCGATACCTACAGCAGTACCAAATAAATACTAAGCTGTAGTCATTAGCAAAACTGTTAGTAATTAAAAATTATTAGAAAAGAAGTAGCAAGATTTTCTAATTTTGATAATGAAAAGAAAAGTACTCTGCAATCGTTATATAAACATCAAACGTATAATGCGTTACTTAAAGTACTATATTTGATCATTAACTTTTGAACTTTGTAGAGTCTTGAACTTCAAAAACGTAATCACTAAATAAACTAAAAACATGTAAAATGACATTTATTGAGAATACCTTACGTTGACAAAATCACAAAGATCGATGTTCTCAGCCTGATTAAAAATGATAGAGAACTATACTCCAAGTCATACGTCAAACGCAGAAAGATAAGCTTTTATAATCCTATAATGAGAAATAACAAGTACGAGCTGCTCTAATTAATGATCGAAGGAAGAATCGAAGTAAAACGAAAAATCGCTTTTTGGATTACCACATTAGATCGACGGTCCTATCCAAATCTGAGCATGCCTACCTCAAAGGAAGATCAACCGAAGATAACGAGAAAACCATTCACTACAAAACAATATACTTTAGCCACGTTCATAGACATTGAAAGGGCTTTAAATATTGTTCGAACTGAAACCATTAAAAATTCTATGATCGGAAACATGCCTTAGTCAGCGAGTTGTATCCGTGCTTGAATCTAGAGTCATGCAAGCAAATATGGGACAATCAAGCTTAACCAGAATTGTAAATCAAGGGAGGTTTCATCTCTCCCTTACTCTGGCTAGTAGTCATAGATAAAATATTACTAACCCTTGAAAAGGCCGGGATCAAAGTGGTTGTGTATGCATACGTACTAGTTGTTCTGGTATCGGAGGTATATCTTTCCGTGATTAGTGAAATCGTGGAACGTGCTCTTGGAAGGATCAATACATGGGCTCAAAAATCCGTTGCCTAAGTGTTAATTCTGCCAAAACGGTGATTAGGCCCTTTATTATAAAAACTATGGTAGCAACTTTCAACCTTTCAAACCTAAACGGTCAAACACTCATACTAACCCATAGTGCCAAATACTTAGAAATCATACTTGATACTAAGCTTAGCTGAAAACTAAACATAGAAAATAAAATCAAGAAAGCGAGTCTTCTACACATGCAGTAAAAGCTTTGGTGAGAGGTGGGGAGTCAAACCGAAGATGTTGCTATAGATGGGCACAACCGTGGTACGCCCTATTCTTACATACCGATCGCAAGTCTTGTGGTCAGCGGTAAATAAGGCATACAATATTACCATGGAAGCCATGCTGCCAAGCCATTCGATCCCACTGTCGCAGTTGCAAGGATGACAATGAAGCAAAAACTCTTCAACGCCTTCTTTGCAGCTGTCTAGCATTGGCTAGAGTCAGACTGGACCTTAGGTGAGGCTTTCCCCTGCAAAATAGGTTTTATCACGGAAAACAAAATCAGGAGAGCTGATCAACCTTCTCAACCACACAGTGTGGCTCTAGTACTGCCACTCGAATCGTGGTATCAAAAAGACACAATTTAGTGCTAATTGGTTTTCCAGAAGTAACTGGAATAGCCACTTTTACCTATCTACCTATCTACCTAGTCTATTCTTGAATATATCCTGCGTACACATTTAAACGTGCATCCTCTTGAATTATTTATTTTTGAGCCGTTCGTATTTCATAATTTTGTTTATTATCTCTTTACTATCCTTCTTTTTTCAATCTTTTAAATGGCTGAAATTCTACGAAGGCTGTTAGGATGATTATCCAATTATTCTGGTCTCAATTAAAAAAAAATATGACAAATTTAACATACTCAAAGTGATACAAGAACAAACATAAATTAAAGATTATACAATTTCGTGATAATTTGAATTTTCATAGGTAGGTTTTAGTATGGGTGTTGAATTTATACGTATTAGAAATACATATAGAGCTCATCTATACAATTAGTATGCTAAATTTCTATAAGATCTACTTATATGCAACATGAATAATAACGTTTTAAATTAAATAATTCAATTATTCAGTTGACATTTCATATTTCATAATTTAAAATTTTAATTGAATCGCATTTAAAAAATTCTAGAATTAAATTTGTTAATATTGTTTTAAGAATTTTTTAACACTTTCATATAATTAAAAGTAGCTAAATTTGATTACAAAATGTCATGTTATTAATTAAAATATTTCATCAAATTTAATTAAAACCTTTTTTTCATATCAAATTCAAAAAAAATTTCCATTTAAATTGAACTGAACTACTGTTTTATTTTTATTTTTTTTATTTTTGCTGTGTAATATTGTTTCCGCCAGCAATTTAAAGATCTTATGAAAAATAAACTTCATTATGTTTAAATAATCAAGGTTAAAGATGTACTTTTGCTGTGTAATAATATACCGCCACGCTAGTAATTGGAAGATCTATTAAAGCAAATTCTGTATGCTCAAATTATCAAATTTAGGAAACTGAAACAATATTAACAGAAAATGACCTTTACAAATATTTTAAAAATAAAATTTTACTTATCTTAGATTAATATTGTATTGTTTATTTTGTTAATTTGTGATATTCGAGCAAAATTATGCTTCATATTTTCTAAGTTTTTAAATATTTGTCTACATTATATTTTCAAGCATTTTAAATCCAGCATTTTTTTGAGATATTAGTTAATTAAATAGCGAACAATGTTTATAATTATTATACTGTACAAGTATCGTTCGACTTTCACTGATAATCTATTTTAAATTGTTCAAATCTGCGACGACTATGTTGGTCGTTCCACATTATTAAAACATTCAATATCTTTTGATAATCAGATTTGTTTCTAGTAATAGCCTTTAATATTACGATTGAAATGGAATGTCCTCTCACTAATAATTAGTAGTCGCAAACACTGAAGAAGGAAATCAATTCAATCCGAAATATCGATATTTGCTAAATTAAAATTGAGTTATTAGTGAAAGAAAATTCGACATATTATATGAGTGTCTCAGAATCATAGTGGCCTAACCAACATTAACATTTTATTGAATAAAATGCATTTTAAAAAATAAACAATTATGGTTTTATGTTTTTAAGTACTTTAGTGGACATATTGTTATTGGGCTCTAGCTTTAAAAAAATGCCAATTTTTGTGGGTTATGCCACTATGGCATTACATATAAATGATGAAAATCAAAAAACCTAATGGCTTAGGCCAAGATATTTTTTAGTAAATTTGTTTATTTCATTGTTCAAATAATAAATAATAATGTAATAGATAAATTCAAATCTTGTATTTTTTACTCCTCTTCCGACTCCGTAAAAATAATATCTTCAATAGTTATAACTCAAATCACAAGTATTATAATTTCATACAAAAACTATATCTTGGCTGGAGTTTAGCTGATATTCAAATAACGACACTTCTGAAATCTGATTGAAAATAATCAGACTCAGAATTTGCAAAAATATCTAAATTTTAAATTAAAACGATAATAAACGCTTTCAAATAAACAATCTTTTTTGTGTATAAATACCTGGAGAAGTTGAAAAAATAGGATTCATTTTCTATCACTAAAATTAACTATAATAATTACACTTTCAAATTGAACTTGAATTTAAAATAAATTATTTACTCTTAAACAGGAGGAAAAATAACTTTAAAATTACTCAGAGGAATAATATCAGACCCAATTAAGAAATAATTGATGACTTACTAAATTAATGAAATTGGTACATCAAATTTACGGGTGTGGGTCGATTTGTTGAAAAGCAAAATGCCAAATTAAAAATGTTGAATAACAAAATGTTGAATGCAAAAATGTTGATTAAGAAAAAATTTTGAAAAAAAAATGCTGAAATAAAAATATACTCGTATGTAGATTTAAAATAATGTTTGTTTTAATTGTATTTGTCTACTTTAATACGATCATAACCATTATTAATTCGGACATTGAAATTTTTAAAAATTTAAAAGTTTGTCCTGAAAAAAAAAAACATTTTATTTTCATACTGAAATAACTCCATTTTCTGGAAATAGGGAATACCCTGTAGTATTTTGATTGGTTTATTTTGAATCCTACTCTTAAATTCCCTCTAATTATTTTTATTAAATATACATTTCCACAAAAAAGCACTTATAACAGTGGGATTTGTTGTCCCAAACCCCCGCTAAACATTATTATTGAATTTCTTATATTGTTTAAGTACATATTTCGTTAATGATAAAAGTTGATTTGTGTAATTAGATCTAAAATATACTACTTTAAAAAAAATGTCGAAAATGTCGAACAGCCTTCCCTCATTTACTAATACCTATTTATAATAACGGTATTATTTTAAAAGTTAAGTGTACATTTACATTAGCATTTTTAAATAATATCGAAATTATTCAATTCAAGAAGTGATTATTGAGTTAATTTACTTCTACCATAGTTAATTTAAAAAAAAAAAATGTATTATCATTGTTAATTCAATTGTTTGATAAAAATATTATTTGCTTAACCTATAGAAAGACCTTCTGTTAAAAGAATAGTTACCCGGGTACACTAAATATTAATAAGATACGATACATGTAAGATTTCAAGCAACAAAATTTAGGTTTTTCTACTTTCAATTCTGAAATAATGTATTTTTTTATAATATATATTGAAATAGACAGGTACCTATATGAATTGAAGGTTTTAAATGAACGAATTTCGGAACTACAAACACTCTTACTTTGAAACTTTCAAACAAATATCTTGCTACTAACACAAAGGTTAAAAAATGATGCACATTGATAAAGACTCTTGTACAAGTTTAAAACTTTTTGTTTATTTAAATTTGAAATTAATTAAAATTTAATTAGAACGTCTATTATAGGTCTTTCAGGTCCATCAAAAATCATCAAATTCTGTAATAGCTATTATTATTCCGATTTTCCATTAATTTTTTTTTCATTATTTTTAAAATTCAAACATAGTTTAATTTTTCACAAAATATTTTAATTTTTTTAAAACCAAAGTGGCCTAACCAACAATGTGGGTTAGGCCACTTTGCTTTTTAAAAAAATTGTAAATTATAAAAAACCAAAACAAATTTTGTGATAAATAATAAGGAAAGAACTATTTTTGAAACTGGAAATTCAAATCACTGATTCTAGGAGACAAACATTACCGATTAAAACAGTAAAAAAATTTTTTTTTGTATGTGGGTTAGGCCACTATGGTTCTGAGACACTCATATTAGACTGCGAAATTAAAAGTCTGAAATTTTACCTTGACAATAGACTAACGTATGACTAACTAATGAAAAAATTAATTATTAAAAAAATATTAAAATAAAATTTTCACAAATGTTATGTTTAGTGGGCAACTCAATGTTAAAAGTAAATAATAAGATATTGGACCTGTTTCCACGAATTATCATTATGTGCTTCATGCCATTACTTCACGTTTTCACTTGTCATCACTGTTATGATGTTTTTTATTTATGTGTGTGCAAAAATTTCGTTCATTTCTAAATAAAAGTTATTTAAACAAGATTAAAAAATTATTTAAACAAGAATAAATACACAAAATACATAAATTTTTTTTTTAATCCTACTCAAAATTTCTATTTGGTATTATCTATGTGTTTGTGTGTGATGATCGTTCAACAAAAATTTTCTTAACACTATTTTTTGTGAATACAGAAAATACCAGAAATGTAAGAACGTCATCATGAAATCGTACGTTTCATGATAAAGCCGTCAAAGATTTCCATTAATCAGGACCAGTACCATTGGTATAAAATAATAGAGGGGGATAGTATCTTTTCAATATCCAAAAATGAAATCAAACAATCAATTCCATTACTAAAGTTACATTTTGTTCATTTTGTCAGAGTTTCCTTTTATTGCAGAATATTTTGATTTTGTTTTTGGTATTGAAATTATCATACACAATCCAAATAATACTTAATGCCTATGTATTATATTATGTTATGTATATGCTATATAATCTATATGTTATCTGATCTGATATCGTCGCATGAGTTGTATTTTGTCCCATACGCAAATTTTGGGAAAATTGACCTAATGATTAATCTAGAGGTTTTAAGGTCAGGTCTTTCTGAATTTCTGGTCCGTTTTCATCTATCTTATCTAGTTTATGAGATAATGAGTATTGATATTATCCCATGTCCAACTATTTTACAAGTATATGACAAATTTTTTATCCCATAAGCCAAAAAATGTAATTTTTATACTACATGCCATCTAAAAAGCAAATTTATTTTTTTAGTATTATTTTCACATACTTCCATTGCCCATGGATTTGGAATGAAATAATACGCACAAGAAACTTAAATTATACGGATATTGAACAAAATAATATTGAATTGGCGTAAAATTATATTGTAATTTATTGAAAATTAAAGCTTAAACAATAAAGTTCAAACGAAATTTTGGTATGATCATTGATCAGTAGCATGTGAACTTTTAAAGTGAGAACAAATTTTACAAATCGTGAACGTCACCACCACCTAAAATTTCGAATTTACTAAGAAAGTAAAATATTTTATTTTTATTAATAGATATCAACTACGACGAAACCAAATCTCATAAAATGCGCATAAAGTTAACAAAAGTAAGGGCATGAAATCTTTGAGATAATGCGCATTTTATAAGTTTTGGATTATGCAGAAATTTTAATTACTTATTTTATTAGCATGGGACATGAAATTTTTGACTTTGCAGAGAGTTGACAGTGCAGTTGACACTATTATAATAATATTTTTGTATCATGTAGATGTATGTATATTATCGTCGTGCTTTATAAAACTGTTGATGATGATATTAAATTAATATAAGAGTTTTTGTGTTAGTTCGATTCGATTCTCTTTTGAGTCAAATTTTTTTTTGTATTATTTATGGATTATTACATTTGACTTTTTGAACTTTTAGTACGAAAAAAAAGAATTAGTATGATAACATTAATATAGGTGTTGAAGGAAAATTTATTAAAGATGAGTATTTCCTTTTCAGATACACGGAATTTATAGGAATTTATATAATTTTACAGATTAACCCATTTTAAATGCATAAAAGCAAGGAGCGTCAATCCTGATAACTGTTTAAAATACGAGCACATAGTTTAAATTTACCCTTCTTGCTTTTATTCATGGTAAGTTCATATATTTGCTTTTTTCGTACAAACATTTTATCTAACATTATTTTCTCCTGCCTGAAGTCAAATGTTAGAATTACACACATAACATTTTTTAACAGACCTTGAACTACCTAATTTATTTTCTCCTTTTTAGTGCATTTAAAGTTGCTACCAAAACTGTGTAACCCTTGGAAGAAGCAAGTTTTTAAAAGTATTTTTTTTTTTATATTTAATGTATTTATTTACATAAAAAAAACTTGTTAGATTAAGACAACTTCACAAATATATGAAATAAAAATTAATTTTCTTTAAAACAAAAAACAAATATTTGCAATTTCTATTATTTATTATAGAACTACCATTTTAATTGATCATTTTATTTAATAAATTTTCCCGACTTGTTTCGATTTATTCATTAATCATTATCCAAAAAGGCTATATTAGAAATCCCTATAAAATTATTTTGTTCCATATTACTTCAAAACCATTATTTAAAAAAAATACTTGTTAGTTTTTAAATTGTCACATGTCCCAGAAACTTTGTACCATGTCATACATCAAGAACAAATAAGAAAAACTATGTATGAAGTGGTATAAAGTTAATAATTTACTTTCAATAATTAAAGTAACTATAACTTTTAACTTAAAATGTACGAATTATCTTTAAAATTTAAATTTAAGTGCGAAATTGTTCATTTTGAATTCACAATGTAAAAAATTTAAATATTTTTCGGCTTATTTTTTAGTATTTTCAACCTATGCATTCAAAATCGATTTACTCAAAATGTACTAAATGGCGTATGAGATAAAATAATTCTCATGCGACGATATTCAAATTTTGGGCTTGGTTTGCTTAAAAAATATAGAAAAAATGCTATGATTACACTAAAGTTTGAGTTCCAACAATACTATATGGAACATCAAATCAAAACTTCAAATCTCCACAAAGATTTTCAACGTTTCGTTTTCTACGCTTATTTTTGAATTTTTAGTGTAAATACTTTTTTTAATGTTATAAAAATATTTTGAAAAAATGTTTTATTATTATTTTATATTTTTTATTATTATAACTTTATTGCTTTCTTCCAATTGAATTGATAGTTATATAAATAGGTATATTGACAAATACGTACTTATCTACCTATTATATAAATCTGACTGTTAAGGTATTTTCATAATTTCGATCCATATATTTGTTTTTTTGATTAGTTAGATATAAACAAAAATAAGAGGAAAATATATCGAAAAATAATTTATTTTACGTTTAATATTTAAATTCTATATATCTACTTCATGTTAATATTAATTTAGTTTTTTTTTTTGTTCGTAATGCACAATAGATTGAGAGTGCAACCATACAAGTCGACTGAAAATTATAAAATAGAAAAAATAGTAACATCAACGACTGAAAATGAGCCGGTTAAAAAGAATACTAAACATCTATATATAATTCTTCGCCGGTGTCAGCATGTACCGTTATAATTTTTTATTTGAAAGAGAAATATTGTTTCTGTTTCATGCATACATTTGGTTTTAAACATAAATGAAGAAGAGAATTTGGAAACAAATTGGAAGAAATTTTTTTCTTTCTTTCTTACACCACATCAAGGAGGTGTGCCTTTAATATAGGAGAAAAAAAAATCAAACTTTACTCAAATTGATTTAAATGAAATCGGTACATATTTTTTGTTATTTTCTTTTGTTGTTTTTCTTCTTAAAACATCATAATAGGAAAGAATATTCATTAATAAAAAAATATGCACTGGGGTGGGGAAGTCAAGATATTTGTACTACGCCTTTTACAAAAAGAAACCATTAGTCAAAGAAGAAAGGAACTATTGTTTTTGTTATGTAATCAGTTGTGAGAAAGAAAGAGTGCGAAAAAAATCAATTAAATTTTGCCATTTAATTATCAAGGATAATTCATTAATTCTTAATAATATTAGAATTTATAAATAGGAAGGAAATTTGAATATTAATAATGTGAATATTTCAAATTTGAATAAATAATGTTTTTTATTGCTATGGATTTTTAAGTATAACACATCCTTAAATTTTGATAACTAAGAATAAATAAAACAATATTTCTTTGAGACAAAAAAAGTCGTTCGATAATTTTTTCCCACTTTGTGTTTTGAATTTTTATCTCTCTCTCACCAATTAAATTCTTATTACTATCTATTTCTTACAATTTTGGAAATCGACTAGAAAAATGGTAATCAAAAATTGACAAATTATAAAATTTTTTTCCAGTGCATTTTCTTATTAATGGATATCCTTTGATAGTAGATGCGTGTGCGGCTTTAAATTATGTAATAATTTATGTACATAATCTTTCCCCTTTTTATTTCAAGCTACTGAGGATTGTTTTTCTTAGAGAGAAATTGCTTTTGTTTTATGGATACATTTCTTTAACCCAAACGAAAGAGAAAAGAAAAAATAACAACAAAAAAAACAAATAAATTTCGAATGAGCAGTTAATTATTTCTGTTTCCTCCCCTTTTAAAACAAACTGGATTAAAAATATTTAGAATAATAATTTCAAAGCTATTGAATACATTCTTATATACTTGAGAAATATATTTTAAAATCATTTTTAGAATACATTGATTAGCGTAAGTTATTACGTATTTTTTTATGAAAAATAATCAAAAAAACTTTAATCAATTTATATAATCAGCTACATATAAGTGTTGGCATAAGTGTTAGCATTTAGAGCAACGTTTACACATAAAATTTTATTTGATAAAAGTTACTTATTTATTTATTTATTTAAGGTTTATTTAGCTCAAATAAAAACAATGATTTTAAATATAGAAATTTGAAATTATAAAGAAATAAAATGAAAAATAAAAAATAAAGAATGCAACAAAATGAAAAAAAAAATGCAAAAATACAATTAAGAAAAAGTTGAAAAAATCTTATCAATGTAGGTAGTTTAGTATCTACTAATTGTTATTATCAATACTATTATTTATAACAACCAATAACAACAAAAATAATCAAACACAACAAACATTAAACAAAAATTTCAACAAATGACAAGAGTCGACTTCGTTTTAAAGGAAAAAATTTGTTGCTGGGAAACTAATTTGTTTCAAAAATGTTTGATTATAATAAGATAATATTCAATTTTTTTCATTAAACAAAGTCGGGTATCAAAATTTGTGGAACAGCGTTTACAGGACAGTCAAACTTTGAATAGTACAAACTAGATCTTGAAGTCCAAACGGTATCTAATCGTGAGTACCTAATTTTAGCGGTTTTTTATTTGTAAATAAAAAACAATAGATATATTAGTTTACTTTATTTTTAATATTTTAGTGTTTTTTATTTAAAAAAAAAAATAAATAGTATAGATAAATAATAAATGTACCTATGTAATATATGAATATATCCTATATCTATCTATTGATATTTGATATTGTAGTCTTTTGTATTTTAAAATAAAAAAACGGTAGTTTTTATTTTTTTGATTTTCCTAATTTCTAAAAAAAAATAAACAGTAAGACGCCAGCTTACCGTCCAAGCTTCCTTTGCAATGACCATCAACAAAGCGCAAGGTCAAACTCTCAATAAGGTTTACTTGATACACCAGGTTTTTCACATGGACAACTATATGTCGGGATTTCGCGCACTGGGAATAGAAATCATTTGAAAATTGTCACCGAAGAGCATAGAACTGTTAGAAATATAGTTTTTAATGAAATATTAGTTGATTAAATATTTCAATCTATATCAATCCAATTATATAGTCTGTCTGCTAATCTACTAATTTAACTAAAGTATTACATATTACTAAAATATTGTTGATAGGGGAATTTTTGATTTCGATAATTTATAATGTAGTACAACCTAGAATCCTCTAATTTTGATTTTTCACTATATATAACGGTAGCCAAACGTTACGTAGTAACGGGTATTTAACTAGTATAAATAAATAAATAAATTAACGTCGAGGCAAGAATTAATAAAGGCAAATAATGTATAGATAAAAGAAAAGATTTACCAAAAATACAAAAAACGGTTTAACCTGTTTTTTGGAAAAAAAAACAAAGTTATTAATAAAAAGTTTAATGATTATCATTTCAGAAAACAACAGAGTCAAATATTGCATCAATACACATTAATTTAATTAAGTATAAACTAAATGAACTAAATAACAAATAAATAAAATAAAAATTGTCAGATCACATTGACTTACAAATATATTTTTGTTGAAATAATTTAAACAAGCTATTTAGAATAAACCCCACCAAAAAACTTAAATTTTGCAATTTAAAAAATACAAATTTTAAATAATTTATTAATTGTATGACTCAACTGTGACTATATTATGAATCATATATTGCTGACATTGTATATTGAATTTTTGCATTTAAATATAATATGTAGAGTGTATAAATTTATGTTTAAAAGCTTGGGTCTCATTTTAATCTCATCATCATTGTATTGTTTTAATTAATTTAAATTATTAAAATTAAATTCTATTGAACTAAAATTTAAAGAATAAATTAATATATAATTCTATTTAAAATTTAAATATAATTTCTATTTTTTATATAATAGCTTTTTTCATTATATTTTTAAACGTAGGAATAGTCATTTCCGAAATTCTTGATTTAGAAGGTGATCCAATGTTGTAATCAACTAAACAACATTTTCAGACATATTCTGATAATATTTTAATTATTAAAATATTATGATTTAACTGATTCTATATTGATTATATTATTGTATTTATTAAAAGACTAAGTATTCCCTTAAACTTTATTCTAGGTAGGTTGGTGGATGTGATAATTTCACTCATTAGCACTTAATTCTAACATTTTGGTGCAACAAAACGGGGGTTAACTCGTTATTATTGCTGATTGTTTAAGGAGCTTAAGCAACTCAGTGCTACATTTAGCCTACCTTGTTCGTTTGAGTAAGCCATTTAGATTAATATTATTTTGTTTCCCAAAATCAGTACTATTGTAGGGAAAATATAAAATAAAGTCAGTATTATGGCTCTAGCTTGTGTTGGACACCTGCAAATAACTTCATTATACTTCAGATGTTTTATTTCAACAGAAAATAATGTTGTTTTTTAAATATTTCAAATATATCCTTATCCATATAAGATATACTGACTTCATATCAACTGCTATTGTTGACCAATTATAAATAATAGAAATTGTTTAAATTACTTTGAAATGAGAACGCAAAAATTTATTCTTATTTTCAAAAATGTGTGCTAACTCGTACTAACATCTACTTTATTTAAATATGAATTATTAAAATTATAAAACAATATTATTACAATATATTTATTATTAACATATAAAAGAATGTAGATTTCAAAAATTATTTAGGGATAGAAAATTTATTTTTTTTTGGTTTGCAAATTGGCTCTTAACGTATCGTTATAATTTATTTGTTAATAATCAAATGAATCAAACAATAAATTCACTTTAATTGAGCAGTTCTTCTGTTTAATAACGGTATATGATTATCATCTGTTTAGAATTATTGATCACAAGCGTTTTCGAAACTTTTTAAACCTTTTCAAACCCAAGAGTTGTCTATTCGATTAGTTTTAATTTTTGTGTTAGTATAATTACGGTATAAGATTATTTTTTATCAATTTTACTGAACAAATAGAAATGGACTAAACTTTAAGATTAGAAAAAAACGTAATAATAGTTGAAATTTATATAGTAAAACGTTATATGTATATCGTTGATGTCTAAAATAGAATAGGAAAATTTTGTTACTCTTATATGATCGACAGAAAGTTCTCGGCAGAGCTCTGGGATGTTGCAACAACAATAACAGTTAATTCGTTGCATTAAAAAAACTCATTCTGATGTAATTGTTTTTGCAGAAGTAACAAAATAACCTCTTAATTCCATCTACTTATGAAGATGGAGAATGCGAAACATTTTCTTTGTGCCAATTATTTTTATATCTCTAAAACCTTTTTTTTGTAGAAACATTCAATGAAGTGGTCAAATCATATCAACATATCATGAATTTGAACACAAAAATTATCTATCTTTACTTTATGAAAACTAAAATGTTAAAAAAAAAATTTTTTTTCAGTTATTATAACCATTCTCTAAGCAAAAATTGAAAAAAATTTATTAGAACAGTGAAAAAACATAATATCAAGCATTTTAACCCGAAATATTTGTCTTTGTATTTGATTAGCTATTAATTTGTAACTTGATAATAACAATCTTTTCGTTAGGAATTAGACGATAATGAAACAAAAATTTTAAATGTACTTTGATGTTTATATAACTCCCACGATGCCATAACTAACACCAACAAAATAATAGAAAACAATATTAAGGGATAATATTTTTAGCATAATATTAAGACAAATAATTACCCCATTGCAATAGACCTATATAGAGTACTATACGTTGTAAGCCATTTGAGAGTGAGTTAATTTGCGATGTCTAAAGAATGCCAAATAAAAGTACCCTTCAAAAGGGTACTTAGTATAATGGAGTGATACGAAATTTAAGATTGATGGATTGATGTGAACTCTAATATTAGATAGACACGATATTGAAGATCAACAAGTGATGGGTATTAATCATTTCTCAGACTATACGGCCACAGAATACAAAGCAAAATGTTAATATTTTTCAGACAAACAGTTATTAAAACCGTTTATAAATATAATTAATTAATACAAAAATAATAATAATAATAACACCAAATATATGTTTTTCATTTTTGACTTAGTTATGCTCAAATTTAAATCACTACCAAATCTTCTTTTCACTGTTATTATTATATTTTTTCAATAATGTTATTTTAAAATGTTCAGAACTTATTTATATTTATGTTTTTATATTTGGGTTACAATCATTTACATTACATTTACAAATCATTTACAGATTTAATTAACTACATAAATTATTATAACAATTTTATTTAATGTGTTTTTTTTTAAGTAATTAACTATATGATAATTATGACACTCATTTATTTATGTTCATTTAAATTAATTAATAATAATTTTAAATTTTTTCCAACTATTATCAGTTCTATTTTTACCTGAACTGTACGTTATTAATTTCAAATCTGTAAAATTTTAGAATTTTTCGAAATTTTCGTTAAAAAATCAATTTTTTTTTCTTTTTATTTTTTTCTTTTGTAAAATTGTATTATCTTCACTAATCCAAACTAAATATTTTGGAAAGATAGAATTCTGTTAACCGGGATATTATTTGAAAACGAACGTTTCGTTATTGTTTTTTTATAATATTTATTTTTTTATTTTATTTATTTTTTTTTGTTTTGTTTTGTTTTCTGTATTTATCGAAACAAGTTATCCGAACTAGCTTTTAATTTAAACTATTACATGAAGCTCGCTTATTTACTCGTTAAACGAAAATAAAAAAAGAAATATTTTTTATATTTTATTTAGCGTAACTAAAGTTTAGTAAAGAACAAAAAAAAAACACACACAAAAATAATAATAAGAGAAAATAGATAGTTTGTTCTAGCTACTATATTATTATATTCATTATTGTCCAGTTATACTATTTGATCTTAGTACTGATGATGATGATGCTGACAGATCATTAAAAAAAAAGTACTTGTGAGTATTATTATTGTCATTAAAAATTCAAAAGAAAAAATAATATGTATAATAAAAAAAATTACCGACTTGGAAAAATTATTTGAAATTTTATAAACGGTTTTTTTTTATGTAAAATTTTTATTTCACAATCATTGTAAGTTTCAAACTTCTTACGAGTTAATGAAATATTTAAAAATTTTATTTCATGAAATTTGCATTTATTCTATTTATAAAATAATTTTTTTTTTCTTTTATAAAAATTATGTTGACGAATTGTTTTGAATAAAAAATGTTCTCTTAAGTAACATAAGCTTTTTTAATATTTAGCAATAATAAAAAACACTTATAATGACAGTGAAATTTTATGCTTGCGCTTAATTAATTACTATCTAGTACTGTCGCTAAAAATGTTTCATATTTTGGTATATATTATTGTTTACTTAATTTAATTTTTATTATTAAGTAGACAATAATATCGTATTTATATATCGATTTTTGAAAACGAAGTCATAGAAATTGAAAAATGCTTAGCACACAAATTTTCTGAATATTTTAATCTATCACCTAGTATGAATGATGCTATAGAAGATGGCTACTCAATTATGTTGGTTAAATGTTTTTTTTTTTAAATTATTTCAATATTTAATTCAAATAATTTTAATTATTTTTGGTAAGGTGTTATAATATAATGCATTATTTTTTAATATAATGTATTATTTCAATGCATTACTTTTAATATAATGTATTTTTTCAATGCATTACTTTTAATATAATGTATTATTTCAATGCATTACTTTTAATAAATAATTCAAAAAATTAATTTTAATGCGTTATATGACAAATTTCATTAAAATTCATTACAAAATAATCTTAATGTAAACGTAATGCATTATTTACCATCTCTGTTGAATTGAAGACCGAACAAATATTTTGTGGAGGAATGTACATACAATGTTAAAAAACGCCAACCAGGTTGTAACATCATGATAATAATGAAAATATAACGAAACCAAAAGTATGGCTAGAATCATAAATTAAAAACTGCGTCAGTGTATAATAATTTAGCATATACTAAATATAAGCTAAATTATTTAACACCCTATGTTATTATAACGCCCAAAATATTGTTTTGCACTAAATTAGTTCATGTATATTTTAGTTTTAGATATTTCTACTACGTTTAAAATAATGTTAAGTCACATAATTCATATAATCATATTTTTGCATTTCCGTGTAAACAAATACGAACAATATTGGTATGGCATAGTATAGCCATAGGTATTGCTGATGACATTTCTATAGCTTTAGATTTCGAGTAGAAATTCCAACTTTAAAGATAATACTAAAAAGGTTTAGGTTATTATATTTAAGTGAAAACATTAACGTTTTTTATTATTTAATTGAGCTAACAAATGGTGTTAAAATGTATAATCAGTTGTAACGTATTGCTGCGAAACTGAAACGAGTATATTGGGGAAGGGATAACACCACACCTCAAATTGTAGAACCTACGTATTATGATTATTAAACAAGCGCAAAAAGTTGATATTATAGCCACGTAGCCATCAAAAAATGAAAATTGAAATTGAGCTGATTCATTAGAAAAGAGCTGATAACATCTCCGTTATAATTCCCATGATAACCTCATAGTAAGTCTTGCACTATAGAAATTTGTAGTAGAGTAATGTCTTATATTTTGCATACGTTTTGTATTACAATTATTTATAGCAATTGTAATAAGCTTTAACAAAATTTGTGGCTAACAATCAATTAATAATGTAATTGTATTGTATTGTATTGTATTGTATTGTTTAATATTGTATTGTACAAAAATAATTACTATAATTTGCTAACTGAAAAACCCCAAGTGGAATAGAAATGAAAATGTTGCTAGTCAATACAGATCATATAAGTATAAATCAACTCATATCATTTTTTTCTTAAACTCTGATGATTTTCGAATTCTTGTTCTCTTAGGTAAAATATAATTTAAGTTAACCAGTATTGATTCTCAGGTAAGGGTCTATGTAAATTTTGCAATATATTAAAAAACTAAATTTGAAATTCGCTCAATAATTTTTAAAAATTGTATTTAAAACCAAAAATATAACCCCGAAAACTAACATTCGTTATTCACTTCGTTATTTCATTAAACGATAGAACGGTATTCAATAGACTATGAGCACGATTATATTGGAAATTGTTTTTATTGCCATCTCATCCATAATATGTAACAAAAGTAACAAAAGATTGTTTTTTTTTTTTTTTTGATAACTAGATATTATTTTATTATATTGTATAACACACACTACCAAAAATATTTTTGTAATGTCTGCACAATATTTTTGTCTGTGTACATACAATATTAAAATCAGAATAAAAAAAAAATTTTGTTTTGGGCAAGGCTATAAGACTTAGTGAATCAAATGATAATCATGTAATTCATTTAAATTTATTTTTATGAAGTAATCGACTGGTCGCTCTTCATTATTTGATAGTTCTATTATTATTTTGTTTGTTTATTCATTTTTTTTTTTAATACACATACATACATACAAAATGAAATTTAAATTTAAAAACAAGAAGAAAAATAAAACAATCAAATTTAATTTGTCAGTAGGAAAAGCTAACATTTGTTTTTCCTTGATATTGATTTTAAGGGGATCGCCTTGAAATATAATTGAAATTTTTTGAAATTTTTGATGATTTATAATATGAATTAAATTTCTTTGAACTCTCCCATTCTATTCTGGATTTTCGGGGTATTTTTTTTTTTACGATATTGGAAAACACCTGAATATAAACTCCTTATAGATGGGAGAACATTATTATTAAAAAATAAATAAGAAAAATTTTACAACCACAATGAAACGGAACTATACCAAAGCCCTATGCTTGAAAAGGGATTCGAAAAGTTAATTACTTACTCA
Source organism: Argyra leucocephala (assembly GCA_963942445.1). NCBI lineage: Eukaryota > Metazoa > Arthropoda > Insecta > Diptera > Dolichopodidae > Argyra > Argyra leucocephala. The sequence goes on from OZ012680.1 coordinate 68,067,941, forward strand.
ATTTAAGAAAAATTATATAAGTTTCAATTAACATTTATGTTATAAGTCATACAAAGACCGGAGAAACCCAAATATATAGCACGTTATAGACAATATCCAATTGCAAAGGAACATCAAGCTAGAAGAAATCAACAAGTAAAACTCCATACACACATACAAAAAAAGAAAATTTATAAAAAAAAATCCGTTGACACGATTGGAAAATATACAGTTATAAATGCTATACGAAATGTATATGCTAATTCGTATGCCCAAGTATTGAAAATTCCACATAGAGAAGATGATATGTTAGGCCTTATCCCGCAGAAATGCAACATTAAATACCATGATTTCAAACTTTCGGCAATCCATTGCCCACCAAATGGCATTCACTTTTTATAAACAATCTCATAAATAAATTTCTTTAAAATACTTGGAAACAATTTTATCATCGGAGGGGATTTCAATGCGAAATATATATACACTGGGGGTTCAAGATTAATCACAACAAAAGACAAAGAGCTATACCAAGCAGTAATAAACTATAAGTGTGATTTTGCACCAGAAGAAATGCACCAATCTATTGGTTTACAGACCCAGCGAAAATACTTCCCAAGAAATGCAAACAAGAAAACTAATTGAGGTATTTTTATAGAATTTAAAAAAACCCATAAAATTAAGAAACCAAATTGATGAATAAGTCGAGCAATTTATTGTAGATATATAGCAAGCAAAGCAAAGGAAAGCATATCATTTCTCGATTCCACAGTAAAGCTTACCTCCAGAAGTGGTACAAGTTATGCAGAAGGGAAGAGCACGAAGAAAATGACAATCAGCAATTAAGGTACCCAGGTGAAAAGTTATCTTTAACCGTTTAAGTCATCAACTAAATCAGCATATCAGAAATATTAAAAATTATTCAATCAACAAATTCTTAAATAATTTATCATCAGATGCTTAAACTGATTACTCGTTAAAAATTAGTAAAAACAAGTTTTGTTCATGACATCGAACCAACTTGAGATTTTTGTTAGTCTGCTAACAACTAATATACTAAAATACGCTACAATAACAATAATAATAGTAACTTTGTAAACTTTTTTAATTTGAAAAAAGGAATTAAATAACAAAAATTTCAATTGAACACCACCAGGAGGACTGATCCTGGTAGGTACACACCTAATTACAATAGTACTAGAAACCAACATCGGAATATTTTTACGTTCAAATTTATTTATTTATTTATTTACAGGCTCATTTATTTATTTACATGGAATTCAAGCTAGTTCCATGTATTTTATTTATGTGATTTCAAACAAATTTTAAAATTAACAATATAAATTTCAAAAAAATTCAACTAAAAAACTGATTACAAAAATTGTAAAATAATTAAAAATTAAAAAGTAAAATATATTAACTGAAAATTAAAAGGAAATTAAAAGTAGTAGAGATTAAAAGTAGGTTTAAAAAAACTTTCTTTCTCGTCCCACAAAAAAAATCTTATCTGTTTCTTTCTTTTATTTTTGTTCTGATCTATTTTTCATCTTTAGTCTTATAATTACATAAATTAAATCTTAGCTCTCATGTTATAATGTTGATATTTTCAAATTTTTTAAATATTATGTTCATAAACTGTTTACGCAATAAATTTTTTTAAATTTGCTCCTATTTTTCTTCTTAATTCTATTTTTTTCTTTTTATATATTGTATATTTCAGGTTAAGTATGAACTCAATTAAATTTAATTTAATTTGGGTTATTTAATTTTAATTTGCTTATTTGGTTAATTTTAATATAATAAAAATAATAATGTAAAATGATCTTCATACTTGTTGAAGAAAAATATGAACTCAATTTACTAATGCTGTACAAAACATTTAAAATGCAATAATTATATTTAGTTATCATATTACAAACTTTCATTAAAATAATAATTGTGGTTATGTTAATTATATAATATCTTTATATATATATATATTATATATATGTCGGTTCACTGACAATGACCAATAATGCCCCGGTGGGTTCATTCGGGAATAAGATTCACCTGTCCATGAGCTAATCTTCAATGGCCTTCTTAGTAAAGACTTAGTGAGTGAGACAAATTACGGTTAAGGTCTTAGATTGAAGCTGCAAATAATTTTGAACATCAGAGCATATTTGTATTGACCCCATTTCATTTGTAATTTTGCTTTTTGACTATATTATAACACTCCCCATCTCCCAAAAAGGTTTAGTAAAAGAGACTAAGCACATATTTGAATATATAGAAAAAACCATTACGGACTTACTCAGTAAACGGAAAAGAAGTTTACAAGGGAATTCCCTCACTAAGCTACTCACTGATCAACAACCCAAAAGAAGAGTAGCATTGGATTTTAGCAATATTGCTCTCCCACTCAGAGCGAAATTAAACAAAACACGGGTTAGATACCGTATATAGCAGCAGAACCAACCAACTCAATTATTTGTATAGTTTTATAATTATATATTTTTTGTAATAATATTTTTATAACTTTAATTATCTTATTGTTATATTAAAAACATAAATGTAAACTTATATAGTCTGTAATGAGATAACTCCCTTTAGACATTGCTTTTGAAATAAATAAATAAATTCTGTTCTAGGTTCAATTAAAGACCCAATCGAACAAATGCAAAAATCAAGTATATATAAGATAACTTGCAGTCATTGCAACAAAGTTTATATTGGACAAACTAGAATAAACATGCAAACAGGACTCAATAAACACCTGAAAAAAGCAGAACTAGCTAAGGAGAAGAATTCAACAGAACACATTAATCGTAGCAGAACACATCATCCAAAAGAATTACAGTATTTCGAAAGAAGACATAGTAATGGTAGGTTACACTACAGAGATTCTAGGAAACTAGATTCAGCTGAAACCATCAAAATCTACAAAACTAAAAATGACTCACTCCTAATTAAAGACCAAGGTAACGGATATTCTTCTTTATTTAAACTTTTAGTTAAATATTAATAGAACGAATAACACCACCCCTACCTGTCACTCTAACGTCAGAAATATTATTTCAAATACCAACAATGAAATAAGTAATAATATTATTACTCAACCCTCTACCTGTGCTATTTCAGTGGATAATAAGCAACTATCCATCTGTGAAAAACGTCAAATTGTTACCTTCGCAAATAAAATAAATACGACGATTTTAGATTTCTTTCCTCAGTCAAGTACAAAACACTGAAGAAGTCTGCAAGTAGTAGACGAAATACGCGTATCTGTATGATAAGTATATCAGTAAAATTAAAAGGAACGTCTGTTTGTAGTTATGTCGATATTATTGGAAGCAAGCGTGCCAAAATTATATACTACTATTCCCGGCGTAACTAAAGAAATGTTATTCACCTTTTCATTAAAATACTTTACTGAAAACACAGTTTTCTATTTCTCTTTTTTTTGAGACGACAGTAAGACTATCAAAATATCTTACCTTAGATAAAGCAACATATAATTGCCCATGACTAAATACCTGCTTAGGAAGAAAGAGACATATTTTATCAAAAGTTTGGCCTTGTGACTGGCCTTTGGCCTTGTTTGAAAATACGAAGGGAAGATTCATATCGGACGGAATTAGAGGAATACTTGGAATAGAAACTGCATCTGAATTATTACTATTTACAATCTTGGCTTCGATATAGTGATTTTTAATATTTGTAATGATTAGTCTTGTGCCATTATTTAGCCCTCTTAATGGCATAAGGTTTCTGAGAAGGTTTTTAGTCAAAAATTCAAATCATTACTGATCACTTTATCGACATTTTTAAAGGCTATTTCTGTGCCATCTAAACGTTGCAATACTTTTCAACTGTTAAGATTGATCTGCCCTTAATACTTTCCGGATCTATTATAGCTAAATTCATGCAACTGGTGTGCAACTGATTCATGACTTTCTGAACAACATTGTAGAGGTAATGTTACCATGTTGCCGGTTATTCCATTACCAATATTCTGTAGCCATTTCACAAACTCCTGTTCATTTTCTCGGGTGCGCATATTTTGACGCAATGTTCATATTTTTTTTTACCTTTATTATTTTTTTACCTAGTTATTTACACCTTTGACCAAAATTTGATGTACTTGTAACAAAATTTATAAATGAAATAAATTCGTGTAAACAGCAAACAAAATTTTGATTAAACAAAATCTGATTTATAAACGCTGCCTAAGAACATAGCTATTATTTGGCATCTTACTTTTTGAAGTTTTTTAAATTTCCAAAATTTTCCGTTAACTGCTGGCTTGAAAGTTTAAAATGTATATTTTTTTATGTCTGGCTGGCTATTATTTCATTATTTTATTTGGTTGTTGTATTAAATCACCAATAGTGTCAAAATAAAAATGTTGAATTGATTATAAATGTATGGGTTAAGAACTTGACTTTCGGACATTTTTAGTGTATATGATAGCTATAATTAATATTATTTGGATTTCCAGATTTTAATTAATCAATTTCAATCTATAAAATAATTCGTCATATTATTTTTATTTTGTTTTATCTGCAGAATTACGTTTATTAAATGGAAACTGATGTCATAATCAGAAAATTTTGCTCTATCTGTCTATAAAACATCCATCCATTTCTATATTCCTCTTCGTTAAGAAATTATAAAGTGGCAATTCTACTCAAAACTTGCAAGTTCTCACATATGTGTTGAATTATTTACTTTGCTCTAGCAACAAAACTTATCACTTTGCTCTATTTCGATATTAATTTGTCTAATTTTTTGATTTAAAATACAACTCTCTATGGCCTTTGTACAAATGATTTTTTGCTCATTTGTTTATTTTTTTTAGTTTTTATTTAATACATTGACGCAAAACTAAGGCTATAACAGTCGTAATCTTTTTTTGTTTAAATTTTTAAATATTATGTTATATACTTTGTTGTTCTATTGTCGAGCATTTGCAACCTGGAAACCTGAAAGCCATTTTAATATGACGGGAATGTACAGGCTTTATAATCAGAAATTCGAAGATACTGTTAAAATTCATGTATATAAAATTTATTTAAGAAGAGTTTAATTGAATACAATTTTAAAACAAAAATGGATACAATCCCAGTACAAATCAATGAAATTGCTATATATAAGACCAATAACGAAATGGTAAGTTACAAACTACAATATATATATATTCTACGATTTACAGAATAGTGCACAGAAACTTCCGAAAGCGAACACTTCAAATTTTTCTATAGACGTAAACTGAATTGTTACAATATAACAACTCGTTGCAACTTAAATGGAACTACATATTGGAATTATAATTAATAAGTAAAGCTTCATTTCAGTTTTGGTATAGCTCCCTATATTTTGTTTTACATTGAACTTTTGCAACTTTTAACAGAACATTTTTGATAAATATATTTTGTGTTGTAGGCAGTCAAGTAGTGAGTCTAAGTGAATCGAAAATGTTAAAGTTGATATCCAGAAATTCTGAGTAAATAACTGAAGAGGATGTGTTGACGATGAGGTTGAGTTATTTAGAAAAAACTTATTAAAGAAGGCAAGGTTCTAATAATCATAAATATTTTTTGTGCATCCCCCAACCAACTCTGATCATTCTCACTGTTCTATAAACGAGCTGCTCTAGTACTCTTTGTCATTGGGATATAATAAATGACAAAAAATAATTGAGAATAGGTATAATCTGGTAACAAATTAAATAAAATGAAACTATTCTATTTAAGAAGGCTTAGTTCCTGACAATAGCAGCAGTTTTCCACATTTAATGAATTGATAAGCCGGTAATTTGTGAAATAAATACTCGAAATACTGTAGATTGTAGTGTAAAATTGCAGTACCGTACTTAATAAAGCACAAAAAGAAGGTGATTCTACCTAAGTTACTGTCAAGATCATACAAAAAAAAAAAAAAAAAAAAACAACCACTCCCGTGGGGCATAGGGCGAAGATAACGTCCTTCCATCGTTTCCTATCTCCGGCTAACTTCAGCTTGACAACGCAAAGTACTGTTATTTGCCTGCCATATTTGAGAGAATCTCGAAAGCAGCACGGGCTTTGCTGGTGCGAGCTTCAACAAGCTAATCGACACCTTCATCTGATGATACGATACTGCCTTGGTATTTGAGCCTCCTCACCTCATCGATTGGCATGAAGGATAGAATGTTGTGATGTGTAAGTTTTGCGCATTATTTTGGTTCTAATTGTATTGACTTTTAGACTCACACTTCTTCCAGTGTCTAGTTGTATGCATGTAACAATAAACACACATAGTCGGCGTAATCTAAGTGGTTGATACATTCGAAAGGATACTATTGCTCTCATTTACGACCACAGTAGTAGTAGTAATTATCTCATCCATTAAATTACTACAACAAATATAGATGTTAAAGCAGGCGGAGCCAAATGGTAGCAGTTCTCGGTGTGAGACGGAACATCTTGAATTTTTGTGGGATTCTTTAATTATGGCTATAACCCATTCTAACCGTGCTATATTTTAATACTTACATTCCGTAAAGCTATCCGAAAATATTTATTGAAAAATTTGTAGTTTCAATATTCACATAATACCAACGATAGTCAGAAAATGATTTTCTCAATTTCTTACTTTTTAAAATGATACAGATGTATTATAATTTACATATTCTTCTGTAATTGATGTCTTACAGCAATTACTTTTTTTTTTATTGTTTTATTTAATTTAAATTCCTCAAAATTAAAGTCTGTTGTAGAATTATTAATACTCGTCTTCTATTATTTCATGAGTACATAACAACATTACAGTTTTAGACCAAGTGACTTTTTTGTTATATTTTTTTTTTTTCTAATACTACATTTTTCAGTACCTATATTATTATATGATATAGCGTTGGAAAATATTAAAATTTTGTACATCCTACATTCAAATTATCAAATATAATAGTTGCAGTTATCTAACAGGACTGGAGTACTGTAGACACAAATGCAATTATTTAAAAGAATTGTTCATATACTATAATTAAATGAAGCAGATAATTTGATTAAACTAAAATTAATAAAATTAAAAAAAATAAAAACATCATTCATCATTATTTAAGTCTAGAGTTTCTCAAAGCAGCAATCTTGACATCTTGTTATTAATAATTAGTACGTCTATTAATATTTTTCCAGGGCGATTTAGTTAAGTTTAAACCATTCAAATATTATTATGACTACAAAAACAGTCGTACTTCTCAGAATAGTCAACCTTTTCTGGTTTGCTGGGCTAAATCAAGCTTCTGAAACTTCTGAATATAAAATTATACAGACCACCCTCGATTTAGTTAATAACATTCTTTTAAATTTTAAAATAACGGCTCCTTCCCCTCGTAAAAAGCTGATCGCATGCTCTGGAACATCCGGTATAAGTGCGGTTAAAGTGTTAAAACCCATTAGTTTATATGCAAATTTCCGATCAAAGAAAGCGATTTATCATGGAGAAGAAATTACCAAGAGTCAGTCGATAGTTTTACTGTAATTGTGAATTTAGTCACAGTAATAGAGAAGCTCGAACCTTGCTCAAGCACAATGCACTGAAGTGCAGTCTCCAATATCTGTAAAAGATATTATTTTTATTCATAAATTGATGAATTTCAAAAATTCATTTTTTTCTGTAATTCTGTTCTTAACTTAAATTTTAAAAGTCAAAAAGTGAAGAGATAAAATTTGAAACGATTTGAGATTTATCGAAGCAGTTGAACTAAAAAAAAAGGTCCACTCATTTACAACATCGATCGGTATTTATTTTATTTAAAACCAATTTGAATTTTTCTTCTTAAATTAATGGCACGTGTGGGTGCATATCATCTAAATTAAGTAATTTTTAGTATCTTGAAATGATGATTCATAACAATTTTATTTGTAGAAAAGTAGTATACAAATATTTTTCAGAGTGTAGATACTCTTCTTTAAAATAATTTAATTTTTTTTAGTCACTTTTGCAATTGTCATTGTCCAGGCTTCGTAGCATGAAGCTAAGACCGGTGATACAATGGTAGATATATATATATATTTTTAATTTAATTTACTTTTTTAAAATATCATATTTGGAAAGGCCTCTACGTGCATAGAAATATCTGTGCGCTACTTTATTATTAAAATTGTCAAATGCATGTAATTTTTATTATTTATTAAGGCATATAGATATAATGAACTGTGGTTTACTCCTTCAAAATTTGTAATTATATTTTAAGCAGATCGTTTTGTTTCTGTGCCAGCCGCGGGGTCATCTTCAAATATTTGGTGTTAGTCTAGTTAGTTTTTAATCTTACAGTACCAATTTCTCTTTTTAAAGTCAAAAATATTTCTTTTGATTCATCACAGGATATTGCTACAATTGCAGTATACGCACTAACAATCTTATTAATATGCGTTCTACTCTGTCTAAATATGTGATTGCGTGGTGAAGCATAAAATTGAAAATTGTTGTTGACAGAGCACGCACTTTGTCTAACTCTTGTTTTTGTTTAAAATGCATGCGTTATTTTATTTTCCATCACTGACTTTGGGGTTTCTGTAAATCAACTAAAAAACAAAAGATACGTATTGTTTAATAGAAAGACAACTGAAACTAAGCTTATAGTCCAAACTGCAAATATACTGATACACGCTGGGTAACGCCTGCCTTTCAACCGTTACGTCCCAGGTTCGATTTCCGACGTAGGCAAAAAAAAAAAATGCTTTCTGGATTTATCGACCTGGTCCAGTTAGGGTAAAATAAATGATAAGTAGTTGAGAGTTTTGGTTATCACTTAAAGTAAAATGAAACTATGCTATTATGGGCGAAGTACTCTACAGTAGATATAGTTTTCCACATTTAAATTAGTAGATATATGTACCATAGAATTTCTGCAGAAAAACCTATTGTATGTGATTGTGTATTCCAAATCTCTGTGTAAAAGCAGTTAGGGTGTTCATCCCATAGAGTTAGAATTATACAAAAAAAAATACAACAGGATAATTAAATTCATATGAACTTGTGGTAGTTGGCCTTGGGGCTGCGCTAAGAAGTCTTATTTGATGGTAATTGTACTGAGCTGTTAAAAGATATCCCATAGAATCATCACGAACGCATTCCGCTATTATTCAAACGTAAATATCCACAAAGTTCTGAAAACAAAAACCATTACTGGCGCCATTTTGAATTATGCTATTAAACACTAAAGGAGATTAATTCAACATAGTGATGTAAAGGCGATTGTCGAGGCTTTTAAACAGATCAAGTGATATTAGAAAGCTGAAAAAGCTCAAACCTCATGATCTGTGAACCCACACCGGTCTTGCTTTTTAAGCACAGTTTAAATTAAAGTAAGTTTAAAGATTGTCAAAAAACACAAAAAAAAACAAAACATTTGGCATCCCTCAGTGTTATCATAATTAAATTTGTCAATTTCTGTGTGAATCCCCAAGCTTCTACCCTATCTGTTTTTATAAGTTTTTAAGTTTAGAAAGTCTGGTGAAAGTGAATTAATCATAGATGGAAATTTTTACTGAATTAGTGATTCATAGCATTTTATTATTCTATGGCTTAGTAGAAATATTTGGTTGATAGTAGATCTAATTGGATTAAATCCAATTTAATATTCTCCTAGAATGTATCTTCAACTGTACGTTTAAACCTATTATTTATTGGAAAGAGTCTTATACGGCGTGTGTAATGTACTAAAGCCTCTATAGTGGACAATTAGAGACAATAATCCCTTTTTCACATTTGACTGACACATTTTTTGTAACTCATACTATATACATTAAGATTGGAGGTACACATTTCGTCTGCATTATTAACCCAACCTTCAACACAATACTATTTTTTTCTAAGGCTTTTTCTTACTGTTCATTTATAAAATATTACATCTTCTACTTTATATAATATAAAGTTGTTGTATATTCAATTATAATAGTAATAAAAGTTTATTAAATTATAAAAAAAAAAATATTACCTACTGTATGCATTCTTTTTTATAAAAGAAAACGTTTTAAAGAGAATTAATTTTGAGAAATACATGGATCTACATTTTTTCACATTATATTGAAATGCTCATTAACACTCAAAACCTAAAAATCTAAATCCGTTATGCTCATACTAAATTCTAATTATAAATTAAATTGCTGGTCAATCTATGTACTTTACAGTCCAGTCATATTGTATAAAAATGCGGACACAAATAATTTCTAAACAAATTTAGTTCTCATTTCTCATATTTAAAACAAGACGTACATAAATTTCTCTAAATGGTGACAACTTATTGCTCTTGAACAATTTCTATTTCCTGGACAGATCTATTTTATTTTATTATTATTATTATTATTATTTTTTATTTTTCGGAATTTTTACAATAAATATATAACAAGAAAAAAAACGAACAACAACAATAATGCATACACATGTTAGACGTTAGTTTAGAGACTTCTAGTCGCTTTAATAATATTTACTTATAAAAAGTTTCGTTTGAAAAAGTGTGGGCGATATTATCTATGCCTATGGATAAAGCTTATTTTGATTCAAGAATATAATATTTAATCAAAGCAAAAAAAATTACAATCCAAATAGAGTATTATAAAATTATTTTCCTTGCGTTTTTATAATATAGAAATCGGAAAAATATAGTTAAAAATTAAGTTATAGGATATAAAAGTACAGATAGTATTATGATGATGTGTAAAATTCAAATAAAATTTATGTTCTCTAATCTGGTGTATCGTGAAAGCTTAAGGGATGCACTTTTGAGATAAGGGTTCTTCTTCTCTCAAATGGATTGAAGTTTCCTTTCGAACGTACAATTCAAGTCTTAATTGATAGATTCAGACCAGATCATTTCCGAATGGTGTTCTTCGAGTTTCAGTTCTCTCACCTACGCTATCCGTTGTATTTATAAATAATTCACTCCAAACCACCTTCAATCCAATCCGTAACTTTTCGAAAGGGTTACTATTACATACCTGCCTTTCATTTACATAGATAATTTTCCTGTATTATACTTGCCTGTGTTTATTTGTCCCAAAATCCACAATACTAAATAATAAACCCCAAAATTCAAAAATCCGACATTAATTTATTTAGTGTTTTCGAATTCAATAATTTTGTCCAACAGCGGCTACGCATAAAAATGAATTAGGTAAATATTCTGGAAAAATGAATTATCTTCTGATTTGTATCCCAAGGCAGCTACGCATACAAATAATTTGTATAAAAATTCATAGAAGGTGTAGAATTTTGATTTTGAATCCAACTCTAAATCTCTTATATGTATATATATATGTAAAACATTTATCATATTCAGTATTTTTTTTTGTATGCTCTTGACATATCTGAATTTTTTCGTGATTTCTTTGCAACCTCCTATTCCATTTCTGTTCTTACACCTAATGACAGCCAATTTGATCTGGATGGGGTTCCTGAATCTATCTTAAAAAAGTGTTCCAGTTTACTCGCTTCTCCACTATCCATTTTATTCAATATTCCCTTTCAATCTGGTACCTTTCCTTTAATTTGAAAAAAGTTTTTAATAAAACCTACCCGAATCACTTGCGACCTCTTCTATTCATTATTTCTGTGAATGATGTGGCATCTGTGATTAAAAGTAGTGAACTACAATTTCATGCAGATGATATGAAAATTTTCAAAAAAATAAAGTAAATTGATGACACAGCTCTATCCCAATCTAACAATACAACAATTTCTATCTTTGGTCTAACAATAATAATTTAATACTTAATTTTAAAAAGTGTGCTTTAATGTGCTTTACACGTCGTTCCCAACCAATATTTTACAATTATCCACTTAATACTGAATTATTGTTAAGTCGAGTTAATTCCATTAAAGATTTAGGAGTGTACTTTGACGATAGGTTAACGTTTAAAGTACACTTCAACTGCATTATAAATAAATCCAATTCCTTACTAGCGTTTATAAAGCGTTGGTCTAAAGAATTTACTAATCTCTATATTTTAAAAGCTCTCTACACAACATTGATTCGACCTAACTTGGAGTATGAATCGAAATCATTCAAAAGAAGTATGAACATGTTTATGTAATTTTTTTTTTTTTGTAACTTTTTTAAATTTGTAAATTTGTAACGTACATTTAAGTAAATATTATTTATAACTGCTTGATTTAAGCTTGAAATAAATAAATAAATTACAGATAAATTCAACTTCTATGTTTGGGGTAGAAAAATTAGTTTACTAACTCTATTATGGATTAAATATTTGAAATAAGCGCTTCCGTCGTTAAACACGAAGGGCAACATGTGCTCATTCCTACACCGTAGAAATCACTAGATAGGCAGAAGACAAGTTATGGCAATTCGTTTATAACCAGAATATCCGAGTATCTCTATATTTTCGACCAACACAAATTTAAGACGAATATTAACACCTTCGTTCCTAAATTTCTTTTCTATCCCTAGCCAAACATAAGCAAACAGGTATAAAAAGTCTACACCTAGTATTTTGGCAACGTATAAACTAAATTAGTTTACATACATTAAAATTACATATAGACAAAAGTAGTATATACCAAAGCAAAATTGGTATTATATTTATTCCGTAGTCCTAAGCGAATTTAGTAGTCCTAAAGTAGTAATTTAGTCCTAATTTAGTAGTCCTAAGTAAATTTTTGGAATAATTATGATTCTATCGGATCGGATTTATGGAAGCAGCTGCATTAAAAGTGCCTAATAACACAAGCATAAAAAAAATTTAAATAAAAATTAATACGCAAAAAATGTAGAATTAGATGGGTAAAAAAATGGAATTCAGAATGAAGTTAGGAACAACATCGATACATAAAATTCTTTTGAAATATAAATAATGTACACATTCTTTTTTTTTTTATTTGCTCTATATAACGAACGTGGTGAGTTCAAAATAATACTCATTATAAAAATCAATTTAAAATAAACTTTAGTTGATTACATGTGGTTACACGAGCAAATGAGATTTCAATTTACCTAGAAATATTGCAAAGAATTTTTCTATTGTTTCAGTTCATATGCATTTAAATGTTAAATTATTTAATTGAATAATTTTGTTGAATTGTTGTTATGTAGTCTTTTTTCTTTCTTTTTTTTTAGGTTTATAGGTTCGCATCGGATGTTGAATGCAATTTTATCTTTATATTAATTTTTTTAAAACAACATAAATATCCAGATAACTGATACATTTTTTTTTAATGAAAATTTAAAAGTTGAATATGGTTTGTTCTTTTTTATGAATGAATAGAAATAATATGCACTTAAGAAATTGAATTATTTAATTAAAAAGCTTTAATTTTTATAGGTTATAGTAAAATTAGGAACTTACGTATCTACAATATACATTATGAATGAATTGAAATAATTTTATGTTGCAATAAAAATATTTAATTGGCTATAAGCAATTTAAAATTTATCAGGTGGACGTGCAATAAATCATAATATTTATATAATATACTAAATGAGACGGAGATTTTCATAATTTGCTGGCCAAAGACAAAAATTATTTTCCGTTCGTTAGGTTTGGAAGCTTAATATTGAATATAATTTAATTGTTGATAATTTTATATTCGATTTTGTTTTTATATTCGTAATCATATAGCTTTAATCGACGAAGGCTTAATATAAAGATAGTTAGGAATTATGTTGTAACTTATTTTGTTACGCCTTTTACTTATTGTTCATGTTCTACATAAAGCTAGACACTTGTACACACACACACATACTTGTGTTTATGATATTCATCAAAAAATTACTTAAAAGAAACTTCAACCCCACAAGTCTTGTAGATGACAGTAATATGGTGACATCCTTTGATTTGCTCCGTAAATAGTGATGTTAACAAGCAATATGGGCGATATTTCCTATATTGACAAGTATTTTGTTCATAAACAAAATGTTGCGAATGAAGTTTGTTCATAAACATTTTTAACTTAGCATAAAAACTGCAAATTGCATGCAGTGTTGGCAAAGTAAATTACATCTAGTTTTTTACACAGTTATTTACATGTAAAGAACTTAGTAATTTACTAGGATGTTTTTTTGTTTATGTAAATAACGTTAACAACTCAAAATAGATAAGTTAGCTGAAACATTTATATATTAATAAATGAAAGTTTACGAATATGAAGTGATTATATTCAAAAATAAAAAACAATTAAAATCACAATTTTTACTAAGACCTACCTTACCTTAAAATTTATTAAGATATCTAACCTTATAGGCCCCATACACTATTAAATCTGTTTAGAAATTTGTCTCGAAACTAATTTCTCTCTTCACCACACACTATTAAACTTTTGCTTAAACAAACAGAGATACTTCACTATTTTTATATTTAAGTTAAGACAAGATATAATTAAAAAAATGACGGGTAAAATCACATTAATAATTGTATTTATTAAAAAAAAAAAAAAAATTGTATAAAAGATTGGTTACAAATACATATTATAAAAAATATAAGCTACTTCTAACAAAAAAACATAAACAACTGATTTTATTTACATTTTTGTTTCGAAACTACATCATATACGTTTAAACAATTTCAGAAATTTAAGGCCCATTAAAAAACAAAAAATTTTGATTTTGCAAACTGTTTAAGAAATTGTTTCGACACACGATTAAATTTCAAAAAATTTTTAAACAACTTTTTAAACAGATTTATCCGTGTATGGAGCCTATTACAATCTATATTCTATATACGTCGATCATTATCAAAACTTAGGGGGGTATAGATATAATAAATATAGATTGGTAGCATTTGTATAGCTTTCTCTTTCTGTCTAATGCATTATCTTATTAATCATTAATGTAAAATTGTTTTCATAAAAAATTTAAATATTGGAAAACTAATTGTTTTCAAAGATTGGAAACTCAATAAATCAAATAATAAAAATATACAAATAATTAAGTTCTGTTAACCTATCGTCAGCAGTTTTTCGCAGTCGTCGCCGGTTAGTTTTTGGCGGTTTTATAGATATAAAGTGATTTATTGGTTTTTTGATATCCGTTTCGCGAAATTTCTTTTATTTCTCGAGATATTGAGAATCTATTTTATCGTATGTCCACAGTAAAACAAAAACTTTTGTCGTATGACATCTTATGACGCACTCTAAATGGTGTGGATTTAACTACAATCAATGTAGTTTTTTATAACGTTTTTTGTAGAGAATTCCGATCAAGCGAGTGAAAACACGCTTTCGAAGTGTATTTTTTAAAATAACTCAAAAAACGCGTGAAATCAGTTTACTATAGTTAATTTAGACGTTTATGTTTAATTTTCAACATAAAAGGTGTTATTTCACTACAAAAATATGTAATTTCACATTATTTTTTTGATCACACATTTTATGTGTGAATTAGCACTACACGATTGAAATATACCACATTTTACTGTTGGTATTTACGCATTTAATGTTGTATTCCACGCCGTCTATTGGAAATATACACGTTTCGTTTTGTTTCCTGGAATTAAGTCAAATTATGCGTGGAAATACACAAAAGTAATGTAGTTTATAATTTATTAGTATTACCATATCGTTTTTACAAAAACTTGAAACAGCGAAATCAAAAATATATAAATGGATATGATTCAAATATTTTTTGAATTCAGTATTCCCTTTGCTTGCATCGAGAAAACTTCTAAAGTTATTAAAAGAAATTATTTTGTTCATACAACATATTATAGAAAAATAATTGTAATTTACAACATTAAAATTAATTATTTGAATTCCAAATCTCAAAATTATTCGAAAAAGGAAAAGAATTTCAAATGAAATTAATGTGGCTTTTTTGCAAAAAGACACAAACATGGCGAAAAGTTTTAAAATAAATAATAACAGTGATTTTGACAATTCACAAAAAAAAAAAGAAAACTTCTGAGAGTAATTACTACTTACCTCTACAAACTATTGATGATGACAATGAAAGCACGTGTATGGAGGACGCATGCGAAAATAATGTTGAAAACACTGATTCTAAGAAAAATGGTCCACCACCAATAACTATAATAAAACAAAAAATTTCAACAATTCACGAATTTATGAAAAAAATTGGTGTAAATGATTATTATGTCAGATCCATTTCAATTGGTATAAAACTGTATTGTAACACAAATGAATCTTACACAAAAGCACTCGACGAACTAAAAATAAACAATCTAGAGTTTTTTACATATGAATCGAAAAGCACTAAGCCACTAAAATTTGTATTATCTGGATTGGACAACTACAATTGCACTGATTTGAAGAATAACTTATTGGAAAAAGGTTTAAAATGTTTGGATATCAAATCAATAAATAAAAACACTAATTTATATAATGATTTACAACTATATATTGTATATTTAGAAAAAAATTCAATTAAGTTAAACGAATTACGTAATAAGTTTACTTATATATTCAACACTAAAGTTAGATGGGAACGTAAAACCACTAATAAAAAAATCACACAATGTTACAATTGCCAGATGTTTGGCCACGGATCACGTAACTGTAGCGTAAATACAAAATGTGCTTTCTGCGCCGGCAGTCATTCAACTACTGACTGTACAAACAAAGAAATTAAAAAATGTGCTAATTGTCACGGTGAACATCATTCCACTGATAGTATTTGTGATAATAAGAAAACATATATCTCTCTTTTGGGTCGCAACAATAAAGTAAGACAAAATACCTCAGTGTCAAACAACAACAACAATGTAACTATGAGTAAAAGTAATTACAATGTACTTTTTCCAAACACTCTTTACTACAAGACAAACAGCAATAGTAACAGCAATAGCAACAACAACAACAACAACAATAATAGAAGCACATATTCATTACCTTACAATGTTGTATGTAGATCAAACTCTTTTTGGGAGAACAACAATAGTAACACTGCTGCAAGTATAAGCTGTCATAACAATAAAATTCCAGCAGGTAGTATTAGTAGTAATAGTAATAATAATTTCAATAGTAATAGTAGTAATAATATAAGAAATAATTCAGATCTTTTTTCTGTTGATGAAATATTAAATTTAACTAATGAATTATTAAATAAATTAAGTAATTGCAAAAATAAGGCTGAACAATTTTCGGTTATAACTGAACTTTCGGTTAAATACTTATATTCAAAATGAATGTTAGTAATAAACTAAATATTTTAACATGGAATGCTAGATCTATTCAGAACAAAAACCATGAATTGTTCAATTTTATGTTACAAAATGGTATTCATGTTGGCTTGATATGTGAAACATGGCTTAACAATAATATTATCCTAAAAAACTCGAACTTTAATATATATAGGAAAGATCGTCTTACAACAAGTGGTGGGGGTGTAGCAATAATTATCAGAAAAGATATTAAGCATAAACTAATTGAACCTTTAAAGTTGGATTTAATAGAAAATATTGGTATAGAGGTAACATTAAATGATAACAAGAAAATTAAACTTTTTTCTGTCTATTTTTCCGGCACTAAAAATTACATAAGTAGCCTGAACGTAAGAAATCTAAATAAAAATGACTTCAAAAAAGATCTACTAAAAATTTCAAGAACTACAGGTGACTTCATTATAGGAGGCGATATAAATTGCAGGCACAGAATGTGGAGATGTGCCCGGGCTAATAGTTGGGGAAATATTTTATATCAGTTATTACTAAGTGATAGGTTCACATTATTATATCCTTTTGACCATACCTATATTCCTTATAATAGTAATTCACTACCTTCTACACTAGATATATTTTTAACTAACATACCAGAATATTGCTCCCAACCTATTACAATTAATGATCTGTCATCTGACCACTTGCCGGTTACTTTAAACGTTAGCAAACAAACTATATCACATGATCGTACTTATTTGGATATTAACAATGCAAATTGGTATCTGTATCAGAATTTTCTTAAAATGGAACTAAATACCAATAATAATGATTCTGTTGACTATTGTTACCAAATAGACAATATGATATCTAATTTAAACAACAAAATTAAAAGAGCAACTGAATTGGCTGTACCCATGAAAATAGTCAAGCAATACACCGAAAAATTACCTGACTATATAATAAATATAATCAGGCATAGAAACACTGTTAGGAGAAAGTGGATGCGTAGTCGTAATGTAATTTTTTATGCTCAATTACAACACTTCAACAATTTTTTAAAACATAAAATAAGTGAGTTTCGAAATATGAAATGGTCTAATACTCTTAAGCACTTGAAAAAATCGTCAAAACCTTTTTGGAAAATTTCAAAAGTTTTAAAAAATAAAAATAAATTTATAGGTACTCTAAAGGATGACAGTAACACATTTTACACGAATATTGATAAAGCAAATGCATTAGCTAAAAATTTTTATAACAAACACGCCGTGAACAACAACACAAGCGACCATGATACAAATCTTATGGTGGAGGAATCTGTAAGCAAAATTGATCAAGCTGAAATAGAATCCTTTGAACAAATTGAACTGAAATCTGTCAATGAAATATTTGCCCAATTAAAGACTAAAAAATCTGCAGGTTCAGATCACATATCTAATCTATGTATCAAAAAATTACCATTAAACGCAAAAAGATATCTAATTTTGATTTACAATTCTTGTTTAAAACTAGGTTATTTCCCGAATATATGGAAAGAAGCTCATATTATTCCGATTCTTAAGCCTGGAAAACCGATGGAGGAATTAAGTAGTTTTCGGCCTATCAGCTTACTATGCAGTTTCTCAAAAATATTTGAAAAACTCATAAAAATTAGACTGGAAAAGTTTATTTCAGCTAAAAAAATTCTTCTAAACGAACAGTTTGGATTTAGGGTAAAGCATAGTACCATTCACCCTCTTCTACGTGTCAAAAATTACATTAAATCCAACTTAGAAGAACGCAAATCTATTGGTCTAGTAGCGCTTGACATAAATTCCGCCTTTGACACTGTGTGGCACTCTGGCTTGCTTCATAAATTAGAAGTGTATAAATTTCCTATATATTTAATTAAAATCATACAAAACTTTCTTCATCAAAGAGTATTTCGTGTGATATTGAATAATACATGCTCCAATTTGTATGAAATTAAAGCAGGAGTTCCACAAGGCTCGGTACTTGGCCCAATTTTGTACAACACTTACACTGCAGATATCCCTAGGCTAGAGTTTACAAAAATATCAGTATTTGCTGATGACACTGCAATTTACTCTGCTGGCACTAATCCCAATCACATATTAACAAACCTACAAAATTCACTCAATAAGCTCTCTAGTTATTATGCAAAATGGAGAGTAAAAATTAATGCTTCCAAAACAGTATCAATTTATTTTACGAAAAAAAGGAAAGCCTCTCTTTTACCTTCTATACCATTAAAACTGCAAAATGACGAAATTAACTGGGCCGATACTATTAAATACCTAGGCATTACCTTAGATAAAAGGCTAACCTTTCAAAAGCAAACTTCTAACACTATTGATAAAATTAACAAATGTACTCGCATGTTGTATCCCCTTATTAACCGAAAATCAATCTTATCCACAGAAAACAAATTGATACTTATTAAGGTAATTTTTCAACCAATAATGTTATATGCGGCACCAGTCTGGGGAGATTGTGCAGCTAGTTATACCAAAAAATTGCAAATTGCGCAAAATAAACTTTTGAAACTTGTATTCAATCTTCCCAGATGGTATTCAACCAAAAAGCTGCATGATAAAGCCAGCATGAATACAATTTTAGAAAAAATAAGTTATTTAACTGTAAAGTTCCACTCGGAACTGTTCATGTCAGAAAATCCTCTGATCAGAAATTTAAATTAAGTTAAAAAAAAAATTAGGCTAGTTTAGTTCGTACGTATAGATTTTACTATAGATAGGTTTTACTGTTTAAGTTAGCGTTAAGTTTTACAAAACAAAAATTCAAAAAGGTTTTTCATCTCCAATTTTCCTTTAAATTTATAGTATTAAACTCGAAAACTTCTAAATAAAAATAAAAAAATACAAATCAACTGTAGTAAAGATAATTATATATCTGTATCTAAGTAAATAGTTTTAAAAGAATTAATTATACAATATATGGAGCATAATAAATAAATAAATAAATTTTTTGAATTATAGTAAAAAAAAACTTGTATGAAATTAAATGTAAGACTTCAGAGACGGAAATAAATTTTAAAACCGGTAATTTTCAAAAACCCGGTCGATTCGTGAAAAGTCCTTTTAAAGTTCAATTAACAGTTATAGCACCAAAAACCTTGTCATTAGATAAGAAAAATGATTTGAAAAGCATCACACCATATTTGGATGAAGCCGATAAAGCATTTTTTAATGCTATTTTAAAATAATTTCACTTATTTATACGATACATAAACATAGGTATTGTAAAAACTGAATTGAAGGTAAAATATTGATGAGAACTTTCCTACATATTGATTTATTTTTTTTTTTAATTTGAGAAAAAAAGAAGTAAAATTAATTTTATGTTACAAAAATAATATTGTGATGGTGTTTGTAATAAGAGAGTACAAATTTATTTTCTTTATCGTTTAAAAAATTTAATAATATTTATCTAAAACTTAATTTTAAGATATCATTTTTCTTTAATATTGGTACAAAAATATTGAAGCAAAATTGAATTTGAAGTGATAAAAATGTTTCTAAATGTTTTATTTTTATATTTAAGAAATTAATTTTGTATTACAATAAAATAAATAAAGATTGCCATATTAAATGATGTTGTTATAACTCTAACCTCTAACATAGATAATTGATGACTCTAAGAATAATTTAAAATAGAAAATTTTTAATTTTCAGACAATAATTTTTAAATATTAATTATTATTATATTATAATACTAACGTAAAAAAATTATAAAAAAATCAATGAGTTTATTTTATTCTAATAAACATTTTCAAAAAAATTACGTTGGTATATTTTATTTTTTGATTGGTCTTATGAGCCATATGATGAGCCATATGAAATTGAAATAAAATATTTTTATGATGTCTTCAACTTACTTACAATAAAGAAATTTTAGTGGCATTTTATCGTATGTATTCGATTTTTGTCGTATGTCCAAGGGTTGAGAATAATTTTGTTCAAAATCCTAACATACGATAAAATTTCACTAATATTTTAATAAATATTCATAAAATATTTGGCCCTTCTTTTAGGTAACTTAAAGAATTAATTCATATAATCAATAACAGCCATTACATTCTGTCAAAGTTTCGAGGAAATCTACTGTATTAGATAAGAGCTTTTGCAATTTGAACTTTAGATTCCATTTTCCCAAAAGTAACCCTACTTAACATACGACTAGTATTGAATCAGCTGACGCTATGTCCTGTGAGCCCCTGCTTAGCATGTTTTTTGAAATTCTTTGACAAACAGTCCATAACACCATATATTCTCCTTTTCCTGATTTTAATAATTTGAATCTATTTTCCTCATAACTATTCATCATTATCTTCAACCAACTCCACCGCTAAGTCCCTTTTGCTTTTTATATTCTATTAGAACTAGGTTGGAAATTTTTATAATAGAACGAAGCACTTTCAAAATTTTTGTCGAAATGACAAAAACAAATAATTTTACAGTAATTTACAGTTAATTGTTTACCGTTATTTACAGTTATTTACAGCTGTTTATAGTTGTTTACTTGTCCACTTCTTTACGTCAAATATGTAAAGAATCATAAAAAACGTTAATTTACACGTAAAATGCCAACACTGATTACATGAAAATCAGTTGTGTTGGTAATTTTTATTTTATTTGTAACACAAAAAAGCAAATGTCGAAAATTCAAATTTTAACAACTAATAAAATAATAATAACTTCATAACATAACAACTAATATAATAATAATATCAACAAATAATAAAATTTTCTTCACTATTTTGTTCTGCATTGATTTGACTAAAATTTCTGACTGGAGCAAAATAAAGGAAAGATCGTTGAAAAAAAACCTTAGAGCATTTTGTTTTGCTTCATCGGGAATCGAGAAAACCTGGAACCTCGGTTTAGGTACTATTTTGTTGGATTTTACTATTTTGTACTATTTTGTTGGACTAATTTGGAACTATCATATTTTTGAGATTGTGAAAAGAGCTGCCAAGTTTTTGGGTTAACTAAATCGATGTTACGATGTTTTTTAAACCTTGGAAGTCTTATTTTTTTTTATTTTGTACTTACTTATGTTAATTTCAAATTATTACATTGTGTATGAACCAACAAGCTCTTTAAGATGTAAATATATATATATACATATATAAATAAATAAATAAATAAAATATTCTAAATAGACCATCTTTGAAGCTCTCCATACGAATTATTTTATATTATTCTTTTTGTTTTTATTTTCTATCTTACAAATCATAGTTTATATTAAAATTTGTGAATAAAAATTTGTGATATGTACCATTTTGCTCATCTGACTTAAATTTTAATTTGTATGCAGATGATGCTCAACTCTATATTAGTAGTTCAGTTGTTGATTATTTTCATGTTTCATCTCGATACTGTATTTTTTTAGGATTAAAACGATGTTTGTATTTTTTTTGTAACTACGATTATTAATTACAAAATGGGAACAAGATACAAGTATTAGTTACGAATATTAGGTAGGTAGGTTTGATAGTGCTAGTGATGTTTCCAAATGACTGTACATTATTTTGTAAATACATGACTTACATTATGTAAAAATGTACCTTTGTACTTATTCAATAACATAGTCTTTGGAAGATCACCTAGAAATCAAAATTTAATTATTCGACATTATCCTGGGCGGCTAAGATATTTGTCATTAGATGTTTGTCAGAGATGGGGCTGTGTGAAATTGTCTGCCTAGTGCTATCAAATGAGAATACTGTTCGTCTTAAAGCGGTGTTGTGCTTTCTTTAAAAAAAAAACTAAGCCATTGATAGTCAGGTAGAAAACAAGATAGTTTTAAAAAAGCGAGATACTATTGAATCTTCCTAGAGCTTATTTTTTTTAAATTTACATTTACAAAAAATAAATCAATGTCAAATAATTGTTCCATATCCAATCAATTTGTTCGTTTTGTATGACCTGAAACTAGAGATAAAACAAACTAACACTGATTTCATTCATAGTTAGTCTTTCAGTTAGCCTCTTTTTATATGTGCCACAACTTAATATAAAATACGAATCAAATTAATATGTGAATTGAAACTCAGGTACCTATTATGTATTTCGATCGACTTTCATCGAATCGTTCATCGTTATCGTTAGAGTTATTCGATTGTAATCGTTAGTGTCATAATGTATTTCGATGAAAATTGGATCGAAAGTGTTTTAAAATGCTGCCATTGTAAAATTCAAATATACGATGAAAATGACATATGTTTGATTCTTTGACTGTCAAATTCAAATTATTATATTAAAAGTTTTTATAAATAAAATGATTTTAGCAGAGTTAAATTTTTCAGTTTCTGATATAGCTGAAAAACGCTATCAAATTGCAGAGTTAAAAAACAAGCCAACATATAGTCAGGATTATTCCAATCCACTGGATTTGGAAGATTATACGTATATAATTATACATGAAATTGATGAGTTATTATCTAAAAAACTTAATTTTATGAACAGTTTTGATCAAAATTTCCTGTTAAACAACATTGCTTTTATGGATTTATTAGAAAAATTAGGGTAAAAATTAAAATAGCCAATAAGTAACACATCGATTCCAAATATAATTAAATTGGCCAGCGCATTAAGATTCTGTGCGGTTTGTACCAAGGAAATGATTTGCAGCGTAGGAAATGATTTTCATGTCGAACTAGCAGAGCTAATTTTTTCTGTTGTCATTAAGGAAGTTTCGTATGAAATTTGCAGTTTATACTTATATACAAAATGGACATAATGGATCAAATTCCATTACGCACTAGAAGAAAAAAGTCAGACAAACAATTATTTTTATGATTAAAGTAGAATTACTGAAATAATTTATATAAACTAACTTTCAAATTGCAGTTTACTTGTAACCGGCCTTTCATTCCTATTAAAATTTATTTTAATACAAAATAATTATGAAAAATAAAGTAAAATACCTATACTAACATTTCAACTTTTAAATTTATTTTTATTTCAAAAAATATCGCAAATATAGAACAAACACCAGGTGTCGAAGCGTCACTCTTTTATTTTATCTTTTCAATTCAAAATTGAAATAATTTGTACAAAATCTCTCTTTCGATATTGTTAATGTAAATTTGGAAACGCTTTGTGATATTCTGTTAATATTCGTGATTTTTTTCAAGCGACAATTATTAAAAATTTACCGTAAAGTACCGTGTCCGGTTGGTTTTTTCATCTGTAAAAAATTTCAGAACTCTATCTTTTTAAACAAAATAATTTATTTTTCTTTTTACGTTTGGTTTTAATATTAAAAAAAATTCCAGCCTACCACGAAAACATATAAACATACATATATACATATATACATATAGACATTGGCAAGTTAATATAAAAGTATATAATTAATAGTAAAGAAAGAGTAGGTGATGGATTGATGGCTAGAACTAGATGCCATTTACTACTGAATAAAAAACAATTTATAAGTTTTATTAAAAATAAAAAAATTAGTAATACTTTGTATCTTAATAATTTGAGGTGAAAGAATTTTCACGCACTGTTCAATTTTATTTTCGAGGTAGTTCAGGAGCTTACCTACATTGGAACTAGCGTTAATTCCAAGGAAGGTTGGTACGGTGAACCGCTGCTGCTTGGGTTTGTCAAAAAATCTCGGGTCACAGCTCCTTTCCCGAAACACCCAAGTACAAATTACAAAAATTTACACTCCCAGTTTTGGCTCTACGGATCAGAATCATGGACCCTGTCGAAATCAAGTTTTGTTCAACTCCAAATCTAGAATTTTTTTTCCACGATTAAAATCGATGTTATTCTGATATATTAGGTCCGATTTGTGTATGCATCGATATATTTGGCCATATTATAATTGTAACTAATATGTGAATGAAAGCAAAAATGAAAAAGTCAATTCGGAATATTATTTATGAATGAACCTCTCATTTTTTAAACATTATGAATACGGGAATATTTTTTTTTATAAATGTGTGTTTCTAAGAGACAAATTATAAACAATAGAAATCAAATAGACAAATTGGTGGTATTCTACATCTACTACCAGTAAAATAAAAGTACAATGCATTGAAACAAACTTTCACCAAAAAAATGAATGAATAAAAATTAGAAGCATCATTAATTTTTTTGTAATTATAACACCAAATGAATTTATTTATAAAATACAGGTGCCTATTATGATAACGATTACGATTTGATCGAATGAAATGTCAAAATGCAAAATTGCCATTATGTGTTTCGATATCTTTCAGAAATGGCCGACAAAATCGATAAAGGTTATCGATGTAAAATTTTACCACGAAAGAGACATCGAAAGAGAGATTTTGTACAAATTATTTTAATTTTGAATTGAACGGATAAAATAAAAGAGTGCGCTTAGACACTTGATGTTTGTTTTATATTTGCGATATTTTTTGAAATAAAAATAAATTTAAAAGTTGAAATCAAAGAAGGTATACTTTATTCTTCATAACTATTTTTTATTAAAATAAATTTTAATAGGAATGAAAGGACAGTTACAAATAAGCTGCAATATAAAAAGTTAGTGTAAATAATGAGACACCATTATAAATTTTCCAAAGAGGTACCAGGATATCTTACACTCACAAAACGAATCACCTGATTATGATCACATATCTAAAAACAAAAACTGTTATAATAAGGTAAACTAATTACAATAAAGTATAAACTTACCAAGATTGCATTAATGCTAAAAAATCCCTTTCTACTATAACATAAATGTTGTCAGTTTTGTTTCAGTGATTTAAATTGAATAAGCTTTCCACTACTGCTCTAATTATTTCAGTAACTCTACTTTAATCATAAAAATAATATTTGTTTGAATTTTTTCTTGTAGTGGGCAATGGAATTTGATCCATTTTGGACATAATTATAAACTACAAATACATATAAAACTTCTTTAAGCACAACAGAAAAAGTTAGCTTGTGCTAGTCGGACATGAAAATCATTTCCTACAATGAAAATCATTTCCTTGGTACAAAAATCTTAATACACTGGCCAATTTAATTATATTTGGAATCGACGTGTTACTTATTGGCTATTTCAATTTTTGCCGTAATTTCATAGTTTTAATAATGTAGATAATAACTCATCAAATTCATGTGTAAATAACATACGTATAATCTTCCAAATCCAGTGGATTAGAATAATCCCGATATGTTCGCTCGTTTTTTAATTCTGAAATTTGATAGCGTTTTTCACCACTATCAGAAATTGAAAAATTTAACTCTGCTGAAATCATTTTATTTATAAAAACTTATAATTTTCTAATTATATTTTATCTGAACACTTTCAACTTATTTTCAACTTAAAAATTTCAAATATAACACTATTATTTTGTTTTTTTTTTCATATAATAATTTGAATTTGACAGTTAAAGGATCAAACATTTATGTCATTTTCATCGTAGATTTGAATTTTACAATGGCAGCATTTTTAAAAACTTTCGATCAAATTTTCATCGAAATACATAATGATACTAACGATTACAATCGAATAACTCTAACGATAACGATTCGATTAATTTTGATCAAAATACATAATAGGCACCACAATACACAATTGCAATATTTTTTGACGTTTAATTTTTTAATGACAACACTAAAAGTGATTGAAATATTAATAAAAAAAAATTAATGATAAAAATAATGATAACAGAGGCCATATTATTTTTATATTATATCATACATTGTCTTTGAAATAAACGTCAAATCAAATGTCAAAATATTATACTCTTGTGGATAAATTTTTAAAATATTTGAATTGAATATATTTGTTAAAGATTATATATGGAATTTTTTTTTTTATTTTTTTGAAGAAAAATCTTCTTTGTGCTTTAGCCTTATAGTTAAGGCTGGGTTAAAGAGATTTTTTTTAGAAAACTGAAGTACGGGGCATCCACATTTTTTGTCCGATTTGGATGAAACTTTGGATATAAGTTTTTTATTGCAATACCGAGGTAACTACGTGGCTTGATTTTTAAATTTTGGAATCTAAAGGACTTAAAAAACTCATTGAGTCTTTAATTTTGGTGTTTTTTTTAGCTGTTTTTGCAAACTTCTCTTTTTCTCAGTTTTTTACCCGATTTGGATGAAATTTTGGGGATAACTTCTTAAAATATATACCGAGGTAACTACGTGGCCTGATTTTTGAAAATTGTCCTAGATTTCGAGAATTTTTTAGTGAAATGTTGTTTTATAAAATGGATTGTAACTCAAAATTCTCTTTTCATTTAAATTTTTTTCTTGTTTTATTAAAAAGTTATATATTCTTTTTATTATATTTAGTTAAGATATTTTTATAATTTATCTTTAAAATAATAATTATAAAATATTTTTTAAAACAATTAAATTTATAAAAATTTATAAAATATGCAGTTTACGCACACTTAAAAAATAAGAAGGAAATAAGTGATTACGAGAATATTTTGTTAACTGAAGCTGATTTAGTAAAGTTGAATTTTCTTTAGTCAATTTTTTCCTATAACAACAAATGCCATGTATATTATAAGAACAATTGCGAGAGAACTACATTACTAACGCCTTTAGTAATCTTAGTAAAGTATATAAAAATCGAATTTTGATGTATTTTAGGCCATCTTTTTAGTTAATAATTTTAGTAACCTAATGATGAAAATTACTGAAAGCGAACATTGAAATAATTGATACACGCGATCAATCTGGTTGTAATTATTGGTACGAATTAAGAAATATAATGGTCACTGCCTCAGATTTTGGAATCACTGCCTCAGATTTTAAATTTGTAAAGTACGAAGTAATTCTAGCTATATATAATTATAATTGACAAGCATTTAAGGTCCTGCGCAGTAGACACCTTTTTATTTTATTTCGATTATCATACTCCTTAATGAACTTCTAATATATATAATATATAAGATTGTATATAAAACAAAAATGCGCACACAGTTGAAAATTTTGTACTCCTATGATTTTATTATTCAGCAAATACATTGTACATATGGGAGAACTTATTAAAATAATAAACAAAAGCAAACAAATCAGTTATTATAATTTAGATTATATACTTGCAAATGAATCTATCTACATATGCCAAATAAAAATAAAGAAACAAATTCATCTCAAATAAAAAATATAAAAATACAAAAACAAAACAAATTCAGTTGAATTCTTCATATGATGGGCAATTTCATCTTTACATAATAGAGTCAAAGTAGCTATCTATAATTATATCTATAATTATAATTGACAAGCATTTAAGGTCCTGCGCAGTAGACACCTTTTCATTTTATTTCGATTCTCCTATTTCTTAATGAACTTCTAATATATGTAATATATAAGTTGTATATAAAACAATAATGCGCACACAGTTGAACATTTTTTACTCATATGATTTTATTATTCAGCAAATACATTATGCATATATGAGATCTTATTAAAATAATAAACAAAAGCAAACAAATCAGTTATTATAATTTACATTATGTACTTGCGAATGAATCTATGTACATATGCCAAAAAAAAAACAAAGAAACAAATTCATCTCAAATAAAAAATATAAAAAAGCAAAAACAAAAAAAATCAGTTGAATTGTTCATATGACTAGCAAATTTATTTTTATATAGTAGAGTTAGAGTACCTATCTATAATTATAATTGACAAGCATTTAAGGTCTTGCGCAGTAGACACCTTTTTATTTTATTTCGATTCTCTTACTCCTTATTGAACTTCTAATATATATAATATATAAGATTGTATATAAAACAAAAATGCGCACACAGTTGAAAATTTTGTACTTGTGTGATTTTATAATTCAGCAAATACATTATGCATAAGTGAGATCTTATGAAAATAATAAACAAAAGCAAACAGATCAGTTATTAAAATTTACATATGGACTTCAAAATGAATCTATCTACATATGCAAAAAAAAAACAAATTCATCTAAAATAAAAAATATAAAAACAACAAAAAAACAAATCACTTGAATTCTTCATTTTTATCTTTTTAAGTAACTGTTTCTAAGTTTTGGTTATTTGTAGTAATAATATAGTTTTTATTACAATTATGTATTATGTAGGTATATATATACGTACCTCTTTAATAACAAAACATTTTATATTTAGTAATTTTATCACTAAATGCCACTTACTATAGGGAATAGGCAGTATATGAGGGACGTGTATTAATGTGTCCTAAATAAAACTTACTAACCACAAAACTTTTTATTAAACACGAAGGGTTTCTGCTATATCGTGCGAAGTCTATGTCAGTACGTAAATTACTGTTTTTTTTAAAAACTTTAAATTTGATTTCAACTTGAAATATAATTACTCAACAGAGGCCCCTAGTCATAATATAATCAAATACAAGCTCTATTCAGTTGTATGCACAAACATCATGATTTATGGAATTCAAAATGAAAAAAATGCGATATCAGAACTTTTGAAAAGCGGACTAATTTCAAAACATTCAAAACTGTGGGTTTTTTATTGACGAAGAATTACATTTTCTTGAAGCTACTCCAGATGGTCTAGTTGGAAATAATGGTATTTATGAAATAAAATGCCATCAGTCAGCAAAAGATGATTTTTTAAAAGAATTTATTGACCAAAAAAAGAAAGTATTTAAAATACAATACTGATGATAACACAATCGCACTAAAAAAATCACATAATTATTTTTATCAAGTGCAGGGTCAATTACACATAACAGAACGAAATGTTTGCATTTTTGGTATATGGACTTCAAAATACTTCAAATATGTACGAATTGAAAGGACGATAAATTTTTTTCTAATTGAATGACTTAACTTAAATTGGAATATTTTTCTTACAACTTCTTATTACCAGAATTATGTCATCCACGGATTCTCAGAAACATGTGCTTAAGAAATACATGAGTTACTTACTTGTAAAATAATAAATTTTAAAATTAAATAACTTTTATAACATGAAAATATATGTGTAAATAAATGTAGCCAAAATATATAAAAATATATATAAAGCTATACCGGGTGTTCCAAACCATGCGTATCAGCTTTTTAAGAAGGGAAGGAGCCGTTATTTTAAAATTTATAAAAAAGTTTGTTAACTAAATCGAGGATACTCTATCGATTGGTGGTATTTTCAACTTTCGGAAAGGACTGCAAATCGGTTTTTTGAGATCAAAAATCGCCGAAATTGGCCGAAATCGAGATTTTTAAATGGGAAGGAGTATTTTTTAACGCAAATTCAGATTCTACGACAAAAAAAAGGAAATTATGTTAAATGATTTTTTTTTTTGTTTTCTTAGTATGTTTCTTCAAAATTAATAACAAAAAAACAAAAATGCTCAATATTTTCCTTTGGTAAATTAAAATTAATGATAATCATTTTTATAAATTAATTTGCTTTTCATGTTATTATAATGTTATATCTCAGTTTTGGGTTCCTACAAAGTTTAAACAAAAAAAAAAATTTACTTTACAAAAGTTTCTTATTTTTTGATGTAGAATCCGAATTTGCATTAAAAAGTACCCCTTCCCATTTGAAAATCTCGATTTCGGCCAATTTCGGCGATTTTTGATCTTAAAAAACCGATTTGTGGTCCTTTCCGAAAGTTAAAAATACCACCAATCGATAGCGCACCCTCGATTTAGCTAACAAACTTTTTTCTAAATTTTAAAATAACGGTTCCTTCTCCTCTTAAAAGGCTGATACGCATGGTCTGGAACACCCGGTATATAAATATAGCCAAAAAATACTTTTTGTTTTTTTCCTTCGAACAATTTGTTTTTCCTTTACACAAAAAATATGAAATTAAAAATTTTAGGTTGATCTTTCGTTTTCATAAAGAATAATTTTTTACATGATTCTAATGATTCTAAATTCATATTTTGAAAATACATTGAAGTACGGATCTTTATTTGTCTTTTTATTCACATTTAATCTTCAATTTGTCTTTTTATTCACATCATCTTTGTTATCTTCTTTTTATTCACATTTAAATTTTTACTATAGTGGTATATAACTTCAAGTAAACTGATCATCCAGAGAAACAATTTAAAGAAGCTTTATAGCATTCAAATTTACATGCACTAACATTTAAATAAATTTTTACATGAGGTTTGAACTTTCAATTCTGTTTAACCTAGCCTTAATAAAAGCATCTTTCTTTCGTGAGTCCATTTCCTATTAAAATTAAAGTAAATTAAAAAAAAAAAAACAATTTTTAAATTTATTTTTGAAACACGAAGTAAAATTTATACTTATTTATCTTTATATTTTAAATTTTTTTCTTGATTAATAAAAAAAACTCAACATAACTGTGGCAAACTATACTGTGTATCAGGAAATTTTCGGATATATAATTTAACAACTCGTGTCGTGAAAATGAGTCGCAGATACACTGTAAAATTAGTACCGATCATGAGACAATATAAACAATTTTTTTTTGACATTTAAGATCACACATCAATATTTTGGCGACGTTGTCGATACATTTACGATGTCACTGTTACTGTATTATATGAACCAAACGAGCACAAACCAAAATTGTTGTCAAAAATGTATGGAAATATTGCGCTATATCCAATATTTTGGCATACATATATGAAACATACTATATCAATCATAAACAGACGAAAAAAGGATTGGAGCAAATTGACAACAGTGATAGTTTCAACTACTAATGTTTCTCAAAAAACTGTTGACCGCATTCTGCATTTTTTTAATTTTTCCGCTCATTTCTCGAAAAAAGGTTGAATCTGAAAAAAATTCGTGTTGATTTCTTGAGGAATCTAGCATTAAAATGTAACATTTTCTTACTTTAAATTTTTGATGGCTCTGCATTTTCTTCCTGTACAATTAGACAACATAATAAACAAAAGTTAAAAAAAGAAATAAAGAAAATATCAAATGTAAATATTTCGCACACCTCATCTAGTATATCGTAAGTCAAATTCGTAATTTTTCAGGAGATCGATTTAAAGATTTTGAAACTTTTCAGGCGTATCTCTCAACTTGTGTTTAAGATAGACAAATAGTTTTAATGGCAAAAGATGCCGATTTTAAAGATTACTAGTTAAATACCCGTTACAACTTTTTGCTACCGTTATATATAGTGAAAAATCAAAATTAGAGCATTCTAGGTTGTACTGCATTATAAATTATCAAAATCAAAAATTCCCCTATCAACAATATTTTAGTAATATGTAATACTTTAGTTAAATTAGTAGATTAGCAGACAGACTATATAATTGGATTGATATAGATTGAAATATTTAATCAACTAATATTTCATTAAAAACTATATTTCTAACAGTTCTATTCTCTTCGGTGCCAATTTTTAAATGATTTCTATTCCCAGTGCGCGAAATCCTGACATATAGTTGTCCATGTGAAAACCCTGGTGCATCAAGTAAAATATCAACCTTATTGAGAGTTTGGCCTTGCGCTTTGTTGATGGTTATTGCAAAGGCAGCTCGGACGGGAAACTGGCGTCTTACTGTTTATTTTTTTTTATAAATTAGGGAAACCAAAAAATTAAAAACTACTGTTTTTTTATTTTAAAATACAAAAGACTACAATATCAAATATCAATAAATAGATATAGGATATATTCATATATTACATAGGTACATTTATTATTTATCTATACTGTTTATTTTTTTTTTAAATAAAAAACACTAAAATATTAGAAATAAAGTAAACTTAATATAGCTATTGTACAAATAAAAAACCGCTAAAATTAGGTACTAACGATTAGATAACGTTTAGACATCAAGATTTAATTTCTACTACTGAAAGTTTGACTGTCCTGTAAACGTTGTTCCACAAATTTTGACATCCGACTTTGTTTAATGAAAAAAATAGAATATTATCCTATTATCACCATACATTTTTGAAACAAAAAATGCTGGAAACTAATTTTTTCCTTTAAATCGAAATCGACTCTTGTCATTTGTTGAACTTTTTGTTTAATGTTTGTTGTTATTGATTGTTATAAAATATAAATAATAGTATTGATAATAACAATTAGTAGATAATAAACTACCTGTTGACACCAATCTGCATGTCCTAAAATAAACAAACAAAAATTCCATTAGTATAAAAAAAATTCCAAAATTTACCTTTTTATGATAAGTCCTTTTTTCCCATCGCTCATACTCCTCCTATGGGTTATTCGTCTTCATGCCCTTTCATAATCATTTAGTTATATATAATTAATTATTAATTATATATAACTAATGATTTTAATTAATATTCCTTATTAATTAATCTGCTGCATTCAGTGAAGGTGAATTTCTTGTTTACTAATTATTTCTTATTTTGACATTACTTCACTAAAAGTACTGTCTATACTTCTCACCCTTAAAATGAATGATCAAACAATGTATTAGAAAGAGAAAGGGGCATCATCAGAATTTAAAACGTTTATAATTTGTATTGCATCTATCTTAATTCAGCAAGATATTCAGCTACAGAGGATAGATACTTTTCTGTAATAAATCATGTTCGTCAAGTTTTATATTATAGAAATAAAATCAAACTAAATCCATATGTAAAGGTTTTAATCTTCCGTCAAGGTCAATGACCATATAATATTCCATATGAACGTTATATCTTTATATGAATGTTATATTTTCACATACATATTAAATCGGTTTGCCTTTAGTAGAATTAGCGTTTAATTAAAATCCTTTTTCATTCCGTTGTTACATTTAAAGAAGGAAGGTATTGAAGCGAAATAAATAAAATTAAATAAAATTTAAAATCAAGAATTGAAAATAAAGGTTTCCGTTTAAATTTAAAGGTCTTTATTCTCAAATAACTAAATTTAATAACTATTATTAAGAACTACTATTAATAACTAAAAATAGTGTAATTTATTGGTATCATTCATATATAAACTTTAAGTTTTAAAGATTTAAGACATTAAGAATAAAGAATAATCATAGTATTATATTAAAATTATAATAAAAGAATAATCATAGTATTATATCATAAAGGAAGTATAATATAGAGAAACTATGCGGAACAAATTTTGTGACGATTTTTTTTTGCTTAAAAAAATTTTGAAAATACCCCATACACAGTAGGACCTAGATAAACTCACTTTAAAATTTTGTAATACGTCATTTTAATGTCTTCGTTAACAGAAACTCATACAAAATATTGAACTAAAATTTTTTCTTTTATGCAGGTTCAACTGTATAGATTCTAGCTTTGAGAGAGAGAATCTTTAAAATGATTTTAATTCTTGTTGTTTTTTTTTTTGTTTTTGCTTTTATATAACATACATATAGTGTAGTAGCGGCAATGAGGTAAGGTTGTGTATGTCGTATTAAATACACACTTGTTGGGTAGATGTAGAGTATGTATACCAATAATATGAAATACATGGTGTCGGGACAAAATCTCAAAGACACAATTACATATTTAAAAAAATTAAATCCCAATTTAAGTTTTTATAAAAAATTTGAAATTATTTGGTTTTGTAATGAAGGTACTTTTTTTTCTTAAAAAAAGTAAGAATACTAAGTGGTTATGCTGAAGTCCGAAGCGGAATATCCCCGAAAAAATTTCCGATCCGAATACGAAAAAATCGGTATTCTGAAATCCATTCGACTGCCAAGTCTGTGCACAAATCAAAATCAAATGTTTCGGAATTTTTTTTTTATTTCAAATAAAAAAGGCGGGGTTGACAGTTTGAGTTTGCTTTTATTTATTTTGTAAAAAGTTATTAATTTTTTAATAATTACATAACGTATATACATAAATTTAAAGTAAAACTTATAAACTTTTAATTACATATATGTATATACAAATTAAAATTTAATAGTAATTTTTTGTTACATATTACATTTTGTTACATTAAAAACGATAAAATATATTATTCTAACAATATATAAAGTATATTGTTTGAAGCGCTTTTTTAAATTGACATTCCGACGGACTTTAGCATAACCACCTAATTTTTTTATTTCTTAAAAATACAAAACAAAATCATATTTTGAAAGAAACTACTAATCAACTAAAGATTTTGACAATTCTTCCACATTTTATATTAGTTGATAAAAACTGAAACATTTAATTTTTTTAAATATGAAATTTTGTCCTTTGAAATTTTGTCCTTTGAAATTTTGTACTTATGAAATTTTGTTTTATATAACTTTGTCATATAACCAAAATGCATACATTTTTATTATTTTTAATACAAACAAAAAGCAACTTACTTTACTTTAAATTGGAAATTCATAAGGAAAAAGAGAATTAAAATATTTTAATATAGGAATAGAATAACCAAAAATGATGTTCATTCAAAATAATGTTCACGTTCATTGTTAATGTATTATGATAAGATAATGAGAATAACCTACACCCTACCTCTACTATGCACTATGCAGTAAGAAATCAATGAATACATATATATGTATTACGATAGAGTGCAAAATTACTTACTTACTGCAGTGTGGCACAAAAAAGATAAGCACATTGAAGTAATTGAAAACATAAATTAATAAATCATTTATTTTTTCTAATATTATATTGTTAATACTAGTAATATTATAATAAATTTAAGAATTTATTTTTCTCTATTTAATTTTTCATTTTTATATTGAAGTTATTTTATTACATTCAAAGTATTTATTATTTTATTACACTTCAATTCTGCCTTTTCTCTTTGTTTAAAATATATTTTACAACATAGGTAGGTACATATTATTTGTACATTTGTAAAATTTTATTTAAAGAATTTTAATTTTAGAGCCACAAATTCTAAAACAGGTACATTTTTTTTTTTCAAAACCTATCTAAGTGGTGCCTATGAAATGTTATTTTTCAACGCATAAAAAAGTAATTTAAATAGAATTTTACATTTTATTTGAAATTGAAATAAAACTCCAATTCAATCCAAGAACAAAATCAAAGAATTAGAAATTATAAAAACAGTTTAGACGCTTCCATTAGTGTTATTTTTTATTTTGATGAACAACAAAACAAAGTTAAATATTTAATAAATTTTCATCTTTTGAAATGTTCAACATTATTGTACGATACTGTACGAGGTACAAAGGAAATAAAATATTTGTTATTTATATTATGCTTAGGCGAATCCTTTTCTTTTGTATTTGTTTAGTTATGATTATTTTTATTTATAAACAATCAGTTTTACTGTTCGCATAAAGAACTTCATTTACAGTTTCTAATGCTAATTCTACCAGATCGCTTTCGTCACTAATAAATATTGAAAATCCTGAATAGTCACATCCTCAAAACCTTCACCTTGTTGCATGTACATAAATAACAATATGCAACCGTGTGGCTAGAGGTACGAAGCGTGTTATAAGAGGGTAATTCACAAATTTCTGGACGTGATGGAGGAGGATTACATGTGCATTTAAAATATTTATTAGTTTTTTATTAAACTTCAATCCCGCTTTTATTTAAAATATTCATATATCTACCTATTGCAAAATATATATGTACATACACATTTGTGAAATTTTTATTTTAAGAATTTTAACTTTACAGCCACAAATTCAATTCATACCCATATATTTTTTTTTTATTTTTCAAGACATATCTAAGTTACCTATGATACCTATGAAATGACCCTTCAACGAAATAGTACAAAAATAATTTTTCAATTTATTTTAAAATTTAAATTAATAAAGAATACAAATTGAGTCCAAAAACAAAATCAAAAAATTTCAAATTACAAAAACAATTTACACTGCATTGTTGCAGGTGTTCTTTTGTTTTGCCCAAACACAGAAAAATAAAAATTAAATCATTGTATGTGTGAATATAAACAAAACATATTACATTTTTTCTATGGCTTCTTCCTTACTACCTTATTTTCTTTTTTTTGCACACATATCACACGACACACATGTATAAATTATAATGAAGGATTAAGGAATTACAATATTGTTATCAAGATCATTGAATCCGTATGCGATATACAAAATCAAGAGAAAGATTATAATTTATAAGAGATATTATAATTTACGCTCTGGGGTATTTTGGCATATAAAATATATTTTTTCTCTGGGGTTCTACGGTGAAGTAAAATTTAAGAAATATTGAAAAAATTTTTTTTGTTCCGGATAGTTTCTCTATATTATACTTCCTTTATGATTATATTAAAGAATCATTAATTGCCTTTATTAAAATCTAATCATTGAATAAATAACAAGTGTATAATTGAACATTTCTAAAATTGTATGAAATATACTTTAAGTTTTTAAAATATTAAAAAATCATAGTTCATATTTAAATCTAATTTGAATAATAAATCTAATTTATAAATCTAATTTACTTGAATGATAAATATTTAAGAGTAATTAAAATTGTGTATTAAATCCAACCAGTTAATATATATTAAGTGTACAATTAGACATTAAAAATATATTTCAAATATATATCTAAAAAAAAATCGAAATACAAAATTTTGTTTCAATTATCTACGTGGACGCACCGACGTAAAAACTACCTACATTTATAAGATTTTTTCAACTTTTTCTTAATTGTATTTTTGCATTTTTTTTTTTCATTTTGTTGTATTTTTTATTTTATTTGTTTATAATTTTAAATTTCTATATTTAAAATCAAAGTTTTTTTTTGAGCTAAATAAACCTTAAATAAATAAATAAATAAGTAACTTTTATCAAATAAAATCTGATATGTAAACGTTGGCCTAATTGCTATTGCGTCACCATTTAAGTAGTCGATTATAAGTATAGTAGTTGACATAATAACCTACGCTAATCAATGTATTCTAAAAATGATTTTAAAATACATTCCTCAAGTATATAAGAATGTATTCAATAGCTTTGAAATTATTATTCTAAATATTTTTAATCCATTTTGTTTTAGAAAGGGAGGAAACAGAAAGAATTACGTGATCAATCGACATTTATTTGTTTTTTTGTTGTTATTTTTTCTTTTCTCTTTCGTTTGTGTTAAAGAAATGTATCCATAAAACAAAAGCAATTTCTCTCTAAGAAAAACAATCCTCAGTAGATTGAAATAAAAAGGGGAAAGATTATGTACATAAATTATTATATAATATAAAGCCGCACACGCATCTACTATCAAAGGATAGTAGGTAAAGGATCCATTAATAAGAAAGTGCACTGGAATGAAATTTTATAATTTGTCAATTTTTGGTTACAATTTTTCTAATCGATTTCCAAAATTGTAAGAAATCGATAGTAATAAGAATTTTATTTATGAGAGAGAGATAAAAATTCAAAAGACAAAGTGGGAAAAAGTTATCGAACGACTTTTTTTTTGTCTCAAAGAAATATTGTTGTATTTATTCTTAGTTATCAATAATTAAGGATGTGTTACACTTAAAAATGCATAGCAATAAAAAACATTATTAATATTCAAATTTCCTTCCTATTTATAAATTATAATATTATTAATAATTAATAAATTATCATTGATTATGAAATGGCAAAATTTAATTTTGAAGGAAATAAAAATGCATCGAGTCATTCATAAAAAAAACGATTGGTTCTTGGTATTCTTTTTAACTACCTGGCTCAATACCTGAAAAAATTTATATAATGAAAATACATCAATTATAATCTGTTTGAAATAAAATAAAAATGTTTACTTCCCTTATAAGACAATAAAAGAAAATAATATGATGTTTAAGAAATAAGACATGTTTTTGGAACCAATATTATGTTATGTAGGTACCTGTAAAAAATCAATCATTCAAAATTTCCTTACTCTCATACCCTAATAAATTTAATGCATTAATTTTTAAAAAATCGAACACAAAATTTCAGACGACCATGCACATGAAAAATCTCTTCTCCCATGGGCTGTTTAAAATTGCATTGCAAAAATTAAGTGGTTTTTTAAATGATTTTTTTCTCACTCTTTCTTTCTCACAACTGATTACATAACGAAAACAATAGTTCTTTGCTTCTTTAACTAATCAAGTTTTTTTTTAAAAGGAGTAGTAAAAATATCTTGATTCCCCACCGCAGTGCATATCTTGTTATTAATGAATATTCTTTTCTACTATGATGTTTTAAGAAGAAAAACAACAAAAGAAAATAACAAAAAATGTATACAGTATATTCTGTTTCATTTAAATCAATTTGAGTAAAGTTTGATTTTTTTTCTCCTGTATTGAAGGCGTTCTTGATGAGGTGTAAGAAAGAAAGAAAACAATTTCTTCCAATTTGTTTGCAAATTCGCTTCTTCATTTATGTTAAAAACAAAATGTATGCATGCAATCGAAACAATATTCTCTTTAAAACAAAAAATTATAACGGTAAATGCTGACACCGTCGAAGAATTATATATAGAAGATTAAGAGCTCATAAGTTAATTTATATAAAACCCAAAAGTTTAGGAGATATTTAAAAAAACAATATACTAGAACGGACATTTTTTCAAAGATCGATGTTGTAAGTCTACATACAATAGACATCAACAGATATTTTGAAAAAATCTCCCACAAAAAATGTGGTAAGTATATTTACAATATACTAGATCGTATTTTTTTCTATATTTAACTATGTAAGTATACTTAACAACGTTTGGAACAAAAAATTTGTTAAAAAAGATTTCAAGATTTGTCAAAATCATTAATTAGAATTACCTGCATTATATGAACAAATAATAAAACCAAAAACGAATTCTAAATAACAAAAAGAAAGAGTGCTTTTATTTTTTTTTTTTTTTTTATATAATTCCAAGTCTATGGGATGAACACCCTAACTGCTTTTACACAAAGATTGGGAATGCACAATTACATGCAACAGCTTTTTCTATAGATTTTTTTTTATGGTAAATCTACTAATTTAAATGTGGAAAACTATATCTATTGTAGAGTAAAGCTTTGCCTTCATAATAGCATAGTTTCATTTTATTTTTATAACTAAAACTATCAACTATTTATCATTTATTTTATCCCAATGATAAAGGGTACTGGACTAGGTCGAAAAATCCAGAAAGCTTTTTTTGCCTTCTTCGGGAATCGAACTTGGGACCTTTCGGTTGAAAGGCAGACGCTCTACCTACTGTGCCACCCAGCGTGTTAATTCATTTTTAAAACAAAAACAAAAACTGTACTTCAATACTATTTCCTATTATCTAGATTCACTTTAATCAACGTCCTCCAAAACCTCAACTTGTACCTACCTAGTTATACCTAGAAGTCGCAAAGCACTGATGAAGGAAGTAAGTTTTAAGAAAATATCGATATTTGCAAAATAAATATAAATGATTAGTGAAAGGAAACTCGACTTTTATTCCATAAGTTGATAAGGAGTAAAATAATAAGTGATCATGTATCCCCGATGAATGTGTAGGTCTATTAATATTATGGGTAACATTAAACAATATAGACCTTCTATTACTTTACCGACTAAATGATACAAAATTATTTAAAATAGTATGGGGGAGAACACCTGAAAATAATTGTCGGCAAACTGCTAAAACATTGGATAGATAGTTAAATTTACACATACCAAAAGACAAAGACAACGACAAAGACAAAAAATTAAGAATATTTTTCACTATGAGAACTGATTGTTTTTTTTTTTTGTTGAATTAATGATGTATTTAGTGATTATATAATACTGAAGGCTTTTCGTTTGGCAATCCAATACTCATTTTACGTTTTCAACGAGCGTATTGACGTCCTTTTGATATAAAGTTATAGACGAATAATCATCAGCTTCAAAGGAATATTTGTAATATTTATTTTTGTTTTGCCCTGGACAATTAATTATCTGAATAAAAGTAAACATTTTTCACCCCTTTTTGAGCTTGTTGCTCAAGATATTTATAGAGATGGAGATATTATAGCTTGCAAGCTAGTTGGCACCTCTTTTAGCAACGCTTTCATCCCATTTATAACTGAAATATTTGTGTAATTGTTGCTTAGTAATTCATCTCATTACATTCTTTGAGCCACTCTAAATAAAGTCTGTGCATTTTCGCGACATTTAGGTCACCGTCAATATACGTCTTTGATGTTTGACTTCTTAAATAGTGTAATTCAATATGCGCAAATGTGATCTTTTATTATGCCACTATCAGTAAAATCTAAAAGTTCTTTTTAAAAATGGAAATTAGTATCTAAGTATGTATTTCCAAACTTTACAGTATGGTTTATTTAACTATATTGTATGCAAATTTTTTAACCTTTTTCCTCTATTTGGAATATACTAGGTAAAGAAGTATCAATAGCATTTTCTGCTGTAATAATTTCATAATTTGATGCTTCCTCTACCGCAATTTTGAAGCTTGGATAATGATCCTTACGTGTATCTATTTCAACTTTGTGATAAGAATACGAATATAATGATTAACTTTTCATTGAATTTGAGATTATTTTTTTATACATACCTGCATTTAGTTGGTGAATTAAATATTCTATCAAACTCTAACTTTTTTTTTGAAGAAATTTCTATAAAAAAAAATTTCACTCAGAAATAAACGAAAAATTATCTTTCAATAGCTAACTTACGATTTTTATTTTTTAATACTTCATTTACCATTAATTTTCCACGAAACATTATTTTTTAAAAACTTTAAAATATATTTAAATTTATCAAATACACAATTTATAAACTTCTAAACTTTATGACAAAATACAAAAACTTATATTAAAAACCGTTATCAACAAAATTACTCAACTGTCAAAATTCTCCAAAATTATTTATCGTAAGAACACATACAAATTATACATTTGACATTTTGTGACAAGATAAAGTATTGTAAGTATACATACAAACCCATTTAGAAGACAGGTTTTGAAGTACATCCGAGCATAAAAATTGTATGTCGATATCTGATATAAAATGTACGTTCTATTATATTGTAGGTCGACTTACAATGCACTAGAACGGAAAGTCAACGAAACTGACGGAATATCGTAAGTCTTCAATCTGTCATAACTTTTGAGGGAGGCAACATATAGCTATGAAATATACAGTAGATGCGTCTTGTCATTATCTTCAAAATAAACAAATCATTCTAGTATATCGTAAGTCGACTTACGAGGTGTGCGATTTCAATTAGACAAATGGTAAGAAAAGTAAAAGTTAAATAAAAATTGAGAAGAATGCAATAATAATTTCGGGTATAAATTTTATCAAATCGCAAATTTTGAGTACTTCTTCATCTTCATCTGATGATTAAATTTTTAACATCATTAAAAAAATTTTCATCATGTTAAACATTTTCTTGCAGACACTATGAGACATTATAGTTAGGTTCAGTAAACTGTTTTAGCACTTTCTAAACGTCCTAGAGTATTTTGTTCTGAATTTTTTTTTTGTTGTTGTTTTTTCTTTAAATTTTGACAGTTAATAAAGACAGTTGACAAAGAAATTTGAGAGTAAACAAAAAATAAATAAAAAAAGATCAAAAAAGGTGTTCAGTATATTTTTCTGTTTTAAGTAGTTGACAGATGTTTGACAGTAAGCTAGCTGTCATTGTCCAAAACTGTTCTGTCCGATTCTGTTCTAAATCTACTGAACACAATTTATATGTGTGTTGTTATAATTTGAATAAAATGTAAATAACAATATAAAGAACATCAAATGACAACTGACAAAGCAGTGTGGGAAATTTTGAAAAAAATGTAGAATTTTTTCTGTTCGTTTGTGAAATAATGAGTGCAAAAAGAGTGCATCTAAAAATGTAGAAATATTTTCCGCGAAAATATTTCACCATCAAATGAAGTATCAAAAACCATAATTGCATATTT
Organism: Argyra leucocephala; assembly: GCA_963942445.1. Lineage (NCBI taxonomy): Eukaryota > Metazoa > Arthropoda > Insecta > Diptera > Dolichopodidae > Argyra > Argyra leucocephala. The sequence continues at coordinate 68,110,743 of OZ012680.1, forward strand.
AAAAGGAGGAGACTTAAAAACATAAAGATTACTTCTTAAGTAAAAGTATGTGGCTTTTGTAACAAGCCACCACTGAACCGACGATTCTAATTTCAGTATACCTAATCGGGTTGAAAAATGGAATTCTGAAATAACAGTAAAAAATTCAAATTCAAAAATTCTTTTTATTAATTTGTTTTTTATTAATTTTTTTTGTATTTTTTTTTTTGTTTTTTAATATATTTTTTTTAGTTTCAAATTTAATTTAATTTTTCATTTAAATTTCTATATTACTTTATATATATATATATATATATATATATATATATATATATATATACATATGTAGATATATACATATATTTATGCATACATATATATACATATTCTTAAATATATATTTTATATTTATATATATAAATATATATATACTAAGATTATATTAGTATGTTTATATTATGTTATTTATGTTTTATGCAATATATTTATACATATACATATACATACACATACGTTTATATATATATATATATATATTAATATTTTTTATTTAATATCTAAGAATTCTAGAAATAATAATATTTTATATTACTTTATTTTTGTTGTTTTTGTATTTTAATAATTAGTTAATTATATTATATAATTTATCCTTTTTTTTGGGCCGTGAATTTTGATACTTTTTTTCCAATATAACTTTTTTTTAAAAATTTTTATTTACAAAATTAAATAAAAATAAGAAAAAAAAGAAAAATAAATTGTTAATAGTCAATATAGAAAAACAGATTTTTTTTAAATATTTTGTTGTTTTTTTTTTTTGTTTTTGATTTTATTTTTAATAACTCCTAAAATTACGGGTGTTAATGTTTTTTTTTTTGGTTACTTTTTTTTGTATTTATTTTATTTTCTATAAATATTTTTTAGCCATAGCCATTATTTGCTTTTATTTTTCAGTTGTTATTTTATTTAATTAATTATTTTTTTTTTATATATTTTCATCTAGTGTTGTTTCTTTTCTTGATTTCATTTTATATATGTTTCAATGTATTTATATAATATATATATACATATGTATATAGTAATTTAATTAATCAATTTAAAAATTAAGTTTTTTTTTAATTTTTAGTTAAGGTATAAACAACAGTCATAAAAATAAAGGAATATATTTCACAAGGAAAGATATATTATATAATAATATACATATATAATATTAAAAATAGGTATAAGTTGTTAGTAATTGTGGGTGGGTGTTAGCTAGTTTATTCAGATATTATAATATTACTGATAACACCATTATATTTAATAAAAAAAGACTTAGAAGAATAGATTGTACAAAATTTTGAACTTTAAATAATAGAAATTATTTTAAAAAATATTCGGAATAAGTCCTTTTAGATGTATACATATTATGTATAGTACACAAAAAATTTTATAAGGTAAACAAAAACTATTTTTTGGAATGTACTTTATATGCTATTCGCTTGTTTGAAAATAAATAAAATAATCAAACAATTTTTTAAAAATTTGTTAATTATGATTAAATTGAATTAAATTAAGAAGAAATTAAATCGGGTCACTGAACCTTAAATTGTTTGACTTATTTACTTTTGATATATAGAATTAAAATAGATGAACAAGCACCATAGAAAAATATTTAGAAATTAATTAATTAATTTGAATAAATAAGAAAAAGTGTTTCTTGATAATAAAATATTATAGAAAATAACATATTTTATTTTTAAAAATTTACATTTTATTAAACCTTCAAAGCAAAGAAATTATGTCTTTGAAAATTCTTTTATTTCGGAAAAAATTTACAATCTGCGGGTAAAATCTGTAGTAATTGCAAAATTAACAATTTCTACTGGTTCTAATAAAAAATTAGATAAGTAAAATACGAAATAAATCACTGTCCAAAATATCATATATAGAAGAAAGTAATAATATTAATAATAATAATAATATTCCGATTCAAATTGGTTTCAATAAAGTGCAGGCAATAAACTGCAACGAAAATATCCGAATGTGTGCGGCAGTGGTTTGATACTGAGAGCGAGTCATCTAAAAAATGCTTACTTTCGAATAATAAAGATGCAACTGTAATAACAACACAAGAATATTATGATAACATAATTTCAATACTCTATGAATTTCAAAATTTTAAATGTAAAGCTGTATACTTTGTATTTTAAGTTATTGCGCAATATTAAAATATTATACATTCTTTTGTTTACTTATATTATTAATAAATATTTTGTTATTAAATAAAGTAAGAACGATAAGAACGTTGACCGTTCGTTATATTCCATTGAAGCATTAATTTTTATAAACTGATCGATATTGCTGATAATTTAAAACATTGAAGTACAGTTACAAAAATAAATCGGGTCATGTTCGTACTTTGGAAAAGTACGGTTGTTAAAATAAAATTATATTATAAAAAAAAATAGCATTATACAATTTAATTTATAATTACAGTTATATTAACAAAAATACTGTTTAAATTTTTATTTAAAAGAAAAATTAAAATAAGTATTTCTGATACATACAAAATGTGCGCTTAAAATCGAAACTAATTAAAAACAGTTTTTTTTTAGAACATAAAACGCCTCTCCATCAAAAACTAAATAAAATGAATAAAAATATATAAATATTGTAAATTATTTCCACAATAAATTAATATTTTTTAAAAATAATAAAATAACAGATTATTATTTCAACTTTTATTTTAATTAATATGTAATTAATAATATGTTTTTTTATTATATTAATGAAAATTTGAAAAAGATATCAAACAAATTTATATACGTAAAATATTGAACAACATGTAATACTAGAGCAAGAAGTAGACCAAGATCAAGATGAACGAGGACAATTATTGTAGTTAGATAATTGGAGTTAACAGATAGAAGAAAGCTAGTTTCATAAGATAGGTCAGAATATAGAAAAAACAAGATGATAGTGATAAATCTAAATCAACTTAATTTATATTATTAAAACAGTTTTTTTTGGAAAATATTACAAAGAATTAATTCAAAATTTTGTTCCAACAGATTCAACTCAATAATAACAATAACGCAAGTCAATTTGTTTTTTTGTCTTTTTATGAGAATATAAATAATATTAAATGAATTATTAAAACTTAATCATAAATAAAAATAAATTTCATTAAAAATATACTGCAAATCAGATTTTTATTTATTTATTTATTCAGTAGGTCTGACGCAGGCCAACTTCAGGTTCAAAATCAGTTTTTTTGTTTTATTTTTATTTTATGATTTTTGTTCTAAAAATAACTACTGCTGTATTAATTATGAATTGTTCAACGGCTTGAATATTCTTAAATTAACAAATAAAAATAGTTGTTTGTAAATTTTGATAGCATATTAGCAAATTAAGTTCTGATAGTTTTTAATGAGGATTTTTATAGTCGTAAGTCCGCAGTGATGAAAGAAGTAAGTACTTCCGATTTGTTGTTATTTCCAAAATAAAAATTTAATTTATTAGTGAAAATAATTTGGACTTCTAATTTAATTAAATTTAATATATCACAAAAATAAAATGTTATTATCTCAATATATATATGGTAGCAGTGATAACAAATCCAGTTTTATGAGACAAAAGAGATTTATTATAAAATTAATATACATATATTTATTATATATATATATATCTTAAAAATGTCTGTTCTATAATCTTGTAAAATTTTTTAATTCTCTTGTCAATAATAATTAATAACTGTATTATAAATACCATAACTAAAACTGACTATTTGTTATTATCATTATATAGTACATTGGTGTGTCTATTGGTTTATTATATTATTATGTGTGTGTGATTTTAAATTACTGTGGTAATTATAAATTTTTTGTTTTTAATTGTATCAATTTATTTTGTTTTTATTATTCATTATTTAAATTTTGCTTTTTTTTTATTTATTTTGTTTTTTTAATAGTATTCGAAATTTACAATCTATTATAAATAATGGTTACATTAATTTTATATTTTTATATATGCAAATTTTGTTTGTTTTTTTTATTTAATTTTTTTTTGTTTGTTTTTTTTTTTTTGTTTGTAATTAATTAATTTTCCTTCATCTAAGATTAAATTTTCTTTCATATATAAATTTTTCTGTTATATTTATATATATATATAATTTTTGTTTTAGTTATATTTTGTTTTTTTATATTCTTACTTAAATTTTCGGTTCAGTTATTTATTTTTTTTTCTGTTTTGTTATTTTATATTATTTTATTATTATATCTTTTGCTTTTTTTATAATTTTTTTTTTGTTTTAGGTTTTAATGTGTGTTGGTATTTTTAATTTTAAACATTAACTAAAATTACCTAAGAATAATTTATAATAATTTTAGACGTTACTTTGTAATTATGTTTTCTCTTTATATATGTATTTATATATATATTTATATATATATATATATATATATGTGTGTTTTCTTTTCTTTATATATTAAGTTATTTTATTAATGAGTATTTAATTGTAGCTTTGTTGTTTATTACATGTTTTGTATTATTTTTTGTTAGATTTGATAGATGTTTTGTCAAGTGTTTTTATTTATTTATTATTCTGTTACTCTAAACGAGGATATTTCGAGTGCTTTCTTAAAGTTTAATTTATAATTCAATTTTTATTAAAAAAAAAAAATTCCTCTCATCTAAATTTATTTTCTTTGTTTTTTATATTGTAATTGATGAAATGTGATTTTAATTTCTTTTTGTTTTAATTTTATTTAGTAATAGTTAAAAATATTTTTATTAATTTTCGTTTCGTTTTATTCTTAGAAATTTAAAAGAATTTGTTTTTTTTTTTTTTTTATTTTGTTTAATCAATTATTTTTTATTATATTTTATTTCCATATAAATATATATATTATATATATATATATATATATATAAATTTAATAATTACATTTTAAAAAACAGTTCGGTTAATAGAAATAATAAATTTCTCGTTTAAATTTTAATATAGAATACGATTACGAAAATAGTTAGAGTGAATATAATGGATGTAAGAAGTATAGAATAAACGAGATAACAATGATAAAAATTTAATTTTATTTTTAAAGTCTCAATATGTTATACCTACAGGACTGGCAGCTTATTACTTTCATTTTTCAATGATAAAATAAAATATAATAATTTGATTTAAATATTTTCAACACTATAGATTTGCTGACAATCAATATTCAATTGACTTTTTATTTTTAAATAATTAATGGTATTGAACATAAAATTGAAAATTCTAAATAGGGTGAGTCTAACAAAATTAGAATGGTTATAATCAAAAAATTTAAATGCCATGATCTTTAACGGCCCAATGCGGAATGTGTGATCATATCAGAAATTTTGATATTAGAAATATGTGAGATGTCCAATATATGAGAACTTAGCTAAAAGAACATATTGAATGAATCACAGGTTTCTAAATGTTATATACCGTAACGAACCAAGTTGACCTCGATCAACAAGATGTCCTCCAAAAAGAGATTAGAAGAGACGCAGAGAAGAAGACATCACAATTAGAAAATATGAATTGTTAAAAAGATATTGAAATTTATTATTCATTAAAAATATTACACAAATAATATGATCGCATACAACTTGTATAATATTTTTTTCAGTAATTTTAATTTTTCCATAAAGAAATAAATGGAAACAATGTACTCCAGTGTATTTTAATTTAATGTGTTTAAAAATAAATAATAATAATAATTTTTATTACGTACAACAAGTATTAAAAATAAATAAAAAATATATATTTTATAATTGATTGACCATTCGCCTATAAAAGTCATCATAATAATATTTGTGTATACAATAATACAGATTAGATAGAAACATTTTTAAACCGCATAATTGTCATTATTTTTACGAAATTAATAAAGTTAGTGTTAAAGAGAATTTTAAGAAAGTACAAATTAGAATTGACATTGGCTGGCAAGGACTGCTAAACTTAATACAATTAAAAGAGAGAAGAAGCCATTTTAACGATGCTATTATTGAATTTTGCATCATAGTGACAATTGAATACAATTATGCAACAAGTATAGTTATTCTTAAATACTGAATAATTTTATTGTATTGATATTTCTGTAATTAAGAATAGTCCCTCATAATAATTTACAAAATTCATTCAGTTACGGAACGTTATGAATTTTGTTAATATCAAAAATCAATTTTTGTATAAATGAATTCTGGGGTTGTATAGAACAACAGAACTTGACTTTAGCTCCTTATCGAAAGTAGAAAAATACAGGAAGCTTTATTTTTATCTTCAGATAAAATTTAAGCTCGTTGCTTATTGAGTACGAGCTATTGAATATATTTTCCTTCTTGGCGTCCTCTGCTCAAAAATTTATTTATCCATAAAGCAAATTTAGTGTATGTCTCAATTAAGCTAAAATGAGATTGCGACTTAGAATCAAAAAAAAAATATAACGACATGGAAAGAAAAAGCTTATTTTGATTTTAAAAGTGATATTGAATATGAAAACTAATAGTTTAGATTATATATAAAAATAAAAATTACCTTAAAAATTACTATTTTTGATCGTAGCTAAAAACAAAAATGTAACAATTTTTTTTTAAATATTGCCATCCGACCTGTTTAGTTGACGAGAGGTTGTATAAAAAGAAAGTTTTTTTTGTTTTTGTAAAATTAAGATAAATATATCGATATGATGAAAACACATATTTCAAAATTAATATAGAATAACAGTTTTTTTTTTTTTTTTTTTTTTTGTTAGAAATTTTTAAGAATTTTCTTTTTATAAAATACTTATTATACATAGATAATTTTATTACATGAATGGGTGTTTTGTGTCGTTTTTTTTTTTTTTTTTAAAAATCTTATATAAAACATGAGAAATTAAGAGTGCTTAATATTAATTTTTATGTTTTTTTTTTCTTTTTTTCTTGTTAAATGGCACTGCGACTAATTTAGAATATAATTTTCATTATGTTCATTATAATTTAATTTATTTATTTATTTATTTTTTTTTTGCTATAAATTCTTTAAATAAAAACATTTTCTTTATTTGCTTGTTTTTGATTTTACTTTTTTTTTTAGTTATCGATAATTTTTCATATTTATTAAAAATGTTTTTTTTTTTAAATAGAACTCATCGAGAATTTTACTGTTGTTGTGTTGTTTTATCCAAACTGTTTCAAAAATGTTTATATTTTGTTATTTGTTTTGTTTAAATTTGTTTTTTTTTTTAGAATATAAAAAGAGTTTGCAGTGCTTCTTACTTGTAATGGTAATTCTTATTTTGGGAAAAAATTATTACTCACATTTAATTTTTCAGTGAGTTTGACTTTCTCTTTCTTCAATAGATATTATATTAGATATTTTGTTTGTTAATTTAATTAAAATTTTGCTAACTTTTTTTTTTTTAATTATTTTATTTAATTTTTTTTTATGTACTTATTTTCATTTCTATAATTTAATTGGCAGTAGTCATAATTCTGTTAAATTTTTATTTATTTTTTTACTTGTGTTCTTGATAATTCCTCAGGTATTATTTTAATTCTTTAACATTTTTCTTTATTTATTATTTTTTTTTATATTTTTTTTGTTGAATAAAATGTGTTGTGCTTTTGTTCATTGAATTTTTTATTTGAAATTTTAATTATTTTTGTTTTGTATTGATTTCAATATTATTTTATTATTTTAATTATGTAGTGTAATAGTAGTTGTAATAGTAATATGTGGATAGCTTATTCATATTTTTGTTGAAATTTATTAACATGCACTTTCAAGTTCAACGCCAGCTCTTTTCATTGCTTGACGTTTACGATAGGCATAAAATTCTTCTTTCATCGCTTGTACTCTAGCTTCGATATTATCATAGCGAGAAATTCGTTGTTTTCTAACTCCTGTTGCACTTGTACCCCCAGATGTTAATAGTGTTGTAGATGGTCCAGATAATGTATTAAAACCACTTAAAGATGTTCCCCAATGATGATGACCAAGGGTACCAAATATCGATGGATCTAATATTAATTCATCTCTTGGATTGCCAGTTGGTGTTGAAGCACTTGGTGTAGGTGTTGATGGATCAAACTCGTAATGACCATCAACACTACCAACATCAACTGATTTATGATGATGTACATTATTAACTTCAGTTACAGCATTTAATCTTGATATCATATCCAACCAATGTTGCATGGTATATGGTGGACTTGGGGAATCTTCTTGTGAATTATATTGATTTTGTATTTGTTGTTGTTGTTGTTGTTGTTGCTGCTGCTGTTGATGTTGTTGCAATTGTTGCTGCTGTAAAAGTGATGAAGATTGATGAGGTGGTAGTGTGAATGATGATGATGATGATGGCTGCTGATGCAATAAATTATTATAATTAAATGTATTAAAGTTTGGATAATATGGATGATAATGAGGTGGTGGTGGTGGTCTATATGGCGGTAATAAACGCCATTCATTTGTACTACTAGAATGATGAGATCCATGTTGAGTCTGTGGATTATTTGATGAAGTATTTTTACTACCAAAACCACTTGAACTGGAACGACTTTCTGGTGACACTTCTAAGCCGCTATTACCCAAATGTGTCGTTCCACGCATCGATAAATTTAAATGTGGCAGTGGGGATAAAAGTTCAGAATTACTTCGTATTGTACGACTGAAATGTCTAGGATACCATCGCGTTCTTGGCCTATAACTATGATATGGTGTTTGTGTATGATAATAACCTCTCCATGAAGGTGATGGTATATGAAGTGGAACAAATCCCTGATTCATGCGACGTGTTTCCTCTTGAATTGTTCTTAATGATGGTAATTCATAAGAATATCGAAAACGATTATTCAAAGATGTTGAGAAATTTGTAGTTGTAGGCATTGAACGTTCGGCCGAACCAGGATAAACAGTACTTAAATCACTGAATTGATTTATGGTTTGTTGCCATGGCGTTGACGGAACACCAATTGTACTTGCAGGTGAACTAGAAAATATTCTTGAAACACGTGATGGTGTTGAAAACATTTTCGATGTTGATATTGTTGGTGTTTGAACCAACAAATGATGTTGTGGAATATAATTTGTACTAGAAGGTATAACATTTTGTTGAATTGTTGAAATCGTTGGAGATTGTGGCAAAGGATAATTTTTATATATATTTTGATAATTAGCTAAATTATTTTGCTGATGATTTCTTCTAGTAGTTTGAAGAAAAAATTCACCCAAATTTTGCAAAAATGATCTTGCGGAATTTTCTGAACGAAAACTTAATTGACTTGGTGAGGCAACTAATGGTCGACGCCATGATGATCTCATATCTGCACCACTACGTCTTCGTGGTAAAAACCCACCATCATCACTGCTAGAATACTGTGAACCACCAGATGTACTTTGATGATGTTCATCGCTTATTTCATCAGCCGCAGCTTGTGATAAACCATCTACAACATCTTGTTCAATTATTGTTGTTTTATTTAATTCAGTTCCATTTGATGTTAATACAAAACGACCATCTACAGAACGATGAATTTCTCCAACATTATGTAGCTGATCGGTATTAACACCTTTTGGCATACTATAAATTGAATGACAATTTGTACAACGATCCGGTGGCCAAATCCAATGAAGTATTGCAACGAAAATATGAATTACACCTGATATTCTGGTTTGTTTATATCTACAAAAAAAACATTTCCCAATTAAAAATATATTTTTGTTAGAATTTTCAATAAAATTATAATATAATAACATGCTAAAAATTATAGAAATAAAATTATTTCTGAATTAAGAAAAAAAAAATAAAAATATCAAAAATACAAATTAATTTATCACAGTAATTCAATTTTCAAAAATAATTCACACTAACTGAAATACATTCAATTTATTTAATTCAAAAATATTTAAATAAAAATTTACATCAATTAAAAATAAATTTTTTTAACACAGAAATACTTAAAGTAAAAATAAATTTCGTGCGATATTTTAAAATTACATAATTTAATTAATTAAAAATTTAAATACATATTTTCAAAAATTATATTTTTGTAAACTGAAAGTGTGATGAGTTTAGCTGATCTACACTTAAAATAACAAAAAATGACTTTTCATAAATAATTTCACCTTTTAATCTAATATTAGATAAATCATCCAAAAATCCAAAAATAGAGTCAAGAATGCAGCGATAATTAAAAAAAAAACATTTAAAAATTATTTTAATATAATTTAACAAAACGTTACGCTTAGAGTAAACGGAGCTTGTGACAGCTAATTGCAGAATTTATTCAATTAGTAGTAACCTAAATCAAGTAATGTAACAGTTCAAAAATTACCTTCTTGACTTGCAATATGGCGTATGATGTAGATTTTGTATTTAATTGATTATAAAAATTTAGTTGTTTTATACGATTTATTTGAGATTCTGGAGTAAATGTAGTACCGTGTAGAACCAAATGACTATATCTCAAGGATACTTGATGTTTCTAGTTTTCCAAAAATATACATCTTTAATGGCGTATATTATCGTTTAAGGACGAAAACGACATTTGAAAGCATGTTTGAATGCTTTTTGTATATAAACCGTTACATCTATTTATCAGAAAAAGTTATCTTTCCAACAATGTTTAAATATTGGGATGGTTTTTTTCTAAAATCTTGAAAAATTTGGTTTTTAAAGATATGAAAGTTTGTTTGTTTTTCAAAAATATTTAACTTTGAACTACAATATCTTCTTAACGGCAGCACTTATCATCATCAAATAAAACACTATTGGAAGTTAAAATATTGGTTACTACATAAACAATAATACATATATATCTAATAGAGCAACTACAGATATAACATTAAAATAGCAAATACGCTTCCAAATGTCCCTTTCGTCCTTAAATGATAATATGTGTCATTAAAGATACATATTTTTGGAAATTATACAACAATACCCGTTTACAACAATACCTTCAGAAGAGTCCAGAACCTTATGGTTTCGACTTTAGAGGAGAGTTATTATTAAAAATAATAAATTGAACTAACCTTATTGAAGAAACTATTGTCCAAAAAGATGGTAGAAATAGGTAATATAATAAAACTAACCATATTTGAAATTTTCTGACCAGCTGGAAACTTTTTTCTTCTGGTTTTTGTTCATCTAACCCCATTTATGTGAATATTTAAGGTGTTGTTCAAAAATATAAGAGTTACGTGTTAATAAACTGCTCTGATATAAAGGAATGATCATTAGACCGATATTTGAAAATCTATCTATCAGTAAGTAATCAGAAAAAAACTATTTTGTTACTCATCATAAAACTATTTCAACTTTAAGCTAGTTTTATTAAAAATTCAGCTAAATCAAAACCGTTCTAATTTGTATTTATTTAACAATTGTATGTAACGGTTTTGAAAAATAATGATTGTTAATCCTCAAAACTTTTCCAATATAATCACTAATATCAGTATAAAACTATTATCCATTTTGTTTTTTATTGTAAAATGTTTTAGAATATATAAAAGTCTAAGAAAATTCAAGTCTACAAATTAAAATAGGAATACACATATACATATTTATAAGAAAAAAATATTAATAAATAAAGTTTCTAAAACATCAAAATTTCTTTAATTTTTCAGGCAATAAAAATTTTTATTTTAAACAAAGAAGTTTTTATTAAAATTGCAGTTCGTAACACTTATTTGAGTTTGGGTACTTAACAAACTATCCTAGATAGTTCAAGTTGAGAGTTGAGTTTGTTTTAAATAAAATTTTTCAATTAAAAAATATCTGGATATATTTAAATTCTAAATAAAGTACTAATTTCCGACACGTTAATTGAATTTCTTTTACCGGGTGGTCCAGAGCATGCGTATCAGCTTTTTAAGAAGGAAAGGAGCCAATATTTTAAAATTTAAAATAAAAATTTATTAACTAAATCTAGGGTGTTCTTTCGATTGGTGATATTTTCAACATCCGGAAAGGATCGTAAAGCGGTTTTTAAGCCCAAAAACCGCCGAAGTCGAATCGAGATTTTTAAATGGGAATTTCAAATACTTTTTTATGCAAATTCGGATTCTAAGACAAAAAATAGTAAACTTATGTTATGATTTTTTTTTTGTTTAAAATTAATAAAAATAAAACAAAACTCCTCTATATTTTCCTTTGCCAATCTAAAATTATTAATAATCATTTTTATAAATAAATTTGTTTCTCGTATTATCATATTTTTTTATCTCAGTTTTGTGTAAAACAAACAAAAAAACAATTTACTTCACAAAAATTATTACAGAAGTGGTTTCGTTCACCATCATAACACCACTTGAACTCATCAGGAAATATTTATAGTACTAGACTACATAACTCCTAATTTCTACTTTGATTAATCTTATAACTTAGTACAATATGTTATTAATACATCTGTGAGTTATAAAAGTAAACCAAAATTTAAAAGTAAAATTTAATTATTTATAGTTATAATATTTTGTGTCTATAATACTTTCATGTTATAGTATTATTTTCATCATTGTCAAAATTAAGGATTGAAGAATGTAGTTTTTTGTTTCGACAGTATATAGTACATTTCAACAGACTGATAGAAATTTTAAGTGTTATGAGAGAGCTATAATATTCTAAATCGATTTTATATAAAAAAATTATTCTTTGTTTTATTACTAAACTAAAGTATATCTATTACTAGGTCAACTATATATATCAAAGTGATTTCTAATCCCTAAACTATATTCAAATCAAACTCAACTTTTAATCTTTAGGAGCAAAAATAGTTTTTATAGAAAAAAGTCAAATGACCGCAAACAAAGTAAATGGTTTTAATAAGTGTCACGAACTGTGTGTATAATATTGTACATAAAAAAACAAAATCATTTATTATTTAGATATTCGAAAATTAAAACTGATTGAAAATGATTATGTAATATCTTACTATTTTGATTATTAGAATGACTGTGAGTTAAACCTGGCACTATAAAAACGGTCTCATAATCTTTAAAATGTTCGGAATTTGTTCTGCTTTTTTTTTGTATTGGTTAAAGAAAATATTTTCAATTAAAAATTTTTTTTTTTCAATTATATATTTAATTAAAATTATTTATCAGTTAATTATATTATTTTATTTAAATATCAAACAATTAAATAGCTATCTAAATGTAATTGCTTGTTTCTAATAGTTGGTTCATTTCGATGCGGATAGTATTTTAATAATTAATATGGCTTGGTATGGTCTTAATAATAGTATCGTAATATATACGAAACATATATATAATATAATATAATATATAGTCTAATTTAAATTTGATAAATTAAATAAATTAATACGAATTGGAATGTTGTTTAATAATTTATTGTACAAATAAATGACTGAATTAGGGTTTAAAAAGGTGTATAACGTATCAGTGATTTAATGAATTTAGCAGCTCTCTGTGAATGTCTTATAATTCAGAAATAATATTCAAATAGCTAATTTGAATTTTAAATAATATATTATTATAGAATATTTCTTTTTTTTAATTTAATGCAATTAGTTTTTATTAATTATTCAAAAAATTAATTTCAATGCATTATAAAAGAAAATAATGCATTATTTGCCATGTTGAAGGATTTTGCAATACAAAAAATTAGCATATGCAATGACCCTGTATGTGTAAATATAGTTATTGATATTATGGTCTTAATATTACTTATTTATATAAAATAATTGTGTTAATACTGTTTTGCAGTTTATAGAATGCAATTTACAGAATGAAAACTATTGAACAGTATCTTGATGTTAACAGTTAATAATTCATTACTGTTTTGTATTGAGCTATTTAAAATTATGAAAAAATGGTATACCAAAATAATTGATATACATTTTAAATTATTCTATTTTAAAATTAAATTTAAATATTATAATTATAAATAGGTCTTATATAAGTATTTTAAATTTTAATAATCTATATTGTTTTTTAAAATTCATATAATGAATATTGACAATATACTGTTGCCATCAATAATGTTTGTATATTTTACCTTAAAATAAATAAATTAATATTAAATACTTACTTTTTCAAAGGCACTTGACTACTGGAAGCAGAGCCCGTACGACTAGCAGCATTACGGGCATCCGTTATCCTACAAGCTACCATGTTGAACTCTGTAATCGAATTATTTCTACAATTAATTTGGTTATAGCATGAGCCATCCTTAATATATATTTTTTTGTCCAATTTTATTTTTTTAGTGTATAAAACACAATAAGATAAGGATGCAATCCACAATATTATATAAGTTAATTTTTTTATTTTATTTATTATTTTTTTTTTTATTTTAATAAAAATTAAAACAATAATAAAAATAAAAGAAAATAAAACAAAATAAATAAATTCTATTACATACAAATACGAAAATTAAATAAATTCTAATTTTTTAAATAATTACCTACTTTTATCTTAATTTTTAAAAAGAATATTAAAAAAAAAAATAATAATTTTATAAAAATATAAAAATATTAATAATTAATTTTATTTTCTACAATTTCAGGTTATAAAATAATGTTTTTTTTTTTAGTACAAAATCACTAAATCAAACCAATCGCATATTAAACTAAAATACAATTTAAATAATATACATTATTAATTTTTTTTTGTTATAATTTACATTAGATATGTACTTACAGTATTAAATTTTTAATATAATAAAATACTCAAATATGTTGTAGAAATTTATTTAATTAGATATATATATAAATACTCATACAAGTGAGTCGATCAAAACAGGTGGACGAGTAGCAATATTCATCATTCAAATGAGTTGGAATATTCCTCACAAACATCAAATTTGTGCCAACAAATCATAACCGTATATGTCAACATTAGAAACAATTGTATAACAACATAATAAGCACCCATTGATCCGGCAATCAATTGATCCGGCATTTAATAATTACAGCGGCATCTCATTAAATAAATATTCATAAATAATTCACTCTTTCTTTTCTTTTATCAATTTAGTAATTAATTAATTTTAATTTAATTATAAATATTGGAAAATATTAAATTTTATTTATTGATTGATATTCTTGAAATTTCATTTATTTACATTGTGCACTACGCTGTATATGCTACTTGCCCTCTATATTAAAAAAAATACTTTTACTTGAAACATCAATTTCAGACATAAGCGGTTAGGACTTGTTGCCACATATATATTAAACACTATTGTAGATCAATTTTACAATAATTGTCCCAATCAAAGAAGCTTCAAACGATTGCATATCAGTCGTACTGCACTCAGTCTCTTAAGAATTAAAATATTAAATCAGGGTGTAATCAAAAAATAATTACTGCGGCAGTGTTTCACAATTCACCTTACATTTATGATTCATGAAGCATATGGTGAGTTGTGTTCAACACTGTCACAGTGTTTATTTTTTGATTTCATGAAATTTATTTAAAATTTACAAAATTTCAAATTAAAAATTTAGGAAAAGGTTTAATTTTCACATAGTTTTCATTTTAGCTTCAAAACTCTTAATCGGAAATGAATCACCAAATAATTATCACTTCGACAACATATTTTTAAAATTATTATATTTAAATTTTCTCAAAGTAAAATATCTCAATGTAATTAATTACCATTTTTTATTATATTTTTTGCGAAGATTCAAAAAGTATTTAAAACACACATGTTTCTAATTAATAAATTTGTACATCTTTTATTTTCAAAAATAATCACTCAAAAAAGAAAATCCTAAAAATTCTAAATTCAAAATACAAAACCAAAAAAAAAAAAAAAAATGTTAAAATTAACAGGTATCATTATTATTTTATCATATTAAATTTTCAGTACGTCCTTGTCTTATATAGGAGCACAAAATATATATATTTAAGGACACGGCTTTTTCACAAAATTTCCATGATGATGGGCCAGGATGCTTCAAGAAAAAAAATTATAAGGAATAAGGAAAATAAAAATATAATTTTAAAAATATTATAAAAGAAAATTTGTTTTTCTTTTATAATTTTATAAGCATTGATGTGCTCGCTTTGTCCCTTTTATTTTTTGATATGATTAAAAATCAGATTTAAAATTGAATTTCATAAAGTAAAAAAAATGACGATGAAGACAATTCAGCAATTAAAGTTATCAAAAATAAAATTTAACAATTTAATTAAAATGATTTATTTATCCAAGTAAAATTTAATTGAAATAATATTATTGAAATAAAATTGAAGTTTATTATTAAGATGAAAGATATTAAATTGAAATGATAGATGTTAAAATCAAAATTATAATTATTTATAATAAAGTAAATTGCTGAATTAGATTATGATGCAAAAATAATAATCTTAAATCAATTTATATATTTTTTTATAATGAAAATTAAATTAGAAATTGTTTGTTTTTAAATGAATGAATTATATTTTAATAGATGAATATTACAAAATTTTGTATTTGGTCCTGTTTCAATACAAAATTTAATTTTGCCAATAAATAAGTAGTCAAAGTTGCTACAAAAAGAATTATTTAATATTAGTTTACTGAAAAATCTTCATTTTAATTATTATATAATTATTTAGTGATATATTATTATTGCTAGGAAAAAGTAGTAGGTGTACCTATACCTAAAATTTTAGTTCTATATTATTGTTTAAGTAAATGATTTTTAAAATCATAAAATTAAAATATGAAAAGTGAATTTCAATGACTGGTGGAATTTTCGATGTACGAAAATACGACGATGGTATTTTATTAATCCAAAGTCAATTCTAGATTTTGTAGAAAACAACAAATGGTCAATATTTGAACTTAACACAATCCCATATATTATATGATATTTTTTTAAATTTGAACTTTATAAATGATATTGTATGAAATAAATAAATTATTAATATTATTTTACTGAAGTGAAATTTCGGAAAGTCGAAAATTTTGAAATAGTATTAATATTACTATTATTACTTACTAAAGTATTTTATAATGGTAGTAAATGGCTAACCTTAATATGTAGCAGCGGCATAGAAGAAGATAAAAAATATTTTACTATAAAAGAAAAATGCTCCGAAATATTTTCGGAGTTAAATTGTTGAGCCATATATAAATTGAAAATTTAAAAATTAGCTAAAAATTAGTTATGGAGTTAGAATGAACGAAATTTTTTATAGTATTGAGTTGATTTATCATTCAACTCAATACATACATAATTACAATATTACTACGTATACATGATAGCTTGAGTACTTGACTTGAATTCTTCTTGAAATTTCAAGCTGTGTATTCCCTCCTTGTTCCTTGAAAAGAGCATATGTATTTTTTGTGACTGTAAATTTTTCTATAAATTTAAAAATAAAAAAGATATAAAATATATGAAATTAAATTTCTTTTATTTATTTACTCTGTCAAATCTTCTATTTTTTAAATTGAGTCCAAATATTAATAAAACTTTGTAAATTTTTGATTTTAAATGTCAACTCCAACTCTCATGCTCTCAACCTGCGTACTCGATTAAAATTTTCAATTCAAATAAGTAAATTTTTGTAATTGACTTAAGTGAAGCTGATTTCAAGAAAATAGCGTATACATGATGTTGAAGCTTTCTTGAAGTTATGATGTATACGGGGTAATTGACTTTAAAAGGTCAAATTTTGTTCAAGGTAAAAAGTGAAATATTTTAAATTGGGAAATTCCTTTTTTAATCATATATTAATTGATTTATTCAGTAAACTGTTTTAGAACGTTCTAGAGTAAAAAAGAACCTTTTTTTGTGGTTACTAGTTTCCGTTAATTGAACTTTTTTTTTTATCTAAAAGTGTTCTGATTAGTGTTCAGTAGATTGTGCAAAACAGTTCTAAATTGTTCTGAATTTTTTTGAGAACAGTTTCGGAAAAAAATTGTTTGTTGTTTTTTTTTGTTTAAATTTTGACAGTTAAAAAAATAAATTTGAGAGTAAACAAAAATTAGAACAAAAAAGTTCAAAAAAGAGTGTTCAGTAGACTTTTTTGTTTTAAGTTGTTCTAAATTGTTTGACAGTGTTAATTAATTGTCATTGTCCAAAACTGTTCTGTCCGATTCTGTTCTAGATCTAATGAACAAACTTAATTTACAGTTTATTTGTTTTACGCAATTTAAATAGAAAATGTTTCGAATAATAATAGTAACATATCTGGGTAATAGGTAAAAAGTGGATAGAATTCTACCTGTTGATGAAAGGTGATTTCAGTAAGGGGTAATTTAAGATTTCTGGTAAACTTTTGAGATTTGAATTGACATTTCTCTGGAAAATATAATAATAGTGGCAAAATATATATTAATACAATAATTTAATTTTCCACCATCTTGGCATTTTAAGCAGACAGCAAAAATGGCACAAATCTACCAGTTTTTTTTAAGTGCGAACATGAAGGTAAATTCCTGCCTTGTATAAACGTCGGTATATTATTATTATAGTCGGACAAAACTGTTTTGGACAGTAACAATTAAATGTCAAATACTTTAGGATTAATAACTTAGAACAGAAAAACCTACCGAACACTTTTTTAAATATTTTTCGAACTTTTTTGTTCTAATTTTTTATTAGAATGAAAATTAACTTTTTTCTTCTTTTTTTTTAATTATGAAAAATTTATATCTATAATTTTTACCAACACCTTTAATACATATAAATTAATTTTATCAAAATAAGACGATAAATTTAAGCATTAATTAAAATATAATTTTTTCTGTCTGTAATGGTGGTCTTTTAAAAGTTTTTGATAGTATAAAATGATTATGACTTGGGAACTAAGATTTTGACTAAGATTCGCAAAAAATTCAGTTGTATCGCAACAAGAGGTTCATAGTGGTACCATACATATTGATACCAAATAAGAAATTTAAATATAATTAATAACATTTAATTATAATATTTATAAACTAATATTTGCTGATATGATGTCATAAGTCGACAATTTATAATTTTATTCAATTGATGCCTTTAAATGCAGTAAAAAATTCGTAATAATTTGTTATTCGAAAAAATTGATATTAAGCTAAGCTACGGTCGAAGTTCAATATTAACGTTAGAATTTAATTTTTACATAATAAATAAAAAAAATATTTTAAATTTAATCGAACCTCTGGTTAAATAAAAATTACATTTTTTATCTATATAGTCTAAAATAATTAAAATTTGTTTGACTTCAAAATAAATCAAAAATTTTAAGTTGGACAATTATTGTTCAAGTTGGACAAACTGTTTCGCAAAATTATTTATTTAAGAAAATTTATAAAAGAATGTAAAAAGTCCCCATACAGTTTTTAATGCGTTTTTAATACAGTTTATAATACTAGAGTATAAGCTTTTCTGTTAAAACTAGTCCTTACTAACCATTGATTCTGAAACAGATTGAATTAAAGCAACTCAGTTAAGAAACAAAAATATCTACTGCACAGCCGATTGATCGTAACCTTCTC
Organism: Argyra leucocephala; assembly: GCA_963942445.1. Classification (NCBI taxonomy): domain Eukaryota; kingdom Metazoa; phylum Arthropoda; class Insecta; order Diptera; family Dolichopodidae; genus Argyra; species Argyra leucocephala. The sequence goes on from OZ012680.1 coordinate 68,130,152, forward strand.
AGTAACTTTCTGCATTATTTGTTACTGATTTAATGACTGCGTTATTCTCTAACACTCTACACATAAATTTAATGTCAAGCTGATTATTAAACTTTTTTATTAGAAATATTTCAAATTCTACTAATAGTTTTTATAAAATAGATAATAGGTAAGATAAATGTATTTTTCTAGCTAGAATTTTAAAGTTTTATCTACAATAATTATATAGCGTATTATTACAGCCATTAAGAAATGTCAGCCATTAATAGTAATTTATGTTTTTAGTTAGAAATAAATGAATGGTTTAGCAACTTTTAATTATTGCTGAATTCAGTTTTCAAAAAATTGTACCACGTATTTTTATTTTTTTTTTAAATTAATTTTTACACAAACTAAGAATAGCTTCAAAAAAATACAAAATTTTAATTTTTAATTTAAATACAGGGTATGGCATTTTTTGATTGCTGAATTTAATATTATTATTATAAGAAATAATAAATAAAATAATAAAAATGTAATAAATAAATAAATAAAATGTGTTCATTAGTCAAATATAGAAGAAAATAAATTACAAAAAATAAATATAAAAAATAAAAAAATTACTGAATTACAGTTTTTATAAATAAAACAATAATATGAAAATATAGACTTAGTTAGCATCCTAGCAAAACCATCACCATTATAAAAATCCCATCAATATTTTAAAATCAGTTTTTTACCTTTTTCCTGTTTTCGGCGTTTACGTTTATTGCATATTTTTACAGCACAAACAGATAATATAATTGCAACTATAAAAAATAAAAATCCACCAACAACACCGGCTGTTATTGCTTTATGTTTAACGCGTGCCGGAACTGGAAACTTAACTTCATCGCTTATAGCATATGTTTTATCCGTATTAGCTAATACACGAAAATAGTATGTCCGACCACCAACTAAATTTTTAACTAAATATTGTGTCTCTTCTGGACGTATATACCCACGATTTAATGTTTTCCAAGCTGCATCTGTACGATATTTAATTGTATAATGTTTAATCATATGGGCTCGTTCCAATGGTGATTGCCATGTTATTAAAAATCCATTTGATATTTCTGTTACTGTTAAATTTCTTGGTGGTCCAGGTTTTGGTCCTAAAATTTTAAATTTTATTTTTTAAATAAACAAATAAGTTTTTTAATAAAATTTATTAAAAGCTGATTATGAAAAAATAAAAAAACAAATTAAATTAATGATTAATGTAGGTTGTAATGTTTATGATTTATTATGTTTGAATAATTTAGTGTTGGAAAAAATGAAATGAAAAATAACAAAAAACAAATACAAAAAGCTGGTAAGTGCAAGCATGCGAACGTCTACTCTCAATATACTATATTTAATAATTTTATTATTTTATGAATCAATTAAAAAAAAACGAAAATATTTAAACGGATGACTTTTTTTAAAATAACAAATTATATCTGTTTTCATATTTATGTTTAGATTAATACGATTTGGAAAATTAACATATGGAAAAACTTACATCATAACAACGTTTGCAAATGGTGGAAATTTAATTTCAAAATCAGTGTTTTATTTTGATAACTACGGTGTACATATTATATATCTTCCCATCAGAGCGACTGATTGGTCGAATTTTTGATAAATGTTTTAAAAATTTAGTTGATCTAATTGAGGAAACAGCAATCACAAGACAAACAACTGTAGGTAGAGAAGATAATATCGGTGCTTTAATTGAAAGTATTAATAGAAATCAGGTTTTCTCTATTCGCCGACATTCTTAAGACGTTGGTTTTGGTTATTTCACTAAAAGAGATTGAATCTTACATCATTTTTATAGATAATTTTTGGTTACAGTAAAATAATACTCCTCCTAATACGGTGGCGCAATCAATTAATTTATTGACAGATGTTTTTCATGATAAGATCATTTCAAGAAATGGCACAGGTAACCAACTCCCCAAAATCTTGTGATTTAACATAGTGATAAAGATATTTGAAAATCACTGATTTATAACGGCACAATAATTCAAAAATTTCACTGCTGTCACCCAACATTTTAAGTATTATTCTTAAATTGTAGAGCACTTCTTAAATAGAATATCTACATATATAATACCTGTCAAATACTTGCCTATACTAAAAATTAAGATTAAATGAAAGTGAGCATGTAAGAAAGTTGCAAGAAAGTTGTAACAGATGACATCACTACATACGTATCCCTAAAGAAGAGATACGAAGTAGAAATCGTGACAAGAGAGACCTGGCATGATTCAGACGACCAGGCCTGGTCCTTAAACATCTGGGACATATTAAGTGACGGATTCCTTGCGAGAGCTGAAATGTTCTTTGAAAAAGAACAACTTGAACTTTAATTTCCCCTTGAAAAACCTTCCAGGCTGAAGTCTTTGCTATAAACACATAAGTGAATATAATAAAAGAGCAATTGTGGTCTAGCAAAGTCATTCGGATGTTTAGTGACAGTCAGGCTGCCTTAAAAGCTGTTGAAAGTAACCTTATCAAATCCAGGTTGGTGTCTCCAAAATACATGCACCAAGAATAAAAACCACCTTCCTACTAACTCTCAGTAGAGCAGACTGCGCATGAAATTGGTGGGCATATACGTACTGGTCATATACGTACTGGTCATAACCACATGAATAAGTACAGGTGCTAGCACTAAGTGACGACTCAACCTGTAGACATCATCTGGAAGAGGAACAAACCTCCACAAATGTTGTCATGTAGTAGGAGAGTACCTAGATAGCTCATTCAAGACTGAAACTCAGGCTGTTACAAATGCACTACATAGCCCAAAAAACTTCTGCAGGATAAAACCCTCAAACATATTGGCCTTTATCAAAATGGTCGTCCAACTTGAGAGGTCTAAAAGTCTCCATTCTGGCCCTAACATATTAGGGTTACCCCCGTACGGGAATAAAAAAAACAAGCATTTAAGAAGGTCTAGTTCCTGTCAACAATAGTAGTTTTCCATATTCAGTTAGTCGATATACAGAAAATTAACAAATAAATAAATATTGGAAAATATTACTTATCCCACTTTATCGAGTAAATTGTAATACCGTACATAATGTACGAAAGGGCAATTCTATCTAAGTAACTAATAACAACATAAAAACAAAATATAGGCTCAAATTTTTTAAAATTAGATATTTCGGATTTTCACAGACCTTAACAACATAATAATTTAATAGACCATCTAATAATTTGATATAAGCTCTGGAAAATAATAGGTACCAAAATCGTTAAAGTTAGGCATAATTACATTATATTAATTAAGCATTAATTTAAGTAAATTCATTGAGTAGAAATTGTTGATGAGTAAAAATTAAAAACAAGTTGTTGATGAGTAAAAATTAAAAACAAATCACTCATCAACAATTCAAACTCAAAAATAGAAAACAAAACCAACAAAAACAAAAAAAAATTGTATTAGTATACCTTTAATTTTAAGCATTGGAACAAAAAATGCAGGAATACTAGGATCTGTTGTTGTTCGAAGCTGAATATACTTTATCCTTTCTTCTGTAATTATTTTTATGCAACATTTTAATTATTGGTGCATGAATAGTATTCTCTTTTTTTCTTTTTTTACTTAACAATTAAACTTAAAATCTAATTTAAACTATTTCCTCTTGTATCATTTATTTAAATTTAACCCTTTCACTAATTATGTATTTGAGCAGTTGAGCGAGCTCCTAGCATTTTATTTTTTATTATCATTTTAAATTTAAATATTTGGGATAAAGCATACAATTTTTTTTTTAATTATTCGGTAATGAAAGGGTTAATTTATTAAACAATATTGTGTAGCTTTAGGTAGCATTACAATAAAAATGCACAAAATGTTATTTTTTTGTTTTTTTGTTAAGACTAAAATTATGAAATTAATTTAAAATAAAATAATAAATTATTTATTTTTAAAGTTTATATTAAAAAAAATGATTTAAGTTTTATAAACTAGCTATTTAATATTTAAAAATTTTAAAAATTCGATAAAAATGTGCTAAAAATTACCTAATAAATTTAATAAAATTATTTAAAATAAGCAGAATAAAAATTATGTTCTATGGTTGCTATAAAGTCATAATATTAGAAAATAACAAAATATGTACGCTCAATAACAAAATTACACTCAACCATTGTTATATGGAACGATGTTTAACAGAATTTCATTTTAATAGAATACAAGAGAAAGTTTTAAAATTAAATGTTTTTTTTTTCGAATTTAATTTTTACATAAGATTAGCCGTCAAATCTTACAAATTACTCATATTTATTGGTGTGATTTTATCAAAGGCTTAAAATTTAATATTTAATTAATATTTATTAAAATTAACATAAATGTACAAGAAAGAAAAATTAAAAAACTTCTCATTTTATTTTTGGTTTCTTCTCCCTTTTTGTTAAAATTTAACCATTATTTAAATATTCCTGCTTTTTATTATATTTAATCTGTAAATCAAAAAAAGTACGGTGAAAATATTTGAACCATTTCAAAACCAATTTTCATTATCATGGATAAATATTTAAAAATAGATGAGGCGAATTCAAATATTTTTTAAATTGCAATTAGAAATTTCACTACACGTGTAAATCATTTTAACATAATTTTAATTTATCATATTGTTGCAGCAACACCCCCCTGTAAATTTAATTTTTATTTTTTGAAATAAAGTATTACTTATGAGGTTGTTGTTTAAGGTTGGTAATCAATAAAAAGCAAACATAATATATAGTGCCCACAATAAATTGAAATGATGGAAAACAATTCATAACGAGATATTGAGTACGATTTTTGTCAAACTTCCTCGAATTTTGTGGAGCTTGTGAATACTAGTTTGTATTAATCTGTTAAAATTAACTCATGCATTTCTTTCTTAAAGTGAGATATACTTGATAATTCTTTTATATTATGAGGTTTTTAAACATGACAATTATTGACAGTTATTTTTCTGGTTATTTGTTTTAAGAGAGAAACTGTTGTTAGATATAAATTTGTTTTAATACGTGGATTATAAGTCTGTATTTGTATTATGCTTTTACTATGTTATTTTGAAAGCTGATGTCTTTCCGAGAAATATTTTCTAAACTTTAGTTTCATTTTGAATATAGTGATGCTGTAGAATAAGTAGGTGGTTAGAAATTAATAAATTTTTAAATTTATAATAATTTAATTTAAAAATATCATGCGTATATTTAATTTATTGACCACTGAAGGATCCGCACTATTCCAAATAGGATTGAGGTAAGTAATATTCGATATGATGTATGAATTGGATATAATGCTTTCCTTGGTATGTAAAATCAAAATCGCCAAAAATGGATGTAATAATTTTTTTTTAATAAATAATCATTATGATCAATCCATTTTAATTTATTGTCAATATACAACATCCAGATAGTTGAATTTTTTTACTATTTTTAATTGAGTGTTACCGAAAATAAAAGAATGACTTGTGTAATATAATCTCTACTGCCAGATCAAACACTTTTGTTTCTCTAGATTCAAAAGTAGAACATTAATCTTTAGGCATTCTTCTATCATTTTTAGTTTTTTTTTTACGGCAATTCTCATGTCTTCTGAGTATGTTAAAACTGAACCATCTGCGTACAGTTGTATATGTCCTTTTGAATTAAAACATCTCATTTCAATAGAGCTTAAAAAATCGCATTTTAAATAGAAAATTATGACAATCAATAAATTATAACAATAAACAAATGTATTATACAAATATGTATGCCTTTTAATAATAACTTCAACAAATTAATCGTATGCCGTTCTGAAAAAAATTATAATTCCATATAACTTGAGATGAGTGTTAAAAAAATAAAAATTAAACTTAATTAGTGTTTTCGCAATAATAATGATGACTGCATAACCAAGCGCTTATTAAATAATTTTTTTTTTGTGTTAGAAAATGTGTAGCGATTGTGTTTGTATGATTGTATGATTGCATGAAATTAATGTACATATTATAAATTAATAAAATGATGATGATAGTGGCAATAAAAAAATGAAATTTGATTCCAAAAATTTTTTTTTACATTTTGAAGTATCTTACCATCTGGGCCTGGATCAAGATCAGATTCTTTTGTTGTTTTTGTAGCAGGCGCAGAAGTAGTTTTTTCTTGACTAGGAGCCATTGCTGCTGAAGGTTATTGAAAAAATATCGTATATATTTATAGAAAAATTATAAGAAAAAAAAAAGAAATCAATACTAATTTAATTCCTGATATTTTATAATTGTTTTTTTTTTTTTATTTTCTTTCTGTTCGTTTTTTTTTCATAAATTTTGTGCATTTTTGTTTCTTAGTTTTTTGATTTTATATAATTATAATATAATATATTTATTTATTACATATACCTTTACATATGAAATTAGAATTAAATTTTTTTATACTATTTTTTATTCTATCTTCTAGATGTAAAAGTATCTAAATTTTTTTTTTTTTTAAATTTTTATTATGAGGATATATTAGAAATGTAACTTACCCAATGTTCTTACAGTTACCACTTTACTCATCATACCATCACCAAGAGCATTTCTACCAACTACTTGAAATTCATATGTTGTACCTGGTGCTAAACTATGTATTGTTGTTTGTGTACTACCAGATGGTGTAACTGGTATTGTTAACCAATCAGATATACCAGCTTCACGATACCATATTGTATAATCTTGTTTATAATCTTGTCCCCCACTATAACCTGGCATCCATTGTAATGTTATTGATGTATCTGTTGCTTTACCAGATATATTATATGGTGCATGTGGTTGTGTACCTTCAATAACCAATTGCGTTGCTGATACAATTGTTGCAACTTCATTTGATACAACACATTGATAATAACCGAAATCATCACGTCTTAAATTTTCAATTGTTATATTACCACCATTTATTTTAGCACGATTCTTTTGTAATACAGCACCTTCTTCACGTTGCCATTGTATATTTGGTCGTTGTGTACCCTCACCTTCTTGTGCATCACAATTCATTTCAACTGTTTCACCAACTTTTCGCTGATACAGCGTTTCTGGTTCAATAATAAATACTGGCGGTTTACGTACTAAAACTTCCATTGGACCCGATGAACCTTGTGTACCTTGCGCATTATATGGTGTACATGTATAACGGCCTTGATGATTTTCATTAACACGTGTAAATAATAATGAACCGTTATTCATAATAACAATATCTTTAGTTTGATATACTTCTAGCAAACGTTTATCTTTGGTCCATGTAACATATTGTAATGGTGGATTTGATTTAATATAACATTGTACAATTCCGGCCAATCGAAATGGTAAATATTGTATGGTTGGTGTGAAGGTCACTTTTGCTGGATCTAAAATAAATAAAAAAAAACTGTATTTATTCAAAAAAACAAATATATATATATATATCTTACATTCCACATTTAAATAAGCTGATGCACTTTGAGGATCACCGATACCATTAGTTACTTCACATAAATATTGACCGGAATCATCAGCACTAACAGGATTAATAATTAATGAGCCATCTTTACGTATTGTGACTCTTGTTTCTAAAGACGCTACTTCACGAACGGGTGAACCTTCACGAAACCATCGGACGGTGACATTTCCTGGCATTGCTTTTGCTTCACATTGGAATATCGCCTTCTCTCCCTCTAATTTGGTTTGATTGGTGGGCGGCACCTGGTTATTTTTTTTTTGTTTTTGTTTTTTTTTTTTTTTTTTATTATATATTAAGCAATTATTTATTGCATAATATTTTCGTTGAGTAAATGACGATTAATTTATATATATTATATTATATATATATATGTGTATATATGCAATTAGTTTGTTATAACAGTTGCATGAAACCAAAAATAATTTCAAATTTTCATATTAAATTTAATTTATTTTATTATCATTTGGGGAAAATAAAATTTTGTAGTAATAAATTAAATCAATGATTTTAATGATGTTATAATTATATAATTTATGTTTTTTGACGAGTATGACGAAGTTGTGGTAACAAGTTGCACATAGCACACAGCATGATTATATTTTAATATATATGCGTCAAAATGATGCGATGCAAATATATATATTTATATATATATATATATTTTTTTATAAAGCAAATTTTGTGAAGTGGATGTAAAAGAAAAAAAAAAAATAAAAAATAAAATTTAAAATAAATTTATATTTGGTTTAGCAAAAGTAAATAAACTTAAAATTAATAAATTTATATTTTAAAAAGTGTAAACATTTTCATAATTATTACAAAACAGAAAATTCAGAAATCATAAAAAAAAACAAATTTTTTCATGAAAAGTTAAATGCTTTCGAAAATTGCCATACCCAGGTGGTGGTCTCAGATTGCTTTTGAGAAGAATGACAATTAGTTTTAACCTTATTTGAAACAGGGGGGAGGGGTCCAATTTCATAGATTATTCGATAAAATTCATTGAATTCAATGTTTTAAATTTGAATTTTTTTTGAAATTTCATAGGTAGACAAATAATTCGATGTCATTCACTGCCACTTTGACAATCATTATTCTTAACAAAATACACAACTAAAGTACAATTTGTACAATTTGTAGCCAACATGGTAGCCAAACTATTAATATATTTGTGGCAACTAGCAAAAAGTCCTAACCATTTATGTCTAAAATTGATGTTTCGAGTGAAATCAATTTTAAGTTTTAAATGAAAGTTTAAAAATATAATAACGGGACTGCAGCAGTTTTTATTTTTTTTTTCAAACGGCTTAAATTATGCAAGATAAATATAAAATTGCAAACTCAAAAACATTATTTTGTTTAAAAACGTTTACGTTTTTGTAAAATGTTAATATTAATAAATAAAATTTGTCAATATTAATAAATAAATTTTTATGAAGATATGAAGTAAAAATTACAAAACAGTAGACTGCAGTTACATATACTAATGTGTTTTGCCGTTTCTAACACAGAACAAAATGATGATCAACAACTAATAAAAAAAATTGTTGCTGCTTTGTATGACAAATTTTAATGCCATTTTACATAACCGAAAGCATAACGATCGTTGATTTTTTTATAATTGCAGCGCAGACAACATGACCGAAAGCAGACAAAGCAGACCTGAAAATGTCTAGATATGAATGAATAATGGGTCAACAAAATATCGCAATAGGAGACTAACATCTTGAAAGAATAAAAGAATTTTAATATCTAGTCAAGTACTAGGAAAAGTTTGCAAGTAGATTGTTAAGTCATATCAGATTAAAATGGATCGGACATTAACTAGAAATAATAATAAATACCAAAAAAGTGTTTATGACTGCAATCCAAATTTATGAGGGTCAAAACTATAAAACAATTTGGATTAATAATATTCAAAGTGATGTGCGTCAGATAAGTCACACACCAGAAGGCTAAAAGATGGTGATGATGATGATACATTATAATTATATTTTAATTAAATTTGAGAAAAATCACTTTTGTCAGTGCTTTCAAGTAACTTTGTTAAATTAATACAACAAATCTGTAAGTTTAATGTATTTCATCTGACTTATATTATTTTACTAAACTAGAATGCATTTAACTTTTCATATAATCAAATTTTTAAGCTTAAAATTGTGTTTTCAATGTTTAAAATATTTTAATACACATAAATATTGATTAATAAATGTTTCATATTATATTAAATTAAATGAAAATGAATTTAATGAATTTATAAATTTATTTTTTTTAATTAAGAAAAAGTTGAATGAATTTTTTAATAAATCCATTTTATGATTACAAAATCTAAAATTTAATTTTGTTTTGCGAAATCTTTTCTAATATTTTTGTAACATTTAGAGTGAAAAAAAAGACTATTAATTGGTGCACAACTTAATATATTTTAAATTAGGTACTTGTTATAGAAAAGCTTTATTTTTTATTTTATTTGAAGTAAAATGTATTAAATAAAAAAAAGTAAAATAAAATATTTCTAATTTAAATAAATAATAATTAAAAATTTAGCTTTATTCTAAATTTAAATATATATTAGAAAAAATTTTCTGGATATTTATAAAAATTATTTCCAAACACAATTTAATACAGCTATTTTATAGTTTTTTTTTTCATGTAATTGTGTCGTATAAATTCTAATATATTTTATTGTCTTACTTTAATTAAATTTTATATTACTTAAATTTTAAAATACTAGCTAAACATAAGAAATTTCATTAGGCCACGTTCCAATAACTTAAAACTAAAAAATTAATATAGATTATATTTTTCTTAAGTTCTTAAATAGCTGAATTAAATAAAATTTTGTTTGATTGATTACATTCTTTTTCATTAATAAACAATTTAACAAACATATTACATTCTTTCAACTTATTCTTAATTTAATTAAAATTATTATATTTTAAAGTTAAAAATATATTAAATGGGAACACGAATTATTCAATAGGGGGCGACAACAACACAAGATTTACGAAACAAATTATTTCATCATTTAATTCAAATTTGGCCAATTCAGTTAATTTAGCTTTTGTTGTTTTTTAATTTACGATTTTTTATATAATTTTTTTTTTTTTCAAAATACAAAAGAAATTAAAAATAATATTTTTGTTTTTTTTTTTTTTTTTGGCATAAAATAAGTTTTATAAATTAATAATTAAGAAATCAAATTATTAATTATACATAAAATAAAAATAAACAAAAATTATTTTTGATAAATAAAAAAATAAATAAATGATTCATATGGAATTGAAAAATGTAACAAATAGTAGGGTAATTTAATTTATTCAGTTGCGGCTCTGATTACAGTAACAAATAGTAGCTTTACAACTGAATTTAATTTTACTATTCAGCTATGATTTTGATTATAGTACTTAATAAACAGTAGGTATATAACTGAATTTAATATATTCAGCTATGGCTCTGATTATAGTATGTAATAAATAGTAATAAACAGTATGTACATATACAACTGATTTTAATTTATTCAACTGGGTTTTGATTACAGTATGTAATAAACAGTTAGTTATAACGGAATTTAATTTACTCAGCTGTGAGTCTGATTACAGAATGTTACAAATAGTAAGGCATTCAACTGAATTTAATTTATTCAGCTGGGTTTTAAATACGGTATATAATAAAAAGTATGTTCAAACGGAATTTAATTTATTCATATGTGGGTCTGATTACAGAATGTAAAAAAAACAGTAAGTAATTTAATTTATTCAGCTGTGGTTATGATTCCGAGTCAAATAGTTACATATTATTGAAATATTTAAAAAAATAATTATAAATTAGATTGGGTTTTAATTAAAAAAAAAAAATAAAATGAAAACTTAAAACAAAATTATTAATTTAAGAATTTGAAAATGTGTTGGAATAATATAGTATGTATATAATAATATTATGATGACTGACAATTTTAGGGGAATGTTAATGAAATCCTATAGGATAAAAGCATTTTTGCATTCAAATTAGAAAATTATACAATTCAGCAAATTAAGGCTTCATATTAAATTTTCTATTATGTCATTTTTGTCTTATAGTAACAATATTTTTCTTTCTATGTACATTATAATATAGTTATCAAATTGCTGAATTTTTAAAAACTTATTAAAATTGCTTAATTTTAAAATTAATTATCAAGCTAATGAATCCAAATCTATTTACATTAAATATTTTTTAAATTACATAAAATTACATAGGTTTTAATATAAATGATTGTAGTAAGATTGTTTCTAAATTCAAGTATGTATGTCCTTTCTAGATTTAGAATTGAATATAAGTCTTTTAGGGTGATATTATATTTTAATATAAAGGTGATAATGGTAACATGCATCATGCGAATTTTTAAAGATTACAATCTATAATATAAATCACTTTTTTCGTTCTAAAGGATTTTTATTTTGAAAATGTAATAAAATAATTTTAAATAATGAAAGAAAAAAAAAATCTGTTTTTAATTCCATGTTACTGAAATTGGAAAATTTTTACGTTTTTCTTATATAATATAGGTTTTAAATTTTATTAATGTATATAGATTTTTTTAAAGGTAAGTGATGTTTTTAATATAGATATGTATATAAAACATGTAATTTAATAAAAAAGAATAAAAAAAAATGAAAGATTTGACTATTGTTATTCCAACCAATGAAACTAAATCAAAATATTTAAATTAAAAAAAAATTTGGAAAAATTAATTAAAGTAAAAAAATAAATAAAAAAACAAAATAAGTAAAAAAACAAAATAAACTAAATGCAATAAAATAAAATTTTTAAAATAATTTTGCTCATTAATTTTGTTTTTTTTTTTTTCTTTTTTGAATTTTGTTCTATTTCTCTTGCTTTTATTCTTTTCTTTTGTTTTTTTTTTCAATTGATTTTGCTTTTTTACCATGATTACAGCGCCGCCCGCTATTATAACACGGGCCGTATGGGAGACTTGTCCCTCACCATTGCGAGCAATACACGTGTATTCTCCGATGTCCTCGTGCCGGATTGTGGATATCCGTAATTCGGTACCATCATTAAAGATACCAACAGTAGATGATGGATCGACTGGATTAGCATCTTTGTACCATAAAATTTCTGGTGTTGGTGTGCCATCTGCTTGGCAATTTAGAATAATTGAATCACCTATAACAAAAAAAAAAAAAATAATAAAAGCTACATTAATTATTTATTAATTAAATATATTTAAATTAAAAGAGCTTAATAATAGCTTTCGGTTGAATACAATTTATAAAAAATCAAAATGACCAGCTTTTATGTATAATAACAATGTGCATTATGTACAAATACAATATTCAGCTTTTATGAATAACAAATCATTAATTTATTTTTTTCTTTCTGTTCAAACAATCTGTACAACATTTTTCGGAGCTCATCCTAAATTGTTCTAGAAACTCAAAAACTTTTTAGGGATTTTGCTTCTGACGAATGTTTGTCACGGAATAATGTTATTCCTGGACCTGGACTGTCTGCTCAGATGCTTTGACTACCCCGATAATGTAAATTGTCATAGAAAAAGGTCCTGAAAAACATCTTTCGAACGAAAAATTTTGAGGAAAGTATACGTTATGTAAAAAATATGTTAGTTAATAAATAATTGATGGCAAATAAGTATGTTAAAACGTTGGAATTGTATAAACTTTGCAATGATTTAAATGAAATAAAAAAAAAAATAATAAAAATAATTAGATTAGATTTGCCGAGCTTTGTTGTTCCAGAACAGACCCTAAGAAAAATAATTATGCAGATAATCCCTGTATCGACACTACGCAGCAGTCATCGTCAACACGAGTAGTTTTCTAACAGAAAGAGAAAGAAGACTTTATTGATCGCAATATCAATTTAACGTGAACCCAACCAATGATAATAGAAAAATATGGCAAAGAAAAAACCCAAAGAAATAAACTAAGATATAAGGATTTATGGGTATTGTCAAAAATTGATATCAAGAGAATTATTTTTAATTAATGATATTTGATTTCAGTGATAGCTAGATATATAAAATTTAGCGGTTAAAACTTGGGTTTCCTTTTACTTATAAAAAGGGATTTTTATTATAAAAATATCGATATTAAATCGAGATTAATTGCAGACACTGAAGAGGGAAATATAATATACATATTATTGTCAGTTTTGGTTATCACTAAAAATAAAATGGAATTATGCTATTATGAAAGTGAAGTACTCTATACAATAGATATAGTTTTCCACATTTAAATTAGTAGATATGCTATAACAATTCTAAAGAAAAGCCACTGTATGTAATTGTGTATTCCAAATCCCTGTGTAAAATCATCCCAAATCATCCCATACACTTGGAACTATATAAAAACAAAAAAATATTAAAAGGAAATTCGACCTTTAATTGTAAAAATTATAGTTCCACTAGTCTAAAATCTATACAACGAGTGCCGGCTTCTAAAAAATAATCTTAAAATGCATTCTAAACAAAATTTATGCAGTAAAGTACGTTTCATATTTAATATTTTTACAAAAACGAAATAAAAAAATTCAAATTGAATCATTTAAGAAAATTTAACAATTAATTTCAATCAACAATATAATAGCCGTTAAAAAAAGGATATACATAAAATATCAATAACAACTGAAAACCATAAAGTTTTTTTCGCTCCTTTTTTTAACAACACAAAAAAAGCAGAAAACACCTTAACTTTTCTTTTTCTAAATAAAATTTATTTACAACAATAAATTTATATATTTATTATTTAACCATCATAATTATAAATAAATACATAAAAAAAAAAATGAACACTAAGAACAACACGACATACAACACGACAAAAATTCAAATGAAAAAGGATTAAGCTTAATCATAACTGGTGTTGTACAGAAAATATTACAATTTTTTTTTATACAACCAGTGATACCTATACTGATGATGATGATGAATTAAATCACTAAACGATAAAGAAATCAAATAAAATATATAAAATAAAATAAAATCGGATCGTTAAGTAAGAAAGAGTAAAAATATATATGTATTTTTTTTTTTACAAACGAAGACAAGACTAACAAAAAAATAAAAAAAAAAATAAAAACAGTTACAATGAAAAAGTTTATTATAATTATTATTATGAAAGCTCAAAACCGACAACCAAGAATGACACTTCCTTCTGGTAAGAAAGATATCCTGGTGTTTATCTCTCCTTCATTGTAATTTCCTACATTGTTACAACAACAACAATAACAACAAAAAAGAACAGTTTCATGGCATTTACATCAATTTATACGTCTTCCTTAAGATTTTAATTTTTTAGTTTATACTTTTGTTTTTTTTTTTTTTGTTATTGTTATTGTTGTTTAAGTACAAAATAGTGTCCTGTCTACTTAACATGTAATACACCTACCTACACTAATATACTATCAACTGTCTTTTCTTAAATTTTTTTTTTACTTTTCTTTGTCTTATTTTATATTTTCTTCTCTACTTTGATAACCTATTTTTTTTTCATGTTGTCTTCATCAGTTCTTCGGTTATGCTTTACTGCACCGTTTATTTATTTTTGGAAAAGAAAATTTTAATTTTTATTATATTTATGTATAATATATACTATAAAATAAAATAAAAAATAAAAAGAAGAACAAACAGAAGAAAGAAGATTTACTCAATTTCAAAATGTAACGTTTGAAATTCACTGTTTCATACCGCAGCTTTTTTAAATACCATTTTATTTTTTTGTTTTTTTTTATTATTATTGTGTTTGTGTTTTTATTATTATATTTTTACATTGCTATTACTTCCTTTCATTTATGCTTTTGCGATGTAATAAAATCCCAAAAGGATTTCTATGTACACATTATTTACTGTGAAGAAATTATAAAATGGATATTATTATTATATTATACGAGTATTAGAATACTCATACACATAATATTCATCCATTGAAAATCAGGATGTTTGCAATTTTAAGTAAATAAAAATTTACATCATAATATTAATAAGAAAATAATAAAATGACAATATCAAAAACAATAATAATCACAAAAACAACAAGTATATAAAAAAAATTAGATTAAATGCCATTATTATAAAAAAAAAAACAATAAAAACAATAAAAAAAAATTAGGATAAAAAAAAGAAAAATATGTACCTATAACCATATATTATGTAAGTAGTCGAAATAAATTACATAATGGATAATTTAGTTAAATTTATACAAAAAAATGTTGTCTAACAAATTTTAATAAAATATTCACGGACGCGTCATAACTCCCCGAGTCAAAACCTCTCTGGTAGGTATTGACCAACAAAGTGAGTCTCATAACTCTCTAATAATTGAGTTTTCTCTTATAGTAATGTTCCAGTGAAACATAAGACCCCTAAAAAAATCATAGCTGCCTAAGGAGTTATTTCCCAAAAATTGAGTCATAACTCTTTACAATTGAAACTAAATTATTAACTCTTTGTTATTAGTTTTTGTAAATTTTTTGGAAAAATAAAACAGTTGATTTTTGCTAATATTATTTTTACAATAACCTAAGCCAAATTTTGGAATTAGAAGAGAATTTTGACCCAGGGACATTTCAGCAAAAATTTAATATATTTTTAAAAAATTGCTTAAAAACAAAAATCTGATTATCAAAAATAATTTTTTCTTTTTTTAATAAGGGTCTTCACGTAAATTTGCATTTGAATTCCTACCTCTGAATTTACTGCATTTCCTACAATTTCTTCTTTTGTCCATTTTTTGTTGGGCCTCGTTCTAAATTTTTTTTTTTAATTTCAGTTTTAATATTCATTTTCATTTTTTTAACTTAAAACTTTGAAATGCCAAATAGTAAAAACAAACTTCAAAAATATTCTACAGTAAATAATTTACCAAATGCATTAAGATTGAGATATAGGGTATTTTAGTGTATGATATTTAAGTATATAGGAAATTTTATATACATGCAACAACAATAATCAAAAATTTCCTACGATCCTATGATCCTAACTTGCAAGACCAAGATGCACCTTCACGTAGACCCTTAATATATTTAGCTAACAGCTACTCTATTTACAATATAACTAAAAATACAATTAATACAAATATGTTTTATTAAAATTAACTTTTACATATTTAATCGCTCTAAATTTAAATTCAATATAATTAATTTTATTTTTAATTTTAAATTGTAAGTCATTAAACATTTTTAAAATGTGCTTTAGTTCTATTCTTTACTAGTATTATTTGGCCTTTTTTTATAATATTTAATTTAAGGGGATAATAAATTACTATAACAATAATATACTCTTCTTAGGTCCTTATTGCGATGTTCGGTTTCCAACGAGTGACAATTGAAAAATTTTATCAGTATAAATTGTATTT
Source organism: Argyra leucocephala (assembly GCA_963942445.1). Taxonomy (NCBI): domain Eukaryota; kingdom Metazoa; phylum Arthropoda; class Insecta; order Diptera; family Dolichopodidae; genus Argyra; species Argyra leucocephala. The sequence continues at coordinate 68,146,972 of OZ012680.1, forward strand.
GGTATTGTAAAATGATACTGACAAAATTTTGTTCTATTGTGAATACTGAGAGACATTTTTTTGACAGATAAAATTTTAAATTTGTAGTTTGTTTTAAAGTTTTTTAGTAAAAAACTAATTATTAAAATGTCCTATTAATAAAATACAAAAATGTTGTCAACCGATTTTTTTTTTATATAATACTTTGACTTGTCGCTTTAATTGAATTTTATTGCTGTAAGTTTTCGTCATTTTATTAAAAAGAGTAAAAAGACTTACAATTTCAGTAACACCGAACAACAATTTTTTAATTTAAATAAAAAAAGCAAACGATTTAAGTAAAAAAAAATTTTTCTTACACAATATATTTTGTCACGCTAAAACTTACAACTGAAAAAAGTTGTTTTAAAATGTCTCTCAGGAAGACTGACTCTTACTGACATTCAAAATACCAATTTTTGTCAGTATTCACAATTTATCAGTAGTCTTATGACGATATTGGTAATACGATATTGAATATCTGCTGACACTTCTCAGATAATTACTGAACATACTATATGTATGTTCACTTCACAATATAGACCTCAGTTATGATTTTTATTTCTCTACTAAAAGCCTGTATCTACTTATTTAATTATACATCAGCTTAACTGCATATTAATATGTACCAAAATTGCAGGCTCTTTGAAAAAATTTCATTAACAGAGTGACGGTGTTTTATTAAGCCTACTGAATTATAGTATATGACAGTATATAAATGAAAGACATTTAGAACAAAATTATGACAGCAATTTATAGTGTTTAAAAATATCATCATTGATTTATAGTCGAAAATATCACTTAGCCGAAGCTGAGTGATCGTATTACCTACAATTTTATAGTTCAATTTGACAGGTTAGTATTATAGTTGTGTGTTTTTTTTGTTAATCATTAACAGATCACTTCATTTATAGTTGAATTTTTGATTCCACAAGAAGACCGACTTGCTACAGCTTACCATATCGTTGGATTAAATTTTTTTTCTGTTCATCAATTACACTATAAATAGATAAGTAATAAAGAAATCGCCTAATCGTTAGAAAATGGAAAATGTATAATTAGTAACAAGCACTGATTTTTTAATAAACAGCCAAAGTGTTAGGTATGAAAATACCTTTAGCACTTAAGCGACGCTTGGTTGGGATAGGATAGGACAGGATAAATTAGGGAGAAAAAAAAGGGAGATAGATTAGTAATAGGAAGTTAAAGAATAAAGGTATTAATATTTTCTTGAAACTTTTGCAAATTGTAAGTTGAATGTGGAAACATATTAGAAGGAATATGATTAAACATTTTTGAAGTGCGAACTATGAACGAACTTCCATAACCTACTTTATGCCATCTTGAGATTTTGTAAGAATTTGTGGCTCCTCTTGTTTCGAGTTGGAATTGTTTAAGAGGAGGAAGCAAGGCTTTGAGTTCTACTGACCATGTGTTAACACCTACTACATATTTATATACTACATATAGTATATTTTTATTTTTGTAAAAAATTATCAGCTGCTGAAAAAAGTGAGCATTTCAACCATTTATTTCTGAAACAATTAGTTTCTTTTTTACCATTTTATTCTTGGGCAACAATTGGAATTGACATATTTATTAATTAATTTCTAATAATATAGTGCGACATCTACATTTCGTTGGGCTTATTTGGATCATGAAAATTTAAAAATGGCTCCTTCATGGCTTTACCTTTCCTATGCATTTAGGAAGATGTGTGTGTACACTTTTATATGGGTAAAATCATAGAGTAATCATATAAGTAGAGTATTCACGTAGAACAAAATTTGCTAGTCACTTTTTCAAATGTCAAAATTCTGTGTTCACTCAAAATAATATTACCCAATTTTTAACTGCTTATAAGTTGAGCGCAATGTATTTTGTACTCATAAATAAAAAGATTTTGTGTACCTACTACTTATGAACATATTTATTTGTTATTATGCTGCCAACAGTGTCAACAATATAAAAGTTGTATGTATAGGTACTCAAAATTGTATAGGTATATGCGAAAGTGCATGCTAGCTACAGTATATACATATTTCTTTATTTCGCTGCTCGCATTTCTACTTTACTTATGTGATAAAAATTAAAAATTACACAATGTGTATAAAAATATATACATGCACTTAAAGTCCTTTCAATAGACCACAAATAATATTACAAATCAAAGTATTGAATTTTTTTTTAGAAATTGAAAGAATTCAAGATTATTGCTGGATTTGTTGTTATTTTGCTTTAATTTTTAAAATTTGAAGAATTAATATTTTTATTTGGACTTGGTCAATGTGATTTATGAAATTTGTGATTTCAAATTTTATAGAAGAAAGGGACAAAAAAATTAATGTTGGTTTTGTAAAATTAAAAATAATTCAAATTAATTTCTATTGAAAAGTATACTGAAAAGTAGGTAACTACATGTATTTTTTAATTTTCAGCAATTTTGGTTTTGTTAATTTTGTCTGTTTCTTACCGTAGATAATAATATGAATAGTATATATATGAATACATAATATAATTATGAATACAAACAAGCAAACAAGCTATCAATTTAAAAAAGTAAGTAAAAAAAATAAAACTGGACATTTTATTCTTTATATGGATTGTTGGCTGTTTTTATTTCTTCAGAAATTATTTGAAATAGAAATACGATTTTAACCAACTTCTGAGAAAAGAAAACAAAACGGTATTCCGTACAAAGTTCACGATTTGTAATGCATTATTAATAAATTTTATTCTTTTATTAGCATTATTTTTAAAAAAATTTTCTGGATTATGTGATGCTATCATTGACTATATGGATACAATTTCATTCATTATCTTTGCGATTAATTGTGTTTTTTTGTTTACATTTTTCTATATACATATATTTTTTGTATTGAATTAGATATGTAAATGTATGGTGAACACATATACGATATTACGATAAACACATATACGATCTTCATATAAATTAAAAGTACATACGTATGTAAATACTTTTCAAATTATCAAACAATGCCTCTATTCTCCTAGCTTAGTCACTGGGAGAGCAAAACTTTATACACAAAACTAAAACAAAACTTAAAACGAAATCGTAATTCGATAAAATTCCGAAAAAATCATTCTGTGAATAGGCTAGAAGTATTGCATTGTATGAAATATTCTTCTCAATAAAAAAAAAATTTTGAGTAAAAATAATTGAGTTTCGAAAATTATATTTGAGTGTTTTGGGGTATTGAGTGAAAATGGGACGGCATTTTCGTGTTTTGAGTAAAAATGGGACGGCATTTTTAGAAGAAAATGATTAACAAATATTGTTCTACGTGAATACTCTACTTATATGATTACTCTATGGTAAAATTTTAAATTGAAATTTCTAATATTGAAAATTAAAATTTTTTTTAATATATTTAATTTTGCTAGATTCCTATTAAATATCTACCATTTAAAAAAATAATAATAAAAATCGGTTGAGAAATGGCTCCGGAAATTGTTCAGAATTTTTTCCATTTACATATTAAATATTATGATGATGCTATCTATGATGATGATGATGATATGGTAATAAAGTTGCAGCCATATCCTTTAGCCACAACAGCATTAGAGTAAAATATGTGCATCATACTTGTATTAGTTACAACATTTTATATTTTGATTGATTTATCTTAGACAACAACGTTATAATTTATTTAAAAAAAAAAAAATTAAATTTAAATTTAATTCTGGCCATGCGTGAGTTGCGGCAATTTGATGAACTAAAATTTTTTTTTCGCATGAAATGATTTACCGAAACCGTACAAAAGAACAGCTAAATTTAAACTGATGAAGGAAGCACTTTGCCCCCAAAGTATCGATATTTGCAGATATCAAATATTAAAAATTATTAGTTAACGAAAACCTGACAACAATATAATTAAATTAAGAACATTATTAGAACACAAAATATTGTACACTCAATATTTACTTTTAATTTTTAAATCATGGTTCAGTTCAGTTTTAAGTTTAAATTGGAAAATAAATCAATCAAAATTTTCCATAATATCATAACGAGTCATCCTTTTCCGAAAAATTATACAATTCAACTATTTACAAGTTAGAATTAATCACTATGACTACTGACTCAAGTAAGATAACTCTATTATATAAAATATTCCTGATTAATTCTGCTTTTATAATTTGAAATTTTTCCAATTAAAATCAAATTTAACTGAAAAACTACATACATACATGCATATACACATTATATACATATATACATTTAATTGCATTTTAAAATTTGTCAAAAGAAAAACTCAAAAATTTGCCATAAAAAAAAAAACGAAAAATGATCAACATTTTTCTGTCAACTTTCATTTTGATTTACATTTTATAATTTTCTTTTAATTTAATATTTCATTACTGTAATAAATGTAAACATCCAAAACATTCATAACACTTCTTTTTAAAAAATTTATGTACTTTTAGTTATTCTAAAAATGTTATTTATATCTTTATAAATTTTTATATTATATAATATATACATATATATATATATATATATATATATATATATATATATATATATATATATATATAGGTATATGTATATATTTAACAATTCTAAAATATGGAAACACGAAAATTTCTTTTAGCAGCAGCAGTTAAAGTTTTATGTATGGTATGACATCAAACTAAAACAAAATTCATAACCTGTAGCACCGTTTTCAAAAGTTAAAAACAAGGATAAGAAGGACGAAGTTGAACAAAAAAAAAACATGAAAGAAAGATAAAAAAAAATCCCTTAAGCAAGTGTCAAAAGAAAAGTTTCATGTGAATATTTTCAAAAATATTTTATTTTATACCTTACGTAATATATATATATATACATATAAATATTATATATATACATATTTTGTTGTAAATCAACTCCTTTGCATTTTAGAAGAAATTTTTAATATGATTTATTTCTTTTTTTTTTGTTCTATAAAATGAAAGTGCTGGGACTTCTAAATTCTAAGAGACAAAAAAAGTAGAAAAAAAAATAATAAAAGTTTTTTGAGTAAAAATTAATTTCGAATTCAATTCTCAGATTATTAGGCTATAAACAATTACAAAAATAAAAAGACAAAAAAAAGTTATTTTAAAGTTTGATATGAGTTTTAAAATTTTTTTAACTCATTTTGATATGAATTTCGATTTAATTGATTAAGAAAAAATTCTAAATTAAAAAATTTGGAAAAGACTTACAAGACCAGAAACTAAAGAATCGAATCGCTTTTTCATTTATTTAAACAGAAGTGAAGCTAAAAATCATGAGGTCAATTAGAGCATAATAAATTTTGTATGTACGACCGGATATAATTTTCATTCCACTAATAATACGCCTTAGAACATATGATTGTGTAACATCAGGAACTGAACAGGTATATTTATTTGATATTAATGTGGTATTAATGCATGTAATAATAGATCGAACTGAGTACAAAAGAATTTTAGATAACTTCTATATAGTCATCATCGTTGTGTGTAACGTTGTACAGAATTTCTTGAGGAGATTGTAGTATGATTTTTCATTGTATATTTATCAATATTAAAAGTTATTTGGACTTCTAGAAAACTTCAGAGAATAAATATAGAGGTACAAAATTTAGTAGCAAAAGACGAAAATCATTTCACTCTCATGTATTTTTTACAGCCATCTTGTTCTACGTCTCTCAATACTAGCCAATCCAACAGTTCAAGATCAACTACAACAGCTAGTGGCAGTATTAATAATAACAACAACAACAATTACAGCAAATTAATAAATTCAAACAAAATCACCTTATCAACAACTACAAATGACGATGCTATTACCTACTCTTAAGATAGTATACAATAAATTAATTAATTTGGAAGATGTAAACAAAGAATATCTCAATACATTTAAAGAATTAAAACATGAGAATTCTGGGTTACACTCTAGATCACACATATTACAGATAAATTTTATGTACAACAAAAAGAACTAATCAATCAATTGAAAGTGTTGGTTTATACCACTATTAAAGGAAAGGAATGAAAGTTTTGAAAAGTATGTAGAATGACTATCGGCCACAGAGGCTACTGACAACAACCTTTGGAAAGCCAACAGAAAGATAAAAAAAATCAAAGCAAATGTATCCTACCGCACTAACGATGATAATGAATAGTACACCAAATTTAAATATCAATTACATTCTTCTCTTTGCAAATTAAGAGAAGATTTAGATATGGAAAGATTAGATATGTTTGTTAATTACCTGAATACAAGTATTTTCTCCTCACTTGCCTCAAGATATGACTGATTCTACACCTAGAGAATACATAATTGGAGCAACATTTAGATTTACAGTAAAAGAAGTCAGAAACATTAAAAAATACAACATTAAGGTAAAGAAAGCACCAGGGCATGATTATATAACATTTAAAATGCTAAAAGAAATGCCATCAAAGGATGTACCAATCTTCACTTAATTGTACAATGCAACTTTGAAAATATTTTACTTACCTGCAAACTGGAAAATAGCTCAAATTAAAATTATAATTAAACCGGGCAAAGATTTTTTTTTTTATTACTTTACTTCTACCTCTACGTTTATTTACAATCTCTCTAAATATTTTCAAAATGTTGACGAAAATTTTAGACGTAGTTGTTTACTTTTTGCTGCAATATGCTTTCTCCAGGTTAATTTTTGGTCCAAGTGAATTCTCAAATATTTGACCGGAGAATCCGCCATTGGTAACAAATTGTTTTTGATTTTAACTAGAGGACAGATATCTTTCCTAGTATTGAAAGTAAAGATTTGACTTCGTTTGCTTTAATTTTCTATTTTATTAGCCAGTTATTTATGTCATCTAAGTTTCTCTGAAGCTTAAAAGGATTCCATTTGTGGGAAAATATCAGAGATATCAGATGTCGAAAATGAATAAATAGTAAATAAATTCTTACAGGTACCACCCCAAATGTGCTAACCTATCAAAAATTTTGAAGAAGTGCTGTATCGTCTGCAAATGTTGCAACCATGGTGTCTTATCTTGCTGGTAAATCAGCAGTAAATAAAAAATAATGTTTTCAAAAATACATTTATAGTAAATGGTATTAAATTATTTAATATGAAGATGCCATCATGTCTCATATAAATGTTGATAATAATAATCGGTTACAAATATTGTTTGTAATCTTTTACATATTTTTTATATAAATCTATCATATTGCTAATATAATTATTTTTGTCACTAAATTAAATAAATCTATTAAAGCCAATAGAGGGACACAATTTTAATCTCCTAAAAAATCATCGAACAAATACGACAAATACACAGAATGAGTTCAAATACAATGCATACCCTCGAAAGAAAGAAATACTGCCCTGCATGGTTTCTGCATGTCTTACAGGCTTTTGACAAGGTTAATGCCATAAAGGATATACAAATATGATATACAAAGTTAAAGGAGTCTTACCAAAACTAATGACTAAGATATCCAGAGTCATTCCACCTTAATAGAAATATTTATGTGCATTTTAAATATTAAGATTCCACTTTCAACTTATATTCGATAAAGATTGACGTACCTCAAAATGGTGTTCTGATACTTACATTGTATAATATATTTTCAATTGATCGTACAACCCAAGTATTGGATTGTAACTTTTACAAAAACACAGTCGTAATGATTTCTCACACAAATCCGAAAATAGCCTCCACAATATAGTGTAATTGAATTTCAATGAAATGGAGCAATGATTCAAAAAGTGGGATCAATGGAAAAATCAAAATAAATAAGAGCTCTAAAAGGAGCTATCAAGTATATGCCCACATGGATGCTGTACATGAATCTGAATATTAAAACCGCCAGAAAGGAGGTTGTAAATTTCAGTTCAATGTACCAAAATTAATTACCAGATCCTCTGAACCACCTAGCACAAAGCATCCTCCAGGAATGAAGATACTGTTGACTGAAAAAATGTGATCCATTGGATTTGACTAATACATTTAGAGACTAAGTCATCAAGTTAATAAACTGTCACAAATATAATTAAATCTTATATTAAGAACAGATTGTTGAAATAAATGGAGTAAAGGAACAAAAATATCAAAGACATATGACCGAGAATAGCACGGGAATTAGATAAAAAAAAATCACTAATTCTGTAATGGATTCAACGAAATGCAAAAATGTATGTGATAGTTTAAGCCTGACAAAATCAATTGAAAAAATATGATTAATGCCTCTGAAAGAAATATTTTGAGAAAAATATTGAGCTTGATATGATAACCAGACTTCCGGCGACATCATTGTATAAAAATTAGTTGCACGAAATTCATAATGATGAATTAATAGATAATTGAATTCAAAAATGTTATCGATTCAGTTCACACAAAGAATGCCTTTGAACACTGATTACCAAAACGTGAACTGCTGAATGTTATATGACCGGCCAAAAAGCCACAAAAACATTGAAAATTCAGTAGAAAAAAAATTGCGTCCACTACTAGAATTTTCTAATTGAAAAGCATGGCCTGTTGAACTGAGGAGATTGGAGGCGAGAGGTACACTTGCCGAATTGTGCTCTGGCACTAATGATGATGATGAATAGTACGCCAAATTTGATTCTCTTTTTCAAATTAATAAAATATAGTTTTTTTGGTTTACTATTTTCATTACAACTATACATATGGTACACTAATTTCGCCTTAACTATAGCACAATTTTATGTTATGTTCAAGGAATAATGAAATCAAAACTTTTTATATCCATGTTTCAAGCTTTTGAGTTATTACTGGGATCGCATAACCACTATATACATCGTGATTATCGACATGAAATTTCAATGCACATTCTTAACTACTAAGTCAGAGTTTTGGTTTAACAAAAATTAGGTAAATATGTATTATTAGAGTATTATTAGAATGTATAAATAGTCATATAATTAAAAAAAAATTAATCTAGAGCTTAAAACGACTCTTTTTGTTGAATAAATGAATTATTATGTACGTATGCTTATTAATTGTATACATATTCGATCACATTCTCTTAAATCTTACAATTACGCGAGATTGTGTGAAAATGTGGCTAAGCTTCAATGAAGTTTTCACACGATCACGCACGATGGATTTAAAATAATATTTAATTAAGACAATATTAAAATTTTTAAAAAATAAATCATTGAATTACTCACCTAAATTAACGTATATAATATCTTCTGGTGTAACACTAAAACGTGGTGGTGCATGTACATCTAAATGGAACCATGTGCCGTTCTTATTTGCTTTTGGATCACGATTTAAGAAAACTACTTTACATTCGTACCAGCCTTGATCTGCTTCACGTATATTGGTCAAATTTAAGGATGCAGCACCGAATGGTGAGTCTGATGCTACACGTGATACACGACCTTCGTAACCTTCCCCGCTATGTGTTGGATAATTTTCGTACCAAATATAAATTGGTAAATCAGATCCCTATTATTTTTCAAGCCATTGAAGATCCACATTATTTCCAAAAAGAAAATTGTTTTTTTGTGTTTTTTGTTTTTGTTTTGAATATTAAATTTTCATTTTAAGAAAATTTTTTTTTTGTATTAAAATTGTTTTTGATTTTTTTTTTTTTTGGAAAAAAATAAGAGAAAAATATTTTTGATAAGTTAAATTTTAATTAAATTTTTGATTTAAGTATAATAATATTTCAAACTAAAATATTTATATAAATTAAAAATTAAAAATAATATTTTAATAATAATTGGGCAATGTTATAGTATGCTTTCTTTACAAATACATATACAAAATATACGTATGTAATATAAAAAATGACTTTTTTTATTGTTTATTTATTATTTTAATTGTTTTGTTTTTTTCTAATCAAACAATTTTTACTAATACATATTACTAACATTATAATATATTAATATAGAACTATAATTATAAAATAAAAAGAAAAAAATTCTAGAATAAAAACAAACACAGAAGCTAAAATTTAATTTAATTATATCTCAATACTTCAAGGATAATTGAAATAAAAATTTTAATCGATTTTTTGTTTTTATCGAATTAATAACGACGGTTAAATGCTTAAAATGTTTAATTTTTTATATAAAATAATTTTTTTTTTTCAATAAACACATTTTGGCATAAAATCGCTTAAGTAAAATAAGCTGTTTAAACGACAACGATTTACAATGATTTACAAATTTGATAAGTTTTTATGACTAAGACTAGACGTAGATAATAATATGTAATTTTTAGTTTTCTCGATTTTTTATTATCTTAACATAAGCGGTTAATATTTGTTGCTACAGATGATATATTGCCTAACATATTTATTGAAAACTCAATAAAACAATAAAAATACAAATTCAAAAATCTAATTTGATATGGTTTTTTTTTGTTGTTGTTGTTTTCATGGCAAATAAAAATTAATTTTGATTTTTTTTTTTTTTAAGGACTGTTCTTAATTAGTAAGGTATCATGTGGTCAAAAGAGAAACAAAAATGAAAAAAAATTGAAACTTTTTCTACACAATTCTTTTAAATCAAATAACAAAAAAAAATACATATAATAATAATAATAATAAGGACCTAGTTGGTTGAAAACCAAAAATAAGAAACCAAAACCCAAAAAAAAAATGTACCTAGTTATCTTTTTAATAAACATTCTAAATCTAGATTAATAAAAAAGCAAAATATTGTATATATATATATATATATATATATACAATATTTATACAATATATATTATAGAAAAATAAACTTTATTTGCTTTTTTTTTAATTTGTTGCTGTAATGTAATTTTGAACTTTTAAGTATAATATGTACATAAAACTTATGTGGGATAGGTATTTATTCATTTAGAGTTTATCTATTTTTTCTTTTTGTTTTGATTAAAATAAAAACTTTTTTCATTAATCAACATTTTCGGGTTTTTTTCTATGTTATATTCTTAATTGTTCATACCCTGTTTTCGATTTCATTTTAAAGCTTTCTGTAGAAATACAAAAGTGCGAAAGAGAAATCTGTAGTGTTGACTTTAGACTGACCGCGTATTTTTTTTTTATGTTCTTGAACAGTAGCTTAGATAGAACTACCTTTTCGTGCTTAATTAAGTACGATACTGTAAGTTTATACTACAATATCTACAATATTTCTAGTATTTGCTTATCAAATTACTGGCTTAACTTATTAAATGTGAAAAACTATTGCTATTGTCAGGAACTACGCTTTCTTAAACAGAATAGCTCCATTTTATTTAATATGTTACCAGATTATACTCTCAATTATATTTTGTCATTTATTTTATCCCAATGACAAAGGGTACTGGAACAGGGTCGAAGAACCCATTAAGCATTTTTTTGCTTTATCATGAATCGAACCTGGAACCTTTCGTGAAAACGGATAGATATTAATGTGTTAACAAATTTATACATGTAAATCCCGGGAAGAGAGCAGCTCATTGGATTTTTCTATAGACGTAGACCTTGAAAGCATTTAGGTGCCTATTATGTATTTCGATAACGATTACGATTTGATCGAACGAAATGTCAAAATGCAAAATTGCCATTATGTATTTCGAAAGTTTATGGATGTAAAATTTTACCACGAAAGAGACATCGAAAGAGAGATTATGTACAAATTATTTTAGTTTTGAATTGAACGAATAAAATAAAAGAGTGACACTTGGACACTTGGTGTTTTATTTTATATTTAGGATATTTTTTGGAATAAAAATGAATTTAAAAGTTGAAATGGAAGTAGGTATTTTACTTTATTTTTCATAATTATTTTTTATTGAAATAAATTTTAATAGGAATGAAAAGCAAAATACAAATAAGCTGCAATATGAAAAGTTAGTGTAAATAAATTATTTCAGTAATTCTACTTTAATCATAAAAAATGTTTGTTTGACTATTTTCTTCTAGGGCGTAATGGAATTTGATCCATTTTGAATATAAGTATAACATATTGTATAATATAATATATTTGCATATATAACTGCAAATTTCATATAAAACTTCCTTAAGCACAACAGAAAAAGTTAGCTGTGCTAGTCCGACATGAAATTCCTACGCTGAAAATCATTTCCTTGGTACAAACCGCACAGAATTTTAATACACTGGCCAATTTAATTATATTTGGAATCGATGTGTTACTTATTGGTTATTTCAATTTTTGCCCTAATTTAATAGTTTTAATAATGTAGATAATAACTCATCAAATTTATATGTAAATAACATAATATATAATCTACCAAATCCAGTGGATTAGAATAATCCCGAATATTATAATGTTCGCTTATTTTTTTATTCTGCAATTTGATAACGTTTTTGCACTATCAGAAATTGAAAAATTTAACTCTGCTGAAATCATTTTATTTATAAAAACTTATAATTTTATAATTTCTATTTTATTTCAACACTTCTAACTTATTTTCTACTTAAAAATTTAAAATATAACATTATTGTTTGGTTTTTTCATATAATAATTTGAATTTGACAGTTAAAGAATCAAACATATGTCATTTTCATCGTAGATTTGAATTTAACAATGGCAGCATTTTTAAACACTTTCGATCGAATTTTCATCGAAATAAATAATGGCACTAACGATAACAATCGAAAAACTCTAACGATAACGATGAACGATTCCATTAAAATCGATCAAAATACATAATTAGACCGAATAGCAGCTCGATCTCGCGATCAGGGCCTTGTATCGATCAAAGAACTTCAAAATATAGCTTTAAACTACATTTGAATTTTTTGAATAAAATATTATTTGTGGAAATCCTACATTTCAGTCACAATTATTTATTCAAATAAGTTAATTTAATTTACATCATTTAATTTTTTGCATTCATAAAGTGATTGTGGAGCTTAGTGTTGAAATCAAATAACAGTTTTACTTAATAACAGTCGTAGAAGAAAGTTATTTTCTTAAACGAATTTATAAATCAAAATCGAAAAAAATTCGAAATAGATAACCAAATTTGGATTCCTTTACTGAAAATTGTTAAGCGGACAAGTAAACTTAGCAGGTTTATACAGAACAGATACTTCGGTTAACCACATGTTAAAAACAATAAAAATACATTTCTGTTTTTGCAATGACCAAACAGCGTGTTCAGTGGTTAGTAACATGATTGTGATTAGTGGCTAATTGGGACGTATTTTCGATTATCATTCACAACTATAATAATTGTATGCATTTTTGGAAGCTCAAAAATCGATTTTTTAAATTTTATTAAATGATCTAGTTTTTTCATTTTTATATTTTATGGGTTTGATTTTAATTTAATTAAGTTTTTAACTAGCAAAAAAACCCAATTTCTTTAGTACATCTTTTTTTACATTTTAAGTAAAAAGACCTTGCAAATATTATTATGTGGTTATGGACAGTAAAACATCATTTAAGATTGTTGTTTACTTTAAACAAAAAATTTAATTAATAAGTTAAACATTTAATGAAATTCTTGTTTAAATACATTATGTATTAAAATATAACTTGAATCAAGTTCAATCTCCCTACAAAAATATTATGGATAAAAATTTATGTAACTTAATAACGAAGTGGAAGCACAAGCTCAAATTTTTCCAGAAATAATATGTATTCATTTATTTTTTCAATCATTACTCATTATGGAATAACATCAGTGGACTAATAATCCACACTTTGGATGGCAATTTCATGATACAAGTAAAATACTATGCTATCAAAAAGGACAAGATCAATAATAAATTTCAAATCACATTAAATATAAGATTTTGGTAAGTAAGTTGATTTTCAAACTAGAGCAACCTCTTTAAAATGTAACTTAAACCTGAAGTCCAATGAAAACGACACGACATTGTATGTCGACAAAATATGTCAAATTATGTTTTCAAAAAATGTGTATAAATGGCATCATAGCAACTATTACGGCACGACAAAAAATTGATCAAAGATAAAAATTAATTTGTCGTTGTTGCACTGCGACATTTCATTTTGGCAGTAGTTGTAAATCATTATATTAAAAATGATTTTCTTGTTTGAAAATGAAAATAAGAATGTCGAATTCATTGCTTTGGCTATGCTACAAAATAGGACGTTTGCGACAAAATATGACAGGTTTTATGCAAAAACATTGCAATGACATTTCAATATAATGAAATTGTATCGTCAGACTTTTAAATTTATTCACTGTGAAACATGAAGTAGACACATAATATTACAATATATAAAAATACATTTTATACCGATAAGGTACCGATATGGTGCTACAACAAAGATATTCAGTAACATTTTAATAACTAACACAAATTCATCCTACTTATAGCAAGAGAAGTAGAATCTTGAAACTTTAACTTTATTGATAGGCACACTCTTATAACTGTATATAGTTATATCTTATATTTGTAATATGAAAAAAAAATGGTTTTAGTTAATTGTACAAATCTAATGAGTAGGTATTTCTTTCGATATTTTAACTTAAACCGAAAAATTGTGTTATCATCAATACAATTTTATATTAATTTAGATGTATATGTACATGTGTGTGTGTATGTAAACAAAATATATTGTTGAACTTTAAAATTAAAATTACACATAAGTTGATAAATAAATAGCCTAAAAATCCAAGTTAAAGTGCTTTATTTGATCAGTGTCAATTGAATAAATTATACAAAAATGAGATACACATATATATATATATATACAGCTATATTATGTACGTATGTAAAAAAAAAGTCCTTGTTGAAAACTTTCTCAATTAACTTAAATTGATTATATATTTTAGAAAAAAAATATTTAACACATTTTTATAGTTTCCTATATTTGTGTATATATACCAACATATATATTTACATATATGTATGTATATGTATTTTTGCTACATTTGTTTTACTCAATTTTTCTTTTTTCTTCAATTTTTTTCTGTTTTTATATAGGATTTAAATTTTATAAATATTTCATTATAACCTTAAACTACACTATATAAATTTATTTACTTTTGGCTTCCAAAATCATTTTTGGCAATTGAATTCAATTAAATTTATTGTATTTAAATTTTAAGAAAACTGAAAATAAAAAAACACAAAATTGAAAGAATTAAATATACAAAAATAAAACTAACATATTGAAAATTATATTAATTACTAACATTATAACTCAATATAACCACTATGATATGAACTATTATGTATTTTTATTTGTTATTGATTTGCTTATTTAGATTTTTTTCATTCATCAAATTAATTCACAATTTTATTTATCCAAATCTGTAACTAACTACAGAATTCAATATCAGTTTTTCTGTATTATCACATAGTAATTCCGTGATATCAGCATTAAAAGTGGTTTTGGAAAGTTATTTAGCTTTACACTTTCATCTAAAATTAATTATTTCTGGGGACATCTGCAATAATAGACTATTTAATATATTCTTCATCCCCGCGCTGTACACCTTTATCAATCCTAATAATTTTAGTTTGCTTTAAGATGTCTTCGTTGTCCAATTAAATAAGGCTAATACTCTTCATTTATGAAGTTAACTTAATTGAAAGTAGCTGGTATAGCATAATTATATTTGCGTAGTATATAGCGTCTTACGAATTAAAATTGCATAGCAAATTAATGGATGAAGTTAGTAATTTTGTGAAACTTATAGTTTAATATTTAATTCAAATAATAAAAAAAAAAAAAAAAATTTCTATTTAGATATAATTCTTTTTACACTCGTAGGTAAAAACGCTTTTCACCCATCAAACATGAAAATTTATTAAGTTCGTAAAACTAAATTAAACATTTTAAGCACTTTAATTTTTTATTTCTTTTTTTATAAAATCATATACCAATAAAAACAATTAAATTTCTATTAAATATTTTAAAACTAGTTTAAATGGAAAAACCCAAAAAAATAATTAATATTAATAAATTATAATATAATACATTTCAAAAGTGCAAAAAAAGAGTGCAATAAAAAAAATTATAGTGAATATTTAACAACATAATAACTATTTATATAATAATAATATAATTCTAAATTAAAGTGACATTAAATTAAATTAATAACCAAATATTATTAGACAATTATTTTTTTTTTTTTTAATTTTATTTTTAATTTTTTTTTTTTTTTTTTTTACAGAAAAGGACATAACAGATGAAAATCACATATGATTTAAATTTAATGATTATAGTTTTTATATAATATATAAACTAATATTATGTTCTTACTACCATGAAATGATGTAATTTCAGGTTAAAATGTCAAGGTGTTTATTTATGAATAGTTGAAAAATTTGTCTAAAGTTAATACATTGATGACTAACAACAGTTTAAAATCATAACCACTTATGTTTAACTAAATCATAACCACTTATGTTTAACAAATAAAATAACTAATACATTCACATTTTTCGAAAGTATGTCTTGTTAAAACTTGGTTTGATTCTGACAACTATAAGTCACGTTTTTGCTAATGTATATAATAGCTTATGTCAAAATGACCTAAAAATATTTTTTTTCATAATGCTTATTTAACTTGAAATATTTTAAATATATTCCTATCTATATATTATTGCCATATAAAAATTTATAAATTAATATGCATTTTTTAGGAATTTGGAATTTAATTTTTGGATATCATTTTGGATCGTTTAAACTTTAAATGCCTGAATTTACTTAAAACAATTTTTACAAAATTTTGTGTATTAATCTTAGCATCTTACAACAACGTTAGCGTTTTTTATAAAATAAAATTTTTCGATCTCAAATCCTTACATAATATAAGAAATTTTAAAAAACCAAAAATTGATACAGTACCGTCACTATATTTTTAAACTCTTACTTAAACTTTAAATTTGATTTTATTCGAAATATCAATTTCATACATGAGCGGTTGTGACTTGTTGTCATAGATTTTTATAAGAGTAGTTTGTTAATAATATTAATAACTTGAATTTAATAACATAACCTCTATCGATAAATATTAACATCATGATAATACTTTAATAAATTAGAACAACTTTGCTCAACAATTTTAATCAAATTTAATCATCTCAAAATAACATAAGTATGTAGAAGTAAAAGAAAAGTCTTCTTTTATATAACACAAAATTAAATACTAAAACAGAATTCAACTAATAACAAAATTAATTGAAATCGAAATCAGTAAATTCGAAAATTGAAATTATCGATCTTTTAATAAATCAGATATTTCATAAAATAGCTTGCCAGAAATAATACTATATTTACTACTTATATATTATGTAACGTTCCAACATCAAATTAAATAATGAGAAAATATTTCCTGATGAAACAGCAATACAGATATAAAACAAAACAACTACTTCGCACAAAAATTCTATCAAAATGCTACTCTAGAATTTTGGATAAATTAAAAAAATATAAAGTCTTATAAAACTATAAACTTAATAACACATTTCTGCACCATGGAGAATTGATTTTATTACGCATAAGCGTATCAGGAAACACTTTAGTTACCAATTCAATAGAAACAATTCAATATTGTTCGATGTTTAATTCTAATAAACTGGATAAAATCACTGATGTCTTACGAACTACAAATTAATTATGTATTATTTTCGAAATAAAAACTCTAAAATAGGATGATCAAAATATCAATGAAGAAATCAAGTTATCATAAGTGATTGAAAGTGTTTTTGAATTTGGAAATTAGCCATGTACTTACTACACACGATATTTTCAATTTTCAACCATTCTGTGTCTTATCAAATTAATAAACGTACCTAACCAACTCACACCTCTATTATACATCAATGTTTTCATCAATACTTGTCAATATATTGTCAATATATTGATGAGCAATGGATGGGCAATTAATTTATGGTATTCTATTCCCATCAATTTTCCATCAATCTAGTGTCAAAAATCAGCTGAGTTTATAAATTGACTCCTTTTTTGGGAACATTCAGATAATTTTGGAAGGCTAATTTATAATGTAATGCGAAAAAGAAATATTTTTATATTAATTTTTATAGTTATAGTAATTATAGTAATTATTGTAATAAAAAACTGTTAATGTATTATTAAAATGTGCAAAAATTTGTTGTTTTATACACAACATTTACTTACAAAATTCAATTTGAATTGAAGTCAAAAAGATTTTTCCAGAAATTATATTTTCATGACATTCATATATGTTTTGAAATTATTAATATATTCTGAACACTTCCACAATATTATGTCAAAATTGATAAATTGAACATTCATGTGTAACAGTTCAACAATTTAAATCGTCCATATATACACTTCATGAGTACATTGAAGTTTAATAGGGGAAATAAATCCAAAATCTCACTGTTTCTAAACATCAAATAAACGTACACAAAGTAAACAAAATGAACAGGTTATAAGGATTTCGCAGAGTCGAAACAGAGTGTGAATACTTGTAGCAAAAATTCACTGTTTCTAAACTTCAAATAAAGCTAACTAAACCTATTGTTTTTTTTCATATTACCAAAATAAAAAAATAAATACCATAACTGATTTTAGCATTTATTTAAATGCTGTTACAATAAATCACTTTCATGAAAATTATTTTAAATTCAAATAGTAAGAACATAATATGATTCAAAAAGATTAAATAAATAAATGTTTTTTAAAATTTGAATGTATTTATTATTTATTTAAAGAGTGTTTATTTTAATTGTAATTCATATAAAAATTTGTACAAATTTTCGACACTTCTGAAGATGATACAATTTTTGTAATGCAACTAATTCTCACTTTTCAATACTTCATTTGTAGATAAAATTGATATCCCAATTAAATAAATACTCTTTAATATACTAATTTTTTTTTTTTTTTGTTATATACTGAAAATCTTAAAACGATCAATGTTTGGTTTTTACTGCTCCTTCTGATTTTCTTCAAATTTTGAACAAACGCACTGTAATGACGTCATAGATAATCTAAATGCTTAAAACAAATATCAATCGAGCCTCACATCCTACTCTGAAGAAAGATTTTACGCTCGGATTCGTATTTATAATAATACATGGAAAGAAGTAGCTAATTAAATAAAAAAACGAATATCAATTTTGGAAAAACTTATACATGTATAAGGTGTTTTCCTTATTCCGGATTATTTTGATAAAAAAGTAACGGTAAGCTAATTAGAAGTATATCTGCATACTACATAATATGAAATTAAAAAATAATTTATGAAAAATATAGTAACAATTGATGTCATACTTGAAGAGGTTAATATTTTCAAAATATATATTGTGGATCGAAAAGTTGATCCTTGTAATGCATATTTTCGATATCCATGATTCAGTAATTTAAATTTGAACAAACCACTAAAAACAATGTTTTCCCTTTAAACCATTCAGTGTCCAAACGGTAGTTATACACTGTGTGTTGAACCATATATGTACATATTAATATGGTAGAAATTTCCAAGTTTTTATTATCATAGTTTTAAAAAACTTAAGTTAATTTAATAGATAAAATTGTGTTATCATTTCACAAGGGTATTTAAGCACCTTTATGACAAATGCACTTACGACAAACACCTCAGGTGTTAATTATATTGTCCACAGTTTCTTTGTACAAAATTTTGTAAAAATCATACCGGGGAGTTAATCAGAAATAGTGCCGAAGATGGAAAAATGTTTTTTTTTCATTAACGTTATTTTTTTTTTAGCATTTAAATTTTCTTAAAAAAAAGTACACTGAGAAAATTTAAAATTACAAAAAAATAGCGAGAGAATCGAAAAACATTATTCAGTTTTCAGATTTTTTTTCTTTTATTAATTTTTTAATACTAGATATTAATTAAATTTTTTTTATGTAATTACAATGTATATTCAAAATAAATATACAAAATACTTATATTTATATTTTTTTTTTTGTTTCACTAAATATTATGTATGTATATATAGAGAAAAGTGGAGAAAAAAAAAATTACCGTGAAAATGTTTTCATGTCTTGTGTACAAATCTCATAATGATGAATTATAAAACAATTAAAGATAAATTAATTAGAAAAAAAAAACATAAATGAAATCTCATTAACAAAAATTATGAAAATTTTTAATTAATTGAAAAAAAAAACAATATATAATTATAAAAATTAATAAATTAATTTAATTAAATTGATTTACATATTTTTATTACCATTTTTTAAAGTTTGAAATCTAAAGTGATTAGTATTCAAGATTATTTTTTATTTTATATTTTTTTTTTTGCTTTATTAAAATTTTTTGTTAGTTAATAGACATATTTTGGGTAGTAAATTAATAAAGACTATAACTGAACGTTAACGAATACATTTTATAACACTATTATACTACATATTTTCATAATTAATTTTTTAATTCAGTATCTAAATTATAGAAAAAATTTATTAGAGCTCCCATTTTCAATTGACGCATATGGAACGTATTCTTAATCAAATTGAAAAATTGTTTTACATTTATATTAGTTAATCTATAGCAGGAAGCAAAGGCAAAATAAAATATCTGTGAATAATAAAAAATTAGTTTACATTATTTTTCAATTACTTTTAACTGTAATTTCTCTAAATCATCATTGCAACCAGTCATTATTTTTCTAAACTGGGTATGCATCTGATTTACAAGTATGTTAAGTACAAACTAGCTACGATAGATAACAATTTTTTCTATTTAATTTAAAGATTACAGTATATACTATAATTATCTGGTCTTTTGCCTCCACACGTTAATTCTTTAATTAAAACGACAAAAAATATCATATTCCGCTAGACGAAAAAAAAACAAAAAACGAATAAAATTTATTTATCAACTTTATCAGGTTTAAGATTCGAAATTCTATAATATTTTAACAATAGTACATATTTGTTTGATTCAAAAATCATTCAATGTTCAATTAAATAGAAAAAATTGTATTATAAATAGAACATATGTATATTGAAGAAAAATATCTATTTCCAGTATACTGCGATGGTTGTCAATCACAATGGACCTGAATGATCTAAGTTTGTCGGTGTACAGCAGTCAGTCACTTCTACCATCCGGGTTTGGTCATTCAGATTTTTTTTTTATACTTTCACGTTAAGCTAATTTGATATATTAGAATCTAGATAAAATTAAAATTTTTAATTTTTTATTTGGTAAAACTTATAAAAATGTAATCTATAATTATAGTAGACAAGCATTTAAGGACCTGCGCAGTAGACACCTTTTCATTTTATCTCTCTTTTCCCTAATAAACTCTTAATATATATAATAAGTAAGTTGTAAATAAAACAATAATGCGCACATAGTTGAAAATTTTTTAATCATATGGTTTTATTATTCACCAAATACATTAAGAAATAGGTAGAAACGAAACCGAAAATGAGAAATAAGGTATTTATGTTTTTTGACAAAAACATACTAATTTCATAGCTTTTCATAAAACATGCTTGTTTTCTGCTTTGTAATGAGAAGTCTATATCAGTCCATGCAAATCCCTGTTCTTTTAAAAACTTTAAATTTGGCTTTAACTTGAATTATAATTACTCAACAGGGGCCCCTAGTCTATAATTATAGTAGACAAGCATTTAAGGACCTGCGCAGTAGACACCGTTTCATTTTATCTCGCTTCTCCTTAATGGACTCTTAATATATAAATCAGTTGTGTATACAACAGAAATGCGCATACGGGTTGAATTTCTATTTTGTTTTATAATATTCAAACTTTTAAATAAAATATATCCATTTTTAGTCATACAACATCTTATTATTTGTATACATAATTAAAGGAAATTTATTCTATTATTTTGTTTAAATAACTGTCTCAAAGATTAGAAAATTAGAAAATAATATTTTCTATATTTTGGTCATTTGTAGTAATCATATGTTTTGGTTTAATTATTTTATTGTATCTGACTTAAGTGAAAGAACTACCAATGTGTACATCAAATTTCAGAAAACTACTACCGTAATACATGGTATTCATTTTATTTTGCAGTGTGCTCTTTATATTAAAGTGTTATATGTACATTATTGTTTTCTTTTTATTGTTTTTAAGCTATATTATCAAATAAAAAACAATTGAATACTATTATAGTCGCAAGCACGGATGAAGGAAGTAAGTTTCTTCCTAAATATCGATATTTGAAAAATTAATATAAATGATTAGTGAAATGAAACTTGACTTGTATTCCATAAATTAAATATATCACTAAACACAAATTTGACTATCAAAAATAATTGAATACTAATTTTTTGGCTGCTGTTCTAGCTTAAAATGGTAGCGACGTTTTGATTTCGTTTGTAAAAATTAACGAAAGTTGAAAAACAACTAGTGTTTATTATTACAAAAAGAATTATAATTTTTGATAGAACGAAGCCTACGTACTTTTGCTTCCGGTATGAAGATACATAGATTATATAATGTTGTATAGCATAATTCGAATATTACTAATGATTTTGCTAAAATTAGATTTGTAAATCATAAAGTGACTTCAAAGTAAAAATTTTATAATTCCCAAAAAAGTCTATTAAGTAAATAATTTTATAATTGAATATGACAAAAAACAATGTAAAAACTAAATGACGAATTAAGTAAAACCAGAAAAATCAAAAAAACTATAAGTGAATACGATTTTTATAATTTTAGTGAGTGAATCAGTTTTTTTTTTTGTTTTTTAATTAAAAATAACAACTGTTTATTTTTTTTTTTTCCAAAAATACAAATACAAAAAATTTGTGAAATAAAATATATTAAATAAAATAAAATAATATTTAAGAAAATATATTAACAATAATGAAAAAAAATTAAAGAAGAAAAAACCAAACAATAACAATTCAAATAACCTTTAAAAATTTTTTAATTTCTTATTAATATATTCTTCTCTCACTCTCTTTCTTTCTTGTGATTTCTTTCTCTCTCTCTCTCTTTTTCTCTCAAAAAATCTGTTTTATATTGTACGTTGATATTATTTCAATAACCCTAATATTTTTTACACATATTATATTTATATAATTTTTTTTTAATAACTCCTATTTAATTAAACTAAAAAAAAAAATATTTTTGAAAATATTTTCGTTAAGTTTCATTAAAAAAAATATTTTCGTTAAGTTTCATTAAAAAAATATATTCGTTTAGTTCCATATAAAAATAATTTTTAAATAATTTCGTTGAATTTCATTAAAAAAATATTTTTCAAATATTCTCGTTAAGTTTCATATAAAAATAGTTTTTAAATAATTTCGTTATTTCGTTAAAATTATACCTAAATTATATACATTATGTAAATAAATATGTATTTATTTTCCTAAATTTCAATATAAATGTTAAAATAAATTAAAATTTTAATTAACCAAAAATTTAAAACTTTGTCACTTTTCTGTATAAAAAATATAATTATTTTTTTATTAAAAATTAAAAAAAAAAACAAAAATGATAATAAAATAAAGTTTAATCTGTATTCTTAAAAAGAGTATTGTTATAAAATAATAATAATAATGTATAATAACTAGTAAAGCTTGTGAAAATAAATTATTTATTTAGTTTTTGTATATTATTTTGTTTGAATAAAATGTAATATAATAATAATAATGTTAAAAGGCATATTTATATGAAATTTATTATATTCTATTTAATAATATAAATTAATTAAAAATAAGCTATATATGTTTCAAATTCCGGCTCATTAAATAAAACTATAAATCGCATAAAATAATACAAAAAACGAAAAAATAAAAAAATAAAATCCTTTTTGAGAAAGGTTTTAATTTAGATAAAATTAACAACAAATTAACTTTTGTTAAGAAAAAAAAATCAAAATTAAAATATTAATTTGTGTAAAGTATTTGTGTATGTATGGGTCAGAGTAATAAAATAATTAATTGTTTTCGTATTGCATTATCAAAATCATTATTTTTACACGGAAAGCAAAAAAAAAATAATTACCATTATAATTAAATACTTGTAATGCTACTTCAAAATTATAAAGTATTTCTACTGTTAAAATAATGTTATTTTATTAAATTTGTACATTTATAAATACGTCAGTTCTTTGAAAATTAATTAATTTACTGATTAGTTATAACCAATTGATTAATTTATGTTACTTTATATCACTTACAATCACAGTACCAACACATTTTTGTTTGGCATTTCATGTATTGTTAATGTGTTAATTATAAATTAAAAAATCATTAAATAATAGTCAATAACCGATGCTCAAAATTTTTGTATTACTTTTACAGAGTAATGAAAATATTTTTGTTTTAAATATGTATGCGGTTGTTGTCTAAGATAAATCAATAAAAAAAATTATATAGTGCCAAAATTGAAGTACGACCTTTATCAAACTTCCTCGAATTTCGAGAAGACGGAGAATATTAGTAATTAAATAATTCTTCAGGCAATTCATAGCATCACAAAATTGATAATTTGATATGTTCAGAATTGTTTACCTTACCTAATAATGTTCAATTGTTTTAATAATGTTTCAAATGCTAGTAAGTAATTTATTTGTTTATTTATTCAATAAATTGTAAAAGAAAGAGATTTAGTATTATACAAAACAAATATTTCAAATTAGGTAATTTGATATATTGTTAAGGTAGTTCAGTGTAATGCAAAGTACTTCAATATAATGATAACAAAATACTTTAGTAACTCAAAAGTAATTCAGTAAAAGATAAAGTAAGTAGATCTTTATCTAATGATAAATGTTTTTATTTTGAAGTAGCATTCAAAGAAGTAAAATTATGTGTACAAGTTAAATAATTATACTTATATAAAATGCTATATATAAGTATAATTTATTTCTTTTGTATTATTTGTAATAACATTTTAATTGTAATGGTAATGTTTTTTTTACACCTCTGGTATTATGGGTTTAATTAATTTTTTTTTACAAATATAGGTATTATTATTCTCAATATATAAAAATAATTATTCCAGTTACTAACTCACAACATTAAAACAGTACTGATCTAAAATTATAATTTTTAATTTGTTTTTAGAAAAATTTATAATTGATTTTGCAATCATTAAAAATTTATTATTATTTATTATATATTTATCTACTCGAAGAAAAAATATTGTATATATATTATTTATTTATTTATTTATTTTATTTATATTGTATACTATAAAGTGGTTTATATTTTCAATTTATTGTTAAATGTATAATAATTAATTATGAATTAATTAAAATTACCGAATTTAATAATTAAAAAAAACCAAATTAATTTTTCATTAATTTATTTTATACAAAAGATTTCATTTAACTTTGGTTTTGAATTTTTAATATTTTAACTTTTAGATCAGTACTACTTAAAACATTCATTTTTTTTCAAAATAATTAATAGATTTATAAAATATTATATTTAATTTATAATAATTGTCAATGTATTATATTATTATGCAAAATCTTTTTTTTTTATATTATTATTTTTTATTCTTAATTTAATTGATAATTAAATTATTTTAGACACTATTCAAATGATCGACAATTCAATACACAAATTAACAAATAATAATAATATTGATTAAATTAAAATTAAAAAAAAATATTCTAAAAATCTCTTATACAAACTGATTAAAAAAAAATTTTTTTTTTTAGTTTTGTTAATTATTAATTAATTTATTAACAAAAAGAAATTATAATCAGAATAATAAATAAAAAAAATATATATGTATATAGTATCAAATTAAATACTACTTCCGACAACAATAATATTAAAATAAAATATAATTTTAATATATTTAATAAAATTTGGTTTCTTTAAAGTAAATTAAAATCTATTTTAATTAAATTTTGATTACAAACATAAAAAAAAAACAAAAATAAAAACTAAAACAGAAAAAAAGTAAAATTAAAAATACTTTCATCAATCACTGCGTTTTAAAGCGTTTTGGATTAATATTTTTATTCCAATAATAAAAATAATAACAAAATAATAATAATAAAAATTTTTTAATAAATATATTTCAATAATTTTGTGGTTTTTTTTTTTATTTTTTTTTGTTATTTTTATAAAATACTCACAGTGATACACGTATTTTATTATTTATTTATTTTTTTATTATATTTTTATATAATATTTTTATATGATTTTACGTTTCAAAAAAAAAAAAATAGAATATTTTTTTTTATTAAGAGAGTAGAGAAGATTTTCATATCGTACCGTATCGCTCACCTTCTTGTCCCACTGGAGGACGTATGGAACTGGATGATCGTTTGGAAATTCGACGTGACAATTGAATATAACACTTTCGCCGAGTATCGCTGTAATATGTACAGCATCTTCTGCTGTAAAATCAGTATTAACAAAAACAAAAATATAAATTAATTAAATGTATTTAAAATTGAAATATATAATTATAAATAACAATTATGTATTAATATTAATAAAGAAATTCAAAAATTTAATAAATCTGTTAAAAATATTAATTATGTGCCCACAAATTATAAATATGCCCACTT
This sequence comes from Argyra leucocephala, assembly GCA_963942445.1. Classification (NCBI taxonomy): domain Eukaryota; kingdom Metazoa; phylum Arthropoda; class Insecta; order Diptera; family Dolichopodidae; genus Argyra; species Argyra leucocephala. The sequence goes on from OZ012680.1 coordinate 68,173,398, forward strand.
ATGTCAAAATAAGAAAAAATCGAGATAAAATATTCAGTATATTGAGAATTTTCGAAAGTATGTCATTCCAAAATTTTATTTGATTCTGACAACTAGTTATAACTTACATTTTCCTTAAGGTACATAATCGCTTATGTTAATATGACCTTAAAATATTTTAAATAATATATTCCTACAATAATTGACCACATAAAGCTTTAAAAAAGGCGTTTTTTACAAATTTGGAATAATTTTTTTTTTTAAATTTTTAAATGTATTTATTGAATGTCTAAACGGCTTATTTTACTTCTTACAAAATTGTATTTATTACTATTAACATCTTACAACAACGTAAGCAAAATAAAATTAAGTTTGTCCAAAAGAAAGTTTTTGGAATTCAGATACTTACATAGTTTAAGCGATTTTTAAAAAACAAAACTGGCAAAGTCTCGTTTAAGCTATATTTTTAAGGTCTTATTTGAACTTTAAAATATATTTTACTCGAAACGTCAATTTCAGACATAAACGGATATGACTTATTGCCACATATTAGTATTTGGACTCAAAACCTTTTGATTAGTAGTCATATTGGCACAATTACAACAGCATAGAGATCGACACAAGGTTTGTTTAATAAAATTAATTAAGGTTAGGATGAAAATACTTGTACTGCATTATTATTTGAAATGAGAAATAAAAAATTTAATAGTTTCATTCATTACGATAAATAAAATAATAATGAAAAACTTCTTTATTATTTAATTATTATAACAGAGAATGACCCACGTCAAAATCTAGAAGCAATTAAAATTAATCTCAAATTAATGTTGAATAAATTTTTAGTCTGGTAAAAGCTTAAAATCACAATTTTTCTCAGTGAAGGGTGGCAAAAATTTACATTCATTCCAATATGTATTAACAAATTAACGGTATCTCAGTACATTGCACTCTTAAGTAGGAGCTTACAACAAAATTAATTAATATAATAAAGTAATCGATATTAAAAAAAAAAATATCTGATTAAAAAATAATGTCATTTCATTATATTCTCATTGTGCATGTATGTATGTATGTATACATCTTTCTAAATTATATACTTACAAATTTTGTTATTAAAATTTTTATTAATAATATTTTTTAGTTTTCTTTGTCACTTTCTTTTGCAACGAATTCACTTAATAATTGGTTTTCAGAATTTTCAGAGTTATTACAGCCAAAATTTGTTTTTACGTTTATATAATTATATAAAAAAATTATTTGATCAAATTCTTGAGATTTGAGAGAATTCTTTATTATGGTGAAATTCTTTTGAAATTGTTGTGAAACTCTTTTGAAATACAAATTAAAAATGGAAATTTGGTCTGAAATATTAACTGATCTAAAATATGAATATTGATAGTCAAAAAATGTGAAAATGATACAAAAAGTTGAAAAATAAGAGGTCTAGTCAATCTTAATCAAACCATATTGTGAACTCTCCAAGTGAATATAATTATAAAATAACAGAGAAGTGGACACTTTATGAATATCTATCTATTTCCATTTGCAATTAATGGCATTATTCCAAACAACCCCACACGAACATTATATAAAAATCCGTAGAAAAATTTTCGAATTTCTCAAAATATATCTGACGAAAGAAACTTATGTATATCATCCAGTAATTTCATTCATAGCTTATAGTTCACAGTTATAAGTATTTTATCTATTTTTGATTATTTATTCATAATTTACAGACTAAGATTGTAATTATTGTATAATAGCAAAAGTGACTGAATAATAATAACAACACACTTGGCAATAAAGTTGAAGAAAGGTAACAGGAATTGTTTCAACTTTCGATGTATGGTTCAGCAGAAGTGAAAATATTTTTAACATTGATGACAAAGAATTAAAGGATGCTGCTAAAAATCGTCTACTTTTATAGAAAATGCACACAAAATATATTTTTTAATCACTCAAGAGATGTGATATTTAAAGAGACCACGATGATATTAACATATTTTTAATATGCGAATATCTCCTTCTAAACATAAGTATAACTGCCTGAAACCTACAATCACCAAATAAGGACCTCATATCATATAAGAGAAGACTTAAAGATTTGCTGAAAAGCTTAGACGTACGGAATAGCTTAACATCTATGATTGATAGTGAAACAATAAAAAAAGGTTAATCAAAACTGGAATCAAAAACTGACATTACAATTTGATTAGCTAGCATAGAAATTCCAAAAGCTTACACATTCAAACAAAACAGCCCCGTTTTTTGGCCAATTTCTCTTCTTCTGCACATGGATTGATGATTTTCTCCCAACTCATTGGTGCCGTTGTCGATAGTTTTATGTTCGACACCTATTTAATAAATGCTGGTGTTTTACAATGTACCAACATACCACCTACTTTTCCTTTATTTTTATCAAAGATATACGCTCTTCAATTCTCAATCCAATCCAAAGTATTACTGAGCACAGCTTTTTGGTAGCATCATACGATTTCTAATGCTACTTTTACTGCAACTTAAAAAATTGAATTCAACACTTCCAGAACTTCAAGCTTTCTGATATCTTGGCAAAAAAATTAACTAATACTAACTTTGCGATTTCTAGGAGTAAATTTCCTTTTGAAAATTTAAATATTTTGGGCATCCAGCTAAACCAAAAAATGTAGTGGAATGCGCGTATTTGTGATTGATCTAAAAATTCCGCCAAATGTGATAAAAATGCTCTTTTTTACAATTTGCAACAAATTAAATTAGGAAAAACCTATTCAGATTCGTTTCCGGTTTATCATCAACTTTCCCCTACTATATCATTCTCTCCAATCCTAACACCCTTACCTAAAACTACAATTATTTTTGTATTTTCTAGTGTTTGGGTAAAAAAAATATTTTAATTGTCAGAATCAACTTTGTGGTAAGTAATGAATTGCCATCCAGATCCAGTTTTCAAGCTGTTACGTTTTTTTTCCGAACTTTTCCTTTAGTTATTTTCAATTGTTGTTAATTGAATAAATAAAAGATTCCACACTTCATTTGTATATATAACTATCCATATAATAAACATCAGGATTATAAATAAATGAAATAGATATGCAGTGCGGAAACTGATTTGTAGCCTAGATGTTCCAAATTGGATAAATGGAACAAGTGCAAATACATCTAAACTTCAGTAAAGGTTATAAATGTTTTTATAATAACTTATGATTCAAACAGGTTGACATCACCTTGATTTCGAATAATTTTCTTATTAAATTGATGTAAATTTCTCCCGTAACACTAAATTAACCAAAATTAATTTAAAATTTTCTTAACTCCAGTTCAATAGTATACAAATTATATGATATATCCTATGGACTTATTCCCATACAATATAGAGTAACTTTAATATTCTCTAATATTAAAAGGTGTAAAATAAAAACGAAAATTATAGAAAAGAAAAACTGTATACTATAATATGACGTGTAATGTTAGCAAAATATTATAAAACTTAAAAGTGCACTGCACCCTTTTCCCATATATTCTTTTTGAAGCAGTAAAGGTTATAAAAGGTTAACGTAACATGAAAAAAGGAGTTGAGAGCTAACATTATTATATTGTAAAATAATCAGCTTTCTCCCTTAGGACAAAAAAAGAAAACAAAAATAACAACAACAACAACAACACCAACAACACCAAGAGCAATAGCAGTAACAAAAGTATAGACGAATATATTTTAGTCTCACCAGTGTTTCTTTTCTCTCAGAATGATAATTTCGGATGGGTTGTGTCCTTAATTATCTCATCTTGAGACAAGAATATGCAAAGAACTTATAATGAATATAATAATTATAAGCTATTTTTGGGGCGTAGCAAGTTTTCATATTTTATTTTATTTTATTTTTTTTTTTCTATTTTTTACTTAATGTATAACTAACTTCCGCATTTAAGAAAAACAAAAAAAAAACAAAATTTAATTGAGGTGCTGAATAACAGTTTTGTTTTTCTTATTTTGTTGTTGCTGTTGTTTTTTTTTAAAATCCTTAAAGATATCAATGTTTGTTGGTATAGAAGAGTATAGTGTAATTTGAAATAAAACTCTTGAAAAATATTATGAAACCGAATAGCTGTTTCGCACTTATGATGATAATGATTGAAGATTGATGATGGCGATGATGATAATGATGGAAAGTGAACGATAAAAATTTTCTATAAAGAGTAGAATGTTTTTTTTTTTTTTATTTTTTTTTTCTATCGTTCTATTCAAGTAAGCTCGAAGTTGCTTGAAGCTGTTTGTAGAGAACCAGAAAACATACAAACAAAAAACCCAAAAACAAAATATTTAAAAAAAAACCTATAGGTAGATACTAAACAATATTTTTTTTTCATTATTTCTTCACATTTTTACGTTGCACATAGAAAAGATAATTTTTTTTTTAAGTAAAAGAACTAATTTTCTTCTTAATGTCCTACAAATTAAAAGGTATTTTATGTATGGTATAGTTAACGGTAATTTATCAGGATATTGACACTTTTATACTATTAGAAATTTCGTGAGGTTATAAATTTGAGGTATGCGCATTGGTTATGAAAATTTTAATTTAGGGAGGACAATAGGTTATTCATTGGATGTGGTTTCTTTTTTTTTCTATAGCGTTACAGTGTCAAAAAATTATTGTTGAGTATTCTTTAGCTTTAAAGAAGATATCTGGAATTTTGAATTTGATATAACATGGTGTAGACAAGTAGATAAAGTAAGGTGTATATTATACAAACAGTTATCAAGTAAATTAGATCTGTAATGACTGCAAACTATTATTTTAATTAACTTTAATTAACTTATTTAAATTAAATAGATTTTGCATTTTGCTCATTTTCTTGACTTTATATATACCTACAGAAAATCATTTCAGTCAATTTATTTATTATGTGCAAATTACTTTATTAGGGTTTTAAATTCGAAATAAATATACTTGCAATTTAGTTTTATATTTAAATTGTTTATCTCTTCCAATAAGACATAACTTAAAACTGTGATGACCTAACATTGACCGTTTTCTTATTAGTTATTTTTTTTAAAGGTCTTTAGTTTTTTATAGTTTTGTTTAGTCCACCTACATTATAAAAATTCATGATTTTCAAGCAAAAATGCTACCACTAGGGACGAATTTTTTACGGTTACAAGACAAAATTACATAGAAACAAAATTACATATGGACAAAATTACATAGAGACAAAATTTCATATTTAAAAAAATTACATATTTAACACACCGGAACGTTTAAGATTTCAAAATGTTTAAAAACAGGTAAATTTCTGGATGTTGTTAAATAATTAAACATTATAATTTTTGTTTAAAATTTCACTATTTATATTTTTATTAATTTACCTATTATTTTTATTAAATTTTCTTTTTAATAAGTTTCTCTCAACTATGGAAAATGCGTAGATTTCTATATAAAAACTATTGAGAAAAAGGTTTCGGGAAAAAATTACACAAGACAAAATTACATAGGACAAAATTTCATATTTACAAAAATTACATATTTAAATTTTTATTAAATTGTTCAAGGTCTTTGGTCCTGACTTCTGAACGGCGGACCTATCCAAAAAAAATTTTAAAATTATTTATAATAATTATTAATAACTCTTTTCCAGACAAATACAATTTAAACACGTGATATAGAGTTTCAACCACAATTCCTTGAACCCGGACCTATTGTCTTCGTCACATTTAAGGGATATTGCACTAATGACAAAAAAAAATCAATCTTCGGTTCCCACACTTGGGACGCCGGACTTCTTCTTTTTGTAGTCAGGGGCTGCTGCTACCGAGCCCCCGCTACTCATTTATTGAAACCCTGATTTTGCCGACGACATGTAAACGCAGACGACAAGGTTTTAGTACAAAATATTTAGAAAAAAAAAACAATATACAAATTACTATAGATCATATTGTCTTAATAAATTGAAAATTATAAGACCATAATAAAATATAAGTGATAAAACCATGTTTAACCAAATAAAAGAATTAATATTCTTACCTTTTTTTTAAGAAAAAAAGTACCTTCATTACAAAACCAAATAGCTAATTTTAAATTTTTATAAAAATTTAAATATGTAATTTTGTCTTATGAAATTTTGCCCGATGTAATTTTGTCATACATAACGTATAATAATTTAAGGGAAACATTAGCTACTTTATTTGAAAAACACTCGCTTCTTGTTTACTCTTTCATGTAAACAAAAACAAAAACATCAGAATAAAAAGTCTTTGTTTTAGAAGGAATAAGTCTATTTTGTTTTAAATTATAATTAAAAAAATTTATCAAAATGTAGATAGTTGTATCAAAATGTACCTATATAAAAATTCTGAAAAATAAAATTACAAATTATTATAGATACATACCTGGTTGAATATTTCCTAATGTACTGTCTATCAGGATTAAAAAAGCTACTAATATTCCTAGAGAGCGAATTGAATTGAATAAACTATTATCCTTATTATATATTGATGGATGTGCTTTATAATCTATTGTATGTGATTTATCTATAATAGTTGCTGAATTATTTGATTTAATTTTTTCTTTTTTATTTTTATTATTTAAATTTATTCTATTATTATTATAATTATTTTTACTATTTGTATTATTATTACTATTTGTATTATTATTATTATTATTATTATTATTATTACTATTTGTATTATTATTATTATTATTATTATTACTATTTATATTATTATTATTATTAGAATTTTTAAAAAATATAGTTCTTGTGGCGAACGATCGCGACCGGCTTAATGCCTGACACCACCGGTAAGACCCAGGGTCCGCACACACGCCCATGCCTCTGGTCCCATAGTCAATGCCGCTAACGGATCGTCGTCATTGTAGCGGCGTCACCTGAAATATAAAATAAAAATATTTTTTTAATATTTCATTGAATAATTTATAAATTTAAAATTTAAATATATGTAGGTTATAAAATTGTTAAACGTCAATAGGATCAAAAACAAATTATTTTTCTTAATGTATAATATTTTATAAAACATGCTAAATTAGTAACGATTCATTACTATAGAAACGATTCAAAAAACGATTCATTACTATAGAAAGGTTGGTAACAAATTGGTATTTGTTATTATAATAAAAAATCCAATGAAACTAGGCTTATGCTAACCAACACTGTATTAAAAAAATTACAAATCGTAAAACAAACTCATAGAGTAGATATTACTGTAGATGAATGTTACTTACAAGAAAATACGTCAAAGCTATATTTACCGACTGTTGTATCATCTTAGTGCCAATACAAAGTCATATAATTTGGCAAGGTTAATTAATGACTTAAGTCTCTGCTTACAAACACAAAAATCATTGATTCGAGTACTTGTGGCGTGGATGTTGAAATACAGAATACATATTTATATAATAATCACCAACCATATTGGTAAACTATTGAATTTATTTGTATTAACAAAAATGTTTTAATTTAAATTAACTTTACGTATCTATTTGATTGGGCAAGAAGCATATATTCCTATTTTTGTAACCAACAGTAACTAACGCTATTATCCAACGATATCCCAAAAGGAAATATTTTTCTCTTTCAAGAATTTTTAAGTTAATTTATTTTTATGCTTAGCCGCTATACATATATATAAGATATATAATACAAATGTAATAATTCCATCAACTGAAACTCGAATGGCACGATTTGAAATAAAACCTTCAATTCATTTAGTGTAAATTGAACCTAAATCATGACATTTTACTATTAGAGCGCTAAGCCGTATTTGATCAAAAGCTTTTGAAATATCTAGTGACACAACATCAGCTTCATCAGAGTTATGTAGTTAGATATTTAACCTTTCGCAGAGGTAATTCATGTGGGTCATCACTGAACTAATGAACTCAAAATTCATATTGGTGATGATGACTTATACCATTGCTATTAACATATTTCTATAATTATTATAAAGTACGCGAGTATAAAATACAAATTTTTCTCTCTTTAATACTATTAATATTTATATTCCACTAACTATTTGTTGTTAATTCTGAATTATAGCTTTCGTGTTCATATACTTAATTTTTAAATAAGAATGTGTTTATAAAAATACAGTGAAATCGATATTTCAAATTAGAGCTTTGTGGAACTTCTTTGGAAGAAAATACTTTTCTTAGTATTTTTCTTCAAAATTAATAACAATAAAACAAAAATGCTCAATATTTACCTTTTGTAAACTAAAATTAATGATAATCATTTTTATAAATTAATTTGCTTTTCATGTTATCATACTTTTTATCTCAGTTTTGGGTTCCTACATAGTTTAAACAAAAAAAAAAAAAAAAAAAACAAAAAAAAAAAAAATGTACTTCACAAAAGTTTCTTATTTTTTGATGTAGAATCCGAATTTGCATTAAAACGTACCCCTTCCCATTTGAAAATCTCGATTTAGGCCAATTTCGGCGATTTTTGATCATAAAAAACCGATTTACAGTCCTTTCCGAAAGTTGAAAATACCACCAACCGATAGAGCACCCTCGATTTAGTTAATTAACTTTTTTTAAATTTTAAAATAACGGCTCTTTCCCTTCTTAAAAAGCTGATACGCATGGTCTGGACACCCGGTATAATATTTTTAAATGAACTGCTTATAAAAACTTAGTAGTACGGCTATATTTAAACTGTATTTAAACATTTTATACTGCATTTTGGAGTATAACCCATAGTTTTGAATTTGAATTAGTGCATGTAACCATAATTAAAGCAATTAGAACTTAAAGGTAAGTACAGCTTAAAAATTATAATATGCAAAAAATATTTTTTAAATTATTGAATAAAACCATTTTTTTTTTTTAAATAATTTAATCAAGTTATTTTAAATAATTTTTTGTTTATATTTATTTTATTAATTTTAAAATATATAATTGTAATACGTTGAAATAAATACCAACCGACACTAACCAATGTGCACTAAAAACAAAAACAAAATAAAAACTAAAAAACTTTTGAAATTTTGCAATTTAATATTTTACCCTCACAAAATATGATTAGTTTTAGTCATAAATCATTGTATAATTTTTCTGAAATTAAATAGAAAACCATAACCAAAGTAAAAAAAATAAAAATAAAATAAAAAAAGGAGCTATAATCCCATTAAATTGATTGAAATTCATAAAACCAACAGGACGCTGAATGAAACAAAAGGGGAGTAAAAATGTAAAAAAGAGACAAAAAAAACTTTGTTTAATATGCCTTTAATATGCCTTAAAACTTTTGCAATATTTTCGCCATTAACAAAATTAACACAGAAAATGAGTGAAAATAAACAAGAGGATTGCAAAACAAAAATAGGACGAGGGACATGATATGAGAATAAAAATTATATCGTAAATAACTTTACACGATAAGACATAATCTAAAGTTTTCAAAAACTTTATAATAGCTTTTCTGTATGATATATATATATATATATATATATATATATATATATGTATTTATTTATATAAATTAAGTTTATATTATAATTGCATATATACATAACATTATTATTAATATATATTTATAGTTATGTTTATATGTCTATACAAAGTTAAATTTGGCAGTGGAATTTAAAAAAAAAAAACTTTCTCGTTGGTCCACTTAAAATAAATCGTAATTTTCCATTCCAATTTATAATCACTTAGCCAACCCCATCCAACCCAACACTATAAAGTTTTTCTTAGTTGTTTTTTTTTTTTTAATAATTGGTTAACTAAAACTGATGCTGCACATATATTATATTATATTTTAATTACATACACTATTGATGTTCAGTATTATCACTTATTTTAGATGATGTCTGCAGTAAAATTTACGAAAAACAAAAATAATTCATACAGAATTAAAAAGAAAAAAGATAATTTTGCTAATGAAGATTTTTCTTTTAAGTTTTTAGAATTCCATTATATTTTCAATTACTCTCAGTTATATTATCAACTCTACGAAATATACAAAAAATATTTGCATTTTATATTTAAGTATTAACAATGTTTTATTTTAATACTTGGATTAAAACAACAAACAGGAAGTAAACAAAATATTTATTAAACATTTTCACTATTGAGACCCTTTTAAAGAACACGGAATATAATATTACAGTCGAGTCCACTTAACAGTACCTCTCTTAACCCTAAAGTTCATAACAAGAGCCTATCAGGCTCATATTTTTTTTAAAACTACGTGTTTTCTAAATTTTTCGTAATATTGTAACGATTTTTCTTTCTAATCTTCATTTAAGGCAATATTTACATATTACAATTACAAAAATACAATTTTTTTTTTTTTTTTTATTTTTGCCTAAAAAAACTACCACGTAAATTCATAACATGAGCTTGAAAGGCTCTCATATAATATTTCATAATAATTTCTTAATACTGCAAGTTTTGATATGAATAAGTGATGACGAAGTGACTGACGACATAGAATTCGACGATGTGGTAATTGACTCTGAAGACGATCATTTATCTGAAGCTTCAGAAGCAGAAGATGAATTAGTTTATGATTCTGATAATAGCGGGAAATTATACTTTCTCATGGAGAATTTATTGCAAAAGATGGTAAAAAATGGGCTCAAAGGCTTTGTTCAAATTAACATTTTGTACTGGAAACCATTTGCCGCAAAATGCAATTACAGGTCTAAAAGTCTAGCAACACCGCTCTGATATTTCACTTAAATCTTCTGTTCAATCAAGAACTGCCCGTCATAATATAATAAAAGGTCCGATAAACAAAGTTGTGCTTCCACCAAGTTATGAGATAGTTGGTCCTATTGATTGTTTCAAATTATTTATAACAGGTGATATTCGAAATCAATCAACCAAATTTATCGATCGTTTTAGGAGACCATGCTAATTATATTCAGAGCTATACTATAGTCGTAAACCGCTTTGACGAAATTTTATGTTTTATTCGATTTGATGAAAAAACCACAAGAAGTAGTCGACGTAGATTTGACAAATTAGCCCAAATTCGAGACATGTTTGAAGCAATAAATAAGAATTTGAGAAAATATTATATACCTTCAGAAAATCTTACCTTAGACGAACAATTAATGCCAACATATGCAATCAAAGCCTTACAAGCATGGTATTAAAATATGGTGGCTTTGTAACTCTTATGCCGTATAAGATACCCATTCAAAGAAATTCTATATACTGGGAACAAAGATAATAGCAGAGCAACAGGATATGTTCAAAATGTAGTGGAAAATTTGTGTACACCATATTTTGGAACTGGACAAAATATTATAAAGGATAACTATTTCAAAACGTTAGAACTTGTTATCTAATGGACCAAGTTTTTTATCTAATGGATTGACGATTGTAGGAACTTTACGTCGAAATAAAACTTATATTCCAATTAATTTTCTTTCAAGTAAAAGTAAAGATCAACATTATTTGGACAAAAAAATTCCAATAAAAGAAATTTATTTCTAAGAGCTCTTGGTGAAAGTTTAGTAAATTGCCACCATCCGGTACTGCAATTTCAAAAACGGTAGCGTTTATTTAGTTAATTTTGTTCTTTTTAAACATCTAAAAATTAATTAACTATTTGAAATAAAAAATTTAAAATTCATTAAAAATAATTGTTTTCTATTACATTATGAGGTGGCCCTGCCAGGCTCATGTTATGAATTTACGTGACAAAATATGTTATGAGGTTTAGGGTTAATAAATATAAAAATATAAAATTATATTTCGAACTAACTTTTTTTGCTTTATAAAAAAAGCACAATACTTTTAAATGCATAAATTTCTGTATAATATTTTATAAATTTATTTTTTATAAAACACAACATAATGCAGACAGATTTAGAATTAATAAATTACACACAGTCTAATAATGTTTGCAGTATTAGATATCGTATGCATATTATTTACAAATACATAGCTACAAAAATTCAAATGCAAATGACAAAATTTACGTTCATTTATGTACCAAGTATTTTTCTCATACTTTTATTTATAACATAGCACCTACATAATTAAAATTGATCTAAAAAAAATATTTCAGGTTTTATCCCTTTAAATAAACAACTTGTTTAAGTGCACAAATTTGTTTGTTGTCTTCCAAGTGCTCTTAAACTAGTTCGACCGTACTAGTATTCGAACGCTCGTCCAACTTCGTGGAGTTTGATAGAAAGTTATATTCAATATTTCGTTATGAATTTATTTCCATTATTTCAATTTATCGTGAACACTATGTTTTTTATTGACCACCATAATTTAAAAAAAAATAAATAAATTTAAATCAGAAGTGTTGTAGCGGCAATTTAATAATTTAAAATTTTTATATGTTAAAATGACTTATAGATGGGATAAATTTTAAATTGAAGTTTCTAATTAGAAATTAAAAAAGTTTAAAAAAAAATATTTAAATTCGCAAAGTCTCCTCTTAAATAAATATCATTTAAAAGAATAATAATGAAAATCGCTTTTGAAATGGTTCAGATACCGTAGTTTTTATTTACAGATTAAATATAATGACTTAAATAAAAAAAAATTCTCAAATATAACTATTAATTTCTTCGAGCCCAATACAGATTGTCCTAAAAATTTGTAATTCGAAATTTCGAATAGATATCAAGCGATGAAAAGATTTAGAACGAAAAATGTGGCGATATATAATTGATGTATTAATAGAAATAATTCGCATATACAGAACATTACATAAGTACAATCGAAAAAACAGATTTTGACATAATACAGCATAGCTCGCTAGATCCTATACACACTTTAATTGCTATATAATCTTTTTTTCCGAACTAAATCTACTGAGACAACCATCTCTATATTCTGATGATTTGGTAGTTGTGCATGGCGGAAATAGTAGTATGAATTTATAGGGATAAAAATGAATTATAACCTAACCACAACATATAAATGGATGTGCAAACACAAATTGACTATAAATATTAATATATAACTATATATACGTAATGTTTACACTTAAAGTATATAAAGTGTAAACATTTTGAATTCTTAAATCTGCTTTAATATGAATAATTAGAAACCATAATACATTCTGGATTGAAATTGAAAAGACAAATAAATATTCAAATTGAAAAAGGTAGCAAAATTGGAGAAATATTCAGAAGAACAGGACAAACGAAAGTTAACTCTTTTTTGGCATTATTCATAGTTCATTTGTTTATGCTATTGGGGGATGGGGAAATATGAATAAAACCAAATTACTAGAATTACAAATAATTTAAAATAAAGGAATAAAAGACATAATATGGAAAAAACAAAAGAATATCAACACAGTAAATAATTAAAACCCACAGTTAATTTTTATTTCACATTTATTTAACACTCTTCGTTACAATTCTAATACTAAACTCCTCTTATTCTAATTCTAAAACTAATATTTTCTTATTTTAAATCACATAAATAAGTACTTATATATTACTATTATTATTTATTTATTTTTTATTTGAAAATTAACTTACTCTTAATACACTAATCACTAATGTTCGCGCTAACATCTAAGGCCTTCGACTAACTATGCATATATTATCATCTTTATTATATACATAAACGGTCCACTGTTACGTTTCCGACTAAGCGGCTAAGAAGGGGTAAATCTAAAATTGAAGAAATTATGACAGGGAACGTGAAAATAAAATCTGAATGACGCCAAAAAAATTTTAGAATGTGATTTGTAGTGACTAAAAAAGGCATTACAAAAAATCTTACTACTTTAATAATATGGATTTCGACATTTCACAAAAAGGGTACAAATATTATAAAATCACTTTTTCAAGTGGTTTGAAACTCGGATATTCTTTCACTAATATTTGTTTTGAAATAGAGATCACTGGAGAAGCAAAATAATTTTTTTTGTCAATGTTGTGCGAATTACTAAATTTATTACGCACCGTTAAATATTATGTAACTTGATAAAATATGGAATATAAGTTGTGTTTCCTTTCACTAATCATTTATTTTGCTGATATCGATATTTCGGAAGTAACTTACTTCCTTCATCAGTGCTTCCTACTCACTAAATTAGTCGCAAGCAATGATGAAAGAAATAAGTTACTTCAAAAATATCGATATTTGCTAAAAAAATAAAAATGATTAGTGAAAGGAGACTCAACTTTTATTCCATAGTTTAAATATATCACTAAAAACAAATCTGATTATAAAAAACAAAACTTGATATGATTTTGAAAAAACAACGTTTTCATACTATTGCCAATAGACAAACCCCGATACTAGCAAAATAGAACAGGTATTGATATACGACTTTTTAATTTGTGTAGAATTTCTGAAGCATTAATTGATTTAATGTAAAACACAATAACTATTATCATACTATATTTAACTACTTAAAAGGAATATATATATATGTATATATTTATATCTTATATATAATACACAAGATGAACGACGTGGTGAGTAAAAAATCAAGAATAATTGAATAGTAACACCACAAAAATATTAAAATTTTAGCAAGTTCTTGGTGGTGAATACTTAAAGCATTTCAAATATTTACACCAAATAAATAACGGTTATTTCCAAGTTGAGCGACATCTAAACTCTAAAAGAAATTTCAATTACGGGCAATTTTTAAAAAGGTTTCATATTTATAATGTTTAGAATTAAACTGAAGGTGCATTCGTAACAAATTTTTTATATTAAATTTTAGAATGCAACCTAACATTATTCTTTTATCAAAATTATGAAGTATATTTCTATAATTTGAATAAAATTTTTTTTTTTTTAATTATGAATTTATGAAGAATAAAGTAAATAAATAAAAATAAAAATAAATAAATAAAATGCTGTCATTTTAAATAAACACAGAAAATTATAGAAAAAAGTACAAAACAAAAACACATACAAAAATTGAAAACAAAACAGAAAAACAAAAATCAGATCAAATTATAAGTAGTTATACTCTTCAAAAATGATATAATATGATGTTAGATGTTAGTTCATTTGCTTCTGCTATTATTAAAACAAATGTATGCAGTAAAACACGGCTATAGTCATTCGCTAAATTTCAGTAATATTTCTGACTATAACCGTTTTGTGACTATAGGCGCAGTCAAAAAAAAATTGCATCTTTATAAACAAAATTAAATTTAATAAAATATCTTTCGTATAATAATTTTAAACTTTATTTTATTCATAAATAGCAATTCCGTTATGCAATCACAAAATATACATATTTGTAATAAAGAACAGAAAAAGACAATATATAAATCAGTTTTTTATTAAAATAGTTCACTTTTGACTTATTTTTTTGTTTTATTGAAAAAATTGGCGTTATATTTTAATGTGACTATAAAAGACATAAATTGTATGAACTTATGAAGCTTATTACATTATTTCAAAAAAAATTTTGACTATAACAGAATTGTGACTACAAACGTTTTTGACTATAAACGAATTAAAGCACATCGATCTAGTACGTTGAGAGTAATGGGATTTGATTGTGTTAAGTTATATTGAAATTAGTATTAATTTCGTCATAAAGTATTAGTTATTATACATGAATTTCATTGTAAAGTATATACACATATTCAAGAATCAAGCGATTAAGAAAACAACTACAATTATACCAAAACAAATATTTCTTTTTATATAAAATCGTACCTGAAAGAACTGCTTCTGTGCAATTGGGATTCACTAGTATTACTTATATTTATTAGCAAAGCTTCTAATTTTGAGATGGAAAAGTAAGATAATTTTAAACATATATAAAAGTAAAGATTAGGGTCCATCATTTTATTTTGTATTACAAAATTTACCAACAGTCGATCGACATGATGTAGACCGACCACTAAACAAAACTTCTCGGTTTCACATTTTATTCAGTGCATGGATATTGCAAAAAAGTTTTCTCAATTTTTCCTTCAAATTAATTTCGAATTCAATTTGGTTTTAGCTTATCGAACTACGATATTACCAATTATGAAGGCGAAATTACTCTACAACAGATGTAGACATCTAAATTATTTATTAAATTTTATGTAATTGAGTATGCCAAGTCCCTAAGGAAGAGCAGTTAATAATTAAAAAACTACATCTATGATTTTTGGAATACTTGATTGGCATAATTGGTTCGATGTTGTATTTATTATGCACAACTGATATCCCTATAAGTGAAGATATGATGCTGGTTACATTTGCAGATAATACAAATCGCAGATTAACATTGAAAAAGCACATTCACAACAACTACAATCAGTGAAGAATAAAGTTTAAAAATATGCATCGGCTTATGAGACCTTTAACACAGAAATCACTTGAAATCAAGCTAAAGAAATGGTGGAAACAATCCTGACTCATTTCTGCATTATAATTTATAAGATAGTTTTGGAATACGAAGATGACAGTACGTTCCCAATTTAAGGAAAATAATTTGTTTATATATTTAATACCGTTCCCTTTTTTTTCTTCGAAAGGATTCTAATTTTATTTTATTTGTATCAAAATTTAATGATATTTTTTATTATATAATTTATATCACTTCCGATCATTGAATAGATCCAGAATAACTGCTTGAAATAGTTAAGAAAAGAACTCAAATGAATACTAAAGAGCAATATATAGGTACTTCTTTTTCGTCTTGTTTCACATTTTCAGTTTTAACATTTATTCTTATGTTCTTATATATTATTATAAATAATCTAAAATTAGAATCAATTTTGCTACTCTAAGGCCATAACATGTTTTTTTATTAAAGTTTCTTACAAATACGCCTAAACATTATAAAAATAGGCAACTAATTTAATAGCATAATTTATATAGTGGTTCTCCTGCGCAATTGCACACAATTGCACACAGTTGGTTTTCAACTACCTGAATTTGGTCGTGCACAGAAACGATTTTATATGAAATAAGTATTTGATTTAATTTTATTGTAGTTTTCTAATATATATAATAATATCTTGATTTTAGAACTCTCTAATTTATAACGAAATCAATAACTACTAATATTTTGTTTATATCTTACACTTAACGAATTGCGGAAAAAAGCTTGAGAGTAAAACATTAGCTTTAGAAATTTTGTGGTATGGCATCGCTCACATTGTCTTTGGATCTTTTTTTTCGGTAGAGATTTCTATATAGGAGTGACCTCTTTAGAACCTGTTTGTCATCTTAAAATTGCAGGTCCATGCTCTTGATGAACACTATTATTGATTTAATATCAATTTCATAATTAGGAGATGTGTACTCTTGAAAATATTTATACTATTTGTTTTTGGTTTGCATAAACTTGATGTTATGTAGTGCTAAACAAAACATAAATATATAATTACTAGAGACCACTATTTATTAATTATAATTCAAGTTAAAACCAAATATAACGTTTTTAACAGAACAGGGATTTAAATATACTGATATTTTTCGCTATCAATCAGTAAAAAGTCATGTTTTAATAAGAAGTAAGCTATGGTTTGGTATGGTTTGAAAAAACAAAATACTTCTTAATTACCATGCCCTTGCTACCTTTTCCTATATTAAATCAATATAATTTTTTTTATGAACTTATATAAGAATATTGTTGCATTTAGATAAATAATATTTTTTTCTTTTGTTATTTTTTGTAATGTTGACAGTAACTTAGGTAGTATTACCATTTCGTGCTTAATTTAAGTACGGTACTGTAATTTTTTACTAACAATTTTTTCGAGTATTTTTTTTTTGGAAAATTTAAAGGTGTACTAATAAATTAGTAACTTACTTACATACTTAATAAAATAATATTGCATTACGCAAAATTAAAAACTTTTGGAATTTATTGAAAAATTATTGGAACTTAATTTACACATTGGCAAAACAAAAAACCATGAATAGGTATAAAAATAAAAAACAATAATAATTTTGTTTACAACTTACTACGATACACATTACATTGTCTATACCTCCTACCTACATTTAATGATGGAAACGAAGCTCATATGCTACATATGCTATGCACTCTCTTGAAATTTGTATAAATAGGATGGTGCACAGGTGTAAATGTGGTCGTGTTGTGGTGATTTATTTTCTCTCATTTTCAAATGAGAATAGATTGAATAATTTTGAAGTGAAATGTTGACAACTAACTCTGTTATAATCTATGATTTTATGTGATTTACGATATAATTATCGTAATTAAAAATTTTTAATTTTAATTTTGAAAACGATATTGTGTGATATAAATAATTTCCAAGTTCTAATATATCTTGAGTAGCAGCCGAGACATATACTCTTATTCTTATCGACGATTCTTCATTTTGACACTACAAGAAAACTGTAATGTAATGATTGTAATCGACTATCGGTAGCATGAATCGCAATTGACAAAGAAAAAGCATTACCATTTGAAATTAATTTTTTTAATTTTATATGTTGAAAGTTAAATATTTTTAAATGTATACAAGTGAAGAAGGTATATAAGTAGTTTTAAAAAAAGTGAACTTTAATGAATTAATTATATTAATTTAAATTTAACCAAATAATTCTGAATACTATTATCTGCGTTCGTTTGTTACTGATTAATGTACGTGACCCAACATTATTTCAAAACTTAAAAACTGTTAATAACGTATTGTGCGAAACATATTGTGACGTCTGCCAACATTTCAATTTACTTGAAACGCCCTTACCGATGCATCACTCGCTGCTTCTGCATATCGAATTCATACATAATTTGCAATTATAATATTATCATATTTTCCATCACATCCACCACAGTTATAGGAAAAGTATAAAGATGCTATGATCGATGACATTTTATATCAGGCACGTAGTACAAATGCAAATTTTTAATTTAGATTTACAATACACTCCGTATGTATAATCAAGCATTGATTTACAATGAAGACATTTGTTAAATGATGGTATAAGGTATTGAATCAATTGTGGATACTATCATTCATTAAATTGTGAAATACAACGAGAAAAAAATACGATACTGATGCGTTGAATACATTTGTTCAACAAAACGAACTGCAAACATGAGTGAACAGCAAAACAAGTGTACGACACTATCATTGAAGTTGTTAATTATAAAACTGGTGGAATCTAATCCCCCTAAACACCAAGATCTACAGAAAAAACACACTTGATTTCCTTAATTTTGGCAACAATATGGTGACACAACAATCAAAAACACTGGTAATATCTTCCTCTGAAATTTGCGGCTACATTAGATGGTACAAGAACGACATATTCGCAATTTAAATTACCTTTGAATATCTATGCAAATAACAGAAACTCCAACATGTAATATTTCCAGATCATCTGGAAAGGCGAAGGTACTTCAGCAATGTGAGATTATTATTTGGGATGAATGCACAATGGCACATAAAAAATCATTAGAAACATTAGATCGCAAAAGATTTACGACACAACAATAACAACCTTTTGGAGGTCCTCTTATATTATTACCAGCTGATTTCAGACAAACTTTACCTGAACGCATTTTTAAAATCATCACATTTACAGAGATTTGTTAAGAAATTATCACTCAATGTGAACATGCGTCTACAACTACAAATTGATGCAGCTGCCCATTTATTTTCTAATGAGTTATTAGACATTGAAAATGGCAATATAACAATCGATAATACAACAGAATTAATAACATTGCCTTCAATTGCCGCACCGGGCCCCCTAGTTCGTAATTTATGTTAAGTCAACAATTTATTCAAGTCTATTTAAGCATATTGATTTACATTTTACATTTTAGTGCTTATACAAAAAACAAACTCAACCTACTGTTACCGTTCAAAACAATATATTTAATTCCAACCGATACACTAAAAAATGAATTAGTTAGTGGTTTTTAATACATATTATTTTACCTACCAACTACTTTCATTCAATATTTTCTTTCTCTTTTTAATTTCCAATAAATTTAACCCATTAATTTTAATATAATGACTTACCTACAGTTTACAATCATGATTTTGTTCTCTTAACCACATAATTTTTTTTTAACATTTTTTTATAAAATGTGGGAATTTTTTTTTTTAATTATTGAACGCCAGTACTTTGAAAATATTATGCCATCTCATCAATATTGACGTTTCACAAAAATTTTGTCTGCTATTGCAGACAAGTTTTTTTTAATTTTTATTTTTTCTACATAGGTATAATATGGGTAGGTACATGTGAATATTCATGTACATCATATGAATGTATATGGGATGAATGATACTTAGAACTTAGAATACAACTGAAAAAAAAAAAATTAAAAAGAATTAAAGCCAAAAAAAAAACAAAAACAAATTCATCAAAATTATAATTCCTAGTTTTATTTAATGCATTGTTCTTGGTTTTTAGGTCTTCTTTTATTTAATACCGAAAAACAACTGACTCTTCAAATCTTTTGTTAAATGAAGGGACCCTATACTGCATACCTTTAGTATAAATAAAAACGTATGAAATAAATGTATACATACATACTATACGTAACGTACTATATATTATACAAAAATAAAATAAAAAATGTTTTACCTTAACAAATTTCTCACAACAATAAGTACTGGATCTAAAGGTATGCATGTTCATATTATATTATTATACCTTTTGTTATTAGCCTGATAATTTTTAAGGATATCACTAAAGTCTAGCAATAGTTTTTTTTTCTATATATATATGTAGATATATATATTTTTTTGTCTTATTGTTTAATTTTTTTTTAGATTTTTAGGGTATCATAAAAATGACTTCAAGAAAAATTCGATGAGAACAAAAACAAATACATAAAGATATAAAATATATATAAAATAATAATAATAATAAGAAAAAGACAAACCCCTTGCGGTGAAAGAAAATAAATAAAATATTTTCTTATGGTCATTCAATGATTTATAATAGTATTAGCAGTAGTATATTTGAATTTTTTTTTTTTTATTATATGTTTCAAATGCACATTCATTATTTTAAATGCAGTTTTTTATGATTTAACGCAATGGTGCACTTCCTGTGAAAATTTTTATCAAAAATGCTATTAAATTATTGTTATAAGAATTTAGGGAATATTATTTTTAATTTAATAATTTTTTTATTTTTAATTGGATTTTTTAGTCTCAAAATTTTACTTCCTTATTAAATAAACACATCCTTATTTACTATTAAAATATTGTATTGCTATTAAATAAACTAGAAAATGATTTTATGTGAACAAACAACAAAAAGGTAAATAGAAATCAAAACAAAAATATAAAAAAATAAACTGACATTTGGGAAAAAAATGTAAATTGAAAAAATGCATTAAAATTTACAAGCAAAATTTTAAATATTTTTTGTTTTAAATATTTTACAAACATGAAAAAAACTACCCGAAATGCAATGAAAATTACAGGTTGTGTACCTTTAAATCTACCTTAGAATACGTTAGTTTTAAATTGAATTCAACTTTCACCCTAATAAACTTGAGTCAGTTCAAAAAAACGTTTCTTTTATTTGCATTGAGAAATCAATGTAAACAATTTTATATGTATACTAGATATGATAACAGTAATTATTAAGCACTATCCAAAATTAAATCTACTAATCCTCAACAATTAACTAATTTTAAAAATATGGTACTTTTTTGTTTATTAGGTATAGTTATTTGTCAGTATATTTTATAAATAGATTATTTTTTAATAGTTTATTGTATTTTATATTATTACTTAATTATTTAACTTGTTTTGGTAAGAAAAAAGATCTTAACAATATATTATGACTAGTGAATCCCCTGTGGAAGTGCACAGAAACAGTTCTTTCAAGTACGATTTTATATAAAAAATATTTGTTTTGGTATAATTGTAGTTGTTTTCTGAATCGCTTGATTCTTGAATATACTTTAGAATGAAATTCATGTATAATAACTAATAATTTATGACGAAATTAATACTAGTTTCAATATAACTTAATACAATAAAATTCCATTACTCTCGACGTTTTAGATAGATGTATTTTAATTCTCAAAAATATAGTCAAAACAATAGTTTGAATTTTTAATAACAGAATTTTTATGAAGCCTTTTTAAAAATTGTCTCTGATTGCTATTTATTTTAGAATTTTTAGAGTATAGATGTTTCTCAAATTGGAAATAATCGTAATTTTTTTGAAAAACTTGCTAAAATTTTAATATTTTTGTGGAGTAATTAATTTATTATTCAAATATTCTTGCTTTTTTACTCACGACATCCTTCATCCTGTGTAGTGTATATAAGATGTAGCTAAATATTTTAAAATTTTAATTTTACAAAATAAAACCCGTACATTTTTATTGTAAATAAGTATGTACAGTGTAAGTGTCACAATGGAAATGGTCCGAATATACAATACGAAAATATTAAATATAGAATACGAAACCCCGAAAAACGTTTCAACTTAAAAAATATCTTTTATTAATTATTGTAATAATAATAGTAATGATGAAGTATATTATTTAATTTGTAGTTTTCTCTAGTCGAAGATAAAGTATGGGATAAAAGTTATTTACAAAATTTCAAGATATTATTTTTAGTGTGTTAAGTGAAATTCTGGGTGTTGTTTATTCCCATTTTTCTGTTCCCATATTTTGGCTTTCAATTAAAAAAAAAGTTGAAGGATTTGGTACTACATACAATTGACCATATGAACAAATATTTCGTCATTAAGTATTATTCCAATTCTCTCAAAAGTTTGCCTTGCCTAAGCCTTGTTAATAGTGATAACTGATAACGTATGCTAGTCTTATAGAAAATTGAATATATTTAGATTAAATGGTAAGAATGGAAAATTTTTGGTGTAGTTCTTTCAGACACGATTTTATATAAAAAAAACATTTGTTTTGGTGTAATTGTAGTTGTTTTCTGAATCGCTTGATTCATGAATACTAATTTCATTATAACTTAACACAATAAAATCCCATTATTCTCAACGCAGTATTGATAAATTAGTGTTTTCGCATAATATATAAGTGGGTGTTAGGATTGCATTGTAGAATATATTCTGAAGCGTATGTATTTAAATAATTAATTCATCAGATTTGGTTCTTTATATAATCAAAAAGTCAATATTAATATTAAATCAGTATTAAAGACAACCATTAATTCAGACGGATTATGATAGCGTAGGATTATGTTATCCACTATTTTATATAATGGTAAAAGGATAATTTCGAGTTCGAATCCCGCTTATTCCATGAATGTACATGGCTTGTAAATAGCAAGCCGTTGAAGCAGTTTTAGGAGGTTAATCGTTCAGGGGTGGCATTGTGTAATTTGAAACGTCGTTTTGTTTCGACTATTTTCAAAAAGTGGCATTGCATAATTTTGTTTCGACCATTTTTATTTTGTTTCAATCTTTTCAAAATTGTTACGACATGTTTTGGTATTGCGTATGATACGACCAAATTTTGGCGATTAAAAAATTGTTGACGCTTTTAGGTAAATTTTAAAAAAAAATAATAAATTAATACATGATTTTTATTGGAATATTTATTTTAGAAACGCACAGAAATAAAAATTCCAATAAAATGAAAAATTAAGTAAATTTATAATGATTTTCTGTAAAGAAAAAAAATTTTCAGAATGAAAAAAAAAAAAAATTTTGGTATTATTATTAGCTTCTTTTACTTGTATCCAGTTGCAATTTCTTTTATTCCCATTTTTTTATTTTAATATTATTTTCTAGCAGTAATTGTTGAAACTTTAACGAAACAAATCAAAAATGGAATTATGTAAAGTGTTTCACTGTTTTTTCGCGCGTTTCAAAATAAATTAACGTTTCAAATTACGTAATGTCATCCAAATTTTGTTTCGACAACATTTTGTTTCGACCGAAATGTTTGAAACAAAGTTACAAAATGCCACCATAATCTCGAAATTTTAAATATAAACAATGTAATCTACAATAGTATTTTATTTATCCCATATTTTTTTACTTCTTTAGTAACCAAATTTATTTGTACTTTTGTATTACCCATGTACCACAGAGCGTTAACAATTAATTTTTAAATATTTGACAACCCCATGATTGAATGCTGTAAAATATACAATTGTATAGTTATACTTATATTTTTGGTTTGTTGGTATTTAAT
Organism: Argyra leucocephala; assembly: GCA_963942445.1. Lineage (NCBI taxonomy): Eukaryota > Metazoa > Arthropoda > Insecta > Diptera > Dolichopodidae > Argyra > Argyra leucocephala. Next base: position 68,197,428 of record OZ012680.1, read on the forward strand.
TTTAAATGTTTTCAGTATTCGTCACCGTTTTTGTATTATTTGTATTTTTGGTTTGTGGAATGTTTAACTATTTTAAATGTTTTAAGTATTCACCACCGTATATTTAGTATATTTTTCGCTTAAGGACTTGCCAAAATTTTAATATTTTTTGTGGTGTAATTTACTATTTAACTATTCTTGCTTTTATACTCATACGTTGTCGATCTTGTGTATTATATAAAGATTTTATACAATACTACCCATTCCAATAAAACTGGTGTATTTTATATGCAACACAGAACCGAACCCAGACTTTCTAAAGGCAAATTTTTACCAATTTATATAAATAATATTATATTAATTACTAATTAGTCATTAAAAAATGCAGTCATAATTTTATGTATATGTTTTTAAAGAAAGTTTCGAAAGAAATTTTCATCGAAACTCACATGTTAATTGTCCACATAATTAATTTATTTTAAATTATATGTAAGTATACTGAATTATTTAATAAAAATGCAAAAAACTATACACTGGTAGGTTTTATACTTATAAAATATTTTTACCTCGCCTTAAACAAATTAAAAAGCAAATTCTAATTTTTATACTGTAATGTTCTTTAAAACTGTAATCATTAATTAAAGATAATTTAATATTTAAAATGTAAATAGTATCTGAGAACGAAACTTTAATGTTAATGTTAATTTTTGTAAATACTAATTTTTTTTAATATTAATTTTGAGAAAAACTATGTAACGTGTGTGTTCAAATATGTTTGTACAACACGTGTAACATGCATTTCGGAAACAAAAAATTTGCTAGGAAAAATGAAAAAAGCTTTTCCCAATTGAATATTTAGGTAATAATATAGAAGATATTTGAAAGCGAAAACCAATTAGATATTTTATTGAGTACCTTAAGACATGTATTTGATTAACGAATCAAACTTAACATACGAATTATCCAAAATAAAACGTAAAAACCAAAAAGGGATGTTTCAGTCGAGTATATATATACATAAACTAAAGGTATCAAGTTATATAATAATAATAATTTGAAGTTTTCATTTTATAATAATTGAATAAGTAATAAATATATAAAACATATAAAGAAAATGTTGTATTTTTTTAAAAGAAGAAGTAAAACATTACTGTCTTAAAACATTAATTATGTATCCTCCTTACAGCTTTGTGTATAATCAATTAGTAAAATATAGTCTAAATTTCAAAACAATAATAGGTACCTAAGAACAACTTTGACATTCACCAATTTAATAGAAATGTGTTTTGTAATAATTCAATAAAATATCAGAATCGAATACACGTTACATTTACAAGCAAATTGATACATTTTATTTTTGTTTTAAATTCTTTTTCTTCTTCTTCTTTAATTACGCATTCAAAGCCTTTTTTTTTCAATATTATCCTAAGTCTTGTGTTGACGACGTCCAGCAATCATACCACCTTTTCGAAGATCTTCTTGATAGACGTTTGATGTTGATTTGGCTATTCATTACTATATATATTTATATTTTTACTGATTCGTTACCTTATTAAATCAACAACCGACACCTATCTATCACCACTGACTAACTATACTTTCCTAAACAGCACAATTAATTGAAGTTCTTATTGAATTGTAGTTTTAACAATTTGACTAAAATACCATTAATTGAACACACGAGAAAAAATAATTCTATTAAACATTGTTATTTCAATTGGGATTCAACTCAAGAACCTTTTCATTATTAATCAAATGAAATTATCACTACATTAATACAATCTTTCGTAATCCCAATTTTTATTATCTTAATATTATGAAAAATTTGGTTCACTGAACTGAAATCATCCTCTTCAAATATACAAAAAAAAATTCAAGAATATTAATTTATTACTTAGACTAGGTTAGATGATTCCGGGAGGGAACTAATTACACTATCATCAGGAACTCAGTCTTCTTAAAAAGGATACTTAATTTTTTATTTAAGTTATTGTCCAATGTAGTTACTCTCAACAAATTTTATAACATTCCACAAATTTAAGAATAATGAAAGAAAAAATTCAAACTTAAATCCATGCCCTGGCGGGAATGTGAACCTCTGGTTAAAAGTTAGGTAACATTACAAGTAAACCATGTAGGTCAGAAATTAATAGGATTAAATTTATTGATTTCTTATTTCTATTTAATAATAAGTAACATATTTTAAATAAGTGAATTTTAATTGGTTTTTATAACGGACAGATGGTTTTCCATATTACTATATAGGTAGTAGTGGTTGCCGACAGTACGCCGACACACTTAGACCGATGAGGTCCATTGTGATATTACAATATAAGTTATGAAACCAATCAAAGTTCAAAATAAGGAGCTGTCTCGGAAGTTTACAACAATATCACATGATGAGTTATAGTAGCGTTAACATCAATTACGTACAAAATCTAAAAAACCATTGAACTGCTAATGCGGTATTAAAAGATCTTAAAAATAAAAAATTAAAACAATTTTGTTTTAATTTTGTTATATTAAATAAAGACAACAGAAATATAGTTTTCAAAATATTCATTTTAAACACACAAAAAAAGTTCATAATTGCAAGCAAAGTAAAATTATTTATTGGGCAATAAGGACACAGTGGAAATACGAATAGTTATACAAAACATTAATTCAAATATTAAACTAATTAACTATTTGCAACAAGTAAAGTTCAGTTCGAAAGAAAAAGTCAAATATAATGATAAATTGTTTTAATATTAAAACGTATTCACTTCATCAGTCTTCTAGGTGATGGTGTACAAATTGATTAGTGATACATTAAAAATGTTTGATTTAGAGCCTACAAAACATGTAATAAAATTAAATGTTTTCTATTCTACAATAACAAAAATCTGTCTTATTAAATAAAAAATATTTTCAATTTAATTATCTTATTAAAGCAAGAACCTATATTTTTGAATTTATTATTATTATTTTTTATTGAACCCACAATAGTGATTTACAGACACTGGCTGCCAGGACTATCGGCTTCTCTTGAATTAACGCTATTAATGCTATTAAAGCTATATAAACATTTTTTTGTTAATTTTAAAACTACTATTTGGCTACCATCAGATTAGTACAGCAGTGTTAATGTAGGCATAAACACTGAATTAAAACATTTTTTTTGAAAAAAAAAATGAAAAAAAAACGTAAAGCGTACATGTATGAAAAACAAAAACAGAATACGTTATAGAACAAATTGAAAATTTTGCGGTTCAAATAATTTAAAACAATTTTTTTTACATTAGGTGCAACCTAATTAATATATATGTAATATTGATCTAAGTATATTAAAAAAAACCGGTTTGTCAAAAAAAAAAATTGTATTGAATACTTAAGACTTTAAATTTCAATGTCAATATGCTGGAAAAGTACAATTTCACGTAACTTCTTATAGAACAAACTAGCTTTTGTTCTGTAAGCTAATATATTTTTTAGTTTATCTACATAATAAACTAAAAAATATATTAGAAGAAAACAAATTGAAGTGATTTTCCAAGCCAATGATATAAAACTATATAATAATAAAAAATTATATTCCAATTCTTATTTTCAAAAGTTGAAAATTTTAAAAATTATCATTATTAAATATCAAAACCTTACTAAAAAAAAAACATGTATTTATATACATATATTCTGTTAGTATCCACTAACCAAATTGTGGAGGATTCTAATTTAAGTGGATTGATTTATAAGTAGATACATGTAATTGAATTAACAAAGCAACAAACCAAAAAATAATTTTAATCATAAAATATTTTAAATGACTTCTGTCAATAGCTACATATACGATGACCATTTAAACTGTATTTTGTTGAACTGTCCTATTTTTTATGTTCTAATTTTGTAACCTTATTTTCTAATTTTGTGTATAAATGTGATTTGTTTTTGCATCTTTATGGATTTGATCCTTTCCAATTTGAAATATAAAATGAAAATTCCACAAAATAAATATAAAAAAAAAAAAATTTAACCCCATAGTAGCACTATGCTCATATAAAATTATCAAGACCCAACACAACTTAAATTATAAAAATCAAATTTCAATAGAGTTAATTAGCTTGAATTCATTGGCAAAAAAAACGTATAGGAGTTAATTGTCCAGCACACATTTGCATACAAACGTAGCCTACACATTCAATATTTCAATGCCTAAGCTTTCAACTATTTTAAGATATTTGAAATTAAAATTGGTTGAACGCATTATCATTTAAAATTATTGAAAATTAAATCGTTTTTGTATAATATAGGTTGAGGAATAACACAAATAATAAATCGAATCGATGTAGATTTTTTTTCTATTAAACACTGATCTAACCTTCAAATTCCTTTAAAAAAATAGTATTGTACTATAGATACCCAAGTTAGAGAGAGAGAGAGAGAGAAAGAGTATTGAAAATTATTTAATATTCTTTAATTCTCTAAGGACTTAAAAATGTACATATATAAAAAAACAAATTTATATTTGTATATATATGCATTTTATTTTTTTAAACCTCATTTTTGTTTTATAACATTAATAATAATCATTCATTTCAATATATATATGTACACATATATATATCATTCTATATATAAATAAGTATAATAATATAACGTATAAAATATGTAAGTATAAATATGTAGATTAAAATATTACAATAGAAGAAATCAGCAATAAATCAAAATAATGAAAAGGAAAAACTTTTGGTTGTTTTTTTTTGTTTTTGTTAAAGCTGATTTGATCCCTTACCTATGTCTAAATGTCATATCCAATTAACATATAAATTTATATTTAAAAATTATTTCGAATATTATAAAACTAAACAAAAACTTTTTAATAAAATCGTTCTTTTTTTCTTATATTCTTTTTTTTTTGTTATATATAATAAACTTTATTTATTAATTTTTTTTTTATTTTTCTTTTTAAACTTTAAACTTTTATATTTAAATTACACTTTTTGAAAAATTTTTATATATATATTTTTGCTATTTTATTTATTGCACTATTTAGAAATTTCTTTGAAATTCTATTATTAAATTATTACACATAAATATGTATGTATCTAAGTTTTAAGTAATTCGTTTTTCATAAATTATTAACTTTAATTTTTTTTTCTTTTATTTTATATTATTTTATTAATTTTTTTTTTTTAATTATTTTATTTAATTTTTATTTTGTTAATAAAAAAAATTATTTGCAAATTTTCACATCTTTTCTGAAATATATTAATAGTAACATTTTAACATTCATATATTATAATATACATAATACCTATTAGATATAATATGTATATCTTTTATATATACCTTATATGTATTATTTACATAACTTAATCTATATATAAATATACATAATGTATTATTATATAGATAAAATTATATAGGTATGTATCCAGGCCAAAATAAAAAGAAAATAAATAAAAATTTTGGATGTTTTTACCCAAAAATATATATATAATATTTATATAATAATATAATATACCCGTAGATATTATTAATACATAATATATGGGTACAATATTCTCCTGTTTTGTATTATACATAAAAATTGTGTGTGAAATTTTCTATAATAAGTTATGAAAACTTATGTGGGTACACATAAACTTATAATAAATAAATATATATATATATATATATATATTTAATAATAGAATAATTTATATATTTAGAAATAAAAAAAAAAATTAGTCTAACTCAATATATGTATATATTTATATGTTTCAAAATTGTGAGCGCGGAGGGGTAAATAATTCGATTCGTTTTTTTTTATCAAAAGAGCTGAAAGCTAAACGTGTGCACGCGCGCGGGTGTGGTCCACACAAGAGAAAAAAAAATGTATTTTTTTTTTATTTTTTGATTTATAAAAGTAAAAAAGAATATTTTATTTTCTCGATTATATTTTCAATTATATTTTTAAATAATAAATTTTCCTTGCTTTTCAACTATACTAGCACTATCTTTTATTTATAATATAATAACATAGGTACACACAATATTTAAAAAAAAAAATGATTTTTCACTTTCATACCAACAATTTAATTATTGTTATTTCACTTTTTTAAAAATACTTAAGTTAAGTTTTAATAAAAAATTGTATTCTGGTAAAAAAAAAAAAAAAACAGAAAAACAAATGTTTCCACTCAGTTGTAACATTTGACATTTAAAAATTTTTATTATCCTGTCAATTTTTGTTTTTGTTGTTTCTTTTTTCCTTATACTATAATTATCTAGAATATAATATAATATATGGTATATAGATTATAATATAGAACTGCGTTTTTTTTTATTAATGTGTTAGGTATATCCTCTTCGTTTTTTTTTTTTTTTGCTTTTACTATTTTATATATTTTGTTATAGTAGATCAATCATTAAATTTATTTTAATATTATTAAATTATTTAATATAAGCTACATTAATATTGATTCATTTTTAAGTTTTTATAATTCATTTGATTTTAAATATAATTTTAATTTAATTGTTTTATTTTCATTACCTTTTTTTAAAAATGTTTTAATAAAATATTGATTTTAATATTAATTTTTAAGATTGTTAAAATATTTACCGTTTTTTAAAATCTTATTTTTTAATTTATTTGTTCTGTTCGCACCAAAGGATATTAATGTCCTTCAGATTTTATTTTTATGTATATTTCGTTTTCTATTTTGTGTTTTTTTTTGTTTTTTTTTTTTTTATTATGGTCCTATATGTGTAATGCACTATTTCTATTACTTTCGGGGAGAGATATTAAAAATATTTAGAATATATGTTTCTTCTTTCACAGATTTATTTTGTGTCCTTATTTTTTATTTATTACAATTTGTTATATTAAAAAAATATTCTAAAAAATCTTATAATATTCGTTACATTTTTATTATATTTTTTTTTTTGTGTTTTTGCTTATTTTGTATCTAGGACAAAATTTCTGTTTTTTGTTTCTTTTTTATGATTAAATATACAAAAGAACAGAAAAAAACAAGTCCTTTTTATTAAAAAATTGGAAATGGAAAACAAAAAAAAATTTGTATAGATATATATATATATAAAGTTTTATCAAATACGCACGTTTATAACACAACGACACAATACTGGGAACTGAAAACTAGAAAGAAATTTGTTACTATTTTTGTGAGGAGAAAAATATGTTAAAAAAAAAATAAGGATACTGACTAAATTATATTAATGCATATGTGTATACACACAAACACATACACAACAATATGGTTAGATTGTAAAATGAATTTTTTTTTTTGGAATATAATACAGTAAAATAATGTGAATTTCTCTGAATACTCTGAACTGAATTATTCTGGTTGTATTTACCTACATACACAATTGAAATTTTGTTAAAATTAGATTGTTTTTGGTTTTATTTTTTTTAATTGTGTATATGTGTGTACTATTTTTCAATACAATGTTATGTATATGTATGCATACCAATTATAAAAGTTGAGTTATAGGTATAACAAGCATGTGTATTTCAAAATTTTATAAAATAATAATCATACAGAATAATATTAGGTTTGGATCAAATTTTTTATATACTTTATAAGTTGTGTTTACAAGCCGCTAAATATTGTTAGTAATTAAATAAGTGACGGCTTGTATTGTTGAATACAATAATAATAGTTTTCATTGAAATATATTATAGGTAGCTAGAATAGATATGTATATATTATATATTATATATACCTTAAAAAGGAAGTATTATTTTATAATAATAATATGTACATAAAATGTATTATGCCTAAAAAGAATTCAACGACTTGAAATAGTGTCCAATCTATAGTACCTGATGAGGAGGGATAGGTAGAAGAAATTCAAAATTCGAGAATTATATTATTATGTGTACTATTTATTTGGAGTATTCAATATTATTAATTTATTTTAATTTTTTTTTGTTTCTTCTACCTTGCTCATCGACAGTTATAATTTTAGCCTATTTGACCAATTCGCCGAAAACATAAACTTTATTGTTAATATCAAATTAATTTGCAATCTATTGAAATCTATATGATATCAAAATGTTCATGAAAAGTTTTAATTATTTTAGCTAGATATAAGTATAGCTGGAAGGATATTTAGATGCATGGCATTAGTGAGCATGTTACTTATGTTATTAAGACAATAAATTCCATCTAGTATCAGATTTAAATTAGATTTATGTGAGCCGGCGGTAGTCTGTATTTTATGAAAATTTAGTTATTTGAGTCCCTTAGGATGCCTGATTTATTAATTATATACTTAGGGCGTTCTTCTGTTTTCTACTGGGTAACTTGTAACTGCAGACGCTGTACCCAAGTAGCGAGGTTTACAACGAAAGAGACCTTTGTATTTGTGGGTATTTTTTCACATGTTGTTTTTATGTCAGAGTTCTTTTAAATGAAATAAAATAAACGTCTGATTCGTTTCGTTGTCCACTAGTAGAGTGAACACCGCCTTAATTCCAAGACGTTTCTCTAAGGCACCGGGTCAAATGAGATACATAAAGTAGCATTAAATTATAGATTAAATTAAATTGTATTGCAACCAATACAATTACATTAGGTATTAAAGGGGGCTAAAATAAAAGATTTAATTACATGTAAATATCTTCTAAGATCTAAACTCTATATTATAGATCAAACAGAGCTGTTTTTAGTAGCTCTGAAGTGTTACGAAATTAAATTTTTGAAAATCATTTGGAATAAGAAGGAGTAAAATGTGTGAATGAAATTTAAAGAATATTGAAATTTGGATGAAAAAATTGTAGAAAAACCATATTGCAGGCCAGCCAGTAAATCTGATGCGTATAAGTTTTATTTTTGATTATAAAGCTACAATTTGAAACTTAAGAATTTGTAAAATTTTATCTTGTTGATTTGCCTCAAAAAATATTTTGCATAGTTGATTTCGACCAAGTAATCTATACCTTATTTTGGTATAAGGTTTCACATAAAGTATATTCATATATTATGGATCAGTAGATTAACATAAGGCAAATCATAACATAAGGTTTGTATCAAAAAGATTGTATCAAAATTATATTTACAGAATTGTGATTTTTTGAAAATTCCAATCTTGCACAATTCTGAGCTTAGAAAATTTTGAGTAACAAGATCTTACGTTAAGGAAGCTCCAAAATCTTATTCAGATTCCTTCATTAAAAAAAATCATTACGAACATGACAGACCGTTATAAGTCAAAAATTATATCAGAATTTTTGTAACTCATACCATTTGATTTTCTTTTTGTACTTCAAAGTCTTGATCTTACCAGACCGGTAAAAAATACTGCAATTTAAGAAAGTCTTTTGAAGTAGAAAATCAAATTATCGAATCAAGTGTAATAGATTTCTACAATCTTGGTAGTGCAATAGCACAAGATATTACATCTAAAATAAGGCGAAACAAGCTACAGGTGGAAACGTAACAAAAAGTCACAATAAAAATCTGATTACACTGTAATTACAATGTAAAATACTGAACTGTAAACTGAATGTAAAATAAATTAATGCGAAAAAATAAATTAAAATCATTCGAAAGAAGAATACTGAGAAAAATATTTGATCCCAAAATAAATTACGATGGTGAGTAAAATCAAGCGTGGAGGTAGAAACACTAAGTAATGGATAAAATTTCGTTAAATTTGTTAAGCCACAAAGACTAAGATGTGCAGGATAGAAAGAATATTAGACGCAATACCGTGGAATAATAAAGCAATAGGTAGGTATACCAAGATCAAGATGGCTGGAATCAAATTATTTATAATAGAACGTAACAATTCGACTAATTTTTGGTGGAGAACTGATTCCTTCAATTGGGTCTAATTCAGCTGGAGTAGTAAAATATAACACACTAGTAATGTCTGTTAGTAAAATATCGTAACTGAAATGTTATTACAATATAAAATTTTTAACATAATTGTTACAAAATATTCAATTTTATATACACTATTGGACAATAATTTAACCTTGAGGAACAACATGAAATTCAGTCAGAGACGAGTTTTAATTTGGCCAAATAAAATATATTGTGATTTACATTTTTTCATTAAAAAACAAATTTTTTTATATTACCCTACTTCCCCAGCTATCAAAGAAATCAAACAAAGTTTATAAATACCCACACATTCATAGCGAAGTTGGTTGAAATTCAATTGATTTATTCATTCAAAATTAATTTTATAAGCCACAACTTCATATCAAGTCCACTGCTTAAATTTAAAATTTTCTCATAACTTCGATATAAAAAAAAAAAAAAACAAAAACAAAAATTAAAAATAAAGTGAAAAATATTTTATCGATCAGCGGCTGACGACAGGTTACCACGGTTTGATATCGTTTGTTGTAATAGTATTGGTATTTTGATTTACTCCATATTTTCTTTCGCTCTCTTTTTTTTTTTTTTTTTTTTTGTTTATTTTTCTTTTTCTATCAATTATGTATTAAAATATTTTTCGCCAGTTTTTTGATTTCTTATTTTTATTTTAGATTAGACAATTTTATGAATAAATAAAAAGGCTCCATTAATATTATATAGGTAGGTATATATATATATATATATATATATAAATTTTGAAATGTAATTACTAATTATATAAACTAATTGGAATTTACTTATTGGGTTTTTGGGTTTCTATTTTTATTTTTTATTTTTTGTTTTGCTTTTCTTTAGGCCTATAAAACCGTGATATTCAAATTAGGATAATTTTACTAAATAGCTAAAATTTTAAATTAAAATTTTTACCCATAAATGTGAACTGTCAAACAATGCACAATGAAAAAAAAAAAAAAAAAAAAATTAAAATGAATATTTTTAATTCATATTATGTTTGTTTGTATACCTACATGTATAAGTATTATATTTTTTTTTTTATTAAATTATTCTAGGTTTATATTGGATGTATGCATGAATGTATCAGTGCATATACCAAGTCAGTCAAGAAAATCCAAGTTATATATTAACAGTAGTTATAATATAAAATAAGGAAAAGCATGGCATAATTCTGGGGATACCTCGAGCTTAATTCTATACTATTAGGAATATAATATAATATGTATGTAGAAATATTTTTGTATATGTATAGGTAAAAAAGCTAAAATAGTGTGTGTGTTTAGATGTTTGTTTTCAAGTCATACCCAATATGCATATTATATTATATGTACATATATGTGGAAACTAACGTTATTAATGCATATGTATTACAATATAGATTTTTTTTTTTATATAGATCAGAATGTGAATTAAACTATTTATGTATGTGTTAGTGTGGAAAAATATCCCTCAAAAATTTTTATAATTTTCCCACGGTCGATGTTTTCGTCATCACTATTGACTTTGTCGGCATTTTCCATTTTTGTTTTATTTCTTTGTTGTTTTTTTCGTTGTTGTTTTTGTTGTTTAAGCACAGAGTTGTTGCGGGTTACCTTTATTTATAACAAAGAAACATTGATATTTCCATTTGACTTATTTTAATGAAACGCTGTAGAAAAGTTGAAATTGGTGGTGTGTTTTTGTTTTTTTTTTCTCATATTACTGTTAACTAATTTTATAGTGGGTATTTTTATGCAGGTGTATTTATGTGAATATATACTTATAGGAAATTTATAACTATATTTGCATATATACATTTATCTACAATATAAAAATAAATATATTTGGGTGTATAAAAATACCTCTATTAATTTAAAGAAAACAAAAAAAAATATGTATTATTTGAAAAGCACTGAATTAAATTTTAAACTTAAATATGGTTGCAAAGGACCAAACTAGATGAAATTGAATTGAATTTTTTTTTTTAATACAATTTTCTTTATAGGAGGTACCTTATATATATGCCTATCACAAATGTTACAGTACTGAAAATCAAATTAAGAACATTCTTAAATAAAAAATAGACTTCTGAATGGATAAATTTTGAACAGAAAAATTGAAAACATGCAAAAATTAATTTGTTAAATAGTAAATAGATATATCTTTTAGATAGTTTTAGATACTCTCAACCTAAGAGCTTGATGAATTTTTTTTTTTTTTTGAGAAAATTAAATTATTTAGAAAATCAGTTTTCGACCCGACCATTAGATTGGTTTGAGAAATTAAAAAAATATTTTTATAATTATGTATTCGTCTTATATAGATACTTTTTTCAAATTGTATCTTTGAAAAAATAATTATTTTGGAATTAATGGAATTCTAAATTTGAAAGGAACTAAAATTGGTAGTTTTATCAAATGTAGTAAAAATTTTTTGTACTTTTGCAAAGAATCAAGACATGAAAAAATTTAAAGTGGTATGTTTTAAATCATTTTAATAGTTTGGAAAATAACAAAAAAACATTGTACATTTGTTATTATCATTCTGTATTATATTTTTTTGTGTAATATTCTTTTTGATTTTAAATTCCGTTATTGTTTTATTGGCAGTAGTCTGTATTATGATCTTTTCAGGGCTTAATACTTCTATCTACTTAATTCTTATTCATATACTTATTGCTACATTATTATTACTGTTATAATGTTTGTATTTGTGTTTTCATATCTATATTATTATAAATTAGTTTTTTACAGGATTAAATTATAGATTAAATTTATACAGGAACCATTCAGATCTAATTATGTGAACATTTTCATAAATCTGTGTAATAAAATTTCAAATGCATGAATTCAAAACAATTAAAATGCGATAACACACAAATTTTTGTTAGGGCTGTATTTGTTTTTTTATTTAGTAGAAATTTAAGCATAATCGAGTGAAAAATACAAATACGTATAGTAATGCATCCGTGCTGCGTTACAAATACGGAACACAAACTGCAATACATAGTACACACTATGCGTGAATATATTTTTTAAATGTTTTTCTCATTACATCGATGTTTATTTTGCAATACAGAGTACGAAAAGAGCTACCTTTTCGTCTTCTTGAAAAAGGAAAAACAAAGTTAAAAAAGTAGTATTAAAATAATATTTTTATAAGATTGTTATTAGAGTAAAATTTTAAATTTTAAATTTAAAATACATAATTGTTATACCTTAATAGTTATATGTAAAAAAAATTATTAGGAGACCAGACAGCTAATGCTAAGGTCCGAAAAAAAAAATTAAACATAATTAGATATTATCCTATGTATGTAATTTTATATAATAAATAAAGAAAAAAAAGTAAAAGAACGAAAATCTGATTAACTTTAACTAAATAGAAAAAGAAATGACAATGATATCGAGATTAAAGAATAGAAATTGACAACAACATTATTGTAATTAACATTTTTAAACTTTACTAATATTCGTCGCTCCTCGAAATTCGAAAAGTTTGATAAAACATTGTACCCAATTTCATTATGATTATTACTTCATTACTTCATTATTATAATTTCATTAATAATTTAATTCTTGGCTAAACTTAAATTATTTTCGCAATCAACTCCAAATGCTTTCATAAGAATTAGAATTAATACAACAATAAATCAAAATTTTTGCTGTAATAATTTTTCACCCTAACAAAAAATATTAAGTATATGCAATTCAAAAATATGTGAAGAAACCGATACTACTGATACAGAAGATTTAACAAATATTAGAATTTTTTTTTTAGTTTAACTACCTACATTTTCTTTTTAATTATGTTTTATGAATTTTTAATGTATTATAAAAGAATCTCTTCTTTTTAATTTATTTTTTGTTAAAATGGAATTGTTATTAACAAAATTAGCTTACTCTTATATATTTTTAATATTTTTAAATAAAGACTACTTTGGGCTATTTATTCTCAAAATTTATGTTACTCGTCTCAGTAAAAATCTGGCAGCCCTGCCTGTAACAGTAAATAAATTAATTTCCTTTTTTCCTTCTCATTATGTATAGTATGCTGAGTTGACACTTTAGCAGCTGATTTATGAGCTTAATGTCAACAGCTCCACCATCAAAAAATAAAAAAGCTCAAAAAAAGTTAAAAACATAATAATAAAGCTGTATATTACCATATGATTAATAGAACACATTAACATACATAGGTACTAAATATGGTACATTTTTGTAAAAAAAAAGCGAGCATTTCAACCATTATTTTACGGATCAGTATTTTTCTGAAACAATTATTGGAATAATTATTTCTGTTTCTTTTTTACCATTTTTTTCTTGAACAATAAATATACAAATTAAATATTATTATATTTTTTTCTTTATTTTGTTTTAAATAATACGTTTTATAATTCATGTATATCAAATACGTAATAGATAATTAAATTTAGTTTTATTGATCATAGCTTAGGTTTAAGCTGTCTGATCTAATTGTTTTTTTTTGTATATAATTCAATTTATGTTAAATAAGCTAACGTTGTTTTATTAAGAAAACGAAAAGGAAAACTATATAAAATTAATATAAAATTAATATAAAAATAAACAAAGACAAAAAAAAAAAAAAAACAAATTTGTAAAAAAATTTATAATTTCCAAGTTAAATAGTTTCATTTTTTCCTGTTTTTTTTTCCTTTTTTAATTAATACCTATAATTTTTTTACACCTGCTAACACAATGTTTTTTCCATAAAATTTTTCTCATAAATCATAATTATTACCACCACATTGATATAATCATCACATAGTTTATTACTCCCTATTGATTTTGATTTATTGGGTTTTGATTTTGTATATATATATTCTTATTTCATATGAAATCATTTTGATTTAAATTCAGTTTCCAAGTAGCTCTTAATTAAGGAAGTCGACATTTTGTACAAAGTTGACATTTAAAAAATCGACATTTTGTCCATGTCGACATTTGAAGAATCGATAAATTGTACAAATCGACATGTTTGACGTCAACATTTCTTAATCGATGTTTTGTGCATTGACATTTTAAAAATCGACATAACTTGTCATTATAATCCAAAATATATAGACCATTTATACATTCTATAAATCTATAAGGATCATTAAACAATTATTTTATCGATTTTTGAATTTTTATAGTTTGAATTTATAATCTCTTGAAATTCATTTAATTTGAATGCATTTTTTGAAGTTGTACCTATAATTGGTTCGATAGTGTACTCCATTTCTTAAATTGTACTAACTATATTATTATCAAACAAATATTTTTATTTGTCTATTTTTGTATAAAAACAAATACAATTAACAACAAATAGTTTAATTTATACGTCCAGTAAATCAATAACATTTAAGAGTTTATCATGAATGCTGCCAGTCAATTTATGTCAATAATCAAAATAAAATATATTAAATTTTTCATTATCACTGTCCTGTAACCCATATGGTCGAAGAAATGCGTAAATTTTTATTACTATATGATTATTTTGTTTCAATAAATCAATAAGCCCTGGAATGATACTGATTATCATTTCAAAAATAAAAAGAATATGACTATATGAAATTTCTTATCGACTAAATAAATTATCTGAATTGATCTATATTCCGAGCATAGCTGTTGACAGTGGGATGGATTGCACTAACTCAAATGACACAAATCTAGAAATATTACTTTGCATTTGCTTTCGTTATCGTTTTTAAATAGATTAAACATCCCAGAAATAATTATAATTACAGAAACGGGAAGTATTTGCAGGTATAGTCAAAAATTATATTAATAGTATTTGATCAAGATGGTTACAAAGTGTTTAAATTTCTCGGCTATTAAATTAACATGAATAGATAATATCGTGTACCTTCAAAATATAATTATAATAATTTTTTTTTGTTAAATCCTTGATCTCATTGACTCTTTAACACGTTTACGTAAACTAAAATAAAATTTTTCAAAATCATCGAATTTTGGAATAAAATTTTTAAAAAAATACAAATATTTTTTTAAATATGAAATCTGAAAGATGGAAAATAATACAGAAAAAAACCATCTCACATATATTCAGGTATTTGTTAACAAATGTCTAAGATGAATTATTCAGGTATTCCTAAAACTGAGAAAAATGTTAGGGAACACTTTGGTCTATAGAGATTTTTGAGACTTAAGACAGGAAATGGTTCTTGAATATTATTTGCAGAGTCTGGAAAAGTGTGGCCGATCAGAAACAACGCAGTGATTAAACGAATTAAGTGACACAAATACGCGTAAAAAACCTTGTGGTACACTCTTGGCCCTTAACTTTTGCATCCACGAGGAGTAATAAGATTGATGTTGATAAAATTTATTATTTGAAGGTTCAACACCAAACACAATTTTTTTCATTTCAAAATTATTCCTTCCTTCCCTGAATTGTTTTTTTTTGTTTGGCAACTATTTTTCCCATAATTATAATTTTACTAATGTCAATTTGCATAGATTTATCGGAAACTACCTTTTTATCTTAACTCATTTATTAATTTCGACAAAGTATCTTAAACATAATATATGTGTAGGTACAAATAAAGTTGTATATTTAGAAAGAAGAAACAAAAAATGGTAAACCTTTTTTTTATATATATATATTATATAATATGTAGGTCTAGTAGATGGAAAAGTTCAAGTAAATGATAAATTTCATAATTATGTAATAAAGTACAACTCTGAAAATAGATGACCTACCTATTTTAATAATATATATCTATATTATAATATCTCATAGATCCAATATAATTTTTTTTTTTTTTTTTTGTAGTAATTTGTTTTATTTATTTACTCTAAATAATAATAATTTGATAAATTGTATACAGGATTCATATTTGTTCATCACAATTATCTTTAAATATCTAAAGGATTATAATATACCCACACAAATTGGTTTAATTAATCAAAAGTTTAGGTCTACCATCTGTAAATAAATTCTAGAAGTACAATGTAATTTTTAAAAAAATTTTAAATCTTTGATGGAGAATTTAAGTTTTATCCTAGGATCCCAAATTTATAATTTATTTAATTTTATGTGTTTGTAATCCCTTAGGTATTCTCTTTAACATAGTTTCTTAAATAGCAAAGGCTTCATAAAGTGGATGATTCTATCCTATTTGTTGTCATTTGCACTATTTATGAATCGATTAGTAAGAAATTTTCATACCCCAGCTTTCTATCTTGTCCTTTGGATGTTTCGGTTGATTATTCTACTTAATATTATCTCTTTATACATCTATGCATTGTTGTTAATTTTAATTATAATAATTATATTCTGAATTGTATTTTTTATATTAATTATTTATTTGTATATTAATAAATGCATCCATATCAATGGAAGCTATCATTAGGTTTATAAGTGTTTTTTTTTTATTTAAATAATACACTTTTTTGTCAACGGTTTGGAAGGTGGTTAAAATTGTAAACAGTTGTGTGTTAATCAAGCGATTAAATATTATAAAATGGATCTGATTAGTGAGTGAATACATAGGTTCAATATATATAAACTAGAGACCCCTATTTATTAATTATAATTCAAGTTAAAACCAAATTTAACGTTTATAACAAAAAAGGCATTTAAATAGACTGGCATTGATTTTTCAATATCAACCAGTAAACAGTCACGTTTTAATAAGAAGCTATGGTTCGGTAGAGTTTGACGTACCAATTCGAGTTTGCATAAAAAAATACCGCTTACGATTTGAAAATCTCGATGTCGATCGATCTCGATTTCAATTCTTTGATATAATATGAATCAAAAACAAAAAAAAAGAATATACACTGCAAAAACAAAAGTAAAATAAAATTATTTTTTTGTTTTTTTCATATTCATAAAAAAAGTTCAATCGTTGCTTAACCCTTTCGCGGACACTGATTTGTACAGACGTCAGAAGATATTGCAAATGAAGTTACGACGAAGCTGCTTTTGATTGAACAGACACTGATTTATTCGAAGATAATGGGATTTATTCTGGTCGTGATCCAAATTTTGAACCATCTGAAATGAACCCAAATTCTAGTAGCTCAGATGAGGGTAAAATAGAACCTTGCGATACTACTGAAAAAATAAATGATGAAAATTTTTCTGAAATTGAAAATGAAGGTTCTGATGGAAATGAAAATGATAACTGGGAGACCGATACTGAAAGTATTCCAGAATTTAATTTTTATAAGACTAAGTCTGGAATAAAAATGGATATTGATTCTAATGCTACACTATTCGATACATTTTCTTTTGGACTCCAGAAATGCAACATTTAGAAGTAGCAACAATTTTTTGATAACATTAACACATGAAAAAAGATTATGTTAAAACTTTGGTACGAAGACTATATAGAAGTAGCCGTTTTAAAACATATAAAGAAACCAATATAGAAGAATTTTATTTTTTAGATTGAATAATTTTGAGGTGAAATGTTGACAACTAACTCTATTATAATGTATGAATAACATACCAGTATTCTTTGAAGCTACTTCCTCTTGATGTATACATAATCAAGACATGTTTGATAACAAACTGTTTGCCACAATTCTATAAAACTTAATATACTTAAGTCATCACTAAGCTTTAAACACAAATTAATTATATATTTTGAAATATCACATAGATAATATCGAACTATATAGAATTCTATATCAACGCCAAAAAAATAAGTTTTCTAAAATATTAGTAATCCTGATAACTATATAGGAAATCAAATAGCTTTGAATAACTTTATTTGAAGCTATTATGTGGCGCAATAAGCTACATTGTGGTGTAACAACCGTATGAATGAATTAATTCTAAATTCATTTAATTTATTTTCATCAGTAATTGTCCTTGTCCAAGTTTTCACTGCTATACATTAAGATCAGCTGTATTATGGTCCTATACATTCTAAGTTTAAATATCGTGTTTAAAATTTTAGATTTGAACAAAACATTTTTGTGAGTAGAAACATTTTTGTGCTGCTTGAATTTTATTATTAACTGTACAATATTGTCATGCATGACATTTTCCAGCAATTCATCAAACAACCCGTGTCATTCAAGTAACCCGTGAATTTAAAATAGAAACGGGAGTACGACAAAGAAATGCCTATATCGGATTATTACATTACGCCATAGGAAAATTAGAAAAGAAAGGCAGTATATTCAATATTACAACCTAAATAGTAGTATTATGCGGATGAAATAGTAATCATTGCAAAAAATTATAGATATATCGCTGAAGTATTTGTACAACTCGAAACCGAGACCAAAAAGTAGGCTTAAAAATCAACGAAGACAAAACAAAATATCTAAAAATGTCAAGAAATGAACAAATAAGAAGTAATGAGAATATAGCAATCCGAGAGTAGAACTTTAAAGGAGTTACAAACTTTACATACCTCGGAGCAAGAATAAAAAGTGATAATAGTATGCAATGCTGTATTCATAATAGAATTCAGGCCGAAAATAGATGCTACTATGCAAACAGAAAGTTGCTTCCGTCAAAACTAATATCACGAGAGGCCAAAATGACGATATATAAAACTCTCATACGACCCATAGCGACGGCAAGGTATGTCGTCATACGACCCAGGGGCGGGTATAGACTGTGAACGTGGCCGAGGAGAATAGCCTACGCATATTTGAAAGAAAAATTCTCCGAAAAATACTCGGTCCAAACAAATTACAGAATGGAGAATATGTAATCAGAAGCAACAGCGAGCTCAATAGTATGATCGATAATGAGGACATTGTACGGTTTGCAAAGGCCCAAAGACTAAGATGGGCTGGTCACGTAAGTCGAATGCACGAAAGTCGAAAGCAAGCAGTGCTACTGAATAAAAATCTCGATAGTAGCCGTGGTAGAGAAAAACCAAGAAGCAGATAGGCAGACAACGTGAAAAACGAAGCTCAAACCCTACAAATCCCAAATTGAAGACAAGTAGCACAAGATCGACCTTTTTGGAGGAGCATAATGATGAAGGCCAAAGCTCACCCAGAACTGTAGCGCTATAAGATGATGATGATGAATTCGTTAAAAGATGTGGCTATTCATCTTCAATATTGTCAGTATAAGCGCTTATTATGGATAATCTTATGTATCCTCCTATGTCTAAATCTTGTATTGTCTGGTGAAACATTAAATTGAAAATTGTTTTTAATCACCTTGTTTGACTCCGGTTTTTATTTCGAATTCATTCGTTATTTTATTATACACTATCTACTATCTTGCACTTGGTGTGTCAGCATAATTAAATTTGTCAATTTTCGTGTAATTTCCATCCTATAAAAGATAATTTCGGCCAGGCCAGATCACAATAAGAATTGAGTTGAATGTAGTAAAACATTTATATAGTAAAGAATTTATCTTTTAGAGAGTATAATAATTTTAAAGCATATTTTTAAAAATAGAAATAAAATAATTTATTTAATTATTTATAAGTATTTATAAAACACAGAATGTGTTAATGTATATTGACCTAAAACTACGTAATGAATTACCAACTTATTTAAAAAATGAAAAAAATTTTTAAAACATTTATAAAAAAATCTGAATAAGTATATTAAAGTATTTTTTTAGTTTTACAATTTACAGAGAGAAAATATAGAGATCCAGCTAGAGTATATAATATAATATAGTATATATATATATACATATATTATATTAAAGAAAATAATGTGCTAAAACAATACAATGACTTATATATTAATATACAGTAAGAATTTACTAAACAAATGAATAAATAACAACAACAACAATAATGACTGCGACATTTTATATTGAAAATTAATTGATTAATTCAAATTTGTACAACACAACTATAACCATCCACAATTATTATTAAATAACAATTGGTAACTCTAATTAAACATATTACGTAGGTACCTAAATTTAAATACTAAAATAATTAAAAAGGTTTTTTATACATCCATGTAACTTTTTTTTTGTTCTTGTTTAATGAATACACCTGTAAATAATTTTCGTATTAAATAATACAACATAAAAATAAAAGTAAAATAAAAAAGAAAAGAAAACAATACAACTCTTATTCAACTTTTTAACACCTGAATTGAAAATTTAATATTCTTGTTGTTGTTGTGTTGATGTTGTTGTTTGTGTTGTTGTTTGTTTGTTTCGTTAAGGTACCCAGTTATAGTACGTATGTTAATCATAATTTAATAGGAGGTCAGTTGATTCTTCAAATATATATATATATATATCGCCATATACACATACACGTAGATGTGTGCCATAACATTATAAAGTTCCTTAAACATAATAAAAAAAGAAAAATTCTCATTGTTTTTTATTGAAAAAAGGCCTTCATAAAATTAGAATGTTCTGACCAAGAAAAATTATTATATATATATATGGTAATAGGTGAAGAAAATGCTATAGTGGCGTTATACACTAATAATTCAGTGATCAAATTTAGTGAGAGTAATCAAATTGTGAGAGAGTGAAAATAAATGAGAGCAATAAGAAAAAAAGAGATGACAGAAGAAAATGTTTTGTATTTATTTTTGACATTTCTCTCAAAAAAAAAAACGGTACCTTCTTTCTATTCGTACCAACCACATCATCATTGCTTAAAAATCTTTTTCGGGTATATTGTATAAATTTACAAGCAAATACAAATCTAGAAGTGTAAACAAAAAAGAAGAATATCATACATAATATAAAAATATATACATATTTATGTATACATAATAAATATATACATATATATATATATATTATATACTCCAGCTGGATTTCTATATTTTCTCTCTGTGACTTGTAAAACTCAAAATAATTTATAATATGGTTTGTTTCAATACTATATTTATTTTTGATTACTACATTATTTTCTTAATGTATTTATAAATGAAAAATTATCCTTAAAATAGGCTACCCTAAAAATAAAAACAAAAGAAAAAATTAACAAAAAAAAAAAAAGTTACGAGGATTTGAAAATGAAATATGCTTTTCCATATTGTAAAATTGTTATAAAATTCCAAAGAAAATTTTATTTTATAAAATCGGCTTCATTTTATTCTATATTATAATAATATAATAACATTTCAAGGACTTTATTTGGAATTATTATAAGAACACAAAAAACAAAAATATATAGCTACAAAAGAAAAGCAAAAAAGCTAAAATAAAAAGAAATAAAAAATTTAAAATCAAAATGTTATAGCTACTAGAGTATAACAAATTTACTTACACTGAATTTATTTTACACATTTGTACATATTTTCCGTATCTTTAAAATAGAAAATACTTTTATTTTTTTTTTATTATGTTTTTTTTTTTTACTTGAACCTATAAAATACATAGGTAGGTATATATATATATTTTTTTTTTTATTATTCTATCCATATTGTAAAACGATCTATCCATATTGAGATTGATACTTAATTTAATAGAGTTTTAGTGTTACCATTATTATAAAGCTTAAACTTTATTAAATGAAAAGAAATTTCGTTACCCCATATATTCGCAAAATATAAGATCAAATATTGTATTAATATAAATACATATATATGAAGTATATAATAATAATAAAAATAATAGTACTAAAAAAACAAAACCTAGAATCGAATCCTTTAAAAAAGTGAGTTTAAACAAAACATTGTATTTCTATTGGGATTAAAATTCTGGATTTTTTTCAGAATTTCTATTATATGAAATTGAGACGAGGGGAGCAAACATAGAACGTCATTTAATCCCATCATCTTAAACTTATTGACTTACATTCACTATCTGATATTTTTTTATCCATCAGATTACTTTGGGATAAAATGCAACCCACTGAAATTTCAAATTGAAAGACCTAATTGGAAATAGTTTTAAGGACCGTTGAAATATTCCACACACCATACACAGAATATGGCAGATTTGAGTCAATTACTAGAATGCTTCGTAAAGTCAATACGAAGACTGTCTTGTTTGACAGTCACGTAAGCATTAAAGCTAATTAAATTAGTAAAGCTAATTAACTAAATAATTTTATTTATTTTTTCTTGTTAATTTTTTATTATTATTTTTCTTTAATTTTTTTTTATTTTTAATTTTACAATTAGTATAATTCAGTTTTTTAATATATTTTAATTTTTGTAATTTAGTAACCGTACCTGCATTTTAGATACTCTAATAACATAATTTTTTTTTTATTTTAACTTCTAACGGTGTCGGGTTGTACCAACCCTACCTATTGATCATATAAATACATATTGCAGAAAAATATATAACCAGCTTTTGTCTCTAATAGACTTAGATGTGGTTGGTCTAAGCATTGAATCTGACAGTAAACAAACAAAAAAAAAAGTTTTTATTTTAATAAATAATGGGAAAAACTATGAAGTTGTTCGAACCGAAGCCATGTATTATCGAATGGACAAAACTATTTTAATGCTAAATAAGAGTAATTCGCAGTGTCTCAAGAAGTGTGTGACTTATCAAAGGTTTTTGACTAGGGCGAAGCAAACAAAGTCGACTTTAACAAATCCAAAACTCAAAGCTGTCTAAGTTATGCAAATCCTTATGCCATTGTAATTTATTGTCTGATTTTAAGATGAGGCCTTACAATGACTGAAATTATTTTTTCGCATTGAGAGTAATAATATAAAAACATGTCTTGGAATGACCATATTTTCGATATTGAGAAAAGCAACGCCAAATGTTTAGGTTTTTTAAGCCGTTGTATGGCATATTTTTCATTTAAACATCTATTTCTATAGTTATAAAGCCTAGATACAAATCAAGATGGGATATAATTTGCATCTATAGAGGAGCGCATTAAAGATTGCTCATAGAATATATAAATGTGTCATATGTAAATGAGTCATATGTAAATGTGTCAACCAAAGAGGTACACTATTATACCACATAATCTTGTTTCTTTCCGTGCATCCTACTTGTTGAAAATAATGAGATTTTTTTTTTAAACGAGCTTTCTAGTCTAAAAGAGTTTAAAAGAGAGAAAAAATCTAGTTTAAAAGAGATTTTTTTTTAAACAGGCTTTGTTAGGTTAGACATGGCCTGTTGGCCACCTAAGTGAGTATCTTTATTAAAATTTAAAAAACTTAAAAAAACGTATTTATTTTTTCGTTTTGTAAATTGGGATATTTTTCTTTTAATTTTCAAGTTGTGATTTTTATTTAGGGATGCCGGGATTATAAAAATAATTTGTACATATGGTATTAATGCGAATTTACTTTATAATAGATGTACTCTTTCACATTTAAACTATTTGATTCTGTTAAAAATTCAAAAAAGAAAATAATTGTATGTGATTGTATATGCCAAATCTCTAAGTAAAAGAATTTATGACTAGCATCCCATAGTATTGGCTTAATAAAAAATCTTCTACTATCCAACTTCGCAAAAGAATGTCATGATGTACAACACTCTTTTTTAATTTTACATCATATAAGAAGTTAGTTGTAAGTTGCAAGTTAAGTATGTAATTTTTTTGCAATATCTTGTATTAATTGTCATTTCTATACACTTTAAAAGACTCATCTTATCTAGTCTTAAGTATACTAACATTAAGAAATGAATAAATAAGATGCGGTTGAATGCGGGTCGTAGATCAAGATTTTGTAAAATTAAAGTTTTTTTTGTATAAGTCAGATTAATGCTTAGAGCATTAATCGTCTTTATTACTAGACAAAACCTTGCTACAATTTATCCTCCATTTTCAACAATTAATTTTTTTTCCAAGCGTTCAAATCTTTAACATTGATTTATTATAATATTTAACCCATACGTCAAACCAACTTCTAGTCTTTTTGTTCATATTGGCGAAATGTCATTATTATAATTTTAGAGGTAGATAAATAAAAATTAAATTTTATTTCAAAGCTACAGATTTTTATTCTGAAATTGGAAAAACTGGCAATACTTGCACATATATATATATATTTTTTTTAATAATGTAGAGACCAGAAAAATAAAGCAAAAAAATTTTCCACCAAAAAAAAAAAAACGTAACAAAACAGAAAACCCCCCACTCCCCAAATAAATATGAAAATCAACATCAAAAACAGTCAAACACAAAAAAAATTTCATGCTCATTGCTTAGTATCCTTAATATAAAAAAATTTACCACTACATAAATAATATTTTGCAAGGTCTATCAACATATAGAAATAAACAATAAAAACCGAATCAGAAAAATATCCTCGTTTCCATCATATGGGCATCTACTATTCCAATCTAACACTAAAAATGTCGAATTTGTTCTTTTTTCAATTTTAAAGGACGAGTCGGCGCAATACAATCGTTTCATTGGTTTCTTATTTTGTGTTTTTTTTTTCTATTTTTCTTGTGTTGATACATTGTGAGCTCACAATACAAATATGAAATATGAATTTCAAAATTAAAAAATAAATAGAAAAATTATACATGTATCTTTATATGTATTTTTATAGAATATATATGTACACATATAACTTTGTTGTTTTTTATTACTTATTTGAAATCAGGATTTTGTTTGGTTACCCTTAAGTATGTATGAGTTTAAATTTATGTTTGAGTGTGTTTGTATAGGAAAAATTTATTATAAATCTAAATGTAGTAATACTTATATATATTTTTTGGCCTTTTAAGCCGTTGACTTTATGTATGAACATGTTGAAAAGATTGTGAAAATTGTTTCTATTCTTCAGATTTACTCTCTTCAAATTTGTATATATGCATTTGTATAATGCATTTTGTATATATAATTGTCTCTCTCTATCTCTCTCACTCTTTCTCTCTCTCTATCTATCTCTTAAATTCTCAGGAAAATTATATAAATAAAATAACACATTTAAGTAGAAAATATATTTGTATAGGAATAGGTATAAATAGAAGTTATTAAAGTTTGGATAGATGGATACAAATTTTTTTTTTAGCTAGGTAACTTAATGTATTTGTTTCTTTTTTCTTTCTGTTTTTGTTATTTTTTATACAGAATATTCCAAAAATTTGTCTTGACCATAGAAATTTTTTTTTAATTGATGTCTGCTCTATTGCCAGCTATTTTAATGGAGTTTTCTCTTTCACACGCGCGCACAAACACCAAAATATTGATGTTGTTGCTGCTGCTGTTGGCTGCTGCTTCTTGTATTTTGTTGTGTTTGCTGGTACGGTAGTTATATATTTGTTTGGATACATTTATACCCAAATATCATAGATAGATAGTTTTTGTGTCAGCTTTTAAAAGCAATTTTTATTCTATCTTTTATTTTATTCTTACTTTAGTTTCTAGACGATATCATCATAAAGTAAGGCCATTTATAAGTCACAAAAAAAAAAATTTTTCTATATTTATATAGTGTTTCTAAGAAGAAATAAACTTAGAAGAAAAAAAACAAAAAAAAAAAGAAAGAACGCTGTCAGTAAATTTTTATACCATTATTTGTGTCAAATCGACGTCTTTTCTTTTTTTTGTATTTGTTTTTCTCTTGTAGATTTTATGTCTTTACTTGTTTTTAAGCAATTGAACTATTGATTGAACATCATAACAAAACAAAAAACAAAAAAACCGAAACCAAAAGAAAATAAATAAATTTAAAAGAAAAACAAATATATAGGTGATAGTAGGAGTCGAATAAACAAAAACAAAAAAAAAACAAACAAAAAACTAAAAAAAGGATATTTTCAAAATGATGGCACTGATGGTTTTTATTACCATTTAACAATTTTCTGCTATCATAGCTTTTTGTATATACTCGTATAACATGATTGTATATCTAAGGAAAGAAATACATGTATTTCGTGATTTCTGATTTAATCGATAAATCGAATTTTCAGGAATTTTTAGGATTTTTTTTTTATTTTTTACACTAAAGCAATTGTTGTTATTATTATTAATACTACTGTTATATTTTTTTTTGTTCCTATGTATTATCTAAATGAAGTGCTGAAAATAAGTCTCACGATTTATTATTATTACGTTATGAAATAATAAAAAAAAAAAAAAAATAGTAAAGAACAACTTATTATAACCACATTGCAGCAGTATTATAGCGTGCAAATATCATGGTGCGTTTTTTGTTCATTTTTTCTTGTTTTCATTTTTTTATTTTTGTTTTTTGAATTCTATAAGGGTTTTAAAATAAATAGTAAAATAATAGCAGAAAGAAAAAAATAATAATAAATTTTGTTTTAATTTTAAGTTTAGGTAAAAAATCGTATTTTATAATACTTTGGTATGTAACAGTGCACTGCATGCATCCATTCATATTGTGAATACTTATGAATATACTTACATTTAACAATATACAAATAAGAAATAAGTGAGAATATCAATGATACTCATTCTGTATCTACTTTTGTATTGTATTGTATTCTTTGCTAAAATGAATTATACTACTTTCAAATATAGGTAGTGAATAGAGAAAATGTATTGAGTATATCGAATGTGTTGAATATTTTTTATTTACTGAGCTTTTGAATAATAATTTAGTTTGTTTTCGGTTCCAAAAATTATCTATATCTTCTAGGTG
Source organism: Argyra leucocephala (assembly GCA_963942445.1). NCBI lineage: Eukaryota > Metazoa > Arthropoda > Insecta > Diptera > Dolichopodidae > Argyra > Argyra leucocephala. The sequence continues at coordinate 68,224,696 of OZ012680.1, forward strand.
GTCGCTGGTGGAAAGTGCCATACTATGTACACACAAGAAATGAATACAAGTTATGAAGTTTTTACGTTAAGCGTTTTTTTTCATGATCCTAGAATAATCCTGAGTAGATTGGTTCTGCTGCTACACCTGAAAAAAGCAGATCCAAAATAGCAGAACAACTCATCCAAGAGAGTCATAATAGTGTTAGAAAAAGAAGACATACTAATAAGAGCAAAGTAAATTTGACTTACCCCTAAATACAGTCTAAGGATATAATAATAAGACCACACCTACCTATTACTGTAACGTTGGGAATTATATTTAAAAATTTATTAAAAAAAAAATAATAATATTATGAATAATAAAAATATAATTAGTTAACCCTCAACCTGTGCTATTTCATTGAAAAATAAACAACTAACGAGCTTCAAAAAGGTCATATTGCTACCTGGACAATAAAAATAAATACTGAAAAAGTCTGCAAGTAGTAGACCAAATACGGGTATCTGTAAAATTAAAACGAAATTATTTTAACAATTTTATACAAAAATTTTCGAAAAAAAATGCAAACGATAAAAAGCAAGTTTTTATAAAAACTAGTTAGTTTTAAATAATTTAATTTTTAGTGTATTTTGTATGGCGTTATAGTAAATCCTTTTCATGTACAAGAGTTTATATTTTTTTCGCTACCAAGCTTTAAGTGGAATATCTAATTATATAATATTATATAATTTATATATTTATTATTATTCAATTAATTATATTTTATTAAAAATTTAATTTATTATAAATTATTAATTTTATTATATTATTATTTAATTTTATTTTATAACTTCTTTTTTCACAAAATCTATAATATAATAATTAACGATAATCCTTAATAATAAATTTTAAATTTATATTATATTTAATTATATACAAAATATTTAGTTAAAAAAATATTATTAAATTATTCTGTATTTGCCTATTTGATAAATTAAAAATATCTTGTGAATGCACAGAAAATACACAAGTTCAGAAAAATGCATTTTTATCGACAATATAAAAATTACGAACCAAAAATGTGTAAGATATTTGGGAGTGAATTTAACACATAATATAAACTGGAAAAAAAATATTTCCATTCAATTACAAAAAGCTAGGAAAGTCTTTTGGGCCTCCAATAATTTGTTCTATGCAAAAGGAATAAATAACAAAGTAAAAATCATAATGTACCAAGCATATTGATAAGACCTATTCTTACATATGCTTGCCCAATATGATAAAATATAAGTCCATCTGTATGGAGTTATTGAGAAAGTGTGAGAGAAAGTGTATAAGGCACAAGCAAATTCAGAAACCGGAAACCGAATACAAACACTATATATCGAACAAAACGCTCTATGAGGTTAGCAAGATAAAAAATCGACCAATTCATAATTAATCTAATAAGAAAACATTATTCCAGGGTAGAGTCGGTGACAGAAAACAGTCTGATTGCTCACTCAATATATCCAGACGAGAGGTACATTGAGAAGACAATGAGCTCCGGCTATATACCTCCAGAAGGATGAATTTACCTGGATAAAAATAAATATATTCAAAATGAAGACAAATTGCCCATAATATACCATATATTTAGGAGAGCTACAGACAAAAAAATAGAAGAACAACCAAATCTAAAGTTCGAAGATAATAGTGAAATATTTAGATACGATAGGTATTGTAACGAATTGAGAATTAACATTGATAAATATTGGTGGAAAGAATAGAAGAACAGAAAAATGAGTTAAAACAGCAAAACATAGTATATAAGAATAATTAGGATAAATATAAGGTAAATTCGGGTAGTTATAAGCTAGATATAATTAGCTGGTAGGTTAGAATAAGAGTCAGAGTCAATATAAGATAGATTAGGATAGTTGTAAGCTAGATATAATTAGCCGGTAGGTTAGAGTAAGTAGTGTAGGTTTTAAAACTAGAGTAAGTAGTGTAGGTTTTAAAATTGGTTTTTTGATCAAAAACATTTTTCTTTTCCAATTGAATAATGAAAAGAAAAAAAATGTATAAAGTACGAAGGAATAAAATAATAATAGATAGCTGACAGCTTATTAAAGAAAAATAATCTTAGAGTACCTTTCTTAGTAGGTCATTAAGGATAAAAACAAGAAATAGAATAATTTGGTTTACATTACATTACACATTTAAAAAAAAACCCTGCATGTTTATATGAATTATCATAGATGATATAATTAATCCTAACACTAAAAACTTAATACTATATTTTCAATTTTAAGTTCTATCTTTTTCTTCAAATGATTCTATCCGATGCGAATGTGATACTGTCATTTGTCAACTATGTTCTTCTATACCCTACTCCTCTCTTATCTGGTGCATTTAATTTTATAATTATTAAAGAAAAACTTGGTAAAATAATAAGATTTTGTTTGCTATTTTTATTGTACTTGACAGTATAGGACTTTGCAAATTGCAATAGCTGTTTAATCTACTGCTCTTCAATTTTTTTTATATTATCAGGTGCCGCTTTTCCAACCTATAGCGAAAAAACGAATTTTAAATTCCAAGAAATTTGAACATGTGTTTTGTCACATTGTTAGATTCCATTTTTCTACCACTCTACCGATTAGATTACAGAGAGATAAATAATAAGATTGAAGATCAAAATATTTTAATTTAAGTTAAATCAAATTATTCTTTTATTCTTCATAACTATTTTTGCAAATTTGCAAATTTTATAATAAAAATACGGTAGCGTTTTAGAATCAATCTTATATTGCCTCCTCTACGATTCTTTAAACTCTCTAATGTAACCTCCTAATGTATTTGATATAGGTTGAATTCTGTATAATCTATACTTATAAAAGGGAAAGTTTGTTTGTTTGTTTGTTTGTTTATAGAGTTCTGAAATTTTGCACAGTTATTCATGGTCAAATAAGGTACCGGACGCGGTACTTTACAAAGCCATCAGATGACAGGTTCGGGTTGCTGCCCTACAACTCCTAGCAAGACTCAGGAATATTTTAAAACCATGTGTGTAACTGGTATGAAAATTTACATTTAGATTCTCTTTCACAAAAAAAGAAATACGACTGTTACCGATTTCGAAAATTTGGACTGGTTCGGGTTGCTGCCGTACAACTCTTAGCACGTACGTCTCAGGACTATTTCAAAAACCAATTGTGTTACAGGCATGAAAATTTACACTTACATACTATATCAGGAATGTTTCAAAAAAAGATTGTGTTACAGACTTAAAATTTATTCATAGGTACTCTATGGAAAATAAACAAACATATGTATTTTCCTGAAAAAGTATTTTCGAATTTAGGAATCAGTAAAAAATTTTTACACGACTATGTGAAGTGGCTATGTGAATTAGCCTAAAAAATGTGACGATTCGTTTTATTAATCAGAAAATGCTGCAGAGTGTTCCTGGCGGTCCATGTGTAGAAATCGATAGATACAGTTATCGATGAAAATGAAGTTGTTGTTCCTCACCAATTGGAATTAAAAGTAGTAGCTTCAATATTGCTTCTACGAAACTTGAAGAAGCCAAAACTACGGTACTCGATTAAGAATGAGAACTTGGCATCCTCATTTCAATTAAGTACAAATTCCAATTGATTGTGGAATAGGCGAGCATATCTTTATTTCAAGAATACCGCAACAGCAAGGAACGTATTTGCTTATACTTCATCAGTAAAGACCACCGAAATATTGTTTACAAAGAAATAATTTTAATATAAGTATAGTTTAAGTTGTAGGATTGTTGATTTTGTTATCGTAGTGAAAAAAAATATTAGAATTTTTTTGATAAACCAATTTTTTTCAATTCGATTCATAAATCAAACTTCATTGAAATAAATTCGATACATTTTGTGGTGGACCCGGACAACGTCGGGTAACTGTGCTAGTATTATTATATTTTATATTAAATACTTTTTTCAATAAAATTAAAATATGAATAAATCTTGATTTTAAAAAGTTTCTGATTGAGAAAAAAACTTTAATCACTTGTAAGCTTCGGAAATTAATTTCTTCTTTCCTCTTTTTTGTTGGTGATCGTGGTAATTTAATATGTTCACCATGTCAATGTTATGCTCGCCTTTGGATTAACGATTCTATACCTTTCTTGCTGCTTAAACCATTCCTTTTTTATCTTCAGTGCCATGCATGCCACATGCAGTACCTCGCGTTCCAGCTTTTGGTAATATTACAGACCAGCATTTAGATCGTTGCATATCCAATTATTTGTCAATCAATGTCATCAATCAAGGTCAATCAATCGACGTACACCACATTGTATAAAACTTCATTATTTTATGTATTAAACATCCATTTTGAATTTAATATATTTTCATTAGTGAGAGGAAATAGCAACTACACACCATTTAGCTCGATTTTATTTATTTTAAAATATTTAACAGACTGTACTGAAAAATGTCATTATATTTCATTAACAATTTTGTCAAAAGAATTTTGCCTCTTGACAGGCTCACTTGAAAGAAAGATATCAGACAAACGCTGACTAATATGTTACATAAGCTATTAGAAATCTATTCAGGCTCTATGTCCGGAAATTGAAGTGAGAAAATTTAACAAATTGCTTATTCTGTGCAGAAAGAAGTTTCAAATGCTCATGGTTATATCCTGACAGTGTATATCATAATAATTTTCGCTAAATCAATATTATAAAAATTTAATTACTTCAGGATTTAATTCGACTGACTTTTCATAGTTTATACTATCAATGTTAAACAATTTTTAATTCAATTTTAAGAACTCTTTCGAAATCGATTTATACCAGGAATACGAAATTATATAACAGCCACGACTACATGCAGGACAGTACAGTTAATAAAGTAAGTAAAGTAAACTTATTTTTCATAATTAATTAATTAGTCAATTACTCAACTTCTAGGTAATTTACCTAACAAAATAATAACTAAATAACCACTTCAGTGCAGTGCATTGCCGATTCCGTAAAATATAACACTACAAATTTAAAACTTGAACTGGAAATAAAAAAATGTTTCAGTTAATATACCTAAATACATTAAATATTTATCTAATGTTATTTTTTAAAGGATTCACCTGGATATCATAAGACCAAAATTGGGTGTAATGAAACTTGTATTAAACATTTTTTTAATTTTTCAAATAAAAAGGTTTAAATAGACCACCAAGGATGCATTGTCAAAAAAAAAAATATTGTTTAAATATAACAGTGAAAATAGTCGAATATTTTCCTTTTAATTTTACTGATATGCTTATCATACAGATACGCGTATTTCGTCTACTACTTGCAGACTTCTTCAGTGTTTTGTACTCGAGTCGAGTACAAAACACTGAAGAAGTCTGCAAGTAGTAGACGAAATACGCGTATCTGTATGATAAGCATATCAGTAAAATTAAAAGGAAAATATTCGACTATTTTCACTGTTATACCAAAATTTTACTCTAACGCTGGAAAACAAGTTTTTATAAAAACAAAAAATTGTTTAAATGTATCGGCGCCGTTAATTTTTTTCTTAATATGCGTGTAGTTTTAACTGTACCGAAACAACACAACTTTTAGACAATTTGATGAATGAACTCAACTAGGGATATTAAATTTTTTTTTTGTTTATGTTTGTTTCTATTTTTTTCCCACTACTATTATTTATTTAGGGATTTCGAGAAATAAATATCAACACATTTTATTACATAAAAACTAGTTTTAAAAATTTATTCTTTTTATTAAAATTCATCATTTTTTTACTTTTTTTTTTTTTAAATAAAATACGATATAAATTCAACAGTTGAAGTATTTTGAAAACAAAATTATTGTAATAAGGGCCTTTAATTGTAGACAAATTAAATATTTTTTTCAATAAAATAAAAAATTGTAATCCAGATTGTCTGAAGATAATGCGGAATTTGAGAATAGAACGAGATTTTGATTCAAAAATTTGTATTAATCCTGAATATATTATGGCATCAGGATTTATATTAATGATTATCTAAAATTCTTATATTACCTGGAGTTTTTGTGTAGCAATCAAATTATTAGAATTTGAATTATTATATTAGAAAAATATTGTTTTTTTTTTCTTTACCCATGATCGGTTATATTATGTCAGATCACTCACCCATCAGGGACTGTTGCTTTACCCTATATGAATATTATTATTTGATGTTTATGTATTTGAAAACAAAAATAGGAAAAGTACCTATATAGGTATTTACAAAATATCAACACAAGTTTTTTTTAATTTTTTGTAATAAAAGAACAATGAATAAATGAAATTGTTCTTGTAGTAAATTAAAAATAAAAATTTAATACAAATCAAGAACTCCATCGATTGAAGAGTTAAACTATTTATTTATTATATACTTAATACAAACATATTACAATATAAAAGTAGATTATTTACAAATTTTATTGTAGATCTTAATATAAAAATTGGCAATAATTATAAATTTAGTTATAGTTTATTATAAAAGTATATTAGAAAATTCCAAATTTATAGTAGGTAACTATCAGATATTTTGTTTTTATCTTTATTCTGTACAACTATCTTAACCATTAACAAAGTAATTGACCACAGTATTTGAGAGTAATTAACATGTATTTAAGGAAAAAGTTCAAGGACTCTTAGCCTAAATTCAATTTTGATATTTATCGAGGCTCAAGTGAATCTGTGTTTTAAATCCAGTGGTCTGAAACCTTTCAGTTTACGCTCGCTTGATACTTCGTTATTGGATAATTTAGGGGCAAATTAATTTGAGTGAATCTCTAAGCGATATGAATAGTTTTTAACTTTCTCAAAGAATTCAAAGATATATGTGTATGGGACAAAATTACATGAGACAACATTTCATATGGACAAAATTACATTTTACACTTATATTACAATTATAAGACCATAGTAAAATATAAGTAATAAAATAATGTTTTATTACATACTTACTACATGTTATTACTTCAATTATTAATCACCAATTTATTATAAATTAAATTTTTATCAAATAATATAAAATGTGGAACAAATTGTCAAAATCTTTAGTTGAATAATAAGTTCCTACTTAAAATGGGATTTTTGTTTTAGATTTTTCAGAAATAAAATAATTAGTAGGTATTCTTTAAGAAAATATGTATGTACCTTCATTACAAAACAAAATAATTTTAAAATCTTTATAAAAAGTTAAATATGTAATTTTTTTAAATATGAAATTTTGTTCATATGAAATTTTGTCTTATGTAATTTAATCATCTAACTATATAAAACTCTGATATAATCCATGGTGACCTACGCATGCGAGGTATGGACAATAAATGTAGTCGACTACTACCGAAAATATATTATGTGAGTGTAGCTTTTAACAGCCTTCTTAAGGTGCTAAATTGTAGCTTTTAATAGCCTTCTTAAGGTAAAAAACAGATAGTGTCAATGTTATGACAACGAGTTTGTGTCATTTACATATGTAAATTTAATTTTAGAACTGTTTATAATTTCATCTGACATTTCATATGTTTTTTGAATTTGTTGTTTGTGTATTAAGGTTATTTGTTGGTGCTTTTTGAAAATTGTCTTATTATTAAAATTGTGCCTTTAATTTGCGTCTTTAAAAAATAGAATCAAATAAAAAAAGGTTTTGCAGGGAAAATAAAAATTTTCCTTTATTAAATAAAGTTTTATTTATTTATTTCATCATATTGTAATTCATTGATGATCAAATTAGAAATTTTTTTACCGGAATATCTTTTTAAAAGCCTTTCTCTACTCCATAATCTTCTTGGCTTTTTTTCTTTTCATTTCTTTTTTTTATCGTTAGGATTATTAAAGAGCAGCACAGAATCAAACCATCTTCCCAATTCATTTTAAATTTATTCATAAAAAAATTATTAACTCTAAAAAAACAGATATCATGTCAGTCAAATGTGAACACGAAATAGAAAAAACATATGTAAAAATTTACATATGTGGTTTTCTTCTGTTTTTTATTCAGCCGTGTCAGATGTAAAATATATATAGTCTGAAGACACCTTAAATTGAGTTTACACATTAACATAAACATATTATTAACAGGTTCATATTTACCATAATTTTTACGATGAAATACTGGACGAAAGATATTTTCGGACTTAAAACAGTGTCTGTTATTAGTATATGCAACTAAATCATATCTCTAACATGAGAGGAATCAATTTCATTACTTTAAACTTTAATAATAAATATGATATCAGCAATCTCCCTTCTGTATTCTAATAATTTAAGATCCAATAATTTTATGTCCTTCATTATAGGGTTGATGAGTATCAAAACAATACACCTAATGAGTATCAAAATTTTTGTATAGCTTCAATTCTTTTGATATGATTAAGGTAATGAGGCGACCAGACTTGACTGACATATTAAAAACTAGATTGAACAGAGGAAGTAAAATGTGATTGTTTAAGTGAGAGTTTAAGTCTTGTTGGAGAAGGGATATGTCGCTTGCTGATGTAATTTTTTTTTTCTATAAATTTTCATATCAATTTCATATCAAATTTCAAAATTTTATTATGTTTGATGACGGAAATAATAAAGAGAAGCGGACCTAGATGAGTACCTTGTGTAACGAAAATAGCAAAGAGAAGTGAACCATGCGACTGTGGGACACCAGACTTACCTGTGGCTGTGCCACAAAAACATTGTACTTTCTAGTAACTAAGTAAAAAATTATCTAACTTAATAAAGAAGGAGACTATTCCATGATTTGTAATTTTATACTAGTTGTGGAATATGGAATTATATATTATATAAACAGACTTACCCCTGTTCTGAACCCACCTTCCGTACATTCTATGAAACTGGAGCAGCATTCTACTATTTTGATTACTGTATATCTTTTTTGTACAACTGGTTAGGGGTTAATACATTTGAAGAATTTCAATAAAATTTAAAAAAATTGTCATAGATAAAAAAGTTTTGGTTTGCGTGAATATCAACACACAAAAATCTTCATAGGTCGAATATTTTATACAAAGTATTACTTAAATTTAATAAGAATTTTCTATCAAAAATAATGTTTCTATTTTTTTGATTGAAAAACACTTTAATAATCAACCTTAAATTGTTGTTTTTTTTTTTAATTTTGATTTCCATAAGATTTTTTTTTTTCTAATTTATATTTTTTCCAATATCATATTTTTTTTTTCTATATAAATGTATGTAGTTCTATCTCCTTTCTCTATTATTCTATATTTGAATATTTTTCTTTCGTTTCAAGTTTTTTTGTGTTTTTGTGGAAATTAGAATCAAATAGATTGAGATTCCGATACAGTGAAAGATCAAAGACTGTGTGTGCTACCAAAAGAATTATAATCGAAATTTATTTAATACTCTTTTCAAATATTTTCTTTTTCTTGATACCAATTGGTTTTCTATGTCAATCTTTTTTTCTTCTTCTCTTTATTTTTGTTTATGACATTTCGGCTCCATAAAATTTTAAATCATTCAATATTATTTTATCATCATCATCATCAATATCAACATTATCATCATCATCATCAATACAGTTTCATTTGAAAAATATATTGTCACTAGAGTTGTATATTATGTGTATACTATGTGTGTTTGTGTGTGTGCGTGGAAACCTACATGTACCAGAAGGAAATCAATAATTGATTGAAATTTGCAATTCTTCTGATACAGTCTTTGATCTGATCCCATCAGTTAAAATTATTCTTTTCCTGTTTTCTCAAAAACAAAAAAAAAAAACAGTAAGAAAAAAATATAATTTTTTTTTTCTTTTTTTAATTTCACCTACAGGATATAAAATCAAAAATAAAAATAAAAACACAAATAAAAATAAAAAACACCCTTGTACGAGAAGATGTGTACAAAAACAAAAAACGTGTCACTCTGAAAATGTTGTCTTACTGGATTCTTTAATGATTGAAGTATGGAGTAAAAGAGAAAGATGATATTAAAAACAACTAAGACTATAGGTATTGATGATAGTCCTAAAAAAAAAAAGTAAAACAAAAATAAAAACGTAAGCCAGTTAGTTTTTTTTTTGCAATAGGAAAATACCAAAATAGAAAAAAATTATATTGGAAAACTGCAAAGCAGCATTGAAAATTATTCTGAAAACAATAATTATTATTTTGTGTTTTGTCTTATTCACCACCCTCTCATTCTACCAATGTCACTATTTCTACCAATTAAATCGACTTACTTTTTGTTTTTAAATAAAATCTGTATTCTATGAATAGAAGTTATCAAATACTATCATTTTCATCAGTTCAGTTCATTCACACTTCATGATCATGATTGTCAGAAAAAAATTTTCATCAGAATTTTAAAAGAAAATACTTCAGTATTCACTAAAATAGTCCTAAACGTAATGTTGTAATATCATTTTAATGGTTTTAATCAAGTCCTTTTGTTTTTTTCATTGTTTCAAGAAAATAAATTTAAAAAGGGTATTCTTAAATTGAAATATTAATATAACACGTTCTATATATAAGCAAAAATATTAGAACTCAATTTATTAAATTCAATCACCGAAGACTTAGCACACAGATCAAAGATGAAACGGGAAAGGTGGGTCTTCTTATAAGCGAGAAAGAGAGATTAATTATATACTATGAAGAGTTATTACAACATCGTACCGGCCATAAGAGTAAATATGTTGGCTCATATAACTTTAAGGTATTTTACAGTAGTTTGTCTATCTTTGGATTAACATCAGCTGCAAGAATTGATGCTGAAATAAGACGAAGAATTATTATCCTTGCAAACTGCTACTACTCATTTTGTCTAAGCAACTGAATAGATCCTATATTGAAATACTAAATCACAACTGTACAAAACGTTCATACTTGCTGTCTACGCTTCAGAACCATATATTAGTACCGGATGAGTAAGCGTTTTCTACGGTTGTGATTTAGTATTTCAACATGTATAGGAACTTTGAATCTAGGTTTTTAGAAAATTTACTAAAAGCAAGTGATCACGCATTTTCGAAAGAAAAATGCTTTATCGAATATAAATTAATACAAGGTTATACGAAAAAATAGATTGTAGAAATAAAGAAGTAACTTTGTTTTGCTTACAAGAGCTCGAATCTATATTTATTAGCAAAAAACAAGTAGAAAAATTTATTCTGATATGCATTTCGCTTTTTCGGAACATTTGGAACAGATAACAATTACTTTAGAATATTCTGGAAATAACTTAGTGAACATTAATATGAATTTCCTTATTATAGCAACTGTACAGGATATCCAAAACAAGATTAGCACAGCACACAAAATATCAATACTCCAGCAATATGATTCAAAATTTAAATGTGATTTAAAATAAAACTATAGCATGTACAGTTAAAACGTGATTGCAATGTAATAATACAATCACTTCCACAACCAAAAATTATAAGTCTTCAGTAATAAATGTCAATATTCTAGTCAAACACAATAAGCAACAAGAACCTCGGACTAACCGGTCAAGAACTCGTATCGAAACAAATTAGAATGAGGAAATGAAGATGAAACACTCAGAAAGCCGTCCAAAAGCATCGCCCTAATATGCCAGAATTGAACAAGAAAATCAGGTCGTCCAAAGAACACCTGGTGGTGTACCATAAAATAAGAGCTAAAAAAAGTTAATATAACGTGGGAACAAGCGATTTAACTTGACAAATTATCTTTTTTATAACTAATTCTAGAAAGTTTTTAATTGAACTTTATAATCTCTAGTCACTGTAATTTGCAAAATTAAAGGTCTTTTTGAATTGAGTAAAAATTTAAAAAAAAAATCTAAACGTCAATTATGATTAGAATTCAAATTCCTTTGGTTCTACCTTACAATAGAAGGAAACTTGTAAAAGCCTTAAATATTTTTTATTTGTTTTTTTTTTTTTGTTAACAGACTTTTCCTGTTTCAAAACAATTTGTTTTAAATTGCTTAAACATGCTTGAATCGTACACGGAATTTTTAATAGTTTTCCATAAAAAAAATATACATTTTTTTCTGTTTGTTTGTTTTTATTTTTATTGTTTTTTTGTTTTTGTTTTTTCGTAATTCGTAAGGATTTAAGAAGTTTGCTGCTTGTTATCCTGCACCTGATGTTCTTTAATTTTTAATATGGTCTACTATATTATGTTTAATATGCAATTGAATATCTTTTTATATTCGTATACATATATATATATATATATAGTAGTATATACAGTGAATAGTATATGTAAATATTAGTAAAATAGGTCATGGATCGAGGGAAATTGTTATATTGCTTAATATGAAATATAAAAAGGTTGTTAAATTTAACGTAAAAATATTGACACCTTCAATTTTCGGTATAATGGTCATAAAAAAAAAATTTTTTTTACATAAAATCATGTACATTTTTATATTTAGCGTTTATACTTAGCATACATAGGTTTTTTAAGGTAAACTCGAATAACAATGTTCACCAGTGAAATTCAAAGGAATATACGGTTCCGATTCTTCATTACTGAACATTCCATCATAATCAACAAATTTTCTTGCATCTCAAAATAAAAAATTATTGTAAAAAGTGTGCAGCTGTACCCGAGCTACATAATTCAATATCGAATATCGACAAAAGATCTAACACTGAATTCTGAATAAATTATTTTATAAAATAATTATTACGTTAAAAGCTCGTATTATCCTTAATACATTATTTATACTCTATTCATACATCCATTTCGTACATTAATACACTCTATATGAGCGGTTACGCTCCATTTAAGAAAAACATAAACATATGATCAAAAGAAAATATGAACATATCTATGCAGGATCGACCTCAGTACAAACATTGTTCGATTAATTTAGTTTAGTGGTTATGTGCTCCGATTACTAGTCGGAAAGTCTTTGATATTAACTGCACAATTTAGTATTAACGTAAACCATGATATACAGGATATAATAATACTAAAGTACTCTTAACATATTGCATGTTCCGTACTCAATTTTCGAAAACATATTTTACAATAGAAAACAAACCAGCAGAAAACAAAAAACAAAATCAAAAACCATAAAACCTATCTTTTTTTATGGTTTTATTTGCTCGACTGTCAGAGATTGTATATATTGAAATCAAAGCTATATTAGATGCTATTGAAGCTAGATTTTAAATATATAAATTCTTTAGAAGGCACAAACCATGATTTCGTGGATTTATACGAAGTCGTCTGACATTTTTGATTTGGCCGATGTCCCCTAATAAATAAGTATTTTTTTTAAATTACAATATACAATATGCTGTACAAACCAATGTATCAATTTTTTAATTTATTAATCGAATTTTTATTTTTATCAAATATTAAAAATTATTAGTGAACGGAAACCTAGCAACAATTAAATTATTTAATGTATCAATATTTGAAAACATTTTAAACAGATTTTCAAGTTCATAACGAAAATATATATTCTGTCAAAATTTTGTTAGAAACAATTTGTAAATATAGGTTATTTGTATATCCCGAGTGTTGCATCATCGCATTATTCTTTGGGCAGTTGAATAGGTTATACCGAAAAAAGTTTAATTTAACATTTAAGATATACTAGAATACGTGATAGGACTAAAACTTAAAAAAATTATCACCAATATTCTCTTAAGCCCAACGCGTGTGATCGTGTGAAAATATCGCTGAAGCGATAGTAGTTTTGTATTCTGTGAAAGATAGGCAATTATAATTTTAATTTGGCGAGAGGGCAAATGCCAAAACTATTGCGTGAGTAAAGACTTTTCATCGGACGCGATAGCCATTTTTCATATATTTAAAAATTTTAAATGATATCCTATTGCGCCAAATTATTTTGTGTTTTTTGATAAAAGTTATTATGTAATCAGTTTTGTGAAATGATCAAATCTTCTTGGCTTGGATTTCAATATCTGGATATCAAAATGATCAAATCTTCTTGGCCTGGTTATTTATTAAAGTCTACTGTTACAAACAAATGAAAATTAAATCAGACCATATTGCGAATTTATATTATTAAAATCTAAGGACCTTTCCATTTATCAAGCCTATACCATATATATATATTTTAAATAAATGTTAAGCAAAACAAATGCTGTATCTCAAAAACTAATAATACTGTTTATAATTTAATTTTACTCAAAAATATAATCTCCTAATAATTTATAGATAAATTTATTATCTAAACTTTAAATCAGTTTAATTATTGACAATGACTGCAAAAATTTTATGTCCCTATAAAAATTGATTCAATATAAAAATAGAACAAAAAAATAAAATTATCTCATAAATTTTTGGTTCCAATTTGTATAATATCCTTAATATGTATATCAAAAAAAAGTACAAAAAAAAAAAAAAAACAAAAAATATTGAAACTTCCTTCAATCAAAATATCTTACATCGGCTTTTAAAGCTTTCATTGCTTGGATATCATATGTCAACAACTGACATTTTCTTAACCTTTTTCTAACACTTAAGTCATTTCTTTCAATAAGATTTTAACAAGGGTTATTGTAAATTCAACCAAAAATAAAAATTATTTTCTTTGCAATGAACTCCAATTAGAAAAAAGAAAAAGCATAAAAATATTTTAGTTAATTCTTAGAAGATTATTTACTTTAATAATGCGGTGATGGTGTTAAGAAAAGGAAAAATATAAGATGGAAGTTGTCATATCTAAGAAAGTAAATATATATGTTATAGAATAGATAAAATACCATAGTAATTTATAGATACAATAATTTGTTTTGTTATTCAAGATTTCGATTAAATTCAAATCGGTTTTTTTTTAAAAATAAAAATCGAAAATAATGTATTTAGGGCGTTTCCAGACCTCTCGCACTTCCACATGATACTTGCACTTCACACTTGCACTTTCCGAAAATACGAATTTGTCGCACTAAATTTTTATCCGACTTTAAAAATTTATGACAAGATCTACTATATTTTTAGGAGTGGAATCAGAATTATCTTAATATATATCGTCGACTTAGTGCTTATTTCGAACAAACGCCATTTTTAAATTTTTGTTTTAAATATGTTTTCTAGTGTTTATGAGGCTGATCTTTCAGAATTTCTTATCGGATATGTTCTATCTCCAATAAGTTTTGAGATATGTTATGTCAGTTTTCGTACAAATCCACCTTTTTTAAATCTTATTATTGTTCCTTCGGATTTGTCGCCACCATATAATTTTCTAAAACTTATGACGGACTATTCTAATGGAAATGTCTGAACATATATTATACATTGTTTTTTTACTTATATACTTATATATTGTGCTAAACCTATTTAATATATTCGAACAAATGACAAACCATATAAGTTCTTATTTCGGACATATACTATCACATATTAGCTAATTGTAAGCATGGAGGTGTCTAAAAATGAAATATGTTATTGTAATTTAATTTCGTATATCTCCATTTAACGACCGTGAATTTCATCATATATCTTGTCCAAACATGTTCAATTCTATACTTATAACCTATACATAAATCGCTATAAAAGGACTTGGTGTGTTGGATAGGTATACAAATAAAAAAAATTTCCCCTCCCCAGTGCTATACAATTGATTGTTCTACAAAACATTTCCTATAATATGCCGAAGTTTTACTTTTCAAAAATCGAACACCTTCTATGTCATAGAAGAGACAAGAGATGAGAATGAGGCTGTTCCAGCGCTTTGGCATAAAAATTTTTTATTTTACGTTCAAATTTAATTAGAAATTTTCTAAGTATCTAACTAAACTAAACATAAAATATAAAAACAAAAAATAAAAATGTAATTTTTTTAATTTTTTTTTTTCCTCTAAATAAAAAATTTTGAAATATACTTTTATTGAAACAAAACTAGTCCCCAAAAAGTAGAAAATAAAATTAGTGGTTGAAAATTAGTTGAGCATCTAGAACTAGTATAAGATAAAACGCAAAAGTATGTAATGAATGTTGCTGGAATATTGTTAATAGAAATTTAAATATTTGGGCTTGAAAAACATCATGAATATTAAAAGAACATCACGAAGTGTGATTCTTTTAATTTTCGTATTTTTTATACCACAAATATTTCAAATTAATCATATTTACCTACTGCGCTACCTCGCGTGTTACCACTTAGTACTTATTTTAAATTGTTAATTAAAATTTATAATTTTAGTTTTTATAAATTTTATATTAATAATATTAACAAAAAAAAAACCTATATTGATTAAAAACAACTTTCGAAAATGTATATTACCTTTTACCTACTGTCACAGGCCATTCCAACAAAATTAATAACTAAAATATCTTAAAAATAGTTAAAATATGCATAATTATTCTTAATTCTTTAAAACATTTATAGCTCACTTCTTAATTCCAAAATTTAACTTCCAAGTTGGAAAACTAAATTTACTCTTCAGTTTTTCTTCATTTTCAATTTTCATTTGATATTTTATATGCAATCAATATTTCAAAAAGTTACCTGAAATTAAAAAGAAAATATTATGAAAATTTTAAAATTAAAAATTTTATATTGTTTATGTATAGTTAAATCCCATAATATAAATTGCAAATATAAATAAATTGTAAATAAACAAAAATAATTTAAAACAAAAACTTTATAAGTTACTTTTGCGAACAAAATTATACGTAGATACATTTTTTTATATTTATAAACTATAGATACAGAGATATCGGTAAATAATTTAATAATGATAAAAAGCTTTTATTTTTGATATTGAAGGAGATAATTCCAGAGAATTTTAAATTTATAAACTACTGTATTTTAAATATACAAATAGAATATTATTATTGATGATCAAGTCTTGATACAAGTTAAGCAGGTCTAAATACAGATCAAATCGATATCGAAATCTGTTTTATTTATTATGAAAAAGCTAATTAATTAGGTGCTATAGATTGGTAATATCTGATTGCACATTATAAAATTATTTGATTTATTAAAATATTATACTATTTTCTTACTCTGATATACCATTTATTTATTTTCTTGTTGTAATTATTTACATTTACTTCTAATATCTTTTCTCTTGGAGATACAAAAAATATTACATCTTTAAAATGTTTAGCAGCACTCAACTTAAGAAATTCATAATGAATGATTATGGTTCAGAGCCCAAAATAGCTGCAACGCTTCTTTAACGATCTATAGGGATGGCGAACTTTTTTTTGGCTTATTAAAACTTCTATATACATTTATTTCTATAATTAGCTGACATAGTTTTTAATGAGATTTTTGTTGTTGAATAGTTTTCGATAATGCTTCAATATCAGGATGATACTTTGACAATTTTAATGAAAAACAATCCAGACTTCGTAATTGAGCAAATTTGGTTTATGTTTTGAACATAGTATGCTTTGGCTTTTTAAAATATTATATGCATTGAATAAAGTTCAATTTTATTCCAAATTAAAAACTAATTTGGTTTAATATATATGTACGAATGAAAGAATGTATATGTATGTGCTAATGAAAATTGATTTGCGTGCTACATTGGGTCCACGTGCCATAGGTTCGCCATCCCCTCAACCACAGATAAATTTGATTTTTTCTACAAATTTTTATATAGATTTTAATACATATGGTAAATTTTTTAAATTTTCTTTTTTTTTACAGTGATGTTTTAATCGTTTCAAAGTTAAATTAAGATGTCCCTAATCAAATATTAATTCTAATTCCGATTCCTTTAAAGACCAAACGGATAAATCATTGACAATTTAAATCGGCAATAAACAATACAAAATTTTAAATTATCAATTCAAAATATAAAAATTAATTTTAAAATATTTATATAGCGTCGGTAAATTCTATTTTCGGACAAACATCACTTTTGTCTTTTTTGACTTAGGACTTGGTTCCTAGGTCTTTTTCCGTTCTTAATTATCTATTTTAGTTTTGTAGATATGGAGAGGCGAGAATTTGACATCTCCACTTTTTAAACGTTTTTGAATACAAAATTAGGACATGTCCAATTTTTTGGTTGATGTCCGAAAATTTGTATGAAGTTTTCGATAATTTTATTGTAATTCCTTAAATAAGACATCTTAATGATCCGAGGATATGGAGTAAAAGTTGTTAGGTTTTCCGCAAGTTTTTAATTGGTTCACTTACATTATGAAATATTATTATAGTATTGATAATGTTATGGATATGTCCAAAAATAATAATAAAAATTGCTTTAGAAATATCGTCCATTTGCATAGTAGCAATTTTATATGGATTAGTCTGAAACCTATGACAAACAAATTGATCTAGTTTTCAGCCATCAACATAAACCGAACGCATATTGTAAAAAACTATAGTATTATATTTTTGTATTGTTTAAAAAAAATAATAATGGAAAGGCAATCATCATCATCACTGACGCAGTCACCAAGTCTTTTAGGTAACTATTTTTATTCTTGAAATTAATTTCTTGTACAAAATTTTAACAGTTGGGAGGTAGATAATTCATGCTCAAAAAAAGTCAGCAACACAGAAAAATAATACCGATTTTCGTAAAACGAATTTCGTATTCGAAAGATTGGTACTATGTAATACGAAATTCGAGTTAAAATAAGTTTGACAACTCGAAAATCGTATATACGAATCCGAATTTAAATATTCGTATCATGTAATACTACTTTCGAATATTTTCTAACATATTTTCGAACATATTCAACATATTATCGAATGGTTTTTGCTATCGAATGGAAGTAAAACTGTGTTTTAAAATTAAGTGAATTATCTATAATTATAATTGACAAGCATTTAGGGACCTGCGCAGTAGACACCTTTTCATTTTATTTCGATGCTCCTACTTCTTAATGAACTTCTAATATATGTAATATATAAGTTGTATATAAAACAATAATGCGCCCACATCTATAATTATAATTGACAAGCATTTAGGGACCTGCGCAGTAGACACCTTTTCATTTTATTTCGATTCTCCTATTTCTTAATGAACTTCTAATATATGTAATATATAAGTTGTATATAAAACAATAATGCGCACACATTTGAACATTTTTTACTCATATGATTTTATTATTCAGCAAATACATTATGCATATATGAGATCTTATTAAAATAATAAACAAAAGCAAACAAATCAGTTATTATAATTTACATTATGTACTTGCAAATGAATCTATGTACATATGCCAGAAAAAAACAAAAAAACAAATTCATCTAAAATAAAAAATATAAAAACAACAAAAAAACAAATCACTTGAATTCTTAATTTTTATCTTTTTAAGTAACTGTTTCTAAATTTTGGTTATTTGTAGTAATAATATAGTTTTTATTAAAATTATGTATTATGTAGGTATACATATATCTTTAATGACAAAATTTTTTATTTTTAGTAATTTTATCCACTAAATGCCACTTACTATAGGGAATATATCGGAAACGAAGCAATATATGAGGGACGTGTATTTATGTGTCCTAAATAAAACTTACTAACCACAAAACTTTTTATTAAACACGAGTGGTTTCTGCAACATCGTGCGAAGTCTATGTCAGTACGTAAATTACTGTTTTTTTAAAAACTTTAAATTTGATTTCAACTTGAAATATAATTATTCAACAAGGGCCCTTAGTTTAAATATATAATTATATATAATAAATATTACAATAACTAATAATATAAAAAAAAAATACATTTATATTTAATTTAGTATTTAAAAAAAATTATATTATTTCATATTTGTATGTTTTATAGATTAGGCTTAAACAAAAAACAACAACATCTCCATTTCAAATAATTATGGAGTTTCAAATCGAAATACAAATACAATAAAATTGATATAATTTAAAAAATAAAAAATAATACTTTTCAAAATAATAAACCCACATTTTCAAATAAATTTAAAGTACATAATAAAGTATACAAAAATATTACTGACAATTAGAAATTCGGAAACTTACGTTACCAACTTAAATGTCGTTTATTTTCTTTCGAATTGGATACGCGGTACCAAAAAGTGTGCAATGTACCAGCTAGTTCACGTTTATGGTAAATAAATATTATATTTAAAATGATTAATTCAATAAAAATATTTAGAATCTACCAACAACACATAGCCTTCATTGATCAATATAAAAATAAGAAAATCTGAATTATGAAAAAAAATATTCAGAAGAAATTACGAGAGGCTGTTTTATCTTATAAAAATTATAAAAATTAAGATACTTAACCGAAATTTATGAAACCACCTTGTAAAAATATTTTAACTTTTCCTGTACAAAAATTTTTTCAGATAGGCGAATATTTTTTATGCTTTTTTGGAATTGTCGGATAATGAAAAGACCAAATTTTACTTGAAATTTATAAATCAATGCAATGTTAAACGTCGCCGTACATGCAATAGTAAACACGTGAAATCGTTTTCATTCAAATACTACTTAGCTTCATCGCATATTCACAGAGTATGTCGACTTATTTTTTACGAAACAACAAATGTAAAAAAAGCTGTTAATTTAAAAATGAATAAACATTACTGTACCATTTATATATACCATATAAATACCATTTTTCTCTTATTTTATTCACTTTTAAGCTTTTTTTTATAGACTAATCTACTTTCACTTTAGTCAAAACAAAAATGTGCTAGAATCGGACATATCCAAGCAAAATTCGGACACTTCATACAATGTTAACAAATATCTTAACTCTCCATGGGATATAGCCAACAGCAAAAAAAGGTGCTGACGCAAACAGTAATGATAGTTTTATTTTTATAGCTTGAAAATATACAAAGCTAATACTCAAATTTAAAATTAGCTTTTATCGGGTAGTTTTTTTTATTAAACTTCAAACTTTATATTCGATTTACTCGAAACTATTCTAAAACGTTTGTCCGAAAATATAAATAAACCGTTTATTAAACTAATTTTATCTCTTATTTATATGTTTCCAATTAGACTAGAGCTGTCATCAACTGAAATCATTTCAAATTAGCTAATTCCAAGAACCAAGCCAGGTAAATTTTAAATTAGTCAATTCTAATTCAAATTCCAATTTATACATACAAAATTAATTTCTTTCAAATTTTATCGATAACCTTTTAATATTATTTTGAAAGTTAAAATGCACACAAACTTCTCTTTATTTTTAAATAACCCTTTATTTTATATAATATATAATATAATACAATCTTTATTGTGATAATGTTTAATCTTATATTTTTATTTTGTTGAATGATGCCACTGTTCTCCTTGATGATTTATTCCAAAGTGACCAATATTTGTCCTTTCTATTTTATGTTTTACGTTTTTCCTTTTACCTTCATAGATTTTCAAGTTCATTAGTATATTAGAGTTCATTGCCCCTAACATACGGTTGTAATATATAATATATAGCTGAATAATGATATACATAATAAAAGTTACTCAATAAAATAAACTCAGTAATATTATCGCTCAAAAAGTGAGACTCGAGTGAAATTTAATCGTTGCTAATTATACTGATGAAATTTCAAAGTGACAAATTGTTAAGATAGAAGAATAAAAAAAGGTAAACAACGATACACAAAAAATGTAAGTAAAATATTAAATATGAAATTACGATATTATTATACAATAATATTGAGTTTATAATTGTTCTGATTAATAATTATGTTGTTTCTTTTGCAGATTTAATTATCCAACTGATGACCGGCTGTTCTGGATATGGATGGTTTACAGGTAAATATTCATTGAAGAATTTTATTGTTTTTCTTATGTTGTTTTCTTTTGCCTTTTTAGGACTTTTCAGGATTAAAAGATAGGCGGATTGATGCTGCGCAGCTGCAGCCGGAACAATCTGGCACTATTAGAATTAATTTTTTTTTTTTAAATGTTCTCATCATTTTTGCTTTTAATATAATTTCTTAATTCTAAATAAAACAAAACGAAATTCATCTTATAATTATTACAATGTACATGATTAATTTAAATACTAGTTCTCCCATTTAAATTTAATAATGATTTGTTAATATTATATTATATCTATTTTAATTATTTTTTTACTTCAAACGGAAATTATTCTAGGTAATTTTACTTTAATAATTAATTACAGTATTAAAATTGCGGCTAAAAACAGTTTTTTTATTTTTACATTTTATAATTAACTTACACTAATCTTAACCTAAATATTTCAAACTAAACTTAAACTCACTACCCTATTCTCTTCTAATTTAAGCTACTAATTTTCAAAAATAAGGAGTTTTATTTATTAATTGTGCAGAACTAGGAATAAATTTATCAAATTAATGCAAATATTTTACAATTGTTTTTATTATAGGTGTTTAAGTCTAATGGAAGCTTTTTATTCGATGAGTCCCTTTTATAATCATAAATAATAGGTACATAGGTATTATTTTCTATATAATATTATGTTTGTCTAAAAATACAAATGCCTCAGGTGGAATCAATCCCGAATCAAGTGTATTTAATATCGCACATGTATTTCTAAAGTGACATAATTCAAAGGAGTAAGTTTTTGAGAAATAACGAAAAACTATTTTTGAGCTCTGCAGAAACATATTTATGATATCAGTTACTAAACCCGAATGCATACATTTTAAGAATTAACTATCAACACGCAATTTAGTCATTTTCTATTTTGTACTCTTAAAAATCCAGTTTTTTTAGTTGTGACGATTTTGATCTTTCTTGATCTTACGCAGCAAAGAATTAATTTGAGTTGTGACATTTTTGGTTTGTATTTGTATCAAAAATTTACTGTTGTGACATTTTTGATGTTTCGGTTCTGTTTGTAAAATTTCTTTTGAAAATATGCCTAAAAAAGTATAAATAGAATAAATGCAATATTATCTTTATTTAAGTAAAATAAAATTCAACTAAAAACAATTTTTAAATAACCAATCATAATATTGGGAAATTGAAAGTTGAGCTTGAAGCTGTCTCGCTTTGGGCTTCAACTGACCAACTTATGCTGAATCCCACCAAATCACAAGCTATTGTTTTATATTCGAAAGATCTTCCCTATAATTTTCCACCCTTGAAACTTAACTAATAGTATTGTCCCATTTGTCAATCATGCCAAAAATCTGGATGATATATTTAACAAAACTTTAAGTTGGTCGAAATATATTATTTGTATTGCTAACACAGTGTATCCAATCCTTCGTAAACTTTGGAAATTTTCAGCCGTCATTCGTTGCCGTCATGCGTTGTGTAGTCATCAATGAGTGCTAATGATAGGTCAAAATTAAATGTTATCTTCATGTACGAGGTTTATCACTAACCGTCGCAGATATGTCTGTTAGTGACAGTTAGTGTGTTCCAACGAACAACCGTTCATTTAGTTAACTCTGTTTCGAGTATTTTAAGAGTTTGTAACCAGTAATTTTTGACATATTGTAACTTTATTCTCAGATTTTCTTATTATGTTTTTCATCTTAGTTTTATTTAATTTTGTATATTTTAGTTTAAGTTTCTATTTCCTATTTTCTATTGTATTTAATTTCTTTTTAGTTATTTTAGTATATTTAAATTATTTTCTATTCACCTAACTTGATAATACACATTGTAGAGACTAATCGTCTTATTGTATAACATACATAAAAGTAAATAAATAAATAATAGAATGCACTACAGTTTATAAATCAAGGATCTTTTTAAAAAATGAATCATAATTCGAAATTGTATTTTTATTCACAAAATCTTGGATGTCATTCTTTTATTTAAAGTTAGTGGTATATTTTTTGAATAAGCGTGAATCAAGTAATGCAAGTAATTCAATTCTGGTAAAGCTTTGCTTTTTCTTGTATTGCGTATATAAACCTTCTTATATATTTTATCTTCATAAGAAGTTTTGTAAAAAAACAAATGAGGATATTCTTTTTCAATTCGAAATATTTAAATATCATGTGTTAAATTATTTCCCCAAGTTTCTTGCAAATTTTTCAGGTCATAAAAATCCTTGTATGTTAATTCAATCACTCGGTATGTAGGACCATTCTTTTTTGCCGTTCTAATTAATGTAATACATTGCTGTGGAACGTAAATTGGTTTTGATTTGAGGTATTTTTTCTCCTGTTTTTCTATTATGCTATACACGTCATCACTTTCATTTTGCGAATGCTCACTTTCGTTACTGTTTTTTGTTTTTACTTTAGTCAAAACGTATCTTGGTAGGTATTTGATATTTCTTGACACTCTACACACATTTTTTTTATTAAACTCAGTTGTTGTAACATTAAAATCAGGAAACTGCAGGCGGATTAACTTGCATTATATTACATTGCTGATTTTCTTTATTTGACGTCGTTTCGTCGAAATTTGACTTTGGAATCATCTCAAGTTCTTTTACTATAATATCTGTATTTAATTTTATTGTACATTCTTTTGTTGCATCATTATGCTTCATTGCCATTTGCACCATAAGTCTTGCGCGATTGTGTCCATGTCCATGAATGAATGCATAGTTTATCCTATATCAAACATTTAAAATAACTCATTAGCATTATATTCCATCAAAAGTGATATAATTCGAAATTTAATAAAAAATATACAATCAAAACCGATAAGCTTCGAAATGCAGTAAAATTTTTTTTTAGAATGATCGCCTGCAACAATTTAACTCTAATTAAGGCCTTCACAAAAACAAGTAAACTCGAGAAATTTATTCATTTTTCAAAAAATGTCATAAATTAAAATTAAAGAAATCATTCCTTAGCAGTGACATAACTCAAAATAAGTCGTCAATTTATAATTTACCTTGATCAACTAAAAAGACACAACTTGAAATAGGTTATCACTTTATCAGCACCTTGAACAGCAAGACTGTATTATTTTCGTTGAAACTTTTGTTGTTACCCAGTTTAAAATGACACAACTCAAAATATTGCACTTCTCCACTTGCATTAACAGACACGCTCAGTACAAATTCCAATAATAACAACTGAAAATGTGTTATTTATGTTAAATACATAACGACTGAATTTGAATCGTTAAAAGCGATACAAGTGACATCTGCCATCAGAAAATTAAGTTAAAAGAGTA
Organism: Argyra leucocephala; assembly: GCA_963942445.1. Lineage (NCBI taxonomy): Eukaryota > Metazoa > Arthropoda > Insecta > Diptera > Dolichopodidae > Argyra > Argyra leucocephala. Next base: position 68,249,655 of record OZ012680.1, read on the forward strand.
AAAAAAATTTTAACACTAAGATACGGTGTAACCAAACACATCTACGATAATAACTCATAAAATACGATTTTTGAATTGTGTACTTAGAAATACGTGTGCGCTATGTATTCATCTGATTCATACCATAGGTGACTTATAATAATAAGTGTTTTAATAATAGTAATATTTATTTATTTATTTATTTATTTCGAGCTTAGTTCAAGCAAGTTACAATAAATCATACTTAAATTAAATTTATAAACTAAAAATTAAACACTCAAAAAAGAATTAATAAAAAAAAAAATAACAAAATTTTTATATTATAACAAAATTAAAAAAGAAAACAAAATCTTATATTTAACAATAATTAAAAAATAAAAATGAAAAAAACTTCAATTAAGAAGACAGGTCAAAGATTAATCAAAAAAGTCAGTTACACAAATACAGATTATTTTTTAATGATTGTTTAGTTAGGGAAAAGTTAATATGGGGTTTGTATGCATTACAAAGAGACATCATCCTATTAATTGGTTCATATTTACCATAATTAGTCCGATGGTACTGCAAATTAAACATATTAGCAGTTCTTAGTCTAGAATGAGAACAATAATTAAGTTTAGCAAACAATTGGGGAGACGAAATGTTGCCTTTACTTAACTCAATTAGAAATACAATGTCAGCAACTTTACGCCGTTTTTCAAGGGTATTAAGATGAATTAAATTTAGTCGATGTTCATAAGGAGGTAATCTTAAAGGATCTTCCCAAGGAAGAAGACGTAAAGCATATCTAAGGAATTTTCTTTGAACCGATTCAATTCTATCTATGTGAACACCATAAAATGGACACCAAACCTGACTAGCATATTCTAAATTAGGTCTAACCAAGCAGGTATAGAGGGATTTTAATACATACGGATTTTCAAATTCCAGATTGAAGGAAAGATACCAGAAGTTAAAGAAGAATTGAATAATATAGAGAGAGGACCACATAGTGAAGAAGAACATTTATTTAAGAATAGGTTAGGGATGCCGTCAGTATTAGGACTAGGATTATTATCAAGCTTTAATAAATAATTGAGTACCACATTAGAATCGATATGAATATTACTCAATGTAGTTTTAGAAAAATTCGATAAATGGCCAAAATTATCTTCGTTTATTGAGAAAGCAGCCGTAGAATAACTAATAGAGAAGAAATCACGGAAAAATTCAGAAATGACATTAGGATCACTACTACTAGAGTTTTTATAATTCATACACAAAGGATACTGATCACTTTTTCTTTTCCAGTTAACGAATTTCTAAAAAAATTTCGGATTAGTTTTAATATTATCAGACATATTTTTTATATAATTGGAATATACATTATCCGACATTATTTTAAATTCATTAAATAGATTCAAGAAAGCATTATAATCAATGATATTATTGCTTTTAATAAATTTACGCCAAGCTTAATTTTTCTTATTTTTTAACTTTTTAAGGTTTTTGGTAAACCAAGGTGGACTAGATTTATCACTATTGTGAATAACTAATGGAACATATTGTGAAATAGCAAATTGAATAGTTTTATAGAAATGATTAACTGCGACATTTAAATTAGAAGAGGTCATAAATGAAAAATCATAAGAACTTAGGTAGTTATTAATAGCGTCGAAATTAGCTTTAACAAAATTAAAATGATAAGAAAGTGCTGAATCAACTTTGGGAGATGAGATAAGAATGCAAAAAGAAAAACAAATAGGAGGATGATAATCATCAATTTCAACCAGTTCAAATGGAAAATTAATGATGTTAAGATTATCCCAATTTGTCGTAAATAGCAGATCTAATTGCCTACCGCGATTATTACAAATTGAAGATATCTGTTGAAAATTAAAGGAATTAAAGAAGTCGATTACAAAGTACTCTGTATTACTAACTAAATCAAGTGGAATGAAGTAGGATTCCTCGTCATGCGGAACCCTTTTAATATTAGGTAGATTAAAATCTCCGCAAAGAATTATGTCATCATTTGTATTAAGTTTACTAACTAATAAATCAATTTCTGATATATATTTGGTATATACATCAATACTGGACGCCGGAGGAATATAAAGATTAATAATAACTACATTTTTTAATTGTAATTCAATTTTAACAGCAATTATTTCAAAAATATCGGTAGAGTGGTGCTGAGAAAACAACAACTGTGAAGAACAAAGAGTATTTTTAACAGCTATCAATACACCTCCACCTTTTGGAACATTATAAGATAGAGAAAAATCATATCTATCTTTTCTATAAACTGTGTAAGAAGAAGGAAAAATTTCAAGGCTATTTATTGAAGAAGTCAGCCAAGTTTCAGTTAAAACAAATGGATCAGAATCATCGGAAAAATATCGGATAAATATCATTGGAATTGATTATTATTGGAGGGATATTTTTGTTCGTTTTGATGGCGTTGTCATTTTCATTGGTGTTCTTATTTTTAGTTGAAACTTCTTTGTTAAAATTATAATTAGGTTCCATCACAATAGTGTTGATTTGATTGGCTTTTGTTTATCTTTTTTTGCTCTTAATACTTCGAGGAAATCGTCATTCTTATATAGTTTCGAATATCCTCCATAGTTTCGAATAATTGGAATCTGTTGGTACTTATAATATAGTTTTTTTTCAGCAAGCAGTTTATTTACATTTTCTTTTATTTTCAGTAGATCGTGTTTTACCTCAAGATTCTCTATGTTTAGTTTTTTTATTTTATGATTTTGGGTCTCTTGGCGTGAGTTATCCATTTTTTTTTTAATTTAAAGACTATTTCGTGTTGATTGATTTTAGAGCATAATTATTTACCATATGGTCACACTCTTGACTTTATTTTTGACCACGTTTTATGTTTGATTATATTGGTCACTCTATTTGATAATTTATTTAGGAATGAGATATTATAATTGTTTTTGTTTGTTTTTCTGTTTGTATTTTTTTTATAATTTCGTAATTTTGTAAATTATAATTTTAGTTTATTTTTATTTATTTTTTTAATGATTATTTATCTTCCGCAATTTGTTAAAACGTTTTCACTCACTTTCATAAAAACTCTCAATTACAATTAGAATTGGTCATCTTATTAGGCATTTACCCAAAAACAAAACATAAAAATACAATTCACTTTAGTGTTTCATACAATTCATTTTTAGTTGTCTAAAAATTTATATTGGGATCTATGGGATATATTGAGATTATTTCATATGAGCTGTTTTGATATACATATCCATATACATCGGTTTTGTTTCCGTGAAATGTAGTACGAAATCGATAACCAAATTTTCCTAAAACTCAAACTATATATTAGTAAAAACAATTATGAGAATTATTATTAATAATGTTTCAGAACTAAAAAATAATAATAATATCGAAGCGACATCAATTAAAAAAGAATGTTAATTTAATGAGCAACATAATAGGAAGTTGTTTTAGTTAGTGAATCATACCATTGAAGAATATCCAAAATCAGCTACCCTTAAAGACTCAGAAACTAACTAACATGCCCGAGTTACCATAATAAGTCAATTTGCGGTTGCGATATTTAAAAGAAGAGATTCCCTCCCGAAAGTACACAATCTAGATTCTACATTTAATTTGTGAAAATCTTACCTACGTTGAATTTGAAAATCTCAGTTTTGTCTTCCAACATTTCAATTTATATTAATCTTTTAACAAAATTCGCTGTTTAGGTCAAAATAGTCACGATTAGATCAAAATTAAATAATTTTTTTTAAATTTCAATGATTTCGTTTCAACTAAATTTATTTTCTTTTTAATTTGCACTGTATTATATTTCTTAAATAAATAAAACTTCAAAGGTTTCTTAGCTTTAAAAATAACAAAAAACCAAAACAAAAATAAAATGTATTGAAAGAAATTGTTTTGAGAATTGTATAATATTAAATTAACTACTATCTTGAAAATATTCAAGTCAAGTAGTAACTAAGGATATTTCAAAAGAAATTTAAAATTACAATACAATGAATTCAATAATGATAATAATAAAGCCACATAAATGTTTGCAGGACATATCATAAACAATATCAACATTTAAAAAGTTGGTACGTTGATTATATATACATACATATATAACATACAAAGAACGTATATATTTATCTAAATTTAGTTTTCTGCTTTATTTTAGAAATCTGCTAAAATTACTTTTATGACAACATAATTGATATAAAATTTCAAATGTTAAATTAAATTGAAGGCGAACAAAAATTGTTTTTTTATTTTGTTATTATTCTTTTGATAGTTTTGTTAAACGAAATCGCGACAATAGATACAAAAAGATTCTACGGTCAATTTTCTTTAAATTAAATATATATAAAGAACTTAATCATATGCAATGAAATTTTACTGAAGGCCAAGTCAAATATCTCAGGTATTGAGGGATAAAATTTTTTTTTATAAATCTATTTTGTATTATACAAAATAATAGCGACTACCGAATTTATTAAATATTTTTCATACATATTTAATTTTAGGTTGGTTTTTCTACGAGCTACGTCGCTTGTTCCCCGGAACATATGTCGAACTGGTCTCGTCATATTTATCGAAACGATTATTTCAAATTAAACAAGGAGAAGATTACTCAGCTCTACAAAATATACACGCAGGAGTACCACACTACTGGGCCCCATACTATATTTACTATCCACTGGTGATATTCCAGAGATAGAAAATGCGACGTTAGCTATATTTGCAGATGATTCGGCTCTATTAGCAGTCAGTAAAAATATAAATAAAGTTATAAACAAATTGCAACTTACAAATAACAAAATCTCCATTTGGTGCAAAAGGTGGTGAATTAAACTGAATGAAGCAAAATCCACGCACGCGTTAACATTTAAATTATTATAAATAAAAAAATTAAATCTCACATTCCAGTAAGATTGAAGAATATCATCACACCCATATCAAAGTTCTGCAAAATATATTGGTAAGATGCTTGACGCAAAGCTTAGAAGGAAAGAGCACGTCAAGAAAGAAAAACTTGAACTGAATCTGAAATGCAAACATTTGTATTGGCTAATTGGGTGAACATCTACGCTCCAACGTATAGCAATGTTTTGATCAAATACAAGATCAGTTACAATCAGATATTAAAGCCAGTCTTACAATCAGATATTATAGCCAGTCTGGGCATTCGGTATATCGCTTAAACTATGACACGCTGGGTCGCGTAGTAGGTAGAGCGCCAGATTCGATTCCTGATGAAGCAAAAAAATGCTTTATCGGTTATGGGTTAGTGCCACACTTAATGAAATCACGAAAAGTTAATTCCACCTAAGTTATTGTCAAGAGCATAAACAAAAAATATTTGAGATCTAAAAACTTTATTACAGGATAGTCTGCATTAACGAAGTTAGAAGACATCTAAAATAAATCATATGAAAATAACATATTGTACAATAAATGTAACATTAAGGCAATAAATGAAATAAAATAATAAAATAAATTTCTAAAAAATAATTCTTATGTTAAAATTTTAATAAAAGATTTGATTAAAATAATAAAATTAATAACAGAAATATAGAGGGTTGGGACACTTACTCAAAAATGAACAGTTGAAAATAAAAAATAGCCATCATCAAGTCCGAAAGTAAATCCAACATTAAAAAAAATGAACATAATGAAAAAAAATTAGGATGTTCTAGTCCTCAGACAAAAGATGAATTAAAACAAAGACTGGTGTATATTTGAGCTGAAATAACACAAAAAATTTTACCAATCTTTACAAGAGAAAAAAGTGTATCGTTAAAAGTAAAGCTGATGTTACACAATACTAATGAACACATCCTACGAACTTAAATGAATTGATATTTTATTTTATAAATTATTATTTTATAATAGTTAATTAGTAATTAGCATGATTTGAAATTCTTAATGTTGTACCGTTTACACTAAATACCAAAAATTTTAAAAAATTGATAAACTTGGTTTATATAATAACATTAATATTTTTTTTCTTTACATTTAAACAGTCGTATAAGATTATTCTACTAGTGGCATTTTTGATTACTACTTCAGTTTCAAGCCCCAAAATCAATTTTAAATGAATTACGATGCTTGAAATGATCGTAGTAAAAATTAATAAAAAAACTATAAATTGATATTTTACTTTATATAAATTTAATATAATGGCACTTTTAAAACAACAAAAATTACAAAATATAATGTGAAAAGAACATATTTTATTTTTATACCGATTTTCAAATGTTCTGCATTTTAATTAAATTTTATTAAATAAAAATAAAATACTTTTTTTACAATACTCATACCATAAAATTCAATCATTTTAATTTTTTTGTAATATTTCCTTTGTACAACTTTACTGCTGTATGATGCAGAATTACATTTCCAACTTCCAAAAATAACAAAAAAAATATTGTTGCGAAAATAAAATAAATTATTAATGAAAGAGAAAATTTAAAGTGAAAATAACAAAAATATTTTCACTTAAATATTTAATTTAAAAACAAAAGCAAAAATAAAAAAAAAAAATATACACAATTAAAATATTGAAATATAATTTTAAAAAACGAATTCTTTAAAACGCGTTCCATCTGTAATTCATTATTTTTTAATCAAAATATATATACATGAATACTATAATTTAGACAATATTTCTAGAACTCTGTTGTGTAAAACATTAATTAATATTTCTTCGCTATTTTAGTTTTGTCATCGTTTCAAGTGATAATTTATAAAGTTCCGAACATAGCAAAACATTCAAAAGTATTCGAACATTCGTAACTCATAGATTACATTTAAGTTTAATAATTTTTTCTTCATAAATTGAATGCGTTGTATTCGATTATTAAACTTTGATAATAATCTTGACAAATTTTATTTCAAGCAAATCGGTAACAATACCTAGCGCCAGTGTTAGCATTTTACGCATAATTTACCTTTTTTTATGATTCTTTATAGATTTGACGTAAAGAAGTGTAAAATACAAGTAAACAACTTTAAATAACTGTAAACAACTTTAAACAACGGTAAACAACTGTAAATTACTGTAAAATTATTTGTTTTTGACAGTTCGACAAAAATTTTGAAAGTGTTTCGTTCTAACCTATTATAAAAAGTTATAATCTAGTTCTAATTGATTATGTACCTACATTGATTTATAAATGTTTTTAATTAATTTGCGAAAAAAATTAATTTGCAGTTTAATGGAAATTGTTAATATTCATTTAACATAACGAACAAATTTTAGATGAATAAGTTAGTATTAATGTATGAAAAATTTTTGGTTGTCTCAATTAACATATTCATCAGCTAAAAATTAATTAATATTTCATTAATACAATGAATTTTTTCATACGCACCGAATTTTTTAAGTGCCTTTGCTCCCGTTCTTTTTTAATTTTTTCAGGTTTTGTGTCATCTACGTAAGCTTTACTTTCTTTAATTATTTTTTTATAGTATTCTAGCAATAAATCAAAATAATCCGATATATGTAAAAACATCTTTTATTAGACCTTCTTCGAATTCAACGTTTTTTTAGCTAGATTAGACTCATCGAAACGCATTGTTAATATTCATTTAAATGCTTGTTAATAATTTTTATTTAAAAGAGTAACTGATTTAAAACAATAACAATTAAAATGAACAACACGTCAATTTTAAAACAATACGTACATACTGATTTCAAATTTTGCAAAACATAATATCTTAATTTTTGGCTGAAAATGACATTTAATGATTAATAAGATAATGTATTAGAGAGAAAGAGAAAGCTATACTTAGCTGCCAATCTATATTTATTTATCTATGCGCCATACCAAAAATGTTTTGACAATAATTTCCGGTATCTAGACGGTCAGTGAACACTGTCAGTTTTCACTGAAATCCATATATCTGTTATTGTTTGAAAAGAATTAAAAAAAGTTAAAATGGTTTTAACTAGTCGTCAGTTTTCCGATTTCTATCGTTCCAAGTTTCATAGCAAACGTTTCTAATCTTAATGTCAAAATTTACAGCATAACCAAAAACACAGAAAAAACGTATTAGAGAAGCAACATTTGAATTGTACATTTGAATTAAAGCATTTAATAATATAAACATACCTATTCTTTCTTAAAACGAATCAAACAAATAAAAAATGCTGCAATTTCTAACAATGACTTTTAATTATTGTTTAAGTTTCACTTCCATTGTGACATAAATAACAATTCTCAGTTTTCGCCATCTATGAATTTTTCATTCAAAACTGAATCTGAACGTACTGACTGAATAACTGACCGGCTAGACACCACCATTGATGTATATAGAATATAGATTGTAAGGTATCTTAATAAATCGTAAGGTAGGTTCTTAGCTAATTATGATTTTAATTAGTTTTTGAACATAAGCAATTGGTATTCGTATGTTTTCATTTATTAATATACTAAGTTTGCAGCTAAATTATCTATTTTGAGTTGTTTACGTTACTTAAATTGTTTAATTAATTACAACAAAAAAACATCCTAGTGAATTACTAAGTGCTTTATATGTAAACAACAAAACTAAAGGTAATTTACTTTGCCAACACTGTCTAGTGCTAAATTGTCTTATTAAGCACACATAAAAAATAATTGATTTTTAAAAGAAACCGTAACAACAATAATAATGAAAAAGATCCATCAAAGTGAAATGAAATATCTATCAAACGTATTTGAACAACATGAGGACATGAAGAAGCCAAAACGAATTGGTTTAACACATTTCGCATAAACAAAAAAATCGAGCTTAAATCTAGTCACTACTATCAGAAACCTCCAATTGTATAATATGTTAGGATCTGCCAAGAAGAACTTAAAAAAATACTATGCTTTTCTGCTCCTCCTGGGAGCATAGGTAGGACTTCCACTTGACATTTCCATCGTACTCGATTGCTTATCATTTCTATTTGCGAGGTCTAATTTAAATTTTAATCTGTTTATACTATCTTAGTAGGAGAATGGCCAACTGTAGAAGACTATTTTGATAACTCTATCTGCGCCTACGTGGTAAGAAGACGTCATAATTCCACAAGATGTCACTGCCATTTTATCCATCCTTGACATTAAGGTGTTTATCGTTACTGTATTTACTAGCTACGTCATTTCATTTTTTTATGAGATGTTGTTGACAATTATTGTCTAATTATTATTAGAGGTTATGTCAGTATTAAATTATTGTATTATTGATTGTTGTGTTGTAAGTGATATGTGAATATTTCATACATGTAATTTTATTTGAATATTAATTGTTAGTTTATGTGTATTTTCTTATTTTAGTTATAAAATGTTGATTATAAATTTTGTAGCAGTATTTGGTATTTTTTTTGTTATATTTTATACCCACAACGGCAAACGAACCCGAAACTATACCACATCATGATTGAAACACATTTCTGTGCTCCAACCGATTAGACCGCGGACTGAATGTATACAAAACCATGTCAAGATTGCACATAAACTTAGATAGGACAATCCAAGAGGTTAATTACGGTTACATTCCAGGAACATATAAAGGAAGCATAAATGGCGAGGAAAGTAAAATTATACGAACCTTAGATCAGGTGTAGTGAAGCATGTAGTTAAAGAAGAACATCATATTAAGAAGAATAATTTAAAATTAATAAAAGAGGTCAATAAAAATAATAAATTGGCGGTATCCAAAGAACACGTTAACAGACTTCATAATGATGTAGGTAGTGAGTTCTCACTCACCATTATTTACATTTATAATTTAAAATCAAAATTAGGTTCAGGTAGATTTAAGATAAGAAATACTATCATAAGGGTTGTAATCAATTATAGACTAGTTTAAATTTAATAAATAATAATTAATTATAAAAACAAAAAAAATTGTAGACTTTACTTATTACGGGTTCAAAATATAAGTGAAGAAAATGTAAATAAAAATGCAAAGTTTTAATTGACCACTGTACCCGAAATTAAGCGACATATTTTTACTTCGTAAAAGGCAACACAAATACAAGTGGAACAACAGTACAGGTCACCAATCTATAATTGATTATGTCATAACAAACAGAAACATTAATCCTAAACCAAAATTTGATGTAAAATTCCACCGTTTAAGGAAATACAAACACGCGACTCGACTATCGTAAATACATAAAAGCCAGAAACGAAGTGATATTTAAGATAAGAAATATAAAACAGAGTTTTGGACGAAATAATGCACGAAACTTGTTGAATTTGATTTATACAGAACTAACTGTGGGACTTCCTAAGACCAGATAAAAGCCTATCAATGGATATCTTTAATAATATCATCAATGACATCAGCCGAACGGACCGAACATCACAGAAAATCATATCAAAACCAAATTATTTGATACAAAATATTTTTTTACACTCAATCTGAAATTCTGACACTTGCAAGAGAAATAACTACAATAGAAAAAAAACAATCAAAATACTCGAAAATATAAAATCGCCTGGAAGTGATAAACAAGCTCTCAAAATACAGTGAAACAAAACTTATATATCTTAAGTAAGCAATTAAGTGTTTGCTAAGGACATATTATTTTCTCATGAATTACGATAGATAGATGGGTTCGTATTCCTATAGAATATTTCAAGTTTTTTGACTACGATGAAAATAAAAATGTCCTTTTCACATAACAAACACTTCATTGCTTGAAGCAATATCTGAGAAATACTTAAGATAAGTTAACAACCTGAAAAATTTTAATAATAATTATGTACTGCAAATTATTTATTTATTTTGAAACTGATGAAGTGTATAATGGAAAGAACTAGAATAAAATTCGCTTATTGCGAACTTATTTAAGATACGATATAGTGATTTTCTTTAAACATAACTGAATCGTTACAATATACTAAGAATATTTAAAAATTAAACCCAGATCCATAAGAAATAATGGAAATAGATATTTTTGGAAATATTTTTTGAATTAATTAACAACTAGCATCCAATTACTTGAACATAACGCGTAATCGATATTGTCGATATTGCAGTATACAAAAATTTTTGTAACTTTTAATGTTGTCAATATTTGCAGAGTAGTATAAAATTAGTAGATGGATATACGGGTAGGATGTAGATGGTTCACATCTTACCCGGAAAAGAGTACTAAATTTTGGCTGTGTAATTTAGGTGCAGTCGAAATAATAAAATTAAATTAAATTAAGTTCGCAGTGTATAGTTAATTTAAAGAAACTGCAAAGTTGGTTTTTACTGAATGTTTTTTGTAAAATGACAAATTTTAAAGAGGATAATTACTTTGTAAATTCATTGTGTAAAATTTCTTTTAAAAATATAAAAAAAATGTGTAGCTAGTTCTAAATATGAAAATAGAAACCTATTACTGGAAATCAAATTTTATATATACATAATTTTAATATCGACTCGGCTTGATTTCGAATTAAGATTTTAGAAAAAAAGTCGAAATCTACTCTAAGTCTGAAATAATTAAAATTAATGTAGAATTTCCCTTTTCTGCAGATGAGATAAAAAAAAATTCAATTACCTAATGAATATAGTTATAAAAGGATAAAAAAAAATATAATTGAAAAACTAGAAGAGGTTGCTACAATTATCCTTATATTCGTAATTTTATAATACATAATATAACATATTTTTAAATATTTAAAAAACATCAAATCCTCATCCAACATTAATTTGTTGGTAAAATATATGTCAATCGGTTGTATGCAAAAGTATAGTTGTATGACAATGTTCTTTTAGCAATAATTGTTGATTGTCGATTGGTGAAAGTCAAATTCAATAATATTGTCGACCTGTACATAACATTATCAACTACACCCATAGTCGCAAAGAAAATGCTTGACATATTTGCGTATATTAATTAACAAAATCGATAGAAAAGATGTCTCTCTCTCTACTGAGAAGTACTATAACCTTTATATGCTTTTTGGTCCAAAAAAAATATGAAATTTTTATTTAACAAAAAATCTGGGTGTTTCTATTCCGCAGGAAAATGTTCCTAAAAAAATTTTATATAAAATTTGATTTGCCTACAGCTGTTTTATATGGCCACATTATCAAATTCAATCCCCCGAGATAGTCCAGTCAACTCTATTCAAGTCCACGCTTTTTCTGTTTTATTTTGTTATTTCTTCTTGTTCTTTTGTTGTAAATTTATTCATTTTGTTTTTCAAATTTTTTATTAGTCATTTATATTTCAAAGAATTCGTCTCAAAACAATATGGACTTAACTGTCACAATAGAACATTTTGCTGTATGTATATATATATTATGTAGTAGAAAGATACCTATATAAATACAATTATGCAAAAAAATTATTTTATATAGTATGAGTTTAGATATTTTGTTTATAGATGTATATTTTTATATATTTCTCATAGAAGGACTTTTCGTTTGTACCGAATTTTGGTATATGGGTAGCACAAAAATGAAATTTATTTTATTTTAAAATTTGTTTCTGTTGTTTTTCAATTTTTTTTTTTTTTTTTGTTTTGTTATTCAGTTTTTATTTTAACTCTAGAGGAATTTAGAACACAGGAGAGTCTTGTATTTTTAATAAGAGGACACTTTTAGGGTTTTCTATTATTTATTTCTATTTTTTTTATTTTGTGTTTTTGTTTATTTGATTATTTTTTTTCCTAAAAACGTACAAAAATGTTTCTTTAAAATTTGTAAAAATAAAAAAAAAAAAATCAAATCCTATATCTCATTTTTTCCATATTATAAAATTTGTTTGCATATATGTATTACATAATATATTTTTATTTATATTGTTACAAGCGTATTGAAATAAGGATAATAAATATATAAAAATGCTGTATGAAATGGAAAAAAATTCTTTTCTCTGGAAATTATTTTGTCCTTTTTAGTGGAAAATGAACGTACGTAAAATAGACAGAGAAAAAAATGAAAAATAAGAAATTTTATTATTTTTAAAATAATTTCTACAGTTTGATTATATATATTAGACATCGCATGCATATCCCTCAATAAGATCATTATAGTTGCAATCACATATGTGTCACTCAATTCCAAATTTTCCTATGAAATTAAGGTATTGATTACAATCATTACAATGTATTAAAAGAGGGCACATAGGTGACAGCATATAAATAATTTCAAATAGTCGCTCCTAACCCTAATCGTGATACAATCTTTGAAGCTTGTTCATATATCTATTATAAAAGTTTAATAAAGTTGACAGAGGGAACAGAGTAATTATTATGTTGACTCCTCGGCATGAGAAAAATACAAGGTAATGAAGCAAGAAGCAGATATTGCAAAAAAAGGTGCGATGAGTCAATTCTTAAGATCAGAGCTAAGCATTGCCTGTTGAATGTCTACCAACGAATAACAATTATGACACACGGGTCATTTATCAAATATCTGTTCAAAATTGGTAAATCCAATACCGATAGATGTAAATTATTATAACTCGAAAAAGATATAAATAGTTCCACGCCTCATTCATGAAGTAACATAAACGAAATAATAGCGTACGCTATGCGCTTGGATCTGTAATTTTAAATGACAAAATGGGAAAGTACAATAGATCTGAAAAAATGAAAACACACCACAGTTATAACAAAATAATCGATTAAATGAAAATCTCAAAATTTGAGAAAATGGAAAATGTTAGAAAACATCTATGATATGGTGATCAAATTGAGTTAATAGATTTAATAAAGATGAATATTAAAAATTCCATAGGAAAAAAAATTGTGGCACAATTTATTGGAACGAACGGGTTTTTTTTTGCATTGCGAAAAATAATTGAAAATCTAAATATAATAAAATAAGTAGAAAATATTTTACATCTTTTCTAATAATATTAATTTAAAGTTTAAAATTAAATAATTAATTTGAGCATCAGAAATGTAATTTTAATTATAGTATTATACTATCCTATAAACTCACCGATTATGGGACAGTTATGTTGATGATGTAAAATTGATTTGCACACCATCAACAATGAATTTACCTCATAGTAATCGGTACAATACTGACATTGCTCACATTTACAATTTTAATTTCTGCCCTATATATTCGTCGGTTGTTTATTCGCGGATAAGATTATTTGGATTTTTGTTTGATGTATTTTATAGTTCACTCTGCTAAATCGTATATAATAATGTAATGATAATCATTGTCGTTAAGCGACATCAAAAACAAAACAAAATAAAAATGAAACAAAAAATATATTTTTACAACAACAATTTATGTAGAAAAATTGTTCCCAGCATTTTCATTTTCCCGGTTTTTTTCTTAGAACAGAACCCCAATGAATATAGAAGGAGAATTATAATACCTATTATTGAGTCGTGGAGCGAATCAATTTCCTTATATACAAGGTTGCACAGAACGGTCGATTGTGGAAGAAAATCAATTTTTATATTGAAATTTATATAATATAATATTAAAGTAAGATTAGAATAAAATTCGCTTATTTGACATTCAATACTCGAAAAAGCAGGAATATTCTCAATACTTGAATAAAGTATAAATGTCATTTTATAAATTGTACAAATTCAATTGATTTTGAACATTGATTTTGAATAATGACATTCAAAATACTGTCCGTTGGAGTCTAAATAGACGAAGAAATAAGGTATTAAACAGTGAATAGCCAAATCAATATAAAAAGTCTACCAGGAAGACCTCCGAAAAAACGGTATGAATGCTGGATGTTTCCATCATAAAATTGAGGTTAAAAAGTATTGATAAACAAAATTGCACTAAACATATAATTAAAGAAGAAGATTTTGGTAACGTAATAATTGCAAAATATTGAAAATGTTATTTTATATATGTAATGTTACCCAACATAAACTAAGTCATAATAATATCTAATCTTTTCCGAAAAATATCTAAGTGGTGTGATGAATTAGAAAACTATTTACTACTCTCCAGATCCATTGTTTTCCACAAATTTTTGATTCTGATCTTTTCCAAATCGAACGTTGAAATATAAAAAAAAATTGTAGTTAAACCTTAGAACATTATTTACTCTAAAATGCTATACAAAATATTTTCTTTTAAAAACAAAAAAAAAAAATCATCATCATATAAAAATAAAATAACTATTAATTGGATAAGATTTGATTAGTGAATATTTTATTGTATTTAGTTGGAGATGTAATTGTGAGAAATAGTATATTATTTTATTCGTTCAGTAATGCACTTTGACTATGCACCATGCCAGGATTAAATGGTATATTCGTTGAACCAATATTGTGAAGATAATAGTTTAAAAGCTATGGCTTGGTTAAAAATACATCAAAAGATCAAATATGTTTTGATAATATAAAAGTTAAAAGTCATTAGGCCTCTGACTTCAGGAGATAAAAAAAATAAAATGACTCAATTAACTTATGAAATTTAATAATCAGTTGATTTATCATTCCGTTCGTTTATAAGACTGTGTAGCATTCTTGACAAATCATAGGATTGCAAAAAAAAACATAGACCATACTAAAAGTTCGCTACACTTAAATAAGTAGTATAACCTAAATTATTAGAAAATCGAAGTAGTAGAAAATCTAATAAAAGTTACATCTAAATGAACAACTCTAGGTGTATTATCATTTTAATAGAAAACCGTGTTTAGCATTGTATACCTGAAACCCTGTTGTATAGTCTTAATTTTGATGTTGATATAAAATATATTAGTTTTCTTTTTAAAAATAAAATCCAGTGCAATCAGTTTTGTCTCATTATCTTTATTAGTTTTCAAAAACAAACCAAACAACAGTGTCCCCTAGTTGTGTACTAATAAAACTACAGCTTTTATTTCAAGTAAGCTTAAACCACATCTTAGATTGATTACCATCATATTTTGTTTAATTTCATGTGTTCAATTAAACATCACTGTACTCAGTATATATCTAATCATCAAATTTGAAATCCAAACCCTTTCAACTGGAATGTTTTTTAATTCATTATCAATTTACCAATACTAAAAGCTTTTAGCTTTTATGCTAAACTATTGATAAAAAGAAAAAAAAAGAAAAAAAAAATAACAAAATTTCTCTTAATCAATTGAAACAAACTATTACAATACTAGGTTTGATTTATGTACATTATATCTGTTTATTCCTACATTGATATATACATACATATATGTATAGACATGTATATTTTTTTATGTCGTGAAATGTAAATTTTACTCGATTTTATTTATATTTTAACAACAATACGTTAGTAAAAGATAAACAAATAGCAAAAAACAAACAAAAAAAAAAATTCAACAAATAAACAACAACAAAAATAATATAATTTAACAAGGATATGCAATTTTATTAAGGTTTTTCATGAAAAGGATAAAATCGTAAATAAAACTATTGAAATATAAAGTAAAATATTTCATGCAAATATTTTCAGTTGTCGCTCTATAAAAAAGGTAAACGAATAAAATAGAATATTTCAACACTAAACCATAAGAATCGAGCTGAGAATACAGAAAGAAGAAAATATGAAAATAAAATACAAATAAATAAAATTAAAATAACAAAAAAACATATCATATCTATATAATATGGACAACTAATATAAAAATTTAAAAAGTGAGGGTCAAAAATTGATTAGAAAATATTGAAATATGTTATCTTTATTGAAAATTTTATAGGAAATTGATATCAAAATTAAAATAATATTGTTATTTTAATATAAAATAAAGCTTTAGTTTTTATTTACCAGTGGATATAAAACATAACACAAGTGATATCATGGTGTGGTAATGCACTGACTAAGATCTACTTATCTGGAAGAGATTATACATAAATTATTTTGATGTGATGACACGTGCCACTACGTCATTTAATCAATAATACTACAACAATACCCATTTTATAATTATTTCATCATCGCAATATCACAGTAACAGTATGACTAGTTGTTTGGTGTAATAAAATGCATAATGATAAAGGTTGATCAAATTTTGAGCACTATACATTTTTAAAACACCTTAAACACCAGGACTAAACTTATGTTCGGTACTGTTCGGTAAATCATCATGGAGTTTCACAGCGTATAAAAATTGTTAAAATTTATTACAAAAATAATGAATATATTACATAATTGGCCAACATAATTTATCCACAAAGCTTACTATTCGTAATGTAATTTAACAATTCTGCAAAAAGTAGTAGTTTTTGTGATGGTTAAGAATTCAATCTGACAAAAACGTAAATGTTCCTGACTGAAAATATTGATTTTCCGAAACAAAGTGTAGATAAAAATGGAGAACAATTGAGGGTCATTTTCAAAAATTTGAATTTTTTTATGGCCCCAAATTTAATATTCTTCATAAAAATTTGCATTTAAAGCCGTAAAAAATTCAAAGACCCAATATGACCATTTATTAGGTTGGAGTTTTGCAGATTGAGCTTTACAGCAATTTGAAAAAGATTCATTATTTCATGGAAAATTCATTTCTATTTAAATAGCTTCATAAATAAGCATTTGGAGTGAAGAAATCTTTGAGTGAAGAAGATTTAAAATTTATTAATAGATAATTTAACAATGTAAAAATAAATAAAAATAAAAAGAACAACAATTAAACTGTATTCCGTGTTTGCATATATCTAATATTTATGTTGAGTCTGGGTAAACACGCTTTTCCTGTCACATTCGACCGTTCGTAGTATGTCAGTTGTACACTATAAAACATTGTATTTGTACATTTTTTTTGCAAATAATTTTAAAAAAAATGATGGTGTTTTCCTCTTAAGTCGAAACGTTCAAAACATGACTTACAAATTTACATTTGAAAAATAAGTAAAATTATATACTTATTAGCAAAGTCACGCGGTCCCACACAAAATATATAAAATTGATTGCAATAAAGTTTTTTTAATGAACCAAATTTAAAACAATGATTTCTGAAAAATACTCGAAAAGTTCGATAACAGATATTTGACACAAATAGGTCCAATTCAAAATGTGCTGTGAGTTTGAATTTATGCTGCAATAGGGTCGTATTGTACAGCTTTCGGTAACTGAAATTTCGTAGAAGCACAAGTGGAACTCCTACTTTTTGTTTTGTCCGGTCAGAAAGAAATTTCAAACACCTTGTGAAATCCAGCAAATTTAAAAATTCCATTGGCTAGCTAATAGTTTCATTTTCTTTAGACCGTATCGTCACTATTTAAATTTTACCATTTAAATCTTCTTTTCTAATCTAACTTTTGAAAAAGTTTTTAAGTATAAATTTTCAAGTCCGTTACTCGTTTAGTGTTTGGAATATTCTTATATGATCTGGTGGGAAAACTAACGGAAATAATTGAAAGTAATACCAAAACTATTGTAGTAAAAAATAACAAGACACATGAATGGATTACAGAGAATATTTTAAGTAAAATGAGAATACGTGATTCTTATTTCAAATATAAAAGGAAATACGTTGATGATGCCCATGTCCAAAAACTATACGAGGCATCTAAAGAAGAAGTTAAAAAACTGATTCAGAAAATTTATTTCAGAAAAACTCTCTAAAAGCCCTAATAATAGTAAAACACTGGGGAATATTTATAAAGAAATTATGTTTAACAAGGACACTAATATAGAAACAAGCGGTAGCATTAAAACTTTAGAAATTGATAATCGATGCGTTTCGGAAAAGACGGATATCGTTGAATGTTTTAATGACTTTTTTATAAATGTTACCGAAAAAATAGACATTCCATTTGAGCCCATTGATAATGCGTATATGAAATATTTTATACCTACTATATTTTCTAATTTTAATTTGAGTCCTATAAATGCAGAAGAAGTTAAAAATGTTATCCTTGATGTATGAACTCAGCTGCAGCTACAGGATATGATAACATTTTAAGCAAATTTATTAAAAGGTTCTCTGAAAAATAAACTTCTTGAGAAATAATAATATAATCCATGAAGAACAATATGGTTTTGAACTTAACTCCAACACAACTGCTACGTGTCTAAGTCTGACCAATTTCATCTCGAAAAACTCTGATGACGGGAAATATGTTGCGTGTGTCTTCTTAGACTTGTAAAAAGCCTTTGACTGCGTAGATCATGATATCTTAATAAAAAAAATTAAAATTAATGAATTTTACCAATACCCAAATACAGTTTTTCCAGTCATATCTGTTTAATCGTCAGCAAGTAGTACATATCGGCAATATACACAGCTCTACAAAAATCGTGAAAAAGGGAGTTCCCCAAGAATCTATTTTAGGAATTCCGAATTCTTTAAAATATATATTAATGATTTAACAAAATTAAACTTAAAAGGTTCTGTACAACTTTACGCAGATGACGCGGTTTTGAGGTACGCTGAAAGTGATGAACTTGAATTGAGAATTGCAATTGAGAAAGATCTCAAAATAATAGACGAATGGCTTGTCAAACATCGTCTGTCGTTGAACCTCAAGAAAACGAAAATTATGGTATTTGAAAATAGGAAGATAAATAACTCAACTTTTCTTTTCAATGGTAATGCTGTCGACATAGTAAAGTCATTTAACTACCTTGGTCTAGTAATTGATGGAAAACAAAAATGGAAAGATCACGTGGAGCACATAATCAAAAAAATTTCTCCCTACATATTTATATTAAAAAGACTTCGAAATTATTTTTCTGCCAGCATGTTATATTCCGTTTATTGTTCTTATGTTTGACAAATATAGTGTATCTTAATCCAATATGGAGCAGGGCACCTCAAACTTCACTAACCCGCTTAAATATTCTTCACAAAAAAACAATTAAAATAATTTTTAGGTACCCTGTCTTGTTTCCTAGCGAACAATTGTACAATGAACAATATTTAAGTTTTAAAACCATATGCAAAAAAGAATTGTATATGATTGCATTTAAAATAGTCAACAATTATATAAAGCATAATTTCATACTGAATAGAATGGTAGATATCCACCACCACAACACTAGGAATAAGTCAAATTTTTATTTAAGTCTTTTCAAAACAAATAACCAGAAAAACAATTGTCTTTATAACTGTTTAAAAATATATAATGAATTACCATCAGAATTAAAAAATATTAATAACGTATATGTTTTTAAAATGGAAATAAAGAAGTATATTTTGAGCCAAATTTAATTTAATTTACTTATGAGTTTATGAATTTTTAATTTTAAGATTTTTGAATTTCTATACTTGAGTTTAATTATAAGTTAATGTTAATGATTCATTTTATTATATTTTTCTTTTAAATTTTTCTTTGTACATATTAGTTTTTTTTTCCTTTCTCATCTTTCATATATTCAATAAGTTAATTTAGTCTAAACTAAAAAACTAATGTGTATGATAAAACTTAAGATTTTAGCTTGAAGCTTGAAATTTAAAGTTTTTCAATTTTGGTACGAATGGAAAGGTATTTCTTTTTATTTTATGTATATATTTTTTTTATTTTTTTTAATTGCTAATTTTAGTTTTAATTATTTATTATTTAAAAATATTTTGAAGATCATGCGGCCTATGGCTAAGATCGAAATTTAAATTTTTATTTGTAATCTCAATTACTTTTACTTTTGAATTAATAAAGAAAAAAAAAAAGGGGTGCTAGGTTAATTAGTTATATGATATCAAAAATGTGATGCATTAAAATTTTTAACAAATTTATTTGCGTTATATTTGTGTATTTTAATCGCTCCAACGGTACAGAAAAAGCATCTTAAATTTTATCTTGTTAGTTTTTTTTATTAACTTTTTTTTATTTAGTTTACAATTTATAATGCCTTAAACTAAAAAAAAAAATTTATAAAAAATGATATTGATAACTTTCAATGCAATTAACGTAAAGATCGGTTTGCTATTTGTTTGTTAATTTTTCATTTTAAGTTTAGTTTAAAAAGGTATTACTTGTTATTTTATACAAACTGAAATTCCTTTGCATAGTTATAGGAGTAATTTTAAAAACAATTTTTTTGAAAACAAACGAAATGTAATAACATGAAATCTTGCGAATGAAAATTGTTTGTGAAAAATTTCTGTAGGTATATCGATCGGTGTAGCCTAAATTAATGATGTTAATTTTTCTTTTAATTTAATGCTTAATTACATATTTTGTTTAATGAAAATTATATAAAATAACTCTTAGTTTGAACAAAATAATTTTCTTTTAAAACTATTTAAAAATAGTTAATACCTATGTACACATGTAATATAGTCTATTCGAATTAATTGGGGGGGCTTTGTAGATAATATAAGATATGAAAATTAATTTTAAAATATACATTAATACTAATTAGATCCATAAGAATGGAAAATTAAAAGATATTAGATTTTTTTTTATATATATATTAAGAAAATAAAGATCTAAAAATGTCTATAAATATACCCAATAATTATTTTATTTATTTAAATGTCTTTATTTAATGGTTTATACATTTAATAGTATTGTGTCATTGTGTGTAATATTAAAATTGAATACAATAATAAAATATCTTGTAAAATTTTATAATAAATTAAAATCCTTTTTAGTTACAAAAATGAATAAAATCATGAATGCAAATATTCAATAGTATGTGTACTTAGTAATAATTATTAATTGTTAAGAGGACATAATTACTAATTTGTTGTAAATAATAACAATTAAGTACATATTAAATTAGTAATATCTTGTGTAACAGATTACAAGAATGAAACAAAATCTGCATTAAGAATTTTTTTTGAATTATAACCCGAAAGTTGAAGTAGCAAAACTAATCCACACAACACCATAGTGAATTCGAGGAAAACATATATTATGTAAATAGCCCTCTCAGAAAATTATGCAAGTTAACTAAAGAAGAACTAAGAAGGTGATAGTTGAAGGTAGAAGACACAGAAACAATGACCCGGTTACCCGCACGTTGGGCAGACTAACTACAGCTCCTATAGAAAAGAACCACCGCACAATCTACATAGAATATGGTGCAAAATAGGTCAACCTGGAAACAAGAATGTGAAAAGTCTGACGTTATGAAAAAAAAAAAAAAAAAAAAAACAAAAATTATTGTAACTATACCCTCAATAGAGTACATGAAAGGAAAAAAAGAAACTGGGCAGAAACAGCCCGTAACCGAAAAATATGAAAGGCGTTTATTAGTCAGGCCCTCTAAGTCTAGGTCTATTGGCCAACTAAGTAAGTAATATATCTGAATATTAAAACTATAAAAATAGTTATAGTTATCTACTCAATGAAAAAAAAAAAAAATTCTGATTATAGCTATACCCAAAATAGAGTAAAAAGAAAGGTTTAATCCTAATGCTGTTTATAACAAAAAAAAAAGAAAAAAACATATCCAGATTACCAAAGGAAGGAAAATATTCAAATGTAATATATCTGAAACACCCAAACTCAAATCTACAAAACGCTCATACTCCCGGTTTTGTTCTATGTGAGCATGCACTTGGTGTCTTCGACAAGAAAATTCTTCCCCATAATTCTGAAATTCGAAAAATAAAGTCAGAAACTGCAGTGGTTCGGACACCTAAAGTGGCTGAATGAAAATGCTCCACCCAAAAGAATCTTCGAATCCTGAGACAGAGAACAGCCCGTAACCGAAAAACAAGGAAGACGTTTGTGTATGAGTCAACCCCAGGTCCATCTATTAGCCACCTAAGTAAATAATATCTATACTTATAAAAGGGAAAGTTTGTTTGTTCGCTATACACGCCCATAGTTTTAAAGATAGAGCTTTGAAATTTTGCATAGTTATATGGTCAGAAAAGGTTAAAAAAGGAACTGGATGCGGTACTTTACAAAACCATCAAATGACAGGTTTGGGTATTAAAAAGTTTCGACAACTGGTGTTATAACTCATTTTCAATAGAATTTTCACTTTTATAAAACAGAAAAAACTATTGTTAGAAGTTACACAATTCATGTCTGATAGGGGAGTCGAACCTGCGATATTTTTGCTACCAATTACAGTAAATCTAGAAAAAAAATTCAAATCTTAAATTATAATAATTTAAATGAAATTATGTACTACTACAATTATAGTATTTGAAGACTTTTGATTGTATGGTTTTTAAATACTATATTCGGCATTTTATCGGGTCCTGAGGGTTTTATCACTTTAAAATTTTTGACACGTGAAATAATTTCTTTCATTGATATGGAACAGGTTGTTGATGGACTCCTGCAGTATATTTGTATTGATGTCGCTATAGTTATACGCCAGACAGTTTTGATTAGCAAAATAGTTTACTAATATGCTACCTTTTTCTTTATCAGTATAGTAAGCAATTGATTATTATTGCACAGTACAGTGCTGGCATTTGAATCCTTTTCTTTTTAAAATAAATAAAAAAATGTATTTTAAATACACATATGTATTTCATGTTTAAAAAACCAAAAAATTAAAAAACATGAATATTTGACATTTGATATATAATTGAAGGATTATTAAAAAATGATATCGAAAATAGCTAAGCTAGATGAACTTTATATAATTGTTGTTGATTAATTTGGAAAAACTGGTTAAAATCTTAGAACTGTTTTTTTCCAAAATTAATTTTTTAAAGCAAGAGAGGGATGTAATATCAGAAAAAAGGACCATTTTGAGCCATTATACGGTTTTTATAAACTAAAAGTCGTTAGGTAATACTTTTATTTGTTTTGGAAAAGAACAATAAGTGTAAATGATTTATTTTACCAATTAATATTTAAACTTATAAATTACAACTACCCGATTCATCTAACGAAAATTATTTATGACATGATAACTGATAAGACGTTTGTATAGTTAAAATTGGTAACCTTTATTCTGAAAAACTATTCCACATTAAAAACGGTTTGCAACAGGGAAAGTTAAGCTCTCCAATTTTGTTTAATATCTATATAATAATAATAATAACGCTAAAATTAACTTGGCATTTGCTGATGACCTCATAGTTTACGTGGCGGGAAAAAAACTTCAGATATTCAATATAAGCTACAGTCAATATTTAACCAAGTTCTTTCCTATCCTAACTCCTGGAAAATGAGATTTAGTTTTAGGAAATGTGAAATCATTTTATTCCGAACATTATTGGATAAATGTAATAAGAACGTTCGACAAAATTGGAGGAATTTCCATATTCAAGCTCCAGGACATATTAGATTAGTAAAAAAAAATATGTGAAATATCTAGGGGTAATTTTGCAATACAATCTTAATTTTACTTAGCATCTTCAAAATAAAATTAATTCGGCGAGAAAGGCATGTGCTATAACCCAAAAATTGCTTAAATCAAAATTCATCTCTGCCAGGGTTAAATGGTAGCGCTTCCAATCCTTATTAGACCAATTTGACTTACGGTTGCCAAATTTGGTATAATATTAGTGCCTCACTTATAGAATTATATAGAAAGTTCGAAATAAAATTTCTGAGAAGGTGTACAGATATTTATCGCAAGCCAGATACTGAATATAAACATTTCTTTTCCAATAGAACGCTGTATATAGCCGGACGAATATTTCCAGAATTGATGTTTTTGTTTTGCATGTAATTAGAAAGCATTATTTTAAAGTCACAACTAATATAATAGATAATAGCTTAGTTTCACATTCTACATATCCAGAAAATAAATACATTGAAGACTCATTAAGCTCAGGTTTTATTCCCCCAGAAGCATTTCTCTTTCTTAATCGCAGAAGATATATTGTTCAGTCCAGTTATAGCAATATCCCTGTTGTTTATCACGCTTTTAAACGTAGCATCCAAAAACAGATTATACCCCACTAGCAATTTGGAGATATAACATGAGCCTCTCACCAAAAGATGTATGCCATATTATAAATATTAATAAATTCTGGTGGTGATGCTACTAAAAATATTAGCAACAAAAACTTTTTTTTTTAACTTGTATACTAAATTTTAAATTCAAATAAACATTACAGTTCTGGTTTAGTAATAGTAAGTTAATTAGTTGTAAGTTAGTTTTTAAATAGCTTGTAAGGCTTTATTAAAAATTAGTAAAATTAAAGTCGGTTTTTTCGGAAAAGGCTACCGACTATTTGTTAAAATTAATAATAAAATTGTAACTCAAGAAAGTGATGGTCAGATAAAACTTATGTAAAAAATACTAACGTAATTTTAAGTGTAATGTAATAACTTAGAGTGATCGTAATGGATTCAATAAGTTAGTTTATAAGTCATAATGTGAATCATTTTTTTTTTGTAAATTTTTTGTGTGATGGAAGATAAAATAAATTGGATATATTACAAATAAATATACGAAAAAAACAAAAAAAAACTGATTTTACCCAAATCCACATATTGAAAATTGTACTTTACTAGTTTTATTGGAGGCTTCGTAAAATATTACCCAAGTAATCTTAGATTTTTCATATTTCCACAGAAATTATATCACCACTAAACCCGCACTTACCTTAGTTCTAAAATTCAAATCTCTTAAAATTTGATGATCTATTTTACATTATTTTTATTTTGAAATTCTCATAATAATTATTAAATTATAATAATTTAGATGAAATTACAAGAAAAACATTTTTTTTTTTTGCAATTTATAATTTACACCCTCGAATTAGTTTTGATTGTATTAATTAGACTTTACAATAAAAGAAAAACATTTCCTTCTCATTCAGTTTTTTTATGCATATTTAAAAATCTACTTTAAATATCCTTCTTAAGGATAATGAATATAATTAACCTGACTTAAAACTTCTGACCACATAATCTAATAAAATAGAATTGCAATAAAAGGATGTTTTTTTATTTTTTTCTTTGTTTTTCTGTTATCTGTACTTAACTTGATTCGTCGTTTTTTCTTTCATCTTAGATATTCCATTATAAGTACATATGTACTTATTTATATAAGAAGAACAAGCATAATAAAATTAAATGCACTAATGTATGTAATATATGCATATTTAAATCCATGCATGACTTTCCAGAAATAACGAAAATTCATTCAGTCTATTAATAAAAAAAAAAATGGTAAAACGAAAAGAAAATCCTTACAAGAATCCTTATAAACTTAGTAGTATATCCTTAATTTATAAAACAAAAAGAAACGAAACTTTTAAAGGAGTGTGTTATTCGTGTATATACTTGTATATAAGGAAACTAGTTTAAATATTGTATTCTCAACTATGAATAGAAATTTTCCCGAAAAATTATACGACTTTTAAATCTGATTACTTTACAAAAAAAAAAAAAACACAAAAAAACTACAAAATGACAATAAAAAAGAACTTTTGTGTTGTTGAAAGCCTTCATCGACACTCTTTAATTTTTCTATTTTTATTTTTCTTATTTTGCTTCATTAACATAAAACCATAAAATCTTCTTGAATGTAAAACCACTTCCTGGAAAACTTAAATTTCGAATAACTGCATTTTCACTTACATACATGTATAGTGGTATAGAAAAAATCTTATTCTGTTTTTTGTTGTTGATGTTGTTGTTGTTCTTGTTATTGTAGTAGTAATCATTGTTCTTTTTCTTTTATTTTCTTATTTTCTCTTTCTATTAAATTTGAATTCTTAATCATGTTTAATATGCAATTAACCTACAATTTGATAATTAGTAAGAGGAATAAAATTTCGTTCTTGTTGTTGTTTTTGTATTTAGTTAAAGAAAGGTTTTTAAGAAATAATTTTGTTTTAGTAATGATTATAAGAGTGATGTATTATTAATTTATGTAATTTAATTTGAGTATCAATGTATATATGTATATATTAATTTATATACAATATGTTAGTATTTAAATGTGAAGAGCTCCTAAGATTTTATTTAGTAAAAAGAGCCGCAATTTTTACTCTTTGAAATCAAAAATTTTAGTATGTACTTATATTTACATTATCTATAATTGTAAGATAACAGTACTTTAATCTGAAACAATTCAATCAGATTTAATAGAATATTTTTAAGTGATACTCATAAATCTAGGACTAAAATATATTTAAAAATGAAACATCATGTTCTAGAAGTGAAGAGCCTTACTACTAATGAAGTATTTTCATTTTGTTCCAGCGAATAGTACCAAATGAGTGAAGTACCAAACCATTTTTCCTGAAAGTGTTTAACATCAATTTATTGCACAGAAATTTTACTAATAATTAAAAAATAAGTAGTAGAAGGATTAATATAAGCCTTGGTATGTATAGAAGCTTTGGTATTATATACTGGTGGCTCCTAAAATGTGCCGAAAACAGATGCCATGGCTTAAATTTAGTTGAAACCTATGTCATTGAGGTGGCGGTATTACATTTTTTTTTATTTATTTTTATGTTCTTGACAGTAACTTAGGTAATTTTTACCTTTTTGTGCTTAATTAACTATGATACAGCAAGTGTTTACTAAATATTATACTATAATGTTTTTCGAGTATTTATTTATCAAAGTTCTGGCTGCAACTCATTAAATGTGGAAAAATACTACTATTGTCAGGACCTTAGCCTTTTGAATAGCGTAGTTCCATTTTATTTAAGTTATAACAATTCATTAGATTAATTAGGTGACGCAGAGGTGTAAATATATAAATATTTTCAGATAGCAAAGCTGCCTTCAAAGCTCCGGCTTCTTCAATTTTTAAACTGAATATTGGAAAAATTCATTTATTCGACCAATTCATAAGAAAGATGCGAAAAACAATGTCTCAAATTATCGTCCAATTGCGAAACTCTCATACATTCTCAAACTATTTGAGCTGATAGTATTTGATTCAATATATGACATTTGCTCTAATTCCTTAGGAATTAACCATCACGGATTTGTGAAAAAAACATCTACTGTAACAAATTTAGCTGAATCTTGTTCTAATTTTTTGAGTACTATGGAAGCTAGTTCTCAAACTGAGGTTATTTATACCGACCTAAGTAAGGCTTTTGACTTATTACCTCATAGAGTTATTCTTGTAAAGCTCAAAAAAGTAGGGTTCCCTGAAACCTTCTTAAAATGGATCAAATCCGTTTTGTATAAGAGAACTTATAGTGTGATATATAAATTAAATATATCTGAATCTTTTTGCGCCACCTCAGGTGTACCACAAGGCAGCCATTTAGGTCCATTACTTTTCAATATTTCTATTAATGATGTAACTAAAGTCATCAAGAATAATAATATTGTTATATATGCCGATGATATGAAAATTTATAAAAAAAATTTCCTCATCTGATGACTCCACCTTGCTTCAGGAAGATCTAAACTCTTTTTTTAGTTGGTGTAGCTCCAACAAATGTAAACATTGACAAATGTACCTAAAATTGAAAACCTAGCATTCACAAATGTGCTCTAATTTTTTATTCCCGTAGTTTCTCTCCCTTAGTAGTCAACTATAAGCTTTCATTTAAAGCACACTTTAATAGCATAATTAACAACGCAAATTCTATGTTTCATTAAATCATTATTTACAACGCTCGTTCGTCCTCACCTTGAATACGCTAGTTCCGTCTGGTCACCTTACTACTACACTCATTCCTACAGGATAAAGTCAATTCAAAATAAATTTCTTAGATTTGCCTTACGTAATCTTCCATGGTTCAAATCAATAATCCTGCCTCCTTACCAAGATCGACTCAAACTACCTCAATTAAAGACTTTGCACTCGAAAAGAGTTGTTGCGGATATTTTATTTATTCATAATTCAACGTTTCACTGGCGAAATTGATTCCCAAAATATAAAAGGTATAATCAGTAAGCAGATTAATATTAGTACGCGATTTCGTTCAGAAAATGTTTTTACAGAACAAATTAGAGTAAATTTGAACCTAGAATGTAAATAGAATGTTGATGGCAGTTTACCAACATAAAGATAGTATAGTCTTTTCTTTTAGTAAAGTCAGGTTAAAGAAAATCTTATTCCAAATCCTTCCTTAATTCTACTAATCCTATTTATATACGTAGTCACTAATTCACTAATTGCACTTAATTGGTCTCTATGAATTTATTGTTTTTTCTCAAACTATTTCTTTTTTTTTTTTAATCGAATTTAAATTCATTGAGTTAGCTGTTCATCATTTTTTTTTTTTTTATATTAATTTATTTCTAAGTTTATAATGATTGTTATCAATTCTAATAATTTGATTTTTATTGTGATTGTAATTTAAAAATTAAAATTTAATTGAAAATCTAAATAAAAAAGGAGAAAAAACAAATTAAAAATTAAAAATTAAATTAAAATATTTATATAAATTTAACTTGTTACTTAAAAAACTACAATATTGTAAACCGTTTGAACTAAATGGTGAATAAATAAATAAATAAATTGTCTACAAAGTATTTTCCACGTGTGGAAAATAAAGTATTCTAAATAATATAGTTTACGTCTAACAGCACTGATTTTAATCTCTTAAGTGTAATTAATTCTTACGCACATGGATTCGATTAATAAATTTTGCGTAACACTATAGTTCATCTTAACGTAACAAAGGCCGTTTGTTCTGCCCAACAAATAGCGGCCGATATCGAAATCCAGCCAGAGAAGGCTATAGCTCTTCAGGACGTGAAGGAAACTTCACAAGACGACATCGCAACTCTCTGTGTGGACGAGGATACCCTGTTATATTCAAAGGATAGCGATGCCACCATAACTAATGAGGAGGAAAATCTGCTGATGTAGTGCCATGCTACATTTCTTGCAGATCAATCTTCATACTCAAAAACGGCATCACCCAGTCTTATTATCCGGTTATTTGGTTTTGTATTACAATTTTAGCTTTTGATCCATGCATTGTCATTATGACCAGGTTTGATAATTTCTGTGGTATTCCCAAATGTCTAAGAGCTGTCTCTATACTCACAGACAGTCAGGCCGCTATTAAAGCACTGAAGTCGTTAACCATTAACTCAGAAACCGTGTTGGCCTATCACAGTTCTTTGGACGAACTAGCGGATAGGTTCAACATATTGTTACGATGGGTGCCAGGACACAGTGATATTCCGGGTAACTGCATGGCAGATCTACTTGCTAGAGAGGGCACTGTATTAGAAATCCTTCCGCAAAGGAGCAATCTGGGTGCACCTCTTGCCACCTGTAATTTATTGCTTCGCAATGATGCAATAAAAGCTTCAAACTTCAGATGGTCAGTTAGACCAGACTGCAATCAACATCACCAAGCAAATCTGGCCTATGTTGAACCTGAAGCGATCGCTTAACTTACTAACTATGAAAAGGTGTGACATTAGCACTATGGTAGAGGTCATTACGAGTCATTGTCTGATTGGTAAACGACTTCTGCAGAACGTGTAGAGAGGTGGAGGAGGATGATACTGTCCAACACCTACTCTGTTCCTATTAAAGGAAAACCCATTTAGGAGCCCTATTTCTGGACTAGCTGGGTGATCTTGAAAACACTGGTATAAAAAACCTCCACCGCTTCGCTAAAAGTCAAATTGGTTCAACGAGTAGGGTACTACGCGAGGAAAATTTCCGTCGTATCACAATAAACCTCACCGGTCTAAGTGTGTCGACCTACCTACCATGTTTCATCTTTTAATATAAATTTGATTAGGAAGAATTTTCTTATAAAAGATTTACACAACATAGAAATTAATATTTAAAATACGATTCTCTATTGTTCAAAGTCGAAATTGAAATTTCACGATTCAAACTAGCAATTAAAATAATTGAAATAATTTTTTACATCAAAAATAATTTTTCACCACAAATATAATACAATCCCTTTATTAAAATAACAAATCAGTAAAATAATATTCTTAATTTTAAATGTTAAAACAAATTACTAAAAAAAAAATAACAACTTTACATTGAAATTAAGTTAAAAAAACAAATTTAAAACATAAATACAACAACACTAGTTGTTTTTTCAGTTTGGCTGACTCTTTCTGAGGTTTTTATTATCGCAAAAAAAATGTTTTAATTTTTTTTTAGAAATCCCAACTAGACTAAATACATTTCGGAAGTAAAACTTAAAATTAAAAAGTTTTTTCTTCATATTTTTTTTTGTTTTTGTAAAAAAGGTTTTAATAACTAATTTGAAAACATAATAGTAAAAAATGTTAATCTTTAAAATGCGGTTTCAATTATGAAAATAAAATTCCAGAATCTTTTATTACTCTTGACGATTCAAAATTGAAAAAAAAAATATATATATAAATAGTATATAGCCATATTTGTTGAACTCCTTTCTATTTTTTTTTTTTTTTTAGTTGCTTAAAATTTGAAATTTTCAAGTCCGTAAACTGTGGTAACAAAACAAAAAAAAATTTATTTTGTATTTTTATTTTTAATAAACAGATTACAGGAGTTTTTAAGTATTTTTTAATAATATACAGGGCCGCAGTGGTTGTTAAACACCATGGGTCTCGACTATTAAGAAAAAATTGGACTCCAATATATAAAAACAAAAATAAGAAGAAGCGAGTTTCACAATTTGATGATTTTTTGAAGACAAAGAATATAGCAAAGAAAATGAATATTATTTTCAGATAATTTAACTTAGCAGGTATCAACAAGTTCTGTCGAAAAAAAGAATTAAGGTATAATTTTTTTAAATATTTTAATATAATACAGTCATTGTTCAAATAGAAGAAAATCATATAAAAAAATGTCTACAAAGAAGAATTTTGTAGACAACACTAACAAAATGAACTGTAATTAATTAAATAGCAAAAGAAATTGGTTTAGCTTTATAAATTTATTAAATTAATACTAATAAATACTAAAAAATATTTTCATACGAAATTTAAATAATTAATTTCGTGGCAGAATAAACAAAAAGAAAATCTCATAAATTGAGCGCGTTTTTATATTACATGAACAAAATCTGTCTAATCTGTAAAATCGGATCTATTTTATGATACCTAATGATAAAAAGAATTTCCTTCTTTCGCTTCTTCAACCTCCTGAAGCATTCTAGGCATTGAATCGCTTAAATTTTTCAAAATTGAAATGTCTATTGATTTCCCAGTATTTTCAATGACCTTCCAAGTCTCTTGTTCTGACTTTGCAATTTCTTGTGGTACTTTAGTTTTCATGTAATGTCAAACGTTCTCAATTTCTTAATTACATTAAGATAAGGACTCTGGAATGGCCAATATAAAACACTTTATCCAATAAACAATAAATTCGACATAATAGTAGAGTTAGAGTATCGGTGTATTGTACTGTAACACAAAATCTGAAGTTAGTAAAGTTGTAACACTGTATAATGCAAAATATGGTACTTTTTGATGGTACTTTTTGTGGTAGTTTAAACAAGGTGAATTTTCCACAATAAAAAATATCTCTCTAAACCATTATATTCTCACCATTGTGGTGATATAATGGTTTGGGAGGTATTCCCAGCTCTGTCTTATACAATTAGGTGGACCGCTCGTATTTCCTTTTCAATGCTTATAGAATAATAAAATTTTCTTCTGTACGTACCATTAGGTGAAAATAATCATTCATTTGTACAAAGAATGTTTTTCCAAAATTCAGAAGACTTATCTATATGTTCTTTAGCAAATAATCTAAAGCTCCACTAATTGATATAATAGAAGAGCGGTCATAATAGAAGAATATTTCTCTTTTACACATTTACATAATGTAAGGCTCCAGCTGCGAATGTTGTGGGCGTTGAGAAATCTGTCACTGGTTGTCAGATTACAATCACCGTCATCATAGTTAACCCCATTTATCAATTTACATACCATTATTAACAGTAAATTGTTTTGTATTATAAGGGAAATTAATTATTATATTTTTTCTTGTTTCATGAGAAATAAATATGAAGTACGTATAAAATTGAAGTAGCTATTTCATTCATATTAATTGGTGTATTATAATATGCTATATGAATAGAATATTATAAGATGCATTGAATAGAGTTCTCCTGGGATCTTTACTTTTGACATATTTTTAGGACCCCCAAAAAAAATTTGCGTCTGTGCTGATTTCTTAAATACGGCTGGCCCTGATATTTATATGTGTCTGTATAAGTTATTCAAATCCAGATTTAAATTAATATTGAAGGATTAAATTTTTTTGACAAGATTTCCCATATTTATATGACCTATATTCATAATATAAATTCAAAAACAATGTAAATATATCATACTTTATCCACCAAAAATTATGATGTTGACTTTTCATCGTTTAAAAATGGACAAAAGTTTTTGTTTATTTTTGTTCCAACAAATTTTATCCACAGTATCCATGGAACCAGCTATTTTTTTGTTTTTTTTTTTTAATTCTGACATATTTATGTCAGATTTATTTACAGATTTATTTTTTTTTGTTTTTTTTTATTATATTCCTTTTTTTTTATTTTGGGATAGAAAATAGTAGACATAAATAGGACATAATTTTAATTATATAACAGTTAACAAAAAAAAAATAAAACTAAAAAAAAAACCAAATCAATAAATAAAATTATTTTTGGATTTAATTTTACAGGTCAGTGCCTACAAAAAATCAGATTAAATGTCAAAAAAAAAAAAAAATGAATGGGATGTTTTTGATTTTATAAATTTGTTCTATAGATATTTTCAAAAACAGAAAGAAGCGAAAGCCAAAAAATACAAATTATCCCATTGAATTTTGACGGAATTGTTTTTTTTTTTCTTTAAATTTTCATAATATGTCAATTATTATTATTTTCTTTTTTTTTCAATTAATTAAATAAGTTATCATAGTATTAAAAATGTGACATATAAAACCAATATATACGTTAGCTTATAATAACGTGATATAATATTATTTGGTATTTCTCTAGCTGTAAAATTATTAAAAAAAAAAGGGGATGAGGACAACATTTTAAGTATCTGTTGCACAATTTTTCTAAATTAACAACCCGAATTAAATGTTCTTCAAAAAGTTTAAAACCGCACCATCATTTACTCATCGACAACTTAATGTGACTACCTCTCTTATAATACTTCAAAATCGTCGTATTTTTTAAACAATTTCTCTATTTTATGAATATTTCGTTGGCTTAAGAATTTGTTCGGACGAAATAAAAAATGTAATGACACCCCTTAAACATTTTTATCATCAAGTATTCACTGGTACGTAGGGCAAAGTCTTATGACTTCGCTCAACACTGCATATGGAAATTCATTTATAGTAAGCTTTTCTCAAATGTGGAATTATATTCCACCAAACGTGTTTCCTCAATGCAAAAATATACATTCATACAATCTACAAAAGTCCAAAAGTAATATTAACAAATTTATTCAAAATGTCCATCATGATCAAAAGATATTTTCTGTCACCAATCTTGAACTAGTCCAAGCTATGAATTTGGGTATAAGTATAAAGATCTTGCTGGAAACCTAATGTTTGGCTTAACTTCAGAATAAAAAAATAGAAGATCTGCATTTGACAAAGTTTTCCATAAAGGCAAAATTAAAAAAAAAAGGGTTGTGACCTGCCCTTAGGACTTAACTCTTTTATATCTCTTAAAAGAAAAATGCATGTTATCTTAAGGTCATAAAATGAACCAGTTTGATTATTCAATAATTTTCA
Organism: Argyra leucocephala; assembly: GCA_963942445.1. NCBI lineage: Eukaryota > Metazoa > Arthropoda > Insecta > Diptera > Dolichopodidae > Argyra > Argyra leucocephala. The sequence continues at coordinate 68,284,020 of OZ012680.1, forward strand.
TTGAAGTTATTAAATAAAAATTCACATAAATTGTATAAATATTATTAATAACTACATATTATATGCAAAGTTTGTGCAACATGTTGCTCGCAATAAGTTGTAGTACGTGTTGTTGTATTGCGATATATTAGGCAACAAAGCAGTGCTCAATGCAATACTGTAATTTTTTTTACACAAATATTACATCGTTTGCGCTATTAGCATTTGTTTTTTTAGAAAGTGGTACATAACGACAATGCTGCTTACTACTACTGCCAGTGAATACGACCAGCAATGTTTGAAGATATAGACCTGAGAGAGAATTTGCGACAGCAAAACCGTGGCCAAAAAAGGCTTTATGCTAAATATAGTATACAAACTAAACGATTAAATAATTCACCGTTCACTAATCATTATTTTAATATTTGATAGCAAATATCGATATTTCCGTCGTACCATACTTCCTTCATCAGTACTTGTGACGCACTATCAATTAAAGAATACTTTGTGCAGCTATTATTCAAAAACGGTAAGTCTCATACTCATCCAACACATACCGTTAATTAGGTGTATTAATTTAAAAAAAAGTTATGAAGATGATGTTGCTCTAGTTTCAATTTCTTCGGAGCTGTAGGTGGATATTGTTTAGACATAGTTTTTCTAATCCGATTTTCTTTAACCATCTGCAGGCGAGGTTAAATTGAAAGATAGACTTCTCCATCCAGAACAATTTTTTCCTAAAATACTCCAAGGAATCATCCCTTAAAATATTTTTGCTATAATTCGAACCACCCTGTATAGAAATACATTAAAGGAGAATTGTCAATTAGAATCGAATATAAAGACACTGACTGGCAAATGTTTAGTTTGACGTTCGTAAAAATACATTCGCATCATAAATCTATCCACCCTCTTGTTGGTGCTGATTCTCATTCCACATGACGTAAGGTCCTTAGTATTAAGTCTTATTTAACAATTTAATAATAAATCAAATCAAATCAAACATTAAAATAATATGAAAGTATACTGTTATTAGTTTTCCACTATTTAAAAGGAGAAACTGGGAATTTTATGATTGTGGTATGCTAATTATGTAGCTACTGTGTTCATTCCACAACTTTGTAAATATAAAAAAAAAATTATTTAATGAAGTCGATTTGCTATGTTTTCAAAAATTAAAAAAGGATATACACGGAAAATTATATTATTAATGATAAAAATAAGTCTTAGTGACACCTGAAAGACCACATGTCCAGTCACATACTATGTACAATTGCCTATAGAATACATCTAACACATTTTTAAATTTATTTCTCAAAAACATAAATTCATACACTAGACATAAAATACACAATATAAAACGGACTTTCTTTAATTTTTAGATATTAAAAGATATTAGAAGAGTTTTAAAAAGCTTTTCTCAATAGTCACATTTTACATACATTTAATTTTTATTATATTCTATCTTGTTAACAATCAAATTCGACCAACTTAATAATTCGTTGTTTTTTTCTCTCCCTCTCTCGTTAACTTAATGAACAATTGACACTATCACTTAAATTTATTAAAAAAAAAAAACATTTTCTATTTTCAAGTTTTCTACTTAAATTTATTAAAAATCTTCTACAAAAATCTAATTTTTTATCAAACCAACATTCATACCTATACGCTACACCATATTATAACATTCATCTTATTTGTTTTTTTTCTTTTAAAATTTTTATTTATTATTTTCTAAGGCGATATCACAATATTAATTCAATTGAAAAATTCATAACCTAACCCAACCCATGATGAACATTTTTATATCATAATTTCAACATAAATACATTTTGAAATCAATATCAGAAATTAAAATATTTTTTTTTAAATACCTACATAATATATTTATAATAATAATGGATTTAATACATGTAATAGGTACTAATACTAACCTACATAATATATTTATAATAATAATGGATTTAATACATGTAATAGGTACTAATACTAACCATTGAGTTCCACTAAATCACTAAGAATAATGTTATAATAATGCTACAGCATAGAATGGCAAATAACGAGTAAATAATTTTCGTAGAAGAAAATGGTCCACCCCAGAGTACAGTGTTAAGTATGATGGCTCTCAATTGTCACTGGGCTAAAATACGTGATAAAAAATAATTGACAATATAATTAGGTTAGCAATTTAAATAAAATTGAACTAATCTATTTAAGAAGGCTTAGTTTCTGATAATAGCTTTTTACATTTGATTAGAAATGATAGACAAATTATCAAATAAATATACTCGAATAAAATCGTAGTTCCCTTCCCATTTAATGTACGAAAGCTATTTCTCTTAACTTACTGTTAAGAACATAAAAAAAATCTCTTAAAAGTCTTACTTTCAAACACTCAACAACATGATATTAATTTAATAGTTAAGCAATTATTCTAATATAGATTATAAATTAAACTTAAGGTATATGAAATTTATAAGAGAAGTAGTGATCATGAACAGAAATAAGAAAAAAAATGTTAAATACAAGATGTAGTTCGGCGGAGAAGAGGTTATAAAATAAAATGTATAGGGACCACATCGAATAAGTGTAGAAAGAATATGTAAAAAAGTATGTAATTATAAAAGTATAGCAAAAAGAATAAATATCAGTTAAAACAACTATTTATCGATTATACAGCTTTATTTTAAAGCTTCTTTTACTAAAATTAGTATCAAAATAAGCTACTCTCAAGTTAAGTTCACGGAACATTATAGATACTGGCTCAAATTTACCGTAGTCACTACTATGATTAGTAATACGAAACAGCTCAACGGAACATTAAATAACATGGATTGTCCCTAAAAGATATTTATTTGATCACTTATTTTAGGTGCCTAGATATCCCCAGCAATAATTTGGTAGACAAACATGTTGTCAGCCACTGATTGACGTATGGAGAGAATGAAAGTCTATCAAAGTAACCCATCTTCGTAAGGAGGAAGTAGTTGAAAAAGATCAAACCATGAAAAATAGCGTATAGTGCAAAGCGTAATAATTTACGTTGAACTGTTTGAATACGTTACATTACGATATGGAAACCAAACTAGCAAAGCATATTAAGTTATCGGTTTAACGCATGTGATTTATAAATAGTTCGTAATGTAGGGATTAGTAAACTCTTTTTCCCAACGCATTATAAATCTTAACTTTGTTAATAATAAAGTTGAAATACATTTTTAATTTGAGTTTGTGGTATCAAAAAAATGCTTAGATCACCTTAGAACAGTTTAATACTGTCTAAGATGGTAATCAAAGTTAATAACAGAGCTTTGAAACAGCTTCCTACTAAAGATAACAATCTTACATTTAAAGGCATTTAATTCGAGGTTGTTAGCAGAGCCACCATTCGGCAAAATTGTTAAAATCGTATACTCGATGTATTAGTCCTCTAATAGGCAGAATATCATAAATAACTAATAACTATTGTTCCAGAATTATTCAATCAAATTAATTTTAAAAAATTTATACCAATCTAGTACGGAGGGAGAGAAGAGGAAATAAATCATAGTTTTAAAGATATTCAAATTAAATAGAATGAGTAAATTTTATTTGAATCCTAGAAATTCATAGAAAAATATTTTATTCAAAAAAAAAATATTTAAATGGAAAAATTGTCGAGAGGAGCATTTCTATTCATTCATGAAATATTATTACACCTTTTATAGGGTGCTTTTTATTTTTTTTCTAAATGTATTAATATTGTTACAAAAATAATAGTAATGACGGTAAATTTAGATTAATAACCATCATCCAACCATTAAAATAGTAAGTAATACCTATACCTATATAATACAGATTCTCGGTATATGATGTCATGATCTCAATAATGAAAAATATCACTTTATTTTATATAGGAATGATTAAATTCTGACTCAATTCATTATTGCGTGGCTTAATAAAATGGAAAAATGTCCATATATACATATTGACAAGCACATAAATTATATTGTTACGAGGACGAGTACCCAATTGAATAAACATACACTTCTTAAAGTGTATGTACTTGTACTTGTATACATATATGTATATTTATTTACTAAAATGAATAGCCTTTATATTTAATACTAGATATAATGAATGTAAAATTTTTACATGTCGAAAAATTAAATGGATTTTTAATTTTTTTTTTTATTTCATTAGAATGCATCAGGAAAATGCTTCTCTTGTATATGGCATAAAATCAATAATATATAAACATCCCTCTTCATATTACTCGTCTCTCAATTTTTGACAACAAACCAATAAAAACAATCTTTTGAGTTACATACCAATCTTTATAGTTATATATAGTCAAACGAATTTTAATAATATGCTGCTCGTAACCCATTTGATTCAATTATATACATATATATATATAATATTATTTATATACAAATATATATTATTATATATATATATACATAATATTATAACCGCGAAGCTTGAACATTTTGTAAGCATATTAAAAATTTCATTATTTCCGCTATAGAAAATAAAAGAAAAACATTAAAAACCTCCTTAATTGTAAAATTTTATGGTTCTCTTTTTTCTTTTACTTTTTATTTTATTTTTTTTTTTTTTTCCTTTTTCAATACAAAGTGATTGATTGATTGGGTTTTTCATTAAATAATAGGAAATCGAATATTATATAAATTAAATAATTCTTTATGTATACAAAGACACACATCTACATATACACATTTGTATTGAAATTTATTTAAGGAATATTGGGTTTCAATTCCTCGTGCACATGAATTTTATAAATATTAGATATTATGTGGATAAAAAGAATTTATTTGTTAATAAGTCTTAAGATATGGCTCCTTCAATTAGTATTGTCATTTTACTTTTTTGTACATTTGTTGATGTATATTCTAGGATTCAGGATAATTTTTGCATATTTTTAGATTTTTCAGAAAAATTTATTTAGTTTTTAATCTTTGAAGGAAGTTTACCATGACATTGAAAAATTAATTGTAGAAACCAAATATTATATGGAAGTAATTAACAGAAAAATGTGACAAATCTGATCAATAAAATCCTTTCATAGAAAAGTTCTTCTACAACCTCAAGATGTAATAAAAAGAGACTTTGAACTAAATAGATTTATTTTAATTTTTAATTAATATAACTTTTAACATGTGTAATATACTGTCAGATTTGATGCTTAAAGCAAACATATCAGCCGTCTAATAAGGACGAAAGCTTTCGATATATTTGTACAATATTTATCATGCTTCAGTGAAACTAGTAGAACAACGTTGGATAAAAAAATAAAAGTCATGCTTTTTGTAGAATTTTTATATCACACTGTTAGTAAAAGTACATTAAATCATTAGTAGATTACAAAACTTTAAAATATCTATATTAAAAGACTAAGTTAATAATAATTAGAAAATTTAAAAATAAATAAAAATAAATAAAAACGAAAACAAAAAAATAACAAATGGACTAAAAAATTCATTTAGCCAGTTAGGATTACGTATAGACTGCGTACTAATAGTCTACTTTAAAAAGTCCCAGCGCTTATAAGTAGAGGTAAAAAAAGCTTGAATTAAAATTTACTTTAAATTTCAGCGGTCCTGAGATTATTCCGATTGGTTCTTCCAAACAGAAAATTTTAAATTACAGGGTTAGCATTTGGTTTGTGAATAAAAGAAACGTATGGAGTTTTCAATGAAGATCAGATAATGAATTGGAAGTCTCAGTGGATCGTTTCACGATAAAAACTTAAACGTAAAAAATTTCGCTGAACAGATTCCAATTGATTATTTTTCAGTCAGAGGACAATACTTGACTGGCATATTCCAGGGTAGTCCTTACATATGTAACATAAAAATGCTTTGCGAGATAGAGGTCTAATTTTGTTGTTTGAAGAAATCTAAAAAAAAGTTTTAAAAACTATTTTATCATAGTGTAACTTGAAATTAAGTTATATGCTAAGTATGACACCGCAATCTGTAATGGTATTAACTTTCGTAAACTAAATCGGTGAAACCAACTGTCCGTACCGGACTTCTCCAGGAAAAAAAAAGACTTGGTATTTAGGAATGTTTAGTTCAATACCTTTATAAGAACAGCAAGAGACAAAATTGTTATAATCATCCTATAAATTCAGGCAATCTGATAATCAAGGATATAAGATTATATAGTTTTGAGTCGTATGTAAAATTGAGAAATTTTGAAAAAGACACTACATTAGCAGCATCATTAGGATTTATCACATGGCTTATCCGTATATATTGTTCATATCATTAAAAAAACTGGCTCCCATGGCTATTTTATTATATAAAATATGTTTTATACTATTTATACTACATATTTACATGGTTTCTTATAAAATACATTATTAAACTCTATCTAACTATAAATCAATTTACATAAAAGTATTCCGAATGTTACAATTTCATAATAACTATATTTTAAGAATATTCTAACTTATAATTGTAGCTTATAAATCGGCTATGCTCCATTCGAATTCCTAACTATTTCTAACTTTCTTTAATTATGTAACATAAATTTTTATTATTTGTTAATATCAGTAGCATTCATATGACAAACAAAAAACAATAGATTTAATAAAAACAATCATAATATTGAAATAACAAAGTATACTGGTATAAGATAGTAGTAGTTCAATTATCAGTACTTAAGCATACAAAAAATACAAATGTTCTTTATTCAATAATATTTTGGTTTTAGAAGTGGAAATAGCTAAAACAAATTTAGAAGGTTATGAAAAAGACTATAATCTATAACAATAACAGATATCAGAGACCCGATCAGACTGATTTAACAAATAGAAAAATTTTCGCCTATACAACGAATTGTTCTCACAGTATTTTGCATTATTTATTATCATAAACAACTATACACCCTTACAAATTAGCATTTTTAAAAAGAATTTATATTCCAAGAAAATATATTTTAAGCAATGTCTATTTAATTCTAGTTATGCAATTTTAATATTGAATGAGTTAAGAAAATACTATTATAAAGAATAACAAAAGCATTGTAAAAATTTTAATAAAACATGCAAACTAATTATCAATTTATAATTACAATGTTTTTTTGATGAGCAGTTTTAATAATATTGTAACATTAAAATAAAAAAAAATAAAAAATACCAACAACAGTAAACTTACAAATTAATTCTCATTTAAAGAGTTAATTATAAATGTGGAAAATTCACATAGCCATAATTATGTTGACATTTTCTGATCATTCTAAAGCTATTTTGATTTTATATAGGCAACTCACCACAAATGTTTTGTTAAAATTGAAGAAATCATTGTATTTAATCTGTCAATTGAAAAAAACAATGCACATTTCGATTTTATGCTTTAAACAATAGATTTTTAATAGGAGACGTAGCCAAACTAAATATTTTTTCAAATTTTTTTAAATTTCAGTTAGAAATTTCAATTTTAAAATATCCCTCAATGTATCGTATAATATATATTTTAACATAGAAAAGTTTTAATTTATCAAATTTCCGCGATTCATTTCTTCCTTTACTCGCCAGAATAAAATTTAATTTTAATTTTTGTTTTTTAAATAAATTATTACATATGCGGTTTCTATCTAAGCTAAATGAACAAAAAAAAATATATATAGTATAAAATGCTGGAAAACAATTCACAATGAAATTTGAAGAATACTTCCTCAAATTTCGAAGAGTGGGCGAATACTAGTAAAACTTTATTTTTCAAAAAAAGGAACACCAAAATAAATTCTATTGACTGTTATTGATCTACTGAGATAAATAACTTTACCTGATTAAAAATGAAATAACTCAGAATGATAATAAATCTTAAACTTTAAGGACTTACTCTTGATCTAATTAGGAATAAGAAAAAGAAACCCACATAAAAATATATAGTATATATATATATATATATTTTTATATTTAACTTTATTTTTTTAGTTCCAAATGATTAATTCAGTTATACAATGGCAACGATTATAAACAAAAGAACAAACATTTTGAAGCTTTGGTTATCTACGATTTAAAAGTTTTAATATGATATTTTATTAAATTTTAATCTTGGCCGCTACCAGCTTAACTTATCATTTTTAAACAAGATCTTAAACACAATCAGTCCTTTAAAATAAACATAATATCCTTAAATATGATTAAAAATTAAAGCAAAATTTTACGCTTACACTATTATTAAAAATTCTATATTATCTATTCAGTTACAAAATAACGATTCTTTAATTAATAAAACATCAATTAGTTAAGACCATCAATTTATTTAAATTACAAAAACAAAAAAATTGCACAAAATTTTATTTATTGAAATTATTTAAATTTAATTTTAATTATATAAAATGAATTGTATCTAAATAATAATTTTAATTAAATTGAAAAGAGCAGTATAAAATTGTGGTTTAACACCAATTTATTGTAGATTGATTATAGACTTCTGGTCGCCTTAAGCTTTACTATTTGAAATTATTTAAATGTAAGTAATCAAAAAAAAAAAAAAAAAACAAATAAAAAAAAAATACAAAGTATTGACAAGTAAACTAAATTGAATATATTTTTTTTCCAATTTGGTTTTATTCAAATTTAACAATACAATGTAATTTATAATAATTTCAATTTTTCATTAATATTTATAGTATTTACTAAATTTTGATATAGATACTAGAAGATCCCTGTGCAATGGTACAAACGTTAATGGAATTTAAAAATTTTTATGAATTGAGTAAATTTTGTTCAAGTAATTGTGTTTGTGTTATTCAAAATTTAATAGGTACGATTTAAGTATAATAAAAAATTTAAATTAAAAATTTTATAAATAATTTTTATTTTTTTTTATATTTAGCTAGTATTACGGAAGGAGGTGCAGGTAAGTAAATAATATTATAGTATTATGATCAGAGATAATACATATTTACTTTACATTGTTGTTGGTGTTTTGAGTTGTAATGTACAAACTTTTTTCAACTGCATCCAAAATTTACTAGATTAGCAATGGCAGTATACTAGTGCATATATATTTTGTTTTGTGTTAATAATATATATAATCAAACATTGTATGCTAGTATATAGGTATATATGTTGCAGTATACTAGTATATATAATTTGTATTTGTGTTAATAATCCCTATAATAAAACTAACCTTCAAAGGGCTATATGTGTCATATTTTAAGATGTTTATGTCAATATAATTAGGATCAAACTCTGTTTTGGCACATGTGGCTGTGTACCATAATTCAATACTAGTAGAACAATAAAATTTATGACAAATGAACAAATGTGATGTTAAATTTTTTCTCTCTTTTCAACATAAATTTTTTTCAATATGCAGTATCTATGTATAATCGAAGATTTAATTTATAAAATTTCTTAATAGTCATTGCAACAACGTTTATATAGGAGAAATAAAGAGAAACGTGAAAATGTGACCAATAGAACACCTTAAAGAAACAGAATTTACTAAGAAGAAGAATTTTGCAGAGTTCAGATACAAAATATCAGAATACATCATAAACAGGAGTCATATAATTTCCAAAGAAGACATAGTACTAGTATATCATATTGACATTATAATCTGGTAACAATTTAAATAAAAAAGGAGCTTATCTATTTAAGAAGGCTTAGTGCCTGACAAATAGTAGTAGTTTTCCACATTTAATGAGTTTATATGCCAGAAATTTGATAAAAAAATACTCGAAAAACATTGTAGTTGTAATATAGAAACACTTGGAGTAGGTATCGTATCTAATAAACCACAAAAAGGTGATTTTACCTAAGTTACTGTCAAGAACATAAAAAAAAAATATCAGCGATTCGAGGTAACTATAGATTCAGCTGAAAGCATCAAAATATATCGAAAAAATAGATCGAAGAATGACTCACTCCTGAATAAAGACTAAGGAAATGGATATTTTTCATTCTTGAAATTTACAGGAAATGTAATAGAACCAATAAAACAACAACTACATGTCACTCTAAAATTTAAATATAATTAAATAGTAACAAACCCTCTATCTGTCGGTTGTTATTGGCTGCATTCCTATGTATCCAACGGACCATTTTTTTCGAAATTGACTTTTCAATGAACTATACCATTTTCGGCTATGCTCCATTCGAATTTGCATTTAAAATAAAAGTTGTCAAAATTTTCGGTTTTATCTAAACTATCTATATTTTACTGCTTTTTAAGCCTTCAGTTGTGCCAAATAGTTTTTGTCCTGAAAAATCTTAAAATTTTTTAAAGAAATGATTGGGTATTCCTATCTATTTAGCACACCATTTTTATTCCTAAATGTCCAAACACATATAAAGTTTTACACTATACTGTAAATTTGTATATAAATTTCCACTGATATTTTTTAAATATATTATTTTAATATTTTAAAATATTAAAATTATAAAACTTGTTGGATGTTGGATGTTAAGAAATTGCTCAAATTTTTATAAAATGCAAATTTTGTTTGATCATTTTTAAATTTTTCCAGTCCATTAAACTTAAAAATCGATTTTTTCAACATTTTGCTTTTCGTAGATTAAATAAGTAGGGATTCAGCCGACGATGTGCTAACTTATTTGAAAGTAAACCAATAAGCTTCAGAAAAGGTCAAATTGCTAATTTTTTCAGTAAAAAGAATACGACGATCTCTGTGTAATACAAAACCCTGCAAGAGTGCATAAAACAAAAAAAAAAAACTGAATTTGAAATCAGCAAATCTGATTATAAAAAAAAACACCTGGATTTGCAATGAAAAAATCAGTCATTGAAAAAAAAAAACACAAACATCTAAATTGGTTTAAATAAAAATGTTTAATTTGACCCGAAAATACTTCTAGATTTTTTTTACAGAGAAAATATGGCAATTCTGAAATCTCTCCATATGCTTGTATTAAATATATAAAAGATTATATTATGTATTAAAATAAATCAGTTTTATAAATAAATGTTTGATTTTTTTTACAATTTAATTTAAATCGATTCATATTTAATTTTTGTATAAATTTTGTAAACAAATTAAGTGTCGGTGTAAATTTTTTTTAAAAAATTACCATTATTTAAATATCATTGGAATTTGGTCAACGAGGATTGTAATTTTAAAAAGGAAATCAATTAAAGTAACATAATATAAAAGTGTTCTCGAAAAAAATAAAATTATTTTGCAAAAAATTATAATTTATAGAAAAAATAGTCAAAAATAGAGTGATACTAATTCTAGGTCGGTAATTTAATAATTTTAAATATACTTAGTCTTTTTAGTAATTAAACAATTATATATATTTTCTGCATTTATCTTGTGTTTGTAAGTTCGACGGAATACTCCAACACATATACAAATTACAATTTATATACAAATTGTAACATCATGTATTTGTCATAAACATAGTATGTGTTTTTTATTGCTTATATATGCCATCTGTTATCTGTCATTTGTCATCTGTCATCTGTCATTTGACATCTGTCATCTGTTATATGTGTCATTTTCCCATCATTTCATAATGATTGTTAGATGGCGCCATAGAACTTTTTACTTTTATTATGTCTTAATTAATTTAATTTTACAATTTAAATACACAGTAGAACGCTGCTATGATTGTAAAAATATAAAATTATTGTAAGTTTATATTATATAGTTAGATTTTGTTTTCATTAAAAATATTATTTGAAGTTAGTATTTCTATATTAATTTAAATTGAAATTATCTTTTTGACTAACTTATATTATAATTAATTGAATACAATAGAATGTCTAAGAATATTGATTATTTGGAATTATTGAGGTCTTAGGATAATATATGTTTAAATTTCCAATGATGGCAAATAAGATATCGTTAAAATGATCGAGTAAATAACCCTTAGGGAATTGAAAATTTTGCACCTTACTACAAATATTCTGTTTATATGATAATTAAAAGCATTCTAATAATTCTAATAAAGGTATGATATAGAGGAATTAGTAAGCAAATAGATATTTTTCTTAAACCTGCTCTAATGAAGGAAGAAATGCTAGAATTTATTTTGCTTCCGTCATTTATGGCGGGTTACAAAACTAGTACTAAATATTACTTTACTAATCTATACCTCTTTACGTTACCTGCTTAATGTTATAAGACCACGATAATTCTTATAACACTTTTATAATATAATTGTATAGTATCTACATCCTAGTATTATTATTAAAAGAAGTGGTGAACTACACTTCAGTTATGAATCTTTCTTAAGTGTGTTATAAGGCTAAAATGGAGTGTTCTATATAAGATTTTGAATTAGATTTAATAATATTTTTTAAATTAGTATAGAAAATTTTTTTGGTAAGACAATTTCATCGAAATTTATTGGTTTAATATTTTTTTATTGGATCGAATAAACAGATCCACACATCCAATAGCAAAATTATTGGTTATTCCAGAACTTATTGAATCAATATTACAAAGGAAAATTTATTTTAAAATCAAAAATTCAATCAGTCCATTCCAACATTGATTTACTAATGGTAGATCTATAACAATTAATCTTGCTAATTTTTCTAACTATGTTATCAATGAAATAGAAAATGGTTTTCAAGTTGATTACATATATTTGGACTTTAGCAAAGCATTTGATAGAGTTAATGTGAAATTATTATGCTATTAATTAAATGCTTTAGGTTTTCATTCATCTATCTTAAAATGGCTTCATTCATACTTAAACAATAGGTGGCAATATGTACAGATTCAAGAATTTAAATCTAAATTGTTTCAAGTTTCACCTGAATTTTTTCGTCATCTTGGCCCCTTACTTTTTCTTCTAATGATAAATGATTTACCTGAAGTTGTCAAGGATTGTAGGATTTTGTTGTTTGCCGATGACTTGAAAAAATTTTCAGTATTCATTTTTAAAATGTGAAAAAATGCATTAATTTTAATTTCATACGAAAATAATTTAAGTGAATTTGTGATAAGAATTAAAATAAGTGTTCAATTATTGTTAATTAAATTAAAAAATTTTTCTTCCATATTTAAAAGAAATAAAATACTGAAATTTAAACGTATCTCAATCTTGTTTGAGCAAGCAGTTTCTAGTGTATTATCTAGAATGATTGGGAAGAAGAGTGATGAGAGCGGATATTCTTGTTTGACTTCTGAAGTGGTGGTGAAAGAATCTGACTTTTGTTCTCTGTGTATTATTACGAGTTTACCTTCTTGTTTAGGCGAAATATGGATATTTTAGGTGAATACTTTTTTCTTGTATTTCTTTGTCCCCTATAGTACTTGGTGCTCTTAATATCATGATTGCTTTAAAAGCTTTCTTGAAGTCGATGATGATTCTAAACTCAATTGATTGTTCTGCGGAATTGTATTGGCCTAATCGACGCAACTTCGATGAGGACGAAAATCAGCTTGCTCTTCACGAATCATTCTCTATAGTTTTTCTTTTAAGCAACCTTCAAAAATTGCTCCTACGATCTTATATCATATATTGAGCATTATTCAGCCTATTGAATGAGTACTATACAAATTACAATATATTATTTATATTACTACGATCTTCATAAAATATTCTGATTTAGAAATTGAAGGTTTTTTTTTGACAACCTTTAGGTTTATCTTATAACATATTTGAATAAACTATTACTCATGCCATCTGAACTGTTTAAGAGCTCAATCGCCTTTACATTACTATGATGAACTAATCTGTTTTCTTGTTCGATAGCATAAATCTTAATGACGTCAGTAATGGTAAGTATTGGATTTTCAGATCTCTGTGGATATCCTCATTTGAATCATAGCGGAATACGAGCGGTTATAGCGAGACTGTTTTGACAGCGCTGCATAATATAAAATCAAGTTAAACTTCTTAATGCAACCCAAAAGCTGGTTGCCATAAGCCCAAATACGATTTGCAATTCCGTTGTATATTTGAAATTTGACTAAACTTCACAGGATCATTTCTGTAGTAAGTTTTCACCACTTAATTATTGAGTAAATGAAAAAGAAAATGATATAAGATAATAAATGATTTGTGAGTTAATTCATTTCAAATATTCTTGTATATAAAGACTCTTTTGAGAGAGATGTTGTATGGCCGTAGGACCTATTGGAGAAGATTGTTATTTCGTAAAAGGCACATTCCTAGTTTTAAAGGAAAAAAACAATTTTTTTAATAAATGCTTATATCTTCTAAACTATTCGACGTAGACATAAAGTATGTGTGTATGTATGAGTTATAAACAAAAAAGAGACCTTTCCAAAATTATAAAAAGATTGGGGTGTTTATGGTAAAATCTAGAGGTATTTGGTTTTTCAAGGAAGAAAATAAAGATTGTTTTTTGTTGCAAAATTTTCTACTTTGAACATTGAACTACAATATATCCAGCAGTACCAATCATCATCAAATAAATGTTAAAATGTGTTCCAGACCGTTATCTTTCTGGAATATATAACTGAATATATATATATCTAATAGACCAACAAATATAACGGTTTTTATACAAAAACATCAAAACAATAAGGATACTTTCAAATGTCCTTTTCGTCTTTAAAGGATAAGATGCGCCACTAAAGACATATATTTTTGGGAAGCTAGGAAATTCAGCTATCCTTGGTATATGGTCACTACATGCTACGCCGATACAACAGCCCCTTCAGAATCCCCCCGACAAATAATGTAATTTCCATATTATATTATATGAATTAGCTTACCACTAATTTGATTTAAAAAATAAAAAATAACTCCCCCACCCTTTCATTAAACTACAAAACAAAATAAAATTTTCAAATTTTCACTCCTTTAAAATACAAATTGTTTAAATAATTCTAATTAAAATCTAAAATCAATCGACCTTTTGCTGTTGTAAAATATAATGAGGTAAATGTATTATTATTAAATGAAGAAGTGTTTATTGTATGTAGCATATGTAGGTATGCCAGCATAAATAATATTTTCAAAGTTATTTCGCTCCTTCTCTATTTATACAATTGCGCACCATTAATTCTTTTATTCTTTACAAAATGATTTGCATTCAAGTTTCATTTCGTTGAAAAAAAAAATATTTCTTCATTTCAAAGTGCAATTAATGAAAAGGAAATTTTTTATAATTTTCCCATACACATATACATATACACACACACACTCTAATACAAAAATCAATTTCTTTGCACTAATACGAAATGTAAAGATGCGTAAAAAAGTTCATAATTGAAAATAATTTTTACTGCAATCTGCCCAATAAATTTTCTTTTTCATTTTCGTTCATAAAATCATTCAGATATCATCAAAGAGAGATCGTTCTAAAAAGTAGTTTTGTAATTGTGAAGAAAAATAACAAAAAGTAATAAAAAAAAAAAAAACTTAATAATAATTTTGAAAAGATGTATAATGAATGATAAAAAAAATGAACAGAAAAAACAAGCAAAACACAAATGGTAGGTAGTAAAATGTAGGTAGGTGTATAATATGTATTTTATTTATATATATATATATATATATATGTGTATATTACATAATAGTTTTTTGGTGAAAATTTCTATTCGACTGATTGATTCTTCTCTAAATAATACATGACCTAGTTTGTTTTTTGAAATTGATAAGTTGATCCTTATGAGTAGGTTTTTTGGTAATAAAAATTTTGTTTTTGGTTTTTTTTTTTATTCTAAATGAATAAATTTTTGAGAATAAGTAACTAAATATTGACGTTGATAGTTCATTTAATTCTACTGAAAACAATTTGATTATTCCATTATTGAGATTTAACAAAAAATTTGAAATATTAAAAATTTTCAATTAATTTTTGCTCTTAGTATTGAAATTCTTAAACAACTCTACGCACTTTCATGAAATAATTTATATTTATTTATTTCTCCATGCATCAAGTGTAATATAAGTGTTAACCTACCCTGTAATAACGTAAACTTATTTTGCTATATTGATCTGAATTTAATTTATCAACTTGAAGTTTACGATAGATCATACTGAAACATATTGTCCCAATTAATGTCAAAGAAGAGAGAATTTTAACAATAGTAAGATTGCAGTCAGTTTATATGACGATGAACTATTAACAATTGAACCGTTTAAATAATTCTAATATATTCTTATGATGGAAGACGCAAACGTATGAACGTATACTGAATGGTGATAAATGTTTTAATTATTTGTACCTCTAGGATTGTTTTTTTTTCAGATAGAAAAGATCAACAAAAGAGCTTTAATTTATCGTTCTATTTTCCGGGAGAAAACGAAATGAACGAACATGTGGACCTTAAAGTACTAAAAACTCGTATGCTTTTGTTAAAATAACTTGTCTAATAAATACAATTTTGGCTCTATTACTTCAAGTATTTTTGATCAAACAAAATTCTATTGGAATATATTCTACAATAAAATATTTTATTCTAATACAGTTCGAACGATTACGTCCGCTTAACAAAGTCCGTCTTCTAACAAAGTTTTGACTACCGGTTAAACGTAAAAAATTTCAGTATTAAAATGTTGAGAAAGACGAATTTTGTTTTTATTTCGTCTGTTATGATAGGGATCTTGCGATGTTTATAAATTTCAACATTACGAACATACCAGGGAGCATTAACAATGTTTTGGAACATTTGGATAGTTTGAACATCGAAGCTGTTTAACACAACCCCATATTTAAAATTCGATTGTAACTTTGTAATACGTCGAAAACGTAGACGTTCACCCAATTAGCTAATAAAGCTGAATGTATATCAGTTCTAACTCTTGTTTTTTTTTTCTTTACATGTTGTTTCCATCTCAAGTGTCATACCTAGGTACTTTGTAGGATTTTGATATGGTGTAACGATATTGTTAAGTGTAACTGGAATGAATGACTCTGTATTTTATTTGTTAATTTAACATATGTGGATTTTGACTCGTTTAGTTTAATTCTCCACCTCTTTCAGCAAAAAAAGATTTTGGTGTTAGTTTGTTGCAGTTTATTTGTTTCTTCCTTTATATTATTATCAACCACGAATACCGCAGTATTATCTGCAAAAATCGCCCTCGTTGCATCTTCTAGCTAGGGGATATACTGGTATAGAGTATAAATACAAGATGTAATCCGGAATACTCCTACTGAGATACTACTGAATATTGTTTCGTGTGATAATTAATATGCGATTACTTCGACATAGACTTTAACATACGGTGTAGCTTGTAAATAAGCCCCTCATGCCATAATTTGTCAAACGCTTGTGGAATATCAAGGAACACTGAAGAGCAGATTGCAGGTGTAACAGGTGTAACAATAGACAATCATTTTTGATAACTTTTCGATTATCTCAATTTTTTCAACTCATCAAAAATATTTCAATCAAAATTTGAAAAGATCAATATTATCATTTAATTTATAATAGAACCTATCGAACCTATCGTACTTCACACTAGCACTTGCACTTTCCGAAAATACGAAAATTTATCGCTCTACACTGTCTTACTAAATTTATGTGGATAAGAAATACGTTCATAGATAAGAAATATAGCAACGAACTAAAGGACGTATGGACATTAAAAATAGTATCGCTTGAAGTCGACATAGATGAAGAAACTGGAAAGACCATGTAAATAGAATGACAGAAAGCCAACTGCCAAATGTAGTGATAAATGACTAAATCAATATCAAATATCTACCAAGAAGACCTCCGAACGAAAAGATGATATGAACGCTGGATCATGGAATCACAAAATTGAGGATAAGAGATATTGAAAACACAGGCACTAAATACATAATTTAATCCCCCTACTGCCTTTACTTCCGAATTATAATTCATTGAAAAAATAAATTTAAGTAAATTAAAATTTATGAAGCTAAAGTAAATTGAAACGAACTTTATTCCTTATAAGTATAGTAAAAGATTTGATAGATTAGGTAGATAGCAATGCCTGCTTGAAATCGGCACACTAAGACCAAAAAGCCCCAGTGTGCTATCACCTAATTAAATACATTACCTCGCATAGATCATTAATTGTTTAAAATGAATGATAGATTTTCCCAAAGCAATTGAGACATTTAATTTTGACACTCGTACGTTCTCCCAAAAATAGTCAAAGGTTAATAATTACAATCAATTGATTCAAAAATTAGGACAGTTGAAAAATATTTTACTTTTCTTAAAAACAAGCTTTCATTGTTGAAAATTGTGAAACATTTTCTTGTTAACTCAGATACGCGTATTTCGTCTACTACTTGTATGCTTCTTCATTGTTTTGTACTCGACTGAGAAAGGAAATCTAAAATCGCTTTATTTACCGTTGTATAAACTTTATTGCAATGATTACCATTGATTTTAGATATTTTTCCATTTGATCAATTGAGTCCTTAGTTGATATTAGAATAATTTTAAGTTTATTGTTTCTGCTGTTAGAGATATAGTAGTAATCCCTGGGAGAGAAATCTCACTAAATCCAAAATCACTGCTTCCCCCTCTTAAGTAATTCCGTCGAGGAATACGGGAGTCTGCGAATACCCACCCCTACACCGTGGAAATACCAAGATGGTTCAAGACTGGTTATGGAAATTCATTTATCGTCAGAACTTCTAGAATGTGGAATCGCATTGCACTACAAGCATTTCCAAGAAGGGATAGTTTTTATTTGTTTAATTTACAAAAAAAATTTTACAAAGTGAACATCAATAACATATTTAGCAACTTTCCGCCGAATTCCGTTTCTCCTACTTCATTTTCCTTTTCTTTTCTTTAACTATCCCTTTTCTTTCTTCTTCCAAAAGCCAGCGGTACGAAAGTATAAAGGTTTTTCTGACCTAAGTTTTGGCTAACAATATAAAAAAAAAAAGTGTCAATGCTACTCTTCTTTTGGGTTGTGGATCAGTGAGATCAGTGAGATTGATGAGGGGATTCCGCTGCAAAGTTCCTCTGAACTAAACTTTTCAGAGAGATGGGTTAACACTCGATGGATCATTGAAAAATGGCATCTTATGTTGATACGAATAGTTCGAGGTGTTCCAATGACTTTGTCAGTATCTGTAGGTTTCCTGTTCTGTCGTTTTCCATAGGTTTCCTGTAGTTTTAAATTTATTATTAACCAAATAAAACTTAAATATTCAAATAATAAAAAATTTTCTAAGAAACTAGAAAAGAAAACGCAAATTAAATTTTTATTTTGAAAATACAAACAAATCACACAATGATTCATACATTCCTTATAAATACATATATACAAATATGTAAAAAATATTCATCAAATTTATTTATTTTAGAAAATACTAATCATAAATTTTATTATATCTCTTTAAGCACTCTACTGAGGGCATATAGATTTTGTCTTTTTACACAGATTTCACAAATAAATTTTATGAAGCACTAATTTCAAAATAAAACAAAAAAACAAAATTTCTACGAAAAAAAAACCAGATTCATTATGCCAACAGTGTCTTTTAACATATAAAGGACTTGTGAATAAATAAAAAATTCATAATATTATATATATACTGCATGCACACACATCCTTTCTACAAAATAATAATGTATTACTTTATTATTATGGTACGTTTGTATTCAACCAAAATATAAACAGAAGTCATTTGAGTGCATCTATGTACATAATATATGTTTGTAAGGATGTACAAATAATCACCAAAATGAAAAGTTCCTTGAGAGAAATAACATTTCATAGTGGTTTTCCATAACAAAACGCTTAATAAATAAAATTTACGTGAAGTGATTCATGCAAATGCTCAAAATGTTATTTCAAGGATTTTATATTAGAGAAAAATAAAATCTATATTTAAATATTTAGAGAAAAATAAAATCTATATTTAAATATTTATAAATGTACATATATATTAGTTAGTATATATATATATATATATATATGTAGAAGTAGAAACAATTTTTCATTAAAACAACAAATCAGAATGATGTTAGCGAAAACTTGATTACTTTATTCATTGCATTTTTCAAAAATTTTGTCACTGGGTGTAATACACACACATACAGACACATACATCAGCCTTTCAGTTCAATTTGAGTTCATTTTAATTTTGTTTTCATTTGTTTTTTTGTTGTTGTAAATAACATATTTGGAAATAAAAATTAAATTGTAAATAATTCCAAATATTAAAAAAATAATGAAGAGTTTTAATACAATGTAAAATAGACAACAGCAATAACCAACAGCAATAACCAACAGCAGACAGCAAATTTGTGTTTTGTCTTTTATTAAGGTATGCAAATGAGAATACCAAAGTGGATTTAGATCAAACTCTCGATCAAATATATATACGGAAACATAGCATGGAAGAATGTTACAACGTCAACAAAAGTCTGGACGGTCCGGCTTGGGATGGATAGGGTAGCACCTGATTAATGATTCATTTCCTCCTATTAGTGATTCACATTCTCCGGGCTTTCAACTCAATAAAAAAGGATATATCTTTTGCAAGTGGAAGCTATCTCTGTTACGGATGATTTCTACGAGTCTTATAATGAAAAATTTTCACAATTAAACAGCGTTATAGATAGTAAAATTGACAGAGTTCTAGTTACTTTGAAAAATAATGATAAAACTTTGAGCTCTATAAACGAATTCAGTCTCAATTTTAGAAACCTAAATCATAACGTGGATAATATTTCTAACAACCTAAAAAAATTAAATGAAGTTCAACAAACTTTGAGAGTCCGTTCTTCGACTTCAGTTCAAACAACTTTCTTACTTGACGAATTACGTGAAGTTGATGCGGCACACCCAGTCGTAACTCAAGCTGCCGAGTTAATACCTTCTCTCCTACCCTCCTTGTTTAATCACGACATCTCTCTACACTCAAATGAACTGAACTTTAATAATAATAATAATAATATCCATATTCCATCGCTAGTATCAGTCCCTCCATCACGCGTCGTATTTATCTCAAGGTTACATCATGCCTAAACACCGCAACAAGTTATTGATTTTGCTAAAAACAAGTTATTATCACATAACATTAGTGATAATGTAAACTTGATAAAATGCAAAAAAAATTCTAGAACCAATAGTAGTGTCGCTTGTTTTAAAATGTATGTTCCTGATTCTATGTTTAACTTACTATTATCTCCATCAATATGGTTCAGTAACACTTGAGAGAAAGTTTAGTAAAACCTCAAAGAATTTGTCCAAAGGTCTAAAGCGAATACAGCAGTATTGCCGCTAATTGGAAGTCTTAATAACTCAAAAAACTGAAATGCTTGTCCCTTTATTATCAAAATGTAAGGGGACTTCGTTCTAAAGCTCCTGATGTATTTTTAAGCTCTCAAAACCTACCTTTCGATGTGTTTATCTTAACTGAAACCAATTTATGCAATAGCTTCTTGAGTACTGAGTACTTTTCCTCTGATTTTAATGTCTTTAGAAAGGATGTTGATTCCGTTTGTGATGCTGTGGGCCGTGGAGTTTTAATTGCAAGTCGAATTAAGTACGATTGCTTCTTGTTTCAGATTCCAAATACAGATGATATAGAAGTAATCTGTGTCAAAATGAGATTGGAGCGTAAGAGTATCTACATTGAGTGCTCTTACGTCCGCCCCGCTAGCCTCATTGATGTATATCAGAGGTTCCTAGACACCGTTGATTATGTTAGTATATATAGTTATGTGATTTTAATCTACCTGATTTACAACGGACCCAATCAGAAGATGAAACACATTATATTGCGTGTAATGTGTCATCTTTAAAAGAAACTGTTTTTGTCAACAGACTTACTGATTGTGGTCTCCAGCATAGCAGTTGGGTAAAAAATAACTTAAATAGACAACTGGATCTAATTTTCTCAAGTAACGCAAACAACTGTCTGGTAGAGACTAGTGAACACACTCTTTCTAAAATCGATCTATACCATCCCCCTTTATTTCTATCTTTTTCTTTTGAGAATGGTTTCAGATCCCTTCACTGCTAAATCGGGTGCCCCACAAGGTAGCCACTTAGGCCCTCTGATTTTTATCTTAACCACAAACGATGTACATAATATTATAAAAAACTCTCACATTCTAGTGTACGCTGACGATATGAAAATATTTAAACAAATCTCATCTCCGCGTGAATCTCATCTTCTTCAGAGTGACGTTAATAACTTCGCTGTTTGGTGTTGTATGAACAACCTAGCACTTAACGCTAGCAAATACCAAAGCATCACCTTTTCCCGTGAAACAGCAATATCAGCGTATTAATGGCGTTATTATCTCTAATGTCACATCCACTAAAGACTTAGATATTCTATTAGACACCGAACTAAATTTCAGATCTCATGTAGATAATATTGTCAGTAGAACTAATTCAGCTCTTGGGTTTATCAAAAGATGGTCAAAAGAATTTTCCGACCCCTATGTCACCAGAGCTTTATATTTGACTATGGTAAGACCATTACTTGAATACGCGTCTCAGGTATGGTCACCTTTTCATCAAGTCCACATAGACAGGATTGAATCTGTTCAACGTAGTTCGTTTCGCTCTTCGTGGTCTTTCATATACAGACCAATATAACTTACCCCCTTACAGAGACCGCCTTAAACTTCTAGGTCTGCAAAGTTTCTTTGATCGTCGTGAAGTGGCTGATATTATATTTGTACACCAAATTCTCTCAGGTGCAGTTGACTCGGTTGGTATTTTAGAACACATAAACTTCAATATCAACTTTCGTTCTCTTAGGCATTCTGCCCTCTTTCGTTTAAAGTTTCATCGCACGGATTATGGAAAGAATGAGCCAATTACAAGAATGTTGCGTAACGTAAACAATAACTCTAATGTTTTCGATTTTCACATTAGTAAGTCCAAGCTAAAGAATCTGCTTTATTCAAACAGGTCATATGTTTTTGAAGGACTTATAATACATGTAGTATACGCAGTTGTTCACGTTGAATCAGTAGTATTTCATACTTTTAACATGTACATATACATAAGTCTATATAAATTATGTTAATTTTTATTATTATTATTTTTATTTTTGTGTCTTTGACTATTTGCGTTTTACATGTGTTGTATTTTTATATATGTATTGATCATTGCCTTGTATATTGTTAACAGGCCAGTAGATTAAAAAATTTGAGTAAAAATAATATCCAGCTTATGTGTAAATCAAATGGGTATTTTTCTTTTCAAAAGATATTACTTCTAGCAAAGTTTGGACTAAATTTAATTTACCAATATGGAAGGGGAGTGTTTAAACTATTTATATCTAGTGCCGCATCAAAAAATGTTAATGTTTTCATTCATAGTTTTACAAATTAAAAAAATTAATAAGCAAAATTATTCTACATACAAACTTTCACTTCAACTTCTATCAGAATACTAAAAAAAAATCTTTTTATTTTGATTTTAGTTTTCATAGAATTCAAAATATATCACACACCAAGGCTTGCTGTGTTCAATAAGTTTAATTTGACAAAACAGCATAATACACATTAAACTTATTTGAACACAGGAAGCAAAAAATAAAATGAGAAATATAAGAACAAAAATTAAATCGGAAAAAAGTTAACGTTCAATTGTTATTGTAATTTTAGACGAAAATAATACGAAATGTAATGTTCGGAAAAAAAATTTAATATGGAAGCCTCATACAGTATACAAAGCAATGTATGGATATATATTTTTATTATTTTTTTTTTCTTTCTTTTTCTTGCTTTTTTTTCATTTCTTTAGTTTATACCTAAACAAATTGACTAATGCTTCTTCGGCATAATTTAAAATTGCCAAATTTTGATTTAGCCTATCTTGACATGTTGGAAGATAGTCTAAATCTATATAATTTTTTAATTGATTGAAGATTTTAAATTGCTTCAACTTTTGACTTGTGAGCATATTGCTTATTGATTTTTGTTCTTTGATTTTCCTTGACATGTTGGAAGGCAAATCAAAGTTACTAGATTTTTAACCGTTTTTTCCGTTTATGGATTTTATTTTTGTTTTTAGGTATTCTATCAATTTATTACTATTTTCCTTAATCGTGTTTACTAATTCCCCTTTTTTGTTTTGTTTTACATGCTTGTTTTAAGCGTTTCCTGACCCAATTCTCTCCTTACTAACACATTCTTCATTAAGGGTTATCACGTGCTTGAATTCTTTTTTGAATAAAATTAAAATATAATAATAAATATTAAAGTTTAATTAATGAAAGTTCATTGAGTGTATGCTCGTTACAGTATTACATACTGAATACTTTAATTTATTAAAATCTTTCTATACTTTTAATAAGAAGAGATTTATTATTCCAAGCACTGTGGATGTCCTTGTATACGACACTCCTAGTCATATGCTAAATAATAATAATAATGAGAATGGAGACTCCCCGCGTGCGTGGTACGTGGTACTATGCTATAATAATAATAATAATTGGTCATTGGGACATTATTATTATTATTATAGCATAGTAATCCCATGACAATTGACAAATTTAATTATGCTTACAGTCAAACACACCAATGCAAGGTAGCAGTGCAAAAGAAAATAACGGAATAATTCGAAATAAGTACAGGAATCAGACAAGGATATACAATTCAGTCAATAACAATTTTCAAACTTATGCTTTACCACGCAATAGAAGATTCATACAGAGGGGGACACATATTTATAAGATCATCTAAAATAAGCGAATATGCTAATGATATAGCAAATGTAAAGCCACATCCTTTAGAGTGAATTAAAAGAAATATTTTTGACTCTAGAAAAAGAAGCTGCTACTGTAGGAGATTAAAAGTTAACGAGGTTAAGACCAAATAGTTAAGTAGAAACAAGATAATATATACAATAATAGAAGACTACAATTTTGAAGTTTTATATATCTAGTTGCCTTAATCTTATATATAAAGAAGGATGTTTGTATGTGTGTATATTTGTGTCAGAACTCTTCCGAGACGCATGGACCACTTTCAACCAAACTTTACAGGATGGTTTTTTGTTACTTGGAATCGAACGTGATATGTAGTTTTCCAAAATTATGACTGGATACCTGCCATACAACTCCCAGCACCTACTGAGCATATTTCAAAAACGAAAGGTGTAACAGAGCTGAAAATTTGTACACAGGTACTCTCTCACAAATAAACAAATATGCCTTTCACATTTTTTCGAAATTTTGACTGGTTCGAGTAGCTGTCTATCTAATTTTTTATCATCTTTATAGGTATAATATACAATGAGTTTAATATTTAGGATTTCAACAGATGCTTTTTTACTGCTTCCTCCTTTGCTGAAATGGTGGACTTAAAAATAAGACCTGATTTATCCCAGTTGAAAAATAGATTTTAAAAAAACAAAATTATTTTGACTTAATATAGGGAAAAGGTGGAAACCGCGAGTATTTTGTTTACTCAAACCATACCAAGCCATAGCTTCTTATTAAAACTGTTTACTGGTCGATAGTTAATAATATCAGTCTATTTACATTCCCGTTCTGTTAAAAACGTTAAATTTGGTTTTAACTTGAATTATAATTAATAAATAGGGGTGTCCATATTTATTATATATTTTTATATATATTTAATACATTTTGATATATTTTATATATATTTTTTTAAATATATTTTATAAAAAATCATTCTAAAGCAGGCGCACTAAGATATCTGCACATTCTGCACTTCGTTCGGAAATAAGTTTCGATTATAGCTTAAATTTTACTATACAAAAGGACAATGGAAAGGAAAAGTGTTATAGGGCAATAATGTCGTACAATGATGAAATCTTAAATATATTCACCTGAAATTATAAAGATTGGAACGAGAAGAAACCACAGATTACACAAATATAATCTAACTCATCGTATGGATAGAGATTTTGTTTTATGTTTTACACACTACTTAAACACTAAAAAATAATTTCTTTATACAAAATTATTGTGGGTTTAAGCTAAGGAGGATAGAGATCGGTGGAAAATAGAATATTCGAGTAGAATTTGATGGTAAGCCTGAGAAGAATATGAACAAACTATAAAATGGAGCATTTTTCTATCTAAGGGGAACACATAAGATACATGTGGTTCATGTTCTTCCTTTAAATCCATCTTCCACATTTAAGCACTTCCCGCAATAATGAAATTACCAAAACCAGTTTTCGACCAGCTGAAGATTTCAATGGTGTAGAAATGAACACTTAAAGCCGCTTATATATCTTGTGTTAAGCTAGAACTGTTTGAAGGAAAGTATTATTGATTTCAGTTCAATATAGAACAAGATTGTCGTTTCCAACAAGAGAATATTAAGAAAAAAAGTTAACAAACATAATATTATCTATTCTCATTCTTAATCTTACACGTTAAAATAAATTTTGTATGTATTTTCGTTTTAAATGCAATTTTTCCTTATTAGTTTCTAAAACAAGACAAATAAAAATAATAATAATCACTTCAAAATTTGTAACTAAAATTAACAGACCTTAAAACAAACCATAAAATTATTAAAATTTAGAGCCAAAAACTGTATTTCATTTTTAAGTAAATCATTTTGCTATAATAAACTTGCTACTAACTCTACCATATATACAAAATATATATATAACATATATATATATATATATATATATATATTTTATACACATATAAAAATGTTGGCAACTTAAGCTTAAAAACATGTTTAAAGAACAAGACTATCAGACCTGAAATGGATAGTACATATTATTATATTATTTACATCTTCTTAAATAGAAGAACACACAAATTTAGATATACTTATTTATACAAAAATAAATTCCTTGTAATGTTTTTCAGGAAAATTTCAATATTGTTGTAGAATAAAAAAAAAAGTTTTGGACAAAAACATCTCAAGTACAAAATATACTCATATACTCGTACTTCTACTTGTACATGAAAAATTCAAATAGAAAATAAATTTACATTTTTCATATACATATTTTTTTTTTACTTTATATTCATATTATTTTTCTCTGTTAATATGAAACAATATTTTATGCTAGTGTTTGTATTTATTTTAAAATGCATCAATCAAATTGTTATATAATAAAATAAATGCACACAACAGACAATAATAATTGCAAAGAAATATATTAAGACTGAAGAACAATAATCAAGTATTGTTAAAAACACTGAACCAAGAACATTCTTTATAATAACAAAAAAAGTAAATTATATAGGAAGGCACTTTGTAATAGTAAATAATGCTTTATAGTACTGCTAGATATGTAAATTTATTTAAACAATGAGAAACTTATTAAATCGCTGGATAGTTATGACATATTATTGTGTTTGTTTAATTATAAAGATCATTTGATTGGCTTTCAAATTATTTTACTGCTATACAAGATTTTTCAAATTGAAAAAGTGTTTTTCCGTTTTTAGATCAAACCTTATTTTTGGTAGAAATTATTTTAAAAGTGATCCTACCATCTCCAAAAATAATTCACTAAAACAACCAACCACAACAAATAAATCACTGGAGGTATCAAATAGACACAATTTTATTTAAGTGCTAATTAGTTTTGCAGAAGCAACTGCAATGGTCACTCTTACCAAATTCTAGTCATGATTTTTTAATTTTTTTACAATGAGTAAAAAAGATGAGACTCATGCACTAAAAGTGTAATTTTTTACTTTATTAACACGTTCCCTACCATAATGTTCGGTACGCCTGCTATTGACGTTACCATTCCCTGCTATTAATACAGTATCGTCAATACTAAATTATTCTTGTATACAGTGACGAGAGCGTGTCGTTAAAATTTTAAATTATTTGCCTAAATCATAATATTTTATGGCAATAGGAATGAAACTCTATATTTGCCTTTTTGCCAAGGAAATGCCCACTTTTTAACATATTTTATTTTTCACTTAGTTCTTGATTTTTATTTACAATAATATTTCAGTTTTGTGAAATAAACCGAAATATACAATTAAATTAAAACAAAATGAACACAATTTATAAGCTTTTATTTTGGGCAAAAGCTTTTGAAGCAGTTGTCTATGCAAAATGTTTATTTATTTGGATATTTTTGACAAAAGAAGATCAAAAAGATGACATGTACAATCTTCTGGCAGGTTGGAATTCGTTGTATTATATCATTATAGTCCTTCACTCTAGTAGGTTTTATTGCAGTTTGACCTCTTCTATTTTTTACTCGTACCATTTTAATATTGCGCATGTTGCGTCATTGTTGTCATTGTTACAACTTTTCGTTTATCCTTTCATTTGCATACTACCACCGATCCTGATCGAAACAGTTATCATTCACCAATTTTAAATTTGTATTTCATCAGAGTTTTCCAATTTGCTTATCTCGGTAATGGCAACACTGCAACAGTAAAATAATAACAATATCATTTCTACTGCCAGTGGCAAGTTTGACGAAAAGTCCGCAAATGGGCTTCCTTAATCTTAATATAAGCTATTTTTTAAACAAATAAAAATATATCCACCCAAATTGTCATCATTTTCCTATAATTACATCTGGCCACGCACGAAAGATTTACAAAATTGCTCTGGCAACGAATGTGATAATCGATCTATCCAAATGTCTATTAGTACGTAGAGTCGGTGAAATGGCCAGTGCAATTAGTTCATTAGTTTTCAAAGTGATGTCAGTTTCACCAATTCGTCGACACAAAGACAATAGGTAACACGTAGGCTCATTCAGAAGTATTATTCCCTACATTACAATTATGAGCCGAAACATTATATATATCTCCGAGTAAGCCCGTAGCTCTAAGTGAGCAGTATAAAAACGCAATCAGTGAGATATATTAAAGAAATGTTTACAATCTAATCCGAACATATATAGAAGACTTTCGATCAGGACAAAATCTGGATTAGTGAATTATAGTTAAAATAGTAACGAAAATGTTTAAAGATGGGTCAGGTAGCCCAAGCATCATTTTTGACTTCGCCACCTGCAACTAACCTATAGTATGAATCAATAGAAAATCAAAATATCATGTGCCAATGATGATTTAACTGAGCTACAAATTGTGGTTCGAGAAATTAAAGAATTAAATTTTTTTTTTATATTATAGCAAAAACTTAGGTTTTAAGCCTTTAAGTACTTGCGTACCGTTGACAATTTGAAAAAGGAAAGGATAGTTAGAGGAAAGGAAAGAAAAAGGAAGAAGAAAAATTTTGTGGGAAAAAGCGAATAATGTTGTTAATATTCGTCTTAAACCTCTGTAAGTCATAAATAAAAAATTGAGGAAAACTCTACCCTGCGGATTGAAAATAAATAGTTGGAAAATCAAAAAAAGTGTAACCAGAAAAAATAAAGTAACTAACACCGATTTTTTAAGCACATACAAATTTATGGTGTAGATTATAGATCAAATCATTATAATAATTATCAAAATCAAATTTCAGCAGTAACAACAATAGTAAAGTAGGAATTGATATTGAAGAGAAGGAATATTAAAGAAAAGCCCACAATCAAAGGTGAAATTATAAAATGGCAGGTCAGCCAGATAATAATATAAAAAAATTATCCATATTATAATTATAACTAGAAAATAGTTACAGTTGGAGTGACTCATCACTCATGTCTTGTTAGAATATGTTGTTACCATGATTGTATAAATATAAAAAAAATATAGTAATAAGTATTCCTGTCGGCGGCCTTCTAAATAAAGTACAGATATTTTCATTCAGAAAACTTTAAATTACAAAATTGGTGAACTTTTTGCGATTGATCGATTCGATATTCAGTTGGTCATAAAAGTAAATTCTTAGAACAGTACTGTAATATTTTAGCCCAGTCAGTACTCCTCAACAAGCCATATTGACAAATTTCACACAAATTATTCACAAATTATTCAAAACAAAAATTGTATGCGGTACAAAAATTTGGTGATATTGCCATATAACCATATTGTTCTTCAGTTGTTTCAGCTACCTAGTAAAATTATTTCTTGTGGTAGGATATTGTTGCATAGCTATTATATTCCATATAGCAAAAAAAATGTTCGATAATTTTTTCGGTTGGACTTGTTACTATTTTTCCATTTTGTAGGAACGACTTCTTAAAACAAAACTATGTTGAAGAAAAGTTTGGTAATTTTCCATGTTAACCGTATTTAATTAGTTCATTTTTAGTTAGTCACTTCTTGAAGGCTTACGATTTTTTAGTCTTTTAATATTTACCGATACTACGTTCTCAACCATTTTATGTTTGTTTTCCAAACTTATAATGTTATGAATGTGCCGCATATTGCAACTTCCTACATATTCGGAAAGCTTATATCTATTCTATTAACGTAAGTAGACATAATCAATATTCGAAGCTTCTAACTGTAATCATAACCTTAACTGAAATATTAAAGCTTGACCGAACTTGAATCAACTAACTACTGGCTCAAGCAACAGTTGCAAAGTGTTGGGAAATTAAGAGTGGGTTAAGTTAGAATGGGAAGATAAAAGTGGTTATAACAAAATAAAAATTCCGAACTTTTCTTATGATCGATTTCAAAATAGAAAACTTCATAATTTCAACACCGTGCTATACATTTATTTTTATAGATGACTGTATAATATATATATATACCTATAATACAACCCATAAAATAATAAATAAATTAAAGAAAAGTATTCATGTCTGCATATTATTATCCTTTCTTATGTTGAAAAGAAATTTTTGTAATTTAACACACTAATAACTACATGCTTGAATATATTATATATATATATACACGTACATGCAGAAGTAATAAATAGACACAAATTGCCAAAAAAATTTCAACAGTCGATATGGTGCAGTTGTTATGTGATACTACTGGAAAAATTATGGATTGCATCTTGTAAAATAAATTTTTTTAAATTAATCTTTCAACTTAGTTGAGAATGCTATTTGGTTATCACTGCAATTAGGGTTTAAGGGGTTACCACTTATTGGAATAATAATGGTTATCACTAAAATAAAATAGAACTACAATATTAAAGGGAAATTATTCTGAAATACTGATTTAAAGTTGCCATTCTAAGCTAGCTGAAATATTAAAAATTAAAAAAAAAAGATTATTGTGTGGTATTTTATTGTATGAGAAGAGTATTAGAGGACAGTTAGAGTGTTCACCTCATAGTATCTCCAATTGTTAAAATAAAAAAAAAAAACTTAAATAATTTACTACATTTTGTATTATGGTATTGATAACGTTAGGTCCAAAATAAATAAACGTAAAAGAATTATTATTCAACATATCTTTTTGCTGAAACGAACCTCTCCCAGATAACAGAAAGCTACTTAAGTTTTTATGTCAATTAATATAAAATAATAATATGATTTTCGTCAATAAATAAAATTGAAAATCTATTTATATCTTCTTTAATTGGGGTACTAACAATTATAACTTTTCAAAAGGATAAATTTTTTAAAACCCACATCTTACACAACATATATTTATTTTAGCATTAATTAAGTACGAAGCTAGGTAAGTACAAGTGGCTGCCGACAGTACGGCGACAGTACGCCAACAAACTTAACCAGTAAAATTCATTGTGATATCACGGGAACTTTCCTCGCATAAGACTCTACTCCTTAAACCATTTCGAGGTTTTTACCAAGCGGTGAGGGTCTTTGATTTTAGTGGGTCAAGGTCAAACAGCGAGCTCTTAGATGAGTTTCCTTTTTATGATAAAAATCAGGGCTCCTGACATGTTTATCAATAAGCCATAAGGATATCCATAAGGATACCCATAAGGACCCTCACCATAGTGCTGATGTCACACCTTTTCAAGTTTAGTAAGTTAAGGGAGCGCTTCAGGTCAGCATAAGCCAGATTTGCTGGGTGATTTTGCAGTCTGGTCTACATGACCATCTGAAATTTTACGCTTTTATTGCATTTTTACGAAACAATAGGCTACAGGTAGTTAGAGGTACACTCAGATTGCCACTTTCCGGATAAATTTCTAAGGAAGTACCATCTCTAGTAAGTTGATGAGTATTGCGGTACTGATCCGCTAGTTCATCCAAAGAACTGCGACAAGCCAACACGGTTTTCGAATTGATGGTTAATTTTTAAGTAGAAACAATTAAAAAAATATAATAAAATTTAATTGCAACAAATTTTGACAATGGAACTTCGATCAAAATTCCACAGAACTTATAAATGGCTTTTTACAACCGAGGAAAATTGTTTTTTTAGAGATGAATGCGTCTTAAATCTTCGTTTTGTTATATCAATTTCTAGAGGGCAATGTCTTACTAGAAAATATGCCCGAAAGCTTTGACTCCCCACAAAAAACTTTTGAAAAACCTGTAGAGAGAAAGAGGATGAAACTATCCAACACCTACTCTATAACTACGCTATCCTTTATCAAAAAAGTAAAACACATTTGATAGCCTAATTCTTTATAGACTAACTGGATGACCTTGAAGGCGCTAAAATTCAAGATATCCACCTCTCTGGAAAAATGCTCGAAATCGTTCAATGAGTATGTTCTTCACTGGTCATCATATTACCAGCACCCACTATTACCTACTACCTATTATGTTAATTTCTAAATAATACTTTTTGCATAACTTTTTTTTCAAGCTCCAAATTTAATAAAATTTTAAAACCATAGCTACATAATTCCTTTTTTGTGATCATAAGTGCACCTATTCAAAAGATTTCAAACAGAAAATATGTAAAGAAAACTATATAATATATTACATAAGTTATAAACAACAAAAAATTAATAAATAAAAACAATATAAAATTATTGAAATAAATATAGTATATATGTACCTCCAAAGAAGTGACAGCAAACAAAGGACATATAAAGGAAACTTATTAAAGTTTTTCCTTTACGCGATTATAAAAGCATCAAATAAATATAATAAAAGTGAAATAAATTTTTAGGACGACATTATTACATTAATTGCATATAAAATATGCTCTAAATGTACGCTCCAAATTGATACACATATTCATTTATCCATATAACTATATATATATATTATTTATTTTGAACCTCCACATGCTGCCTTCATAATAGTTAAGATTGATAGTAAAAGTTTAATAGAATAAAGTTTTCCTCTTCTATATTTATAATATTATTTTGTACGTATATGCTTGAATTCCATATTAAAAGAGAGAAAAATAAGAAATAATAAGAAAGAAATAATAAAAAATTGTTACTAAAATATCCATCAAGATATTAAAACACACATGTGGTCCTCAAAGATAATAATATGTGATGGTGAGGACAAGTTTTCTATATTAGTTTTATAGCATAAACAAGAAGAGAAAAAAAAATTAAGCAAAATATAAATAAGAAATAATATAATAAACAATTTTTATAATACATTCATATCTATACATATACATATATATATATATATATATATTATATATTGTTTGTATACACAATACACAACCTACAAGTTTAAAAGATCTTAAAAGGAAATGAACTCAGAAAATAAATAATATTACCTTCACTTCATGAGCAATATTAATTTTTTTGAAAGAGTTATCCCTGAAAATCGACCAGATTCAGAAACTTTGATAAACACAAATTCAATTTCATTAATTAATTTTATTCTCTTTGGTTTGGCTGATGTCTTGGTATAAATCATTTTACAATAAATTTTATGAACTTGGAATAGCACCAGGATTGAAATTCATTATTGAAAATATTGTATACAAATTGATCTTCAATCATTCATCCAAATTAGCCACTTTCAAATTGCCCAGCTATATGCTTTGTTAGGCTTTGAAACCTTCGAAAGATATGAACAAAGTTTTAAAAACATGAAGACTTCAAATAAAGCGGACCAAAATTATATTCAATGTTGCATATTGATGACTGCTTACAGCATATTGGTAAATTTATTTAACAAATACAGAAGCAAAATTGTGTTAGATAAAATAGCACTCATTGTAATAGCTAAATTCATGATTTCGACTCATACATACCCTGCAACATAAAATTATTTCGGAGGATCTTTTAATGATCCGACTAATATTGCAAATCTTTTTGCATCGTTTTTCTACTCTACTTTCCCAAATGACGAAAGCTAGTTTGCAAATCTAAGTCAGCCGACGTACACGACTAACATGTTGCTATAGTAACATGTTGAACGCTCCGAAATACACGATTTAAAATTTCTTTATCACTTTTCAATAGATGTGTGTAGAAAATGTCGCTAAAATTTATATCATAGAAATTTTTTTTCTTTTCTTTTGCCCATCGCTTTGTTTTTACGTGTACAGTTCAATATTTTACAAATTATAAAAAATGTTTTGTTTGGATTAGTAGGTATGTTGGCGCGATGTTTAATTTTATTTTTAAATTTAGTGGTTTCAAACTTCTCTCTCAGTGCAGATAAAATATCCTCACCGTAAATTTAGCGTATAATAAAGAGGGTGTAAAAAGAAAGCTAAGGCTTTCAACACGCCGACCTGTGTATGTCGTCTGAATGAATTCACTCGGGATAATAACGTTGTTAACTTTTAAATCAATAAAATGCTTATATTCGGAATTTCTCAGATACTTCTTAAGTAATGAATGATTAACTTATTGCATCCTATCTCTTTTCTGTTTAATTTATTATACCCTCAATCAGGCATTTGCTCCTGTTCATGAAAAAAGTTTTTTATTATTCGAATAAAAGCGAATGTACCAATAATTGGCCTATCGTCAAGCTCTCGTGTGGTACAAGACGATGACCTGAATGGAGATTGGTTTTCAAATTGAGGCCAACATTATTTTTAAGTAAGTAAAGCGTTTGACAGAAGATAATTCTCGACTGATTAATTCCCGACGAATTTCGTTTAAAGTCAGAACTTCTAGAATGCGGAATCGATTTCCACTAGAAGCATTCCCAAGAAGGTACAATTTTAATGTTTTTGATTTACAAAACCTCAAAATAAACAATAATAACATAGTTCGTAATTCCCCGCAGAATATTGTTCTCCACCGCAAAACTTCTTTCGTTATCCCTTATATTCTCCAAAAGTCAACGGTACGAAGGTATATAGGTTTCTCTGACCTACGTTTTAGCCAATAATATAAGCTAACAAAAAAAAACAAAAAAAAATTAAAAGGTCTCCCTTCGCAGATACTACGAAAGCGTTTGATACTGTTTATCATGATTCGTTATAGAAAACGCCTCAAGACTCGGTTCTTGAATCTTTATTGTTTCTTATTTCTATAAATTCATTTGTTTCAGTAAAATTTTTAAACCAATTTGGCTGCTTTTGCTGATCATATCGGTCTCTCATATAATTGAAATAGTTTAGTTAATGTTATTGCACATTTAACTTATAATTTAGATATTGAATTGCGATATTGTTTTTGCCATAAGCTTACTTTGAATTACAAAACTAAACGCATGTTATTTCACTTTTACTTGACCGGTAATACTTCCCATAATAGTAAAATATTGCCACTATCGGAACAGGAAGAAGATAAAATTTTACATTAATAAAAATGCTATTAATTTTCAAGACCACGATCAAGGTAGTTGGGCGAAATCGATGACATCTGTAGAAAGACTGCAGTTAATGGATGGAGAACATTTGCACAAGATATAGCAGAATGGACGAAAAATATAAAGGACGTTAAGGTTCATCCTCAACGGTAGAACCATTAGATGATGATGATGATTAATTTTCAGTTGACCCAAGATTCACAGATCTGAGGTATGTTTGCTCAATTGAACATAAGTTTATTTGAAATAAAATTTGAATTCCGTCAACCAGTATTTTCAAAGTGGTTTATTGAAGGTCCTACATTTAAATGTAAACAATAAAACTATAGACTAAGCAGAAAAATAGTATGAGTGTCGTCTGCCATGATTAATGTTCACTAAGTTGAACAGTATCATAAAACTGCTTATCATTCCCGTTCAAAATGTTTGCTTATGAAAAGTGTATACAAAATATTGTGTATTTACCTAGAATTCAATTCCTACAAATAGAGGTTCAATTTTGAATCAGATTATAATTGTGAGCAAAAAAAAATTCCTATAAAATTGATAAAGGAAAATAAACTTGTATATGGTATGCCCTTGTATTATACATTTTTAACAAAACGAACTAGTTTTTCTATAAAATAGGAAATTTTCAATTTACAATTTTTATATTCATTTCATCAAATTTATCAACATGAGAAATTTTGCACTTTATTAGCTTAAAATTTTTCATTTAAAAGGAAATATTATTTGTGTTTCTTCAGAGAAATAAAATAAAAATAAAATCTTAATGTAAACTACAAATGATAGAACATAATATAATATTATAAGTTATACACAGATCTGATATATAGATTTATAATTTTATAGTTAGATATTGTAAATAAAATAAAATAAAATCTAAATAGGATTTGACAATAAATATTATTGAGAAAATATTATTGAAAAAGGCTGAATTCAATAACATATTTGAAATTATGTTACATCCTTTAGAAAAACTCACTATTTTTTAATGGAGAATACATGTGAATACAAAATGGAATATGTACAACAAAAAAAATATTATAATAGTTGATCCATACAACTTCATGACTAACTTTCAGTAAAACTATCATGGTGAAAAATTTAATATGATTTAAATTTTTTATAATTAGTCAAAAACCTACATCAAATCCAATATTAAACTATTAAATCAGATAATCAGAGAGAACACAGATTAAATGTCTGAGTTCAACTGATTTATCACAGGATACAGTTAATTTAATAAATATATGTTGTTTAGTGCAACATAGATAGGAAGCTACATCTATATCTTACAGTAAGAAAACTGCTCCTTTCACTTCACATTTGAATACGATCTCATAGCTTGCTATATATATTTCCAGGTATATACAAATCGATTGATTCAGAAATTGACATTAACGATATAATAGGGTTCGACATGGACTTGGATATGCTATTTTAAATGTGTAAATGACCAAACGGGGAAGTAAAATAAATCTGAAAAGGTCGCGTCAACATAGAGTAATCCAACCTCACCCAATTTATAGTTCGAAACAATAATGCATATAGAAAAATTATACGAAAAAAGTATAAACGGTTTCGCATATGGATTAAATGTTATTTATTTGGAATGTAGGCAAAATTGAATTTTACAAAATGTATAAAATATGATTTGTGTCCTATGATTTGCTTTAGTAATTTTTTTTCTCTTTGTTATCTCTAATTGATACGAATAAATTTAATTGTACTTAATTTTAAAGTAAGTTAAATTAAAGTAAAACTGTTCCAAATTTTGATATATTGATGTAAGTATTGTTTATATACAATAAGTATAATATAAATAAATTATGTTGACAAAAAACAAACTGAATAATATTTTACACTGGCTATAACCACAAATTTAAACGAATACATTTATACTTTAATACTAAAATAAGTACTAATAGTAAACAGTGGCTCTAAACAATACAATTATGTTGACTTTATTTATGGTTGTATTTATTAATTAACTGAACTCGATGAAAAAACATACCTTAAAAGATATATTCGAAATATTTCACCGATAGTTCAACTTCATCTAATCACTTACGAAATAGAAAGCTTTCGATAGCGATACTTAACACTTTATATTAATACAATTGCAAATTATGTTGGAAATGTATAGTCAAAATAATTATTTCGTCCACTTCAATGAACCAGCAAGCATCAGTTCAAAGTCTATTCTAACTTTATTATCAAAGTATATGTATATTAAGCATTTCGTTTTGAATTTATTTTTATACATTATAATAAATTATCAGTTGGGTCATAAAACACTATATAGTTACCAAAATATCTACATCCGAAATACAGATATTATTCCATAATAGAAAGTATACTATAGTAACTCGGGAATTCGAATTTTATTTAATGCAACTTTAAACACACACATAATGTAATAAAATGCGAGAAATTTTACTATGATAATATAAAAATAACTTTCATTTGAAATTAACATTTGGAAATGACAAACCTTGAATGAAATATTGAATATAATTGATTAAAATTTATGCAAGCATATTTGAAGTTTTTATCCTGTAGCGAAAATGAAAATCCTAATAGAGTTTGAACAAATATAATATGTATATTATAATCTACAAGATATTTTTCTTAATATATTATTTAACTTTTATATATTATAACACAGAAATTTTCATTATTATATAAATTATATATCATAAATGTTCATACAAATATTTATATAAGAGATTCAAATATTTATTTATTAACTTCATTTAAATTCGCAGAGAAAGTATCAAGTTTGTACAAGATTACGATGTATTAGTCAATAAAACAACTCTTTGATTTTAACTTGTATTATAAAGTTTTAGAATTTTTTTTTCAAACAACAACATATACTTTAAAAGTTTATTAAAAACATACAAAGAGGTAATTTTAATTGAATAGGTATTCTCAAAATACAATTTAATCATCAAACTGTTATATGAAAATTTGGAAACACAGATATCTATACATTCTACATAAATACTGAATAAAATGATATGTACATATTAAGACATGCTCTATGATAATAATTCTTTTCAGTGTGTCGGCGGGATGCCGGCAACTACTGCTAATTTTTCACCTTTGAAATAATGTGATGGTGCAACAGAATAATTGATGCAATCATTTATTTAATTTTTTCTTATCCGAAGGCCTTTGATGACGCTAGTTTTATAGTTAGAGAAATTTATTTGCCAACAAAACAAAACTTTATTTTCTCTTTCATTTATCATACTCCACTGGTAAATATCCAGCTCAATGGAAAATTGCGCATGTTAATCCTATTCCCAAAAAAGGTAACAAAAGCAATCCCTCTAACAACAGACATATAGCCATCACGTCGATACTTTACAAAGTAATGGAGACTATTATCAACAAAAGGCTAATAAAGTATCTTGAATGCAAAGGTGATAGGCAATATGGTTTTATATCTCAACGCTCCAATGCCGATCTAATAACTTGCCGTAGCGAGAAGTTCAACATTAACATTCACAACTCTGGTGAATCTACTACTGTAGCCCTGAATATTTCAAAAGCGAGTCTGGCATTGCGCTCTTTTATCCAAGTGCCAAGCTATAGACCTGAGTTCTGTTTTCATGAAATGGATTGGTAGTTTTCTCTCGAATCGTTCGATTCGTATCTTAATTGACTGATCCATATCCGACAAACATCATATTAACGCTGGTGTTCCTTAAGGATCAGTTCTCTCGCCTACTCTCTTTTTGATATTTATCAATGGTCTTCTTCAATCAACTTTCAATCCTATCCATAGTTTTGCAGATGATAGCACCGTAGTAGCATTTGTCGATTTTCTTCGAAAATCACATGCTACAATACCAGTTAATGATACTAAACGTAACATGATGGTCAGCACGCTAGTAATAGAGCTAAGCTTAACACCTCAAAACTCAAAGGTGTTTAGTCTCGCGTAAGGCTTCCCCATTTAACCCCAACCTAACCATCTTTGACATTGCTAAAATAATTTTTGAGTCGCTGCAAAACGTATTTTTCTCCCCAGGACATGCTAAATATCTATAAATCATACACACGATTCAAGCTGGAAAACAATTCATATATACGGGCCGATGCATCATGAACCACACTAAATTCTCTTAACAAACTTCGAAAGCGTACCATTTGTCTTGTTGACAACCTTAATGTGACATGCTCCCTTGTACCACTTGAAAATTACCGTGTTGTTGGAGCACTTTCTCTATTTTGTAGATATCTCGTAGGTTGAGGCACTTGTTTAGATGAAATAAAAACCCTAATGTCATCTCTCAAACATTTCCGCGAAGAACAAGAGAGGCAACAAGGGCCCACACCTACTCAATGCAAATTCCAAAATGGCTCAAAACTGGCTATGGAAATTCGTTTGTAGTCAAATTTTTCCGAATGTGGAACCATATTCCAACAAACGTGTTTCCCAAATGCAAAAATATACCTAAGTACAATGTACAAAAGTTCAAGGGTAATATTATTAAATTTATTCAAAGTGTCCCTACTGATCAAAGGGATATTTTTACAATCCTCAATTAGTTTAAGCTGTAACCTTTTCGTGTATAAAGGTATCGTTCGAAACCTATTGTTTGGCTTGACTTACAAAAAAAAAAAAATCTACTGATTAAAGTTTTGAGACAGTGTCATTTATCTTTGTACACTGCATTCTATCTGTTAAAAAGGTTTTGTACCATTCCAATTCAACATTTCTAATCCCCTACTTTATTAACTTATTTAAGAGT
The DNA here is from genome assembly GCA_963942445.1 of Argyra leucocephala. NCBI lineage: Eukaryota > Metazoa > Arthropoda > Insecta > Diptera > Dolichopodidae > Argyra > Argyra leucocephala. The sequence continues at coordinate 68,324,091 of OZ012680.1, forward strand.
GTATTACGATCAAGCGTTTCAAATGCTCTTTTAAGATCTAGAAATTTTGCTACAATTTTTTTTACTTTATCTGTGTGTTTTTTCCGTTCATTCAATGTGATATCCAATTTAATGCCGATCATATTATTTTTCATTAAAAAATCTTCTAATTGTAGACAAACCACTTTTTCTAATATTTTTTCATATAGTGGTAACATAATTTATCAGTCTAAAGTTCTCTGCTGACTTGGTATTCACTACTTTTTCTAGACGAATTATGGTAGCTATCTTCCACTTACTTGGAAACTTCCCTTCACTTAATGACTTATTTACTAATTCAGTTAAAACTGGTGTTATTTTTTCTTTACCTTCCAAAAATATATTATTATTTAATTCATTCCAATCATTCTTTTGAGATATATTCTTAACTAGGGGCCCCTGTTGAGTAATTATATTTCAAGTTGAAGTCAAATTTAAAATTTTTAAAAAAACAGTAATTTACGTACTGACATAGACTTCGCACGATATAGCAGAAACCACTCGTGTTTAATAAAAAGTTTTCTGGTTAGTAAGTTTTATTTAGGACACATAAATACACGTCCTTCATATACTGCTTCGTTTCCGATATATTCCCTATAGTAAGTGGCATTTAGTGATAAAATTACTAAAATAAAAAGTTTTGTTATTAAAGAGGTACGTATATATATACCTACATAATACATAATTTTAATAAAAACTATATTATTACTACAAATAACCAAAACTTAGAAACAGTTACTTAAAAAGATAAAAATGAAGAACTCAAGTGATTTGTTTTTTTGTTGTTTTTATATTTTTTATTTTAGATGAATTTGTTTTTTTTGTTTTTTTTTGGCATATGTACATAGATTCATTTGCAAGTACATAATGTAAATTATAATAACTGATTTGTTTGCTTTTGTTTATTATTTTAATAAGTTCTCACATATGCACAATGTATTTGTTGAATAATAAAATCATGAGTACAAAATTTTCAACTGTATGCGCATTTTTGTTTTATATACAATCTTATATATTATATATATTAGAAGTTCATTAAGGAGTAGGAGAATCGAAATAAAATAAAAAGGTGTCTACTGCGCAGGACCTTAAATGCTTGTCAATTATAATATTCTTAATAATTACCTCCATTTCATTAAAATTTACTAGCTTAAATTGAATTTTGAATTGGTATTATTTTATCTTCATATTTTGCAAAAGGTATTTCTATATTTATTTTCTTAATACTATGTATTAATAAAATATTAATTCAATCTTATCTACTATATCTGTTTTTTTTTATAAATTCTTGTTCCATCTATTATAATTTTATTTATCTGTTTTTTTTTTTCGTTTTTTAGTATGTACGTATTTTTTTATCATTTTCCACATATTCTTTTGATTATTCTTCTTCTCATTAATTTTATTCTCTATATGTTTATCTCCTATACTTTTTATACGCATTCTTGTATAATGTTCATATAATTAAAAATGCATAGATCCACCCAAAGTACTTTATGTAGTTATAGCATTTAATACATACAATGTGAGTGTATGTGCACTACACTTTTGTTTTTAATTTTAAGTTTTTTCAATTGGAATTGATTGGGGAGCTATAAGGAAAAACTAATTCTTATAACTTGTATATAGGGAATACATAATACTTGTATATATATAGAAAAAACAATGTATATAAGAACAAATTTTGTCTTTTCATCCAATCAAATTAAGAATGTTGTTAGCACTAAGCCATATCAGCCCATATGATACCTTAACAATAACCTTTTTAGTCATTTTAAAACTTTAAATATGACTTTCAATTGAATATTATTTTAGTAATAAGGACCCCAGCTATTAATATAATATTAAATTCTCATCAAATTTTCAACTTCAATTTTATAATTCTAAAACTATAACTAGCTATATAAGTATAGAATTTCTTCGAAATAAATTTAACTCTAAAAATGTAATTTTTCTTTTTCTATATTCAATCTTGTTTATTTATCCTGTTTATTTTCTTTTTTCCAATTTCTTTATTTTTTTTTTTAATTCTAGAAATTTTCGAAACTTCATTTTTCAACTAAACAATTAGGTCAACTTCCTTTTATGTTTTTTTTCATATAATATTATATTTTATTTATTTTATTTTATTTTTTGTGTTTTGTTTTTTATTTTGTTTTAATTTCAGTTTTTTTAGTTAATTTATTAAAAAATATGTCTTATATCCTTTTATATTTTCTTTCTCATATAAACTTACTTATTTTGTGTACTGTATTTAAAATTTAAACAAAACTATATATTACATTTATTAAGTACATATATTATATTATATAGTATTCAAGTATATAATAGTGTTGTGTATGTTAAGAATCCATCCAAAAAAGTGATCATCATTGTCAAGAATACTGCAATTTTTTTACGCACTATTCTTTTGTTTTAGTTTAGACCATCCTGGGAAATTTTTTCTTTTGTTTTTTTTTTTTTTATTATTATTTTGTTTTTATGTATATTATTAAATTCTTCTACCATACACTTTTATAAAGTATTATTATGATGGCTATATATAATTTTTATTGTTCTAACAAATTTTAACATACATTTTATTTTATATCTAATGTAGCTAGAGCTATAGAAATTTTTGAGATATTGTCGTGTCGCATATGTTTCTTGTATATTTTTGTGTCATAAAAAAAGGACAGTGTACCGTATTACATTCATAAATTAAGTCCGGAAAATTAAGTTTTGCAGATATATTACTTCTCAGTTATAAATTGTATACATATATTAATTTATACAGGTGTATTAATTTTTTTTTTATATAAGTAAATACGGTATGTTTTTCATTACACATATGGTATGTATATTGTATATGTTTGTTAGAATTGTTATTAAAAATAAAAACTATAGAATTTACAATATTGAAAATAAAGTGTTTAATATTTTAATATATTCGGCTTAATTTGAGCTTTAATCTATAATAAAGATAATTAAAATATTATATATTTTATGTATCAAAGAATAAAATGTATTTGTACAACTTATTATAACTAATACAAAGATTATACCAGCTAGTCAATTACTATATATTAGTTATTCCCGGTGTAACATTCGCCGGTCCACCATTAAAATATTTATTTTTTCTTCATTTAAATATTTAACATAAAACAAAATTTTCTATTTCCGAAAAATAATTATTTTTTCTTAGCATATCATCGAATTTTTGTTACATACGATATTTTTTTCTTTCTCTAATCTCCTTGTTGTCACCTCCGTGTAGTCCATTCTGATTTAAGGTTTAATTTCACATTCAAATGAGACATCGCGTGGAGATGGAGAAGATTGTAGTTTTGTAATTTCACCACCAATTGAATAAATAGTCAATATTGTCCTTGGTATGTTCTCTACATTCTAGAATATCTTTCTTCTAGTGTTTTTTAGATTTTTAAAAAATCGAGTAAAATTTTAAAGGTGGCATTGGCAAAGCAAGACTAGGAATACATGGCAACAATAGGAATATTTTTTTTCAGCAATATTTGGCTTTAAAAAATAAACATTTATTTAAACTTGTATATGTACCTCAATTAGAAACATTTCGAGGTTAATTCAAAGACACAAACTATGGAAATTTAAAAAATTTGAATAGGTACTTTATTTTTTGGGTAATTTCAATTGTGTTGAAGACTTTAAAAAATACTTCTAATTTGAAAAACCTTCTTGGTTCTGTTATTTGGTTCTTGTATTAAATATATAGTTTTCCTATATGGGTTTAGAACTTGAATATGTTTTATTTTTAAAGATTTATTTGAAAGATGGGAACAAAAATTAGTACTTTTAAAATTTTTTTATTTAATCTGTAACTGTTTGCTATAATTATTTGAAAAAGCTAATATTTAAATTTTTGAGTTTCAGTCACAGCTTTTTGCTTTAATTCATCGTGGTGGAAAGTTTTACAGTTATTATTTGATTATTCGCTTAAGAAAATTATTCCAGTATACAGTCTGATACAAAAGATTTGTGAAGCTCTCCATTCCCCAGAGGGGTTAACAAAAGGAAGAAAAATTAAGAAAGCATATCCGAAAATCAATAAGCATATTTATTTATTTAGGCTTACATACAAACATATTATAAGATGTGCAGAAGAAAATATATTAAATATAATTTAAACTTAATCTTATTCTAGATCTAAATATAAAAATTGACAATTATATAATTTTACAGTTCATTATCAAATAATATTAGAAAATTATAAATTTTCACTAATTCTCAGATATATGGGCCTCACTTATCTAAGGGTGTCGGTGTTTTTCCGATTGTCACGAATGCCAAGTTAACGAAAATAAAAACTGAGATGACAGATACAGAATTTACCAAATTCTTAAAATTATATATATATACATATACACTTAGTAACACATTTCAAGCACTGTTTGAAATATAAATAAAGTATACATATATATTAACTAAATATAATATATGACCGCGTTTTCTGTCAATATTACCGGAAATAGTTATATATATAATAGAATTATCTAATTTTAAACTATCCTAGTATAAAGTAAATAAAAAAACATATTTCAATATCTCTTATTTTAATTTACATATTACGACATAATATTAAACATAATATTTACCATGACTGCATATTTTCGATAGAATCTACTAAAGACAAGAACAATATTTTAAAGTTCAATTAAATAAATTAGACCTGCATTGGTTATCAAAAATATTATATATTAATATTTATAAACACTTAAATATCAAAAGGTTAAAATACGATTAAGTTGAAATTGCATTTTCACTTCTATGCCACACAATCATTACATGAGGCATTGTATTTTCACTCCCCATGCCATAAAATATATTTTGCACCTTTTCCTCAAAAATATATATACATTGCTGACAAATGCATACAACAAAAATTAAAATGTTTACCAAAAACATTAAAAATCTTTTTTACAGTTTTTCAAATAAAACAAAAGACCCAAAAAAATAAAAGTGTGTTTTCCTCTTTAAAAAAAATATAATTGAATTAACGAAAAAGTCGTTATTTTTTAAATAAAAAAATAACTCTTCGTATTAATTGTAGCTAGGTAGATTATTGTTTTTCTTATTATTTAAACTGTACTAAATTTGTCCTGTCCCTAAATTACAGTAATTGCAAACAAAAAATAAAAAAAAAAATTGTCCTTGACATTTCTTAAAAACTAAAAACATTTGGTGAATTCATCCAACTTACATTTACTTTCTTTCTTTTTGTGGTATTCTTTTCTTTTAGCATAATTTCTCTCAACATAATTTCTAATTTTAAAAGTATTAACCTAAATTTAATATAAAAAGGTGGTATATTTTATCTTTCCTTTTGTTTTTTTTTTTTTTGTAACATACACACTTTGTATTTATACATTCAAGCTTGCATCAGTACATACATATTATTTTCATGTTCTCACAATGTTAAAAATTACAATACAAATGGAAAGATAACTTGTACGAATCTGTTTTTATACAGAAACATCTTTGTTAAAAGACTTAGGAAAATTAAAACACTAAAATGTGTGGTTATATGAATTATTTTTGCTTGTGTGAATTATTTTTGCTTATTACTTTGACTTGTTTTCTGTATTATTTTAAGGATTCGAAATATTATATATACCTATACATTAAAATGTATATGTAAATTGGAATTTTGTTTTTAGTATAATGCATAATTTAAATTAAATATTATATAAAATTAAATTAGACAATTTGTTGGTAAAAATAACCTGGGTACAGATCCTATAAAAATATCCTAGAAAAAATAAAGAAGAAAAAACTTAGCGAATGTTCTTATAGTATACAGTATGAAACACAAGAATGTTTTTGAAGTGTGCATAATCCACTAAATATTAACAAACTAATATTTAGCAGAACAGTCAATTTTTTTAAAAATTGACAACAAACTTTGGTGTCTAATTGTTAAACTTAAAATAGATAAAAAAAATATGGAACTTAGTAGCATTATATAGGTCACCAGGAATGGCGGTAAATGAATTTGTAAGCTCACTGTATAGTTTTTTAGAAATAAATTACAACGGTAGAGAAAATCACATAATATGCGGAGATTTCAATATCGGCTTTTCCAAAGAAAGTAACCATAAAGAAATCATTAAAGAACCATGAAACGTTGAATATTAAAATAAAAAATGTGAAAAACCAAAAAGAACAAAAGGAGTTTTCGTTTATTCGCTTTGAGAAAGTAAGTTTTATTGAGGAGCTGGAAAGGAATGATTTTGAAAATTTAATTAATGAAGAAGATTTAGATACGTGTAGCGAAAAATTTGTTAAAATAATTAAAAAAGGATTGAATAAACTTAGCAAAACTATAAAAATTAAGCAAAACTCTACTGAGTGGTTTAATGAAGAATTACAAAGAAGTAAAGCCAAAAAAATTAGATTGACATCAGTTGCCTAATGGAAAGCGATAACACAAAATGGAATGAGTATAGATTGCATCGAAATAAATACAAAATGAATGTAATAAAGCTAGAGATAAATATATTGAAAATAAAATTAATGAAAAAAGGAATGATCAAAAAATGACGTGGAAAACAATAAAACAATATGTGTTAAAGAAGGAAAAAAATGAAATACAAGAAATAGTGATAAATAACACAAAAATAAGTAACGAGATTTCCATTGCTAATAAATTAAATGAGTACTTTATCGACAGTATAATAAAAATAAATGAGGAAATACCTTATGTAAGATATGTAAATAATATTAATGAAATTCAAGATAGATTTAAATTTAAAGAGATTAAAAATGATGGAATTTAAAAAAATATTAAAAAGTTTACCCCCAAAAAATGATTTGAATGGGCTAAACAACAAAATTATTTGCGAATGTGGAGAAACACTAATCCCGATAATAACTAAAATTGTTAATTAATCACTAAGTCAAGGTAAATTTCCAGAAACATGGAAACAATCAATTATAGTGCCGGTAGAAAAAGTGAGAAACTCAAAGTTAGCTGAGAATATGAAACCTATAAATATGCTACCAGTATACGAAAAAATTTTAGAAAAGGAGGTAAGCATTCAATTAGAAGAATTTGTGAATAAAAATAATATACTGTCTCAGATGCAGTCGGGATTTAGGAACAGATATTCGACAGAAATAGGGTTAAATTGGACAATAAATGAATGGAAGCTGGAGATTGTTTCCTGGAAGAAAGTTGTAGCAATTTTTTTGGATTTCAAAACGGCATTTGAAACAATTGATAGAGACATATTATTAAACAAAATGGGGAAATATGGTATAAAAAACAATGAATTAAAATGGTTTGAGGATTTTCTAATAGGAAGAACACAGCGGACTAAAATTAACAATACTTTTTCAAGTGCAAAAGAAGTGCAATTAGGAGTCCCCCAAGGGTCTGTGTTAGGAGTATTACTATTCCTAATATATATAAATGACATAGGGTCAGCATTGCGATTTTGTAGGGTATCTCTGTTTGCTGACGATACTCTAGTGTATGTAGTAGGAAACGATGTAGCTGAATGCGAAAGAAAAATAAATGAAGATTTGGAGGAATTGTACTTATGGTTGAACATGAACAAACTAAAATTGAATGTAAGTAAAAGTAAATGCATTTATATTGGCACAACATTCAGGAATTCAAATATTAGAATAAATAATGAAGTTGTTGAGTGTGTTACCAGTTTCAAATATTTGGGAGTAGTAATAGATAATAAATTGAATTTCAATGAACATTGTGATTATATATGTAAGAAATTGTACAAAAAAATTGCGTTTCTAACAAGAATCAGATCAAAACTATCGCGTTCATGTGTAATAAGCATTTACAATACCATAATACTACCGCATTATGACTACTGTTCCACCATACTTTTTGTGTGCAGTCAGACGCAAAAAAATCGATTGCAAGTATTGCAAAATAGAGCAATGAGAATAATACTCAAAAAAGGAACACGAACACCTATTAGAGATATGATAAATGAATTAAAATGGATGGATATAACAAGTAGACTTAAGTACAATACGTTGATATTGTTGTTCAAATTGAAAAATGGGCTGTTGCCGTGCTATATGGAAAGGCACATTGAGTATGTTGATGGTTACCATTATTTGAGAAACAATGGAGATTTTAGATTACCATTATATAGAAAAGCTAGTACACAAAACACCGTTCTATACAAGAGAGTGCAAATTTTCAACGAGTTACCGGGGAATATAAAAAATGAAACTAGAATTAAAATATTTAAAAAAAAATTAATTAAATACATGAGCAGAATTTAAATGATTTTAAATAATTTTTTGTAATTAAACTAAGTAATGAATTTTTTACAATGATTTTATAAAAGTTTTTATTAAAAACTAATAAAGAAATACAATACAAAAATTAATTATAAGAATTAAAAATGTAAATATGAATGAAAATAATATCTTACCATTTTCATATATAAATTTTTTTATAAAACTGATTTAAATTGATTTACCTGTAAAATAAAAAAAGATGAAAATTAGAATTTATATAATAAAAAAAATTGAATAAAAAATTAATAATATGGTCACTCATGTAATTCTTTTTAACTATCAAGTATTATGACATTATTTGAGTTAATGATCATCGTTCTGATGTACTGGCTCCTAAACAAATGGAATATCATTACGTCATTGTGGACATTTGTATTCCAAACGAATATTCCGGACGAATTCAAATTAAACGTCAAAATTTCAAATCGGAATAACATACTTTGTAATCGCTGTAAAAAGAAAATTAATTCAAAAAATAATTCAGGAGTACCTTGTGATGAAGGACGCAAGAAATGGTTCTGCTGCTTGTGTTGTGGATTAGACATTGAAATGATTGAAGAAATATTCAGAGATCCAGAGAACTTCTGGCTTTGTGAAATTTGCAAGTTAACAAGGTTAAAACGAAAATCTATAGGTACATCAACATCTAGTAAATCGAGTAAAAAAAATGTAATAAACAAAGATGAAGCAGAAGAATTGGGAGAAGAATATTTAATTTTAAGTAAACTAGAACATATTATTAGCAATCAAAAATCTCATGACACCATACTGCAAGTACAAAGTGAGGTTAAATATTCAAAGAATTGATTGATATACTCATTGAAGAAAACATTGACTTAAGGATATCTTAAAGATGAGATCTTCCATACTAAAATAGAAATTGAAAAAATAAAACAAACAAAGTAATTTGTATCAAATAAATAGAAATTCCTGGAGTGGGAGATGGTCCAAATTTGGACACTATTACTATATCAAAAAAAGAGGCATTGAATAAGATTCAGGAGACATAATATTTCCAGAACGAGAATGTTTTACTACCAGCAAATGAGGTGAGCCTCGCAAATTAATTGTTAAACTGAAAAATAAAACTATCAAGAATAAAATTTTCTTAGCATGTAAAACAAAATCATTGTATATGTTAGATATTATTATTATTGAAAAAATAAATCAAATAAATGAAACCATTTCGAACTATTTTGGATTATTGTTCAAAAAAGCACGGGATCTAAAAAGAAAAAAGGTAATTCGATTAGTTTGGATCAAAGATGGAAAAATAATTACTAGAAAAACTGATAGTAGCAAGATTATTAGAGTCTTGCATGTTCTGACGCTGGTTGGCAGAGTAGGCAGAGCATCTGCCATTCAACCGAAAGGTCCGAGGTTCGATTCCCGATGAACAAAAAAATGCTTTATTGGTTTTTCGACCTAGTCTAGTACCCTTTTGTTATTGGAATAAAATAAATGGCAAAAATAAATTGAAAGTATAATCTGGTAACAAATTAAATACAATGAAACTATTCTATTTAAGAAGGCTTAGTTCATGACAATAGCAGTACTTTTCCACATTTTTTTTTTCTTCCATTTAATATTTACAATCTGAATAATTTACAATTCAATAAGTTAAATAGCTTTGTGTTTATCCTGGCTTGAAGAGAAGTAGCCTATGATAACACTTCACTATTTATCATATATTATTTATTATATTATTTTATATGTCGCATTGAATTTTACGTTTTAATCTACTAGGGCCTGGGTCCCTCATAATATTGTTTGCCGTGATATTTGGATCTACTTCCAATTTACTTTTGTACTCTAAGCAGTATTTTGATATTTCAACATGTACTGAAGGAACCTGTAAATCGATGTGGATTAAACTATTTGGCACGAACCACGGATCATCGACCACCATTCTAAGGACTTTGTTTTGAAGTCTTTGAATTACATCAGTGTTGGTTTTAGCTGCAGCGCCCCAGAGTTGAATTCCGTAAGAATAACTTTGTACAGCATATCCTTGCTTGAGAATTCTGATCTTTTATTCATTAATCAATATAGGCTTCTCAGCTTTTGTTCCATTTGTGCGCGCTTACAAATTATGTCCTTCTTCCATGTTAAACGCCTATCAAAATTAATCCCCAAATATCTGACATAATACTCCTGAGGTATGACTGTATTGTTCAAAGTTACTGGGGGGGCAGTTATCTTTCCTCAGTGTAAATGTCACATGGGTTGACTTGTTTTCATTGACTTTTAGTTTTCAACTGTGGAGCCAGCTTCGAATTTGACTAGGGTTCCGCTGAAGAAGATTTAAGGCTCATAATGGATCAATGTATATGAAGCCATAATTGCCGTATCATCAGCAAAAGTTGCTACTTTCACATCTGGTGTCGTTGGGATATCTGCGGTACCCACAGTAATCTAAGAACGTTTCCTTTGGGCACGCCAGATTGAACGTCGAAAATTTTTGTGTAAGACTCCACATTTAATGAATAGATAAGATAAGCCAGTAATTTGTTAAATAAATATTCGAAATATTGTAGATATTGTAAAGTAAAAAGTTGTAGTACCCCGTACTTAATTAAGCACGAAAAGGTGATTCTACCTAAGTTACTGTCAAGAGTATAAAAAAAAAATATTGCCCATTTGCATGTTCAACAATGCTAACTTTGAATTACATCTAAATACCCATGCAATTAATTACCAAAATATATCTGTAATATCATTTCAAAACAAACCGTCATTAAAAGTACTATACTTAACCGCTAGAATCGTAAAATATAAATCACACAAATGCTAGATCCATAAAAATTACAATACATATTTTTCTACTCACTGAAACTTGGATAATCGAACATGAAATTGTTCCAGTCAGTATAATAAGTTACAGCAAAGTAATGTCTTGCCGAAAAAATCGAACAGATGGAAGGTATATTTTTACATGATAGCATAAAATATCTTTTCAGAGAAGTATTCCGTGAAGCATTGCAAGTGTAAAACTTCACATCAACAACAAAAACCTTGTTATTGTAATTGTAACAGCAACATATAGACCACCATAAATTCTGTCAGTAAATTCTCAAGTATTCAAGAATATCGCTTGGATTCAATGGAAAAAAATAACTCACTTGTAGTTAGAGATTTGAATTTCAATATTATTAACCCTGATGATATCAGCATTCGCAAAAATAATTGCATATTATTCAGTTTGGTACAATAGTTTTTAATATTTATAAATTTCTTACAAAGTTGAATCAACTTTTAATTGACACAACAATGTTCCCGAATTTCAAATAACGTCTCAATTAATTTTTTTTTTTTAGCTTACTCACTCTTCTCAAATATACACATCATACAAGTAATATAACAAAATCAGAAAAATTTACGACTTTTTTCATATTTTTTTTTTTTTGTTTTTTTTGTAGTACCATGTAAGTTTATCCTCACCCAAAATATTCTCATTCACTTTGAAATATAAGAAAATAATTTAATAAATGCAATAAAAATTGTTTGTTTATTTTTATTTCGTTTTTTTTTTAATTTTTTTTATTAAATGAAAAGAGGAAAAATCTTTATCATCTGTCCAATGACATCCGCCATTGTTATCATCATTTGCTCTTTAAAGTAAAAAAGAAAAAAAACCAATTAACATATTTTTGCAGTTCCTTTAACCATCTCATTCGCATCGTTGAATTCCATCCATTTCCAAAAATAAATTTTTGATACGTTTTGAAGGTTCTTTATATATATATATATATATATATATATATATATATATATATATATAATATATATACACACACATATTATATATACACATATATCAATTTTTTTTTATATTTTAAGGATACTATTTTGTTATCCTGTTTTGTACTTTGATAGCGCTGTTTTTATGGAGCATAAAGTATATTACTTCGCCTATAATTATTCAAACCATTACGTCGTCTCTTAATTTCACGTTTCTTTTAATTCTTTTTTCTTTATGTTCTTTTTTTAAATACAACAACAGCGACAATGATGATGATGTCCTTTGTCATATTATATTATTATTATTGTTATTACTATTATTGTTATTATTATTATTGTTATTATTATTATTATTTGTCTCCTCTATAATATATGTATATTCCAATATTTTTACATTATTTTTATTGGTTAGAGAAATTGTAAGTTTATTTCAAGACTAGATACAGTTAACGGAATATTCTTGTATTAAAAATATACAATAGAAATTATAAAAATCCTGGACATAACAATATTTTGAGGAATTTTCGAAAATCTTTAAAATCTTACAAAGAATTAAATAAAAAATATTTTTTTTAAAATATGATATTGCTGATGGTGATGATGATGATGATGACAATGATTCTTTCTTTCAAAAATAGAATAATTAAAAAAATAGTAAAAAATGCATTTTGTATAAATAATTTTTTTAAAAGATTTAAATTGAAAAATAATATAAGAAAATCAAGAAAACAAAAATACAACTTTTCACAACCCAATCGATCAAAATCTAAATTTGAAAAATGTTGTCTCCAATACTGTCTTGATTGTCAAAAAAGTCTTTTTTTTATTTTAGGAGAATTTTTTGAATGAATCCAATACTTCGTTTCTCCAACGAGAAATGCCCCAACTACCATCGGATCTAGATTCGAAGGTTCTCTTGGCTGGAGCATTTTCATTCATCCGCTCTAGGTGTCCGAGCTACTGTAGTCTTTAGTTTTCTGTAGACTTTAATTTTCGTGACTACGTCCACCTCATTATACAACTCATAGAGTTCGGCATTCCTCACTCTCCTTTGGCAGTGTCCATGATTCTGATCCGTAGAGCAAAACTGAAAGTACGAACGTTTTGTAGATTTGTACTTTGGTGTTTCGGGAAAGGAGCTTTGATGATCCGAAATGTTTTAACAAACCCAGTAACATTTTGCAAGGATTATTCTTCGCCCTACCTCCACATTGATGTCATTTGTGAGATTAATGCTGGTTCCAAGCTACGTAAACTCCTGAACTACCTCGAAGCTATATGTGTCGGCAGTGATGTTTTGACCAATATGATGTTGGAAAACCTTTCTATTTGTCAACAACATATCTTTTATCTTTTCCTCATATACTCTGAGACCCATTCGTTCCGCTTTTTCCTCAATGAGTGTAAAGGCCTCGACGACCGCCCGTTGTGATCAAGTAACTAAGCTCAGGAACTAGACAGTTGCGCATCTGGGTCAGCGACCGGTCAGATGTTATCCTGTCAATCCCAAGCGGGACCTTGTGACTCTTTAATATCCTTAAATTGATCGTTTTCTGCCTGGCGTAGTACGAAATTAAAATTTTGTAAAAAAAAATGTCTGTACATTTTCCAGAAAATTCAAAGAGTATAATGCAATTAAAAATTGGTTAAGAATAAATTTTAAAAAAAGAATCGGAATAGAACTATAGTAATAAAGATCAAACTTTATATATAGAAAACAAATGACAATGGTGAAAATATTAAACATGCTAAACGACTACGTATGTGTTACACACGTCGCTTAAGATCTTATACTCTAAACGGTGAAACTTTAGAAAAGGTCAATTCAAATAAGGATCTAGAAGTTTATTTTGATTATAAAGAATAGTTAGCTCCATTACAAAAACATCGTTAATAAACATAATTAAATGTTGGGCTTTATAAACGTTGGAAGTTAAACGAGCCGTATACATTCTTAAAAAACGTACACATGCCTCGTTTATAATTCGTTAAGCTTATACTAATATCGTATAGCATTATTTTGGATTTTTAAAAAACATAATTCAAACACTTCCGAAAAGAGTTAACAGTTACAAAACGGGAGTATTGTTATTGCTGACAAAGTCAGTTTACACTTAGCCATTGTAACTGAAAAATATTATAATGCTGATGTAAAGCATATTTACAATAGGCTCAGTATCTAATATTAAAAGGCTGAAATGAATAGAAACAAAACAACAAAACATTTGATGGTTTAATTATGTGTTTTCCTAGAATCTTAAGTTAATTTTACCAAATTATTTCAAGGTAGAATTGATTCAATACAGATATTAGAAGAACTACAGTTGTATAAACTATGCACAGCGGTTAATTTTGTCTGTGCTTATTAGAAAACTTTATTTGTTGTTACAAACAAATAGTCGACATTAATAATGCAAGATGTTTAAAAAATAAAATACTAATGAATAGCACGTATGTATCCTAAAGTTTTGAACCTGAATGAATCTTATTACAATTTTATTTTTTTTTTTGCTTTTTAATATTTGTTACAACTAGGAAAACAAATCAAATTGAAATCAAAAATTCTTACATCTGCATTAGATTTATTTAGGATTTCTTTGAATAAAAAATTAGCATTTTCAATATATATAGCTATAGCATATAATGTACATGTATTTGTTTTTGTACGCTTTTTGTTCGTTTCACATGAGAAAATATTTTACAGTACATGATATTTAATATGAGTATTAATATTACGTGATTTGTATGAGTAACAAAGTATAGAGTAAGTTTAAATTTTCAATTTATTTTTGATTTCAGAATCCTATTTAGAAATCAATATTTCATTATTATCACCCTAAATATTCCACTAGGAAAACCTCAATAATTCTTATCTAATCATCTTAAATTTGTTCTTGAATAATAACTTAAATTGTACACCATAGTCCATAGTCCAGTACACCAGTAGAAGTTTTTGAATATAATAATTTAATAGTACTTTAATAATTTCATAAATTGATTGAATGAGTGTAATCCTAACAATGAGAAAATGAACCTTAAATTAAAATATTTCACTGCTTTCAATGGAGCACATTAATCTAAAGTAGGTGGTTTACTTTGTTTGAAATTAAATATTTCTCAAAATCTTAAATTGTCATTTTAAAATATATACTTATATATAAATTTTAAAATTTAAGATAGAATTGCATACCCTGACGTACCCTTATAAGAATTCAATTTTTAAATATTTAATTTTCCATTTTAATTTAGTTTTAATCAAATTTATTGATGACAAAAAAAATCCTATAAAATATTCATTCCCCGATCATTAATCGGGGATCTTCTGGCTTTAATTACAAACTGGGTCCAACCACTGGAGCACCTGCCTTTGAAACAAAAGATTTCATTCTCGATTCACGATAAAATGTTTTATGAATTTTTAGATCTAGTCCAGTACTCTCTGTCATAGGGATAAAATAATAATGACAACAAAAATAATAAGCCCACATCCTAAAAAAAAGGGTTTAAAACTTTGCGTTTCTGAGGGTCTGAAAAATGTACAAATAAATCACTTAACATTATACTAATCAGTATAAATATTCATATTAAAAAAGGCAATTTCAAAAAATATTTTGGTTAAATTCGTTGAAATAAAAATTAAAGGATTTAAGCCTATCTATTATTCAGATTTATTGTTCTTTTCTTCATACATTGGAACAAAATTCGAAACGTTATGACCGAGAAATTGAGTAAATAATTTCATCATCTTCCTTATCAGAAATTAATACATAATAAAATATATTTCTGTTTTGACTATCACAATCCTGATGCCTTTTTACCAATATTCTGGAACACCAGAGTTATTTGTTACTTCTTGAAATAGCACATCCACAATTATATTAATGCATATCTTCTTCTGTATACTTTATGAGTTCATTGTGGAATTTTTCACAGTCCGTATTCATAGGGACTATGCCTGTTTTTCTTTCTAATCAATTGATATCATTTCAATAAAATAAATACATTTTTGTGATTTTCAAATCATTAGAATAATTAATAAAATTATTTTCTTCTTCTAGTAATTGGCAATATTTTCTGTTTATTCCCTGATACTAGTTTCATTTTCCATTCTAATAATGTAAAATTTCACTCATTCTCTGACCATAAACTCTTCAATTTCTTTATTCCTGACAATAAACTTGTATATCGGACGTAGTATGATTTCGTTCTTTCCCAAAGAACATTTTGTATAACTCATTGTCACAAATTTTTTTTATACATTTGCAGATCGTTTACTGTATGCAAAAATTGTAAATCTATATCTAACAAAGTGTTATTACAGAATGCATACAGTAAAGATGAATTGTAAACGTAAACTCATGATTACGGTTGTAATTTTAGTGTATGTATACGTTGTAATTATATACTTACAAAATGTTTACGTTTTTGTAAGCTTATAGCTACAACGTACCTTTCTTCTTCTTCTTTTTCATTTAACGTTACAGCTCGGGGTGAGCTAGAGCCTTCTTCGTGATATTCCTCCATGTAAATCGATCTTCCGCAGACCTCTGCCAATTTTGTACATTCATTTTTTGGCAGTTATTTTCGATATTATCTGATTCTTGGTCTGCCGCTTGCTATTATATAGTGGTCTTGTTTTGAAAATTCTTTGTTGAGGGCGATTTCCGTTCATTCTTATCATATGCCCTGCCCATCTTAATCGTTGTTCCTTTACAAACTTTACAATATCTTCATGTTGTACTATATTATAGATTTCTTCGTCATTCCTTCTTTGATTTGTAAATCTTTATTTACAAATCAAAGAAGGAATGACGTTTGTAATCTTTTTGGGCCAAAGATTTTTCGGATTATTTTTCTTTCAAATATACGTAAATGTTCTTCGTCTCTTAATGTGTCCAGCATTCACATCCATATGTTACTATTGGTTTAATTATTGTCTTATATATCACAAGTTTTGTTTGTCTAGTGAGTGTTATTATTAGAGTGAAATGATTGTTCAATAATGATAGTGTGAAAAACAAAAAATTTTCACCAAGTAATTTATTTTAACCCTTAACCAGTCTTTCGAGTATCTTTAATGAACTACTCGAAGTGAAACAGTACATTTTAAATGTCTTGTCAGTAAAATAAAAAATTTGTGAATTGTGTCTAGAAGAAAAGTAACAGTAAATATACAATTAGAGGTCTCCAATAAGATAAAAAGTACGAATCTCATCACTGTTTTTTTATTGAATTTACTTAATCATATTTTGATTGCGTTACATTTTTTATAATTTTTAATTTTAAGTCAAACTCAAATAAAAACACTAAAGATCTAAATGACCAATATTTGTTTATTTGATGATCTAAATGACCAATTTTGGATTGTAGTAATTTTTTATTAAAATAGTAACTTCTATTTCCTGCATTTATTCGCTCCTGTATACACGAGTGCATACTGTTGTCATTTTTTATTAGTACACCAAGATAATTAAAGTTTGTGACACCTTCAAAATTAAAGTTGTTGATGGTAATATTTTGTGGTATTCTTTGATCGGTTTTCCTTGTCATTTTCATATATTTTGTCTTGTTTTCGTTAATTTCCAGACCAACTTGTCTTGTCTTTTGTTCTAGTATAATAAATTTTGCTGCCATTTTCCTATAATTTTTAGCTACAATTGCTATATCGTCAGCGTAGGCGATAATTTGGAAGGATTTTGTGAATATATTACCGGCTTTATCAATTTCCTCTGTGGCTTGTTCTAAGACCATATTAAATAACAAAGCTAAAAGCGCGTCTCCTTGTCGTACTTCCGATTTAATTTCAAAATCTATAGAGGTTGTATTTTGTATCATAATTTTTGCTCGTGAAATGGTTTCCATGGCCAGTTCAGCTAATTTGCGAGGTTCACCAAGGTTTATTAATGAGTATGCTATTTTATTTCTATTAATGCTATCGAAGGCTTGCTTGTAGTCAATAAATAAAATGTGTAAGTCTTGACCAAATTCATAGCATTTTTCCATGTTTTGTTTTAATAAATATACTTGGCTAACAGTGGACCTTTGTTTACGAAAACCGCCCTGATATTCGCCAAGCCTTTCTTCAGCATACGGTTCGATTTTTTCGTATACTGTATTTGACAGTATTTTGTACGCTGTGTTTAGTAGCATAATCCCTCGATAATTATTACAATTAGTTCTATCTCCCTTCTTATGGATTGGTCCTAGTACACTTATACGCCATTTTTCTGGTATTGTTTCATTAAGCCATATTGCACATATTAATAAATGTATCTTCTTATGTAAATGTTCCCCACCTTTATATAGTAGTTCGGATGTTATCGAATCTTCCCCTGGTGCTTTATTATTTTTTAGCTTCTTTATAGCATTCTTCATATCATTTAATGAGGGTTCATTTATAATTAATTCGCTGTATATATATATATATCACCATTTTCTGTTTGATTTTGTTCGAATGTTTTATTTAATATTTCTTCGTAATACTCAGCCCATCTATCTATAATTTGTTGATCTGAAGTCAATAGATTACCCACTTTATTCTTGCATGATGTTAGTCTTGTCTGGAAGCTTTTAGTTTGTCTATTGATGTTATTATAGAATTTTTTAATATTTCCCCTATTATATTCTTCTTGTATTTTTAAAATTTTATTTTTTAGAAAAATCCCTTTCTTTTGTTTGCATATTTTTGTGGCTATTTTTTTCGCGATATTTCTTTCGCTATAAACGGCTGTTGTGGCGTTTTTCTTTATAATTTTCCATATTTGCTCTGGTACATCTTTTAAGAAGTTTTAATCGGGCTTCATTTTTAATCTTTATTGCTTCTCTGCAGTCATTATCAAACCATTCTGAATTTCTTTGTTGTACCTTGACTGATCGTTTACTAAGTAAATATGTGTTTACAGATACAAAATACGTTTACGTTTTGTATCCCTATATCTACGATGTAAATTTACAGATCGTTTACTAAGTAAACGTATGTTTACCATCACATAATGATTACATATATTATCAATATCAAGTTAAAACGTCAAATTGAATTGTAAATAAATATTTTTTAGTGAACCAAAGCGAGAAAAAAAATAAAAAAAATGTCTTAACCTTTTCATTTATCATTTTTTTATTATAGAAGAGTATAAACATTTTAATATCTATTAAGAAAACGAATTTTAAAATATTTAATAAACGTAAATCTCTTCTAAATAATAAAAATTCTGCTGAAAGTGTTGCTCATCCTACATTTTAAAATTCCTCAAAAACTACATCTGATATTTGCAATATAGCTGATTAAACTTCAACATTTCTGCAGTACAACATATATCAAAATACAGAAGAGTTCATAGAACCTGAAACTAATAGTGATAATTTCAATGAAACACCGCAAACAATAAATACCTATTCAATGGATAGTGGACAATTATGGTATTTTGTATTAAAAAATTGCTTATTAAACAAGTTTTCAGAACTAAACCATTCAATCGAGATTTCCATAACTTTTAACATTGACGGACTTTTAATTTTCAACAGTGCAAAAACCGAGTTTTGGCCAATTTTATGTATGAGTAATCATGAAAATTCTAAACTTAAACATTTTCAAAATTATTTTTTTGAATACCACAGTAAAAATATTAAAGTATAAGTTAAAGTCTGTACTTAAATAAATTCCAAAGTCAATTCTCACGAAAATAATTGTTTTCTAAATTGTCAAATTGAATTTTTAATTAACTGCTTTAACAATAGACTTTTCTATTTCTTTATTTTTATCAAATATTTCACTATAAGCTTGCAACAATTTACTTTATTGTTAAAATAAAATTGGTAACGGAATTTAGTCATAATAATAATAATTTGATATTGACCTTCAAACCATAGCATTTTTAGTTGTTTAGTTAACACATACAACAGTGTTGCTAATGATACAAAACCTTATGGAGTATATAAGTACAATAAGATCAGCTATTAAAAATTAAAAATATTTTAAAGATAATGCAGTTGTCGTTACATAAAATGATCTTGATGGCCCTCATTGATTACAAATTCAAAATAAAAATGTATAAAATTTTTATAGTAATTACTTCTAGCATCGGATTTCGGATTATATCGGATTTCTATCAATTATATATAAATCAAATGGATTAACAATACTAATGGCAACAGTATATTGTACCTACTGTTAGTTGTAGACAATTGTGCTAACTAGACAATTAATAAATAGGTTTATGAGGTCATTGACATAAATGAACAAAAGAAGAAATTATTTTAGTTTTTGACGTTTGTTTCCGAGTTTGGGAAAAATCATCGAAAGTTAAGCAGACTGATGTTGGCAGCTTTTAGAATACATCCTCTGTGCAACTCAAATCAACTATTGACTTCAAACTATTAATCAAAATTTAAAACTAAAACTAATTAAATATGGGTAACATTTAATTTTTCTGTAACCTTTGTTTTTACAAGATAATTTTTAATTCAACAAAAACTGATAACAAACTTTTTTAAGCCTTAAAGATTTTAGCCTAACACAGCTACACAGTTCAAATGACATGTTGACATATTGGCATGTTGAGATAGACAAAACTTATGCCGGACAGGTGTGTATTTTTTGATTTCGTCTGCCATGTAAGGGATTTTAAAATGTCCATGAATTGCGATTATAACAGGGAGCGGAAAGAAAAAATTTAATTTGTTTTTCTGAGATAACATATAGCAAAATAGTAAATGTTTACATATACCATCGTTTACATTACATATTTTTATTTACTTATTATAAACATATTCCCTATTGTGCTTAATAAATAAATTTTTAATCATAATAATTGAAAAAATATTCAAAAGGTTCAGTTTAATACTTGAAAATACATAGATACTATTTTACGAAAATGCATTGAACACTACAAAAAAAAAACCTATATATATAGTTTAAAAAAATTTAATAACACAATTTATTAAATTCTATTTAACTTATTATTCAACTCTAAGTCTTCCTTTCCAAAATAACACCATTTAAGCAATAAATGTTAAAAACATTAAATTCATCAACTCGACTGACTTTAAAATTATACTTTCTCAAATTTCCTGTATGTCCTTTTCAATCTTCTTGGATTTTTAATCATTAAATAAATTTCTATTTTAAAACTTTTAATTCCTTGTTAAGTCTCCTGTCAAACTAAAATAAAAAAAAAACTAAATTAAAAAGAATATAAAAAAAGTGAAAAAACAACAAAAATCAGAAATATCCCAATGAACTTATTAAAATAAATTATCTTTAAAGAACCAACTTGAAACAATGACAGTCGTCTAGAGTTAAAAGTTTTCCTATTGCATTCCATCTTCATCTATACATCTATGTATATATATATATAAATTTTATAAAATTTTATGCAGCTATTAATTTTATTTAATACAAAGAAATTGCGAAAATAATGGTTTTTTGAGTATTATGCAAAAAAAAAAAAACACAAAAATAACAACGGAAAAGAACGGAACAAATTTTTAAATGGATTTATTTTTCATTAATTTGAAAACTTTGGTTTTTCTTTTACATTTTCAGATGGATAAAAAGAAGAGTAAATATAAATATAATTAATTTTATTTTACAATCATTATGGTTTTACATTATAATAATTAAATAATTCATAGTCACTATTGTAAAATTTAACTTTTGAAAATAATGTTCAAATAATATTTTTTTAAATTGTATGAATAACAAAGTAATAGACATTATTTTATGGACAAATTATAGTTGGTTAGAGTTTTAGCATATTTAATGTGCCAATTGTAATTAATATCCCTTAAAAATCTTCAATACAAGTTGGTTTGAACGGATTTGACAGCCAAAAATTTAAATCAGTGTCCAACGGTGACTATACTTAATGAAGAAGAACAAAAAAAGTTCTAATGAGTAATCGATTGTCTAAAACGGTAACAATACAAATCTGAAGACTCAAAAAATTTTAATTTAATTTTACTTTAACACTTTTTTCGACTAATGATCAAATTTGTTCAATAAAAACAAAAAAAAAATTACACAATTAACAAAATCCTTTTCATTTACTCTATTAATGATTATAGTTATTGTTATCTAATATTTTGAATTAGCATTTGAAAATTTACTACTAAAAAATTAATTACTATATCTAGACTATATTTCTCTTTCTTACAATTATATTTATAACAAGACTGAATCTCTTTATCTAAATTTAAGCGCTGGTCCAGATGGTAGTCCCAATTTAATTTTTTTTAAAAAAAGTATCATAAGCATAACTGAACCACTTTGTAAAATCTTTCATAGATCGTTAAATGACTGGAAATACTCTAATATTATACCTATATTTAAACTTGGATCAAAAATTTTAATTCAAATTTATAGATCTATAACTATATAAACTATCCGCAATTCCCAAACTTTTTGAAGCTATTGTCAAAAACAAAATTTATTTTTTAATTAAGCAAAACATATCTTCAAATCAATATGATTTCATTCAAGGTAGATATACAACTACTAATGTATCTATTTATTCTAAATAAAGCCATTAATTCACTCGAAAATACTATTAAGTTAATAGTTACTTCGGTTTGTCCAAACAACTGGATTTAAAGCTCCTATCCCAAAAGACCGAGGAACAATTATACAAAACGCTCATCCTTCCGGTGCTGCTATATGGTTCTGAATCGTGGACATTACCAAAAGCAAGCGAGCATGCACTTGGTATCTTTGAGAAAAAAATCTTCTTCGTATTTATGGTCCTGTGTTTGACGAAGGGTTTTGGGAGAAGAAGATACAATGCCGAACTATACCAACTGTTCAACGACCTGGACCTATTCAAAATAGTCAAAATAAAACGTTTTCATTGACTAGGCCATGTAGAGCTTATGGATGAAAATGCTCCAGCTAGGAAATCGAGGGAGACCACATCTTTGTTGGAGAGATGAAGTATCGGCACTCGGCAGATATGGAAAAACTTCAAATTATCTAATGGAGAGATTCCGCTCGTAACCGGAGTCAGTGGAGGACAATTCTTCGTCAGGCTTTTCAAGGTTTGTAGCGCCCAACAAGTAGGTTACATTGGATCCACCATTTCAAATAAAGTTATGTTATGCAACTTTCAGAATATGTTTCAGAAATATTTTTTTTTAAATTCGATTTAAACGCATAATATTTATACATTTTGCGTTGGGCCACAATAATGTCAGGTGACTCTGCCAGTACATTTATAAAATAATATAATTCAATACATCGCATAATTTATTTCAATAACGACACAACTCCAAAAACACTATTTCTGACATTTTTAAATCAAGCTATTTGCTTTTTACATATCTTTTTACCTGCAAAGAGACAGGATTGAGCCCGAAAAATTGACGCTAGATAGAGGTTGTGTCGTTTTAGCATTATTCTTTTACTTTTCTTGTTTTTTGTTTTCATTCAACAGAGTCACATATTAGTTGTTACAAAGTGTTTTGTGGGCTCTGAAGTAGATGGTGTATCGGAGTAGGACCTAATAACTATATCCCAAGTATACCTGTTGTTAGCCTTGAAAATATATATCTTTAATGGCGCATCTTATTCTTTAAGCACATAAAAGACATTATAGAAAGTATCTTTGTTGTTTTGATGTTTTTTTATATAAACATATAACAGTATTGTTTTATGCTAGCTGTTGAGCTTTATGGTAAAATCTTGATATATTTGGTTTTTAAAGAAAGATAATAAAGATTGATTTTCTTTCAAATAAATAAATAATCAAAAATATCGGTTTATAACATATTTTTGTCATCATTCGCATCAAAATTACAGTATTTTAAATATTTTTTTTCTGTAATTTTCTTTACTTTTACTGTATTGTCAGGCATCAAGAAGCTCATAATAGGACATTTATGATTAATATTAACTCTATTTTTACTTCCTAATTTATAATCATAACTTTATTTTGATTCTACTCTACTTTCCTTTGATTACTTTATTAGTCTACTTTGTAATCAAAGTTCACAAACAGTTGTCTCGAATTATGTTTTGAAATTTTTTACAATATTACAAGTATTGCTTCTCAATCTATATGATATTGATAATTCTACAAATACATTAAGAAATCCAGAGAACAGAAACCAGCTCTTAATATTCTCAGCAAACCCTATGAAGACTAGAGATAGACATGTGCAGATAATGTTAAATCACATAACATACTGAATTGGAAGATGAATACAAGAGAACGAGACAATTTAAGGAATATTTTGGTTATATAGTAGGCTAAAACACAGTAAGTGTTGTGATCTTACATGACTATACTAAGATTAAACAGAAATTTTGAACAATTCAACAAAAATTAAAACAAAAAAAATTATTAAATAGAACACGAAATGACTAAACAAACAATACCTACCTATCTTCATATCCTATCGACACCTAGTATACCTACAAACATGATTCATTTATTTCACTACGTTTTCTATTTTCAAACAAAAATGTTTCATCTCCTTATAAATTTAATTATAATATTTACTCCTTTAATCAAAATTGCACCAATGCACAAAAACGAAATATGATGATGTGTGCATTAAAATTAAATAAAAACTATGGATTAACAAAAATTTTGAATTTTTATGATTTAAAAAAAAAACTAATAATTTTAGAAACTGATACGCAAAAGTGTATAAATTATTAGACCAAAAAAAGACACAAAAATACATTTATAACAAAGAAATTTCATATATGCATATGTGTAGCTAGGTAAATGTGTAGAAAAATTTTAATTTTCTTCAAAACATGTAAACAACTCCTTCGATTGAAAGAGTTTACGTGAACATATTCCACCAAATATTTTTAGTGATATTTTTTTAGATTTTCTCTTTCATTCCATTCTTTTTTATAGTTTCTTTTTTTTTTGTAACGGAGCCATTATTATTAATATAAAGAAAAATGTGAATTAAAAAAATAAGAAATAAAAGAAAATCTGCAGTTGACTTTTTTGACTCTTGAATTAATTCCACCAAAATACAAATTTAAAATCCATAATGAACTTCGAATTGAATTCGTCTTACAAATATTTACTATTTTTAAAGAGTTTTAAGCATTAATCTAAAACTAAGTAAGTAATTATCAAAATTTAATAAATCTTTGGCAACAAGTCATAATCGCTTGTGTCTGAAATTTATGTTTCGAGATAAATCAATTATAAAAAATAAGAATTTAAAAATATAGTTACGGAACTGCCCCATTTTTTGGTTTTTTAAAATCGTTTAAATTATGTAGCCATTTTGAAATCCAAAAATTTTATTTTCTAAAAAATGTTTACTTCTTTGTAAGATGTTAATATTAATAAATAACACTATTTAAAAATCGCTTAAGTAAAATACGCCGTTTAAACACTAAATACGTTACGTCAAATTTGTAAAAAAAAACGCTTAACAAATTATGAGTTATTAGGGGCTTTATAGGACTTCATTCTATGAGCATTATATAAGACTTCACTTAGATGAACGATTATATTTTACATTAAATAAGCGAATATAACAAAAACATTTTCAGATTATATGTAGTTGTCAGAATCAAACCAAATTTGAGAAATATTTTCAATTTGTTATTATGTTGACATAATCGATTATGATTTGTTGGCGCAGAAATGTAGATA
This sequence comes from Argyra leucocephala, assembly GCA_963942445.1. NCBI lineage: Eukaryota > Metazoa > Arthropoda > Insecta > Diptera > Dolichopodidae > Argyra > Argyra leucocephala. The sequence goes on from OZ012680.1 coordinate 68,349,764, forward strand.
AATTTTCAGTTTTGCTTGCACATTTGTGTTCCATTAGTTCCTATGAAAAAGCGCACACATAAAACCAGTTGCTGACGTGTGCGTTTTCATATAAACTAATGGAACACAAATTTGCAATTAAACAAGTGTAATATTAAAAATTGCATGTCAGCACCTAGCCTTAGAATTAAAAAAAAATTGTAAAAAAAAAATATGACGAAAAATGGTTGAATTTACTAGAATATTAAATTTTTGAATCAAAACTAATCTAAAGATGTAATAACAACAACAGATTGGTGATTAATAACAGAATAGATAAAAACACTTATTACACACGTAGAAGATTTAAATTTGAAAACTTTGGTATAAAAGTTCAAATACAAATATTTGTATAGTGTTCATCTTCTATAGTACGGCACCCTTAGAAATTTAGAAGAAAATATTATCATAATTTAATCTACGATTAATCCATTTATATTTAGTATCTTTGGACTAAATTATGCTTGTTGATTAAACTAATTAATTTAATTTATAAAGTTTCATGGTGGGTCCATCAGTCTCCTGGGTTTTGTCGGGCCCAAATCAAATAACGAAACTTCTTTAAAAAAAAATTACAACTTATGAAAGAACTAAAGATCTCATTATTGTTTTTGTCTGACCAAAAATAAAATACAACTTTTTAATCATAGTGCTAAACTAAAATGTGAGATATATATAGAATCAATGTATATATTATATATATATTTAAATTTTTAACCAATAATTGAAGCATATATTCCCCATCAACTTAGCATCGACACAACATAATATAATATTACCAATCTAATTAATCAAAAAGTTCATCAATTAAATCTAATCTATTGGATATGATATTTCAAATTCTACATACTACAAAACCTTAACATCTGCACTAATTATGCGTAATAAGATAAACAGTGTAAAATTAATAAATTAGATAGAAAAGAGCCGTTTGTGAAGTAGTTCACAATATTATGACCGATGTACATGTTAGTGACACAAAAAAAAATAAATGAATTGTAATAATAACTAAAGTCATCCATAACACTTCGAAATATTAGATTTTTCAAACTTTTTTTGTAAAATCCCAAAACTATGGGATTCACATTCTAGCTGATTTTATGTAGAGACATATGGCATACACAATCCCACATTTAGTCAAAAAGAAAATATTAGCTATTTGCAACAACACATATAATAATTTTTGGTTTTGTATTTCGGATATTTCCACTTGTTTAAATATGGAAAATTGCACCGAAAATTGTAGAACAAATTTACCTTTATATTCAAAGAACAAATTAAAATAAGCTTTTTAAAATGTCTAGACCCTGAGCGGAATCCGAACTTCGAATTTTAGAATTTTAGCATTTTGATAATCACCATACACCACACCATATCGTTCATCAAGAACTTAAGATTGAAGATTTTTGTATGTTTCGCAAAATGTTTCGCAATCTATTCGAAATATTTTAATAAATTAATTTTTAAAAAATCAATCGAATTCATTGAACCTATCTTTATGTGTTTCCTTAATTTGAGTCTAGTTTTCGACATAACACAACTGAATGATGTGTGAATAAATATTACAAAAAAAAAACAATCATAAATTAACAGGACTGATACAAGATCTATATACAAATAATAAAACAAAAATCCTAAAATTTTAAATTTTAAATACAATATCACTAATGCTATTTACTTTTATTTTGCAATCTAAATTGTACAAATAACAATTTCATAAATACGTTTATTTTTTGTTATATCTGGTCTACGTTATTAACTAAATAAAGTTAGTTCTTAAGTATAATAAGTTTAAATAGCTCAGTAATACATTTATTTTTAATTTTTACTTATAAGTTACATTGAATTATTCATTAGTTCATAAGGTTGAAATAAAGAAAAAAAAACAAAAACAAAAATCAAATCAAATAATATGCTCATAGAAGATGTTGCAACATCAACAAGTGATAGTCTCAGTCTCTTGAGAATATCGAATTGACGATAAAAATATTTGCATCGTATGTTACGCAGATTACTATGTACTACTCGTCGAAAATGAAAATGAGCTGCAGAGGATATTATTCAAATTTAGCGAAATTAGCAAGTTGTTCAACATTTGGAGGTATCTACAACAAAAAAAATTCATGACTATTTCGAAAGAACAAATGAAATGTAAAATATCCATTAGCAATAAATTTATTTAACAATTGTTCAGTTTTAAATATATCAATGTAAAGATTACTTGTTCTCGCTATACGGAAATAAAAACAAGAACTTTTAAGTAGCGAAAACCACTCCAAGACGTTTTATATGAAGAAAGAAAAACATGCTAATAGAAAACTAAAAATGAATATACATAAATTGTATTTGATACAATATAACTATACTAACTATTGAGACAACCGTGGACACATAAAAAACAAAACAAAAATGTGAACAATAGAAATTCAAATTCTAAGGCAAATATGTGGCTAAGATATAAGAAACCTAGTAACGAGATCCGGAATATATGCGACGTACAAAATATTGTCCGTTTGAGTCGAAATAAACGAAAAAAATAAGGACAAATCATGTCAAGTTAACGTAATGGCACATCGACTGTCGAAATTAGCAACGAAATGCCAAATTAACATCAAGCATCTACAAGGAAGATCTACCAAAATATAGTATGAATGTTAGACACCGTCATCACCAAATTGACGTAGAGAATAAGATAAATTAAGGCATAATTTAAGAAGAAACAGAAAAATAAATTTGTGTGTAGATTTAATTTAAAACTAGTCATTCCAGAAACTAAAATTAAATTACATGGGGATTTTACAAAAGAAAATTTGAAGCTAATAACCTTTTATAAAAGTTACAAAACAAAAACATAACCATGTTTGTGGTGTTACAATACTCTGTAAATACCTAATTTTATTTTAACATTTTTAAAATATCACATTGTCCACTACATTTTATTTTAGACATTATGAATGACAAATCAATTAAATGATTGTCTTTCAGAAGTTTATTTTGATACCAAAATAGAATTTCTAAATAAATGTAAAAAAAAAAAACAAATGAAAAGCTTCAGAACGAAAATTGCAAGTTTAATTTTAAGCATATATCTATTCACAATTCATATTAAATACAGAGATACAATATTATATATATTTAAATATGTTATGTATGTATATACAAATTCAAGAATAACATTGAGAATATTAGTATAGAGGAATACTAGATACTATGTATATTCTACACTATATATGACACGCGACACGAAAAACCATTAGAAGATATATAAAACCAAAATAAAAAATAGAATACAAAAATAACAAAAACAAGAATAATAACAACAAACTAGGATAACAATTTTTATTCTTTTGTCTCTAAAATGTAAACACATTTAAATAAAAATACATTTAGATAGGTATACGATGGAAGGAAAATTTTCCACATTTCACAAAGCTTTCCACATTCGTACTTCAATGCTTACAAAACCTTATTTTTCTTCTCGTTTATTACATATAAAATGAATATATATAAGCATAATATTCTTATTACATATTTACATATCTACATACATACATATATGTTTATAATTTGCACAAAAATATGTTTTTTTTTCTTCTTCTATCTTTTACTTTTGTCCAATCATAAGTGCAACGTACATATAACTGTAAAAAAAAATTCTAAAATTTTTGTAAAATGAGATAAAGGACTTTTTAATTTTTTGTTTTTTCCGTTTTTTTTTTTTTGTTGTTTTTTTTTTCTTATTAATTCATTTGAGTGATTCATAGATTAAAAACCTTAAAGGCTTAATATAAGCTTTTTAAAGTAGAAATAGATAAACAAAAAACAAATACTATGGTTCACACATATATTCAGTGGAAAGGAAAATGAAACAAAAAAAAATTATACAAAAAAACAAAAAAAAACAAAAAATAACCAAAAAACTATGTCGCTATAACTGATTCAACTTGGATGCTTGTGGTGAAGATTTTTCCTTTTAATTTTGTTTTATTTTGGTTTGTATGTAGTAGGAATAAAAATATGAATCAAAACAAGTAAAACGAAAATTATTTAAAAACTTTACATATACAGCTATTTTTTGCATTAACATAAATTTAGGCTCAATGTTTAATAGGTCAAATTACCATATGAGTATTTAATATGAAATGTCAGTGATGTGTCCTACTAGATGTATGAATATGCTGATTCTTAAATTAAAAAAAAATTAAACAAAAATGGGTTTAACTGTCTTATACATAAACATAAAAAAAAACATCATATTTATTAGAATATCTGTTATAATAAATATTAATTAATTTATTTAAAAAATTTTAAAGACTTCCACGAACTTACAAAAGTTTGACTAAGAACCAGTATAGTAAAGTATTATATGTGCAAAAATTGTTTAAAAAATTAAGCTTGAGAATAAAACTGAATTTTTGATAAACAATCGATTATCCTTCAGTTATAACATAAACATTCATTTCCAGCAATATTTCCCGAATATTGGGTAACTCATTTACTCGACCAATTTATAAGCTAAACCAATGTTTCAAATTATCGCTCAATTGCAAAACTCTCATGTATTTCTAAATTATTTGAATTGATAGTCTTTGCAGGTAGCAAAGCAGTTAACCAGTTAGCTATCAAAGATTTATGAAAAAAAAGTTTGCTGTAGCTGAACACTCATTATTTTTGTATGTACCCAGAATGTGTACAGAATATATACTACATAATATATGAACCAGTTTTTGGGGTTTCTGTTTTACTACTTATCATCGCCCGCAATTCTACTGTCGTACATCACAAAATCGAAAAAAAATAAACTGAAAATTCCATCTTTATTAATTTTTGATGTTCTATCTATCTGTGTATTCGGCATTATACTATGAAGCATATATCCAGAGATATTTCATTGTTACTTTGCCGTAAGCGACACCAAGATTGATGTTTTTATTTTTATTTTGAATTAAAAGCCAAATTTCTGGATATACGACAAAATGTGGTGTAATTATTTTGACGTATGTTGACCAACAACAGATTGTTGCTTGTTTTTAATTTTATTTTAATGCCGTATGTGTTGGTGATGTCTGTGATATCAATTTTGAAAATTAAATTTAAGTAAACATTAAGATTAATTATTTAAGCTGTTAACACTTTATAGTATTTTACGCCTAAATTGAAGCTGGGCTTTTAGTTTTATAGAATTTTTTTTTATGTTCTTAAAGTTTGCTATTAACATTTTTCAAGTAAAAAGTTAACTAATTATTTAAAAATTAAATATTAAGTTATCTAATGTCATAGCATGAAATACAAAATTAATTTTGTTTTATAGTTCTTAAAATAACTTTATATTTTGCTCAATAAAACAAAAACTGAATTTCAAAACTATTTTTTTTTCTTATAAATTTAGATATTTCATATTTCAGATAAAAAATACAACACTTATTTTGGCGTAAACACAAATTATTTTGTCATTCGTGCATACAAGTTGAATGAAAACTGCATAAAAATGGCGTATACGGTAAGATGGTTTTAAGTAAAAGGTCCTTAAAGTCCTAATTCTTGTTCCAAATGACTTTGTTTTTATACCTATAAAAGATAACTTATCAATCATACTACTACTACTAAACATTAAAAAAAATAAAACTTTTTCGGATCAATTTGGTTTTATTTTGTCTCAAACTTCAAACTCAATCTCTCAAAACTCGATTTTCTGAATATACGACAAAATAATTGGGGGCGACGTTATATTCAACATAAATTACTTAACTGACTAAGTTGAATAGCCTAAAATTTTATATCACCCTCATCAATTATAGCATATCTAATGACCGAAATAGGTCAACACTATAACTACACTACCCTTAAAACAAAAATACAAAAAATAATCCGTCCTATCTGATAAACGAGTCCTTTTCTTAGACACTAAATGCCTTGATTATAAAAAGTTACGATCATTTTGAAAAATGTTGGTCGAATTGCAAATATAACATATAACAGATTTCTAAGTAGTTTTAAACTTGGTGTAATTTATTTAATTATTTAAAACAAATTTATTTCTTCTAATAACGTAGTCCTATCATTTTTGATTGCACTTTTTGCTAATCAACTTGTGTGGATTAAAGCTTTTAATTTTTTTTTAATGATTTTAATATTTTCTAATTCTATTTCACTCATAGCTTCATCTTTCTCATTATCAATAGCAATAAATTTTTTAATAGGCAAATTTTTAATTTTTACCAACTCATTTTTTTGAATAATCTTTAAATGATTCATATATGAGGTACTGCTATTACATAAACTATAGCCTTTAGGATTATTCATACCCATATAATATAATATTATTCATCTCATCAGCTAGGTGCCTCACATTCGAAATTATCGTTCAAATTAAGAAAAATATTATATTTAGAGTTCTCGAAACCAAAATAAATAGGATCGGGCATTCCCAAATGGGCTTAAAATATTAAGGTATGAGAAAGATCTATGGCAAATTTTTATCTTCACTCCCACAAAAATACTGAAATAAAAATTAGGCAAATAAAATATTTAAAAACAAATTCGTAAAAGCAAAAAAATTATGACAAAACAGAAATAGTCCTTATTATACTCAATCATTAGATGCTTAGAAGCCTTAAAAAATACAAAAACAATTCAAATTTTCGGAATAGAGATTAGATCGATTATGAATGACCGAAAATATGAGGAGTACTGCATACAAAAAATGAATAACAAACTAAAATAAATTATTTAATATAAACAGCATAAGGGTCTTATTCGATAATGTTGAGGAAGAAAAATCTAGGATATAGGGTCATTAAGGAAGTCATAGTGAATAGTTCCCATTTCTTAGAGTTGAAGATGGAAGAAGTTCATAAATTCAATAAATTAAAAAAAAACAAATGAAATTAAATAGTATTCATTGTAATATTATACAAGTAAAGACAGATCTAATATAGAGCACTTATAGCCTTGATAAATAGATCACTGGCATTAAATAGTCCCTAAAAATCGAAAGTAATAATAAAAAAAAAAAAAAAAAAATTTTCAAAAAAAATATTATATGGAGCCAACTGATAAAAAATACCAGAGCAAAAAATTAACTGAAAGGACTTAAGAAATAAGGTCCTGAATGAGAAAACGGAATAATTTATGTATTTATTTGATTTATTTACTCCGGTGGATTAATATACAGGCCAGCCATAGGTAAGGCGTTTAATTTTATAAACAATAAAATAATCGTTATTATTTAAAAATGTTATAAAAATTGTTTCCATTATAAAATAATTTTCCTGTTGTTTAGTTTACATGGTAGATCTAATATTACATCTATCGTTTTAAAGATCTTAGCCACTAATTATATTTATGTAGCTGTTTTTTCTTAATTCTTCCCGAACATTGTCCTATAAGTCTTACACATGATTTATAGATCTATGATTTGCTTATAGTGCTAATGCACTTGTTGGTCCATATTGTGTCACATGATTAGTCGATATCACGTAATAAAACCAAGTCTTTTAAAATGTATGATAATATTGTTACATTGTAGTCGTTCATTTATATTAGTCAACATTTTATATAGTGACACTGCAAAAATTGTAAGTACTTCTAAAATTGTTAAAGTTGGGTAACCTTAGTGTACATCATAGACAGGAAAAGTTGTAACTACTAAAAGAAACATTTTGTTATGTAATATTTTTCATTTTTGTTTTTAAATATATTGTCCTTGTTAACTACTACATAAAAAGATGGTTACAATATTCTCTGTGGTAGTATTCTTCTCATATAGTAAGTTTTAAGTTCAACTCAATTTTGTGATTTTATATAAAAAAATTTAAAAAAAATAATCAATTTTTATATCCCTGAACTGGCCAATAACTTTTAAAATACTTTGATGCGCTCTAACTCATCCGTTACTGATGATACTGCTACATTATATAAATAACCGAACTGATTTTGTAACTACGGTTAAACGTAAAATTAAATCATGACATTTTTGTTTTTGTTTTTTCTTTTGCAACTTGGCTATAAAAAAAAAATATTTTTGTTTTTATTCTCCTTCCGTTCGTTGTTTTCAGTGAATCATTTTAGGTCAGTGTTGATGCCTGAGTGTTTTTGTTTTCTCCTTCTAGATTTAGTTTGGTTTGTAATATTATTTTATGTACATGTGTGTAGGTATGTATAAATGTTGTGTTTGTGTGTTATAATTTTACATAATTTAAAGCAAAAAAAAACAAAAGAAAATCAATGAAGGACCATTACTACATGAATTCATTTAAGGCATCAGGATAAAAAAAAAGAAGTGTCACTACAAAATTTTCTATTATTTTGTTTTTATTTTTTTATTTTTTTTTTTTTATTTGAAACATTTTTTACACATGATTTGTTTCATTGCATGATAAATGTTGTGTATCTTTTTTGCTTTTAATGTTTGCCAAAATATTTATATAGAAACAACAAAAGACTGAAACTTGAAAATAAATAAAATAAATAAGTTAAATCAATTCAGTTGCTTTATAAGTTGAGAGCATGAAATGAATAGAGATGAGGAAATGACAAACTTTTTTACAAAGTTTTTTTTTTATCTTAATAAATTAAGTCTTTTTACGTTAGCTTTTATTAGAAAAATGATTTTGTTTTCATAATAAAAACCTTTGATCATTTGGATTGGACATATTGATTGAATAATGGCAAATAATTTTGAAAATGTGACGAAACAAAAAGGATCTATTATTTAATAAGACAAAACAAAAATGTATAAAATTGCGATGAACCTTGTATACATACATACAATTTATTTTTGTTATTGAAGTTATTATACAAAGTCAGGATATAGGTTTTTATTTTAAGAATGATATTAATATAACTTAAAAGATGGTAACAATTTTACACAAAAACAATTCAATCGCAAAACCTGTATTTATCGCAAAAGTATTGTATTTATTTATTTATTTTTAACAGTGGGCCTAGAGATAAAGTTTGAAAAAGTTCACAATGACGCTGTTAATTACCAAGACAAAATGCTAAATTTGTTAGATTTGAGAAGATGTTTGGAATTTCTGTCTAATGAGCCAAAATTAAAAGTAGGAACTCCAACTATAGATCCTTTTGATAATAATGAAAATAAAGCTGTTAGCTACTGAGCAGGAGTTCTGAATTCTAAGGATTTGACAAGATTTTTGGAATGTCTTCCACGTGAGCAACTAAAGTAGGAAGTTCCATTATGCTTCAAAGAAATTGTAGTAAACCAAAATTTTACAGTACGAGTATTATATCCTTCTGTTATTAAATAACAAATTCAAATAAGTTTAAACCTACGGAATTTGAAGCAGGATTCGGAATTCGAATTAGGGAGTGTTCTGATATCTGTGATGGAACTTCTGGAATATTTTTCAGAAAAAATTGTTTTACAATCCAATTTTTTCGAAAAATAATGTACTGTACCAATTATTTAATTATTTCCGGGAAGAGGAGGCAGAAAGCAATGCAGTAATTAATTTTGATCTTGGAAGGTTTTTATATAGATTGTACAGAAAATATTAGTTCACAGTAGTAACAAATTTATTAAGAATATAATAATGTTCTATTACTTCTCAATTCGTTCCTCTAGTTATTGATATAAGTAATGAATCTCGTCCTCCGTGGTTCTAAAACACTTAAAAAATTAAAAAATAAAAAAAAAACAAATCCTGGCGTAAATTTATTAAAACTAATAACAGTCGTGGTTATAACTCATTTTTAATTTTATTTAACGAATTCAAACTATTATCGGATAATCTCTACTCTAAGTATGTTCAAAGCATGTCCCTAGATATTAAAACTAACCCTAAACTCTTCTCGAAATTTGTAAATTCAAAAAGAAAAAGCGATCCTACCTCTTTAAATTATAAAAACACCAACGGTAACGATCCCAAAATTATATGTGAATTTTTCGTGATCTTTCTCTTTAGACGAATCCTATTTTAGTCATTTAAACAACGTACCAATAATAACACTAGGTAATACTCATATAGATTCCACTGTTGTCTTTAAATACCTAAATAGACTTGATGATAATTCCTGTCCTGGATTTGATGGTATTCCAAACTTATTTCTAAAAAAATATGCAGCTTTTTTATCGGGCCCCCTCTCAACGCTATTCAATTCTTCGTTAACTTTAGGTATCTTTCCTTCAATTTAGACAACTGATCTTATTAAACCAGTTCATAAAAAAAACTTAAGAAATGATGTAACTAATTATTGACCAATTGCTAAATTATCATCTATTCCCAAACTTTTTGAATTGATTGTATTTGATTCTATTTATGACCATTGTACTAATTTTCTTTCACCTTATCAACACGGTTTTGTTAACCTTAATACAGTTACTAATCTTCTTGAAACCACATCTACCTTAATCAATAATATGGAGAACGGGTTTCAAACGGATGAATTATATACCGATTTTAGTAAAGCTTTCGATCTCCTTCCACACAACATCATTATTTTTAAGTTAGAAAAATATGGATTCCTTCTCTTTTTATAAATTGGGTGATTTCATACCTATCAAATCGTAGATATACTGTCAATTTTAGATTCAATACTTCTTCTGAATTTGAGGCTCCTACAGGTGTTCCTCAAGGTAGTCATCTGGGTCCTCTACTATTTATTATCTCCATTAATGATGTTACTTCTATAATCCATAACAGCCACATTATAATTTAAGCTGATCATAATATGAAAATTTATAAAAAAATTAATAACCTGGAAGATGCCTTAGCACTACAAGAAGATTTAAATCGATTTCATAGGTGGTGTACCAACAACAATCTACAGTTAAACGTTAATAAATGTACACTAATTACATTTACTCGTCGCTCTTGGCCAACTTCGTTTATTTATTCTCTTAATCCATTCCCAAAGTTGCATCAATAAAAGACTTGGGGGTATTCTTCGATAGTAAGCTATCATTTCATCTCCATTATACCGACATACTGAATAAGGCCAACTCTATGCTTGGTTTTATTAAACGTTGGGCAAAATACTTCAACGATCCCTATGTACTTAAATCTCTTTACACTTGCTTAGTTAGACCATTAGGAATACGCCAGCCAGATATGGAATCCTTTCTATAGCATTCATATTAACAGAATTGAATCGGTTCAAAAAAAATTCGTAAGATTTGCTTTACGCAACCTCCCATGGGAAGATCCATTAAGATTACCTCCATATGAGCACAGATTGAATTTGCTACATCTCAATACGTTTGCAAAACGCAGAACTGTCGCTGATATAGTATTCTTAACTGAATTAATCAAAGGGAACATTTCTTCTACTCAATTACTCGCTAAGCTTAACTTTTGTTCCAATTCCAGATTGCGATTTAATAATATGTTTAACCTACAGTATCATAGAACTAACTATGGCAAGTATGAACCATTAAATAGAATGATGTCTTCATGTAACTCATATAACTCCCACATTAACCTACTACTAACAAAGCAGTCTTTAAAAAATAATTTATATATGTGTCAATGAATGTGCATCCAATGTTATCCCTTGAACTATGTATATTTTTATAAATTACATTATTATGTTATTGTAACTTAGTTCATATCAATTTTTCATTTTTCGTTTTTTTATTTTATTAATTTTTAATTCAATTGTCAAATATTGTGATTTTTAAAAATTAACTACATTTCTATCATCACTATCATTATCATTATATCATTATTAATTTTTAGTTTCCTTGTTATTTATTATTCTTTTTTATATATATTTTTTTTGTTTTTTTTTAATTAGAATAAGTTTTTAGCTTTGCTTTTTCTATTCTTATTTTTTTGTTTTTTATTATTATTAGTATTATTATTATTGAATAATTTTATATGTAATTTAACCAAAATTGTAATTATTAGTATATATTGTAACTTGCTTGATTTAAGCTCGAAAAAATGAATAAATAAATAAATAATATAAAATTATAAATAAATAAGCTTTCTAATAAAATAAACAATAAAAAATGCCTGAATGCCTGAAAAATTTTGTTTGTATATCATGAACTCTATAATATCTGTTAAAATTCCTATTATGGTGCTTACTACATCAATTTAAATGAAAATTCCGTACTGATATTAATCAGTAGATTAGTAGATTATTCTCCAAAATATCAATTTGAAAATTACAAATTGAATATATATATATATATATATATATATATATATAATATATATATATATTTATTTTTAAGTATTTCAGTATTTTTTGAATTTTGTACATTAAATTGACATTTTGATTTATGCAAAATTAACAAGTTGATTCAAATCCTGCAAACTTATTTCCAGACGTAAAATATAATAGTTTGACATCAGAACGAGGTGCCACAAAGTGAGGTGTGATGATTAAAAATATTTAACAATCGCCTAGCAGAATTCCTTGCTAGTATTTGAAACACATAAATCCACACCACATAACGTTCATAATTTTCATATTACTCTAAGAAGCCCTTTTTAAGATTGCATTGTATAAAAATACTTTATATGGTTAATATCGAATGGAAAATTTTTGCTGTTACACAGTTTAATAAAGTTAATAGGGTGTGTTAGTAACAAACATTATTACTGCCTTCGTCCAAAGAATTTTAGATCCCTATCTTCTGCAATCATTTTACACCTGTCTTGTAAGACCGAATCTTGTCAAGTTCGGTTACCATTTTATTTACAAAATTTTCTTTTATTATACTTTTTTTGATTAACCTTATTATCTTACCACCAGCAAACACAAAAATTAATTGATCTGTGTACATTGAAGTTTAAGGATCAGATTACTGATCTTATTTTCATTACAGAGATTGTAATCAACTTTCATTTTCAGTAATATCATTATTAGAAAGCTGCACCGTTTACGATTATTCAATTTATTGAAAATCATAGAACTAATAAAATGCTTATTATAGGTAACAAACATAAATTTATCATTGACTGTACACTATCTATTGAATCTACTATTATTGAATCAAAACCATATAGGTATTTATTAGTATGTATAATGAAATACAATACAAAATACAATAAAGAATGTAGTGTAGAATGTATTATTGTTGTATATACAACTTATTTATGTATTAAGAGTTGGTTAAGGAGAAGCGAGATAAAATGAAAAGGTGTTTACTGCACAGGTCCTTAAATGCTTGTCTATTATAATTATAGATAGCCAGATTTAAAGGAAAACCAAAAACGTTATCAAAAAGTAATCCCAGGAAATAAAGTAACCAAAGTATGCCCAACAAAGTCTTATTTTGCATTTGATTAGCTTCAATAATCGATCAAGTTTCAATATACGAGAATTGTCTTATTAGTAAATACAACATCGGAAAAATAGTTCAAATACTAATCATTCATAGTCTCTTGGACACATCACTGACACGATGAAAAATTTGTCTAGCTGAATATGTATTCCCTAGATCTTTTAAGATGGGTGATAGATTTTACTTTGCTGGTAGTACTTCCTAAATTGTTTGGTCAACACGTCAATTTAAAATTGTCGTGTCTGCGCTTAACATAATGGAAAAATATTACTTCCGTGTTATTTTTATACGATATGAAAACTAAGAATATTAGATTCAGGAATATATGAATAAAAAATGTATATGGTTTTAATTATATTAAAACAAAATAAAATAGGTTAAATATTTTTGTCATTTCCCGTTTTTCTCACAGATCAATATAATAGATGTCTAATATATAAATACCAATATGGATGTATGGCGTTCAACTATGGGGAGTTGCAGCCTAATATACAATTCATCCAACGATTAAAACTATAAGATTTGTGGTGAATACCACATGGTTCATGCCAAATCAAGTAATCGAAAATGATTTACGCATTCCCTCAGTTTACAATGAATTAAAAAATACATCAAAGAACTACAACATCAGTTTGGAGCAACATCCTAGTATTTTAACCCACACGCTGATAAACACGTCTAGAACTAGATGAATCCAAATAATTTTATCTGGAGATATTTTAAGGTGAAATTAATTGTGTATTTGGTTGCTGGTCTACTACATCAAGACAATACACAGAAAAATATTTCCTTTTTGCTTTTAAGTATACAGATTGTAAAAAAGAAGTAAAAATCAATAATTTTATTTAGTCATATTTTCATTTTTGATATAAACATTATTTCAAAGTTATTTAAATTATTTAATAAATACTTAAACACTAACATTGATATTTCTAAAGTATCACTAATTACTATTCTAATTTTTCTTTATTATAACTACTTCCTCCATCAGTAATAAAAATAATATTCATATATCTGGAATAATTATCACTGAACTAATTTTACAAAAGTCATTATAAGACTCGCATCTTATTTCAAGAACACTAACCAAAATAATACAATATTCATATCATATACATAATATCAACAACACACTTCTTTAAATCTTTTCATCATAAGAATTAGAAAACAACTTTAAAATTAATATGATAAGTTTTTTCTATTCAAAAACAAAACGCCCACGCTCTCTAACAACAAAGGCAAATCGTAATATAAATGAATAATATTAGAAAACAGAATTAAAAATGAAATTAAATAAATAATAATAAAAAAGAAGTAATAATATTTTCTCCTGGATCTTAAAAAAAAAGCACTGTGTACTTGAACAAACAAAGGAACAAAAAAACAAAAAATAAAAATAAAAAGATAAAATGTCCTCGACCAAAGGACTCATTATAATTCAAAAATATGCGCCCACATTTCACATGCATTACTTAATTATACATAATGAATAACAATACAAAAAAATTAAAATAATAATAACATTACAAAAATATCAATTGTTCACGTAATGATAATATATAGTGAACATTAAAAAAAAAAAAATCCAAATTTATATCACAGGTACAACAATATCATAAATAATTATAACAACAATTTTAATATTAATATTACCTTTATTTAAGTTTTTATTCTTTTTTTTAATTCTATATATTTTCCGGTACCTAATTCAACTTCATTTCAACAGAATTTTTTTTCTTTTATATTGCACCTAGCTAATGTAGCCAACTTAAAAATAATAAATTATTGGTAATTTATGTAAAATTTTTAGATTAAAATAAAAGTTAGATATTGCCAATATGTATTAGACCATTTCATATAATTTCATCGTTTTCAGCTTTCTGATCAAAGCTGTGCGACCTAGAAACTTTAAAGCTTTATTGAAATATTAGTGATTGAAGATTGTGTTTTATATAGCGAATATTTTAAGATCTCTTTCTAATTGATGTAGAATAAGAGTTTGTTTGTACTGGTGTAAAAGAGTTAGTAATAACAAAGTCCACCACCACGTGGTATTAGCAATAAGTATCTATACTTATAAAAGGGAAAGTTTGTTTGTTTGTTTGTTTGTTTGTTTGTTTGTTTATTTGTTTGTTTGTTTGTTTGTTCGCTACACACGCCCACAGTATTAAAGATAGAGTTCTGAAATTTTGCACAGTTATTCATGGTACCGGTATGTAAATAACACGGTACTTTACAAAGCCATCAGATGACAGGTTCGGGTTGCTGCCGTACAACTCTTACAAAGACTCAGGAATATTTTAAAAACCATGTGTGTGACAGATATGAGAATTTACATTTAGATTCTCTTTCACAAATAAAAAAATTTGACTGTTACCGATTTCGAAAATTTGGACTGGTTCAGGTTGCTGCCGTACAACTCCCAGCACGTACGTCCCGGGACTATTTCAAAAACCAATTGTGTTACAGGCATGAAAACTTACACTTAGATACTCTTTCACAAATATAGAAATTCGGCTGTTACCGATTTCAAAAATTTGGACTGGTTCGGGTTGCTGTCGTACAACTCCTAGCACGTACGTTTCAGGAATATTTCAAAAACCAATTGTGTTACAGGCATAAAAACTTACACTTAGATACTCTTTTACAAATAAAAAAATTCGACTGTTACTGATTTCGAAAATTTGGACTGGTTTGGGTTGCTGTCGTACAAATCTTAGCACGTACGTTTCAGGAATATTTCAAAAACCAATTGTGTTACAGGCATGAAAACTTACGCTTAGATACTTTTTCACAAATATAGAAATTCGACTGTTACCGATTTCAAAAATTTGGACTGGTTCGGGTTGCTGTCGTACAACTCCTAGCCCGTACGTTTCAGGAATATTTCAAAAACCAATTGTGTTACAGGCATGAAAACTTACACTTAGATACTCTTTTACAAATAAAAAAATTCGACTGTTACTGATTTCGAAAATTTGGACTGGTTTGGGTTGCTGTCGTACAACTCTTAGCACGTACGTTTCAGGAATATTTCAAAAACCAATTGTGTTACAGGCATGAAAACTTACGCATAGATACTTTTTCACAAATATAGAAATTCGACTGTTACCGATTTCAAAAATTTGGACTGGTTCGGGTTGCTGTCGTACAACTCCTAGCACGTACGTTTCAGGAATATTTCAAAAACCAATTGTGTTACAGGCATAAAAACTTACACTTAGATACTCTTTTACAAATAAAAAAATTCGACTGTTACTGATTTCGAAAATTTGGACTGGTTTGGGTTGCTGTCGTACAACTCTTAGCACGTACGTTTCAGGAATATTTCAAAAACCAATTGTGTTACAGGCATGAAAACTTACGCTTAGATACTTTTTCACAAATATAGAAATTCGACTGTTACCGATTTCAAAAATTTGGACTGGTTCGGGTTGCTGTCGTACAACTCCTAGCACGTACGTTTCAGGAATATTTCAAAAACCAATTGTGTTACAGGCATGAAAACTTACACTTAGATACTCTTTCACAAATAAAGAAATTCGACTGTTACCGATTTCAAAAATTTGGACTGGTTCGGGTTGCTGTCGTACAACTCCTAGCACGTACGTTTCAGGAATATTTCAACAATTGTGTTACAGGCATAAAAACTCACACTTAGATACTCTTTCACAAATACAGAAATTCGACTGTTACCGATTTCAAAAATTTGGACTGGTTCGGGTTGCTGTCGTACAACTCCTAGCACGTACGTTTCAGGAATATTTCAAAAACCAATTGTGTTACAGGCATGAAAACTTACACTTAGATACTCTTTCACAAATAAAAAATTCGACTGTTACCGATTTCAAAACTTTGGACTGGTTCGGGTTGCTGTCGTACAACTCCTAGCACGTACGTTTCAGGAATATTTCAAAAACCAATTGTTTTACAGGCATGAAAACTTACCCTTAGATACTCTTTCACAAATACAGAAATTCGACTGGTACCGATTTCAAAAATTTGGACTGGTTTGGGTTGCTGCCGTACAACTCTTAGCATGTATGTCTCAGGAATAAAAACCAATAGTGTTACAGGCATGAAAATTTACACTTACATACTCTATCAGAAATGTTTCAAAAAAAAAATTGTGTTACAGATTTGAAAATTTATTCATAGGTATTCTATGAAAAATAAAAAAACATGTATTTTCCTGAAAATGTATTTTCGAATTTAGGAATCAGTATAAAATTTGTACATGACATGGCTATGTAAATTAGCCACAAAAATGTGACGATTCGTTTTATTAATCAGAAAATACTGCAGAGTGTTCCAGGGGGTCCATATGTACAAATCGATGGATACAGTTATCGATGAAAATGAAGTTGTTGTTCCTCATCAATTGGAATTAAAAGTAGTAGCTTCAATATTGCTTCTACGAAACTTGAAGAAGCCAAAACTACGGTACTAGATTAAGAATAAGAACTTGGCATCCTCATTTCATTTAAGTACAAATTCCAATTGATTGTGGAAAAAACGAACATTTCTTTATTTCAAGAATACCTCAACAGCAAGGAGCGTATTTGCTTATACTTCATCAGAAAAGGTCACCAAAATATTGTTTACAAAGAAATAATTTTAATATAAGTATAGCTTAAGTTGGAGTATTGTTGATATTTTTTTATCGTAGTGAAAAAAAATATTAGAATATTTTTGATAAACCAATTTTTTTCAATTCGATTCATAAATCAAACTTCATTGAAATAAATTCGATTCATTTTGTGGTCGACCCGGACAACGTCGGGTAACTTTGCTAGTTAACAATAAAACAATAAGGAGGAGTACATATCTTTAGTACTAGAATAGGAAATCAAGTTAAGTATAAATGTATAAGTAATTGAGAAAATAAATCACCCTCATTTCTGTGTGAAACTGTTGGCGTATACACATCATTTATATACTATTGACAGATATGTAATAACGGTATTCTAATAATGCTGTAATCATGATACCGCTGCATATGTGACATTGAATTTCATGATATTAATAAATGATATTGAAAAAATTAAATTTTAATTTATGACGTACACAGAACATAGCACAGATGCTCATAGTCATCCGAAATCTTAACAGCTTTCTAACTTTTGCCTCTGTTATTTCAATTATAGAATAATAAAAAAACACAAGAATAATAAAAGAAAAATAAGGCTTGAAAATAAATTAATTTTATTTATTAATGGATACAATTATTTTTCTTCGAAAGCTCGCAATACAATATAGTATAACTATATAGATCATCATAGGTGACTTGCCATTTGATTTGGTTCTCATCATCTAACCATTATGTCTTGCTTAAATATAAAAAAACAAAAGATCCTAACTATACTGAATATCTCAATTAGAGATAATTGTACAGCTTCAATATAAAAAAAATAAATAGAGCAGTCAAATTATTCATGTGCTATTAACAATTATTAACAAATAAGTGTCTATAAATACAATAATATCACAGTTTTAATAGAAGTTCTACGTAATAGGTATATAGACAATTATAAGATATTTTATATTACAAAAACCTTATTAGGTAAAAAAAAAGACCCATCAAGTAAAACACAGGACATTTTGCAGGATAGAACCCTTAAACTTATTGACCTTTATCAAAAGGGTCGACTAAGTTGAGGGTAGAGGAGGACATAAAGAACTAAAAGCCTACATGCCGGCGGTGACATATTAGGACCACCTCCGTGCAAAAAAAAAGACAAAAAGAAATAACTTTCATTTCTACCAAGATCAATGATTTTTGAACACAGCTTACAATTTTATGAAAATTTCTTTGAATAAAAAAGTTAATCAATCAATTTCTTTTTTCATATAATAAATTTAAAATTTTACTCCACCCTAGTTACTCTATTTTGTAATTTATTTTAACCTTAATTATTAGGAATTCAAACAAACTATTTTCTTTAAATATACCCCATAATAAATAAATTAATTGATTTTTAAGACATGAACAAAATAAAATTTCTTTTTAATAACACCAAAAATAAAAAACTTTGAAAATATTGAATTGAATCTCAAAGTCAAAGGATTTATGATGAACTTCCGAACAAAAACTAGCTATATTAAAATAAAACAAAATAAAAAGCTAACAAAATTCGATTTTATTTTATTAGTTTTCCTTTCTTTAATTCCTTGCTTTAGTTTTTTTTTTATTCTTCTTTAATTTTATTATCAAACATGCACAAGCAAGAAAATGTCACTATGTTAATTTTCCATTTTCTTTAAATATTTGGTTTTATATATTTGTTCTAAAATATATGACTGGAAATTATTAACAAATAACAAAAAAAAATTTCTTTACCTAACCGGAACAGTAAAAATATTCTAATTTTCCATTTAAATCACACACAAATCCATAGACATATTATTATACATGCATACATGCATCCCCTTGTATACGAATTTGTATAGGGACATATATGTATACGAATTTATAGCAGCTTGTATAAAAATAGTGTTTATAGAATACGACAAAGCACTTAATCGCCTAACAACAAAGAAACTTAAATAAAATTGTATAGCAAGTCATAGCAAAAAGCAAAAACAACAAAAACAAAAAACCGTTGAATTTTTCATTTCTTTTTTTTTTTTGTTTTGTTTTATTTACTGTTTTGTTAGCGCTTCATTCGCTAGAAATACAACAGAAACAAAAATATTAAAAATTAATCCTCCAGTTGTTTTCATGTGGTGCACACTGACTGAAGTCAATTGAATCTGGTTATTTGAATTAAAAGTCAAATATAATTTGATATACATATCTACATAAGTATATAATAATATTATATAGAAATTTATGTTTATTTGACGTTTAAAAGAAAATTAAAAAGCTTTTCGGTTGCATAAATACTGTAGCTAAAAAATTAAAATTATTTATGGACGTAGACTTTTTTAGAAGTATTAACATAACTGCATTAGTCATTTTAAATTTACAGATATACTATCCAAAGTAAGATGTATTCGACTAATTCACTTTTGTAACGGACCACCGATATCGAATGAAATTTTAATTTCATATAAAATAACATGGAAAGTTGTCTTGTGATGTTAAAATAGAATAAAAATGATACGAGTTCATACTCTGAGTTTATAGTTTCATAAGTAACCAATGCAATGAGGTAACAGCCATAGCTGCTTGTACTGATTGCACACACAATAAATTTTTTTTTTAATTATTTGTAAATTAATTGATTTATTATGAAAAGTAACCAGAGATACATACATGTACAATTACACAAAATTGTTAACCCGAATAGATATATTGTAAAAATTAACTTTAAATACAATTAATAAAATATTCTTAGAATACAACATTGAAAAAGAATTTGAATATTAGGAAATCAAAAATGAAGAATGCCCAATTTTTAAAACAGAAGAATATAATTTCAGATTTTCATATTTTGACAAAAAAAAAACGATACAAGATTTGTAAAAATGGAAGGAAAAATTAATCAGAACTGGAACGTACATAATCGTTATGTGGTTCTCTTTATCAATTAAATTAAATCAATTTAAATAATAAATGACCCATACATTATTCCCCTTCCGGCTATTAAATTTTATCAAATGACTATACCTAGTAGCTGGTAAATAAAAAATGTGCTTTAAGAATGTGTCAAAAATCTATTGTAACACAAACAGTTAAAAATTTACACTTATAAAAATGGATGATTGTTTGCATGTGTCTATATTTTTATTTGTTTGTTCAACAACTTCACCGAAATGAATGGAGCTATTTGAACCAAATTCCACACTAATGTACTTTGTTACAAGGCAACAAGCTAATGATATATTGCTATATGTTCTGGTAACCAACTTCAGCATAAAAACAAAATTAAAGATTTGTTTTGCGGTCCAACCCTAACGGTTTTAACTTCAAACTTTGTAAAAAAAAATTATTACAAATTATATACTCTCTTTATATATAAATGATTATTACCAAAATTATATACAAATTATATACTCCACCACTTTGATTAACTTCCGATAAATTAACCCTTTGTGGGAGGTCGATCTGTGAAAATTATATTTGAAATCGAAAACGAAAATTAAATCTTAAGAACTTTCAATTTTCTTGAACAACGCTGTGTTACTCTGCTATATTATCTATAAGACAAAACGAAAAAGTTTAAATAAGCTAATTAGTGTAGAAAATTTGTACAGAGTTCAATATCATAATTTTAATATTATTAATTATTATTAATTATTATTATTAAAAATATATTATATATACTAATTTTGTTTTGTCTGAAGTCTTTTACAACAACAACAATAATTTTGAAAAAATAGTTCATTCTGAATGAAAGAATGAGAACTGAGAGAATAAATCAATTATTCTTTAAAACATAGGTGAGTGAAATTATAATATAGTGAGAAAGTAATATTAATGCATTATGATGAAAGATGATACATATTTACTTTACATTTTTATTGGTGTTTTGAAGTATAACGTGCATACTTATTCAAACCGCAAGCCAGCTTTACTAGATAAGTAGGTATTATGCTAGCTATTATCCTTTTTCCTTTATTAATAATAAATTACAATATTTTATGCAAACCAAATATAATTACAGTATAATAAAAATTTCAAGAAGTATATATTGTGTACAACCTTAGCCTTAGCAATCTGGTCCTATTATGTTAATAATTCAGTGTCAAAAAGTATATTACAAAAATACAAATTTGTATATAACATGTTTGAGACAAAGCTAATAGAATAATAATGTATTGCTTTTTTAGCTTTTTATTAATTGACCTGCGTTGTATATTATACTTTACAGAATATACGATGAATAAACTGTGTATATCGTTTTGCTCTTAAAGAAATCTCTGAGTTGCCTTAAAATAAAAATGTAGGATGTAATATTTTTTGCAACTAATATAATCATTCCAATTTGCTATCTCAATGTCAATCCTCAAAAAGCGGAATTACTACAATGTTCGAAGTATTTTAGATAAAATTGGGGTTTCTAAAATTTTTGTTTCCGAATAACATGATTTTTATTTGCTTCAATAAGAGACAAAGTTTGATGAAAATCCTCTTCAACAGAATATATTCAATACTTTGGAAATAAAATTAATTTAAAAAATTACAAACGCCACTTATTCAAATCCGGATAGTATACAGATTTTCATTCCTGTTGTAAGTTAAAAACACAATATAGTAAGTAAAATATAAGTAATATTAAAAAGTTGAATATTATAAAAATATTTATGTACTTTCTTCAATTATTCTTCTATGTATTATAGTCATAGAATATTAAGTAACATATACATGTAATATATGTATATATGATGGTGTCGGGACAAAATTACATAACACAAAATTACACATGACAAAATCACATATGTACAAATTTCATATTTAAATTAATCAAAATTTCAATTATTTGATTTTGTAATGAAGGTACTTGTAATTTTAAATTTATTTAAGTCATATGAGCTATAATACAAGTTTTTTACTATATATTTTGTACTAAAACCTTGACGTCTGCGTTTACCAGTTGTCGGCAAAAACAGGGTTTTAATAAATGAGTAGCGGGGGTTTGAAAAAGTGGTTCCAATAGGAGAGTAGTGACAATAAGAAGAAGAGGTCCGGCGTCCCAAGTGTCGAAGAGCTTGAATTTTGTTTTGTCATCAGTTCAATAACCCTTAAATGTGATGTAGACAATAGGACCGTGGTTCAAGGAATTGGGGCCGAAACTCTATATCACGTGCTTAAATTGTATTTTCCTGGAAATAAAAATTTTTATATTAAGAATAACAATTAAGAATAACAATTATTATAAAAATAGTTATTTTAAAAAATGTTCGGATAGGTCCGCGGCTCCGCGAGAGTCCCGACTTTCGAAATTTTTCAAAAAATTGTGAGGGCCATGTGAGAAGGGACCTGGAAATATTTTTGCTGGAGGTTGCTCAATTTCCCAAATGACACGCATATGTAATTTTTTCAAATATGAAATTTTGTCCATATCTAATTTTGTCTTATGTAATTTTGTCATGTAACCGTCTATGATATGTCAAAAGAAAAACCTTTATTATTTTTCCGATAAGAAAAAGAAAATGAAAAACTTCTTTAAAGTTTCTTATTTGAAAGTTCAATGGCTCCTCGAAGGAGTTGTAAATTTTAATTTTTAGTTTTATTTTTTTTTTGTTTCAACTTTTTCTTCATGTATTTTTACTTTTTAGTTTACAAAATTTTAACTTTGTTTCTGGTTTTGTTATTATCCCGTTGTAATAATTTTATTACAAAGAAATAAACTTTAAATTTAAAAACAAAAAAATTATATTATATTTGGGAAATGATTGTCGTAGTTTTTTCTTGTCTATATTTTAAAATTTTTAAAATCGTTTAATTTAATTAAAGTTCTTGGAAATACTTAAATGCTAACAGTCCGGGCTTTTCTGTTTTTTGTCTTTTTTGCACCTTTTCTCTAAATGTTATACATATTAACATAAATTTTAATTTAAGAAATACCAAACTTATGTATCAATACATTCAATACATCAGTACAGTGTAAATTAGAGATTAATGATAAGAATTTAAAGAATTAATGAAAAAACCACGCGTAAAATGCCGCAAAAATTGTGGACAACATCTGCATATTTCAAGTAAACTAAAAATTTGATTATTCAAATCAAACGTTCTATCAGTTATTTTATATAAAATTTGTAAAAAAAACCAATATTCAGCTATTTATAAAATCTATGTCGACATAACCACAACGACCACATTCAAAATTTTTTAAAGTATTTCCTGCCAAAATTTGGTTTGATTATTGATTACTGAATTGCGAACAAAATTTCAATTCGATAAAAATTATTTCTTACCCATTTAGTAGGGATGTGCCGAATATAGGAAAATTGGAATTCGCATTACGAATACGAATAGTTCGAAAATACCAATAAACAAATTTTTCATAAGAACGAAAAACTTGTATTTTTAATGTTAATATTATTTTTTATTGTAGTAAATTATCTCCACAATATACACAAAAAGGACGATAATATTTTACAAATTTTCTGTGTGCTAATTAATATGAAAAAAAATGTTGAGTAAAGTAGAAGTTTTACTCCAGGAGTTTAAATATATGTAATTTACAGTTATTGATATATGGTCACATTCTTCATTAGGTATGTTTTTATTTTATTTGAAAACGAATTTTTTTTATATAAATGTTTGAACAAAACTTACATTTCTATACAGTACAGGTGCCTTGAGTCTAACAAGTCACGGTATAACTATAGATTTTATAACTTCAAACGTTATGTTTTGGGCTGAATTAGTAGAGCAACAGCATATTGGGTCTTATATTTAAAATAAATTCAACGAAATGCTAAATTTTTTATTAAATTCCAAAGAGTAAAATGCATTGCGTGGTGAGAGATGGTTCTTCGTTCTCCAAATATGAAGCGGACAATCTATATAATGGAATTAAAGGATATTGATTGCACTGTCCATTCTTTGCAATTTCATATTAAATATTTACTTTAAAATTAAAGAACAATAGCCAAAGATTAGATTAGATAATAATTTATTGTATGCAACTGTAGCTTTTTTTGATCCCAGGTATAAAGCAAAATTTCTCAGTCAATTTACTTTTGAATAATTTTCTTGTTTCAACTGTGAGTAGAATTATTTTTTTTTTTAGAAATTTCTTTTTCGTTTTCAAATTTTTTTGCTTTGTTTTTAGATTTTTTCGAAAAGGAGTATTCGAGAATGTATTCGAT
Organism: Argyra leucocephala; assembly: GCA_963942445.1. Lineage (NCBI taxonomy): Eukaryota > Metazoa > Arthropoda > Insecta > Diptera > Dolichopodidae > Argyra > Argyra leucocephala. Next base: position 68,374,809 of record OZ012680.1, read on the forward strand.
GTACATTTTGGCGAATACGAATACGAATATTAAAATTTGGCGAATATTTGCAAATACGAATACGAATATTTGGAATATCCCTGCCATTTAGTACTATTAATAATCTAAAGAAGTAATCTGAAGAAAGTGAAGTAAATGATGAAGTTAATAAATGTTTAAGATGGTTAAATTGGTTATGATTTGGTAATTTGATAGAAATAAATGGATAAAATAATTCAGAATACTTGATTATGAAAAATATTGATGTTCTACCTTGTATATTTACATTTTGCATCGGGAAAATTCGAAGTATTTTAAAAATATGATAAAATGTTTCGATTCATTATTTTTATGTTTTATCCATAACTTGAGTATAATGCCACTACTAGTTTGCAGAAAGAGATTATACTATTATTATTATGAAAAGTAGTTATATCCTTCATTCTAAGAGTAATTTTTCCTCATCTCTTCATTATATAATATGTCTAATCTATTACTGATTTAATTATATTAACTCAAAATAACAACAAAAATGCAAAATAAATATGTCATTATATTTCTATATCAAACACGATACACCTACTCTCATATTCCCATTAAATAAATTTGGTTTATTTTCTAAATTCTCAATCTTTCATTCATAATGAACTGGTTTTTTATTATTATATTTGCCTTAATTAAATTGCCTTGGACTTTATTTATATGTTTGTTTCAATTTGCTTCCATTCAACAAAATAACCATTTCAATAACCATTCAACCAAATAATATCCATTAAGAAAATATGCACTCATGTATGCATTCATTTATTGTTTTCACAGAAATCCATATTCAAATTTGCTAAAAACTGTAAGAAATAGACGATAATAAGAATTTAACGTACAAGTAAAAGAAAAAATAGTAAACAAAAGAGAGTAACAAAAAAAGTTGGCTGAAATTAAATAAAAAAACAAATTAATAATTTTTAAAAAAATATGTTGATTAATATATTGATTTGGAAAAAAAATTTTCGACAAAAATTTTGTTGAAATATTTAACAATATTATTTTCTAAATTATATCAACTATGCATAAGATTTTTGGGAAATCTAACTAATCATCATATTCTTTAAATTCTCTGTTTTATAAAAAGATTAATCATCGTATAAGGGAACAAAATAAATTAGAACAAACATTTTTTGCCACCTTGCCTCATATAAATAATGGGAATGCAAACAAATCCAAAGAAGAATAATGGGAACGCAAAATGTTTTTACAGTATAAAGCAAAATGCAAACATCTGTTTTGTACCTTTTCTCTCTCATAATAAATTTGGTATACGATAAGTAAATGTAAATTTTACCTCTTTTAACTAATGATATTTTGCTTGGTTTGGTATTTCTTAAAAATTGTCTTAGGTTTACGTAAACTGGGAGTGTATATTCTTGTTAATATAGATTATAGAATAGATATTCTTTGCATTCAACAAAGGTTAAATTTACAGATGTTTGTTTATTGACATTTCTATGGTGTAAAAAAGCAAAAAAAAAAAACAAAAAAGGAATATAAAATAAATGTGTGCAATACAAATCATTATCATTATATTTCAATCATTTTCAATTATTATTCAATTATATTTCAATTTCAATTATTTTCAATCACCATTATTACTATATTTTTTTTGTGTTTTTAATTTGGTTTCTTTTATTAATCTCTTTCTTTTATTATTTCTCTTTCTTTCACTAAGATATATGTATGTTCATGCATGTGTCATATAGAGAGGGGTTGCATTTGTTACATACATAATCATATGGCTTAGTTTAATTGAAAATAAAATGCAAACATTATTTATAGAATTTATGGAAGAAAACAAAATTTGAACCTATCAAGTATCAGTTATCTATCACTCAGTTACAAATTACTCTTCTCGCATATAAAAAAATATAATGTACAATACTTTTATATGCCAATTTAGGCTTAGGCAGCGTCAAATATAAGTCAAATATTTTTTGTATTTTACAGGGTTTCTTTTTATAAAGTGTGTAATTTTTTATTAGTGAAAATTTTTTAATACGTAATTTAAAAAATTAAAAAGTATGTAATCAAGAATTTCCTAAAAAATTTTTAAAAATATACATATATTTATAAAATTTGTTACATGTAATATAAAATACTAGCTATTCCCGGCGTAACATTCGCCGGTCTAGCATTAGTATTATAAATGAAATTATTTATTTTATTTATTTATTTTCTTCATTTTCTTAAAAAAAATCAATGTTTAATTACATAATAAATAAGTTAAATTGAAAAACTTAAAACTATAATTACCTACCTGCCTACGTTTACCTGCCATCGGCAAAAATATGGTTTCATTAAATTGGATCTGGAGTTTGAGAAGACACTTAAAAATATTTTTTTCTTTTTTTAACTCATTAGCATGAAACTTCTAGTAGGCTACAAAATCAGAGTTTCAATAATTTATTTTAGATAGAAGCCGTAGCAAAAAATGTATTTCCGCCCTATGTCCCACGGATTGCATTACATTGATAGTGATAATGAATAATTTATTTAGTGGAAAATTCTTTGCTTTTCGAAAGTCGACATTTTAGAATCGATATTATAAATTGTACAAGTCGACATATTTGACATCAACTATTTTAAATCGACACATTTTGCGGGTCGACATTTTAAAAATCGACATAACATAGCAGACTCATTTTTAATATTGTTAAATAAAAAATGGTTATATTTTGAATATTCAGCGCATTTTGGGGAAGTCTACACCAGATTGGATAAAAATAAATTATTTCTGACTAAAATATAAGAGGCACGAGTTATGTGCAGTATATTTTTTGAGCAGTATTTTTGTAGTCGTCTGAAAAATTTTTAAATTGAATGACATGTCAAAAAAATATTTTAAATAAATTTAGATTTATGCCTGAAATACATGTGCAGAACTATGCATGCATCGCAGCAAAAATAAATTAGAATATATGGTTTTATATGGAACCAATTACATATAATTCTGCATGCAGAGAATTTCATGCAAGATATCTCTATTTCTAATTTTTGCTGCGCAGCGGCAGAGCTACCAACACGAAAGATTGTAAAATTTTACTCATACTAATAAAAAAATAATGACAAACGTCATAAAATTTGTTTAATATTTACATATTTATTATCAATTTTCAGTTATCAGGTTATAATCAATTTTGTAAAAATTTATTTTAAATTAAGTAATTGAAGAAAAACTAATTATTTTGAAATGAACGAAAATTTCCCTAGTCCATAGTCTAGATTTTCTTTCTTTTTTGTTGCAATATTCATCATAAATTTTTAAAATATTTAGATGTAACAAAATATATGCACAACAAACTAGCATTTATTTATTCATATAATTATATTTTGTTACATTCATGATAGTGATAGATAACAAAATATGTGATTAAAATATTTTCAAAAATTATTGAATTAAAACTTTTATTAAACACTTTTAATAACATTTAACTTTAAAAATTTTCAAAAATTATTTTATTTTGTATTTTATTACTATACAAACAAATTGTATGTGTACCAATGGCGGCAATTATCCACATTATTTCAAAACAAAACAATTTTTCACAAATAAAATATGCACATGTGTCTGGCACGCAGATATGCATGCATATCTGCATGCAGCGATGCATAAGAATTCTGCACATGAATTTCCCACTTTAAGGCAGCGTTTACACATCAATATATATTGACAGTATTTACTGATGAGAGAGAATATTAAAGAAATACTGATGTGTAAACACATATTGATATCAATATATATTGAAGAAAAAAATATAAAATATCCTATTTTATTCAATGTATGTATATTGAGAGAGACAAAATTAAATATGGCAAATAATGAAAAACTAAACAACATTCATATGTAAATTTTTTATTTTTTTTTTTTTTGATTTTACATTTCTTTTATATTCACAGGGTACTTGATTAAAAAATTTTTATTTTTATATTAGTTTTGGTGAATATATACGAAAAAACTGATAAATAGTTTGATTGTTTAAAAACTGATGTGTAAACACAAATGTCTCTCTCTTCAGTCTATAATCGTCAATAAATATTGAAGAATATTGATGTGTAAACGCTGCCTAAGACACCATATCATATTTTTATATTAAATTTATCATTAATTTGGTTTCATTAAATTTTTATATACTCTACAAAAAAAAAAAATACCAAAAACACCAAATTGAAAACAAAGGTCTTTTTGTATATATAAAACAACTGATACCAATAGAGAATGCTGTTAGGCATCTGTTTTAATGAACATAATTAAATGATCAAGGATTCTGTTTTTTATCTTAAAATAAAAACATAATAAAACACTTTCTATCCTTGCAAAAAACAAAAAAAAACACAAAATCAAAATCAAAAAGAAAAACTTTTTTTTTCATTTTTTATTCATATGATGACATTTTTTTATGATTATAAAAACAAAATTAGAACAACAATTATATGCATCTGTTATAAAAAAAAAAAATAACCTAGAAACCTTGAAAACCCCAAACAAAAATAATAATAGCGTTCCTGATAAAATTATTAGTACTTATTTTCTTTAAAATAAAGTAATATTGTTTTCTTTTTCTGTTTTATATGCCATTTCATCTTTATTCTTTAATCAATTACTAATAAAAATTTTCATTTAAAACCTCAATTTCCTTTCTTTTGATACCTTTCACCACCAACCCCTCCTCCTAATTGTCATAATCCAATATACATACAGTATCCGTTTCTCGTAACCTTTTTCTTTTTTAACATTTTTGTTTATTGATTACAAAAGAATAAACCGCACAAAACAAAAATTTTTTTTTGAGTTCTCATTGACCATTCTTTCATCTTTTTATTGAGTTTCATTTTTTCTCTTTTAGAATAATATATTTTTGAACATTTAAGTATTGTAATGAATGTTTTTTGCTGTCCTTTTTTTGTTGTTTAGTTTAGTTCAATTACAATAACTGAAACATCAACCTCAAACAACAACAAATAAAAAAAATACGGTAACCACAAAATGATGAGCTTTTCCAGTTTACAATTTCTGATAAAAATAATAAATATACATATATAATATATATCTAGCTATATATAAATATATCTTTTGTTCTTTGAATAAGAAAACGATAACAAAAGATCAAGGAAGTAGCAGGAACAGCAGTAACAAACAGACAAATCGCAAACAACAATAACAAAAATAATAATATCTAAAATCAAATTCAAAACTTCAAATATAATTTTCGAATTTCCAGATGACCAAAAGTAGACGATTTTATAACAATATAGACTTATTACAGTCTCTGTATATACATATATATATATATATATATATATATATATTATATTTTTATATATATAAATAATATAATTCTATTTAAAGAATTTAACTAAAACATACAATCATTTTTAATACAGATGATGGCAGTAAAAGGGTAAAAGGTAAGACTCTTGTTGGTACACCTCTGTAATTTTTTTCTTTATTTTCATTGTTTTCAAGTTTTTCTTTAAGTCAGAATTTTATAATAAAATTTCCTTTAAGAACTTTATTCATGCGAAAAATTATTTTATTTAAAGGGGAGAACAATAAAATTTAATCTCTCTCTTTACTTGATGTTCTTTTGAAAAAAAAAAAAAAAAGTTTTCCAGATAACCAAGATTTGCGTAAAATATTAAAGTTAAAAATAAATACGAGCCATAATCAAAACTATTAGTAATACGTTTGAATTTACAGATATATATATACAGGTTTATATCTGTTTAGATAGATTTTTATTGTGCACTAAAATTTCCATCTTATTCCCACTATATTAAAATTATTATATATTATAATTATATTACAGACTAATTTATCCACCAGATATTAACAGACAAAAGATATTAACGAATCTATAATGTGCTTAAATAACATTTACACTAAGAAAAGAAACGTACATAATGTTAAAAATTAACAAACACGCATAAAGTAAACACATCGAAACAAAAGTAAAACTCAAATAAAACTCAAAGCTAACAATATGCACTGATTACTTCATAAGTACTCAAAACTAAGATTAGAATACAAAGTCGGGTTCTAAGTCGAATCAGTATAGACCGTGAGTTGCTATTAACAATCAAAAGCAGAAAACAACTTATATGGATCATATAATGCGATTTATGCGAAAACAGAAGATGTGTTGGCAGAAAACAAATGTCATGGCTAAGAAACATCAGGCAATGGCAGAATTTCCAAATCTCTGTGTAAAAGCAGTTAGACTTGGAATTATATAAAAAAAAAAAAATGGACTGGCATCCAAACGATCGGAAAACTAATGCGCGCAGCGCAACAGAGACACGCTTAAGAAATGTGTGCGTCGACATTCAGTAGTCGATATGTAGGTGAATAAGAAGAAGAACCATATCCAAGTATCACTCCATTGCCAACACTACATGTTATGTGCAATTTGAATAAAAAATTACCAAATCGCTAATTTTAATTCTATATAACCTCTAACCATAAACATTTAATTTCTGGACTCGTTTATAAATTTCTTAACAATTATTAAGGAATTTAAATTGAAAGAAGCATAGCTGTTATTGGAATTTCCTTTTGGAAGGGTATTAAATACTAAAATACGAAAAAAAAAAATAAATAAAAGATCAATTGAAATTCAATCATTTCAATTTCATTTCTTTTGTTAACCATCATTCAAATATTATAATATTAGATAACGGTCATGGTCTGAATGGAATTAAAATGCTTTATGATTTATCTCAATTTTAAAATAATTGTAGAATAATGTGTCATGATAAGAAAATGAGAGAATAAAAGAAAATTATTTAGGCATGAAATAAATAATCCAAAATTAACCTTTAAAATTATGAATATGTGTGCAGTGTGTTCACTTCAAGCTCAAAACTTTGATTTTTATACAACTTATACATATACATATAAATATATATATATATATAAACATTTCATATATATATATAAATGTTCACAGGTTAATAGTGTTGATATTTGGATCGGTTATATTGTAGTTGAAATAAATCTGACCAACACTATAGAAAGAAGAAATATAATTTTTTAATAATAAATGTAACTATTCATTAATATATTATATAGATCTGGTATATATGGTTAACTTAAGGAAATTATCAAAAGAGAACCAAATTCTAGTTGGCATAGGTTTTTAAAGAAATTCAATACTTGTCAAATTTATAGAGATAAATAATGAAAATTTTGTTCTTAGTCTCTTCTGAATTTCAAAAAAAAAACAATGTTAGAATATCTTTCTTATGAACTGATAATCCTCCTAACATCGTCTCTGTTTAATAAATAAAAATTCAAAATATGTCGCAAACTTCAAAAACACAACAATAGGCCTAACTAGCCTTAAGTAAATATCAAACTTATGTACCGTCTTATGGGTATGCATATAATCAACTGTACGTACTTAACTTAACTTAAGCTTCAGTTTCGTTAAAAAATGTCCTTTTCATTCAATTTAAGCTGGTACGATTCAGGTTGTAGGTTATTTTAGTAAAATGACGCGTTTAAATGAAATGACATTACAAATTAATATAAATAAAATTCCAAATGTTATTTCTTCCTTCAAAGTGTCAAATCAAATGAAATTTTACCAGGTGCAACTTAATTGACTAGTTAATCTTAAGTGGCTTTAAGTTTTGACGTAAGTTTAACGAAATGTATAAATTAACTTAAGTACGACCCGAGTAGGTTTAATGCTCTAAATCAAAAATTCATAAACGTTTTAACACGTCAGTCATAAATTCTAAAACTGTTTGAACGTCAAACGTTTTTGCAGAAATCAACTCAACAAAACATTATAGCAGTTTTATTGCTACTGCAAGGAAAGTAAAATTTTTGTTTTCATTTTTGCTCTGTATTGTTCGGTGTTTTTTAAATTGACTGAAATGCAATTTATTAAGTTAAATATATTTAAATTTGATTTTGTTAAGTACTTAGAATCTTGTTTTTTTTTCAGTACTGCAGATTAGGAGAATTTCAATTTTTTTGTTTTTGTCTTTATATAAACGTTCACATAACGTACTAGCCTTTTCAGCAATGTGCTTTATTAAAATGTTTTTAATATTAATCATTTTAAAACAATAATGGTTTAAATTATTTATTATACTTGTATCGTCCACTAATTTTCTTCAAATGTCTTTTCAGACTTTAATTTCCAAAAAATGTTGAGAAAACCAATCCTTAAATTACTTTTTATAAACGTTAATGACAAATACAAATAACCGGGTAAGATCATTGGCGCTGCAAATTCCTTCAACAAATTATCAACAAATTGTTGACATTTACAAAAAGTACCATATCTGACATCTATCTGTAATATATATTAAATGCTTTTTGTTTAGTTTCTAAACTATTCGTTAGGGTCTATGGCGATCTCAAATCGTTATATTTTCACAAAAATAAAATATGATTCTGTCAAATGTTGCTGTTTTATCATGTAGTCGTGTCCCAACCAATCTTCCACCATGTCATATAGAACCCAAAATAATCTGTGGAAGTACTGTCTGTAGGTGATTCTAGTAAATTTTCTTTCATTTATTTTTTTATTTATTTATTATAAATATTATTGTTTTTTTCTTTATTTTTCTTTTTTTTTTTAAATTAAAGTCTAAAACATTAGTTTAGGCATTCCATAATCCATAGTAATACTGCAATGAAATTGTACATTGTGAGGAACAGAAATTGATCCAAATGTGTTATGTGAAATGGATAAAAGACTTTATATTGAATTTGAGAAAAACTTAATGCAACAAAAACTTAACAACGATTAAAACCTCAAACCACACTAAAACAATTATGTCCAGCTAAGGCTTTACCTTTACTTTAATCGGTCTAAAGATTAAGTTAGAATTTTATTTTATTCAATTTCACAACAATGTCCAGTTTAGGACTTTACCTTTATTTTAATCGGTCTGAAGATTCATTAAATTATTTAATTTAATTTTACAACTATGTCCAGCTAGTTACAAGTTAATTTGTGTATAAATTAAGTTAGGATTTTATTTAATTCAATTACACAAAATAAAAACCGCAGTAAAAACGAAGTACCATATTAATAAACCACCCTATATATTTGTTCTAAATATAATATTATACTATGTTAGTTGGGGAATCGTTTATAAATTATGCAATATTCTAAAACGCTTTCGTATTCTTTTCTAAACTAAATTACAAAAAACATTCACACTACAAACTTATTTATGCAAACATGTGTGCGTGCATTCACCTGTCTGTTAAATACAATTTTATACTTTATAGGTAAGTGTATGTTGTAACATAGATATTATACGTATACTAAAGATAATGTTCATTATAAATATTTATATAAAAATCATCATCATTTTATGTAATATTATGTTATATAAAAAATATTAAAGAGAAAAAATTAAATGTGGTAAACCTGTTATTATTACAGATGGGTAACAAACATTTTTATGTTTCATTTCGTTTTTTTTTTTTTGTTTGGTGTTTTTTTTCTGGTTTCATGATATTAAGAAAGTTGATCTAAATTAAAAAAAAAAAAATGTTCTTGTTTGATTGCACAATAAACAATAATAAGAAGCGATTTTTTCTATCTCTTTCTATCATTAATTTCTCTATGTTATTCTTTACTTTTCTTCCTCTTTGGTTTGTTTTATTTTTTTTTATTTTGCTTTTTGTGTTTTCAAAAATTGTAATATAATGAATGTATATATGTATGCGTATGTATATGTCTAGATAACATTGTTGCGAGGGCCTACTCAGACTTCTTTCAAGTTTGGCCGCGTGTCGATAATAATTTGTTTTTTTTTATTTTCTGGTTATTTCAGTTTTCTTTTTTTTTTCTCTTTTTTTATTGTTCTTGTTTTGTTTGGTTAATGAAAGGAAAAATTCTTGACATACAGGAAATGTTAGATTTAGTAATGAATCGCCATAATAATGATGAGAGTATGAATACAAAAATGATATGGCAATACAAGTCAATGTTAATGACATTTTTGTTTTTCTTCATTCAAATGAAATACAGGAACAAGAAAAGAAGTTACACCAGAAAGACACAATATTCAAGAGAAGAAAGGTAGAGAAGTCATTAGCAATTTGTTTATTTAATAATTTCTTTTTTTATGCTTCTATGCTGTATATATTTCTATATATATATATACATATATACTCTTCATTTTCATTTTTATAATTTTATTCTTTATTACCATTAAAAATCGAGTTCTAGAATGTACACCATCATTATCATACTTGTTTCTATTTTTTTCATTTTAACTTTTGAATTTCCTAATTGTAATTTCATCCGAAAAATTTTTATAATAATATAAAGAAAAAAAGAAAATAAAAAAATGTTTTCCAAAGGTTTTCATTTTATGTAAAAAACATTAAAAAATTTATACATATCTTTTTTTTTTTTTTGTTATTTTTGTAAATTATTAAAGAAAATTTATTTGTATTTAATTTGGTGTGAGATAAGTAATCGAAAATTTTTAATTTATTTAAGAATTTTAATATAATATAAAATTAGATTATTTTGATTATGATAAGAGTAATAAAAATAATGATTTGAAATAATTTATACTGCTTTATACAACCACATAAAATTATTAATTTTTAATAAGGTGAGGTAGTGTGAAATGTTATTTGAAATTAATTCATTACTTTCAATAAACCGTTACATTCACTTGATTGTCATATTAATTTAAATTTTATGCATTTTCCTTCCAATTAATTGATTACTAGTAATTTCCAACTGTGCAAGTTAAGGCATGCAACCACGCTTTACATTCCAGTAGCATAAACATTCCAACGTAACTGTACCTTATATTTTTAACTTTCAAATACTTTTTATTTTACCTTAAACTAAAACGCTGATCCAGCTAATTCCTTTAAAAGCTTTTGTAATTTATTTTGTACTTTTTCTGTAAAAACAATCGCAATTTGTATTAAAAAAAGAAAGAATTTTAGAATAAAAATAGCTGTGGAACTAATCAGTTGTGTTTTTTATTTTATAAAAATTCACTTGCATTCCATTTTAACAGAAAAACTATAATATGTGACTATTTTAAGTAGATAAATGAAAACTACTCAAGACATCAAACTTTAAATTATTGCTACATAAAAAAAAAAAAACTTTTCAAAAACTTGCTTTGAATAAAAGCAAGGAGCGCCAACCCTGATAACTGTTTAAAATATCAGCACACAGTTTAAATTTACGATCTATTTTTGCCGATATTTAAATTATTTAATTTAATTTCAAGTTATCTTAAATTTTATTTTTATTTTATAATATTTAGTATTTTTTTATATCTTCCTGAATATGTTCAAATCGTTTAATTTTTTTGTTTTTATTATTAAGCAACATTTTATTCCCAAGTTCGTCTGCAAATGCTGACGTTTATATTAAAATTTATATATAAATCAACATATATATATATAATATATATATAATTACAAATATATAAAAACCCGGAAATCTAAAAACGACAAAAAAATAAATTGAGCTCAAAGCAAACCAATCATATGAGAAAAATGAATAAGGAGACACATCTCGGAGGCTTTTATTAAACAAAAGGATAAAATATCCTTTCATTTCTTTAATAACTTACAATCTGTATTCTAATATGCATTAAACTATAAGCCCTTTACACATTTTTTTACTCAATTTAAAAAATTAAAAATTTATATAATCATAAAGGGTACAATTTAAATCAAACTATTAAAAGACTAGACGTAAATATTATGGAGAAACTATATTTACAACATCGAAATAATACAAATATTATTAACGGTGATTAATTCAACCTTAGTCAAATCACTTTTATATATACGTATACATACAAAATATTGATGTAAGCGAAAAAAAAAAACTTTTATTACTATGTTACCAAAAGCGATATTTATCAGGATCATAAGAATATTTCAATTTTAAAATAATCTTAACTTAAAATATAAAGAAATAAAAAGGATAAAAAATATAATATTTTTTTTAACGAATTGCAAACATTCCGAATATAAGAGAGAAAGAAATTTTTTTTTTTTGTTTTGTTATTGAGAAAACCCAATTTCAAAAGACATTCGTAAAAAGGATAATAACCATTAAAAATAACTGAAAATCAATATTTTTTTACCGCGTTCTAAAAAAGGATTACTAAAATATGTTAAGGTATGTACATATGTATTTGATTTTGAGAAAACTATATTCTAAAGCTTTTATTTTCAAAATAGTTGGTCCCTTCATATTTTCAATAGTTGTTTTAATTTACAAAACTAATAAGTGCAAGATTAACAAAACTTGAAAATATTGTTGGCGTAAAATCTTTTTAATTCTAAGTCCAATTTTGCTTTTGAAATAAATTCTAAAGAATATTTCTACCTCTAATCATACACGTTTGTAATCATAATTCATACTACTGTATAGAAAAAAAAATTAATCATGACTATTGTAAAGGACTCGTTATAAATCAAATTAACTTAATTTGAAGTAGAACTACATTGACATATACATGCAGTGCAGAAATTTCGAGAACGTTAAGACTAACAAAACAAATATAGCAATTTTTTGTTATATGAATAGACGCAAAAGTTACAAATTTAATATAGTTTAGCATTTGGGTGCAAAAATATTAATTGATGATGTGATGTCAAAACTTATCACAAAATTTGGTAGAATATATTTTTTTTTTCTCTATTAACTCTCGAACTCAAATATTTAATTCCAAGAAAACTGTAGCAATAAAGCTTTTTAATTTGATTTCCACTTAGTGAAACATCAATGTAAATTTCATATTTATTAATTAAAATAAACATTCCATTAATTGGGTCATATTTCCCGTAGTTTGTACGATGGTAAAGGGTATTAAAAATGTTCACTAAGCGAAACCGTATTAGTATTAGTAATGCCATTCACCATACTTTTTATTGTACCGTGAATAGATTTCGTCTTTCAAAACTTGTAAAATGAAATAATATTTGCAATTCCTTGATTCAGAAGAGATTAAGTTAAGTAGCTTTAAGCGAACTTTATATGGAGGTAGAATAAGAGGATCAACCCAGGGTAGGTTACGTAAATCATACCTCAGGAATTTTTTCTGAATGCACTCAATTCTACCAATATGAGATATGACTACCATACTCAGGATTGGGAGGAACTAGTGACATATACAACTACCATCGAATCATCAATGGATAATCGAATTCCCTAGCCCATCTCTTAATCAAACAGTTTCCATATTTAAACAGTTGATTATATAAAAATAATTAATCAAAAAACCAATTACAACTGTTCCACTTAATGTAATGAAAATTGTACCTGATGAAAATCTACTACCGTACTGAAACTAGTAATAAAACTAATATTATTTTACTAGAAAATAATTTTGGAAAAATATATGGAATTTAGGTGGAAGGTGATTATTTAATTTTTTTTTTTTTTTCTTTATTAAAATTTGCATTTTTACGTATAACTTTTTTATTAGGCACTCTACTACCACTCGAAAATGTCGTCAATATTTACTGTATAGCTACTATATAGATTACTTACTTACTTCAAGGTCTTGGCCTTAACGCCGATACTTCATGTCTCCAACGAAGGTGCAGCCTCTCTCGGCGACATGTTCCCTGGGGCTTGGATTCTAAGAGTTTCCTAGCCGGAGCATATTCATCCAAACGCTCTGCATTCCCTAGCCAATGAAGACGCCTTATTCTAACTTTTTTGGCTAGGTCCATGTCGTTGAACAGCCGGTATAGTTCGGCATTGTATATAGGTTTCTATACAGAATAAAAGTTATTATATTTTAACAGGACAAACACCAACATTTTTATTACTCCACACGCTGGTGGAACAGTTCCAGGTTTAATTCAACAATGCTTTATGCTCTTTTTCGAACCTGGTCCAGTACCCTTTGTCATTGAGATAAAATAAATTATACATAATAGTTGAGAGTAAGGGTTATCACTAAAAATAAAATCGAACTATGCTATTATGAAGTCGAAGTTACCCTACAATACCTATAGTTTTATGCATTTGAAATAGTAGATTTATTATAAAAATTCTAAAGAAAAAACTATTGTATGCTAAATCTCTGTGTAAAAATAGTTATAGTAGCATTCTTAAAAACAAAAAAACAAAATATTTCAAAAAATTTTTGAAAGTTTTTGCAAAATCGATTAATTAAGATTACATATCCTAAAAATATCTTTATAAATTAAGAATTCAGAATCGTCCGAACAATGATATGTCCTAAACGCCATTTTAGTTTTCTTTTAAACCAAGACGGCCATTAAATTTGAAAGAAACATCTTTGAAATATAAATGAAAAAATTCTATCGACTTCTACTTTAGATGATATTTTATTTTATACTTTAAATTCATTTTACTCGAAATGTAATTTTAAGCGCATACAGCAAATAATCCTCCCTACAAATTAATTATAATCTGGTAACAACTTAAATACAATGGAGCTATTCAATTAAAGAAGGCTTAGTTCCTGACAACTGCAGTAGTTTTCCACATTTAATGAGTTATGCTCGAAATACTGTAGATATTATAGGGTAAACTTGCAGTACCGTACTTAATTAAGCACGAAAAGGTCTACATAAATTACTGTCAAGAACATAAAAAAAAAAAATTCAAATAGAAAGTGTTTTTTTTTGCGTCTAAAAATTTAATGTTTTTCATCTTTATTTATTTGAAAATCTTTTCAATATAAATTAATTTTCTAATGAAAACTTTATTGTATTAAATATAATTAACAGTTTTTTTTTTATTATTAAGCTAAGGATTAATAATCCATTTTTACGCAATTCATATTACCATGTTATTTTTAACATAAATAGATATATATAAATATATATATATAAATATATATATATATATATATATATATATATATATATATATATTATGTACATACATTTACATGTGTATGAATCAATATGAATCAAATGAAAATTCTTGTTCTTTAAATTAAATATTGTGAAAATTTTTAGCACATAAAAAATAATATTAGGATTGCCAACTATTATAAATACTTGAAATAAAGAAAAATGTTGGTTAAACAGAAAAAAAATATTTCCTTAATAACAAAGATTTTTAATAAACAACCCTTTTTTATAGGTGGTATGTAAACTAAATACATTCAAACATTAATACGTACATAATTTTGCATATGAATCATGAGTATGTATATATGAATTAATAAAAAACAAAAATAAAATACCAAATAAGGTATTAAAATATTGTCACATAAGACTCAAAAGTGTAATATAAAACAAAAATAAACAAAAAATTATTGGCACCCTTGGGTGCAATATCATAAATGCGTACATTCTTCAGTTATAATATTTAATTGTATATATATATATAAATATATATAATTATGTGTATATAAAATTCGTTATTTTTTGTATTACATATATTATTATTATATTTTTTTGTTTTTGTTTTTTTTTTATAAATTTTATTAGAAAAAGTTTTAAAATAACAAAGCAAAAAAAAATCAAAAAAAAAACTCCCCTTTTTATATGGTGGTGTGGTGGCTGTTGCTGCTCTAATGCTGATATTGTAGTTGATTTTGTTGTTATACACATCATTTATTAAAATTTAAATTCATATTTATGTTAATGCGTTTTCAATGTTTCAAGGATATAAAGTTCTTTCCACTCATTTTCATCTCATTCTTCTTCTTTTTTCACTATTGTTTGTTACCCATTAATTTAATACTGTTTTTGTGCCTGGATTCTCAAAATTAGTATATGAGATAAATATTTTTTTGTTATTGTTGGTGTTACGTTTAAATAGGATTCGTATCTATAATATGTCTACACAGTGTTTGATGAAATTATTTTACTGAAAATTAATTTAACAAAGACGGGTAACGATCTGACTCTCACTATTATTATACATCAGAGTCTACCTGATTTAGTTATTACCCTCAGGATAATTTTCAATGGTATGCTAAGCAGCTGCTAGCATCTTAAGAGTAAGACTTTCATATTCACAGATCAAATGATCAATAGATTCTTACTCTACTTGAGATATTCGACATAGGTTTTTTTCAGTCTGATTTACTAGGCAGTAGTTGAGTTAATATCCCCGCCATAATACGAATCTGTTTTCTGTTGAAACTTAGAAAAATTCAAAATAATATAATAATAATACAACTATCAATAAAACTGCAGGCATACGAAAACAAAAGTGTAATATACAAAAACCATATTGTAATGAAATGGCTAACTTAAAGAATGAGAAGAAATTTATAAACATATTCAAAGGTATTTTGCAGTAACTTAATCCATTTATATTTTCTAGTCAGAGCAGCTAGGTATTCCATTCAACTCCCATTGTCGCAGCTGCAAAGATGAGATTGAAACAGAAACTCTTGAACATTTCCCAGCATTAGCTAGAGTCAAACTCCGGACTTTAGGTGAGGCTTTCCCCAGCAATATAGCTTTTATCGCGAAAATCAAAATAGGAGATCTGATTAACCTTCTCAATGACACAGGGTGGCTCTAGTACTGAGTCCCTGGGGAGTGTAAAAATGAAGGAATGATCGCATATGCCAAAGCTCTGCTTTTTCAAAAAGAGTATTAAAAGTTAAAAAAATAACACTTGAAAGAAATGGGAGATCAACAACCGAAGAATATAGATTAAATGAACAGCCACTTGAATGAAATTTAAAAATTAGAGCTGTTAAAAAATTATTAAAATAAGTCCTTGCATACGGGTGTCTGTACCTATATGACCAAAATTAAGCTGCTAGATTGTAGAACAACGAACTTGTCATTGCATTTGTTGAACGTCAACAAATCGAAACAAAAACAAAAACCGAACTTGTCTAGTTTTCACAAACTGGTGACGTGAAATTCTAGATTAAAAAACAAGTAAGCGAAACCACCCTACATCACTACACCACACCGGTGTAACATTTACTTCTAGGAAGATTGTTATTGTAAAAGACACATTCCTAGTTTTATATAGAAAAAGGGTAGAAAAACAATTTTCTTTAATGTAAATGCTTACATTTTCTAAACTATTCGACGTAGACATAAAGTATGTATAATGAGTTATAGAAAAAAATATACCTCTTCAACAGTATTCAACCATTTGGAGGGTTTTATGTTAAATCTTGAGGTATTCGGTTTTTCAAAAAAGAAAATAAAGATTAATTTTTTTTCCAAAATTTTCTACTTTGAACTACAATATCTCCATAACGGCGCAATCAAACATCATCAAATGAATGTTAAAATATGCTCCACGCCGTTATCTTTAGAATACATAACTGAATATATATATATATTCAATAGATCAACAGATATAACAGTTTTTATACAAAAACATCAACACAACAAGGATACTTTCAAATGTCCTTAAAGGATAAGATGCACCACTAAAGATATATATTTTTGGAAGCTAGCAATTCCAGCTATTCTTGGGATATGGTCATTACTTCCTACGCCGATACAACATCTTCCTCAAAATCCCCGAAATTTACGTCGTCTAAAATATAGTTCGATAGGGGAGGAACATATAATGTCAACGACCGTGATTTTGAAGATCATAGAAACTTGGCTTGATCGTCCTTCAAAAAATATGAAGAAAAAACTAGACTTTCAAACTTTGAGTCACAAATCTGTGCCTTTAACTATGGGTCACAAATTACGCATTGATAACAAATATAACTTAATCCTATTAAAAAATAAGAAGACGAACGGCTAATTTAGTCAAACCAAGTTTTCAAATTAATTTCAAGATTAGAAATTCAGTTGAATCTCTTTTTCTCCTTTATTTATTACATTTCAGGTACCTAATTCAGAGCTTGTTGACAACGAATTGAATGGGTGACATAAATACATAGTAGGTAATAATAAAATGAATTCATATCGTATTTAACAATGGTATTACTGTACAAATAATTTTGATGTCAACTGTATCTATAGTGAAAAGAGTTATTTTCATTTTGTTCGTCTTCTTAGAGTATTTGTAGCATAAAAGTAATTAACAACTGGATATTAAAGTTGTATGAGATATTTAAATATTTATACATATACAAAATTCTGTTTTGCTTATTTCATTCTACTTATTTTTTACTCAGTTGTATTTTTACTTTTATTTTTTTTTTTTGTTTTTTTTGGACTTTGAAAATTAAATGAGTTTTTTAGAACAAATTTTTCACTTCTAGTGTCATAGAACACATAGTTTCAAAATTTAGAACATATATTATTATAAAATTATAGAAGATTTAATTACTCTTGAAGATCACTTTAGAAAAATATATTAATATATTATTTTATATTTAAGTATCTATAAATAAATACATAAATAAATATATAACTAAGATTTCAAAATAATTTTCTTTCATATACGTATATAATATAACTACTACTATAGTTTATTTTTCTAGAACAGGATAAAATTATTTAATATTATAATATTATAATTTTTTTTTTTATTTTTTTTTTTTTACTTATTTAATTCAAATCCATTAAGGCAGTGTAAGAGATATCTATATACATATGTGTAACTTTCCTCATAATATATCAAATTTTAAAACGTTTTAATAATAATGTAAAAAATCATATGAAAAATTCAAGGTAGGTACTTAGTTTTTTCAATACAAGAATATTTATGTAAAAATAATAATATTATGTCCTAAATCTGAGTAAATTTCCATTTCATTATTTTTTATTTTTTCGTATATATTTTAATGGAACTCTGATTTCCCAACTTTAATATTGCTCAACAATTACATATTTGTGTTCAAAAAACAGTATAGAATGTTTACAAAAACTCCAAAAATCGAGCGATGAGAGTTATTATTCATTTATTTATTTATTTCAATTTATCTTAAAAAGAGCTAAAAAGCTCGTGTAGTACATTATAAATAATTTAAGAAATATAAAAAAATATATACATATATATATCAGTGTAAAAATATAAATTAATTCAATATAAAAAAAAAAATACTTTTAAAAACTAGTTAAAAACAGTAAAACATAAAATAATAAGTTCATTATATTAAGTATTTTTAAATCAGAATAAGCACAAAAGAAAGAAAAAATAAAAGAAACATAATAGAAATTTAACAAAAAATAAAAAGATATTTGAAAAGCTTAAGATATGAAATTAAGCTCTATATATTTATCAATGACATTTCTTTTTCTCATGCTTTTAAGTGTAATTATATTTTATGATGTTTTATGTCATCTGGCAACATATTGTACGAACTGATTGCAGTATTCATGACATTTAGATTTACACCAGCAGAGAAGCGCATATGAGTTGCCGTTCTTGTGTTGTGTTGATGTACATCACTATATTGTTGATATTTGTTGTGGTTGAATTAATGCAGTGTTTTTTGTATATTATGTATATATGCATCATTTGTAATACTTGTCTTTAATTTTAAGTATATTAAATTTCTTGTGCAAACATTCAGTAGGATCTTATTTTTCAGTTGGTGTTCTTTGGGGAGTCCAAAAAGATTCTTTATGCCTTGTTTTGAATTCTCTGCAATGAATATACATATATTTTTTTCTATATTTTTTCAAATATTCCTGCAATTCTTCTGGTTTTCAACATAACTTCGTTTACCTGTGAGTTCCAGTTCAGTTCTTCGTGTATGACAATACCTAAATATTTGTAGCTTTTAACTCTTTCTAACAAAAAGTTTTATTTACAGAATTAAAACAAAAAATTTTAAATACATTCACATTTTAACACTTGAAAAGCTTTAAATAATTTTGTAAATATAAAAATCATGATTTTTCATTTTCATTATACTCGTACACAAACCTAATTACTAATTTTAATATTGCTACAAATTTTATGAACTTAAATTTGATTAATTAATAATTAAACTAAATTAAACTATATATGTTAAAACATTTAAATATTATACATAATAGATATAAATAAAAAGAAAAAAATTAAATTTATATAAAGCCTTAGAATGAGAGAAATCTCCAGATGAATATATGTAATTAATAGATCAACTGATATACAGGTCTTTTAAATGTCCTTTTCGTCCTGAATATAGGAGAAAAGGACATTTATAATAGTTCCTAGCTTTCATATATATAGGCCAAATATATGAAAGCTAGGAACACCATCTAACCTTGGAATATAATCAATATATCATACTTCAGAACAACCTGTCTTTGTTTCAAATAGAAATTTAAAGCTATAGATTTTTCACATCAGTACAAAGTAATTGAAATTGTAATATACAAATATTATAAAAACCAATACAAAGAATATAACAAAGGCAAAAACAATGTGAATTGAACACGCACTGAACTGCGAGCAGGCACAAAAATTATCATAAAAATTTTGAAATTGAATGGCATAGTGAAATCTGACGGACCTCAGGCTAATTTTTAGGACAACAGTGCAAAAATTGGATTCATAAAAGTGAAAAAACCTGTAGAAAAATATACTCAAAATAGATTACAATGCGAAGTTATATTGAAGACCTATGCCTCGAAAGAGAGTAAACGTAGGCTAAATAAATTTAAGTGAATTATTTAAAAAACGATTACAAATTGTGTAGAACAAATGCATAATTAAATAATAATTACTCTAACCGTGAATTTTAACACAACTTTATAACATACGTAATGAAAAAAAATATTTATTGAATAAATAAACTTCGAATGCAAATACATTTTTTATTGTTTTAGAAATTTGATCTCTAAAAAAAATACTATATTAAATCCTAATTACTGTTTATCCATTCTGAAGCTGAGGAGGTTAAATCAACGAAGTCATTTATATTGCTTTCATATGCTCTGATATTGGAAACATGATTACTCATCATCTATGCGAATTCTGTTCAAAAACAACCATTGGATTGATTAAGGATAAGATTTGTATGAATTCTATTCAGCGTTAATCATTGCTGACGCGGGAGACGAAACCTGCTCTTGAGATAGGAATATATTTCACGATCATAATCTTGTTCAATTATATTTTGATGAATATTTAAATATTCGTTTTACTACAATACACGAAGATTTTCCACATACTAAAAAAAAAAATTATTAGATCGTATATGACTTCTATTTCTATTCTGCAAAATAATTTATACACTGGTTAATGTTATATCTTCATTAAAATGCATAATTTTAATTCTGTTTTATAAATTTTATTAAAAATACAAGCAACTGTAAGAAAATTACTAACCCATGTATTGCTAGTGTAAAAAAATTCTTTTTAATTTCAATATTTTACATAAAATGTATAACATGAGTTCCCAGGTGACATGTGCTGATTTTTTTTTTTAACTGACAATAATCATAACAAGCAAAATAACATTATTTTATATTTAATAGAGGGTCAAGGTTTATTCTAATTCCCTTTTTAGTTGAAATTTTCTATTTTTAAAATACTTGTGAAAATGATTCCTAGATTAACCTAGAATATTATACATTTGGGTACATCAAATTATTGTGAAATTGTAATAAAAAATAATGAAATCAAAATTTTAAAGTTAAAATTTTTACTATTTTTTTTTTTCATGTTTTCTCAGTAACTTAAGTTAAATTAGTTTTTAACTTATGAAGTACCGTATTGAAATTGGGACTACATAAAGTGGACTTTTTAGAATCCAATTTTTTAGACACAACTAGTTAAATGCCGAAAATTGGTACTTTTTTCAGGAACTAGGTCTTCTCAAATAGAATAGTTCCATTTTACTTACTTTATTACCAAAATAAATCCAACATCTAAACATCCAACAAACAGTACTGAATGGGATTCAATACGAAATCATCTGATTAGTAGTTATATGTGATTGCGAATATCGATGTAGGTTATATACCATGTAGGTTATCGATTTGACTACCTACAATACTGAAATTTAATTTTGGTTTCTGTTCTGAATGCAAAACAGTGTTATGGACAAAAATTGTTGAATTATATTTAGTCTTTAGATGTCTTAGATACATCTAAAACAAAATTTTCAATATATGTTAGAGTAATTAGGTTGAATGAGACGAAAAATAATAATTTTCAATTGTTTTTTTTTTTTGTTATTTTATCCAATTTTTTATTAAAATAAATGCAAGTATAAAAGAAAAACTAAAATTATTATTAATTATATTCTTTACTCGTACCACCGTACGTCGTATTCACCATTAGTGTACAATTTTTATACGATTATTATATAAACCAGCAACATGGTAGAGTGTTTGTTAACTACGAAATCGGAAATGACGTAAAAAATATTGTAACTCGATTTTTTTTTTTTACATTTCAGACCATAACACATTGTATTCGTGACGTTATCTATACATTTCCGACGTCAATGCTACTATCATGAAGGCAATTGTTTCGAAAATTGCTTGAGCTATAAATCTTTTATTATAAAATGTAGAGTATAATTAAATATTACTAAAAAAATTAGAATAGAATTATGCCATTATTAGCATTTTATGCAGGTTTTAAAATATTATAGTTTTGTACATCGAAATTATTCGCTTATCTCTTGATACGCAGAAAGATACAAAGCATATTATCAGCGATTGCGCGCCTCGAGCTCCTAATGTTCTTACGGGGACTACCTCCTATCTTTCGAAAAATAAATCTAGGTTTTTTTTAAACAAACAAGTTTTTTTTTAAAGTTTTGATTGTTAAGTTGGATTATTTGCTATAATCTTTAAGAAGTAGTAGAAAAATACTACTATTGTCAGGTATTAAGCCTTCTTAAATAACGTAGCTTCATTTTATTTAAGTTGTTATTAAATTATACTATATTTTGTCATTTATTTTCCGGCAATGGTAAGGGTACTGGATCGGGTCGAAAAATTCATATAGCAACTTTTTTCCCTCATTGGGAATCAAGCGGGTTACTTCTGCTCTAACTAATATGCTACCCACTGTTGCCTGTAGTTGTTTTCCATAGATTTAATGGGGTACCAGCTTAAAAGTTTCATAAATATTAGTTGTGGATTAGAAAATAATGTAATTTGTGTTGTAGAGAATCGCTTTGTGTTGTAGTGTTGCAACAGAGACTTTTGATCTAACTGTATAACTAGTGGTGAATATGATTTAGCAATTCCTAAATAAATAAAATTAAACTTGGTACTAGTACCGAAGACCTGCAACTCTAAATTAATTCTAGTTTATTTCTGCAAATATGTCTTTTACACTGAAAAATTTTTTACGGTTTTTTCAATAAATCGGTTGTTGAATCGGTTGTAAAAAATGCCAATAACAATATTTGTTTTATTAAAATGATAATAAAAATGATTTTTTAACACAAAAAAACAATAAAAATTGCACCTACAATAATATTAATAACAAAAATTGTTCAAATAACAGTTTTGGTTATTAAAATTATAACATAATTGTGAATTTAACAATTTTTGTTGTTAAAGAATCGTTGTTAATATAATAACAGAAATTGTTAAAATTTGTAATTAAAAAGAAAACTTTTGTTATTAATTCAACAATCAAAATCATCAAAATAATAACTAATTGTATTTTGACAGTCGAATTTAATAAAAAAACAATACTTGTTATTAAAATAATAGTAAGCTGTGTTTTTAATAACTTTTACCTTTAATTTAACAAACATTTCTTAAAATGAGAAAAAGATGTTTTCAAATTTATAAATTCTTATTCAGTTCAAAAGTAATCGCAGGATAAAAAGAACGTTTTGTTAAAGTTAATTTAAAAGTTAATAAAAATGTGTAAAAAAGAATAAATACCATATTGAATAAAAAATACTTATTTAATATACATATAAATTTCTTAATAATTATTGAATGAACATATATCTAATTGGAATAAATTTAAGAAAATTTGTAGAGGTAAGTTTTATTTTATATTAATTAGGTGAAATAGCGCAATGATTAATATTTAAATTATATTGTATGTTCTTTTTTTGAGAAATAGTTATTAGAATCACATGTATATTGTGCAGAAGAAAAAATATAGTTTATATTTCAATGGCAAACCGACTTAAACTTGATAAGTTCAAAGTATTTTTTGTTATTACATTAATTATATATACGCTGAGAAATTAACCAAACGAATTTTTTTTTGTTTTAGATTAATTGACTTATAATCATCATTCATCAAAATAGGTGTAAAGACAAAATTAAAGAATCTGCTGTTAAATCTATGATTGAATTTATTGCAGCTGATAAAGTAACACATGTAAGTTTTTTTTTATGAATATAAAAGTGTTTAACAAAGTAAGATAGACTTCATAAATAATATAATTTATATAAATATAATAATAGGTACATCTATTAAAATTAATCTTCTTGTTTTGTATAATATAAAATAAATTTACTCTATTTCTTTTTATTTAATTACAGATGGGAAATTATTAGCAACGTTTTACTTAATGCACCACATACTAGTACCCAGAGCAAGAATTGTTCTTATTGTGGCAAATAAAGAAAAACTAAACATAAAATTTGGATTTGCGATTCACAAAATTCTTTTGTAATTATTGAAAACACAGTTCAACAGCTGAAAGAATTGTTAGAGAAACGAATTAAAGAAAATCTGCCAGCTCAACCGTTACTACTTCTAGCAGGAACGGTAGATGGCCATAAATAAATGTGTTTAAAAAGAAGTGCTTTATGTATATAAAAATTATTAGCAAATAAAAAAAAAATATTTTTAATCAAATATGTTTCATTTGAGTTTCATTTAAGGCATCCCAAAAAAAAAAACTGTTATAAAAAACTATAAGTTTAATAATTATTATTCAATTTTCTTTGTTGATGTAGAAGATTAGGTCCGTTTATGAATCAGATTTGATTGGATATTATGTTTTTTGTTAGGACAGCTTATTTTTAAAATAACAACTTGTATTATAAAAATAATAAAGCGGTTTGTAAAATTAATAGCAGAATATTGTCATTGCTATTAAAATAACAGCTCAAGTTGCTAAACCAACAGATTCATTATTACATTTACAATAGTGTTTGTTAAATCCACAATTTAAGCTATTAAATAGATAACCCTTCTTGTTAAATTGACAACTTTTGCCTATTAAAATAACAATTTTGTTATTATATTTACAGTAATGTTTATTAAATTCACAGTCTTAGTTATTAAAGAGATAATGCTTTTTGTTATATTAACAACTTCTACTGTTAAATTAAAAACTCAGGTTGTTAAATCAACAATTTTGTTGTTAATTCATATTCATTTATGCTCTCTCTTTTTTCTCTCAATGGTTATTACTTTAACTACACTGGTGATTAATTTAATAACGATTTGTTATTGGACGTATTTTAATAACATTTTTGTTAATTTAATAACGTTTTTATTAATTTAACAGTAAAAATTTTTTCAGTGTGATTACAACTTTCGTAAATTTCGGAAAATTTCAGATTCCGGATTTAAATTCTATTTGATATATTCTGATCTAGAAATTTTTTCTTGTTTAATATAATTCCAAGACTATGGGATGAACACCCTAAGTGCTTTTACACAGAGATTGAATTATACAAAACTACATACAATATTTAGGATTTTTATGTTATATCCACTAGTTTCAAATGTGGAAAACTATATCTATTGTATAGAGTACTTTGCCTTCATAATAGCATAGTTACATTTTATGTTTAGTTATAACCAAAACTCTCTACTAATTTTTATCATTTATTTTATCCCAATCACAAAGGGTACTGGACCAGGTCCAAGAAAAGTTCCTTGTTTTCTTGCCATTGTCGGGAATTGAACATGGAACTGCGCAACCCAGCGTGTAAATATTGAAAAATAAAAATGCACTACGAAATCATATTGAAAACCTATTATGTATAATGAGCACGATTAATCGATGTGTTGGGGGTTACTATCATACACCTGTATTTCAATTGACTGAATTTTATTTTACTGCATTTCATTTGTCTTCATTTCATTTACCTGAATTTTCGTTTGTCTGTATTTTCATTTGCTTATATTTCATTTACCTGCATTTCATTTACCTGGTTTTCATTTAACGGGATATATATACATAATAAAAATTTCATGTAGCAAGTTTTATCAATCACCGGGTATCAGAACTACTGCTGAAAAGTGCCAAGTGCAAGAAAACAGGCAAATGATACTACAGGCATATGACATGCTCTCTGTATTGGTTGTAATTAGTTTTAAAACTAAAATATACAAAACTACGACACATTCAATTTCAAAAAGTAAAGTTAATTAATAATAAATTACTATTATATAATAACCTAAAAATCATTATTTTTATTTATTTGGCATATGCTTTGTAATGACTCCCAAATTGATTTATTTTCGTAGTATATATATAGGTGTACTTTATGTTCGATTTACTACTTCATTTTATTTTCTTTTTTTATCAATTTTTAGGGCACGGGATTGCTTTTTAATTATGTATTTACTTAACAAAATTTACAAAAGGGAATTATAATTATTAAATTTTTTACAATGATTTAGTTAAATAACTTAACTCTCCTGTTCTAATTTTTAAAATAAATATCCTTTTTATGTACATATTTTAGTTATACATTTAACGCTACATTTCTAACATAATAAGTGTATTACAATGAGAAAAAAGCTAAATTCCCTTGAAATCATAACAATAACTCAATCAATATTTTTTATTAAAAAAAGAATTCATAAATGGGTTATGGTAGGGTTGATCCAAAGTTGTTCTAATTCTTAATTTTATTTTTTTATTCACGTCTTATTCATGTATGTACATTTGTATGTATGTATATAATAGGTACACATTATTATTATTATTATTATTATTCCCCCACATGGTAGTGACCTTGACGTGGTGTGGGGGCCTAGGTTGCAGTGATTCATCAGGCTGTGCTGGCGGAGTATGTGCTCCTGGTAGGGTCACCCAATCCAGATTGGCTGATGATGAGCAGCTTACAAACTACTACCGACCCCTAATCCAGTGGTGTCATACGACCCGTGCCCAGTGGACTAGTTGGTAGCAAGGGGGTTAAACACTTAGCTACCGATAACGGAGCCTCCCCGATACCAGGTCACCTCAGAGAGTATTATTGACTTTACCACAGTAACGGGCCTCTGCTGTGTCGGACCTTACATTGCCGCGATACTCGTGGGAACAAAATGGAAATAAATAAAAACAAAAACATGATGAAAGTAGTAGATAGAAGAGTGGAAGAAAGAGCAGAGATGGGCATGGCCCCATTCATGAGGAGTGGGAAGACGCCTAGATCTCCCCCGGCATCCCTGGGGTTGCACGGTCCTGAACAGGCACAGAAGAAACTAGGAACACTGGTCAATACAGAGGAGATCCAAATCAACGATCTCATACTGGAAACGCCAATGAGCAGCTTGCATAAACAAGTAGAGGAAAAAGCATGCAGCCACAAAAAAGACCCTGAGAGAGAGGAAGAAACACAGCTCCTACTGATTCAGGAGCTTACAAAAACGATGATGGCGGCAGTCACAAAACAAAATAACGTTAGCATGGAGGTTAAGAACGGACTGCTAAAGCTCCAAGAGGCGGTACAAGTGATATTTCACTGGAAGAGTGAAAAGAATAAAAAGTTCACCCTTGAAGCTAGAAAGCAGGCCCAAAGCCCCCGAAAAATACCGCCAACGGACAAGAAGAGAGGAAGGGAGCTAGAGGGGTCTCCTATAAACTGTACAGAAACCCCACCACCCAGAAAAAGGAAAACTGTTGAAAACCGAGGCGAAGGCGAATGGATAGTCGTCCAAAACAACAAAAATAAAACTTTTAACCGACCGCTAGGTGAAGGAGATACTTCTAGACAGCGACGCCTCCCAGGGGAAAAAGAGGCACCGAACAGCCAAAGTGCTGGGAAAAAAGAAAACGGCGAAGGAAAGAGAAGGAGAAGGAGTAGGCAGTTTAAAAGGCCGCGACCAGAGGTTCTGAGATTCTGAGGGAAATACGGGAGCGAGTAAACCCAGACGCTTCCAAAGCCGACATAAAGGGAGTCCGGAAGACACAAAACGGAGCGGTTCTCTTAAATTATTAAACAATAAGTCAGAAGGAAAGAAGGAAATCAAGAAGGAACTCCGAAAGAGTCTGGGGAAAATGGCAGACGTTAAAGAACTAGAGGCCAAAACAACATTGGAGATACGGGACGGGGATAGTCTCACTACAAGCGAAGAGGTGCAAGCAGCACTTAATAGAGACTTGGGAAAGGAAGTCCAATGTAGGCTCAGCCTAACTAAACCGAACAAGAGAGAGCAAATGCTGGCCATTATAGAAATGGAGGAAAGAGACGCCAGGGAGCTCCTGAAGACAACAAAGATCAGAATAGGGCTAATCAATTGTAGAATACGGGAAAGAACACCAGTAGTGCGCTGTTATAGGTGCATGAACTTTGGACACTTCAGAAGAGACTGCAAAGCGCCTAACCGAGAGGATCGTGCTATAAATGTGGACAGAAAGGTCACAAGATTAAAAGCTGCACGCAAGCTGCGAAATGCATCCTGTGTACGGAAATTAAGGCAAAGGCAACGAGCCATGTCTCAGGTACGAAAGACTGCAGTGCATTTCGGAGAGCTCTTGAGGAAGTCAGAAAAAAAAGAAAGAATAGAAGATGATAAAAGTCCTTCAAGGAAATATGCATAGAAGTCGAGTAGCAGATGATCTCTTAACACAGATCACGCTTGAAAAATAAATTAATGCTCTAATAATCAGCGAGCAGTACGTCCACCGGAGCAGAAACAACTGGTTCTCAGATGTCACCGACATGGCGGCAATCTGGATACCAAACCCTGGAAAATACACGCAATGGAACATGAGGCCGGACAAGGGCTGATAATCATAAACTCCGGAAGCACAACAACGTTTCGGCGACCAGGATACGCAGAAACAATACCGGACATCTCCCTGGCTACACAGAATATAGCTGGATTTATTACTGATTGGGTAGTTATGGAGGACTACACAGGGAGCGATCATCAGTACATTACATTCAATACAAATATTAGAGAAGAAATGATATCCGAGAGCACAACGGAAAGTTCTAGATATAACGTGAATAAACTCGATACTAGAAAATTGAGTGAATCACTTAGATATAGCCTAAGTGACACAATGCAGGCAGGTGTAGAGCTAGAAGGAAGGATAAAAGCTGAGGCAGTGGTAGAGCAGACAATGAGTGCACTCATACTAGCCTGCGAGGAATCAATGCCGCGAAAGAGGAAGTTTACAAAAAGAAAACCGGTATACTGGTGGAATGAAGAAATAGCGGAGCTGCGAAGAAGGTGTCAGCATCTTCGAAGAATTGCACAGCGATCACGGAACAGAGCGGATGCAACGGAAAAAATGGCAGCATATAAAATAAGCCGTAAAACACTCAGGAGAACCATAAACTTGAGCAAAAAGGTTGAATGGAAAAAGCTTTGCGAAGATGTAAACAGTGATCCGTGGGGGCTTGGATACAAGATAGTCATGAAGAAGTTGAAAATAGCTACAGCAACAAATTCAATCGAAGAGACCTCGATGGAAAATATAGTAGATATTTTATTCCCAGCGCACCCGATAAGAAACTGGAGTGATGTGATGGTCTCACCAGGGGAAGTACCAGCTTTCACGCAGGAAGAACTTGTGGAAGCAACAAAAGCTATGAAGAATAAGAAAGCTCCAGGCCCCGATGGGATTCCAGCGGAAGTCATCAAAGCCGTGGTGGAAACTTGCCCGCAAATGATGCTGAATATGTACAACACATGTCTAAAAGAAGGCGTTTTCAGCAAAAGATGGAAAGTAGCTCGACTTGTCTTAATCGACAAAGGGAAAGGCGGCAGAGTCTCACAGTCCTCGTTCAGACCACTGTGTATGCTGGACACGGCTGGAAAGCTCCTCGAAAGGCTATTGAAACCCAGAATAGAAGAGGCGATACGAACGGCCGGTGGTCTGTCAGATATGCAATTCGGATTCAGACAAGGAAGATAAACAATAGATGCAATACGAATAGTAATGGAAAAGGTAGGAGCGGCGGAAGCAAGGAACCATTTCTCAAGAAGAATAGTTGTCTTTGTTACCTTGGACGTGAAAAACGCCTTCAACTCGGCAAGATCGGAAGACATGATTGATGCCCTGGAAAAAAATTTCAGCATTCCAGCATATCTGCTCAGGATGGTAAGAGACTACGTGAGAGAACGCAGCCTTCAGTATGAAACCAAGATCGGCAGTGTAACCAAAAGCGTAACATCCGGCGCAGCACAAGGATCGATCCTAGGACCGGACCTGTGGAATATATTTTACAATAGCTTGCTCGAGGCAGAAATGCCAGATGATATAACTCTATTAGGCTTTGCAGACGACCTAGGTGCAATAATATCAGCTCGGACCATGGAAGATGCGCAAATCAGGTTGAATCAAGTCATGAGAAGAGTGAGTAGCTGGATGAACAGACACGGCTTAGAGCTTGCGGAAGCAAAAACCGAAATCGTGCTACTCACAAAGAAGAGGATGAGAACCATTGTGCCAATGGAAGTGGGGCCTGTGGTCATTCAAACTAAGGAAGCTTCTAGGTATCTTGGTGTCATGTTGGATACCAAACTAAATTTTTGGAGGCACATCAAAAAAGCAACAGACAAGGCGGCCGTGATAACGAAGAATTTGAGCAGATTAATGGCGAACATCGGTGGACCTTCACCGTGCAAAAGGAGGCTGTTAATGTCCACGACACATGCAGTCCTCCTGTACGGTGCGGAGATTTGGGCAGATGCCCTAAATAGAGAGTATTGCCGGAAGCCCATGGAAGCGGTACAACGAAGAGGGGCTCTGCGAGTAGCGTGCTCCTACCGGACGGTCCTATACACAGCGGTAAATGTTATTGCAGGCGTGATACCGATAACATTGTTAGCCCGAGAGAGGAAGCAGATATATAATAGGGCTGGGGGAAGAGACAGAAAAGAAGTGTCAGGAGACGCGAGGAGACAAAGCCTACAAAAATGGCAAGAACAATGGAATGGGGAACACAGAGGGCGCTGGACCGCAAGACTGATACCACATCTAGCGGTTTGGGTTAACCGGAGGCACGGCGAAGTGAACTTCTATACCACGCAAATGCTCTCGGGGCATGGATACTTTCGAGCTTATTTATTCAGAATGAATAAAGTAAACAGTCCGCGATGTCGCCACTGCGACACAGCGGAAGATACGGTCGAACACACTTTTTCGAGTGCGACGTCGCAGCGGAGGAAAGAAGCACTCTAACTCGAAGGGTAGGGAATGTTACGCCGGATAATATAACCACCATAATGATAGACACGGAAGAAAATTGGAACGCCGTGTCAGTCTACGTCGAGGCGGTATTACGAAAGAAGAAGAGACTGGGGTACTTAGAAGATTCGGAATAGATCTTCTAAGTTAGGAAATAGACCTCAGTGTAGTCGGGTTTCTGATTTTGAGTCTGGCGTGGTCTGCTTGAGCCGGTGGCATACAGGCTTACTGGTGTCGAAGTTCTGTTTTTGTTAAATTAACAACAAATTGAACTCTGCGACACTAGTTACTGCTGATGCTGTCGGCGTGCGACACCATCTATAACCGTAAAAAAGCAAAAAAAAAAAAAAATTATTATTATTATTATTATAATTATTATTATTATTATTATTATTATTATTATTATTATTATTATTATTATTATAATTATTATTATTATTATTATTATTATTATTATTATTATTATTATTATTATTATTATTATTATTATTATTATTATTATTATATTATTATTATTATTATTATTAACATTATTATTATTATTATTATTGTTGTTGTATCGAATTTGAAATAAATAAAATTTAATTTGAAATAAAAAACTGGAATTAGAAGTGTAAAACCTATATATATATATTTACATTCAGCATAATTGGTGCATAATAACAAAACATAATACAAATATTCCATATAAATTACAATATTTTTCAAATAATATGTATATATACATATACATAAACACTTATTCAACAAGTCAAATAATACAAAAGAAAAGAAATAATACTCGTATAATGGCATAAATAAATATACAAGGAATAAAATAAAAAAATAACAAAAAACACCTCTTCTGTTAACAACGGCATAAAATAAAAAAATAAAAAAAAAAATTCTTTTTTTATTATAAATTAAAAATATACTACAATACAAATGTCACCTTAGTGTCAAAAAATAATAATTTTCATAATAAAAACTTAACTTGAATTATATAAATAAAAAATATACATATATAAACACATATGCAACTAAAGTATATAACTATATAAATGTTGAATGCATATCCCTAGATATAATCTAATATGTATATTCATCGTGTATTATCATAATAAAAAGGACCTTATTAACGTCCTTATTCAGCGAAAATAAGAATTTTTAACAATCCTTTAAATCATATGAAATGGAAGGACATATATTTGCATTATATATAATTATCCTTACGTATCCATATACGAGAATTTTCAAATTTATAAATATAGATATATATAAAAAATATATAATATGTATAATATTATGTATGTTTAAATATCATTATAAATAAAAAAATATATATATTTTCTCTTTAAAAGAAAAACAACTTTAAACCAAAGTTAAAATAATTTAGGTGGTCCTTTCGTTCACATCATTCTTACCTTGCACTCTTTATAAGAAAACCAAAAAAAAAAAAGAGAAAAATCAAAAATAGAAAAATAAAATTAATAGTAAAAATGAAAGAGAGAAAAAATATGAAAAACTTAAGGTTAACTTTTGCTTCAGACAGCAAAAATCTCATGAGTTTTAAATTTTTTTTTTTATTTTATTATTTTTTTTTGTTTTTTTTATTTATTTTTTTTTTTGTAAGCTTATATGCCGTTATATTTTTTACCGTTGTACATATACATTCTTGCTTTTTAACCCACATAGAATATAATGAATATTTATATACAGGGTGTTTTGGGATTAACCTACCATAATATATTAGTCTTTATCACAAATATACATCATTGCATTTTAAATTAAAAGGGTGTTTCGAGAAAAAATTGATATATTTTGTAACGACGAATTTTGAAAAGGTTTAGCTTAAATTATTAATTATATTATTTGATTTTTTTTATTTTCAATATTATTAAATTCTTAATTTAGGCTACTGTATACTATAATTTCAATGTGGAAATTGATATAATATATTAGACTTTTATACAATTTGTATAATTTGAAGTAGTAATGTTATCAATTGCATCTCTGGTGATCATCGGTATCGTAATAACAATAATCGATACAGTATCTCGCTTTACAGGAATTATTAGACAAGTAGGATTTGTGCGGAAACTCGAGATAAACCTTCTTAGTTTAAGTTTACTCATCTAGACAGCAACTCGCACCTACCTACCTACCTACCCACCTTACATGAATCATTTTGAATCAGAATGTTTTTTTGTTTACGATTAGAGTTATGAATGTATATATGTATTATTCCTTCATTTATATTTTATTTATTTATTTATTTATTTATTCAGTAGGTCTGCAGCATAACTCGCTGATTGTGATACACCCTGTAAATAACTATACATTTTGCATATAGAGAAGCAATCGTATATTATCTTTGTCCATTTTCTATATACCTACATTTACCTATATGTATGTATAGAATGTAGATTACATTATTGTGTACTGTTAAAAAAAATAAAAATAAAATAAACACAATTTTGTATTGCATATAACATTTATAAAACTATTATATAAATGTATGTGTATGTGTTATATCATATAATACAAAATGAAAAACGAACTTAGAAAAAATGGAAAATTTAAATATTTAACTCACAAAAAAAAAGGAAAAAACAGAAACAAAGAAAAAAAAGAGGTTAAAAATATTCTATGAAATTCAGAGTACATACAGGAAAAAAAAATTAAATTTTAGTTTATAATTTTTTTTTGTTTTATTTTTTTTTTTGTTGATACGATTCCCGTTGTCCTTATGCACCACAAAAAATTTTTGACAGAGCACTATTATACCTATATTCATTTACAAATATGTGGATATACATATTATTATATACATTATGTTGTATAATATGATATAGCACATATAAGAATTATATAGCTTAAATATCACTGAAATTGGTGCGGTTGTTAACTGCAGATGTACATTATTTTAACAAGAAAACTCCTCAATGCAGTTTGATCTCTATTTTTCTTTCAATGATGATAATGATGACGATAATGATGACAATGATTATTATTACCATCATTACATTACTATGATGATATGATAGAGATGATGATGACAATACGATATAAGAATATCCCAATGGACATTGAGATAATGAAGAATATCCAATCTGAATATTCCACATACATTTATAATAATATGTTAATAACTTTTACAAATGTATATAATATACACATTAATATACATAAAAACTAATGTGAACAATGTAAAGAATACATATATCAAATATGTGTATAGGACCTAGTATGTGAATGAATATTGCCGTTAATTATAAATTAGAAGAATTAATTGACATGATCATATATTATCTACTTAAAATTATTTTAAATATATTGAAACTATGTTACCATCTATGTACAGACTAACGAGTATATATATAAAATTCTATATGGAAATTTTAATTTCAATAGCCCTAATTTTAATAATAATTCAAAAATAACAGAAATACCTACTTAAAATATTTTTATCTTTTTCTTCAAATTTATATATAGATATGTATATTTATATAAATATTTTGTGGTAATAATAAATTAATATAAAGTTGAATACAAGAAATTAATGATAAATAATTGTACATAATATATAACTTAATTATGTAAATCAGAAAATTCGAATTTTAAATGAAAAATATTTCTTTAAAATGGATTTGAAAAATTTCGAAAATAGAAAAATTGAAGTCGAATATAAAGTTAAATTTCTATTAAGGATGTCAATATCTGTATAAAGTCTTCCTAAATATTGAAGAATATAATATTGGGGAGCAAAATAAAAGATTAGAATTGAGTCACTCAAGTATTTTTTTTTTTTTTTTTTTTTTTTATAAACAGCCAAGCGTTAGGATGTAACATTTTGTACTTACGTACCGCTTGGTGGGTATAGGAATAGATAGGTAGGCAGAAGAAACTTATTGAATGAGTTAGCAGGAATTTTCAGAATGATTTCTTGAATTTATGTAAGTTAAAAACTATGGTGTTTTTTGAATGTGGAAACATACAAAAAAGCAAAGGACATTTGTCTAGTCTGGTCTATGAACGAATTTTTGTAACCTGTTTCATGCCATCTAGGTATTTCTACTGTGTAACCAGTTGGCATCTGCAGTTTCTCTTGTTTCGCGATGGAACTATACAAGAGGAGGGAGTAGTTTTTTTCATTTCTTATATGCATGTGTCCACATCTACGAAGTCATGGCATCAAAAAGACAGAACATCAGAAACACCGACATGTCATATAGAAGCGAGCAATTTAAACATTTGAAGCATAAAAGTATATAGATCAGAAACAAAATATATGATATAAAGTCGAAAATTTTCCGTTACCTTAATTGGCAGACTTTTACCTGATAGCACTTGCATATTTCAATTAAGCCATTAAACACATTAAATTAATTGGAAAATCATATAAACAAAAAAAAACTTATTAACTGTTAAAAATTTACTACATCGATCTCTTTCAAGTAATTTGAGTCATACATATATAAGTAATGTATGTACAAATTAATTAATCTTAATACTAGCATCTAAAACCATGAAGTTGAGAAAAAAATAACAGTACACTTGTAGGAATTCAGTAAATGGACTATATTATACTTTAGTCGTTTTAGAGTAGTCCAATTTTCTGGCATTCTAATATTGTTAATATTTTGCATCTTATTGCTGAATAAGATGTTTTTTATTTGTTATTTCTTTTTTCTTTACATTTTTTGATACATTGTTTACACTCTTTTTAATTTTATTTTTAATTCTATTTTTTTTTTAAATTATTTTGTCTAATCTTAATTTGTAATTACTTATGATTTTAGTACCCCGCTAAAACATTTATATTTATATTTTTTTTTTTCTTCATTTATATTTGTTTCATTCAACACGTATTCTTTTGAATATATTCGAATGATCCTACTTATTTTCTTACATATATAAAGTTTTGTTATTTTTACTAAATTAGTTCTTATTGAATTTTATATTATTATTTGTTCCTATTAATTATTCTAATAAACTATAGTTTTTTTACTTTTATTAATTTTATTGAATTTATTATATTAGTTTATTAGATTTAAGAGCTTTATGTTTTGATAATATTCAATTTTAATTTGATGTTGTTTGTAAAAAATTTGATATTTAAGGAAATAAATTAATTTTAAATCTTAATCTTAAATCTCTTAATTTATTTGAATAACAAAAGTTCAATCCATACAGAAGCAATATGATATTTAATTCAAAATCAGCTATGTTACATTACAGAATATTGTCAAAAAGATCAGACCATTGTCAAAAATTTCAGGCTATTGTCACAACAGAATATTGACAACAGATGTTTTAGAAAAAACAAAAAAAGAATAAAATACTTGATTTCATATATTTAATAAACAATTTTCTGAACTTATATGTCTCTCTATTGACCAATTAAATAATCCAAAAGCTTCAAGTATTCACGAACAAGTGGCACACTGGGTGATGCAGTATGTAGGGCGAAATGCCCCAAATTCGATTCCCGATAACGACAACAAATGGTATATTGGTTTTTCGACCTGGTCCAATACCCTTTGTCATTGGGATAAAATAAATGACAAAAAATAATTGGGAACCTAATATAATGATGCACTAATAATTTCTGTAAGACTTTCCACTTCGGTGAAAAGCAAGCAAAAATCAGTGAAAAAAATTTAAATATGAAGCTTTTTCAAATAATTACTGAAAACAATACGAAATCACAAATAAAAATAACTAAAAAGTATCTACAAAATTTCGTGCCTAAAGCTGTTACATCGGCATAGGACCTAATGACCATATCCAAAGCATAGCTGAAATTCCTAGCTTTCCAAAAATATATATCTTTAGTGGGGCATCTTATCCTTTAAGAATGAAAAGAACATTTGAAAGTATCCTTGTTTTGATGTTTTTGTATAAAAACCGTTATATCTGTTGATCTATTATATATCTATTAAATACACAGTCATATATTCCAGAAAGATAACCATTCTAGCAATTCCAGCAATTTCTTTCCTTGGGATATTGTCATTAGGTCCTACGTCGATACAACATCTCCCTCAGAAGAGCCGAAAAACTATATATTTAATACAAGAACCAAATATCAAAACATCATAAAATCAATAAAATATGAAAAAAATTTAAAGTACAAGTATTTTTTAAAGTCATCAAAACAATTGAAATTACCCAAAAAATAAAGTACACATTAAAATTTTTTAATTTGTGTTTTTGAATCCACTTAAATACAAGTGGAGCTATTCTGTTTAACATGTAGTAAGCAGTAAGTAATAGTAATAGTTTTTCACAATTAATCAAGCCAGTTGATACTCTGGAATTGTAATCTGGAAAGAATTTATTAGAAATTTAATAAATAAATACTCGAAAAAACATTGTTGTAAAGCATGTATTAAAAATTTGACGTGCCGCACTTAATTAAGCACGAAAAGATAGTTATACCTAAATTACTGTCAAGAACATAAAAATAAAAATTGCCTGAGAATAATTTGCAGAATTAACCATAACAGCTGAATAAGAAATCAAGATCACTACAAAAAAACAGTGAAGACTGGAGGAGGTAAGTAAATGCTCTATGATCTCACGCGTGAGAGTAATAGGAACAAAAAATGTATGGAGAAACATGCAAACACGACTCAATGAACACCTGAAAGAAGCAGAACTGGTTCAGAAGAAGAACTTAACAGAGTTCCGATACAAAGGAGAAGAACACATCATCCAAGAGAATCACAGTATTTTGAATTACATTAGAGATTCTAGGGATCTAGATTCAGCTAAAAGCATCGAAATTTACAAAACTAAAAATGACACACTCCTAAATAAAGATCTTTATTTAAATTTTTAGTTAAATATAATAAAACCACCCCTACCACTCTAACTACGGAAATATTACTTCAAATACCAACAATAAATAATAATATTATTACTCAACCCCCTAACTGTGCTATTTCATTGGATAATAAACAACCATCCAGCTGCGAAAAACGTTAAATTGCTACCTGCAGAAAGAATAAATAAGACGATTTTAGATTTTTTTCCTCAGTCGAGTACAAAACACTGAAGAAGTCTGCAAGTAGTAGACGAAATAAAAGCTTTTTCTGTATGATAAGCATATCAGTAAAATTAAAAGGAAAATATCCGACTATTTTCACCATTAAGCAACTTATAAATATCTGTGATTGACACTTCAATTTTTGATTTAACACAACCTTCCTTCTCCAAATAGTTTTGGAGTAGAACAACATCAAATATTATGAGATGGCACTATATACCTCTTTCATTTCATATACGAATTAACAAAAAGAAAATATTAATTAAAAAAATAGTTTCAAATTTTTATACATTTATCCAAAAAACCTAACCTAAATACAAAAACATAATAATAAAAAATAATAATAAAAAAATAAAAACAATTTTGATTCAAAGAACTTTCAAAAAATTTTAAATTAATATTTTTTTCGTTTTTTTCAACAACTTTAATTGCTTGTTTAAGTTCTTATTTTTTAAATTTTTTAGTCGGTTTCTTCATTTAGAATCCTACCGAGTGTACCTACTATCTACCTATACACCACCTCACCTTACCTATGTATTTAAACTTTTAATCGCATTTCTTTAATTTTCACGTTGCTCATTTAAATAAATTTAATGGAAATCCAATAGATCTCTTGGTTAATCAACAGACCATCACAGAAGTTATTCTTTCACTTCAATTTAAAATTTAAAAAAAAAAAATCTATATATTTTTTCTCTGGTGAAAATTTTTTTGTTCAATTTTTAAATTAAAAAAAAATTAAAGTGCATAAAAATGAAAAACAAAATTTTTTAAATACAGGAAAATTTATACACATCAGATATCCTGGAAAATTCTTACATTAATGTCAGAAGAGTTCTTAAACATTGTTTTTTTTCTTTACCCTAACCCAATGAAATTTAATCAAAAAATATAAAAACAATAAGAACGCAAATCCAAAAGTCACCTGCAATGAAATAAAATTAATGACGTTTTTATAAGAGCTTAAAATAAAAGTGAAATAATTGGAAAAAGGATTACACGCTTAAGTACACTAACTAGCTAGATTACTCAATTTTATTCCTTTATACCTTCTATACAATATGTGCTCTTAATGGATTGAAGGGTATGTATTCAGGTATTATAGTCCACACTATTATAGTGTAATATCAATTCACTTCTAGTAAATTTACACACTAGCCCAAATAATATGTAAGTTGCACATACACATATACACTATTAGTATATAAAGTTTTAAGTATTGAATATGAAAAGAGTTCAATTGGCTGAAAATTGACTGAAAAATCCGGTTACAAGAAAAATTAATTTTTTATAAACAAAAAAAAGAAAAACTAAAAAAAAAAAACAAAAACTCTTGTGAGAAAATATTTAAAAGAAGGGAAAATGAAAATATAAATTAAACTTCTTGTTAGATTATTGAAAGAATATTAAAAATGCTTCTAAAACTCTTTTAATGAAAAAAGCAAAAAATAAAAATAAATCAACCTTGGAAAATGGTATGAAAACTTTTCTCCTGAATTTTTCTATAGAAGTTAATGAGGTAAAATTTACAGAAGGTTAAGACTTTTTTTTCTTTCTATTTTTTGATTAATTTATTGAGTCAAGTTTTGAATAATTAATTGTTAGAATCCATGAAACTTTAAAATTATTTATTTTTATGTGGTAATAAAAAAAAATTAAAATTATATTAAATATATATAAAATAAATAGTAACTATATATATAAAATAAATAATAAATTATTGCAAAAAATTTAGTGGTACCTAATTCAGTGCATGTTAAATAACAGATTGATTATTTTTAATTAACTATTAAAATTAATTATGTCAAAATATTCAGTCAGAGTTCAATCCTTTAATAATTAGAACTAAAAATCTGTATTAATACTTCACAATTGGAACAATGAACCTAGTGCTTATGAATTAAATCATTATTAAAAATTATTTAATAGTTTGTATACGAAAAATTATAGCAATAAAAACCGTTATATCTGTTGTAACCGTATGATCTATTAAATATATAGATATTCTATAAAAATAACTGTCTGGACCATATTTGAACATTTATTTGATGATGATTGGTACGGCAGCACAAAGCATGGCACAATGGAGAAATTGTAATTCAAAGTAGAAAATTTAAAAAAAAAATCTTTATTTTCTTTCTTAAAAACCCAAATACCTCAAGATTTTACAATATACTGTTGGAAAGGTCTATTTTTGTTATAACTCATACATACATACTTTATGTCTGAATAGTTCTTATGTCGAATAGTTTAGAGGATATAAGCATTTATTAAAAAAAAAGTTCTTTTTTATCCTTTTTCTACATAAAATTAGAAATTTGCCTTTTACGAAATAACAATCTTCTGAAACTGAAATGTTACTCTAGCTTGTGACCAAATCACTGTATCTCGAAAATAATTGATGTTGCCGACTATTAAAATATATGTCCTTAAGGACATTTGGTAACATGCTTGTTGCATATTTATATGACCTAAATAAAAATTACTAACCACAAAACTTTTTATTAAACACGAATGGTTTCTGCTATATTGTGAGAAGTCTGTGTCAGAGTACGTATATTACTGTTCTTTTAAAAACTTTAAATTTGGCTTCAAACTTGAATTATAATTACTCGACAGGGGCCCCTAGTGTAGGCATAACAAATTTTTTGTTTTGTTTTTTTTTGTTGTTGTTATGATACTGATCATAGTATAATCTTTCCCTATGTTTTTTTCCTACTATATATACCGGGTGTGCCAAAGCATGCGTATCAGCTTTTTAAGGCTAAAAATCCCCGAAATTGGGCGAAATCGATATTTTCAAATGGGAAGGGGTATTTTTTTATGCAAATTCTGATTCGACGACAAAAAATTAGAAAATTCTAATGAAGGAAAGAAATGCTAGAATTTATTTTGCTTCCATCATTTATGCCGACGACGGGTTACAAAGTAAGTATTCATATATAAATTGTATCATACATAAATACATTGTATATAAATAAATACCAAAGCGAGGTACAAAAAAAAAAATTAAAATAAAAAGTTATAAAAAAAATGTTGAGAACTTGGTTACAAATTTGCTTAACATACACACAAACGCACAGTGACGTTATGAAAAAAAAAATAAAGTATAAAATAACTCCATTCCCTGATAACGTTTTTGAACTTTTCGACTTTTCTCTATATGACAGTCCCAAACCATACCATTATGTAAAATTTCAAATCTTTCAAATGGAAGTGGGAAATACTTTCTGCGTATTAACCAACATACATTTAATTTTATATATAGTATTAGTGAATCCCCTGTGCAATTGCACAGAAGTAGTTCTTTCAGACACAACTTTATACAAAAAAAAAATATTTGTTTTGGTATAATTGTTGTTGTTTTCTGAATCGCTAGATTCTTGAATATTTATACTTTATAACGAAATGAATACTAATTTCATATAACTTAACACAATAATATCCCATTACTCTCAACGTAGTAGATCGATAAATCAGTGTTTTCGCATAGAATATTAAAGTGGGTCTTAGGATTTTGTTATACAATATATTCTGAAGCATATTTAAACAATTAATTCATCAGATTTGGTTCATAATCAAAAAATATTCGTTAGTTTTAAATCCAGCCATTACTATAAACGGACTAAGATAGTGTACTGCTGTACCCAATATTAAAAACAAAAATTGATAAGAAGCAGACAATGTTATTGTCTATGCCATCTTGTAGATATTATTGTAAAAAACCAATCCCCTGAACATCTAGGATAAAAAATAAACGATAATTTTAATGTGCTTGCATTTTATTTATCCCATATTTTTTTACTTCTTCAGTGAGCAAATTTTTTATTACCTATGATTCAATGCCGTAAAATATACAATTGTATAAAATATACATATTTATTACTTCTATTTTTTATTGCTGGTATTTAATGTTTTTTTTTTTTATTTTTGGTTTGTGGAATGTGTAATTATTTTAAATGTCTTAAGTATTCACCACCCTTTTGCATATTTTTATTTTTGGCTAAGAATTTCTAAACTTGCTAAGTTTTAATATTTTAGTGGTGTAATTAATTTACTATTCAATTATTCTTAATTTTTTACTCATGTCGTTCATCTTATAAGATGTATTTTAATTCGTTTATAGCCAAAAACGTTTGTAGTCACAATTCTCTTATAGCAATAGTCAACAATTTTTTTGAAAGAAAACAATAAACTGCATAGGTTCATACAATCTATATTGTTTTATGTCACATTAAAATATAACGCCAATTTTTTCAATAAAACCAAAAAATAAGTCAAAATTGAATTACTTTATTAAAAAACTGATTTATTTATTGTCTTTTTCTGTTCTTTATTACAAATATGTATATTTGGTGATTACATAACAGAATTGCTATTTATGAATAAAATAAAGTTTAAAATTGTTATACGAAAGATATTTTATTGAATTTGATTTTTTTTATTAAGATGCAATTTTTTTTTGACTACGCCTAGAGTCACAAAACGGTTATAGTCAGAAATATTACTGAAATTTAGCGAATGACTATAACCGTGTTTTACTGTATTTTTTTTTTTAAATAGCAGAAGCAAATAAACTAACATTTATTATATCATTTTTGAAGAGCATGATCTGATCTAATTTTTGTTTTTCTGTTTTGTTTTAAATTTTTGTTTGTGTTTTTTTATTTTTGCACTTTTTTCTATAAGTTTGTGTGTCTATTTAAAGTGGGAGAATTTTTATGAAGCCTTTTTAAAAATTGCCCGTGGTTGAAATATATTTTAGAGTATAGATGTCGCTCAACTTTGAAATAGCCGTCATTTATTTGGTGTAACTAAATATTTTAAGAATTCAGCACCAAGAACTTGCTAAAATTTTAATATTTTTGTGGTGGTAATACATCTGTGAGGTATCAAAATATACCACAATTTAAATGTAAAGTACCTAGTTATATTTATCTGTAACCTTATTTTATAAAAATTAAAATTCATAAAAATTATGATGTGTAGACATATCAGTACATTTATTTATTTGAAAAATTCATGAGAGATACATCAACTAGCTTTAATGAATTTATTAATATATACTTATATAATATTATTTTATTATTTATTCATTATTATCGCTTAATTACCATAAATTAGGATTTATAAATTAATCTCAGTAGTCAATAATGATCAGATTGTATTAATAATCAACAATAGTCCATCCATATCGGAAAAATATTTAAAAGAAGTATTTTTTTTTTTCAAATATATAACTTAAATTATACATTTAGGTACTTGTACTAGAAATAAATTCTTACACTCAATAGTCAGTTTACTCAAAATGATATAACAAAAATTGTCACTTCTTCTTTGTATACTTTCATTTAGAACAAAATAAATTAAAATTATAAAATGGGGGTAAAATGGGGGTGGTTGATAAATCAAAATACAATATTTAATGAGGCATTTAGACTAGGTCAAGACGTAAATATTTATGACTAAGAATATGAATTTAGGAATACTTGTAAATATTAAAACATAGATATTATATATATGTAGTGCATTTACATTGTTATCAACCGTTATCATTTTATATTTTGCCAGATTATTTATAAAAAAAATTAAAAATTTTAGAATAAATTATTTTATTATTTTAACTTTATTTCTCGTATTTATTTAAAACATAAATTATATATATATAAGTATATATATCTTTAAAATTCTAAAAATTTTAACATAGAGACAGAAAACTTACGCTTTCCGACATAAACAATAAATTTATTGCCTCCACCTCTTAGTGTTTAAATTTCAATATATTTTTATTTTAATATCCTTTTTTTGTTTTTTTTTCTTTTTGTTTTACTTTCTAATACCTAAAATTTAATTCTTTATAATATGAATTTGTTTTTAATTACAAATAATTAAGGTACTAAATAACTATAGTACTTTTAAAATTCCTTTAAGCAAAGCAAAATAATGAAAATCGTATAAAACAAATTTCCGTCTATTATGAAAAATTTATCACACAAAAATAAATTACTCACACATATTTTTTTCTTCCTCTTTCATTTTACTCCTCCTGATCCTGATCTTCCCGTAAACTGTATACATTATATGTCAAGAATGTTTTTTTCTTGCATAGCTACTTTTATATTAAGAATGTTGTATATTTTACAACTATAAAAATACTTGAGAATTATAAAAGTTCTCTAAATGTTAATATTTCCTTTTGTTTTAGTTATTGTTTTTATTAAATATATATTTACCACCAAACTTTTAACTTCCTAGTTCTTTAAATAATATCCAACCCTCACACTTAAATTTATATTGTAAATTTCTTTTCTGATAAAATAGTTTTCTTATTATTGTTTTTTTTTTTATATATATATTTTTCGTTTTTATTATCGTTAGTTTTTGATAAATTTACTCTGTTACACCGGTATTGAAACGAAAGCAAAAACAAAACAGAAAACTTCTGGAAAAATAAAACTGAAAGAATCCTGGGATATTTTTGTCAAAGTAAAGAAAAACAAAAACAAGAAAAAAAAAAGAAATAAAATTATTCATTCATTCACTCTAGGATACTCATGAAATAATATAACAGTTTCTGGTTAAATTTTAATATTTGTAGTTGTATGTTGATAGTTAAATTACTACAATCAGAATTTTCTAATTATTGTTATCACATAAATAAAAACAAACTTAGTACGGCGATAGCGATCTACATACATATAATATG
The DNA here is from genome assembly GCA_963942445.1 of Argyra leucocephala. Taxonomy (NCBI): domain Eukaryota; kingdom Metazoa; phylum Arthropoda; class Insecta; order Diptera; family Dolichopodidae; genus Argyra; species Argyra leucocephala. The sequence goes on from OZ012680.1 coordinate 68,419,730, forward strand.
CTTGCTGATCCAGATTTAGGTAATATTTGACAAAGTCTAATATTATGATTTTATTTGGTTTCCCAGAGGTAGTGTGAGTTGCATATGTCTTATCTAGGAGAAAAAATTACAATTGCATAGCAGGTATAGTTAATTATTATGTCAATTGTACAGCAGACAGCATAAATCTCCTATAGAAAAAAACAGTACAATTACACAGTAAGCAGTCAATTATTTCAATATTCGATTCACAGAATTTTAAATGTTCTATATGCACTTATGTTTAGTCTTTTTCAGATGACGATACCCTATAGGTCCATGAACTGCACATGTCTAGTAAATATTTTCAACGATTGTTAACTTATCAGCTATAGGAGATGATTCTCCGTGAAATCTTCTTGTCTAAGTAATGAAAATTTTATATTTTTTAAATATTTTGTTAATGCGTATTCTTTCTTAAATTTATTGTTAACGAAATCAATCGAAATTTATATACTTAATATGTTGTATGTGTGTGTGTATAATCATTATCATGTATAACCAACAACAATCTCTATTTACTACGTTACTAAATGCGCATTAATTACATTTACTTGTCGCTCTTGTCTAACTTCGTTTTCTTAATAAACAAACTAGTCCCAATCAACATTTACTCTCTTAAAACAACTATTCCCAAAGTTGTGTATCAATAAAAGACTTTAGGTTTTCTTCGATAGCAAGCTATCATTTCATCTTCATTATATTCACATACTGAATAAGGCCAACTCTATGCTTCGATTTATAAAACATTAAATGCCAGCCAGCCAGATATGGAATCCTTTCCACAACATATATATATATTAACAGAATTGAATCATTTGATTAGAACAGTTTTTCTTTTTCTATTCTGTTTTTGTTTTTTCGTTTTATTTTATTTTTTTAATCTTTTTTCTCAACTTATAATTTTATATAAAATTTAATTTAAATTGTAATAAATAAATATATATTGTGACTTACTTGATTTAAGCTCGAAATAAGTAAATAAATAAATTATATTTAATCTGTAAATTCAAAAACGAACGGTACAAATATCTGAACCATTTCACAACCGATGTTCATTATTATTCTTTTAAATGATAGATATTTTAAATTTCAAAATTTTTTTAATTTTCAATTAGAGAAATTTGGATTTTATAAACATATTCACCAAATCTCACTAAATAACAACAAAATATGTATGCGGTTGTTGTCTAAGATAGATTAATAAAAAAAAAGCAAATTAGCTTTTACAATCTTATAATTAGCCTTATCTAGATAAGTGTACTTACAACATATAACATACGTTAATGTTAATTTAACAATCAATTTGTAAAAAACTTGAAATTAAAGAAATTTAAATAATTCTGATCTAATCAACTTTAAGTAGAAATAAAATTTATTGTTGGTATACCATAGAAATCAAAGTGTTATACACGGCACAATTTTAGTATGAAACAAACAACCCCATTTTAAATTTAAATAATTTTATATTATATTTCCTTATTACCTATTTTCATAATAATTAACGCAAAATATTGTAGAATTTTAGGTAGATATTAGGTCCTTTATCTATATTAAGATAAAAATTTGATAGACATATACATTAAGTGTAGCGTGCGTTAGAATTACATTTTATAAACTTACTAGTTGATCCCCTATGCAATTGCACAAAAGTAGCTCTTTCAGACACAATTTTATATAAAAAAAATATTTGTTTTGGCATAATTGTTGTTTTCTGAATCGCTTGATTCTTGAATATTTATACTTTATAATGAAATCAAAGTATAATACCTAATACTTTATGACGAAATAATACTAATTTCAATATAACTTAATACAATAAAATCCCATTACTCTCAACGTAGTAGATCAATGTATTTTAATTCGTTTATAGTCAAAAACGTTTGTAGTCACAATTCAGTTATAGCAATAGTAATTTTTTGTAAAGAAAGTAATAGACTTCATAAGTTCATACAATCGATGTCGTTTATAGTCACATTAAAATATAAACCAAATTTTTTCAATAAAACAAAAAAATAAATCAAAAGTGAATTATTTTATTAAAAAACTGATTTATAGGTACATGCATATACATAGTCTTTTTTTGTTCTTTATTACAAATATGTATATTTTGTGATCACATAACAGAATTGGGATTTATGAATAAAATAAGGTTTAAAATTGTTATACGAAAGATATTTTATTGAATTTGATTTTGTTTATAAAGATGCAATTTTTTTTTGACTACGCCTATGCCTACGCCTGATAAGATTCTCATCGCACAACGCACAAGAAAAACTACAGCAGGAGCGGTTCAACAACAATGACCACAAATGCGAAAACCACTAAATACGTGGTTGTAAGCAAAAAGCGTACATGAAATACAAATCTGATTACAGGCGTAGCGGCAATTCTAATTACAGATGACATAAACCCTAGAAAGAGTTGACAAAATAATATGTTTGGGATATTAATTAAATAACTAGTGAGACCTTCTAAAAGAAAGTAAAGTTACGATCGAAAAGACTATAGAACAGTGTTCATAAAAGGGAAAAAATGCACTGAACCAACGATTAAAACTTGAAACTCCGAATCACAGATCTAAAATGCCACAACTTTTTAACACTTTTATATACGGTTGAAACTTGGATACTTCTTGAAAAAATGATGTTAAGTGTTACAGAAAAATACGACAAATCAGTTGGACGGGTAAAATAACGAACGGGTAAAATAACGAAAAAGCATTGTTCCGGATAATGAAAAACAAAATATGTAATGGTAAACATTATCCAGAAAACAGGCATTTGAAAAAATAGACATCCAAAGAAGTATGAACTAATTAAAATTATTGCACAAGTGAACAAACTATTTCTATATTAGTAAATTATAAAAATTAAAGAATAAAATTATCCTTATTGAAATTTAACTTTGTAGAAAAATTAATTTTCAAACAATTTAGTTTTAATGAATCAAATTGACAGCTCTATAGTGTATTTAGTGCGTAAAAATTTTATATCCTATTAAACTGTTATGCAATTCTTCATAGAACTTGAAGGATACAAGTATTTTCCTATGAATATAACGTCATGTAGTGAAAAATTATTTATTTAGGTTTTCTACTATTTTATCTCTTTAACTATTTAAGTTTAAATTATTTAAATAATAATTTGTGAATTAATAAAAACAATATTAGCTTATATTTATCACAAAACTGGCAACGCAATTTGAATTATGAAAAATTGACAAAATTAAAATTTATTAATCATCAAAAGGGATATTTTTAAATTATCTGTTCATTTTTTACTAAATAATCCACTCTAAATCTGTGTAGCAGAAAATTAGAAGAACAATAATAAAGCTATTACTTCCATTATTTCCAAAACGATGGAAATCTTAGTCAATCAAAAGTTGAAGAAATATCTTGATAGTAGAGGTATAATTCATGATAGTCAATACGGCTTTCGAGCTCAGCGTTCCACCGGTGATCTCATGACATGCCTCTGCGAAAAGCTTAACACCAGTCTTCATCAATCTGGTGAAGCTGCTGTTGTAGCTCTGGATATATCTAAGGCTTTTGATCGAGTCTGGCATTCTGCTCTTATAGCAAAATGCAATGCTGTAGGCCTCGGTCCAACCTTTTCTAAATGGATTGAAAGCTTTCTCCTAAATCGATCTATCATAGTTTCAGTTGACGGTAGTTTTTCCGACGAACTTCAAATCAATGCTGGTGTTCCACAAGGCTCCGTCCTTTCACACACCCTATTTCTCATTTTCATTAATGACCTTCTCAAATTAACTTTCAATCCAATCCATAGTTTTGCTTATGACAGCACTCTAGTAGCATCATATGATTTTCTTAAAACAAATAATGCTACAACTTCAGCAGTCAACTCCAAAAGAACAATGATGGCTGGTGCACTCAATCACGACCTAGCCAAAATTGTCGACTGGGGTAGAGCAAACAGAGTCGAGTTTAACACTTCAAAAACTCAAAGCTGTCTTGTTAGTAACAAGCTAACAACATTCGAACCAATTCTCCGACTTCAAAATGAAGTTATTCAGCGACTCAAAGACTTGAACATTCTCGGGATGCGAGTGAATCAAAATATGCACTGGAATGAGCATATTTTCGATATTGCGAAAATCGCCGCCAAATGTTTGGGCTTTTTAAGTCGCTGCAAAGCTTATTTTTCATCTCCAGACCTCTTAAAAATCTATAAAGCATATATACGACCCAAGCTCGAGTATAACTCACATTTATGGGCAGGTGCACCAAAAGCTGCTTTAAATTTTTTGGACAAAGTTCAAAACCGCGCCATTCGTCTTACAGGCGACATAAATGTGACCTCATCCCTTATACCACTTGGTCATCGTCGTATTGTTGGAGCACTTTCTCTATTTTATAGATATCTACTTGGTGTTGGCACTTGTTCCGAGGAACTAAAGTCACTTCTTCCTCCTCTCAAGCAATTCTGTCGCATAACACGAGAGGCATCAAGTGCACACCCTTTCACAGTGGAAATTCCGAGATGGTTTAAGTCCGGCTATGGAAATTCTTTTATAGTAAGAACATCTCGATTGTGGAATCGCGTCCCAATCGAAGCATTCCCAATGAGAGAAGGATTTTTTATTTATGATTTACAGAAATTTAAGACGAATATTAACAACATTGTTCGCTCTTTCCCACAAAACTATTCTTCTTCCTTTTTCTTTCCTTTCCTTTAGCTATCCTTTCCTTTTTCAAATGGTCAACGGTACGCAAGTACTAAAAGGTTCAAAACCTAAGTTTTGGCTATAATATAAAAAAAAAAAAAAAAAAAAAAAAAAAAAAAGCATTAGTTATCGAAAAATATTAAAAAATTAGAGATTGGAAAATAATGTCAAATGATAATTTTCAATTCCCACCATAAATCCTAAACTACAATAAAAAATAAAACAATTAATTCACAATTATAATATTTTTTCTCGTATACACCATGTTGAGTTTTTAATGACTTATAAATGGAAAACTAATTTCATAATACCATATTCAAAATGTATTCATGAAGCTATAAAAACTTATTGTTAAGTAATATTGACGAAAAGCAATCCTTTGTTTACTTAAAACTATTTCCTTTATTTAAATACACAAATATATGCCTATAAAGATGTATGTATGTAAATATAATTATGTGAATACAAAATGTAAAAAATGTATAGGCCTCAGTCCAATAAAGATCAATAAAATATACATATATATGTCCGAATTCGTGTTACTTCTTTTCTAGAATGGCTTTTTCTGATTTTCCTTTTTATTTTTTTGTGTTCCACATATCCTGTTGGAATACTATCTTTCATTTGTTCCATTCAAACTTACCTATAAAATAAAAAAGAAAAGAAACCGTAAATAAATTGTTAGTAATATATTTATTGTAAGCAAATTTGAGAATCAAAATATAAAAAAAAAATACCATGCACATTCTTATATAATTATGTATATATACTATATACATAATGTACATAATATATGAGAGTATATAAATATGGATACGATTGTATATAAGTTAAAACTACAGATTTTTTAACAGTTATTTGATAGGTTCTTTTTTATTACACAATAAGGATGTACATACATTTTACATATCCATATCATATACAATTACGAATATTTATATAGGTATATATTTAGTTGTGTAACCATAATATAACTGAACCAACTTAATCTTAAAATATGTTTTATGGTGGAAGCAAAAAATAAAATTAAAAAAATAAATACAAAAATAAAAACAGTTTTTTCAAGAAAACGTCATAATCATACAATGCTTAGTCTTTTACTTTTGTTTTGAAGATATCGGGATATGAGAATTTCTATACCCAATAAGCAATAATGGTTATTTTTTATTCCTCGGAAAAAATTAACTGCCACCAGCAATGAAGTGGAGGATTTGTGTAAGCTTTCTTATTATAATTTTATAACTGCTTTTATATAATATATATATATGTGTTCATTATTAAATAATCAACAACATTAATACGATCGAAGACACTTGAAATCAGCTTAAGCATTAGTCTCAGTACAATCAAATCTATACTATACATAAAATTGAGTGTATGTTTATGTCCAAAAAGTATTTCCCACTTCCAGTTGACCTGGAGACTTGAAATTTTTAACAAAGGTAGAAGTTTCGAGCCGTGATATAGGGTAAAATCGAAAAGTTCCATAAGTTATCAGGGGAGGGAGTTATTTTAGATTTTCTATTTTTTTTCATGACTTCACTGTGTGTTTGGATGTGTATGAACATAATTAAAGACTTTTTTTTATGATTTTTTTTTATTTTTTTTTTTGTGTATCTCTCTTTTGTAGTTATTCGTAATATATACAAAATTTGTGTATTAGTATATATATATATGGTATATATTCATTTATACAATGTTACTCGCATAGTCACATCTGGTCACATCATATCATAATTTGTTTTATTTTTTCATTTTGTTTTTGTTTATTATTTTGTTTTGTTTGCTTCATTCATTTTGGTTTTGTATATTTTTTTATATACATATTTACACAAACCAATGGATTTTTAAAGAAATAAAATGAAATTTTGTACTACCATTTTTTATTTCTTTTTAAACTTATAACTCAATAGCGAAAGTCTTAAAATAATTTTTTTTTTCACCTAATTAAAAAAAATTAATTTCCTTAAAAAAAAATCCTCGAAAGGCTATACTTCTGAAGTTGCTTCAAAAGTTGTAGGCTTTTTTGTCCCCACACATCCAGCTTTTTTGCAGTAAATATTTTTATTTTCATACACGAATTTTTATTTTTATTCATAAAAAAAAAAAAAATCATTAGCAGGTAGGTAGCAAAGATAGAACATATTATATGTACATACATAATGTATATGATCTTTTTTATTATAATTTATGACGTTACTTTTGTACTTGATTTGTTTTTGTTTTTTTCAAATGCACATGCAAAATAGAAACGAATGATTTTTTTTTTGCCTGTAGAAGAAATTCCAATTTCGTCACAATTTTTATTAAAATTTCGATTTTAGAGTGATGACTTCAAATTGTTTTTTTTTTTCTTTCCAAACAGAACCAATTTTTTTACTTATCCTACGTTCCTTCCACTTAAAGCAAGGAATTGACGAAAAAAATTAATACAAAAAAAACGCAAAAAGTTGTTTCTGTATTTTTTTTATAGTTTTTATACAGATGAAAACACATAACCAGTGTAAGTTTATATTGCCTAGCATAGCAATACATATGTATAGTCTTACCATGATATATTGCCTGCTTTAAAGTTTTTAATTATGATTATTTTATTAACAATGACTTAGAAACAATGAAATTTTTATTCAGATAAAAAATTAAACAATGTTGTAGTTACATTCTCCCTTTCTTTGCATTGCTATTTGCCAAAAATTGTGAACACGAATGTTAGTCATACAAAAAAAACAAATTTTCTTATTTGAAGCTGTAAGAAATAGAATACGATAAAAAAAGCACGAAATGTATGGGATAGCGAAAAGATGCAAAAAAAATGGTGAGATAACCAGGTATATGAAAAAATTCGAATTCCGAAAGTACAGTTTATGGTATCAAAAAAGAAACTGTCTTGGGATGAGTGTACAATGGCTAATAGATTATTGTTTGAAGTTTCAGATATGGGATTTACGAAATAATAACAGCATTATGGGTTGAGTAAAGTTTTGCTCTCGGTTTTAGGCAAATTATTCCAGTTGGAAAGTTGGAAAACCCATTACATATCCAACCTACTCCGAGTACGCTCCTAAAGACATGTAAGGATGCTCTGCTAAGAGTAATGTTTTTATTTTTATAATTAAATCTGACTACCTTTCCAGTCTAAACGCCATCAATTCCTTATAATATGGTTTGCTATTTTTATAACTAAAACCCAAGGCAAACTTTAAGTGTTTTAGCAATTAACTTAAGAGAACCATGCTTCTCTCATGCTTAACTTGCTCGAACCATGCTTAACTTGCTCGACAGTAAGTAGCAAACAAATATTTTTATTTCAATTCCTGCTAATAAAACAAAAAATTGCCTATAAAGAAGCTTTAACTTAACAGAAACAATAATTGTGCAACATGCACATAGGGTGATATATACATTACGAGCTTAGTCACTTTTAATAAGCTTCAAGTAACAAAATTTTGACGTGCCTTACTTATTTATATAAATATTGTTATTTGACCCAATAGATGATTAAATCAAATAGGTCTGGTATAAATATGCTTTATCTTATGGTGACCATGCCACCGATTGTTTGTGTGAATATTTGGTGAGCATGCAAAGTTCCATTTGGTGAACATGGACATGGCAAAGCACGTTGGGGCTTTTCTATATTATATTTCAAAATTCGAAATTTTATATATTTTGTGTTGAGCCCGAACAACTTCGGGTGACTTTACTAGTTTTAAATAAACTTTAATTACTTAAAATAAAATCATTACGAATTTTTAACAATTTAAAAAAAACTGTGAAATTTAAGAAAAAACAAACAAGAGAAATGTCCAGGAGTGATTTAAAAATTAAAGAAGCATAACATTTTCATAGCAACCTGATTTTCTAAAATTATGTATATGCTAGCACTCTTGTGCCCCTTTTAATGTATAATTTTTTAATGGGGAGCTCTACGTATCGGCGTGACGTCTTAAGATGTATTGTATTTTCCTGTTAATTATCTTAAAATTGTCGCTATATATCCTTGATGAATATTATTATTGTTTTTATGTCAATTTTAGAACTACGCAATACGTATTCCTGGAAATATTTATGTCTTTTGCGACCTATGGCGTCGAAAACAAATAGAATATAAAAGTAGCATTCCTGTTTTTCTAAGAATAATCTGCACCAGTCTCTGTTCAATCTACGAATTTTGAACAAATGCTTGTTAAATGGACCATGACCTGGGTAAATAATATCAGCGTTCTGACATTGGATCTTATCTCCCTGATTACCTGATTCGGGTGCATGCGAAGCACAATACTGAACTTGAACTAAATACACCGTCACCTATTTTATTCTCGATTTTTGAGCCATTAGTATACCATAAGACTCGTATTATCCCCTTAACTTTCCTCTCTTATAGGTATTGGTAAACAGTAAACTTTTTGCGGTAATCAATTGTTTTTGTCATGTAATGAGATCACAATTTTTTATTTTTTTAGTATGTTTCTGTAGGATCATACTGCGTTTTGGTCTTTCGTGTTTAAAGTTATTTATTAAATGCAGCCTAGTAGCTGTTATTCCTTCGGTCTTCAGCAGGCGAAATAAATTTTAATAAGTTAAACTTCTACAAAATAATAAAATCCAGGTAAATAAATAATTGTTAAATTAAAAGTATCCTCATTTTGTAGAAATTTAATGTATTTGAAATTGACTTCACCTGATGAAGACCGAAGAAATAAGAGCTACTAGGATGTAATAATCATAATAATATAAATTCCAGGATCATGAATCGGTCAGAGTTCCAGGATTTTTTCAAGTGCTTGAAAATGGCATATTTTACAACTGCTCCGGTTGCTACAAGGCTTGCCAGCTTTTGTTTGATTTTTAGTGAGTTTTATTGCTAATAAAATTGAATTAAAAATAAAAACTTATGGACAAGTGACTAAAAGACTAGTAGCTAAAACTACACTAATATAAAATTTATATCAATAAATTGTTAGTATAGTTAGTAACAATAGCGTAGGTCGTCGTAAATAGCCGAAAGTAAGAAAACTGGATTTAAGTTTTTATCATTGTTTTCATATTTGGGTAAATAAATTAATTGAATTAAATATGAAATGTTTTTTTTTGATATAAATAAATAAATAAATTTAAAAAAAATATTATCGATGTCTTAGGAAATAAAAAGATAAAAAAGTTTTAAAAAATTTGTAAGTGCTTTAGGTATTATACAAGGGGAAAAAAATATATAATATTATTTACTTACTGGGCTCAATGTTTAACTGTTTTACAAAAAAAAATACCATTGTACCTGGCTATTTTTGTTTTTTTCTTCAACACGTACGTTTATTACAATTAGAAGCATATTTTGAAGATATTTTTGCTTCTATTTAGTTTAATGCTTTATTTTTATTTTTAAGCTAACCCTCGCTTTCACTTTTATTTTCTCCACCTAGTCTCTTTCAATTCACATTTCATATACTTATTATTATTTTTTTTATTGCTTTTTTCTTATTTTTTGTGCTTTATTATTACATTTACTAGTATAGCACTACTGTACACTTCTTGTAAAACAACAGAAACAGAATGAAAACAAAAAATTAAAAAAAAAATAAAATAAAATATATCCTTGTCCCTTGATGTTGATGTTGTTGTAAGTAAGAAAGCTACAACTTGTATAAGTCTAGAATTTTACTGTATTAAATTTTAAACAAAAGGTATAAACTTGTATTTAGAAGATATGAAATAATAATGATACAAGTACACAAGTTTGTCTACTCTACATACAAGAGTGTTTTCTTTTTTTTTTCTTTTTTATATTTAAAATAAAACGACCTTAAAATATTTTATGAATTATGACTCTATTATGTACCAAAAAGTTACTAATGGTTTCTAACTTTAGAGTGGAAGGAGTTTTTTTTTTATAATTTCTTTTTTCTTTCATTATATTTATTTATTTTGTGCTTGAAAAAGGGGAGAAAATAAAATAAAGTCTTACATTTATAAAGATTATTAAAAATAAAAAAAATACTTGTGTTGCCGCATTATTTTAAATAATTTCAATTAACATAAAAAAAAAACAAAAAATTGTCACATATTTTTTAAACATTTTTTTTTTACGAATTTTCCAGTCAAGTGAAAATTAGTAGAGAGCTTAGAATAATCCACAAATTTCAATAGTTTTAAGTTGACTAACATGTAAGTATAGCTGAAAGGTAATTATGGAAGATAATATGTGGTGCTAACTGTATTTTATCGAAGTAATCGGTCTTTTTATTGAAAAATGGTAATGTAGTCAATTAAAATGTCAAAACAAAATGTAAAAATTGTAGTCAGAGTTAATGAGTAATTTTTGTTCAAGGACTACAAAACTACAAAAAAAAAAGGTAAGCATAAGAAAACATTCTACGTTTAAGCAATATTTTCATATTATCAATTATATTTAATCAGTAATTTTTTTTTCTTTATTTCAATAAAAAATATAAATATCCAAAATTAAAATTTATACAAAAAAAATTTTTATAAAAAGAAGTAATTATAACCCATATTGTTTTTAGTAGTAATGGGTGACATAATGACTACTACTGTGGGTGTAAGCGAGAGCAACGGTATTGAGTGGCATCACTGACACTGGAAACAGTGCGAGCCTAAAAGTCAATTCAATTTAAACTAAAATCATGGGCACAACTCACGCATCACAACATCCGATCCTCCATGAAGAAACGCAAATCGAAGAGGTGAGGTCGAAGTTTAATTACCTGGGCAGAATCGTGTCATCAGGAGGAGTCACCGATTGGGATATTGAAGCCTGCATCAGTAAAGCTCGTACTGCTTTCGGGATGCTTTCAAAAATATGGCAGGCAAGCGATATATCTCTTCGCACAAATATAAAAGTATTCAACGCAAGTGTAAAATCTGTAAAATCTTGTACGCTTGCGAAACATGGAAAGTTTCAGTAAACATCACCAGGAAACTCCAAGCGTACATCAATAGATGTCTCCGGCGCATCCTAAACATTCGTTGGCCACAAATTATGCCCAACAGAACGCTGTAGCAAAAAACGAAACAAACACAAAAAGACAGACGGAAATCCGACAGAGGAAATGGCGTTGGATCGGGCATAGTTTGAGGAAATCTGACAAAAACATCGCAAAACAATGTTTCGAATAGAATCCTCAGGGTACACGTCGCGTCGGAAAATCGAGAAAAATGTGGAGAACAACTGTCTAGCCGAAGCAAGTACCTAGCAAAGAACGTGGCCACATTTGAAGAGGTTAAGACCCGATGGAAACAATTTATTTCCGCCCTATGCCCACGGATGGGATTGCAGGACATTGATGATGATGATGAATTAGAAAAAGATTATTTACAAAAATAGCAAAAATTCAATTAGAGTTTGACATAAAAATAAATAATTTTATACAAATTTTGTGATAGTAATACAATTTTATTGTAAGTAAATATAATATAAATTTTTACGACCCTTAAGAGAAGAATTAAAATAAACTATAATAAAATTATTATAAAATTAATACAAAAACAAAAACAACTAAAGTAGGAGAAATTGATTCCAAATTCAGTTCAATGCGTATTTCCAGACGAGTCAACCCTCAACACAAGCTGAAACTTGACTCGTGTGGAAGTACGCATTGATACAAATTATCTAATAATTGGTAGATATAATAATATATCGTACGATTTCTCTTTTAAATATAATTTTTTTCATCATTGATATCATCAATTATTTTAGTGGAAGATTCATTATATGATTTTAAGCATTTATACAGACAATTTTTCTTTTGCTATTCTGTTTTAAAAAACGTTCAATAGAAATTCAATTTGTTTCTATAGTATAGCGATTATTAATGTCGTACATACGATTGAGAATGAAATTATGTTTGATTTTATTGTTTACTATTTTGAAAGCCATTAATAAAAATTCTTCTTTATAAATATTTTCAAAACTAAGATATCTTTGATAGTAGAGTTGCTCGGTTGGAAATCTTAGCAGAAAAGCGTGTATTGTTTTAATTGCATTTTTATTCAAGATGTCTAACTTGTTCAAATATATTAAAGAAATTTATAGGGGTTATATATACATTACGAACTTCAGGCAACACTTTGACGTGTCTAACTTATTTACATAAATAAATATTGTTATTTGACCAAATTGGTGATTAAATCAAATAGGACTGATCAGCTTTACTACAACAGGAATATTTACATTAATCTTATCGTGACCACGCCGCCGATTATTTATGTGAATATTTGGTAAGCATCCGCATGCGCATGGCAGCACACGCTGGGATTTTACTATATTATATTTCAAAATTCGAAATATTATATGTTTTGTGTTGGACCCGGACAACGTCGGATGATTTTGATAGTAATAATAAAAAATCAGCTCATTCAGGCAGTAAGTCACGTGATATTCGTTTGCAAAGTAAATTTTCAGATTGATTTCAAAATTAATTAGTTTTTTTTTTTTACTGAATAAGCAAAATTAAAAAAGGAACTTATATTCCAAACACCAACCACACTTTTTCCAAGATAGTAGATTAAAGGAGAACTTCAGGTTAAGCATAGACCAGATTTGCTTGGTGATGTTGCAGTCTGGTACTTGACGATCTAAAATTTGTAAATGACATATATAGATAAATAAATACAGACCGAGTAGTAATTTTATTATCTGATTGTACTAATCAGAAGATAACAAGTTCGGATTCCACTCAGTACATATCGTTATTACCAAAATATGGCTATGGGTAAACATTCCCAAAATATACATATAATGGAGCAATAGCTTATAATAGATATAAAACAGAAAACTAATATTGAAAAACCTCTAATTTCTCAGAATATTAGTAGTTTTGTACATTTAATTTTAGTTGATATACCAGATCGTGATAAATTCTCGAAAAACTTTACACATGCAATTTTATGTACAATGTATTTTTCATTATTAATGTGTAAAAAGGTAATTTAACTGCTTACGTTATTTAAAAATAATAACTTCCAAATAAAAATCCATCAACAAAAAAAATTATAAAATTCTATTTTCATGTGTTTAATTCAGATTTAATATTCTATAAAGCTAAAGAGCAACACCCAGATCCAATTTCGTCTCATAACCCATATCCAAAATTCTCTTTGACATAGCTATTATTTTTTTTAATTGTTTTTTATTTTTTTTTATACATAGCCAAAACACTAGGTGGGGACGGTTTATACCGATTGGTACGTTTGGCTAGAGTGGAAAAGTAAAATTAGAAAGGAGGATGGTTAAAGGGAAGAAGGACAATTACGAACGAAGGTTCGTTATACGTTAATGTTCGTCTTGAATTTATTTAAGTCATAAATATAGAATTTGTCATGTTTTGGGAACACATAAGATGGAATTTGGTTCCACATTCGGGATTATAAACGAATTTCCATAACTTGTCTTTTGCCATCTAGGGATTTCAATGGTGTAAGGATGAGCACAAGCTGCCCTTTGTGTTTCACGGGGGAAACGGTTAATTGGAGGTAATAAAGATTTAATTTCCACTGAGCATATGCTGACGCCTACGAGATATGTATAAAAAAGGGAGAGAGCTCCGACTATACGGCGAAGTTCAAGAGGAGCAAGATAATCTGTAACATTTGGGTCATTGATTAGACGAATAGCCCATTTTTTGACTTTATTCAAATATTTTAACGCTATATTAGAAGCGCCAGCCCTTATGTGAGAATTGTACTCCATTTTGGGTCGTATGAAAGCTTTATAGATTTTCAAGAGGTCACAGGGGGAGAAGTAAGCTTAGCAGCGGCTAAGAAAATCTAAACAGATGGCTGCGTGTTTTGCAACATCAAATATATGATCATTCCAGATCATTTTTCGATTAAGGTGCATACCTAATATACTTAAGCTTTCAAACCTTACTTACTTACTTAGGTGGCCAACAGACCATGTAGGTCCTGGGCCTGACTCATCAACATCCTCCATTTTTGCCGGTCACGGGCGGATTCTCTCCAGTTGAAGATTCGAAATTGCTTTAAATCCGCCGATATTTCGTCTCTCCAACGAAGGTTTGGTTTGCCCCGACGTCTTGTACCTTCGGGTCTGGAATCGAAGATTCTCTTGGCTGGAGCATTTTCGTCCATCCGCTCTAGGTGTCCGAGCCACTGTAGTCTCTTGACTTTAATTTTTGTGACTACGTCCACCTCATTGTACAGCTCATAGATTTCGGCATTATATCTTCTCCTCCAGACCCCATCGACGTTTTCAGGACCATATATCCGACGAAGAATTTTCTTCTCGAAGACACCAAGTGCATGCTCACTTGCCTTAGGCAGTGTCCATGATTCTGATCCATAAAGCAAAACCGGGAGTATGAGCGTTTTGTAGATTTGTACTTTGGTGTTTCGAGAGAGGAGCTTTGACCCGAGATGTTTTGACAAACCGAAGCAGCAACGGTTTGCAAGGGTTATTCTTCGCCGTACCTCCACATTGATGTCGTTTGTGGGATTAACACTGGTTCCAAGGTAGGTAAACTCCTGAACTACCTCGAAATTATATGTGCCGACAGTGATGTTTTGACCAATATGATGTTGAGAGGTCTTTTTATTTGTCGACAACATATATTTTGTCTTATCCTCATTTACTTTGAGACCCATTCGTTTCGCTTTTTCTTCAATCTGGGTAAAGGCCTCGACGACCGCCCGAACGAAGCTTTCAAACCGCTGAAGTTTATATCTTCCTGAAACAAAAGAGTAGGATCAAAAATGGAAATTTTTCGGGAGATTGTAGAGCTCTGAGTTTTAGAAGTGTTAAACTCCACTCTGTTTTTTAAGCCCCAATTAGCTATTGCGATCAAAAGGCTGAGGGAACTGGCCATGATGTCTCTTTTAGTTGACACAGCGATGGATGTAGCTTCAGATTTTTTATGAAAATCGCAAAAGAAGTTCTGTCGTCTGCAAAGCTGGGGATTGGATTGAAAGTGATTTGGAGCAAATCATTTAGAAATATGAGGAATAGGGTAGGTGAGAGAACTGATCCTTGGAGAACACCAGCGTTTATTTGGAATTTATCGGACTTAAATCCATCAACTAAGACTTGAATCGTACGATTCGAAAGTAAACTTTCAATCCATTTGAGAGAGGAGGGACCGAGGCCTACAGCTTGACATTTTGTTAATAATGCACTATGCCATACTCGAACGAAAGCTTTAGAAATATCCAGAGCCACAATATTTGCTTCACCCGAATTGTGTAAGCAGATATTTAGCTTCAAGTTAAGGTATGTCATTAAATCACCGGTGGACCGGTGGCATCTAAGTCCATATTGCCTATCGTGGACAATACCTTGGTTGTCTAGATATTTGGTCAGCTTTTTGTTTATTAAGACCTCCACCACTTTGGAGAGGATCGATATTATAGATCGATATTATAGATCCATATTAATTTATATTCCAGTTACTGAAAATCTTTTTAATACTTTTACTGCCTAAGTCATTGATCAAAGTACCAAATCTTAGACAAGTTAGTTACCCACGTTTTTTCTATTTTTTAAGTGCACATAGAAAAATACTAACACAAAATATTATTTTCTTCATTGGACTATAATTCCGGCAATGAAAGAGTTATTATTATTAAATCACTTAATTAAATATGCATTACATATTATATTCCTAAATTATAGTTCCATAAATAAAATTATAGATCTTAAAATATTTACAAAATGATTTGTATATGAAAATCTGGCAATCCTATACAATATCGTTAATGTTAAAAAAATTATATAAAATAATGCATATACTCGCATAATATTTATAAAGCATCTATATCATATTAATGTAAAATAATATTTTTAACATACAAAATATGTGTATTAGATACATTATATTTTCTCCATATACAAAATCATATAAATATATATATGTATGCAGAAGGATTTTGAACAAAATAATTTATTTTTTGATACCTCAGCTATTTTCTGCTATAAGACTAAATTTTCCTTACGACATAAAACACAAAAAAAAAAAATACATAAATAAATTTAAAAAAAAAGAACAAAAAGCAAAAGGAAAATTTCTTAGTTTTCCCAAAAGACAAATTTTACCTTTAAATAGGGATACTCTACTATGTAGACATATCTACAAATACAATTACATAATATTATATTATGCATACATACATTATCATTTTTCCTTAAACATAGTGCGCCTTCATTAACTTTATTAACCCAATTTAAATATATAACATTATAGTTGTTAACATAATCTAAAATTGCTCTAAGAATCAAAATGTATATATTCCTTCTATGTTAGTATATAAAAAGTTATTTGTAGAGCATTAAATATAATGTACATAAATTTACTTGAATACAAAATGCATTATAACACACATTTACATATACATTAATAATATAAAAACAATAGTTAATCTAGTTACTTAAAATTTTTCTCTAACAGTGTTTAAAATTTTTATTGGTGCTGTTTTGCCTTCAACATCTAAATAATTTTCAAAATAAAATTATTCAAAAGTTTTTCGGAGGAATTTTACATTATGTACATACGAAATTGGAAGAGTTAAAGCTCAATTAAAATAGATTTTAAGCAAACAAAGATTCATTGCAGTTCAAATGAAAAAAATTATACATTTTCAGTATTCAGGTCACTCTCCTGTAACCTCATTTGTGGGGAATAGGGTGGAGATCAAGTCTTTTCATCGTATACTACCTGCGACTAACCTATGCAGTTATGGCAATGATCTTTGTTAGGTACTTGCATTAGGTTGGGTACGTGTAAACAAATAGTAGTTAATTATTTACCTATGTTTTAGATATTAATATTCATAGTTCATATTACATAATAGGTGTTTAGTTATACATAAAGCTCATTTATATTGTGGTAAAATATCTAGAAATTCACGTAGATTGGCATAACAGTAGTTGTCTGACATGGAGAAAACAAAAACTAACGAATACTTGAAACTGGTCTTGAAACACAAAGTTCTCAAGCCTTCTTCCTTCCACTTACTCTATTCAAGGCGTACAGTTCTCTAGTTATATAATTAAACCAGTATATAATCTACTACATTCATATAACATGGTCTATCTTCTTAAACTTCACTATCGAATTTCGAAAAACCTTAAAACATATGCAATCAAAATTTCCACTTAACATTTGCACCGTACTCGATTGCTAGCTGCTGTTTTCACTTGTTCCCACGTTAGTTTGTTTTTTCTAGTTCTATTTTTATGGTCCTTTGCCAGGTTTGCTTTGGACGACCCGGTTTTCTTGTACTTTGTGGGTTCCATTCTAAGCTCATTCAATGATTAGCTGAATTGTTTCGATATGGGTTCTTCGCCCGGCTACTATCAAGAGGTTCTTGTTGCTTATTATATTTGGCCAGAATATTCGGCATATTATCCTTAAACATTTATTAATGAAGACTTGCAGCTTCTGGTTGAGGATTTTTAATGTAACCAATATTGATTTTACACAACACCGGAATATTACCGGAATAAGTTAAGTTGGATATTTGTTCGTCCATATCGGTTGCAATCTTCCAAATCCTGCTCTTGCTTTCTTTAATCTGTTTTCTACGCCTTCTTTAACCCCACCACTAGTTGCTACGATATTGTGCAAGTTATAGAAGTTGTTCACAAATTATATTTGTTCTACTTTCAACCTTAGATTCTCTGTGCTGGTGTTATTTATTCTGATAGCTTTAATTTAATCGGTTGCTCTCCAGGTTGCTTTCTAGTCCGACGTGTTTGGTAAGTTGCTTCAGGTATTCTAATTTATACTGTCAGATTTATGCTTAGAGCAAGCACATCAGACGTCTATTACTAGACGAAGGCTTGCTTTATTTAATTGTGCAATAACTCATCATCCAGTAGGGTTAGTAAATCACCGCCACCTTTGATTAAAATATTTAAAAATAAACTAAACCAGGTACATACTGTTAGTAGAAGGGTAAAAAGTCATAAATTAATACCTATGTTAATAGCTATACATTTAATAAAAAATACTTAAAAAAGTTAGGCCGAAAGTATCAAAGCTAAAAAGAACAACAGTTGTTAGTTAGTCTCAGTTGAACGTACATTAAGACGTAATCGTTTTTTAATAGTTAAAACACTTAGTTGACGATCAAAAGAACTAGAGTTAGAATTTACTTCACGGAGAATTCTAGTGATTGGCTCGAATCTACCATATTCAGTAGGGTGGAAGGGAATGTGGAACAACTCAACGGTTCTGAGATTATTCCGATTGGATCTTGCAACCAAATAATTTGAAATTTCAGGGGCTAGCGTTACACCCGAAAGGATCTGGTGAATAAAAGAGATATCTGCAATTATTCGACGATCAGACAACGACGGTGGTATTAAGGTGGAAGCTGCAATGGATCATTCCACGAAAAGTTACTCAAAGCGAAACGTAAAAACTTTCGTTGAACCGATTCAATCCGGTTAATGTCAGTCAAGTAATGTGGAGACCACACTTGACTGGCATATTCAAGGGTAGGCCTTACATATGTAACATAAAGATGTTTCGTGAGGTAGGGATCAGAAAATTCTTTACACCAACGTTTAATGAAACCTAAAGAAGAATTTGCTTTGCTCACTATCTTATCATAATGTAGCTTAAAGCTCAGTTTAGGGTCAAGGGTTAACCCGAGGTCTATAATAGAATTCGCACTTGAAAGCTGACAGACATTTAGTTGGTAGCTGAACCAAATTTTCCGAATGGAATTTTTCCTAGAAAAGGTAATGACTTGGCATTTAGAAGTGTTCAATTCAAGTCCATTTTTTGAACACCAAGAAGCGAAATTGTTAAAATCGTTTTGTAACTTTAAGCAATCCGATGAGGAAGATATAGGAGTAACAAGCTTTGAGTCATCAGCAAAACTAAGAAGTTTAGAAAAAGTTATCACTTTAAGAGCATCAATTGTTGAAACTATGAAACTAAGGGGTCCTATATGTAGTCACCTTGAGGAACACCAGAAGATGCTGAGTATTGGTCAAAAATCGCAGTTCTAAATAAAACTGAGTATTCCCGAGAAGAGAGGTAAGACTCAACCCAGTTAAGGCTATGTGGTGAAAAACCTATAATTTTGTGCTTGAGTAATATGATACTATGAGGAATTTTGTCAAATGCTTTACTTATGTCAGTAAAAATGGTGTCAATTTGGGAACCATTCTCCATTGAGGTCATTGCCTGGGAGACAAAGTCAACCATATTGGTAGTTGTTGACCTACCTCTTTGGAAACCGTGTTGCTCAACACAAATAAAACGTTTACAATAATCATATAAGAAATCATATATCATACGCTCAAAAAGTTTAGGAATACACGAGAGCTTGGCGATGGGCCTATAATTGGTGCATTCATTTCTGGAGTCTTTTTTATGAACTGGAATAATGAAAGACTTTTTCCATAAACAGGGGAAAATGCCCGATTGAAGGGATAAATTAAACAGAAAAGAAATGGGATGATCAGTTAATCATGCATTCCTTAAGAAGGATGGGAGGAATACCGTCTGGGCCGGAAGAAAAATCGTCTTTTAATAATGAAATATGTTTCAACAATAGTTCTGCAGTTATAAGAATGTTTTTGATTTCAAAGGTAATAACTTGATTACTCTGAGAGAAGTCATTCAGATTGCTAAAATAGGTTTCATCAGGAGTGAAGTCATTTCTTGAAAAAGTAGAGGAAAAAAGGATGCAAAAAGATTCGCAATAGTAGTCGGATCATTAGAAGATCTTCCCAAATAATTTAAAGTTGCATGTCACTGAATTTGTGCGAGAGAAGACAGATATCATCTGCGTAGTCGAGGTCTTCATGTTATTCTGATGTGAGACTCCAAGTTATTCCTCTCTTTTTTGAGCAAACAGTTTCTAGTATATTATCTAAGAGTTGTCAAAAGGAGTGGTCAGAGCGGACATGAAGGAAGAACTTTTTTGTCCCTGGTGCATTATTGAGAGTTCAGTTTCTTCACATAATGCTTGGATTAAACGAACTATTTTTTATGGTGTACCTTTGTCATGAACTTCTTGTATTACAGTGTATAAAAAAATTTCTGTGAACATCAAATAGGGAACATGGAGGAATTACCATAAAGAACACTAACAATTTTGTTAATTTATTCTTTTTTTTTTTTAAATATTCAACAAATTTTATTCAAATTGTAAGTAAGACTTAGTATTTTAGAATCTGTACAAGCTTAGTTTAAAAAGTTAAATCAATTCAATAAAAAATAATTATATTAATGATAATAATAATATTAGTAGATAGCAAAGAGCAAGTGAGAGCTGAGTAAAGTTAAGTTAAATCCATCGTTAATCGATCTGTTCAACAATGGGTTTGGAAATATCCTTTTTCAGTGTACATAAATTGAATGTGCTAAACTGAACTGAGTTCCGGATAAAAGCTGCGAATGGGTTCCAAAGTTTTATTCTATGAGTAAAAAAAAGATGTCTATTAAATAGAAATTTCGACCGGTATATTATTAAAAAGCAAATTATCGTTAACCTATATTATTGTAATACAGAGCAAGTAAATTTGATTAACTAAGCATCAAACACTCAAATAGTTAGTAAAAAAAATCTGGAATAAAACAACCCAACAATACAAATACGGTGAAATGTTGTAAAAACTGTGAACTGAAAAAATATACCTTATCACAGAATTGAAAGCCATGTTGATTTTTCGATATAGTTGTACAAACTGGCCAGTTCCAATGATCAAAGCCCACTATCAATATGTTTCTTACAACTAAAGTAATATGACTAAAGTAATAAATGCCAAGTAAAAGGCTTGTTAAGTACAACTCAAAATTTTTTGATCTGTTCAACAAAAGCAATAACTTGATTATTGATAGTAGGCGACAAATAATCAAAGCTTAAGCTAATACGATTGACAATCATGCATTTATATTTAAGAGGATTGAGATATAATTTATATGATTATTAACCAATTTTGAATGAATATTTTCTAGGTCCATGTTAATACGGTAAATGTCATTTTTAATCATTGCCGAAGGTCTGGATATCCTATATTTGTGCTGCATCTGCATATGTTACAACAACTAATAATTTTTTTTTTTTATGTTCGCAACAGCAACTTAGGTAGAAAATCACCTTTTCGTGCTTAGTTAAGTACGGTGCTGCAATAACAATATCTACAATATTTTGAGCATTTATTTATCAAATTACTGGCTTATCAACGATGTAAAAATTGAAAATTTGAAAAGTTGAAAAGCGTTGTTTGCTTGTTAGACATTTATCCATAGAGTTTGAGTAGGAAAATTTACATTAAGCAAAGATTGTTATATATATTTCTAGCATTACAAACTGAGGCAATTATTATGTTAAGCAAAGTGTATTATTTAATACTTATTGCAATTATTATAACAAAATTATACTTAAACATACTTATAAAAATCGCTTAAATGTGAATATAACTACAATTTCAATGATAATTTTTTTTGTTTTTTGTTTTATTCCTTATTAAAATATACAGAAATATTTCCTTTAACTACAGAAAATATTTCACTTGGATCATACTCTCTACGGATTTTTATAAATTTGCCTGTGTAGTCTAACTTAATATGAATTTGTTAAGGTTAAGGATGATAACATCTACCTTTCGCTATTATTAAGAAAATCTGAGCTTCAGTATATTGGGGTTGGAATTTTGAGGTCGGTTTTAGATCGTATTTGCCAAAGATAAAACATTTTTATTTCATATTATTTTAAAGGTTTGCCATCTACATTTTCCTGTCGTCAAGAAAAATTGCGTTTGCAATAAATTGCCAGGAAAAAAAAATATTTTTTAAACAAAAAATTATACAAAAAATCATACCCGTTAAAAAAAGATAAAAGAGTTCCGATTTTTCGGAAAATATTGATATTGGCAGTAAGTCATAACCAATCTAACTTTTATTATACAAAATTTGGAATTTTTTGCAAGTCTTATTTTGTTTAAAGTGCCATTTAAGCCACACGATTTTCTTTTCACATACGCTGGACAGGACAAAATTTTGGCATGTAAAGCATGTAAAGTAAATTATAAAATGAAAAAAGAGAAAAAGGCGTAATTAATTACTTGACACCTAATAATGAAGAAATTTAAGATAGAATCAATTTTTAATATAACAATCAACACTGAACATCACTGAATAAGACATTTGAATTTATGTCTCAATGCAAACGAGGACAAAATTTTCAATCATGCAAAATTCTACTGACGAAAAAATCCTCGCTAAATTAAAAAAAAAAAACAATATAACATTTTTAAATTTATAATAGCTACCATTAATTTTTAAATACATAATTATTGAATTTGTCATTCAAAAGTTCTACATTTAAATATTTAAAAGTAAAATTTGACTATATAAAAAGGATATAAAATTTATATGATAGCTTTTTTAAAATAATGCGCTCAAAGAAGACATTTTATACAGTAAATACCTTGTTTAACGTTACCACATTTAATGTAATTTTCACTATTGATAAAATAGTAATTTCTAAACCTTTATTATTTTTTGAGAATATCCCAGTATAGTCTACAAAAATCATGCAATCTCAAAATGCAAAACTGTTCTGAATGAAATTATAAATCTGTTTAAAAATACAATAAGAGAAGTCAAATCGAAAAATTAAAAGGAAGTGGATAAATTTTCATATTATAAAAGCCACACATACCTCAACAATTAAAAATTCCACGAATTTCAAGTATCATAAGAATACATTTTAGTTACCTGAATAATTAAAAATCAAATATCTAAGAAAAACTAAATATCACATAAAAAAAATTTTTTTTTTTTTTCTCCGTACTCATCTTGGGAGCATAGGTATTCCACTTGAAATTTCCATCGTACTCGATTTCTAGCTGCTACTTTCACTTGTATTTCCGAGGCAATGTCTAATTTCATTTTTGATCTGTTTTGTACTGTGTAAGTAGGGGATTGGCCTACTGTATAAGACCACTTTGATAACTTTATCTGCGCCTACGTGGTAAGACGATGCCATATTTTTCTGCAAGTTGTAGCTGCGATTTTATCCATCTTTGACGTTAAGATGCCTGACGTTACTATGTTTACTGGGTACGTCATGTCACATACTTTTGTCAGTTGTTGAAAATTGTGTAATTGTTATTAGTGTTTGTCCAATATTATTATTATGTTATTTGGTTATTGTGTTGTATGATATATATGAGTATTTATATAGATATTGATATAGGTAATATTTTTTAGTTATATAAAGTATTAATTATATTAATTATTTTTATCGATTATTAATTTAATATATAATATTTTTGTTTTTTTTTTTTAGCTATATTTTATACCCCCCACGGAAATCGAACTCGTGACTACCACATCGTAATTCAAACACATTTTTGTGCTCTAACCGATTAGGCCACGGAAGGGATATTAAATTTAGAAGTTGAAAAAAAAAATGCATTTATGCTACTGAGTCTATTTGCAGTCTATTTTACTCCAAAGTTTAATGCTACAAAATTAAATGACTTTAATTTTAATTTTTAATAAAATAAGGTATATTATCACTTCTTATTAAGTTTATATAATATTTATATAATATTATATAGTTTAATACAGCGCGTCTATACTGGAGAACTAAACATTAAGTCCATATTGGAGAAATGGGATATCCAGTTGTTCATGTACAATTAAACAAAATGGTCCTCTAGAAAACTCCTCTCTAGAACTATTTGGATATATCAGCAAACCATGAATATTAATATTTATTGAAATTTCTAATGAGTCGATCATTTGGGATTTTTCATACTCATCATCATCACTATCTTCATCTCTACATTGAAATAATCCTGCTGGAAAGGTACACTGTAATTATTTCATTAATTATTTTTTCTGTTAATTTAAATAAAAACATAAATTAGCTCCGTTGAACTATAAACAAAGTGAGATTCTTCGATATCTACATTTGAGTGATTTTGAATAGAAATACTGCGCTGCTGGGTTCTAAGAAAGCTTTACATTTGATGTGAAGCATCAAAAGATAAAACTGTATCCTTAGATGAAGCTATCGTTGATTACTCATTATATTTTACTTCTGGACTTTTAATATACCCAGTTGCTTTCAATTCAAAATATGTTTTTTCATTTTTTTTACGGAAGCCATTATACTTTTTTACCTTTCTCCAATTAAATTTTTTCATTTTAATAAAAAAAAAAATCACTCATAATGATCACATTTGAAGTGTTCTACTTTTTTAACATTTCTCATAAAAGAATTTTTATAAGTATTAGTATACTTAAGCCCTAGTAACGTTCTTCTTACAACTATTCAATTCTATAAGAGTTGATGAACTCTCAAATCAAGTCTATTTAGAGACTCTTACTATAACAGTACGACTCTATGAGTGTTAATATATAATAAGAAGGCTGTATGAACTAATTTAATTCGTATAACAAGATTTAAATTATGAAAATTTCACGTGTATTGCGAGAGTCCTATGAGACGTTAGCTCTTGGAAAAAGTTACTTGGGGAGCGTGTTATATTCAATTAAATCATTATAGGAAAAAGTTGGGAGTGCAGTAGGTACAGCGCCTACCTTTAGGCCTTTTGAGCTTATGTCTTTATACCAAAAGGTTCCAGGTTCGATTTCCGATAAAACTAAAAATGCTTTATGGAGTTTTTTGAATTGGTTCAGGACCGCTTGTATTGGGGATAAAATAAATTACAAAAATAATTGAAAGTATAATCTGATAACAATTTAAATAAAATGAAACTACACTATTTAAGGAGGCTTACTTCTGACAATAGCAGTAGTTTTCCACATTTGATGAGTTGATAAGCCAGTTATTTGATAAATAAATACTCGAAAAACATTGAAGGTATTATAAGGTTGCAGTACCGCAAAAAATTTATCATAAATTTAATTAGCATAGAGTATACTGCTTTATTTTTTACTCAAATCATAACTTGTTTTTGCTATAATAAATCATCTAAATTGTTAATTTTAGTTTCCCAGTTATAGTTCTTTACAAATCTTACTGATAATTATGAATTAAATTATTATTTAATTAAATCTGTAAAACTTCAATTGAACTAACAAGTAAAATCATTAAAATTTTAGATTTTAAAGTGTTGTCAAAAAAATAATTGAAATTATGTCAAGTATTTGTTAAAATGTTCTATATTGTATTTTTGACCAATCCCATAATTCTGCAAAAGATTCGATCCACATTTAACGCTAAAAAAATTTAAACAAGTTATTCATGTTCAGCGAGGTATTACTGTTAATATAGTCACAAAACATAAAAGTAAACTTAACATCATTCCGATGCAAAGAAATGCATAAAAATATCTTAACATACATTTTCACTTATATATAAACGAAGAGCTTTAAGAAAGCTAATAATGATAATGTTTTGAAGTAATGCAAAATTTTCTTGTCAAAACTTCTTAATATCTTGACATTTGTATACATCTCAACAAATAATCTATATTTTTGTATATATTTTTGTAATTTGTGTATTCAATTAAGGTATATAAATAATTATGTGTATTTTACTCTTATAAAAAGATAAAAAAGTGTTGTTTCATAATTTATTTTTGCAAAAAAAAAAAAAAAGGAAACATAAATAAATAAATAAAATGTTCTTAAAATTTTGTAACGATATTTTAAAAAAAAAAATTATTTTAATATGTGCAATAAATTGTATATAATGTTCATTCTACATAAATTTTGAAAAATTTTGTTATTTTTAAAAGTAGTTCTAGTAAAATTAATTATTAATAATGTTTTATACAAAAATGTTAATGTAAAAATTTGGAAAATTAATTTTGAAATAATATTTTTAAGATAAAATATCCAATATTTTGCCAAATTGTGTTTATTTCAGTAAATTACAACAATGCAATTATAAATTTCATCTTAACTTCAATTAAAAATCTTAGAAAATTATTTTTATTGTTCTTGGAGAATAAGAGGATTCGACGTAGTTCGAAACCTTTCTTTTTCCGAACAAAAAAATTGTTGAACTTTACTACAATAAATGTATAGGCAATTAAATGGTAACAACAACTGTAGTGAATATCCACATAGAGTATATTTCCTTCCTTTTTAAGTAAATAATACTGATATAATGGGTTGGATCATATTTTTATCTTCTCGGAAGATTGTAGTGAAAATTTCCAATATTGAATCTTATTCATTTGTGTCCACTCTGGTTTTCAGCAAGGCATTCATATGAATATGTACCTGAATGAAGTAAATTCTAAAATTTTGTACCCGATTTTATTTTTTATCGATAATTCCAAAATATTTTTAATTATTAAGTTACTGTCTTAGATTACAAAACGACTTTCATAATTTTCATGAGTGGTGTGGTGTATAACACATGAATTTAATTTTAATATTCAAAAATATAAATTTGATGAAATTTTTTTTAAAGGAGCAGCAGCTTTATTAAATTGAATTACTTAATTAATAATTCTGTAATAGAATGTGTAGATCTAAATTAAATAAATTGATTCTATCTAGGACTCGCAATATCGGTAATACAGAAACCGAAAACCCTCTAAAATTCAATACCGAAATACCGGTATTGTATCATTAAAATACTGGTATTTCGATATTGAAAAGAAAAAATAATATTATTAATTTTCAATATATTTTAAACACTTTTTTTCTTTGGAATTCGGTGTATAAATATAGTTCCATCCAATGAATTAAATAATTAATTTACTAACCCATATAATATAGCAGTTTGTTATTGTATTATATGTACATATATTTTTTTGTATTCTACTTTTCTTTTAATTGTATTTTAAAAATATTTTAATTAGATAACAATTTTTTGTTTCTAAATTTAATTTTTAATTTTATCTTAAATCAAAAATGTTGGTAAAAAGTTATAAAAAGCCTTGCTTTATTTATAAATAAATAAATAGAAAAATTTGGATCGCCATTTTATACTGGATTTTTTTATTTGAACAGCGGAAACTTAGATTAAAGGAACCAAACTCAAGTTGATTTACTTTATTGTTATAAAAGTTAATGAAATGCAGGAGTATCCAAAGCAAATCAATTCAACGGACAGACATTGATTTGATGATAACCTATATCAATTTTGAATTGATTTGATGATAACCTATATCAATTACAAATTTGTGTAAAAAACATACAATCTATTATCAAATATTTAAAATATATTCAATTTCAGTCATATTTTAACAAAAATTCTAAAACAAAATAACAAAGTAACTTTAACAAATTCTCGTTTAGACTATAAAAATTCAACGAGAAATTTCGTTTAATTATTAAAAATAATTAATACTCAGGATGCACATCTAGTATTTGTATCTGTATCTGTATCTTTTAATAGTTCTATATTGATATCCATCATCACCTAAAACATGAGCTGGTTCTGGTTCAGCTTGTTCGCCTGCAGAAAGGGGTGCTTGGGGAACTGGTGCTGGTGGAAGTGGTGCTGCAGGCAGTGGTGATGGTAAAAGTGGAGCTGATTGTGCTGGTGGTAAATATTGTGGACCTGGAGCAGTAGCGGGTGCAACAGCTTGTGGAGCTACTTGTTCATATCCTGATGATGACCCGGATTCCGGAGCTGAGTGAGAAATTGGTGCAACTTCAGGGGCTAATGCTGGAGCTAGTGCTGGTAGTAATGCTGGTGCTGGTAGTGGTGCTGGTGCTGGTAGTGGTGCTGGTGCTGGTAGTGGTGGTGGTGCTGATAGTGGTGCTAGTGCTGGTGCTGATGCTGGTCCTGTTCCTGTTGATGGTGCTGATGCTGGAGCTGGTGGTAAATATTGAGGACCAGGAGCTGGAGCTGATGCTACTGCTGCTGGCACAACTTCTGCATGTGCTGGAGCTGGTGGTGGAAGAGCAATTGGGGCAGGAGCAGGAGCTGCAACTGGAGGAGGTAAATATTGTGGTGCTGGAGCTGCAACTGGAGCAACTTCTTCATGCACAATTGGTGCTGGTGCTGGCGCTGGTGCTGATATTGGTTCAGCCGCTGAAGCTGGTGGTAAATATTCTGGTGCGGGAGCTGGAGCAGGTGCTGCTGCAACTTCTCCGTGTTCATGTACTGGTTCTGGAGCTGGCACAGGTGCTGGAGGCAAGTATGAAGATTGTGGAACTGGAGCAGGAGCTGGTATTGAGACTGGAAGAGGCTCTGGAATTGGAACTGGTGCAGGTTGAGATGGTACAACTTGCGGCAAAATTTGTTCTGATAATGGAATTGGTGCTGCTGGTGGTAAATAAGATGGAGCTGGCGCTGGAGCTGGTGTTATAGCTTCTGGTTCTTCATGATGATGATGTTCATGATGATGATGCTCATGATGATGATCATGGTGATCATGATGATGATCGTGTCCTGATTGTGGTTGGTCATAATGATATCCTGCTTCACTTAAATGAGAAACGTCAGCACAAACTGATGCAATAACCACTAAAGCAAATAATATAACTGATTTCTGTAATAAAAACATTATTTTAATCATTTAAATTTTATTTTTGGTTTTCTATTTAACTTTACCATTTTTAAAATATATTTATATTTTATTTTCTTTCTATTAATTCTTATGAACTACACTGATAAACTGATACAAGCTTTGAACTTTGCATCGATATTTATACTAAACAAAATAACTAATGAGTTGGATATACAAAATAATAACGACCTTTAACTTAATTTAAGTTTTTTTTTTTTTTGAATATTTAATGCAGAATTAAGTTCAAAACCTAAAATTTATCCAAAAAATCAAATCAACTAAACAAAAAAATTATAAACAAAATTTTTGAATTTCTTCAATAAAAATTAATTAAGTAAATAATAATATAATATATACATTAAGCGCCCTATTTTGCTATTGCTGATTATATCTCTCTGATGCACGTTTTCCAAATAATTAATTAAAACACAACAACAAAAAAAACTTAAACGAATTTCGAATATTTTTTTTTTTGACATTTAATTAGGCATTTTTTTTCTTTCACATATTAATAAATACTCAGATTACTGCAGATTAATATGTCTATAAGAGATGTTGATTAATTTTGTAAATATTTTGGTATTCGCAAATTGACGAATTATGCCAAATTATGGTTAAATTATTAATTGATAATAATATTTTGTACATAATACTGATTTAGATATAGATTTGGATATATTTTTTTATGTTATAAACTTGACCAACTTCTATCTGTGAATTAATTTAAATTGGGTGTATCTTTTTTTGTCCGTCCAGATAATTATTATTAAAAAAAAATAAAAAAAAACAATAATAAAGATATAAACATTGATATAATAATGGTTATTCATGATTAAGTGTAAATGACCCTTATATTGTATTATTTTTAAAATTAAATGTTATGGATACTATACAGCTATGCAATAGGAATAACAGATATCCAACACTATAGTTGCAATACTCATTGAATCGGTATTGATATTATTTAAATTTCAAAATATTTTATAATCGGCATATGAAATAACTTGTTTGTTTTGTCTAGTTCCATTTCCTACATCAAATTATTGCTCGTCCCTCTAAGCTTGAAAGAACAACTAGAAAAAATACAACTCTATATGCATAAGCCTAGATGTTATTCACAAATAAGGCAGTATCAAATTTTGCCAAGAGCCATAAGAATATTAGCGGTGCCAAAAGAGTATTTTCTGCTCTAGAATAGCCAAAATGGGATCAACACCATAATTCTTTGTATGATCTTCAATTAGAGTTTTGCCATTCATATTATAAATTTTCTTTTAAAATTTTAACTATTGGTAGAAAGGCATCTCTATTTTTAAATAACATTATCTTTATATCAATTTGTACTTCCAACTAATTTTAAGGATATATTTCATAGAATATAGCTGTAGACTATATATGAAACATTTTTAAAATAAAGATCAAAAACTCTAAGCACATATTTTAAGTTCCCTAATTTTAAATCAGTCTTCTAATCGTGGTGTAATAACTGAAATCGATTAAAATATTTAATATAATAAAATTAGTGAAAAATACCTAGAGTTCTTAATCTTTATTTTTAGGATAATAAACAAATTAGAACTCACGAATTTCGTTGGTGTGATTCAGTCGGAAAACTTTTTCCAACCCTTCCGAAAAGTTCATCAGTTAAATCATAATCCATTTCCATACCAGGTAAGCAAAATTTAAAAACTTTTTATTTTTCATCAAAATGAATTTATAGTTATTATGACATTTTTGAACTGAATGCAATGTATATAAACGTAAATTTACATTTTAAAATTGCATCTTTTATAATTTAAAATTTGTCAAACAAAATTTTTTGTTGTTGCAGAAATTGTTATAGTTTTTCAAAGAAAAAAATAAACAAAAAATATCTTTTTAGTTATTCCAAAAATTAAATTCAAAAATATTACAGATTTTCTAATTTGAATATCTGCCACACAAAATCTCTGACCATTAGTGCTGTTAGAAAAGTTTAATTATGCCTGTCAGCTGATTTAAAATTTAAATTTAAATTTTTATGATTTATGATTAGTGCAAAGAATACATAAATGGTATTGTTGTTGTTGTTGCATTTTAACTAAAAAATTATTTATTAGTAGAGTGAGAGAAAGAGAGATAGATCTTTGTAAAAATATAAATAAAATAAATTCATCGTAGGTCATCCAATTGAATTTAAATTTAAGCAATTTGGGAACTTCAATTTTATTATTGTTGAAAATGTGGGTATTATGAAACCATTCATAAATCCAAAAAAAATCCATAAATTATTTTGTTTTTGTTTTCTTATTTTGTAAAAGAAAAATGAAGTATTATCTTCTATTAACTTAAATTAATCGTTCTATCTATTATGGTATATGTAGCTACTTTTTCAATATATGCTATCTATTTATTATTCAATTTTTCAGAAGTACATTAATGTAAGATTTACAATATTATACAGACGACAGTGTAGGTGTGTTGATAAAATAAAAAAAAATATTTATGATGAGAAATTTCATTCAATGCATCAATACATAATTTGAATTTTTAATTATGATTTTGAAATTGAGCTATTAGTTCTATTCAAATAACTATTAACAATTAGTCGAAAAAAAGACTAATTTTAATAAGCATAGCAATTTTATAATAATAATAATTCTTTATTTCATTAACAACTTAAGCTAACTTACATATTAAATTTACAAAATTATATAACAAATTAATTCAGATTTCTTAGCCTAGTATCCTAATGAAATAGCTAGGTTCAATCTGTTATCCAAACGATAAAAGGCGATTAAACCAATAAATAAAAAAACAAATCAATTTATATATTATATATATTATATTATTAATTTATACGCAATGTCAAGCTAGGAAGTTCCATGTGCACTTAGAAGGCAGTCGAAATTCAAAATATTTTAAGATTTAAAAGTACACTAGTTTCATTTATTCATTTATTTGCAATATACATTGAGACGACAAGTCTCTATAAGATGTACAAATTATACACAATAATAATTGAGTCAAAATGACAATAAAAACATGGTTTTAAAATTATTAAACAAAGGGTATAAACTAAACTAAATAAAACAATTTCTAATAATTATAAAATTAAAAATATTAAAACTAATATTAAAATTAAAGGTAAAAAATAAATAATACAAATAGCGTAAAATTAAATAATACATAAATTCAATACACAATCAGTAGGTAGAGCACCTGCATTTCAACCGAAATTGTATAAATAAAATTGAAATATTAAATAAAAATTATATTTTTATTAAGACGACGTATTATGAGTGTGTGTTGTTTAAGAAATCTATAGAATATAAAAAAAAAACAATTGCTGAAACATGAAAAATTTCAAAGTAAATTACATAGTACACTTTGTGGTTAATTTCATCAATAATATAACGGTAATTTTTTATTGTTACAGAACAGTAGATAAAACATTGAAATATAAAAAAAAAAATATATTTTAAATAAAGACGTGAAACACAACTACACAAAACAGAAATCTAAATTCCTAATGCATCAATCAATTACTTTCAAAAATAATTCACGAAAAAATTTTTCTTCGTGACTCTCATTTTCAGTTCAATACAACAAGATTTTTAAGTTCTCATAAGTAATATTTTTTTTTCCTATTATTCTTTAATTAATACACACACACATTCAGACATATATTCACACAAAGATCATTATCATGGACTAAATCGAATCTAATCGATTCGGAATTCTTTTAAATTTTTTTCGTTTGGAAAAGGGGGATTTTTCAAGTGAATTTCTATTAATTTAGAAAACAGAAAAACACAAAGAAATAGAATCAATCATGCTAAATATATTAAATAATTTGATGAGTTTGAAAATTTTTTTGGAATTAAAAGATAATTTTGAAAATAAATTTATTCTTCGTATCAATTCTAAAATCTTAATTTAATAAAATATTAAAGATATGCGATGACATAATAATAATAAACCACTTAAAATGGATACTTGAAAGCATTTTTGATAGCAAAAAATATAATATCGTTCTGATACTGATTGAAGTTTTTTAGACCACCTTAAGGGAAATTCTAAAGCAATATTGTATTTGAATAATCGATTAATTCAATATAAAAAATTTTAAACTCTACTATCAAATATTTAAAAAAAAAAAAGGATTGTGTAGTATGTACAAATTTGAATAAAAACTCTAAAAAACATGATAATTACAATAAACACATAATACGATTATAGATTAAATATCAATAAATTATTTTTTAACATCTATAAATACGTAGGTTTCCTCCTGTTCGAATTATGAGAATATAAAAAAATATGTTTTCGTGCATTAAAAAAACTCAAAACAGAATAATAAAGGTTATGTCTGGGTGATAGTTAGCCTGTTATTCATATAATCATTATAATATTTAATCTGTTACTTGAAAAAATAAGGGTACAAATATTTAAATTATTTCACAACCGATTTTCATCATTATTCTTTTAAATGATAGATATTGAAACGGAGACGTTGCGAAATTAAATATTTTTTTCAAATTCAAAATTTCACCTCATGCATAAGTCATTTTAAATACAAAAAATTTAATTTATCAAAGTTGCTGCAACTCACCCATCTCCAGAACTACATTTTTTTTTTTTAAATAAATTATTACGTTTACGGTTCTTGTCTGTGTTAAATCAATTAAAAAAATATATTACCAAGAATCAATTTTTTTTAGCTTGTTATTTAGTATGAAATACTATTAGTACATTTAATTACATTAAATTTCAATAAATTCAAAATAAAAAATAAATTCAATATAAATGTAATTCATTATATTTCTATAAAGTTTTTAAATTTAAAACATTTGATTCGCATATACAAATTATTAATTAAATATAAAAATAAAAATAGATTACGTTTTTCAATATTAAATTACACATTTTTAACATTTATTCCAATTTCTTCATTTTTAATATTATTTGGTAGATTGTTAAACATTTTTAAGCCATTATAAATTATTGTTTTTTTTTTTCATTTTCATTTCTGAAGAAATTTAGTGTAAAATTCAAAATATTTTTAAGATGGTGGTGATAAACATCCTGTACCAGTGTTAAATTTCATCTTAAAGACAAATACATTTAATTTCATAATTTAATTCACATCCAACCATTTAAGGGAGTTTAACATTCCATCAACTGAGCTATCTATATTATATTTAACGATATTTTAAAATCTGTCGTTATTTGTAAACGCAGTAATCGTAGAAAAATTCAAAATGCTGTTTAATGATGTTGTTATATATAAATATTTATTGCACTCTTCGTTGAAATTTTATCACTATTTTTTTACGTTAACGTATAATATTCAATTTTACTTTTGAAATTAAGTTTGTTATTAATTATGACTCCTAAAGTCCTAAGTATTTAATCTCATCTACATTACACCAATTTTCACATTATTATTCATGACACTAAACATTCACCATTATTACACATAGCTTTTGTTTTCGCTATATTCAAACAAAGTTTATTCAATATCACACAATTGTTCAGTAGATTCAAGTCTTTATTTATTTTATCACAAATAGCATCATCAATAGCATTACTTATAAAAAGTAACACAAATCAAATTATTACAAATTGAATTTTTACTGATTTTCCTTATAAATACAAATCAATTTATTAAATTGTTAGATATAATACCACAATAATTTATTTGTTCAATATTTCTTATCCTTAACTTCAGAAATGAAAATGTCCAGCAATTATACCATCTTTTCGGAGGTTTTGCTGGCACATATTTGATATTGATTTGGACATTCATTACTACCTTCTGTTAATCTATTTACATGGTCTCTCCTGTTTCTTCAATATCTTGAATGTCACATGCGTCACTGATTTCATTGCCATGTTTCTTATCTCTTAACGTGTATCCACATATTTGCTTCACATTTCTGTAAGTCGCATTTTTTGTTTGGATTTAAATGTGTCCACTGTTATGTTAAGTCGTAGGTTAGTATAGGTCGAATACAGCTTATGTATATATTCGTGTTTTTTTTATTAGCATGTATTTATTTCTGCATGTAACATCTCGGAGACGAAATTAAATGGCTGACTTTTTCCTGCTTGAGTTTTTATTTCTGTTTCAGTTTTACGAGAGCTGATAATACTTTTTCGCAGATATTTAAAATTGAGCAGTTGTTTGATTTCTAATAATTTTACATCTAATTGGTTTTTTCGAAATAGTTATAGATTTTGTTTTTGTTGTGGATACTCCTTGTTGGAGTATTGAACAGATTAGCTTAATCTGAATAATAATCTCTGCAGATCATCTTCAGTCTCTGTGAGTAGTTTAGTGTCATCTGCGTAACATATGATGTTAACATTCTGGTCGTTCATTCGATATCCCAAGAGGTGTTAATTCTAATACTAATAGGCACTATTTATTAAATAAACTGATTCAATAAATTCGAGAACCGAAGTATATATTTTTAGAAACATCATTAACAGTTAAATGTTCAGTCGAATGAAAAGACAAAAATTATTGTTATAATCATTTTGCTGGCCTACATGGTATAGTGGTTATGTCATCTGACTTGGTTTCGAACTCCGCTTAGGGCATGGATGTTAAAATTGAATTTTTCTTTCTTTCTTTCAATTTTCTTAAAATATGGAAATTTTACAAAACAAAAGCATATTGAATGTTTAATTTAGTAATTACTTAAGTAATTTATGCTATTTCAGAAGGTCAAGTTCCTGATAATAGCTTTAGTGTTTCACATTTAATTAATTTATTTATCATAAAATAGACAAATAAATATGCTCGTCAAAACATTACTTGTACCACTTTATGCAATAAAAAATGCAATACCGTAGATACTTGGTTGGTTAAGTCTTAATCCCCCCCCCCCCTTAGACCGTAATTCGGAAGTAACATGTTCCGATATCCAATAGTTCCAAAATGAATTTAAAGCATATTTATAATTTTATGCATTAACTATTAACACGTTGTATGAAATAGAAGAGAGTCCACTCAAGTTCTTTAAACTCAAATTTTATTGTTTATTGAAAAAATCTTTGTTTATAACCTCATAATCAAAATTTATTTAAAACAAAATCTTTTTTAATTTATCCGAAGTTAATTTTTAATTATTTTCATTTTAATGCACAGAACACTTCCTTATACTTATTTGTTTATTACACATTTAAAAAGTATATATAAAAACCAATAATATTTATTTTTATATACGTTGTCATACCGTCTGTTGTTTAAACCTGAAATCAAATTTGTTCAGCAAAAAATGTTCGTCAAATTAATACAAATGCAATACTTAAACGATTATTTTAATAATCCGGTCTTAGATAACACAATTTTGAATCGTTACATGTAACATAAATATCCAATAACATGCAATAAAATTGAAGTAACATATTTTTTGATTTATGGTACTCTGGCGCACATTTACGTTCAAAAACTAAAGTTATACTTGAAGTACCATCAAAATCAGTCTACCCAATTAGCAATATGATGATAGTTCAACATATAAAGCTTTAGGTCTAAAATTCTAATTCTGTTTAGTACCAACAGAATAGAGATTCATTTAAGACAGGTAAAAACGATGCTATTATTATGTGTGATACACATCGACCATATGGTACACCCAACATTAACTACTCATCGTAAAGCGTTTGCAAAAACGAAGACGTAAAGAAATCAGTATCAGAAGAACATGAACTTTGGTTTGGTATTGAACAAGAATACGCTTTATTAAATATTGATAAACTTCCATTTGGGTGGCCATCAAATTGTTTCTCAGAATCATAAAGATCATAATATTTTGCAGTAAATTGCAGTTGAAATACATATGGTATCATATGTTCATGCTGATATTGATTTTGTTGATACAAATTAATCCATCAGTTGATATGAAATGTACTGATGATGTATCAAAATATATTTTGCATCGTATTGTTGAAGAATTGGGTGTTGTAGTTACATTTGATTCAAAATCAATGAAAGGGCAATGGAATAGAATTATACAATAGGTGGGGGTGGTGTTAAGGCTAAAATTAGGAACTGCTATTGAAACACTATCATTAAAAAAATGGAACATAATTATTAGAAGTTAAAGATAACATTAAAAAATTGATTGGAAAATTACAAAAATTATAGATAAACTTTCGTGAGGTATTACTAATCGCGGTTTAAGTGTTCGTATACCAAAAAGTGTTGCTGACACAAGTATAGGTTGTTTAAAAGATGCACGTCCAAGCTCAAACTGTCATTCATATGCCATTTTTAATGCTATACTGCAAACTTACTTGCTTGAGTAAAACTAAAATAAAAAAAACCTAACTGTTATTTTAAACAACCCTTAAATATCAATAAACATAAATTTTTAAATTTATATGTATACAAATATAGTAATAAATATCATCAGTTAAGTAAAAACTTAACCTTTTCAACATTATTTTAACATTAAATTTATATGTAAAAACCGCGATTGAACATTAAAAAATAATCTAAGTAATTATTGAAATTTAAATCAAAAGAAATAAGCGAATAACACCATTGAATTCCGTACGATTTTCTTAAATTAAAGGATTATCAAAGGCTTTGGTCTATAAATAGTACCGATGATACCCTACTACTATTCAAGGCTTTAAAAATTTCGCCACATAACTTCAGCGTACTGCTACTACTGCTACTGCTACTACTTCTGTAGAGGTTTTTATAGATCAAAATAGTTTTTGCGATCAAAAGCGCTCCCTTTTTTCAATAATAGTATAACTACGGCGATTTTTAATAAATCCGGGGAATTACCTTAATATTAAATATATGAGCTAACCCATCAACAATATAAAATACAATTTTTTCCAATTCATTAACTGCCATTATGAGAAATTTAAAATTTTTTAGATGGAATTTTTTAAATCCATAATTTAATTGAATGCAATTGAGAAGCAGTTATAGGTTAAAAAAAAAACAAAAGCATTCAGTAATTAATTAAAATCATCTAACACATATTCATCATCATTACTAATATTAGTACTTACAGAACATTTTTTATTAATATTTGTAAAAAAAAAATAATTGAAATGATTATGATTAGCAGTAGCAATTTTCAATCTCTAAAACATCCATTGAGAAGAAGTACCTTTATTTAAAAGATTATTCACTACTTACCATTCTTTTTTAGAATTACGTCTAAAACATTAAAAAATGTTCACATAATGTTTTCAAAACGAATAAACCCGAGGGCTAGTTTTCAAACAACTCAATTAAAAAGATAAGCTTAAATTTTACAACGTGAAATAATTAATTTTGTTATGGCTAGAAAAAAAATCTGAATCAAAAATTTTTTTTTTTGTTTTTTTATAATAGACAACCCGTACTATGATAAACAATTATTTTTCTCATTCCATATTTATTTTGTTTTTATAGTAATTTTGTTTACAAACCAAAGCCATGAAATGCATTACCCCTTGTTAATCTAATAAACACTTTAAAGTCAAGCAAACAATACGAAAATAAGACCCTAATATAAAATTATATCACACACTTGTATGAATGTCTTCAATTATTATAACTAGTGTGGCTTTTAACAATAACAACAACAACTAAAACAACAACAATTTCCCTTTTTCAAGTGCCCTAATTTACAGAAAAAGAACAAAAATTATATTGAAATAATCAAAACAAGTAAGAAAAAGAAATTCGAAAAACCGAAAATTTTAATTTTTTATACTTATTGAACTACTTTTGCCGCCACCGCCGCCGCTGCCACCATCTACATCATCATCATTTTCATTATCATCATAATATATAAACAAAATCCAACAATATTTTAAATGATTATTTTGTTTTTATTATTTTTTTGTTTTTGTTTTTAATTTTCTTACTATAAATTATAACAATAATTTTGTTTTGTTAAATTTTTCAACAAAAATATCAATGGTGAAATTAAAAGAAAAACACAAAACAAAAATCAAAAAGAGAATAGAAAATAATATCATCATTCGTGAAGGAAAACTTATCATTAAATCAATGGGCAATAAATTAGAAAAAAATAAATAAAAACAAACATTAAAAAAAAATCAGATAAAAAAGTGTGAAATGAAATTCTTTTTTCAATATGTTTAGACTGTATTCATTCATACATGTTTAGTTATTTTATTCTTAAACACTCACACAATCCACACATTATGTCAAAGGTTATGTATGAGAGATAAAGCTGTACAAATTTTTCTTTTGTTCTCTTTTTTTTTTTTGTTTTTCTTTTAGGAAATAATTGTGCATTTGTTTAAAGTAAATTTCTAAATTGGGGATCAAAAAGAAATTTTCATTGAATTGATTACATTAAGAGTTCTTAACAATATTACGTACTTAATTATTTTAAAATTTTAGTTTATTTTAATTATTTCTAAAAATTATAAGAGGGTGAAAGTGTTCTCTAAAAGTGTTGGGTGAATTTGTCTGAATGGCAAATTTAATTTTCCTATATAATAAAATATTTTAATTAATTTGAACAAAAAACAACAATGTCTAAAAATTACAATTCTTCTATGAAAATATGAAATACATTAAATTTTATTTCATAGCAATAAATTAAGATTTATCAAATCCACCAAATGGGTAAACTGTAATATAACAGTTACCATAAATTTTTGTTAACAGCGTACTGACATGCCAAATTACGTACAGCAGACAAAATTTAAACTAATAAGAGCTTAGAAAGCACTTTTGAGGGCTGCTAAAATAATGCATGAAGGTACGAGAACTATTAATATGGGTATATGTAAGCTCTATATGAAGATAGACAAACATAATGAAGTTGATCTAACTACTATCGGTATGGTAGTTTTCGAAATATCGATATTTGTAATATCGCTGGGTGGCCTGCCTTTCAACCGAAAGGTTCCAGGTTCGATTCCAGACGATTCAAAAAAATGCTTTATTGGTTTTTCGATCTGGTGTAGTACTCTTTGTCATTGGGATATAATAAATGACAAAAAATAACTGATAGTATAATCTGGTAACAAATTAAATAAAATGAAAATTATTCTATATAAGAAGGCTTAGTTCCTGACAATAGCAGTAGTTTCCACATTTAATGAGTACAGCCAGTAATTTGTCAAATAAATACTCGAAATTTTGTAGATATTATAGTGTAAAATTGCAGTATCGTACTTAATTAAGCACGAAAAGGTGATTCTACCTAAGTTACTGTCAAGAGTGTAAAGAAAATATTAAAATAGCTATCAGTGAACGGAAACCTGACAACAATTAAATATAACTTCATATCTAACTTCTTCTGGACATCCACGTGTAGTCGGAGCATTTCAGAGGAAATGCACTGTTCCCTTCCCTTAAACAATTTTAACGCGAATCAAGAGGAGCCGCAAATGATCGAACCCTACGATGTGACAATCACAAGATTTTATAAAACAGGTTATGGAAATAGTTCGCACTTCAAGAATGTGAAATCTAATCCTCTTTTATAATTTTCAACTTATAATTTGCAAAGATTTAAGAAAAGCTTTCATACCTTTATTCTTCAGCTTCTAATACTAAATCTATCTCGCTTTCTAAATCTATCTTCCTAGTTTATTCTATCCTATCCTATCCCAACCAAGCGGTATGTAAGTGGTATGTTCCTAACGCTTTGGCTGATGTTTATAACAAAAAAAATATTGTTTAATTGTTCTATCCGAAGACGTAAATAGCCACTGCATAAACGCGTGCGAGGTACTAATACGGAAATGGAGAATTTTATACTCCATTTGTATTTTTATTTTGTTATTTTTTATTTATTATTACATTTACGGTTACCCTTTATTTTAAATTATACAATAAAACCTGTATGATGGTGGAAAATAGTCGAATATTTTCCTTTTAATTTGACTAATATGCTTATCATACAGACACGCGTATTTCGTTTACTACTCGCAGACTACTACAGTGAACACCAATTTGTATTTAATATAACCGATTTTGTAAATTATTTATAGAAAAAGTTGTGCAACGAGTTGTGCAATGAGACCTTAAACTTGCCGATCTTGCGCAACTTGTTGAAATAGCTACACAGAGAGAAAAGATATTCTAATTTCAAGAAACACCGATTCATAATATATGAAATTTTGAAAAAATACATATTTAAGAATTTTAATCTTGATACCAGTAAAAAGAAACTTAATTAAAGAATTTTACTCTTGTTTTATGAAAACATAAATTTTCTTAATTTATGATTCGATTCTTAATTTAAGATTTATTTTGATTCATATTTTATGAAATTTTGTACTTGATTTAAAACCATAATTACAGAATTTATAAAAATATATTCATGATTATAATTTAAGTAAAACATTGTCTTGACTTTTGAAAGTTTTGCTTGAATCATGAAATTGAATAATACACAAACTATGACTTATTTTCTAAAAATAGGATTTTCTAAAAATGTTTGACTTTAAAAATAAGTTAAAGAAATATATGCAGAATTGATGAATTTCATAAACATAATATCAATTTAAACAAAATAAAATCTTGATTTCTGAAAATTTAATTATTGATAGTTGACTGAAATTAAGTTTTTTTTTCACAAATTTTATATTTAAGAAAATAATAATCAAGCTAAAAAAGAACGCCTGTGACTCCGTTAAGCTTAATAAACTGGAAATTTATTCAGTCTGAATAAAGCATTGGATTCAACAAGTTTGTTTTTATTTATGTGAAGTACTAATAGTTTTCAGTGATAAAATAAAATATAATTTTCAAAATGGTAAGTCAATTTAGTGATAAAATAAAATGCATAATTTATTTTTACTATTTAAAGTGTCATTTACTAGTATTTTTTTACTATTTAGTAATAGCTGTGAATTTAGATCAAGAAAAAATTAATACTACAGAATAATAATATGAATACAAGCTCAGAGGAAATAATTACTTCTTTTAAAATATCAGATTTAGGAGTAGATTTCTATACTTTAATATTAATGAAATAAAGTATAGCTATAAAGAAAAGACTGTGTTGGTCCTGACGAAAAATTTATATCAAAGTAAATCCTTAAAAATTTTGCAAAATATACCAGCTGAAGAAGGTAAGGTCGTTCTTATTATTTTTGAATTGAAAATTAAAAAAAAATTAAATTGTGTGTATACATTCAATAAGTATAAATTCAAAATAGAAAATAAGTTAATGTTTAAATATTTATTTTACTTTTTCGCTTAGAAGTTCGGTACTATTTTTTGCTTAGATTGCTTCGTTCAGCTTTGCCACCCAATGGACGAATCAGCAGAGACAACAAGGAGAAGCGTGGATTTTAGAAACCATAGATTGAAGATTTTTTAAATTCTTTTTTCATAGAGGTAAACACAGAAAATGATTTACAGCCACAATTATATTTTTTAAAAATCATAACAACGAATTTGCTGTAACAATGATGACTATAGATTGTTGTTTCAAAATATTTTGCACCTTAAATTTAAAGTTTCCAAAAATATTTTTATCAAAATGATTCTAATTTAAATTATACTGTAATTTCCGATTTAAATAATTAGTTTTATATCTTTTTAATAATATTTTTCAATACTTTCATATCAAACTTATTCCAAAAAATAGGTTTCTTTGTAATGTATGTATAGTATTTGTAATATTTTAGTTGATAAAGAAATAATTAATATTATTCTTATTACATAAATAACCAGATGGAAAGAACAATTTGTTAGCCACGTTTT
This sequence comes from Argyra leucocephala, assembly GCA_963942445.1. Taxonomy (NCBI): domain Eukaryota; kingdom Metazoa; phylum Arthropoda; class Insecta; order Diptera; family Dolichopodidae; genus Argyra; species Argyra leucocephala. The sequence goes on from OZ012680.1 coordinate 68,462,587, forward strand.
ATGTAAATACTTATTTTTTGGTATATTTAAATATGTATATTAAAATGAATTTAAAAAAAGAAAATAAAATTATTTAATACTAAAAAAATATAAAACAATTTTATTTAAAAAAAAACCTTATTTCAGAGAATATTTAAGTATATACTACATACTACATGCTTAATTTATACTATCAAAATATATTGAATTGAGAAAAAAGTAACTTATTTCGTGCTAAATGTTTCATAATTTTGTTTTTTACTAAAATAAGTAATATTAGACATAATTCAATCAAATTTTTTTTTAAATTATGAATATTTTTGTGTAATTGTTTTTTAAGTTTTAGTATTTTTTTTCTTAATTGAAGAAAATATTTTTATAAAGTACTAAATTTTTGAAATTTTTTTTCTTGATATAAGCAATATATTTTCACATTTTATGTTTTAAAATACATAATTACAGATAAAGCTACTTAATAAATTAAGAATTAATCAATTCTTAACTAAAGAAATAAATTCATGTTTTAAGAATTCACAGTTTTAAGAAAAATTTATTCATAAAAAGTGAATATAATTTCTTGGCCCAAAATCAGTAGGAAAATTTTCATGATTCATTCAAAAAATACTCAATTTTAGCAATCTTTTCTCTCTGTGTACGTATTTTTTAATGTGGCTACAAATCTGTGATGATAACTTTAAAACAAATTTCTTGTAAATTCAATTCTGTTATTTTAACGTTTTGATAACAATTTTGTGCGTGATGTCTCTGTATAAATAATATCTGTTAATAGCATAAGTGTAAATAAGTGTAAGCTGACACAACCACTACACCATAATGGTAGACAAATATCATTTGAAAGCGTCATCTAATCCTAATATATCGCCCATACTGCTAATTGCTGTTTAACATATTTTTTTATTTAAATATTTTGTTTTTATCTCTTGGATATTTCAATCTACTCAATATAAAAGCGATATAAAGAACTACAACAACAACAACAATTTCTTACAAATTCTGTTCGATAGCTATTTGATTTGCTAATTATCATTTGAGAAAATATGAATGAATTTCTTACACAATCTTCAATTTAGTAGTAAAAAAAAATAAATGGACTGATAGCTTTATTTAAATTTTTTGTTATGTATTCATAAAGATAGTAGAAAAGAAAAAAAAAAATAATTAAAACAAAAATTGCCTTATTTGATACTGTCTTCGGTCATTAGTTTTCGAAAATTATTTTAAAATTCTTTCATGTACAGGTAATTTTCGGCAGTTGAATAATATGGTTGGGCTTTTACGAGGAGAATAGTTTGCAACCGCAATTCTAAATAACCTCTGTAAAAACTTCAGTTACATTGATCGAAATTGAAAATTTTTTTTTTACTTTAAATCTTCGAAAATAAATCTTTTGATGGGAATTTGAAGTTACAAATTGACAATTTTACAATGGTACTTTTCCACTCTCTTTCCCTTGGTATTCGTTCTGTAAACAATGTAAACAACTGTAAACAATGAAATCAAAGAAATTGTTCGAACTTAGACATTCTGTTATAGTGAATGAATCACACTATACCTCCCGGTGCGTGTCGTTGGGTTTATTACCGTCAACTACTAATACCTACCTATGTAAATTTAAGAAATAAATTATGACTTTTAAAAATTCAATAAAAATGTTTATTTTTTAATCGATTGGCCTTTTCGATATGGATTTCATGTTTTGATTATCGCGGTTTTGTTTTACGCGCATCGCTCTTTAAGAACAAATATACCGCGTTATCCGTTGTCTACCGGCACCTCGGATTAAAATAACATACTAATTTAAATATATTTCAGTTCTATTTCCTCAATATTATTGTATTTTTATTTAAACCTTAAAAAAATTCTTTTAGAAATTCATGTTATATTAATCAAATTGAAACATTTTTTTTATTTATAAATTCATCATCTAAAAATCTGATAGATAATTTTAACATAATTTGAAATTCCAAATATCTATTATAATCAAAAATATTAAACTAAAACTATTTTAAATTGATGATAAAAAAATATTATCTACGGAATATAATATACTTAAGATAAAAAAAAAATTTTAACTGTCCCAGATTTAAACCACTATAATGTTATTTTAAATTATACATACATGCCTCACACATTTAGAATAACTATATGCATTCTTCTTAAATTCTTCACACACATTATTTAATCCTAATGTACAAAAAAACAAACAATATGTATTTAATTTTCAGTATATTAAATAAACATGAATATTCATTTATGAATATCAATAATAAAAAAAAATATATCAAAAACGAAACTTATGAAAAAATTTTGAAATTTCCGAAACACAAAAACAAAAATTGAATCTATTTAAACTTAATTAATAAACTGTATCATATAAATTTAGTTTTTATTTTATAGATATCTAGAAATATATTCATAATAGCGCATAACTTTAATAACTTTATAAAAAAAATAATATATATGTAGGTATGTATATAAAATTAGTTTTATTTTCCTTTAATTGCTTAAATAGAAAGAATTTAAATTTTTTCTATATGACGCCTATAAATATGCATAATGATATTATGTATGTAAATTATAAAAATATTTTCCATTATTATATCATAATAAATATTTTCCGGTATGATTGAAATTTTCATTTAATTAAGGTAATTATTTATTCAAAAAATACCATATAATCCACCAAAAATTTAAACAGTTTTTTTTTCCATATAAAATAAAATTACAAAAAACAAGAAACAAAAATAAATGTAGGTAAGACCAAAATTCTTTAATTTCAATGCAATTAATACAAAGCAAACAAATTTTATATAATTGCATGAAAATAACTAAAAATAACTAAATATAAAATAAACAAATAAGTTAAAATCATATATATAGTACAAAAAGAAGATGTATATGTAAATATTTTTAATAATAATTGTTTTAATTAAGAGTTCTTCACCAATATATAAAAAAAAAATAATATATACCTAAATAAAATATTTTTTGTTAAAAAAAACTACGTTTTTTAAAATTATGATAGAAAAAAAAAACGAAAACAACAAAACAATTAATTTTTTATTACAATTTGTACGCAAATTTAAGAGTAGTATATGATAGTAGCTTATACCCGACGTAATATTCCCCAGTCTAGCATTAATGAAATATTTTTTCTTTTTCATTAAAATATTTATGTAGATACATTTTTCGGTAGAATATACCAATTGTGACAAGGTTTCTCTCAAAATAAAAAAATATTTGATACATAAATTTCATTTTATTTAGTCAAAAATTAAAAAAATGTAGAACCTATATAAAGATTTGAAAACCTGTTCATCAAGTTCTAAAAATATTTAATTTTCATACCATAATCTTTCAACAAAGATGTTTTACCAAGTGAAAAGAAGTTTAGTTTTTATAACTCACACATGGATTTATTTTGACATACATAACATAAAACCTATTACCCCTAAACATAAAACAATATTTTCATCCACATAAAATCCAATAAAATAAAATGAGTATCTATACCAAATGGGATATATACAATACGTAAATAAAAATAATAAAAATAAGGAAATTGTACATATATATATAAGATGAATACTCAAATGCGCATTCTACTCTAATATTATTATTGTGTATTTTGTAAACAAAAACATGCAGTCTTTTGTACATATCCCATTTAAGTATAGATACTTATTTTATTTTATTGAATTTTGTGTGGATCAAAATATTATTTTATGTTTGCATTTTGATGAAATAAATTTAATCGGTTATTAACTCAGTTGATTAAAAGGTCATGTTAATATAGCAAATTTTGTGTAAGTTCAATTCTATGTTTAATCAATTTTTTTTTTCTTTATTAAAAAAATATTTTTTTTTGGTATTCTTTATAAAATTTATAATATTAATTTTTAAAAACAACAAAAAAGTATTTTTTTAATAAAGAAAAAAATTTGCTTCTCAATTATTTTAACAAAACACGAAATCGTTTATCCAAGCATACAAATTCTGTATGAATGTATATAATTCTTTTTAAGTATGTATGTATGTATGTATGAAATAAAATTAGTTAGTCCGGATTTTACAAGATAATTGAAGAACATTTTTTTTCCTGCCCTCAGCTAAATTTTAAAATGCCGGTGTTTTCTTAAATTATTCAAGTGATCGCGTTTCAGAATACCAAAAATCTTTAGTGTCACCTTTTGCTATCGCAAGGGTGACTATCGCTTATCACAATACAGGGGTGGCAGCACGTATTCTTTGTAACAAAATTTTATTACGAAAATAAAGCTGCCACCTCAAAATGCCACTAAACCTAATCTTCCTCAAACTGGATTTGTACAAAAAAGTGTTCTACTCTAGATCGTTCTAGAGCGTTCTATTGAACAAACCTAATAACTGAAAGTATTAATGTAACAGAAATACATACATATGTATAATGTATGTATATTTTTGTTAAATTAAAAAAAAATATTAAAATCATTAATTTTTGTGTTGAAAGTTTGTTATTATTATTTATTTTTAGTAAGTTAGGATGTTTCGACCTAATCTTTAACGCAATTGACGACATCAATATTAAATTTGATAATATTGACGACAAAATTTCCAAAATCAATAAATCTTTGATTGACCATAACAAAGCTATCGCTGTTACGGATGATTTGTACAAGTCTTATAATGAAATATTTTCACAACTAAACAGCGTTATAGATAGTAAAATTGATAGAGTTCTAGTTACATTGAAAAATAATGATAAAACTTTGAGCTCTCTAAACGAATTCAGTCTCAACATTAGAAACCTAAATCATAACGTCGATAATATTTCTAACAACCTAAAAAAATTAAATGAAGTACAAAAAACTTTGAGAGTCCCTTTTTCGACTTCAGTTCAAACAACTTCCTTACTTGAGGAATTACGTGAAGTTGATGTGGCACACCCAGTCGTAACTCAAGCTGCCGAGTTAATACCTCCTCTCCCACCCTCCTTTTTTAATCACGACATCTCTTTACATTCAAATGAACTGAACTATAATAATAATAATACTTCTTCATTCCATATCCCATCGCTAATATCAGTCCCTCCATCACGCGTTAACAATTTAACTAATAATAACAATTTAAATGTGAAAAAAGGTCCGCATTTTAGAACTTTAGCGTTGTGTAGAAAATTGCAACTCACAAAGATGTAGTGAAAACATTCGATTTTTTAGGTTTCCAAAAGAATATAATGTTTTAAAAAAATGGAAAGAAAACTGTAAAGTAACCGAAAAAATTTATGGGTGTAAACTTGTTTGTGAAAAACATTTTGAAAAACATTGTTTGGGGAAAAAAAATTGAAAAAATTTTCTATACCAACACTATTTTCACATGAAGTTATCAATAATAAGCCTTTTCTTTTTGAGAAAGAAAAACTATTATTTATTATTTATTTTTATTATTTTTCATTTTATATTTTTCGCTTAACAATAAAAAAAATTACATTAAATTTAAAAATTACATACTTAATAGAAAAATACAAGAAGACTCTTTATTTAATTGAGTGAGACTCTTTATTAAATTAATGTTACTTACAAATAAAATACTATTTTCTATTATGTGACGTAATCACAAATATATACTACATTAAAAAAAAAAAAAATTTAAATTTATATTACAAAAACAAAATAATTTTTTTAATAATAAACAATTTTAGCAATTAGGTTATAATTAGGTAAAAAATTTAAAAATTAAAGAGAGAGAAAAAAACATCTTGATATGAGCTTAGTAAATAATGCAGGCAAAGGGAAATTAAGAAGATAGGAGCAAAGTATATACATATATACAAAGTATATACAAACCAGTCGGAACAACAAAACAAACCAATTAAAGATAAAAATGATGCGCTTATCACAAACTTAGAGGATCAATTAAAGAGATGGAGAAAACATTTCCAAGAACTGAGCAACGAAGAAAGTACAAATAATGAAGCAGACATAAGAAACAGAGACAATGCAAATATCTACCCAACTGAGGGACTGCCAATATCTACTCAAGCTCCAAATATAGAAGAAATCAAAGCTACAATCAATATCCTGAAGCACAACAAAGCAACAGGTGAAGATGGAATTCCAGCAGAAATAGCCAAACTGGACCCTGACTTATTCGCAAAAACAATTGAACCCCACATCAGGAAAGCATGGATAGAGGAGAATATACCACCATCATGGAAGAAAGGAATGATTGTCAAGATACCTAAGAAAGGAGACTTGGCAAATTGCAGCAACTGGAGAGGAATCACGGTTCTAAATACTATTCATAAGATAATAGCAATTATTATAAAGAAAAGATTAGAAGAAGTACTAGAACCAATACTACGGAAAGAGCAGGCAGGTTTCAGACCAAACCGAAGCTGTGTAGACCAGGCAAATACTTTACGGGTCATAGTTGAACAATCAGTAGAATGGAATGCCCCACTATATCTACTATTCATAGATTTTAAGAAAGCATTCGACACAGTCAAGAGATGCGCAATATGGAGAACACTTACAAAGAAGGGAGTTCCTGAAAAAATCATCAACATCATCAAAGCGATGTATAAAGATGCAGAGACAACAGTTCAACACAGAGGTAACATCAGTGATCCATTCTACATCAATATAGGAGTTAGACAAGGATGTCCACTATCTCCACTTCTCTTCAACACAATACTAGACGACATTCTAAGAGAAGTTTGCACTGGAATAAACGGAATAGAATGGGATCTCTTCGGAAACTTAGAAGACTTAGATTACGCAGATGATGTATGCCTCATATCAAAAAATCAAAGGGACCTACAGAACAAAGTAAACAGATTACAGGAAGAAGCAAAGAAATCGGGACTGGAATTAAATATCGAGAAAACCAAAGCAATGAGGACAAACAATAGTTATAGTGAGCCAATAACAGTGAGTGGACAACGTATAGAATACGTAGAAGAATTCAACTACCTGGGGAGCATTATAACATCAAGAGGAGGTGCAACAGAAGATGTCAACAGCCGTATAAATAAGGCAAGAAGAACATTTGGGAGCCTAATGAAGATATGGCGGAGCAACCAAATATCGAGAACAACAAAGCTAACAATATTCAGAGCATGTGTTAAGTCAACATTAATATATGGCAGTGAAACATGGCTCACTTTGGTCAGAATCAAACAGAAGCTACAAGTATTCATCAACAAGTGCTTGAGAATTATATGCAGAATATTCTGGCCGGCAAGAATTAGCAACGAGGATTTATGGATGATAACTGGAGAAGAACCTATCAACAGACAGATAAATAGGAAAAAATGGAAATGGATAGGTCATACACTAAGGAAATCAGAAAGTGATATAGCAAGAAGAGCTCTAGAATGGAATCCACAAGGACAAAGGAGACCCGGCAGACCATACAACACATGGAGACGCACAATCGATCAAGAATTAACAGTCAACAATTATACCTGGGACGATATTAAGGAAGTAGTACTCAACAGAGAGGAATGGAGGTTCACTATCGAAGCCCTATGCTACCACGCGGAGTAATAGGAGAAAAAAAAAAAAAAAAAAATATACATATAAATAAATAAAGTATTATAACAGGAACTGAAAACTTTAACTAAGTACATCAAAAAGGGATTCAACGCTAGAATATTCTAAACATAATAACCATGATTTTACTTTTTTACTGAGTTTTCTTATGTTAAGCGGCAATTTATTAAACAAACGACATGAAAATGTAAAATAAAAATTACGCAAAGAAGTAGTTCTAAACTGTGGTACAAGGCACATTGTATTGTTGTTATTAAAGGATTGTATTGTTGTTACTGTAGAAGCAGTAATTGATGAGTTAGATTACGTAAGTGAGTATCCGAAAGAATTTTGACAAAATGCTTCTGAGCCAAAGATATAATAATACAGAATGGTCACTCAAGCAAAGGAATCTCGCACAAAATATTAATTATAAATCGAACTCATGTTACAACTATATGAAAAAAGTTTTAAATTTTCAATTACCTTCTAAGACTTCGGTTTTCAGGTGGAGTCCCGTAAAAAACTTTGGTTTTAATCCATCAATTTTGAATAACTTAAAATTAGAAATATCAAAAATGGATTTAATTGGCAAGGACGAAATCAAAATTCGTAAAGAAGCTTCTTATAATAAATTTACTGATAAAGTTGATGGTTGTGTGGATTATGGTGATAATGAAAGAAGTATAAAACTTGGTAACTACATTTGTACTTTCATGATCAGAGGGTTACACTATAATGTATGTAATATATATATATAAGTTATTTGTAACCGAAAAAGGAATGCTCGGAGAAAAATTACAACATTTAGTATTAAAAAATATAGAAAAGACGATTAAATATTCGGGCAATTACAAGTGATCAAGGTTCGAATAATAGATGATGTTACAAATTGTTGGGAGTTCTCCATGGTTTTTACATAAAGAAAAAAAATATTTTGTTTATATGATATACCACACTTATTAAAATCTATAAGAAACTCCCTTTTAAAATTAAATATATTAACTTCTGATGGAATATTAAGTTGGGAAATAATTAGTAAACTTTAAGAATGGGATTCTTCACAAACTGTAAGGGCGTGCCCAAAGTTAACAAGAAAGCATATATTTCCAAATACCTTCGAAAAAATTAGAGTAAATTATGCAGCACAAATATTTAGTTCAAGTGTTTCGGCAGGTATCAACACTTGTATTTCTTTGGGTTTATTTAAAGGTAAATTGCTAGATGTTGCGAAATCAACAGCAAAAATTATTTTTAAACTAGACAAAATTTTCGACTGCTTAAATAGCAGAAGTTTGTTTGATAAAAATATTTATAAATTTGCATTAAAACAAAATAATGAGGTAAACAAATTTTTGGTAGATATGCTAAATTATGTATAAAATATAAAATTACCCCATAATAATAAAAAAAAAAACTATTGTCTTCGAGGCTTACGGTAATCTGTAAATGCGGTTCTACAATTATCTACCGAAATTTTTGAAAATAGTGAGAACGTCACATTTTTATTGACAGCGAGGCTAAACCAAGATGCCATTGAGAATATATTTGCCCAAATATGATCCAAAAATTGGGAACAATCGAATGCTAAGTGTTTCTGTATTTAATCATTCGGTAGCAAGAATTATGTCTATGAAATAAATTGTAGCAAAAATATCAAACTGTAATAAAAATTGCGAGAATGATGATGATCTATTTCTAGATTGGCAAATAGAAAATACCGCAGAGTCTTTTGAGGAAGCAAATGATAGTGCTGAATTTGATTCTTCAATAAATGCAAATGTTTTATATGATATTGACATATTCAAATCCTGAACTTCGTTTAAATGAAAATGCAAAACGATATTTTATTGGTTATGCTGTATATAAAATAATTCTAAATAAAATTAATTGTGAATGCTGTAAAGCCGATATGATTAAAGGAACAGATGATAATGAACTTGCATTGTCTTCGGAAAATCTAATATTACATGAAAGTTATTTTTCTGAAAATCAAAGCACAATACATCTAACACCACCATCAGACTTTTTATGTGAAATAAATAGAATTAGTTTTGAAATTTTTGAAGTATATTTTAAAAAATATTTATAAATCTGTTAAAGAAACGCATCTTCGAGTCCTGCATTAAAGCAATCTCTCAACAATATCCAGAATGGTTTAATACAGAAAATGAATGCATCGATCATAGAAAATCTGTTTTGGATTTTATAATCCTTGTATTATTATATAAAAACTGTAGCTGGATCAGTAGAGATTTAAAAAGTAACTCTATCGCTAATTCTAAATTGGCTATTTTAAAAAGTTAAAAAAATCATTAAAATCAAAATATGTAAATAATGTACATATTATGTACATAAACTACATAATGTCTAGTACCTATACCTACTTACCTCAGTTAAAAAAAATTTCTAAATTTCTAAAATTCTAAAAATTTTGCAATAATTCGAAGAAAAATTTAGTAACATCAACATAATGTATAATATGTAAGTATTTGGTATTTATTAATTATTTTATATGTTTATTATTTTCTTGTTGAATTTGTATCATATGGATATAAAACAAATGTACATACGTACATATGCAAATACTTTACGTATACCTAAATAATATATTTGTACATAAGATAATATTTTTAATAATTTTGTATTTCTATAAAATAAAAATAAATAATCACAAAAAAAAGAAACATTTCAATCAGCAGAAGCAGAAATTTTATTTTCTCATTCTCTTTACATTCTCTTCTTTTCTTTTTGTTAGTATTGTACATGCAATACTTTTTGCTTGAAGACCCAATGTGGTGTAACCCAATGTGAAATTGATTAAAAAAAAATTTTGTTCCTGTTGAAATGTCTTATTGTTTCTATAGTCTTTGGTTTAATGCTTATCGCTTATGAGAGAAGACAAATTATTGTAGTATTTAATAATCTAGTATCCATAAATTTCTTGATATGGTAGTTGTTTTTTCATTTGTAAATATCTTATAGTTTGTAAATATTTAAATTCATTTCTTTGAATAATTTTTAAATTGTAAAGTTCACACCAAATTTACATCACACTTATATTAGTTTTCTGTTCTGTTTTATTTGCGATATGTTTTCACTTACCTAAAAATAAAAGAAATAAATAATCAATTAAGCATTTTATTTAAACAAAAATTTGATTTGATTCTTTTAATTATAAATTTATATTAAATGTATAGACTAAATTCATAAAATTATTATCGAAGTATAATATACAATGACTAGAAAATCACAAAGAACTAGAATACAATGGAAGAGCCTAAGAGACAGGAAGAAAATATTCAAAAATATGAAACACAGATCCCAAACAAAAATACAAATTTTTTAACTTTTTTTTACTCCTCCTTTCCTACTAAATATACCTACGTCGCTTGCTCCCCGAAACATAAGTCGAACTGATCTCGTCATATTTATCGAATCGATTATTTCAAATTAAAGATAAGATAAGATTACTCTGCTCTACAAAATATACACGTAGGAGTACCACAAGAAAGTATACGAAAATAAAAATGCGATGATAGCTACTTTTTTAGATGCCACGGTTATATTAGCAGTCGGTCAAAATATAAATGAAGCTACAAATAAATTGTAACAAGCCACTGACAAAATCTCCGTTTGCTGCAAAAGGTGGAGAATTAAACTGAATGAAGCAAAATCCACGCACGTTAACATTTAAATTATTACAAATAAAAAAATTGAGTCACACATTCCCGTAACATGAAACAACGTTACCACACCATATCAAAATTCTTCAAAATATTTTGGTATGACGCTTGACGCAAAGTTCAGATGCAACGAACACGTCGAGATCACATCAGAAAACTGGATGTGAAATACAAACATTTGTATTGGCTAATTGGGCGACGCTTTCGATGAATAACAAAGTTTTGATCTATAATCAGATATTAAAGCCAGTCGAAGCACACGGTATTCATATAGGGGATTGTGCTAAATAACTACATATTCAAACTATCCAAACGTTCCAAAACTAAGCATTGCGAAACAATGGTTCCTCTAATAAAAGAAGAAATAAAAAAACTTACTGTACGCCATAACAGTCGTCTCTCTCAACATGTCAATGTTGAAGTTTCACGTTTAGATGACAGTTCAAAACTCTGTTATAAGACTAAAACGGACGAAACCGTTCGAACTGTATTAGAATAAAATCTTTTAACTTACAATAATTCTTAATGGAATTTTGTTTGATCAAAGATATCTGAAGTAATAGAGCCAAAATTGTATTAATGGTTAGTTTTAAAGACTAGTTTTAATTTTAACGAAAGGATGGGGAAGTTTTTAGTGCGTCAAAGTCGGCACAATCCTTCATTTCGTTCATCCCCGGCACATAGAATAGAAGTAGAAGACCCTTTTGATGATTTTCTTCTATCCGAAAAAAAAAAAAATATTATACGGCCAGTCGCCAAATCAAGGGTTGAAACCTTCAATCTTTCAAAATTCAAACAAAGATACTATACAAGCCATAACAGAAACACTAACCAATATTCTTATAAAAAAAATAATATAATAAGTTTATTACAAAATGTCAAATTTATATTCACCATTAAGAAATTATTTAACATAAAACCTCTTTTGATTTTATAATTAATTTAAAATAATTTTTTTTTTTATCAATAAATATCAATTATTTTACGATTAATATCAACATTATTTAAATTATATTATCATAATAATTATTACTTCTTAAAAACTAAAAATAAAAAAATTAAATAATAACAAAAAGTAAATAACACCTTAAACCATTCAATTATTCTATTTTATCAACAAAAAATAAAAAAAATAAAAAACTTGTGTTGAAATTATTTAATTATCGAATCATTAAAATAATCGAATGAATAATTAATTAACGTTTTTGTTTTATTCTCCTTTTTGTCTTGTCTTCTTGCTCTATTCACCATTTAAACTTTATAATCAATCAATAATTTTCATTTAGGTTGTACTTATATATTATCACAATAGGTAACCAAAAACCAAAAAAAAAAAAAAAAAACTATCTACTATCATGTATTAATTATTGTGCGAATATGATAAACTAAACGATTAATCATTTCGATATTCGATTCGACTTGGTCGATTCTCTCCTGTAGTGTGGCGTCTAATAATGGAAAAAAAATTAATAATATTAAATAAAGCATGAAGAGTAAGATGAGAAAAGAAGAGAAGAGGATAAAAAAGGGAAGATAAAAATTATATTAAAAAAAAATATGTACCTTAATGCCTAAAATATTGTTTAAATTCACCTGTAAACAATGGGACCAAAATTGTTTATGGTTGTTTTTGGTTTTTTTCCCCTCTCCCTCAGTTCTACTTTTTTTTACCTTAACTGTTATTTTTTTTTTATTTTCCATAAATTAATTTCGTTTTTATTTTTCTTTTAAATTTTATATTTACAAATAAAGATAACTTAAGTTCAAAGGTATATGAAACCTTTGTTACAATATTACTTGTTATTTATGGTACATATCATATACGCAGCTCACATTTTCCTAAGTTTTTGTACATTTCGTTGTTTATATCAATATGTATATAATATTATTACATATTAATTTAAATATTAATTTTTTTATTTAAATAAATTCACCACTTGTTATAGAAAATGTGTGAAATGTGTGAAATGTGTAAAATGGGGATCCAGAAGGACAGAAAAATCCGAGCCATAAAATTAGCATAGTTGGGTATGTCACACGTTGATTCTTTTTAATCAATGATACCGTTCATATTACAGTTTCAATCGTACTTGAAGCTTACTTTGAGCTCACATAAACGCTTTTTGACTTAAAATCGACTCGATAGAAGGTTTTTTAAGCTTAATCAGATCTTATTGAATTTTACATGATTTGATTGGAAATGATTCGAGCATATTTTATAATTAAAAAATTCTTCTTAAATGATCTGCCCCAGTGGTCAGGACACTATTTTACACTACTTAACTACAGTTGTATTCATATAACTTAGTTGAGTAGAATTTTTGCTTTTGCAGTCGGTCATTCTTTTGCCATAATTTCATGTTTCTATAGTTCAATCACTTTTGTTACTAATAAATTTAGATTCAGACGGTGGTTGGAATGAATTTTTGATATACCACGGTACACTTGTTATCATTGTTCCCTGTTTAAGATTGGAATTTTTGAATTATCTTCAGAATATTTTTCGATATATGTTTACATTTGAACCGAATGTGGCAATCCGTAATACCATATTTAGGTCTTATTAGCACAATCAGACTTTCAATTCCAGGCGTAAGGAAGAATTGCCAACAATGAGCATGTACAAAAGCATTAATTTTAGTTTCAGCTAAATTTTTTTTATCTCTAGTTGTGCTGCCCTATAATCTCCTATCGAGACAAATTTTCAAGTAGGTTTTACACTTCTTTGAATGGTAGTAAAATCTGACTTAAGTCAATCGAAAAACGAAAAACATTTCTGATTATCTTGAAATATAAAGTAAAAATTAAATATGAAACATTAAAAATAACTGAAAGATTTTTCTGAATCAAAATACTCGTATGCACACACGACAAAGCAATTACGCTTTTCTATAAGAAATAAATTTAAATCTAATAAAATTTAATTTTTCAATACACAAGTTTTTTGCAAAGTTAATTTTAAAGCGTAATGTCATTGTTGAGCTTTCAATCAAACTAATATAAGTAGTAAAAATGCTCGCAAACACACCAAAAAACTGGGCTCAAGCAAATTGTTTGTTCCATGGCTCAGTTTGCCTCTAAAATATCTACGTACAGTTAACTCCTGTTACATTTGCGATATCAGAACCAATTACGATACCGTTATTCTTCTACTAAATTTTGTGGTATTATTTAATATTTATGAATTAAAATTTCCACATAGTCATATAGTCACAAAAGTAAAAAAATATAGATTTACAAATTTTGTTTGAAACGTTTTACTCTTGATTTGACTCTACAAAAATCGATACATTAATAATCTTCGTGATTTCTTAGTTATCAGAGATACGTAAACTTTATATTTGGTATATGAATTACATTAACCGTTTGGTTCCGGTCCGGTCCGGTAGAATGATGCACCAGCGAACGAATATAATTTAATACTTGATGAATGGAAGGAGCCCGCACAGTCAATACTGACACCTGAAATAAGATATTAAAGGAAGATTAAATGGAGTTACATAAATAACTAAATCAGTTTAATTTTAAGTCCAGCAGTATTATAGTATGTTCTCTTACAAATATTGCAGAGAAATTTATTAAATTTTTAATTCATAAAATGAAATTGTCTATAACTACTCAAATTAGTTAATTTAAATCAAATTTATTTAAATTAAACTTTAAAATTTATCTGCGCGAATTAGATATCACTGTGAGCTCGTGCCAAACAAAATCATATTCCATATACATAGTTTCAACATCTCAAAACTATTAAATCAACAAATAAGTTATTATTGCAAATATGATATACGACATGAAATCCTAAAGAAATAGAAAAAAAACAGCTTATTCAAAATATAATTATCATCTAGTAATCATGGTTTCCATCAATGGTTTCAAAGCATGTACGGAAAACGCAAATGTACTTAAGCGCATTCCTAACGTACTTTTACAAAAACAAACTAACTATAATCGTATGCGTGTGTTTATTTTGATAATTTGAAATATTATTTATCTAAAAAGTTTAAGGTGATATTAAAATAACAAACAACAAATGATTTTAGAAAAAAACCTAAATTTTACTATAATTATTGTAGATTTAATGAGTGAAGTAAATTTGAAAATAATTATGAATAAAAAATGTTCGTATGGGTGAAGCATTGTACGTGTTGTGGAAGATGTGTGTACGAATAATGAAGCTTACCTGTAATTAGTTGAAAAGTGGACCGATATACATTTAGGACATATGAATACTAACAAAAATATTATATTGATATAATTCGGGTATCAACTACCATTGCGAATAATTCATACAAGACTGTCAAAAATTTAAAGCTGTAGTAAATTAGGGTGAAAATCTATATGGATTGGAGCACCGACTAATTTTATTTTATTATTTTTTATTTACAATGATAATGCTAATTTTAAACAACTAATTATTAAAAAGTGATATAGGTCTCAGGAATACTAGGCATATCACCTTGAAGCATCTGAAGCTCAATTATTGGTTACTTATACTAATATAATGTAACTAGTGTATAACTAAATATTTCTATTTTCATATTTGTCTGATTTTGTGAATTAGTTTACTTGTTTCTGCTACCCTCCCTTTTGCTACACGACACAATCATATACTTGCATTAAGATATCATATGAATATGCTTATAAAACGGTTTAAAAAAATGTCTACGTGCACATTATAAAATAGTTTCAGAGTTCTGCTTTAATTTAATCTGTATATACATACGTTTGTGTTTACGTTATGACTATATTACTTATTGGAATTTATAATATGCCATCAAACTAAAGTACTTTAAGTCACAAAATGAGAGAAAGTACAATACAAGTTATATTTTTTTATTACTTACTGCGTTCGAAACAATATCATAATGGTTCTCGCAACTTTACCTGTTAAAATAAAACACAAAAAATCATAAAACACAAAAAATGAATTAATTTTTGATTTTATTTTTTTATTTTGGGTTTGTTATCAACTTAAAATCAGTCTCATTTTGTTATGTTTTCTAAGCATTTTTAACGCCATTTTTATTTTTGCATAATCGATCTATCGAATAATAAAATCATCGGAATCTTTTTTTCATTTTATATGTTTTTTTATTGTTTTGTTTTTTTTTTTATAGAGTTATACATCACGCTTTTTATATTATAATAGATTATCATTATATATATATATATATATATATATATATATATATATATAATGATCTGTATTAAAGCTTCAAAAATATATCGGTTTGTATTATAAGAAAAACTAAAACAAAACAAAAATAAATCAAAATTTGAAGATTGATATCGGAAAAACAAGGCCTAATTTGAAGATAAAATTTAAAATCAAAATTTCTTAAACTGTTTGTTTAAATGTTTCTTCTGTTATGAATGTATGTTTTACTTAAGTTATTTGAAATTGTTTTAAATATTAGTAAGAGTAAATAAGTATAAGAGTAAATAAGTATATACATAATAAGTTTGTTCAGTGGATTTGTAACAGAATCGGACCGAACTGTTTTGGACAATGACAATTAATAATGTCAAACACTTTAGGATTACTTAGAACAGAAAAATCTATACCGAACACTTTTCTTGATCTTTTTTGAACTTTTTTGTTCTACTTTTAATGTACTCGAAATTTTTTTGTTTAACTGTCAAAACTTAAAGAAAAAGCAATCACAAAAAAAGTTGTCCAAAATTGTTTTTTACTCTAGATCGTTCAATAGCAGGTTAATACTGGTTTGTTCAGCTTAATATTGAATATAAATATATGAGTTATCCGATGAGTTATCGTTCGCTGGTGCGTCGTTCTACCAGACTCTTACTAAACGGTTAATGTAATTTATATACCAAATATAAAGTTGACGTATCTTTTATAACTAAGAAATCACGAAGATTATCAATATATCGATTTTTGTAGAGTCAATCAAGAGTCAAACGTTTCACACAAAATTTGTAATCCGAAAAATGTGTAAGAGGTCAAGCAAGTTCGTTCATATGTAAAGGAATGAGCCACATGACATCTAAATATGTTAACTTTGCGTTACATTTTAAAAAAAAAAAAAAAACAATTTTATTTTCAACATTCATAATTTGAATAATTAAAAAAAGAAGGAGGATAAAAATTATATAAAATTTAAGTTATTAAGAAATTTATTTTTTTTACCAAAAATTACATCAGTACCTTCTACCATCGAGGTGTAAGCAATTTATTAGTGAGTGACTGGAACCCACTAAGACACCACTACTTATTTTTCATTTAGAAATATCTATAGTCAGAATTGACTAATTATGGAAGAATTGAGTAATTTATTTTTGATAAATTACAAACTGTGTCATAGTCTGTATTGTTATTGACTGTATTTCTTGCAATTAGCCTGTGGTATCGTTTTCCTATATTTTTTACTTTTATTTATTTAATAATAGGAAACATCTTCTTTATTTAAGATATTTACCTAAATCATTTTTATGCGCTGTCATGGCACTTGGCTTGTTATAGTAACCCTTACAGATTCTGTCCAGTAGAGTCTGCATAGAAAACCAAATAAAAACCAATATATGAGCTATGGTTAAAGACTTTATTCCCTTGAGTTTTCTATAGTTATCTTTTGAATATTCATCAATAAAAACAGACATTCTACTGAAAACTGACATTCTACAGATAGTAATGTAATTAGCTTTTTTAGAGACAGAAAATTAATTCACTCACAACAGGTGTCATTTTTGTGTTATCTGTTATGATAAAGCTGAACTTCATGGCAGTGATAAGGTCTTTAATGGCGGATAAGTATTCTATTAAAATTCTATTTCTATTTCTATTATTTGGGGTCATTATAGTTTGAATAAATTCGTGTGAAAAGAATTCATTTACGAGTAAAACGATAAATAAATAAGCAGAAAATTTGAAAATATTCTAAATGTATAAGATTTTATTGATTTTTAGGCACAATTTACTTTGCGTAGTAAAAATTTCAGTACGTTACATCGGAAATGTTGTAAAAAATATTGCACCTCGATACAATATAAAAATAAAACAAATGTAAAATTCATGAGTTCAACCACTTTGGTTGTTTTTGTTTACAATTCTGATCACTTTCAACACAATTTTTCTGAAATAATTATCAAATCATGTTTTTTGAGATTTGAAATATGATATTTTTTTTACTTTCTTGCTAATACAAAATCCATATGGACAATTTTCAAAAGCAATTTTTCTTTAATCATTGAAGCTTTATTCGTGCTGCTATCTTACCATGAGTATATATAATATATGTATATATATAATTAAAAATAAAGTAGTTCATTTTTAAAACTTACTTAAATTGCATCTTTCCTTTATAAAACAACACGTACTGGAAAATAAATTTCAAAACAAAATTGTTTAATGACGCATTTATTCTATTATTCGACATTGTCAAATGAATTTCCGATCATGAACCAATGTCGAATGTATTTTTTTACATTTCAGATCCTGACACATTGTATTGGCTACTTGTCTATTATCGGACCATACTTTATACACGAAAAATTACTGTTACCTAAGTTATTGGCATTAGACAGTTTTAAAAATTTAAATCAAAGTACAAATAAACTAGAGACCAGTGGTACCTTCGCGTCTTCTACATCGTGATGCTGACAAAGCACCTGCTGTAGTAAGGCTAATCAAATCTATTTAATTTTTTTTTACAAAAGTTTTTATAAATAATTAAGGTGGGTCAAAATTTCGATGCTTGGGACCTATTTGAGAGAAAACGTTTTAAGAAAAGGACAAAAATTCGACTGAAAATTGTAAAGGACAAAAACCATTGCCGTTATTTTAAAATTTTAAAGTCAGAGTTATTGTAAGAATTCAAGCAAAATATGTACCACTTTCCAATTAAAAAAATTATTGTTTATTATTATTTACTACAACTTAAAGTTCTGATAAATAATAATAACAAACTTTCAACACAAAAAGTAATAATTTTAATATTTTTTTTTAATTTAACAAAAATATATTTAACAAAATTAATTTAACAAAAATAAAATCTAAATATGTTTGTATTTCTGCTACATTAGTACTTTCAATTATTAGGTTTGTTCAGTAAACTGTTTTAGAATGCTCTAGACCGATCTAGAATAGAACAGTTTTTTGTGCAAAAGTTGCACAAATTTTGTGCAAGATCGGTGTTCAGTTTTGGACAATCCAGTTCTAAATTCACCTTTTTTGTTCTGATTTTTTTTTTATTAATTATTAAAAAAAATGTATTTAATTTAGTTTTGGACCACTTTTTTGTAGTTGTTTTCTTAAATTTTGGCAGTTCAACAAAGAAATTTGAGAGTAAATGAAAATTAGAACAACAAGTTCAGCAAAGATTTAAAAAAAAAAGGTGTTCAGTAATTTTTTCTGTTCTAAATAGTCCTAAAATTTCTTACATTTAATTGCCACTGTCCAAAACATTTAAGGCCGATTCTGTTCTAATTCTACTGAAAAAACTTATTATTACAGCTGAAATTTTGAACACACCTTGAATCCCGATGTCAGCACTTTCGACGAAATTTTTTGTACCTGCTTCCCGCCGGAGCTATTATTTTAACGAAAACTCATATGTCAGAAACTACTGGGCAATTTCATTCAAATTTAGGACACATATTAAACTCCGATTAAAACTGTTTTTCTTATTTAGAAAATTTTGGGAACGTGCATACTGTAGGAGTTCTGTTTTGGATCAAATTTTTTGTCTCATGATTTACTTGGGCTCCCATAAAAAACTTTTGTGGGCGTCTAAAAATCTGAGAGAAATTCACATTCCACCGAAGCTCTTATTTTCTCTTTTATTTTCATATTGTCATTATTTTCTATTTGTACCGAAAATCAATTAACAGAATGGAACAAAATTTGGTTTTAACTTTTTTTAAATTACAGCACGCTCCTTTGAAAGTGCAAAAACGAAAAAAAAGTTATTAAACCGGCATGGCGAATCGGGTTATTGGAAATCAATAAAAATTTGTTTTTCGCCTTTTTTAAGATCATAGGAGCTCCTCATAAAATTGGACACAATTCTTTTGCAACAACTTTTTTTTTCAAGATTGACGTGTCAGAAGGGGTCAGAAAACTTGTGATCAACCAGTGAAAAACCAAGCGAATCAGTGATCTTCTATGCCAAGAAACAATATTTCTACATAGTTTCCAGTCAATCGGTCACAGCTCTTAGCCGGCCAAACGAAATGAAAAATCTGTAAACCGACGTGTAGAAACGGATTAACGGAAATTACCAAAAAACAGTGGTATAATATATACTCTGTATATTGCTATATGCCTAATTAAAGATGAATTCACATCAACAAATTAGTTATAGTTAGCAGAATATTATAATATATTTACTCATGTTTCAAATATATATGAAGTTTAATAAAGACAAATTAAAAGCTATGTAGCACTTTTGGTTTTTGAAAAAAAATTTAGGGGGCTAGAAGTTGTATGGCAGACACCGGAACTAGTCAGAATTTTGGAAAACAATATATCACGGGTTCGATTCCAAGTAATCAAAAACCATCTTGTAAAATTTGATTGAAATTGGTTCATGCGGAAGAGTCGTCTCGTCTCGGAGGAGTTCTAATACAAACATATATAATACACACAAGCATCCTTCTTTATATATAAGACTAGCAAAATCCCACGACGTTGGTCGGGCTCAACACAAAATATATAAAATTTCAAATTTTGAAATATAGGTAATACAGCAAAGGCCCAGTGTGCGATGCCTTATTCATCCTTAACACGTCGGGTGCCTTTTAACCGAAAGGTCCCAGGTTCGATTCTCGACGGAGGCAAAAAATGCTTTCTGGATTTTACGACCTGGTCCAGTACCCTTTATCATTGGGATAAAATAAATGATAAATAGTTGAGTGTTTTGGTTATCACTACAAAAATAAAATGGAATATGCTATTATGAAGGCGAAGTACTCTACAATAGATATAGTTTTCCACATTTAAATTAGTCTATACCACAAAACTTCTACAGAAAAAGCTATTGTATGTGATTGTGTATTCCAAATCTCTGTTTAAAAGCAGTTAGGGTGTTCATCCCATAGACTTGAAATTATATAAAAAAAAAAAAAAAAATGTTCACCAAATGTGCACACAAACGATCGGCGGCGTGCTCACGATAAGATAAAGTATATTTATACCAGACCTATTTGATTTAATCATCTATTGGGTCAAATAACAATATTTATATAAATAAGTAAGACATCGTCAAAATTTTGTTGCCTGAAGTTTAATAAAAGCTCGTAATGTATATATCACCCTATGTGCATGTTGCAATAAGTGTTACAATTTATTAATTTGCAATACTTAAATTAATACTGTAATTAATAATTACACTACAATTATTGTTTCTGTCAAAATTAAAACTTCTTTATAGACAATATTTTTTGTTTTATTTGCAGGAATCAAAATAAAAATATTTTTTTGCTACTTACTGCCGAGCAAGCTACATAAAAATTTGCTAAAGCTACAGTTTGCCTTGGATTTTAGTTATAAAAATAGCAAACCATATTTTAAGGAAATTGATGGCGTTTAGACTGGAAAGGGTAGTCAGATTTAATTATAAAAATAAAAACATTATTCTTAGCCAGGCATCCTTACATGTCTTTAGAAGCGCACTCGGAGTAGGTTGGGTTACATAATTTCCAACTTTTGACTTTAATTTGTGGAGTGGCAATTCAGAAGGTTGAAGAGACTGCAAGTTGAACAATTTATAGTATCATCATCTATTCTTCGACAGACTCATATTATTCTTTCTTCACTTTTTATTTTATTCAAAAGAATTTCGTTTATTTCAACCACAGTATAATTTTTTGATGTTAGATTCGCACGCTCGAAAATCCAACAGTGGGCATTTGGATTAAACTTTATTCATGTTTGAATACACATTAATTCCTGTGAAGTTCACGACATTCCATGTCATTTGTGATCACAATTTCCCCAGAAACTTCCGCTTCCCTCACTAATTTTTAAAAGAAGGCTAGCAAAAGCTTTTTCTGATGTATCATCTTTTAAATCTAGTCTCATTTTTACCGATAAAGTTATGTGAACATGATTCAAAATGCGAGAACATTTCACTTCATCAGTTCTCGTTCCTTTCTGAACCACTGAAATAATTTGCCTAAAACCTAGAGCAAAATTTTGCTCCACCCATAATGCTGTTAATATTTCGTAAGTCCCGTAAAGTTCTATCTGAAGCTTCAAAAAAAATCTATTAGCCATTCTACACTCGTCCCAAGGCAGTTTCTTTTTTGATAGTACAAACTGTACTTTCGGAATTCGAGTTTTTTCATATACCTAGTTATCTCACCATTTTTTTATTTGCATCTTTCCGCTATCACATACATTTCGTTTTTTTATCGTATTCTATTTCTTACAGTTTAAAATAACATTTGTTTGCCTAATATTCATTTTCACAATTTTTGGCAAATAGCAGTGCAAAGAAAGGGAGAATTTAACTAAAACATTGTTTCATTTTTTATATGAATAACAATTTCATTGTTTCTAATTCATTGTTAATAAAATAACCATAATTAAAAACTTTACAGGCAATATATTAAGGTAAGACTATATGTATTGCTATGCTAAGCAATATAGACTTACACTGGTTATGTGTTTCCATCTGTTTAAAAACTATAAAAAAATACAGAAACAAATTTTTGCGTTTTTTTTTGTATTAATTTTTTTCGTCAATTGCTTAAAGCAAGTGGAAGGAACGTATGATAAGTAAAAAAATTGGTTCTGTTTGGAAAAAGATAAAAGCAATTTGAAGTCATCACTCTAAAATCGAAATTTTAATAAAAATTGTGACGAAATTGGAATTTCTTCTACATGCAAAAAAATAAAAACCGGTTTCGATTTTGAATTTGCATTTGAAAAAAACAAATCAAGTACAAAAATAACGTCATAAACTATAAAAAAAAACAATCATATACATTAGTATGTACATATAATATGTTCTATCTTTGCTACCTAGCTGCTAATGATTTTTTTTTTGTATGAATAAAATAAAAATTCGTGTATTAAAAATAAATGAAAATAAAAAAATTTACTGCAAAAAAGGGAAAGACAAAATAGCCTACAACTTTTGAAGCAACCTTGCTAGGATTTTCTGAAACAAAAAATTATTTTAAGACTTTCGATATTGAGTTATAAGCTTAAAAAGAAATAAAAAATAGTAGTATAAGATTTCATTTTATTTCTTAAAAAATCCATTGGTTTATGTAAATATGTATATAAAAAAATAACAATAAACAAAAACAAAATAAAAAAAAAAACAAATCTCAAAATAACAAAAAAAATCCAAAAAAAAATGATTTGATTATGTGCATATACAACAGAACACACAATGACGTCATGAAAAAAAAAGAAATCTAAAATAACTCCGTCCGCTGATAACTTTTTGGAACTTTTCGATTTTTCCCTATATCACGGCCCTAAACCCTACCTTTATTGAAAATTTCAAGTCTCCAGGTCAACTAGAAGTGGGAAATACTTTTTGGACATAAACATACATTCAATTTTATATATAGTATAGATTATAAAAACTACATTTAAAAAAAAACAGAAATTTGAATCTTCTAATAAATTTTGCAATAAAAATATTACTTAAACAGTTAATTATGATATTTTATTAAATAATAATTTTTACTACAACACTTAAAAACACAAACACAATTTTCAAGGGACTGCATTTGGTAATTTTTGTGGTGGTAAAAAAAGTTGTTCACGCGGCTTGTTATACACAAACTATCGAAGGTTCCGGTACACTCAAATGGGACAGTACAATACACGTCATGTAAACAATAAGAATCAAGTCGTACTCGTAAAAAGGAAATTGTATATATAAGATGAATACTCAGAGAATGCGTATTCTAGTCCAATATTATTATTGTGTTTGTGTAAACCCATACATGCAGGCTTTTGAAAGCAATTTATATAAATAGTATTAGATTAGATAATCCGATTAAAAAAATCTGACTTATTTGGATAATAGATATTCTCGACTAGATAATAACATTTTGTTTTTTTAATATCGTAAAAAAAATGTCATGATACACAAACATTCTGACGATGATGTAAAAAAATTAATAAATGTACTATCAAGCTCACAACCAATTCTGTTCAAAATATTGTACATTTTTAAATATTTTATATTAAAATTAATTAAATAGTTATATGTTTTGATTTAAGAGAATTTATTTAACCTATAAATTAAAACAAAGAACAAAAACAAAAATTAAATTTAAAAAAACTATAAGCAACAATTAGGAATAATATTTTAACACATGGGTAGTTTTTTTTAAAAGGAATTTCATTAAAACAAAAAAACAAGAAAATGATGAAAAATTAATAATTTAATTAATATTTAATAACATAAAAATTATTAATTTTTTTTTCTTGTTTTTTTTTCGTTTTTTTTAAACAATTAAATTAAGCATAAATTTAATCTAAATATTAACTTAACTATTTACACTTTAATATCAAATTAATTTTTATTATAGAATTTGGTTGATTACCGAACTTTTGTTGTTTAATTTATTAATTTTACGTTAATATTTTTATTTTTATTCCATTAATAATAATGAATTAAATTTACTTTGATTAAATTTATTACATTAATTATTTAAATTGAACCACAAACTTTTGGCACTTCAGAAAAAAAATTCATTTATTATAAAATTGTTTTCAATATTGTAGAAAAATTTATTAATACAATAGGTGCTGTATCACTCTATTACAAAAAAGTTGGTCCACATCTTGTTTATATTTTTAAATCAGTATTTTTAAATCCTGGAATAATGATTGCCCATTTGATGAGAGATAAAATCAAAATTGATTTATAAACGACTAGTACTTCTGCTAATTAACTAATTACATATCTAGTAATTACATTTTAAACATATTTTATTGTTATAACAACAACGACGAGCAAACTTTTTTAAAATAGAGTAGTATATAATACAAATGGAACACGGATGCTACTATGCACATAAAAAAAAGTATGTTATCAAAAAGCTCATCGTATACGAATCAGTTATTCAACCAGAGATACGTTATTGAACTATTTCGAATTAGAGATAATGTGTTACACCTAAGCGATAAAAGCGATAAAAAAAATAAAAAGTGATCGGACATCATTATAAATTAGTTTTGATTAAAAAATTTTGCACATTTTAATAGTCCTTTTTTAATAGGATGATTAATTATTTATTAATTCCTTTATCACAATCCAGGATTGTGATACTGAACAGAAAAAGAGTATATGCTCAGAAATATATTAATTGTTATTCCTTTTTTTTTAATTAGTGAATCATAATAAATTATAACAATATAAGTTATTTAACCATATATATTATCTTTATTTTAAAAGATTTCTTATATACATACAATAAATTATTATAAATTTAATTACACTATTTTTTATAAAATAATCTTCTATCAGCAATACGTAGTACGTATAAAATTTAAAAAAAAAATAGTACAACTGAATAAGCACATTACACAATAATATAAATATGATTTATATATTTCCAATAATTTACTATATAAACCTATACACTGGCTGATTCTATAAAGAATAATAGTAAGTATATACATATTATATAGTTAATCATTTAATTTTGTAAAATCTTTCAAGTGCACAAAATATCTCTAATGAACTCAGATAAATCCTATCAAAATTAATATTTTATCATTTTTGATTAAAACTTTCACATGATTAACCTTTAATTTTTCGAAAAAAAAAAACAGGAGATTAATTAAGATACACGATGAAGGTGCAATCAACATTATATATCCCAACGGTTATTTGTATATTAACATTAAATAATTGTTTAAAATGATTAAATTAAATTGGTTGAGAACAACTGATTATTACCCATCATCACCACAATAGCATTTTAAATACAAAAAAAAAAAAACACTAAAAGCAAAAAAAAAATTAAAAAACAAAAGTAAAAAAACAAAATTTAAATTTCTGTGTCGAAGGGCACTGGCCTTTTGTGTTTATGATCACAATATTCATTATATATAGACACTTATGCACATATACATATAATATATATTAATAATTGAAAATTTAAGAAATATATATGGATATGTATGTTTCTTATGTACCTTATATTTAAATATACAATATTATGTACACCGTATTATATACATCATTTATGTAAATAGATATATTATTTGTATGTTAAGTATCCAGTAAAGAATTTATGTTTATAAAATAATTATATGCAAACGGCTTTAATAAAACATAACAAGAACAAAATAAATACATAAATTGTTGGACCAAAAATAAAGATGTGAGCTCTATAAAAGAGATGAGATTATTATTTTTCCGTTCACATCTCATATTCAATCTGAATTTTATTGTATACAAAAGAGCATGCATATAAATACTACACACATATAATATAGGTACAAACATTATATTATTTTGATATATTTTTGATCAGAATAAATTATAACAAGGGCTCTTTTTTATAATGAGGTAACAATATTATATTTACATACATACATTGTATATTATACTGGGTGCTTTACATACATACCTTTATCGTATTGCTTTTCATAATGATAAAATAAATGAATTAGAGAAATTTTGGAGGTTAAGGCTGATTCGTTGCAAAATATTTTTTGTAAGAGACAATCAAACTCTTGTTCCTGGCTCATTCAAATTCAATAAATACACTTTATTACAATAAAACATATTAAAAATTATTTTGACTCATTTATTACATTTGAAAATAGAAATTATAGTACAACCTTCTTATTACAGTAAAATAAATTTGTCTTTTTCACAACTAAACCAAATTTACATTTCTGATATGATTTTGATATTATATAGAATAAATAGTTGTTTTTTGTAGTATCTAAATCTAGTTTAAGGTTCGCCTAGAATTAAATAACTTGAAATTAAAAATAGTAATACCACCAACATTTAACAATTTTTGAAAGGAAATTATTAAATACACTTAGCCGTAACAAAAGTAAAACATAAGCTCAATCCAATCCATAGTTTTGCTAATGACAACACTCTAGTAGCATCATATAATTTTCTAAAAAAAGCTAATACTGCAGCTTCCACAGTCAACTCTAAAAGAACAATGATGGCCCGCTCAATCACGATCTAGCCAAAATTGTCGACTGGGGTAAAGAAAATAGAGCCGAATTTAACACTTCAAAAACTCAAACTTGTCTTGTTAGTAATGAGCTAACAGTATTCGAATCGACTTTCCGGTTTAAAAATGAAGATATTCAGCAACTCGAACACCTAAACATTCTCGAAATGTGAGTAAATCAAAATATGCCCTGGAACGAGCATATTTTTAATATTGCGAAAAGCGCTGCCAAATGTTTTGGGCTTTTTGAGTCGCTGCAATGCTTACTTTTCATCTCAAGATTTCTTAAAATCTATAGAGCATGTTTATGTCCCAAGCTCAATTATAACTCACAATTATGGGCGGGTACGCCAAAAGTTGCTTTAAATTTCCATTTTCATTCGTCTTATTAGCGACATAAATGTGATCTCTAAACCCTTATACCACTTGACCATCGTCGTACTGTTGGTGCACTTACTCTATTTTATAGATATCTCCTTGGTGTTGGCACTTGTTCCGAAATCGCTTCTTCCTTCTTTCAAGCAATTCCGAAAAAACCCCATATTAAAACTCATATAAACTGTGCATCATTTGAGTAATTCAATATAGTAAAAGCACGGGTCTATAATGGTTAGCCTAAGTCTACTGGGGACATTTGGTCTAGATCTAAAAATTATAGTTGTCAAAAAATATACGAAATTGTAAATTTCAAGAAAGACAATATTTACAACAAGAAAGACAATATTTACAACAAAAACCTTTTTGATGAAAGGGACATTTGGCAAAAAACCATTTGACAAAACAATATATAAAAACGCGCGATTTTAATATTAACTGAATTAATTTAATTTCTTAATACAATATTATTATTATACTCGTACATTTTTGACATTTTGTCTATTTTTAAAATATAACTATTTGTCAAATATGATGTTATCCCAAAAGTTTTTAGGCCAATAATCACCCAATAATTAATCACCCTGTATTTTTTCAATATGTATATGTTTTCTATTATATATTTAAGAATTACATATTATATTATTAATAAATATATTAATAAAGTATAGTTCCTATTAGAAGCTAAATAGAAGAGAAACAGAAGCCTAATAGAAGAGGACCCGGATATAGGATTCACTAGATTAAGGAACCAACATACGAAAATAACTCTGCCCAACGAATGTATACGTCCTGTTAAATAGATTTCATATATTTAGCTAACGCTTTATAGGTAGTCCCTGTAGTCTATAGTATATTTTATAAATTGTATGTAGTAGGTCTGAACTGGATTAGGTCCGAAATCCAAAAGTTAAAATCCTAATATCAAAATCCCAAACCCAAAAACACAAAAAAAAATCCAAATTTCAAAATTCAGTGTTACAAAATCCCAATGTTACAAAAATCCCAAATTACAAAATAATAAGTTTTATGCATTTAAAAATTGAAAACTAACTTAAAATGTGATAATGAAATGAAATAATGTTTGTTATTAATAAAATTAAACACCACCGAGCTTTAATGTTGTCCTTTGTATTTTTTTCTATGTTATTGGTATCTAAAAAAATATTTTTGTTTTAGCAATATTAGAAATATAAAGCACCATTAATTATTAAATGTTTGTACTCATTTTATTTTAGATTTGAAAAAAGTTCTTGCGATGCTGGGAGTTATTAAATGAAGTCCCTAAAACAAAAAACGAAATAAGTCTACAAAAAAATCTCTCGCATTTTAATATTAATAGTTCCTTGTATCACTGGGATTTTTCTTTTTAAGATTTTGTAACTTGGATTTTTTTTTTGAGATTTTGTATCATTTGGATTTTTTTTTTTTTGGGATTTAGGTGAACTTCCGTTTGAACTATAATATCAACTAGAACTAAGCAATTTATTTTAATTGAAATGCTTACGAATTAATTGAACTAAACTAAGCGTAGAAAATGAAAATGAATAAATAGGTCAACTCTGAGAAAACCACAAAAAAAATATATTCAGAATGAAATGGAACACCCAAGGCAGTAGAAAAAGCGGAAGACCCAGCAAAAACTGGCTTCAGAATATAACAGCCAGTATAGTTAGTTATGAATGAACTTTGTAGGAAATCAAAATCACCGCTCAAAACAGAAAACAGTGGAGGATGCAAGTTGATGTCCTATGCTAAGAAACGATTTCACAAAATAGAACAAATTAATTTGTAGTAAAATATTGAAAATTGATTAATAAATTTTGTAAATTGACCATAATTTTATCAAAAAGTAGGTAGTAGTGTTACATGATGATAATGATTGGTTCAGTATTACATTCTGATTCAATTTTCCATTCTGATCAGAACAATTCTAGCTAAAAGATTTTTTATTTTTAAATAACTCTAAATATAGTAATTAATATATTTTTTATAATGAAATTTTTAGTGATAATTTAATTGTTTCCAGGTTTCCGTTCACTAACAATTTTTAATATTTAATTGCAAATATTGATATTTTGGAATATTGACATACTTCCTTCATCAGTGCTTATGACTGACTAATTTTTCTTAATTCTTTTTTCCATTTTACATCCTAATCCCTAACAGTTCTCTATTTTGTACTTTTTCAAATTAGTTTATATTAATTTAAATAGCGGTAAGTCATTTAAGTCATTGATCAAACTATTACCTCGAAATTGCTACCTGTTTACCTGTTCTCTCGAAATATCTAAACTATGTGTTTAATTTCATCTAGGGATGTCATCAATAAAGAAGATACATAAAGTAAGCAAATTAGACACATATGAAAATTTAGCAATTTCGACGGAACAGGTAGATAACAGATTGAGCAATGAATTAAGGAATAGATACTCATTATAATATTATATTGATGGGATATTTTACTAGAAATCTACAGTATATAACCGATATGAACCAGTATAGCTTAAGGTTGAGAAACAACTTCTGGAAGAGAATATACATGAAACACCGTACTCTATGGGGACCAGACCGTAAAACTTTTGACAGTTTGTAGAATAGTTTCAAGGTGTTATTAAATATTAGTGGATTCAAGGAGGTAGTATATAGTGACGTTTTTAAGAAGAAAAATGTATAATGCATAGTGTTAGAATATTTCTGGTCAAGACATTTCGCATTGTGAGATATTCATAAAATATTTAAGTTTTTAAATACTCCTTGTTAAACTTTGTTAATAAAATGTATCATAGGTATTTGTATAGGAATAGGTAGTCTAACCTACTGGTGAGTTCTAGTAGTGTTATGATGAACGAATTAATTCCTAAAAATAATTTTGTTTAATAAAAATAATTACAAGACAAATATAATATGCTCAAAATATTATAGAATTTTATTTTTCTTCTTCTTCTGCAGCTGCATATGCACTCATATGCGATCACATTTTTGAAGCTCTCTCTATCCTGCGCTGCGTGCATTAACTCTCTCACCCTTTGGAGGCCTGGTCATTGCCTGATGTTTGATTGTTAATAACAACTTACGGCATCTACCTATTTTTTTGTTTTTTTATTATAGCCAAAACTTAGGATTTAAACCTTTAAGTACTTGAGTACCGTTGACTATTTGAAAAAGGAAAGGAGAGTTAGAGGAAAGGAAAGAAAAGGGAAGAAGAAAAGTTTTGTGGGAAAAAGCGAACAATGTTGTTAATATTCGTCTTAAACCTCTGTAAGTCATAAATAAAAAATCCTTCTCTCATTGGGAATGCTTCGATTTGGACGCGATTCCACAATCGAGATGTTCTTACTATAAAAACAAAATCCATAATCGGACTTAAACCATCTCAGAATTTCCATTGTGAAAGGGTGGGCACTTGATGCCTCTAGTGTTGTGCGATGGAATTGCTTGAGAGGAGGAAGAAGTGATTTTGATTCGTCGGAACAAGTGCCAACACCAAGCAGATGTACTTAGAACCTCACTATTGTTTCCTCGATCTACCCATGATATCTTCAGTATTCTACGGTATAGCTACATTTCAAATACTTTAAGCTTATTCATGGTAATTATTTTCAGTATCCTCGCTTCCATACCATAGAGGAGTATAGATCACACGTAGCATTTAACAAACCGGATTTTTGTTTCGAGATTGATTTCACGGTTACATAAAACTTTTTATATTGTACAAAACTGTTACGAGCATATTCTATTCGGAATTTTATTTCCATATCTGAGTTCCATTTTTCGCATTTAGCCAACATCCTAGACATTTAAATCTGGAAACTCGTTGATTTATGGTGTTTTTTATGATTAATATTATTTTGTTGAATGTGTTGGTCATAGAAATAATCATAAATTTGATTTTAGTTATATCAAAATTTAAGCCAAAAGTTTTGCTACGATCGTTTATCGAATTTAAAAGTTGTTTATCGAATCTAAAAGTTGATTCAAGAAAATTTCAAAATACCAAAAGAGAATATGCATGAAAAAATTTTAAGTTATTAACAGAGCAACACTTGAATATGAATCATTAGCCCAACCTATTTGCAAAAGATTTAATAATTATACTTCCAAAGTAACATAAGGTAATAAACGTACCCCCTAAATATTAGGACATAAATTTTTTTAAATTTATTATTATAATATTATTTTTATGGACTAGATAGTATTTGACAAGATTGATAGTATTGATTATTTATTTGACAAAAATACGTAAAGGTATTCTTATTAATTGCACTCAAATCAATAGACACAGATGTACATTGAATAGAATAAATTAAATTAAAAAGGCCTCAAAATAACACCTACCTCATATAAAAAATAACCTTATAAATATCGGTTGACTTTTATATCAAATGCCAATGAAAGCCCTGCCATCAAGAGTCTTAAAAAATATTACCGATTCTACATTTATAATGCCTATGAAAGGACCTGCATTTAGATATATTAGAAATATTGATAACATTCTTGAGTAATATTTAATATACATATTTGCAGACACGGAAGATTAAATTAAGGTCTCCGGATACTATAAAATTTTCTTCTTACTTATGTATTACAAATATTATTGATGGAAAGAAAAATAACATTTTTGTTTTTTATTTCTCTCCAAAAACAAATTTTTATATGAATGTGTAACAACAAACAAGTTTTCAAAAGAAAAACGAAAAAATAAAATAAATTGTAATTTATTACAAATATATTATTCTTGTCAATCAAAATAATAAGAATTGGAAGAAACAACAATACAAAATACATATATATATATAACAAATAATAAGAATATAGAAGAAATGATCCACATTTCCAAATGACTCTCTAAATTTAGGAAATAAATATCATTAATCATATATATATACATATACATACACAATTTCATGAAATTGAGATGAAAAAAAGAAATTTCATCTTAACATTTCTATGTAATCGTTAATAAATTGTATGTACATCATGCGTATGCATAAAAAAAAGCTCAAATAATATTTTCTTCGATACAGACAATAAATTATGACTGAGAAATTACTTATTTTTGCATTTGAAAATAAAATAATTTACCATTTGAGATGAGATGAGACAAAAATTACGACAAATAACGTAGTAGTATCTATAATTATAAAGTTGTTCTTGTTAACTATACGAAAGTAAGCATTAAAACTAAATTATTTTATTTAAGTACATTTCACTCTCCGGTACAATTGACAAATTTTTCTACAGAAAATTAGTTTAGTACCAGTATCAGTAAAATAAATTTTACTATAATTTACCAACACTTATACTAATGAAAAATACGTGGTACTGATCACAACATGACTTAAGAAAATTTAGAAATTAATTCATAATTTTTATTGATTTTTTAACGAAGAACTGAAAAACTAAACATAATTTCTTACTAAATAATAAAATATGATCTCGGACTATATAACAAAAAAGAGGCCTACAATATACTTGCTTTTTAAAAAAAAAAAAAGAAAAAGTGGAATTCACAGTGGTTGAATTGACAAATTTTTCTTTAATTTTCAATATTTTTGAAATTAAAGTTTGTAGATTATGAAGAACAGAAGTTCTAATACCAAAGGTCCATCTCGTTGAAAGCTAAACTAATTTTGCGTGATTAAGTATTAAACGGTGGCTTTGTTGTTTATAACGTTAATAAATATATTCCATTTTATTTGAAATGTACGACGAATCTGAGTGTATAGTATTTAATATTTTTTGAAAAGCCTAACTTATTGGTATATTTAAAATATACTAAAATATACTTAAAGTATACTAAAAACAATGATGGGATCTAGATCAGAAAGTATAATACCGAACTCTATGAGCTATATAATGAAGT
Source organism: Argyra leucocephala (assembly GCA_963942445.1). NCBI lineage: Eukaryota > Metazoa > Arthropoda > Insecta > Diptera > Dolichopodidae > Argyra > Argyra leucocephala. The sequence goes on from OZ012680.1 coordinate 68,496,171, forward strand.
GAACGTAGTCACGAAAATTAAATTCAATACAGTTGGTCGGACACCTATAGTGGATAGATGAAAATGCTCCAGCCAAGAATGTACAAAACCAAAGATACAAAACCAAACCTTCGTTGTAGAGACTAAATGTCGGTAAACATAAAACGATTTCATATCTTCAAATGGAGAAAAGCAGCCCGTGACCGACAAAACTTACTTGTTTATCAACTCATTAAATATGCCTTACTAAGCCTTCTTAAATAGTGCATAGTTCTATTTTAAGTTGTTACCAAATTATACTTTCTTCTGTCATTTATTTTATCTCAATGATAAGGTTACTGGATCAGACCGAAAAACCCATAAAACATTATTTTTTTTCTTCGGTTAGAAAGCAGGTTCTCTATCTAGTTCCACCCAGCGTGTCACTTAGAATAACTTTAGTGTAAAATTATATACAATTTTCGATAGGGTTTGGGTCTTTGTGTCGAAAAACAAAATGTTGAATAACAAAATGTTGAAAAATAAATGACGAATGCAAAAATGTTGAAAAACAAAATGTTGAAGAAAAAAATGTCGAATAAGGAAAAATATACTCGTATGTTAATTTAAAATAATTTTTGTTTCAATTTTATTTATTTACTTTCATACGACCCCAACCATTATTAATTCGGACACTGCAAATTTTAAAAATATTTCATAAAAGTTTCAGAAATTATACGAAGCTAATTTCTGTTATCACTGACAGAAATTATGGAATCTCTAGACCTGCGTGAAGAGCCAAATCTTAAGATCCAAACTTTCGAAATCCAAATATTAAAATCCAAACTTTCAATTTCCAAATTTCCAAAATCCAAACTTTTCCAACCCACATGGGTCAAAATCCAAATTTTCAACATTTTTTTCCAAACTTGGTTCACGTAATGAACAACGCTTAAAAAAAATTTCAAAAAGGTCTAAGTCCCAGTATTTGAGGTCAAAGCCTCTAGAAAAAAATTTTTTTTTAAGTTGCCAGACGTAATTAAAACATTTTAGAGGTCTAGTTACACAGAAGTTAGGTATATATTCTGGAAAGAGAGATATATCCCCCGTTTTGCATCCAACAGCGGCTACGCATAAAAAAAGTTTTTTTGAATTTTTGTTTTGCAAAACTTACCACTAACTTAAACAGTAAAACCTACGAACTAAACTAGCCTAAATTTTTTTTAACTTAATTGAAATTTCTGATCAGAGGATTTTCTGACATAAAAAATGCCGAGTGGAACCCTACAATCTGGGCAGATTGATTACAAGTTTCAAAAGTTTAATTTGGGCAATTTGCAATTTTTTCATATAACTTCCTGCACAATCTCCCTAGACTGGTGTCGCTATTTGCATTATTGGCTGAAATATTACGTTAATAAGTATCATTTTTTTTAATGTGAATATAATATGAAGATATGAATATTAATACATCAAGTGAAGAAGCTTGTAATTATATTTTAGATTCTATTTTTTATTTAAAATTATTTTTTTATATTAATATGATCAATTTTCTTATCCTTTAAGACTTGTCATACCAGCTCTCATGATTTCATCTACCAAAAGAAAGTTGCTAGCTATAACAGCGCATGAATTTAAAATTTGTTTTTTAACAATATAATTATCAAAAAATACCTTTTTAAGATTCATAGCTTCACCCGAAGCAAGATCAATTCCAATTGCATCTGGATTAAGACGATCTTCTTCAGTTAGTTTTACAATTGTATCTTGTGCATCATATCCACTGTTAATAGCTAACGTTTTAGGCACTATTAAAATAGCTTCAGCAAATACTTGAATACCAAGGCGAGTTTTACCTTTAATAGTATCTTTGTAATTCATCAATTGATTATAAGCACGAATTCCAAATGCTCTGGCTCCCAGTATTAAACATTTATCTTCAATTGCATTATTTATAGCTCTTAGCCCATCATGTATAGCATCTTTAATTTGTGTTATGGTATGCTTATGTGGACCTTTTATTAAAAGTGTTACAGACTGATTTTTTAAACAATCCTCTGCAAAAGTATATTTATTTTCACCCAATACATGTTCATAAACCACTCCAGCATACCCTAAATTAGATTCTTCAATATCGTCTAATAATTTAAGAGCAATACCACCTCAAGCCAAAGCTAAACGTTCCATATTTCTTCTTTTAGCTCTACGTAGTGCCATTATTCCTTCTTTAGCTAAGGCATCTAAAGACATTGGATCAATTCCTTTTTGATTAATAACAACAAAACTTTTATCTGTCCCATCACATAATTTTCTTTTACATTCGATAATTTTCTTCACTCGTTGATCAATACAATCACGTTCAGCTTTTACAAATTTCTCGCGTTCTTCTGCAGTTTTGTAAAAGAACCCTGAATTTACTTCAGATTTCTCATATTCCAAAGAAACGTTGCATGTTAGGATATAACATTTTTCTAAACGTTTTGGCATAACGGGATGCCTAGAACCATGATCCATAACAATACCACGGATTAAAGAAGTATCCGTTGCAGTTTTGTGTTGCACTTCCATTACTTCAACCATATGCAAATCAACTTGCTTTCCTTCTTGTCTAATTGCTAAGATACTATCAACACAAACATCAGTTAATAAGTCTGCTAAAGACGGATGGACTTTCATTTTTAAACTTGTTTTAGCAACTTCTGTTAAATTTTTCTTATTTATTTCAATTGGAACCTTCATGCTATCCTAAATGCTATCACATGCTATCAAGAGATTTGGTTTTAGCTTGATCAATACCTTGAGTTAAAATACGTGGATGTAATCCATCTGATAAGTATATATCTGCTTGTTTCAAAAGTTCACCAACTAACAGAACTGTTGTAGTTGTTCCATCCCCAGTAATATCATCTTGAGCTGTACTAGTTCTTGCAATCATAGATGCAGTAGGATGTTGAATTTGCATTTCATGGAGTAAAACATTAACATCTTTAGTTATTTTAATGTCACCTGCCCCTGATACTAACATTTCCATTGTTCCTTTTGGTCCTTTTCTGTGGACAAGGTTGATTTTCTGTTAGTAAATGGATACAACATGTGAGTTTACCTTTGAAAGGTTAGACTTTTATCAAAAGTAATGCTTAGGTATTTAATAGTATCGGGCCAGTTAATTTCTTCATTTTACAGTTTTAATAGTTGAATATTTTCTTTTTAATTTTGCTGATATGCTTATCGTCCATTTTCAACAATTATATTTTATTGTTGTTTATTGCTTGAAATTTTTGATTTTGTTTTAAAAGATTTTCTTGATTGTGTTTAGACAAAAGAATTTTAATTACCTAGTAAATTTTGATTTTAATGTGGGATCTAACACTATTCTTATAATGTAAGATACCACTAATTATTATAAAATTAGTTATAAGTTAATGTAAATATGTACTTGAAAAATGAAAATAGGAGAATAAATGAATGAATAAATAAATAATAAACCTCAGAATTTTAAACTATTTTTTCGTTTTTGCTGGATATTACTGGGTGAGCAGTGTCTAACTTGTTCATTAGGATTATCCACCACGGAATATAAGCTTTATTTATTTACAAAGAAAATTAATAATTTTTCAAAACTTATTAATTCTTACTCAGCAAAACTAAATGTAAGCCAATTTGAAAAAACAATCCAGAAGTTAGTTTAACTACGGAATTACTTAAATTTCATTGTCACTTCATCAAAATAAATGAAAGAAATTAAATCTCAATTAATTAAAGCTGCTCCTCTATCGGGATATCTCATAGAGAAAATCTATATTCAAGATAAACAAAAATATAAATCTAAAATTAAATTCGAATTTATAAGGCAAATTAAAAAAACCGAAAATGACGTGAGTTTAAAACACAATAGAAATGCCAACACCACTAATAAAATTCGGTTAAAATGGACACACACTGTGCAAACAGCTAGGGTGTTAATATTTCGATTAGATAAAATAATTAAATATAAATTTAGATTAATTAATTCTAAATTAAATCTATTATTACTCCATTATATATAAACTATGATGTAATAATAGATATCATGAAAGAGACATCAAATTACGAACACACTTTTTTAAAAATTCTTTCGATAGTGACACAAACAGTGAGAAGTAGTTTAATTTTATTTTTCTATTTTTGTAATAAGATTGGATTAAAAAATAGTTGATAGAAATTCACAGAATAAATCAAGATGAAAACACTAAGTTTTTTTATTTTCTTTTTTCTTTCTTTTTATGTTTCTTTGTTTTAATTCCCAATGTTATGAAAGAAGCTTAATCAGTGCTGCCCTAATTTTTTCATATCCGTTTCAATTAAAAATCCAAAACATCAAATTATTATATATACTTACTTATATACATTATATTATATTTAAATTAGAAAATTGAACACAAAAATTGGTTTTTAACACTTCTTCTTTAAATTAGGTTACTGTTATACGTATATTATGTTTATAAATGGAATGTAAAAAATAGAAACAAAAAAATAGATATATATAAGTATAAATCTTGTTTTGAGTTATTTAATATATATCAAAAAAATAGAGTTAGATATAATAATTATGATATATAAAAGAGTTGTAGTACAAAATCACAAAATCATTTTAATTTCTAACAATAAAAATATCCAATTTTGTTTTACTAATTCAACAAAAAACTGAAAATCACATCAAATAATATTGTGCTTATTGAAAATGGTTGAATCAAAACTTCAATAAAAAAAAAAACAAATGACTCTTATTATTAATTAGGTAGCTATCTATTGCGAAAGCATACCAGATTGCGAATTCTATATTTAACAATGAATAATTACACAAAATAACATATCAGGCAACTTATTACTTAAGCTGTTGCAAAAATATTTATACTAAAATGAAACACTTCGGGATAAATCCTAATGAAAAAACATTTGAAAAAAAATATCAGCTTTTATAATTATAAAAGAAGTTCTTTCTTAACCAATTAAAGCTGGTTTACAGATTCAGTTGTGCAATCGCATGAAATTTTTCCATTGTAGCTAGTCATTATATAAGTCATAGAATTTGCATGTAAAAGAAAATTTGACTATCTGACTGAATGTAACGAAATCTACGGATTTATATATATATATATATCTTATCTATACAGATATATCTTTCCATTTCGAAATGTCTTGAGCTTTAAGGAAAGCAATTATTGGTCCATGTGAAAATATCACAACAACATAATGCATCACATTTTATCATTTTTTCATCAAGTCACAAAGATATGTTGATTGAGTCATGTCGGCTATTTACATCCATTGCAGATATAAAAGATTAATGCTTCAGAAGATTTTATTCACTGTTTTTTTTTGACTAAGATATTGTAATATGTTTGAATTAAGCAAGAATAAATAAATAATTAAAATAAATAATAAACGGATTAGCAGTATTAATCTCTTTGACATTGCTATGAGTAATTATCAAATCAAAAAGATAAGACATTGATTGACCAGATAACCAATGCTGATTGTATAGAGATAGAATCATCTGGAAAATTATATTAAGTAAGCCCGAAGTTCAGGGATATGAGAGAACAGAAAACGAATTGCCAACTTAAAAGAAATAGAGTGATTTTCTCACTTTAAAAAGAATGTTACTATACTTTTAATAGATTCACACAAAATAATATAAGCAATAAAATATTACAATAATAGAAATAAAATTGTCACATTGGCACTATATACCTACCTATCTTTCAAGATTAGGTCAATTTAAGAACAAGCCAATTTTTTTTTTTTAATTTTTTAAAAAATTTTGATTATAAAAATCCAAAAATATCAAAAGTTTACAAATAATAAAATAATAAAAAAAACATTTTTTTTAGAAATATTTGCCCTCAATTTAAGATTATTGATATAATGTTTTCATAGCAAGTTATGATTGTAATTACGGAAAAAGCAAATTAGCCGAAATTCTAGGAAGTCTTGAGATGAGATTAAGAGATTTGGTAAAAAGTTCGGCTTAATTGCTTTTTCCGTAATTACAATCATAACTTGCTATGAAAACGTTATATCAAGCTGCGATTCTAAAGTTTATTTTTTGTAGTTTTAGTACGCTTAAATTGAGGGCAAATATTTCTAAAAAAAAAATTTTTTTTTCCTTATTTTATTTTCGACCTTTTAGTGAAAATATTTTTTTAATGAAAAATAATATATTTTCAAAGAACAACAATATAATCAAATGCCACTAAAATTCACTCTAACGCAATTTGGTTACTCTTGCTCATACTTCAAATGTGTAATTATATTTTATATTACTGTAACAAATTTTATGAAAATATGTGTATTTTTAAAAAATGTTTGGAGATTTTTGATTAGATACCTTTGAATTTTTTAGTTTACGTATTAAAAAATTTTCACCAATAAAAAATTACGCACTTTATAAAAAGAAACCCTGTTAAATACAAAAAATATGTGACGTAAAAGCGTAGATTAAATCTGAGAAAAAGTCTGAAATGTAAACACTCATCCGACTTTATCTACGATAAAATTCGATTTTGTCCGAGGTGTATACGCTGCCTAAGCATAAATTGGCATATAAAAGTATAATATACACATGCATAAATCGAAATTGAACTTTTTTTACATGCGGAAGAGTAATTTGTAACTGAGTGATAGATAACTAATACTTGACAGGTTCAAATTTTGTTTTCTTCCATAAATAATGTTTGCATTTTATTTTCAATTAAACTAAGCCATATGATTATGTATGTAATAAATACAAGCCCTATATGACACATGTACGTACATTTGCATATACTTAGTCAGAGAAAGAGAAATAATAAAAGAAAGAGATTAATAAAAGAAACCAAATTAAAAACACAAAAAAAAATATAATGAAAATGATGATAATAATTGAAATTGAATAATAATAGAAAATGATTGAAATATAATGATTTGTATTGCACACATTTATTTTGTATTCCTTTTTTGTTTTTTTTTTTGCTTCTTTACACCATAGAAATGTCAATAAATATAGTGAATTTAAAGAGAAACCAAATTTTAATTTTATCAAATATCCATATTCCATTATTAGTACACACACATATGTAAATTTCACCTTAGTTGAATGCAAAGAATATCTATAATCTATATTAACAAGAATATACACTCCCATTTTACGTAAACCTAATTTTTAAGAAATACCAAACCGAGCAAAATATCATTAGTTAAAAGAGGTAAAATTTACATTTACTTATCGTATACCAAATTTACTATGAGAAAGAAAAGGTACAAAACAGATGTTTGCCTTTTGCTTTATATTGTAAAGTAATTTTGCGTTCTCATTATTCTCTGGATTTGTTTACGTTTCCTCCCATTATTTATATGAGGCAAAGTGGCAAAAAATGTTAGTTCTAATTTAGTTTGTTCCCTTATACGAGGATTAATTCTGATCTTTTATTATTTTAATATTTTCGTTTTAAACATTAATATTTTCGTATATACCTATTAAAAATATTAAATTATAATTACATTACAATAATATAAAATATTATTAATATTTTTGTCAGTAATAATTTGGAGTTACAAACATTATTATTTTTTATTAATTATATTAGTAAACCTAAATATTTATTATATTGGTATACGATTATAAAATAATACTGAGGACAACATCTATTTACAACTCAGAGAATTTAAAGAATATGATAACGCTGTTTTAGTTAGGTCTCCTAAAAATCTTATGCATAGTTGATACAACTTAGAAAATAATATTGTTAAATATTTCAACGAAGTTTTTGTCGAAAATTTTTTTCAAAATTATAAACTTTATTTATTTAATTTCAGCCAATTTTTTTTGTTACTCTCTTTTGTTTACTATATTTTTTCTTTTTCTTACACGTAAAATTCTTATTATCGTCTATTTCTGACAATGTTTATCACATTTGCATATGAATTTGTGTGCAAACAAATGAATACATACATGAGTTCATACTCTTTTTATGGATATACTTTGGTTAAATGGTTATTGAAATGGGTATTTTGTTGAATTGAAGCAAATTGAAACAAAAATATAAAGTCCAAGGCAAGTTAATTAAGGCAAATATAATAAATGGTAAAGTAAAAATAAAGTAATAGGATTTAAATGTAAGAAAATTTAAATAAAGTATGTATGTACATAAAATTCAAGGTTTTATAGTTTTTATAAGAACTTGTTTTCTAGCGTTAGAGTAAAATTTTTATATAATTGTCGAAAATAGTCAAATATTTTCCTTTTAATTTTACTAATATGGTATATTATACTAATATTTTTATGTATTTCGTCAACTACTTGCAAAGATTCAGTGTATAGCATCACCCCTACTGCAATATACCCACAAACGAATAACACCACCCCTATCTGTCACTACAACCCTCCATCTGGCGAAAAACGTCACATTGCTACCTGTGCAAAAAGAATAAATAAAACGATTTTAGTTTTACTCAATTTTACTCAATCGAGTACAAAACACTGAAGAAGTCTGCAAGTAGTAATCTGATGATAAGCATATCAGTAAAATTAGTGGAAACAGCAAATTCGATTGCAATAAAAGTGCATTAAATGTGTTGCGGGATTGATTTGCCATGGAGTTAAATGCATTAGTAGTGCTTCCAGTACGAGAAGCCAAATGGTGGAATAAAATATTGTTTATTTATTTATTCATCTATACGTCCTACGAGATCAATAGATTTTATTTTCATATTTTTATCACAGGCCTAAGTCATAAAAATTGAATCTAGGTAATTGTTGCATATTTTACTTACTATTAGACCATTTGAACTAAAATATCCTTTCCTATTTAAATATAGATACCTGATGTCATTCTCAGGCGCAATTATTTTATAATGTGTTCCATCAACACATCTGATGACGCCTAAAAAACAAAAATTTAACAAAAATTTTAAATCGAGGCAGTTCTTTTTCTTCTTCTTCATTTCTTCTTTGCCATTTATTTTCTTTTGTAATGTTTATAATTACCACATATTATATTATAAAAAATTTTCAATTTCAGTTGCACCTTACTCATCCGGCATCATATTAAAGATCCCAACTTGGACTCATTTTTATTTGTTTATTAATTTGTATTTTGAAAAGGTTTAAAATAAAAAAATGTATCTACTTTTCAAAATAGTGAATATATTTATTAACAAATCGTGACCACATTTACGAACGAATATTCGACTACGACTCATATTCGGTTCGAAAATCATGGCAAATGTATTTTTATTTTGATTTTTTTCCCCCCTGTTAACTGAGTTTATTGTTATAATAAGTTATTCAAATCTTAAAATATAGAAAGTTGAAATGTCAATTGATTTAACCCTTGATGATTTAGTCAATTGATTTAACCCTTGATATTTGGGCGTTCATTCTAATTTTCTGACATACAGGACTGCTAGCGATTTTTTTTTGACATTATATTCAAATCTTTATGTAAATTAATATTTCTGAGGAACCGAGTAGCCTGGGTTATGGTACGTAAAATTGTTGATTGCATCTTTTGAATTGTTTCGATGTATCTATTAGCAACAGTTTTCCATAACTGAACCGATAGGACCAAATTTCCTTCAGAATGCCTTTATATAGCAACACTTTGTCAAATCATCAAATCTAATGTAGAGTCAATAAACTATTAAGCCAATAAACCGTCTTTCTTCTTAAGAGTTATCATTTTGTTTTTTTTTGCCTCGATGTGCTTCTTCGAAATTAGCCTTTTGTCTAGGTGTACTCAAGGGTATAAGTAAACAACTTAGTTTAAAGGTTAAATTAAATTAATTTTTTTAATATTCGTATTTAAAAAAGGTTTATGTAGCATAGCTATTTAATAGCAATATACAAAAATTCACTTATCTTCACAAAAGCTCGAACAAATATTTATTCAAAATGTTATCATTATTTTGGTTTTAAACCTCATTTTACTATTCATGGAAAATATTCCAAATAGAAAAACAGAAATTGTAAATTATAACTATACCTACTCAATATTGAAATAGCTATATGCCAAGAATAACTAATACAATTTTTTTAATAATAATCTAATTTGGGAATAAAATTAAGCATATAAACTCGTAATTATTTAACACAGTTAAAAACAGAAACTAAATTTCTCTAATTTGAAATAATTTTTAAAATTTATTTGTTATACAACTGAAATCCCTAAAGATCAATAACTCAAATAAACAATTTTTAAAATTCAATTTTTTATTTACAATATCAATAATTATTAAAAGATGACTCGTAACTTTTCAATTTCAATGAATCAATAAATGACACCAAACTCTGAAAATTATTATAATACAAACACTCATGAATCAATACTAAATGAATAAATAACTACTGCCTTTTTTTGAACTCATTTTCAAGCTGCTGCATCATTCATTTTTGTGCAATAATTTTAACAAACACAATCATTTTTGAATATTTCACAAAAAAAAAGTATTTAATTTTGTTTCATTAAAAATTTAATAACCATAGAAATTCAAATTAAAAAAAAATAAAATTATATGCCAACACACTTGAATGTATGTATATAATATGTACATATAGATACGTAAATTTAATTAACCTCGGGAATTAAATAGAAACTTTCAATTTTTATTTTTTTTATTTTTTATTACCACAAAATCATAAATAATTGCAAAGCAAATTTACCAAATCTAAAATAGAAAATTTCACATTTATGTACATAGAGTACATACCTATGTACTTACACATTATATATTATAGAGATACATAACGTAAAAAATGTTTTTAAAAAAATAATAAAATATTTATATTACATATATTATATTGTATTTCAATTTCCATTTGAATAAAAGTAAACTCTACAACTGAGTGTAGCGCCACAACAACTCCTGGTGGAAAAAAATGATTTTTATACCAACATTTAAAACCACAAATTAAAAATAAAGGATAATGAAAAAAAAAATCAAATTAAAAAATTAAAAACAAAAAATATTGCTTCTGCAAAACAAATTAGCATATAATTGTTTCTTTTTGATACAACTGCTCGAATGTTGTTGTTGATTAGTTGTCGTGGCTAACCACCTTATGCGTTTGAGAAACTTGAGCAGATCATCAATTCCGCAATACGTAATTTACCATTTATGATATATATTTTTGGAAAACTGGCATCCTAAACTAACCAGGTATCCTAGAGATATAGTCATTTGGTGCCACGTCAATGATGCACGTGGGTACATCATTTACTTCAGAATCTTCATTATAATTAAAAAAAAAATACAATAAACAAATTAAATGATAAAAAACACATTTGAAATTTGTCCAATACACCAATTACCTTTGGGTGACCCTGAACTTATACAAATATATATGTAACAAAATATAATATTTTGGGCGGAAAACAAAACAACAAAGATAAACAAACACGACAACCACATTCCGACAACAGAGATGCGACCAAAAATTGATCTCCCCTTAGCGTGTACAGTTAAATGTACGTAAGACGGTCTCATAAATTATATGCAATCACACACAAAATTCTCAAATTTCGCTCTAACTTTTCCAAATAAACCACATGACGAAAAAAAAAACAAACTTTTTGTTTTGTTTTTTTGTATTTTATACTTTGCTTGAATTTTATTCGTTTCTTTTTCGTTTTTTTTTTCTTTTTGTTTTCTTTTAATTTTTCTTTTTTTTGTTTTTTTTTGTATTTAAACAAGTTTACATTTTTGTGGCAACAATAATATACTTCTTATCATCAATAAAATGTTACTACACATATCACATTAGATTATCGACGAATATTATAACTGCTTATTTACTTTTATATAAATTTAAACACCATATCATATATCGTATCTATATGTAAAATATATAAATATAGATTTATTTATTATAAACTATGAATACTTTATATTATATCATATATACATACCAGGGAATAACTAAAAAAAAATACAGCATTAAATTAAAAAAAAAAAAATAAAAAACAGGCAGTGGTGAATGTTTAGATTTGTAACAGTACTCCATACACAGAATATATTAAAATAAATATATCTAAAGGAACAAAAGTTACCTATTCATAAATTGTATCGTATACATGTTTAAAAAGTTGCGGAGATGTAAAGGGAAATCAAAAAATTGAAGAAAAAAAAACTAAACCAAAAACTTACCGGACGACTCTTTTTTCTTAACTTCTGATACTTCTAGAGAGGTAGGAGAAGCTCCAATAACAGTTATGGTATTATTATTATTATTATTATTATTATTATTGTTATTATTAATATTATTATTATTATTATTATTCTTATTATTATTATTATTTTTATTATTATTATTATGCGGAACACAGAGGGCGCTGGACCGCAAGACTGATACCATATCTAGCGGATTGGTTTAACCGGAGGCACGGCGAAGTGAACTTCTATATCACGCAAATGCTCTCGGGGCATGAATACTTTCGAGCTTATTTATTCAGAATGAATAAGGTAAGCAGTCCGCGATGTCGCCACTGCGAGGCAGCGGAAGATACGGTCGAGCATACATTTTTCGAGTGCGACTGGGATACTTAGAAGACTCGGAATAGATCTTCTAAGTTAGGAAATAGACCTCAGTGTAGTCGGGTTTCTGCTTTTGAGTCTGGCGTGGTCTGCTTCGGACCAGTGGCAAACAGGCTTACTGGTGCCGCAGTTCTGTTTTTGTTAAATTAACAAAAAATTTAAATCTGCGACACTAGTTACTGCTGATGCTGTCGACGGGTGGTAAATGTCGCTAGACTTATGAGCGAAATTAGATAAAACGTATCGCTGTTTTCTTATGTAACACAGTAGTACTGTTTTTTTGTTATTTTTGTTATATATGGAAGTAGATAGTAACTCGCCAAATAGTCTGGCCTACGCAAAACGATTTTGGGAGTCAATTCGTTATTTGTAGAATAGATGTAGAACAGAAATAACCTAGTCCAGCATCTTGAGGCAGCTTAACATGTTGGAAGCTGCTTCAAAACAGCACCTCTAGGGATTATATAGCTCTGTATAGAATAGTTTTTGTTTGTAAATGGGAAATAACCTAGCTATAATAGAAAAGGATTAGAAGATTAATATTGATTTTAGTAATAATATTAGAAGAGGGACAGTAGAATTTATTTTTCAGTCTGCCGATGTCGATAGATATATGCAGAGAAGAGCGAACGGGATAATTCACACAGAAACACCGAATCCAGCACTTTTTCGCCAGTTTGAAGAAATGCTAACGCGGTTCCAAACTGGGATAAATATCGTGGGTCAAGGGAACAGGTGGTGGGTGTTTTTAGCCAGTCGGTTGGTTTCTTTTTTGCAGTGCGTCTTAGTGTAATGCAAAAAGAAACCGACCAACCCGGCACTCGGTAGTCTGTTAAATAGATTTTCCCCGCGACACCATCTATAACCGTAAAAAAGCAAAAAAAAATATTATTATTATTATTATTATTATTTTTATTATTATTATTATTATTATAAATTGTTTTAAAGCTTGTTCTTTGTTGTTGTAATAATAAGAATGATAATGATTTAAGTATAACGATACTAAAGTGAATAATGATTATAATGTTCGTTCCTGATGACAATTTTCATGAAAATTGGAATTTCAAGTTTTTTACTATAGGTACATACCTGAATATTTCTACAAATGAATGTACGTTTATTTCAATAATAATATTAAATTTTTATAGTCTTATAATAAAATAGTCATAGAATTTACAAATTTTCTTAAGTATACTGTTATTTTTGTTTTTTTTTTATTTAAATACATTTTATTGTTGTTGTTATGAAGAAAAATTTCATTTTATCTATATACACTTGACTAAGTTCAAATGAACAAATTTTTTTTTTATAAAAAACTATTATTATAACAAAAATATATTACAAAATACAGTGAGTAACGAAATTATTTACGTATCAAAAATAGTGTTATGTTTGTAAGAAAGACTGTAATTATGATCAGAAAAATTGGTTAGTAAAATTTATTATCATTTAAAAATATTTTTTTTGTCCTTCTTAATTCCCTGAGGAACATAGGGCTTCCTTCTGAACAAAGCACTTCCATCTGACTCTGTTCTGCGCTAGGTATTTAATTCCATTCCATGTTGTGTTTTTGTTTTCTATTTATTTATGGACTGATATGTACCATGTTTCCTTGGTCTATCTACTTCTCTTTTGACCTGCTGATTCCAATCCAATGCCTTTCGATATTGTTTGTATAGGTTTTTTTGGTTCACTTGGTTTTTTTTATTGAAATACCTATTGGTCCTTGTTCGGATATTTCCCAGAGTTCATTATTTCTGATTATTCTGGACCAGATTATTTTGCATATTATTCGCAGACATTTAAAAAGCCCTGCATGTCAACCATATAACTTAGAATTTCTTAAGGGAAGGGTAAATTAATATCCTTTAACCTTTCCATAAATTTTTGTACTAACTCTTCTATTCTATTCTATTCCAATTCTTTTATATTATTTTTTAATTTTCTTTATTATTCTTTACTATCCTCCTTTTTTCTTTCCTTCAAAATGGCTTATTCCATTATTTTGGTCTAATATAAAAAAAAAAATGTTCTATATATATATTAATTATTTATCCGAGATGTCTCGGTGCCATACGTAGCATTGATTCTACGCAGGCATTATATAATTTAATTGTAGTCTCCCAAGCGATGTGAGGTAAACTTAAAATGTTAAAATTTAAAGCTGTATTTGCTTATTAGAATATTTTATTGAACCGCCGCACTTAAATGGAAATCCAAAATTTTAATTTTCAATTAAAACGGTTGATTTTACATGCAATTGTGTTAAAGTAAATATACCAATTCCCGCCCCTTAAGGAAAAATTAGTTTAAGTTGACAAAATAACAAAAATATAAACCTAATATTTTTGATAAACCAATTTTTTTCAATTCGATTCATAAATCAAACTTTATTCATTTCTTTATTCAACTCGATTCATAAATCAAACCCGAACAACGTCGGGTATCTTTGCTAGTAATATATATTTTACAATTATTTGAATAAAATAAATAAGTGAACATGCCAGTTTAATTATTATGGTCTTAACAAAATAAAAAAAAATATCGACATTTGAACTAATATTTTCACTGAAACGTCTACCTAGTTTAGTTTTCTATCAATAACTTATTTATCAATATGAAAACAAATGTGCATTATTTTGCATTACAACGAGGAGATAATATTATTTCTTTATATAAAAAAAAAATTAGAAATATTAGTGGGAGTATTGTATTTAAAAAAAGGGTTTGGGCAGCATAAGATGCTAGGGCGGTGATAGATACATTTACGTTATATGCCATTTGATAAAACTATAAGAAATTTGGTATGGTTGCGAAATCAACTACAGAAGTATAAGAGAAGAAGGTATGGATTTAGTTAAACGGGCCTCAAATACGCGAATTGAAACTAAAAATTGTAACCAAATTGTATAGCAAATTTTTCGTATTCGTAAAATTAATAATTTTAATATATACACTTTCTAACGTTAATATGTTTTATTTTTGAAACTTACTTCAAAAATAATAAAAAATTAATGGAAAAAAAGACAAGAAAGTGATTGGTAAATATTACTTTGACTGTTAACTGCTATTAAATATTGCTAAAAAATATTGAAGAAATTTAAATTTAGTTAATTGATATTAAGTAACTATACAATTAAGTGTTACAAAACTAAATACTAATAATAATAATAAATATAATAAAAATAGCTATTTTGAAGTAGCTACAGTGATATCGCTAATTTTTCAGGATTGTAAACAAATTATTTTTCTTGGGGTAAATAATTTTGGTACTCACTGTATAAAAAAAAAGTTAACAATTTATGATTAATTAAAAAAAAAACTAACAAGAATATTATTCAATCAAAGGTGTTGTAAACAACAAATTCTAACTTTGAAAAGGAAAGGCACTACATAAAAGACACGGCTAGGAAAAATGGATATAATGAAGACATCATAGACCTAATGATAAGGAAGAAACTGCACCGCATCGAACGCAATAACATGACGAGTTTGTTTCAACAAAATAAGGATACCGAAAAACCTAGAAGGATTTGCGTAACGCACTCAACATTCACCGATAAGTTTAAGAAAATGTTCAAGAAACACAATCTGGAACTAGTAACAACTAGCAGAAGTCAAAAAATGAGCAGTATACTTGGATCAGCAAAGGATAAAAAGGAGATGGAAGAAGTCAACGGCATCTATAAAATATCATGCCACAACTGTTCAAAAGTATATATAGGGCAATCAAAACGGTTAATTACGGTGAGATTCCAAGAACATTTAAGGGAAGCTGAATTAGCAAGAATAAGAGGTACTACGAATTTTAGGTCGGCAATTGCTAAACACATAATAGAGGAACACCATAAAATTGATAAAACCAATTTATCATCAATAAAGGAGGTACACAAAACAAGCAAACTAGACACATATGAGAGTTTAGCAATTTCGAGGGTACAGGTAGATGATAGATTGAATAATGATTTAGGGAATGGATATTCACCGCTATTTAAATTAATAAAATAATTGGAAAAAGTACAGGTAAAATAGATAGCTAGTATGGAGGGAATAGGATATAAGAAGGGAAAAAATAATGAATTAATGTATACAGTTAGTCACAAGCACTGATGAAGGAAGTATGTTGCTTCCGAAATATCGATATTTGCAATCAAATATTAAAAACTATTAGTAAACGGAAACCTGACAACAATTTAATTATTTAACAAATAACAATTTTGAACAACTTTACGCGTCCATCATTTTGTAAAATGGTGTACGCATTTAGTTTAAGTACATTTTAAACGTAATAATTTTAATTACGAATATTCATAGACAAATATACTAGTTAAAACATTAATTTATTCGAAAAATTTAAAATACACAGATTTAAGCATTAAAACTTTCATGTACAAAATTAGCCAATAAAAAATAGTTCCAGACCGAAACAAAAACAAATTTAAAACTAAAATCACTGAAGAGTTGAAAATAATTTTAATTATTTTATTCTACCACAAATCTAAAGCTTACTTTAAAAGAAAGATCTGTTTACCTTTTTTTTTGTTTTTGTTAAATTTTAGATGAAATTAATTTCCTGGACTTTTTTGAATATTTATGTTTTTTTTTATTTTTAATTTTTTTTTTATTTTTTTATCGTTTAATGACCAAAACAAAAATAAAATCATTATTTTGATTTCAATTTCATTTCATCTCAAGTTTATAGAAGATGTCTCAACTTAAGATGCAAATTGAAATTTAGAAACATTTTTATTTACAAATGATGATACTTTGTTATAATACAAAAACATGGGAAAATTTTAATTTTAATTATTATATTACGTAATACTACATTTTGATTTTAGGAATAGAAGCAATATCCTTCGGAAATGTCCAGTTTTTGTTAGAATTAAACTACTGACTCTGAGTAAAGCATTTCCAAAACAATATACTTTACATTCGAATCGAGTTTATATTTACTACATGCCAACATACAGTTATTATAACGTGTACTAAACTTTAAAATCGAGTCAAACTTCTTGTTTTGGTGATCCAAATCGTCAACAAGAGTGTACAATTAAGAGCCTTGGATAGTTTACTGATTTCGAATCAAATTATCCCAACGTTATAATTTAAATTAAAATAATTAGTTTAATAGCAGCTAACAGTCTACCTACCACTATCTTGTTTTGTTTATCAATAAATCATTATTACTTTTGAGGTCAGCTTCAAAAAGAAAGCTTATTGAATTTTAGTTCCAGAGGTATAATAATAAGGTGCACATTATATCCAAAATATATGATGAAACATAGTTTAAATTTAATTAAAAAACTTCCACTTCTAGTTGAGGCATCCGTTATATTAGTACCTATCTAATATTTTGTACAACCACTTACTTCTCTTGGGAGCATAGGGCTTCCACTTGACATGTACTCGATTTCTAACTGCTGATTTTACTGTGGTATCATCACTTCCGTTTCAGAGGCAGTATCTAATTTAATTTTTAATCTGTTTGTACTGTCCAAGTAGAGGATTGGCCTACTGTAGAAGAACACTTTGATAACTCTGACTGCGCCTACGTAGTAAGACGACGTGCTATTTTCTGCAAGTTGTCACTGCAATTTTATATCCCGTCATATCACATACTTTTGTCAATTGTTGACAAGTGTAATTATTATTAGTGTTTGTTAATATTTCTTTATTGTGTTATTTGGTTATTGTGTTGTATGAAATATATAGTTATTGATATAAATATTGATATAGGTAATATTTTTAGTTATAAAGTATTGATTATATTAATTATTTTTATTTTTTTATTTATTATAAATTTTATATAATAATTTTGCTATTTTTTTTTTTTTGTTATATTTTACACTGCCCACGGTAATCGAACCCGTGACTACCAGATTATAATTGCAGCACATTTCTGTGCTCCAACCAATTGGACCATGTGACCACGGAAGGGATTTTTTTCTATTACCTATTATTATTATTTCAGAGGCTTTGCCCTTCTTTTGGCACCTGTACTTTTGATAAAACAGGTTAGTATAATTAGTTGAATAAAATGAGATTCTAAAATTGTAATGGAAATTAATATTTAATAAGTCAAATATAATGATTACACATTTTTTTTTTTACATTTTTAAAACTCAATAGTAAATCTTATGCCAAAACGTTAAATTTTATTATTTTTCGACAAATATATGAATTTTGATACGCCTTCTCGTTTTTTAGACTAATAGATAGTCGGGGAGGTTATGGTTTGTGTTGATAGTAATTTCTAGCTTTATGTATACATAATAGAAAAAAATAAATTAAATTAAAATAGAGTTTACTATTAATTTTAATTGCAATTATTTATTGGTTTATTAAATAATTTCTAACTTAAATTATAAGTTTTACTTTTTTCAATTTGCAATAATTTGCATTTTCTAATACATTTCTTTTTTTGTTTTTTTTTTTATAAAAACTTCTTTTCTAGCGTTAGAGTACAATTTTTTTATTTAATTAAAGTTTTAATAAATTATTTGATATACTTGCTCACTTAATACACTTATCATGATTCTCGAATCGAAGGTATAAGAAAGCGAATTCGCCGTCATGCGATCATGATTACCGAAGCGAATGAAATACGTTCGACAATTTGGCGAATGAAAAATTTAAGTGACAACCGTAAAACAAAAGTAAAAAGAAAATAGTTTTAATCTTTTTCGAGTGAAAATTCAAAAAAATTAAGAATAATATAATATGATATTATTTACAGCTATAAGAAAATAAATAAAAAACAGTTTGATAACCTAGTGCAATTCAATTCAATTCTTAATGTTAGTATACATAAGACGATTAGTCTTTATAAGAGTATACAAATAAAAATTATCAAAAGAAAATATTAATTCAAATCGTACTGCACAGACTAATTTTACTGTTGGTAATATTACATGTGTTCTAATTTGAGCCTTCAGTTTATATTTTATTGAATTCAGATTTTTTTTTCAGCACAAAAAAATACTTTTTTTTATCTACCTTTCAAAATATTAAATTTTCGAGTGTTAATTTATCAACGACTTTTCCACAGCGAATAAATTTATTCACGAATCGTTATCACATAACGTTCGACTAGCATATTCGCTTCGACTCATTTTCGATTCGAGAATCATGATAAGGCTATAAAATGACCTTTTCTTATATGATTACACTAATTAAAAATATCTACCTACTAACGAACGTGTATAAAATGTATACTTTTATAGGGTATTACTGTAGCATAATTAATAAATTAAAATAATTTATATATAGACAAGTATTTGATAAAAAAAATGTCTTTGAATTACAACTTTGACATTCTGATCTAGATTATTGATTGATTATATAATTTATTTGGAATCTTATAAGATTTTTCAGGCCACCAAACAGCTACATAATATTATTTTTAAACAAAACATTTTTAATTTTATATACATATCTAGTATATACAATACGTTATACAAATCAAAAAAACAATTATCACGCTACATAAAGAATGGCTTGAAGATTATTTAAACGCTTCACCAACACACAAAATTGTTACTGCATATCAAATATCCTGATTGAAGCTTACCTCCCCACGCTTCACTTTTATTGTAACGAAGTTAAAAAATCAAATGCACTCTAATTGAATTATAACTTCGATAACAGTTGATCAGTTTTTCTTCAATCTAATCTGCTGAGGAGTAAGTTTGCTACTGTTATAAAAATAATCAAATTTTTGTTCAGCCAAAAATAAAAAAAAATTATAAAGATGAGCGGATTTTTCAATTCATTGATAATATAGATAGAGTAATAGAGTGTGCAAGGATGTTACAATGGTGTAAGTTAAATAGTTAAATTAAAATTATATAACTATATAAGTATGTGTTATATATATCTGTAATATTATATTATAGTTCACCATTCAAGAGTAAATAAAATTTTAATTACATTTTGCACCTAATAACACGATACTGCATATTATTTTGACCTATATATTCATAACTCCACTATAATTATAATTTGTGCAATAACTTGAATCACAACCGATTTACATTTGTATTATTAAATTCTAATAATTACTTATACGAAATAACAACTTTATTTCCTAAAAACAAAAAAACATTTTATGCAAAAAATTTTTCATAAAAAAATTAATCACAAAAATTAGAATAGAAATACACAATATTCTATCATAAATCAAGCAAATAAAAAAAATAATATTTAAAATAATTTAATCTGACTACTTCTAAAAATATGACCTAATTCGTAAAAAGCATACGTCTCTATGTGTATGTCCTTACACAAATAAGTAATTTTTTTTAATTTCATCCAAGCAACACAAAACAAATTCATCCATTGACTAGTTACAATATATTTTTAAATTACTGTTAACCCTTGTCCTAAATTCAACAGAACAGATGTCAAAAATCAACAACAATATTCCAAAAAATATACCAAAATAAAACTGACAATTAAATGTCAGCTTTTGTATAATTAATTGATGAGGCAGCAAAATATACAAGTAAAATGTAAAAAAATAAAAAAACAAATAAACAATAACAACAACAAAAACATTAAAACAATATCAATTGAGAGAACACCTTTAATAAAAATTTAACAAAATAATAAATAAAAATAAAAACAGGACAAAATGTCCTTCATCATATATCATCTGTAATTACACACACATATACTACATATATAAAAGAACAATATTTTTCTATACTCAGTGTTAATTTTTATTTTGTTATTGTTCTCCGTTTTTAATTTACCAAATTGATATTATATGTTATATCCATGTACAAGAAAAATAAAATTATTGTTAAAAAACAAAAACAAAAAGAATACTATCCAATCGATTTTCAGTGATTCGTTTGTTATGCCAGTAGTAGTTATTTTTCAGTAGTTATTTTGAAATAATATATTTCTTTGCACTGCCTTGTCAACCTGTTTTTAATCCACTTTGACGAAACTATGAATAGCTTATCTAAAGCGTTAAACACAAACAATTTGTCGGACACAGTTAAGATACAGAGTGGGAGATGAATGCTGCTACAAAAAAAAAATATGAATATTTCTGTTATTTTTTCATGTCTAGGCACTAACTTAATTAGAACTTTAGCTTTTCGTACATTAACTACGGTACTGCAATTTTTAACATAAGAATTAATTCTTCAAAATTATTTTGTTTTAGATGTCCTCCAACTTTGTTGATGCAAATCCCGCATTTGATTAGTCGCCAGAGCGTTTGAAATATTTTGGACAAGGATTTTAAATTGTATCCATATAAAATCCATATTAAAATTACTTATTTGAATTCAAATGATGATCTACCAATTCAATTAGATTTCTGTTCAAAAATTTTTGCGTTTGGTTTTGAAAGCGATGTAAGCTTCATAAAATGCATAATTATGTCTGATGATGTTGAATGGAAATATCGGAAATCAAAATTGTCGTATATGGGCAAGCAAATGAAAATCCTCAAAACATTCACGCAGTTAGATTAATGTAAAAAAGGTGAATTAGTAAATAAAGCACTATTCAATGAATTTGTCTCTACCCGAAATTTGTTTTTTATAAACAATCGCTACAAATAAAAGCTTCTAAAAATAGAGACAAATTAAATTTGCAAGTTTGAATAATTTTTAGTCTTATTTGATAGAAAAATTAATAACGAAAGAGATAAAGTCAAAAGCATTATATTTAACCATTAACAATTCTCTTGGTCAACAAAAATAATAATAAAAAAAATAAAAAATTTTAAAAATTTAATTACACAATTTTTAAACTATAATTTTAATTGAAATTTCATACAACAACATTACCTGTATCAAAATACGTAATACCAAACATTTGAAAATATACATTTTATATAACTACTCTACAATTGGTCGCGAAAATGAATTGGCAAAACATTATGCAAAAAATATTTAATATCCTTTCTCTCTCTATTACTGTTTTTAATTAAAATATGACTAATTAACAACCCAGTTGCGTTGTATTGAAATGTGTTAAATTTAAAGTAACAACCTACTTATTATATTACACTATTTTATAACTATATTATATTATGTATTGTATATATACATATAATTCTTTATATTAACATAGAGTAAAGTAATGTCATAATAGTGTCTTGCGCACATTCTTTTTATACGTATTATTCATCTTACTTGACTTTTGCATTTCATGTCAGTAACAAACTTACAAATTCATTCTCAAAAACAGAAAAAAAAATATACACATACACATTAAGGATAATAATTTAAAAAAATACAACAACAAAATATAAAATTCTGAACCAAACAAAATTTTGAATGTTACGAAAACGAATTTTATTAAGGGAAAACATTAAAATGAAAAAAATAACAACAAAAAGAAAAAAACGCTAGTCAACATGCAAAGTTAAAAGCTGTGTAAAGCTTTTCATTTAACTTCCTCCAATGCTAATTTTTATTTTATTCTGATATTTTTCTGATTTTCTTTTCTAACTATTTATCCTTTTTGTTACTTGTTTTTTTGTCATTTTTTTTTATTGTTGTTTTTGCGGATTTCTGAACAAAAAAAAATTCATATTTCTGTTTTTTTATTTTTCTTTTTTTTATATTATACTCAAGTAAGGATATATAAATTTTTTTTTATACAATGTATAATAAAAACACGTTCTCATATAAACACAAAACTAAACAGAGGTATTAAAATGTATTATAGGTAAATGAAAGAAACAAAAACTAAAATTCACGGTCACATTAAGAAAATATGGAAATTTGTAGGAAAAGCACAAGCATTATCTAATTTCTAAATTTTAGATATGAAAGTTATTGAAGAAAATTTTTCTTGTGAAAAAAAAGATTTAATTAAAAATACTTAGAAAACCGTTAAGGAACTAAGTAAGTAAAGTAAGCAAAAGTAAATCAAATTTTTTTTAATATTCTAATATTTTTCATGATACATACATACGCAGTATTATTAGGTAGGTAGGTAGCAGAGGTTGCCAGTGATACACCGACACACTTAGACCAGTAAAGTAAATTATAATACCACAATAATTTGCTTTACATAAAAACCTACTCGTTGCACAAATGGGGAAAAATACCTTTTGAAGTTATATCAACATTGGTTTTTATCATAACAACTGCCTAGAAGCTGTTATGAAATAGCCTAGATAACATCAAAATGGTATTAAGCCAGATATTTAATTATTATTTTAATTTACAAATTGCATGATTCGAATTAAAAATGCAATAACGTGTACGATAAGTTGATTGTGTATGATAAGTTTTCATTTCATTTCAAACAAATGATAATTGTTTTTACCAAATTCTGATAATGACGTTAACGGAATTATCAATACAAAAATCATTAGATTTCATTGGCACCGGACACGGAGGGTAAAAAATATTTTAATCAATAGAATTTTACTAACCAAACTTAACGGTACAAGCATATTAAGATAGAAGTATTCAAAGAATTGAAAATTCGAATTGGACATTAAAATCCTAGGAATAATAGTTGACAGTAAAATAAAAAAAATAAATAAATAATTATGGAATTTTAATTTTTGATCTTAACTAATCTAATGAATTCAATCTTAACTACTACTAATTTAAGCTCAAGCGTAGCTACATATAGGTAGTAGTGGCTGTCGGCAATTCGTCCACACAGACTTTTTGATCTTAACTAATCTAATGAATTCAATCTTAACTACTACTAATTTAAGCTCAAGCGTAGCTACATATAGGTAGTAGTGGCTGTCGGCAATTCGTCAATACAAATGAAATACAGGCATATGGGCTCCTATAAATGTAATATCTTTTAATTTACTTACTTTTAAATTAATTTCTTTTATCCTTATTTCAAAACTAAACTTTAACAAATACTTATAAAAATAATACCGAAAACTTAAAATTCTTAACTATCGCGAGAAAATTTTCAGTGATAGAAAAAAATAAAATATTCATATGAAAAATAAAAAATGTTTGTACTAAAGAATCGCCGAGGTGATATTAAGAAAAAAGTCTAAGGCAGCGTTCACACTTAAATATTCTTCAATATTTATTGACGATTTAAGATTGAAGAGAGAGATATTTGTGTTTACACATCATTTTGATTGTTCAAAAACTTTTTTAATCAAGTACTCTATGAATATAAAGCAAATGTCAAATCAAAAATTATAATGAAAATAAACATACATATGAGTGTTACTAATTTTTTCATTATTTGCAATATATATTTTGTTTCTCTCAAAAAATATTGAAGAAAATAGAATAAATTCTATTTTTTTCTTCAATTTATATTGATATCAATCTGTCACATCAATATTTCTTCAATATTTTCTCTCATCAATAAATACTGTCAATATATATTGAAGTGTAAACGCTGCTTTAACATGATACAAATAACGAATTTCATGGAAAAAATTCTAGGATTCTCATTTTGTAGTCCATTTTGATAGGGGTAAAATTTCATTTCATATTTTATAAAAATAAATTTCACAATTTTTTTATTTAATCTCATTGTAGGAATTTAGATTATTGTATAAAAACCGTTATTATAGGAAATAAAATGTTATTTTAAATACAATAAATTTAAATTGTCATAGTAGACCACTGAATAAAACCATATAAAACTCACCATACATATCTTCTAAAATAACATTGCAAAGGAATCAATTTTAAAATTGCTGTATAATAAAATAACAACCTGTATAATAAAATATTGAATTATACATAACAAGGAATTTAACATTTTTAGAGAAATAGGAAATGTTACGCAAAGATATTATTTGGATTGTGTATGTGCAACTGTATTGTATTTTGAATTTTGGCATATTAATTATTACAAATAGAAGGTATATATGTACATACATGAATTTATAATTATAAAATAAATTAGTATGATGTGATGAATGATGATTGATGATTGATGAGATTATAGAGGAGAAATACAAATAATAGAAGAACAGACATAGAAGAGAAAAATAAATGCATGCATTTGCATGCAATTGCAAATGCATAATAGTAAATTCAAAACAAAATATATGAGGTTTTTTGTATTTACTATTTTTGAAGGTGTTAAATTTTTAAAATCTCAAACTGTATTTCTCATCAATTTCCAATAAAACGTCTACTTTGGATTGCGATAATGAAAGCCTCTTTCTAGCTACTGGGTTTCTTGAGATTTTTGAATGATCCAGATTTTTTAGTATTGCTATACTTTTTTAAAGATTTTTTCCCACAGTCTGAACTCATTTATGAAATTTTACAAAAAAAAAAAGTTTGATACCTATATATACATCCTATTGTATTCGAAAAATTTCAGAATTCGAAAAATTTATTGATCAATTGATAATCCAGAATTTTTAAGAAATTTTTCGTAAAAGTAATGAAGAATTTGATATTCTAGAATTGGCATAAAAACAAAGAGAACTTTATGGTAAAAATATTCCAGAGTGCTACAAAAAATTAACAACAGATTGGTCTAAAACTAATTTTGGAAATTAAGCACCGCTTTGAATCACTCAAAAAAATTAAATTTATCGAATCAACTGACACAAGTTGATATAAGAATTTCGAAGAAAAATAACATAATGATCTCGTAAACAATTTGCAAGAAATTATATATGGAATATTTTGACATATTAAGGCAACAGAATTAAAATTGATATTCAGTAATTCAGATTTTCAAAATAAGAAAAATTCTGGAGAAATTCTACACTTTTTGAAAGAGTGTAGATTAGATCCTAATGATCTAAAATGTACTATTCCTCCAGCATTTTCAGCATATTCCAACAGCAACAGTAGAACGTATTTTTTCATGCTGAAAACGAGTGAAAAATTTCACGCGAAATAGAATAGTACCAGAAAGATTGAGTTCTCATTCTGTTTTTTGAATTAAAAAAAATTTACTGAAATCAATTAAATCTTCAGAGAATTTTTATGAAAATGGAATTGCTATTTTTTGAAGAAAATTATGAAAATGAAGAAATTTTTTGAAGGAAGATGTCAATATAATTATTTTCTAATAATTGATGATAGAATTGGTTTTTAGTGATGTAATTCATTTGTATTTCCTAAATTAATTTGTTTTCCTAAGGGGTATTATTTTACAGTTTAGAGAAAAAATGATTAGTCTATAGTGACTAGTTCATCTCTAATTAATGCTAATTAATGCAGTCCTATTAAGCTGCGATACGGCATTTTGGCTCTTTTCGAAAATTTTAAACTTAAAAGAGAAAAAAAAAATCTGAGCTTAATATTAAACTTTTATTTCCAGAAAATTATTAATTTATTATAATGTAAAGCAATTATCATTGGTTCACTAGTTCAATTTTTCAATTATCACAAGTTCATATTTTTCCTCCTTAGTTCTCATATTTTTCGACTTTTTAATGAATTGATTCCCTAAGCTTTTTAATGAATGTTAGAGAGTTATTATACACTGTTTAATATACAGTCTACCTGATTTAAACGAATAAATTAATACGATTTTCAGAACTTCGAAAATTCATAGAAGCCTCGGAATTTTTGTGGAACATAGAATTTTGTACGTAGAATGAAATGGTAATAATATATCATTTTTCGCTTATGTCGACTTTAGCGGTTATTATATTAGCCACAGAATACTATCTCGATATCTACTTCGTTTTTTATTTTGATATTGCGTAAAAAAGGTGTTAGATCGCTTAAATTAAATTGTTTTTTTTTCTTACATCAAAAAGGAGGTTCTAACGCAGAAAAGGGATTCTTAGAATACATATACATACATATACAATACAGTGCCTATTTGTAAAAAAATTGTATTTTTATTTTTCAACGAAATAAAATGTACATTTTCTTCTCAACATATCCTTTTTATTTTATTAATATTATTAAGAACGCATACTACTACATTGATAAAAAAAAAAGTATAAGATATTTTCTTTAATTTATTGCAAATATTTAAAAAAAAAAAAAAAAATCAGCCTACATGGAATTATGTTAAAAAAAAACACATGGAAATTCCTTTTTTTACATCGCGGAAATACATATTGTATAAATTTATATACCACATGTAATGTATTCGAAATATAGTTATATATAAAATAATGTACGTATGTGATTATAGTTTTATATCAGTTATTCTTAACAATTTATTTTATCTCTTCACATTGTAGGTATATTGTTAAAAATGACGCAAAACTAAATCGATTAAATCAAAAATTTTATCATACAACCAACTTACATTCAAATATTATACTATTTTCTTTCTTTTTCTGCTTTTGTTACCTTTGTTGTCCTTTATACAGATTTAAAAATAAAATTAAAAATTATATGGTTTATATTATGTTATACAAATATATATGTACATATTGTATATATTTTATTCTTTGTATCATAATATAATAACATTCATTTACAAAAATAAACAAAATGTTCTTATTCAAATTTATTTTTAGTAGTTAGTTAGTTAGTTGTAGTAGAAAATCGTTTCATAATAAAAAACTTAATAAGTAAAAAATATGAATAAAAGTAAGTAAAAATAATGTATGCATACTATATGTATGTATATATATGAATAAAATAAGTAGACTTAATCCTGTACCATAAATTTTCCATAAATAAGAAAACTAAAAAAAAAAAAAACATATTTATAAATAGGGAAAATCTTAAGAAATTTTTTAAACCATTATTATCATTCATAACTAATATTGTGACCTTCAACTAAGAAGAACATTAATTGCAATTTACAACAATGTCAATGTTAAATAATTTTTTTTTCTAAAATAATTCATTGGTTATTTCATTGATTTGATTCTTAAGGCGAAATTTGCATGTTGGATTTATTCCATGGATTTGATTCAAATGTCAAAAAATCGTATGTATACGTGTAAATGCTCTTTTCTATCCAACATGATAGTATGAATTCCGCGAATTAAATTGATTCAATCAAATTTGACAGTTCATGAATTAAATATGGCGAATTCGTAAATTTTTATTTCAATTCTATGTTTTCAGCAGAATTTTGGCAACGAATTTATTTTTTGTTGTTTGTATACAGGTTGATTTTGATAACAAACAGTTTTATTTTTTAAATCGGTTATTTGAAAGTACTGAAAATTTTCTTATTGAATTTGATTTTTTTTAGTTAAAATGAGTAATATTTTAGTTGGAAAGAAATTGATAGATATTATCAAACTTTTTGATTTTCATAAAGAAAAAGTTTACGAAATTCTATCGTATTAAATCTAGTGGCTTAGTTCTTTTAAGCCTTCTGACATCATTTTGATTATCTAGCAGTTGAGTGGCCTCAACGTTAACATGTCCCTCCAGACGAGCTATATGCTTTGTTGCATATCTTTTTATTTCATTTTCTATGCAAGGAATTTTTAGATCTCTGTGCAAATCACTGTTGCGAACATACCAGGGGGCATTTACCATGTTGCGCAAGACTTTATTTTGGAATTTTTGTATACAAAGTACATGTGTTTGTTTGGCACATCCCCATATTTGTATGCCGTACAACCATATCGGTTTGAGTATCTGATTATATAACAAAATCTTGTTATGTATAGGTAATTTAGAATTACGACCTAAGAGCCAGTACATTTCTCTATACTTATTTTCAAGCTCAAATTTTTTCTTTTTAACGTGCTCTTTCCATCTAAGTTTGACATCTAATGTCATTCCTAGGTATTTAGCATTGTTTTCGTAATCTTAATGGAACTCAAACTTTTAAATTACCATAGTTACTGTGTAGAGTTTCAAAAGCCTCATACTCTATTCTAGTGAAATTTTTTAAGATTTATCATTCAGAAGAAAAATTGCCACTTACCTAGAAAGTGTTTGATCCATACACTTCTTCGCCAAAATTTTTCATTTGTATCTACTTCAATTAAGCATGCAATTGCAACAGCTACTATTGTTTTTGTTGTACGTGTAAGCGCTAAATGGATTTCATCGTGAATTTAATTGTCAATTTACTTTAATTAAATCGTACGTATAAATGCCGCCTAACAAAATATTTTTCCAACATACCAAAAATTAATAAAATATCTTATCTACAAATAATTAGACGATACAAATTATGTGAAAAATTTTAAGCCGATCTCAATTTCGTCCGTCTTTAGTAAAATAATACAACAAAAAAACTGAATAATTACAACAAAACAAACTAGTTATTGTGTGATATATTAAATATGGCTTGACTAAAATCTATCCAACACAAACACTGAATTTTTTGACATGGTAACACACATTCAAGAAAAGATCAGCCAGGGGAAAAAAGTAAGCATAATTTTTTGATTTATTTTGGTCGATAGAAAAATATTGCGAAGAATTCTCTATGAAAGTGGTATAATGAGCAAAGAACACATATGGTTTGAAAGTTACTTCATCAATAGAAACCAAAACTCAGAATGAGAGGACATAAAAAGTCAAGTGAAAAATTTTTAGTATGGAGTGACACAAGGAACTTTGTTAGAACCAAATCTGTTTTCTTGTTATGTAAGTAGTTTTAAGAAAATACACTTGTCAGGAAAAAAGTACAAAACATTTTTTTCAAAGAGATGCGACTTCTTACTATATATATTCTTTGATTATACGTAATTGTGTATGCTAAATGTCTGTGTAAAAGCAGTTAAGGTCCTATAGATTTGGATTTGTATAATTATAAAAAAAAATATTACAAAGACAAAATATATGATAATAAAAAAGGAGTAAATCTCGTTAACCAACAACGGTATTAAAATAAATAAGCCTACTAACTTCAAAAAGCTACCTTGGT
Organism: Argyra leucocephala; assembly: GCA_963942445.1. Taxonomy (NCBI): domain Eukaryota; kingdom Metazoa; phylum Arthropoda; class Insecta; order Diptera; family Dolichopodidae; genus Argyra; species Argyra leucocephala. Next base: position 68,526,429 of record OZ012680.1, read on the forward strand.
GTTTTGTTCGATAATGAATTGAACTGGAATAGTCATAATAACTGAACTGATAAAAAAGTTCAGAAGAATTGCAAGAGTTACTTAAAGAACTAATGTTACCTTAGCTAACTAATATGTATGTGTTTAGTTCGATAATGAATTGAACTGGAATAGTCATAATAACTGAACTGATAAAAAAGTTCAGGAGAATTGCAAGAGTTACTTAAAGAACTAATGTTGCCTTAGCTAACTAATAGGTATGTGTATGCAGATGACGTAGTTGTTCTGGTATCAGGGATTTATCTCTCCGTGATTAGTGAAATCATGGAACGTGCTCTTGGAAGGATTAATACATGGGCTACAAGCTGTGGTCTAAGTATTAATTCTTCGGAAAAAATTTCATGTATCACTTTTTTTTTATGAATACTCATATATTCTTTACTTTTGTACGTAACTCACACTTTGTATTCTTTCTTTATGTGCGGGACGGAAATGTTAATCCGAAATCTCAATATTCCTCTTATTTATGAAAATTAACAAAATATATGTTTTTACTAATGGAATGCCTTAACCTTTACTCTTTGATTTAGTTGAAAAAAACAAACAAAGTAGACGTTGTGTGTAATTATCTCATTTAAATTTTTGAGATAAATATACATTCTCTGTTGTATTTTGTATTCTATTTTATTATACCGAATATAATATAATATTAAACCGAATTAATAAATAAATTCCAGCTGTAACTAAAGTAGAAGAATGAATTAGTGAGCATATGGTTTTGATTCAATAATATATAGAATAAAAATATTTTTGATAAAAAATAAAAATAAAATTTTCAATATGTCTTTCTTATTATACTAAAAAATAAATGATCTGTCACCTGGTGTGTTTCTTGCCAATGCGTAATTCGAAATAGCGCTACGATCTACGATCATCCTTATATATCCATTGGTTAGGTTGTGAATTTCTTACACCGAAAATTTCATTAAAATCGGTTGAGTAATAAAGAAACTATCTCATAACATAGGTCCAATTTTATAAATATTGATTTAATAAAAAATTACGAGGAAAAAAATTAAATAAATACGAAATTGAATGGATGTGTAATAGATCATCAATTTAAATTAATCAGTATTTGACAATTAAAATGATGAAAACATTGATGTGTAATACGTTCGTAAGGATTTATTTTTGGATTTCATCGTTTTAACAGCTTTCTTGCTATCTCCCTTATAGAAATGTAAAATGAATGAGTATCTACCAAAGATGGATTTAAAAATAAGACTTAATTAGTAAAAATTAGTGAAAGGTGAATTTCATTGTGAAAAAAAACAAAATGTAAAGAAAACCAAATTATTTCTGCTATCCGGCGGGTTGGGGTACGAAATATCCGCAGTAAGGCATGCTTGTGGTAAAAGTCCACTAAAATCCTAGAAAAATCCAGAAGCGACTGACCCAGAATGGCGGCTTTCTGGTCTGCGACTGATCCCAGACGGACGGCAGGAATAAAAGGTACCGCCTTGTACAAGGGAAATATTATCCTTAGGCTAGGAGATGGAACTCCGAATTAAAACAAAAAAAAAAGTATGCAATGAATAAAACTCAAAGATTGTATACCCCAGGTGGTAATCCAGATCTTCTGGAAAATCCACCCTCTTTCGAGGCAGGTCTCACGGATTCTGGGGGAGACCACTTATTGCAAAACCACGAAAGCAGAGCTGCTTTAATTGACCCATTCAGAAAAAAATCTGGGGTCCAGAGAACACCTCCAGCAGGGTCTCAAAATATCTACGAAAACATGTCTCAAAAAGACAGATATAGAAACCCCGACGAGGGTAATAATAACGAAAAGGCACTTGAGGCAAAAAATAATCAACTTAATGCCAGAGTTACAGAATTAGAAATCTTATGCAGGGAATTGAAAAATGAACTCTGCATAATTAAAGAAGAAAATGTGAAACTAAAAAATTCACAAAACATGTCTACTAAAAGAGTAGTACTAAAAACGGCTGAAGAATTTCATACAGATGATGAAGAACTAGCTCGAGAAACGGACTGGATCTTTAAAACAAAAAGAATCTGTAAAAAAAGAAAAGCAGAAAAATCACCTACTTTAAGCCCAGAAAATGTTGCGGACAAAGTAGAGAAAAATGTGCAAATAAATGAAGTTGCGAAAAGTAAAAGAAAAGGTAAACCTCCTCCAGTTATACTTAGTAATGTAGTGGAATACCCTCAAATAAACAAAAAATTAAAAGAAAGCAATATTAAATATAAAGTTAATATGCTTAACAATAAACAACTAAAAATTAATGTTGAAGAAGAAAAAGAATATAGAGAGTTGACTAAGGCAATAAATGAAGCCAATATTGAATGGCACACTTATGAAAATAAGAGCACCAGGCCTATTAAAGTAATGGTTAGGTATTTACATAGGCATGGTTAAGAACGCACTTCGTATAGTCACGTGGAATGCCAATGGTATTCTGAACAAGAAAAATAATTTGGAAATTCTATTGAGAACACAAAATATTGATGTATGTCTCTTGACAGAAACACATATGACAGATAAGTCATCGCTTAAAATAAATGACTATACATGCTACAGCGCAAACCATCCGAGTAATACACCCAGAGGTGGTAGCTCAATTTTAATAAAGAAAGATATTAAGCACCACGAGGAACTTAGTCTAGAAATAGATGAATTCCAACTAATCGTGCTACGAATTATGTCTGTTAAACAAAGCCTTTGTGTCGGTGCATTATACTGTCCACCCAAATACAACATAAAGAATAACATGTTTGAAGAAATTCTTAAACTACTTGGCGAAAGATTTATCCTGGGAGGTGACTACAACGCTAAGCACATAGATTGGGGGTCTAGAGTAACCTCTACGAGAGGAAGAGAGCTAAGAAAAGCTATAAAAGAAAAAGGCTGCATTTACCAATCTACCAGTAAGCCTACCTATTGGCCAACTGATAGAAATAAAACTCCTGATCTGCTTGATTTTTATATAACAAAAAAAATTTCACCCAATTATATTAAGCTAGAAGATAACCATGATTTGGACTCTGCAGACTCTGCATCACTCTGCAGTCATACTAAGTCTATATGAAAAGGTTATTAAGAAACAGTCGAAACCTCTGCTAACGAACAAGACAACTGACTGGGCTAGCCTTAAACAAGAAATAGAAAACAAAATAAACATAAAAACAAAACTAAGATCCAAATGTGATATAGATTCTGAAGTAGAAAATTTTATTAAAATTATTCAAAATGCTGGATGGAATAATACAAAACATTGTGAATATAAATCGGTAGGATTCAACTACCCTAGAGAAATATTAAATATGATAAAAATAAAAAGAAGAGCTAGACGCAGATGGCAACAATCGCGTGATCCGGCAGACAAAGCTGTGCTAAATAGGTTAACTCAGAATCTTAAAAGAAAAATTAAAGATCTTAAAAATGAAAATTTTGAAAAATATATAAAAAATTTATCAGCTAAAAGAGAAAATAACTACTCGTTGTGGAAAGCAACAAAGAGTACAAAAACCTCGATCTCCCAAATCCCGCCAATCAGAATGAAAAGCGGTGAATGGGCGAGGATAATAAAAATAAAGCTGAAACATTCGCAGATCATCTTGAAGAAATTTTTTGTCCAGACGAGACAGATTCGGATGATCTCGCTGAAGAAAATAATAATTGGCAAGAAAATGTTATATCACCATTTTCAGAGAGTGAAATAGTTGAACAAATTAAAAAACTTAGAGATAAAAAAGCTCCAGGTTTTGATCTAATTACATCGGAAGTCCTGAAAGAACTTCCGAAAAAAGCTATAACAATGCTAACACGCATTATAAACGCTGCTATAAGAATAAGGTATGTGCCGAATATGTGGAAAATAGCAGAGATAATTATGATACCAAAGCCAGGTAAGCCCATAAATGAGGTCAAATCCTACAGACCAATATCATTACTACCAATAGTATCAAAATTATTTGAAAAACTATTATTGATTCGAATGAGACCGATCATAGAAAATAGTAATCTGATTCCAAATTATCAATTTGGTTCTAGATCTAAGCACTCGACAATCGATCAAATTCATAGAATAACAGACATAATAGAAAAAGCTTTAGAGGAAAAGAAAGTATGCTCAACCATATTTCTGGATGTAGCCCAAGCTTTTGATAAAGCAAGACATCGAGGCTTAATAAATAAACTAAACAATATGTTACCTAAGCAATACGTAGATATACTCTCATCATATCTAGAAAACAGACTATTCAGAATAAAACAAGACGAAGAGTATTCTACTATTAGAGATATTAAAACGGGTGTGCCTCAAGGTAGTATTCTGGGTCCCTTACTGTATTTGCTCTACACCAATGATTTACCAGAAATGGAAAATATAACTGTAGCTACATTTGCTGACGATACTGCGTTGATGGCAGTAGGATCAAATATTGACGAGGCTACAATTAAATTGCAAAGAGCAAGCGACAAGCTATACCTCTGGACAAAGAAATGGAAAATTAAACTCAATGAGTTAAAATCAGTACATGTAAATTTTACAAATAAAAAATTAGAAAATCAACCACCATTGGTAAATCTGAATGGGGTCAATATACCCCAAGAAAACAATGCTAAATACCTAGGAATGACATTAGATGTCAAACTTAGATGGAAAGAGCACGTTAAAAAGAAAAAATTTGAGCTTGAAAATAAATATAGAGAAATGTACTGGCTCTTAGGTCGTAATTCTAAATTACCTATACATAACAAGATTTTGTTATATAATCAGATACTCAAACCGATATGGTTGTACGGCATACAAATATGGGGATGTGCCAAACAAACACATGTACTTTGTATACAAAATTTCAAAAATAAAGTCTTGCGCAACATGGTAAATGCCCCCTGGTATGTTCGCAACAGTGATTTGCACAGAGATCTAAAAATTCCTTGCATAGAAAATGAAATAAAAAGATATGCAACAAAGCATATAGCTCGTCTGGAGGGACATGTTAACGTTGAGGCCACTCAACTGCTAGATAATCAAAATGATGTCAGAAGGCTTAAAAGAACTAAGCCACTAGATTTAATACGATAGAATTTCGTAAACTTTTTCTTTAAGAAAATCAAAAGAGCAATAAATTAATGGTTAGTCCGTTGGACTAGTATTAATGGGAGGGGTGTGGTTTAGTCAGTAAAAATCTGGCACACAATGGAGGCTACGGGGCTCATTGTGTCTATGAAGATTCCCACCAATCCACGCAAAACAAAAAAAAAAAAAAATTATTTCTGAACAATGTTGGGAATATATAGAAGAAAAAAATTCATGGGAACTTGTTTATGTTTTCTTTTATCAAATTATACTAATTTCAAAGCTTTTCTTTACAACATACGTTTTTTCGCTTGGTTACTACCAGGAATCTTATGACAAACCATACAAATCTCTGTTCTTTTAAACACTTTAAATTTTACTTTAAGTTAAATTTCAATTACCCAATAGGGGCCCCTGGAATTCTGAAATTTCTTTATAGAATGACAAAGTATAATTCGCGTTAAATCGAATAAAAATCATTTTAAAAAAAAAATTGCGTAAAAAATAGTGAAAAAACTGATTTGAGTGTATTAAATAAAATTTCTCTAAATTTGAATTGAATTTAACTTAGAAGTCTCTTTAGAATCATGAATTCAATTTAAATAAATAACATTAAGCTTACAAAAAAAAGACATTTAAAAACTTTTCTAATTTCTTTAAAAACGAAATGAAAATATATATACATATATTATATTGAAAATTTGAATATGAATTTTTATTTCACAATCCCATTAGGTAAATTTTAAGCATTTTTCATACAAGATTTTTTCCAGCAAACTTTTTTTTATACATTACATATATAGTAAATCTATATTTTTTTTATTTGGAAAATTTTCTTATAAAAATCAAAGGATAATAAAAAAAAATTTATTCAAAAGAGAAAGCCTCATTTACATAATATTATATGGGGTTTTAAAACGCAGATTTAAATGAAAATTATCGAAGTATAAATAGTTCATGGCAACAAATTAAAATCATTTATCATTTGATATCTAAATAAATATCTCATTATAAATATATAAAAATATATACATACATATATATCTATATAAATGTCTAACGAAAATTTCCATTATAATTTTCTTCATAGAACAGAACAGTAGTTATTACAAAAACAAAAAAAAAACTCTCATAAACTGCAATTAAAAATCACACAATCTCAATTAAATTAAATATATGTATTATGTACATTATGTACATAAATACATATTTATTATGAGAAATAAATTATAGGAATTTTCTCAAAATAGTTATGTATATTTTTTTGTTATTAATTTTCTTCTGTAGTTTTTTACCTTTTTAATAGAAGCAAGATGTTAGAAAATAATTTTTTTTAATTTTAAAGATTAAAAATTTAAATTAAACAATGAAATTACACTCTTCTTCAAAAAAATAATGGCAGTAAAAAGTACCTAGCGATTGGCAACAAAATATTATTATTGTTATATTTACAAAGGTGGATAGAACGATAACAGAAAACTATCGAAGCATTTAAAACTGTTAAGTACTTACAATAGATTTTTTACGGTGGCGAGTTCTATGTATACGCGAAATTTTCAGATCTTGATGAATGCTATTATTCCTGGAAACATTTAAGCCTTTTTTGGGCTGTAATTTTATCATTTTAATAGCATTTTACTATTTTTTTCTCAAATGATTATATGTCAAAACGTCTTTATATACAAAATTTTTTGTATATAGTTTATTGGAATGTGTTTATTTAATAAGTTTATAAGTTTATTGGAATTATTATACTACCAGCTTTATAGAAAATTTTATTTTTTTTAGATAATTGTATGAACTTTCCTTTTTAATAAATTGTTTGAATTATCCGCATTAGTCTTAAGTTATTAAGTTTTGATGTTAACAATATTTTGTATATATACTCTATACGAGAAGTAAGCTCTTTTGAGATTTGAAAGAAATAAATATATAAATAAATAAATAAATTAAGTTTATGTGGAGGCTTTCCATTTGGACAAGCCTCCAAAAAATCTCTACAGAAATTCTCTGCACAATTTTCACCGCAGTCATCAATGAAATTGGAAATTGTTCGTTAATTGTATCAACATCAAAATTTTTCGAGCAAAGTAGAATTAAAAGTTTTTCACCAAAATGTATAGATTAAGGCAAAAAGTTCATACCATAAAAATTAAGTTCTTAGTAAAGAAAAATAAATTTTATTCTATATTACCAGTTTAACTAATTAGCCCTTTTTTTATTCTAGAATGAATTATAAACGAAACAAAGTTAGAAAAAGTGCTAATTATTTTGATTGAAAACCTTAAAAAAAATAAAATTGAAATCCAAAATTATTATCCATACTATTCATAACTTCATACAGCATTTACAATAAAAAAAACTTATGTATATGAAATAAATAAAAGATAATTATACTACGGGCCCTTGTTTAGTAATTATAATTCAAGTTGAAGCTAAATTTTAAGTTTAAAAAAAAACCGTAATTTACATACTGACTTCTAACGATATAAAAAGTTTTGTTGTTGATAAGTTTTATTTACGACATATAAATACACGTCCCTCATATACTGTTTCTTTTCCGAAATATTACCTTTAGTAAGTGGCATTTAGTGGATAAAATAAATAAAAATAAAAAATGTTGTCATTAAAGAAGTATATGAAATAAATAAATAAATATACCTACATATACATGAATTTATTAAAAACTATATTATTACTACAAATAACCAACATTTAGAAACAGTTACTTAAAAAGATAAAAACTGAAGAATTCATCAATGAAGAATCACTTGATTTGTTTTTTTGTTGTTTTTATATTTTTTATTTCAGATGAATTTGTTTTTTTTGTTTTTATTTGACACATGTGCAATGTACATTATGTTTATTGCAAGTAATTATAATAACTGTTTAAAATATTGTTTGTTTTTGTTTTTTATTTTTATAAGAACTCGCATATGCATAATGTATTTGATGAATAAAACCATAATGATATGATTAAAAAAATTTTCAACTGTGTGCGCAATATTGTTTTATATACAACTTATTTATAAATTAGTAGTTCATTAAAGAGAAGCGAAATAAAATGAAAAGGTGTACTACGCATGTCCTTAAATGTTTGTCAATTATAATTATAGATACCTACATATATTTATTAATATACATGTTTTCATAGTTTACAATTATTCATATTAAACAATATCATTTAGCTTTCCATAATTTAAAAATCAATTATAGAATATATCTACATACATATGTCACAATTAGAAAACTTTTCATTATGCATACACACTAAGTACAGATACGATTTTGACCCAGCTGAGAAGAAAAAATTTTGGTTTACGTTTTTTTTTTTATTATTTTATTTTGTTGTAGTAACGGTTGCCAGCAGGATTGTTACGTTTTATTATATTAGATAACAAATTATACACTATTTTTAATATATATAATTTTTTCTTATAATACATTAACTAAAGTAGGATCTTAATTGACCAATATTTAAAATCTTAAAAATTTTATTGGCTCTAAAAAGGGAAATAACATTAAATGACATTACCTTATATCAGAGCTCAATACGTACGACAAGGACAGAAAAAATCATTTACTGACGATATTTTCACAAAAATTGAGGATATTTTCAAAAAATTTGGGATATTATAGTTTGATAAAGTATATTTTCAAAATATCGGTGATAGTTTCTTTATACCGACAACACTTTTTTAATAATTTTTTGAGTAAATGTATATAAAAATAAAATAGTTTTTTTCAACATATTCAACCGTCAAGAATTGTGTTTTTTTTTGTGTATAAAATAAATTTCCAAATAGAAATTTAGAGATCTCTTTGCAGTGATCTATTTTTTTCTAACATAAAAATTCAATAAGTTATCTCTCTTTTTAAAGCCAATAAAATTTTTAAGATTTTAAATATTGGTCAATTAAAATTCACCTTAAGTTCGGGTAAGCGAGATACTTGCATGTTAGGTATAATTATTAAGAAAATAATGTTTGTTTAGTTTTGTTTAGAGTTGTAATTATAAATAAAAAAAATAAATAAGAGCTATAAAAACAAAAAATCATATTAACATAAGTGATTATGCAACCTAACAAAACTGTGCATTATAGTTGTCAGAATCAAACCAAATCTTGACAGGAAATACTTTTGAGTATGGTCGTTATTTTCAATTATACTTCAATTTTTTCTTTTGTTGAAATAAGCGGTTTTGATTTGTTGACACAAACATTATCGACTAAAATTATAATCTCGGTAAAGTTTAGATTATATAAATTAACTAGTATATAAAATACATTTCTATACAATATATAATATAAGATATATTAAGATTAAATGAAAAATATTTTTACCTTTTGACACCTGATGTATATATTCTGATGCAGCCCAATCTTTAATGTATATCCTAAACTTTTTTTTGTCTTATTTTTATGAGTTTGCAATTCTACAATAATAAAACAAATATCCAATGTTGTTTACGTTAGATATTTTTATACATGTATACCTTTGTTATATTATCTTCTATTTATTTTAATTTATTTTATTTTGTATTTAATATTTTTTTTATTTATTTATTTATTTTTTTTTTTTTATTTAATAATTTAAAATTCTTTTTTAACTTGAATTTTACTTTATATAGTTTTGTATTTTTTTAATTTTTAATAAAACAAAATTTCTAGGTTTTGGTTTTAATTTTTTTTTATCAACTTTTAAATAGAAAAAAAAAATACTTTTTTTTACGTTTTCTTTTTTAAATATAGTTCGTGTTTGTTTTTTTTTACTTTTGTTCCTTAATTTTAAAGAAGTTCACTGTGCATTACTGTAAAATAAGAAAATATTAAAAACACTTAACTATTATTACAATTTACTACCTTTTCAGGCGGGCGTATTATTTTTTTTTACCCTTTTGTTTTATTTTATAATTACAAAAGTTTCAAAAAAATAATAAACTCTTATTTTTTAGTTGGAAAATTTTTATACATTTACAAATTAAATAGTTTTTTATGTATTCCAGTGATGTAACTATAAAAATATTCCACGAGGAATTTTTCAGATATTTAGATAACTAAATTTAAATTAGAATTTAATTATAAATTAAACATTGTTTAAAAGTAACTACAGGGTGTTCGAGATTTGTCGATGCTTGTGGGAAGAAAGCAGAATAATAACAAAAGTTCTAACTTATAAGCAAAATCCGTAATTTGAAATGGTCAGTTGCGAAACAGAAACTTTTACATTTACTAATTAGAATGTTCTGTTTTTAAACCCTGCTCAAGGCATAGATAGATTCAACAATCTTATCATAGATAGATCTCAATCAATCATAGATAGTTGTTGTTGTAACGAAAATGTAAAAAACTAGTATTTAAAAAGAAAAACAAAAAAAATTAAAAAAATTAAAACCAAGACGAAAAAAAAAAGTTTAAAATATTCTTTAAAATTACTTGGGAATACAAATTTTATTACAAAGGTTATCATAAAAATAAATATGAATTATGAAGATCGAAGTTATTCTAAAATAGATGTAATTTTCCACATGAGAATCTTAATAACTAACAATCCCACACAATTACTTATTCATATAAATTTTTAGTGTGTTAACCAGTTTAAACTAGGTAGTTAATATAATAAAAATTTAAATGAACAAATTATTGTGTGTGATTGTTAGTACACCAAGATTCTGCTCAAAACATCTGCATTGTTGATCCTATACCAAAATATTGCCAACTAACAAAAAAAAACTGCCCTTATCATGACTCTGTAATCGAGTGTGAGTTCGAAGCGAATATGCTAGTCGAACGTTTACGTAAATGTGATCATGATTCGCGAATAAATTTATTCGCTGCGGGAAAGTAGCTCCTAACTTAACACTGGAAAATTAAGTATTTTAAAATGTACATAAAAAATAATCCATTATTGTGTGCTAATAAATTTTACAAACACATTTCAAAATAGATATTAATAAACAAATAAAAATGAGTACAAGTTGGTATCTTTATTATGATTACGAATGCCATAGTACGCCTAGTGACACCGAAATCGAAGATCGCACGATATTTAAGCAAAATCCGAATGAATATTAGAGATAACTCAAACGCATTAGAACTACCAGATGTTCTCTAATCGCCGTTTTTATCAAGCGGTTTTTCATTTGTTTTCTTAATGCTGCAATTAATATCATATTATTATATTATTTATAAATTTTATAAATAATATTCTTATATAACAGCGAATTCGTATATAACTTTTTCGTTCGATTCGAGAATCATTATAAGAACTATAAATATTCAACTTTTGACATATCAAGTCGATTGACTAAACATTATCAAATTATCAAATTACATTTTTGAAATTTGTTTGGTATTGATGAACCACAATTTTTTATATTCTTAAGCACTGATGAAAGAAATAATCTGCTTGTATAAATAAATTGCTTCCGAAATATCAATATTTGCATAATAAAAATAATTTACTTATTTAGATGGTCAACAGACACAAAAAAAATTAATTTTACCTCAAACAAAAATTTAATAATTTTAATTTTCATTGTAATTATAATTTACAGTTTTGCAAACTTGCAATATAAACATTTATTTTTGTCTGTTACAGTCCATTCTCTTTTAGGGAACAGGTGTATTATAATAAAACCATATTAAAAGTTTAACGACTCCTATCTGGAATCTTCACATTATATATCGAGTCGAGTGAGGGAATGGTAGGTCCTGGCCTGACTCATCAGTGTCCTCCATTTGTGGTTTGGTCTGCCCCGACGTCTTCCGTCTTCGGATTATGGATTATTAAATTCTCTTAGCTGGAACATTTTTGCCAATTCGTTTTAGGTAACTGAGCCAAAAATTACTTATTAAAACGAAAATTTACTTTTAATTTAACACAACAATATTTTTTTATTTATTTAAAAGTATTCAAATTACTTTTGAAATAACAATTCGCAATAAATTTATATATTTCAATGTATTTATTATTATTTTTTGTTTTTATTACTATATTTTTACATGACGGGTTAAATCTCTATCCAAAATATAGGATTAGATGCTGAAATGATTGCATTAAAAATATATCAAGTATAATCAATAAATCAAGCAGCTCAGCGATTCCAATCCTTATAAATTAATCTAATCTAAAGAGTATATGAAATAAACAAAAATTGACACAAACTTAACAGAAATTAGGCTTTTTCATAAACGCTGTATGAAATTACTATTATACATTATACATGGCTGACTATAATCATATGATTTTAGTTTATGACGTTCAAACTACAATAATTTATTGTCGTTTATGGACACACTTCAGAATTTTAAAATTTAGTTTTCATTTTGTTTACAACCATACAAAAAAAATGAAGCAATTTATTTTTAACATTACTCTATTTTTTTATTTAATTAATTTAAGAAACTGTTATAATTTAAAAACGAAATTTAAACAAAAATTACAAGAGAAAAGTATGAAATTTTATAATGCGTAGCATGGTTCTCTCTGTTTCTAATGTATTTGCATCATATATGAGTCTTACAATGTCGTTTAAAAACTTTAAACAAATGTATTGAATCGTTTATAAACGCCTGACGTGATTACTGTATTGCGTTAGACGTTTGTGGAAAGGGCTATTGCATGTAAAAGCTGTAAAAGCTCACTTTAAAAAAATATTAATCGCAAAATTATGAATTAAGATCAGATAGACACCCAAAACAACGGAAGACCCTTTGACGAAAAATTTTTAATTAGTTTTAAATTTCCGAAAATATAACTGTTTTTTTGGATATACAAATCTCGATTTTACGGAACATTTCTGTTTCCTCTAAAATTATTGTATCATATCTTCTAAATTTGATATTTTAAAACTATGATTCATAAAATGTTAGTAACGCTACTGATATTTTTATTAGTTATACACGTTTGCGATATTTTTTATAAAACGAATTTTTCTACTGTAAACTGAAAAGCTGATAAGCTGATACAGAGTAAAGAATAAATTTGTCTAATTTAAATAGAAATACATTTCTTTCTTTTTTTTACATAATTAGCTCTTTTAATGATTTTCTAGAAAAAATGAATTCTCTTTATTTAATGAAATTTATTTAAATATGTTTTTCTTTTTATTTTTTTTTTTTATTTTTTATTTTTTTGAGGTCAGATTCAGTTTTTCCGGAGCATAATGATTTGTTTGCAACGTTAAAAATTCATATTAAATATTTAATTCTGAAACTCAAATTTTGTAATTAATTTTATGAGCCCTAATATTCAAATAAAAAAATATTGAAGATAAGAATTAAAAAAAAAAAAAAAAAAGATTTAATTCCTTTGCCTGACTTCATTATTAAATAGTTTTTAATATATTTATTTAATATAGTTATATTTAACCATTAATAAATATACTTTTACTAGCTCAAATTTTTGCTGTTGTAATACTATCTATAGTAGTCTAGGTTAGTCTAAATTTATAAATTATTGGGAATTAAAATACTACTTTAGTACTAAGCTAGATCATATAGTAATGCAAATAGATAATTGTGTCGTTCGTTCCTGAACAAAAGTAAAAGGAGGGCAGCAGAAAACAACAAAACCTAATTCTAAGATTTACTAAACTAATTTTGTTATAAAAATAGGTGAAATATTAAAAAAAGTTTTAAAAAAAATTAAAATTGTACCGTGCGTATTCATAGGGCGTTCAAATAATAAATCTAAAGCAGATTGGTTTGTTACATTTGATTACACCTAAATAAATGCAATTTGAAATTTTAATACAAATTTAAAATTTTAATTTTGTAAACAATATGTTACTTTTTAAATCTAATAACACTTCTCGGTCAATATACTTAGAATGGTTTTGTTAATTCAATATTTATCAATTTAAAATTTTATTTTATTAAGATTAAATTTTTTTACATCTGTGCTCGTAACATAATGCTGGTTACCCTCCAGGTCCAGTTATTTTTCCAACATTATTTATAATATTTATAAATTATCATAATCATATTCGAAGCCATAATCGCACAACTGTGTTAACGATAGTACCCTTAACTTACGCAAACTACCTTATATCAACAAAGCAAAATCCATCAATACCAATATTCTATTCGAAAATGCAAATATCGAAAACTTCAAAGTTCTAAGAACTCGTGGCATAATCACATTTTGTCTGCCGCGAAAGATATTGCAAGATTCTGAAGCAAAAGTAGAAAATATTTTACATTTTCCAACCTCCTGTGAAATATAATTTTTGATCTTTCATCATCCGAACTTCTAAACTATGAAACACCATGCCAATCTTATGTGTTCTTACAAACATATTATTTAGATTTTTTCAAGAGACGGGTTAATAAATATCTTTTAAATTGTCTTGTAAACGTTATTGTTAATAAGATAATTTAATAATTTCACTTGTGAAAGAACTCGCTGTTCAGTTCAACAGCATTTACACCAACGGTTTCAGTTAAAAGAGCATATTTTCTTTGATGCAGTGTAACTATAGATTTGCTTGTGCAACCATAGGACGGAAGGTTTAGTAGTAGTATTTGTAGTAGAAAAAGTAACACATTACCATTTTCTAAATTTTTCATATATGGAGAGATTATATAATTTAAATCGAATAAAAAATACATATATTCATAGATAGATCTATAAATATGTTTTTTTAAATTGTCATAAATTTCTTTAAATAATTATTTTCTATTTTAGCTATTTTTTTTTTAATTCATGCTTTAAATTAGCATAGGGCGTAATTACATACTTAAAACTAACTAATTAAAGTATAAAATTTATCGATAAGTTATCTTAATAAAAAATCAAGGTATAAATCAGTGTTATATTAAATTTAAGTAAATTTAGTTAATTTAAAACTTAAAAGCTTTATAGAGCACAAAAAAAAATGTTTATTACCAAACAAAAAAGTTGTTAATGAACAAATTCGTAAAATATTGGAAAATTAAGATATTATAATGAGGTGAGGAAACACCTCTTAAATTCATATAAATTGTATATATATCATCAATGAATAATAAATATGTATATTTGATTATAATGTAGTTATATATAAAATTGAGAATTATTAAATTAATTTAATTTGTTATGTTAATTAGCTCAAATAAAAATTTTCCTTGAATTTATATACAAAAATTTTTTTTTAAATCATTAATAAAGCAGAATTTTTGAGATATAATATTTCAAATAATGTGCATAGATTGTCATGTTATTGCTCCACATTTTTTGTTGTCTATTAAATGTTGTGGCATACATAAATGCAGAATACTCCAGGTTAGTGAGCAACTACAGGACTACTACAAGTCATTGCTTGGACCTCCTTTACTAGTATACAAAATTTTTGATATTGGTTCGATTTTGAAATATTGTTCAAGATATGGAAACTTATAGGACATTTTAAGTTCTTTAATTATTTTTTATAAATTAAATTACAAGCCGAATTCCAAGAGAGAGATAAAATCACAGAACTAAATAAAAAATTTCAAAGAATTATACAATAATTAACTAAAAAAGTTCCTAACATAAACACGTTATCGAATTTTAGGGTTTTAGACTAAAAATAGTTGTGTGTTATAAAGTTTTGAAAGAAACCTTAACTGAGTAGTTTTAACCCTTTGGTGGGGACTTGGCCTCGGTTATTGTTTCTTAGTTTTAGAATTAAACAACTAAATTTAAAGTTAGTTTAATTTCTATTTATTGTATATAGTGACTAGACTATTATAATATAAAGTTTATGCTATTCATTTGTATTCTGAGTTTTAAATTTTGATTTAAATTTACAATTTCCTACTATACTAAAAAAATTTAATCAATGAACAATTGAAGTGAAATGAAAGATTAATGAAACGCCACAAGACTGTATTTTTCAATTTTTAATACTGTTTTTTGTTTTGTTAATAGCGGTCTTTTTTTCAAAATAATTTAACATGGCAACGTTTAATACTTTTCGTTTTTTTAAATCTAAGAAAATCACCCTTCATTTTGATGTACCTTAAGAAAGGATAACCAGTACTAAGTGATTGAAAATATACAAAAAAAATTAAGGGTCTGTTACGAAACCCAGATAAGCAGAATTAAGAAAATCAAAATACAAAAAACTAAATCCAGTACCCAAGGAGGCGTAGACAGTAAAATTGGAATAAACAATTAAAAAACCAATAATTTTTTGTTAAAGCATATCATTTTTCACGCAAATGCAGTGATCCTAAATTAAGATTTTAAAATATGAATAAATTAAATTTATCTGATATTTTGTACTTTCTGGATTTGGTGGTTTAATCTTATCTGGATTTTGAATTGTATACTAAGTAGCTCACATTTTTTTGGGAAAGCTATATCTAGATAGCAAAGTCTACTACGAAAGAGGGATCATATTTGCAGAGCAGGTGCTTAATAGATTTTTTCTCTATTCCACATATTCTTAAAAACAAAATGCGTTATCGGTAAGTCCGTTTCAGGAGATAAATCTTTTTATAATTTTATGGGCAACGTTGATAAGCCATCATCAGTTCCGATCATATTAAAAAGAATCCCGCAGCATAAGCTTGATCCCCAGAAAAAGCGCAGCTGAAGTTCTTATCGCTATGTCCTGTTTTTGCCCACATATAATTGTGATTTTAATTATTTTCGCCAGGATTTTGAGTTCTACTATACACAATTTTATAAACAGTATTTTTAACTTAAAACCATGGAAAATGAATAATAAGCTAAATATACAAATAAAAATAAATACAAGACAATAGGAGAAGGAGATGGATCAATTGGACCAATTCACATAGTACGTAAATAAATCAAAAATAATTACTTAATATCAGTAATTAGTATGTTATAAATAATAATATAAAAAATTAAGAATTATGAAAACCTTAGCGCTAACTATAATCACATAGAACTACATAATATGTCATGACATATATATGTGAAATTCCGTATATGAAAATATATGAAACAGTCCACAATCAACATAATATGCTGCAATTAAGTTGAATCTGACAATTCGTTAAATGTTCGTTAAACATAGAATTCTTACATTAAATTCCATCCGTTGTTTCTCTAAGAAATATTTTCTTATGCTATATTATATCATAACGGGTCGACATATTATACTTTGACAAATATATATGTCAGCTTCGTTAGGCATGTTATTATAGTTAGCGTATTAATCTATATAGTCCCTCTTGTTAGAACATATTTTGTTCTACGTGCTCGATATAAATTAGCAGAGCACGTAAAGCGGTTGAATGTTAAAGAATGTCAAAATATAGTTTTTATATTTAAAACAAAATTAATGACACTATTGGTGTGATGGTGTTATGATAAATACTTAATATTTAATAAATATTTTTAATGGTAAACTAATTTAAATTAAATATTTCTTGAAAAATAATTCACCCTTAGTGTATTTTCTAAATTTAGATAGGTACCTCTCTAGTAACACAGGTGTTATCTTTTCAATTTACGCCCTTAGGGGATTTTCTGAAATCAGATAGCTCCCTAATAAAATATCTTTTCAATTTGTTCGGAAACTTTATATTAGTATTATGGTAGGTTATTGGTAAAAAATATATTATGACAACTTATTTTTAGTTCCAATTAAAAATTTCTTTGAAATAAAAATATATATTTTTATACTTCCACACATTTTATTAAATAGCTTTCCAATGAAAATTCAGATTTCAGAAGCTTAAAAAATTAATCTATAACATTTAATAAAAACAAAGTGAAAATCTTTAAACTAATTATGTAATCAGTAAAAATTCTTTGTATTATAAATAAAGTCATTATTAGGATCTTGAAACAAAAATTAATAAAAAATTTGATATTCATCGAAAACAATATTACCAACTAAATTATAGGTAACTAAATTACTAATTTTATTTCCTATAACTATAAAAATATTTTCATTAGAGTGAAACTCAAATAAAATATTTCCCTATTTGATAACAAATTAGTTACATAAATTCCTTTTGATTTTAGAAATTAATTTTTAAATTAATAACCTACATACAACATCCGATAATCAAACGAATCAACGTCATCATATCATAAATAATATAAAAATAATAAAAACAAAATAATAATAAAATAAAAAATAAAAAAATGAATCAAAAAAATCATACACAATTAAATAAATCGCTAAATTTACATAAACAAACAATTTGAATAAAAATTTTCATTTAAAAAAACAGAATTTTTAACTCTGAAATAATAAAATAAATAATCGCTACTTAAAAAGCCTAATTTATAATACATAAATGATAAATACATACATACATGCATAAAATTTATAATAATAAAATACATAATAATATTATGTTCAAATTATTTCAAAAAAATATTTCAAAGAAAAATTTCTCTCATAAAAACACGAAAAAACAAATTATTAAAATGTTGCATGTTAATGTTTATACATTTTATTTACAATTTCGTCAACAACAACATTAGAAAATCGAAAGCGAATTTCATAAGAAAGAGTCACCTAATCTTCTCCCTCTTCACCCTTAATTTTTAATGGAATAGGTAGAAATATATGGTGAACTTGCAAAATGCAATTAAATACATATATACGGCAACCTAAAACCTTAAAATAATTAATATGTTATTTTGTTTTTTTTTTTTTCCAAAAATTTATTTCATTCAAATTATTTTAATGTCACGTAATTAGTTTTTACGAGTCCCCCCCTCAATATATATGTATGTACAGAGTATTTTTTTAATACGATAGGAATATTGAATTATAAGAACTTATTTAAAATATTTTCTATAGTTTAGAGTCAAAATAATCCAATTTATAGTTTTAGCCAACATTGTCCGGGCCAACACAAAATGTATAAGATTTACTTCTATAAAACTTTATTATTTATGAACCAAATTTAAAAAAAAAATTATTTCTGAAAAATATTCTAAAAGTTCTATCTTACAGGTGTTTAAGCACATAAGTCCCATTCAAAATCTGTAGTGGGTTTGAATTTGTATTTTAATATAATAAGAACGCAGTACTTGCATATTATTGTACTCTATTATTAATCTAGTATTAATCTAATGATTATCTATGTAATAATATATAATAGTATATTAATAATAATGTGAATAAATATTGACTGTATAAAATAGTATTAATAACTGGAACCCCTACTTTTTGATTTTGGCTGGTGAGATACAAAAATTCTCTTATATTGGGTAACTAACACCTTTCATTTTCTTTTATTACTGTATTTAGAAATTCTTCTTTCACTAAGCTAAAATAAGTTTGGGGAAATATACATAGTTATATATATAAAAATTACTTTAACAACAAATTCTTCTGGCTATCAGTGAAAATTTCGGAAAATGGTAAAATACATGTTTGCTTATTTTTAAAAAGTTACGTAATCACAAATTTTCATGTTTGTAGCGCCCTTTGTTTTAGAAATATTTGTCATAGTTGCTATGAGTTGTATGACAACTACCCGCAGAAGCAGTTGCTATTTTAAAAACAGTAAAAGCGTATTACATATTTACAAATTTTTAGGTATACTTTTAGTATTGCAATATTACTGATTGGTGCTAGTAGTTTTATGGCTGCTATCCGAACCAGTCCAAATTTCGTATAACGGTTGTAAAACTTGGTTATTAATTTTTGAAAGTTTCTAAAGCCAAATTTTGTGGTTTGTTAGTCGTTTACTGTTTGAAATATTCCAATGGGTGCTGGGATTTGAGTTGTATAGCAGCTAACCGAACCTGTCATTTGATAGTATTATAGAGTACTACGTTAGCTTTTTTTTATGGTCATCAATAACTTTGAAAAATTTCATACTTTTATTTTTCAAACTGTGGACGTGTATCTCATACAAACCAACTAGTTATACCTTTTCAAAATATTGATACGAACTTTTTATATATTTTCTATAGCTGAGAGGCATAACAATTCAATTTATAATTTTTTATAAATAATTTTTATTTCAGTTTGAGAATTAGCATCACACTATTTGTGATACGCTTGTTTTTCTTTTGCCTAAACAATTTCTAAACAATTAGAAATTTAATATTTTACTTAGATTTTCATTTTCATTTCAGTGTTACTTAATCTCTTCATTACAGTCTTTACTGCAATAATCTGATGTTTTTGAGTTATTACGATTTCTGAATTTATGGTTCGGGTCTTAGAGAATTAAACAGATTTCGAATTTTTTTTTTACTCCAACTTCAAAGAATAAATCCTAATTATTATTAAAATTTAATTTTGATTTATTCCTTAAAATAAAATCCAAGCTAAAGAAAAGTTGTAAGTCTTAATAAAATTGTGCCCTATACTCAACCTTATAGGGTTATATGAAACAGTGATATTTTTTTTTATTTATTTATTTGCATCAACTACAGGCTCTTATTTCTGCCAAAATGTGTTTTTGATGGGATTTTTTAGCAATCTTTCACGCACTTGCCCATGGATACCAATAAATACTCTCTCTTGGGTTGTATATTGGCTTTACAAATATTAAGCAGAACTTTAAATGAAAAATACACCTTTCCACGGCTTAAAACAACCAAAGTTTTGGCTGCTCTTTTCGTAATATTGAAAATATGATTATTTCAGAATAAAATACTTTGATTGATTCTTCCAATGATTGTAAGTACACTCGTCTTGAAATCTGAAAATTTTTAGAGGTGTTAAGCTCTACTACGTTTGCTTTATCTTTGTTAAGTTATGGTTTTATGGTTATGGCCGCCCATTATCGTTCTTTAGGCGTCAACTGATGATGAGGAAGCTGTAGCGTTAATAAAATGAGTAATTATTGAAAATTGCTAGTTGTATGTAAATTGTAATAATTAAAATAAAATTAATATAATTATTTAAATTATTATAATTATTAATAAAATTATATAATTGTTGTATGTAAATTAATAAATGAATCATTGATCTTTTTCACTCCTTTAACTTGTATGAGCTTAGATCACTTTAGCTCAAATATTGTGGTTCAGTTTCAATAATCATAATTTTCACAAAGTAGTCGCTTGTATCACCTATCGTAGAAGAGATGAATTTTAGACACTGTGGTATTTGTGGCACCATGCTTGCCATATTTTTAAAATAGCATTTTTCTGCTATCTTATACGCTAATAGATCAAATATATATATATTATTCTGCATTTATCTGGATGTTTGTAAGTTCGACGGAACGCTCCAACACATATACAAATTGCATATGTATACAAATGCATATATATACAAATTGCTTTGGGACTTTTTTTTAACCCCTGTCTACCATGCTGAACCTTTGCAGGAAAAATTGATTGCATGAACTATATTTTTTTAATTTAATGTTAGTCTTCTTCGCAAATAATAAGGAAAAATAATAAATAATAATAATAATATAAATAAAACAAACAATTTTTTGATTTATAATAATAAGGACTAATAGAAATTTAATCAATAGTTTAATATGGTATAATAATCAAAAGGCAAACAGCATTTAACACAAAAAAAAAACATAATTCACTCAAAGGTTATTCTTATTACTTAAAATTATACATAATAATACACATGTGTATCAGCATATTTGTATTGTATAATATTATACATTATACTACTTTATTGCTTCTACCCTTTATTTTTGTCTATATTGTGTGCGTAACTCACTTCACTCAAAAAAAATTATTTTTGTTTTTTTTTTGTTTTTTTTTGTTTTTTTTTTATTATTTGCTGTATCTGTATTCTGTAAGTTCTGCATGCTCCATTCCAAAAATATTATTTTATTTTCAGTGTTAAGTGTTCACTTTTCACTTCACTGTTCAGGTTCACTGTTCAATCAATAGAACTTGATAGAAGTAGAGTAGGATAATTAACTCTACTTCTACGCCGGATAATAAAACATTGTTTTTTTTAAATTGAAAATTATTGATGAAAATGTTTTTGTATTTTTTGTAAATTTTACCAATTTAGATACAAAATTTTGAATATTTTTTTTAAAAATAACACAATACCATAATAACAGTTTATTCATATAGCAAAATAAGATCCCTATACATTATACAAAAGACAAAATTTATATGAAAATAAGATCCCATTTTTAAATTTGCTCTCCCAGAGGCCACAATAACGCTAATACGGTATAATTTATACTAAATGGAACCCAACTAACGAATTATAACTAAATGGAAGTGAGTACGAGTATACCATACAAAAATACAAACATTTTATACAAATTTGTTGGTATGGTACTTCTTTTTCTGTTATATAAAAAAAAAAAAGATTAGTGTTAGGCCAATATAAACATAAATAAAAATAAATAAAAAGTGATATAAACATAAGTACTGTAATTTCGGAATAAAGAATCTAATGAAAGAAAAAAAGAAACTAGGATTTATTTTGCTTCCGTCATTTATGACGGGTTACAAAGCTAGTTTTTAAATAATATACCAAAAATATCATTCTAATTTTGCAGGGATAAAATTAGAGGAACACGCTTAGAAATTAAAAAATAAATTTTAAAACTTTGTAACTTCTAAACGATTAAAAATATATACCCCAGTCACTGTTACGTTTAAATGATTCTTTGTTTATTTTAAGAACAACTCAGTGCACACAATACTACTAAGTCGACAATAATAGTTATAAATAGTTCTTATTAAAATGTAATTAATTAATACTCAACAATAATCGGGACCAAAACATATTCTAAGATTCTCTCTGATCTCTGAAAACCCAAAAAAAAAAACAAGTTTTACCAACAAGATTTTTTTTTTGTTTTAATTTCTCATGAACATGAATTTAATTATGAATCAAATTACATTGTACTGAATGACCAATTGTATTGTATAAGAGCTTGTTTTTACTTTGAATATAATTAGGTTGAGAATAAAATTATTTTAAAGTAACATACAATACCTATCTAACAATTAAAAGTAATTTTCTTTATTTAAGATAACAATTCACGATTAGAAGACCAAGGCATTTAATTTCGTATCGTATATTTTAGTTTTAAGGTGTAGTCTATTTTACTTTATTTTGAAACACATACATGCATATACATTATTATGTATGCATAAAAAATGTATGTATAAAATTATTTAATTCATATAATGAACTTAAAACGAAGCTACATAAATATTTATGTAGTGAACTGTGGAGAATTAATAAAAATGAAATAAAAATTTTATGAAGTTTTGTTACAAGATGAAGTCCATAATATGTAAATTTTATAGTTAGTGTTTTTTTTTTTTTGTTTTTATTAATATTCAAATTTTAAATATTAAATTATTTTGACAATATATACGAGTTTAAATATTTCCAAATAACTTCCTTGTAACGCATAATTTAATCTATAATGACTTAAAATGAATTCAGAAAATAAAAATATAATCTAAAATTATTATTATTATTTAATTGAACATAATTTGAATTATGGAAAATTATAAGTAGTAGTCTAGATGTAAATTGATTTCTTTCAATGAATTAAGAAGAAAGCCTATTCACCTTTGAATTTGTATGATTTTTTTTTTTTTTTTTTTTTTGCGTGGATTGGTGGGAATCTTCATAGACACAATGAGCCCCGTAGCTTCCATTGTGTGCCAGATTTTTACTGACTAAACCACACCCCTCCCATTAATACTAGTCCAACGGACTAACCATTAATTTATTGCTATTTTGATTTTCTTAAAGAAAAATTTTACGAAATTCTATCGTATTAAATCTAGTGGCTTAGTTCTTTTAAGCCTTCTGACATCATTTTGATTATCTAGCAATTGAGTGGCCTCAACGTTAACATGTCCCTCCTAACGAGCTATATGCTTTGTTGCATATCTTTTTATTTCATTTTCTATGCAAGGAATTTCTAGATCTCTGTGCAAATCACTGTTGCGAACATACCAGGGGGCATTTACCATGTTGCGCAAGACTTTATTTTGGAATTTTTGTATACAAAGTACATGTGTTTGTTTGGCACATCCCCATATTTGTATGCCGTACAACCATATTGGTTTGAGTATCTGATTATATAACAAAATCTTGTTATGTATAGGTAATTTAGAATTACGACCTAAGAGCCAGTACATTTCTCTATACTTATTTTCAAGCTCAAATTTTTTCTTTTTAACGTGCTCTTTCCATCTAAGTTTGACATCTAATGTCATTCCTAGGTATTTAGCATTGTTTTCTTGGGGTATATTGACCCCATTCAGATTTACCAATGGTGGTTGATTTTCTAATTTTTTATTTGTAAAATTTACATGTACTGATTTTAACTCATTGAGTTTAATTTTCCATTTCTTTGTCCAGAGGTATAGCTTGTCGCTTGCTCTTTGCAATTTAATTGTAGCCTCGTCAATATTTGATCCTACTGCCATCAACGCAGTATCGTCAGCGAATGTAGCTACAGTTATATTTTCCATTTCTGGTAAATCATTGGTGTAGAGCAAATACAGTATGGGACCCAGAATACTACCTTGAGGCACACCCGTTTTAATATCTCTAATAGTAGAATACTCTTCGTCTTGTTTTATTCTGAATAGTCTGTTTTCTAGATATGATGAGAGTATATCTACGTATTGTTTAGGTAACATATTGTTTAGTTTATTTATTAAGCCTCGATGCCATACTTTATCAAAAGCTTGGGCTACATCTAGAAATATGGTAGAGCATACTTTCTTTTCCTCTAAAGCTTTTTCTATTATGTCTGTTATTCTATGAATTTGATCGATTGTCGAGTGCTTAGATCTAAAGCCAAATTGATAATTTGGAATCAGATTACTATTTTCTATGATCGGTCTCATTCGAATCAATAATAGTTTTTCAAATAATTTTGATACTATTGGTAGTAATGATATTGGTCTGTAGGATTTGACCTCATTTATGGGCTTACCTGGCTTTGGTATCATAATTATCTCTGCTATTTTCCACATATTCGGCACATACCTTATTCTTATAGCAGCGTTTATAATGCGTGTTAGCATTGTTATAGCTTTTTTCGGAAGTTCTTTCAGGACTTCCGATGTAATTAGATCAAAACCTGGAGCTTTTTTATCTCTGAGTTTTTTAATTTGTTCCACTATTTCACTCTCTGAAAATGGTGATATAACATTTTCTTGCCAATTATTATTTTCTTCAGTGAGATCATCCGACTCTGTCTCGTCTGGACAAAAAATTTCTTCAAGATGATCTGCGAATGTTTCAGCTTTATTTTTATTATCTCTCGCCCATTCACCGCTTTTCATTCTGATTGGCGGGATTTGAGAGATCGAGGTTTTTGTACTCTTTGTTGCTTTCCACAACGAGTAGTTATTTTCTCTTTTAGCTGATAAATTTTTTATATATTTTTCAAAATTTTCATTTTTAAGATCTTTAATTTTTCTTTTAAGATTCTGAGTTAATCTATTTAGCACAGTTTTGTCTGCCGGATCACGCGATTGTTGCCATCTGCGTCTAGCTCTTCTTTTTATTTTTATCATATTTAATATTTCTCTAGGGTAGTTGAATCCTACCGATTTATATTCACAATTTTTTGTATTATTCCATCCAGCATTTTGAATAATTTTAATAAAACTTTCTACTTCAGAATCTATATCACATTTGGATCTTAGTTTTGTTTTTATGTTTATTTTGTTTTCTATTTCTTGTTTAAAGCTAGCCCAGTCAGTTGTCTTGTTCGTTAGCAGAGGTTTCGACTGTTTCTTAATAACCTTTTCATATAGATTTAGTATGACTGCAGAGTGATCTGAGTCCAAATCATGGTTATCTTCTAGCTTAATATAATTGGGTGAAATTTTTTTTGTTATATAAAAATCAAGCAGATCAGGAGTTTTATTTCTATCAGTTGGCCAATAGGTTGGCTTACCGGTAGATTGGTAAATGCAGCCTTTTTCTTTTATAGCTTTTCTTAGCTCTCTTCCTCTCGTAGAGGTTACTCTAGACCCCCAATCTATGTGCTTGGCGTTGTAGTCACCTCCCAGGATAAATCTATCGCCAAGTAGTTTAAGAATTTCTTCAAACATGTTATTCTTTATGTTGTATTTGGGTGGACAGTATAATGCACCGACACAAAGGCTTTGTTTAACAGACATAATTCGTAGCACGATTAGTTGGAATTCATCTATTTCTAGACTAAGTTCCTCGTGGTGCTTAATATCTTTCTTTATTAAAATTGAGCTACCACCTCTGGGTGTATTACTCGGATGGTTTGCGCTGTAGCATGTATAGTCATTTATTTTAAGCGATGACTTATCTGTCATATGTGTTTCTGTCAAGAGACATAGATCAATATTTTGTGTTCTCAATAGAATTTCCAAATTATTTTTCTTGTTCAGAATACCATTGGCATTCCACGTGACTATACGAAGTGCGTTCTTAACCATGCCTTGCGGATTTATTTTTTGGTGTATACATATATATTTCATTATGTTTGTTTTCTAATGTGCATAGTCTTGTTGAGATTTCATTCATTGTTTTTATCATATTTTGCATCATCTGCATAATGGTATTTTCAGTCAACTTTTGTGTAGAAACTTTATTTTGTTCTTTCGGGTTTCTTTTTTGACTTAGGTTATTTTGTGTTACCTGTGAATATGATAAGCCTTCTACGACTTTTTTCGACGTAAAAGTTTTAGGTTTCTCTGAAGTTTCAATGCAATTCTGTTTCTGTGCAATAGGTTGCCTAGGTTTTGTCTTTTGTTTTTCTTGTCTATGTTGCATTTGTTTTGGGGCATTTTTTTGTAGCTTCTTTCTTTTTTGCAACTCTCTAGCCACCTGGCAACCACGATAACTCGCTGGGTGTGCCTCAAGGCAATTAGCACATTTAGGCTTAATATTTTTTTTTTCTTTGCAAGAAATTGTTAAGTGGGGACCAGCACATTTAACACACTGAGCTAGACGCTGGCAAAACTTTTGTGTATGGCCAAATCTTTGGCATCTCTTACATTGAGGAATGGTAGTCGTTTTACGAATAGCCTCCATTTTAACCCTCATGTGCTGGATAAATTCAATTTTGAATATTTTGTTTATATCTTCGGAGTTTTCGAATGTTAGCATAAAGAGAGGAAGACGTACCGTAGATTCTTTGTTATTTTCCTTTTTCTTTATTATTTTATTTGTGACTTCTAAAATTTTGAAGCCTCTATCTTTCAATTCATTTTTTATATCTTCAGGTTGGCATGACGGACGTAAATACCTAACCATTACTTTAATAGGCCTGGTGTTCTTATTTTCATAAGTGTGCCATTCAATATTGGCTTCATTTATTGCCTTAGTCAACTCTCTATATTCTTTTTCTTCTTCAACATTAATTTTTAGTTGTTTATTGTTAAGCATATTAACTTTATATTTGCTTTCTTTTAATTTTTTGTTTATTTGAGGGTATTCCACTACATTACTAAGTATAACTGGAGGAGGTTTACCTTTTCTTTTACTTTTACATTTCGCAACTTCATTTATTTGCACATTTTTCTCTACTTTGTCCGCAACATTTTCTGGGCTTAAAGTAGGTGATTTTTCTGCTTTTCTTTTTTTACAGATTCTTTTTGTTTTAAAGATCCAGTCGGTTTCTCGAGCTAGTTCTTCATCATCTGTATGAAATTCTTCAGCAGTTTTTAGTACTACTTTTTTAGTAGACATGTTTTGTGAATTTTTTAGTTTCACATTTTCTTCTTTAATTATGCAGAGTTCATTTTTCAATTCCCTGCATAAGATTTCTAATTCTGTAACTCTGGCATTAAGTTGATTATTTTTTGCCTCAAGTGCCTTTTCGTTATTATTACCCTCGTCGGGGTTTCTATATCTGTCTTTTTGGGACATGTTTTCGTAGATATTTTGAGACCCTGCTGGAGGTGTTCTCTGGACCCCAGATTTTCTTCTGAATGGGTCAATTAAAGCAGCTCTGCTTTCGTGGTTTTGCAATAAGTGGTCTCCCCCAGAATCCGTGAGACCTGCCTCGAAAGAGGGTGGATTTTCCAGAAGATCTGGATTACCACCTGGGGTATACAATCTTTGAGTTTTATTCATTGCATACTTTTTTTTTTTTTGTTTTAATTCGGAGTTCCATCTCCTAGCCTAAGGATAATATTTCCCTTGTACAAGGCGGTACCTTTTATTCCTGCCGTCCCTCTGGGATCAGTCGCAGACCAGAAAGCCGCCCATTCTGGGTCAGTCGCTTCTGGATTTTTCTAGGCTTTTAGTGGACTTTTACCACAAGCATGCCTTACTGCGGATATTTCGTACCCCAACCCGCCGGGGATGTGATACATACCGGATTTAATAGGGATCATAAAATGAAGCAAAATTATTTGTAATTGTTCAGTATATAAAATATTTTTAAACACATGCATGTACTGTTTCAAATACAGGGTGTTTCTTCATGATTGTATTATTTTTGAATCTGGTGGGAAGGTGAATGGGATTAAGCAAAAAGTTATTCTTAACATTCAAGCTTTTTCAGATAATATTTTCATAAACACAGTATATCGCGATATAT
The DNA here is from genome assembly GCA_963942445.1 of Argyra leucocephala. Classification (NCBI taxonomy): domain Eukaryota; kingdom Metazoa; phylum Arthropoda; class Insecta; order Diptera; family Dolichopodidae; genus Argyra; species Argyra leucocephala. The sequence continues at coordinate 68,554,945 of OZ012680.1, forward strand.
AGTCAAAACTGTTAATTATTAATGTGCATAAACAAATGATGACAAAAGTAATTAGCTATTTCGAGCGGAAAATTAAAATCAAATATTACAAAAAAATAAAATGTGTGAAACCGAAAACAATCTAAATTATTCTTGTTCAAAAACACAATACTGCAAATCCAAAAAAGCAGCAGTTTTTTAGAACTGTCAAAAATATACTAAATACACATCACGTTATTGTTTTTCAGTATTGAGTTTATGAAAATTTCAAATCTTTCGTCACACAGTAATTCATTGTAACGCTCATCCATTGTCAAATTAATATCCAATTGATGACGAGAGATATTACACTTGGCTTAACTTAACATTTCAACAACAACCACAGTTTTAAACCGAAATGAAGCATAATTAATTATGCTTTCATGTTATACGTTAAATTCAATCACATTTATAAACGTTAAAAGTTATAAAATTTATTTTCTTCTTCATTTACTAAGCTTGAACTGGTTCGTTTTTTGCCAATTATACTCATCTTGCAAAATGTCCAACATTCAATTAATTTTTCAACGGTCTGGATATGTCTGATGCTCTCTTGCCTACAAGCTATTGCATTAGAGAAAAATGTGCGGATCCCCTTGTCCTTCCTAATTATTCGCAAAATGTTAGTTACAAGTAAGTATAAATGGCTCAGATGGTTGCCAAAAATTCAAAACAAATTACTCAGAACCAATAATACACCTCGAATAATCTATTTTCAAGTTTATTTATTATTAATTTTGTCATAGATATTTAGACATTAAAAATAGGCTAGTATCGTCTATAATTTGTTTTTGCGCAATATGACAATAAATGTTTTTTGCACAATATGGAACTGATTAAGTACGCCCTCAATAATTCTAGTTGCGATTTAGATTGTTTTTAGACGTACTTTAAGTACGTCCTCAAATATTCTAGTTGTGCTTAGATTGTACTCTATACTAAATAAAGTATTTGTGGAATAACTAGAAATCATATTTTAAATAAACTCTATAGAGAAAAAGATATAAAACAAGAAAAATCAGTTCAGGAGGAGACGGGAATCGTATTAATAACATAATCCGAAATGAAAAAAGAAAATAATATCAGTTTTATTATTTAAAAGGTATAAATTTGATTTGGACACATTTTGAATCATGTACCAGCAAGAACAATATTTAAATTACAATAATATTATTAATACGGTATTCAAGTTGAAATATATATGCCAAAATGGTGGAAAACAGCTAAGTTTGTTATAATACCCAAATTAGAAAAATCACAAAAAAAATGTGTCACTCTATAGAGTTTACAAAACAACTCATTGTAATCTAGTAAGTAATATGAATGGTTTAAAAATACATTATTCAAATACTGCTAAATATCTTGGTATGACAGTAGATGAAGAGTTTCGCTGGAAAGCTCACATCAAAAAGCAAAAATAGAAATCCATTGTATAAATTTGTACCAGCTTATAGGCAGACATTACTTGAACATAAATAAATACTGTTGTGTTCCAGGTATTAAATTAAATATTATTGAGGGCTAAAGTTCTAAGAAACATTGTGAGAGCTTTCTGATTTATTAGAAATTTTAACCCACATAGAAATATGCAAATAGGATTTGTGGTAAGAAAAAAAACACTACGTAAATGTCGAGGCAGTACAGCACCTTGAGAATGCAAATATAGTCAAACAACTCCAAAAAGTAAAACTTTTTCAGTTAGCGTAATAAAATTTAATGAAAAAAAAATTGAGTAGAAATCACTGAATTTAATCAACTTTAAAAATGAGATTAAAAACCAGAACAAAATTGTTGCTATTGTACTATAGAGAAAGAGTAGGATTAATAGGTAAGAATCACACATGAAAGCTGCAGTGCTCATTCTGCTTTATTTCAGAAGATTCCATGACTCTAGAAAAAAAGATTCTACTGGTCCGATTTTATCTTACAATATCAAATTCTTATTGAATTATGTAATTTGTAAATTGAAGAACATTGTGTCATACTGAGATAAAAGGTGAAATAAGATCTTTGATATCAAGTGTTAATACGTCTACTGAACTTATATATTATTTTTAGCAACGTTTTTTATCCTACAGACTAAGAATGCTAAAATATTTATTAATAAATTTAAATTGTTTTTTTTCGACAGAACAAAACGATAGAAATTTTCGAAATAACGACAAATAGAAGTAAATAAATTGATCAAAACTATTATTCTTCACAGGATCATTTCTGTAGTAAATCTTCACCAATTGTATAAATTGAATAACAATATTTCACCAAGTATCTACATTAATAGTATCATCCAGTATCAACAATATATGAATTATTGTGGAGAACAAAATTGGAGATCTTATCGTTCTTCTCAATCACACGACGGGGTGGCTCTAGTTCTTGAGATAGTGCTAATATGGAAGAGTCATCTAAAACAACCAACCCTAAACCCTAAAACAACTAACAACAACAAATAGGTCATTCCAATCGTGGTATCAAAGAGGCAAAATTAAGTGCTAAGTGGGTTTCTAGAAGCAACCGAAACCGTTAGATACTTCTATCGACCTACCTACTTACACATTAATTTGGAACAAAGAAGCCAATTATAATCTTCTTAAGCTTCCTCTCCAGATATATAGATATTGGATTTTCAATTTAATTTCTACATAATTAAATTTGTGCCAAGTTAAGACAAAAGAATAATAGCTTCAAAACAAAAAAAATTAAATAAACATAACGTGAGAAAAAAAAATAAAAATGAGAAAAAGCCAAGGGATATCATAGGATACATGTTCATTGACACAAATATGCATTATTCTTTAAAGATTGCTTTGTTAGTAGTATAGGGTAATATAAGAATTATATGAGTTACATGAAGACATTATTCTATTTAATGGTTCATACTTCCCATAATTAGCAGTGGTGTGCTGGTAAATCGGTAACAACCGGCTCGCATATAATTAATGTAGTAAACATAATTCATATGAATAAATATCAAAACAAGAACAATATTAACAATAAAGAAATTTATTGAGCATAAAATATTACAAAATTAGCAGGAATAAAGTTAAATAAATTTATTAATGTCCAATGTGTTATAAAGCCCATGTGGCCTGTTCATTTGCAGGTACGGATTTCTTACTTCTTTGACGAACTCTTGGATCTGTTGCTAATCTATGTTTCTCATTCATTCCCACGAAATAACAAAGAAAACTGCATCCCAGTCTACTATCTGCTTCCCAAAAAAAAATTATTGTCATTAAATTTGATATATGTTCCACAGTAAGACTCGTTCTCATTTTTGGGACTATCAAATTCATTAATCTAAAACCTCTTTCAGCTTCTGAAGTATTTAATACTTTTTAGCTTTTAAAATTAAATCACGTATAATTTTAAAACTTTTCTTCCACCTTCTAGCCACGGAGATAGAATTTCATCAAACGACCAAGTAGACGGATCTAATATGTCAAAATGTTTTAGAAAATTGTCATAATTGCCATTGGTAACAATGTTATCCAAATTTTGCATGGTTGGTAGACAAAAACAGAAAAAATTTATCCCTGGTATAATATTTTAAACTCATTTGAACAAACTAAATTCGCAACTTTATGTTCATAGTTATCAGGATTATTTTTGAATATTTCTATTGCTTTTATTGATCGTTTCATTAATTTATCTGCTGTATTTGTATTTTTCTTGATTCTAATGCTTTTATTGATCGTTTCATTAATTTATCTGCTGTATTTGTATTTTTCTTGATTCTAATGCATTTGAAAGTACAGAAATTTAACAACAAGCTCGCCCATTTTTGTTATTGCCAACCAACGGCTTGCGCGAGCCGAATCGAGCCGGCTCCAGTACAACCCGCGTTCTATGAAATATGTAAGGTAAACATATTATTCGATCGTATTCTAGAATTAGAACAAAAATTGAGCTTAACCAGTAATTGGGTAGAAGAAATGTTCCCTTTGATTAATTCAGTTAAAAATACTACATCATGACAGTTCTGCGTTTTTCCATCTCAAGCGTATTGAGATGGAGTGAATTCAACCTTTGCTGATATATAGGTAATCTCAATGGGTCTTCCCATGGGAGATTGCGTAAAGCAAATCTGAGGAATTTTTTTTGGAATAATTCCAGTCGGTGTATGTAAGGATGTTGTAAAAGGGACTCCATACCTGGCTGGCATATTCCAAATTAGGTCTTACTAAGCTGATGTAAAGAGATTTCAGTACATAAGGATCATCAAATTCTTTAACCCAACATTTAATAAAACCAAGCAAAAAGTTAACTCTATTCAATATGTCAATTAGTAGGGCAACGGCATCTTCTAAAGTAGTATAATTTTTTTTTTTTTTTTTTTTATAAATTTTCATCAGCGTAAATTTTTACGTGACTGTTATGAACTATAGAAGTAAGTTCATTGATGGAGATAATAAATAATAGAGGACCAAGATGACTACCTTGAGGAACACCTATCGGAGCTAAGTCTAGAACGTAAAAAAATATCCAATTTATAAAATAAGATGAAAACCCATATTTTTTTTACTTAAAACAATGATGTTATGAGGGAGAAGATCAAAAGCTTTACCAAAATCGGTGTATATGACATCCGTTTCAAAACCATGTAGAGGTGGATTCAATAATGTAGAAGTAATAAATGTAGAAGTGGATTCAATAAGATTTGTAACTATAGATGTTAGCTTTACAAAACCATGTTGAAAGAGTAAGAGAAATTTATTGCAGTGGTCATAGATTAAATTTAACACAATCAATTCAAACATTTTAGGAATAGATGATAGTTTAGTAATTGGGCGATAATTAGTTACGTAATTTTTTAAGTTTTTCTTGTGAACAGTTTTAATAAGAGCGGTTTTCCAGATTGAAGGAAAAACACCAGAAATTAACGAAGAATTAAATAGAGAAGAAAGTGGGCTAGATAAATAAGTAGCACATTTTTTAGGAATAATAGATAGGAATCACATCAAATTCAGGATTAGAATTGTCATCAAGTTTAGTTAGGTAGTTAAAAACCATAGTAGAATCTATATGAATATTACCAAGTTTTGTTTTTGTTACGTTGTTTAAATATGATAAAAATGACATTCATTTAATGAGAAAGTTGGCAAAGACTAACTATCCGAAAAAAAATTACGAAAAAATTCAGAGATGAACTGCTAATGTTTGTATAACTTAAATTTTGATATTGATCACTTTTCTCTTTAAATTAACAAATTTCCAAAAGAGTTTCGAATTCGTTTTGATATCTGAAGATATGTTCTGTATATAGTTGGAGTAGAGATTATCCGATAATAGCTTGAATTCATTAAATAAAATGAAAAAGGTGTTGTAGTCACAGCTGTTACTAGTTTTAATAAATTTCCGCCAGACTCTATTTTTTTTATTATTTATTTTTTTAAGTGTTTTGGTAAACCAAGGTGGGCAAGATGCAATTCTATCATCGATAACTATGGGGGAACGAATTGAGAAATAATAGAAGATAGAATTTCATACAAAAAATTTACTGAAGGTTCTACATTATAAGATTTTCTATAAGATTCCATGAAACATAATACCATCAAATGTACAAACTCTATTGACCGCCACATATAATTAACCATAACCAAATACAGGTTGTGATAAAAGAATACCAACTTAAACGAAAGTTTGTCCTTGAGATTTATGAATAGTCATAGAAAATGCTAAAATGATTGGAAATTGTGTTCGTCTTATAGAAAATGGGAATAATATGCCAGCATAGGTCAAATGAATTCGGGGTATTAAACTGCATAAACCACAGGAACGTACAGTTAAAATTTCGCAATTTATGGTAATGCTTTACATTCTCTTAACATGCACTCATGTTCCATTTAATAATGCTTTTCCTTTACTTTTTTTTTTGGGTTTGTGAAGATGTATGTAAAAAATAATGAAAATCGTTTGAGAAATGGCTCTGGAAATTGCTCCGTATTTTTTTCATTTACAGATTAAATACTATGATTTAAACGAAATATTTGGTCCTTGACTTTTACATCACAATATCAGAAAATAATGACATATTAAGTAGGGATTGCAATACCGGTAAACGGTTTATCGGTTTATGAAATGAAAAAACATAATTTTATTACCGGTAATTTTACCACTCATTACCGGTAAATTCGGTAAAAAAAAATCGGACGACGATGATGATGACGATGGTTTAGAGCTAATATCTGAAACGAATGTGAATGTGGACCCTGTTATTCAACATGCAAATATACGTCCTCTGATAGAAAAGATTCGTAAAGACGTTAAAAATTTTCGTCAATCTCCAACGATGTTAGAGCGATGTTAGAGCGTTTTTTATGAAATTGGAAATGCTATACGAAAAAGTCTTATAAATATAGAGTCTGCTATCATTTCGACGAAAAAGATATTAGCTTGTTATTTAACATAATAGCAGCTTTGCAACCTTTAAAAGTTGCTTTAGAATAATTATATTGCGAAAATGTTAATCTTTTTACAGCTGATATAACATTAGAATTTATGTTGAACGAACTTAAGCAACAAAACACCTTATAAAGCAACAAACTTAATGATGAATTAACTTTACGAATAAAGGAGAGACGAACTATTAATTCAGATGTTCTACACTTTCTTCATGATCCGAATAAATTGAATGCAAAAAAACAATATCGATTATGGAATATTTAATAGAACCAGTAAAGCTACCATAACTAAATCAATAATTGAGCAAACTGCACGTGTTTTCAACAAGCAAGATGAAAATGTTGTTAGTGATAATGATGATCACGAAAACGATGTAGTTGAAGTTGTAGAAATCGATGTACCATCAGCTTCATCAACATTGACTTGTGTCTTCCAATATATCTTTCAAGGAAAAACTTCAACTACAAATTTAAAAAAAAAAACCCGTAATTTAGAAGAAAAGATAATAAGAATAAGAATAATAAAGATCTTGGAATAATTATCAAAAAAGAAATAAGCTATTTCCAAGACGAAAATATTCGAAATACATATTTAAATATTGCATTTCATCATTGCAGATAGATCATCTTATGACTATTCGCCCAACGAGTGTAGAATCAGAGCACGCGTTCTCTGCTGCTGGGCTCATCAGCAAAAAAACAAGATCAAACTTAAATGACAGGAGCATTGACGATTTATGCTTTTTCATATGGGTCATATTTTAAAAATGAAAATTCTTTAAAAATTAATTAAAAATTAAAATACATATAAATAATTACTACTTTCTATTTTGTTTTTATTTTCTTATGAATTATTTTGTTGTGAATTTTTTTGGTCTTATTATTTTGTAATTTTATATTTTATTTTACATTTAAAAGCTAAAATAAAGAGTATTTTGAAATACATATTTATTATTTTGTAATTTTTTTATCATATAATATTGTGGTGCATTTTAGAAATATTTTGGAATATGTTCAAATTTACCGGTAATAGTAATTTTTTTACCGAGTTACCGGTAATGACAAAATTCGGTAAATTTGCAATCCCTAGTATTAAGTAGCCTCGTTTTTTCCAAAGTATTATAAATATTGTTTTTTTTTTTTGTTGTAAGTTGTTTCAAAATATTTAAATGCCAAAGATCGTAGCGTATAATATGGTGGGCTGTGCTACATTTAATATAAAATAAAGAAAAGCTATTATATATAATTGTATATTCTAAATCTCTGTGTAAAAGCGGTTAGGAGGTTCATTCCATAGACTTAGAATTATAAGAAAACAAAAAAATAGTATCATGTAAATAATATGCAAAAACACCCTATAGTTATAGGTACTTATATTATAATAACTTTTGTAAATTCTAATTTTATGCTAAAGCCTTAAAACCGGATGAATTATTTTACAAATCCAGTAACATTTTCAATTTTGTTATAGTTAGTTTAGTTAAGTTCCATTTTCCACCAAATCTATTTCGAAATTTATATTCTAATAATAGGTACCATATTACTTAATTTAAATATTAAGTGAAAAAAAAAAAAAAAAATCTTCATTTCTTGTACTTAGTTCCTAAATAACTAAGTCTAATAATAATAATAATTTTTGTTTTTTAAGTTGTATCTATAAAATTTATTATTTATAAATTTACATCTACTGCTATTTTACATAAATTAGATGTATAAGTAACTATAGTAGAAAAAAGTACAAAAAAAAATCAATATGTATTTTTTTTTGTCCACTTCTTTTAAATAATAATGGTGTATCTGCAAGAAAAGTAACACTGCACCACACTATACCTATACTGTTTTAATATATATATACATATATTATATATATATATATATGTACATAAAACAGAAAACTATTTATATTGCAAAGAAAGAAACTGTAATCCTAAAAAAAATTTTTTTTTGTTTTTACACTTTTAAATGTTAAAATCGGTGGAAATTTGTACAGAAAATAACATTTGATAGACACTATTACTTTGAAGATATTTCCTAAGTATTCCCACATACAAATAATAGCAATATAACAGAATATAAAATATATAGCACCAATAATAATAGTAGTAGCAGCAGTAACAGCAACAACAACAATAATAAAACAATTTCAGCAACATTTAAAAAAAAATAGAAACGTAGGTAGGTAAATGTAGTCTGTACTCTGTAGTGTATTTATTTAGTGAACATTAAATAACCGTGTGTGTATATAGAAATTTTGTAGCATCATAAGTAGAACTGTACGAGTACGGCGGTACGGAATACGGATTATTATTTACATTGTTTCGATATTGTACTGTAGTGTAGCTGCCACATTTTGCTCTTGTTTTGTTTGTAGAGAAGCAAAGCAAAAAAAAGAAAGAACCATAAATAAAAACAAAAACAAGCAGTAGTTCATTTTCGAAAAAGTCTCCATTCTACATAACTGGTTTTGGTAAAGAAAAATATAAACAAAAATGAAAAAATAAAGAAATAAAGTTTAACATGTTTTTTGTATTTTCTGTTTTGATTTGTTTTTATTTTTCTTTTTTTTTCTCTTTTTTATTTTAAATGGAATTCTTTACTATATTTACGAAATATAAATTCAAAAAGAAAACAAAAAAACGAAAAAAAAAATGCAGTTCTAAATTAAAACCTTAAAGCAATACACAAAATATTTTTAATCTAAAAACTAGTATTTATATAACTATTCATAAATTTTCTATCTATACATTATTTAAAAAAAAATAAAAAAAAAAAATACAGGGAAATTAAAAACAAAATAAATATAATGTAAGTATAAAAATGTGTATATTGGCTCTACAGAATTTTGTATGTGTACAAAGGACTAAAATTGTACATGATTGTTTGTTCATTTATTTGTAACATATTTATACCAAAATATAAGAATCTTTCATTTAATCGATATCAAAAAGAAAATTTTAATTTTTTAATTGTAATTTATAAAAATTAAATAAATATAATAAAAAACAAAAATTTGTAATTATAAAATATATATGTATATATTTTAATAATAGTTAATGATTAATAATAACAATAAAATATACTTCTGTATTTCTCAAAAATTGATATCTGCCGGCTGATGCCCAATAACAAACAGTAATTTGAGGAAGTTATATAAAATATAACAAAGAAAGTTAATAAATAAAGAATAAAAATTATTTTTTTTATAAAGACGGTAATTTGTTCAGTTTAGTTTAGTTTATAAATTATACTAAATTGCCACTACACCCTGAATAGGATAAAAGGAAAGAGATAAAAAATTTGTTATAATTTACTATATGAATTTACGGTTACATTAATTTCATAGCTCTGCACTGCATAAGGAATTTAAGTATATAGGAAATCTCACGGGGGGGAAAATAGCGATCTGATTAATTTTCTCCACCGAACAGTTTCGTTTTAGAATTGATAGAGGTTAGATAGAGGTTTAACTGCTATATAGTACGTTCCATAAGATACTTTAGACAACATAATTTATACTAAAATGTTTATATTCTATTTTTTTTTGTGCATAGAAAGCAGTATACACACATTATGAAACTGTATATATTGTATATAGTTCGTTATGGAACATACTAGATTGTGGCCAAAATTTTAATACTGCATTTTTGATATCACCCAAATAAATCATAATCAAAAAAGCACCGCCTATAAAGTATATCCATCAGAAGTAGTTAAAATAGCCCAAAATAAAACTGATTTCGATATGATAATATTTTTATTTGAAATTCCAAAGTAAGATACATTTGATCTGCAAATGATCAAACCAAAATCATAAATTTTTTCAAAATTGAAATAGATAAAATCACATAAAATTTTATCGAAAAATTTTACAATGTTACCAGACGTTATTGATAAATGATGAAGAAAATATTTAAAATTTCATTATTTAATGAATGGTCAAGAAAGGATACAAATTCAAATTAATCCAATTTTATACAGAAACTGTCTGTATATACACCAACATATACAAACACAACAAACAGTGCAATATTTTTGAGACATAGAAATTCTAAAAATTTAATAAATTCTAGAAATTCATTATTCACTTTTAATATTTTCTAATTACTTATTACCATTTGTTTTTTTATTTTTTATAGAAGTTTTTATGAATATGTTGGAAGTGCGAGTACCATTGAACAAAATAAAAATAAAAAATGAATATAGTTAAAAGAGAAAGAAAGATTGTAGATTAGGAAAAGAAATTGAATTAAAAATGTAGAGTTTTAAAATTTTAATTAACTAATGATACCTTATTAGGGTGATTATAAAGGAAAGGGAAATTATTTCATTTTAAATAGTGAAAATTATCACTAATTTTATTGAATCTATCAATTTGATACCGCACCAGGAAGAATATTGATGTTTCAATTTCATAATAATATTACATATAGTCTTCAAATCTTACCTACAGTACCATAGTTTAAAATTATAGAGATCTTAATAAGCAAAGAAGCTGATCAATATTTAGACAGTAAAGATATTGTTTATGATAGGGAATACGAATTTAGATCTCACTGATCCACCGGTAATTTAATGATAAACCGTAGCGAGAAGCTAAATATCTGTTTGTACTATTCGGGTGAAGAAATATTATGGTTGTGGATATTTGTAAAACTTTTCATCGAGTATAGCTTTGTGCATTATTAGCAAAATATAAAGCCATCATAGGTCTGAATCCCTCTTTTAAATCGACTGGAAACTTCCTTTCGAGTCATTCAAGTTTTAGTGTATTAATTTAAAACCTATCAATTCCAAAAAGCTGGTATTTCTCAAGGATCACTCATCTACGCGTTTCCTCATTCATACTTTTCCTTATATTTATAAATGACTTGCTCCAAACCACCTTCAATTCACAGCTTTGCAGACTACAGCACTCTAGTGGCATCCTACGATTTTCATAAATAAATTGAAGTTACATGTATCGTTGTATCAATCAAAAGAGACATCATGACCAGTTCTCTCAACCATAATTTGGTCGTTCAAAGATCGGGAAAGATTTAAGTCTTTAGATCCTACCATCACATATTTGACAGATGATAGATTTGACATATTTTTTTTGAGAATTGTAACTAGGTTGTAATTTAAGTTTGTAGAATGAACTGTATCATTGAATGTTTAGACATACTACATACATAATTATGTCCTTAACATCATAATGTCAAATATTAAATAACTAGTGGCCCCTGTTGAGTAATTATATTTCAAGTTGAAGTCAAATTTAAAGTTTTTAAAAAAACAATAATTTACGTACTGACATAGATTTCGCACGATATAGCAGAAACCACTCGTGTTTAATAAAAATTTTTGTGGTTAGTAAGTTTTATTTAGGACACATAAATACACGTCCCTCATATACTGCTTCGTTTCCGATATATTCCCTATAGTAAGTGGCATTTAGTGGATAAAATTACTAAAAATAAAAAATTTTGTCATTAAAGATGAAAAGGTGTCTACTGCGCAGGACCTTAAATGCTTGTCAATAATAATTATAGATAGGTACTCTAACTCTACTATATAAAATAAATTTGCTAGTCATATAAACAATTTAACTGATTTTTTTTTGTTTTTGCTTTTTTATATTTTTTATTTGAGATGAATTTGTTTCTTTGTTTTTTTTTTGGCATATGTACATAAATTCATTTGCAAGTACATAATATAAAATATAATAACTGATTTGTATACTTTTGTTTATTATTTTCATAATATCTCACTTATGCATAATGTATTTGCTGAATAATAAAATCATATGAGTACAAAATGTTCAACTGTGTGCGCATTTTTGTTTTATATATAATCTTATATATTATGTATATTAGAAGTTCATTAAGGAGTAGGAGAATCGAAATAAAATGAAAAGGTGTCTACTGCGCAGGACCTTAAATGCTTGTCAATTATAATTATAGATTCTTATAATATTATCTATTAATATATTATTATTTTCAAAATAGATTATAAAATTGGTTGATGGTATATTGAAAAAGAATGTTTTAAGTTTCGTGGCCAAAATTAATTGAAAATTTTGGATACTTATTATATTTTCATAAATCAGAATTTTTGGATTCGTGATGTACAGAAGCAATCAAGTTATATTTAATATGTATAACTCTATTCAATATGGACCAAACCGTTTGTAGTTTTCAAATACAAGATGGGACAACAGTTACATGTGGCTAGAAGTTATACTAATATATCGGTACATGAATTGTATCATTTATTTGTGCTTTAATTAAATTAAACCTATTCCATGTTATCGTCTCATACCTATACTCTAAATTATACAATATTGTGCAAGGGTTTCCAAACCTAAAGTTTAGATAAAAAATATATCCATATATACACATAATAACAGAATCAAACAAACCAAGTTTCTTTATTCAATATACATTTTTATCTCACAAATACCGAATAAAAACAAAAATTTATACCGAATAAAAACAAAATAAGTACCTACAAACATAATACAGCATTTTTTATCCTTTAATTTATTGTAAAAAAAATATTGGCCCAATTTGCAAAAAAAAAATAAAATAATTTCTAAATAAAACAGAGTAGTGTTGGCACAGTTTGAAACTCACTGTTTTAAAGCGTGTAATTAATCTTTACTTTCTCATACTAGAAAAATTCTTAGTTTTAAGGTTAAATATTCTGTGAACTAAAATTGAAGAAGCTGTGAGCTAAAATTTCATAATTTTCATTTATAATTCTAAATAAAATTTCTGTCCAAAATTGCACCTAAGCACACAATTTTAACTATACTATATTCAATTAGTCCAACAATACAATCCAATCTATCTTTTTTACTTGTGTTTTTTAATCCTTTTTTAATCCTTTTAACCCTTTTATACTCCTTGAGAGTATAATTTTGACAAAGCAGATTTGCTCCTCCACCTACTATTAGCATTGCAATTGGTGTCGTTTGCTCCATATTCTATTCACTAAGATATAAAAGGTGTCATCACGACATAAAAATTAATTTAATTAACTTATAGTTATTATTTTTGATAATAATTTCTTATTTGTCATTCCATTCTACCCTTTTCGAAGAAGTGGTATGAAAAATTATTCAATCATATCAAAATTAATAAGCCTCAGAAACAGTTTTCAAATAATTTAATTAAAATTAATTGAGTTAAGTTTAATTTTTATCTTGTGAAGAGACCTAATGATTAAATAAAATGCAATTAATTGAATTAAATTCAAAAATTAAATATACTTACGTAGTTAGCTAGATTACATATTATTTATTAAATTAATATTTTAATATACTTTAAATATATTTTGAATTTAAATTGAACCAGACCAACATACTAATTTAAAAGTTAAAAAAAGAAAAGGTAAATAAATTGGTTTGTATGTATTGGTATGTATATACGAATGTGTATATGTATGTAATTCTAATTCCAAACTATGTTTAACTTACTATAATTGTAATTATAATTTAATTTATATTATTATTATAGTTCCAGAAACTCAAAAAAACATATCCAACAAAATTAAGCACGGACTGGCCGAATTTGAGGAGCTGATGGACGTTATCGTCAGCTTTCGGGCAAGTTGGAAAAAAACGGAAGCCGAAAAAAGGAGAGAGGGTTGACATAACAGCCAGTTCAAAGCCAAAGGTCCCCTAATAGAACTTAGTCCTGGGACAAAAAATCTAGAAGCCTTCAGGGAAGCAATTAAAGGAGTATTGGGGGACAAGGCTGCAGTAAGTGGCCTTGAATCAAAATGTTCTATTGAGATGCAAGATCTTCAGAACGGCACTGGCATTGGAGAAAGCAAGGTCAAAAAAATAATACAGATTCTACAAGCTAACGTCAACCGGAGCAGTGTTTCCAGATAGAGGGAGGCCGACCAGGTGGCCAGATAGAGGGAGGCCGACCTGCTGCTCATCAGTGAGCAGTATGCGTATGGGCATTTTCCTTCTTGCTGGTACTCGCGTAGTTCGGCACAGCGGCATATGGATACCAAATTTTAGAGGGATACCAGTGGTAAAGTATGGACGTCGACGAGCTTTCGTTTGGTTTAACGGCAGTGGAATCACGTTCGTGAGTGTTTATTTCACCCCGAACGAACCCAGGCTTTAGTGCAAATCTCAGCGGGTTAGAAGCCGAGAGGCTGCTCGTTGGTCAGCGGATCACAAATCTCGGAAAAAGGACCTACTCAGCGCTATTAGTTTTTTTAAAACGCTGGATGATAGAATGTCTTTTGCTAATCGGTAAGAGGAAAGGGGACCCAGTACTACTCAATACTTGTACAACACAATGTAACGATCGCATCCTTGAGCTAGAAAGATTAACTTATTCAAACGATCTAGTTGTTAATGGCCATCCCAGTTCACAAGATGAAAACTTTAGTGATATTTTCAATGCCATAGCTAAAATTATCGATTTTACAGTGATTATGGTTGTGTTGGATCCATGTTTCGTACTAAATCAAACGCTATTATTATTTAGTTTATTACTAACTCTTCTAAAGAAATTTTCTTTAAGAAATATCTAAATTTTAAGCAACTAATTGTTTTGCATATTGGTTTTAGTGGTACTGCGCGCATCTATATTAATAAAAGCTTGTCAACACATACCTTGTTCCTAATTCGTATTGCTAATAAAATGAAGAAGGATGGTTGGATTGCTAGAACTTTTACGAGGAAAGGATTTCTTTGCATAGTCAAAACGGAAGGTTAAAAAACTACAACTAAAAACTACAACTAAAGATCAAGTGATCTCAAGCAATGATCATAATAAATCGATGCTGCGTTAGGATTTTTGTCTTTTAACTTAACATAATATGAACTTTAATTATTATGTACACAAATATATTCAAAACAAATTTAAATTTTTTTTATTTTATAGTAACTATATTTCTTTGTGCTGTTATATTATATTAGTTATTTTATACTTTGTGGTTATTCATATAATAAATTGTATTTACAGATTTTTGCTTAAATGTATTCTCACAATATGGGTTCAATCTTGTGTTACTAGCACCTCAAATGAGTGTGGCAATTAACATTGAAGATGAAAACTTTCGGAATGATGGTATTCTGGGCCTTATTCCCAACATTGTACTGAGATCTGCGTTAAATGATAATGAATTACTAAACATTATGCATATTAATATCAGAAGTTTGGCACCTAAAATTGATGTATTAAGATCTATAATTTTTAATCTAATGTTCATGTTATCATGATTACTGAATCTTTGCTGGATCCTTACATAACTTCAAATATGGTGTAAGAATTCCTGGTTTTTAACTCTATAGGTGTGACCGAACATCAACTCAAGAGGGTGGGGTTGCTATTTATGTTAAGTGTGGTCTTGCCGTTATAGTAATGATGCAATCTGATGAATAATTATGAAATTGAATTTATCTTCGCCGAATTAAAAAATAAAAGTAATATAACCCTTTAAGCACTGTATATTTTCCATATCCAACTGCATATAAACTGAAACCTTTCAAAAAAGCTCTGGATAGACTGGAATTTAATTATGAAAATACTGTTATTGGAGCTGACTTTAACATCGACTTGCTTGATAATAATCTTATTTTATATACTACTTTTACTCATCTTATTAAAGCTCCAGCTAATGTGTCAGTCCCAACTCGATTTTGGACTTCAAGGTCACCATTGCTAGATTTATTTCTCATGTCATCTAAAAAAACGTAATCTATTCAAAAATATGGGTAGATCTGCTGAATTAAATGAATGAATGAATACAGGGATTACAAAAACTGTAATGTAGCTAAACTTCTTCACTGTGCCACTAGGTTACCTTGGTAAATAATCTATAACCTTAAACATGTCAATTGCAAAGTCGAATACTTCAACAAACTAATTCATACTCTTTTTGAAGAACATGTTCCCTTGCGTTCGTTTACTCCACGCAGTGATTCAGTTCCCTATTACAACTCTCAGATTAAGGAAATGTGTAATTAAAAAGATGCAGCGTTATAACCCTGGAAACGAACTGGTGCTGATAATGATAACCTTCGGTTTAAACGTCTGAGAAACAGGGTTAATTTAAATATAAGGCAAGAGAAGAAACGGTATATATCTGGATTACTACATAAAGGTATTTCAATTAAGACTTTTTAGTCTAACGCCGCTAAGCTTGGGGTAGTGAATGAGGATAATGTTGACAGTGTAGATGATATTGATGTAAATGAATTGAATTGCAGATTTTTAGAAAATCCAACAAAATTTTCAAGCAGTGTAACTGTTTCTGAAAGGAGCTCATTCACGAATACCTTTTCCTTTCGCAATGTAGCTCTTGAAGAGGTTTATCAGGTGGTTCAATAGGTAAAATCTAATACAATAAGCCAATTTCATTCCCCGTCGCTTTATAAAAATTATTCTACTTATCGCTCTTCCCCCGTTGAACCACATTTATAATTCTATTTTGATTCACTTCCGATGTGTGGAAGTGTGCTAAAGTCATTCCAGTACCCAAAAAGTCAAATCCAACAATAGCTGATTATAGACCTATTAGCATTCTTTCGTGTCTATTTAAAATCTTTGACAAATTGCTCTATGTACAAATAAATGCTTTCCTTAGTGCTAACAATCTTTTATTTCAATTTCAATCAATTTCAAAATTAATTCATAATTATTTATCTAAAAGAACTCAATTTGTATGTGTTAACAATGTTAAATCTGATTGTCTACTTGTATTATGTGGTGTACCACAAGGATCAATCTTGGGCCCTTTGCTGTTTAGTTTGTTTATTAATGATCTTCCCAAATGTTATCGGAAGCTCACTGTATGCCGATGATGCTCAACTGTACATTAGTGGTCCACCTACAAATATTCACAATTATATCGCCAAAATTAATGACAAACTTGATGCAGTTGCTTTCTGGACCAAAGATAACGAATTAAGACTTACCCCTTCTAAATCTAAAGCTATGGTTACTTTACGTAAGAAATATTGACACATACTATTCTTCCTAAAATCAAACTTAACTATTTTGAAGTAGAGTATGACAATATGACTAAAAACTTGGGTATCATTTTCAATAATACTTTCACATGGCATGACCACATTAATTTTATTTCTCAGCGTGTATATTCAATACTCCGTAAACTATGGAAATTCTCTCTCTATATTGATGAAAATGTAAAAAAAAGGCTTGTGCTGTCTTTGATTCTTCCAATCTTCATATATTCTGACTTAGTTTTTACTAATTGCTAATTGCAGTTACTAATTGTCGTAAACTTGATACGATTAGTGATGTTGCTAGACAGTTAGGGCTAAGGCTCTGAATAGAATATTATTTCAAAATTCGTCAAATTTAATTAAAATTATTTATTCAAAATTTTTTATGTAAAAAGTAAAAAGTATTGTAAATTTTGAATTTATAAATAAATAAATAAATAAAGTAAAACAAAAAAACAATAATATAGGATGCACCTTTAATAAATTCTAGATTTTAGGTACGCTTCATATATGAGGAAAATAATACATAAAAGTGGTCGTTCATATTTGCAGGACAAAATAACTTTTGGAAGATCACCAAGGAGTATGAACCTAGTAATCCCACGTCATTATGGTAGACTCAGGCATTTATCTTTCTTTGTTAAGACTGCAGTACTTTGTAATAGTTACGTTGCCGAATGCCATTAGATCTGCAACTTCTCACTGTAAATTTATTGAACTTTGTTGGGAGTATTTCAGGCAAAAATTGTAGTTATTCAATTATTTACCTTCTTTATTTTTATTTTATTTTTTTTGTTTTTTTTTTTTATTTATAGATTTTAATCATTTATCTGCTTTTATTTATTTAAATTTATAAATTTTTGTTTTGAGAGAATTATAACTTAAATTCTTGATTTTTTAACTTATATATACATATATATATATTTTTTTTAGTTTTGTTAATTTTGAAATTTGAGTTTTGAATTATTATTTAAATTTTATTTTTTTTTCTTGTTGGATTATTGGAACAATCTGTGTTAAACTGTGTTAATAGTGTACATCTGAAACATATGCTTGTATATACAATTGAAGAGACTAATCGTCTCATGTATATATATTGAAATTTAATAAATTGTATTACTATTATTAATAAATAAATATACGTAATAATATAATAAATATTATATAAAAAAAATGTATGTTTTAATTACTATTTATACCTTTTTATGATGTAATTTGATACAATATTTAATACATCAGAGATCCTTTTATACAAAAGCTTTATACTTATATAATATTATATAGAAATAATTATTGACTAATTTTCCGATAAACAACTAGTTATGTATGTATATATAAGTATATCTATAGTAGTTATTAGTAATAAAATTTATTATAATAATTATCAACGACTATATCCTATGAATATGACCAGTACAATCAATGGGTAATTTAATTACTATGAGAAGGAGGGTCGAAATTTTTATAAATCGTTTATTTTTTTTTTCTTATTTGAATTAACTAAATTTTTATTTAACTTAAGTTAAATATATTTATCACTGTACTATCGTACTAACTAATAATGAAAAAATATTATAAAAATTTATTTATTTGTAATAAAATAAAATTTGTAATAAGACCATTTCACACGGCCTATTTATGAAAATATTTTCCATTTATTTGTATTTTTAGTAACTTTTGTAATTATTTATAATTCAATATTCAATAAATTTATTGCCATAAATAGGTATATAATAAATAATAAAATTTTCTTTCAAAAACTTTTCAAAATTTACTGATATTCTTTCAACATGTCACCAGTAATTTTACTTACTTATTTTTTTTTATTACTTTTTTTTTATTATTATTGTAATTTTAGAAACCAACTGGATTTATAACTATTTTAAATTTGATATCCATATATTTATATACTATAATTATTATAATATTTAAAAATCCACTGTTACCAAAATTTATCTTTTGTTAATTTTTTTTTTTTTTGTTATTTAACATACATACAATCAGAAAAACAAAAAGTCTACAAAATGTTATGTGGATATTATGTTAAGTACGTATTATATTTATAAGATATACTTTCATCTATGAGGCACACAGACAATTTGGCCCTTACGTCAATACATTAGTATATAGCAACAACAATAAGAAAAAAATAACAACAAAAATTTATGTTATTTTCTCAGAAAATTTTTGCATGAGTTTTTTCTTTTTTTTTTCAAATTTAACTTTAATTGTTTTTTACTTTTTTTAGTTTAGTTTTTATTAAATTAAAATGTAACTTTTCTTCTTAATTTAACACACACACAATATATCTATTATGTAAATATATTAATTTAATTTTAATTATTAAAAGAAGAATTTTTTATATCTTTTATTTTGTTTGTAAGAATTAAAGTTAAGTTTTTTTTTTCAATTTTATTTGTATCTTAAAGATTTTCCACTCGCCTCGAATGAAGTATAACGAACGACCTAGTAAGTTAAACGGTCACAGAGCGTCTAAGGTTGTTACCAGAGTTTAGCTTTTATCCAGAATTTTATTTTATTTTCTTTTTCTCTTTTTTTTATATGTTTTCAATTAAATTTCAATCTTCGAAAAAAGGCACCAACTGATAGAGTAGAGAGGCACCACTAACAATAACATAAAACAACATAAAAAAAGCATAAAAGGAAAAACAACATTTTTTTTTTAGATTTACCTACAAAAACATAATATTGTTATTATAAATATATATGAAACTTGATTATGTTTTTGGAGAAATATTCTCCAAATTTCGAAAATATTTAGATTTTGTGAGTTTTCGAACTTTGAATATTTAAGAATCTTTCTACATTACTTTATGCTTTTATGTATATATATATATATATATTTATATATACAATCGGATTCGAACATAATATTATTTATTTCTTAAATACATTAGACACAAACATTTTTTTTTCTTTGGCATATTCTGTACTACATGACCATGCGCTTAATACAATGCATACATACAATTGGATAAAGTTTACCCGTGTATATTTTTATGATGCCTACATATTATTGCATAGCTATACATATATATTATGCTGTGCTGCTGAGTGACTAGGTGCTGAGTTATAATGATGTAAATTATGAATGGTTAACGAATGATTGGTATGGTATTGTATAAAATAAAAACTTAAGATAAAAAAAAGCAAATAGAAGAAAGAGAAAAAAAATATAAATTACTGGGCAATAATAATACTAACTTTTAGTGAGACAAATCATGAAGGAATATTTTTTTTTATTTTATAATAATTTTCGCTGTGTACAAATTCTATATCCTCAATTAAAATCTAGAAAAATTGTTGGATAGAGTTTTTCACCTGAGCAATCAAGTATTGGATGCAATTTCTATGAATTTAAAAACAAAAATGATTCAACTGTTATTGTATAAGTGAAACTGCAAACACTTTTTTTCTTCTCGTCTAGAAAACATGGTAAATATTTTTTAATTTTTTAATTTATTTAACGTTCTTTTTACTTTAATTTTTTTAGTGTCAAAACTAAATTTTATATCTAATTTGCGTACAAAAACAATTTGACAAAATTATCTTTCAAAAATTATTCAATAAGTTTGTTGTTCATCTTACACTACTGGACTGGAACTCATAAGTAATAACTAGACTACTTACAACTACATCACATGCAATAAAATCTCGTATCTAATATTTATTACTTATTTAACGTCAGTTTTTTAACAATACTAGAGCAATAGATAGATCAAGATTGTTGAACGAAATCAAGGACAACAACTGTCGAAAGATTGAAATTAACGGGTTGAGGATAGTTGCACAAGATATAGCAGATTGGAAGAAAGTTGTAAAATAGATTAAGACTCACCCTGAGCTGTAGAACCAATGGATGATAACGATATCGTAAATTTTATATTTCAATAATTATTAAAGTCGTTGTTCGCCTACCTCGACGAACTCATCAGTCGACATAATAATAATGTTCTTTGAGAATAACTTAAACTATATATAAACTTAAATTAAAATAAAATAAAGTAATTTTCAAAATTAAACTGATTAAAATTTATTTTTAAACTTCTAAAACTAATTTTCATAAATTTCTTTTTAGGTATAATTGCTTACTTCTTGATAGATTCAGTTAACTGTTGTAGCATTGACTTTGGTAAAACAAAAATATTTAAACTACAATCATGTCAAATGGGTCAAGAGTCAAGCCACAAAAAGACTCAACCTACTAAAAATGATTGGCAATTCGACATTTGGTTGGGATAGAAAAATAATGTTAAGGATTCGAAATACGATTTTACTCCCAATACTAGATTATGGTTCGACAATTTATGGTGGAGCTTCAGTCATCACTGTAAAGTCTCTTTCTATTATCCTTAACACAGGCACCAGGCTTGCCAACGGTACATTTAGAACTAGCCCCATCTCAAGTATATTACGTGACGCTGGACAGCTTCCCTTAGATCTCAGAAGGAAGCTACGCACAACTATATATGGTTTAAAGGTATGCGGAATAGAAAATCACCCACTAAGAGAATTGGTCTTTGATACTCAAATATATAATCATCAAAAACATAAGTCTTCACGGCAACAACCTCTCTAAGTTCGGAAAAATTCTGCACTCGAAGATCATGGTGTAACTCTGTACGATCTTGACACCAAAATCAGGCATAAATTTCCACCTTGGTTACTGAAAAGGCCGTCAATCGGAGGAGCTAACTGCTTATCATAAGAACGAAACATTACCCGAAAAATACAAACAACTTGTGCGGAATAAACTAAATGTAAATACAAAAACTATACGAAAATATACACAGATGGATCTAAAATATTCGTCTCGAACAACAATTATAAATGTGGATACGCCTTTAAATTCAGACAAGACGAATTCTCCTTTCGACTAAAGAACGAAACCAGTATCTTCTCAGCAGAACTGTGTGCCATAATGAAAGCAATCGAATATGTGTCGTTAACTAAACCAAAGGGGAAGTACACCATTTGAACCGATTCTCTGAGTAGTATACAAGGTATTTCATCACTCACCGCAACACATCCAACTATTCTAAGGATCCAAGAGCTTATACACCAAGCAGAAAGCTCAATTGTTATTTTTTGGCTATCAGGCCATACCAATATCACTGGCAATGAGCAAGCTGGGAAGCTTGCTAAAACCGCTAGACATGTACCCTGATTTCATAGGGTTAATTAAAAGAAATGCTCTATATGCATATGAAACTAGATGGAATAACGAACCAACGACTAATAAACAAACAAATAAAAAGGTCAACTGCACCCTGGAAAAGCGTGGATTCTGGAAGCCGAAAGAACGACTGTATAATTACAAGACTGAAGATATAGGACACTCGCGTGTGACGCATAAGTACTTATTTGACAAACCGACCAGAAGTCTACCTACATGTTCCTGTGATGGGCAGACGCCAGTCAGTGTTCAGCACATTTTCGAGGCCTGTCCGCGCTATAGAAATGCAAGGAGTATACATTGTATCAGGAGGCTAAATATTCTCGCTGAAGACATTGAGCAGTCATTGGAATGTATTATTCAATGCACCAAATATATCAACATCTTCAGTGAAATCTAAATGTTTTTTTTATTTGTATGTATTTATTTTTTTTTTCTTTCTAACTAAACTAAAATAGAGAGTTTACATAATTAACATTGTTACATATATTTTTTGTTTATTCTCATTATTACTTTCATATTTGTTTTAAGCTTCTGCAATGTTTATAAGTAATTTGCTTAAGATTAAATTTAGTACCTACATATTTGTTAAAAAAAAAAATAGTATCTATATGGCCCCAAAAACCTAATAAGGTTCAGCGGCCCGAAATAAACTTTATTCAATTCAATTCTAAAATTAGTTTTTAGAAATTATTTTTTAGAAATTGCTTACTTGATCGATTCAGTTAGCTATATTGTAGCATTGACTTTGGTCAAAAAAAATATTAAAACGAACATTGAAGGCCTCAATCGTGTATGGCAAGTGAGTATTTACGATTAAACATTAGGAATGTAGCGAATACTCGTATTCACATCTGCTTGAAAGATGACACAGGCTGTTTGGCGCAGTAGTTAATTTCACCCGCCACTCAACCGAAAGGTCCAATTTTCGATTTCTGATAAGCAAAATGCTTTATTGATTTATCTACCTGGTCCAGTCGATCTTGTCATTGGAGTAAAATAAATGACAAAACAAAATAATAGGTCCATATTTCGAAAAGGAAAAAACCCTGAAAAGTTAACTGATACAGGAATAAATAATAAAATCTTAAAAAGAAATGCAAATTTTTCTATAATACATATTTTAGTAATAAATTTAATTATTGACATAAGTAAACACACCTGTTTTCAGGATATTTATTATGTAATGCAAAATACGGCCGATCATTCTTTAATAAATGTTAAATCTTATATGAGTTAAATAATGACCGGGATATCGTAAATATTATGTTATCCTCTGGAAACTGAATGATTTGCCACTTGCTGCAATGTTTAGTAAAAGTTGGTTTCTAACGTATAAGTTTAGTGAAAAAAAACTTGACAATAATTAAAAAATGAAAGAAATAAATATTTAATGATTAATTTCAATGAAACTGCCTTGACGCCATATAATTAGAAAGGTATAATAAATTAATAAATTATATATTTATCATCCAAAAAGTATGCAATTTAAGAAAAATTTAAAAAAAAAATTACTTTTAACGTAAAAACCGTACGTTTTCAAACAGCAAAATGGAACTCTTATCGCGTCGCTGGTTTGATAAACGTTTGTAGATTTGCATTTTGTATAGGTCTAAAAAAAAAACAACTATAGAAGCGAATGAACGTTATTTTCTTTTCTTTGCAAATACATGTGAAACACATTTTCCAAATTCTTTCATTGGAATATAAATAAAAAAGTAGAGCGAATTCAGAGTTCATTGGAAAATAGATGTGTACATCAAGAAACCCCCCCTCCCGAGATTCTTCCTAGATTCTTACGATTTTGGTTATTTCAACGGAACACTCAATGTCCCCAACACTACACATTGAGGACATACATACATAGATATACATTTTTTAAATATTTAATTATTTAAAGAATGGTAAGCAATGAATATTCTTAGGCATAAGAAATTTATTCGTTTTATGAAACTTGGGCCCTAAATTCCTAGTGTATTCGTATATATTTTTATCGTATAAAACAAAAAAAAATAATTATCTTGAATTAAGTCTTTTTACACTATTTTACATTTTAAATATGTATGTTATACATATCTTTTTTAATCTATTTCTTCAAATATTTTTTTAATCTATTTTTTAATAATATTCGAAATCAATTCAAATTTAACAAAAAAACATGATCAGCTGTTTCAAATAAAAACTTTTATTGGAAATGAAAAGGTAATTAGAACCTCAAGTTTTATTATATAGAACAAAAAATAAAACAGCTTGTGTATTATTGAACCGCATAGTTTACTTCAACTTCTTTTTTGGTCTAAGATTATTTGTATGTCCACATTTCTTCTTGCGACAATTTGTGGCTCTTGGATGTAAGCGAGCATAGCATTTACGGCAAATCATTTTATCACAATTGTATTTTTGTGCTAAAATACGTAATGATGGTTCAATAATACCACCACGTAAACGTAGAACTAAATGTAAAGTTGATTCTTTTTGAATATTATAATCGGATAAAGTTCTGCCATCTTCTAATTGTTTTCCGGCAAAAATCAGACGTTGTTGATCTGGTGGAATACCTTCTTTATCTTGAATTTTTGCTTTAACATTTTCGATTGTATCAGAAGGTTCAACTTCCAATGTAATGGTTTTACCAGTTAAGGTTTTTACGAAAATCTGCATTTTGATTTCCTAAAATTAAAAGAAAAAAAATTTAATTGTTAGGAAATTGTTCACAAAAGTTTTTTTAAGGTTAGGAAGCGTCACATCACTATGTAAATTTAACTTTTATTATTTAATATTTAAACAATCTTAAACTAGCAAAAACAGTAGTCAAAATAATTACTTAATTTTAACTTTAAATAGCTACTTAATTTAACTAAATATTCTAACTGAGCTTTTCATACAAAATTATAAACTTTAATATTTAAAATATTTTTTTAGCAATTACCTTTTAAAACGTGTTCACACTTGGAAAAAAGACACACGAAAAGAAATTAGATTAATAATTTTGCTGTCAAATTGACAACACTGTCAACAGTCAAAATAAGTTTATTCTATCTATCGAAAACGTGTACCTTATCAGTACATACGAAATTTTGTATGCACCTAGTTCAACAATATAAGATTTTTTTTTATAAATAGTTGAATAATATTTAAATATATAATTTATATAATATAATCTATTTTTAAACTAAACATTTAAGTTTTTCGACACTACCAAAAAAATAATAGAATAACCATCACTTTTATTACAGAAAGGTTTCTATATTTTTGTATTATTGTTTCGATCGTGTCCAAAGGCTTTTAAAAATATTTAATAAAAAGTTAATAAGGTTTAATAAAAACTGGATATTTTGGATATATTGAGCTGGAAATTATTAAAGTAGAAAAATTTAATTCTATTAAATCTTTATTTTTCATATAAAATATAAATTAAATATATGTAATTCTTTATTCAAACAAATTTGGACATAATTGCAGTTTGATATTCGCTCATTTTTATATTAAAGAATTTAAGAATTTAAACGTCACACGTCATCTCCTAATCATAAGTTTTCGAAAGTCAAATTATTAAATACTCATTTCAATAATTTTCTCAAATTATAAGGTTAAATTGTTTGAAACTATTGAAATAATCAAATGTAATTTCATTTTAATTTAAAAAATTACAAAATATTTCATTTAATTGATTACGATGTCTGACGAAGACTCAACTACTTTGGCAGGTAGTGATAATGTAAGTTCATTAATATTTTTTCTAAGTTATACATATATATTTCATTATTAAAAATCGAGTTAAATAGCTCAAGGAAAAAAAAAATCATGATTTTTTGAATATACATTTTCTTTTTTTAGAACGGAATAGTTAGTACTACAGATAACGATGCACAACAACCACAACAGCAACAGCCTCAGCAGGAACAGCCGCAACAACCTGTTAGCCAATTAGAATCATTTTTCTCCATTACTAAATCTTTAATATTCAGAGCTTTAATTATATATTTCATTTCATCATTCTTTCGACGTCCCGCATCCCCAGATGTAAGTCAAACTGATCCAACAACAGGAGCACAAACAACTATTCCAAAAATTACAGCATGGAATTACTTTGAAAATGGTACAATATTCGATTTATATGTTTATGTATCCGATAATAGTAATTACGTGGACTTTAAAAATTCTAATAATTTAATATGGGAAAGAAATAATTTAGTTTATGGTGATTGGTATGGTGGACCAAATGGTGATGGGACATTTACTCATTCAACAAAAATTCTAGCTAGTAAGAACTTAATGAATAATGGTTCATTATATTTACATACTTATGTAATGAAGAGTGGTCGTACACCTGATCCAGATTCATCTAATTATGCCAAAGAATATACTGCACATACTCATCGGATGTTGAGTAAATATAAAAAAATTAAATCTAAACGGAATTATAATTTGTTAACAGGCGGAAAAGAAGAAATTAAAGAAGTACAAAATAATTTAAATAAAAAAGACATTATTTTAACTCATTGGCATCCAAATGTTACTGTTAATTTAGTAATTGATCAAACGAATTGGGTAAAAGGTTCAATCCCACAACCTTTAGATGAATATGTTGAATTTGTTGATAATGATAGAACTTATTTGCCAATTGTTTTTGTAAATGACTATTGGAATATGTTAAGAGATTATCAACCAGTTAATGAAACAACACCAGAATTAGATCTTACAATAACATTTCAACCTTTGAGCATGTTTAAATGGCAATTATATGCTGCTCAAGCTATGAGAAATAAATGGAATAGTAAGTGATTTTCAATAATGTTTATTTTAAAATTTTTATAATTCCTATCCATGTGTGCATAAATTTTAATCTCATTTTTTTTTTATTACTAAAACCATATATTTTTGCAACTGCTGTTATCTTTTTTTAGTACTTATTGTCTTTCAGTGAATAAAATATAGAACAAAGTATTGAAATGCCTGTGTGCGTTCTATTCTTATTTTTATTACCTTTATTTATGATTAAAATAAAAACAAAAACATACATAACATTATAATAGATATATTACAACCCAGATAAAAAATTTTTTTTTATATTTAGTAAAATGTATTAATATTTTGTTTTCTTAATTAATACAAAACAACCCGGTCCCTAACGCTTCATTTCAAAGTTTTCAAATAATGTTTTAAGTATATAATATTAACCTTTTGATTTCTTTATTTAATTTTAAATTAAAATAAAAAGTTTTCAACAATTAACCACAGCTTACAAATTGAGATAAATTCAAGTTTATACAAATCTAATTTCCACTTTTGAATAATTTGACTTTAAACTTGGTAAATTGTTCTGCTGTATTCATTCATTAATATGAAAAAAAAAAATAATTTTTAATTTCGTCTTAGGTTTTGAGAATGATGACGATGATCAAGATGAATGTATAGTTGAATAAACTCATAAATTTCAAACGTTGTTTGCTCATCTTTTCAAAAACAAATAAAAAAAATCTCATGAATACTCCATCTAAATTGTTTTGTTTCCTTTTGTAGCTGAAATATAATTTTTCTTCAACAAAATTGTAGTTTTATTTATTATTAATGAGAAAAACACAAATACAAAAACTGATTAAATATTTTTATAGGCTACTTTCATTATGTTCCTGAATAATATACATTTTGTAAATCATTAATTATAATAAAAAAAAAAATCTTTATTTTGTGATATATTCAAATGACATTTAGGCTGATTTTATATATTTTTTTTATTTCAGGTAACATGTTTGGTGATTTGATGACAGGTGGAGTTGAAGAAACTGATGAAGATCAAGATTCTATTAAAGAAACTTTATTAGAAACAAATCCATATTTATTAGGTTTAACTATACTAATTTCGATATTACATTCCGTTTTTGAGTTATTAGCATTCAAGAATGATATTCAATTTTGGAATAATCGTAAATCATTGGAAGGCTTATCCGTACGATCTGTTTTCTTTGGAGTATTTCAATCTTTAATTGTTTTATTATATGTATTAGATAATGAAACGAATTTCATGATTCGTATATCATGTTTTGTTGGGCTTGGAATTGAAGTATGGAAAATTCAAAAAGTAACTGATATTAAATATGACAGAGAAAGAAAATTTTTAGGTTTTTTACCTCGAATTGAATTTAATGATAAAGGATCATATATTGAATCATCAACAAGAGTTTATGATAAATTGGCTTTTAAATATTTAGGTTGGGTATGTTTTCCATTATTAGTTGGATATTCTATTTACTCATTACTATATAATGATCATAAAGGATGGTATTCATTTGTATTAAATATGTTATATGGATATTTATTAACATTTGGTTTTATAATGATGACACCACAATTATTTATTAATTATAAATTAAATTCAGTTGCACATTTACCATGGCGTATGATGACATATAAATTTTTAAATACTTTTATTGACGATATATTTGCATTTGTCATTAAAATGCCAACAATGTACAGATTGGGTTGCTTCCGTGATGATATTGTATTCTTTATATTTTTATATCAAAGATGGATCTATAAAGTTGATCATAAACGTATTAATGAATTTGGATTCTCTGGCGAAATGATAGACAATAAGGATAATAAAGCAATTGAAGCCGGTACCAGTACCAGTGATACCCAACCCCAACCAGAAAGTGTTGTTAAGACAAAAGAATCTAAAAAGAAAGACTAAAAAGATATAACTTTTGTAAATTATTTTATGTGAAGAATTTCATTAATTCATTTATAAAAAATTAATACATATACATAGTATCAATTTTATTAAATATAAACATATTTAATAAACTCAAAATAAAATTCCCGATAATTGTAAAGAATATCTGTATAATCTTTAAAAATAACTTTCATAAAAGAAAATAATTTTAATTGTTTTGTTAATTTGTTTTATTAGTAATTATTTGTAGATAATTAATTAGTAATTAAAAATCAAGAATAGTGAATTGGTCCTAATCATCTGATAAATATATTCATAAATTAATTGCTTTTAATGAACGTTTAAAATATAAAAAAATGAATATGTATAAGAAAAAATAAAACAGTATGTGCGTGTATCAACAAAAAAACAGAAAAAACAAAATTTTTGAATGAAACTAAAAATTCATTTTTTTATTTAAAAAGAAAATAAATTTATAGCGATCTAATGATGTACCTTTAAAATAATTTTCCATAATTTTAAAATTAATCAGCTATGTTAGATTTAGTTTAAAACAAATGTACAATTTAAAAATAATAATTGTATGAAAAAAGGTTTATTTGTGTTTCAATTTTTAAATAATTAAATGTTCGTTTTCCTTTGTAAGATTCAATGGCTCTTAAATTTTGACTCATTTATATAACTGTAATTTGAAAACACGATCGATCCTGTTATTTTATATTTTATCAAATAAAATATGAACGGAAATGTTGCTTCTAATAATTCAAATTTACAAAAACTTTAAATCTTTAAAAATGAGTATGTTGAAAAAGTCGAAGTTTATTGTCTCACTAGCAGAGGCTTTATCTTCATTATTTAAAACTACTATTAAAAATATTTCGCCAAAAAAACTTTTCCTTTTCCCTAATTAAAACCCTTTTGTAAAAATAGTTTTTTTTTTATTAGTTAAAACATTAGATGGAGATCCTTATACCGGTTCGGCTACCACATTGACTATGAATGGAAAAGTAAGTTATAGTTATAGACAAATACAAAAGGGAAAGAGGGTTACCATTTACCAACCAAAATGTTAATATTCTTCTTGAATATGTGTTTTCTCGAATTTGTAATTGTAATTCAAAAAAACAAAAAGAATTACGTTAAAAGTCCATATTGTTTGTGAATTTCAAAACAAATATTTTACAATGTCATGAATTCCGAAGTGTATAAAATGAGTTTTTGAAACGCAGGAACATTTTTGTTATTTCATAATTGCGTCACCTCCGCAAAGCGTTTTCTTATTATTATCTAAAATTGTTACGTTTTGATTTGACTCACAAAATGTTTCTATAAACTTCTCAAAATTATATTCCAATATTTTAAATATAATCTACATATTTTATTTCTTTAAACAAAAAACACGTTGGCCTGAAATTGTTTCAAATTTTCAGTTCGCTATGGAATTAAGTTTCACATTCGGGAATCGCAATATTCTGAGATTATAACCGAATTTTAATGTCTTGTCATCACTATGAATTTCTGAAGCGCTTAGTGTGGGTAATATGGATTTATTTGTGAGAGAGATCCAGCAAGGTTCTATGAGGTGTTAGATGAGCAGTAGCCTGGGATTTGGGTCATTTTTACATATTTTAACGCATTACTAAAACCGTCAAGGCATATACGAGAATTGTACTTCCATCTTAGGGTTTTATAGATCTTCAAGATGTCGTAGGAAGAAAAGTAGGTTATTAAGAAATTTCAAATATTTGGCTGCGCTTGTAAAATCGAATATATTATCAAGTTTTAAGCAGCTGTTGTAGTTTATTTTCCTGGAACGAAAGGTCAGCATAAAAAATGGGAACTTGTCTGGAAATAATACCCGTATGAGTTTTGGAAATATTAAGCTCGACTTTGTTTTTCGAGCCATATGCTTGTTTCCCGAAAGAAATGTGGATTTTGATGTCCGGTTTGACACCTCCATCTTATGAAGCGATGCAATCCCTAGAGAATCCTTAAGCTCTTGTGAAATTAATTCTTCTATTTTTCCAGTCGATACTTTAAAACAGTTCTTGGCTAATTAGTTATATAATTTGTACTATTGCTTATTCATGTTTCTGATTATCATTTGAACTGAAAACTTATCGTTTAATAATAAGAAATAAAATTTTTATTTACTAATTAGAATTTAACCGTTTAGGTCTACTAATTAGAAAAAAAAAAACTTGAAAAATTAAATAACAAAATCCTAAATTGGCCAAACAGAAATAACTGACATGTTAATTCGACTAAGATTAGAACTTCTTCAATTTAATTTAAAATATAATGAGGACTTTTAATTAAAATATTTTTTGCTTTAATTATGCAGCCTGAACGTGAAAACATATTGTGGGCCCTGACAGGGGATATTTTCCGACGGGATATTTTTCAACTTATTTTGACGGGTATTGCTAGGTATATATATGCATGTGTGTGTGCATTTAAAAAAATTAGCTTCGTGTCAAAATTTTTCTATTTACAAAAATCTTTTATTCATAAAAAAAGAAAATCAAGAAAAGTGAAGAATTTTAAAATTTTTGTATAAATGTAATTTTTGAAATAATTTTATTCGTGTTTAATCTCAAAATGTATTCGGAATGGGTATCACTTTCATGCACATTACAATCAAATGCATCTGGAGCTCAGTCACAAAGTGTTTTAAATAAATTCCCAGCTTCTGCTGGCAAAGAAGTTGCTGTTAATGTAGTTCGACAACTAGCATCAAACTTAGGAATAGCACAAAATGCAGAACCGAGCCATTTGGTGAAAGATGATGAAGTAATTTTTTTTTTGTTTTGTTCAAATTTTAGATCATACACAAATTAAAAATTTGGTGACTAATACTTTCTGTATTTTTCTTCAGGTTTTGTGGTGTATGGATGTTATTTGTTATGGTTTGTCACTTCCACTTCAAGAACATGAAACAATTAAAGATTGTGTAAATGTGTATTGTGAATGGATGACAGCCCTTCACCCAAATCCAAAAATATGTGTTCCAAAACCAATAACAGAAGATCCAAATATGTATTGTAGAAAAATAATTAATCATTTTCATAATTTGTTTGTACCTCGTCAAGGAGAAAGTAAGTTGTAATTGCTCAATTTTTTCTTTGCTAAATATATTTATTTTTTATTGCTAATAAAATAACTAACATCTCAAGTCTTTACATTTTTATATTTGGATTATGGTGAGTTTTAATTTTAATATAAATAAAAAAAAAGAGAATAACAAAATATATCACTAAAATCGATCTTGTCTTGTCACTGAATAATAAATAACTCTTAAGTTTATACTTTACTTAAAATTTTATTGATTTTAAAATTAATTATTATAAGTAATATTAAACAAAGTTATAAAAAAAAACATTTTTTAGCTTCAGATGTTATAAATCGACAAGCTGTTCTTTGTCATAGAGTTTTACGAACTTTGCAACAAACTGCACAAGTTTCTCAAATAATTGAACGAGAAACGTGGGAAGTGTTACTTCTATTTTTATTGGCTATTAATGACATTCTTTTGGCACCACCCACTGTAAAAGATGATGTAGGTGATCAATTATGTGAACGTGTTCTAAGTGTTTTATTTGAAGTATGGTTATTAGCATGTGTTCGGTGTTTTCCATCACCATCCTTATGGAAAACTTTACAAGAAACATGTTCAAATTGGAGACATAGAATTGCACTTGTTGAACAATGGAATCGAGTTAATTTGGTTTTGACGGCACGTTTACTTGAATTTACATACGGAAATTCTTTTCCAGAATTAAAAGTTTGTAAGTTTTTATATAATCTTGATATTATTACCTATATTTTTCAATTATTTTTCATATATATTTTTTTTATAGTGGAGGAAGATGCTCAATTAATTCCATCTGGTATGACAAATGATTGTATAGCACAAACATGGTATAGATTTTTAAGAATTATCGGTAGTCCCGTTTCATTATGCTCGCCGCATCTTATTAGTAAAACACAACATTTTGTGCAATGGTCATTAATGAGAAATAATGGAAATAATATTGAACCTTACCATCATCCTTGCCTATTACTATTACCACAAATATTTCTGAAAGCAGTTAAAGGAATATCAAGTCAAGTAGACTCATTTCTTGGTAATTTGAAAATCAAAAATCAAAAAATATTAAAGTGTTGTCTTCTAAACATACTTCCATTCTATTTACATTTTATTTTTATATTCGGAAATAAATTGTTTACTTTTTTTTTCCAAATCGTTATTTTCCATAATATAGGAATATATCAAGCTCAACAGCACGGAGATGAATCGACATTAGAAACACGTGCTACAACTGAAACTAGTAGTCATATAACATCTAGTGGTAGTAGTCATTTTTACTTTAGAGATAATTTTTTTAATTCGATTGGTGGTGGTGTTGGTAGTGGAGGTAGTAATACTACCTCAGGAAGTAGTACTAGTATAATAGGTGGAAGTGGAGGACTATTAAATAGTTTCCATTTTTCGACTTTTGCTGGAGCAGCTTCGGCAATTACAGGTCATCATAGCAATGGAACTCCTATAACAACAACAGCAGCATTATCCAGTGGTCATAGTATATTTGATCACAATGCACCGCATTCACCAACGCCACCTTTACAAAGAAGGTTGGCAAAAAGTTTTAGTGTAGCTCCATCATCATCTCAACAAAAGGGTTTGATTTATATCTGTTTATCTAAATCGTTGAAGATTTTTTTTATGTTTTCACTTTAATTTTTTACAAATAATGGCTACACTAAGAACATATTAATTATTTTTTGTTCAAATTATAATTTTATTTTTGTATTTTAATACAATATTTCAAATATATTGAAGCTGCTAATTTTTGCTATTATTAATTTAATTTTGGGTATTGTCATTTTATATTTTTAATGCGATTCTTTTTAAGCGATCATAGAAAATTTGTTAGATTTATATTATAGAAGCTCATATTGCTGAAATTTATTAAATTTCATTTAAATAATAGTGTAAAAATAAATTATTAGTAATTCTTTAAAATGATTAATCATTGTAAAACCGTAGTTGCATGCTATATACACAAAAAAGTGTATTAAAATAACAAAATTATAAATATTAAAATTATTTAAATTTGCTTAATGTTTCTTTATTAAAAAGTTTTAACTAAATACTGGCTGGGTTTACTTCACTTACTTTCAAAAATTTTAAAAACTTCGAATAATAACACTTTTTCTGTAGTTTATTTTCTAATTTTATTTTAATTGGTGATTTTTAATTTACTTCATCTGAGATTAACACAAATTTTTAATCTTCAAGAATTTTCTATGTTCTGCAATAAATTTCAATTTATTAGCATTAATATTTTAATTTCAAAATTCAAAATATGCAATTTTTAGTTTGTAAGAGAGTATTTAATGATTTTTTTTATACAGATTAAAATTAACTATGTTTCTCTAGGTAAATTTTTTTCATCTAACTAAATGATTTAATATTTTTCTAACTAAAATTTAAACTTTTATTTAAACTTAAATTTTACTAAGATTCTTTTGTATTTAAAATCTGAAATTCTTGACTATGTAACGATTTGAAATTTAATGAAAATATTTGATAGTAGTAATTTAATTTTTACATTCGACGATAAATATATTATCTCTAAATATAATATACGCCCATCAAAATGAAACAAAATGAAAATAGATGAAATATTTTAAATAACACGGGTATACATAAATTCTTACAATGTTGTAGCTTTAAATACCGCTTTCACATTTTTCTAATTTTTATGCTTAATTTTTTCTTATTTCTTTAAAATAATCTTTAAAATTAAAATTACTTATATTTTTAATATTTCATTGGATAGGTTTGAGTAAGGCCGCTTTAATTGGGCTAACAACATCGCGTTCAACTGTTCATCCACCATTAACTCCAAATTCTGGTCCACCTTCTTCCAGCAGTATTTCATGTATATTTAAATTTGATTAATACGATGTTTAAATTTTATATTATGTACATACATTTTTGAATTATTTACATATATTTTTTAATTTATTTTTAGCTCTACCAAATTTATTAAGTGAAACAAGACCTCCATTAGCTAGTTCAAGGCCAAAATGTAATAGTATATTACATTTATTTGGAGAATGGTTATTTGAAGCAGCTCATATTGGTAGTGACGCATGGATACAAAATACTAAAAGTAAATTATTTATATAAAAGAGTTATTTTATATTACATAATATATATAATATATTATTCTGTTATGAAATTTGACATTAATAAATTAATAATTTTAGAACAAGCAACAGAAGCTAGTAGAAGACCATCATCTATGATAATGGAAAATCGTAAAGGAAGTATATCACTATCCCAACCAAATTCTTTAATTGATTATACAAAACTACCACCTGGCTTAACAATTGATAAATATGAATCAGGTCGAGCTGAAGCTATTGGAACATTATGTCGAATATTTTGTGCCAAAAAAACTGGTGAAGAAATTTTACCAGTTTATCTCGCAAGATTTTATATAGGATTACAAGAATGCCTTAAAATTACTGATTCGAAAGATTTTGATGAAACATTAGCAAGCATTTTATTAAATTCTTCTGATATATTTCGTCTTGATTTAGATGGTATACAAGTAATATTACCTGGCTTTATATCAGCATTAGAATTAGTATTACCAGAAAAAGATTTAAAAATTAAATCACAATTAATGCAATTAAATAAAACGGATTTAAGACGCGCATCAATTAATATATTATTATCAATATTAACATTACCATTACATTTTCAAACACTTCCAATACGTGATTTATCAGGTGGAGTTATGGATAGGTAAAAATTATATAAAAATTTTATATTATAATTAAATATATGTAAGAAATTTTATTTAGAATGATAACGTTCGCACAATTAAAACCACGTATGATAAATATTTTAATGAATGCATTGCAAGTAGAAACTGATGCTCAAAATACCCATATGTTACTTGGTGGCTTATTATTAACTGTTCAAGATGCAGTTGCATATGAAGAAAGTGAAATGGGTAGTAGTGAATCAATGCAAACACCATCATCACCACCAATGCCTGAAACAAATTTATTAAGTTCAGGTGTGTAAGATTTTTGTTTTCTTATTTATTTTTTCTTTTTATAGTTAAATAGTTTTAGAGTTAAAATGAAAGTTTTTATTAAAGTATGTACAAAGCAAATTTTGTTAAATTTTTTGATATTTTTTGATATGTTCTTTACTAGCTTACATTGCGAGCTTCTTCACATTTTATGCACATTTTTACACTTCTTTTAATTAAACATGACAAAATAAGATTATAATATTTACATACACGTACATATTATATTTGTAAAATATTTCATTTCTTATATATTTTGCTTTTCCTATTTGCTTTTTTAATTTATACGTTCTTAGTTTTCAAACATCAAAAATTTATATGGTTATAATGTTAGATATAATATGGTCATTGTAAATCTATTTAATGAAATAGGAGTGCAAAATCTTAAATTTATAAATTAGAAATGTATGTAATTGTGTCAGTATTAAGCATTTATTTAAAAATACAAAAGAACAAAAACAAATTGAATTTTTAAATTTATGTAGAGCTCTAATTTATGTTCTGGAAACAAAGTTCAAAAAATTAAGTATATATTACTTTAAACTTTGATTTAATTTTACTTCATAAACAATTGAAAAATATTTTTAATAAATATTTAAATTTTAAGCTAATACTTTTATTAGATTTCAATTAAATCTACACACATATTTCCTTTTCTACTTAATTTTCTACTGAATCTTCCTAAAAGACATGTAAACAATATTCTAATTTTTCATTCTAAACAAAATTGAAGATATTTCAAAGTTCGTTCTTTTTTCTTTGAATAATAACTCTTTATATCTACAATAAATGTAAAATTATTAACTAAAAAAAACAGCTTGCTCAGAAGGTGGTTCATCAATTGCAAGCGCCAGTAATTCTAGTTTAGGAATGCAAAGTACTGTTACACTTGGTGCTAGTATTGGTCCAGGACGCAGAAATAGTTCATCTCAGCATGATTGTCCAAGCTTATCAATATCTGATGATATACCAGCTGATTTATTACACGATTTTGAAGTTGCTTCACTTTATGGTAATTTATTTTTTATTTTTATTATTTGCTTTTATGTTATGCTTAATTTTAATTTGTTATTCATAATGTTTTTTAATTTTATGTTCGAATTTATGGAGATTTTAAATTTTCTATTAGAAAAAAAAAAACAATTTTTCTGACAAAGTTATGCAGTTTTATGTTATTTATACAATTTTTATTCAAAATAATTTTTACTTTTTCGTCAAAGATTTGTTTTGTATATTAAATTTTTTTTTTAAATAATTGATTTAAAAAATAGAAGTATTTTACGATTTTTGTGAACTTATTTTCAGCAGATAATGCACATGCATTATTTGTTCGAGCTACGTATTTGGTATGCCATCGTTTAATTTCATCATGGAAAACTGATTTAAATGTTTCTTTGGCAGCTTTGGAATTACTTACAGGGTTGGCCCGCTTACATATTAGAGATTCTGGTAAGAAAATAGTTGAAATAATATAAAAAAAAAATTATATTAATTCTAAACTTAACATGCAGCTAAGAAATTTACTGGTAATTAAATTTTTTTTGCATGATTCTATTCGGAAAAGGTTTACTAACTATTATAATTATTTTTAATTTCTAAATAGATGCATTAGAATGCAAACGTGCAGTAAAATGGATATGTGATTACATTTGTTATCAATGCTCTCGACCACCACCTGCACATAGTAAAGATCTTCATAGTACAATAGTTGCAGCATTTCAATGTACATCGGCATGGCTAATGCAACATCCTTATTTATTACAAGATAAAGATTGTCTTAATATTGTGTTAGAAGTTGTTGAATTAGGAATTTCTGGTTCAAAAAGTGTTGGCAAAATTGGTGATATGCCTAAATTTAAAGACGATAAGGAATTAAAACCAGTTTCAATGAGAGTTAGAGATGCTGCTGAAAATCTTTTAACAATAATCTTAGAACAAGTTGGTTATTTTCCTAGTGAATGTGGACCGGAATCAGTTTCTTCCCTTTTAGATGAAACTGCTCTTATAAAACATTGTAATTCGGTAACTGCAACAGATATATCTTCTGAAATGGCAGTTCAGAAATTCAAATATTTTGTAACTGAAAATTCTACAATATTAGCTTTACTAGAAGAACCCTTGGGTAATGATCAAGATCCTCAACCAACAGTTACATGTAAATGAAAAATTGAAAATTAAATATTTCAAATTATTAAATTTTTTTTCATTTTATTATTTTAGTATTGATACGAGGTCCCTTCGGGCGGCATGCATGGACAATGCAATTACGACATCTTCCTAGAAGTAAATCTGGCACAAAATATCATGCCGTTAATCCAGGTCGTCCGATTCCAATGAATGATCAACCACAATGTATACAATTAGATCAAAAGTTTTTCCCTGAAATTGTTGATAAAATAGCTCCATGTATTGCTGATTATTCGATACCTACTTTGGAACAAATACGCGACGAATATGGCAATGAACAAATAAAAGGACTCGAACAAATGCTTGAAAGTCAATATCTTTATGAAAAATTAGCATGGGCAGAAACAGATAACTCATCTGATGGTTTAAGTCATGCTCATGAGGCAATACCGCTAAATATTTGCCATGAATTTCAAGCGGCTCGATTATTTTTATCTCATTTTGGATTTTTATCTTTCGATGACAGTAGTAAAAAAGAAACTGAAGTGGTGCCAACAACAAGTCGTATGTTGGTAGCATTAGATACTAAAAAAACAAGTTTTTGCAACGATTTAGATTTATTGGATAAATTAAGTCCGAGAACCTATGATACAGTGCATGTATTTTACGTTAAAAATGGACAATCAAGCTATCAAGATATTATTGGAAATATGAATGACGAAAATATTCGTACAATAGATTCACATTTTTGGAATATGTTACAAACATTAGGTTGGCCAGTTGAAATCGATGAACATTCAGGTTGGACAGGTTTTATATGGAATAGTTGGGCATTAAAAAATTCAACAAAATCTGTTCAAAATGAATACAGTAAACGTGGCGGAAATTCATCAGGTAACTAATTTCATTTATATTATTTTAAGTTCTAAAACTATTTTGAACTCAATTTTAGTTCTATCTGATATGAAATTTAATGGTGAACAACGAATTTTTTATTGGGCTGATGTTAGTTCTGAAATAGCATTTGTTGTACCAACAGAATGGAATGGCCGACAAGATAATGCAGATGGAAATTGCCCATCTTGGAATTCGAATGTCATTAACGAAGCTATTAATACAAGTATTCAATC
This sequence comes from Argyra leucocephala, assembly GCA_963942445.1. Classification (NCBI taxonomy): domain Eukaryota; kingdom Metazoa; phylum Arthropoda; class Insecta; order Diptera; family Dolichopodidae; genus Argyra; species Argyra leucocephala. The sequence continues at coordinate 68,594,593 of OZ012680.1, forward strand.
AAATTTAAGTGTTTGGGGTGATAATAAGTCTGATTCATCTACTGCTTCTGACCAATCTATTAAACCCTTGGTAAATCAAAAACCAAGAACATTATCATTAGATATTGATAAAGCGAAAGAACCAATTCCACCAGTTAGAAAGAGAACAAGTGTTCTGAAATCAAGTATACAAGCTCAAAGTTCTGCAAAAATATTATTGGTTTGGTTAGAAAGTTTTGAGGATCATATTAATTTTCCCGTTGGTATGTCAAATTCTGATTGAAATTAATTTTTTTTTTAAATATGAAATTATAAAAATAAAAGTATAATAAATATATTTATAGATGATATATTGGCTTATACAAGAACTGGCGAAGAATCTATATCAGGTCAAATAACTCGTTCAAGTGATTGTCATATTATGTATTTACATGCATTACAATCTGGTTTATTAAGAGTGAAATTACAAGGACCTGTTGGAAGAATGAGTTTTGCAACACCTTTAGTTGATGGTATGGTACTAAGTCGTCGCGTTGTTGGAAACTTAGTTAGACAGACTGCATTTAATATGTCAAAACGTAGACGTTTAGATAATGATTCGTAAGTTGTATAATTTTTTTTATTTATAACTATAATAAATTTAATTAATTTGTTTTTGTGTATTTTAGTTACCAGCCACCACATGTTAGACGACGTCTTAAAGTTCAAGATATTGTTCAAAAATATAAAATAGAACTGACTGAGCCGGAATTATTAGCGCATTTATTTGCAAGTTCTTAGAGAAAAATCAAAATTGTATTATTTAATAATTTTTTTTAAGTTATATATAGTTTACATTATATATCTAATTTAATATATAAATTTATATACAAATTATTTTTTTATTAGAATTATAAATAATAAAGTTATTATTAAAAATATTCATATATATTTGGTTACATGAGTTTATTTTGAAAACGTAAAATAATTAAATAAATATAAATAAATAAATACTTATGTAAATCTAAATGTTATATTTTCAGGAACTTTTAGAAAAATATCAGCATTTTCTAGAAAATTTTGTTTGTCTACAAAATTTTAAAATTATAATTAAAATCCATTCTACTAAAAGTATGGGAATGCATTATATTTTTTTTTATATTTATAGCAACAACACGTATAGTACTGAACTCATAATAAAGAGAAAAATAATTTACTTTATTAATTTATTTTAAAACAAATTAAAATTTAGTACTTTTGATTACCATTAAAGAAGGTATTCTTCATCAAAGCATTACCCCATTAAAAATAAAATTTAAATTAATTTTGTTTTTGTTTTGTACAGTTACATAATTTTTAATCTGTTTTATTCCTTTTGGTAAATAGAAAGTTCATAAAGATTTCCTTTTATACTTTTGAATATTCATTGAGTAAATATGTTACATTATCATTACAATATATTATACACATATAATATGTAAGTAAATAAAGAAATAACAAGAAATTTAATATATCTATTAATGGATTAATACACGTTATCAGGATCGATGCTATAGTTTTGTAGGATACATGTAACAAGTGTATTTAAAATAAAAATTAAATATAAGAGAAGAAAAACAAAAAATATATTTATTACTTGCAACTTGCAATAAAAACTTTTCCCTAAAAGTATGGTAGTTCTAGTTAGAAACTTGAAACGTTTATTTCCTTATAGTGATGTGATATGTATTTAACTTAAGAAGTTCAATTAATAATAATTTTATTTTAATGCTTTAAAATCGTGTAGTTTCCTTTAGCTCTTACATATTTTTCTTTATTTTGCAGTTTTGCACAATCGCACATTTAAAATTTCTAGCATAGATAGAATACACATGGTGAAAGAACAAAAAAAAAACTTTTGTAGTTGCAGTTGCAGACATTGCGTGCGTGGGTATGTCATATAAAATTATAAGCAAAGAATATTCTATTCATTAATCCATTAATAAGAAAGATGCACTGGACTGGAGTGTGGAAGTCAAGATATTTTCACCACTGCATTTACAACAAAAAACCCCTTTAGTTAAAGGAGCAAAGAACGTTGTAAATATTTTCTTATGTAATAAGTTGTGAGAAAGAAAAAGTGCGATATAAGTAATTTAAAAAACCATTTAATTTTTACAATGTAATTTTAAATAGCCCATGGGAGACTTTTGTTTATTTGTTTAGCCCACTAGAAATTTTTCATGTGTATGGTCGCCTTAAATTTTGTGTACGAATTTTTTTTAAAAATAAACGTATTAAATTTATTAGAGTATAAGAATAAAGAAATTTAGAATGAATGATTTTTTACAGGTTGTACCTATACCTAGATAACATAATATTGGTTTGAAAAACGTATTTCTTAAACATCATATTATTTTCTTTTATTGTCTTATAAGCTTTAAATTTTTTTTTTATTTCAAACAATATAATTCTGGTATTTTTTCAGGTATTGAATATAAATACAAATTTTTACAGGTATTGAAACAGTTAGTTAAAAAGAATACCAAGCGGTTTTTTTTTATGAATGACTCGATGCATTTTTATTTTCTTAAAAATTAAATTGTGCATTTTGATAATCCATGAACTAATAACACATATATTATAAGTAATATAATCCGTTTAGGTACCTCTTAATTTTATAAATAGGTAACAAATTTGAATATCAATAACTTGTACATTTTAAATTTGAATAAATAATGTTTTTTATTGCTATGTATTTTTAACAAAAATTTTAAGCAATTTAATAAAACATACAAATTTTTTAAGTATAAAGCATTTGTAAATTTTGATAACTAAGAATGAATTTAAAAATATTTCTATGCAAAAAAATTATTCGTTAATTTTTTTCCACTTTGTGTTTTGAATTTTGATCTCTCTCCCAAATTAAATTCTTATTACTATCTACTTTTTTAAAATATTGGAAATCGACTGGAAAAATTGTAACCAACACATTGAAAAATGATAAAAATGATAAATTCACCTATTTTATGTTCAAAATACAATTTATTAGAACATATATTTGTGTTCATTTATTTCTGGTATGTATAAATTTCAACAGTACATAAATATAATAATCAGCGACAAATATCAGAAGCTTAGCAAGGATCCTTTACAAGAATCTATTCGAAGAGTTGAAATAACATATAAGGAGTGTGCTTCGTTGCTAGAAAAATAACTAGAGATCCCTAATCCGTCTATCCCAAGGATTAAATATTTACCTAAAATATACAAAACGGGTAACGAGATGCGCGAAATAGTCGAAACACCTCCCCTACTTATAAATTAGCTAAATGGCTTCTTAATGAATTCAAGATAATGAACGAAGACGAAAATACGCGATCAGTCAAAAATTTCATGGAATTCATTAAAAGAGTGCAAAGTTTTAAAAATTTCAAAGAAACAGATGCATTAGTTTCATTCGACGTCAGAGCCTTATTCCCCAGTTATCCGGTTGATGAGACACTTATCAACTTAGAAATTTGTCTATCTAAACAAGAATTAAGTCAACTATGGAATCAAAAAGTTAAACAATACATGAAACTAACAAGATTATGCATGACAGAGGATTAGTTCACTTTCAGAGGAATGTTTTAAAAAGCCAAAACCAGAGTCGTAATGGGGAATCCACTGTCTCCATTTATAAGTGAAATCTTCATGCAAAAAATAGAAGATAACCTACACTAAGAAGGAAATTTACCAAAATATTGGATAAAGTATGTAGACGACGTGTTCTCTATCACGGAATGAATTAGATAAGATCCTGAACAACCTTAACAATATTCACGAGAGCAGAAATTGATCTCAATCAACTACCTTTCTTAGATATTTTAGTATCCAAGAGAGATACTGAAATAAAGTTCGTAATCTACAGGAAGCCGACGAAGTCATTAGGGAAAAAATTAAAACAACACAACATAGACGTCATAAGTACTAGTAGTCGGCATCAATTGAAAACATTACTAGGCTCTACGAAAGACAAAAAAATAAAAACAGTAAAAAGCGGAATCTATAAAATATCTATAACAAATGTGAGAAGATATACATTGGACAGACAACGAGATTAGCAACAGTAAGATTTCAAGAGCATCTAAACGAAGCGAAAATTGCGCTAAGAAGACAGGAAAAATATCCAATTTCAAATCTACTGTAGCAGAACACATTGCAATCGAGGAACATGACATCAACATAGATGACCTAGAGGTAATCAAAGAAATTAACGACACCAGAAAACTAGATGTTTGCGAAAGTCTGGAAATCATAAAACAACCGCCACTGTACCCTTCTAAATAGTGATCACGGTAATGGGTACACGTGGCTATTTAAATTCATAAAAACAAAAATATAAATTCTAAATAAATTAAAAATTTAATTTAATTTTTGTAATTTTTATTGTCCACAAAAAAAAATTATATATAACTAATATATAGCTCTTAATTACTTTTAATTACGCCAATACACTGAAGAAGGCAACATATTATTGCCGAAATATCGATATTTTTAAAAATAGACTAATAAAGATTTTAGTAAAATAAAAGGAATTATGCGTTTTTCTTTCTTGTTAATTTAAGAATTTTACTACAAGCGAAAAACAAAATTTAAATATAATAACAACGGTGTTTTACGAAATTCTGTAATTTTTAAATATATTTTTGAATATGTCACTTTAGGTACGTTAGCAACAACTTTTATCTATTAAATTTCGTTCCTAAACATTTTTGAGGAGGAAATAAGTGACAAAAATAGAAGTATAGCGAGAATATTTTGTTGAAGCTGATTTAGTAAAGTTGAATTTTCTTTAGTCAATTTTTCCTATAACAACGAATACCAAGTAGATTATAGGAACAAGGGCGAAATAACTACATTACTAACGACTTTACTAAATTTAGTTGATATATCAATCGAATTTTAATGTTTTTTAGGCCATATTTTTTAGTAAATAATAACCTAATTATGTATGTGGTCAATTAGTTAAAACAAATTTGTAGGAAATGGCGACAGTAGTGTTCATAAAAGATTATCTATTATCATGGGACATTTACGAAAATATTATTGTTAGTAAAGTTGAATGTAAAAATCATCTTTACAGTAACTTTATATCTAAACGTAAACTAACATCTACGACTTCAAATACAAAATTTCAAATAAAATATCGCAAAACATTGTCTCAAAACATAAATCGAATAATTATTGGAACTAAAAGTTCGGTGAATTATTGGATAACTAGTGCCCTTTTACTATATTACTAATAAGATTAAAATCTTGCCACAGACATATCAAACGCGCCATATCGCACATTTGGACATCATGAAAATTGTGATAAGTATTTTTGTAAGCGACGTGAAGAAGATAACTTTGTAACTTTGATGATATCGAATTGTATCTTTGAAGAAATTACGACTGCTGTGTAACGCTTAGTCCAAAGCTCAGACAGTTTGTTACTTAATATGGACTCAAATATTTGCGAACAGTTGAATATCTAGTATAATTTGTCAATACGTAGGAGGAAAACGAATAAATTTTTCTCCGGGGCAGTCTTGTTCAAGTAGATGTGAAGCCGCTATTATCCAATTCAGTACTGGCAGGCTTTTACAGAGTGTTTGAAAGAAATAAATGGAAGTGAAAGAGATACAAAATGCTTCTTCTAAACGCAGAAGAGAAAATAATTAAAATAAATATGACCAAAAAAAAGAAGCAGCATAAGCCAAATAAAAGATTAACAAGAGCTAAACATCACTCAGTAAAAATTATGGGGCAGACACATGTGAAAAACCATATGTTACCTGCAGGGGTGGCAGCACGTTATTGTAACAAGTTACTAGTTTGTAGCAAAACACCAGCGTCACAAATTTTTTTTGGCAGCATGTACTTTGAAACGTTACTTTGGGACTGAAACAAAAAAAAAATTTACAAAACATTCAAATGTTACGTGCTGCCAAAAATAGCAAAAAAAATTAAATGTGGCGACACAAAATATAAAAAAAGGCTGGCGAAACAATTTTACGTGCTACCGTTTTTTCAAAAATAGCGTGACAACATGTTTGTAACAAGTTACGTGCTGCCCCCTGAGTTTCTACAAAAAAACAAAATAATGCTGGAAAAGTTGAGAACAAATTTTGGAAATATGACGAACATTGAAATTGATACACACGATCAATCTGATGGTTGTAATTATTGGTACGAATTAAGAAATATAATGGTCACTCCCTCAGATTTTGCAAAATTTTGAAGTGAAAGTGAAGTGAAAGTTCGAAGTTATTCTAGTTATCATAATATAATTAAATACAAGCTCTATTCAGTTGTATGCACAAACACCATGATTTATGGAATGCAAAATGAAAAAAATGCGATATCAGAACTTTAAAAGCAGACTAATTTAAAAAGCAAAACTGTGGGCTTTTTATTGACGAAGAATTACATTTTCTTGGAGCTACTCCAGATGGTCTAGTTGGAAATAATGGATTTGTGAAATAAAATGCCCTCAGTCAACAAAAGATGATTTTTTAAAAGAAGCTATTGACCAAAAAAAGATAAAGTATTGAAAATACAATACTGATTATAACCCAGTTGCACTATAAAAATCACAAAACTATTTTTATCAAGCTGGTCAAATGATGGCACGTAACTGGTCACAGCTAAGTGTAGACACATTTTTAAATGTGCATCTGTAAGTTAGTTGCGGTATTTCGATTATATTATTTTGATATGAAAAATGTCGATTCACATAGGATAGGTGGAACCAAAGTACGCGGTTAATTGCAAAGCAGTACCTCTTAAACATGGATATTTATCTTAATGTAACAACGACCAATAACTATTTTCAGAAGCTCTGGCTTTTATAAAAATATTAGAATTAAGGGCTATAATTTCATTTTCTATTTTTGAAGAATCAATATCATTCGTGTACTCTTGTATGATAGTATGATACATAAGCATTAGGTATCGAACTATTCTTATTTCATATTTTTATGATAAGGCATCTTCTGGGTACCCAAGTACCGTTAGAATTTTTATTTTTTTCATGTACCTATTGACGATGATGTACGTTTCAAGGCCACAAAATATCGAACTATTAAAACTATTAAAAATACCCACATCTTGAATTTTCCTCTGATGATTTCAAGTTTTTATAAAATTGGGTGGGAGTAAACTGGCGGTAAAAAGTCAAAAAATATTTAATAAATTTTTACTACGTCGATCGACTGAAAAAAATCGAAAGATCGACTGGTCTCGATCGACCGTTTGGGCGACCCTGATCTAGATAGTGTATAAATTAAAAGAAGCTTTAAAGTTTTAAAATTTACATGCACTAATATTTAAACAAATTCGTACATGAAGTTTGAGCTTTCAATTCTGTTTAACCCAGCCCAAATATATTAATTATGTTATCAGCCTTTTTTTTGCGCCACAATTTCAAAATCGTGACGCGTGCACTATTGCCCTATTGCCAAAAATATTATTCAGACAAAACAATATATTTTTACAAAAGGTCCATAGAATTTTTTTGAAGAGAACTTTTTATTTGTTCGAAAACTAAAATATTTAGCACTCTTTCTCATACTTTAAAAGTGAGTGCGAGTATTTTTAAAATTTCTTATCGTTAGAATTAATATTAAATTTAAGTTAATAGTGAAAATAAATACAAAGATAAATATAGGTATAAATAAACTATAAATTTTAATTTAATTTAACTTTACATAACCACGAGGTGTTTTTCTTGCATAAACATATAAAGTAAAAGACATAAAAAAAGAAGTGAAAAATTTCACAGTGAAAGACATAAAAAAAGAAGTGGATACTCTGTATCGTTCCTATATCTAAATTAATTTCTAATATAAAAAATTTTATATCTATTTTTAGACAAAAAAAGAAAGGTGCTGACAGGGTTATAAGAAGAGGTCCCCAACATGGGTACTAGCAACTCCTTCGCTCTCCTGGACGGCCTCGAAGAGGTCGTTCCGAAGAGGAAACGAACAGGAAAAATAAAAAATGAAACTACAAACCTGAGCAACAACAACAACAACTTTGTGGCATTAGGAGCCAAGTTTGGCAAAAAGGATGAGGAGAAGAAGTTCATCACCATGCGAACTAAAGACAAAAATACAAACATGCGAAACTACAACGTGTTTCTGGTGCATAAGCTGCTCCAGAGAGTCTACTCGGCACTAAAGCCAATTTTAACCGCGAAGGTAATCTTATCATTGAGTTACCAAACCGAACTATCGCAAACAAATTCACAGCTTTAAAAAAATTGGATAATATAGAGGTTGAGGTTGAATTGAACAACAACTTAAATCAATCTCGTGGTTTATTCTTTTGCCGAGACCTTCTGCGGTTCTCAGACGAGGAGATTTTCGAAAGACTACTAGAACACAATCCAGAAGTGGTCAAGATCTGGAGATACAAAAAAAAAAAAATAATCGAAGACAAATTAGTGGAAAGACTAACTGGCCTAATACAGGTAACCTGTGACACCCTTGAGCCACCCAAGGAGGTCAAAGTAGGATTCCAGATACTACCTGTAAGGAAACATTACCAACTGCCAATGACATGCGACCAATGCCAAAGATTCGGCCACCGACAAAAGCACTGCCGAACTCAAGTTGCAAAGTGCGTTAGATGTGCTAAGGATAAACTGTAAAAACTCTCATGGATCATGATCATCCGGCCAACGACAAAGACTGCCAGTCATACGCGATTGAGAAATTAGCCATACAAATCGCTTCCGCCAATAAAAATTGCTCGAAGACAAGCAGCTATTGAGGCCAAAAATCAGCACAAAAATAAACCCAAAACACCCGTACATAAACCATGGAACTCTACACTAAAAGCCAGTAACGCTACAGAACAAAGTTCCAACAAAACAAACCAACAACAAACCAATACAACCACAATAAACAAAACAATAGAAACCAAAAAAACAATAGCAAACACACAAGCCCCATCAACAATTACAATACAAAAAACCAATCTACCGAAAAACAATATTGAAACAACAAACACAATTTTCACCAACAAAATACAAACACAAACAACAAATTCAAACTCTACCAAAATCATAAACAAACAAAGCACTACAGAACCAAACACAACAAAAAAAATCCCAAATAAAAACACAACTTCAATAGAAAATGCGCTAAATTTCCTAGAAAATAACAACATTATAAGAAAAAACAATATGGAAACTGAGGAACCAACGGAAGTAGCTTCTCTAATATAATATGGCTGACAGCACATCTCGTCTTACTTGCTCCCATAATAACACGTACATCAATCATACAGTGGAATATCCAAGGATATTATGCAAACACCGCATACTTGGATCTCCTGACCCACAAACCATTAATCGTTTCAGTACAGGAGACCAATATCCACATGCACAACATTCCAGACAGAAACAAAAATTACAACTGTGTCATGTATCCTATACATGACAGAACTGGCGGATCTGGATTTCTGATTGCACGAGGAATAAACTATACAGAGGTACGTATAAACACCAACATCCACGCCTCTGCTATCAGAACACAGCTACCCGGACTAAAAGAAGAAATAACCATAGTCAACTTATACATCAAACAGGGAATAAGACTAATTACTGCTATGCTTGAGAACATCTCGGACATAGAGATGAACTCTGTCTGTTAAATGATGGTTCGCCCACATTTTTCAGCACTGTAGGAACGCATACCTGTATCGATCTCACCCTCGCACATAGCAGAATCACACCTAGTTTGTAGTGGTATGTCTTCGAGTACGTCAAAGGATATGACCACAATCCAATAGCAGTGAACATCCCCGACGCTGCAACTTATTCCCCGGTTAGAAAGAGACGACACATAGAGAAAAAGGTAAATTGGGAAAAATATAGGAGAAATATCGATGACTTCCTTATTAAAAATCCTCATCACCACAATATTAATGAGGAAGCAGCCACACTTGCACGACCTAAAATGAACAAAAACACTTATACGTGGTACAACCGTACCATTGATTCTCTATGTAAAGAACGCGCGACTATGTGAAGAGCCTATAAAAGAGAGCCAAACAATCCTAGACTACTTCTTCTGAAGAGAAAAAACGGCATAATAAGACGTGAGAAGAAAAAGGCAAAAAGAGACAATTGGGAGAAGTTTGCTAACAGCATTAACAACACAAACATCCCCAGAACATGGCAGAAAGCCAAAACAATTGTTAACAACAAAGCCAAATTTCAAATGATGGCGCTGAAGCAGGGTGATAAGGTGTTCACCGACCCACAAATTAATTCTAACTTTCTAGTCATATGTTACAGCAATGATATAAGTGAACAGATTGCCAACACAACAAACGATCAAAGGGAGCAGATGGAAACAGAAGGTTTCTTTATATATAATCCATTACTGGACTCGCCGATCAAAATCATGGAAGTTCAGTATGTTCTCAAAGCCTTCAGGGGAACCACTCCTGGTCCAAACGGCATAACATACAACATGCTAAAACAGGGCAATATATCATTGCTTAACACGATGGGCGAAGTGCTCGAAAAAATTGTCTCCATACGTCTGAACCACCTAATAGACAGGAATGTCTCGAGAAACATCCAAGGCTTCAGACCAAACATGGGAACAATGACACTACTTCATAGCATCGACTTCGAGCTACACGATGCGCTAAAAGATAAACAACATACTGACGTAGTGTCATGCGATCGGAAAAAGCTTTCGATAAGATACCAAAATACTCCATCACAAAACAACTGAAAAACTGGAGTGCAGTTAAATTCATGATAAATTACATCAACGGCTTCCTCACAAATCGTAAAGCCTTGAACGACATCATTGGAAGAAAATCGAAAACTATTTCACTGGATATTGAGGTACCGCAAGGCTCTTCTCTCTCGGTAGTACTATTCAACATCTACATCAGCTCCTTAGCCGATAAACTGGTAAAAACAAGAGGAGTTACAGCGTATATCTACGCGGACAACATCATTCTCTCGGATAAGGGTAGCAAGAACACGAGAGTCCAGGATAAATAGCGCGTTGCAGATAGTAGATCAATGGACAGAAGAACGTGGCGGAAACTTTGACAAGAACAAATCCGAGGCCATCCATGTATGCAATAAGAGAAACTGCCAGAACTCTACAATACATCATGGCAACACTGTTCCATTTAGGTCGCAGCTCAAGGTTCTAAGGATAACATTCAATAAAAAGATGAAATACAACGAACACATCAACGAAGTTATCCGAAGCATCAGAAGAACCAATGGCCTACTGAGCTATATCTGCAAAATAAGGTACGGACCCCTTCCAGAAACAGCAACAATGGACTATGGACTAACATTATCCATAGATATATGGCCTTGCAGCTAAAACCAACCTCATCAAATTGCAAGCTGCTATCAACAAAAGTGCGAGAGTGGCTCTAGGAGCTCTACCACCAACGCGAATAGAAGCACTTCTAATGGAAGCTAAACTTTCCCAACTTGGGCACTGCACAGACAATTAGCAGCAAAACTAGCTGCAAAGGCATATATTGAACCATCGCACCTACTACATGACCAGGCTGTCATAGAAATAGACCATAAAGACGACCTCCCGCAGAAAGCGGCTATACTATTAGCCGCTCAAACACTACGGGAGCTTGGTGTAAAAATAACAATAAACACAACTTCACCACAATTCGTCAAATGGTTAGACTGGTCGAACAGTGTAGACGATAAGTTGGCACGCGAAGGCAAAGCCAACTTCACCAACACCCAACATCAACAAAGGTTTAAAGAGCACAGCGACAATTTCCAGCAACACAGCAAAATATATACAGACGCATCAAAAGGTGACGAAGGCGTAGCATATGCGGTCATCACGAAAACAAGCCAATCATCGAACGCATTATGCCAATAGATACACCTGTCTTCGTGGCAGAAAGACAGGCTGTACTAGATGCAGTGCTGTGAGCTAGCTCGCGAAATGCAAAAACCATAATCTACACAGACAGCCTGGCTACAGTAAGACAGCTCAAAAATCCGAACAACAAGTCTTCAACAGCGGATCAGATAAGAGCTGTCTTACAGCAAAACAGGGACCAGATCACGGTGGCCTGGATCCCTGGACATGTAGGTATCACAGGTAACGAAGTAGCTGATAAAGAATCTAAGGAGGCAATAAGAGTTCCAACCATCTTGAATATTCTTAGCTCGCTAATCTATGCGAGAAAGCAAATCAAAAACGCATTAGCGAAAAATAGACAAGATGGATGGAACCAGTCAAGTTCTTTCAGAAGAATTTGCTGGGAATATCCTTAGAAGGACCTGTGAATAGCAATAACCGTAACACAGCCATCAAGCTGACCAGGCTAAGGTTAGGCTACACACTGTTCTCCCATGGCCACTTATTCACACAGACAACAAGGCCAAATTGTCAACAATGCGATACACCGGGAACAGTGCATCGCTACTTCGTTACCTGTAGCGAAAGAACAAGGTATTGGCAACACCAAGACCAAAGACCCATCGATGCCCTAATTGCCAATACCCAGGGTTGCTTGGAGCGAGTATAAGAGCTGCTAAGAAACCTCAACCTCTGGGGTAACATATGATAAGTTTCCAACAACAAAATTGCAAAAAACAGCAACAACATAGCAACAAAAAAAAGTCAACGGTCAAATATGCACCGGAAACATGTATTATCATGCTACTACACGGTAATGGGCCTCTATCTCATCATCAATTTTTGCCACAATACTACTCGTGCATTACAAAGCACCATAGCAACAGGAATTCTCACAGTCACCTCTTCCAAAATAGACAGAAAGTAACCCACTTGCAAAACACACCTTCAACAATAGAGGAAAACTTGTATCGCCACTCCCCTAAAGTAACATATAATAATTTCCATTTTTTTTCTCTTTTCATTTACTACAGATTACATCACACAATAGACCACACAAACACAGCACACATACTATCCAGCCTCTACAATAGCTCAATCAAGCAACAACCAACAGCAAGAAAAGATGTAAAAGCAAAACTGACAGTAGCATCATAACAAAACAACATTCAACAATTATTAGGCTAAGCAATGAATTTTTTAATTTTAATTTAATATAGAATAAGAAATGAATTTTCAAGTTAATTTTATCTCGTTTATTTAAAACCACTTTTAGGATAAGTAAGAAAAAAAAAATTTTTCTTTTTGTTTGCATATTTCTAATTTTTATTTTTTCTACATTTGTTAAGTAATACTAGATTAAGAATTGTTATTGTTTTTTTCATTTCTTATACATTGAATTGTACATTTTTTTTGTTTTTAAATTAAACTATTGTATAACTAGGTTAAGATTTTGTAAGATGGCCCAAATGCCTAAAGCAGCGGGCCCTAATATTGGCGGGCCGGATTTATCCGGCCGTATAATAAAAATTAAATTAAATTAAATTAAATTAAAATATTTACGTACGTGCATTAAAAAAAACATACACACATTTTGTATGAAGCTACAATTAAGTATGAAATATTATGAATATACATATACATAAATAGAAAAAAGTATAATATTTCAAGAAAATATTAGTCTCGATTTGTATCGTCTCGTTATAAGTTGCTTTGATTTACATTCATTTTAAATCATATTTCGTGTTTTGTACGAATTTCATATTTCATATTTCGTGTTTTGTACGAATTTTATAATTTTATTTTAGTACGTAAATCACAGCTCAAAACAAACTCAACAAACTACAGCATTCAGCTTGTTTGTTGATAACTGGAGCCATGAGGACAACATCCACCGCATCATTAGAGACCCTGCTTTATCCTCATCATCTCCTTATACAAAAAGAAGCAATGGTTCATACCTACAAATGTATTACTGGTGACGATCCACAAATTAAAAACGTGGTACACCCAGAACTAGTTCAGGTACTCCAGAAGGATAATACGCTTTCGATAGCATTATCCGACTACTGCTTGCCAAGAAGTAATTTTGAAAAACCTTTGGGAAACCTGGCCACCCTCTTTCGACAAAGGATCATTAGTATGGTATACTGACGGTTCCAAGAAAATAAATGGAGTAGGATCGGGAGTATATGTTGGTTTTTAAACGTCTGTAATTTTCTTACCGTGGACTAAAATTTATACGGGAAAGTTAGTTTTTTTAATAATTTTGTGTTATTTTAATAAGAAAAATATAAAATTTAAATATTTATAATAAAATTGGAAATCTTAAGAACATTAAATTTTATAGTTTTTAATAATTATAGTAATATAATTTTTAATTTCTTTTGATAACATTTTATTGCTATGAAAATTGAAGTATTTTTGTTTGCAATTTTGATAACATTTTATTTCTGGAATAATTGAAGTATTTTTGTTTGCAATAAAAAAATCATTTTATTTCTGTGATAATTCAAGCATTTTTTATATGATAATAAAATATTTTTTTTTTAAATTTCTTAATAATTGAGTGTTTTAATTTATTTAAATAAAAAACTATATTTATTAGTTCATTGTAAATATTCTAATTCATTGAAAATATCATATAAAATATCAACTGAATTGGTTTGTTTACATTTATTTTATTTATTTTTTTTTTATTTTAGTCTATTATAAATTCTATATCTATTGAAACGGACACATCATTTTTATTATTTGTGCGATTTTTATATAACAATTAAGTTCTTTCAAACTGAAAATAATAAGGCGTTCCAAAATACAAGAATTCAAAACAAAAAATCTAAAAAATTTAAATTTTAAATATTAGATTAGATTTAATTTATTCCGAGAGGTACTATTTACTAGATATTAACAAAACCAAAATAACAAAACAGAATTGCATTCATTTGGGTGTCCAGTTATAGATGAAAAGAAAGGACGACAATGAAATTGCTGACGGTTTAGCCAATAAATCACTGAAGTCAATTTCAACTACTTTACTAAGACATTCCACTGTCTACAGATAGAATGGGACCAATTATTCAATGTCCGTAATAAAAATTGCCTTCAATATTCAGCACAAACAACGTCAGAAGGTATGTATAGAATTACTGAGCTCCCTTCACCAATTAACTCAATTGGTAAAAGAACCTACTCGTATTCCAAATTGTTCAAGCCATAGTGCTTATACTCTGGACTTATTTCCAACATCACATCCGGAAAAATACTACATTTCTTTAAACACTTCTATAGGCAGCTCTGACTATACTTCAATGGAATGCACCTTTTCATTCCAAGCTAACATATGAGTACTGAACCAACAAAAAAATATAATTGGTTCAATAAAATATGTAAACAAGCAGTTAAAAGGAAAACAAAAGCTTTTCACTCGTACACAAATACACCGAGCGAAACCAACCGGATAATTTTGAAACAAGCTAGTAATAGCTGTAAGCGAGTATTGAAACATCAAAAATTTCTACATGATAGTCATCTAAGTAAAAAAATTATTCATTGTCCAAAAGGTAGCAAAAATTTCTGGTCATTTGCTAGCAAAATTTTTCATCATCAGCAACACCTCCGCTGATTATAATAATGTTGTTATAACAGATTCGAAACTGAAGACAGGCCTGCTTGCAAATATGCTCGCAGCAAGCTATACGTTACCAACAACAACAATCTTTCCACCTGCCTATGAACCTAAAACTGTTTTAAATGCCCATTTTAACGAGTTTATTTTCGTCCGCGAGTTGTTGTAAAATTTCTAAAGGATCTGAATTCAAACAAATCAACCGGGCCAGAGAATATCCACCCTATAGTCCTTAAAAATTGTGCAAACACCCTAGCTAGACAACTAAGTAAACTTTTCCATACATCATACATTTTTGGTATTTAGCCATCTTCATGGTAAATAGCTCACGTCCAGCCCAAGCAATCCCTCTAATTATCGCCCAATTGTTTTGATTTCAGTATTATAAAAAGTGATGGAAACGATCATTAATTTTCAACTCAAAAAATATCTATAGATCAACCGTCCTATAAATGACTGACAATATGGCTTTAGGTTGAAAACGTCAACAGGTGATTTTTTTACCTTTATGACGGAAAAATGGCGCCGATGCATAGAAAAATACGGTGAAGCCAAAACTATAGTCCTAGATATATCCAAAGTTTTTGATCGCATCTAGCATGCGTCGTTACTGAAAAAATTAGAACCCATTGGACTGGAAAACATTTTTAATTCGCGGATTGAAAATTTCCTTTCAAAACCAAAATACCAGTTGTACTAAATGGTTTTATATCTCAAAAATTCACTATCAATGCTGGTGTCCCTCAAGGCTCAGTTCTTTCTCCAACATTATTTATAATATTTATAAATGATCTCGTATCCACGACTTCAAACCAGATTCACAGTTTTGCTGATGATAGTACCATTGATTCTTTGTATTTCTTTGAAAAATCTGTTGTGATCCATTGATCCAGACTTCAGTACACAGAGAACGAAATAACATATATTGATCTCTAAAAAGCGATCTTCAAAAAATACATGACTGGGAAAGTGTAAATAGGATAAAATTTAATGCCTCAAAAACCCAGAGTTGTCTCATATCAACAAAGTAATACCAAATATTTTATTCGGAAATGTAAATATTGAAAACCTTGAAACTCTAAGAATTCTTAGAATGGAAATAAACAGCAAACTTTTGTGTGCACAATCACATTTTTTAAATATCTGTTCGGTAATTGCTCTGACGAAACTAAAAGTATTATGCATCAAATACAACCATTCCAGTATAATAAAATAAAATTATAAAATGACCATTTTATTAATGAAAGGTAGTAGGGACCTACACGTACTGTTAGAGAACAATGTAGATATTTTGGTAAAGCTCCTGGTATATCACATCAACACACTATATATGTCAGACCATATACTATATGCCAGATCAAAAGGACGTAAATTTGAATGTGCTCGTGATCGTTAAAAAGATTCAAAATATTTAATAGAAGATATATAATATTTCCCTATATGAATCATTAATGTTTAATATCTACTAGAATTGGACTATACTTTATTTAATGCCTTCAACAATTGCAATGAAACGATCAGTTGATTTGGCAGACTGTTTAAAAATAAAGAAAGAAGTTAACAAGACATATTTGATACATAACAGTATAATGAAAAATTATTTTAGTTTAAAAGTATTGCATTAATTTCATTCGATTTACTTAACATTCTTTGACTTATTTACAAAACAACTTACGATGTATAGTGAAGTCTTCCTGTGCACAGACCTTTTAATGTTTTTTTTTGTAAATACCTGAAGACAACAGGTTTATTTTTTTTATTTTTATTTTATTTTTTTACCTTTAGGCAAAGCTGTCTTATATACTTATGATGTACATAATTGCACGCACAAGTACATATGTTAATGTATAAGTTAATTTCTTCTATTGTTATATAAAATTATTTTATTCATTTATTATTGTATACCTATATATACCTATGTATATATATATATATCATCAATATGTATTAGGGCTTAAGGTAGCAATAAAAAGAAAAATTTGTTAAATTTTTTTAATAGTCACTCATATTACTCGTAAAGGGTTATTTTTCATTATTTTTTTTTAAAATGATGGAATTGTTGGTGTATGATATTTGTTTTATATGTAGCATTTCGTGAAATTTGTCTTCTTCATAGTTCATCTGTGCAACTTATTCGTCGAGTAAATTGTGTATACCATTTACTCTAATCGATGCAATAGTGTAGAAGATCTGTAGGTATAGAAGATAATATCGGTGTTTTAAACGCAAGTGATAATGAAGTTCCGGGTTTGTTTATTTGCCATCAGAAGTTGTTTCTGAAAATTTGAATTTTTAAAATATCACTTGATTGAAAAATTCAAAATTTCAAGCCATAAAGCCATCGTTCGAATCGTTTGTTTCGTGAAATGATCTCAAAGCCAATTGCAAGTTAATCCACTATTTTATCTAAAATAGTTTTCGAACAAATGAAATCGACGTGATTAAATGCTTGCGTTAATAAACAAAATTATCATATCATATATAGAATCAGAATAATTTTAAAAAGTTTAATCAAGTTACATTACATTCCGAAAAATGTGCGCTGACCTTTTCGGCGCTCTGCATCTTTAGAAAATTGCGCCCTCATAAATCCTGTCCAACGGAGGTAATTCTCACTTTAACAAAAAAATTAAATAAAATAAAATTAATTAAAAAAATTTACACTTTACCAAAACTTAAAACTACTATTATTATATATATATATATTATTGCATATATAAGTATAGATATATAATATAGGAAATTATTGAAGAAGGATTGACAAAGAAGAAAGACACTGCCAAAATACAAATGCAAAAGTTTCAAATAAAACAAACTGCAATATTGAAAGTGGCAACAACTCAAACAATCCGCTCATAAGAGTTATTTTAGGGTAGTTTTTAATTTAGGTTTACTTCTTAGTATGTATAAAGTAGTACAAGTAAAACTTACATGAAAAAACATAACTATTGAAAAAGGTTTTTTTTTGTCGCCATTTTTCCTTTAAATAATAAATCAAATAATAAATAAATTAGTCAGCTAGCTTAAATGATAATTAAGAATATAAATAAATAAATAAATAAAAAATGCAATTTATGAATGAATGGTGCGCAGTTTTCTCATCTTGCTCCTAGTGATAGATTGTTGTTTATAAATAATTTTCGTACGCTATAATTTCTATATTGCGATAATATTTGTTTGTGTACAATCTATGTATATCGTATTCAATCTAGTATATCTATATTATAATACACAAGAGCACGAATAGTGAAGGCACACTTTTCGTCGTTTTTCGTGGGCTTCAATTTGTTTTTTTTTTCAATCAATCAGTGATGATGCAGGTCGTGGCGATCAAAATCAATTTTTCTTTTATGTGTATATTTTGGGTAAACAATTTTTATAAGATATTAGCTGGGTTGGTTAAAGCATCATTATTAATATCAGAAATTTTTGTCGATTCTCTTTTGAGTCAAATTCTTTTTATTTTTTTTTATTTATCGAATTTGGTTTTTTCCACTTTTGGTAGGGTAAAAATTAATTAGTAGGATAATATTATTAATATAGGTTTTAATATCACAAATTTTTGTGAGTTCGATTCTCTATTAATTAAAATTTTTTTTATTTTTTTTATTAAAAAAATATTTTTGTTATTATTATGTATTATAATATTAATTTTTATAATATAATATAATTAATAAGAAAAAACAATATTATTTTAATAGAAAAAAGTAATTTTTAATTATTATTCTCTTCTCAATTATTTCAACAAAATACGAAACCAATTAGTTTGAAATAAATCTAAGCATACAAATTATAAATATTTATTACTTATCCCCACATGGAATGTATTCACAGTTGACAGTTTTGACACTATGATGTATCATGCATATGTATGCATATAATATATATTATACCAATTAGCATTTATCATACCTAAATATGTAATATCATTGATTAATAATACTATAAAGATAGACATTTTCATACAACAGAAAATGTTCAGCTCAATTTTTCCAAATTCTCTTCATTATATATATTTTCTGGGGTATATTCAATGTGTTGGTGCATTTTCTATATTCAATTTGAATTTTTAAATTTTTGAGCGTTTTATACGACTTTATTCTCTAAATAATTTGTATGTGTTTAGTTTCTCTATACTGTTCTTGAATATTATTGTTTTCAACTTTTTGTTATTTGAATTTGTATAGGTAATTTGAATTTTTTTTTAATTGATAGGTACAAAAATTTCAAATTGGATAGCATTTTTATCGAGTAGTCTTTTAAGAATATTTTTTTTTTATTTTTCTCTCAATATACATTGTAATAAAAGGATTTTTATAATTGTTGATATTGTGCATGTATATTATTTGTAATAATAAATTATAAAATTATAATATAATTTTATAATGTTTAGGAAACGAAAATATTTTTTTTGTTTTAATTGAATAATTTTCAAAAATAAAACAATTTCAAAAAATTCAAATAATAGTGAACATTCATCCACGTAATGATTTCTAATATATATTCATACATACATATACATATATGTATAAATTTACAAATAGCATAGAAAAAGTAGTATAATAGAAGTCCAGCGTAGAACAAATTTTTCTGCCAATTTTTTTCAATAGCCTGCCTCGCCACTCTCTTGCTTTTTATTTATTCTCTCGATACTGTAATTAAAATTTATTAAACAAAATTTCTTATTGTAAACTGTTATTTTATTATAAAAGCAAAAACAAAAAATAATATTTTTTATTAGAAATCAAATAATAATGAGAATTTTCTTTTAATTTTTCATTTTTGGTTATTATTGTGTTTGTGTAATTTGAAATTTTTTTCAGTTAATATCTAACAAAATTTCAAATTTGGTTATCATTTTTATCGAGTAGTCTTTTAAAAAAACAAATATTTAATTTTTCTCAATCCATGTAATGTTATAAAATAATTTTATAAATGTTGAATTGTGCGTTTACATATGTATGTATATTTATAATAATAAATAATTTTATAATGTTTGAAAATCAAAAATATATTTTTTTAACTTATTTGAATAATTGTAAGAATATAAAATTTAGAAAAATTCAAATAATAGTGCACGCACATTCATTCACATGATGATTTCTAATATATGGATATGTACATAACTACATACATATTACATATAGCAATGTATGTACAAATTTACAAATAGAACCAAATTTTGTTTTTAAAATTTTTTTTTGAAAAGTATTCAATGTTTTCTATATGTATGCATGAATATACATACATTGGAATAAATTATAATAGATAACAAAAATATTTAAAAAATTAATTATTGTAAACTGTTGTTTTATTATAGAATATTTTTTATTAGAAAATTAGAAATCAATAACAATATATAATGCTGTACATATGTATGTATATCTATACCTTTTTCAGTCAAATTCAGCGTTTTTCCAAACAAATTGAACATTTCGTCAAACAAATTAAACAATTTCTTTTTCAAATTAAACAATTTTTTTTTAACCAAATTAATCTTTTTTTAAACAAATTAAACATTTTCTCAAACAAATTTAAATAGTTTTTTTTATAAGTTTTTTTATTTTTGTAAAATGATACAACATTTATTTACATTTAATAAATTAAGTTATCAATTTTAACAGAGATTTGTTTTAGTAAAAATAAATAACTTTTTTAGATTGCAAAATTTTTTTCAAAAAGATAAAAAAAGGAAAAAAAGTGTCTAATTTGAAGAAGAAATTGTCTAATTTGTTTGAAAAAATGTATAGTAAAAGAGTACATGGTCAATTCATAATCAAGTGGTTATTTAAAAAAAAACATGATATTTGCTCATCTAAATTTTTATTTCTTTCTCAAATTTTAATAAAAAATTTTAAACTATGGATTGGATAATATAAACAAAACACTAAACATATAGAGTTTCGTGGACGCAAATTTTACAAATTTTTTCTTCTTTTTCATTGTTTCTTAATATTGATCTGAAGGCACCAAAGATGAATTTTGTTGGTGGAAATTTTTTTATTTTGAGCAAACTTTCTCGACTTAAAATTTTATTGATTTGTATGAGTTTTTGTTAAATTTAAAGAACAATCTAGACAGGGTAATTTTTTAAGAACTTTGTTAATACGTCACAAAGTACAACTCAAAGAAAGATTCAAAAAAATTTTTTGAGTATAATAAGTCAATTGATTAATTAAAAGTATGTATGTATTAACAAAAATATTGCCGAAAATTAAAAATACTCATAATTCATATCAATACCAGTACTTTTCAAAAAATGGCCATTTCCCACCTATTTTTGCTCTTCAATTATTTAGTCATAGTAGGTAAATATGTAAATGCAGCTATGAACGCAACAAATAATTGTGATTTTAATTTTTTTCATATAATAAGATAATCCCAACTGTTGGTTAATTTAATTCAATTTAATTAAATCATAAAATTCTTCAAATATTTATACTAAAACAACTATCAAAAATTGTCCATATTTCTTGTTAGAGGAAATGTTAGATTGTCTTATAAAATTAAAAGTTCTAAGAAATCCATCTGCACAACAAGTTGGAAATATTACGAGCATGAATTTTTTACACAACAGCAATATATTTTCAAATGGTGTTGGACATTATTGTTAAATTCTCATTATGAAAATAATGACAAACGTAGAAAATTCTTAATTTGAAAAAAAAACAACAGTAAAACTGTGCATTTCTAAGAATATTCAAATAAGCGTTACCGTAATTTACCGTTAAAATATTTTATTTATGAGTTTATCAAAATTAATAATTAGTTTTAAAAATATTTTTAAACTCTGTTATAATTTCAATATACATGTACATATGCATACATATAGAAAACATTGAATACTTTTCAAAAAAAAAAATTTTAAAAACAAAATGTGATTCTATTTGTAAATTTATACACACACTGCTATATGTAATATGTCTATATGTCTATATATTATAAATCATCACGTGAATGAATGTGCAGAAAGAAATAAAAGGCTTAGGCTACTCGATAAAAATGATAACAATATTTGAAATTTTGGTAGATATTAATTAAAAAAAATTTCAAATTACACAAACACAATGATAACAAAAAATGAAAAATTAAAAGGATATTCTCATTGTTATTTGATTTCTAATAAAAAATATTATTTTTTGTTTTTGCTTTTATAATAAAATAACAGTTTACAGTAAGAAATTTTGCTTAATAAATTTTAATTACAGTATCGAGAGAATAAATAAAAATCAAGAGAGTGGCGAGGCAGGCTATTGAAAAAAATTGGCAGAAAAATTTGTTCTACGCTGGACTTCTATTATACTACTTTTTCTATGCAAATAGAATCAAATTTTTATTTTTAAAAGGCTTTCTTTTTGGTTTTTTCAATATGTGGATATGTATGTACACATGGATTTTAAAATTATAACAGAATTTAAAAATATTTGAAAAACTCATCATTAATTTTTGTAAAATTTATAAAAAATCTTAACGGTAGAGTAAATTGAAAAGTATATTTAATATGCTTTTTTGTTGCAGTAAGCACACAATTTATTTTTAAGATAATTAAAGCTTGCAACGCACAATTTTACAATGGTATTTTTCAAATTCAGAATTTTCTACTTTGTCATTATTTTCATAACAAGAGCATTAAATATCAATAATCAAATAATCAATATCAATATCCAAAGGCTTGTCATGATTTACTCCAGCTTTGAAAATATATTGTTGTTGTAAATAAAATTCATCAAATTCGTAATATATTTGTAAAAATCTTATTGTGCAGGTGGATTTGTTTAGAACTTTTAATTTTTTAAGATAATCTAACATTTTCTCTACGAACAAATATGAACAATTTTTAATAGTTGTTTGTACGTATTTTTAGTATAAATATTTGAAGAATTTAATGAAAGACCAGCAGTGTACATATTACTCACAACAGCAGGTTTACTTTATTACTCATTATTATATGGAAAAATTAAAATTATAATTATTTTGTTTTTGTAGCTGCATATTTGCATATGTAATTAATTGAAAAGCTAAAACAGCTAAGATTTTTTGCAAAGTACTGGGACTGATATGAGTATTTCCAGTTTTGGGCAATATTTTTGATGACCACTTTTCTCTTTGCAAACAATTTTCTTAATTATATCTCAGTTAATAATTTCATAAAATGTACCAGTTACCAAAATCATTTTTTATATAAATGAAATTCTAAAGGAAATAATTTATAAAGAAAAAGAAACACAGTATAAAAAGGGATTGTATAGATCGTGTGGAAGATTTAGATGGGGATAGAACATTTCTTTATGATTCAAAGTTTACATGAAAGTTATGCATAGGGTTACAATTTATCCAAAAATAATTTGAAAAGAGTAACTTTAAAACCTTTCATTTTTTTATCAATTTACTACTAAAATAGCTTAAGGAGCTAACAAAGATTGGTTCTAAAATTGTTGCACCTGCTTGTGACTAATGCAGTACAAATCGAAATACTTATGAATTACTTGGTGTCAATAAGATAGACTCTTTTTTTATGATTGGAATGGAAATAAAATTTATGCTTAGTTTGATATGGCATCTTATAAAATCTGTCAGAAATTCTTTTATAAAACCCGATTTTGAAAACTGGAATAATGATATTATTAGCTTTCAACAATTTTACCTAAAGTTCGTAGCACCCATATTAATTCTAACACATTTGAAAAAATGTCAGTAAAATCAGCTTTTCAATTATTTAGTCATAGTACATATGCACCCATAAAAGCAATAAATAACACTGATCGAATTTTTTTAAATTTATTGAGTAAATAAAGCCAATTTGACTGTTGATTTTGTTTTAAGAGTTAACTAGTTAATTGATTACTCAAATTCTTCAAATTTTAACACAAAAAATTAAAAATTTGAATTCACAACCGTTAAAAATTCTCCGTTTTTATTCTTAGAGGAAAGGC
This sequence comes from Argyra leucocephala, assembly GCA_963942445.1. Taxonomy (NCBI): domain Eukaryota; kingdom Metazoa; phylum Arthropoda; class Insecta; order Diptera; family Dolichopodidae; genus Argyra; species Argyra leucocephala. The sequence continues at coordinate 68,619,003 of OZ012680.1, forward strand.
TAGAATATCTTAAAAAATCAAAAATTAAAAGTACCAAAAAAAATATTTCCATTAATGGAATGGCCCAAACAATAACTGCTGTATTATCTTTATCGAAAGATAAAATTGATAGAATATTAATTTTTTGGTGACGCGCAGACTGAACCAAGATCCGTTAGAAAATATGTTTTCTCATATAAGATCTGGTGATTATTGCAGAAATCCATCTGCACAACAAATTGGGAATATTTTTGCTAAGACGAGGCGAGTATTTATAACGAAAATACATCCTCAAATTGTGAAGCAGATCACAACAATTATTTGGACATTGATGCCAATGATTTGGCTCATGAAGATTTTATTATTGAAAATTGTCCTGAAGAAATGAGAAGGAAAATGTTTTAGCTTCAACTTCAAATACAGTTCAATCACATAGTAAATTTAGAATTGTATTTAAAACAACTTTAAAAAAAAATTGATTCTATTTGTAAATTTATACATATATGTATATGTATGTATGAATATATATTAGAAATCATTACGTGGATGAATGTTCACTATTATTTGAATTTTTTGAAATTGTTTTATTTTTGAAAATTATTCAATTAAAACAAAAAAAATATTTTCGTTTCCTAAACATTATAAAATTATATTATAATTTTATAATTTATTATTACAAATAATATACATGCACAATATCAACAATTATAAAAATCCTTTTATTACAATGTATATTGAGAGAAAAATAAAAAAAAAATATTCTTAAAAGACTACTCGATAAAAATGCTATCCAATTTGAAATTTTTGTACCTATCAATTAAAAAAAAATTCAAATTACCTATACAAATTCAAGTAACAAAAAGTTAAAAACAATAATATTCAAGAACAGTATAGAGAAACTAAACACATACAAATTATTTAGAGAATAAAGTCGTATAAAACGCTCAAAAATTTAAAAATTCAAATTGAATATAGAAAATGCACCAACACATTGAATATACCCCAGAAAATATATATAATGAAGAGAATTTGAAAAAATTGAGCTGAACATTTTCTGTTGTATGAAAATGTCTATCTTTATAGTATTATTAATCAATGGTAATATGTATATGCATACTAAAACAGCTAAAATGTAGGTACAATCAGGTACAATAAATATAATATAATTTGTACTGTTATGTATATTTATAATTTGAAATGTTATGTATATCGAACCTATGTTAAAATTTTATTGTTCAATTTTATTTTACAGATTTTATAATATTTAATTTTAATAAAAAAGAAACATATTTTAATTTATGATTAAAAAGTAAATAATAAAAAAAAAAGTTTTAATTGGTACCTTTTTTTATTTAAATAAACAATAAAATAAACTTTTCATTTCGTTTAAATTATATTTAATTATATTTATATTAAATGGTTTTTTTTTAAATGTAAAAAGTTTTGAAAAAGTTATTAAAATATCTTATTTTAAAAAAAAATTATTTTAAAAAAAAACTAAGAGCAAAATTATATATTTATTAAAATCTACATAGAAAACCATCTGCCGGCCAATAATCAAACTAAAATTTAAAGTATATACTTCAATTGGAAAATAGTAAAATATTAGGTTTACTCAGTAACCTGTTCCAGATAGTTCTATATAAATAGAATAGTTAGCCGTTGAATAATTTCTTTAATGACACATGTAGGTTGTTTTCGTTTATTCATTCCGAATATTCGGAATATTCAGAATAATGTCAAAAAGCGTTTTTTTATTCATTCAGAATATTCCAAATATTCTGTTCTGTATTTATTTATTTAATCCGTATATTCCGAACGTATTCTTTTTGTTCCATCTGAGAGTTGGAATAAACAGAATAAAATTACGGAATGACAGTTCACTCTATCATTCTATATAGTAATAACAATTTGATTACCTATATTTTATTTTAATTTAAAAAATGGAAAATATTGGTTAATTAAAAAAATGGTTTTGAAAACAAATATAATATTATGAATAGTTGTATAAATATTAATGTTTATATAAAATTAGTAGTTGTATTTATTATTCAGAAAATAAAATTTTTTAAAATAACTAACTATTATAACTTATATTAACTAATTTACACAAATTAAAAAATAGTAAAAACTTTTGTTCACAAAAATTAATAAATAAATAAAAAATAAACAATGACAATTTCTGATGCTTATTCTTTTTATTCTATTCTGTTCGTTTATTCTATTTGTTCGGAATATTCTATCGAGACGTCATCAAGTATTCTATTCTTTCCATTCCTTCTTTAGAATGAATAAACGAAAACACCCATAGTCATTTGAAAATACATCATTTATGTTTAATTTATAGATTTAAAACGTACGGTTCAAATCTGAACCATCTAACATTCGATGTTATTATTTTTTAAAATGATAGATACTTAAAAGGAGACTAAACAAAATTATATATTTTTTTAAATTTTTTTAATTATTAATTAGAAATTTCCATTTAAAATTACCCATGTAAGACAATTCAACATACCTACAAAATTTTTTTTTTTTTAAATAAATTATTATTTAAGTATACGGTTGTTTTCTAGGTAGAATCAATTCAAAAATAAAATATGGTATTTACCTACCAAGGATAAATTGAAATGATGGATACAATTCATAATGAAGCTGATTTACCATTAAACCGTATAGCAAATCTGAGGTATATCTATATAATTTCATTAGTTGTATTCCTTTCATTATTTCGAAGTAATTTGAAGTACTTCGAAAATGGAATGATTGCATTTTTTTAAAACAATTATTTTGTGACAATTATTTTTTTTTAAGAACAAATATATAATATTTATTAAAATCTACATAAAAATCCATCTGTCGGCAAATAGAAAACTAAAATTTAAAGTACCTCAATAAAAAAATAAAATATATTCATTCGCTAAATTGTTAATATTTCAGTAAAATATTAGATTTATTCAATAAACTGTTCAACAACGATCTAGAACGATCTAGAGAGTAAAAAAATTTGTTGTGTTCAGTAGTTTCCGTTAATTTAACTTTTTTGCTCCAAAGGTGCTCTGATCGTTGTTGAGCAGATTGTTTAAAATAGTTCTACATTAATCTGTTTTGTTCCGATTTTTTTTGTGCAAAAATTTTGTAGTTATATCTTTTTTAATTTCAGCACCTGAATAGTCAATTCAAGAAAATTTTTGATGCATTTGACATGTTTAAAGTATCTGAAAATAATGTATAGAATAATAATATTAATAGCAATCCACAAAAATTGCTCAAAGTTTTAAGTTAATCTTTATAAAATTAACTCATCTATTTATAAAATAAAAAAAAAATATCAGATATAGAATGAAAATTATTTTATAAGAATTTATTAGACATCAATTTCCAGTAAGTCTTGCATATGCAATATCAATCAATAAATCACAAGTTCAAACATTTCAAAGAGTCGGAATTTATCTCCCTCAACCTTCCTTCACACAAGTTCTAAAAATTAAAATTCTAGCAGGACCAAGACAGGGAAAACTACTGAGAACTGTAACTGACAATGTTGCATTTATCTTACACTTAATTTTATCCAGTTGTTTCGTATATGATGAATTTTAAAACTCACTCATAATAATTAGGAAACGGTACTAACCCATAGGTATGATTAATGGTTTAATAAAATTATCGGAAACTATTTTTTAATAACATTCCAACATACGTTTTCCCAATTAACGCGAACAATCAATTAATCCGTTAATAATAACAGTTATGGTAAAGGGTTTCGGTAGTTTTAGTGGGTTAGAATTCCACATACCAAAGTACCTACGTGCGCGGTCTGCTTAGTATTTTTCGAGGCTTTCTCCTTCGCTCGAGAAATAAAAAAATAATAAAAACAAATTAAATCTTACAAAAAAGTTTAATGCTTTCTAATATTTTTTTTATTTTATTTTAAAATTAATATTAACTTAAAATTTTGTACATTTTTTATTTTTTTGTGGTTTGCTATGAATATTACTATTATATATATTGTTGTCAGATACTTTCAACGTGTCAAATATATAATTGTATTAAAAATCATTTTATTGTGCCGTTTCACAGAAAAATTCCTTTCTTTTGGTCGGCTGGGTATGCACCCGGGGGTTTCTTCTAGTTGTGGTATATTGATAAAGGTAAGATTAGTTTATTATGTTTTTGATATAAAAAGGGATAAATAATATTAATTTTGTATTACGTAAATTCTAAGTTAAGAATATCTATTAATATATATAAATACATTTTTATATATATATATTAATAGATATTCTATATATATATATATATATATATATATATATATATATATATATATATCTATATATATATATATATATATATATATATATATTAAAAAATATTCTTTGGTTAAATCTACTTATTCTATATATTTTTATAAATAGATATGGCATGCTTTATTTTTATATTGTTTCAATGCGATAATTATGTATTGTTTTTAAAAATTATAATGCATTTAGTTGATAAAAAATATTGAATATAATTTATTTTTATTGTTATAAAGTTAAGATAATGTTTTCATATGAATATATTTTTAAAAATACGTATGTATTTCTGTATTTATTTTTAAATTTCTAAATTTTCTAGATAAAAAAACTTTTGAAAAATTTATAATTTTCCGCCCTAAAATTCGACGCCTCATGCAATTGCGCCGTTTGCACATATATAGCCGCCAGCCATGCGTTACTGAAGAAATGGTTCAGAGAATTGTTCCTCAAAATCTGGTGATTTAAAGTGATATTGGATAACTTTTTATGAAGATATTTGAATTGAAGTCAGTATGTTTATGCTAATAAACCAGGAATAGTGATGTCTTAGAATTATTTTATTTCGCAAATTAAACCTAATTTGACAATTAAATTACACAAAATTTGATTAATTACATACATACATGCGATAGACATATGCCGGAAATTAATTTTAATTGTAATAAATTAATATTTTAAATAAAATTAACTTCAAACTTAATTTATATGTGTTTTATAACGAAATATATCAGAGAAAAATTTGAAGAAAAGAAGTCTGTGGGTATTTTAATTTGTGATATAGAAAAAGCTTTCGACTCTGTATGGCACGACGGTTTGATCTACAAACTACATTGTCTGCAGTTTCCCCTATACTTAGTCAAAATAATTAAAAACTTTCTATATAATAGAACTTTCTGTGTCAAAATCAATGACACTCACTCTTCAAAATTCCAGTTGCCAGCAGGCGTGCCCCAAGGATCAATTCTAAGTCCTATCCTGTACAATATTTTTATATCTGATATTCTCATCCCAGATTCATGTTACACTGGTTTGTTTGCCGATGATAACAGCCTGTATAGTACTGATGCAAATCCTGCAGTCATTATGCAAAATTTGGAAAGCGGGTTCAATACTCTTCACCAATACTATTACAAATGGAAAATTAAAATCAACGCTTCTAAAACGGCCATCTTCTTCTTCTCAAGGAAAAGAAAACCATGTAATTTACCAAGCAGAAACCTTAACCTAAATGGTACTGTTATCGAATGGAGTTCCAGAATTAAAAGTATTTTGTAATCTATAATTTAGCAGGCAATGTAGTAATATGTAAAAAAATGTAAATTGTAGTTGATAAGATGATTTAATCTAAGCTCTAAATTAATATAAGTCGATAATATAAGTCGATAATGTCAGTATATGTTAACTATATTTTGGAATTAATAACCAAAAATTAAATTAAATTAAATTATATGTGTTTTAGCATTCGATTTAAATTCTGTAGAAACAAAATCACCCTTTATATGAGTAAATAAATAAATAAACAAAAACAAATCATGATACATAAATTTAACCACTGGCGGATTTAAAGGGGAGAGAATTAAGGTTAAATACTTTACTGGGATTTGGAAAATGAAAAATGAAATATAATATTAAGTTCATCAGAAATTAGTGAATCAGGTATACAAATAGAAAATTGTTAAGAATTCAGGATTTTTCTAATATTTTAGATACTTGTCCATATATTTTTCTAATAATTTTGCTGTTTTCTTCATTTTATTCTTTTATACATATCTATATATACATATATGTACTATGTATAACGTCAGCGTTGAGTATGTTGAGGCAGTGTTAAACTGAAAAATGTCTAAATTTACTTAGAACTCATTCATCTCTATTTTAATAAACACCCAAGCGTTAGGATATAATTTTTAGTACTTACGTACCGCTTAATTGGGATAAGAAGAAAAAAGAAGTTCTTGAAAAAGTTAGCAGGAATTTGGAGAATAAGGGTATTTATATTTTCCTTGAATTTTTGTAAGTTATACACTATGGTGTTGTTTGAATGTGAAAACACACCAGAAGGGATATGATTCCGCATTCGTGCAGTTCGGTCTATGAATGAATTTCCGTAACCTGTTTGGTGCCATCCAGGTATTTCTACTGTATAGTGATGGACATCTACGGATCCTACTTTGCCGTGTTGAAACTGCTCAAAGAGGAAGGAATAGTTTTTTGATTTCTAATGAGCCTGGGTCCACGTTTACAAAGTATCTATACAGCAGAGAAAGCGCTCCTCCTATACAACGATGCCAAAGAAAAATCGAGGATAAAATTACAGATGGGTCACCAATTAGACGAATTTCACGATTTTGAGCGCGGTAAGGGTACCCTAAGATTGAAAGAGCCAAATGTGTGAATTGTATTCTATCTTGGATCATATAAATAATTTATAAATATTAAAAAGTTCCGTAGGTGAGAAGAGGGTTTTACATTGCCTCAAGTATCATTTGGATGTTGTTTTCACGATGTCAAAAATATTATAGCTCGAAGTAATTTTTGATTCACGCGCATACCGGAAATGTTTGGGCTATCTGAGCTTTGGAAATAGAGATTTGCTCCAAATTTGATTAGGTTACGTGAAATTAAGCAGTTTTGAGTTTTTGACGAGTTAAACCTAACTCTGTTTTGTTTTTGCCAATCGTAAGTTTTTATGAAATAATAGTTGATTTCGGCTGTTTACACCATCATCAAAAGACTTCTGCTGATGGTGTAATAAACGAATTCGATCAAGATATTAAATAAAACCATTAATTTGTTTTTTTTTTTGCGCGGATTGGTTGGAATCTTCATAGACTCAATGAGCCCGTAGCTTCCAATGTGTGTCAGATTTTTACTGACTAAACCACACCTCTCCCATTAAAACTATTCCGACGGACTAACCATTAATTTATTTCTAGTGTTACTTTCTTAAAGAAAATGTTTACGAAACTCTATCGTGTTAAATCTAGTGGTTTAGTTCTTTTAATCCTTCTGATATGATTTTGATTATCTAGCGATTGAGTGGCCTCAACGTTAACATGATCCTCCTGACGTGCCAAATGCTTTGCTGCATGTCTTTTTATTTCATTTTCTATGCAAGGAATTTTTAGAGCTCTGTGCAAGCCACTGTTGTGAATATACTAAGGGGAATTTACCATTTTGCGGAAGACTTTATTTTGGAATTTTTGGGCACAAAGTACAAAGTACTTGTCACTTGCTTTTTCCAATTTATTTGAAGCCTTGTCAATATTATAGTTGATTTCCAGCCTTGCCAATATTAGATCCTACTCCCATCGACACAGTATCGTCAGCGAAAGTAGCTACAGTTATATTTTTCATTTGTGGTAAATCATTGGGGTAGAGCAAATACCCAGAATACTACCTTGAGGCACACCCGTTTTAACATCTCTGATAGTAGAATACTCTTCGTCTTGTTTTATTCTGAATAGTCTATTTTCTAGATATGATGAGAGTATATCTACGTATTGTTTAGGTAACATATTATTTAGTTTATTTATTAAGCCTAGATGTCTTGCTTTATTAAAAGCTTGGGCTACATCTAGAAATATGGTAGAGCACTTGCTTTTCTTCTAAAAATATTTCTATTATGTCTGTATTTGATCTATTGTCGAGTGCTTAAATCTATCTAGATTACTATTTTCTATGATCGGTCTCATTCTCTGCAATATTGGTAGCAGTGATATTTGTCTGTAGGATTTGACCTCATTTATGGGCTTACTTGGCTTTGGTATCATAATTATCTCTTCTATTTTTCCCATATGTGGCACATACCTTATTCTTATAGCAACGTTTATAATGTGTGTTAGCATTGTTATAGCTTTTTTCAGAAGTTCTTCCAGGACTTCCGACGTAATTAGATCAAAAACTGCAGCTGTTTTATTTCTTAGTTTTTTAATTTGTCCAACTTTCTCTCTGTGAGAATGGTGATATGATATTTTCTTGCCAATTACTATTTTCTTCAGTGAGATCCTCCGAATCTGTCTCATCTGGACAAAAAATTTCATCAAGATGATCTGCGAATGTTTCAGCTTTATTTTTATTATCTTTCGCCCATTCACTATTTTTTATTCTGATTGGCGGGATTTGAGAATTCGAGCTTTTTGTACTCTTTGTTGCTTTCCACAACGAGTAGTTATTTTCTCTTTTAGCTAATAAATTTTTTATATATTTTCCAAAGTTTTCATTTTTAAGATCTTTAATTTTTCTTTTAAGATTCTGAGTTAACCTATTCAATAGAGTTTTGTCTGCCGGATCATGCGATTGTTTCCATCTGCGTCTAGCTCTTCTTTTTATTTTTATCATATTTAATATTTCTCTCGGGTAGTTAAATCCTACAGATTCATATTCACAATCTTTTGTATTATTCCAGGCAACATTTTGAATAGTTTTATTAAAATTTTCTACTTCAGAATTTATATCACAATTGGATCTTAGTATTGTTTTTATGTTTATTTTGTTTTTTATTTCTTGTTTAAAGATAGCCCAGTCAGTTGTCTTGCTACTTAGCACAGGTTGCAACTGTTTCTTAATAACCTTTTCATATAGATCTAGTATGACTGCAGAGTGATATGAGTCCAAATCATGGTTATTTTCTAGATTAATATATTTAGGTGAATTTCTTTTTTTTTGTTATAAAAATCAAGCAGGTCAGGAGTTTTATTTCTATCAGTTGGCCAATAGGCTGGTTTACCGGTAGACTGGTAAATCCAGCCTTTTTCTTTTATAGCTTTTCTTAGCTCTCTTCTCCTCGTGGAGGTTAATCTAGACCCCAAACTATGTGTTTGGCGTTGTAGTCACTTCCCAGGATAAATCTTTCGCCAAGTAGTTTAAGAATGTCTGCAAACATATGTTTATGAAAAAACTTTATGTTGTATCTGGGTGGACACCGATGTATAATGCACCGACACAAAGGTTTTGTTTAACAGACATTAACACTATTAGTTGGAATTCATCTATTTCTAGACTAAATTCCTCGTGGTGCTTAATATGTTTTTTCATTAAAATTGATCTACCACCTCTAGGTTTATTACTTCTGGATGGTTTGAGCTGTAGCGTATATAGTAGCGTATATAGTCAATTATTTTAAACGATGACTTATCTGTCATATGTGTTTCTGTCAGGAGACATACATCAATATTTTGTATTCTCAACGGAATTTCCAATTATTTTTCTTGTTCAGAATGTCATTGGCATTCCATGTGACTATACGAAGTAAGTTCTTAACCATGCCCTGCGGATTTATTTTCTGGTGTATACATATATGTTTCATTATGTTTGTTTTCTAATGTGCATAGTCTTGATGAAATTTCATTCATTGTTTTTATGATATTTTGCATCATCTGCATAATAGTATTTTCAGTCAACTTTTGTGTTGAAGCTTTATTTTGTTCTTTCGGCTTTTAGCTTTTATTTTGTTTCTTTTTTGAATTAGGTTGTTTTGTGTTACCTGTGAATATGTTAAGCCTTCTACGACTTTCTTCGACGTAAAAGTTTTAGGTATCTCTGTAGTTTCAATGCAAGCCTGTGTCTGTGTTCGAGATTGCCTAGGTTTTGTCTTTTGTTTTTCTTGTCTATGTTGCGTCTATTTTGGAGCATTTTTCAGTAACTCTTTTTTTTTGCAACTCATTAGCCACCAGGCAACCACGATAACTCGCTGGGTTTGCCTCAAAGCAGCTACTACATTTAAGCTTAATATTCTTTCCTTCTTTGCAAGAAATTGTTAAGTGGGGACCAGCCCATTATACACACTGAGCTAGACGCTGGCAAAACTTTTGTGTATGACCAAATCTTTGGTCTTCGGCCTTCGCCAACTCTCTATATTCTCTTTCTTCTTCAACATTAATTTTTAGTTGCCTATTGTTCAGCAAATTTACTTTATATTTAGTATTGCTTTCTTTTAATATTTTGCTTATTTGAGGATATTCCACTATATTACTAAGCATAACTGGAGCAGGTTTACTTTTTCTTTTGCTTTTGGCAGCTTTATTAATGCCCCTTCCATATAAATTATCTGTAGGATACGCGAATGCATTTAACCTACTTTTTTATATAAATATAAATTCCATTGGGAGATGTAAGCGTATTGGAACTAAAATCGAAGATTTTATATGTAAAGAAAATATGTAAAAGTACAAGAAACGTAAAGCAAGTACAAAAATATTTCTAAATTCTGATTTTTATCAATCAATTTGATACCAGTAACAAAATGTGGATATTTCCAGCTTCCCCAAATACAGAGTATTTTTTGCTTGCATTATTGTTTCTATTATTATTATTATTGGGAGGTAAAAGCTGGTATATGGTCTCAGACAAACGTTCTACCAACGGACGTCTTGAAAAAAATTGGGAAACGCCTACTGTAATTATCAGCTCTGCCAGCAAATCCTAATCTCACCTCCTCGAAGGTAGGTAACATAGCGAGATAGGGTAAAAGCGAATATTTGGCGCTCTAACCAAATAAAACAAATTGGTGTAGGACGGGCGTGTATTACTCGTACAAGCGCGAAATGCTCGAAAATCCAAGCGCGTCTGTATTCGTAGCGAGCGGCGACTTGGTCGGTGTCTGTACTCCATGTTAGAAGCGGCCGAAATTAAAAATGGAGATGAGTAACTCCATAAAGACTCAGTTTTTATTAATATGCAATGAATAAAACAATAAATATAAATACCCCAGGTGGTTATCTAGACGTGATAGCGAATCCATCCTCCGAGGAGGCCGATCCCACGTATTCGGGGGGGGGGGTGTAGCTTATTGCTAAAAAATAAATCTGTGCCAAATGACCCGGCTAGCAACCAGCACTTAGAGGTATGCGGGCCTCTAAGTGTTAAATATGTTACCGAAGAACAGAAGAAACAAAAGCAGCAACCAAAAATGGGAAGTTTCCCATTTCAAAGAAGCAACAAAATAGTTCGTTCTCCAGTTAAAGGAGCATCAACCAAACTCACTAAATGCAGTAAGAAACTCATCACCACACCAGAAAAGACGATAAATGGAGGAACGCCGAAAAAAGGAATACACCAATTATCAGTTTCCCAAATTGAAACATCAAGGAAAATCCCTGAAGATAAGGAGGAACAGCAACTTCAGAAAATACAACAGCTGACAGAAATCATACTGCAAGCGCTGCCAAGCAGAAGAACATTAGTATGGACATCAAAAATGGCCTAGTAAAGATACAGGAAGCGATAGAAGTAATTTTCGAATGCAGAACCCAAAGGAAGGAACAAACGAAAAATACCAGCAAAATCCCCAGCATAGGAGAGCAAAATGTAGCATTAACCTCCGCAAATGGAAAGAAACGAGGCAGAGAGATCTATGCAGATGAGCATGGTCAAACCGACACTCCTGCATACAAGAAAGGAACAAAAGAAAATAGAATTTCAGCGCAGCGACAAGCCAGATTGAACTAAGGTAAAGTACTGCCAGGAAAAAAAGAAGCAGCGAGTAGCCAAAGAACACGGAAAAGAAGAAGTAAGATGCCACACTCGGAAAACCAGAAGAGTACAAGGCCCCGATCAGAAACAATACTGATAAAACCCACTACGGGGAAGACTTACGCTGAAATCGTAAAGGAAATAAAAGGAAGGGTAAATCCTGAAAAAACAGAGAACGAAATCAGAGGAATCCGCAGAACTAAAAATTGAGATGTGCTGCTGGAAATGGGGAAAGGTCCGAAAGAAAAAGGTAAATTCACCAAGGAGTTACAGGAAGCTCCAGGGACTTCGGCTAGTGTAAGGAATCTCACATCAAAGACTGCGATAGAGATTAAAGACTTGAATTGTGTAACAACCGTTGAGGAAGTTCAAAAGGCCATAAATAAGGAGTTAACGGAAGCTGTCGAATGCAAAATACATTTGACAGCACCAAATGGCAGGGAACAGATAACTGCGGCTGTAGTTATGGAGGACAGCGATTCCAAAAAATTACTGGTAACCTGGAAAATAAAAATTGGATGGATCAGATGCAGAATATTAGGGAGAGAACAGAAGTTAAGCGATGCTACAAATGCCTTAACTTTGGCCACTTAAGGAGGCAATGCAAATATGGAGTTCGTAGAGACTGCTTCTACAAGTGCGGACAAAAAGGACACACAGTCAAAAACTGTAAACAAAAGAGAAGGTGCTTTTTGTGTGCGGAAATAAAAGCAGAAAGTCTCGAGCACGTGTAAGGATCCGGTTTGTGTAGAGTGTTTCGAACTGCACTTGAGGAGAGTAAAAGGCATAAAAATAATTAAGCTCTGATCTACTTTTACAGCTCGTCCGAGAAAAGAATATAGATGTAGTAACTATCAGCGAGCAGTACAAAAACAAGGATTTTCAGACTGGTTCTCGGATGTCAAAAGCACAGCAGCCATCTGGGTAGTAAATCAAGGGAAAATACAAATTAACAGCCATGGAGCCGGAAATGGGTTTGTATGGATCACGAACGGCAAAGAAACAATAATAAGCTGTTACCAAACATCAGGACTAACTCCAAATCAAACAGCACAGGAATATCGACAGAAAATGGAGCAATTAGAAGATAAGATAATAGAACTAGGGGGAAATGTAGTAGTCGCCGGTGACTTCAATGCTAAAGCAGTGGAGTGCGGATTGCCAATTACAGATAGCAGGGGAAGGCAAAATTAGGAAATGGTAGCAAGACAAAATTTAGTACAACGAAACTATACCCGATATATCCCTAGCAACAGAAGAACTTGCTAACAAAATAGAAAACTGGATGGTTCTAGAGGATTATACTGGCAGCGATCATCAGTATACACAATTCAAAATATGCACAAGAGGGATAGAAAGAAATCGCAACAACCAGGAAAATGGTACATGGAACGTCAATAAGCTTGATAAAAATAAAATGACCAGTGTAATAAGGAGAAACCTAGAAAGAGTAATGCAAGTGCTACAGAACGAAACAGGCAGAGAATGAGCAGAAGCAGTGGTGAAAGTAACTATGGACACCATCGCAGAGCTTGTGAAGAATCAATGCCCAAGAAGTTAGGAAAAAGAAACAGATGACCAGTATATTGGTGGACAGAAGAAATAGCGGAATTGAGAAGAAAATGTTTGCGTCTTCGCCGCATAGCACAGCGACAGAGAAATGGAGCAGCAGAAACAAGCAAACTAGAGGAATATAGAATAGCGAGAAAAACGCTCCGAATCATAATAAAGAAAACCAAAATGAAAAACTGGAAAAGCTTGTGCGAAGAAATAAACAATGATCCCTGGGGACTTGGATACAAATTTTAATGAAAATAATCAGAGCATCAGCATCAGAAAATCAGCTAGAAGCGGACGTTATGGAAAACATTGTAAACACACTTTTCCGCACACCCTAGAAGAAATGTATTGCAGAGGCACAAAGAACCAGGAGAAGCCCCAATTTTTACACAAATAGAACTAGAAGATGCAGTAAAATCTATGAAAAACAAGGAAGCCCCCGGACCTGATAGAATACCAGCAGAGGTCATTAAATTAGTAGCTTCGAATAATCCCCAAATAATGCTGAATATGTATAATTGCTGCCTAAAGGAGTATTCAGCAAAAGGTGGAAAGAGGCAAGACTGGTTTTAATTGACAAAGGTAAAGGAGTAAGAGGAGCAGCATCGTCATACAGGCCACTATGTATGTTAGATACGGCCGGGAAACTCTTCGAAAGGTTAATAAAAACAAGACTGCAAGCAACAATTCAAACAGCTGGTGGCTTAGCAAACACACAGCTCGGGTTCAGAAAGGGAAGATCGACCGTTGACGGTATCAATGTGGTAACAGAAACTGCGGAAGCCACACGAATGGAAACACATCACTCGAGGAAAATAGTTCTACTTGTTACTTTGGATGTCAAAAATGCCTTTAATTCGGCAAGATGGACTGACATCATAGACGCATTACAAAATAAGTTTACTATACCTACGTACCTTCTGAAAGTTATAATAGATTACTTAAGCGAGCGAGGATTGACAACACGGTAGATGGAAAGAGGATAAAGGATCTTACAGCAGGAGTAGCCCAAGGATCAATACTAGGACCAGAACTATGGAATGTTCTGTACAACAGTCTATTATGTATGGAAATGCCTGAAAATATACAGCTAATAGGTTATGCTGATGATATAGCAGCTATTTAACGGCTCGGGATATAGCAGAATCACAGATTAGGCTGAATCAAGTTATGAGAAGAGTGTATAGTTGGATGAGGGAACATAGATTAGAATTAGCAACGGCAAAACCAGAAATCGTTATGTTAACTAAGAAAAGAATACCAACTATAATTCCAATGCAAGTAGGTCCAGAAACAATTTTGACCAAAGAATCAGCAAATTACTTAGGAGTTACTATTGATACAAGGCTAACATTTTGGCAACAAATCCAAAAAGTAGCAGATAAAGCAGCAGAAGCTACAATCAAGCTAAGCAAACTTATGGCAAACATTGGAGGACCCAAACCAGAAAAGAGACGAATCATCATGAAAACAGCAGAATCAATCCTTCTATATGGAGTTGAAATCTGGGCACATGCGATGGACAAGAGTTATTGTAAAAAACGCATAGCAGCAGTGCAACGAAGAGGGGCTCTCCGAGTTGCATGCTCCTATCGAACAGTTTCGCATTCGGCGGTCATGGTAATCGCAAGCGTGATTCCGATTGATCTGCTAGCGCAAGAACGAAGAAATATATATAAGGGATCAAGCAACGAGTCGAGATGTCATTGTAGCAGAGGAAAAAAGGTACACAATGACAAGATGGCAAGAATACTGGAGTAATGATCAGCACGGGCGATGGACGGCTAGATTAATCCCACAAGTAGAAGTCTGGTTTAACCGACACCATGGAGAAGTAAATTTTTACATCACTCAGTTCCTATCAGGCCACGGATATTTTCGATCCTACCTCTACAAGATGGGCAAAGTAAACAATCCAGGACGCAGTCACTGCAGCGCAACACATGACACAGCGCATCACACTTTTTTCGAATGTGATTTAGCAGGAACAGAAAGACAATTTTTAATAGTAGCGGTAGGAGAATTAACAGCAGAAAATATAATTTCTGTAATGCTTGAAAACCAAGAAAAATGGAATGCAATAGCTAAATACCTAGAACTAATACTACGCAGGAAGAAACAGCTCAGATATTTAGAGGACGTAGAAGAAGAATCATAAAAGAAAATTAAAAAATGGAGCGGTTCCGGGTTGGTTTCAACGTGGGAAAAGGAGGTATTTAGTGAGTAAACCGAACAAGATCATGGGAGTCTCAATTACCCTTGAAGTGCGGACTCTTCAAGATACCTATGAAAGGTTTTCTCCACCGACCTACCAAAAAAAAAATTATTATTATTATTATTGTTATTATTACTATTATTATTATTATTATTATTACTATTATTATTATTATTACATACATTAGCAGTACTAGAGAAGAATTTACTAGATAAGACTACATATTTGGCTTATGCTAGGTAGGTAGATCTCTAGGTATTGTTTTTTTCCTATTACATACATATTACTAAGTCAAAAATGCATCACCCATACTTGCTTATTATTTTTAATATGCAATGATCAGGTTGAAAAGTATTAATATTTAAAATTTCATAGAAAAATCTCATAGCTCCAAAGCAAAATTTAAAAAAATAACAAAAACTAAGAAAAAGGATTTTCTAAAGTAATTTGCATAAATTACCCAAATCATTAAAAACAAAAATAATAATGAAAATAAACAAAAATTAAAGTAAAATTAATGTTGAAAATGAACAAGAAGAATGAGCAAAATAAAAGAAAGAATTTTATGGTTATGTAAACCAACTGAGAATATTTAGGTGCGAGTTTAAAGTAAAAATTCTAACAAAAAAAAAACATTTTGTTTTTGAGTTATATAAAATTTTATAAAATTATATAAACTCGTTTTCCATTTGTAATGCAAAAGTAAATATAAAATATTAAGGTAACAAATGTTTATATACAGCATATTTCAAGTATTATGATCTTTTTTTGGTTAATGCATTTTTTGTACTTTTGATTTCATCCTCAAGCCTCTTATATATTGAAAATATCAAATTAATTGACTTTAATTTCGGTAATTTTTGAAATTTTATTTTAATTTAATTTAATTTAGTTATTATTTATTTTAATTTAATTTAATTTAATTTAATAAGATATACAAAGTAAATTGTTTAACTGTTTCTCATCATCAGGAAATAAAAATTATATGTAATGTATGTAAACACTATTATCATCTGTTTGGTTCTACGTCTCAGGGTGAGACTTAACCTCCATTAAATCTTTCCTCTATTCTGTTCTATCTTGTGCAACTGTCTTCTGTCCGCTAACTCAAATTCTTCGATAGTTCAAATTTTAAAATAGTTTTGAGTTAATTGGCTCTGTTCTGAGTTAATTAATAAACTGCTGCTTTATACTATGCCTAACCTGTGTTTTTTAATTTCACTCTGAGCGGAAGCAAAATCCTAATTCCTAATGCTATTTTCTATTTGGGCGGGACACGCAAGAATAGAGGACAATGAAAAAACTGACAAAGAAGCAAATAAAGCAACTAAAAGGTCACTACTAACGATAACACCGAAAACATATGGATAGGTAAATATATATTGCGACGAAAATTTAACAACACAACACACACCACTGGATTACCAATACAAACGTAACAATCAAATGACCACAGAAACTAACTAACGAAAAAACACACATTTAATCCAAAAACTACTTACTTACAACCCACAGCATATGAAGCGACATCTAATAATAAAAAATACAAAAATTTTATAGAATAAAATTAAAAAATAATATACGAAGACAACAACGCAATGCCTCCTTTCGGTTTAGAAAAAAAAACGAAATAAATAATGTGAGAAAAGGGAAAAATCCTTAATAAAAACTAATAATTTAAAAAAAATATGTACATATATGTGTATATGTATAATTAGATTTAGATTCTATTAGATTTATATTGAAATCGGTTGTATTTAATTTTTATTACTATTAAATAAGTAGATGTAAGATTTGTAATACAGTGAAGGCCCACATCGTACCTGGAAAATGATCCTAAATTTTGGCTGTACATTTATGAAAGTTGAAATAATAAAATTAAATGAAATTTTTCTTTTGGGCTGTTGATCTGATCATAAAGTTAGTGATGGTTTTTTTCTAAATATCAGTATACTCTCGCAATCTCAAACATGTGCTTAGTTAATTTTACTAAATTTTTCTCGGAAATGGAGAGATGCCATCTTATATTGATATTAGAAGTGGTTCGAGGTGTTCGGGATGACTCTGTAAGTATTCGTAGGCTTCATGTTGATCTCTAATTCTAAGACCGTTCTTGTTTTGGTTAATAATAAATCTGAGAACGGAAGTTGGTTTTTTTTTGGACACGTGTATCTGTATTATAAGCATAATTAGTAAAATTAAAAGAAAAAATACAAATTTTTTTCCAATGTGAAAGAGTAAGTTTTTCTAAAAATCCATATATTATCTTATTTGTTGGTTATATCTTTTGTATTTTTTTTTATCATAAAGCCTATTCCATTATAGTCGTTTGTACTTTGTGTATACTTACCGAAATGTACTTAATTTCGTCAATGATTATTTTTTTTATGAATGACTTAGAATTGGTTAGCTCAACTGAATTTTCGTCGTTTTTTTTAAAGTTAATTTTTTTATCGTTTTTTTTTTCATTATATCTTTTGGCACTCTGACAAACTTTTTAAATGCATGGTTACGTTTTGTATGGTATAACTTTATGTTATAATATTTTGTCGTTTTGATGTTTAACTGAATATTAATATGTTATGTACATAGGTTAGGGTACATGTGGATTTTAATATAGTTTTTGAAGATTTTCTCTCTCTCATGGGATAATTATTTAGTTTTATAAAAATTAATCTTGTTTGTTTTTATTTTTTGTTGTTCTTTAACTAACTGGTAAAAAACATATAACCTATCTCTTGAGAGAATTTTAATTTATGTATATAAAAATCATGAATTATAATATTAAATATTATGCAGAATATATGTATATGTATATGAATATATAAATATATATATATATATATATATATATATATATATATATATATATATATATATATATATATATATATATATATATGTATTACATAAGACAAAAATTCTTGATTAATTACAAACAACTTTGAATATGTATTTGCTAAAAATTGATTTGCATTGCCTACAGCAAATTTAAGATAATTTTTCAGTGGAAACTCTTTAATTTTTCCCATTTATTACTGTTGTTGTCGTCGTCATCTTCATCGTCCTCTTCGTCTTCATCATCGTTTGTCCGTCCTCTATTCACTGTTGCACGAGTAATTACTGAACTGAATGTTCGAATATAAGAAAAATTGTTGCATATCACAATCTCATCACAAATACACAAGAGCACTATTAGTGAAGGCACACTTTTCGTGGTTTTTCGTGTGCCTTCGTTTTTTTCTTCATTCAATCAATCAATGATATAGGCTGTGGAGATCAAAATAAACTTTTATTTTATGTCTGTATTTTGGTGGAAGAATTTTAATCGAATTTTAGCTCAGTTGGTTAAAGCGTCATCATGTTAATGTAAGAAATGTTTGTGACTTGTGAGTTCAATTCTCATTTGAGTTAAAAAAATTTTTTTTTGATTATTGCATTTGGTTTTTTGCACTTTTAGTAGGAAAAACAATTAATTAGTTGGATAACATTAATATCAATTTTAAAGGAAAAGTTATAAAAGATAAGTATTTCCTTTTCAGATGCACGAAATTTATAGGAATTTATATAATTTAACTAGTATTAATTTTACAGATTAACACAAGTTAAAGCAACGTATTCACCAATACAGCAAAGAGATAACTGAAATAATGTGATTATGATATATATTTTTATGTTTATCGAACCTATATTAAAATTTTATTGTTTAAATTTATTTTACAGATTGTATTATAGTTAATTTACTAAAAAAGACATCTCTTAATTTATAAATAAAAAGTAAAAAAAAAAAAAAAATTTTTTTTCAAAAAGTTGTTTTTTGAAGGGGGTCTCAGTTTTGGTTGCAACATTAAATGCACTGAAAAGGAGAAAAAAATAGGTAGTTCAAGCTCTGTTAAAAAATTCTAAGTGTGTAATTTTAACATTTGACTTCAGTCAGGATCAAAATAATGTTGGATAAAATGTTTGTATGAAAAAATCAAATATATAAACTTGCCATTAATATAAACAGGGAGGGTGAATCAAAACCATCTGCTGATATTTTTAACAGTTATCTGGATTGACTTAACGCTTCTTAGTTTTTGTCGTGAGTATGAATAGTCATGCGTTGAATACTTTCTTTAAAGTCGTAGTCATTTGAAAATACATCATTTATATTTAATTTGTAAATTGAAAAAGTATGGTTCAAATCTGAACCATCTAATCGATTTTCATTATTATTGTTTTAAATAGATATTCAAAAGGAGACTAAATTATATATTTTTTAAAATTTTTTTTAATTAAACAAAAAAATTTTTGTGTTCCGTAGTTTTCGTTAAATTAACTTTTTTGCCTTTCGATCGTTGTTGAGTAGATTGTTTAAAACAGTTCTAAATTGATCTTTTTGTTCCGATTTTTTTAGAACAGTTTTTGACAACAATAATATTCTGTACAAAAAGTTTGTAGGTATCTGTTTTAATTTGAATACTTGAATAGTCAAATCAAGAAAACTTTGAATATTTGATTAAATTTTGTGGCAACTTATGGAAAATTTTGTTTTAAAGCTTTTATTTTAAAATTCGCTAATACGGGGCTAATATCACACACTAAATAAAACTCAATGTTTGAAATTTTAGGAGAAAGAGAATAAACAAAACTAAAATTTGCAATTCTCTTTTTATGGTATCAGAGAACCTTTTTACCCTTACATTTAAAATACCAGTAACAAAGGAGGTCGAATAAGTTTCAATACTCATAAATGTGACTCTAGTAAAGTTATTGTTGTTCAAATTAAATTTTTTTTTATTCGTATTTTTAATAAATACAAAAATTAATAAAATAAAATTATTAAAACAAAACAAAAAACTAAAATTCAATGAAAATAAAAAGTAAATAATTGTTTCTTGCTTGAAAGTAGCTGAATATTTGGATGAAGCAGCGTAACGTGAAGTCTTAGGACCCAATTACACATCAATCAATGATCAATCAATGGTGAATATATTGCTAATATTTGGACCGTTGTTTGATTAGAAATGATTGATGGTGGTTCTGTTCTCATCAATCTTGCTGTCAAAATTCTGCTCAATATTGCTGTCAAAATCAGCTGAGGTAAAAAAATGGCTTTTTGGGGAATGCTCAGATAATATCTTTTGGGAATGTTCAGATAAGGTTATAATATTAATTTATCATGTAATTCTAAAAAGAACAATTTTTATATTAATTTTAATAATTGTAGCAATTATGTATTGTAAAAAAAAACAATTGATATATTATTCAAAACAATAATTTGTTGTTTTTTATACACAACATTACTCTAAAAATTCAATTTAAACTGAAGTCAAAAACATTCCTCCAGAAATTATATTTGCAATATTCATATATGTTTCGAAATTATCAATATATTCAGAACACTTCCACAATATGTCCTTGCAAAATGTCAAAATATGGATAACAAGAGTAATGAGCGTATGATTGATGTGTAATCGCTCTTCATTCTTTTCATCAATATATTGTCAATATATGGACAAATAACTCCATCTGTAGTTCTATAGGTGCCTCAGATATATCTGCTAAATGTGGCTCAAATATCAGCTTCATAGCAAGAATATGCTCATCAAAATCTGCAAATCTTTCAGTGTATTCTTTTCTTAAAGCATCTAAGACACTTATATATTCATTGAATATTTTATATTCAGATGTTTGCTCATTTTTGCTAGTTCCGGAAAGTGTTCTGTCGAAATATCCGAAAGAGTTTAGATGAGATCTTTTGAAAAATGTTAATTGTTTTTCGAAACGCTTGGATCTTCTTCCACATTTCATAGATATGTTTCGTTTTTCCTTGTAGTAAATATTCAAATAATTTTGTTTTGTCATGATATCAGATAAAAATGCAGTATGTCTGCAGCATATTTCATCTGATAGATGACATGTTCTTGTCCTTTAAAAAAATTTAAAATTTTGTCTGCGTAAAGTTAAAATTTTTATTACAACCTGTCCTGTTGATAGCCCTCGAACCTTGCAGTGGCAGGGAAAATCAACACTGTACGTTTCCTCGTCTAACGTTAGCATCTGCCAAGATTCTCGATGACGCATTGCATTTACACGAACATAATTAACAATCACGATAGCTTTCTCCATAATACGTGTTCTAAAACGATGGATTTTGAGCAAAGATTTTGTTGGTGCAATATGCAATGAAAATATATCAATTTTAGAAACACGTTACAGTTTTCTTTTTTTAACAAAGCAACGAATCCTTCAGTTTTACCTTTCATAGAAGGTGCGTCATCGGTGCAGGCACTGATTACATTATTTCAATTTAATTTTAATTGACGGCATATTCTCTAAAGTTTTCGAAAATGTCAACTCCCCTAGTTCTCCCAGTTAATGTACCCAGCCCAAGAAATTCTTCGTAACACTGAAAATCTTTGGTATCAGCACGAATAAAATATAAAACTTACGCAGAATCGGTTTCATCAGTACTTTCATCTAAAACGATTGAAAAATTCCATATCTTCCCTTCCGATTTCGTACCGATTCTTCTCTCACCACACACGATTTTCCGATTTCGTTTCAGATTTCGTTCCATATCTTCCCTCACAACACTTCTTTGTTTTGAACACTTTTTGCCGTTAATGTTACTCTTTGTATACACTACTTCTTTTTTTATCTTGATTATTCTTGATTGTACAAACAGTTGAGAAAGCGAGTTTTTTTTTTCTCACTTGCTTCGAGCCGTCGTAAAACATCAAGTTTTACCTCCAATGTAATCGTGAATCGTAGTTCCTGTTCGTTTACCAGAGATTTTTATAGCAAAATTAATTTGTTCGTAATAGCGAATTTTTCATTCGTATACATACTCTTAATATTACTATTCTACACATTATTTTCAGATACTTTCAACTTGTCAAATGTTTAATTTTATTAAAAACAATTTTATTGTGCCGTTTCACAGAACAAAATTATTTCTTTTGCTCGGCCGGGTACGTACCCTGGGGTTTCTTCTAGTATATATATAAAATTATTATATTGCATTTCATAAAAAGTGTGAATGTATAATCTATAGTAAAATGAAAAATTAAGCAGGGTATTAACATATATATTGTATATAATATATATTTAACAATATTATGATGTATATTATATATATATATTATGCTAAACAAATGAGTAGTTTTTATTTTGGTTTTGGTTTTGGTAAAATTGTCTGGAATAACTTTTTGAATGAATAATTTTATTTTTCGCTTCAGGTTTCGTAAAAATGTATTTCTTGATATGTAGTTTGTATGAATGTTCATTCAATAAGCAATCAAATTTCGCCTCAAGGACTTTTTTGTACTCATATCGAAAATATTTGTTTTACCCTCTCTATTTTTTCTTTAATTTTTATTTTTTTGTTTTTTTCTTCGTTATTATCTATTTTTATTAACAATTTGGTAAGTTGTAATAAAAATAATTTTCAAGTAGGAAAAACAATAATGAGATCGTATTTCAGATTACCTACCAAAATAATTCCAGATCTAGTATATTTCAGTTATATATATATAATAAGTTGGTTCGAAGAATCCATAACTGATACCTAGTATGCTTCAGACGGATTAAACGCTGTCTTATAACATTAATCATCGACTACTACTTGCTAAGAAACAATTTTGAACAAACTTTCAAAGTAATCCGCCCAAGCAGAAAGACATGGGATATGGAAGATCATTATCTCTGGATTTGACAATGAAATGATGAAAATATTGATGGAGTGGCCTACTATACTCCAGTATATCTTAATCAAAGGTATAGATCAAAAGCGTCAGAGCCCATATTCAATCAAATCTAGATTTCACAAACACAGTTTTCGAAGCTGAAAAAATCGAACTTTGTGTACTAGAGAACTTAAAAAGAAATTACAAAAATCGTAATGTAAAAAACACGAACTTGATTCATAAACCATAAGGTTACCTAGTAGTACTAAAAACCTTGTGGAAAATAAATAAAAGTCTCAATAATGTATCAGGTACGAGGGCATTCAGGCATCGTAAGCAATGAAGTATCAGACGGCTTACCTAAAAACTTTCGCCTGCGCTTTTTATAGCACCCAACCCATTCTGTGGGATTCTCCTTAATACAGCAAAACAGATAAGTTCCTGTCTTAAGAAGGAACCAAAAGAACTCTTGGGTAAACATACCGGGGGTGATTTAAAAACCCAAATTTGTTCTCGTAGTTAAATATCATAGGGAACAGATGCGCATCACGTATAATAAATGGCAATGACCCAATAGAGAAGCATCTACATAGAATCGCGCTTATCGATAACAAATTGTGCAGAATGTGTGAAATAAAAGTCATTGATCATTGATCTATGATTTGTAATAACGATTCTAAAATTTATATCTCCTAACCAAATATGGAATATGACCCAAAACTTATGCATGATCGGAATTTTATGCATCGTACATTGGAATCAGGCATAAATAATTCACTTCTTGTGTTATGCACGTCGATTCCAATATTTAATTTTGGCTACACTTGTAATTAAGTCTTGAAGGTGGGGTGTTCTACATTGACACGACGATTTTTTCAGATTTATTGTACTTTCTCGTTTTATTGTCTAAAAATGCCTATGTTCTTGGCTATAATATTATTATTGAAGTTTGGCTCATTTCAATAAGTATCTAGTAGAATATTTTGATGTTAAACTATAATCTAAAATTCACTACGAAAACATCAACAATAAAGCTAATTCAATGTTGGTCAACCGAGTTTAAATATCCTCTACATTCTAAATTCATTTTATACATGCCTCATTAGATCCTATATTGAATATATATGTCAGATTTTTGTTCCATTTTATATCATACGCATGCAGAGAGAAGAAGCTGTTTAAGACTTGTTCCACACATCAATTTTACTTTGAATAACGCTACAAGAAGATTGCTTCCGAATCCGTTGTACAATTTAGTTTAAGAATGCATAAGGTGAATTGCCGATGCTCCATGTGAAGCGGTTCTGATAAAAACAATTATAGGTGGTTGATTTTTGCTGATAGTGTAAATATGGTGTAGGAAATGGTGTAGGAAATGATGTATAGATAATGTGCAATTAAAGTTGGAGATTATTTTACTACTGTTAAATTTAATGCTTAGAGCAGGCACGTCAGAAGTCTAGAGATAAAAGTATTCCATATTTTTGTGCAATATTTGTCATTATTCAATGAGGTTAGTACAAACCGACATTCTTAAATAAAAATATAAAAGACTTGCTGTTAGTAGAGTAGATATGTATAAAAAAGACAGTTACTAGATTACAAAGACTTCAAATATATTAAAAGACGTAGTTAATATCCTCACTAAAAAATTTAAAAATAAATAAATTGAAAGAAAAAGAAAAAATAACCAAATGACGGGGAAAAAAAAGAAAAAACAAAAAAAGTTATTTAGGTAGTTAGCATTAATCCATAAAAAAATTAGAAAGCTTAGAAAAGTCCTTATTATAATTAAGGACAGTAAAAAAGTCTCATATTATATGCATTATGTAGTAATGAAATAATTTTTTTTAACAATCACAACGCTTGCGTGGCGTTATAAAAAGCTTGGATTAGAATTTACTTAACGAAGTATTGTTCTAGTAATTAATTCAAATGCGCCATACTGTAGCGTAAAATAGAATGTGAAATATCTCAGCGGTTGGTTCTCAGATTGTTTCGATTGTTCCTTCAACCAAAAATTGTAAATTACGGCGTATAACGTTTTGTCTGTGAGTATATGGTGTATAATGGAGACGTCAACATTATTGACTTACAGTTATTATGCGACAACCAGATAATGAGTTTAAATCAATAAGTTTAAGACGACCGAATAAAGTGGAAGTCTCAGTGAATTATTTTACGATAAAAATCTAAAGGTGAAAAGTAAAACATTTCGATAAATAGAACCAACATTTGATTAAGCTTATAGAAGAATTAGGTTTACTCACTATCTTATCATAGTTTAACTTGAAATTAAGTTTTGTACCAAGTGTGACCCTAAGATCTGTAGTGGAATTAACTCTCGTTATTCTTTAATTTTTAATATTTCTAATAATTATAGATTGAATACGTTCTGGTCTGTATTTGATCATATTTTACAAGGTGCAAGGACATTCACACTCCAAATATAAATAAATAAAAGTAAATAGCACCAAATATAACTAAATAGATTCTTGATTTGGGAGACGAGCAGAACATTAAATTAATTTAGAATAGCAAATTACTTTACTTTTTATACTCCAAATATTTACCTTAAAAATTTTTCTAAATAAAGAATTTTTTAATGTCAATCCTTGAATGGTGGTAAAATACAAATAGTAAACTACAGTTTAAAAATGATTTTCATCTCTTTTGTAAATAGAAAGACATAATGAAAAAGAAGAAGAAAGAAATAATAAAAATATAAAAAGAAAAATTGTATTAGAAAAGAAAAGAATAACAACAAAATAATTTTTCTTATTTTTGAGGTTAACTTTAACTGAATGTAGAAAATTACTCGATTTACACGTTTACAAGTAATGTATTGATATTTAAGAAAAAACAAACAAATTATTGCTTTTTGGTTCTTTTCTCGCCTCTATTGTTTTTTGTTTTGTTTTTGTATTATTTTGTTTTAATACTTTTAATTTTATTTTTCTCTCTATATTGAACAGAAATTTAATACTTTTCGATTTAATATTAATTTATTTGTCGCTCGAATTGAAGTTTCTTTATTTGAATTAATTTTTCATTAACGCGTTAAAATTGCTTTCGTGACATTTTATTTTATTAATTTAACATAAAAAAAAGAGAAATGATTGCGACAGAAAATTTTAAGAACACAAATTACATATATAAAATTATAATATTCATTTTACTAAAACGGTAAAATAAATAAAAAATTTTATATTTAATAAAATTTTAATAAATAAATAATCTTAATAAGAGACATGTTGCTTTAACACTTTCGAATATGTTCCAGCAACCACTGATGAAGTTAAAAAATAGTGACTGATATAAATTGAACAAAATACATTTAAACCAGCAAACGAGTTAGCATTAACATATTTTTCAAATCAAAATAGAAAAATATAACCGCATTATATACATTTGTGATTTATACCTAGCAATAAATTCATACTCCAATTATATAAATTAAAAATTAAAAATAATGCAACTAAAAAAAAAATAATTTTAATTGCCGATCGATATAGTTATATGACTAATCAGAAGGTAGTGGATTCGAAAAGAGCGCAGAGCATTAATAGTTAACTAAAGTTTTTGTTATTTTTCATTGTTAAAGCAAGACAGAGACAGGCCGCCGTTGTATTAAAGTATCGTTCAAATCCATATTAATCCGGATGTAGAATCGGATTAGAGTTGAAAAAACAGATTAGTCTTTTCTTAATAATGGTTTCAAAAACTTTTGAAAATGCTGGGAGCACTGAAATAGGTCTATACCTGGATGGGTTAGTTTTATCTTCAGTTTTAAAGATAGAAGTAATTATTGTTTTTTTTAAGCAATTCGGAAATTTATTTGTCATAAATGATTGATTAACGAATTTCGTCAGAATAGAAAATAAACTTTATTTTATTTATTTCGAACTTAAATCAAGCAAGTTACAATATATACCAAAAGGTGCATTTAAACCTAAGGTGCATCTACCTAAGCAACTTACCTATACCAAATACAATAGTTTAACAGTAATTCAAGTTGAGTCAACATATTTTAAAAACATTATTTTCTTTTCGAATTATTTATTAAAAAAAATGTTTTGATTTTTTAAGATTTAAATTTTTTTAAAAAACCAAGATGAACCTACGAAGTTATATTATTGTTATACAATTTAATCGGCTAAAATACGAACAAAAGTCTTACATCACACACTCTCTTTTTAATTATACTGTAAAACTGTGCTCCCTTTCGTATCTATAATATCTATCTTTCTTATTTATATTAACGTTGTTCAATCGAAAATGTTTTTTTTCCGAAATTAAGTATTGATGTATAAGTTTTACTTTTCAAGCAATCAACAAATTTACATATGCTTCTAAATTATTTAATATTTTTCTCATTTGTTGTTCTTATTTCTTTAATTTATACACTAAGACTAGTACGTATATGGTTTCGTAGCATATTTACTGCCTACATGTGCTCTTTATGTCAAATTTTAATGGAATAATCTTCCAAAATAGTGAAAGTTGTGCATTTACAAATTGCACAGGTTATTGTAATTACTATTTTTTTTGCATTTTATTTTTGAAATCCATTTTATTTATCTCATTCGCTCGTATCAATGGACGAGTTAGTTTAATCATCATCGCCCTGTAACTCCATCAGTTGAGCGTAGAGCAGAAATAAGGTCGTTGCATAGTCTCCTGTTTGCTGCTCGTCTCAGTTGAGTTTACGGCTTTTTTTGGGTGCTTGCTTCAGCTAAAACAATTTTTTCCTCACGTTCTTCTCGGTTTTCCGACGCAATACATACCACCCTGGGTATTTCTCTCGAAACAGCGAATCGTAGTGTTTTTGTGATGTGTGTCCGATTCAACACAATTGCCATGTATATTTGTTTTTTGTTTGTTTTTTTACCACAGCATTCTGTTGGAAATGGTTGCTTGCCAAGGAATTTTTATGATGTGTCGGGGAGACATGTATAAAAGATCTAATTTTAAGTTTTAATTTAAAATTTGTATTTTAGTGTGCATAGATATGTTGTTTGACTGCGTTTAGAGCATCCCGAAAGACTTTGGAGTTTTGCTGATGTGAGTTTCAAGAACAGTTCATCACTTCCACCTGGTTCTACGATGATTTTTGTTTGACGGGTTTTTTGAATTTACCGCGAGTTAGTTTATAGAGTATAAAAACAAAATTTAATTGCGACCAAAATAATAGGTTAAGTACCCTAACTCTTTTTGCGTCTATTTATCAAGTCTCTTGGAAATTTCTAAGTTGAATCTTTGATGGAACACATATAAGATGGTAAGGTGTTTCATAGTTTTGAGATTCGGAAGATTAAAGAATTTTTATATTTTATAGTTCTCGTTTGAAGAAGCTCTAATATAAGTTTGCATTGCATAATTGGGTAATGCATTTTATTTCGTTACAGCAATTATACAACAGATATTTATAAAGTAGGGTGACTACTCCTACATTGCGGCGATGACTTAATGATGCTAGGTCTTGTGTAGCATCTTTAGCCGGAAACCTTAAATACTAATGCTAGTTTTAACTAAACCATCTATTAAAAATATAATATCATAATAGATCAATATATCAAGAGTAGATTTTTCAAGCAATAACTTTACAAAAAATTTTTAAACCCAAAAGTTCAAAACCAAATTATTAGAAACTACGAAATTTTCTCTAATAATTTTTCTTCTACGTATTTATCTTTCCCATTAAAATCCATTAACATAGTATTTTGATACATAGTTGTATACAAAATTATTAAAGTGAAAAAAAAAAATTAATTCTAATTTGCATCTGTGAAAACTTTAATGAAAATCTCATGATAAATTTTTCTAATATTTTCCAAAGGTATAAATAAAAGAAAAGATGGAAAAGCTAAGCAATTTTTATCTCTTTTTTTTATTTTCTCTTCATTCTTTGTGTTTCGATTTTCTTTATTTATATCAATTTTGTTTTTATTTTTTCATATATAATAAATATTAAAATATCTTAAAAGTTTTAACTCGTTATCTATAAAGATATACGTTCATTAAATTTTTAAAATAAAAAAAAAACAAAAAAGTCAAAATTCGTTTTTTTTGTTTGTTTTTTCTTTTTTTTTTTTAAATATAAAAGAAGTGGTGGTATTGAGCTCTAAATATACAAATACTAACTTGGATAATATTGCCGCCGGCTTTTTTTATTCCCCTAACTCTTTAAAATATAAAAACAAAAAATTTTGATTTTTATCATTAGTTTCCTTTCTTTTTACGTTTTTCTAAATTATAAAGTTTAGAGTTTCATTTAAATTTAATTTGAATTGAACTGAATCAAACTAAAATGAACTGAACCGAACTGAATATTTTACTTAGAGATCTGTCGTGTGATTATGATGACGATGATAATAATGTGGTATTACTCGTAAAGATGGTGATATTGATGGTGTTTATGATGTTGCTTATGATGATGATGCTCTGTATCAAATATTTTTGTATTATATATATATATCTATATTATTATATTATTATAATGATTCAAATGTATTTGTGAATAAAAGTATTAAAGTGTTTGTACGAGAGCGAGCGCGCTTTTGAGTATATTTACGCCTTCGCTAAGTCATAAAGTAAACTTATTTATCTATTTTTGTAATAACCAGTGATTTTTTTTATATTTTTTTTTTTTTTTTATTATGGGCATTTATTTCTTTCTCTCTCTTTCATTTTCTTTACCTCTTCTAATAATATTGTTTTTGACTTTCGTTTAATGTTTTTAAAAAAAAATTGCATGTTCATGTTAAATTTTTTTAAATTTAATTAATTATATAATCAAAGGGGTTCGTTGGATGATTTCTTTTCATTTCTAGATGTCGTAGTATAAACTACGGTACTTAATAAGCACGAAAAGGTGATTCTATCTAAATTACGGTCAAGAACATAAAAACAAACAAAAACAAATTAAACAAAAGAATTTTAAAGATTGTATAAATAATATTGCATAAAGACTTTTATATTATGTATAATATTATTCATATTAGAATTTTTACTCATTTATCAAATGTTTCTGCCAAGTTTCCCGCTTAAGTCCTTCGATATTTTTAATTAATTTTGTAAGTAATAGCTGTTTTACTAAATTATACTAATGGAAGTGTGATTTATAGTAATTATTTTGCAATCCTATTACACATAAATGTTTTCATCATTTTAATTGTCAATTACCGGACAATTGATAAGTTATTACATTTCCATATTGAACTATCAATTTCGTAACCATTAAATCCACATAATTTTTTTAATTCTTCATATTTATTTGTGAAAATATTATTTATTTATATATATTTTTAAATGCCAACTGAATTGTTTTCTTCACATATTAATTAGCTTCAAAAAATTGTCTGAACATTTCCAAAAATTAAAAAAATCTCTCAAGGTTTAGGTGTACATAAGGACTATGATAAGCATGTAAGTATATATACTTTTTAAATCTTTGAATGGATTAAATATGAGCTTAACCAGGACAGCCTTATATTTCAATACCACATACCTAAATAGATTCTAAAATTTGAGTAAAAATCAATGTTTTATTTTGTATAGACAAATGCGTTTTTCGTCCTATATAAACTTGTTTAATTTATGATATTTTAAAATTGATTCTCCTTTTGTTTAATTTTCACATGAGCTTTTCACTTTAGCTTTACGTCATGCTTAGTCATGCTTAGATGACTAGTTGTGTTGTCTGGATGTTCCTAGATGATTACATTTTGTTCATAACTTTATAATTAATAAAAACATTTGGATGATGTTTCATGTTTTTATAGGTAACATTTATGTGACCTTTTTGTTCTTCGTTCAACTTTATGTGTCACTTTTTGGCTATTTAAAAACAAAAGTCTGGAAGACAAATTTATGATTACCGAAAAGTTACATATTTATTTTTCAATTTAAATATTTCATCAATTAATTTGATTCAAAAAATGCTGTCAAAATTATAATTCAGTTGACACTACATTTCGATTTTATTAGAAAAACATCATTATATTTGGATTTTTTCTCTTTAATATGATATACTTCTTATTATGTATTATTTTCTATGCCGTTGTTATTATGTATACCAACCATTAAATAATTATGAAACAAATTCATAATTGCAGAACTGCAATAAGATTTCCAACAAATAATGTCTACTCAGCTCTGATAGTGTTCATACAATTGTTTTGGTAATTTTAAAGGTACAAATTTTTAAAGTTTTTCCAATGCACATACTTTAGATTAAAGTCCTGCTGAACTTCCTCGACAACCTGTTAGTAAACTAAAATATTTGATTATGTTTTTTTTCAAGTTTAAAATATCACTCTTAACGTTTAATGGTTATAACAGAATGCAGGAGCAGGAGCAGCAGCCACGACAAAAAACGACAAAATAAAAAGAAAATACCTACAAAAAAAAAACAAACAAAAATTAAAATAAAATTTTAAAAAATTATAACGAAAACAGGTATGTTGTTAAGAATTATGTTGACGACATTAATACGGCGACATTGTTTGTTGTTCATTTGTTTTTTTTTGTTTTGTTTCTTCTTTCAGAAAAAAAAACATTATATATGTATAATAAAATAAAGAGATATAATATAAAGAAAAATACTAAAAGAGACATTGATACCAAAGAAAGAAATCAAACGAGAGAAAAAGAGAAGAATTTTTATATAATGAGAATTCGAATATGAGTAAAAACATTGCTAACAGAATGTGATGAGAGTTTAATTGGACTTGGAATGCGAGCTGAACGACTGATGATTAGCGAATAATATTTATGTTTTTCTTTGCATATTATGATACAGAAATCAGGCGTTCATTTTTAAAAGATATTATAAATTGAATTGATTAAAATTTTTATTTCGGGCCACTCAACCTGTTTTTGGACATATTTTTTTGTTTTTTAAACATAATGTTAACAAAACACAAAACTACATATTATAATTATTTATAATAAAAGAAATATGAATATAACCGAAAAAAATATAATTACAAAAAGAGTAAAAATAATGAATTAATAGAAAAGTTATATATTTTTTTTTTATTTTTTGTGAAAGATAGTAGTTAATCCTCGAAGGACATCAGATCCATCTGCGTGTGCTTCTTGATAGTATGAGGAGCCCACTAAATCGTAAATTTTACTTGTGTCATTACTTGTTTTAACTTGTATCATCGCATTTTCTATTTTCCGCTCCTCATGGTGTTGAATGTTGCCTTTTATTAGTATTGCTGTTCCTCCTCTTGCTTTGTCATCTGGATGCGAAGTATGATAACAAAATTAATTGGGAATTTTAATACTAGATTTCTTTGTGAAGTGTGTTTCAGAAATTAGACATTTATCTATGTTTTGATGCTTCAAAAAATCTTCGAGTTACAAGTTGTCCATTTGCGTTCCATGCCATGTATTAAACTTGTGGGTTATTTTTAATTGGACTGCGGTGGTTTTCTGTTATTGTTAGTCTCTGTAGGATAAGGCTTAATAAATCCTTGACTGAGCAATCATCTTCTCCACGGGAGTTTTTCACTATTTGGGCATACAATTTAGTATTTAAAGCTCGTACAGTATTTATAACTGTAGGTTTTCTATTCGTGTCAACGAATTTTTTATTTTTATAAGTATTATTCTTTTGAATTTGAAGTAGTCTTGCTTGTTTATTTATTCTGACTTGCTGCTCTTTTGCAATTGGGCATTCTCTGTAGTTTGCCGGATGATCACCACAACAATTAACAATTTTGGCTTTTTCCCCTAACTTCAAAATGAAGCTTTTTGTGAAATACTTACCTCCACAATTAACGCAAGCACAGTTTCTATTGCAGCAACTTTGTGTATGTCCAAAAGCTTGGCATCTCTTGCACTGCTGGATTAACCTTTTGCTTTTCTTAATGGTTAAATTTTAACAACTATTTTCATTATTGTTTTAATAGCAAACATTTTTTCTATATTTTCTCTATTATCGAATGCTATCATAAACAATGGTAACCCTCTTTTTTGAGTGATAAAGCTACCATCGTTCTTTTCTATTTTATCTTTAATAGCTATGCCTCTAATATCTGGAAACCGTTATATCTCAGATCTTGAGCTATTTCATTTTTGTCGAACGAATGATGTAGTTCCCTGGCCATAAATCTTATTGGCGTGGTAGCTTTGTCCTCATAGCAGTTCCACTGAGTTTTTTTCGTTGTCAAATCGTTTGTTAGACATCTGTATGTGTCACTATCAGTAACATTTTCTATTTGCAGTATTGTTTCCAAGTGCTGCTTATTTTATTTTTGGTGATTCTTTTTTCTATTTAGCATCTTCGGGACTTTCTTCTGCTTTCCTTTTTTTGGATGGCCTTTTCGGTTTTTTAAGAATCCAATCCGTTTTCTCGTTGCTCGTTAATTACCTATATCTAATAAGCTGACTTTTTTTCTAGATCTTTACAATCTCTTCCATTTCTTTCCTTGCTTTTATTTTCCTTGCTTCCATTGCTTTCCGCCTTGAATAATATGGTTCAGCGACTGCTCGGTGTCTTCACCAAGGATATTCAAACCACCATGTAATTACCATGTATATTCCTTTTATTTCTTTATAGGGGATTGATTTTCGGTGCGTCAGCCGCAAGTATCATATCCTCAGTCTCGTAATTATACAACCGTTATTTCGGCATACAGAATTAATGGTTTTCCTATCTGCGGTAGATGTTTTTATTTGTTTTAGTTTATTAGTCGTGCGCTCATTATGAATCGTTTCAAAAATATAAATTTAAAATAAAATTGACTTAATTACTGTTTTAAATTTGCCCCTCTTATTAGTTTTATAATTTTATTTATTTATAATTTTAATATTTTACATAACTGGTAGTGTCCGTCATAGCCTTGAACACCGAATACACCTTTGTTAATTTATCGTTTTTGCAAAACATTGATCGAACTGTTATTTTATTACTAATGCGTAAATTAGTATAAAAATAAGTCTAAAATACTGCCCCTTGGTACACTTGACATAATTTCGAATAATGTCTTTCAAATAATGTTAACAGTAGTAGACTAATTGATGTATAAGATGTAATTTTTTCAGCTAGTTTCTAATAAGAAAGAAAATATCCACATCTTAGAACGTATTCATGATATTCATTAGTATTGTGTAGCTTTTTTACGGAAAATCTCATAACATTTTACCACAAATTAGTTCATATCCTGAGGCCAGTTTCATGTTGATTTATTAAACATTGATGTTATTCCTCTTGTATTAAAAATTCTAATTGGTAGGTCCATATTTGAAGCGGGGTATTAAGAAAATTATATTATTTCAGTTACCATGTTTGTGCTTCCTGGTTGAAATGGCTGAAATACTTCCTTGAGGTGCAAATGTTATTTCGTGATTATTACATGCTCAAAGCTGATTTGTAGTTCGTATTTGTGAATTGAACTGCTACGGTTGTTTTATATTTTTCGTAGCTTTCCAAGGTGAATAGTCCGTAGTCTCAGTTGGTGTTAAGATTCGGAGATCTTCTTGAATGGTTTCATTTTTAGCACTATTAACGATTATTTTTAATTGCTTCGCAGCCCTGTTAAACTCACCAACTATTTGATTTGGCATATGTGTCGTAGCCGTCTTTTTCGATTGCTTTATTCTTAATAAAAGAGAGGCATATTTCTAGTTAGTAAATAATTTAACAAAAATAATTTCATATCTATATCTAAAACTGTATTAAAACCAAGTGAATTTCATACTCTAAATAGATAACAAGAATTACAGGTACCTCTTAGTTAACCGGGAATACTTTTAAATATTTGTTTCTCATATATATTTTAGATAAAAGAAATAGAGTTTTCTTTTGTATTAGTGAAAAACAAAAGTTTGAAATTTTACTTTTTTTCTGTTTATTTTTGTTATTTTATTCTTTTATTAATATTCCCGCATCACACAAGCTCAGCTCATTTATGATGCATAAAAGGTTACAGGTAGGATTTTGTCTTTTTTATTACTTTAGTTTTTGAGTACAACATATTATATTATTATTGTTGTAAATGCATACAGGTAGAAGGCAGGTTCTTATTATCAACACACCATATTTAAAACATATTTTTCTTAATATCGTATGCACACTCATTTATGTATGTTACGTTTACGTACATTGTACATTTATAAATGTATAAATATAATATATATGAAAATGTGTATAACCTGAATATATATAATACATTAAGGATTTTTTATAGCTCATAATCTAAGAAATATTTTTTGTTTTGTTTTTTTTTTCTGTTTTTGTTTTTTCTGTTGTTTTGTTATCAAAGAAATATCTCATGGTTTTGTTGGTAACCAATGGAATGTCTGTTGAGTTGAGCTTAGAGGAGATGAAAATAAAGAGAATTTTCTTTTTTGTTTTTTTTTAATTTTTTTTTTATTATAAATTCTCTTTTCAGTTTATATGAACAGTATACACAAACACACAGTTAACAGAAATAATAAAATTTCAAAGCATATTTTCAGTTTTAAAATGATCGCGAACGTATACGAATCAAATTCGCGTTTAATGTGTTTTTGAAGTTTTTTTGTTTCGTTTCTATTATTCTAGTTCTTAATTAAATTATTTTCCTTAAATTGAATTCATTTTGAAATATTAATAATTTTAAATAAACAATTTTAAAATTATTATAATTAAATTAATGTAATTAGTTGAAATTAAAAATAAAAAAATTGTTTATAAAATCAAGTGGTAATTAAAAAAATAAAATATAAATAATAATAAAGTGAAAATTTATAATAAAAAATAAAATATTATTTATATAATAAGAAAAATTGAAGTGCTATTTACAAAAAGATCTTAAAATTTAAATTTAATTATAATAAAATTGTTTATTTGAATTGAAAATGTTTTACTGAAATATTCCTTGTGTGTATAAATTAAAAATAAAAACAATAAAAAATATATATAATAGTGTATAGGTATACAAAAGAAAATGTCTAAGTGATTATAAATGACAAAAAGTTTGTTCTAATATTGAAAATATCTAGTTATACATGAAATACTAGACATTTAAGTTAATTTAATAACTATTAAAATATTTGGTTTTATATTAAATTAATCATAAATATTTAATTGGATAGTATTAAAATTATTAACTACACATATTATTCTATATATATGTACTATTTAACAGAAAGTACAACAACAACAATTACATACTCCTATTTATATGCAAAATAGAAAATTTAGCAATTTGGATTTTATTTTCAACAATATATTTTTTTGTACAAGAAAACAGAATAAAAAAATCAACGAACAAAAAATTCTTAGAAAAAAGGTTTGACTTATTTGCATAATAATAATTATTATTGTTAGTCATAAATATTTCATTTCAATTTTATTTATTTATTTATTATTTTTATTTTGTTTTTTTTTTCTTCTGAATATTTGTTTACTTATGCTCAAACATAACAGTTTATATTATATATATGGATCGATATATAAATTGTTTTGTTAGACATAGTTTTTATTATTGTTGTTATTTTTATTTATTTTTTTATTATGATTATTATAGAAATCAAGTTTCTCGCTTAAGTCATTCATTTTTTCATTCGCAATTCAATCGAATTTCTTTTCAATCAGTATGGGGTCCTTGCTGTTGGCTGGCTTTTTTTTTATAATCATGTTACTTTGTTTTTTAAATTCAACATGCAAAAAAATTATACTTTTTTTGAGATAAATGTTTTTTTTATTATTTTTTGTTTAAAAATTAAATAATGTTTCCTGGTTAAATATTAGTGTATATGCAACATATTGGGTAGTTGATATTGAATGTGTTTCTTGTGTGTTTTATTATAAATTTTGTTAGGTTTTATTTTTTGGTTCGTATCTTGTAAGGTTTTCTTCTGTTTTGTTTTTCTTTTCTTATTTATTTATATATATATATATATATATATATATATATATATATATATATATATATATAATTTATAGAAATTTATGAGTAATTCGATATGTATTTTAAAACAGATGATTGCACATTTTTACCTCAATTCAGCTTGAAATAATGTGTGTGGAAATTATTTGCAATATCTTAATAATTATATATCTACATGTATATATTATAATACTTATATATAACGTGCATATACTTAATGTAATTTGAGAAGTTTAGTTGACACGTTCATTTTCATTAAAGATTTAAAATGATATCTCTTCCTCCGATATAAATGTATGATCAGACCTTAAATATTCAAGGAAAAAAGGCTGCTGTATAAATTTTTAAAGGAATAACATATATAGATGTATACCGCAGAAAAAGAGTGGAAAATATTATTGTCACAACATCACAGTTAAAAATATAAAAATGGAGATGAACAAATAATCAGAGAAGACATTTAAATTTAATTAAAATAATTTTTTTTTTATTTTTTTTTTATTCATAATCAATTACAGCTTAAGATTTCTTAATAAATGATAATAACTATATGCATAAAAATAGTTAAATTGCTTTCTACTTAGAAATAACATCAAAATAAATTAAATACATTTTGTGGTAAAACTGTAAAAAAAAAATTAAATACCAAATAAGCATATACGAGTATAAAAACCAAACAAAATATACATATATATATATAAAGAAAGTAAAGTTAGTAATTAATAATTAATCTTAATTGAATTTTTAATTCTGATTGGTGGTTGTATGTTTTTCTTTCACATATTGCACAGCTGTTCTTTTAATATTCGTGATTTTGATCAAGCGACAAATATTAAAAATTTCTATTAACAATATTCCAGCAAGATTCATTATATACTTTTGTGTTTTATCTTATAGTAGTTCTAGATGCTCAACATCCACCACTAGTTTTATTTCCTACTTTTTAGGGAGCTAGTTTGGTTTCGATAAAAGTATATTTTAAAAATTTTTATTTTTACATTATTATTTTATTTTATACTTTTTAGTTTTAAGTGAAACCTTTAGGTATTATAATTTCAGAAAGAATATATAAGTGTAAACTCTTCTGTCTATAACACAATTGGTTTTTGAAATATGTCTGAGACTATGAGTTGTTTGGGAGCAACCCGAACCAGTCCACATTTTCGAAATTGGTAACAGTCGTATTTCTTTATTTGTGAAAGAGTGTCTAAGTGTAAATTCCCATGCCGTAACACAATTGGTTTTTGAAATATGCCTGAGACGTACTAGGAGTTGTACGGCAGCAACCCGAACCTGTCATTTGATAGCTTTGTAAAGTACCGTATCCGGTTGGTTTTTTTTATCATGAGTAACTGTGCAAAATTTCAGAACTCTATCTTTAATTTTTTTAAACAAAATTATTTTTTTTCTGTTTGCGTTTGATCTTAATATTAACAAAAAAACTCCAACCTACCACCTATACATATATACATATATGCATATATACATATATACATATATACATATATCCATATATACATATATACATATATACATATATACGTATATGCATATATACATATATACATATATACATATATACATATATACATATATACATATATACATATATACATATATACATATATACATATATACATATATACATATATACATATATTCATATATACATATATACATATATACATATATACATATATATTAAACATTTAATAAACTATTTGTTAAAATTTTATCTTTAGTGCAAATAACACTGATCTCTTTTTTATTAGTTCTAAAGTAAAACGTATGTACAAAATAATGCGTTATAAAAATGTGGCTTACATACCAATACGTTAATCCTTATTTTGTTTTTTTATAATGAATAGAAAATTGAAGTTTAAATATCGAAAGCTTTTTAATATTATTAATCTTTGGCTTATTATCTTTAGTTTTTTTTTTAACAAAATCACTAGTATCGTGTAGGCCTACGTGACAAATTTGAAGTGAGAAGATTTTGTAGATTCATTAACGTCAATCTATATTGAAATTTGCATTTCTTCACTTCCAAAAACTGGATCAGCGTTTTGAGTATCACATGTGTAGGATTTCATCAATTCTTGGTGTCAATTTACCTCTCTTTATGAGTCGTTTTTTTATTAATAATATATTCAAAAGTTTTTGGCCATTCTTTTTCGTTTTTTCATTTAAATATTAATTGCATAAAGTAGAGGAATTGTGAAACGATTCCAAACTTAATTTCAGTATAAATAAAAACCCTCTATTATTTAAATTCATCTGTATTTTATCGCCCCTGAAGCACAAACTAATAATTCTGTTAGTTTTATATTAGCTAAAATTTTCAACTAATTTTTTTTATCAATTTATTAAGACAGGTGCGAGCATCTATCAATTGATTTTAATCGCAGTTATTTTATGTAAATTTTTGTTGGCTCATAATATAATATAAGTTGTCCGAGTTCCGAATTGAATTGAGAATCAAGTTAATCGTGTTAAAATTACATAACTAGCTACGTAAGTTCAGCTTTAAGGTTTGAAAAAAAACGATCGAGGTCTTATTAATATGGGTAATATTTTTTGTCATGTGTTTGTATGACATTGCCAGAATCTAAATGTCGTCTTATTTATATAAATTTTTAATCATAATTATATTTAATAAGTAACACGCATAAATACAATGTTGAGCAAATAATATTTGACAATGAGCCACAACTTTACGCGAACAAAAATTTTAGTAATTCAACTTCGATTTTGACGTGAAATAGAAAAAAAAACCAAAATAAATCAAATTGTAAATATAAAAAAACAATACACATGGATATCTGATCTACTCTTTCACTTCACAACGACCAGTTATTTCTGGTTCCACAATATTTTATTTGGAGCTAAAAATTTTTTACTTCTCTCTGGGTACCAAAATATATTTATTTTATGTTATGTTAATTTTATTACAGACAAAAGCAATTTGTACATGGATTGCAATTTGTTTGAAATATTGGAACAAATTGTGTTATCTAAAACTAATGCTTATCATATATGCTTGTATATTAGTTTGAATAAAATTGAAATTGAAAAATTGATACTATATCTTTTATCTGAAGAATTTTCATAATCTTGTATGTTTCCAAACATTAACGTAGAAACTGTGCATATAACACCTTTAAATTAAAAAAAATTATTATTGAAATTTTTGTTTGATTTCCATACCATGTTATGTGTATCTTCTGAATTTTTAATATTAAACAAAAATGTTGAATTAAATTTAATTTATCCAATTTTAAAGAGATATTTCAAAATAAAAATATCTGCTTTTTTGTGTTTTGTAATTTAAAATTTCTTAACACCTTCATATAATTTCATGCTTTTGTAATTTTATTCAAATTAAATTTTCCATCTGAATTCATAAATTTAAAATTATTTACCAATTCATAATTTTTTTTTTTGTTTTTTGCTATACTCTCAAATTTTCATATACGAATTCAATTCAAACTTATTTATTTAAATTGCAGAAAAAGAATAATCGTAATAATAAAGTTATAATTAAATTATTTCAATTGATTCATACCTACATATATATATAAACAACATCAAAACTATAATTTAATTTTTAAACTCAGTAACTTCTGGTATTTACTTTTGTTTATGTTTTGTTATTTTCCTTCTTTTTTTTTAAATAAATGCATCAAAATGTTGGTGTGCGCTAAAGAATATAAAATTATTAAAAAAAAAAAAACAAAAACAATAACTAAAAGAGAATAATAATATTTTTCATGTTTGTTCTTTCCAACAATTCATCATTTTCAACATGTTCAACAACTTACATGTTCTTTTCATTAAATTAATTAATGTTTATATTCGTTTTGTTAACAAGATTATTGTTTTTTTTTTTTTTTTTTGTTTTTGTTTATTATGATCATTATCACTTTTTAACTCTATTTAATGTTTTCTTTCTCTTTCTATCTATTTATATCTATCATTTCTGTTTACTTATATTAATGAAATTTCTTGAGAAATTTACAAGAACAAAATAAAAAATAATATAAATAAAAAGAGTTGGAAAAACAAATTCCAAGTGTTAAAGTCACTTACATATGAATACAAGTAGCATTGATGTGGTTAGTACCCCGGTGAATTATGCTCCCCTTATATTTTTAATTGTAACTCAACAATATAATTTTCCATTCTATTTTTTTTTTTTTTAAATATTTAACCTATGCAATTCGAGTTACAGATTAATGTTGTTAACTTAATCATTATTATTATATATATAGTAACAGTGTAATAATGGTTAAAATATTTGTTACAATATTGTACATGGTATATATATACATTTTTTGAAATACATATAAAATAAAATATTCATCTTCAGGTTGGTTGGTGGGATATATATATTTCAAGCTTAGTTAAGCATGTCATTGCTGAACATTATTGTTAAATAGTGTTGATTGTGTTGTCTTATATTCTATCTGTCGGTGGTAACTACCTAAATGCATATGAAAATTAATAATACTGAAATGTAATCATGATAGTGGTAGACGATGGAATGGAAATAAGTGGAGTGTATAACCCCTGTTATAATTACAAATCTAATACAAAACAATCATTTACCTAATGGTTATCTAGAGTTGAATTTTGTTTACTGTAAAAGAATAGAAATGATAAATTTAATACAGTAGCTCTCAAAATTTGGTAATTAAATTATTAGAAATGAATATGACATTATATTGTTGTTATTCAAGATTTGTTCAAATGCTCCCCACACCAATATTTTTGTTATAAGTTGAGTCTATTTATCTCATTTTCAGTGTATTTTTAGATTTTTTTATTAATCTTTATTTCTGCATTAAGTATACTAACGAGTAGTTAAAAATGAAATTTAGTTCAAATTCAATCATTGAGAATTTTTTTTTTTACACTCTAGAGTAATTTAGGTAGAATCACCTTTTCGTGCTTAATTAAGTACGGTACTGCAATTAAGTTCAAGTTGTTGGGGGGGATTAAGCAGATGCGGACGGGACATTTAAGGGGTCAATGTATTGGCATATACTTTTCTTTTACTTGGATTGAATCGTGGAAGCCAATTGGACAGGAAATTGTTCTTTAATAATAAAAGTTATTTTTTTTAGTTACCGAACATTTTTTTTCAAAGCCCATCTTTTACAAACTTGATTCTGATGAATATCGAGAGACTTCCGCGATTGACCACTAACTTCAGACCACAGATTTATTTAAATACTTAAACAATTATCTATTGATTTATCTCAATTTTTTTTTTTTATATAATTCCAAGTCTATGGGATGAACACCCTAACTGATGCTTTTACACCGAGATTGGAATACACAATTACATACAATATTTAGAATTTTTAGGGTATATCTATTAATTTTAAATAAACTAGCATAGCATAGTTTATAGCATAATAACAGTGTTCTCAAAACTCTCAACTATTTACAATTTATTTTATCCCAATGACAAAGGGTATTGGACCAGGTCGGAAAATCCAGAAAGCATTTTTTATATAGGGAATCGGACTTGGAGCTTTCGTTTGAAAGGCAGGTGCCCTACTTACTGCACCAGTCAGCGTAGATGGTGGGGGTTTAATAATTGCTTTATGAGATCGTTTACACGGTCAAACTAAATAATTTTATTCCAATAATATTAACTAAACAGAAAACAGGATAATCATTAGAACAGATTAATTTACAGCTTTCACTTGAAAGATTATTTCTTTGTAAGCTTATTACGCTACATTAGTTTCACATCTATATCAGAGTAGTTTGTACTTGCAATTTTAATACATAGTTAAATATTGAAATTTTATATTAGCATGTACAATATTTACATGTCCGTCGGATACGGCTTTCAGCATTCAAGTTCGCGGTACTATCATAACAGTAAACAGCATAGTAAAAATAGTGTCATGATAGGAAAATGACGTTACCTTTCTACATTTCCATCAACAATCTGTAAGTTACTCGGGACTGCTGTGTTGAGTC
The DNA here is from genome assembly GCA_963942445.1 of Argyra leucocephala. NCBI lineage: Eukaryota > Metazoa > Arthropoda > Insecta > Diptera > Dolichopodidae > Argyra > Argyra leucocephala. The sequence continues at coordinate 68,662,090 of OZ012680.1, forward strand.
GCATTAGTTTTGTTTTGCTTACATACCTCTAAAATAACCTCTAAAATTTTTTTCAATTAACCTATTAAGTTGTGTTATAACTCTTTTGTTATCTAACTCAATGTATGCAATATATTTTTTTTTTTGCAAAGAATCTATGACATGAACCTACAATAAAAGAGTATTTTTTCCTATAATAAAAATTATACATTTACTTATTTATTTACAAAATTATTATTTGCATAACTAGTTAAATTATCTGAAAATAAGTGTACTCGCAATATCGCACTCCCAAGGAACTCAGTACATGAGCCATTCTGAGCAATTGAGTAGGTTTTTTTTATATGTTGACAGTAACTTAGGTAGATAGCATTTTCGTGCTGAATTAAGTAAGGTGTTTATTCTACATGATCTATACAATGTTTTTCAAGCATTTATTTATCAAATTACTGGCTTATAAACTATTCTGCACCTAAAGTTCAGAATGTTACTCTAGCTAATGATGGGCAGCTACAAAGGAAGTATTCAAGAGTTTCTGTCTCTTCCTCTTCTTCTAAAATTTGTTTGATTTTGTTGGACTATATGGATACGAGGACTATATTTTCTAGAGGATATACAGGTGTTTGATCCTCTCCTTTGCTTTGGCCAAATTTTTTCAATATTGCAACGATTTTCTTACTATACTGAAGAATTGCTCACAGTATCTTCAGTTTCTGATATTTTAAAGCTTGTATTTTAGCTTTCCGCTAATACTAGTTTACTATAATAAAATCGAACAATACAGAAGTTAAATATGATTTTGTACATCAAGCGAATTTTACTTATTCGCACACATTTTCAGGAGAACGAATTACAGAGTAATCTGAGTAAACGTCGCCGGAATCAAGAATATGATAAAGTTTTAATAGATAACAAAATAATAAGACTATAATAAAATGGAGGAGGTTAAAGTATATTTTATTACAATATAAGGAAGATGCTGTATAATGCATAACTTTACACGCTGGGTGGCACAGTAGGTAGAGCGCCTGCCTTTCAACCGAAAGGTCCCAGATTCGATTCCCGACGAAGGCAAAAATTGCTTACTTGATTTTTCGACATGGTCCAGTACACTTGATCATTGGGATGAAATAAATGATAAATAGTTAAGAGTTTTGGTTATCACAAAAATCAAATCGAACTGAGCTATTATGAAGGCGAAGTATCCTACAGTAGATATAGTTTTTCACATTTACATTATTAGATATACTTAAGTAAGTCATTACACTCTTGACAGTAAGTTAAGTAGAATCACATGAAAATTCTACAGAAAAGCTATGTGATTGTGTATTCTAAATTTTTATGGAAAAAGCAGTTAGGGTGTTCATCCCATAGACTTGGAATTATAAAAAAAAAATCAATACAATAATATTCACAATGACACCAACAAAAGAAAATAAATTACTTTTAAATATTCGAAAGAGAAATTCTACACAAAATTTACTGTTACATTAGAGATGAAACGGTCTGTAAAATAATATTCAAAGAAATTACCAACAATATTGTTATATATATTATTCAGGAAAATTATGGGGTTAGATTTGTTAAAGCCTCAAAATAGAAATGAATAAAATGGAGGTGAAAAATAGAAAGCAATATAGTTTGTATCTTCCACAATATACTACAGATCCACCAACTATAAGTAACAACCACAAAACTATAATTGAGATTTGGATTGATAGTATTTTTTAACTGAAATGATTTAAGTACTATCCTATTAAGATATATGATACACTGTATCATGTATTTGTCATTTGAATTTTAGTATGAAATATGTAACGTAATCCTCTAATTTTATTTAATCAGGTAGGTGATTACTGATGATTAGTATTATAGTAGCTTCTAATTTAATTTCGTATTCTATTTTAATTAAAGTTGAATTTCGTTTCACGAATAATTTTATTTTAATTGCAAATTTCGATATTTTGACTAGCCGTACTTAAATGTTGATCAAGCTATTCGTTATACGTTACTTCCGAAATATCGTATACCAAAAAAATTATAATAGACTGTTTCAACTTCAGATTCTATAATTTAGAAATAAATGTGATATATTCCAAATGAGTTCTCAACCGTTTCAATTTCAGGTTCATATGTTTATAGAATTACTGATTTTCTCTTGCATAGTTATATCTCTACCTATCATTACCAAATGTTCTTCATTTTCTACACGATAAGTGGCGCGGTAGGTAGAGCGCCTGCCTTTCCACTGAAAGGTTCCAGGTTCGATTCCCGATGAAGCAAAAAAAATGCTTTATTGGGTTTTCGACCTGGTCTAGTACCCTTTGTTATTGGGATATAATAAATGACAACAAATAATTGAGAGTATTTGAGGAGTAAAACAAGTAGTAACATTGAACTGAACGAATTTGAACATTATTACAATTATTTTTCTAAAAGGACTAAACTGCTTGAAGTGATTAACATTTTTTCTAATGCAATTTTATCTCTAAGGTACTTTTTTTACATTGTTCATTCTGGCACGGAGCGCCTCATATATAATCTGGTAACAAGTTAAATAAAATGAAACTGTTCTATTTAAGAAGGCTTAGTTCCTGACAATGGCAGTAGTTTTCCACATTTAATAAGTAGATAAGCCAGTAATTTGTTAAATAAATACTCGAAATATTGTAGATATTGTAGTGTAAAATTGCAGTACCGTACTCAATTAAGCACGAAAAGGTGATTCCTAAGTTACGGCCAAGAGTAAAAAAAAAACATTTATTTTGCCTTTAAGACATAAAGTATCCTTATATACTTTCTTTTTTATTATAAACTTTCTTAGGTGTCCGACAATGTTGAGCCTAAGTAATCAGCGTCCTTCATTTCCACCGGTCAAGGGTGTTTTCTCTTTAGTTGAAGATACGATATAGTTGTCCCGACCTCTTGTACCTTCGCGTCTGGATTCAAAGATTGACCTTGACCTTAATTTTTGTGCGCTACAGCTCTGGGTGAGCTTTGGCCTTCATCACTATGCTCCTCCAAAAAGGTCGATCTTGTGCCGCTTGTCTCCAATTTGCGATTTGTAGGGTTTGAGCATCGTTTTTCACGTTGTCTGCCCATCTGCTGCCATGGTCGTTTTCAGAACTACATATTCGGTGAAAAATTTTCTTCTTAATGACATCAACCTCCATATGCTCACTTGCCTTGACCGTGTTCATGATTCTGACCCATAGGCGAGAACCGGGATTACGAGCATTTTGTAAATGTGAGCTTCGGTGTTTTGGAATAGAAATATTTTGACAAACAGAAGCAGCAACGAATTTCAAGGGTTATTCTTTGCCGTATATCTGATAATTATTTTCGGAATTAACGCTAGTTCCAAGATACCTAAACTACCTCAACATTTGGTAGTGATATTTGATGAACAATATGATGGCCTCCCAAATTTTATTTCTCGTATTTTATTTTTTCTTCTTTTACTTTCACACTCATTTGTTCCACTTTCTTTTCAGTCTTGGTAAAGGCCTAGACGACCGCCCGTTATGTGATCTGATGATGAAGTCATTGCGGTTGGTATTCTTTAGTAGTGTAACAGGACTAAAAAGAATATGGTGCTGGATTAAAAATGTAATATCCTGAAATTGGTATTAAAAATTACATGATACATATTCAGAACAGATAAAAATTATCCCAGAAGCTTATCTGACCATAAAGCATTTAACAGAAAAAAGTTTTTTCGTTGTCCATCAGAGAAAAAGGAATGAAATGGATTTTTTAATTTTATTAAGTGATTTATATTTGTTTTTATATATATATATTATATATGTTTTTTTTTTTGCAATTATAAACTCCCACCATGTGTAACAATGTGTTGAATAGAGCTGTTAAGTAAATACATATAAAATGAAAATCACCTGTGTAAACTAAATTTTAACGCATCTCAACATTAATTATGTATGATGTAAAATATTTAAATTATTTTGCACACCTTGCGTGGGAATTTATCTAGTAAAATCTGCTAATAAATCTTAATTATAATAATAAGATTTAATAATTAGATTTGCGTCACGTTATGTGAATTATCAGAAATTAAAAAAATTTACAAAATAAAAAAATATTTTTTTTAATTCTTTTTGTTTATATAAAATATTTAAATAATGATAGATAGTTAATTAATGACTAATATCATAGAAAAAGTAGTATAAGTAGTAGTATATACTACTTTTTCTATGCTAATATTACTGAAAATAAGAATAAAAAGAAAATAAAAAAAATATTCAATATAAATAAGCGTTCACATTTACTCTTCCATACGCAACCAAAAATGTATACATATATAAAATAAAATATGAAAATTTTGAGTGTGATGAATGATGCTTAATTCATAGAGTGTCAAAAAAGCTTTAGATACAGGCAACGAAATTTAAAATATATATGTAGTAGAAGTCTATATATAATATATTTATAGTAGAAATAAACTTGTTTATAAGGCAATTAAAAAAAAAAACAAAAAAAAAATCATTTTATTCATTTTATATTATAGTGAATTTTATCACTTTTATTCATATGTTAATTTAGGCGCTAAAAATATAATTATTGAATTTAATAAAAAAGTCATTGAACTTACATTTATGTATAATAATGGTTGAGATTTTTTTTTTTTTGAATAAATTTGATGATATCAGCTATAATTTGATCTTAACAAGTTAAAATTGAAATTCTATAAAATTATTTTTACGAGATTTTTAATTTGGAAAATCAACATTCCAATCCCAAATGATTATCACCAAGAATTTTGTCAATTAAATTTATATTCTATATTTAACGACTATTTCAGCATACAAATTATATACATAGAAATTGTTAATTGGAATTAAAGATAATCCTTTAATATTTTTTCTCCGATTTAATTAACTTAAATTTGTTTATGTTCAAAAATTTACACATTATTCATTTATGTTTTGATAATAATATAATTTAGTACTTGGATTATTTATTATTTTCTTTGTTTTTAATTACACTTTACACGACTATACCTAAGCTATTATTTATTTAAATGTTAACAAAGTGTAGTGTGGCCATATTAAAATATTTATTCATTTATTTATTTATATTACATACTACAATTTTAATTAAAAAAAAATAATTATGAAATATTGTCAAATTGTGTCAATATGTGTCATATTCGAATTACCATTAATTAATATTGTTAATACTGATAGTACTATTAATGCTCATAATACTATTAATACTATTAAATAAAACTTTGACAAATAAAATAAGATCTCTTAAACTGCTAAGATATAGTTAAATGTAATAATGTATAATGTAATGACCGACAAGCAACCTGATTAAAACCCCGTGAGAACCGAAATTTTTTTCAAATTATGAAAATCACTAAGAATAATTTTCAATACAACTACATCGGTTCTAATATAATGTAATATTTAGCAAGAATATAATAATTAAAAACTAATTAAAATAATATAATATATCATATTATACAAATTATATTGCAAATAAGTATAAGGGCCCACATTCTGAAAGGTAAAAGGGCCTGTAGTTGGCCTAGAATTTTACAGATCCAAATAATAAATAAATGAATTAACAAAATTATTCTAAGCCTAAAGAAAGAAAGAAGGAAAAGGGAAAACTATAACTATGACAAAGGGTTATAAAGTATATTGTGATAATGAGATCTTAAGACTTATGGAAAAATGTGGCTTTTTTTATACCATATTTTGTTTATTATAAAGTTTTATTTAATAGTATTAAAATATTATAATATTTAGTTCCAAGAAAATTTGTAGCAATAAATTTTTTTTTAATTTGATTTCCACTTAGTGAAAGATCTATACAACTTTTAAATTTATAAGTTAACATTCTATTGATTTTCCTGATTTGCCTGATACCAGTATTATTATGGGCCATTCACCATACTTTTAATTATGAATATAATTATTATTATTATTATTATTAAATTATTTATTAAAATAATTTAACCTGCGCAAACCCCTTTTCATTTTATCACTCTTCTCCTTAATGAACTCTTAATATGTAAATAAGTTGTATATCTAAATGCGCAGACGTTGTAAAATTTCTATTCAAATGGTTTTATTACTCCCCAAATATACAGATAAAAATATGTATATTTATATATCTCTTTAATTACAAAAATGTTTTATTTTTAGTAATATTATCCACTAAATGCCACTTACTATAGGGAATATATCGGAAACGAAACAGTATATGAGGGAGATGTATTTATGTGTCCTAAATAAAACTTACTAATCTCAAAACTTTTTATTAAATATGAGTGGTTTATGCTTTATCGTGAGAAGTCTATGTCAGTACGTAAATTACTGTTCTTTTAAAAAATTTAAACTTGAATTATAATTACTCAACAGGGGCCCCTAGTATAATTAGAATATAACAGTTTTATTCTAGATTCCAAAGAGATTAAATTAAATATCTTTAAACAATTTTTACATTGAGGTGGAATAAAAGGGTCAGTTCAGGGTAGATTACGTAAAACATACTTCAAGTAATTTCTTCTGAATTGACTAAATTCTATCAATATGAAGATTACCGCGTGGCGAACACTTAACTAACATATTATACTCTTTAATAATACTGTCGCTGAGAGTATAGAAGCGGGCGAGTAAAAGTAAAGGCATTCATTGTCATTGTCTATATTTAGTATTAAATTGTTAACTTTGTTTTAAATTGTTATCAATTCATGAAGGCATTTAAGTTGCCTTGGAACAAGACAGTGTCATTTAATGTGACACTTTCTTTAATTATTTTCATGTCATCCACATAAATAATTACGCTGCTGTCCTTAATTAACGAAACTATATGTATATCATTGATGGATATAGTGGAAATTAATGGGCACAGATGGTTGCATGGATGGACATCAGAACTAGCATGGAACGTACTATAGAAAGAAATTGCATGATATAAAGAGGACATTGTAAGATCTTTTTAGATAAGTGAATATATATTTTTGACATTGTTTGGTAAATTCTAAACTTTTTCTGTAAAACTTTGGTAATGACAGAAAATTACAACAAAATAATCGTTACAAATATTAAATTGTGTTCCATAATGTAAAAATATTACAGAAAATTTTTTACGTATAGAAAGAAAGTTTCAAAAATTAAATTTAAAAACAGTTTAAAGGCGTTTTATATTTCAATATTCGTTGCAAGAAATAAAAACAGTTAAGTTAATAAAAATTTTTTTTTTAAATAAATATTTTATATTATAAAAATTTATTTTTTTACAAAATTGAATTTATCTCCATTATAAATACATAATAAAAATATTTACTTTAATAAAAAATAATAAAAACATAAACAGAAAAAAATTTAAACTATCCAACAAAACTTCTATAAATGGTCACAATTTAATACAAAATTGTACTTTAATATTAAATTCTTTCATTTATTTATACAAATTGATTTACTTGAATTGGGAATTATTATTTTGGTATTTCTTTTTTTTTGTTTTTGCTTAGTATCCGTAACATAATTTATTATTTAAAATCTTCCTTATTTGATTTCATATCTTTATTTAGAATATAATCTGTGTTTTGACTTATTCTTGTTTGATACAAACATTCGAATTTTTTGCCTATAAACAACTTAAAAATTTTATATATATATAAATAGTTATGTATTATTTATTTTTTAGTTGAATATATGTAATCTAAGGATGTATGAAAAGATATTTTGAGAGAATTATTGTGATTTTAATTGTGTTTGTATCCAAATAGATTTGCGAATTATATTCGTATAAATAAAAACTTTATTTTTATTATTTTAATTTAGTAAATTTGTCTAATGCAAACCGATTTCGGATGTTTAATATCATTAATTTATTTTTTTCATATTGAATATTTTTGAATGTCTGTGGTCTAAATATGCTATTTTACTTCTTTGACTTGTTGCCAATGCCCCCTCCCCTGTATTTATTTAATTGAAAATTATGCGCCCTCCCCTGTATTTATTTAGCAATGAAAATTATGCGTCAGGAGGAGTTGCTGTATTTATTAGAAACGATATTAAGAGTTTTTTCTCAATAGTTAACTTTATTAGTGCTGATGCTGTAAATGTAGTGTGTGAGATTGATAATGTTTCGTATTGTTTTATATGTGTGTATAGGTTCCATGAATATAAAATTGAAGATTTTTTATTAGAATTTTCTAACTATGTCATGAATGTTAAGAATAAAAATTGTATTATTTTGGGTGATATAAATATAGATGTACTTGGTAATTCAAAAATTATGGAAGAATATTTAATTTTGATGGCATCAAATGGATTTATTTCTCTTATTAATGAACCGACAAGAAGAACGTTAAATTCTGCTACATGTATCGACCATGTTTTTTGTAGGACACAAAAAAATAATAATCATAAAATTAAAGGTTCGGTTTATGATTTTCAAATATATGATAATTATTAAATTCCATATTCCTTCTATTAAGCAGAAAATTAAAGATAACATACCTCAATATAAGAAAATTGATTATGATAAATTAATTTTTTTGTTAAATTGTGAGATGTGGGAGAATGTTTATTCTGAAGAAGATCCCTCGACTGTTTTTGATAAATTTTTAAATATTTTGGTCATAAATGTTAGAGATTGCTCCTCGAATACTAATGTGGGTCGGAATAAATCAAGTAAACTTAAACCGTGGATTACTGATTCGGTGTTAAATAAAATCAAAAAACGTAATGATCTAAGGAAACAATTTTTGAAGCATCCAAATAATATTCATCTAAAGAACTTTTATAATAAACTCTGTCGAGAAATCAAAAACAATGTTAACAGCTGTAAAGATAGGTACTATATTACTGGCTTTGAAACTAATAAGGGAAGTAAGAAAAAGGAGTGGAAACTGGTTAATAGTTTGTTGAATAGGGACTCAACTAGTTGTGATGGACTAAATCTTTCTGGCAATAATGAAATTGTTAATAATTCGTTTGAGGTTGCTAATAACTTTAATCGTTTCTTTGTAAATATCTCCAAACAATTTGAAAATGGAAATTATTTTAGCACATACTCCTCTTCTGATATTGTTGTTCAGGAGAACTTTGAACGTACTAGTTTCTTTTTCGACAGTATCTCAGCTTTTGAGATTCATAGAATTATAACTGGTTTAAAGAACTGAGGATGTTTCAAATAAAATCCTAAAGAAAATCTCCTTCCAAATTGTGGATATTTTGGCACATATTTTTAACAAGAGCGTCTTATTAGATCAATTTCCTGAAAAACTAAAAATTGCTGAAGTTATTCCTTTATTCAAGAAAGGCGATACACTGGATGTTAACAATTATAGACCTATATATCTCCTATCCTCTTTCTCGAAGATTTTTGAAAAAGCAATGAAACGGAGATTTTTATATTTTCTCAACAGAACCAACTTCTTCAGTGAAAATCAATTTGGCTTCTTGAAAGGCAAGTCAACAGAGAGTGCGTTACTTAAATTCTGTCGAGATGTATGGTGATGTATGGTGCATTATATGAAGATAAAGTATCCTTCGCATTATTTGTTGATATAACTAAGGCTTCTGATCTTGTGGATCATCATATTTTATTAAATAAACTATATAATGCTTAAATTCTATTCATATCTATTGTAATTCAAAGCTTCAATAACGTTTATCATTGTTTAATGAACCTAATTTTTAATATTACATCACACCACCATTACGAGAATCCCATCGATTTCACGGGTTTTGTGTGTGTACTCCAGGCATCCACTTCTACTTACCTATACATAATGTTAGGATGGTTCTTCAGTTTGCAAAATCCACCTTTGTCTTGCACTTTCAATCTAACATCAAATTTCAGCAGTATATACTCTCTGTTTCAGTGTAACAAGCAGTTCAGATATTTGAACTTTGTCACTCATTCTAATAGCACATTAATGATAAAAACTATATAATTAATTTATTTGATTGTTACATACATATTTTGATGGATCACAATCATGGTTATATTTTTTTAAATTTTGATACTAAAATCAAAATATTTTTACACGCTAACCAAACACTAGGAAAGGATTCGTACAAACTTAATGTAGGTTCAAACTGGTTTGTTTTAAATGTTGATATTATCAAATAAGGTGCATATGTGTTCAATACACTATAGCTAGTTATATACTTTTATTCCGACCTAAATGTTATGGTTTGCCTGTTGGAAAATCACGAGTTTTAAAATTATTTTGAACACATTCTTCCAAAATGCAAAATGTTTTAATTTTAATTTCTTTCGACATTAAATAGAAGTTTCCATGATTGTTATACCACTAATATAAATTTATACAAATACCTAATGGCCGATAAATATTTTGCAAGCATTTAAATATTTGAAATATTGGTACATTTAATGTGAAATACAATTTTGGTTTGAAAGATTTAATTTGATACTGACATAAAGGAGTATCGTTACATCCTCAGTAAAGCATTTATTTTTATTATATATGCCGAGAGCTAGAAAAAAAATCTTCTCATACTTACCTACCATTTAATTCGTGCATAGAATAGGAGAAGTTAGGAAGAAGGTGTATTATATAAATTTATGAAAATTTTGCCGCTTTATGTTTTGCGGATGGGGTTACAGGACAATGATGAAGCGAAGTGAGTTTAGTAAAAAAAGAGAAATAACATTAATTTTTAAATGGAGGTATAACTTACCTCACTTATAAATAATGTTTTATACATATAGGGCGATTCTATTATGATGCCTTAAAATCGAATTTGCTTTTTAATCAAGGCGAGAAAATTATAAATTCAAAATCTTAGTTTTTCATCACTCAAATTAACAAGACGTCAGTATTTTTGTAATAAAAATTACTAATTGATATTCAAGACAAAATTTAATCAAGATGATTGATAAAATGTTGAGTATAAGATATTCCACCATCACTTTTATTCATAGACTTCAAAGTAAAAATTTAATTTTTAGATTTTTAAAAGAAAATTTAAATAATTTTATTTGTAAACTATTTTATAAATTTTTGTTGTGAAAAGCTTTGTTCACAATATTTCACACAATATAATTTTGCTTTTATTTACTTTTTTCCCATATAAATTTCTTCTATTGTATTTACTAGTTTTATATAATACTATTTTATAATTGAAATGCTTTCCCTCTAATTCCTCCAGTATCTTTAAAACAAATCAAAACAACAAAAATCAAACCAACCTTTATATAAAATTAATTTTGGAAAAAAAATTACATTCTTGGCAACTTTTACAACGATATAACATAATCTTAATTTTGTGACATATTAATTTTTTATTTTTAATGTTTTTTTTTCATAAAATTCCAATAACATAGACTCAACACAAAACACTAATTAAATGGACAAATATGGCTCATTTATAATTTCAAATAATCAAATATTTTATAACAAGAAAAAAGTGTTTTTTGCATTTTCCATTATTTTTAATTGATTTTTATTGTTTTTTTTTTCTTTTGCATTTTAACAACAAAAAAAAAAAGAGTAGGTACCATATATGAAGTTAGTCGCCATTTTTTATTCGTATATTGAACCACTATTTTTGTCCTAACATACTTAAAATTTTTAATATGTCTATTACAAGTAATATTTAAAAAAAAAAAACAAAATCAATGTAATTTTTTTTACTTTTATTACTTTTTTGGAGAAAATAGATTTGTTACAGTCATATAATGAATGTGTATGCATGTAAGTATATTTATATAGAAATGTTTAAAAAAAAAAGAATTTAACGGTCAAAAAATTTATAGAACAAATATTAGAAGGTTTTGCCATACTAACTATATTATTCTAATTTATATCTTAATATTTAATTTTTTTTTATTTATTACACAATACTTATTAGTTCTACAGCTAACGGTGAGCCTTAATCTCGCTTTCTACTCTTTCTTGTGCAACTGTCCCTCATTCAGTTGGTTCCAATCGACAGTTGTCCTCGATTTCGTACAACCATCTTGATTTTAGTCTACCTCTTGCTCTAGTATTGTCCGGTATTGCGTCTAATATTATTTTTGACATCCTTTGATCATTCATCCTCACCACAATATGTTCTGCCCAGTTTAGTCTTTGTGCCTTTTAAAAGTTTACAACATTGTGTATATCACTTAGTGCTTCTAGCTCATCGTTTGATCTTATTTTGTACTCACCATTGTCCGCTTTGGAGCCAAGTTTCAGTCTTCTTCTTTTGAATAATTTTCATTTATTTTCGTCACTAATTGTCATTCTCCAGGCCTCGCAGCTATAACTGAAGATCGGTTGTGTTATAAAGTCTTGTTCATTTTTAATTAATTGTCCTGTTTAAAATTTTAGATTTGAAAAGTTTTTTGTATGCGTATAAGCATCTTTCTGCTGTTTGGATTCTATTATTAAGGCAACTAGCTATATTATATTCAAAATTATAGTAGTTTATGGTCATTTTTTGGGTGTATCATCTTGTTTTTGTTCCCTCATATATTTGGTCTTACTCTCGTTAATTTTTAATCGTCAATTGATGTAATTGTTAAACACTTAAAAGATTTTTCTCAGCAGTTATTGAAAAAAAAAATTATTTTATAAATTTAGATTAAATTTTTTAGCTTAATTTGAATTTTGGACTGTCGTTGTCAAGCTAAGATTCAGGTTAAGATTTAAGGAAGACAGCTGAACAATTTTTTTTCTAGTTATTCAAAGACTTTCTTTATTTACTTGCACAGATTGGCCGCCATTTACTCTATTTGTACTGTATTGGGTTTTAAATCCAAATGCAGTGGAATTAAACTTTTATTTTTGATTTTAGGTAATATTTTTTTTACACTCTTTTTTTTTCTTTCTAAATTATTTAACAAATTACTGGGTATACTCATTATATGTAGGAAACTACTGCTATTAAGAATTTTGGAAACATTTTAATGGTTTTATTTTTATTGATTAGTTTAAAAAATAAAATACATACAAAAATGTCAATGTTTTAAAAAAATAACTTTGCACTTGTTACAGATCGGTTTTGAAAAATGCACAATTGAAAACTGTTGGTTGGCTAAAAAATTACATGCATTTATTACTATTGTTTCTTCAAGTTTTTTTTAAGTCTATATCATCACATTATCACCAACCTGTAGTTACTTCGAACTTGATGTTTGTCGTCGAGGAGAATATTACAAATATTTTCTATTTAAGAAATATACTTTGTGAGTGCTGTTATCATCACATCGCAGTTTTCCAACGATTGCTAGTACGGATGGGTATACTATATAGCACCATCAAGTATTTCCTTTTGAATTCTGAGTCTACTTTTTCTAATTTTTTACACCCCCGTTATATACATTTTGAATTACTATACAATTTTGACTTTGTTTATGTGCATGCCGTTTTTTTACCGGCTATTTTTAGCCGCTGTAAAATTTTTCTATTTCTATTTTTGTCGACTAATTATTATTTGCGTATTTTAGGATTGGACTACACTTAAAATTAAGCAAACTAAAAACTGTTAATTATATTTGGTAAAATCTTAGGAAAATTGATAAAGTAAAAATAACTGTCCAGTTTGTTTTTCTTTTGGATATGACCGTATAAAATAAATAAGAGTGTAACCTAATGGAATAATAACTACCATAAAAACAGGAGATTTTGTAATTTATTTAAAATATTATTTATACAAAAAAGCATATATTTTTTATTATGTAAATAACTTACTGGACATAAAAAATAAATAAAATTAATGAAATTTAATTTAATTTAATGATATAACGCAAGATGATGCACTTGATTTATTTGTAACAAGTTTTGATGATTCAATATACATGTGTGTGTAATGTGTATTTGGTATCTATATGGGAAAATAACATAATTTAATTTTAATTAAGAAAAAATACAACAAAAATATTTGTGCAATTTCATGGTTTTCTTGTATTTATTATTTTTTTTTTGCTTTCTATTAATTCTTAAAAACTTAATCTAGCATTTTGTTTTTTTAAATTTAAAAATATACATTTGATTGACTTTTGATATGGCATAAATATATATTAGGGGAAAAAATTTAATTGAAATGCATCAATTGGATATAGAAATGCACCTAGATGCGTCTGTCGGTATTGAAAAATACATGTCTAGTTATACCGATAATTATAATACAGTTAAGCTTACTTCTATGCAAATGAAGAAAAAATAACAAATATCGTAAAAAAAATCAAATAAAGTTAGTTGAAAGACAATAGAAATAGGTTCATCAATAGATTAGATATTAATCTCCTTTGTCCTTGTGGATTCCACTCTAAAGCTCTTCTTGCTATATCACTTTCTGATTTCCTTAGTGTATGACCTATCCATTTCCATTTTATCCTATTTATCTGTCTGTTGATCGGTTCTTCTCCAGTTATCATCCATAAATCCTCGTTGCTAATTCTTGCCGGCCATTTATAGTTTAAAACTATGTAATTTTGGTCTGGAAAACCAAAAAAATTGTAATGCATATAATATATGTAATATGTTTTTATTAATACAATTAGCATTTAACTTCTTAAAGAATTTGTTTATTTTATAAATTTCATAAATTTAAAGTTTATTTAAAACAAATTTATTTTAATTATTATCAAAAATTTTAAAAAATAAACTTTGAAATTCTTTTAAGTTTTTTTTTTGATTTTTTTTTTGTTTTTTTTTTATATTCATCAATATTGTGTTGAACATTTTGTTATAAATTAATATTTTTTGCTGTTTTTTTTTTTTTTTTTTCAAATTTTAATCGCGAAAAAAAAACAAAAAAATGGATGTTGTTGGTATTGTGAATTTGAAAAATTTTCATTTTAAATGAACCCAATTAAATTTTGCACGGTAGCGCTTTAACATTAAAAATTCTCATACAGAATCAACCAACTAGCTTGTTTTATCACAAATGTATGTAGTTGTGTTTGAATATTATGTGTATATACATATAATTATGTTAAATGAACATAATTCCAATCATATATTCTTTTAAATGTTAATAAAAACATTTTTATTATCATTTTATTTGTTTTGTTTCTTTGTTTTTTTTTTTTGTGTTTTGATAGTTTTTTTTTGTTTTTCATTAAATCAAAATCTTGTCCGCGACATATTTTAAACATAATTAAAATCCAAAATAACAAAATAAAGACTTTCTGGAAGATGAAGATTTAAATGCGTGTAATTAAAAAGAAAAAAAAAACAAAAAGCAAATAAAAAAAAGAAAACAAAAAATGGCTGACTGGACTTGCTCAAATTTTGTACATACAAAATTTTTGTAATTTTTCTCTTGTCTGCGAAATTACAAAAAGTCCAACTATCACAAAATATTAGAGGCATCTATAGTACATACTTTATATATATATATATATTATGCAAGTGTTGCCAATCACCTTCGAAGATCATTCTAAATCTTATTAATTGTAACATTGTCGATTATTATACGGATCTGATGAATTAAGTGTTTACAAATTGTTTTTCGAATAAAATAGATTTAAGCTCACTTCTATGCAAATGAAGAAAAAAAAACCAATAATATTGTAAAAAAAATCAAATAAAGTTAAATTAATTTTTTGATAAAGATTATCAATTGGGATACCACATAACTAATATTTTTAGTACATCCAATCTTAAAATATAATTGTTTAATCTTTTATTTTATTGAATTAACTATAGATATTTTTTTTATTTTTTTTTTCGATCACATTATCAGCAATGTATGGTACTGCGGTTTATTACAATAAAACCAACCCCAGAGTAATGCTTTACAATCATTTATTTATAAATTTTTTTGTTGTATCAGCTAATTGAATGTTTAGAATTATAATTACTTAATTTACATTGACTACCAAATTACAACTCTCAATAAATGTTTTGTATTAGTTTTTCTATTTAATTATACGTCGTAATTACACATTTGAGCTAATTACATATCCTGGTTCGAACACATCAGTAATCTTCTGATTAGTAGATGTTATAACTAGGCTATGCACCATATTTGTCGGTCGTTTATTTTTCTTAAATATAAAATTATCATTAATTACTGTCAGTAATAATATTGATACTTACACTTGTAGTTGTAATATGTAGGTGATTAGGTAGCAGTTATAGCCGGAAAAACAGAAATATTTTGGAAGTTAATTTTGATGTGATGTTGTAGAGTGAATTATTATAATACTCAATTTCTTTATACGGTTTATTTTATTTATTTACATTGATCAGAGTTTATACTAATCCAATTTTCACATATATAACTATAATTTATTAGAATAACTTGAATTTTTTTTATTTATATTTTCTTTAAATGGAAAATTGTATGCATCAGTGCAGAACTTTTTTAATTAGTTTATTTTATTCCTAAAATTTAACAACGAACTTATTGCCAAAAGATTTATCTACAGAATGAATCTAATAGATGGTAATTATATATTACTATATACATTGAAAATCCAAATAATAAAATAAATACAGAAACTTATTTTTGAGATAGCATGGAAAAATATTTGACAAAATAGTAAATTATATTAAAATTTTACAAATTTTTTTTTCGTTCAGTTTCTGGTGTTTCGAAGTTAGAACATTTGTTTCAAATTTATGTAGCTATTGTTTATACATAAAGTTAAATATCAAAAGATTTTATATTCTAATAGCATTCCTTCATCACTATCCTCGCCTCGAATCAAAATTTCGTCAATCAAATTTTGATTCAGTTTTAGCGGATTCTACGAAGACAATAAGAAATCCCATAATTTTACTATAGACTATTGTTAAAAAGAACAATTGAATTTGTGTTTATTCGACGTATTACAGAAACTGTCGAAGTTGAAACACTTTCTCTGTTTAATAGATACTTCGTAGGTGTAAACATGTGCTCAGCACAAATAAAAATATTGTATCCTTTTCCTGCTTCCTGCTGAACCACAAGTGCCCACCCATACACTGTAGAAATCACAAGATGCTAAAAAACCTGTTAAGGAAATTCATATTTCGTTAGTTCCCATTAAATTCAGCATACGATGAACCGAAGCTTAAAGAAAATATTAATACATTTATCCTACAACTGGCTGTTAATATCACTCATACCTTCCTTCCTTTCTAGTTTTATTCTATATCTCAATCCTAATATCCCATATCCCAACCAAGCGGTACGTAAGTGTTAATGGTATATATCCTAACGTTTTGGCTGATTATATAAAAAAAATTAAAAAAAATATTAAGGTATACAATAGGTATGTATATATACGAGTATAAGTACGACTAATAGTTTTATCAATTATATTAATCAATTTATATTTAAGATGAACCTTAACACCATCGTTCGTAATTGTCCTCCTTCCATGATTTATCCTCCTCCTTTCCTAACTTTCCTTACCCTCCTTAGCCAAATGTACTAACCTACAATCTTTTAGCTATTTATAAAAAAAAGAACATGTTTTACAAAAAATTGGAACGTACTTTAGTTGCGACATTTTTATTATGTTTACTCAAAAGTTTTGTAATAATATCTAATCGGAAAAATTATAAATTGATCAGTTTTCCATATTTTAAATCATATTTTGTGGCAGTTTTATCTCTCTCTCTCTTACGAAGTTTGGGTTAAACCATTTTTGACAGCTGTTAGTTAGAATTATTAATTAAAGGTTTTAATACTATAAATATTAATTATTGATTTATTGTATATATATATATATATATATATATTTAGAGGAAACGGCAAGTCTCTGTAATTGAAAACATATAAAATAGAATGTAACATAAATAAAACCTAATTCCAACTATTTAAGTGGTTAAATTAATTAATTTTAATTACTGTGTGCATACATGGGTTAACATATAGAAATAAATTTAAAAAACAATATTTTTATTTACATCTAATTATAATTACAAATTACATTATTTCAAGTAGGTGACTTAAATTTACTGCACATAACACTGAGTTTACCGAGACACTTGAATACGAATTGGCCAAATACGAATTTCGAAAACTGTTTTTTTTTTGTTTTTTATTTTGGAATATGAAAATTTAATATTTTGTATTTTTGAAAATTGCATTTTATAAACTAATTATTTTTAGAACATGGTAACTCTATTTTATATGCCCAGATACATATATTTACTTACATACATAGAATTTCTTCTTTATATGTACATAATATGTGACTAAATCTTTTTAATTTCTGTTAATTTTTTCTTCATCGTTCTAAGAATTTGATTAAATTTTTAAAATTCACGGTTTATAAACCTTGATGCCAAGTAGTGAATACCTAATTCTTGTCCGGTAGTAAAATCAAAATATAAGTAAAAAAATAAGAAAAAAAATTAAATATAAAAAAGAGATCACAAAAATTCATCAAAAAAATGCGAAGAGAAAAGAAAAATGCCAATTCATCCCGATAAACAACAACGTTTTAAAGCTCTCAGAAGAACATTTAAACAAAAATAAAAAAAAGGAAAATTAAGAATAAAAATCCCTAAACTAAAAAAACAAAAAAAAAATTTTTTTTGTTTGATAAAAAACTACATTTAAAAAACTCAAATGCATCAATAAAATTGCGTTTAACATGTTTTAACTTTCCCGGTTTTAGCCTTTCATTAATTTCTTAGATATATTTAATTTTGATTTTTTTTTTGTATTTTAAAAAGATTTTTTTTTGCTTCTTTTTTTTCATTATTTCACCTCTTTGTTTCCATCTTCATCTTCAAATAAAATAATAAAAAAAAAAATAACAGTCATAGCTATTTTCAGGTTGACTGATATTAAAAGGTATGCATGCACCAGGTACACACAGGTATCTTTCTTAGTTATTCATTATATCTATAAATTAATATATATATAGATATATAGAAATATGTATTTTATATGATATGATAGTGTTTGTATAGGTTTATTTTTTATCTCCTGGCTGTTAAAATTAAAAACAAAAACAATGAAAATAAAAAAAAAAAACCAAAACAAACCAAAAATTTTTTCCATGTGATGCAATTTTGTTTAGAGTTCTGAGCAGGCTGAGTTCTTTTCTTTAAAAAAAAAATGGTTGTTTTGTTTTTTATTTGAAACCGGTTCGAGTAGCTGCAGGAGAGAAAAAAAATATATATATATTGCTATACGTATTTATCTAGATATATTTATTTTAATTTATGGAGAGATATAGAAAAAGAGAAAGAGAAAAATATTAAGTATTAAAAACATATCAAAAAAATATTTGAAAAAATTTATATTTAACCTACTATAGGATTGCTTGGTAGGTAAGAAGGTGCAAATTAGCTATTAGCTTCTGGAAAAACAGTTGGTACTAACGTGTGTTTCTGTAACATATTTGTTGCTACGTATTGATTGTTTTTGGGAGTCAACTCATCCAAACAGTGTGTAAGAACCTACTTGAGTAAGTCAATTAGATTATACTAATTTCCCTTGCAGCCGAAAATTTCTATATTCTTTGGGAAGGTATTACCAAAAGTTCGGATATCACTCTTCCTAACTTTTGTGTATTATATAATTCCAAGTCCATGAGATGAAAACTCTCACTGCTTTTACATAGAGATTTGGCATACATATTATGATATATATTCGTCAATTAAGGTCTTATGTGAGTTTTGGAGTGGTGGTTATTGCTTTAAAGTACCATAAGTAGACATGATACATCATTGCGATTACTATGCGATTACTATTATTGCATAAGTTTTTTATTTCAATTTAATATAAAAAAAGTGTTTTGATTTCTCTTTTAGTAAGCCCTGAAAAAGAACCAACAACACCAGTTTTTTTGATTATTCGTATAAGTTTGTTAAGTTTGTTACCAAACATTTCTTAGGAAGGAAAGAAAACTCATTTCAAGGAAAATTTTCAACTGGATATCCCCTATATACCGTTGATATTTCTAATTTGTGATTAATGTTGTTCAATTGAAAATTTAAATTATCGTAATAACCGTAAGTGAAATAAGTTAATTCTATACTCCATTCAAAAATAATATTAATCATTATATTAATCAATACAAATCATTATTATTTGCCACTTGCCAAACTGAAAGAAGTCCCTAAAGCTTAATTGAGTTATACATCCAACAAGAAAAATGAATTATTATTCGTAGCAGTATAGATTTGTTTTGCTGTGTTTCGTATTTGGGTATTCATTAAAAAAATTTGTAAAAAATTTGTTATTTTATTGAATTTGTGTTGTAAACAATAACATAAATTTTAAAATAAAATTTCAATAAATAATAAGACAAAACATTTAGTTATAAAAAATTAAATTTCACCTAAATTCAAAAAGTGAAACATATTATCTATGTGGGTGTATGTAAGTACAAAAAATATTTACGATTTCTAAAATATAGAACGTCTCTTGCGTGTTTATATAGATATCGCGTAGGCACAATTAAACTTGTATTACTTTCATTTAAGCGTTTCCCTAGTGAAACACGAAGGGCACCATGTGATTATCCCTTTACCGTACAAAATTTCTAGATGTCAGGACACAAGTCATTTAGAAATTTTACAATTCATTTATTACCAGAACAACTCGAATTTGAAACCAAATTCCATCTTATATATAAATCTATTGTAAACTACATAAATTGAAGACGAACATGATTGTGTTAACATTTTCGTTCGTAATTGTCCTCCTTTCCCGTTAACGTCCTCCTAATATATCATCATCATCATCATCATCTTATAGCGCTACAGCTCTGTGTGAGCTTTGGCCTTCATCACTATGCTCCTCCAAAAAGGTCAATCTTGTGCCGCTTGTCTCCAATTTGGGATTTGTAGGATTTGAGCATCGTTTTTCACGTTGTCTGCCCATCTGCTTCTTGGTCTTCCTCTACCACGGCTGCTATCGGGCTTTCTATTAAGTACCATTGCTTGCTTTCGGTTTT
The DNA here is from genome assembly GCA_963942445.1 of Argyra leucocephala. Classification (NCBI taxonomy): domain Eukaryota; kingdom Metazoa; phylum Arthropoda; class Insecta; order Diptera; family Dolichopodidae; genus Argyra; species Argyra leucocephala. The sequence goes on from OZ012680.1 coordinate 68,682,922, forward strand.
CGCTCATTCGACTTACGTGGCCAGCCCACCATATAGTCTTTGGGCCTTTGCAAACCGTACAATGTCCTCACTATCAATCATATTATTGAGCTCACTGTTGCTTCTGATTACATATTCTCCATTCTGTAATATATTTGGGCCGAGTATTTTTCGGAGAACTTTTCTTTCAAATATGCGCAGGCTATTCTCCTCGGCCACGTTCATAGTCCATACCTCACATCCATACGTCACTATGCGTCGTATGAGAGTTTTATATATTGTCATTTTGGCCTTTCTTGATATTAATTTTGATTGAAGCAACTTTCTGTTTGCATAGTAGCATCTATTTCCGGCCTGAATTCTATATATACTCCTAATATATACAACCGCAAAATCCACAAAAAAATATTATTTAACTAAGAAAGGATTACAAACTTGTATTAAAATAAATATATTGACCTTTTCCGGAAATAAAATAAATATAAAAATTTAAATAAATTGATTTCGTTATTATTTATTAATATTCTAGAATATATATATAAGAGCGATATAATTTTATTTCAGACTAAAAAAAATATTAAATATAATAGATTTTATTAATTTAATTTCTATCCATATTTATTTATTGTTTTTTATATTCTTGTCAGTAACTTAGGTATATAGAACACATGTAATATATCAACTAACTAAAAGTAAAAAATTACTACTATTGTCAGGAACTAGCCACATATATATTTAAAACTTCCATTTTACTTAAGGTATCACCAAATTTTATACTATAAAAAAAAATATATATGAAATGAAAGAAAATTGATGAAAGAAAAAATGAAAGAAAAATTAATTGAACATCCATAACCCCTTAATAATCAGAATCCCACATTCGAGTCCCACTCGGGCCTTGGGTATTTAATGTGAATAGAAAAGTTTTGTTTTGCATTTACTTATTCAAAATTTTAAACTAAGAAGCCTGAGCTAACATATTTTAAAAATTATTTTTAAACAAAAGATTTAATGTACGATTTGTAAAATAGTTTTAATTATGAAATAAAGAAAAAAAACAATGGGTGTAAATCAAATAACTTTGTGAAGGTTCTTTGCTTCCAAATAAAGTGCGTAGAAGACGATAAATAAAAATCAAAATGACTTAAAGTTTATTTGTTATGGGTAGTACATTTATTTTTATTGAATAAGCTTCTACAATATTAAGCCAGTATGTATGACAGTTTAGTCAATTTTTCTAGGCAACTGATACTGCAGAGTGTCGTTTTTTTAATTTGTTATTATTTTTATTATTTCATGCCAGGTTCATTTTTGTTAATGTAAATCCAGTTTTTGTAAATGTTATGAATCCAAATGAAAGTAACGGCTTTAAAGGCACTCGAACGATGAAATCTGAACTCTTGAAAAATTTATCTATATGTTTAAAAAGATTATGGTTATTATTATTATTAATACAACTTTTAATATTACTACTCAGGCTACATAGCATTCATCTCCTTCTCTTTACTTTAATACAATCTGATTTCGGATGTTTTGGAACCAATTTATTTGATGTTCTACTAATCACATAGCAATTAGACGGTTGCTTCAATAAAAAAAAGGTACTACGCTATTTCAGTAGACCTAAGCTGTAATCGCAAATGCCAAACTAAGATTAAATGTAGTCTAATCGATGAAGAAGTTTGATTTAAGTTATGTAATTTTTAATGTTAATTTTAGATGACCCTACTTTTGCAGTGTAATCGATTATTTAGTGAGACAAAAATGATGAATTCGAAAATGTCATCTGCACATCATTTGCGTGTTGTGAACTTGCAATTTTGTCAAAATTTTTTTTTAAAGTATTAAATCCAGTTGTGTATTAATATAGAAAATGAGGGAAATAGACCATGTTAGTTAAATAAAAAAACAGTTTTTAATGTTGTAAAAGTTTTATTAAAGTTTTGGTTTTAAATTTTCAAATTAATTAGCGTTTGGGTAACTATCAAAATATTTTGTATATTGATAGATTCTATATACAATTTGAATATTTTCATTATTTTATTTCTATTTGTTTTTCAATAGATGTACATAATAAGCGTTTTCAATTTATTAAATTAAATTTCTTAAGTTCGATTGCTAAAAAAATTGCAACAAACATCAAACATTAAAAGTCAAACTACAACGATTACTTGCAATGTTATTGAAACAAAAGCATTTTTATAAACATTGTCAAACTTTTGTTGCTTGATCTTCAAATGTTTTTGCATTTGATCTTAGTTTGACATTTCAGATTACACCTCTAGTTTCTGACATTAGTATTTATTGTAATTTTATTATTACTGTCATTGAATACAACTCTATATAACTTGTACTGATGATTATGGTTCTTCGTATTGAGTATTCCGCAATTATGGTTTCCTAGCGATATCTCATCTACCTTCAAAATTTCTACAATCGAGCTTCGGTTGAAAATTTCTTATCACATAAAAAATATATATACATATATGTTAAAGATAATATTTAAAGTTATTTTGATACTGAAAAATTTCGTCTTCGAATCTCCTACTTAGCATTTATTATTTTTTTCTTTACATTAAAAATTAAAATTAGCAAAAAAAAAATAAATTTTATTTTACTTAAACTTTAAACTTAGCTTCAGTATCGTACGTATTCGGCTATTATTATCATTTATTACTGATCTTATTAATTAAAATCGAAATGAGCCCTGTACATATTATAAACAGACAATGGAAATTGTAGCACCGAAGTTTTTTTTTTTTTTTGTAAATAATAATATCGTGTTGGTTTTAGGCATAAAAATAAAAAATTAAACCAAAAACAATAAAAAAATCAACAAAAAAGAAACAACAAGAATCTAAACTAATAAAAAATTAGAATAACTAAATCGAATGAATAAAAGAGCAGTGCATGGTATGTTATGCATATAATTTTGTTGTTATTCTCATTTTCAATTCAAAAGCATAAAAATTCCGTCATTTTAATACTTGAGGGCAATCCTAATGATAGAATGAAAAATATTAAGAATTATTTCAGTCAAAATGATTGAAATTGAATTTCGGTACCTATATATAAGATAATTTTAATGAAATTTCTCTCTAAAAATCCAATTTTTTAATAATATAAAACAAAGAAATTCATACATAATAAAAAAATTAAATAAATATCATAATTTACAGGCTAATAAAATTATACTGATTTTGTACTTCTTTATTCTAATAATTCTAAATATTAAATTACTAATGTAAGAAAAGTAAATTAGATTTGTTAAAGATCTATGTTCTAGATTTTGTACTGTAATAATAATTTATACAAAAATTTTTTAGGATTTTGTTTAAAAGTAATTTACTTGCAGTAAATAAAAATTCCATCAGTAGGAAAAGGAACTTCCAGTTGTAAATAAATGGGTAAATCTTCGTAAATCTTTATGAATGAGAAATTACAACAGTAATCAATTTACTGGCCTATTTCTATTTAAAAGTAAAATCCGAAGAGGAATTAAACGAATTAAAATTCTTGGCTTTAATTAAATCGATCTAGGGATCCGATATTAGATAAATGGAAATGTTCTCAATAGATTAATAAAAATAAAGTCAACAAATATATGGTGTAATAAAAGACAGTCTAATATTGAATTAATAAAACTGACAAACAAATATCTTAAGGAAGTTAATAATAACGTCTACGCGTTCGTCTTACATGAAAATAGTACTTTAAAAAGTACTTCAGAGCAATTGATAAATGAACACTAATCTCTTATTGCTGTTTTTTTGTTGTAGATTTTTCCGTATTCAGGTTTTTGAGGTACTTCCGTATTTACTTCTGTCATCTACTCTTTGTCAATTGACTAAAGTTAGTTAAATGAATGCATAGCAAAAAGTAGTTTACACTGTAAAAGAAACTGTAAAGAAACACAAACAATGGAAAAATTGAAACTATCATATGAAAAATAAACTGAGCTTTTTTTAAGGTTATTATTTTGTAAACAAAAACGTATGGTATTTCGAATACCTACATTTTTCTACTCTACCGTTACGAAATAAAAAAAATCGTTGCATAATATTTATCGTTTAAGTTTTATCGTTTTTCTATTTAATCAAAATATTTGATTTACTTTAAACTTATTTAAGAGGTGATTCAAGCAATGACATATCTTCTCTTAGGTATTATCTTCTCCGATATTGGTAGGTCTATGTTTTTATAATATATGGTATTGATTTTAGGTTTATAAACCACTGAAGATCAATTATTCACAATTAAAACTATATAATTAAATGTGACTGACTACCCATTCATTTATCATTGTATTTTTAATGTGTAATCTTTAATTGGTTAATTGAAAATTGAAAATAATTTTTAAAGCAATGACAAAGCAATTTTTTTTTCACAATAATGAAGTGAAGTGAATGAAGTGAACGTAGTCACGAAAATATAAAGTCACAAAACTACAGTGGCTCGGAGCTCTAGAATAGATAAATGAAAATCCAGACCCGAAAATACAATATTTAGGGGCAGACAAAATCTTCGTTGGAGAGATCAAATATTGGCAAAAATCAAATAATTTGGTATCTGTAACTGGAAAAAACCTGCTCGTGATTGCAAAAAATGGAGGACACTAATGAGTCAGACCTACAAAAACAACTTCATATTTTACTTCGTTAATTAAACAATTTTGCGGATATAAAATACTGTAATTTAAGTAAAAAATTAATAACCAACAAACCAAACTGTTGCACCTTAACTGTAAAGGCTTAATTGTTAAAATAAGCATTTTCAGTATAATCTCATCTGCCATCAATCTGTTAAAAAGAATACTAAGTATATATAGTGCAGAAGCAAGCCTTTACGTATAGTAACATACTTCTTTTAAATATAGATATGAAATACCTTTTTGTTTCTTAAGTAAATTGTGTTAATAGGTGCACTTTACTATAAAATTGTAAATTGATATAAATTTGATAAAAAAAGAAATAAATGTGCATAACAAAATTAACTTTATTGTATACAAATTAATATACAAATTTGTATAACTCTAGTTTGAGCCTTTAATAATCAGTTTATTTAGAGCTCAGGGTTTTGGTTTTTCTTTTTTTTGAATAATCGGACAGTGTTGATTAATTTGGATATTTAGAATGAAGAGTACCAAAAATGAAAATTATTTAAAAGACCTAAAGGTACAGCGATGATGATTAATTTGATAAAACAATAATTAATAAACATTAATCAGTAATCAAATTAAAATTCAAAAATATAGTTTCCAATGTATTGAGCGCCAAATGTTGTATTCGATCTATTGATCGCCTAGTTGCCAATGTCTCAAACCCAAATTGTACATTAATTAAATAATTTCAAAAATATTATTAGCTCTAAACGTTCCCAAACGTTTACTTTCAATGCGAAATAAAATTTAATTTCAATATTTTTCGATATCTCCAGGATTAGCCAAACAAAACAACAACAAGTGAAAAAAAAACCCTTTTATAAAAATATTTCCCCCAAAAAAAACAACAAAAATTTGATGCCGAGTGAACTCCAAAATATATATAAAAAAAAAAATTAACAAAAAAAAACTAAAAGAGCAACCCATAATTTTTGTTCTTCGATAAGAACACAAAAAAAAAATTAACAGTAAAAACAACCAAAATAACAACAATAATAATAATAAAATAAAAAGTATATCTATTTTTTAATGTTGAAATAACTATAACACTTTTAACCGTTAAAGGGGTTCATGCCAAAGTTCACCACCATAAAATGCGAATAATTTTATAATATGATGATCAGAACAGAGACGATGATGACAACGACGACGACAATAACAACAATAATAATAACGACAAAATAATGTGCAAGCAAAGAAGAGAGAATTCAATTTATTAGATAAAGATTTGATACGATTCTGGATTAAATATTTTGTGTTACTATGCTGCCGTTATACTTGCTATTGTTTAGGGTTTATTATGTCTATTCTAGATTCATTTCTCTGTAGTTCTGTTAAAAAATATTAAAATGAAGTTGAGACCTATTAGGATAACAAAAAAATGTTTCTATTTCAAATTGTAATACTTTGTAAATTTATTTATTTTTGTTGTTTTTTCAAAGCGATACGTTAGATCAGAAATTCTACTAATATAAAATCAGTTTTTGGATGCAAAAATAAAAATAAAATATTTTTTTGGTATTTTGCATTTTTTGTTTTTTTGTTTTATGTAGTTGTTATAGATGAATTACCATTTTAATGTAACAAACAAAAAAAAAATGTATAAGATAAATTTTTATGTAAAATGAATTGAGTCTAAGAGATATTGCACAGAATTTAATTTATTCCAACAGAAATCCAATTAGTTTAAGAAGTTGGTGAATATTTTTTCATTCGTGTTTTGTTTTGTTTTTTTATTCTTTTGGAATTTATTTATGAAGTATTTCCTTTTAATTTTTCAATGTCTATAATTTACTGGAAGTGCATTCATGTTGATTTAAACCTTAACCTTAAATGGATTTAAATATATAATATTATATATATATATATATATCATATATAATAGAGGTATTATTTTTTTTATAGAATATCTTTTTTTTTTGTATTTTGTTTTTTTGCAGTATAGCTGATTATCTGGAAATTTTATGGCTAAATTTTAATTTTACAAATTGATTTTTTAGTGTGACTGAAGTTTTTAGGTTAAAATAAAAACATTTATAATTTTTGTTATAAGTAAATTACATTTTAAAAATCTATAAATATATATATAATATATATATATATATATATATTTGAATATATTTTTAATTGAATATTTATTTAATTAAAATTATTTTCAGGGCCATATTTAAATTTATACCTTAAAAAAACGACTGTCGTATTACAGAAATAAAGTAACTATTATGAATCAAATTGTTTATTATTTTCTGATATTGTTATTGTTTTTTAATTTTTAATTTTGAATATACTATACTAAATTGACAGCACTAATTTTTGGGCAGCATGCCAGATTGAAAAATTTATTTAATAAATGAATATTTGGCCCAAAGCCTTTTTACTTAAGCTTAATAATATCAAATTTTTTTTCTTCCCATTTAGTATTTGCAATCTGAATGATTCATAATTCAATAAGTTAAATAATTTTATGTATACTATTCTGACTTTAAGAAGAATATCCCATGATAGCACTTCACTACTTATTACATAACTTTACAGGTCGCATTGGATTTTACGTTTCAATATCCTAGGGCCTGGTCTTTCTTATTAGGTTATTTGCCAGGACGTTTGTATGTATTTCCAGTTTAGATTTAGATTAGACTAGATTTAATTTATTGCGAGAGCGATCCAGTCTTTACATAACCGCAGCCGCGAATGGGCTTATTGTGATAACCCGATTTTTTTATTAAGATCCTGAGTCCTTATGGATACCTGATTTTGTGATTACACTCAGGATATTCTTCAATGGTATGCTGGATAGCTTCAGTTGTTCGGGGAACGCTGTTCCCAAGTGGCGAAGTCTGCTAAGGGTGAGCTCTTCGCATTCACAGAGCAGATATTTAATAGATTCTTCATCTATTTCACGCATAGATAATTTTCGGTTAACCCCATTTTATAGAGGTACGTACCTGTTTCCTGTTGAAACTTAAAAGTGTTTTGGTTTTCTTCAGCGAGCGTTCATGCACGGACATTTTTGCTTGACGATTTCCAGGAACGTTGGCCCAAAAATTCTCAGTTTTTTACTACACCCAAACTCTAAATTGCATCTAAGCTGTGCTCAGGGGAATTCCACAGAACGGACTTGGCCCTATGGAAGGCGTGTCCGATGATTTTCTAGCTAGATAATCTGCAGCTTCATTTCCTGCAATGCCGGGATGCCCTGGTACGCACATTACTGTGACTTTATTTGTTTTTGCCAGGGTTTTAAGTATATCTAAGCAATATCCCATACTAGCTTTGATGTGATGATATATGAATTGATAGCTAGTATGGCTGCTTTACTATCCGAGAAAATATAGATTTTACATATTTTGTAATTTCTTCTTAAATTCTCTCGCACACAGAGTTCTATAGCATGTACCTCAGCTTGGAAAACTGTGTTTGTAGTGTCTAGCCTTGAATAAATATGGGCTTTAAGGCTTTTTCCATATACTCTCGATCCTACTCGATTTATTTTCTAGGAACCGTCGGTATACCAAACTAATGATCCCCGTCAAAATAGGGTGGGCAGGTTTCTCCCATCTCTGTGTTTAGCATGATTGTATTGAAAGATTTCTCAAAATTATTTCTTGGCAAGCAGTATTCGGATAATGCTATCGAAAGCATATCATCCTTCTGGAGTACTGGAACTAGTTCTTGGTGTACCACGTTTTTAATTCGTGGATCATCACCAGTAATAAATTTGTAAGTATGAACCATTGCTTCTTTTTGTATAAATAGATGAAGGGTTTCTAAGATGAAGCAAAGTCTCTAATGATGCTGTGGATGTTATCCGCATGGCTCCAGTTATCAACAAACAAGCTGAATGCTGTAGTTTGTTGAGTTTGTTTTGAGCTGTGCGTACCTTTTTCCACCAAACTGCTTGCGTACCTTTTTCCCACCCAACTGCGAATGCGCAAGTATTTCCAGTTTAGTTCTGTACTTTGTGCAATATTTTAATATTTCTTCATGTACTGAAGGTACCTGCAAATCGTTGTGGATTAAACTATTTGGGACGAATAACGGAGCATCGACCACTATTCGTATGACTTTGTTCCGAAATATTTTAATTACATCAATGTTGGATTTAGCTGCAGAGTTGGATTCCGTACGAACACATAGCTTTAAGTATAGCTTTGTGTACAGCAGCACCTTGTTTTCTAAAAACAATTCAGATATTTTACCCATTAACCAAATGTCTGTAATTTTCAAAATTGCTGGACTGCAGTTACCTTACCCCAGTGTAAATGTTACATAGATTGGTTTATTTTTATTATTACTTAATTTATTAGTTTTTTTTTAAACTATACCTGGTAACTCTCCCCATCTGAGACAAGTTTTTGAGCATTATCAAATTAATTTTTCTGAAACTCTATAAATTTGCAATTATTTTTCTGTTTTTCCAGATAGAAAAAATCATCAAAAGAACTTTTATCTATCGCTTTATTTTCTTAACTGTGCTGTTCCAAGGCCGACTTTCACGTACTAAAACCGACCGACTTTAAATTACTCCTTTCCTCTTGTAAAAATTAAAGCAAATCTTTTAGTCTAACCATCATTACAATCTTAACTCTATATAACTTCAGATATCAAAAGAAGTCCAATTAACAATTTTTAAGAGATAAAAAAATTTAGCCTAACACGCCATTCGAACGGTTTCGTTTATTGAAGTTGTCTAACAAGTTTTGACGTCAACTTGACGTAAAATTTCTAAATTGACATAATTGAGAAAAATTACTACATACATATATACATGAGACATTAAGTCTCTACAAGAGTATTCGATAGAACAGAACATGCAAATTCATTGTATGTTTAAACTATATACTCTATGGAAGTTAACAGTACAGCAAAAGAAAAAAAAAAGGAAACAGACACATCAAACATTATTCCAAATAGTAATGTTCAGTATTAATAATGGCTACAACTTCTTAAAGTACACCTGAGTATATTCGATAAAGAATACCATCCACCGCCACTACAAAGAAGAACAAATGTTTTAATCCCTCATAACGCCTCGGAATAATTAAATTTGTACTTCGTAGTGATTTAACCAAGGGTTATTTTCTATTTGATTTATAAGTTTATTTATATTTCAGATAAATTTTGAAAAATTCAATCACGTATGACTTTAGAAGCATCTCTAATACCATCAAATCTACGCCGATTTGTCACACAGTGACTACATACTATAGTAGACTACATCACAATAAGTTAAATCCGGTAAGGGTAAATACAAAAGACAGTTATTTTAATTTCATTTTAGGTAGGTATACTGAGTTTCTTATGAATATCACTTATCAGCCTTGGGCAAACGTCTAGATAGCATTGACAATGTTTTGCAACGCTTTGCTTTGAAACGTTTTTGAATAATTTGAATATGAAGTTGTTTAGTATAGCACCATATTTGAATATCAAACCAGTTGTGTCAGCGGACTAATTTTTATACCAAAAAAGTGCTGCATAGAAAAATTGTTGGTTGTGTAAAAATATTCAGGTGAAATAGAAACAATACATTCAAGTTAAAGCCAAACTTAATCTATTTAACAGAAAAGGGATTTAAATAGACTAATATTAATTTTTCACTATCAACCCGTAAACAGGAAAGTTTTAACGTTAAAGAAACTATGGTTTGGTATGGTTTGACGTACAATCTGAATTTGCATAAAAAAGTATCCCTGTGGTGATATAGAATAGTGTGGGTGTGGTCGTGGTGTGGTGAAGAATTTTTTTTTGCCTTCGTCGTGAATTGAACCTTTGGTCGAAAGGCAGGCACTCTACTTACTACGCCATCCAGCGTATTTGGTTCAATTAATTTTTAGTTGGTTTATCACTTAATTCACCTGCAAAATAACTTTCATGATTTACGGGCAAGTTGTTATAATGTTGTATACATTTATTTTTATCTAGGCAGGTATGTTTAATACACCTATCCATTGGTGCATAGCCCGAACTTAATTATTTTGTATAATCTCCATAATATTATAACACTTAAAAACCATTTCATACCACAGCACAACTTTCACAATATTTGGTTTTTTATATTGTATTTAATTTTTTTTTTTTCCAATTATACATTTTTTCCCATCAATCTTACATGATCTTCAATAGATTTTCTTACAAAAAAAAAATTAATTAAATAAAACATTTTGAAAGTATGTAATTAATTTTTCTTGTATTGTATATCGTATAGTACAAAAATGCTTAATTAGAAATTTCAAAGGTCAATTAGATCAAGGTCAATCTTTGAAACTATTTTTGCTTTAATTAATTGAAAAAAAATTCATACAAAACAATAATCAACTTTGTATATAGTATCTATTATATTTCTGATCGATATCATGTGTTATCGTAGTTAAAATTGAATTAAAATTATAATAACCTTTATTTTATAAAGTATTTATCTTTAACAAAAATTAGCATGATCAAGAAATTATCATGTCAAATTGCAAAAAAGAAACCCTAATTATTTCAATGATGAATTCAATATATTTGTATTGGATTTTATATTACACACACACATTCAAAATAAAATTAATTAAATAATTATAATTTATTATGTATATATAATTTGTAATGTATATATATACATAGTTGCATTGCATATGAGAAATGTTTATTTAAACATACAAAATACTTAGTTGTCCAACACGTTGATGCACTTACAAAACCTACAAGAGTGTCATCTTTACTATACTGGTGTGTTTATACTACTGCACAATAGTGGGGAAGAGTACATCATTAGTATATATATATATACATATACACTATTTTATGTTTGTTATATTTCATTCAGATGTTAAGAACAACCTAATTATAATTTATGAAGGAAATAAACTAGAGAACATAAGGTTGCTTTCATTTACTTTTGCGGAAATAAAGATTTAAAACACATTTTCATAATTTTTTTTTTTATTTTTTTTTTATTTTTTATTTTTACAACGAACTCAGTAGCAGCCAATCCAAAAGGATTTAATAAGTTATTTATTTACATTATTTGTTATGTAGGATTAAAAATACGTTTTGTAAGAGAAAATAAAATAAAAATAAAATTGTCGTTTATAATATTTTAATTGACTATAATTATAATTCATTGATGATGATAAAACATACAAAACAAAAAAAATAAAAACAATTTTTTATATTTATTTTTAAATATAGATATTAAAAAATAATAATTGAAATAGTAATAAAATATGATTTCAAGTCAAGCAATCGTACAAGAAATTAAAGAATAAACATTTTTTCGTTGTATTTTTGCCCCTCCCTCTCCTAGCTAATTACAGATGAACATGATCAAGTGCAAGTCAAGGAAATGTAAGAATTTTTTTTGTTTTTTTTTTTCGTTCTCTTCTTGTTTTTCAATAAAAAAAAATATATAAATAAATAATCACGTCGTTAAGTTCTTCTAATTTTATTTTATTGTAATAAACATTAATATAAATAAATAAATAAAAAGCAGTAGTAAACAACAGTATATGGGATATATGTATTAATTTATTACAGATGAGGCTTTTACTTGTAAAACTCTATAATCAAAATATTAAATTTATCAAATTAGCAATTTCCAGCGTACTTTAATTCGAACTTCCTGTCAATTATATTACTTCTAACTCATTGAAATGTCTGCAAATTTTTATGTTTGTAAATGAATCACTTTATTCAAATTTTCATTTTGATTAGGCATTTTTCAAGGTGTTTTCATATCTTATATTTGAATTATATGGAAAAGCTAATTGGATGAATTAAGTAGTAAGTACCTATCATACAAAATGAGATTCACAGATGTCTGTAACATCATATGCATATATGATATCTGTTGTCAGCAGACAGACATAATATCTTCCATTTATTATAATAAAGGAGTTAGAACGTTTATGTTGGAGCTTCAATACAGGATATGAAAACCGCAATAGAAAATTGAAATTGTTCTATACTATATAGAAATGTTTATATATTGGAGAAATTTATTTAATAACGATAAATGATAAGACATCGATAATGTATATGTAACACGAGGAGTAGCGCAGTAGCGCAGTAGCTAGAGCGCCTGACTTTCAAACAAAAAGTCCCAGGTCCATAAAAAACTTAAGTAAAAAAAAATACTTTATTGATTTTTTATAGTAGTTCTACTATACATCCAGACGCTCAACATCCACCACTAGTTTTATTTTCTACTTTTTAGGGGGCTAGTTTGGTTTCTATAAAAGTATATTTTAAAAATTTTTATTTTTACATTATTATTTTATTTTATACCTTTTAGTTTTAAGTGAAATCTATAGGTATTATAATTTCAGAAAGAGTATATAAGTGTAAACTCTTCTGTTTATAACACAATTGGTTTTTGAAATATGCCTGAGACGTGTTAGGAGTTATACGGCAGGAACCCGAACCAGTCCATATTTCCGAAATCAGGGTAAATTTTTATGTCTGTAACACAATTCCTTTTTTGATCATGAGTAACTGTGCAAAATTTAAGAAAAAAATAATTTTGTTCAAAAATTCAAAGACAGCGGAATTTTTTGAACAAAATTATTTTTTTTCTTTTTGCGTTTAGTTTTAAAAAAATTTTCAATAACAACATTGTTTGCGTTTAACTGAATTTGTTTGTGTAAGAAACAATTTTTCGATTTAGAATTCTCTTTTTTGTACAGTTTCACAAGAAGTTATTTTTTTTCTAATTACAACACCGTTTTGAGACGGGCTTTACAACCAGTGTAGTACATAATAGCTGTATAATTTATAAATATTATAATACATAATTGTTGTAAAACAATAAAAATTACTATAAAATAAATTTATGTAATTATAAATTTAAATAAAAAAATATTTGAGAGTATAATTTGGTAACAAATTAAATAAAATGAAACTATTCTATTTAAGAAGGCTTAGTTCCTGACAATAGCAGTAGTTTTCGACATTTAATGAGTAGAGCCAGTAATTTGTTAAATAAATACTCGAAATATTGTAGATATTGTAGTGTAAATTTGCAGTACCGTACTTAATTAAGCACGAAAAGATGATTCTACCTAAGTTACTGTCAAGAACATAAAAAAAAAACAAGTTCGGTTTATTAATATTCAACATTTGAACATTGATACATAGATATAAATTTATATCACCATTGTATCTATAATTAATTAATGATTATTACTTACTTATAGTAAGATGTTTAAATAATAAACAAATTATTTTTAGGAATTTGTTTCGTACTTCATAGCACTACTAGAACTCATCAGTAGGTATAGTGTTAGACTACCTATACAACTCCTGATTTTTATTTTTATTGATTTCATAAATTATTTAAAGATGTCGTCATTAATACATCAGTGAGTTATAAAAATACACTAAAATTTAATTTTTTTATTATTCCATATTTAACTGTTATATTCATTTATATTTATCAAACTACTGAAAATAATTTGGCGCGATGCTCCATCGACTACAAATTTTGAAGTTATGAAAAAATTCTGCTACGTTGTATGAAAAGTCTAACAGAATAGAAAAGTATCGCTTCAGCAATATTTTCTTATGATCATACACGATGCGTCCAAGAGAATATGGGTATATATCCAACAGTTTCTTGTTAAATATCAGTGTGAATATTAATATTTTCTTAATATGTATACACAATGAGCCTTAAAAGAATGTTATTTAATACAAGTTTGAAATTAGACTTTTAAAAATATAATTTTTATACGAAAAGTTGTTTAGTTAAGGGTTTGAAATTAGAATGTACAAAACAAATTCTCTAAGGGGAAGTCATGTCATTTGAAAATGAAATTTCCAGCTTCTTGTAATTATTCAGATAAAACAGAAATTTTGAATATTTTAGATAAAACAAAATAACTCTTACAAAAGGAAGTTACACAAAAGTAATGTTTGTTTTAACGTCGATCAATTGGCACTGTGACCAAATGTAAGTAGAATATAATATTTCTTGTAGAATAAATAGCACGAAATTTAGTTACAAGATAGGGATAAAGGGGTCAATCGCAGAAGTCTATTAGTATCAATAGAATCGACTTTATAAAAGTCTATGAAAAATAATTTTTGTATTGCGAAAGTCTATTGAAACTAATAGACTTTCCAAAAAAGTTGCTATTTGTACTTCAAAATATTTGCAGTCAAAAATGTAAATTTTTCAGTTTGTGGAATAATTTAATTTTTGATACAGACTTTAATTCTGATGGATTTATTGGGTGAAGAGCCTGAGGAACAGGAAATAAAAGATCAAGCAAAAATAAAACTGTTGCGGGGAATCAAAACGAAATTATAAAAAATTTATCAAATCCTTTAAAATTGAACGAAATTAGAGAAGCTAGAAAATTTCATTATAAACCGAAAAGATATATGTCGCTCTACATAATATCTGTATTCAACATGACATAGACTTTAAAGGCTTAGTAGAAATAGGCAAAAGTGAATCCGTTATAAACGAACACGAATTATGGATATGTTATTCGTAATAAATTACGAAATTTCTTTAAAGTTTTTTGTAGAATTTAAATAAAATTCAAATTTTAAAATAAATATCATTTATTGTAAATTTCATTATATGTAAAAATAAAATATTAAAGATATTTCATTCATTTTATGATTCTGAAAATTAAAAAAAATAATTTTCAAGCCAAAGCCTATCAAGAAAATGTCGTCAACTTTAAAAGTTTATTAATAGAAAATTTCCCAGCAAATAGACTTCCAAGATTTAACCCAATATACTTCTTTCGATTGTAGAAAAGGTCGGTCTCAATAGTCTTCCGCGATTGACCCTGATATTAAAAAAAATATTTAAATTAGTTTAGC
The DNA here is from genome assembly GCA_963942445.1 of Argyra leucocephala. Lineage (NCBI taxonomy): Eukaryota > Metazoa > Arthropoda > Insecta > Diptera > Dolichopodidae > Argyra > Argyra leucocephala. The sequence goes on from OZ012680.1 coordinate 68,698,382, forward strand.
TCTATAAAACTTTGCAATTTTAATATAAAATCAACAACGGGTTGGTGAATCAGTCCTTAAAACAGAAAATCCATAATGACTTTTGCCACAAAAAAAAAATCCACAAAGAATGATCGAAAAACACAAAAATCACCGAAATAAGGAGAAGAAGTTTACCAGTCTGAAAAGAAATTATATTGCCCTTTTCCAGAATAATAAATAATAACGGAATTAATTTTTTTAAAATGATATTTATTTCCGGAAAAGGGCAATATAATTTTTTTTCAGACTGACAGACATTTCTTTTTATACAGTTTGGTAATCCTGTTTTAATTAAATAATATTTTGTGGATTTCAGTTTGTGGACTTAGTCACCAACCCATCAACAACTAGAAAGTTTAAAAGGTTACATTCATCAGTGATGTAAAAACATTGTTCATTCATTAGCTTGTAGGACTAGCATTATCCAACTTAGGAGATTAGTCAATAACTTCACTTCCCACCACTACTTGTTAAATTGAAGTGTTAAACATAGTTACACATCTCATGATTAGTATTATTTATAATACACTGGATAAGACTGTACTTGTAAACTTGTAACTGATAAGTATTTCTACTTATTTTAGTTGAAATTAAATAAAATTAAAACTATATTAAGAATAATACTTCCACCACAAAGCTACTTATTTGTTATATTTTTTTTTTTTTACTTTTTAAATTTGAATTTTCCTTTAATACATCTTGAAATACAACTGACCAGTGAACACTTTTCGAACATCTTGTATAATATAATAACAAACTAACTTCTTGAATTTGTAAAGAAATTAATATAGTTAATAATGATAATATATATAAGATATCTATATATGTATATAAAAAATATATATTATTCTGACCGTTAGATTATAAAAATGTTATGTTGTATGTCAAGTACTTTTAATTGGATTCAAGATATAGTAGATCTGACTAAGTTCTAAATGTCATTACAAGTTGTAAAGGTGTCATGATGTTATAAAAACAGCTTGAATTTCGTTTTTACATACATTATCAATATAAATATATATATATGTATTTACGTATATATATGAATTTGTACAATATAAAATTAAATTCACATTTTTATGAGATATTCATTGAGATAGTATAAGTAAAAATTAAGTCTTTTTCTTTATTAGCGTTAGTAAGAAAAAAAAAATTTATGATTTTCTGTTAGTTATTTGCGTAGGTGTTTGTTTCTTAATAGACATTAGTAAACAAAACAAAAAAAAAATAACTGTTATTTATTTATTGAGTATTTTTCTTTTTTATCTCTAATTTTAAAATAAAAATTTAAAATTTATGTTACAAAGATTTATGTATTTAGCTATATTTAGGTACATAAAGTTTTGTAAATCTATACAAAAAATACATAGAGTTTGATATATGACCTAAGAATTTCATAGATTCGGAAGAAAATAAACTTTGTGAAAAACTATAATGCAATATGTATATAATATACATTTATCAATGTGTATAATGTATAATATATATTACAGAAATAAAATTTGTTGTTTAAGCATTTTAGTGTGGTATGACTATATGAGATATTGTAAATTTAATATTTTGAAAGTATTATAGATACCGACATGGAATAATAAAAATCGCAATTCCCTATAACCTTTGGTGGGTTTTATATTTTTAATTACTCATAAATTTGAAAGTTTTCTGGAGGAAAAAAAAATAAAGTTTAAATTGCTGTTAATTTAAATAAAGTAAAATATTTTATTTATTTTTAACATCTTTGTGATTACATACATTTACGTTTTAAATACTTGCAAAACAATTTTTTCTGATGAAATATGAAATTACCATCAAAGACACCCACAAATTATATTCTCTATTAAAACTTGTCTTTTGCTAGATTAACCTAATTTATTTTTTCTACAACTGATCAAAGCTTAGCACTGAAAACTCCAGTAATTAACCACGAATATTTTAGCTATACTAGGACAACCGGATTATTATACTAGATCAATAGTTTTTGCTCTGAGCAAAAGTTAAATGTTATCTATCTATCTAGTTTCGCCGCACATTTACACATTTATCTAATCCGATATTTTTGAAATCCTCAGATATACCAATGTATAAAGTATATTTATACCATAATGGGACATGGGTTATTTTTCTTAATATCTCATTTTAAATAGTTTGCATTAGCCTGTCACAACTTTGAATGTGTATTTGTTTGGCACAGGTTCACAGTTGCATCAAATAATATCCCAGTAAAAAATTTCACTCATTCCGAAGTCATTCTTCACGCATTACATTTTCACCATGACTACTTCCTTTTTCCCATTGCGATTTCATGTTACTTTTCTTAACGAATGTCAGAATGTGTAAGTAGTCCCTTATACATTACAATTTCATGCACAAGAAAGTACTTCTAAACATAGATGAAAATGTAATGCATTAAGAAGCACTCCTATATAGCTGCAATTGTAATACTTGAAAAGGCGCTAATAAATTCACTTTAGTAAATAAAGAAGGGCTTGAATAAAAAAATACTTTATTTATTCTATAATTTAAATTTTTTTATTTTTTTATACTAATGTTCTTAATTATTATTATCTTAAAATCTAAAAAACTTAAAATCTGAAATTTGTAAATTAATTTATTTTCTATTTATTTAAACAACAACCACAATATTTGTCACTTTATTAATTGACTTTATTATGACAACTGAGAGCTCAACATGTCTTCAATTTTACATCGAATAATTTTTTTTTTATTAAAAAAACAAAAATCGTATGTTAATCAGACTACAGTGTTATAAATAACCTGCACATTACTTTGTACAGCACTTTTCATTGATGAAATCATCAACTAAATTTGAACTAGTGCAAAAATTTCCAACTGGGATCTATACTATTATCTGCTATATACTTGTAAGACTATGCATTTGGGTCTGTGTGATCTGTAATTTAGTACATTGAAAGGGCTTAAACCGATTTTTGAAAATGCATTGATATTTTTCATTTAAAGACATTTTTCATCTAGAGACAAAGACATTTATCTATATCTAAATTTATCACAATAAGCCCATTTGCGGCTGCGGTGATATAGGGGACAGATCCCCTCTCGGAAAAGTGTAAATCTAAATATTTAAATTTAAGATTTAGGTATTTCTTATAACTTTTTCTTATTTTCTTAGGTAGGATTACCTTTTTTATAGGATAAGTATGAAGCAGCCCATTTTTTACTACATAATTAATTGTCAGGAGCTTGGTAACTATTCTGAAATAGCGTAATTATATTTTTTTGTTTTTTCTATTATACCAAACTATACTAAGAATTTATTTAACAATAATTAAAGAATAAAAAATTAATAAAATAAAAAATAAAAAAAAAATTAAAATAAATTTTAACTTTTAAGTTTAATAACTCTTAATTTAATTTTTGTTACAAAGGTTCACTTTTATTAAGTTCAATTTAATTTTATTTACAATTTTCTTGTGCTAACTCCTTCGTTGACTTCCAATTTAATAATGAGATATATATATTGCAACCATGTGGTATACTTATATATTCATTTTTTATTTATATTTCATACACTAATCAGCAATTATGAGTTACCAATATCAACGTACCGGGTGTGTTCTTACAATACTAATTAATATATTTTTTTTTTGGATATGTCTTTTAATCTTAATTTAGAATACAAAGTTTAGATGTTTGGCACTATTTTAAAACTTATACCTCATAATATATTGTAATTGAATTTTGGGAATATAGGTTGCAGCAGTCGACCCATATAGTGTAGTAGTTATATCATTTAAAAATCAGAAGATCCTGGATTTGAATCCCGCTCTAGACATGAATTTTGTAATTTTATTTTGCAATTTTTTTTTTAATTTTTTGTTTGAAATTTAGTTTGGTTATCATTTTGAGTCACACTTTCGCGCTGCTAATAGTTTTTTTTAGTAAAATTTTAATTTTTGGGTTATTTAGCACCTAAACAAGCATAGTAAATTAAAAATCAATTAAAAATTTGGCCAGGTTTTGGGAAAATCGGGTGGTTACCTACACTAATCACCAGCACATCAGTAACTTATAAATACATTTAAAGTCTTTTTTATTTTTATTTGAATTCATTTTGAAGTTTTTTTTTTAGTTTTATTCGTTTTTTTTTTATTTTTTTAGTTTAAGCTTTGTAGGTACCGAAAACTGAAATAAAAACATATTATTAAATTCGAAAATGCATCAGCACCACGCATTGTAAAAGTTCCATATTTTAAAATGCAACATTAAAATGTTGCTGAAAGCGTCACGTTTTGTTTGTGCAACATTACTGTTTGTGAAGCGCAAACTTGAGCAAACTTCGCATCATAAAATTTGTTGATGCTTTGTTTGCTATTGTTATAAACAGCTGTTTGACATTTAAAATTTATTTGTTATATCACTTGATTGAAATACTATATCAGTGAAAGTGGTAATTATTTTAAAATAATTTTTTGTTTTAGGTATTCCAATTAATTTTTTTTCCATTAATTTTATAACAAAGTACGATCTTTCTTTTTTTCCTTAACAATATTTTATATTCTAGTGATTGTTTTACTTTGTGATTGAATTACTTACTGTTTATCATCATATTCTGATTGCTCAGAATTTTCCAAAAATACTTTCAAAGCGATATTAAATAATATTTTTTTGATTTTAATTAAATTTTCAAAGCATCACTGTCAAATTCTGATAGTTTTAAAATGTATTAATTACATCAGCAACACAAATCATCATTGCCGAATTGCATCATGAATTTTGTACTGATACAATAGTGATACCGCATCATGATTGACAATGTTGCATTTCCGAATTTACCTTATGATAATATGAAAAACAAATTTTTTGTATAAATTTTTGTTTTATTTTTAATAATTTTAAATAAAAATACTGAGAAAACATAAACAACATTACTTAACAAAAGTTTCTTATTTTTTAACATAGAATCCGAATTTGCGTAAAAAAAGTACCTCTTTCCATTTGAAAATCTCGATTTCGGCCAATTTCGGTCAATTTCGGGCTTAAAAACCCCTTTTCTGGTCCTTTTCGGAAGTTGAAAATATCACCAATCAATAGCATAGAACCCCCTCGATTTATTTAATAAAATTTTTTTTAAATTTTAAAATAACGGCTCCCTCCCCTCTTTAAAAGCTAATACGCATGCTCTGGAATACCCGGTTGTATCGCAGTGGTTACTGGTAATAACCACCAATTTTCTTTCACATTATTACAATAAAAACTATTGAAAATAATTTTTTTTACATTTTACATACTTTATACTAATAATATTTTTAAAATCTTGTGGCTTACTTAAACTAACTAACCTGTTAGAGAGTTTGTTTTACACGACTTTTTTTCATATTATACATATATTTTTAGAATTATTTATGTTACATTATAATGTAAGCATTCATGAAAAACTATAATTAAATTTATATATTTTGCTAACACTTTTACTACAATATTATGATTATTCTATAAATTTAGTCTATGGTCAAATAATTTTACCTAAATCGAACTGGTAAATGATTAATCATTGTTTTAAGACTCCTCAAATCAAAAAGTTTTAAGATTATTAACAATTTAGAAATGGTGAAAAATATGATGCCATAATAGTACAATAGGCAATGATATATAGAATGCACTTTAAATAATTTTTTAAGTTTTAAATTAAAAGTAACAGAAGGGAATCAGAATGTTGTAATCATAAAGTTAATCAAATTTCGACTCCGTAATTTAAAGCATAGGAAATATCACATGATTATATTCCATTTAGCAAATAACCCACACAATAAATATGTTTTAAGATCACAATATATATATTTAATCATATTATATATAACAAAAATAAAGATTTTATTTACATCGTATTTTCTGAATATTTTATGATGTAAAGGAAATAATTTTCTAATGCACATTACATTCATTAAAAAGTAATAAAATTTATTTGTACAGTCTCATTATTAAAATACAAATTCCAAATGTAAATGTCAAACAATTATAATTATATTTTAATAAAACTAAAATATTTTATTTCTCTTATACTCACATTTCAATTAAAATAGAAAAATTAATAACAAGAAGAAAACAATTTTTAAGTTTAAAAAATTAAAAAAATTATTTTAATTAATTTAATTTTTATTTTTATTTTCATTTTATTACCATTTTATTAATGTTCTACGTAATTTTTTTTTAGAAGAAAGATTATTATAATTAGTATCAATAACAATATCTCTATTTGGTGCAAAAGGTGGAGAATTAAACTGAATGAAGCAAAATCCAAGCACGTTCACTTTAGAAATAAAAAAATTGAGTCACACATTCCGGTAAGATTAAACAATGTCATCATACCATATCAAAATTCTGCAAAAATATCTTGGTATGACGCTTGACTCAAAGGTTAGATGGAAAGAACACGTCAAGAAAAAAAAAACTAGAACTGAATCTAAAATACAAACATTTGTATTGGCTAATTGGGCGAACATCTACGCTTTCGACGTATGACAAAGTTTTGATTTATAACCAGATATTAAAGCCAGCATACGGTATTCAAATATGGGGTTGTGCTAAACAACTACATATTCAAACTATCCAAATATTCCAAAACAAAGTATTGCGAAACATTGTTAGTGCCCTATGGTTTCTTCGCAATGCTGATATTCATAGGGATCTCAGGGTTCCTCTCATAAAAGACGAAATAAAAGAATTGGCTGTAGGCCATAGCAGGCGTTTCTCTCAATGTCGAAGTTTCACGTTTAGCTTATAGTCAAAAATTGAAAAAAAAAGTTAAAAGACTTAAGGATAAAATCTCTTTCATCTCTTTTAATTTTAACAAAAGGATGGGAATTTTTAGGACGTTAAAGTCGGCCCACTCCTTCACTTCGTTCTTCCCCGGCACATAGAACATAAGTAGAAAACTCTTTTGATGATTATGATTTTCTTCTATCTGGAAAAAAATAAAAGAAAAATGATTATGATCTTTCATTAGATATTTGTCTTTTGAAATTCAATTAGATAATGAAAATCGCTATTAATTCCAGATCATCATGATGTTATATTTAAGTTAGAGATCCACTAGCAAAAATTAATAATCGTGTAATGTAACCAAACATTTTGGTGCGCACCTAATATATTATGTGTACATAGGTTACGGTTTGTATCCTGTACACCTTATTTATTTATACTAAAACTTTTCTCCTAGGATTTGTGACATTTCGCTAAGTTGTTATAAATAAATTATAAATTATCTAATGGAACAAGCTTTATAAATTTAACAATTGAAAACTTATAAAGTTTGTAACTTATGAAAGAAAAAATTAATATCAAAACACATATTCGATTCGGTTTCAGTCATCTTAGGAATAGGAATACATTATCATGAATAGCTTTTGCCTGTTTGTTTTTTTGCACTATTTGCCTGGAGCTAAAGATTATATTTATTTATTTATTTATTCATTTTATTTCGTACATATACATGAGACGGTAAGTCTCTATAGGAGTATATAAAGTATAATGTGTAGCAAATTCATAATTCTTAAATTAACTTAAATTAAATTAAATTAAATTAAACCTTAACCTAAAGAAATTAACAGTAATGAAAATAATTTATAAAGAAAAGAAATTAATAAAAGAAAATTTAAAAAGAACATTTAAAAAAAAAGCAAAAAAAAAAAAAAAATCTCTCCTCCAAACAAAACTATCTTTCAGACGTATCACACCTAACAAGCATTATTCTACAAATTTTTTATTCTTCTTAATTAATGACTACTCTTTTTCCTTAAAATATACCCAACAAAGCTCAAGGAATTTAGAAATAGAGAACTCACACCTGACTACGTTCGGCAAAGAATTCCACAACCCGACAGTCCTTACAAAAAAGGATAGATGTCTTAATCTACCAGAGTGTCTAGGAATAGTTAAATTTGCACTTCTTAATGATCGTCCAGGGGTTATTTTCTTAAGAAGATATACCGGCGTATTTTTAGATAGGATTTTTTTCATAAAACAGATGTACTTATAATTTAGATAGTTTTCGAAAGTACAGTCAAGCAAAACTTTAGAAACATCACTGATGCTATCGAATCTACGACGGTTAGTTACAAATCGAGTGCAAGCATTGAAAATAACCTTGAGCCTGGAAAACTCGCCCATACTCATCCCAGCATAAACTACTTCACAATAAGTGAAATGTGGAAAGATTAAAGATATAACTAATTTCTTTTTAACCCACTCGTTAATATTGTAAGAGAACTTCCAGAGTTTTCGTAACTTACAAAAAACATTTCTAGAAATAAAGTTAATGTGATCATTCCAGGTTAGAGTTTTATTGAATACAACACCCAAGTTTTTAGCTTTACTTACAAATTTTACCACAGAATTATTTAATTTGATATTATGGAGATTAGTTGTATCAATATTACGAACATAAATTAACATAACCTGGGATTTTGACGGATTTAATCGAAGACCATTGTTTAGAAACCAGAAAGCAACAGCATCAAGATCATCATTCAATTTAGCAATAGAGCGGTTAATATCAGCTATAGGACCACTGATGTAGAGTTGAGCATCGTCTGCATACAACCGGCAATGAGAGTCAGACAAACAACGGGGTAAGTCATTAATAAATAGACTAAAGAGTAAGGGACCCAATATGGATCCTTGGAGTACCCCACATTCAACAGGTAGATTATTAAACTTAATACCATTTAGAAACACAAATTGACTTCTATTATCTATGTAACTTTGAATGAGAGTAGTAGCAGAAGATTCAAAATTAAAAGCTGCGCTAAGTTTTAAACATAATAAGTTATGATTAACACAATCAAAAGCTTTAGTGAAATCAAGAAGAAGCAATGTTCTTATCGAATACAGCATGTTTCTTATCGATTTCACAGTAAATGTTATCTGTTAATTCTAGGAGTGCTGAGGTAGTGCTGTGCTGCTTTCTGAAACCTGATTGGAATTCGTATAAGTGATTATTATCACTTACGTACTGACTCATTTGTGCATGCAATAACCGTTCAAAAGATTTCGAAATACCGGACAGTACGCTAATGGGTCTAAGGTCATCAATCGTTGGATTATTTTTTTTAGGAACGGGAACAACTTTGGCACATTTCCAAATTGGAGGGTATTGACCAGTAGTCAAGATGAAATTAAATATGTGAGTAATATAAGGTAGCACAGAAGGGATAATCAGTTTAATAAATTTCAAAGGAATTAAATCTGGTCCTATAGCATTGGATTTAACCTTAAAAATAGCATCATAGACTTCATCATTTGAGACATTTCTAAAAGAGAAAGTACTAGACGAATCAACGATTTCAATATTGGATAGTAATGAAGTAAAGTTAAAAGATGGAGTTATAAATCTATTGTTTAATTCGTTTACATCAAAGCTATCCATATTATCCATTTTGTTTTCTTTACTGATTCCAAGCTTAGCGGTATTAGACCAGAAAGATTTTGAAGGCAGCCGAGGATCGAGTATCTTAGAATAGTAATGTTTTTTAGCTTGTCTAATCTTCAAGTTTACCACGTTCCTAAGCCTCTTAAATGAATTTCTGTCATTCGAATTTCTTGTTCTCTTCCAAATTTCATAAGCCATGTCTCTATCATTCGCCATTTTTACAATATCTGGACAGAAATACGAAACAAAATCACCACGTGGAGTAAAAGAACGTAGGGGAACATGCTGGTCGAAAAGCTTCAGAACTAGATTATTAAAGAACGCAATTTTATCGTTTATGTTATTAATTGTGTAGATGGAACGCCACGGTAATCTAGTTGCAGAATGAAATAGTAAGGATATATTGCAATTCTTGTAATCACGATAGGTAATTTTCACTTTCGGTATCTCAATAGGAATTTTATATGACAGGTATATCATATCATGATCAGACACACCCGGGGAGAGAAACCTGTCCAAACTTTTCTACTAGCTCATGGTTTTCAGTAGATGTCAAAAATAAATCCAATAGAGAGGAACAAGATTCACCGAATCGAGTTGGTACCGAATTATTAATTATGTTCAATGAATAGTTCTCAATAGTTCGAAAGAAAACATTTCTTAACACATGATTATTGTCAAGTATATTAACATTAAAATCCCCCCCAATGATGATAGATTCATAGTTGCTAGCAAAATTATCTAAAGCTTTTTTAAAAGGTTCAAATTTATATGCTGAGGGATGAGGAAAATATACGGTTCCTAACAGAATAACATTGTTTTTACACTTTAATTCAGCGAAAATGAATTCAATATCATCATTTTCCACAGAGTGAGTTAAAACTTTAACAGATAGACCACATTTAACATAGATTGCTACACCACCTCCCCGAGTTCTATTACCAGAACTATCCAGTTTATTCCGATCACATCTAAAAAGCTTAAAACCTGGAATTCTAACCATATAAGAGGTTATGTTGTGATTTAACCAAGTTTCAGTAACCATAAGAATTTGAACATTGGTATTGGAAATACAGGATCTTAATATATCAATTTTAGATGCTAGACTCATAATATTGATGTGAATGATATTAAGGAGCTGAAGGTTATTCAGGGCAGCTTTTAGTATAATATTGCGAATAAATGCAGAAGTAGTATCAGAAAGTGAGTTATTTCCATTATTAGCCACAATCATTAAATATTAAAATATATTTGAATGAAATTTTTATAAAAGTTAACAATTGAGCCAAAAGAAAACGGGTATACAAGAATAAAAGTGCCATTAAACAGCGATTTAACATATATAGAACCGTGTTTGTTACTTAAAACTAAACATCCAAAACAACCAAAAGACAGCAAGAAGGAGAAAATAAATATTTAAAGTATGTATAAATTAAAGTTAAAATTTGTAAAATTCAGAAAAGAGTATTTGACGATTCCCTAATGAGAAAAAGTTAAACATCAACCAAATTTAGATAAATTATGATCACTGCTTTTGAGCAATTGGTCTTTTGACGTGATTTTAACCGCTTCTCCACCTTCGGTCTTGACAATATATAAGAGGCCTTTTTTCGTAAAAGTTTTCACTATCCAACCATCACTTCTCATTTTGTTCGCAATGCGAAGAAGAAATAGAGTATGTGATGGAACGCTTTCATTAATGTAGATACGAGTAGCTCCACCAAAACCAATATGAGAGGCTCTCAGGTGTTTAAAACGCAGATACTTAATAAAAAATGACACTTTTGATGAATTAGATAAGAATTTTATAATCAATGTATTACTCCTGATGCGAAACATAGACCCAACACAATCAAAGTTTCCAGTGAAACCAATAACTTTAGCTATCCTGTTAAAGATTTCACCAAAATTTTCATGCTGAGTTCCAGCAATACCATTAACGATCAAGTCATTGGAGTGCAATGGTCTCTCCAGCTCAAAGATGCGCAAATTGACTTCTTCTATAATAGCGCTTGTATCATATGAATGCATCCGTTCAGACACTTCACCCAAAATTTTCTCATAATTGGCTTTGGACTCAGTGACGATTTTATTATGTACTTCAATTTCTAATTTATCCATTTTATTTCCTAAAGCTTCAGAGTTTTTATTAAAGTTGGCGATTGAGTCTTGAATTTTTAATTCCAGGCGATGCTCCATATCAAGAATTTTGTCATTCAACATTTCCTTGATGGAAGCTTCAAAGGAATCGAAGCGTTTAGTCAAACTAGTTATTAATTCAGTGAGATGGTCAGTGCTTGCATTTTTAATTTGTCAGTGCTTGCATTTATATATTTGTATTTTATTATTTTAATTTAATCAAATGCTGTCCTGATCTTCTCATTACTTAATTTACATTCGTCAAGAGTAGAATCTGTTTTTCAGTGAAAATTTTGAACATTTCGGGTCAAGTAATTTTTATTCACACCATCTGAAATTTATTGACTTAAAATCATTGTCTGACCGTCGACGATCTCTTTTATCCACCAGATCCTTTAGCACAACACGTTAAGCCTTGAGACTTCAAATTAATCGGTTGAAATAACAAATCGGAGCAAACGCAAGAAAACGCAGTGTTAAGTCAATTCCACCCCTACTGAATATGCAGATTTATGCCAAGCACTACAATGTTCCGTAAAGTTAATGAGACTAATTTTTATATAGCAAAAATACGGTTTTATTCTTCCAATGTTTTCATTTGAATGATTGAGTATCACAGTTTACATTACTATTTTACATTCCTATTACATTATCATATTAACATATTTTTTAACGTGACCTACAGTCACTACATTAATTCTAATTTTTTTTTCTTTTGATCGACTGTAAATTTGAATGTAGGTGTGGGTGTGGGTCAAAACCGGAAAAGATTGGATTTGTTTTTTAAAGTTAGCAGACAACCGTGGAAGAGGAAGCATGTTTAAATTATTGTATCTTATTAATTACATTTGTTTAATTTAATTAATTATACTAATGAATTTTCATTAATTACACTAATAACTTTTCATTAATTATACTTTTTTTCTAAATCCCGCATGTATAGCTGAAACTAACTAACAATTTCTATTTATTTAGTTTTGTTACTCTTGTTTTGTTGTTACTAATTTGGCCTACTTAATAACAAATACAATATCTACTTATAATTTTTATTTCTCTACCAACAACAGGTATTATTTTACTAATATTTTTATAAATTTGTTCATATAGTATGATGACATATTGCACAATTAGTTGTAGTACTCTTTCCTCTAGCAATATACGTCTAATGTGATTGCTCAAAGTATTATTCTGATATTCTGACAGTATTAAAATGCTCTAAGCATTATTTTGACACCAATCGCCTTGATTACTTGATTTAATCGGTTAATATAAAGCTCTGGTCCTAAGAGTTGACTCTTCACACCTGTTTTTACAAAGATATCTGCTTCCTCATTATCTTGCATATTCCAGAACTCCGTATAAGAGTAATTCTGATACCTGGATGGCATAGATTTTCGTTTAAAAGACGGTAGGATATGTGCCAAGTGCAGCACTAAACTTGAATCTTGGTCCAAATATGTTGGCATCTATTTTACTATAAACACGTACCTAAATAAATAATTAAAAACAAACAAATTAAATTAAGTAGTTTATTTTTGCATATTTTTTCTCTGCCTGTGTTTGTCGTCAACAAAATCACAATTCCAATAAGAGTACTTAGCGGGATATTTTAGAATAAAATTGATTTACCTACGGATGAGGTAACTGATATATTTGCTTTTTCCAGATGTTTTTAACTTAATTAATTTATTTTGCATATAAAAAGGAGAAATATAGGATTTTTTTCTTCAAATTTTTAACAATCCATTTTTATACGTAGCCGCCATTACTAAATACAAAAACGTGAATATGCCATTTTACAGAAAATTTTATTAACGATTTAAAAAAAATATTTGTGGTAATGCCATACAATCCGAAATTTTTTTTTAATTACTATATTTTGTAATTTTTTTTTTAGGCCTAAAGCTTTTTTTTCAATATATTTTCCATATTTCTATGTCATAGCATTTAGTATAGATATGGTTTTGGCTAATATATTGGTCAGCAATTAAATAGATGTCGTATAAATACTATCGCTCCTAAATTGTACATTTACAAAGATAACTTTCCCACAAATGTATAAAATAATAGAAAACAAAATTATTGGTCCTACAGTACTTTACTGTATTATTAGTTGGCTCAATATCAACCATCTCAGTAGCTGATTTTTCAAACTATGATGTGGTTTGAGATATTAAGTATCTATTATTGGTGAAATAAATAAAGTTGCGCTACTAAACGAATTATATGTTTTATCTTTGTGACAACTTTGAAATCAATTAAGACTATAACTATTACTTACCGTCGTAGGTCGTAGTTGTGTTTAATTTTGATGAAGACATATATTTTGAAAAACTGTGATGAAAAACATAATTATATAAAGTAATTTACAAAAAAAGATAAAAAAAAAATAAAAAATTTCCCAAAGGTTTTTTAATTAATTTATAAATTTGATGTAAATTTCATCCGGTTCTAGAGAATAAATATCACAATAAATATAGTAAATGTGACAGGTATTAATGTTCAATTTCCGCTTTAATTTTACAAATTAAATTTAGAAAAAAAATAATTTTTATAGGTCTTTAAACCCACCAATAGGTTTTTCTATATTTCTCTCAATTGTTATAGCTATTTTTTTCTTTTTGGTAAATTATTATTATTTTTGTTGTTTTTATTCCATTTTTATTTCTTATCTTCAATTTCAAAGTTAAAATTGTTAAAAAGTAAAAAAAATAATATTTTATATTTTCGTAAATATAGTTAGGTGCTGTATAAATAATTTAACTAGTGTTTAATTGTTAAAAAAATAAAAACAATACAAATCTGAACAAATAATTTCAGTTTTTAGAGATTTTAAATTTTTTTTTGTTTTGTATTTGAAAGATGATTCGGCAACTCAAAAAAAGAAAATAATAATAAAAAAAATAAAATTAAATTTCTGATTCTATTTTTTTAGTGCTTCAGGTTTCAACATACGTGCATATAAATTATGATTATACACCATTGTATTGAATGAATATTTCAATGTATTTAGTCTGTATACAATAATTATGTTATATATATATATTGTCTTCCATTCCAGCATAAGCTTTCTGAAAGATTTTCTAAATTCCAACTCAAAAAATATCTCCGGGATATTTCTATAAATGGATAGGTTGCCTAGTTGATCGTATTTTTTTTTGTTTTTGTTTTGGGATTTTTGGTTTTGTTTTTATTTTTTTTTTTTTTCGTATTTTGAAAATCATCAGTTTTAGCATTTATGAACAATAACTAAGCACAAAAGTTGAGAGAAAATATCATGAAACCTGTGTATCTACCGCTCGGTTTACAACAAAACTTATTGTAACACATAAAAATAATTTTTTCTTTTTTTTATTTTGGTTTTTTATTACGTCGTACCTATATTCAGAAAAGTCTATATATACATATATACACATGTATATATGGTATTCTTTTGAGGAGTCGATCTAGAGAGGACCTAAAATTTTTTTGGTTTTTGTTCTATAATTTTTTTTTTATTATTATAAATACAAATGTATGCATATGTTGGGTTTATAAGGCATAAAACTCTTTAATATTGGTGGGTAGATATATGTATTTATGCATCATGTGTACAATATTTTATGACTAAAAAAAAATAAAAGAAAACCTTAAAATGAAAACTAACCTACACCAGTGTGGTTTCATAGACATTTTTTATTGTTTTATTTTTGTGTGTCGTTTTCGCGTTTATTTCTCAAGTCAACTATGGGCCTTGTGGGTATTAATAATAATATGCTTATGCATATAAATATCGTGTATTATATGTATATAATAATTATAGATGAAAGACAAGATCACTAATTTTTCTTTTATGCCTCTCTTTTATATTACATATAATATATAACATAAAAATGTACATGCATATTGTAATATATATATATGGATATATGTAATTTAATAGTATAGGAAATGTTCTATTAATATTTTGTATATTTTTTGAATTATTTTAAAGAAAAAAAAATTAATTATTTGTGCAATAAAATTTTCTAAATATAAAAATTATTTTACTAAAAAGAATATTATTTTTAATAGAAATACTTGATAATAAAAATTTAATTAAATTTTATCTTAAAGCAATTTGAAAATTAACAAATAATTCTTTAAAGTTTTTTTTTTATATAATCATCAAAATATTTAATATCCTGTTGATCCTTTTTGATTCATGTATATAAGATATCAACAAAATTTTACAGATAACGAATTAAATTTTGATTTTGCTATTTGACTTTAGATCTTTTAACCTCTACTGTTGCCTTTGGAAGTTTCTGATTTTTTATTTGTATACTTTGGATTACAGGATGCTTTTTCGGACCTATATACAATACATTACAATAAGATATGTTCTATAGTAACTCCTGGCATGATTATTATAGGATATTGTATTATAAGCAAGTAAGCCAGATGACTTGGCCTCCACTCAAATGATTTTTGCAGAGTCTGCAAAAATAAGGAAATGAATATATCTATACTAAAGTTTCTCTGCAACTGCCACCAGTCTCGAAACCGACTTACTAGTGATTTTGAAGGTACATAATTTATTTGTTCCTCCATCACTCTGTAAAAATTTCGAGTTGGTTTTAACAAGTAGGAACCGCATAAAGAAATCAACCTCCTTGCTCTAAGTGTACGGAGTTAAGTAGCAACAATTAACTATCAATACCTTACCTATACAATTATTGATACTATATAAGTAGGACGATTTTTAATGTAATATAGATTGCACCATGATAACTGTTTTACATTGACTTAAGATTTCATAGTTTGATTATTGAATTTAATCGATTTATATTTTGTGAGATAGAAATGATAACCCTTTAGGCTCAAATCTTGCAGTCAAAGTTGCCACATAATATGAACAAGGTACATTTTCCCGTCTCGTTTGTCCTTTAAAACTTTTACTAGGATGTGGTTGGTTTGGTTTGGTTATGCAATCTTTCATATATTGGTTTCTAGTGTTAAAATTTTTGTATGAGGACTTTATTTTTATTTTAGTTTTGCTTCAGGGTCATTATTTTTACCGTTTTTTCGTTGTCTATTAATAACTATGGCATAGTGCTCCGTGCTCCTAATTATCTGCAAATATAATTCAATTTTCGCAATTTATGCAGAATGCTGAATTTTTCAATATTTGTTAAGAGTATGAGTTCACAATTGAATATCATGTGTTGATTAGTTTATTTTGTTGTTTGTTGTTTGTTATTTTGTATTTTTATGTTTTTGTTGACATATTAACATAAACTATTTTTAAAATATTATATAAAACAAAAATATATAATTTATATAGATTTACTTATATAATTTTGAATAGAAAAAAAATATTTAACATACTACAAAAACGATTTTAGATTTTGCATATCGACTATTCACTTTTGCATCTCTTCAGCGTGTTGTATCAGGCCCATCTCAAATTAAGAAGTTGTATACAATACGAATAATATAATATGGTTTTCATTTTGTTACACTCTTGACAGCAACTTATAGGTTGAATCACCTTTTTGTGCTTAATTAAGAACGGTACTGCAATTTTACACTACAATACTTCTGCAATATCTTCTTCTCATTTACAATATTTCTAGTTTTTATTTAACAAATTACTGGTTTATATCTACTCATTTAATGTTGAAAACTACTGCTACTGTCAGGAACTAAGCCTTTTTAAATAGAATAGTTTCATTTTATTTAATTTGTTACCAAATTATATATTACTTGCTTGCTGGGCGCTACAGACCTTGAAGGGCCTAGGCCAAATTATATATACTCTCAATTATTTTTTGCCATTTATTATATTCTAATGACAAAGGGTTTATATTCTAATGACGTGACCAGTTCGAAAAACCAATAAAGTATTTTCTTTTGCTTCATCGGGAATCGAAGTTGGGACCTTACTGTTGAAAGGCAGGCGCTCTACCTACTGCGCCACCCAGCATGTAAATGTTGATTGTTTTGAATTATTTATCCCTGTTTAGGTTTGATCGATGATTAGACTAGCTGTTGGCTTTAATATAAATATTTGTCACCAACGTAAATACATAAAATAGCAGCTATTGAATCATTCCAAACTATATCGAATATCATGTATATGTATTAAAAAATTATAAAAGACTGGTATGAAAAACTAAGTCATTCGAGCTTAAATAATTAGTTTGCCTTACTTACGTATACTCGTTAATTAGAACCTAGAGCTCATTCCTATAGAAAAATATTTATTCTTTAAAACTATTTTTGATTGTTGTGTACATGTTCTAGGAGTAAAAATCTTATATTAGAAAATATTTATTTCTAAACTAAGGACCGTCTCCATATTTCAATAATTTTAATCCTGATTTATTTCCAATAAACTTTTTTTTATTTGACCAAATAATTTATAATTATTTTACATTCAATTTTCCTCTCATTATAGGTAGTAGGTTATTAGAAAATTTATATGTAAATATTAAGTGCATATAACTTATATGTACTTAATAAATTTCGTATTCTAACTATTTTAATGTCCAATACACACACTTTCATATAATATATGTCTCTAAATATGTATTTATGTATGTTCATGTTAATATGTTTACACAAATTTATATAACATATTATAAACTTTGGTGATCTTAATATAAAATTGTTTACATGCATTCATAATAAATATACAGTACTGGTAGAAAGTATTGCAACACATTATTAAATTCAATCTTTCGATATAAATTTAATTTTTTTGAAAATATTTTTTTAACGATGGGATGTTCTTGGTAGACGTGACTTTCTTGTACGTTGATAACGTCAATTTCTAAAACCACTCGATTCGTATACCTGAAAATATTTATTTATCTTTCCCGAGCTATGAGAATTACTCTATTTTACTTTGCTAGATTTATTAAGATTCCGCAATGTTACTAAAAAACTAGTAAAATTGATCTAAGTCTATCAATTCAATTGTGATGTTTTTATGTATTTTATATAATGTAAAATATGTACCTATGTGAAAATATGTAAATCCAGTGGTATGCAACAAAACTTCTGATAAACAAGGTTGATGGGGACATCTTTTGAAATAATACTAATTATAGGTTAGGTTAGGTTTAATAAATTATTTATTTTTCTGAATATGATATAATTTATATTTCGTTATAATTAATTAACGTATGTATGTATGTGTATAAAAAAGTAGAATATAATATTGAACAATAATAAATAGAAAAATAGTGTGATACAACCATTAATCTTTAAAAGATTAGTGGTGGTGATAACTTGTAAGCTTGTAAGTAATATTAAAAATTTATTTTAGCAACAATTAAACATGAAATGGTTAACTATATAATAAAGAACAATTTTTTATACATATAATATATTACATATATTTTTTTGATTAAGGGAAAGAAATCAAGTATTAAAATTATTATGAACATTTTTCATGCCAGTGTAATAATTAATAAATTAAACAGTCTTAAATAATAATCTTAAGCAATAATATTAAGAAAGTGGATTATTCAATTATTATCCAATTCTTAAAACCATATTCGTACATATTTCAAAAACCAAGATTTGCATCAAATACATCATCAGATCTGAAGTTTATTAAATAATTTGGGGGCTGCAATATCATAAACATTTTCTTAAAAGGTATTACATGAAAGTTAAAGAACTGTAACTGAAAAATTACTGTCACTTCTTAAATTATAATAACCTAGTATTCTGGCATGCCAAAAACTACCTCTTTAACTTTATGTACCTTATAGAAATAGATGCAAATAATAATACATAGATGTAGATACTAGAATGTCAAAATAGTCACCATAAATAGATGTAGATAATAGAATCTCTAAAATAGATTTAGAAACACTATATATCCTGATTAGATAACCGCAAGCATATTTCATTCCCTAAAAAGATTAAGACTATACAACAATATCGGTGTCATATTCAAAGATGATGGTTCTGTTAATTATTTTTCAATAGAGTTGTTGGGTTAATTCTGATATAAATTAATTTCATATTTCTGTCTGGTTTTCAGCAGTTGATAGCCTGTTTACACATATACTGATACATGGCTGATAAGTCAGCAGCTGGTAATCAGCATAATGTATGTACACACATACCTTTTAGTAATTCAGCTTTCGTATTAGTTGATCCTACATTTGATTTCTTGGATGGAATGCCTCGGTCTGACCTGACTGGTCTTCAAAGCTCTTCACTTAACGATCAAAGGCTTGATTGTTAGATCAGACTTTCTCGACAGTTTCCAACCCCGGGCTGGCTTCCTTTCCGTAATGATATACATAATGTCATAGCAATAGGTTGGTTAGGCAGCGTATTGTTAGTACAACCAAATTTCCTTTTTTCGTTCCTTGGTCTGTTTTCATTATTTTTTTTTTCACTCCGATAGCTGCAGCCACTAAAGACGTTTGCCTATATATCCCTACTCACTTATTCTCATTTTTCTTTTCGTTCATTGTTGTATTAGTATTTTCTCATCACCAGCAAGAATCATGGCCCAAAAAAAATCAAAACAACGGACACAATATCCTATATCTATGTAGATAAAAAATAAAAGTTAAAAGTCCTGCGGCATTAAGCATTAAGCATGAAAATATCCACCATTCTTCGTAGTAGCAGAGTCGATATTTAAACATCTATTAATTGTAATCGTATTTTCATTTGATTGATTATTAAAAATTAAAATTGACAAATATGAAAATGATTTCTGACTAAAATAGGAATGCTTTCTAACTTTTATACACTACTGTATATAGGTACAGCATATAAATACGGAATATATATACACATACTTCCATTTCTACTACATTGTTGTTATTATTATTAAAAATCGAAAAATACAAAAAAGAACTAAAAAAATTAAACACAATAAAAACTATACAGGTATTGTATTACAGGTAAAATATCTTCGTTGCTGTATTATAGTGTTGTTATTATTATTATTTTTTTTTTTATTTTTTTTTATTATTGTATATAGATTTTCAGAAGGTTTATTGAAAATGTGCTCAACTAATTTTTCCAAGAAATGAATATCTAATTCTTTTTTAGGTTTTTTTTTTAGTTTGGGTTGTCTATTTTGGGAGTAAACCAGATTGCAAAATTTATTTAACAAATGGATATTTGATTTAAAGTCTGTTCGCATATAATATTACAATTGATGAAAAACTTATTAACAAAATTGCATTATTATAAAATCGAGACACTATTAAAAAATTTAAAAATTTCTTATCTTTAATGCCAAATATCGTTTGTCAAATGGATTTTTGCTAAAATATATCCCTTTTTCCCAGATATATTTGCTGTTTACAAACTATCTTTTTTTAAAATGACATTCTGCTATGAATATTAAGTTTTATCAACTGGTTTTAGGGCCAATGTTCCTTTGCGAAATGTGCCTGGACCAACTGTCATACACTCGTTTATTTTTTATATTTACATTTATCATGTGCATATGTTACCGATGGAATCAGTTCTTAAAAAAAAGTTGAACTTTATTCAAATCCATTTTATTTAACATAATATTTCAAGTGAAAAATTAATTTAGTAATTTCTAAATTAAATATAGTTTTTACTGTAATTGGAACAAATTATGAATTGTTTTTTACTTTTTTCTTTAAAATTTTTTTTTATTTTAGAATGACACTTGAACAATGTTAATAAAACAAAGTACTTTCTAAGCAGTTTAGAATGTATTAATGTTAATGGCTAACTCGAATCCATCAAGTTAGGTACCCCTTTCAATTTTCATTATAGTAGTTGCGCAAAAAAAATTCACGAGGAAAATTTTTTTCCTTTTTTAGGTTTAACTAAATCCAGAGTCAAGACTCTATCGGAAGTGTTTTTTAGTGACGTATTTAATTTTCTATTAAATAAAAATAATATTTCCTTTCACTAATGTATTTTTTTTTTATTTTACAAATATCTATACTTTCAGACCGCAAATTTATACAGATAATCAAATATGTTTCTTGCGACATATTGATTACTGCAAAATATGATGTAATAGGATGGTTATGAATTACAATAGTATAGGGGATATGCCGTATGTAGAAATTGGAAATAAATGCTTCTGACGTTAAATACATCTTTCGAATAAAATAAATTCTTATAGCAACCATAAGTCAGATAGTCGGTAACTTTCCGATTTATTCCTAGGTAATTTCTAAATTTACTAAGAACTGAATATCCAATATACTCTGTCAGATCTAGCTGATAAGCACACAATTTTCATTGATATTTGTAAAGTGCCTGTTCCTCCCGTATTCTATTTATTCATTTTTAAAAAATACAATAATTAATCAAATCATAACCTAAATATAATGGAACATTTTTCCAATCAGAATCATCTAATTTGGGATAGTTTTGGTTGTATCTGACAATTTCTTTTCTGAACATAGGAGAATTTTAGGAAAAGGCTAGGCCTATATCTATGAATACCACTGAACTTTATTGTTTTTCTTCAAATGCTTTACTTATGTAGGTTACTATTCGGTGTACTTGTGTATTTTGGATTGGTTTTTTATGTTTTCTTTAGTATTTTTAGCCAGAGTGTAAGCAGTAATTTGGGTACAGTATATGATAATATTTTATATATATGGTGATTAATTATTTAAGATGAGCCAGATTGAAGGCGGTCTATCATTTGAATTCAATAATACTCTAAGAATCAAATAATAGCATAGCGTTGTAGCATCAAAGAGACGCAGGTCTAATTATCTTTCAATTAGCCAGCGATATGTATTTCAACCTACCTACGTTTAGTCTGCAATCTGCATAAGAACGTCTTTTACCGGTAATATATACATATATGTGTAATTGAAATTTAAGAATGCATATTAAATAAACATACATAGGTAAATAAAAGTAACATAAGATCGAATAGAATAATGAAAGCGTTAAATGTGGACACAATTAGAAATATTTATATATATATATACATATATGTTTATATATTATCATATATGGATATATGATTTATATATAAATGTACGTATATTTATTGAGTTTCTATAATTCTTTTTTATAGAATTTTTCAGATCACCAGCAAAGTCATATATACATAAGAGAAGTCAAGAAGAGGTGCATGAAATATGAACAAGTTTTATTTTTTTTTGTATTTACTGAAAATATTTTTTTTTTTATTTTAATTATTAAGTTTTTTTTTTATTGAACATGCATTGGTTAAAATGAAAAATAAACAAAAAAAAAGAAAAGTAAAGAAAATAATAATAACTAAGGCATAGAAAAAAAATTGTCATGCTCAATTCATGCGCGCTCTGTTGACCTCATAGTTTTGGTTATGCTTAGTAATAGATCATAAAATTCAACAACTACAACAACAAATGAAATTAGGTACATAGACATCTATATGTAAATATAAAGAAGATTTAAGTTAACCTCAAACATAAGAATCGATATTTATTCAATTGAACTTAGGAAGTCCTTTCATAGACTTCTTTAGTATTTTTTTTCGTTGTATTATTACTTTTGCTATGACTATTTTATTTGTTTGTTGGTATTGTTTATATTGTCTTCTTCTAATTATGATTATTTTTTTTTATTTATTATTTTCATTACTTCCTATTTAATTTTACTAGAATGTTTTTTGTGACTTATTATTTCTTTTGTCTTTTTATAAAAATTTCATATTTCTGTTTATATTTTTTACCTTTTCGATCTTTCCAATAATTTTATTATTTTTGTTTTTTTTTTTGGTTAAGGTTGAGTATAAAGGTTGAAATACTTAAACCTTAATCGATTCGTGTCATTCTCTTTGATTAGATAAAAAAATAAATATTAAAGAAAAGTGTGGTTAACCTAGCCAATTCTAGGAAACATGTGCACACTACTAAAAAAATAAAAAAAAATATTCGGATTATGGCGATGAAATTCATATAAAAATCGTTATAAAAAAATTATAATTGAAGTCGTGGCTTGTCATCGCCTTGAACTGTTGTAAATTTAACATTGTAGAATTTCTTGTAATTAGACATATTCTGGCAACTTTTTAAATAATATTATAAAATTGATATTATTTGCAATATAACGATAATAAATAATACATACAAGAAGAAATGAAGTGCAGTGCGTTTTAGTGCATCGGACATTCTGTTTGTTCAAATATCTTATCATAATTCAGATTATTAATTACAAAAAAGTTGTTAGCTATGATTAATAAATTAACAAGTAAATTTATTTAAATGATCTTAAAAATGAAATAATATTTTATTTAGAAATTGTTGCAATATAAATTAATTCGCGATATACTATATAGTTCTTTTTAATCTCATCAGCTTGTTGACTAAGTAATTGTCCTGGATTTTGTCCAGTCATCGTGGTGATTTGGATCATGGTCAATAGGGTAGACTCTCACCGATCGCTAACCCATTTCCGGTATAAACTCACCTACTTATGAATAATTTATAATTATAAATATATTACTTATATATATATAGCGTAAGTTAATATATAAGTAAGAATTTAATTAAATAAAAAACCCAGTATTGTAACTGTTAAATTTGTAGCCAAGTTGGTGCTTTATCTCCACACGGTAACTATTGGTAAATTAATAAGTACAAAGTTAGACGCTCAGCTAGTAACTCACTTCATAAAAAGTCACAAATCTCAATAAAGATTACTTTAATGATTGAAATTAGTCAACCAACATATACAATCGAAGTACGAATTTCTGTATCCGATATAAATGATAAATGATTACTATCACTTATGATAATGATCCATTTGTAATATATTAACTCATTTCAATAAAGCAACACCTCTATAAATAAAGTTTTAATATTTTTACGATATTTGTATACCACTTTTTAAAATTAGTTTTATTATCTATCATTTACATAAATATACTGTATTTATCTACCATATATTATACATACTTATTATTTACCATTTTTTAGATTATTTTTAGTAACTGTGTTCCTTGAGCTCAGATTGATCTCAGTATCCTTATATAACTTGAGTTTAGAGCAACGATTTTATATTGATTTTTAGCTGTATTTATTTTATTTTATTTATTTTATTAATTTATTAGTAAAAACTATATATATAAAACTTAATTCAAAATTCACAAACAAATTTAAGCTTTCAAAATTAAATTTTTAAATTACTTTTTCAAATTAAGTTTTTTTTAATTAATTCTTTTAATCCTTTCTTAAATCTTACAAAATTTCTTTCTATTTTTACTTCATATGGTAAGCTGTTAAAAAGTGCTGATCCTCTATATAGTAAGTTGTTTTGCGTCCTAGCTCTTCTATACAAAGGCAATATAAAATTTTCTGCATTTCTAACATTATACGTGTGACTATCTAATATGTATGCTAAATTTCTCCTCAGATATTCCGGATATATTTCATATTTTGTTTTAAACATGAAAATTAATGCATTGAACTTCAACCTTTGTTTTACACTCATCCAATTTAACTGCTCTAACATTTCTTGTATATGTGTTCTCCTATCACATTTTAATATTATTCTCATTACTTTATTCTGCATAAATTGCAGTCTTTGTATCCTACCAGCATCACCCAGAAAAAACACAGATGAGCAGTAATCATAATGTGGCATGCTAACTGCACAATTATACGATACCTTGTCTCTAATACGAGCCAAAAAACCAATTTTCTTCGAAATCTTTTTACATACAAAATTCACATGCAAATTAAAATTCAATTTATTATCAATGTAAACACCTAAGTATTTAATTTCTGTTACACATTCAATTTCTTGATTATTTAAGCTCATTATTACAGTTTGTCTTCCTCCATTAATAACCATCCTTTTTGTTTTATCCACATTCACTTTAAGTTTATTACCACATAATCATTCAAATAGATTTTCTAGATCCATACTCATTTTTTCTCTACATTCTTCCATACTTTTACTCTTTATGTACAACAAAAAGTACAATCTTAGCAAATCTAATGCTCGATTTAATAGAATTTATGTATAAGGAATAAAAGAACTTCCAACACTGATCCTTGGGGTACTCCAATGTTTACATCTATCGAATCTGATAAACTATTACCAACTTTTGTTGTTCTTTGCTGTCTTCCTGTTAAATATTGTTTAAACCACCTCAGTTCTACTCCATCTACACCAATTGTTCTCAATTTTTCTATCAATATTTCTCTATCTATAGTTTCAAACGCTCTCTTTAAATTAATAAACACAGCTACAATAATGTAATCATCGTCAGTATCTCTTTTCCACTCATTTATCACCCAATTTATTGCTGTTTCACAAGAATGTCCTTTTCTAAATCCTGATTGTTCTTCACATATTAAATTGTTTGCTTCTAAAAAATACTTATTTGATCAGCTACTGTTTTTTCCATTTTTTGATATATGTTGAGCATGTTTACAGGTCTATAATCTATTGGTGTATTCGAATCCTTTACCTTTTGTACAGGAACTACTATCGTATCTTTCCAACTATTCGGATAAACACCCTCTACTAGTGATTTATTTATTATTTTTTTTATTCATACTCTTTAAAATCTTTTCTAATATTTCCTCATTTACTAAACAAAATTTGAATCTAACCTGTACTTTATTCTTTGAAAATGTTCACTTTATTGTTTTATTTAAGTTTAACATCAATATTTATCTCCTCAGATATTTTGAAAGATTATCATAAAATATGAAAGTTTGGTACATTAGCTAGTTTTTCATATTTCAAGTTTATTGTTTCATTTAAATTGAAATTTTATTTGACAGCACTATTTTGCCCTGTCACACATTCTGTAATGTTAATGATTGTTTTGATATGGTTTATGCCTTCCTTTTTCTTCTTTTTTGAATTTGATACAAATTCCTATAGTGGCAATTGAATTGAACTAATTGTTTAATTATTACTATATTTGCGAAATGTTTGATAACATCATATTAAATCACATAAACTCTTGGCGAGCTAGAAAGATCTTTTTGAGATATAAATAAAATATCAGATATAATAAATAAATATCTGAAGTTGCTAACTTGTTTATTCATTGTACCCAAATTATCACATTTAACTTTACAAAGATCAGATCTTATACCAACTTATCCACACAACTGAAATATAATTTATTTATTTGTGTCTAAGTTCTACTATTTTTAGTTTTTATTAATAGTATAATTTAAATTATATTCAATAAAAAATAATAATAAAAATAATAACTTTAAAATTCAGATTGCGAGAGAAAATTTTAAATATTACAAACGGAAAATCAGTTCTGAATGTGTTTTTTTAATATTGTATTTAAGTTGTACCGTTTTCAGAAGATTTATTTTATAATTTTCTTCATTTTTATTTTTTTGTTTTGTTTTTATCTTAAATTTTCTTAGTTTTTTTTTATATCTATTTATTAGTAATAATTTATCCAATATTGAAAATTAATTGTTATAAAAGTACAGTCAATTGAGAATAAAAATGTAAGATTCTTAAGTATAAGAATTTTCTTTATTATCTGCGGTGTGAAAATAATTTTTTTTATAATTTTTTCTAGAATAGTAAATATTTTTGTTTAATTTTTTTTAATTTTATAGGAATGATAGTTATTGTAAAATAATTATTTATTAAATATTAATCTTTCAATGTAATTTTAAAAATATTTGTCAAACTGACAAGACCATGGTATTAATGTTGTCCACAGAATATTTCTCATGTTATTTCTAGACTATTTTTGTTAAAATGAATGTTTGCAATTTGTTTATGCTACTGTTGTAACTTCAATTTAATATTTTATATTTTTTTATGTTCTTAACAGTAGAATTACGTTTTTGCGCTTAATAAAGTCCGGGACAGCAAGTTCTTACTATAATGTTGATCGAGTATTTGATTTATCAAATTAGTGGCTTATCAATTCATTAAATGTGAATACTACTACTATTATCAGAAAACCTTGTAGTAGTTAAGGCTTCTTAAATAGCGTAGTTCCATTTTATTTAATTTGTTACCAGATTATACTCTCAATTATTTTTTGTTATTTATTTTATCCCAATGACAAAGGGTACTGACTAGGTCGGAAAACCAATAAAACATTTTTTTTTTGCTTCATCGGGAATAGAACTTGTGATATTTCGGTTGAAAGGCAGGCGTTCTACCTACTGCGTATTCATCATTGCCATTATTTTATGGACCAAATATTCTTTTATTAATCTTTCAAATACTCTTAATTTGTTGTCATTATCCAGGCTCGCAGTTATGTTAAAACTGTTGGTTGTGTTATAATCTTATACATTATTTGTTTCGTTTTCCTGTTTAGATTTGAATAGGTTTTGTGTGCATCGAAACATTTTTCTGCTTTTTGAACTCTATTATTTTCCAGATTATAAATGGTCAAAATTATTGTATGTTAATTTTAGTTTTTTTGTCTATAGAGGAAGTGGTTCTGGCATTCTAACAAGTACTTGGTATTAATGTCAGTTGAATTAAGGTTGTGCCCCAAATTTGTGTACTTTATTTTGTTTACAGCCGTTGATGTCAAGACATAATTATTATTATATTGTATTCGTAACTTGAACTGAATGTAACTTGTACTTGAATTGATCAATTTTCGGAACTAATTTTTTATTTTTTGAATATTAACTAATTTAAATTGATATAAATTTTAATATTAAAGAACAATAATCACAAACTTATTTTTTTTTTTTTTAATTTAATTTCAGGTGTTCGCAAACTGTGATTTAATGTTCATCATTTTTAAGAATTTTTTTTAAACTACAAAATGGAGAAATAAAGTTCTTAGACATTTTATATACTCTAAATTTAGTGGTATGATTTTGACCATTACAGTTATTATTAGAAAATCTAACAAATTGAATATTTTAAAAAGTTTAAAAAAGAAACACAGTGAATTTTTGCCTTAATTCCAGAATTAATTCTGTTACCGAAAGCTTACTTATGTTTATAGCTTAATTCGGTATTCAGAATGGTTTTAAAACTAGATATAATATGGCTATTCAAATTTATTTGCTTTAATCAAATAATAATAAATGCTGTGCATGTACCTGGACCAGGACCAGGATTTAGTAATGTATCGTCTACATCAACTCTATTATTTAATAATAATTTCTCCCAACAATATGGAAACTTATTTCAAAAACGAAGATCTTCAGCAGATTCCGATACGGATGGTACATCACAAATGCAATCACGTTCTGTCGATACGCGAGTACAATTAGAAGTTCTCGAAGGACTTCCACGCGGTACTTTAGTCGGTTATATACCAACAAAATCTGGTTTTACATATCGTTTTAATGAACCACCTAGAGAATTTGTTTTAGATCAAAATAGTGGTGAAATAAAAACTAATTTAGTGTTGGATCGGGAAGATATGCAAGATCGTTATGATTTAGTTGTATTATCAAGTCAACCAACATATCCAATTGAAGTACGAATTACTGTACTCGATATAAATGATAATCCACCAGAATTTCCTGAACCAAGTATTGCTGTTTCATTTTCTGAGAGTGCTGCACCCGAAACAAGATTATTATTAGATGCAGCAACAGATCGTGATATTGGCAAAAATAGTGTAACAGATGATTATAGAATTGTTGATGGAAATCATGATGAAAAATTTCGTTTAGCTGTTTCAACAAATCCATCAGGTGATGTTTCATATTTACAACTAGAAACAACGGGAAAACTTGATCGTGAAAGTCGTAGTTATTATCAATTAAATATTTCAGCAAGAGATGGTGGAAATTTATATGGTTATTTACAAGTAAATGTAACTATTCTCGATGTTAATGACAATCCACCAATATTCGATCATAGTGATTATATTGTTTCATTAAACGAAAGCGTTCAACCTGGTACACCAGTTCTACAAGTTATGGCTTCTGATAATGATTTAGGAGATAATAGTAAAATTACATATTATTTATCAGAAACTGAAACTCAATTTACAGTTGACCCAGAAACTGGTGTTATTTCAACAACGCAACGCTTAAATTGTCAAAATTGTCAACCATATGCAAAAAAGGAAGGCAGTTGTACAAAAAGGTAAGAAATAAATTATTTTTTTTAACCAGTCTTGTCATAAGATTTTGCATAAATTTCATAAATTAAATAAATTTTCTTTAAACAGTTGTGTATTTACCGTTTTTGCTCGAGATCATGGGCAACCCAAACAAGATGGCCGAACATATGTTACAGTAAATTTATTGGATACAAATGATCATGATCCAATTATACGATTTCAATATTTTCCACCGACTGGAAATTTTGCTACTGTTGATGAAAATGCTGCAAATGCCAGTGTTGTAGCTGCAGTTTCAGTTGAAGACCGAGACGAAGGATTAAATGGTCAAACTAATATACAAATAATTTCTGGTAATGAGTTACAACATTTTCGTTTGGAGAAAAATCCAAGTTTCGATATAGTTCGGGTAAATGGTGTACTCGATCGTGAAGAAATCAGTAAATATAATTTGACAGTAATTGCAACGGATAAAGGTTCACCACCTAGAACTTCAACAGCGTATTTAATTATACATGTTAACGATGTTAATGATCATGAACCGGTTTTTGAAAAATCAGAATATTCAGCAATTCTAAGTGAATTGTCACCATTAGGAACATATGTTGCAAGTATAACAGCTACTGACGAAGACACCGGTGTTAATGCTCAAATATATTATGATTTTGTTTCTGGAAACTCTAAACATTGGTTCTTAATTGATCATCATTCCGGTTTAATAACAACACAGGCAACTTTAGATCGTGAAGTGGAAGGTACGGTTGTAATGAATATATCAGCACATGATGGGGGTCCAAATCCAAAATGGGCTTATTGTCAATTGAAAGTAAACATTTTGGATGAAAATGATGAAGCACCTAAATTTTCTCAATCACAAATTAATATTACACTGACAGAAAATTCGCCGCCACAAACAGTTGTAGCTATATTAACAGCTACTGATCATGATCAAGGTACAAACGGTAGTGTCACGTATTTATTATCTCCCCTGGTTAAACAAAAATATTCAGATATGTTTGCAATCGATATGCTGACTGGCCAACTGATAACAAAAGCCAAATTAGATCGAGAAAAAAACGCATACTATGAGATTTTAGTAATTGCTAAAGATCAAGGTAATCCTCAGCAATCTGCAACAGCAACAGTTTATTTAAACGTTGGTGATATAAACGATAATAATCCTGAATTTTATCCAAAAAATTATTTTATTTCACTACCGGATGACACAGCTATTGGTACAAGATTGGTAACTGTAACTGCAACAGACAAAGATGAAGGTGATAATGCTTTGATTATTTATGATTTAGAGAGTGATGAAGAAGAATTGTTTGCTCTTGATAATAATACTGGTGAAATTTCACTTAAAAAAAATGTACGGCAGTTGTCGAAATCATCTTACAGACTTATAGTTTCAGCTAAAGATAAAGGTGATCGAAAAGCTGAAAAAAGTGCTGTTATCGAAATAATAAAAAAATCTCAGATGGAAAATATAGATTTTGATTCACTTTTTGGATACAATTTTAAAATTATGGAGGACGATGAACAAGAATCTCCTAATATTGGTCGTGAAATTGGAAAAGTTCAAGTAAAACCAAATATTCAATCGAGATTAAATTCAGATTTTAGTAATAACTTTGAATATTCAATTATGTATGGTGATCCCTCAGAAAACATTGAAATAAACAAATATGATGGTGTAATAAAAACAGCAAAGCAAATTGATCGAGAACAAATACCTTATTATAGTCTTACAGTTGTAGCTAGAACTGGAGTAATTTTTGCCCAAACAAATGTTAATATATCAGTTGGTGATTTGAATGATAATGCACCGATTTTCACACAAGATTTTGATGAAATATTTTTACCAGAGAATACAGCTGTTGGACAAGAAATTTATGTTTGTAAAGCAATAGATCTGGATTCTGATGTGAATAGTAAAATCACCTACAGTATTATTTATAATCCAAATGATCAATTTAAAATTTCTGAATCATCTGGTGTAATTTATTTAAATAGGCCAATACAATCTGATCCTGGTTCAATTTTACATATTGAATTACAAGCAATTGATGGTGGTAAGCCTAATAGATCATCAAAAACAACTGTAATGTTAACTATTACCGATGTTAATGATCATACACCAGTATTTGATCACACATCTTATGAAACTTCACTTTTAGAAGGTACATCGGTTAATACAAGATTTTTTGCTCTCTCAGCTTCTGATGCTGATCTCGGTTCAAATGGAAAAATTGATTATTTTATTGTTGAAGGAAATCATGAAGCCAAATTTGGTATATTCCCTGATGGTTATTTATATGTAAAATCTCAACTTGATCGGGAAGAAAAAGATTATTATTCTTTAACTGTTGTATGCAAAGATCATGGAATACCATCAAGATCATCAATTGTACCATTAATTATTCATGTAATCGACGAAAATGATAATGCACCACGATTTACAAATTCAACTTTTGTATATTCTTTACCAGAAAATGAACCCACTGATTCATTTGTTGGAAAATTAACAGCTCATGATGATGATATTGGACGTAATGCTGAGTTAACATATTTTTTAGCTGCAAATGAAATTGATTTTTCAATTGATTCAAGAAATGGTTTTATTAAAACTCTCCATACATTTGATAGAGAAGAATTAGTAAAGAAAAATGGTCATAATTATTTAGAATTTGAAGCTGTAGTTAGCGATAATGGGAATGAACGATTAATTGACAAAGTTAAAGTTAAAGTTTTCATTACTGATGTCAATGACAACCCACCAAATTTTGTTAGAGCACCATATAAAGTTCAGATATCAGAAGGATCTAATGTTGGATCACCAGTCATACATGTTTTTACTGTTGATGTAGATGAAGGCTTAAATGGTGATGTATTCTATAATATTGAAAGTGGTAATCAAGATGGTAAATTTAGTCTTGATAGTGCTACTGGACAAATTAGTATTGCTTCAAAACTTGATCGTGAAACAAAATCAACATATAAATTAACTATTATAGCAAGAGATGCTGGCTTAGAAACTCAACTTAGTAGTTCAGCTACTGTAACAATTGAAGTTTTGGATGAAAATGACGTAGCACCAGAATTTTCACAAACAGATACTGAAATTTTTGTTAAAGAAACAACAGTAACGGGTACTGAAGTTATGCGTTTTAGAGCTACCGATCCTGATCTTGGTATTAATAGTCAAGTAACATTTTCTATATCGGCTGGTAATCGTAAGGATACATTTCACATTGATAATCGTTCTGGATCGCTATATTTACATAAATCATTAGATTTTGAAGATACTCAATCGTATTCATTGAATGTAACAGCATCCGATGGTGGAAATCCAAAACTTTCATCAACACTTATTTTTATTGTTCATGTGTTAGATGAAAATGATAACCCACCAAATTTTCCAAATACAGCTATAGTTCGTCAAATACGTGAAGGTATACCAATTAAAACACCCATTGTAACAATAAATGCAGAAGATCCTGATTCTGGACCAAATGGAAAAGTTTCATATTATATTTCGAAACAGGAACCTGAAGATAATCGTCGACATTTTGATATTAATTCAACAACTGGAGTTATATTTACTTTGAAAAAAATTGATAGAGAAGCAATTGATACCTTTAGATTAACTGTTGTGGCTGTTGATCAAGCTGAAAATATTCGAAAAAGATTATCAGCTGAAAAAATTGTCACTGTTATTGTTGAAGATGTTAATGATAATGCACCAATTTTTGTATCAATGAATGCAGCAATTTTACCAACTACAATAATAGGATATAATAAAAAATTGCCCTCATCATCATCATCATCATCATCAGGATTTAGTCATTCAAATCAAAATTCAAATATTATAATGTATGTTAGAGCAAAAGATTTAGATTCAAGTACAAATGGTTTAGTTACATATGAAATGGCTAATGGAAATTCTGATCTTTTTAAATTAAATCGTAATACTGGGGCAATAACATTACATAAATCAATTGAAAAACCAGAAATACGTTATCAATTAGCAATAAAAGCTACTGATGAAGCTGTACAAAATGAACGTAAAAGTTCAGATGCATATATCACTTTAATTATGCCAAATAAGTCAAATATAAAAATGAAATCACAATTACCAGTATTTATTCAAAATGAACAAAGTGGTTCTGTATTTGAAAATGAACCACCAGGTACCAGTATATTGACGGTCAATGCTCGTATTAATACCGATGATGCAATTGAATATTATATAACGAATGTAACAAGCTTTAATGGAAACAAACAAGTTGATCGTTTATTTGAAATCGATACAAAACTTGGTATTCTATCAACAGCAAATGAATTGGACCGTGAATGTGGAATTGATACTTATATTATTGAAGTTTATGCTGTTGCTATTGGTGATGAACCGAGAATAACTAGTACAAATGTAAGTAAAAATATTTTTTATTTTTTTTTATTTCTGTTTTTGAAATTTTTAAGAGATTGATTTAGATTTTGTTTACCATTTTTGCAAACAAAATAAGTATACATGTAAAATATCATAAGAAAAACAACAACAATAAAAACATTATGGTTTTATTTATTTACCAGCAAATTATTTTAATTACTACCGACAAAGAATTAAAAGTAATATAAGGTGATAATTTTGAAACAACAACAAAAAAATATATATATGTTCGAACTTAATTAAATTATCCAGTAATTTAGGTCAAGTTTTGGTTTTAAAATTTTATTGCAAAAAAAAAAAATTAATTAAATTAGATAAGATTCGTAATTTTCTAGTATTTACAGTATTTGTTTTAAAGTAATGGTACTTAATGTCTTTAGTTATATTTTGATTAGGAGGAGTTTATCAGTCGACTCGTATTTAGGTAATATTGAATTTTAATTGAAAATTTTTTAGTTAAAGATAGTTCTCTAATTTAATAGAACTCACAATATCGTTACTTTGTTTCCCCATATGTATGTTCTTATGTAGCTTAAAGCTTCCTTCGGTATTTTCTGTTTGCTTTTGAATTGTAATGTAAACTCAGGTATATGAATCGCACTATTCTGATATCATATAAACCTTCATATGAGAGACTCTTCAAATCCCATATTGTATTTTTTTTTTTAGTGCCAAAAAATTTGCCATGTTGTTTTTTCTGTTACAATCCATGAAATGAACTCCCTAATTTCTTTCTATTCCAATCCATGAAATGAACACCCCAACTTCTTTTACACAGAGTTGTGACAAACTAACAATCGCACATAATTATTTTTTCTGTTGAATATCTTGGTATATATATCTACTAATTTAAATGTGGAAAAATGCATCTCAGTAGGTTCGTTTTCCTAATGAAGTAGTTTTATTTTATTTTACTAATTACCAAATTGTGTTTCCAATTAATTTCAAGAAGAATGCACAAATTTTTTACAGCATATATTCCAAGGGGGCAGGATTCGATCCCAGTACTTTCTAATAACTAGTCAAATTACACAATCACTGCACCTTATTGGTTTGAGTGGACCAAAATTATATTTTTTGTTATGCGGCAGGCAGTGCACATTTATTACTAAATAAAAGTCTGTTCAATCCAATGACAATAATGACAATGTATCGCGGGAGATGTGATGTACGATGACTACATTATGTTTTTGTTTTTATTGTTTTTTGGGTACAATGAATTGCTAATTGATGTGATTATAAGTTGACTGAATATGCTCAAGATATGAATACTGTTGCTGGTACTTCCCCATTTGTTATCTTAAAATTGCAAATCAATGTCTTTGATGAACGACATTATTGTTTTGATATCAATTTCAGAATTAGGCCATGTATTTAGGAAATATTTAGGACTTTTGCGAGCTAATATTATCGTTCTAGTCCCTAATGGTCACTTTATTTGAGACAACATTTTTTTTCATAAATTAAGATAAAAGTTAGAAGTTCTCGTTAATGCAGGCAGGTAGGTTATCATAATTAATTTTTTTGATATAGAAGAAGCATTAAATATTATAAATTCATCAAATTGCATCAATTGCTTTTTCAATATGATAATATCAGCTTCGTAATCATTGAACTAAATTTATGACTTTCTGACTGAATAATGCTAAATTATTTTATTTTATTTTATACATAGTAGGGGTACAATATTATTAGTTCATCTTATATCAATTTACTTCACTTACCTCAAGGCAAAAAATAATATAATCAAGTTATTTGATCAGTGTCCAAGTTTTTAACACAGCATAATTCCTAAAGAAAAACAAGAATAAATAATTGTGGGTTTTTTTCATTTTCATTTTTTGTTTGTTTCTAGATAACATATTCAGATTTGGCTTCATACTTCCTATTGCGTCAGTCTTTATAATCTTAATTTTATTTTAGGCTGCTGTTATAAAGATCAGTAAAATGAGTATGTAAATTTTTTTATTTCAGTTTTACTGTAATACTTACGAAATTTTAATGTAAAGTTACAGGCTTATTATTTCATATTTATTTATCATATGGAAATTTCAATACATTGCAATTCAAATGGGTAACGGAAAACTCAAATGTGTAACTCAATTACAAAATTTCAAATGTATAACGCAAAACAAAACTGTAGAAAATTCCAATATTTGAATAAAGCTGAGGGTGTGAATTCGACGATGTAGTTAATGTCACCTTCATATGCTCTGATGTTGCGAACACTCACTCTTTATTTAAAAGCATCGAGAAGCATCGCAGTCACAAACAGGAGACGTCATTTCTTCCAATCTGTATAGATAATCGGTGCATTTGCCATGGTTTGTGCGAATTCGGTTGACCATTGTTGAAAGCCTGATCTTGTATGGGTTGAGTTTTCTATGATAATGAGTTTTCTATGATAATGAGTTTTCTATGATTATACATCTAGCTGTGAGAATGATGTCCAAGATCTTCAGCATTCGTTAAGAATTTTAAAATTGCTTTATATCATACAAAATCAATTTTATCATTTTACGGATCAGTATTTACTTTTCTGAACAGATGAAACAAAAATTTTATGAATAGAATTCTTTCCCTATTTCATTTTTGTTCATTTGTATTTTATCGAAGTTATGTTTCATTTTTTGACTGTTTCAATTGATGAAAAAAAATATTAATCTGATGAAATTTAATCGAAATGACAACAAATTTTGATGTTGCAATCGCTGTAAACGTCTCACAGTAAAAATTCATTTTTACTTATTCATTCTACTCGTAGTTTTAGAGAAATTTTTTAACTTCAAATGGAAAATGGTATATTACATTCAAACTAGGTGAATACTAGGTTTAAGTAAACCTTAAATGTCATCTGATTGACACAGCATTATATTCCATTAGCTACAATTACAATCGATATTTCTTCAATTAGTAATTCAAAGTTATTTCATACAAAACTATTTTAACATTTATTTATTTATTTTATTTATTTATTTATTTATTTATTTATTTATACTATTTAGCTAAAACAGTTTACAATTTAGTATTACATTACATATATTAATTAAAAATACAAATAAATTTACTTGGTATACATTCAAAACTAACAAAATTCAATATACAAAAATAGTAATATTATTTTTTTAATATAAATTAAAAAGTCAAGTTAACAAAATATCCATTTAATTTCATATAATATTCGTCTTAAAGTATCTTTAGATACTGAAAAATTTATACTATTCTTATATTTATTACTAATTATTAACATTCTATTAATAGGTTCATATTTACCATAATTTGTTCTGTGTAATGTTAATGTAAAGAGATTTGAGTGGCGTAAACGAGTATTTGTGTTAATGATAATTTTATTTAAAGTTGAAGGGGAAATAATACCGCCTTTAATAATTTCGAAAATAAATAAAACATCAGCTACTTCCCGCCTTTTCCACAGATGGAGAAGGTTTAGCCTATGCTCATATGGAGGGAGTCTTATATGATCATCCCAAGGCAAACTACGTAGTGCAAACCTTAAAAATTTTTTTTGAACAGCTTCTATTCTTTGTACATGTGAATTATAAAATGGAGACCAGACCTGACATGCATATTCAGAATGGGGTCTAACAAGGCATGTATACAATGATTTAAAAATGTAAGGATCGTTAAGCTCCTTTGATCAACGTCTTACGAAGCCCAACATTGAACTAGCTTTATTAACGATGCTCTCGTAGTGGAGTTTAAATGATAGTTTATCATCGAAATAAACTCCTAGGTCCTTAATTGAATTAACCTATAATATAAAAAAAAAACCTTTTCTAAGGTTTCGTTGTTTAGAGTATATCTAAAGGTAAATGGTTGGGTTCGACGTGTGTAACACATGAATGCACATTTACTAATGTTTAGTAAAAGATTGTTATTAATGCACCAAGTATAAAATTTATCTAGATCATCTTGAAGCATATAAACGTCTTGCATCGACGTTATTTTTTTGAAAATCTTCATATCATCAGCGTAAATTTTCAAATCGCTATTACAAATTATAGAAGCCACATCATTGATAGCAATAATAAATAACAGTGGTCCTAAATGACTCCCCTGGGGAACTCCAGAATTTGATATGAATGGTGATGAAAATGAAGAGCGGAATAAAACAGTATAGCTCCTATTAGTAAGATATGAGTTGACCCATTGTACAAATTTTGCAGGAAATCCTAGTTTTTTGAGTTTTAGTAAAATAATACTATGGGGTAAAACATCAAATGCTTTACTAAAATCGGTGTAAATTACATCCGTTTGGAATCCCGCTTCTATATTGACTAAGAAGGTTGATGTCGATTCTACAAGGTTGGTCACTGTAGACTTCTTTTTCAAAAAACCATGTTGATGGGTTGTTAAAAAGTTATTGCAATGGTTGTAAATAGAATCAAAAATCATCAACTCAAAAACTTTAGGAATAGTGGAAAGTTTGGAAATTGGTCTATAATTATTTATCTCATTTTTTGCATTTTTTATTTGTAGGTTTAATAAAAGCTTTTTTCCAAATAGATGGGAACAGGCCACAGGTGATAGAAGTATTAAATATGATAGAAAGTGGAGCAGCCAAGGCATCTGATCATTTCTTTAGAACTAGTTCCGGAACGCCATCAGATCCAGGAAATATATTGTTCCCCAGGTTATTCAGATATTTCTTCACAAGACTATCGTCAATAATAAGATCTCTAAAAGAAGTTTTTGGATAGGCATCCACGTGGGAGAACTTTGTTTCATCAGCCATGAAAACTGTTTTAGTGTAAGAGGCAGAGAAAAATTCACAAAAAAATTGAGAAATGGTTTTAGCGTTATTACTTTGTTCCCCATTGAATTTCATGAAAACTGGGTACTCATCGCTTTTCCTTTTTCAGTTAATAAATTTTCAGAAGGCTTTTGGATTGTTAATGAGTGCCAAAAAATGTTGTGAACATAGTTATTATAGCTTTGTTTAACAGATTGTTTAAACAGAAAGAAAAAATAGTTGAATGAATGGTAATGTGTTAGATTCTTGGTTTTCATGTATCTCTGCCATGCCTTGGTTTTTTTATTTCTTAACTTTCTAATATCCTTAGTGAACCAAGGCGGGCTTGAATTTGGATCTTTAATTTTAATAATAGGAATATAGAGTCGAAATGCCTCAAACATTAAATCGTAAAACTTTTTAGTCATATCTTCAATTTCATTATTTCCAAATAAAGAAATGAAATCATAATTAATAAAAAAGTTATTGATATCATTAAAATGAGCCCTATTAAAGTCAAAACGAAAACTGAATCTATTTGACTGTACCTATCTTTTCTAAAAACTGTAAAAGACGAGTCGAAAATTTCCAGATCATTAATGGATGGAGCAAGCCAAGTTTCAGTTAAAACGTAAGTATCGTAGTCAAGTACAGTAGCTTTAATATAAGTGTTTCTTGTTTTAGTTCTTAGACCTCGAACGTTTTGATAATAGATGGAAAAGTTTGTTAAGTTTACATTGGGGGGGGGCCTTCAAGGACTTTATCATAATCAGATTGTTTTGGTAAGGGACGAAAAAACTTGTTGTGATTTTCTCTGACTCCTTGTAAGTGACTAATTTTATTTAGAAGATACGTGAGTTTCATATGACGTGAGATCCGACATAACTTTATTAGGTGGTACACCAAAGCTTTCATGAAAACTCATGTAAATATTTTTTTTTTTTTTACATAACAATAAATTAATAGCACAAGTCTGGCAACAATAACAAAAACAAAGTGAAAAAAGAAAACCTGTAAAAATATATTCAAAAATATCAATGAAAACATTTTTAATTAACATCATAAATCAAAATAAATTTATAATTTCCAACAGATTTTTATAATAAATTAAAATAGCACAGTTAATTGGAATCTATAATATTAAAAATAACAAAAAATAAACAGAAAAAAAAGAATTTTTAAAACACCATCGACATAATATAAAAAAAGCCCCCCACCCCATTTAATTTATGAATTCAAAAGTTCAACTAAATCAAATCAAAATCTTTTATTTCTAAAATTATAAACAAAAAACAAAAAAATTTCTAAAGAGAAAGTAAATGGTTAATTATTGTCTAACAACAATTTTCGCAAACTATACTGAACATGTACAAAACAAATGATTGAGGAAACAATCATTTGACATAGTGTGGTTAATGAATTTTAAATTATAAAAGAAATTGACCATCAAATACAGTCTTATTAACTTATCATCATTTCACAAATTTTATAAAAACAAAAAAATAATAATTCAATCTTTTCACTTTAAATTGAGTGAGTTGATGATAACTGTGATGGTGTTGTTGGTGGTATTGTTAAATGTTCATCAAAATACACCAAAGTTAACAATGTACAACCAAACAAAATAAAAAGAGGAAGCTACATGTACCTACATACATTTATATATGAAAAAACTATAAGGAAAAGACAATTTATTTTACTTTGAAACTTTAAGATATTACTGAATTGATCTTTTTTTCTCCTTGAGATATTTTCTCTGTTAATCTTATTTAATAAAAAAAAATAACAAAAAAAAAATCAAACAGAAAAAACGATGTAATGGAAACACTTGGCTATTTTTCTTATACAAATTAATTCTTTTTTTTTTATTTTTATTTTTTTTAAGTTGGACAATTAATGTTGCAAAGTGTTTTTGACATGTTGCAGAGAGTTTTAGAATTTTACTTTTTCGTTCTTAAATTGTTGTTATTGTATCTACCTTTTTCTATTGTTTTTTGTTTTTTTTATTATTATTTTTCGAATTGTAATTCACTCCAGGAATCAAAAATAAGAACACCCCGCTGATTTTTTGTATGTTTCATGGATTAAACAATAAAATAACAAAAATTATACATATATATTTTTTAATAAAAACGTTTTAAAACACAG
This sequence comes from Argyra leucocephala, assembly GCA_963942445.1. Taxonomy (NCBI): domain Eukaryota; kingdom Metazoa; phylum Arthropoda; class Insecta; order Diptera; family Dolichopodidae; genus Argyra; species Argyra leucocephala. The sequence continues at coordinate 68,739,285 of OZ012680.1, forward strand.
TTAGGTATAGGTGAGGTTTACCTGTGTTCAAAATGGAATTAGTTATTTTTGGTTTTTTGTTTTGATTTTATTTTTATTTTTTTTTTAATACGGGTCAAATGAATTTAAATTTAAAATAAAAGAATTTTTTTTTTTTTAATTTATCTTGATCTAAAATAGAATTTTTTGTTTTTTTTTTTTTTTTTTTTTTTAGTACAAGGGAGTATAATATTTTTTTATTGGCAGTGTATTACATCTAGAGAGTGTACATACTACATATTAGAATAGATTGTTTGCATAGATTTTGTCAAATGCCGAAAACAATAACTTTTCTCTCTCATGTAATAATAAATTTGTTTTTTTTGTTCTTTTTTTTAATAACAAAATTAGTAGCAATCTAAGATAAGGTGAGGTGATTTTATCTTGATTATGAAAAGATTGATGATCTTTTTATAAAATTATTATTTAATCTTTTTTTTATAATTAAATTCTGAAATGTGGACATGGTCATTGTAGAGGACATAAATTCGATAATTTTGTTATTAAATATTAACAAAAGGTATTTGATACTACTAATACTACGAAGTATAAGATACGAAGTTTAATACTCTTCTACTTCTTATATTTACGAAATATAAAACTATGAGTTGAGTACTGGCAAGTGGCAAGGAATAGAATTTTTAAACATTGACAATTATCTTTTCAAGATTTTTATTAAATTATCGATTAAAATGTTTATATTGATTAGAATGTAAGTATTTAAAGAACATATATTTTGTAGGTATAAAAATATAAACGTTCTTATTTATATTAGATCGAGGGGTGGCTCTACCATATAGGCAGCTTAGGTGGTCGCCTAGGGAGCTAAACTGTTGAGGGCGCCAAAATTCGGGATAAAAAATAAAAAGATACTTTTTTTTTAGTTAAATACGTTTTTAAAAACTGTTGAGGGCGCCAAAAAATTTTGAGATAAAAATAAAACTACTTTTTTAAAAGTTATATATAAAAACAAAATATTCAAATTATGAAATTTTGAATTAAAATTGAGTAATGAGTAATGCCTGAAATACATGTGCAGAACTATGCATGCATCGCAGCAAAAATAAATTAGAATATATGGTTTTATATGGAACTAATTACTATATGGAAGTAATTCTGCGCGCAGTGAATTTTGATGCAAGATATCTCTATTTCTAATTTTCGCTGCGCAGCGGCAGAGCTACCAACACGAAAGATTGTAAAAATTCCTATTTTACTCATACTAATAAAAAAAATAATGACACACGTCATAAAAGTTATTTAATATTTACATATTTATTATTGTTTTTTGTGGTAAATAGAGTATAACCAATTGTAAAACAATTTATTTTAAATTAGTTAATAATAGAAAACTAATTAATTTGAAATGAATGAAAATTTCCCTAGTCCATAGTCTAGATTTTCTTTCTTTTTTGTTGCAATATTCATCATAAATTTTTAAAATATATAGATATAACCAGAGAGTAATCTTAAAAGTAGAGTATTCACATAGAACAATATTTGTTAATCATTTTCTTATAAAAAACTCGTCCTATTTTTACTTAAAACACGAAAATGCCGTCCAATTTTCACTGAATACCCCAAAACACTTAAATATAATTTTCGAAACTCAATTATTTTTACTCAAAATTTTTTATTTATTGAGGAGAATATTTCATACAATGCCTCTATACTTCTAGCCTATTCACAGAATGATTTTTCCGGAATTTTATCGAATTACGATTTCGTTTTAAGTTTGGTTTTGTGTATAAAGTTTTGCTCTCCCAGATTGTACTCTTCGATATGTAAAAAGGATGTTGTTTATTTTGTGTGGATTAATACTCAGACACACGTTTTTGCACACGATTTATGCAATATGCTTACAGCAAATTACATTCGTTCAACAATTTTGTTTTCGAATTTGCCTCTGACTAGTAAAACTAGATCGTCATCGTAATGTGATCGCCATCATGATACAGGAGATACCTCCCATCTTTAGAATGGCTAGTAGGTGGTCCATGACTATTATCCCCAGCATTGGCGAAATTACACCTCCTTGGGGACATCCCCTTGTTGGTGATATTGTTAGGTACTCCTTATTTAGCCTTGCTGTTATTCTTCTACTTTTGAGCATGCTAAGTAGCTATTCTATAGTGATGGAGTCAATTTTTTTAGCTTCCGCCGCTTGTTGGATTATATTGTAGTTGGTATTATCAAATGCACCTTGTATATCAACAAATATGCAGGACAACACCTCTTTGTTGTTATCAATATAATTTACTTTGATGCGATGGGACTTGTCAGTTTTCAAAAGACAAGTGCCTAAACAAATAATTAACCCAGTTATCCTATTATTTTGGCAAAATAAAGGTTGTTTTCGTTTATTCATTCTGAATATTCGGAATATTCAGAATATGTATGTCAAAAAGCGTTTTTTTATTCATTCGGAATATTCCAAATATTCTGTTCTGTATTTTTTTATTTATTCCGTATATTCCGAACGTATTCTTTTTGTTCCATCTCAGAGTTAGAATAAACAGAATAAAATTAACGAATGACAGTTCACTCTATCATTCTATAGAGTAATAACAATTTGATTACTTATATTTTATTTTAATTTAAAAAATGGAATATGGGTTAATTAAAAAAATGTTTTTGAAAACAAATATAATATTATGAATAGTTGTATAAATATTAATGTTTATATAAAATTAGTAGTTGTATTTATTATTCAGAAAATAAAATTTTTTAAAAGGCTTTATTGTTCTTTTTTTTCAAGGAATGAGTCTATATAATAATTATAATAACTATTATAATTTATATTAACTAATTTACACAAATTAAAAAATAGTAAAAACTTTTGTTCACAAAAATTAATAAATAAATAAAAAAATAAACAATGACAATTTCGGATGTTTATTCTTTTTATTCTATTCTGGTAGTTTATTCTATTTGTTCGGAATATTCTATCGAGACGTCATCAAGTATTCTATTCTTTCCATTCCTTCTTCAGCATTAATAAACGAAAACACCCTAAATGAATTGGAATATATAATGTACTAGAAGCGAACTCATAAATTAATATACCCTCAGTTGTCAAGCTAACAATAATATGGGCAAGGATGAAGTAAATTGGTACAGAATAAGCCATTTACTACAAAAAACATACTCTAAAAATAGAAACAAATTAAAACAAAAGACTAAGGAGACTAAAACTCGATTTGATATGCAATGCCATTACAACAACGGAATTTACTTCGAAGTTTTTTTAATTTCAGAATTCATACAAATAATTTAATATTAAAATTTGTATACTTCCCAACAACATTCCACTCATTAGAAGCAGAATTCATTTAAAAAGTTGAAATGATTCAACTAAACACCCAATTGTAGAACCAGAAAATAATTTAGAACTTTTTTGAACAAATGAAGAAGAAAAATGCTAAAACCCAAAAAAAATATTTATTTTCTAATTCTACACGTTCCAACACAAAGAGGAGTTCAATTTTATTACCGTGGTAAAATTTAAATCATTGTTTTCAGTGATTAGATCTTAAAATTGTTTATCTATTTTTTGTTTTTGTTTTCCTTTTTTTATTTTCATTTTCATTTTAAAAGCGCGATAATACAATTTGTTTATTCCCACATACTTAGTAACACGAATTGAAATACAAAACAAAAACTAACAACAACGGTATTTGAACAAAACTAAAACTTTGAATTTTTTTTTCGTATTTTTCACAAAATTGGAAAGAAAAATTATTCGGTAATTACGAGAAAAATTCAATTTTAGTTGTATAACTGTGAAGATTTTCACTCTTTTCAAATTTTATTTTTTTAATTTTTTACATTGTTAGTCACATTGAAAAACTTTTTTTTTTTAGTGATAAACAAGAACTAAAAATTGTTAAGACCCACATTAATTTATAAAAAAAAAAAAAATTTATGATAAAACAAAATGAACTGTTTATTGTATAACTGTGAATTGGTTCTATGCCTACTATTCCAAATTATTTTTGAATTAGAGAATTCCTAAAGGAAAATATGAGCGGTTTGTTTTCAAATTAAAGCTGTCTATTTAAAAAAAATGTTTATGAACATTTTAACTCTTAATAGGGGGGACACAAAATTAATATGAATATAAGTATGTACATTATAATTACACTAGTTATACAAACATATATTTATATATATACATACATTATTGTCACTTGACCGTGGAGCTTGTTAAGCAATTGAAATTAAATTCAAATATACGTAAATCAGTTTTTCTTCAATGTCACAAATACTTCTATTTTTTTTAATTGAACTCAAACCGATTAGTGTAGTTGTTTGTTATGTTCCACTTTCTTTATGGCATTCTAATATTAGAAAAATAAGTTATATACGCAATTCTTTTTAATAAACGCTACAAATGTGAATAAGTTATATACACAACAATAGAAATACGTTTATTGATTGGAAAATTTTCTATTTTGTTTACAAATTATTCAAACTTTTAAATAAAATATTTTGTTATTTAATATATAATTAAAGAAAATTTAAATTTACACTTGTAGTATAATTAACCGACAGGGGCCCTAGTAATTGGTATTATTGAATTTGACATAATTTAAAATAAATTTGCCCACATGTGAAAAATACGTGTATATCAACCAAATTTATACGTATAAGATTTAGGTGCATTGGATATAAAGAGATGGCAATTTTTTGTAAAGTTTTGCACTACACAAAAATACTTATCTAATATTTGATTACGTTTATTAATACCAATTTTTTTTGGCATTGTCACAAAATATTTTTTTATTTACCACCGTCATACGACGGCCTTTTTGCTAGTATTTAAAAAAAAATAAAAAAAAAAGAATTTTGTCTCAAGTCAAAGTCAGAAAAATTTTGGATTTTTCTAAAAATTCCAAAAATGTGAAATATTTTAAAACAAAAAACTCACTTTTTCACCAATTATTTTTTTTTTAGTTTTATCATTCTAATTGTTATTATGATTAAGATCTATTAGCATTAACAACTAAAAAAGTTAAAATTTGTTTAGTACTTATAAATTATTCTTTGAATTTTCTCGAAAAACAAAAAAAAAAACAAAAGGAAACTACAAATAATTTGATCTTACCCTTAAATTCGTCCTACACTTTACTTATTTTTTGTTATTATTAATTTCAGTTTTTTTTTTTTTTTTTTTGGTAATGAAAGTATGTGATTTTAATAATCAAGTAGATTTTTTCTTTTCTTTTTATTATTATTATTTTTTTTTAAATCAAATAAATTCCATCAAATAAAAATTTTTATTATACATCTGCATATGCAATCAATTTTATATCAAATTTAATATATTTTGTATGTACATAAATATGTATGTACGTACAACATAATAAAATATAATACGAACAGACATATTATAAGTGTATTCATATTAAATGAATATTTTACACATTCAAATGTAGGATTGAAGCAGCCAGAAATGAATGGTATTAATGGTAATAAAAATGGAAACCTAATGAGGTGAATTTATTACATGGTTTAAAGTGTTCCCTCGGGTCGTTGTCATTTTTATTTTATTTCCCCCCTGTCCCTTTCCCCATATCTGATCTGTCTAAAATAATAATTCTTTTTTTTTTTTTGTATTCAATAATAATAAAAATAACAATAATAAAAATGAAGAAAAATGAGCGAGGAATGTATTAAATGGCGTGAATTTTCTTACTAATCAAGATAGGTTAGTTGATACTAATGTTAGATTATTTAAGGGGTCTCAAATAAGTACAGTGCAATTGAAATTGAAAATTATTTTTGTATTTTGTTTTTGTTTTTTTTTTGTGTTTTGTGCATTTCTGTTTTTCTTTAGGAAGGTAATTTAAAGATTAAGTTAAAATAGACAGGTTTCATTTTTTGTTTTTGCTTTTTTTCTTTATTAATTTGAAAAGAATTTCAATTTTATGAAGAAATTAACAATTATTCGTTTATTTTTTGTTTATTAATTTTTAATAAATAACAACATCTATTTTTGATAAAATAATATAATGTGACTGTTAAAAAGTAAAAAAAAAATAATTAAGTCTATGTAATTAACCGTTTGACCATTCAGCTACGGAAGCCACGCATAATAATGCTGTTAATATTGTTGCCATACTTTATGAAAAAACAAAAAAAAAATTAGTAAGTTTTGACATTATCGTATTTGAAGATTAATTAAAATTATCGTAGTAATAAAAATTAAATATTACATTTATATATTATATATATAATTCGAACATAGTTAAAAATTAAAAATGTTGTGTATTATATTTCTATTATATTTTCGATTGTACACAAATATTTTAAATATATTGTCAGATTAATGTTTAGAGCAAGCACATCAGATGTCTATTACTAGGTGACAGCTTGCTACATTTAATATATTTGCAATATATTATCATCCCAGTAAGATTAGTTAAAATAAACTAAACCAGATACATACTGTTAGTAGAGAAGTAAAAATCATAAGTTAATACATATTATGTCAATAACTCAACAATAACTTAATTAAAAATAATTCAAAAAATAGGCCGAACTGGTAAATTACAAACCTAAAGAAAATAGAAGTTGTTAGTTAGTCTCAGTATGCGTACATTATAGCGTAATAATTTTTTTACAGTTAAGGTACTTAATTGTCGCTCAAAAGAATTATAATAAATTAGAATTTACTTTACGTAGCATTCTAGAGATTGGCTCGAATCTACCATATTCAGTAAGATTAAAGGGAAAGTGGAAACACTCACTGGTTCTGAGGTTTTTCCGATTGGTTCTTTCAACTAAATAATTTGAAATTTCGGAAGCTAAATTCTTACTCGATTGGATCTGCTAAATAAAAAAGATACTGCCGTTATCCGATGGTCAGGCAATGGCGTGTAAGTCGATGAGTGTAAGACTATGAGAATAAAATAAATCGAAACGTAAAAACTGTCGCTGAACCGATTCAATTCGATTAATGTCAGTTAAGTAATGTAGCGACCATACTTGACTGGTATAGTCAAGTAATATATGTAACATAAAGATGTTTCGTGAGGTAGGGATCAAAAAATTCCTTAGACCATTGTTTAATGAAACCTGAAGAAGAATTGGCTTTGCTCACTATTTCATCATGTAGTTTGAAGTTCAGTTTAGGATCAAGTTTCAATTCAAGGTCTATAGTAGAGTATACTTTTGAAAACGAACAGCCATTTAGTTGGTAGTTGAACAAAACTGTTCGAGCAGAATTTCTCCTGAAAAAAGTAATGACTTGGCATTTAGAAGTGTTCAATTCAAGCCCATTTTTTGAACACCATAAATCGAAATCGTTTATATCATTTTGCAGATTTCAGCAATACGAATCTATACTGTGTATAAAATTAGCAACATGATATACGCTGGGGCCGCAGTAGGTAGAGAGCCTGAAGCAAAAAAAATTTTTTTTTTTTTTTATAAAAACTTGTTTTCCAGCGTTAGAGTAAAATTTTGGTATAACAGTGAAAATAGTCGAATATTTTCCTTTTAATTTTACTGATATGCTTATCATACAGATACGCGTATTTCGTCTACTACTTGCAGACTTCTTCAGTGTTTGTACTCGACTGAAGAAAGAAATCTAAAATTGTCTTATTTATTTTATTCGTACAGGTAACAATTTGATGTTTCTCGCAGCTGCATGGTTGTTTATTATCCAATGAATTAGCACAGGTAGGTGTTACCTGTACGAATAAAATAAATAAGACAATTTTAGATTTCTTTCCTCAGTCGAGTACAAAACACTGAAGAAGTCTGCAAGTAGTAGACGAAATACGCGTATCTGTATGATAAGCATATCAGTAAAATTAAAAAGGAAAATATTCGACTATTTTCACTGTTATAAAAAAAAATTCTTTGGGGTTTTCGACCTGGTCCAGTACCCTTTGTCATCAACATAAACTAAATGATAAAAAAAATTGTTGATAGTATAATCTGGTAACAAACCAAATAAAATGGAGCTACTCTATTTAAGAAGGCTTAGTTCCTGATAATAGCAGTAGTTTTTTCCACATTTAATAAGTTGGTAGCCAATAGTTTTGATAACAAAATGCTCGAAATATTGAAGGTGTAGTATAAATTTGCAGTATCGTACTTTATTAAGAGCGCAAAGGTAATTCTACCTAAGTTAATTCTACCTAAGTCAAGAATATAAAAATAAAATAAAAAAATGTATATTTGTAGGTTTATATCCATAAAGTATTTACCACTTTCAGTTGACGTAGAAATTTAAAATTTTTTACAATTTTCAGCCTTAGGACATAATAAAGGGAAAACTAAAAAATTTTAATAAATGTGATCAAACTTTTAACATATATTTTGAAGGATCGCGATTAGGTTTTGGTTCAGATTTTCAACCATCAGGTTAACTGGTTCGGGTAGCTACCATAAAAATCCTAGCAACTATCAGGAATAGTTCACACATCAATTGTGTTATAAACCTAAAAATTTTTACTTAGATAGTCTATCAAAAACAAACCATCAAGACTTTTATTTACACGCCAAGAATATTTTAAAAACTAAAAGTGTTTCAGATCTGAAAACTGATGTTGAGGTACTCTCTCAAAAATAACTAAACATATCTTTTAACGTATTTTAAAATTTTAACTGGTTCAAGTAGCTGCCAGACGTTATTGTATTTTTTTTTAAAAGTTTTTATTATTTTTTTAGAAGTTTATAACATATCTTTTAGATAAATAATATATATTCTAATATTATTTGTTTTGAGTAAAGAAATTATCAATCGTGAGTTAAAGGTTCATTTAGACATCAAAATTGGATTGAATAAAATTTCCATTTCGTGTATTCAAAATTTTAATGCAAGTGATAAGAATATATTAAGGGTTTTTGAAGTTATCATAAGATATCAGCATTGTACTACAACCCCATCCGGCGGGCATAAAGTCCTTCCATCATCTTCTATCTGGATCTAACCTCTTCAATTGTGGCCAAGTTCTTTGTTGGGTAATTGCTTCGACTAAGCCTTATTGCTCTCCATGTTTTTCTACGCCTTCTGACCTTTTTATGTATTCCAATATTGTTGTCAGGTTTCCTTAGAGTATGCTCGATTCAACGACATTTCCTTTGTTGGATTGCCACGTCTATTTGCTTTTGATTCGTTTTTTGCCCAACAGCATTGTGTTAGAAATGCTTTCTGGCCAACGAATGTTTAGGATGCGCCAGAAAGTATTTACTGTTTGTTGAACAGATTTCACAATTATATATATTGATACAAGATATTATACAAGATATATTGTTTGCCTGCAATATTTTTATCATAAAATATACAATACAAATATTTTACGGCTTTTTAATCAATATCATTCAGTATAAATTATTAATTCTGTTGTTTTACAACGAAAGATGATAACTGCATTTTTGGCATTTCTTGTAAATCGCAATTGAATAAAATTTAGTATAGAATTTGCTATAGTTTTCTAATTATTTTTGCAAGATTTACAATATTTTTAATGAAAATCTTTTGAAAATCTTTAAAAAGATATGATCTTTGAAATCATTTCAATAATTTTTTAATTTTCGTAAAATTTTTACCATTTTTTTCAATTTTTAAATAACTTATTCATTTTTGTTACATAAAAGTTATTGTTCACTTCAGTTATTCAGTTTATTCAAAAAAAAAAAAATGTATAATACGCAGTAAAATTTTTCAAAATACATGGAAATATCTTAACATATAATTTTTTTTTGTTTTGTACTTTTCGGTAAGTGTTACCTCCATAACTACATAAGTGAAGTTATATGCTTATGTTAGAAATATTTTCAACGGCGGTTGTTAGTTATTCAGTTTTAAATTGATAAATTACTTTATATTACTTAATATTATTTAATTTTTTTTTTATTTGAAAGAGCTTAAAATTTTATATAAAATGGCATTCATAACTAAAATTCGAAAAAATTGCAGTTATCATCTTTCGTTGTAAAACCACATAATTTTAATATTATAAATCTAAATTGTGAATATCTTAACTGATATTAATTTATAATATATTTAAAACTATTATCAGTATATTATTAAAGTTGTGACTTGAATTGGTTTTTTTGTTTAAGAGAGTTCGAATAAAAATCAATCTTTAGTTCAAATATCATTTAAATGTCCTCACGAAAATTCAATTTACAAAAAATGGCCTTCACTGCTTTATTATGGAGATAATAACAATGATAATGATTAGATAATGATGAGGATGATATTGATGGTCATAATGATAATGATGATGATGATAAAAATGAACTGTTGTTTTTTGTGCTAGATTAATTTATCTATAGAACATGAGTATTACCTATATATTATATAATTTTTTGTATCAATTTATTTATGATTTTACTTTATACTGTTTTTTCGGAATTCATAGTTATATTCTTTAACCAGATATACAACGCGATCATGAACGCCCAAAGTTCATTTTTATGTTTTTCGATTACTTGGCCTGATAAAAAAAATTAAAAATAAGAGACTTTTATATAGATGTAGATACAATACATATGCATATACATAATATATATCTACATTCTTATATTTAATTTTATTTTATTATGATCATGGCTAAAAGAATTTCAAATACAAGAATATCTTTTTAAAATATATACACCTATACAAATTTGTGTGTGTATCTATGTGTGGTATAAGATGTATTGAAAGAAATTTAAAAATCCTCAAAGTAAATTGTTTTTGTTTTTTTTTTGATTAAGTATCTTATTTTCATTTCAATAAGAATGAAAATAAAAATGGAAAAACGTATCATAGTGTATAATAATAGCAAAAATAATGAAATTGTATTAAAAAACAATTTTTTCTTTTTGAATTTTGAATAAATTTTTTTGAATACAAGTCCTGTTAATCATAATGGAAATATATTTACTATTTATTAATTATAATTCAAGTTAAAGCCACATTTAACGTTTTTAACAGTACAGGGTAACATTTAAATAGGCTGATATGTTTGACTATCAACCAGTAAACAGTTATGTTTTAATAAGAAGCTATGGTTTAGTATGGTTTGAAAAAACCATAATTAATTACCATGCCTTTTTTACCTTTTTCCTAGATTAAGTCAAAATAATTTAGTTTTTTTAGAAACTGTTTTTCAACTGTGAAGTTCACCGCTAACTTCTACTAATCAGGTCTTATTTTTAAGTCCACCATTTCAGCAAAGGAGGAATCCTAAATATTAAACTCGTTGTATATAATATAAAGATGAAAACAAATTATTGTCTATATAAACTTCAGTGATTTTACTGTTCATTTTTTTTTTTTACTTTTATAAGAACACTGGTGCATTTAGATAAATAATATCTTTTTGTTATGTTGACAGTAACTTAGGTAGAATTATCGTTACGTGCTTAATTTAAGTTCGGTACTGTAATTTTTTACTAACAAATTTTTCGAGTAATATTATATAATGTGTACTAATAAATAAGTAAATGATTTGTAAAAAATTGTTCGACGGAGAGCCTTTTCTTATAGAAATTTAAATTTCCTTTTATAACATAATAAATAACATATACATATTACATACATATAAATAATAATAATGTTGCATTACGCAAAATAAAAAACGTTTGGAATTTATTGAAAAATTATTGGATTTAATTCACACATTGGCAAAACAAAAAATATGAATATTAAAAAAAACAAAAATAATTTTGTTTACAACTACTTACGATAGCGATCCGCATTACTTTGTATCTTTACCTAAGTACCTACCTACATTTATTAATGATGAAAATAAAACTCATATGCTATGCACTCTCTTGAAATTCCTGGTATGATATGCACTCTCTTGAAATTTTTAAATAGGGTGGTGTAGGTGTGGTCGTGGTGTGCTGATTTGGGTAAGCATTTGCTGTGTTCTCTTTCTTTTACATTTTAATTTTCAAATACGGCAATCTTAAATAAGGTATAGTAGCTTTTGCTTGTTTTAGCTAATGGAAATATTTTGTTCTAGATTTTACTCAATACTTTTTAGACAATACTATTTACCTAGTAACTCATATTCTACAAAAATTATTTTTCTCCACCTAAAAGTTTATTGTAAAATTTAAATCGCTATCATGAAATAAATAAAATACAAAAAAAATCTCTCATCATTGAAATAAATCTTTATTTATTTCAATGTTTTACTTCTAATGAAACAATGTTTTATCCGTAACAAACCACACCCACACTTACATCAAATATATTATAAGAAGCAAAAGCAACTGATTGTTCTTTAAAATTTTACTTGATATTTTGGTAAAATAAAATTATTGAGAGAGAAGGACTATTAAATATAAAGAAAATAAGTACAAACAAAAAATGTTTTTTGTTTTGCTAATGTGGTGAATTGAATTTCAATTTACTTTTTAGAAGTTTTTTTTTTTTTTAATCTTTTTATTTTCCCCCTTTTTGATGAATATATTGAATGATTTTGAGCTGAAATATTGACAACTAACTCTATTATAATATATGATGATTAACAGAAAACACAAATTGTTCATTTGCTAGTTTTAAGCTCACATATGAAATTTTGTGAATAAAGCTAGATAAAATTAGTTTTATTAAAATCTTTTATTAAGATCAATGATGTTCAATGAATCCGCAAAACTTGCAAAACAAGACTGACAAAAAAAGATAGAGAGTAGTAGTAGGATTAACAATTCAGTGAATGCTTGGATAAATTCGGAAGCAGCTATCGAAACGAAAAAAATTTGGAGAGTGCCATATGCGGAAAAGACGAAAGTCATGAAAAAAATGTGAAATGAAAGTGAAATCGCTTAGTGGGTATACAACCATAATGTTTAACTTTAAATATGTATATAGGCTATTATAGACCAACCAACCAAACTTAACCTATATAAATCTATTTCCATTTCTGTTATTCTACAGCCTCTTTAAATTTTTATCACCCTCATATGTTTTGGATTGAAATTATTTAAAAAAAAAACTACCTCAATTTGACACTGAATTTCAGAGTTGTCTCCTAACTGTATTTGATCAATAACGTAATATCAAATTAGGAACACTGTTTTGAAATTAAATAGAATAAATTTGTTGGAATGACTACATATTGCTATAAAAATGCAACCATCAACAAATAAATAAAAAAAATAAAATTTATAAGAACGAATGCATTTTGTCTCTCTATCTCTATCTATCTATTTCTCTTCCCTTATCTATGCATACATACTGTACTAGTACTTACGTTATAGGAAACTCTGAACTTGAGTACATAACTTGTAAAACTATGCATACGAGTTAAATTACATTCAATATATTATATCTATGTACAACATACATATATATATATATATATATATATATATATATATATATATATATATATATATAAATATTCGTATGTAAACATTTTATTGGGTATAAGAAGAAAACAAGTTTTTTTAGTTCATGATTTTATTTATATTTTATCAAAAAGATGGTTGCAAGGAGAAAGAGAAAAGAGGAAAGAAAAGTTTTTTTTTATTATTTTCTGTTTTTTATCAAAAGCATGCTTAAAAAAATTTTTTTTTTATGGTTTTTCTTGTTTTTTTTTTTAAGTTTTCGCTTTTATGACTTTAAATGACAAAAGAAAAAGACTTAAAGAAGAAAATATCTGGTCAAGTGTTGAGGTGGTTAAGAGAATTATTATATTTTCTTAATATATATATTTTTTTTGTATTATTCTTTTATTATTATTTTTATTTTTATTATTTTAAAATTATTAACGCTCTCAAAATAGTTTATTATATGCCTCTACTTAAGAGAAGGTATATTGGATGTAATCTGAGATATAATTCTAGTAACATAACAAAAAAAAAGAAATAGGTATAATAATAAAAATACTAAATTTATATGTATATATAATATATACACATAAATATATATTATTCAATAAAATATTATTAATTGGCAATATACTCGTCTTTAAAAGAATAAAAATATCCAAAACAAAAAAAACAATAGATTCACATATGTATATCAACATGTATTTTACGTACATATATAGAATAAATAGATTTAAAAGACTTTATATTGAGATACATTTTCGATTCTTATACGTTATAACCACTGAATTTTAGAAACAAGAAAAAAAATATGAGAGCTCTATGACCAATGATACTCTATGAACCAATAGAATATTAATATACATATAGTTATATATATAAATTTGGTATACATATATGTATATCAAAAGCCGGATAAGATGATATCAATTTAAGATTTTCCTCTTTTGTATTTAATAAAAACAAAAACAAAATAAACAGACTCTCTAAGAATGGAAGGTGGGAAAAGATTTTATTATCATTTTTTATTTTGTTTTTCTTATGTTTTTTTTGTCGATAAAGGATACAATTCAACATGTACATTAAATATAAAAATGTTTTATGGTACAATATTGAAAATTTGATAAATAAAATGAAAAGAAAAAGAAAAATAATATTTAACTTGACCGAAAGAATGTTTTTTTTTAAATTTGTTTTTAAACAATCTAAGGTGCTGTTTTAATAATAAAATTTCTCTAACGATTTAAAACTATGTACCTACACCTTTAAGAAATTATTAGTAACATTTAAACAACATACATGATAAATATATATTTATTATAATATCATATATATATACATAAATATATATATATATAAATATATTTATATAGTTATATACATTATATGCATTTGTAAAAGTTGTGGGCATAATTACAGATATGAAAAGAATACAAGTATGTATGTATATATTTTTATTATTTTTCAATTGAAAATAATTTTTTAAAAGATTAACTTGATTGAAATTGATGCTGTTATTTTCAAATTTGTGTAAAATAAAATAAAATTATACAATGTATTTGAAATCCCACAGTGTTTTATTAGTTATATATTACTATTAATATTACTTTTGTTTGTTTGTTTTATTTTCCTAAAAGGTTTGCACAAGATATATTGTAGATTGAATAGGGCCTTATTACACGATATATATAAATACATATATGTATTTTTCTGAATTATGTACATATTATCAGAAAAACAATTTATTGTCAATTTATATATAAAAAAAATGTATCGCTATTGTCAATTTATATATAAAAAAAATGTATCGCTATTGTCAACTGATATGGTGTAATGGTTTCATATGACTTGACTACTAATCAGAAGATTTTAGATTCGACGAAGGCCGGGTATGGATATTTAATTACCGTATTATCTTAAAATAATAAAATTTTATAAAATTTGTTGATACTTTAACTTAGTATAAAGCGTAAAGAAAATGAAACTGTGCTATTATATATAACAAGCTTAATGTTTTAAATTTAATTAGTTGATACAAGAGAAAATTGATAGGTATATAAATAAAACAAATACTAAAAAAATATTACTGGTTCCACTTTATAGAATAAATTTCAATGCTATTGTCAACACAGTCATATTTAATGATTAGAGTGAGCACATAAGATGTCTATTAGAGACGAAAGCTTGATATATTTTTGGGCAATACAATTCGTCACTTTCTTTCATTTTATTTATTTTTAAATCTTATAATCAGTATTAACTTTATCTTTTAATATATTTTAAATTTTTGTAATCTACTAACAGTGTAATATAACTACTCTACTAACAACATTTCATTTATTTTTTTATCTAACTGTGTCGGGTTCTACTAACCTCACTGAATGATGGTAAATATTTTATCATTCAGTGAGGTTAGTAGAACCCGACACAGTTAGATAAAAAAATAAATGAAATGTTGTTAGTAGAGTAGTTATATTACACTGTTAGTAGATTACAAAAATTTAAAATATATTAAAAGATAAAGTTAATACTGATTATAAGATTTAAAAATAAATAAAATGAAAGAAAGTGACGAATTGTTAAATAAGTTATTACGACAATATGATAAAGAAAAAAAAACTGACAAATATGATAAAAATAAAAGTAGAATTCAAATTTTAATAACATATTCAGTATATTTGCTCATTACTCAGCATTTAATTCATTCGTCTTAGAAGTTTACATATAATAAGAAATAATTTTATTTTATTAAGAAACGTCCGGTCCAGGACCTTCAATCTTCAATCAAAGGTCTGTAGTGCGCAACAAGTAAGAAAATTTTTTAAGTTTGTTGATTATTTTGTTTGTAATTATGTGATGAATTATTCTTCCTTACAAATTACAACTTTTCTTTATTGAAATAATATTATTAATTCTCTAAATATGTATTTTGGGACATAATGTTTATTGAATAACACATAACTTTTAGACTTGTAGTTTCACAGAATTTACTTACTGGATTATGAAAGACTGCGATATTTCCTGTGAAGCAAAGACACTGCATGCAAAGACTAATTAAATTTCTTTCTACGTGGAAAGCGTAATTAAATATATATATATATATATATATATATACTTTATGTTTTTGACAGTAATTTAGGTTACCTCTTCGTACATTCAGTAGACAAAGTACAATATTGTAATTTACTTTTTTACAATTTACAGTTTTGAATTATTTTACTACATCCTTCTAATATAGTTCGAGTATTTATTTTTCGAATTTCTAGCAAATCAATTCACTAAATGTGAAAAACTATGTTACCAAATTATACTATTCAAATTAAATGCTTCAACTCCTTATTGTACAGATTTTAAAGTTTCAAAAATATAAGGAATGAGGTACACCAAACTCAAAAATATTTTCTTTTTGCAGTTCAATAATGATTCGGGAACAAATTTGAGAACTTCTCACAGGAATAAATAAATAATACGAAATATAAATAAAACAATAAGTCTGAATAAATAATATAAAATAGAACCCGTTTTAATTTCATATTAGTTTTCTATCATTCATGTGAAAAAGAAACGTTTAATTAGAACCAGTTAGGCCAGAAGAACAAGTTAATTTTATTTTGTATAATACAGAAAACATTAGCTTCGTTAAACAGTCCAGGTCCATTCATTAAAGGAAACCAAATGAATCAGATTTTCAATTGGAATTTTAAAATTTACAATATTAAAAAATAACTTAAATTATTCAAACTAAATATAAATGATTTTGTTTGTATTTGATATTTTCATCATTTTTCATATATAAATCGAAAGACTTAAGCGAGAAACTTTGTTAAATAAAAATATCAATAAATTTCAACAAAATACCGTTATTATTTATACATTAAATTTTACCCACATCTCTGTTGTTGTTCTTATATACTGCTACTAGATATCCATTATGCTCAAGCTTAGCTTCAGACATTACATTCTTAGTCCACAAATAATAAAATTTTTAAAAATTGTTTTGTAATTTTTTTATTAAAATTTAGAATCTAGATTACATAATCTAATGTTTAACATTTTTGGAATATAAAATAGTAAAAATTTAATGTTGTGATAGTCGTAATGTGGGTGTGAAAATATGTTGCATGAAAAAAAATTATTTGAAAAATAGTACATGTTGTAAACTTCTTACTAGAAGACCCTTGTGCAACTACTCTGCTGTGGTTTTGTTTTAATTTTTTTATTTACAACATCATTATTTGAATGCATTAGGATAGGATGACTTAACTTGGAACTAACTTTTCAAAGTTAGTTATCATCATTTCCCTTAGTTTTTAGGGACGCTGGAATAGTTTTTCCAACGCCCCCTATTACTAGCCGAGAAACGAGAGATGGAACTTTTAAAATAGGCCCTTATTGTATGGAAAAATTTAGTGTTTTCGTTCCTTAGCTCCTATAACACGTAGCACTATAGGGTAAAAAAAAAAATAAAAAATATAAAATACTATAGACACCATTCCAAATTCCTTAAAAAATATAAATATCTTCATATAAATATTTGAATCTAAAAAATCTTAATATTATGCGCAGCGACATATGCCTGGATTATATGTGCGAATTTTTGCCGCACGGCAACGCATGCGTTGACTGATAGTCAATTAGATGTGCGTATTTTTAACGTCCGGCAATGCAGTCGTTTGATGACAACTGTCAAAGTAATAAGTAAACAGAAACAAAAAGTATTTAACAAAAAGTTTATAAAATGATTGTGGAAAAGTGGAATTATTTTCAAAACATATTGTTGCTAGGGCGTTGAGTTTTTCATAACGAATATTATCAAAAAAATATTAAATTGTTTGAGTTTCGCTCCGCTACTGATTTGCCGCAGAATATTGTATAGGACGATATTATATAGGACGATCTCATATCAGACAGAATTGTATAGGAAAATCTTATATGAAATATTATATTGTTATTATTTTATATCTATAAGTGAACCTATGATACGACTAAAATTATTCCAGTTCAAGAGTGTTACAGCTTCCAGGAAATTTACGATAAATTTTTCTTCTCTTGTTTTTTATCCAGAAACGGATAGAACTGTGTCCCTCCTATCAGCGCAGTTGCCTTCTGCTTTATTGTGATGACATTTATTTTACAATTATGTTTTCAACAATTCTGTATTGAACGTTTGATGGTGAGACAAATAGTGCAAATTTTATTTGGCTTGTATAAATTTATATAAATAGAATGTCGTAAACCTAGTGAAAATTCAATATTAGAAATATTTAATAAGAGACAATTAAACTATTTTTATAATTTAATTCAACTGAAGGGACTCCATTAATTTATGTTAAATACTTTTTTAAACCCATTATTTTTCATAGATTCATATTGATTTATATTTTTTCTGTATTTTCTCTAATTACAAGAGTCCTTAATTTAATTTAATTAAATTTTTCCACTACCTCTAATTTTACCATATTCAGGGCAATAAGCAATATACAGATTTAATAATATTGGAAATGTTTTATGTGGTATTTGTGATCTGTTTTGTGCCATATGTCTTGACTTTACGGCTTGACGATAGTTCTTGTTAGAAATTGTAGTTGTTACATTCAACTTGTGGAGACCGTGTGTTCTTTTGTTTTTTTTTCATTTTCTTCACCTTTTGTGAAATGTATACAAAATAAGTTTAGTTGGGTGTGTGCAGTGTGCACTACACATAAAGGTGGTTTCAGTGAAAGCTAATTCTGAATGCGAGAGAGATTCTATTTGAAACAGAGCTTACATTCATTTCTTTTTTTGTCGAAATTAGTTACTTTATTTTATTAATTTAGTTTCTCAAAAAGAGCTTATGAAGCTCGCACAGAGTATTTACAGTTGATTTTAAATTGTCTTAGTCAAATAATATGAAGCCCGGACAGTGTATTTACAGTTGATTTTAAATTATCTTAGTCAAATAATATATATATATGTATAATAAAAATTAGATATTTGGTGGTCCAAATGCGAATATAGAATGAATATTTGGTAGTCGTAGATAACACTACGATATTCGAAATTTATATACCTGCGAACAATTTTTGTGTTCATTTCATCAATCCCATGTCATCTAGTCTAAGGAATGCGCTACTCAGTTTAATTTATTTGTCATTTTTATTTATTTTTTATCGTTCATCAGAATAATTACAAATGCTTACCCGGTGGTAAAGATCCATTCCACTATGGTGTGGGTCTGATTTAATATTTATTTTAATTCATAAGGCTGATGATTCTAAAAGCAATAATTGTAAAATTTTATTTTCTCGAAATCAAAAAAATTACATATGTCAAACTAAGTAGCATTTCTTCTGAATACTCCACCACCACCACATCAGTGCAATTTTCAAAATTGACAAGAGAACTATGTCCGTTTATACATCTATATTCAGTTATATAAATATATGTATCGTTATTTTATATCAAAAAGTACTGTTATCAATTCAATTATTATTATTATTATTATTATTGAATTATTTAGGTATGTATATATAGATATGTCAAGTATAAGTCAATTTTATGATATCAAAAAATAAGTAAAATAAAAGAAATGTTTTTTTTTGTATTTATATTTGTTTTTTTTCTTTTTGTTTTTTTTTTTTTTATTCCGCATACCAGACTTCAGATCTCAGATATCATTTTACTTAATAATAAGCAATTGTTACTGCTTAAAAACGAATATGCTTATACACAATGTGTATGCAGAAAAATACATATCTAAATGCACAAATGAATATATCTATACAAATACGCACATATCTTAATAATAATGATGATGATGGTGATGATGATAATGATGATGATGATGATGATGATGATGTAGAAGTTTGCGTTGGTTAAGAATTAAATTCCATTTTATATTATCTTTTCAAAAAATTCTGAATTCGATTTTCAATGGAAAAGTGCAGATTCTTTATATGGCCTGTCATTTTCATTATCAAAGAAAATTTACAAAAATAAATAAATAAAAGAAAAATATAAAAAAAATTAAAAAAAACGAAAACGAAAGAAAGAAAAAATAAATTTAATAAATGAAAATAAGAAATATAACAAAGTCAAAATATACGAGGAAATTTTAACAAAAAAGAAAAATAATTTTTCTTGATATAAGAAAAAATTAAAAAAAAGCAGAAAAAAGTAGGAGAAAATCTGATATCTCCACGGTGCACTGCTAAGTGCAGTCGCCTTTAATGTGTCAGAATTTCTCCGCCCTTATCAGATTATTAGTCATCACAATTCTGCACTCTGCGCACTATAAAATTTCTCTCTCCTTAACATATTCATCAATATCTTTAACTGTTTATATATAGATATATAAAAAAAAAACAAAAAGATAATATGTTTTTCATTGCATGTTCTCTTTATATTCTTGTTAATGTTGTGGTAAGATATGTCTACAAACAGTCATGTTTCAAATTAACAAGCGCTAATTTCTACGACTAAAAAATTTTTAAATAAAAACTGTTTTACATGGCGTTTCGATGTATAATTTTTTATGAAAAATTAAATTCAAAAGAATGTTTTGGAAAGTCGAAAAATTCACGATACATTTTACTAAAATCTGACTAAATGACTAGAATCTATTTTACCTAAAGGTCTAAACCTAATCTATAAAATCATGCTGTATTTGTTGTGAACCAGATAACAATACTTTTTTTATATGGTGATAGTTGGTCCCGGAGCTAAACTATGTTAACACGATTGTTAGTTCTATTTTATTATTTCCTATCTATACCATACCCGTACTTTACGTTTTCGCATATATTTCAATGAACCTGGAAACAATTTTCGTTTATCATGACCGTTAAGCCAACTTTATCACTCCTCTATATGCCTATTCTGCGCTTTCCCGTATATTTTAATGTATCCGGAAGCAGTTTTTAATTAATTGAATTTTTCTTATTTATGCGTTTATGATTGTAAAATTATTATAATTCAGTTAGTTTTAAATTATATTGTGTTAAAAAATTCAAAATACTCTAAAGTTAAAGACAACAGAAACTTTGAGCATTTAATGATTTGTACATCCTTTTCAAAAAAAATTCCAAAGACATTTACTTAATAATCTGTGATCGGAAATTGCAGAAAACTTTAATATTTTATATTAATATATGACTCAGGGATCTTGTGACAAAATTAAAAATATGCCAAATAATAAATCTTAGAAAATAATTTTTTCAAATAGAAAAAGGAAAAGTCACTGTAACAGTCATAGTAAACTTTAACACAAACAAAAGAAAAATAGAAATAAAATGTTTGCATGAGCTTTGTATAGATTTCTAACACACTTATTTTATAACCCACCAATCGCCAGAATTAAATTTAAATTTTATTTTTTTTAAGTTAAATCAACAAAAAAACATTAGATAGAACCAAGGGATAAATTGAAATGATGGAAAATAATTCATAATGAATTAGTATTCAAATAAAATTTTTTTTGATCAAACTTCCTCGAATTTTGAAGAGCGGCAAATACTAATGCTTTTTAAATTCGAATTTTACTGTTGACATCCTTATCCATGAAACAAAAAGTTATAAATACAAATTACGAAAACTGCAATTTATAATGAAATTATCACCCATATTCTCTTAGATCCATCGTTGACGAGAAGAAAAAATTGATCTCGTCTCGTCTCGCTGAATATGCATTTCTGTTAGATACTGTAAGCGGCGCGATAGAACATTTTATTTGTTGGTAGTACTGATAATTTTTCACTATCAAAAAAAATTATTGGTATATAAACGAAATAAGATTTATAAAATTTTTGGAAAGTATTAGTGAGGTTTTACTGTTAGTTTTAAAATATTTTTTAAATCAAAAATAAATATATATATATATTTATGTTTTAAATATTTTTTAGTATAGTACATAAACAGTAGTAAAACAGTAATAGTAAAGATGGTTTTTTTTTTCAAAACAAAAACACAATTCTAATAACAATGCTAAACAAAAATTAAAAATTGTTTATTAATATCTTTACTTAACTATTTTATCTATTCAATTAATTCAATTAATTTTTAATTAATTTTTTTGATAAAGAAACACAAAATACTTTGGCGAGATACTCTATCGTTTACAATTTTTGACGAGATAAAAAATGGCTATCGCACTTTGTCAAAGGTTTAGCATAAATTACTTACAAGACTGTTTTGACATTTGCCGTTGCGGCAATTTGCTATCCCGTTTGTGGTGTCTAACAAAATACAAAACTATCTCTTCAGAGATATTTTCGCACGATCTCGCGAGATCGGTCTAACAGAATATGGGTGTATAGAAAGTAGAACATAAACACTGCTAATTATGAATACGAATACGAATAAAATACGAATGAAATCAATTTTTTTAAATTGTAATATTTTTCGATTCGAAAGGATATCTAAGTATGACATGGACTATAAAAACACGCCAATAAAAACAAAAATAATATAAAAAAAAACAAAAATTATTTTCTTCAATAAGTTTTAGATAAGATGAGGATTGATTTTATTTCTGTTTGTGTTTTTATTTTCTTACCTGAACTTCTTAACTTATTAAAGACATTAATGCGCCTTCCATCTACAAAACGTCAAATCCACAACGTACTAAATATTATAAAATATTTTAATATACATTAGTAATAAATATGTAGATATAGTTATGATATATACCTATATATAGTATAAATAATGTATAATATGTAAGTAAAGAATATTTACTTTAAGCAAAATTAAATGAAAATGTTTGTTGCTGAACATTGTTGTATATTGTTAAAGCAGTGAGCTTATCTTTAAAACATATATACTTATATGTTTATTTTATATACATACCTATGTATGTATTTTTTTCAATTTTGGATTTTATTTGTTGTTGTTTTTCTGTTTTTGAAAACTTCAGATTTCTTTAATTTTGTTTTATTTTATTTTTTCCGATTTTTCTTATTATTTGTTGCTTTGTTCAGCATCTGCTTAAGTAGTGTTCAACTAAAGACCATTTTTTGCCATTAATCAATGCCACACAAATGAAAAGCACTTATTTCAATTAGAGCGGTATGGCAGTTATTGTATTTATATAGAATATTCATATGTGATGTTTACACATGTGGTGAACATATTCACCTGTATGTAGGTATATAATAATACATATACACAAAATATATATATATATATATATATATAATTAATATTACATATATACAAGATACAATTATTGTAAGTTTGATTCTCTCTACAACTTTACATCGCGCGCATCTCAAATTGGATAAGAATGAAATTAACGTTTTTTTCTGTGGCTGCTTTTTGGTGTTTGTTGTAGTTATTTTAAATCCGCTTTAAAGAAAATCTAAAGAAGAACGCGTTTTAATAGTTTATTGATTAATGACTCTAAAACAGTCTTATTTTTGTTTTCTTTTTACTGTTTTTTTTTTATTTTTGGTTTAAATTTTTCACTTAATCAGGCAGATGAAAAGACGTCGCGTTTTTAATAAAAAAAAAATTTACAAAAAAAAAAAATCTGAAAAAATTATATTCTCTGGGATAAAAAATGTGGGGTTCCTTGTTGCTTCTCTTTAATATTCTTTATACTTAAACAGCAAAAGCAACAACAAAAACAACTTAAGAACATATTATTGTACTACTATAAATATATACTGATTGTGTGTAGTTATTTATAAAGTATATATGTATGTATGTATATAGTATTGTCATAGATTTATAAGCTAAGATAAATCTTATAGTCAACTCAACAAAGTATTTATTATTAATATTAAATGTTATACTACATTAAGAATTTTCTGGCCTAGAAATAACTGCTTTAATATATATAAATACATCCGAGCTGAAAAAAAAACTTTGTTTTGTTTTAGCTTTAAAATGTAGGTGTTTTATTAAAAGGAGTATTTTTAGCTACCAATATTAAGTTTGAATCTTTACACTTTTCTGGTAACTTCTTCTTTACGTTTTGTATGAAAATTTCTCATTGTGTTGTTGTTATTTTTATTCAATTTTTAATTAAAATTAATTTCAACATATTAGTAATAATATCTTCTGTTAAATAAAAATTTGAAAATAGGAAAAATGAGTGAATTTGTCTTTATTTTCAACCATACGTATTTATATTTATTTTGTACGTATATATTTTTTTCACCTCTTAACTGAATTTATTAAATCTTGCTAAACGAAAATGACAATAATTAATAACAATAGTGACCTTTATGGTTTATTCAAATCTTAAAATGTAAATAGTTGCAGGGTCTATTCCATTGATCCTGGTGATCGTTATTGAAATATTTTGTAGATCTCTCGCCATAAGGTTAAGGAGTTGTATCAGTCTGGTTGGATATCTGTTTTTACATTTTGTCAGTTCTTCAAATTAATATAGTTATATAAAAGTAGGATCAATTGATTTGATTTGACCATTGAAAGCAAAATAAACCTTTAACTGCTCTGCCTCAATTCTATTAATGAAAATATCATTGAAAGCTGATCAAACCTGACTGGTATACTCCAAATTAGGTCTAATGAAAATGGAATACAATGATTTGAAAACATGAGGGTCGTTGAATTCCTTTGACCAAGTTTTTTTTAAAATCTAGTATAGAATTGATAATATTACAAAAATATAATTCAAAGTTAAGCTTGTTTTCAAAGTAAACACCTAAGTTTTTAATTGAGCTCGTTTTTATTTATTTTTTCAAGTTTTAAATTATGTTTTTATTTTAAAACTGCTACACAATCTTATTTGAAAAAAAAAAACAAAAAAAAATTGTGATTGAATTCTACTGTCATAACCAGCTGTCTCCTTTTCGTTGGCTAAATAATCGAAAATAGACTAATTTTGTCGACAACGAAAAATTCGACAACAAAATTGGACATGGTTGTGCTCACTCTAATTTAAGTACATTATGGCGCAATCTGTTTTGACTTTTTGTCATCGCCGTTCGTCTTGGTTCTGTGCATTAAAGAAGTTATCTCAATCACCTTGCAGAACGAGTAAGTTAATTGAATCGAAAACTAGAACACATACTTACTACCAATAGTATTAATTTGATGACAAATCTTGTCTTAGATTCTGTTGGAAAAGCTAACCTTTTTGCAAAATTATTTGCAGCCAATTCCACACTCCCTAGTACAGCCCAAAATTCGCCAACAATCCCTGTTGTTAATTCTTCGCTTGGAAGGATATACTTCAGAACAAGAGCTGTAGTAAAAGTCTTGAAGAATCTTGATATAAAAAAATCTACCGGTCCCGATGGTATACCTGCGATTGTGCTGCGACACATTGCCTTCGCCATTTCTAAACCTCTGCGCAACTTATTCTATTTGTCCTTTTCTTCAGGAACTTACCCGTCCTATTGGAAAGTTGCCCAAGTTTATCCTATTCCTAAACAAGGTGGCAAAAGCAATCCTTCAAATTATAGGCCCATAGCTATTACTTCCATTATTTCCAAAACGATGGAAATCTTAATCAATCAAAAGTTGAAGAAATATCTTGATAGTAGAGGTATAATTCATGATAGTCAATACGGCTTTCGAGCTCAGCGTTCCACCGGTGATCTCATGACATGCCTCTGCGAAAAGCTTAACACCAGTCTTCATCAATCTGGTGAAGCTGCTGTTGTAGCTCTGGATATATCTAAGGCTTTTGATCGAGTCTGGCATTCTGCTCTTATAGCAAAATGCAATGCTGTAGGCCTCGGTCCAAACTTTTCTAAATGGATTGAAAGCTTTCTCTTAAATCGATCTATCATAGTTTCAGTTGACGGTAGTTTTTCCGACCAACTTCAAATCAATGCTGGTGTTCCACAAGGCTCCGTCCTTTCACCCACCCTATTTCTCATTTTCATTAATGACCTTCTCAAATTAACTTTCAATCCAATCCATAGTTTTGCCGATGACAGCACTCTATTAGCATCATATGATTTTCTTAAAACAAATAATGCTACAGCTTCAGCAGTCAACTCCAAAAGAACAATGATGGCTGGGCACTCAATCACGACCTAGCCAAAATTGTCGACTGGGGTAGAGCAAACAGAGTTCCGAGGAATTAAAGTCACTTCTTCCTCCTCTCAAGCAATTCTGTCGCATAACACGAGAGGCATCAAGTGCACACCCTTTCGCAGTGGAAATTCCGAGATGGTTTAAGTCCGGCTATGGAAATTCTTTTATAGTAAGAACATCTCGATTGTGGAATCGCGTCCCAATCGAAGCATTCCCAATGACAGAAGGATTTTTTATTTATGATTTACAGAGATTTAAGACGAATATTAACAACATTGTTCGCTCTTTCCCACAAAACTTTTCTTCTTCCTTTTTCTTTCCTTTCCTTTAACTATCCTTTCCTTTTTCAAATGGTCAACGGTACGCAAGTGCTAAAAGGTTCAAAACCTAAGTTTTGGCTATAATATAAAAAAAAAAAAAAAAATATTTATTTTTATAAGAAGTAAATTTTTAAATTTATTTGAATAATTATAATTAATTAGACATTTTTTTTTTCATTTTAGGTAAGTTTATATCAAAATACTTTTGAATTTCAAATTGAAATGTGATTTAAGCTCAATTTCATATCATATTATTTGATTTTGTATACGCACTTCCTTTCTCAATGTTTTTATTTTTGTTTTATATTTACACATACACAATACACATACATTACACATACAGTAGTTTTTAACAATAGTTTTTTTTATTAGAATTTATTGAGATAATGTATCTATTAAAACTATATCTATTGTGTAACGTTACTTTCATAATAGCATAGTACCATTTTATTTTAGTGGGAACTAAATTAGGGTTAATAACACATGCCTGTGTTTCATTCGCCGTGGTGGTGGTTATTGGAATGTTTTGTAGATCTCTCGCCATAAGGTTAGGGTGTTGTATTAGTCTGGTATCGCATGTGCTTTTAAACTTTGTCAGTTTTTCAAATTAATATAACAAGCTGGGTTACATATATTAATGGGTATATATAGCCTACGCAGTAGGTAGAGCGCCTGCCTTTCAACCGAAAGGTCCCGGGTTCGATACCCGATGAAGCAAAAAAAAAAAAACAATGCTTCATTGGTTTTTCGAGCTGGTCTAGTACCCTTTGTCATTGGGATATAATAAATGACAAAAAATTATTGAGAAACCAAACTAGCTCCCTAAAAAGTAGAAAATAAAACTAGTGGTGGATGTTGAACATCTAGAACTACTATAAGATAAAATACAAAAGTATATAATGAATCTTGCTAGAATTTCCAGTCCACATTTTCGAAATCGGTAACAGTCGTATTTCTTTATTTGTGGAAGAGTATCTAAGTGCAAATTTTCTTGCCTGTAACACAATTGGTTTTTGAAATATTCCTGAGACGTACATGTTAGGAGTTGAACGGCAGCAACCCGAACCAGACCTCATTTTCGAAATCGGTAACAGTCGTATTTCTTTATTTGTGAAAGAGTGTCTAAGTGTAAATTTCCATGCCTGGAATACAATTAATTTTCAAATATACCTGGGACGTGCTAGGAGCTGCTCGGCAGGAACTCGAACCAGTCCAAATTCTTGCAATCGGTAGAAGTTGTATTTCTTTATTTGTGAAAAAGTATCTAACTGTAAATTTCCATGCCTGTAATAAAATTGGTTTTCAAATTTCCCTGACACGTACTAGGAGTACGGCAGCAACACGAATTTGTCATTTAATAGCTTTGTAAAGTACCGTATCCGGTTTATTTTTTCACCATGAGTAACTTTGCAAAATTTCAGAACTCTATCTTTAAATTTCTTAAACAAACTAAATTTTTTTCTTTTTGCGTTTGGTTTTAATATTAACAAAAAAATTTCAACCTACCACGAAAATATATGTACCTATAAACATACATATAGACACTGGCAAGTTAATATAAAAGTATATAAAAAAAATAGGATCAATTGAATTGATTTGGCCATTGAAAGTTTCGCAAAATAAACCTTTCTCTGCTCTGCCTCAATTCTATTGATGAAAATATCAGTGAAACATGATCAAACGTGACTAATATTCTCCAATTCATTTGGCGAAATTTACTTTTTCTTTAAGTATTTATATGTACACTTTATAGGATGACCAATCCCAAATACAAAATACCAAATACAAAATCGTAAAATACATAAACCTTAAAACCATAAAATACAAAACTCCAAAATACGACTTTAATTCATTTAGGGTTTTGAATTCAAACATTTTGTTTGTATCCAACCCGGATACACATAAAAATGATTTAAGCAAATTTTCTGGAAAAGAGAGTACAACTTTGCTTTTGAATACAACTCTAAAATCTCTCAGAACTCACAATTTCGTATATATATTCATAATATATCATATATATCTATATTAAAATACATTAGAGCACGATTAGTGACGGCACACTTTTCGTGGTTTTTCGTGTGATTCGGTTTTTTTTCATTCAATCAATCGGCGATGATGCAGGCCATGGCGCTCAAAATCAATTTTTATTTTATTTATGTTATAATAGAAAAGAGCAATATTTTGGAGGCACACTTTTCGTTGTTTTTCGTGTGCTTCGTTTATTTTTTTCAACCAATCAGTGATGATGTAGGTCGTGGCGATCAAAATCGTGGTGTATATTTTGGGTAAACAATTTTTATAAGATATTAGCTGGGTTGGTTAAAGCATCACTTAATATCAGAAATTTTTGTCGATTCTCTTTTGAGTCAAATTCTTTTTATTTTTTTTTTATTTATCGCATTTGATTTTTTGCACTTTTAGGAGGAAAAAAATTAATTAGTAGGATATTATTATTAATATAAGTTTTAATATCACAAATTTTTGTGAGTTCGATTCTCTATTAATTCAAATCTTTTTTTTTTTTTTTTTAAAATATTTTTTTTATTATTATGTATTATAATATTAATTTTTGTAATATAATATAATTAATGACAAAAAACAATATTTTTTTAATAAAAAACAAGTAATTTTTAATTATTATTCTCTTCTAAATTATTTTAACAAAATACGAAACCGTTTAGTTTAATCTAAGCATACAAATTATGTATACTTATTATTTAGCCATACATGGAATGTATTCACAGTTGACTCCTATGATGCATCATGTAGATGTATGATTAAATATATTATACCAATTAGCATTTATCCTCTATATATGAATACTGAAACAGCTAAAATGTAGGTACAATAAATATAAAATAATTTGTACTGTATTTTGGGTAGGAAATTTTATTAGTATATTGGTGAAATGTTATGTATATCGAACCTATGTTAAAATTTTATTGTTCAAATTTATTTTACAGATTTTATAATATTTAATTTTAATAAAAAAAGAAACATATTTTAATTTATGATTAAAAAGTAAATAATAACAAAAAAAGTTTTAAATGGGTACCTTTTTTTATTTAAATAAACAATCAAATAAACTTTTCATTTCGTTTAAATTATATTTAATTATATTTATATTAAATTTGTTTTTTAAATGTAAAGAGTTTTGAAAAAGTTATTAAAATATATTATTTAAAAAAAAATTATTTTAAAAAAAAACTAGGAGCAAAATTATATATTTATTAAAATCGACATAAAAAACCATCTGCCGCCAATAATCACACTAAAATTTAAAGTACATACTTCAATTGAAAAATAGTAAAATATTAGGTTTATTCAGTAACCGTTCCAGATAGTTCTATATATGAATATGAATATTCATGCGTTGAATAATTTTTTTAATGACATAGTCATTTGAAAATACATCATTTATATTTAATTTATAGATTTAACACGTATGGTTCAAATCTGAACCCTCTAACAACCGATGTTCATTATTATTTTTTATATGATAAATATTTAAAAGGAGACTAAACAAAATTATATATTTGTAATTAAAAATTTAAATTTAAAATTTCACCCCATGTAAGATATTTAACATACCGACAAACATTTTTTTTACTAAATCAATTATTATTAACGTATTTTTGCCCCAAAGGTGCTCTGGTCGTTTTTGAGCAGATTGTTTAAAATAGTTCTAAATTGATCTGTTTTGTTCCGAATTTTTTTGCGCAAAAATTTTGTAGGTATATCTTTTTTAATTTAAGCACCTGAATAGTCAAGTCAAGAAAATTTTTATGCATTTCACATGTTTAAAGTATCTGAAAATAATGTATAGAACAATAATATTAATAGCAATCCACAAAAAAATAAAAATTGATCAAAGTTTTAAGTTAATCTTTATAAAATTAACTCTTTTATTTATAAAATAAAAAAAAAATCAGATATAGAATGAAAATTATTTTAAAAGAATTTATTAGACATCAATTTCAAGTAAGTGTTGAATATGCAATATCAAAGGTTAAACATTTCAAAGAGTCGGAATTTATCTCCCTCTACCTTCTTCCACCCATGGTCAGCTCTACACAATCCACTGCTCTAAAAATTAAAATTCTAGCAGGACCAAGACAGGAGAAAACTACTGACAACGACACTGTAACTGACAACGTTGCATACCAGGAGGTTGACAATATAACAATGTTGCACACCAGGTCTAGAATACTTCATTTTATCCAATTGTTTCCTATATGATGAATTTTAAAACTCACTCACAATAATTGGGAAACGGTAGTAACCCATAGTTATGATCAATGGTTTAATAAAATTATCAGAAACTATTTTTTAAGAACATTCCAACACACGTTTTCTCAATTAACGCGAACAATCAATTAATCGGTTAATAATATCAGTTATGGTAAAGGGTTTCGGTGGTTTTAGTGGGTTAGAATTAAACATATCTAAGTACATACGTGCGCGGGCTGCTTAGTATTTTTCAAGACTTTCTCCTTCCGTCGAGAAATAAAAAAATAATAAAAACAAATTAAATTTTACAAAAAAAATTTAATGCTTTCTGATATTTTTTTTATTTTATTTTAAAGTTAATATTAACTTAAAATTTTGAACTTTTTTTTTTTGTGGTTTGCTATTAATATTACTATTCTATATATTGTTGTCAGATACTTTGAACGTGTCAATTGTTTGAATGAACATTGTATGAAAAATCATTTTATTGTCCCGTTTCACAGAAAAATTCCTTTCTTTTGGTCGGCCGGGTATGTATCCGGGGTTTCTTCTAGTCTTATATATATTACACAAGGAAGGTTATGTGGGAAACATCGTATATTATAATACACAAAATGAATGACGTGTTGAGTAAAAAAGCAAGGATAATTGAATAGTAAATTATTTACACCTCAAAAATATTAAAATTTTAGCAAGTTCTTGGTGCTGAATACTTAAAATATTTACACCAAATCTTTGCCAACCAAAAGAATCTCGATATAAAAAAATTTGCCGGTCCCGATGGTATACCTGCGATTATGCTGCGACACATTGCCTTCACCATTTCTAAACCTCTGCGCAACTTATTCCATTTGTCCTTTTCTTCAGGAACTTACCCGTCCTATTGGAAAGTTGGCCAAGTTTATCCTATTCCTAAAAAAGGTGACAATAGCAGTCCTTCAAACTATAGACCCATAGCTATTACTTCCATTATTTCAAAAACGATGAAAATCTTAATTAATCATAAGCTGAAGAAATATCTTAACAGTAGAGGTATAATTCATGATTGCCAATACGGCTTTCGAGCCCAACGTTCCACCGGTGATCTCATGACATGCCTCTGCGAGAACCTCAACACCAGCCTGTATCAATCTGGTGAATCTACTGTTGTAGCTCTGGATATATCTAAGGCTTTTGATCGAGTTTGGTATTCAGCTCTTATAGCAAAATGCAACGCTATAGGCTTTGGTTCAACCTTTTCTAAATGGATTGAAAGTTTTCTTTTAAATCGATCTATCATAGTTTCAGTTGACGGTTCTTTTTCCGACCAACTTCAAATCAATGCTGGTGTTCCACAAGGCTCCGTCCTTTCACCCACCCTATTTCTCATTTTCATTAATGACCTTCTCAAATTAACTTTCAATCCAATCTATACTTTTGCTGATGACAGCACTCTAGTAGCATCATATGTATAACAGTGAAAATAGTCGAACACTGTGTAGTCGAGTACAAAACGCTGAAGAAGTCTGCAAGTAGTAGACGAAATACGCGTGTCTGTATGATAAGCATATCAGTAAAATTAAAAGGAAAATATTCGGCTATTTTTACTGTTATACCAAAATTTTACTCTAATGCTGGAAAACAAGTTTTTATAAAAGTATCATATGATTTTCTAAAACAAACAAATGCGACAGCTTCCGCAGTCACCTCTAAAAGAACAATGATGGCCGGCGCGCTCAATCACGACCTTGCCAAAATTGTCGACTGGGGTAAAGCTAACAGAGTCAAGTTTAACAATTCAAAAACTCTAATATGTCTTGTTAGTAACAAGCTAACTGCATTCAAACCTACTCTCCGGTTTCAAAATGAAGGTATCCAGCGACTCGAAGACCTGAGAATTCTCCTTTTTCTTTCCTTTCCTCTAACTATCCTTTCCTTTTTCAAATAGTCAACGGTACGGAAGTACTTAAAGGTTCAAAACCTAAGTTTTGGCTATAATATATACAAAAAAAAAAAAATAGTGACGGTTATTTCCAAGTTGAGCGCCATCTATACTCTAAAAGAAATTTCAATTACGTGAAATTTTTAAAAAGGCTTCATAAAAATTCTGTCATTTTAAATAAACACACAAACTTACAGAAAAAAGTACAAAAACAAAACCACAAACAAAAATAAATTGAAGACAAAAATCAGATCAGATCATACTCTTCGAAAATTATATAATAAATGTTAGTTCATTTGCTTCTGCTCAGTGTTGGCATTTTACGCATAAATTAACGTTTTTTATGATTCTTTACATATTTGGCGTAAAGAAGTGTAAAATACAAGTAAACAACTGTAAATAGCTGTAAATTACAACTGTAAATTACTGTAAAATTATTTTTTTTTTTGACAGTTCGAAATCAAAATAAAGTGTTTCGAACTAATCTATCTATTATAAAAAGTTTTAATCTAGTGTATATATATTATTATAATATTTATCATACTGTGTATTCAGCATATTCAGTCAAATAAAATACAGGAAAATAACATCAGGCAAAGACAAATGAAATCCAGGGAAATGAAAATAGAGGCAAATTTCAAGAAATACAGGCAAATGATACTTTCAGGCAAATGAAATAAAGGCATATCGCTCGCTCCACCAAATGAAATTCTAAATTAATTCCAAAAAATAATTGAAAAAACTTTTTACAACCATGTACTGAGTGGGATACGAATCCAGGAACTTCTGATCAGTTTTCAGATGACATAACCACTCCACTATATCGGTTGGCCATTTATTAAAACCCTTAATAAATATAGAACCACTCATTCGTGTACATTATACCTTCAGTAATTCAACATGTTCTATAGGTTAATGTTTCACAGTTCATTTTTTATTATTCTTTATTCGCTATGTTGAATATCACTTCACTACAATACAAATTAATATTTACAATAGAAATACACCTTTCACAAAAATTCAGCAACAAAATCTATTTTGAACTAATCGCTTTATTTTATGTTCAAATTTTTGTTTCTCTAATCTTTCTCTTTTCCATTAGTTCTTAAATCAACCAACTTTTCTTCTGCTCTGGGGATTTCTTTCATATGTTTTTAGTCATATTCATTCAATCTGGTCTCTATGATTATTAATTTGAATATTACTTCAACCAAAAATGCATTTTCAGTATTTCCATGACTGTTCAAGAATTCCATATTCTTATTTGGAATAGTCTTCATGACTATTCAAATCATCAGAACTTCCTTCTGTTTATAAATATTACCAAAAACATAAACATTTCACTTTGAGAGGAGAAAAATTCTTCTATATAAAATACAGAAAAAAAAATGAATTTGCTTTTTTCTCCTACATAAGACACCGTAAAATATATAAATATTTAAATATTACCTATAAATCACTTTGATCAGAGTCCTATTTTTTTTTGTTGTTTTTCTTTCACAAATTTTCCTTAAACGATACATCAATTTCCTTCCTTGTATGTATATAGTTTTCAAATTTCCTAATTTTTCTATAAATGTTCAAAACTTTCTCTTTTTTTTTTATTCTCTATAAACTCTAATAAAGTTAGTCGAAGACGAAAAGATATGAAAATTTAGGCCAACAATTAAACTAATAAAATGCAAAAATAACAACAATCAAAATCTATTTTCCATTTATTGCTTTATTTTTGTTTTTTTTTTGTTTATACTACGATTATTTACATATTTTCTCTATACAATAATTGCATAAAAAGAATTTCTAAAATTAAAAATGAGAAAAGAAAAACAAAGGACAAAAAAAAAAGAAAATTTCATCAAAATGCTTGTTTTCTTGTTACCCTCATATCAAATGACTCAACCTCCAAAATAAATTTTGTTTTTTTTTTTTATTGTAAAAACAAGCAATTTTGTTGACATTTTTCACTTTTTAATTGAATTTTGAATAAAATTTTGGTAACATTTAATTTCATTTTTTTTTATTTCTTTGAATTTACGAGATAGATGATAGCATGTACTCGTATTAATACTTCTGTAGTTATACGCAATTTAGGAATTTCAATTTTTGACATATTTGGATAATCGAAACCATCTAAAGATTTTGGTATTCGTATTGATCTATAATGAATGTATTTAGTTACTATCAATATTTTCTTACTAGAGTTTTTCTTTTTGTTTTTTGTTGTTTTTTTTTTTATATATTTTGCAATCAAACATGAGTTTTAATTTATTTTCAAATATGTAAAGTAATATGTAAAGAAAGGAGTCATATATAGTTTCTATTGGAAATTGAGTACAACTAAATTATAAAATAGATTTAGAAAAAAAAAATGAATAGGTTGCATATAGTATAATATGTAGTACGTATATATAGGTTTAGAACCAAATAGGGTTATTTATAATTAATTATTTTCTTTTGAAAAATGTATAATTCGATTATTTTATGAATAAAAATTACTTTTTTTTTTTGAATTTTAAGATGTTTTTGATTTACCGACTAATAGATTTATTATACTAGTGGCAAATAAGTATATCACTAAAATTGTTGAAACTGTTTGGTAATATGATAAATTGTCAATTTTATGGTTTTATATGCCAATTTTTTGCCCTTTCTATCGGTTCTATATGCCAATTGTAAGCATTGTTTCTATTGGTTACATTCTTAAATACTTTTTTTTTAATTGAATTAATATTATTTCAAAAATGTAACTATGTAAATAAATATACTCTACATGAGCAGATACTGCTCCTTTTGAGAAAAATAAATAAATTCAACTTAGACAATTAAATTAAGACAATTTAACTAAATCCAATTTAATTAAATCCAATTTAACTAAAACTGAATTCGATGAAGACAATTGAAATAGGTATAGTTATAATTTAACTAAAGCAGTTCAACGTTTGTAACTTAAGTGGGTAGTGGAAATTAAATTTTAAAAGTCGAGCCCAAGTCCAACATCCTTATTTATTCTTTTTCTTCACAACAAGTAAACACAAACTTCAAGGTTTAAGTAAAAAAAAAAATATAAATTTAACCAAACCAATTTTATCTTTAAAGTTTGATCGCTATCTAATTGAATTGTTTTTAGTCAAGCTGTCGTAGAATTGTTGAATTGAGTAGTGAATTTGAATAGTGGAAGTGTTGAATTGAGCCGAGAAGGTGGAAGTGAGAAGGTGTTTACAGCGCAGGACCTTAAATGCTTGTCTATTTTAGATAAAATTATAGCTTTATTAATACTAATAGAATCTTATAAAATATCTTCTAACTATATAAATAATCATAGTTTTCGAATAAACCAGTTGCATTTAAATTGCATTAGAATATATATATTTTTTTGGATCTTATTTAATGTTAAAGAAATTATGAAAAATTTCATTTTAAATTTTTTTCTTTTATATCGAAATTCCTATTTTATAAATTTCAATGTAGCACTTTCCATTTTAAGCTGATTGTATATACATAAGGATATAATATAAAAGGCTTTAACTATAGCTAAAACAAACATAAGAGAGCAAAAAAATAAAATAATAATCCAACTATAGCCAGTCAGTGAGGCTACAACACAATATTTCAATACTAGTTCTGAAAGCAAACATACAAGATTTGTTAAATTTGATAGCCAATAATATAATATGTATACATACATACTAGTACAAATACATATTATATTCATATAGTTGTTTGCAACCGACGAGAAAAATTGTAATTTAAATAAAAAAATAATATTTCGTACTAATAAGAAAAACGCAATAAAAAACAAAAAAATCTGAAATTAAATAAAACTCCAAGTATAATATAATATAAATAATATTTAAAAAAAAAAAAAACCAAGCAAAAAATATCAGAAGAGTCCCATAATTGAAGAGAATCCATAAGAAAAGAACGCCATTCTAAATTTTTTGAAAAATTTTTTTTTCTTATTCTTTTTTTTGAAATTATTTTGTATTGAATATGTGTAATTTTTTTTCTTATATTTCTACTTATTTTCTACATTTACTGAATTTATTTATTTATTTATATTTATTTAGCTATTTATTTTACTTATACGCCATTTTCATTTATTTAAAAAATAAAAACAATAAAAATAACAAAAAAAGGAAACAAAAAAATTAAACAGAAATAAAATATTTCTCTATGCGTTGGAAAATAGAAAATTTATTAATGTCACATGAGACATGACTTTGGAGGTGCGCGGAATTAATTTCTTAATTTATGTTTACTTCATTTGAACTGATCATGTGGCCTATACCATTTATTCATTTATATAAATACAATTATATATGTGTATATACATATTTATATGTATTAATGAATATAAATCCCAGTTACCAATTTTTAATTCTTATACAATTTATAAAAAACTTAATTGAATAGAGTATATATTTCTTTCTGGTACAGATAAACAGTTTTTCTTTCTAAATTTTTAACACAGCTTAAAAGACTGGTGTTTTCGCTTTTATTATTTTTGAAAATTATTTTACACTGAAATATCCATTTCTGAACATCACAACAAAATTACACTGCTAAGTATTATAAATATTAAAATTATAGTAAAAACTATATTAATTTAGAAATTAATAAATTAATGTCTAACTTAAATCGAGACACCCCATTAATTATTTTAGTTGTGTAATGTAATCCCATTAACGCAAAATAAAATATAAAGAGATATGTATACTGGTTATTGAATAGGAAATCGATAATTTTGTGTCAATACAACAAAAACTCTTCCTATTCTGATTTGTACTTATAATTCCATTAATATTTAGTTGTTATATGTTATGTGCATTGTAATCAATATTTTGGAAAATCTATCTTAAAAAACAAATAACATAAATAACTAGTATAATGCCATTGCTAATCTAGTAGTTTGGGTGCTGTTTAAAACAGTATGCACATTACAACTCAAAAACACCAAATTAAATACATGATGCATTAATATTATTTTCTCACTACATTCCACTTCTACCTACACCTACTTCCATAATACATCAAAAAAATGATTTATTCTCTCAATTCTCATTCCTTCATTCATAATGAACTGTTTTTTGATTATTATTGTTGTATATAAAAAATATGTACATATATTTTTTTCATTCAATATTAACCTATTAAATCAGAAAATCCGGGAGAGTAGATCCAATGTCAGAACACTGACATAGTGTATAATAGGACATGGTCTCTTTAATAAACATTTGTTAAAAAATGACGAATTCAACCCATAAAGATGGACGATATTCTAGTTACGAGAAGACGAATACACCTTCTATTTGAATACAATGCCATAGCTCTCAAAATATGAAAATATTTATAATAGGTATACACGTCGCCTGATGATTTAAAAATTTATATTAACTTATAGAAATCTTACACGAACCTACAATTATTTTGTATAAAGCAATCCTTTCCTAGTATTTAAGAAAAAACGAAAAAAAAAACTGAATAATAGCAATTAGGGCAATTTCAAATGACCAAAAGGGAAAGTACAATCTCATCTGAAAAGATTGCGTCTTTGACCAATCTGACATAGAAAAAAGTAAAAAAAAAGTAAAATATGAACATGGCATGCAGCTGTGTAGCCTTGGGTACAATAGTAATACAAAAACAACTCAAACATTTCATAATAAAATCCTCTAATCTGAAATGCGCGATGGTAAATACAGAACGTTGATAATCTGATAAAAATCTTTCGGAGTCACACATAATAGAATAACAGAAAAGAGGTACAAAGCGAAAAAGTTGAGCTTGAGTTGGATATTTACGACCGGCTTCAAAAAATTTATTTATTATTATATTTTTTTCCTACAGTTTAAATTGTATTTTTATTCATTAAGAGTTCTAAGCCCTGGCTTCTCTCATTGTTTAATAAATATTTGGTCATTAGCAGAACAAGAACTTACTTTAATTAATTACAATTTTTTAAGGGTTCCTTTAGTACGACTTGGATTTTCATAGGATTCATCATTATCATCACTGTCTTGGAAATCCATCAGTGGGGCATAAGGCGGAGAAAAATTTAACCGTAAAAATTGATTTTATTGATTTATTGAGCCTACATTAACTTGACGAGCTTAAATTGATTTGCTAAAAACTATGACGGAGCTAATATTGAGCTAATATTAAAAATTTATTTTATTTTCAATTATTTATTTATATTTTATTTATATATCACTTTATCTGCATATTAGTTTCAGGTCCTTTCCCCTTTCGAAATGCAGGACTATTACTTTTTATTGTTAGTTACTTTATCCCAACGACGAAAAACTTATAAAGCATTTTGCTATTATCCGGAATTGAAATTTTTATCAATTTAATAATTTTAATAATCAATGTAATTAATTGTGTATACACTTATTATTTGTTATTTCTTAATTATTATTGGTTTTTAATTATTGATAAATTTTTACTGATTCAACCTTTTAATCTCTACAGCAAACTCCTATTTAAAAATCTCACTATGATACTAAATAATAATCCTGCACTCTGCGATTTCTGATTGTAATAAGGACAAATTTTTTTTTAATTCATTTTAAAAATTACATATTATACACCTAAATTATGAATGAAAAATGGTTATCTGGGTAAATATTTTTATTACTATTGGACTCTAGAGAGTCATAGTATTAATAATAATGACGACGACAACAACGACTACGTTGATATTGATATAACGATGATGATGATGGTGATGATGATGGCAATGATGATGGTGGTGGGCATCGTCACTTGCACTTACTTGGACACTTTCAACTTGAATGTTTATTTGTTGTCGGGGTTTTTATTAAAATTTCAAAAAAATAAAACAAAAAAAACTAAAAAAAAAACGTAAAAAAAAACGAAAAAAAAAGTATTTATGCAAAATGTAAAATTGAGGAAAATAAAAATTAAAATAACTGCAGGAAAAGGAAAACAAATGAAGAAAAGAATTTTAATATTTCTTAGAGGTGGTAAATACATTTTTATAACAAGTTTAAAAGAAACATAAACCAAAAATAAAAAAAAAATGAAAGAAACCACTTTTTTTTGTCTCTTTTTTATGTTTTTTTAAATGTTTTTGTTGTTGTTTTTGTTTCAATTTCTTTGGATATATGAACATGAATGTTTGGTTCTTAAAATAATTCATTACATGAAATTTGACATAAGTTTAAAGTTATTTTGAAATTTTATACATTTATACATACATAGTTACAACATATATATACAATGTCTGTATATGTTACATAATATAAGACCATAAAATATCTTAGTTTAACAAATTTTTAGCACGCAATTTTATTATATAGTAAAGTAAAAAAATCAATATAAAATCATGAATATGAGTGGTGCTGCGCATTTTAAATAATAATATGTTCTTTAAATTTTAAATATGACCATGGATAATTTTTATTTTTATTCAAATTAATAAAATATCTTTTTTGTATATATACAAAGTGAATGAGTTAATTTATTTTGTATAATATTGAGCAAAGCTAGTTCTAGAATAGCTCCAAACTAGAAAAGTGTTTGTTTTTCTAGTCTGTCAAATATCAATATCTATTATCTACTATCTCGTTTCAACTATACCAGAAAAGAAGCTTTTATTTCTGTCGGAGATGAATCAAAAATTTTTTTTAATTTTAAGTCTATAGCAAAAAACTGAACTAATTAATAAAACTAAAGAACTGGAAATAAAGTTAAATTGCTAAAAAGCACTAAGGAATATGGGAAATATTTTATATTATTGAACTCCTTTGGCCTATACGAAGAATTTAGAATTTCTTTATGGGAGCAAAATAGACGTTACTATTATTAAAATGTTTGAAATTTTGAAATGCTATAAAACTGCTAATATAGTTTTCATATCAGTCTAAAATATTAATAAAAAAAATCTTATTTCATCGTAAGCTAAGTTAGATAAAAACATGTAATTCATTCATCAAATGGTAAATCCATTCAACATTTTTTTTTTAATTTAGTATTGTTATAACTTAATTAAATTTTTTTTATTCTGCATTGCAATTTATCTGTAATATACTATTGTACTCATTTGTTTAATATCATTCTTGGAATTGAAATATATTCCTAAATACCATAAGTAATAAAAATTATTTAGCTCGATGCACCCAATATTTTAATATACATGCATATATAATATATGCATGTATATATTATATGTATATATATATATATATATATAAATATGTATACACATCCAAAAGGATTATTTTTTAAAAGAATTTACAAATCACTAGAAAATAAGGATTAGACATGACATGTAATTTAGAAGAGAGAGAAAAAATAATAATAAATTGATTATAATATTTATATGTTGTACCAACTATGTATAATAAGATATGTTAGACTACAAAAATTATTCTCTTAATAAAATATATTTTAAGATAATGATGAAAATTTAAATTATAATTCGGAAATACCTAAATTAATTATTTAATATTTTTACTTTTATCACATCCTATGATTTGAACAACTTAAAAACCTTGTAGTAACTGTATTCTCTCTATACAATTTGTCTAGCATATTGACTACATTTGAGTTTGTACATATTTTAAAAAATTTCCAGTAACTAATCGCTTGCTCCGCGAAATTCGATATAGTTTGATAAAATATTGTATTATACTAATTTATTATAAATTGTCAATCATTTCAATTTTATCTTTGATTTATCTCAGACAACCACCGTAATGTAATAATTTATTTAACAAAAAAAATTAAATTTAATTTTAATTCTGGCGAGCAAAAGAAAAAAACACTATAATTTGGTGAGTTGCGGCAATTTGATAAATCACAACTTACAATAATTACAAGCTATCACATCCAAAATACTGTGAATGCAATTTGAGAGAAAGCGGTTTGAAAAATTAGCGAAATAGTTAGAAGATATTTTTTCAATTGCATATGTATGTAAGAATGGAAAAATTTTAATATAAAAATTTGTTTTTACTAAATAATGCACAAAATATTGAAATTTTAATGCCCCCTTTGAACAAAATGGAAAAAAATCGGTAGTTCTTGAGTTTTTTCAAGTTTTGTAGTACTACCACTATAATTTGACAGACTACTGCAAGACTGTGTGCAAAATCCTTCATAGTGGTAGAATTTTTGAGATTTTTTTAATTGAATGTCATGGATACTTATGATGTAGGTGATGGATAAATTAAAAATTTTGCTATGTTAAAATGTATGTGTACTCTTATACATGAATTGAAATTTCCATTCTAATTGAATTTTCGCTATGTTTCCTTTTAAATCATTAAGAAAAATAATAATGAAAAGCGGTTCTGAAATGGTTCAGGTATTTGTGTCGTATATTTTTCAATTTACAGATTAAATATGGAAGACCCAGTTAGCTATCTCAGTCTTCTAATGATGATGCAAGAACTGAAATTGATCAAAATATTAAATAAAAGTTTAGTGAAACATACATAGTTTAACTTACCCAGTGATTCTGGAATATTAATTATAAATAAGTCAAATTTAAATTATAATTTTAAATTATAATTCGGAAATACCTAAATTAATTATTTAATATTTTTACTTTTATCACATCCTATGATTTGAACAACTTAAAAACCTTGTAGTAACTGTATTCTCTCTATACAATTTGTCTAGCATATTGACTACATTTGAGTTTGTACAATTAGTGAAACATACATAGTTTAACTTACCCAGTGATTCTGGAATATTAATTATAAATAAGTCAAATTCTTAATAACAGCATTATATTATTAACTGATTTAAGGATTATTTCTGTGAATTTTTCAAATGCTTTTATTTAACTTAAACATAAAACGAAAAAAAAAAATTAAACATAATTAAATATTATCCTATGTATGTAATGTTAAATAATAAATAAAGAAAAAAAAACTTACATAATTTTATTAACCAAGATTTATTCCTTTATAAAGAAGCTCATCAAATCAACTAAATAATTAACTTGTCCAATACATTTTCTATACATAAATATTACGTTTACCAAAATTCCTTTTTCTTCAATTCCATCTTAAATTTTACACAAAGTAATTGAATATCCTTTTCTGGTGGTACATAATTTCAATTTTAAACAGAATAATAATAGCTTTTCACATTTAACCGTTTCAAATCACAATTCACAAAACAAAAAAAAAAAAAAATAATAAAACCAAAAAAAAAACTTTTTCTCTACACCACAGAGAAACAAACAAAAATACCACAGTCATAAAAATTAATTTAAACAAAAAAATTGTTTTATTTATTTTTTTTTATTAACCTGACTACTTCCATTTCTGTGTTTTTGAAATTCTTTTAATTCACCAAAAAATATATTGTCAAAGATAACTGTATATACTTATATTGAATAAAACAAAACAACTAAAAAGCCCCCCTTCAATTGATTTAATGACTTAATTTATTTTAAACAGAGAAACCATCAATTTTATTGTATAGATATTATATTATAGCCCCATAATTCTTCTTCCTACCTACCTGCCTTTAATTAATAATGATACAAATATTTATTTTAATTAATAATAAAAATTTGTAATTTGTAATGATCGGCCTCATAAAATCAAATATACATGAAAAAATTTTTTAATCATACACCCACCATATGATATCGCGAGTCAAAATCAAATTAACGAAATATGCTTTTTTGATTGTTGTTGTTTTGTTTTTTTTAAGTTTTTCTTTTACTATGCACACATACCCAATTTTCATGTCAAAAGAAACAGGAGATATTTCTGGATAATTTTATTGTATTTCGTATTTTTTATATTTTTTTTGTTTTTCTTATCTTCATAAGGAATGCCAATTTTTTTGACTTTGAATTGAATAATTTCATTTTTCCTCTCTTTTTCTACTTCTCTAATATTAAATGTGGCATCTTAAAGGAATACAATTTTTTTTTATATATGTTTTTCTTTTTTTTTGGTTAGTAACCCCCTTTTACTTTGGATAAATTAATATTTACTTTACGTTTTACAGTATCTTTTACATTAATAGCCATTGGGTGGATTAACGAAACGGAAAAAAAAAAATAAAAAAAAGAGATTGAAGAATTAAAAATGAAGAATTAAATTGTAAGCAGAACATAAGAAAATACTAAAAAGAAGAAGAAAAAAAATATTGGGACCTCATGCGGGTCTCTTCATTATATCATGAAAACAATTTATGGGTAGCATCAGATATTATTCTGTCAAAGAGTAAATAATGTTATTTTTCGTCCCTTTTCTTCTTTTAGTTTTGATAACAGCATGGGTTTAAATATTTTCGTCCAGACCTAATTTTTCTCTTTCTTTTATTACTGTTGTTTTTATTTATTTATTTTTTTTTTTGCTTTCTGTAATTTACTCATATGAATCCTTCAAATTCTCAAAAACAAAAGAATAATAAAAAACAAACCCATTGAAAATATTTTCATTGTCAAATTGTAAAATTTTGGTTTTGTTTTTTTTTTTTTGTTTTTTAGGCTACGTATTTAATTTGTAGGTGCCACAAAAAAGATCACCTAAATAATATATAATATTACAGTTGATAATATGAAACTGACTTTAAACTGAGAGAATCAATTGTAATTAAGTTTTCTCTTTACTCCTAAATATGTAACTATAGCACTCAATGATGTGGTTTTCTGTTTTTGGTTTGCAGTAGAAATGGAATAAAAAATGCAATAAATTATAAAATTAAAATTGCAGTAGATTGTTTTTTTTTTACTTTAAATTAATTAATAAAACAGTTTTCATAATTATAAGGACCTATGCGGCCATGATATGCTCAATGTTCATCACAAG
Source organism: Argyra leucocephala (assembly GCA_963942445.1). Classification (NCBI taxonomy): domain Eukaryota; kingdom Metazoa; phylum Arthropoda; class Insecta; order Diptera; family Dolichopodidae; genus Argyra; species Argyra leucocephala. The sequence continues at coordinate 68,783,864 of OZ012680.1, forward strand.
TATTATTATTTATTGCCAAGTTTTAATGTCAAGTAAAAAGGATGAAAATTATGCATTTATATACGTTAATACAATATTTTTATTCATGCGCGAAGTACTAGTTGTAGAGCATGGATGTTAATTTTGATCTAACAACTGACATTGTTGCAGTTAGGGCTGTCAAAAACAAATTGGAAAAAGAAGGTAATTCAATTTTAACACAATTATCAAATTTCCAGAAGAAAATTCGTTCACAAGCTTGATTTGTTCGTTGCTTTCTTGTCTATTTTCGATAACTTATTCCTCAGTTGTTTACAATCATTTATATTTTTATCTCTTTTAAATGACAAAACAAAATAATAATATTGAAAAACACTATCAAAAATAAAAATATAATATAAACAAAGCAATTTTAGCCTTCTTAGCTCGTCAGCTTAAATAACTTACATAAAAATAGTAGTCAGAAACATTGAATAAATTACATATGTTCTATAAACTTATGAATATGATTTATAAATCTGTTTAACACCAAACTAGTTCTTTCATTTAAAAATATATTATTTAAAACAAAATGAAAATAGTCTACATGAACTAGTTGAATCTTTAATCACCCACACGCCGGGTCCCAAAAGCTCTGGGAGCTCAGTTCCCGATAAAAGGAAAATGGTTTTAATGGTTTTATTTCGGCCTGATTCGATATTCTATATCATTGTGATTAAATAAATGACAATAAAAAATAATAGGTCCAACATCTCGAAAGAGAAAAGGCTTGAAAGTTTGCAGGTAACTGATAAGTAAATATAATAAATCTTTAATTGTTTCTAAAATTAATTAAATATGCCAAAATAAAAATTGTTTCATTCAATGGATAAATTAAAATTGTTAAAATGTTCCACAAATGGTCGAAAAATGTTCAAGAATATAAATATTAAATATAATTCTTTTTTATATATAAAGCAAATGCTTTGAAGGTTTCACTACTCAGATGCAGCTTCTGTATTAAATAAAGCTTTTACAGTCATAACGGAAATTTCACTACAAAGAAGTTCTGGGAGTGAGATTAATTGTCATGTAAATTAATATGAAATTTCAGAAACAATAAGTATTCAAAATTTTATAACTTTTTACAATTTTTTTATATTAAAACGGTTTTGTGTAGTAAAAACTTTTGACAAAATTGCAATAGAGGATTGAAATATACAGGGATTTTTTCAACAACGAAATTTTGCAGTAGATTATAACGAAATGCAGTGTTGCAGTAAATGATTTTAACAAGAATACTGCAATTACAGCAGAACGACAGCACTCAACAAAAGAAACATTATCACCAACAATAATAATAATAAAAACAAAATCCACTTTTTCAAAAACCTAAAACTCAAAAGTGAAAAATTAATTTGAAAAAAACTACCCAGTAAATAATGATACATTGTTGCCATACATACATACATATACATACAAATGTTTTGAGATTAAGAATTAAAACAGAGAAGTTTTTGCTTCCATAACTCAAAAAAATAAAGTAACAATTTACATTTGTTTAAGAAGATCATCAAATTTTAGGCAATTTACCAAAATATAACATTTACAATCCATTCATTTTCACAAAATTAATACAAAACAAAAAAAAAACAAAAACACAACCAAAATCTAAATTTCATTTTATAACAGAACAAAAATATAAAATAAAATTTTTGTTTTTTTATTTTTTTTTTATTTTTGATTAATTACTGCCTTTCAATTAAATGAAACATTAATAGGGTGGTGGTTATGGTTCACAAAGAAAAATGAATATAACCAATAATAATAATAAAACACAAACGAAGCACACATCAATACATACATACCCGATGTTATGTATACGAGTTACGTCATGGTGCATTAAGTTCATGTGCCTGTCCAAATAAAAATATTAAAGGATAAAATTGTTAACAGTGAAGTTTTAATATTCAACAGGTTTTTCCTTAAATTAAAAAAAAAAAAAAAAAAAAAATTAAATATTGATGATGAATTTTTAAAGGATTTTTTGTTTTCGTGTTCTTGAAGGGTTCTTTCAAATTTTAAGAAATATTTTTTGTAAGAAGTCTAACTGAAATTTTTTCAGTTTTTCAGGTAACAAATTATAAAGAAAAAAATAATTAATTTTTTTTATTTTCCTTTTGATGGATTTTTTGAAAAGTTTTCAAGTTAAAAAAGAAAAACTGAAAACTGTCAGTTTTGATGGATTTGTATGTTGATTTACACAACAAATGAATATTAAAACAAGTTTAACGGTTCATTTTTACAAATTAAAATTCCCAAAAAAAAAAATAAATTAAAAACAACCCAACGTTTTTTTTTTCTCAATAAATAATGGAAAAATTTAATTTTAGATTAATGAATTTTTCTTTCTAAACTTAAAAACTAAATTTAAAAAAAAAAAAAAAATAATGTTTCTAAAATTTTATAATGTAAAAATTTATTTGAATGTTTTTCATATGTAATAATGAGTTGTAATAATGCTGCTATATGGAAACATAAAAGATCAGAAAGCGTATGCAGACGGAGATACAACCATGGTCCAAGATAAAATCGTTGGTCCAAAACATAAAATCGCCTAAATGACTAAAATACAACTCTATTATATTCCATTCAAATTAAAATCGAATTTTTAATCAAATAAAATTACTTTTTCTAATTGCTGACCCGACTGTAACTTCCTCCGTAACTAACTTTGGTTTTTAAATCAAAGAACTACTCCCTCCTTTCAAACAATTCCAACAAGAGTAGCCGAAGAGATGTTCACCCCTACACAGTAAAAATACCTAGATGGTATAAAACATGTTACAGAAATTCGTTCACAGTCCGGACTTCACGAATGCGGAATAATGCCCCTTCGTGTGTCTTCTTACATTTAAAAACCTTAGCTTACATAAGTGTATAACTTACAGGAATTCAAGGAAAACCTAAACAGCCTGATTATGCAAATTACTGCAACGCGTTCAATACCTTTTTTCGGTCTTCCTATTCTGTCCCGAGCAAGCGGTACGAGAACATTAACAGTTATATTCTATCGCTTGACGTTTTATAAAAACAAAAAAAATTAGCCTAAAATATACATAGGTATAACAACAGTTGAACAATTTATAATATTAATATATATATATTGTAAATGTGAGTGAATTTTTATGTAGAGTGTAGATTGCAAATTTATTGATTAAATTCAAAAATTAATAAAAAATAAATTAAACATTTTTAAAAAAACACTGTAAAATATAAAAATATTTAAATGAAAATACTTTTAAAATTGTAAATAAATAAAAACATAAATAACATTGCAAGCTAAAGAAAAGCAAGTAAAAAATAAAATATAAGAACAAGTTATGTTAGAGTTAAAACAACCAATGGCTATGCACTGCATTTGTTCCTAGCATCATGTCCATTCATAGCAAGTATTCCTAACATCCAAATACATCAATTTGTACTCCCATATATTTTTAGACGAAAACTTCCTACATTTGCCTTTTTCCTGTACAATGCATCATAAATCTATTCCGTCATATTACACAATGTTACATATGCATCTTCTTCCATTTTGTCTTTCATCCTCTTTCCTTCAACCATTAACGTAGTATTAGATGAAGAAGTGGTGAAAGACAAAGTGGTAAAATATACAACTACAACAGTGTGTAATGCTAGTATAGCCCAATAATATTAGTAAAACACCCACACCATTAGTAATATTAGTAAATTAAACTATATAAACATGCTGTCACTTTATACATAAAAAATATCCATAATTATAAAGCATAATTAGAAATTAAATACAAATTATCTATAATTTTAAAAAAATAAGTTAGTTGGAAGTTAGTTTCGAAAAAATGTTTAGTAATTAATTTAGTCTTCGACAAAATATGTACGACATAATATTCAGTTGAGTTAAAAAAACCACCAGGGTAAAATATAACGTACAATATTAAATAACTAATATATAAAAGGTTATTTCGATTGCTTCTGCTCGATTGATGATGGTATAAAATTGAAATCTATTCACAGTCCATTAAAAGCATGGTGAATAAACAAACATATTTCGACATTTTAGACCTGTAAGCTTAACTTATTATAAAAAAATTTTGAACTAAATACAAAAAAAAAAACAAAATTAACTTAATTTTCAATAATAAAATGTAAAAAATCATTCTAAGAACAATGCCAATATAACTACAATTATAGCTTAGCCCTAAAACATATGAATTATTATCGACTTGTTATAAACGAATAATAGTGAAAATATTCAGTGTGGTTTATGTCGACAATAATTAAATTTATGATCGAATTTTCATCACACTATAGTCACGTAATTTATTCTTTGTGAATTTGAATTACATTCACAATATAGTCGTCCCGGACTATTCTCAACAGTCCGTTAGTTTTAGTATAATTTAATTGGTATAAAATATAGTCTCAACAGGAAGTTATATTTATATATATGTCAATCTATATATAATATACAAGATGAACGACGTGGGGAGTAAAAAAGCAAGAATAGTTGAATAGTAAATTACTTGAAATAGTTACACCAAATTAAAGACGATTATTTCCGAGTAGAGCGAAATCTATACTATAAAACAAATTTCAATCACAGACAGTTTTTAAAAAGGGTTCATTAAAAATCTTTCATTTTAAATAAACACACAAAGTACAAAAAAGAAAACACAAACAAAAATTGAAAAGAAAACAGAAAAACAAAAACTAGGCTCTTCAAAAACGATATAATAAATGTTAGTTCATTTGCTTCTGCTATTTAAAAAAAAATATACACAGTAAAACACGGTTATAGTCATTCCCTAAATTCCAGTAATATTTGTGACTATAACCGTTTTGTGACTATAGGCGTAGTCAAAAAAAATTGCATCTTTATAAACAAAATCAAATTCAATAAAATCTCTTTCGTATAACAATTTTAAACTTTATTTTATTCATAAATAGCAATTCTGCTATGTAATCACAAAATATACATATTTGTAACAAAGAACAGAAAAAGACAATATAGCTAGAAATCAGTTGTTTAGTAAAATAATAAACTTTTCAGTTATTGAAAAAATTGACGTTATATTTGAATGTGAGTATAAACGATATTGATTGTATGAACTTATGAAGTTTATTGTTCAATATAAATGAACTAGAATACATACAAAAATATTAAAAAAGATGATGACAGTAAAATTGTTGACTAAAAGCAAATTGTGCCTACAACCAATAGTGACTATAACCGATTTTTACTGAAATTGATGTTAAATTAATAGAGATAAGATTTATTTTTCATGGTATATATTAAGATTAAAGAGACATAAGGATAGGCTAATAGCCGAAAAAAAGTTAAGCAATTCCAATACTGTGACAAAATACTAAAAATAGAAAAATACATTAATTTTTAACTCTTTTATATCTTATTTCTTTTTTAAATCACTGTTTTAAAGCTTTTAATTAATTTAAATTTAAATTTACTTTAATATTTTACAAAAAAAAAAAACATTTTAATTAATAATACAGAAACATCACCGCAATTTAAATTATGTAAAAAAACATATATTTTTTTTTCTGAGAATTCTTACTCATTAGTCGATCTATCATAGATTTGCGCGCGTGGCTGAAACATCTTGGAGTCCTTCGAATATTTTTACCTACCTACAGAAAAAAAATAAGATTCATATAAATTGATTTGAATATATGATGATGTTATTATCCAGAATTTTTTAAATAAAGAAACTACTGTGCAATTGCACAGGGGCCACTAGTAATAATATAGTTTAGTCTTAAGATTGCATTAGTAAAAACAGGCAGTAGCTTAAACTATTACCAAAAATACTGAAAATATAAATAGTTTTATTTAAAAAATTTAAATATAATCATATATCATAAGACCGTCATCTTAATGATGGAGAGATGGAAGATCTTATCCCATTTGTTCTAACAAAGAAGAAAATAATGTATATCTCTTGATAATAGAGCAGTAGAAAATGTAATATAAGTATAAATAGTTTTCGTTTATGAAAAACATTTTTTTTATTTAAGAATAAAAAAGCGCTTCAAAAGAATAATATATTTTATTATTTTTAATATTATAACATAATATGTATATGTATACGATTTTTTCGTATTCGGATCGGAATTTTTTTTCGTAGATATTCCGTTTCGGACTTCAGCATAACCACCTAAATGTAATAAACGCATATAAGATTAGACCAAGAAAGGTTTCGTGAAGCAAATATAATATACTTCCTTTGAATAGCTTCAATCCCATTAATATGTTTAACATAGTTGTGTAATAAGGGATTTCCAATAAGATTGATATGATTTCTTTAAAAAAAAACGTACACTAATTGTTAAGGTAATTCAAATGTTTTTTATTTAATGTGAAGTACAATCGATACAATTAAATTCTGAATAAAACGTCATTCAAATAGCCTACACGACTTCTTCTGCAGGAACGAATTCGATGAACCCAATTTTCGACTTTTTCCACTAAATCCAGTATGTCATGAATAGCACGTTCAATATTGACTTGTAAAGCTTGAAGAGAGTCTGGTTTATTGCTAAATATCAATGACTTCAAATAACCCAACAAGAAATAGTCTAACCCCAAAAGAAATGACTAATAGTCGTATGTACAAATTATATAAATAAATAAAAAAATAAATAAAATAGTTAGGTGATCATACTGGACTATCTAGGACTATATTCAAGATAGGAACAGACTAAAGAAGAAAATTTAGAGATTGAATTACATATATGCGTTATTAAATTATTTCGACCATTTTTTAATAACAACTTACATATAGTTTTGAATTTGATTAATTGATAAGATAATATTATTTAAATGATAATTTATCATCAAACATAGCCCGAGATCATTAAAGCAAATAACAACCTTGTTATCAAGAGTATAATTAGAGACTATAGAAGAAAAAATTGTAACTGATTTGAACATATTTCTCCACGTTCAATTTTAATCGATTTGGATATCGTTAGCATAAAGTTATTTTATACGATGATATTTCTCAAAACTGTGGTTACATAATTAATAGATAATATAAACAGTATAATGGTCCTTGTTTTAACTTCAGAATCAGCATTATATAGATCACAAATACCTTATCTAAAAAGTACAATATATGTTCGGTCTACTAGGTAAGATTGAATCAAATTTATGAATGTTGATGGAAAGTTAAGGTTAGCAGGCTCCTTCTTAGCAATAACATTGTGTTGTTATTAAGCTTTACTCATGTCCATGTATATTACATCAGTTTGATAATCAGCTGCTATCGCCATCTGAATATCATGATTTTATTATATTATATTAAAAATAACACAGTATTAAATTAGACCCAAACTCATTCCACTTTATACATATAGTAAAAATTTCAATGCCGTACATAATGTTATAGTTCTATTTGAGCTACTGACAAGAACATAAAAAAAAAAACAAAATATTAGGTTAGGTCTTTATTTTTTAATATTTTTTTTTTTGTTTTTTTTTTAACACGTGAAATTTTAAAGTCTTATTTTCGATAATATTTTTCCCATCTTTATTCTATAATCAACCAACCGTTTTATCCTTCAAATTTAAGAATACACAATATAATATTCCTTCACAACAATAAAACAAATAATTTTCTCAAAATAAAAACACAAATTTTTTTAAAATAAAATAAATAAAATGTCATCGTTTTAAATAAAAAAAAAATAAAAAAAATTAACAGAACAGAAGAGTGTAAAAAAAAATCCAATTCCCATACTACATACTCCTTCAACAAAAATTTCAATTGAAATATTCATACTTTAACACATTCCTCTTTACCTTCTCTATAGACCGACCCGTTCTTATAATTTATTTTATTATTTATTTTATTTTTTATTCTTTAGCCATTAAAGTTATTTTTAAACTTTTCATATGAAGTGTGAATTGTTTAAACATTAATAATACTTTAAGTTGTTAAATATACATATATATATATAATATAATATATATATATATATATATATATATATATATATATATATATATATATATGTATATGTATAATATTAAAAAACGTTTTTTTTTTGTAAATTCACAAATCTAAATGCCATTAAAACATCTACTCACAGCTATTAAAATCACAAGTAAATTCGCCATTTAGAAACCACGACAAAAACAAAAAAAAAAAAATCAGGTAAAATTGTTCTCCTTCCGTTTGCTGTTGTAATTTTGCAATTCATTATTGAATTTCTTAAAAGGTTATTATTTAAGTAGGATCTTCTTAATATTCTCATTTCGTTTACAATATAATTGGAAAAAAAATTTATTTTTCTTGTATATTAATTTTCAAAAACGGATTTATAATTATATTTAAATTTTTTTATATTAAATTAAATTATTTGTAAATACTTTCTATTTTTTTCATATATTGCGAATGTTAAATTAGATGTTGAAGTTTTTGCTTGCCAATTTATACAGTTTTCAATAAATAAATTCTTGTCTTCTTCTTTATCGCCTATAAAACTTGCTATAGAACTTGGGTCTATTGAAAATAGTATGATATCCTTTAAGTTAAGGTGGATTGGTGGATTCGACACTATCTAATTTGTTTTATCATCCACCATATTAAATGACTTTAAAATTGCAAATATTTGTAAATGACATACTACATGGGGTAGTATTCACAGTAGATAAAGCACTTGTCTTTCAAACGAAATGTTTTGTGGCTATTTAAGCCTGGTCTACTAATACTTTTTCATTATGGGATAAAATAAATTACTTATATATATATATTGACTTGTCAAAACGAATATTAGATTTAGTACAGCACAATACTAGATCAAGAGGTAGACCAAAATCTAGATAGCTGGACGAAATTGAGGACAACTGTCGAAAAAATATAGTTAACGGATGGAGGAAAATTTATTTATTCCATTATCTCAAAAAGACCAATTCTGCTCGTACAGAGTATATACTTAGAATATAGGTTTTACAAATTGTACAAACTAATATTAATTAATTATATTCTGTAATAGTCTTTTTAAATTTTTAAATTCAATTTAAAGATAAATCTAAACTAAATAAAACAAATAGTAGGCAAAAATTAGAGAAAAATATAAATTGTCCAAGATAAGTTGTAAACCAATTTATGGACCACCATATGTGTTTTAGAATCAATAGACGATGATATATATATTAACCTATATATATATATATATGTATAATGATAATGATAAATAAAATAATTGATAGTAATTTTGTAAAAATATTTAAATAAAATGAACTACGCTATATTTAAAAAACTTAATGCTCATTAAATATTAGACGTATGTACATAGTAAAAATTGCAGTACCGTTAACTTAATGCACAAAAAAGGTACTTCTACCTAAAAGTTACTGTCAAGAACATTTAAAAAAAATAAAATCGTAACTTATTTTTTTTTTTTTCATTACTTGGCATTTCCAATGTATTCGATTGGTAGCTGCTGTTTTTGTTTGTTCCCACTTTATGTTTGCTTGTATTAATTTTTGCTTTATTGTCCTCCTCTAGGTGTTCTTTAAACGACCAGATCTTCTTTAAGTTATTGGTTCATTCTAGGCTCATTCGCACAATGTTGTTTTATGGTTTCCTGAGTGTATGGCCTATACATCTCCATTTTGTTCTTTTGATTGACTTGGATATCGGTTCTTCGCCAACTAGTATCCAGAGATCATTATTGCTTCGTAATTTCTTATATGATCTCTGAAAGCTCTCTCAGCAATTAACTTTTATGCTTTCATTCAAATAGTTTTTAATGTTTGTTTTATTTGTGAAGTTTTTGATCTACATTCGTAGACGTATAAATTACAATGTTTTACATATATAAGTTTTATACACTTAAGCTTTGCTGGTTGTGCTCATATACAAATCTTAAAAGTAAATTAAAAATTGTTAATGATAATGATGATGAAGATCTAAAATAAAAATGGTAAAAGAAAATTTATTCATCAAAGTATATCTGATATAAATCACATCACAATGCCAATGTGGAAGTTGGAACGCAATTTCGTTAGCAAGTGTAATACAATTGATTAGTAAGGCAACATTTTTATGACTTATCTGGATAATATGAATACCGGCGGAGTATTCCAGCTAATCCTAAGAAATTTTTGTGAACCAATCCATGTACTTTTTAAAGCGAATTTAGGACAATTTTATGTCACTGTATGTAATCCATTTGGAAAACAAAATTCGCAATTTTCATAATTTACTAGATAACTACATATAAGTTAGTAACTGCATTCTGGAAATATATTTAATATTATTCCTATAGATAGCGTTTTATTGTTATATAGTTTTCAAAGATTTTTTTTTTATGTATTAACATCAAGTTCTTCAAATTATCATCAGAAAAGGACTCAAGGAGAAAAAAAATATGACAGGAATCAAAGCTATATAGAAAATCAGTAATTCTTTTTATAGGTTTTTTTTTTGTTAAATCTGCGTAGAGAATATTCGGTTCCAATAAAGATTTACAAACAAAACAATAAAAAAAAAGAAAAAAATTAAAGCGGTGAGTAATTTGATAGCAATATTTCTTGAGAATTCTTCTTTTTTTTCATTTTCTTCTATACCTTTAATATTTATTTATTTACTAAACCATACACATTTGCATATATTGTACATAATAATGTGATGTATGTATGTATATTATTTATAATAGATATGTATTTACATGAGATTCTAAAATGTTCGGTATTTTACACAAAAAATGAGAAATTATTGTTAATATTATTGGTTGTTGTTGTTGTTGCTTGGCCAATTTTCATGTTATGTCCAATCCAAAAGAAGAGAATTTTTGTAATTCAATTCAAAGTTGTGAGTGTTCTATGCAATTGTAGTATTTATATTACATTTTTAGGACACTTTTCAAACCGTTTTGTAATTATACACTTTCCATTGATTTTTTTATACTTATCAGATTTAATACTTAGAGAGCAAGAACAGATCAGACGTCTGAGACTAAAGTTTCCTTATTTTTGTGCAATCTTTATCGACATTCAGTGAGGTCAGCAGAACCCCAAAGCGTTAGATAAAAAAAATAAAAAACATGATGTTAAAAGAGTAGTGATATCAAACTGTTAGTAAAGTAGATAAAACATCCTGATAGTAGATTATGAAAATTTAAAATATATTAAAATACTAAGTTAATACTAATTCTAAAACTTATAAATAATATTTTATAATTAGTAAAAATGAAAAAAAGACGAAAACAAAAAACAACCAATGGAAAGGGGGAAAAATTATTTAGCTAGTTAGAACTACGTACATTATTACAGTCTACTTTTAACTGTCCCAGCGCTTAAGTAGCGGTCAAAATAGCTTGAATTATAATTTACTTCACGAAGCTTTCTAGTAATTGGCTCAAATCTGCCATATTTTGTAGGTCGAAATAGAATGTGGAACATCTCAGAGACCTTGAGATTGTTTCAAGTGGTTCCTTCAAACAGAAAATTATTTTATTATAAAGGCTAACGTTTTGCCTGCGAATATCTGAGGGTGAATAAAAGACACGTCCGCAATAATCTAACGATCAAATAATGACTGTAGGTTAGTAATTTTAAGAGTGTGGGAATAATGTAGAGATCATTCCACGATAAATATCTAAGAGCGTAATGTAAAATATTTTCACTGAACAGATCCCAACCAATTATTATCATTCAAGTAATCAGGGGACATTATTGACTTGCATTTTCAAATGTATAGGCACATATGTAACAGAAAGATGTTTTGTGAAGTATGGTAATTGTTGAAAGATATTAGATATTGTTTATTATTTATTTTATTTTGATTGCCTTATTATATTTGTACAAATTTCATATATTTTAATTCTATATTTTAAGAGCTTATATTATCAGAATATTTACACCTTTTATTTACACTTATTTAGACTAACCTGACTTAATTATTTAGAATAAATTTAATTCATAAAGGAAAAAATGGCAGATTCTAAGAAAAACTTTTAAAACTGTTCAATTAACACAAACAACATTTTTAATTTACTATAATTTTAACATCAAGTTTTCATTTTACCAAGTCGGAGTTTCATTCGATTTTTATAACTCACATATAGGTTTCTATCTCAAATCTATATATTTAAAAACTTGCCAAATTGAAACATGCACTTTGCACAACACTACTATATCTACTGATAAGCTTCAACAGTGTTGAGAACCTCTTTTATTTTTAAAACTTCACACAAAGTTTTTTTGTAGCTACATTCAGAGTAGAATATACCAATTATATTAATGTTTCCCTAATGAGGAATAATTTTTTGAATAATTCATTGCATATTTATATCCATTTCATTTATTAAAAAATCAAAAAGTAAGACCCTGATCAAGTGAAATATTAAATTTATTAATTTCTAAATTAAATATAGCTTTTTATTATAGTTTTAGCATGTTGACATGAGTACCTAAACCTATTCCTTGATATCTCTTAGCCCTCAATCAGATAATTTTTTTTTCACTTAAAGAGTTGTTAACTACTTGCTCATCAAAGTACATACAGGAATACTTAAACATAATTAATTTTCATGTGAACCCATTTCTGTGATCCAGTAAATCTCTCATAAAGTTATATCCGTACACTATACATACAGGTACTTCAATTGTCCACTTCATGGTCTGGTTTGAATTTCTTTTAGGATTCTGTTTTTCTTTTTATTTTATTCCCCTTTGTTCAGTTATTTTTTTTTTATGGTTTTTTTGTTTTTGTTTTTTGACATTGCTGCCTGCTTTGTGAATTAAAGAAACAAATAATAAAGGGACGAAAATAACAAAAATGATGATAATATGGAACGCATTCATTGGGGTTGCGTTACATTGCGATTTAATATTATGAAATTTGATCTGAATGAGTTCCATAAAGTGCTAAAAGCAATGCAACAATTTATAAGACGTACGAAGAAACCGTGTGAAGCAGAAGTGTGGTATACACTTTGATTTTATTTTCTTGTTTTTACTTTTTTTTTGCATTTTATTCAAATTTTTTTTTATTTTTTGTTTTTTTGTTTTGTTACATCTGAATATAGAAGAAATCCGTTTATGTACAGAAAATATAGTTAAAAACAAAAAATTAATATAAATAAAACGTCCATACATAGATGAAATGAATAAAATAAATGTATAGCGTACGGAAAAAAAACCGTATGTATACATTTTTAATAAATGAAAATTAAAAAAAACAGAATGAAATACAAATACTGATATATGTATATGCACATATATTATACATAATATTTAATTAAAATATTTTTCTTATGCAAATGTAATACATGGTAACACATATAAGGTATAGTAATGAAATATTCATTTACGAGTATAGAATTATAAAAATTGAAGGATAATTATAATTATTCTGAGTACTGTAAACATCTTTCGCAGAATTTTTTCTTTATTTCGACATGTCAATGTTCACTTCATCAGATTTACATACGTGTATATGTATTTGTCCAAAACATTTATGAAGTGTAAATTAATAAAGAAAATTAATTGATTAGAAATGACATGTTAACAAATTAAAACATTAGTCACAATTTTTTTTGAATTAAACGTAATATATTATGTCGTAGGTACATAATGCTTTAAATATTTTAAAAGCCTGATCGTGGAAAATTAACATTTTGTAACATGAAAAATAAAAAAAAAGGTTGTTTCGATCCATATCAAAATTTAAAATGGTTTATAAAAATATTATATTATCGATATATACCGATTTTTTCAAATTCTATAAAATCAATTGATTTCAGTTTTTTTGAACAATTGTCAACGCATTTTGGCATGTTCGCAACAGTACATTAGTTAACTCATATGAAAACATTACAATACTTATATTTACTACTTTATAATAAAGTGATATTAAATAAATTTTGTAAAATTATGAACAAATTGATTGCAAGGGAATGTTTTACCGCATAAATAAAAGAATAATATACTTCTTAATGTTTGCAGTGCAGTCGTGCAGCTCTTTAGGTTAGTTTTAAAATCATTTTAAATAATATATAATTAAATAAATTAAATTCTAATTCTTCTTCTCCCTTTTCTTACCCTATTTAGGACGTAGTGGCAATCAAATGTTTTTTTTTATATAGCGTCAATACAACAATTTCTATAACTTTGTTTTGTGCCATATACTTGACCTCTGCAGCAGTTCATCTTCTTAGGAGTTGTATTTGTGGGTGGCTTCTATCAAACGCGTGGGAAATTGACTCTTGGTCTTCTACCATTGCTTCTACCTTAAACTATGTATCAGCTTTTCTATTTTTCTCAATCACTTGGCAATGTGTCCAAAATATTTATTTTTAATTTTCCAAACTCATAAGAGCTATATACAGCTCGTATACAGAGTCTTTTATAATTAACAAAATTATTCATCAGTCTTAAACCAAAAAAAATATTATGTACATATTTAGCAATACTTAATGCTAAAGTAGCAAATTAAAGTAATAAAATGTATGTTTACAACAATATTTATGTAATAATTTTTTATGCAAGTTTTTATTTAGTTTTGGTTTATTGATATTTGTGTTTATATTATTATGGGGCATCATATGAACATGTGTTGTCAATATTTACTTTTTATATAGAGACTCAAAGGCATAATTTTATTTTAAATCTGAACTGTTCGTGTTGACGTTCTACCTTTATACATAAATAAGTTTTTAATCGCGTTATTTTGTACCCTTTGCAATAATTTTAAAAATTTCTGGCTAAATAACTGACTAATTTTTTTAAGAGTCACTATTTTACATTCAAATCGTTTAATATTGATCCTACATACCTCTTCCTTCTATATACCTACTTATACCCCTAATACCCTCCTAATATACAAATTTTTGCAGCATAGACTATTTGTAAGAACATCAATTATTTTGTATTTTTACTACTAATGTTCCTATCTTTCCGTATTTTTGTTAGTTTAGCAATTTAGTTATTGTCAATATTTTTATTTCATCGGTGCAACTTCCTTGGTTCAATATAATTGACCCGGGATAATTCTAATTTTTTACTGTTTTATATAACCACAAGCTGATGGGTGGCGCAGTCGATAGCGCGCATGTCTTTCAATCGAAAGCTGCCAGGTTCGATTCCCGATGAAGCAAACAAAAGAAAAATGCTTAATTGATTTTCAACCTGGTCCAGTACCCTTTGTCATTGGGATAAAATAAGTGACAACAAATAATTGAGAGTATAATCTGGTAACAAATTAAATAAAATGGAGCTATTCTATTTAAGAAGGCTTAGTTTCTGACAATAGCAGTAGTTTTCCACATTTAATGAGTTGATAATGCAGTAATTTGATAAATAAATGCTTGAAATATTGTAGATATTGTAGTATAAACTTGCAGTACCATATTTAATTAAGCACGAAAAGATGATTCTACCTAAGTTACTGTCAACAACATAAAAAAAATCTGAAATCATGATTGGCAATCATGATTAAAATCAAATCGCCTTTTGTACTAGGAGTTGTATGGCAACCACCTAAAGCAGTTCGAATTTTGGAAAACGGTAGCAAAGGTGTTTGTTTATTTATCAAAAACTAAATTACAACAAATTTTTAGATCTGCAGAATTCTTGATTTTTGAAATATTTCAGGTGGAAACTAGGAGTTGTATGGAAACTACCAGAACAGTTCGAATTTAAGATAACAGTAAAAGATGTGTTTGTTTATTTTTAAAAGTTTCTAAGTACAACTTTTTAGCTTTTGATAACCATTTAGTGTTTGAAATATTTCTGATAAATGCTAGAAATTGAGATACATGGAAACTACCCCAACCTATTATTTGGTATTTAGGCATTATGAAGTACTACGTTAAGGGTCTTTTTTTATCGTGAATAACTTTGCCAGAACTCTATCGTTAAAATGGTGGACGTGTATAGTGAGCAAACAAGCAAACAAACAAACAAACAAATATATCAAAAACCCAACAAACAAGCAAAAAAGCTTTCTATTTCATAAGTATAGAAGGTTAAACGAAATTTCAAAGTATCAAAATGAAGGGTACTCGATATTATACACGCTGAAATATATCAAAAACAAAAAGGTTTTTAAGTATTCTAAATATGATGATGCTTCTCTGCTTAGATATAACTTTATTATTTACTTCCTCCTTGCTTATCAAATGTATTGGCTTAGTTTAAAACTAATCAAGGGATACATAGTAGATACAGAGTTGATACGGTACCCCTCTCTTTCGATTTTCATTAGTTTTTAATTTTGTTCTCAATTTTATTACTAGCTATTTAAAATTTGTTACAAATTTTGAATTGAAAAAATTAAACACAACCACGCTTTTTAGTGGCAACTTTTAAATTAAGGCCTGTTTACAATATACATTTTTTTTTTAAATTTTTGAAATGTATCTTAAAATTTCTAAAATAATGTTAAAATTAAAAAAAAAAACAGAATTTTTCAAATTCATGTAGACTTATAATAATACAATTCTAATATGTAAGTAAGGAGGAATAATTTTCTATGAATATATTGGTATAGTATAGATAAAAAACAACATCTCTATTTTCTGTACACATATTTGAAACTAACAAAAGATATAAAAACCCAAACCAAATGATAAAACTACTAAAAAGACAAAAAAAATATAGACATTTTTATTTTTTAAACAATGAATTTTACCATTTTGTATTTGTGATTTGTAACGCGTTCATTTACATAAACATAATACATATGGATGTAAAATTTATTCAAATATTGTGTGTATGTAGAGAATGTTGTTTAGAATATAGAAGAAAAATAATAAAAAAAGTTAACTATTTCAATCTTTTGTATTTGATTTCTTTTGTTTTTATTTTTTTTAAACATTTTTCAATATTTTTCAACATTTTCTACTAGATTTAAACATTTCTAACCACCAACGCGTTCTCAAACATATACGATAAGTAAAATAAAAATAAAAAAAAAAAAACTAGTTCAAAGTAAAAAAAATTTTATACACGAGTTATATGTGGTCACCTTTTGAGAAATATCCATATGTGTAAATTCAAGTATGTACCTAATATAATAATACTGGTCGTAACGTAAACATATATTGGTTGAACCACTCGTATAATAATATTAATATGATACCAAACAAGAGTATATCTTTAAACAAACGAAAAATAAAAATTTCCATCATTTTTATTATTTTATTACAGATTTGACAAAAAATAAAAAATCGTGTTCTGTTCAACACTCTATGATCGTTATAAGAGACTATCATTATAATCAAAGGTATACTTATATCGTACCTCAGAACTAATCCATTACCAAGTTTAGAAATTCATACATATAATGTGCTATTTATATAATAAGGTACATTTAAAATTATTCTGTTACAAATATCGTTCCCAATAGGTAGGAATTGAGATATAAAAGATAAAAAAGAGTGTTCATTGATTAGTAAAAAGGCAGAATTAAATATTTAGTTAAAAAAAACTAATGTGGGTACGATCCTTAATCACTTTTGGTTGGTTTAAAAAACAATATCGTTCATTAACTGATTGAACTGATGCAACCTATCATTCCTATATTGAAAACATATATTATATTTTACAAATAATTTATCATTTACAAAATATTTGATTATTAATAATTTAGTGTACATCATTGTCAGTTAATTTACTGTTCACTATTTATTTAATTAGAGTTTTAAAAAATTAAAAGATAGTGGCTCTTTATATGATGAAGGACATTAAGAACACTATATTCAGAACTGACATGTATTCCTCATTCAATTAAATTAAAAGAACAAAGATAGCTCCTACATAAAGGACCAGACCTGTATTTTTACTTCTATTATAAACGGTTTTTTAACACACATATTTTTTAATTTATATATATATATATATATATATATATTTATATACATATATTTATAGTTTTTTTTAATATATATATAAATCACACCTATTCGAGAATTCAAAGAACGGGAACTTTATAGCGGTTCATATAAAGAAGATTTTTTTTTTATTTAAAATATTGCAACTAAGTGATAACAACTTTTTGGTATCACTTATACAACACTGAACATTTTGGAACGATATTTCAATTTTAAAGTTCTTTATGTCTTTCTCTCTCTAGCGAACAAAATCTCGAATACGAACCAAATCCATGCCGGATAAACAATTTATATCATAGCAATAAAAAACATAATTTGATAGGATCTCTTGAGGGAGTTAAACAGATGTCTGTCTTTACTTTCATTTCCAATTTTTAATCTACCGATCAGCTGTACCTAATTCTGTTCAGTACTTTACAGTCAAAAACGACTAAGTGTAAAATGATTACTATTATGCATTAAAATTTTAATTTTGTTTTGTCATATGTTCCATGGCGATAGTATCATCAGTATGTCTTTAACTTTAGATTAAAAGACCTAATTAGCAAAAATTATATTGTTTAGATATTGACAACCAACGAGTTTTATTTAACCATTTGCTGAGTGAATTTACTGGCAATCTCAAAATAGAAATATCATATTTTAAAATCAATTTTATAATACCCAATATTATTTTCTACTACTCATTTCATTGATTTTGAATACATCAAACACGATTCATATCAGAAATTAAAATTCTAAAAAATGCTTGTAATCAAACAAATGTATTTGTTAACAGATATTTGTTCATACATTGACATAAAACCCTTCAATACATTCTCAAAATTTTATTGATATTATAAAATCAGATCGGATCGTGCTATAACTAAAATTCTGAATGGGCTAGCTGAAATGTGAAGAAAAAAAAAAGTTCACTTTACACATTGGACTGTGATCGAAGCATTACCCTAAATTTGGACTCGCTTACTAATCAATAACTTTATTATTGAAATATGAAATTTGTAAAATAAGAATTTATATTATTGATATATTGGTGATTTTCTTCTACCATATATTTTATATTACACCATCTTTCCGATTCCTGCTATTTTTTTGTATAGAGATCTAAATAAAACTGAAAATTAAAAATAGCGTTTTTAAGTCATTTCAATAGGCAATTATTCTCATAAACATTTGAAGTGTATTTGACATACATAGTTAAGGTTCAATAATAATCCAAAAATATATAGACTATGCCTAAATAAAATCTCGAACGCAAGAATATCAGTATTTCTTTCAATTGAATATTAAAATTTCCGTTAATTATGTTTAAAAATTTGAAAAAAATAAAATGTTGCGATAATTCTATTAGTTATAGTATGAGGTAGTTCTCACATTGTCTACCCCAATAGCACATCGACTATACTTTAACTGTCTTTCACATTATTTTTGAATGTCAACATTTGTAATAAAAATGCAGTTATGTCGGCTTGCGAAAAAATTTAATAGGTACAGCTATAATTTCAAATGGGTTAACTAAAAAATAGACAAAATCTAATAAAAATTTAACAAAAAAAATATTAAAAAAAAACTGAATTTATAGACACTAGACTAGAATATGTATTTATCATAACTTACACACATATTTTTATACACATGCATAAATATACATATTAATTTTCAACATACAATAATTTATCTTATACATAACTTGTATGGTGAATTTTATTAGAGTTACGTTTCACTATTTAAATGAATGTACAAACATACTACAGACATATATACACGATTAAATATATATATATATATATATGTAGGTATTATGTATAAGTATGAACATATAATATATATGAAAGAAATACAAAAAATAGACCATGGAAATTTATTTAAAAAGCAACAGTACTAATCCCAGACTCTATTTTCTTTACACAGTATTCCAAAATCTAAAAAGTTCTTAAAAATTAAACGCGTAACTATAATTTACGCACCAGCCTTATTATATATCTAGGTAGAGCATGATGTATTGACCGGTTTAATTTTTTTGTTTTTATGTTGTTCCTATGTACAAGTGAGACCCATACATAATTATCATAAATGAAAGCATTGAAAAACATATAAAAAAAAACATAGAAGAAAAAAATGTGAAAAAGCATTGGGAAAGAGAAAGAAATGAAGATAGAAAACTGGATAGAGAAAAAAATGAAGTTTTATAGTGTCCAAATATATGTACGTCGCATAATCGAAAAAAAAAACAAAAAAAATGAATGCAAGTTGGTCAGCATTAATATAATGCTGTATAATACCATAATACTATGTTCATATTTACCGAGTTAACTATGATTAAGTCCCTAGCCATAGTAGTATAAACATAATTTAAGTGCATTTTTTTTTCATATGAAACCAATAATACTTTTAACTATAGTTAAAAACAAATCACACTTAAATTATGTTAAATTCACGCTCACAACCCTGATTTTATGTTATATCGTAGTTTTTATCGTATGTTTTTATTTTTGTGCAATCATGAGCAAACCTGACAATCATATTTTTAAAGTTTCAAACAAGTCAAAATTTAAACAAAATATTCCTGACAACAATAATCAGCAAAAACTAGTTGTTCTAAATTGCACAAACGAATATTATATTGTTGGTTTAATTTATTTTTAAAAAATTTAATTTATAATATTTTTTTTTTATTTTTAATAGCTTTTGTTTTTTTGCATTACTCACAAAATCAATTCAAATTATTTTTACAATTTTTTTGGAAAAGTATTGTTTGATCCATTATTTATTTTTTATTTTGATAAACAAAACGTAAAAATTAACTATGGTTTGTATAATGCGAACACTTTTTTTTAAACCATAGTTAACAAACGTAATTTAAACACAATGCGAACATGCTATTAGTAGAACTGAAGCTGTTCTGTTCAGATGAGTTCTATATAACTACAGGGTCATAGATAGAGAATGCGCGCGCTATAAATAAAATATGTACATGCATACATATCGGTGTATATTCAATTCATGTATATACGACTATAACAGATTTTATTTTAAATTTTAACTTTATATATAAGTATGTATTTATTATTTATATAAAATTTTACAGAAAACTGAAATCAAAACAAATAAAAAAAATGAAAACAAAAAAAAAAAAGAATTTTTATTTTTATTTGGAAAATAAATTTAGATCAGATCAGCCCTTACCTATAGAGTGTGCTTAGGTTATAATTTTTTTTTTAAGTATATTTTTTTTTTTTTTTTTAAGAAACACTTCATTGCTTCCCACATGATTTTTTTTGTTTTTTATTTTTTTATAGAAAATAGTTTTTTTAACGATATAAATTTGATAAGAACTTACATAAATTCTTAAAACTAAATAAAACCTAAAAACAAAAAAAAAAAAAAACACTGAAAATAAATGCGGAAAAAAGTTTCGCTTTATAGAATATCTAAAATTAATCTATCCAATGATGTTAAGTTACTTTATATATATTATTATTTTTATAGTTTAAAATTAAATTTATAAATTAGAAATTAAAAATAAAAACATTAACAAGCGGGTCTCTTTAAGCATATCAATCTCAAGAACAAAAAAAAGGACAGTTTTTAAATGATTGTCAAAATGGCTTCACGTCGAAAAGGGGGATCTATTGACGTTGTTGACGGAAAAATGGCTCCCGATGTAAAGAAATATATGGTGAAGTCAAAAACTATATAGACCTATAGATATATCCAAAGGTTTTAATCGCGTCTGGCATGTTTCATTAATGTAAAAAACTCGAAGTAATTGGACTAGGAAACAGTTTCAATGCATGGATTTAAAATTTACTTTACAAGTTGTACTGATAGACATTAAGTATATATATATGAGTTATAGAAAAAAAAAATATACCTTTTCAACAGTATACAAACATTGGGAGGGTTTTATGGTAAAATCTTGAGGTATTCGGTTTTTCAAGAAAGAAAATAAAGATTGATTTTTTTTCCAAAATTTTCTACATTGAACTACAATATCTCCATAAGGACAGCACCAATCATCATCAAATAAATGTTAAAATGTTAAATGCTCCAAGCCGTGATCTTTCTAGAATATATAACTGAATATATATATATATATATATATATATATATCTAATAAATCAACAAAAATAAGACAAATAACAACAAGGATACTTTCAAGTCTCCTTTTCGTCCTTAAAGGATAAGATGCGCCACTAAATATATATTTTTGAAAGACTAGCAATTCCAGCTACCTTTGGGATATGGTCATTAGGTCCTACGCCGATACAACATCTCTCTCAGAGTCTCCTACATTTTTTTATATTAATCCAAATCCATGGGTTGAACCCTCTAACACCTACACTGGAATTTGGCATACACAATTTCAACCAATAGTTTTTTCTTTAGAATATTTATGATATATCTACTAATTTAAATGTGGAAAACTATATATATTATAGAGTACTTCGTCTTCATAATAGAATATAGTTCCATTTTTTTTGTGATAACCAAAACTATCAACTATTTTAACATTTATTATATCCCAACAAAAGGTACTGGACCTATACCTACCTAGATAAAACTAGTTAGCTCATTAAATTATTTTAGCCCGTGTGCTTCTCATTGCTGGTAATCGAAAATTTCCTGCATTTCTCAGCTCATATCACGTCACTGCCATAAATTAAATGTGTGACTAAATATCCTGGAACTAATTTATATTTTGTTTTAAAGGTGTATAAAATAGTTTAGCATATATTATATAACTTAATTTGCTTAACATTATTTCAACCAACTTAATTTATTTAGCACAGCTTTAGTATGCTCATATCTATTGCTATTCAAAATGATCTGCGGTGCTCTATTTTGAAGCTTCTGCATTCTATATGTCATGCTAGAAAGAGCAGTAGTCAATATGAGACAGTATATTATTGTGTTATGTGTAGTAATTAAACAATTTTTTGGTACTTTTTTTAATCCCATAACCTTGATTTTCTTTGCAATTTTACCACATAATTTTGATACAACTTTAGCATTCATATTTAAATAATTATCAAAAATTGTTCCTAGCTACTTTATTTCATTTACACAAACTAGCTTATCATTGTCTTTTTCTATGGGTTTATAGCCTCTGTGGTTCTACATTTGATACAACAGTTAAAACCTGGTCATAAACTTTACTTCGATAATTTCTTCGACAGACCTTTTGAAATTACAACAATAGCCGTTTTGCTAAACCATAATTTTTAAAATGAATTGAATTATATTCGAAAATAAAAATCTCAAAAAATATTAATTAGGACTAAGTAAAGTTTGATAATAATTGATAATGTTTAAGATCATGTTATATTGGCTTAATTGATAGTTATTTTGATTATATTAATTTATAGATAGATAGGAGCATGGAAGATAGATGCCCTTCAGACGAAGTTATTTCTTTCGATGAAAAAATAACTGGAGCCAATTGGAGGAATAATAAAATTGTTTATCTGGCATCCAATTACGTGGGCAAAAATTCGAAATAAGAAAAGGTTAAAAATTTTAACAAGATAACAAAAATATGAAATAGATAGACAAAAAAATGTAGATGAATACAATTATTAGTCAATGGGAGGAGTTGATACACTTGAACAATTACTAGCGTATTATAGAATTTTTTTAAATCCAAAAAATGCCCCGAATGTTCGCACAATTTCTAGAGTTTGCGATTACAGCTGCTTGGCTAGAGTACCTCAAAAAAATTAAATAAAATCTCAAAGGTACGTCCTAAGCAAATAACATACCTATTAGAATTTAGGTTGAACATAGGTAGAGTTTTATTAATTATAACAGAAGATAAAAAACGCCTTTCAGATGATTGCCCTTAGGAGGTTAGAAGAAGACCAACGCACGAGAATCGACTGATGAATGAAATTAGGTATGATGGCTTAGAACATTTGCCTACGCAAGAAAAAATTAAAATACCACTTAGATGTAAAAATTAATACTACAAATCAAAGTCAAGAACTCGCTGCCGCAAGTGCAATGTGCATTTATGCTTCACAACAGATAAAAATTGTTGCATGGCCTTTCACTCAAAAAATTAATATGTTTCATTATAAGTTATTGTAAGAAATTTTGTAATATTGTAATTAACTTTGTTTAATGAATTTTAATAACTTGTTTGTTAATGAATTTTAGCAATTTGTTTTGTGTTGATCATAAATCAGTATTATATTTAATTATTTAGCACTTTTGTTACATACTGTATAAAATTTAGAAGCTTTTCCACTATTATTTCATTCACAATTAGGTAAAAACATCGGAGTGATTATTATAATTTTTACAACCTTTTACTATATTTGTGTAAAATTATACACATTATCTCAGAGACGCCCTTGGGCATGAGGCCGACTTAAAAAATATATTTATAACACAGAAACAATCGTGAAAATATTTTTTTTCGTTATTTCAAAAAATCAATTGAAAGGGTTAAACTTACAACTCTCTACCTCTTGAAATTAAAGAGTATAAAAATTTGGAGATATTTAAAAAATAAACCTAAAAAACCTGTTAATATTTTTAGAAATATGTGAAATCAAAATTAATAGTAAAAATTAAAAATAATTATATAAGAATTTTAATTTAAAATTGTTTATTTTTTTATATTTTATACGGACATGATATTATACTTATAAAGTTATAATGTAAAATTATCCTAAATTAAAATAAAAGATACTTAATTTGTTTTAATACAAAAAAAAAGATAAATTTTAAAAACGGTTTAGTTTTGGTTTCGAAAATTTAGGTAATTTTCTTTTGGTTTCGAAAATTTCGTTTAATTCAAATATGCACCAAATTATATTATATCTTCTCTTTCACATTATTATTTCAGTATTAATTTAATAAAATAAGTTACTGATAGATAAATAAACATGATATTCTTGTATACCTAATAAAACCAAATAATTAAGTTTTTATACCTAAAATACTATACATTCAATTGGTAAAGAAAATTATTTTTCCTGTACACAACATGACCCTTGCGATTAAGATGTGCACTTGTATATTTTGTTCTGCATATGGAACTTATTATGTCAGTATCTGTCAGTATCTGTCACCAAACATTTAAACTTTTCATTTAAAGTTTAATTACTTAATCTAATTTTTTAATTGAATTAACCATATTTTTATGTAATTAAAATTTTAAATTTAAACCCAATTTAAAGTCTTCTTATGCAATACTATATATACAATATAATATTATATTTAAGTTTTCCTTGTTGTTCTTTTGATTTGAATTTACTTTCACTAAAATCAAACCAAAAAAACAAATATAAAAAATAAATCGTGCAATTTCAAATGCACTTTATTTCTATACAAATATGTCATCAAAATAAAAACAATTAACATTTAATTTAAAATTTGGTTTTTTTAAGACAATTTTCAGATAGAAATTTTAACAAATTCCTTCCATAAAAAATATTTTATTTGAATACAAAATAAGAAACAAAAAAATATAAAACCGAAAATGAATCTACAAAAAATAAATTTTGCAAAAAAAAAAAAAAAAATTTCTTGTTTTCCTACTTTTAATTTCAAAGATTCAAAAATTAAATTGCATATTTCCTATTTTATTCAAAACGAAAAAAAAAAAAAATTAAAACAAAAAAATGACATTCAGGAATCAACAAAATCTCAGCATAGACTTTTATGTCGAAATAAAACTGAAAAAATTTGTTTTTTTTTTGTTATTGTATTCCAAAGGCATGAATTATTTTTGTTATTATTTCATTGTTCAATCCCAATTTTTATAACTTCATTATTCTTCACTACTGTGTATATTCCTTGAAATAATTCCACATCATTTGTACCACCATCACAATTCAAATAAATACGAATTGTGAATAGAAAAACAAACCCGACAATACTTTTTTTTCTAGTTTTTCTTATTATTTTCTTATTATTATTTTCTTGTTTTTCTTTTTTGAGGAGATCAAATGTTCATTTTTCTTTTCTATTTATTTAGTTTTAATAAATTTTCAGACTTCGTGTTGGCATTTAATAATTGAAGTAAGGAAACAACCAAAACAAAAAAATAAGTATTTTTAAGTTTGTTTCATTTTTTTTTTTTGCTTTTATTTCGAAATTTGAAAACAAAATAGAAAAAAAGCACGTTATGTTGAAAGCTCAAAAATATTGTGACAAACAACATTGGTATCTGAATTCGAAGAAAATTATCCATAAATACTGCAATATAGTTAATTTTAACTAGTTTCTTGTTTTTTTGTTTTTGAGAATTTGCTAAATTGTACTCAACTTTTTTAGGTAGGTAACATACTCTAATTTAATTTAAAAAACAATTTATGGGTGATTTAAAATTGTAGACACTGATTGGTTATACAAAAAATTATTTAAATATTCTATTGTCAGTTACACTGTTACAATATTTCATAGTTTCTAAATTCTGTTTACAATAAGTACGATTTGGTAGGGGAGTAAATAATTAGAAAATAAAATTTTTGTAACTTAAATGTCCTTATCGATATTGAATGAAGTCAAAAATGAAATTTCAAACCACAATTGATATCGGCAGAAAATAGTTAGAATGATTATTGAAAAATGATTATTGAAAATTCAATTAAGCATACAGGTTGTCTTAACCGTTTCAATTGTGATAACAGAGTGTATAGCATCTTGAAGTAGCCCTCTAACAAAGCAGCCCACTAACATATTCCGATTCGCTTTTCATGATTCAGTGAGTGCAGACGCGAATTAAATTATATTCTATAAATCTAAAAATATTCTACAAATTCCTCTTTGGAACTTGCTCGCTAATACTTCAAGCTTTCGATTTATTTTATTTATTTTCGTCCAAGTTTCACTGCCATACGTTGGTATTGCACAAGCTTTGAATATTCTATTTTTAGTTTGCTGGTTATTTCGCCACTCTTCCATAATTCACCAAATGCAGCTATGGTCTTCTGTTGTTGACATGTGCTTCTGTTCTTCCATTTGTTGTTAATATGTTGCCAAGGTAGGAGAAGCTTTGAAAATATTCGTCTATTTGGCCTACTATTTTGATGGTGGATGATTTTGGTTAATTGTTTATGTTAATTGCTAAATCGATTCTACGTAGTGCTTGTTGAAATACTCAAGCCTCCGTGAAAGATCCCACCTTATACATCTTCCAGCAGAACCTGCTTTTTGCATGATTTATTCTATTAGAAGCCTAAATAGAAATGGTGCGAGTGGGCATTTTTGTCTTTTTTCGGCATTTGTGCCACTTATTTGTTCGCAGTATAGAAATGCTAATTCTGTGTCTATACAATGCTTCTATTAATCTTATTAACTTCTCGGGTATTCTCGCAAAGAAAGTGTTCAAGAGTTTCTATCTCATCCTTAGCTTAGCAGCGTAGCTTCCTGTAATCCAGTGACCCGTAATAATAGTAGCAGCTATCAGTACATGTCCTGGTATATCTTTTCGTTGATATATCAGTACGGTTCTGACTCAAAACTTATTAATGGTATACGACGTTAGGGTTAACTTAAACCGCAAAAAAATATATATTTTAACAATTTAAAAAACGTGTTACTTTAAAATTGTTAAGCCCGACCTCGACTTAATTTTTAATAATGATTTAATCAATAAGATATTTTTATTTTTAAATGTTTATAACTTGGAATGAGTCACTAAAGTATAATTAAATTCAGCTTACCTTCGATAATTTTCAAAGAATTTAATTTTTACTAGTAATATTCAAAAACTTTTATTTCCTAATATATTCTGATAAAACTTATGTGTAAATATAATTTTAAATATTTTTGATTTATATCTTGAAAATTTAAATATCAGAATTAAAGAATATTATTGTTAGATCTTCATTATGGTTTATTATTCTTGGGTTTGTTAAAAACAATAATTATTCGTTAATAATTTTTTATTTTCTTGTTCATTATAATTTATTGACTTCCAATTATTGAATTTTTATAAAAAAAATTTGCCAGCAAATATGTCAAGGTCTTAACAAAATAATATAAAAATTGATTTTATCTGCTAGGTACTGTAATGCCCACCAACATAATGAAAAACTAAGAAAACAAAAACCTTCATTGATTCAATTATAATTTTATATGCTATCAATAAATAAATAGAATTAATGGATCACCCGATATCGTCTATACAACTACATTATATATGTATGTACATTGATTGGTTCATTTAATTTTTTTTTGTTTTTCTGTCTTCTTATATTGTGTGCCTAATTCAGCTGAATTTTTATTTCTGGATCTTTCATTTCAATATACTATATAAAACCTTAATAAGAAAAAAAAACCGAAAAAGCTTTAATGAAATTTTTTTCAAGAGTTATTGATTCACCTTGGCTCATTTAGTGCATCAACCTTTTTTTCACATAAAATCTACATAAAAAAAATAAAATAAAAACGAAAATAAGAATTATGGATAAAAATTAATCAGATAATCTCCCCAAAAATGGTTTTAATCTTAAACTTTATTAATTTGATTGCAAACTAAAATTATATAGATATATACATACATGAGGTACTGTATGACTAATCACAAAAAAAAAATCTTTAAAACGCAAAAGTTGTATCTTAAGATAATTTTCGAACTTGATCCGATTAATTTTTCTTTATTTTGTTATTGTCTTCAAAAAAAAAATCTAAAAAAACTTTCGTTCGTGATGAAAAATTCAAATCAAATTCATCTGCATAATGTAATAACTTCAGATTCGTTTTAGCCATATTATTTTTTTTTATTATTATTAAATTTAACAAAGTGAGTTTTGTTTTTTTGTTGTACGAGTAGTTTAAAATGTTTTTAAATATACAAAGGTATAAAAACTATAAATGAATATAAAAATTGAAAATACACCACTAGGCGCATAAAATCAAAACGAGGCGTCGACAAATATTGAAAAAAGCTTAAACCCAAGTTAATTTAATAGACATTTTTGTTTTTAACAGTTAACTATAGGATCTAAATTATTATGGAAATCCTAGTTTTCTTCTTCTTCTTCTTCTAGCACCAATCGAATGATGTTTGTCTTAAAACAAACATTGTCCAATCCTAACACGTCATTTAAATGCATATAGTTTGTAAGTATGGTTATATGTACGAATATTAATACGTATATATCGCCTTCCTTAGGTCTACGGTGGGTATTAGGATGAGATTCATAATAGCAAAAATAAAACATACTGAAACTAGAAATAGAAAACTAAAAAAAATTTGTGTCACAATCGCGAATCGGTCTCATTCGACAATGGTTGATCTTCCAGGGTTTGGATTCGAATAGTTTTTTAGCTACATATTTTCTTCTATTCGCACTAAATGGCTTTACCTAGTGAAGGCGACTTAGTTTTACTTTAATGGTAAGATGAATCTCGTGAAACGTAATAATTGGGCATTATATCTCTTCTCCAAACCCCTTCGCCAGAAACAAAATTAAGTGCGCTCACTTGATTTTGATAATGTCCACGATTCAGAACCATATGGTAGTACCGGAAGGATACAGTTGTGATTTAGTATTTTTAGATAGGAGTCTTAAACACATTTGCTTATGCAAACCGAAAGAAACAAACTATTTACCAGAAATAAAAAATGACAAATATAAAATAATACAAAAAAAAATGCCAAAAAAATAATTAATCAAAAGAAAAGGGATGCTCTAAGGAAGAAAGTAGAGCAAATATTTATATGTGCATATAGTATAAAATAGTAGAAGGATTGGAAATAATGAATGGAGGACAATTGCACAAGATAGAACAGAATTGAGGAAAATTATAAATAAGGTTTAGGCTTAACCTGATCTGTAGAACCAATAGATGATGATGATTGATTTTAAGGATAAAAAAATACATTCTAATGGTTAGAGGTTTATTGTTATAAAAAAAAACTGATTTCTCTCACAAATATAATAGTACCTCTTAAGAATTTTATTATACACCCAATAATTTCTTAAATATATCTACAAAAAAAAACAAACAAAAAAAAAATAATCAACCGAAAATAAAACCTGAAAAAGTTACTTAACTTCAAATCTATTTAATGGAAACTCTGTTACACAAATTTATATCTCCAATTATATATGTATACATATACATATACAGTTTCATATAGAAATACAAAATAAAGTCACAATGCATATAATAAAAAATCATATTTTTTTATTTTATTGCAAAGGGAGCGGCAATTTTTTATTTTTGTTTTTGTTTTTGGTTTGGTTTTTTTTTATACATACATATTTCAAAAAAATTTCTGGTGATGAAAATAAGTTTCTATTTCTTGTATAAGTAAATAAAATAAAATAAAAAAAAAGCTTACTTTAGTTATATTTAATTCCGGCTCAACAACTCTAAATTAATACAAAAGTACGATATACATGTATGTAGAAAAATACAATATATTTGTATGTATGTACATAAGTTAATTCAAAAATTAAAAAAAAAATTTTTAAAATATCTCACAAATTGCATTTGAAATTATGCCAATGTTCCATATTTGGTATACCAAATTGAAAAAATAAAAATACAAACAACAAAAAACAAAAATATTGAAATTTTGCCCAGCTGTTATGAGAACTTTCAAGCCATTTTTTTTTATTATAAAATTCAATAAAATATGTTCGTTCATATACATTTTGCTTGTATATAATTATACCTAATTAGGTACATAGAATTTAATTGTTTAGACATTAGGAAAACAAATTTTCAATTTTGTTGTTCTTTTTTTGTTTTTATTGTTGTTTTTTTTTTTCATTATTTGTAACTCTAAAAGTAGATAGGTACATGGATGATGACGATGCCAGCTAATTTTAAATGCTGCATAATATTATAATATATTACACATTTATAATCTATAAATTTTTTGGTTTCTAAAATTAATTTCTTTTTTTTATTGTTATTATTGTTATTGTTTTATTATTGAAAAACAGTTTTATTAAATTTGTAAACAATAGATTATATTTTAAATCGTGACGTAACAAATATTCCTAAAAAATTTTTTTTTCAATATATGTACCTAGTTTATAAAATCTAAGTATTGTCATCAATAATGAGTTTTCGTTCATTCCCACTTGTTCTAGGTTTTTTTTTTTACTATTATTGATTTTAAATGATTTATTAAGACAGATTTATAATATATGGTAAAATATGGAAATATGATAGCCTCAATATCAATCTACACAGAATTCTGATGAGGCTGCCTTAGATATTTAAAAAACTTTTGATCGAGTATGATGCGCAGCTTTAGTAGTCGAATACCAAGCTTTAGGTTTAGACTTTGCATTTTCTGAATTGATTTGAAGTTTTCTTTTAAATCCTTCGATTCGTGTCGTTATAAATGGCTTCACGTCTAACAAATTTAATATAAACGCTGATGTTCTGCAAGGATTGTTGTTGTCTCATCCACTCTACTTTTGATTTTCAAAAACGATTTGCTTAGAAAAACCAATTTACAACTTTTCAGATGACAGTATTTTGTTGGTATTCTTCGAATTTTTTCGAAAGATTCAAATCTAATCCTTCTTTCCGAAGTGTTAAAAGCTTTCCAAAACACTGGTAGTCTAAATATTTTAGCTTTTCGCATGAATAAAAAAAAATATTTGAAACAGTTATATTTTTTGTATCGCGAAAGCAGCTATCACGTGTTTTGGGTAACTAATAAGTCGATGTAAAACTGTATTTATCTCTTTGGAACTACTTAATATCTATAAATATTTTATATGTCCCAAGATGAAATATAATTCGCAAATACTTATACGTCCCAAGATAGAATATTACTTGGCATGGCCAATTCCCATACAGTCTTCAGCTACCTTGACCGTGTTTAAAATCGTGCAATTTGCCTAATGGACGACCTAAAGGTAACTTCATGCTTGACTTCTCTTGGAGATCGACGTATGGTTGGAGCACTTCCGCTGTTTTATATATACTTCGTAGGTGTATTAACACATGCAGACCCGAAATAAGAACACTGCTGGCTCTTCTTAAACAATTATAACGTAAAACAAGAGGAGCCAACCAGCTGCCCACCTCTACACTGAAGATTCCAAGATGGCACAAAAGCCAGTTACCGAAGTTCGTTTAAACTTTAAGAATGTGGAATCATATTTCTGCCGGTGTGTTTCCACATTCAAGATATAATGTACAGAAATGCATTTACAGAACCATGGTTAGTCTGTGAATTTTAAAAATACATGCTCTAAGCTGTGATTATAGACAATTAGAAAAACACATTTATTTAATTTTATGTACTTAATACTTCATTACAACAGTCATGTTTGTTCAATCAATTCAGAATTTGAGTCAAACACGAAGGTTTTACTACAATCTCTTTTACTGACGGATTTTCTGAGTTTTTCTGGATTTTTTTCTATTTATTATTGTATTAATTCATTTGTTTTCATTTTATTAATGAGTTTAGTTATATGCCCTTTAGAGGGTACATTTTAATGTTATTTTAAATTAAATTGTAAATTTTCATCAAATCTCTTCAACAATGTCGTTCGATGGTTGACATCACGTTTAATTCATAAAGTTTACGTTCCGTTGACCCGTCTAGTATTACCAATAATTATATTGACCTTAGAAAAATAGAGGCTGTGTCTAGAATGTTACGTGAATCTACCACGATAGCTTGTTTTGATACTAATCTTAGTAAAAATAAGCTTAAAAACAAAGCCATATAAATGATAACGTAAATAATTATTGCATCTATTGTTTATTATTATATTCTTCTTTCTTCTTCTGGAGAACCAATTAGCCAGTGCCTTTTTGATTCCCTGATAATATCTAGGATATATAACTGACTCTAACTAATGCTAGGCAGCTGCAAACGAAGTGTTTAAGAGTTTCTGTCTTGTTTTTTTTTGCAGCTGCGATCATAGAGGTTGAATGGAATATCTAGTTGTGCAGCGTGGCTTCTTATCTGCCAATGACAGGTACTGATAACCACTACTCTTGATATATCAGTATGGGACCTGGGTAAAATTTGTTTGCTTCATTGATGTTATACAAGGGTAATTTTTTCTTAGAGGTTGCACAGATTATTAGTCTGGGGCATCTTTCGTTTACACTAGCCAGATAATATGAATAAATTCCTTCCTTTAATGCGGCTAGCATTGAAGATTTAACGTTCTCCTCCTGGCAGAATTTAAACCTTGCTTGGCCAGTACATTGGCTCTCTCATTCCCCTCTATGTTACTGTGATCAAGAAGCCACTAATTTTTCGTTGTGTACTTCATTTTAATTTTTTATTAACCATTACGAACGGTAGTTACTAATGATGATGAATACTAACCTACTGAATCATACATTATCTCACCGCTTAGCAAATGATCATAGCCTTCGCCTATAATTAACATCTAATTTAGTTGCTTAAAGCAAAATCTATCGGTACAAAGAATTACAATGTCTCTACAACAATAAAATTAAACAAATGAATTTATTCGCAATACTTTTACTATGGTAAAGTCTCACTGCTCAGTCATAATTTCAACACAATATTATTACATTGTGACTATAAGTTTAATAATTTATTAGTGAAAAGCTGATTCAGCTGTTTATCTGTTTATCTGTCAGCTCTTTTTGTTCCTTAAATTGTAGAATTTTTTTACAAGGTCTTTCAATATCGTGTTGAGCAATGAAAGTTTAATCCTGAGCAACCCCGTACACTAGTTTCAGCAACCCTTTAAACTAGTGTTAATTGCTTGTGAGGAAAATTTCTTAATGTTTACAATGCTAAAGTATTGTTGAAGATGTCTCTTTAATAACCTTTCCATAGTACATTTTTTATTATTTTTTACACAATAATTAAATAAGTTCTCTAAAGGAAACTAAACTATTTTTTTATTAAATCTGAACATAAATATTTCAACAAATTTATTTGATAACATCTATAAAATTTATTTACCGTATTATGATTATAAATTAAATTACTTTAGCTAAAAGAAACTATATACATCATCGTTTTAATGTCAAATCTCAAATTGTTATTAACATTTCGAAAAACAACTTAACCAATTTTGAACTTAATTTAATAAATTAAAACTACTGTACGGTTTAAAATTGATTAGACAATAAATAAGTGGGTGTAAAAATAATTTTAAAATTTAACTTTTAAAAAAATTACAATCAATCAAATTTAACATAATCTTCTTTGGTTATTGTAGTTTCACAATTTTTTTTATTTTTAAATAATTACAAAACAGTTGCAAAAAAAAAAAAAACAATTTACAAAAAAAAAAATTTATATTATGTACATACAGTACAATTATTACTTTCAATATAAATTTTTGTTGTTGCTTTTGAACCAATGAATTGAATACTTTATTTTATCGTGTTACTATTTTATTAAAGTTGATGTTAAACATTTTTTTGGTACTTCTCATTTTCTAAATTTCAATTAAATGACAGACTTAAGATTAATCTAAAATTAAATATATTAATTTGTTCGTAAGTGATCTAATAAGAAAGTCGTGACATTTTTTTGTAATCGATGATGGCAATATTTTCTCAATCACACAGGGTGGCTCTAGTACTGAATTTCTTGGGAGAGTAAAAATACTGATTCCCTAAAACAACCAATAAAAACAAATAGGGCACTCGAGTTGTGGTATTAGAAAGGCACAATTAAGTGTTAATTGGTTTTTCAGAAGCAGCTGGAATAACCACTTCTACATACCTCATGAATGGAGAGTTGTGTGTGGATTATCATTACATTACATTGTTGCGAGATTCATTAGAAGTTATTTAACATTATATTCCGTTAACAACTTTTCTAACTTCCTGTTCATCATTAGCAAATACCTCTACCATGTGTCTATTGCTTTTTGCGACGAACACAACATTATCACCATCACTAGGCTTTTGCAACTATTTGGTAAGCTTTACTAAAAATAGTTCCACTCGTGTCTAGTTATCGTATTCTTTTAGGACTATATTAAAGAATATACCGTCTTAAACCTGTTTTTACATTAAATACATCCAATGTTTTATTCTGAATCAAGGCACTAGTCTTCAAGCTATTCATTGTTACCGTTGCCAAGTTAGCAACATTTTTCAGTATATCTCCTGTGTTGAATAACAGTCCTCTACTAAGTCAATAAAAAGTACGTGGATATCAGTATTATGTTCATCACCTTTTCCTATATATTTTGTTTAATCAAGAATATTTATTCTACTGTCGATGTGCGGAAAACAGTCACTACTTCTGCCGAATTCTCTGAATAGAGAAAAAGAAAAGAGATATTTTTATTATACGCCTCTCTTAATTGTAATTTACATTACCTTATTTTTAACATATATGAATTAATAATAAGTCGTTATCGGTTCTGTTAATGATCTCATAATTTTCCATACGCAATTTTAAATTTAATTTGATTTATATTCAAGTAGATTCCTTTTTTACATGCTTTTCTTTAGCTTGCAATATTATTTATTTATTCTGGGTATTGTGGCATAAAACTAAATTTTTGATTCCCCCCAGCAATTTTTGAAAATAATTAAATATTCTTTCGATCTCATCAAAAACTGTAATAGATAATCTACGTATTATTTCCAACACATTTGAAATATTCCAAGGCAAATTGTAGCAGACAACATGCCTTTTGGTGCTTATCGATTCAGAGAATATGCTAGAAAGCTCGATTTCGAGATTATTACAAATAGTCCATTGAATCCAAAATCCGATTGTTTTGCCGGAAAATCAATTATCAATGGTTAGAATTGATAAAAAAACTTAGTTAAGAAGACTAAAGGTATTAACCACAAGCTATATGGTTAGTGTTATTTAAGTACAGGAACTTAACTTATTAAAATTCCAAATACTCTTCAGTAGAAATATTAATTGGACAAAAAGCACGACCATATAAAAATGAAATATTAATTAATTTGACAATATTTATAAAGAAACTATTAGAACCATAGAAAAAATAATTTAAATAACAGGAAATATTACAATTTACATTGAAAAAGATCTACTTTACATAACTGGTTAGAATTAAAAAAGATCCAAGACAAATATAATTTATTAGTATCTGACACACCTATTTTTCCTAGATCTAATTCCTATTTGGATTCAGCGTTTAGCGTTAGATGTAAGAATTGAAACCAATAATAATAAGCTTTCAAGATTACCCTATGATAGCGATCACAAAGCAAATCAAAATCTCCCACAAAGCGATCAAAATTCCCAGATCATGATCACAAAGCGATCAAAATTTCCCAGCATAAGAAATTTCCTTATTAAAAAAATTGTTAAACAAGATTAATATATTAATAAAAGAGCAAACAAATATAGAATAAATTAAATACTGGCTCAATAGAATTAGAATAATTATACCATCTGATAATAGAAATATGTTCCCTGAGATTAAAAAAATATTTAGCAAAAGCAATAATAAAAAAAAACTTATAAGTATATAGATGAAAATAATAACAATATTTTAGTAGAAAATTCCATTCATTTTAGCAGCCTAAATAAAACTATACAGACTCCAGATACATTTTAAATGAAAATTCTCAAATTTTAAAAGTTCTGTAAACATTCTTGGAATATAGCAACAAGGTAGAATCCCAAAATAACAACAAATTTTTTGCAACCGAGTCACAAATTGCGTTAAATCATTCAAGCAATCAAGCAAACAAAAGCAAGTAAATAATTCATTTTTATTTTCAACAATATAAATACAGCTTCTAACATTCTTAATTATAATCCATTTTTACGAACATAAATGAGATTAAAAATAAATTAAATAAATTAAAAATAAGACTTCTGCTGGTATAGATAGCATACCGAACATTGTTTTGAAAAATTTAAGTGATAAAATCGTGCTTAAATATGTAATATTGTTTAAATTACTCATACTTTCCTAAATTATGGAAAAAGCTAAAGTATGCTAAAAATCCGAGTAAAGACCCAACAAACCCTAATCATTACAGACCCATAAGCTTAATACCTAATATTAGTAAACTTTATGAAACTATTATTAACGATAAGATAATGAATTTTGTCAATAAAAAGGTAATATTACCTGACAACCAGTTTGGTTTTAGATATAAACATATCACAATCAATGCAATTAATAAATTAATATCGATCATAATGTGTGTATATAAAGAAAAAGAATGTGCAGCAGCTTGTTTAGTAGATGGATTAATATATGAGCTCATATATGATTTTAAGTTCCCAGATCATTTAGTGAGATTGATACACTAGATATGGTTTATGATAATCAATTCATCATGGTTAATGAAAATAACGGAAAAAGTTTTAAACTAGAAAATGGTTTACAACAAGCCACCGTAAACTCTCCAATATTTTTTTTCATTACATTTAATAGAACTTTTGAAGCAGTTATTAGATATCATTCAAGATAACATAGGTAAAAGTTACTCAATAGCTTTTGTTGATGACGTTGTACTACACTCAGCTAGCAATAATATTCATGATACCGAATTAAAAGTTCAAAAACAATTTAACCTTACAGTTGATTATTGTAAAGTAGAGTTACTAAAACTGAACGTAGACAATTGTGAAACTATTATTTTCCGAAACACTGTTTCAATAAAGTCAATTACAATATCAAAAATTACTGGAAAAAATTTGACATAAGAAATAGAAATAATGTAAAATAAAACAAAAAAAAAATAGTAAAATATTTAGGTGTTAATTTGCATCAAAACTCAAATTATATTGTACATGTTCGAAATACTATATCCAAAGCAACAAAAGCATTCATGGCTTTGCAAAGACTCTTCTACAACAATAAAATCAGCAATAGAGTCAAAATAATCGCATATCAAGCATTTATTTGGTCAATTATTTCAAAAAATTTGAAGGAAAATTCATAAGAGCTTGTACAAACCTACACAGTAAACCTAAAACGGATCACAAACATTTCTACTCAAATAAATATTTGTACCGTACAGCTAAAATAATTTTATTCGATAATTTTTTAATAAACTTAATCAGAAATCACTTTAACAGAATTCTAAACACAAAAGAAAATGGTTTGATATCTAACATATATTTAATGAAGAATACATTCAAAATTGTTTAAAAACAGGTTTCATGGCGCCCGAACATTTTATTTATCTAGATTGAAAGGGTTATATTCAAAACCATAATCATGTCCCCCTGTTATATCATTATAATAGGCGTGATACATGTAAGGCAATTAAATATGATCCTGATAATATTGAGACTCGTTATTTAAAATATGATAAGTCCATTTCTGATAAGAATGAACATATCAACCGAAACTATTGGTGGCAAAATAATATCTGAATTCGAGCATTCAAAATTTTTTGTATTTGTATTTTAGCTTAGTATAAGTTTTATTATTAATCTAAAATACACATTATTTTGGTTTTTTCAAATTTTTAAACATACAAAAAGATACAAAAAGATTTTGAAAAAGGGGAATAGGTTTGGATTAGACTGGTTACGAACAGTGGATTTCAGGTATATTTGAAAAATTAGATTCTATCGCGTTAAATTTAAGAATGGACTTTGAATGGACTTTGGATGGAGATAACAAATAATTCAGTATTAGTATTGTATTGTAATGAAAAATGTAGTATGTATTACATATATAAGTTTTACAAAATTTCTATCAATAATAAATTAAATGTTAATAAATGAATTGTCAATAGACTTAAGTCAAGAAGTCAAGATAGATTGTAAATGTAATCACGTATATAATACACATGTCTCTAATAATACAATCAGTTAAGATCCCAAACGCTTAAATTGATAAGGTGATCTATTTTAATATGCATTTCTGTACAGACAATGTTTTTGCGTATGCCGCACAAAACTGGTTGCAGTACAATGGATTATGATTATGATGATGAATTAAAACAAAAACTTTTTTCTTAAATCATTTTGATTGGATAAAATTCAATTTTCTATACAGAGAAACCCTTTAAATTAACTGAAAACATTTCAAATTTTTCAATAACTTTTGGTAACCCTTTCATTAGAAAGTAAACAACCAACCAGCTGGGAAGAAGTTAAATTGCTACCTGTCCAGTGCAGTAAATATAATAAGACGACTTTAAAATTCTTTACTCATACAAGTATAGTAGAAACAAATACCCGTAACTAAACATTTTTAATAAAATTAAAAGGAAAATATTCAACTATTTTCAACAATTTGGTAACACTTTTTTTGGTAATCTCATTTATTATTTGCGAACAATTAGATTATAATTATAGTTTTTTTTGAAATCTTAATTTATTATCTACCGACCAAGATTATAATTATTACTATGTTATATAGCCTTGAATATCACAAAATAGATTTATTGATAATGCAATTGAGCCACCACAACCGACGATTGTTATAGTAGAACAATATTTGGTTGACTTGTATAATATATTTTTTTTTTTAAATTCAATTTAAGAATTCAATTTGATTATTTAAATTTTTAGACCAAGATTTATTTAAATTTGTTAAAAAATATTTTTTAGCATAAACGGGTGTAGTGTAGGATTATTGCAATAACTCTTATTTGAATCCATATATAGTATTCTAGAAGTTATATATTATATTATTTTTTTATTTTTGTTGCAAAATATATATACGTATATGTATACATTTATCATGTTGGCATATAATTAATTTAATTATATAGACTTTAGTATATTAATAAACATTTAGAATGATTAAAAGACCACATAGATCCCAGATGATCATTAATATGCAATGGTTTTTTTTTTTCATAATTTCCATACATGTAAAGTCGCCAATTGTATTATGCGATAGACAATAAGTTGCCATATTTAAATTCATATATGTAAATATTAATTACAAAAATCTGTAGCGCCAATACAAGTTTTAGTTAATTAAGTAATGGAATGTAAATAAAATAAAGAATTGAAATTCAAAACCCATATCTTAGATATTA
This sequence comes from Argyra leucocephala, assembly GCA_963942445.1. NCBI lineage: Eukaryota > Metazoa > Arthropoda > Insecta > Diptera > Dolichopodidae > Argyra > Argyra leucocephala. The sequence goes on from OZ012680.1 coordinate 68,823,623, forward strand.
TAATACTCGTATTAAAACTACTTACTTTAGATGTTGTTACGTATATGTTTTAAAAATTCTATAAAAAATCGGAACAAATTTTTTATCTAAAAATTAATTTTTTTACTAAGACACACATTTTTGAATAAAAAAATCTTTTTAATTTGTTCAGAAGAAGTATATGTTTCAGATCAAGGTTAGTTAATTATAATTTCAAGAGATATAATTTTGATAATTAATTCAATTTTTTCAAAAAGTAAACAATAAAAAAAATTATTTATAATGTGCTAAAAAATTGGTATCTATCTTATAGATTTGTTCTTTGTTAGGCGGTGTAAATCTAAACCAAAAGATCAAAGTTACCAGAAATTAAAATTTCTATTTATACTGAAAATAACTACACCTTTACAGATTATTTAATTAAATTGTTTCAAAATTAAAGTGCCAATCAAACTTTATAATTAAAATATTAATAGCGTTAGTTATGGTTTCTTATAATCTAATCTTATTCCGCTGAAAGTAGTTCTGCTCGTGTTGTTGAGTGTTGAAACAAGAATAATCTATATTCTTCTACCAGAATGTGTTGTTTTAAAAAAAATGTGATATTTTGACTTATTATAATACTTATTAATACTAAAGTATTGTTTAATACATAACTCGTTCCATTTTCACTTGTTATGCCTCTTGTTAATGGGTAGATACACTTGTTAGAACCGATTTATTCTCCGCTAGGTGGTGAATACAATTGTTTTGTGTTCAATAATTATTTAGTGTCATATTTATAATTTGAAGTTTGACATTTCTATCAACAAAAAAAAATAAATTAAAAATTTATTAAATTTTTTTGTTTATTTCAAATTTATATTTTATAAATAAATATCCAAAACAAAAACAAACTAATGTCAAAGTAGGATAATAAAGTCATATTAAAGACTATACAACAGTCTTTGGTCAAACTACAATTTTAAAAATGTGCTTATTTTGCTCAAGAGCATAAAATGAGCATTCATTTTACTATCTACTCATATGTAGTTTACACAGCTTAATAGAACACTATTCCTATATTAAAATTAGTTTTTAAGATTATTCACATTATAATTAATTGAATAAATTTGAATGATTTAAAATATAATTGAGTTTAACAATGATGTCGAAAAGAAACTCTTTATTTATTAATTTACATATTTTTATAAGCTTCACTATCGTTGTGGAATGGACAAAGTCTTTTTGATTTTATCTAAGAAATTATTTTTCAATTAAAAACATTATTTACTATAATATAAAATTTTCTGGTTGGAAGAAGCAATCGGAATAATCTCACGACCGCTGAGATGTTCCTTATTCCATTTCGCCCTACAGAATATGGTTGATTTAAGTCAATTACTAGAATGCGTCGTGAAGTAAATTTTAATTCAATCTTTTTTGACCGCCACGTAAGCGATGAGAAAAAGTAGATTGCGTAATAATGTGCGTATCAAACCAAAGCTTCTCTTATCTCTCAGATGAAGAGGATCTTCATCTCATAGTCTTGCCAATTTAAAAACAAGAACCACTATCAAACAATACCTATTTTTTTTATCTACAATATCTATCTTATTTGTTTTGATTCATATATCCGCGGTTATCTTAATAGGGTACTGTAATAAGGGTCGAATACTATTTTGTATATTCATGATTTGTTTTCTAAGATTTCATACATCAACACTGTTTTAAATAAATTTAATTTATCTACGCTTACAAAAAATAACATCAGATATGAGGTTAACATCAGATATGAGGTGATCAATAATTGTTTTAGAAATTACCCTAGTAACAAATTATTTTGATAATTTATACTGAGTAATGTAATTTAATTTAATTTAATTAAACAGTGGACCTGCGGATAAATCTGCAAGTCCACTTGAGGTCCTTTTCCCTTTCGGGATGTGGGCCTTTTTAACAAAAAATTAAAATTCTTACAATTCATTATCTGATCTTATATCTAGCTTATGTACTACAGAAAAATTAAATAAAAGAAAAAAATATAAATATAAAAAAAAATTAAGGTTAAATTTCATTTTGTACTTAGTGCCTAATTTACGTACTAATTAACATTACATTACTAACTCTATTTTAATAAAAACAAAAAAAATGAACTAAATACATTTCATTTGAGCTTCAAATGTAAATTAAGAGAATTCCATGTAAGTGTAAATCTAAAATAGACTAAAAGCAAATATTAATTTATACAATTATAAAAAACTTTAATTAACAAAAACAAAAAAATAAGAAAAAAACAAAAAAAAAATTATTCTTTTTATTCCTGCTTTTATCCAGGCCACTGAGCCTAGATGTGCAGTGTATTCTATTCTACAGTAACGGTGTTTTTGATTGGTTAACTTGTTTTGAATTGAGGATTGGCTGAACGGTGGCGTGCTGTATTTGTTCCCAGATGTTGTGGTGGGTAAGGAGTGCTTTAATTAGGGATATATGGGATGAATTTGAAAATTGTAGGGCTTTTAATGGCGTAAAGGTGTATTGGGACGTGATTGGATTATTGGATGGGCATTCTGTAAGGATATGTTTCATTGTTAAGATTTCGGGACAATGAATACATGTCGGTGGTGGTGATCTGGTGTAAAGGTGTTTGTGGGTTGGGAGGGTGTACCCTAGGCGTACTCGCGTGAGTTTTACACCTAGCATAAGACATTATTGAACCCCTTGTAAGGGGGCTTTTGGCCGCTATATTTGCCTCAAGATCTGCTTTTGTGTTGCCATCTATGTCTACGTGGCCTGGAATCCAATCCAATCGTAGTTTGCCATTGTTTCTGGCTAAGGAATTTCTAATATATGTTGACATGTATTCATTGTTGTATGGATTTTCGATTGACTTGATTGAGCTGAGGCTATCAGTTAGTATAGTATAATTTTGATATTGGGTTTCGGTAGCTTGGATTACTCTGTATATGGCGGTAAGCTCAGCTATGAGAATTCCTCCGGCAGTGATTCCGCCTTCCAGAGTGAATTGTTTTTGACTATCGCCCAGGCTACGCCTTGGGGTCCCTTTGATCGATCGGTGAAAATTTCGGAATGTGTGGGGAGTGATTCTTTTAATTGGATGTACAGTTGTCTTTACTTTTCAGAAGGTGTATTTTGTTTGGGATATTGGGCTAGGTTACCGTGTATGTATGATTTCCAGTTGGTCCATAGGTGCTCTGGCCTGTAGGGTTTAGGAGACTCATACAGGTCGAGCCCCAATGGATCAACAAGAGGGATCATTTTATTTATGAAGGTGTTTTGTATGGAAGGGAATCGTATTTTAGGAAATTAGTATATATTTTATGTAGAGGATGTTGTGGATCAAAGTTGGCCCTGGCTATTAGTCTTGACGACAAGACATTCCTTCTCTCCTCTATGGACGGGAAGTTTGCCTCCACTCTCAGAACTTCTATAGCTGTGTTTGGGAGGGCGCCCAGAGCAATCCGAGCCGCCTGATTTATGGCAACCTGCAACTTTTGAATATTACCTTGGGTTGTGTAGCCATACAAGGTGAGTCCGTAGTCGATTTTGCCATATTGAATAGCTTTCGCTATTCTTACGGCAACATCGACTGGTGGGCCCACCTTCTTTCTGCAGATGTACTTGAGCAGGTGATTTGATCGCTTGATTTTGGATACTAAATGTTTTATATGTAAGTTGTATTTCAAATTTCGGCTGAAGTGGATGCCTAGGATTTTAATATTTTCTAATGGGGATATGGTTGTGTTATTATGGGATATTGTGAATTTGGGACAATTGTGTTTTCTGCAGAAGTGTATGGCTTCAGTTTTGTCTGGGGCCAGGTTGCCACCATTAGCCTCAGTCCACTTGTCAATTGTTAGTAGGGAGTTTTCCAAGGTGTTTGTTGGGATATTTGTGGATTTAGTTGTATATAGGATAATATTATCTACATATATGAGGTGTTTTAGGTTGGGTATTGTGGATAATTTAATACTTAGGCTATTTATATAGATATTGAATATCTGAACGGATAGTGGGGAACCTTGAGGGATACCTAGTAGAAGAAGTTTACAAGTCGAGTGATGACCACTGACTTGTACTAGGAATTTTCTGTTTCTTAGGAAATTGTTGATATAACGAGTGATAGATTGGCCCGATTGCCAATTTATCAGCTGTTTGATGACCGTCTCTCTTGGTACTCTGTCGAAGGCTTTCTCCAGGTCGCAAGAGAGAAGATCACAATGCTGTTTGCTGTCCAGTGCCTTTCCAACGTCGAATTCTGATTTGTGTAAGAGGGTAGTCGTGCTATGTAGTTTTCTAAAACCTTGAACTTCTGGCGTCAATTTATTTTCTATGTGCCAGTAGAGCCTTTTGGCTACAATTTTTTCTAGGATTTTAGATAGTACAGGGAGCAAAGAGATGAACCTGTAACTAGTACAGCTTTGTAGATCTTTTCCGGGCTTTCTTGAGGGGATCAGCTCTGCCATCTTCCAAGCTTGTGGAAGTTGGCCCGAGCTGTATACCCTATTATAAAGCCTTCTCAGTCTTGTGATGAAGTCTGCCGAGGCATGCTTAATCATGCCGTAGGTGACTCCATCCAATCCTGGTGTAGTTCCAGCAAAGTGTGACAGTGTTTCTAGGATTTCATCTGTAGTAATTTTGGCATCTAGTACTGAATTTTTATTTATAGAGTCAGGGGGATTGTATTTTTTTGGGGGTTCTGTTGTGATTGAGTTATACTTAGAGGCAAGGAATTCAGCATTCAGTGCAGGGTCTGCCACTAGGACATCCCCCTGCTGGATGATGATTGTGTTGGAGTTCCTACTTCCTTTAAGAATATAGTTGGCTTTGCGCCAAGTGTCAGAGATGTTTTCGCCGTTGAGGCTGTTGGCAAATTCCAGCCAGTTTTGCCTTTTTTGTGTTCTTATATTTTGGCGGAGAATTACGTTCGTTCTTTTTAAGCTTAGCAGTTTGTCCGTCGTGGGGTATCTTTTGTATGATCTCCAGAGACGGTCTATTTCTTTCGACAATTTCTGGATCTCAAAATTGTACCAAGCCGGGTGTTTACTATTGTTGTATTGATACTTTATAGGAATGGCTCTGGAGGCTGCTATTCTAACTGACTTAGTCAGTATTGCTACTTCTTGGTTGATGTTTTGTGAAGTTGGTTTGGCCTTTAAAAAATTTGTCATGTATAATTGGTAATTGATCCAATCTGCCTTTGATTCGTTATATCGGGGTTTTTGGATTTGCTTGGGTTGTAGGATTGTTGTGGGTAGGGATAGGGACCTTTAGGGTTATAACCAACCTCCCAGTCCAATCTATAGGCTATGGATGTGTGGGATATTGTCAGGTTTGGGGCAGTATGAGTGCCTGTATGAGTATGAGTACTAAAATGTGTAGGAACTGGATTATTTATTATACAGAGATCGGGGTTATCGTCAGTCCACTCGTCAAGCAGCTGTACGCGCTCGGATGTGAAATGATCTCCCCAGGTCTCACTTCTCGCATTGAAGTCACCCAGAAGGATATATGGTGGTGTTAGTTGGTTTTTTATATCGTCTAGGTGACTTCTACGGAGTTCCAAATCGTGCTCCAAATATACATTCACAATAGTGACTTGGTCCCTGATACCGGGGAGTCCAACCGCTATTGCAACTGCCTGGAGTGGCGTGTTGAGTCCGACCTCTGTATATTTTAAGCCTCTGTCGATAAGAAAGCCTACTCCGCCCACTCTGCGTAGAATAGGAGGAAGTAGACAATCATATCGGCCAAGGATACTTTGTTGGGATGGGGTGTGGATGTTTGTTTCCTGTATGGCTATTATTAGGGGGTTGTAGCTATTGATTAGTAAGTGGATATAATGCTAATTTCTGTAGAACCCTTGGATGTTCCATTGGAGGATGGAATGAGGGGGAGAGTTTGGGGATATTTGTTGGTTGGGGAAATTGATGGGATGGATATTATTAGGACTGGGGTCCATATTAGCTTACCTTTAATTTAGTATTATTGTTTCTGTTTCCATTTTCGTGTTATTTATTTTGGTGATGTTGTCTTTTTTGTTTAGTGTTGTTTCTTGGGGGTTGATATTCCTTGATCTTGATATTGCTTGATCTAGTAGTAGATCTGCATTTAATTCTTGTGTTTGTGGATATTCTTGATGTGGTTGTTCTTGTTGTTGTTGCGGCTTTGGTTGTTGATTTGTTTCTTGTAGTTGTTGTTGTTGTACTTTTGGTTGTTGTTACTTTTGTTGTTGTTGATTTTTTTGTAGCTGGCTAATTATGACATTTAGTTGTTCAATTTGTTTCTGCTGTTGTTCAATTGTTTTTTTCAGTAGGGCTGTTTCTATTGAGTTGTTGTTTTGGGTGTTACCCACTTTTTCTGCATAGCTATCCTTAGTTTCGCCTTTCCTGATGTTGCTGATATTATTTATTCTCCTGTATATGTTCCAGGCTTCCCTCCTTGTGGTTCTTTTATCTGTTTGGATAGCTAGCACTTGCTTGTGCATGTTGTAGCTTCCGCAATCTGTGTCAGTAGTGGGGTGGTTGTATTGGAATCCCTCTTTTTTACAGTTTCTACAGCTAATTGTGGTGCAGTTCTTCTCATGTTCTTGTTTTTCGCCTACAATTTCAATACTGCACTTACTGCAGCTTTGTCCTGTTGCTCTGCAGTGTTTTTGTTTGTGTCCGAAAGGATCTCAAACCTGTTGTTGCTCCCCATGGGAGCTTCTTTATTTATATTTTCACTTTATAAATATTGTTTACTCACTTTTTTCTTAAATAATTTTTTCTTTTTTAATTTTTGCAATATTAATTTAAAACAAATTTTTCAGTACTATTGTGTATATTTTTAAAATTTTTAGTACAATTTTATACTAATTATTTTGTACAATCTTCGCAAAAATGTTCGAAGGGATCAATGTTTTTTTTTTTTAATTATAACTAACACTAATCTTTTTAATTATACATGTGGATTGTTTTATTTAATTTAATTTTCAAATTTAAGCTATTGTAATTTAATTTGATTAATAAGTTCTAATTTTTAAAAAAATGCAATTTTATTTAATACTCTATTTTCAAAAGTCTTTATTGTTTTTAATGTTAATTTTTATTATTCACTTTACTCTGCTATCACCTACTCACGTTGCCAGTCCAAATTGGAGAGGTTGAGTAATGTATTTGTATAGTTCTCTACTTCCTTACTTCCAGGCTTAAAAAAAATATTATTGAAGTCTCCTAAATTAATAGAATGTCGGAATTTTTGCGTAATTTCATCAAGTTTATTGATGAAATCTAAAACTCGCGTTTTATGATGGCGAGATATAGACATAATATTAATACCTAATTTTGTTAGATTAATTGCCAGAAAAGTCGAGAAGTTAAATTTTACTTTAGGGTTCGAGGGTTCTTTCGAAATAGTAATGGATTTTGTTTTTGTTGTTAATACTTTCGTATTGTAAAATTTGCCAGTTTCACTAAATCTGAATAATAATATCTGCAGACTATCAACATTATCTGTAGTAAAGGGTCACCTACGTAACACATAATTTTGACGTTCTTAAGAGGTTTTAACTATATTTCTGATTATTTAATCCATAACTAAGTTAAACAGAGTTGGAGTAAGACTACCACCTTGTACAATACCTGTGGATGTAGCGATATCTTCGGTAAGTACAGTATGTGATTAGATTCTTGTTTTATTATTTGTATATATATCTTGTATCAGTCCTATTAAACTGTGATCGATTTATATTTGTTGTAATATTTGGGGCACATCATTCAGTGGTACTCTGATATCGAAAGCTTAAATCTACGAAGTATATTTAAATCTACGGTTAATTCTTATTGTTTTCTCAATTTGTAAGTAAAGTAGTGAAGGGAAATTGGTATTCAATTTATTTTAATAGGATCTTTAATAGTCACCAAGACAAAAATTTTAATGTTTAAATTACAAACTTTATCATGATAATTACCATACTTAAATATAATTTTTGTCTTTCACTTTTTATAGTTTAAATTCTGTTTCACTTTCCAAAAACAAAAATATTAAAATTACCTAGTTTACATTTTTTTTTCAACTTCAGTAAATAGACAAATTTAAATAACATAAATATTTCTGTTAAATGAATGGAAAATTAGAGTTATATCACTGTATAAAAACAATTTAAATATTTACGAATATTTGAAAACAAGACAAAATTAATTACTACAACATTAATTCAAAAACAAACTGATGTAAGACCTCCTCTTTGATGTATATTTATCCTCTAATATACCTTAACCTTATTTTACCTAAAGTACCTTACCTAGATGTCTTATATTAAATTTAATAAGAATATATTTACAAAATATAAAAATGAATTGAAACTTAAAAAAACACAAAAATAAATATATTTTTTATTACTTTAAAAAAATAAAAAAATAAATTAAAATGAAACCTTTAAGAACTTTTTAAAATAATTTTTAAAGAAATAAATCACAACAATGAAAAAGAAGCCAAAATAAAAAATAAAGATTAGTTATATTTTTTTTTATCGTCGCCATAATAAAAACAAATCTTCGTCATATGAATGTCTCTCATCATTACAATTGCATATTTTTCTATACATTTATAGACCAGTTATTATATATTATACATATCTATGTATATATACTTCCATATAAATGACATATAATTCCATATATGAAGAATAAGTTTATTTGTTTTTCCCACTATACAGATATGTATTTTGTACGCATATACTTATGTATATATATATATATATATTAATTTACTCATATAATATGTATTTAATAAATTTATTATCAAAGATCATAAAAAATTTAATTCCTTTTATTCATTTCTACTAATTTAAATTAAAAAAATGTATTATAAAAGTGTTCTTCCATTCATAATAACTCTTAAAAAAAATTTCGTTTCTACGAATTTCTTCGCCAATAATAATAGTACTTTGAGATGTTTGATTTTACATGTTTGATGAAGTTGATACATACATATTAGGTTTGGTATATAAATTCATTTTATATATCTTAAAAACAGTTCGTTGCCCTATGATGTAGTATGCCCTATGAAAGTAGAAATTTCAAATCATTATATTTAATCTGTAAATGCAAAATATACGGTACAAATATTTGAAACATTTCACAACCAATTTTCATTATGACTCTTTTAAGTGATAGATATTTAAAACGAAACATAGCAAAATTAAACATTTTTTAAATTTTTTCTAATTTTCAATTATAAAGTTCTATTATAAATTTCACCCCATGTACAATTCATTTTAACATACAAAAAATTTAATTTATCAAATTGCCACAACACACCCCACCCCACACGCCGGAATTAAATTTAAATCTAATTTTTTTATTTTAAATAAATTATTACGTATGCGATTGTTGTCTAAGATAAATCAATAAAAAAAATAGTGGCAAGAATAAATTGAAATGACGGAAAACAATTCATAAAAAAATTGAGTACGATTTTTTATCAAACTTCCTCGAATTTCGAAGAGCGGGCGAATATTAGTTTATATGGTACATATAAACTAATATTCGCCCGCTATGGCCATTAGCCCGCTATAAGCCATTATATGGCTATTAAAAATGAAAAATGATGCGTTTACACAAACTCACAGTACAATACAACAAAAACCAAAATTGGTATGTTGTTTGAAGCGCCACAGGAAAAAAATATTATTTTTCTTTCAATAATAATAAATCTGCAGAACGAGTAAAGAAATAAAAACAAATTTGTATTATAATGGATGAAAATTTAAATTGGGATGAGCATATAAATGATGCCACAACAAAAATACGACGTTTTAAAAAAAAATAGGTTTAGAATTCTTGAAGCTTCAAAATAATAAATTTTTTACAGTCTTTTACATTGTGAGATAAAGTATGGTATCGGCAGCGTATGGGACGATACGTTGCAAAAATCTAAATGCTTTGCCTATTATTTACAATAATCCCATAAAAAAAATATTTATGCTTCATCATAGCACACCAACTGACACAATACTTAAGAATTACAGGACATTTAAAATCAAAAAAATTTAAGGACATGAGTTAAATTTTACATATTAACAGCATAAAATCAAGCACCCTAAAGTTAAATACAAAACTAATTAGAAATGTAGACATGCACAGTCGTAATACGAAATCATGCAGTCATCTAAAATTTATCACGAATCACAATTTGACAAGACTAGAACCAATTCGAAAGAATTAGAATACAGCTTCTTCTGCATTCAATACTCCCTTATTACACATATCTTACAATTAACAGATTCAACTTATGATATATTCTTGTTTTTATTTTTGTTTTTGTTTTTATATCTTTTTTCATTATTTTTGTTCATGATCTTTCAAAGAAATCGGAATAGGAAAATATGCGCGGTCATCATTTGGTAAAAGGTTATTAATTCAATAACTACTCCTCGAAACTAACAAAAATTCAAAATTTAAAATTTAAAGAGAATAACTTTATGTATATAAAATAAATAAATAAAATCGAATAAATCTGAAAATAAATATAAAAACAAAAGCAAAAAAAAAAACAATAACAAAAAATTGAGAATTAAGTTTGCAGGGAGTTGGGAGTTCTTAATCACGACTTTCTTTTAATTTTACTCTTTTATAGTTATTTTTTTTCTATACATACATACATATACATATAAATATATAATAATATATATAGTTTTTGTAGTTCTTATTTCATCTGATTTCACAATTTGTATTATTGTTTTTTTTCATTTTGGAGGAGATGCGTGTACATTACAAATTACAAAAAAGAAAAAAAGCATAGTTTTGGAGTTCAATTTTTATAAGATTTTCTTCAAGTCATTTTTATTTTTATTAATTTTTTTGTTTTGTCTTTTTTTTATCAGTTTTAGTTATGAAAATACAAAACAAAAAAAAAATAAAAACAAAACTAAAATCATTTACCCAATTGATGAAATGAACCAAAGTTTTGAACTCACGGAACACGATTATTAATGTATAACAATATGATGAGAGCAAAATAAACAAATAATAATAAAAAGAAAATGAAAAAGTTAAGAAAAACGTTTTTCAATTCATTTCATGAATTTTTTTTGGTTTTTTTTTTTTATTTTCATGAATTTATTTTCTTTTCATTTACATGTATATAATACTTATGTGTAATATATACATTATATATATATACAATATGTTAATTGAATCCTAAGGATGCATAAATTTATAGGGCAATTTCATGTATTTATATATAAAATATTAATGCTAAATTTAAACAACAAAAGAGTGACCAAACTATAAGAAATAAAATTTAATAAAAAAAAAACTAAAAAAAGCTAATTTTAATATACTATTTAATTTTAATAGTAACTTAAAGTAGTTATAATATTAAGAAAATATGTACAACTAATATTTAATATCTAATTATTCTTTCTATTTCCTTGCTTTGGAATACAAGTAACTAAGGCTACTTTCCATATTTCGGGAAAGTAGTTTAATTCCATGCATTTATCGAAGATTTTACTTAATATATTGTAGCTTGTCATTGACAACTTTTTAAGTATAATATTAGGTATGTTGTCTTGACCTGGTGCTTTTTTTATTTTTAATTGATTAATTAAAGCGGTGATTTCCTTTAAAAACGTATATTCAGGATTGTATGTTGTTTGATGTTGCAGATTTTCAAATGAGTCGTTAATCATATTAATAGTATTTATGTCGCTGAAATTATTAGTCGGAGAAGTTTGATTTGCAAAAAAATCTGCCAATAACTTAGCTTTTTCTTTATCAGCAACTACCTTACTCAATTCTTCGGGCAAACTATTTGAAAAGATCATTGGAAATCGTCTTGAAAAATTCTTGTTTGAGAAAAATCTTGTACCGAATGAACAATTCAGATTCAGAGACAAACACTCAAGCACACGTCAAGTTTGCAGAATCAAAAATATCGTTACAGAAAATTTAAATAACAAAATCTATAGGATTAATATAGAAATAGTTTGTATACCTGGGCATACACTTAGATATGAAACTACTTTTCAAAACTTATTTCATAAGGTAAATTATTGAAAAGTTTTAAACCATTGTACAAAATCATATTTTTAGCTTTTTCCTTTCTAAATAAATTTAATTTAAAACAATTAACATTTCTTAAGTTATAATTATGAATATCAGATACAAAAACTAGACGATTTACCAATTTTCAATACATTCAATACAGACAATTACTAATACATTCATTAAAGTTCTTTGATTGATACTTAACCATTTTAAAGCATTTAACATAAATTTACTTGATGTGTATCTGTTTACTGTATCACCCTCATAGCCTTATTCTGTAATACTTGTAGACTATTTTTATTAGTATAGCTTGCTATAAACAAGATAGATGAGCAATATTCAAAATGCGATTTTACAATTGTATTATATACTGTAATTGCACTAGAAAAAGATAATTGTTTACGAATTTTAGAAAAAAAATTAATTTTTTTAGAAATTTTTTTACAAATCTAATCAACATGTTTTTTTAAAATCCAGCTTATTATCAATAATTACTCTTAAATATTTGATTTAATCCATATTTTCTATTATTTCATTTTGAATTTTAAGATTTTCATTGGTTTCACAATTGAAAATAATACATTTAGTTTTATCAGTATTAAAGTCAAGTCTGTTCATCCTACACCAAAAGTTTAAGTTACTTAAGTAATAATTAATTTTTTCTATACATACTTCAACAGTATCACCAACAGCATACAATAAAGTGTCATCCGCAAAGAAAACAATCTCTGACGATACAATCAATTATATTATTGTAAATAGTTAAATTAACTAAATTAAATAAATATATAAATTATATGTTAATAAACAAAAGACTTGAGCGAGAAACTTTATTTTATACGGTGAATTTAAATTTACAGTGTTATTCTTAAATATTTGCAAAGTTATATTTTTAGTTGGATTTTTAGTAGAACAGCTTCTACCGTAATATATTACCATATTAATAATAACAAAAAAAGACTTAAACAAGAAACTTTAAAATAAAAAATAAATTGTTGTTCAAATCATTACCATTATATTCCAACTTTATTAGAAAATACAAGAAACAAAATTCAGAAAACACAATAAACATAAAAAAATTGTTAAAATTATAGTAAAAACTATAATTTAGAAATAAATTTCTCACTAGACAGTCAAAACTATAATATAAAATATAAATGTAAAACTCTTGCCAAGTGAGAAATTAATTTATTAATTAAGAAATTACATATAGTTTTTACTTTACTATAATTTTAACATTTATTTTGGTTTTATCATTAGTGGGAATTTCATTTGATCCCTTAACTCACATATTTACATCACAGTTTCTATCAAATCTATATACGAGTTAAAGTTTTTCAAATTCAAACTATTAGTAGCTGCATAGGTAATACAACACTACTATACCTACTGATGACTTCCCACTAGTGTTGGGTGAACAAAACACATTTAATTTTAATATATAAAATTTTATTATTATTTTTTTTTTGACTTACGAGTTAAAATATTTCAATATTTAATGTTACTTTTATAATTACACTCTTATTGCGACAATATACAGGGTGGTCCGGTTTAGAGCAAAAAGTTTTTAAGGGGTGATTCCTTGGAGTATTTTAGGGAAAAAATTGTTCTAAAAGAGGGGTCTATCTTTTTTTATCTAATTTACCTGGGCTACAGAGGGTTAAAGAAAATTTGATTAGAAAAATTATGTCTAAAGAATATCAACTACAGCTCAGAAGAAATTGAAACTAGAGCAACATCTTCTGCATAGCTTTTTTTTAAATTAATACACCTAATTAACGGTATATGTTGAATAAGTATCAGACTTACCGTTTTTGAATAATAACTGCATAAACTTAAAATTTTGCTTTTAAAAACTGAAAATTTTATAAAAAACGTTGATTATCTCGAAAAAATTCGCTATTTTTTTTTTTTTCTACATCATCCCCTACATAAAATTTCATTAACCCTAACTAATTTCAGTAATTTTAACTAATTTTGACTAAAAAATAAAATTGTTACAATATTCAACTCTTAGTTATTATTTTTCTTCCTAAAACATGGGTTACCCAAATATTAAATATGACTTTACCTGAAAAACGGCAACTCTGATATGAAAGTTGTGTATAAAAAAGTTGTAGGGGATGATATAGCGCATCAACACAATAAAAAAAAACTTGAATTTATTTAGCAAATATTGGAATTGGTTTAGCAAATACCTGAATATATTTTGCAAAAACCACAATATATTTAAAGAAAAAACCTCAATTTGACTCGCAAATGCTATACAATATTTACAATAGTCTCTTAAATACATACATAGCAATTTATTAACGTTTTTCAGGCTTTTTTCTATTATTACAAAAAACAGAAAAATATTTATACATAATTTAAAAACAAATAAGAATAATTATTTAATTTAACAAATCTACCTATCAACAGTTGTATGTATGTATATATATATATAAATCATGCAAATATATTATACATTAACTTAATTATTTAGGTTTTACGTACCATACATATTATAAGTTGAAATTCCATTTTATTACACCGTTGTATTAAATAAAAAACTCTTCATAGTTTTTGTGCGACAAATACAAAATCAGCAAATTCTTCCCATTCCTCAATACTTACCGGTATATTCTTAAATTTCATGAATATGAATCAAACAAATTCAATGAAAGAATAATTTTTTTTTTAAAGATCCAGCACAGCTCCAGCATATGAAATCGAAAAAGCATTTAAACAAGTTAAACCAGTGTTATATGTTGTTGTACCAACCAATACCATATCAACACAGTTAAACGCAAAAGCAATTTCGTTTCAATTCTTTGCAAAAGAAATATCCAATAAGGCAAAGGCAATTCACCACATTGACAATAAAAAATAAAAATAGAATTTATTTTTTACTTTCGTTTTAGTTGCTGAAAAATAACGAAGTGAAGTATACGTCGGATGATTTAATATAATTGAATTTTTAAATTCAAATTTATGTACGAAAATTCCCTTTTTTTTAACTGAAAATTTTAGGATATATAAATAAATATTAATTTTATTTAAAAATTATTTTATTTATATATTTTTCTGTACTGAAATATCATTTATTAAATAACAAAAAAAATGTTTTGAATTAAATTTTGTTTACATTTTTTCTTGGAGCTGCAAAGTAACTAGGCTATTTAAATCGTTGTAAAGCTCTCTTCTCACTTTTGGAACTCCTTAATATCTATAGAACATTTATACGACCCAAAATGGAATACAATTCTTACATTTGGACTGGCAGTCCCACTCCAGCCTTGAGCTCCCTTCACCGCGTTCAAAATCGCGCCATTCGTCTCAAAGGCAACCCAAATGTAACTTCATCCTTAACTTCTCTTGGACATCGTCGTACAGTAGGAGCTCTATTAAGATACCTTGTAGGTGTGGACACGAGTTCAGTAGAAATCAAAGCACTACTTTCTTCTCTACAACAGTTCCAACGCGAAACAAGAGGAGCGGCAAATGTCCATCCCTGCACAGCTAGTTATAATATCCCGAAATTCACGTCAAACATTAACTGTTTTTTGCTTAGATTACCTGTTAATATGTACCACACTTTCCTTCTTTCACTTCCTTTTCTATCCCCGCCAAACGGTACGTAAGTATTAAAGGTTCTATCGTAGCGCGCGACTGTTTATAAAAAAAAATACTAAATATATAATCATAAGTTTTTACTCTATTAATGTTTGTTTTTTCCTTAATATTATTTGGTCAAATCATTGAGTATTATTTTAGTCCATTATATAGATTTTTATTCTTTAAATAAAACTAGATCTAAAATCAAGTGTTCTTAAGTGATAGTGGAAGACATCACCAACAAATGTTTCAATTTGTTTTTAATTTTAAATACTGTAATTAAAACATTAATTTTCATGTCCTGTATTCACCACTCATATCAGGATCTTTAAAAATCCTAGTGTAAGTACATGAACTATCAGCTTACCACCCTTACATGACCTTATCAGCTTTAACCTGTAATCTTTGGAGTCTAAACTTTTTCTCTTGGATTTACTTGGAAAAGTTAATGATGAGCAATAACTATAATGAGGCTTAATTGTCATGTTAAACTCTAATAATTTTACATCTTATATACTACTACCAATACAAAATGGGTCCTTCGGCATTAGATATATGGACCAAAAATTAGTGTTTTCTGTTGTAATTATTTTGTAATAAAATTACAAATTGTTATTTTATTATTCTATAGACATTAAGACTAGAAATAAATTAATTTAATGGAGAGTTCTACCTAAGTGTGACCTCTTAATATATATTGTGCTTGTAAATACATTTAACAAGCGATGGAGTTAAAATACTTGAGCTCTATCGCATCAATCGGTAGAAATAAAATCTGGCGAAACAAATGTATTTAATATCAATTCCAAAATTCAAATCAACGAAAATGTATGTACCTACTATGTATTTTGTCAAATTTTAAGCTTCCTGTGATTACAAATATACAATACATTTCAAATCACATTTACAACTACTCTTCATATTTCTACTTAAAATGATAGCAACATTTTGACCTTGGGTTTAATTGCGGTGCCCCCAAAATTCAATGTCAGAATCGCAATGTCAGAACTTCCTATTAACCATATAAAAACTACTATATTACCTTTTAATGATCAGCTTACCTATCTTAATCAGCTACTATATTTATATAAAAAAAATTTTAATGCTCAGCTTAAGCTTCGCCTGTCTCAATTACTAATTTTTATAAAATATAGTAAATAGACTTACTACTGTAAATCAGCTACTATAAACTATATATATATAAAAATTATGTGAAAAAATTGCTTCTAAAATATTATTGTACAATAATGAAGACTTTTTGAATTTTACTATACCTATTTTCGATAAATTAAAATCAAACAAATCGCTTTTCTCAAATTAATATTTGAAATGCTATGAAAAAGTATTAAAATTTTCTCTTTAAATACAAAAATTTTTGACATCATAAATAATTTCAAAACTTTTCTTAGATAATTTATCATAAAAAAAAATTTTTTTACAATATTTTAATATTCAGTATGTTAACTTTTCTTATGAATTTAGGAAGAGTGTCATAGGTAATTTCACCTTTTGATATTTTATTTTCTTCTTTTCTTTGAATTTTGTTGTTGATGTTCTTGTTTGTTTTTTTTTCCAACAAAAATAGATTTACATATATGGTTACACCTTTGATTTTGTTTTTGAAAAACACTTGATTTATTTGCATTAGACAACATATTTTTATTTTTGAACATGTAATATACAACTGCACTGGGAGGTCCTAACCTAACACCTTAAATTTGTTTTAAAATAGAAAATTCTCATATTCGAGAGTACTAAACCAAAAGGTATAAAATAGAAATTAAATAAAATATAAATAATCTGACCAATTTTTTTTACCTAAGTTTTTATTATGTGGCAAATTTCAGATGAAAATTAATTTTTCAAAAGATATAAAAAAAAGAAAGAGAAAATAAAAATTTCTTGGTAGCTAAATTTTAAGGTTATGTTTCATGTCACTTATATTTATGCAAATTATTTATTGTACATATCTATTTAAATACATATAGATAACAAACAGTGTATTAGGTAATAACTATACAGTTTTAGTTTAACATATAAGCTTAGATTTATCCTATAATATTTATTTTTGTGCAATAAAGCTAATATACTACAGCTAATCAGAAATAAATAAATGTAAAAAAAATGTATAAAAATGTTAGATGAGAATCATATTATGATTAAAAAATAGTTTCCAAAATTTAATACTAACAAAGATTTAATTTCAAATTTAATTATTTATAATTAATAATTTATTTACACTGACGGGTATGTACATATTAATATACAGCCCAGCCATAGGCCCTTTTCCCTTTTGGAATGTGGTTTTTTTTTTTAATTTAAAACTAGGTACATTTCCTGTGTGTAAATATTAATCATACATGTACATAATAATACTATCATAAGAAATTTTATTCTACAAAATTGATAGAAATTAAAATTGTAATCTTATATCTAGTTTATGTGGAAATTATGTAAGTAGAAATTAAAGTCCAAAAGTTAGATATCTGAGGACAACGATTATATGTAGTGATCTTGTATATAGGTTTGTGAGTTCGGAGTTCTACCCTAGGCGTACTTAATTGTGTGAGCTTAATACTTAAAACCAGAGATGCTATTTTAATTGGGCCGAGGATACTGCATTTATTATTATGGGATCTGAAAAAGGGATTGGAGGATATGCGCTGTATATATCGCAATTTACTTTTTGGCATGGGTGTAAAATATTATTGAATCTCTTGTCTAAGGGCTCTCATCCGCTATATTTGCCTCTAGGTCTACTTTGGTGTAACGATCTATGCATATGGAACCTGATATTCAAGCCAATATCAGTTTGCTATTGTTCTGGACTATGGTGTTCCTAACATATGAGAACATGCATTCATTATTTTAATGATTTTTTATCGACTTATTTGAACTGAGGTTGTCTTTAAGTAGAATGGTGTCATTGTTGTGCTTTTCGATAGCTTTGATTGCTCTGTATATGGTAGTAAGTTCAGCTGTAAGAACGGAGCATTCTTTCAGCAGGGTTTTCACCTTCTAGAGTGAGTAATTTTTGACTATTGCCCAGACTTGTCATGGGTTTAAAAATTTATTTACTATAAATTTTTGTATTTATTTTTTATCTTTGAATTAATTTTTATTTATTTTATTTTATTATTTCTCAAAAGGTTTACTTACTTACTTATTTAAAT
This sequence comes from Argyra leucocephala, assembly GCA_963942445.1. NCBI lineage: Eukaryota > Metazoa > Arthropoda > Insecta > Diptera > Dolichopodidae > Argyra > Argyra leucocephala. Next base: position 68,842,407 of record OZ012680.1, read on the forward strand.
TTTTAGGAAATTATTGAACTCAATTAAAAAGAAAGGTATTTAAGAATGTAAATAAAAAATAATATTTAATTAAGATTTAAAATTAAAAGAATGTTATCATTCAATTTATCATAAGTAAAGTTTTTAAGTGTAATGCGTAATGACATCAACATGAATGCCGTTTATAAATTTATTATAATATGATATTTATTGAAAATTTTATAAAGGTTTTATATATGTAATTATATGGATATTAGTTATTATGTATATAGATATTTTTTTAAAAGGTTTATTATTATATTTTTTTATTTAATTTGATGGACTGTGTGCAACAGTTTTGTTGTAAATAGAATAATATCTGAATCCCTCTGAAACTCGGTTTGTCTGAATTAGATTTGCAGATCAACACTAGTGAACCCCCTGTGCAATTGCACAGAAGCAGTTCTTTCAGGTACGATTTTATATAAAAAGAAATATTTGTTTTGGTATAATTGTAGTTGTTTTCTGAATCGCTCGATTCTTGAATATATATACTTTACAATGAAATTAAAGTATAATACCTAATACTTTATGGCGAAATTAATACTAATTTCAATATAACTTAACACAATAAAATCAATTACTCTCCACGTTTTAAATCGATGTATTTTAATTCGTTTATAGTCAAAAATGTTTGTAGTCACAATTCTGTTATAGTCAAAAATTTGTTTGAAAGAAAGTAATAAACTTCATGAGTTCATACAATCGATGTCGTTTGATAAGTCACATTAAAATATAACGCCAATTTTTCAATAAAACAAAAAAATAAGTCAAAAGTGAATTATTTTATTAAAAAACTGATTTATAGGTACATATATAGTTTTTTTCTGTTCTTTATTACAAATATGTATATTTTGTGATTACATAAAAGAATTGCTATTTATTACCCTACTATAATAAGATTAAAATCTTGCCAAAGACATATCAAATGCACCATATCACACATTTGGTCATTATGAAAATTCTGGCAAGTATTTTTGTAAGCGGAGTGAAGAAGAAAACTTTGTAACATTGATGATATCAAATCTATTCTTTGAAGAAATTACTACTGCTGTGTAACGTTTAGTCCAAAACTCAGACAGTTTGTTACTTAATATGCACTCAAACATTTTCGAACAGTTCAATAGTATAATTTATCAAAACGTAGGAGAGAAACGACTGGTGTAGTGTTCAAGTAGATGTGCAGCTACTGTTGTCCAATTCAATACTGGGTAGGCTTTTACAGATTTTTTGAAAGAAATAAATGGGAGTGAAAGAAATACAAATATGCTTCTTCCAAACGCAGAAGAGAAAATAATCAGAAAAAAGAAGCAACATAAGCCAAATAAAAGATTAAGAAGACCTAAACATCACTCAGTAGATAAAAATTATGGAGCAGACACATGGGAAAAGCATCTTACCTAAGTCTCTACAAAAAAAAATAATGCTGAAAAAGTTTGAAAATAGGACGAATATTGAAATTGATACGCACGATCAATCTGGTTGTAATTATTGGTACGAATTAAGAAATATAATGGTCACTGCCTCAGATTTTGTAAAAATTTGTAAAATTCGAAAATTCGAAGTGATTCTAGTTATCATAGTATAATCAAATACAAGCTCTATTCTCTTGTATGCACAAACACCATGATTTATGGAATGTAAAATGAAAAAATGCAATATGAGACTTTGAAAAGCAGACTAATTCAAATATTCAAGGTTTATAAGGGAAGTAATTTTTTTTTTTCAAACAGATTATCATTCATGTATTTTCAATATACACATTTTTTCAGGTATTAAAACAGGTAGTTAAAAAGAATGACTCGATGCTTTTTTAGTTCCTGAAAAATTAAATTGGGCATTTTAATCACAATGAACTAATAATACACATTATATTATAAGTAATATAATGCATTTAGGTACCGGTTTTTTAGGTACCAGGTAACCAGGTAACAACTTTGAATATTAATAATATGAACGATTCAAATTTGTATAAATAATATTTTTTATTGCTATGCATTTTTAAAAAAAAATAGTGTTGAAGAAAGTACTTAGACTTTAAAAAAACTAAATGCAAAGTATATATGAAAATGAAGCAGTGTATGTTATATTTAAAAATAAATCAAATTTTTAAACAATTTTTTAAAAACGTTTTGAAAATAAGAAAACATCATCGTGTTAAGTGTTTGGTGTGCGGTGCTGACAAAAGTCATAATTTAGAAATAAACACAATGTTTCTTAGATATTTCTTTGTATTTTGAATTTATATCTCTCTCTCACAAATTAAATTCTTATTACTATCTATTTCTTACAATATTGGAAATCGACTGGAAAAATGGTAACCAACATTGATAAATTATAAAATTTTATTCCTTTCCTTGAGCGTAAGTCTAAACTATGTGCTGATATTTTAAACAGTTATTGGGATTGACGCTCCTTGCTTATATTCATGGCAAGTTCATATATTTGCTTTTTTCGTACAAACATTTTATCAAACATTATTTTTTCCTGCCTGAAGTCAAATATTAGAATTACACACATAGCTTTTTTTAACAGACCTTGAACTACATAATTTATTTTCTCCTTTTTAGTGCATATAAAGTTGCTACCAAAACTGTGTAACCCTTGGAAAAAGCAAGTTTTTAAAAAGTTTTTTTTTTATTTGTATTGCTTCTTTTTATGTATCCAATTTCAAGTAAACTGATCATCCAGATAGTGTAAAAATTAAAGGTAGCTTTATAGCTTTCAAATTTACATGCACTAATATTTAAACAAATTTTTACATGAGGCTTGAGCTTTCAATTCTGTTTAACACATAATCTGTAAATTTTAAATAGTACGATACAAATATCAGAACTATTTCACAGCCGATATTCATTATTATTCTTTAAAATCAATAAATGATATATATTTAAAAGATGACGTAGCGTAGATTTTTTTTAGGAGTAAAGGTTTTTTTTTCCTTTTAAAGGGATTATTTTATAGTTTTTGTGAATTTCATTTGTTAGTGTTCTAATATTTAAACCAAATATATTTTTAATTGCGTTGTATTGTACTCATTGCACTGCGGTAGGGAAGATTTTCCTTAGTAGTATTTTCCCAAATTATAATTCAATACGTAAATATACTGTGGACTTGATTTGATTTGACTTAATTTGATTCACTTACTAAATTATTACATACATGTAAAAATTACTTCTAAGTACCTTGGAACATGGGAGGCAGCTATATTGTGGAATAAACTGAAGTGTATGTCTAGTTCCTTTTAGCTCATATGGTATATACTGTAATTTATTCTTCTAAATATTTCTGCAATTCTATCACCATTGGTTATCTTACTTAAAATTTGTTCCTTCCACTTAAGTTCTGAACCCGATATAATTCCTAAATATTTGTAGTTCACAGTTTGATTTATAACACATTTATTAACTTTATTTTAAAGTCATTGTTGAGTTTAGTTTGTTTTTACAATCATATATTTTGTTTTCAAGGACACATTTTGTTTTCGCTATATTAACAGTTAAGTTATGCAAGTACATCTATATGTGTATTTGATACAATGTCCTCATTGATGTTATTTTCAGGTACAAAACTTTTTACTGTCAAATCATCTACATAATGTATCAATGTTTTGCCATTGATCAATATCGCATAGAAAAACCACTAATATATAACATCAGAATAGCGTAGCGCCTAAAGAGTTGCCTTGAGTAACTTCATCATCTAAATTTTCTATCTCACTTTTTAAAAAATTTATTTATTTAGCATATATTTTCTTGAGAAACCTTAAAAACTAACAACAAATATAGTCAAATCTGTATTAAACAAAAAAATAAAAACACGTTAATGCAGTAAACACTTTCTAATATTTCTAAAGAATTTCTAAGAAAATTTACTGTCACTATAATATCAAAAATTCGACTTAAAAAACTGAAAATTTTGTATTCAAGCTTTTTTCGATAGATTATTAAATACTCAGCCTTTAATAACATAATATGAAATTTGCTTCTAATAACTATATACATATATACAATATATATGTATGAAAAAATAAACAGGTCAATTAAATACTTAATTTACATATTTAATGATGTATTTCCTTTTCAAAAGATCAACTAATAAAGATTCCCACGACAAAGGAAGGAAAATAAAAACAACAATAATAATGCTAGAATTAAAGCGAATATCGTTAAATGGACGTTACTGTCCAAAAATCAGATTATTAAATAAAGTATGATTCTTGAATATTAAAAATATTTTCATTATTTTTGTTTTTCCATAATTATATTTAGCCAGAAGCCCTCGATCTCTTTGCATATGAATTTTATTTTATTATATATATATATATATATATATATATATATAATATATATTATATATCTTAAAATAATATGGTTAAGGTTTAAATCCAAAGAATTTTCAAATATTGTAATAATGAATGATAAACCTATATATAGTTAGGCTTTTAAATATTTAATTTAATGATAAAATTCATGTCAGTTTTAGAGAGAATAATAAAAGAAAATTTTTCTTCAAGCTTTCAATATTTAAAAAAAAAACTAAAAAAAAAAACATAATAAAAATATAAATGAACATTTTATTCTGATGATGAAATGCTTAACTTAAAAATTGAAAAAGCAAGAAAGGAAAATGTTTTAATTTGTTCTCATTCGCGATACTCGATTTTGGATGATGTTAAATCGCAGTGTGCGCTTTTATATACCCAAACTATGTGATTGTCAACAATAAATCAAGCAAATATAAATAACTACCCATATATATATATGTACATAGCTATCGGCATTATAAGCAAAAACAACAAGAACAGCAACAAAATATGGAATATGTATTTTTTACCTAAATACAGTTTTTTACTTTGAAGCTTACTCATCGTGAAAATTTCTCTTGGTTTAAATAGTTTTTAAAGTTCAATTAAAGGTTTCATTTAGTTTATATTGTAAGTCAGTATAATCACGAAAACCTATATATTTAGAAGTCAAAGTCTCATAAATTCAAACATTTATACACATATATAGTACATTTACTGATATAAGATACAAATTATGTATTGAAATTCATATTGAATTCATATTTGCAGGTCTAATCGTCAATGCAGTATCGAATATAATATCGTATATTAGCATGCGTTCTATAAACGGTAAATAGCTCCTGCGGACAACACGAATTTCTCTTTTTTGCATTTTATATACATATTTACATACATATATGTACATATCTATTTTGTAAAATTGTTGTACTGTTTTTATTTTCGAAATTCCAAACGTTCTAATAAACAATTCATATATTTTCTGTTCTTATCGTAAATAAAAATAGATTTTCATTTTTTCACTTGTAAGAATAATTTTCTATTTAGAATATCTATCATCGACTTCTATGCATTCATATTATTATTATGTAAATAAATACCAAACTTTAAACAGGATTATTAGAAAGTAATATACATACACCATAGTTTATCAAGTAATATACAGTACAGACATACGTGTACAAAGATATTTTATTATATTGCAAAGAATTTTATATTTTCAAATGAAATTGCTGCCACTGGAGGTCATTTTTATTTCACCGTGCTTGTTATAAATATGAGAAATATAATAAAATTGTTACAAAAAATAATGATTAATGTTTTAAAAATAGGAGGTGAAACGAGATAGAAAAAAGAGAGAAAGAATGAATCAAAATATGAATTTAATTTATTTCAAAATTATGATGTTTTTTTTTTTGATTTATAAAAAATAAAAAATTGTATTTTTAATTTTTTATTATTTCAATCGACTCCTTAAGGTTATTACATGCTAATTAATTGGCACATAATAGAGTGGTAGTTCAATTCATGAATCATGAATTTTGTATATTTTTTCTGCTATAAATTATATTATTATTTGTTGGAAAATATTTTAACAAAAAAATTAACATCGTTACAGTCGCAAGTACTAAGGAAAGAAAAATATTACTTCGGAAACTACGAGCCCACTTCTCGAAATTCAATACTTACTCAATATCATTGTGGATTATTTTCCATCAATTTAATTTATTCTTGGTACTACTTATATAATTTTTTTTTTATATGTAATAATTTATTTACAAACACAAATTTAATTCAGGGAAAAAACGAAACACTGTACATGGGGTGAGTTGCAGCTATTTGATAAATTAAAATTTTTGTATGTTAAAATGTTTGTGTAGACTCATACATGGGGTGAATTTTCAAATTAAAATTTCTAATTGAAAATTTAAAAAAATTTAACAAATATTTAGTTTTGTTACGTCTCCTTTTAAAAACCTATCATTTAAACGAATAATAATAAAGATCGGTTTTGAAATGGTTCAGATATTTGTACTTTTTTGTATCGTACTTTTTTTTCAATTAAGAGATTAAATATAATGATGATTATTAAAAGCAATTATTACATAACTGCATCACTAAAAAATAAATTCACAAACTAGATTACCAAAAATAATAATTACAAAAAATAGTCATTAGCAGTACAAGCCTGTCATCAACAAAGCTCGTACTGCTTTAATGATCTCAAAAATATGACAGGTAAACAAAATCTTTGTGCACTAAAATAAGAATTTTTAATTCAAATGTAAAATCTGTTCTGTTGTACGCTTGCGAAACATTGAAAGTTCCAGGCAATATCACCAGGAAACTTTATAGCGTACTTCAATAGACGCCTCCGGTGCATCCTAAATATGCATTAGCCCCAAACCATTTCCAACAGAACACTGTGGCACAGAACAAGTAATAGACAACAGTAATAGACATGCAAATTCAGCGAAGGAAATGGCGTTGGATCATACTTTGAGCAAACCAGACAACAACATTGCGAAACAATGTTACAAATGTAACCTTCATTGTACATATAGCGGTGGAAGGCCTAGAAAAACATAGAAAACAAAAGTCTTAGCCGAAGCAAGCAAACAACAAAGAAAGAGGCTACACCTGAACTGATTGCCCGCAAATAGAAGATGATCATCTCCGTTCTATGCACCACGGATGTTGATTATATATTTTTTTTTTTTTTTATGATCTTGACAGTAACTTAGGTAGAATCACCTTTTCGTGCTTAATTAAGTACGATAGAGTAATTTTACACTACAATATCTACAATAATTTGAGTATTTATTTTAACAAATTACTGGCTCATCTACTCATTAAATGTGGAAAACTACAATTATTGTCAGGAACTAAGCCTTCTTAAATAGAATAGTTTCATTTTATTTAATTTGTTACCAGATTAACTCTCAATTATCTTTTGTCATTTATTATATCCCAATGACAAAGGGTACTAGACCAGCTCGAAAAACCAATGAAGCATTTTTTTTTTTGCTTCATCGGGAATCGAGCCCCGGACCTTTCGTTTGAAAGGCAGGCACTCTACCTACTGCGTTGCAGGACAATGATGATATTTAATATTAACTTTCAAGATGAAAAGAGAGGACAATTGTTTTTTCTACCTTTTTGATGAAAATTTTATTTTTGTGAATTACGATTTATATACATACAGCCGTCAATTTCATAATTGCAATTAGATTAGATTTTTTTTTAATTTAGAATTTTTGCTGGTTCATAATTTTTTTACATTTATTCCTAACCACTTAATAACTCTCATACGTGTTGACCGTTTTATTGTTCTTGTATTTTCTATAAGCTTCTTCTTTGAATTTCAAAGCTTTGCTGTAGAGGTAATTAAGTGTTATCGAAAGTTTTAGTAAGAAAGTATTAATAAAGTGTTATCGAAAGTTGAATTTACAACATCTTTTAAACGTAATATTTTTATGGAAAAGAAAAAAGAATTGAAACAATACCCGGATTACAAAAATATGTATTTTTTTGATGCTCTAACTAAGGACACAATTCAACTATATAATTATGCACCGAAATTAAAATTTGTGGGTTTCGCAAGTGTATTTACAATATATGGGAGAGTATTTGCAAAGCTTAATGATACATCTAAACCGATTGTTATACGAAATAAGGGTAATATTGATTTTTTGTTACTGAAATACTGAAGTTTTTTGTATCTTTCTATCTAAACGGTTGGATTAAGAAAAAACTAATACAATCACTTATTCACTTACCCTCATTTCTTATACTGCGATGTTGTTTACTCTGGCATGAGTGTAGGAGATTTCAATACTCTAAAACTTCTATTTAATGCATGTACACGTTTTGTAACGAATAGACGTAAGCACGAGAGTATTAGAGATGTGTCGAAAATTATACTTAGCTTAACATTCGATAGCTTTCTAAAGTTCCGTTATCTATGTTTCATGAAAAAAATTATGCTCAATTTACTGCCTGAATACTTAAATGATAAGCTAGTGTTTGGTAGATCACCTCGTAATTCAAACTTACTCATTCCACGTCACAAAGGTCGCATTAAACATTTATCGTATTTTGTTCGAGTTGCTACTATGTGGAATATGATGCCGAACTATATTCGTTGTGTTAGTCGGTACAACAATTTTGTTGAGCTCTGCAGAGAATATTTTAAAAATCAGGCGTAAGATAATGGAATCGGTAATTAATTATTTTAGTTTAACTAAATCAAACTGAATTGAATATTGTAGTTGTATAGTAAAAAGACTAATCGTCTTATGTACAATTTATATAAATCAAATAAATAAATAAATATACAACAAACAATCAAACAACATCTAAGACATCGCAATCAAGAATTATACCTAACAAAAATGTATCATGTACGGATGATGATGGTGATGATGATTACACCAGTCCTGTTGAGTAGAATTTTAAATTTTCTAACTTTATCATACACTTTCATTTTTATATTTACTTAATTATATTTTATTACATATAAATTCTTATTTTACTAATTTACAATAAATTTCTTAATGAATAAGGATAAATCAATATAACAGGTATATAAAAAATCAAAAATTTAACTTAAACTTTTTATGCTATAATGCAAGAAGTCTTGCTCCAATCAATAAGTTCAACAAATTTGAAGATTTATTACACACTTTTCACGATTTGCCAAAAATTCTAATGATACAAGAAACTTGGTTCGATAATAAATTAAGTCATTTATACAATATTCCTAACTATAATGTTGCTCACTCTTGTCGTGAGGATGCTTATGGTATATTAAAATTAATGAATATATCTTTTAATAAAAAAAGCTTTATTTAGTATCCTATTACCGGTCACAAAAATGTGATTTTAAATATTTTCTAAACGTGATTGAAAATATATTGACATCAATCTCAACTTCACCGCGATAACTATGTCATTCACTATGTGATAATTTAATTTACGATATAAAAAATATAATAGAGAATAATACAACCTCTTTTAATGCACATACTGATAAACGAGACTTATTGGTACCTTGATTAAATACATCTCTAAAGAATTTAATTGAAGTTAAAAATAAATTAAGAAAAAAAATAACTGATATGCTTATAGAAAGTCTATCCAACCAGATAAACTTAATTCTGGAAACCAATCCCGAGCCTGAGATTATTCTCGCGTTAGACTTCAATATTCATAACAGAGACAAACAAGTTGAACTTTTTTCAAATTTTTTCAAACTATCTCAACTTGTCAAAAGCCCCACGAGGATACCAGACCGAGGTGACCAGAATGGAGTCCTCCTAGATTTATTCCTAAGTAAATATTCAATATCTGTTAACGATCTGTCGATTATAATAAAACAGAATAAATCAGAAGTGAATGATGCGCTTAATATCGATCGTAGATGGTTTTCAACGGAATGGAAATTTGTTGATAGGCCGCGGATGTTACAAAAATCAAAATTAAACGTAAAAGCGAACAGTTTATGAAGAGAATAAATTAAACTTAACAGAAAGTACCAAAAAAATTATTTTTTGGCCCACGTTACTTATACCACCCTGCGAGGAATGCAATTGAGAAACAGTTTTTAATAACTTATTGGGTGTAGAAATACTCTCAGAAACATTCACTGCAGGTTAATAAGGAAGGAATAATGAGAAAATTAAAGAACAGATGTTCCTCCTAGGTTAAAGAACAGTGGTGAATTTGTGTTTTCAATTTGATAGATGCGTTTTAACTACATAACTCTAACTGCCATAATAGATTTATTTATTTTAAAATTTTTTTGTTATTGATATATATTTAAATAAGTATAGGTATTATTAAATTGATGATTTAAAGAGGACGGGGGTGATAAAACAAATCAAAGCAATTATTAGTTCATTTCAGAACATTTATAATTTACATCAAAACATTAAATTAAAGTTTCAATAAAAAATTATCAGACTGAATAAACTGCAATTTATTTTACCACTCTATTTTTGTTACTACAAGATATAGCAAATCAATATAGAAAGAAAGAAATTTAATGACATTGTAATTTTTAAATGTCATAAAGAATATTATTTTTTTATATTCTTAAGACAACTATCACCATTCACTTTACTCCTGGAATAGTTGTGTAATAAAAATTTTAAGCCATTAAAAAATTATGATTTCTATTAAGTACATCTAACACGTTGTGTATCTTTTAGTTACCTTTAAAATAATAAACATATAACAATGTTGTACATAAATTAAAAATGTTATTGTGTCAATCATAAATAAAAATGTCCCATTAAAATGTATTAGAAAGTTTTAATTTGTTAATTTTTTTTAAATATAACACTTAAAATAAAGTAGTTAGTTAGTACCGACCTGGTGTTATGTAGTACATCGGCTGTGCCACATCCTGTAATTATGATCGAAAATAAAGGACAACTAAAAATTAACTCTAATGATTAAATGTAAAAAAATGAAAAATCTCTTTGTGAAAATAAAAAAAGCCGCAACAGCGGCCTGAAATCATTTACATGTTTTTCGGCTTTCACTGGACTCATAGAGTTTCCGTTGAAGAAATGGTTCTCTAATTTCAACAAAATTTAAAATTTGCAAAAAAGACTGTCGAATTTCAGCATCCTAATATAAATCGCTTTACACTTCATATACTCTTTTTTTTTTTCTCCTATTACTCCGCATGGTAGCATAAGGCGATAGTGAACCTCCATTCCTCTCTGTTGAGTACTACTTCCTTAATATCGTCCCAGGTATAATTGTTGATTGTTAATTCTTGATCGATTGTACGTCTCCATGTGTTGTATGGTCTGCTGGGTCTCCTTTGTCCTTGCGGATTCCACTCTAGAGCTCTTCTTGCTATATCACTTTCTGATTTTCTGATTTCCTTAGTGTATGACCTATCCATTTCCATTTTTTCCTATTTATCTGCCTGTTTATCGGTTCTTCTCCAGTTTTCTCGTTGCTAATTCTTGCCGGCCAGAATATTCTGCATATAATTCTCAAGCACTTGTTGATGAATACTTGTAGCTTCTGTTTGATTCTGACCGAAGTGAGCCATGTTTCACTGCCATATATTAAAGTTGACTTAACACATGCTCTGAATATTGTTAGCTTTGTTGTTCTCGATATTTGGTTGCTCCGCCATATCTTCATTAGGCTCCCAAATGTTCTTCTTGCCTTATTTATACGGCTGTTGACATCTTCTGTTGTACCTCCTCTTGATATTATGATGCTCCCCAGGTAGTTGAATTCTTCTACGTATTCTATCTGTTCTCCACTCACTGTTATTGGCTCACTATCACTGTTTGTCGTCATTGCCTTGGTGTTCTCGATATTCAATTCCAGTCCCGATTTCTTTGCTTCTTCCTGTAATCTGTTGACTTTGTTCTGTAGGTCCCTTTGATTTCTTGATATGATTTCTTGATGATTGTTCATTATCTGCGTAATCTAAGTCTTCTAAGTTGCTGAAGAGATCCCATTCTATTCCGTTTATTCCAGTGCAAACTTTTCTTAGAATGTCGTCTAGTATTGTGTTAAAGAGAAGTGGTGATAGTGGACATCCTTGTCTAACTCCTATATTGGTGTAGAATGGATCACTGTTGTTACCTCTGTGTTGAACTGTTGTCTCTGCATCTTTATACATCGCTTTGATGATGTTGATGATTTTTTCAGGAACTCCCTTCTTTGTAAGTATATCTCTGATGAACTCCATATTGCGCATCTCTTGACTGTGTCGAATGCTTTCTTAAAATCTATGAATAGTAGATATAGTGGGGCATTCCATTCTACTGATTGTTCAACTATGACCGGTAAAATATTTGACTGGTTGTCAACACAGCTTCGGTTTGGTCTGAAACCTTCCTTTCTTCCATGATGGTGGTATATTCTCTTCTACCCATGCTTTTCTGATTTAGGGTTCAATTGTTTTTGCGAATGGGTCGGGGTCCAGTTTGGCTATGTCTGCTGGAATTCCATCTTCACCTGTTGCTTTGTTGTGCTTCAAGATATTGATTGTAGCTTTGATTTCTTCTATATTTGGAGCTTGAGTAGATATTGGCAGTCCCTCAGTTGGGTTGATATTTGTATCGTTTCTGTTTCTTATGTCTGCTTCATTATTTGTTCTTTTTTCGTTGCTCAGTTCTTGGAAATGTTCTCTCCATCTCTCCATCTCTTTAATTGGTCCTAATTTAATACTCTAATTTAAGCGACAAAAAAAAAAATACAAAATTTAATATTAATAATTTTTTTTTTAATTTTATAAACAATTAAATTTAACAAGAAAATTATCCAGTCGAATATTTTTAAATTTAATTTAAGTGTACATACATACATATTTATGTTAAAATCAATGTGTTTATAAATTTTAATTACAATTTTCCCAAAACTATACCCTATCACAGCTATCTATATGCATTTAAATACACAATGTAGCCCATCATATACAAAGTGTCAAAATTGAATTTATTATGTTATAAAATAATACATAAAAAAATGCATTTAACACTTAAGTTAAATTAAGTTAATTATTCTCATCCCGGAAGTTAATTCTTTGTTTTTTGTTTTTGAAATTTAATATTCTAAAAATACTTTCGAGGGAGATTAAAAACAAAAAAAGGTTGCACAATTTTTGGTTATTTTATAAAACATGCTCAGAATATTAATTATTACATGACATTTTTGTTATATGAATATAGTTTTATATATACAGGGTAGTACAATTCGAACTAAAAATCATTTAAGAGGTGATTCCTTGGAATATTTTAAGAATATAATAGAAGGATCTATTTTAAAATTTAACCTGGGCTACAGAGGGTTAAACAAAATGGGATTGGAAATCTTTCCACGTACTTAAAAGTGCTTTTTTATATGCCTACTTAAAAAGTAGATAGAGAAATTATTTATTTTAAGGAAAATTTAAATTATTATGTTGAATACAATGCATATACATTTTTTTTAATTAATTTATTTTTTAAAAAAAATAAATTTAAATTTAATACTTAAATACAAATAATTAATAAAATGTGGTTGGTTAATTATTTTTATTGTTTTTTCATTAATGTTTCAATTTATTTTAACGTTTGTTGGTGTACAACATTTCTGGTTTAATTATTTAGAGTGTAAGTATATAATTTATATGAATTACCAACACTCGAAACTATAAAAGTACGAATTTTCCAAATTAAATCAAGCTACACTCAATGACTGATATTGTGATAGCAAAAGCCAGACTTAATGTAAATTGAAATTGAAATAGCATATCACTTTGAATTATTTGGATGCGTGAAATGAAAAAAGTAGAAAAGAGTACCTGAATTCCAAATTTCAGTTTTACAACAATCTTTCGGTTTTTGAAATATTCCTAATGTATGTAAGAAGCTACGTGTTGTTACCCGAACCACTCAGATTATTGGGAAATAGTGAAATGTATGTTTGTGTATTTTCGAGAGAGTATGTATGTAAGTTCCAATTTTCAGTTCTGTAGTAACACATTTGGTTTTTGAAATATTTTGTGCGGGTGTTGAGGTGTATGACAGCTATTCGAGCCAATCAAAATTTTCAAAAAACGGTAATATATACTTGTTGATTTTTGAAAGAGTATACTTGAGTATAAATTTTCATTCCTCTAAAATGTTTGGTTTTCGAAATATTTTTGCAGGTGCTGGGAACTGTATAGTAGCTACCCGAACCAGTTAAAATTTTAAAATTTTTTAGGCCTATAACCTTTCACTCTATTCAATTAATACACAATGAAAATTTGATTAAAATCGATTGAGTAGTTTTCCAGTCCATAAATAACTACAACCAGACATAAACAATTATTGTATATATGATCGATACAACAAATGGAGAACAATTAAATATATATGAGGTGATACGCTGGGTGGCGCAATAGGTAGAGCGCCTGCCTTTCAACCGAAAGGTCCTGGGTTCGATTCCCGATGAAGCAAAAAAAAAAAATACTTCATTGGTTTGCATTTGTCATTGGGATATAATAAATGACAAAAAATAATTGAGTATAATCTGGTAACGAATTAAATAAAATGGAGCTATTCTATTTAAGAAGGCTTAGTTCCTGACGATAGTAGTAGTTTTCCACATTTAATGAAAGAGTAACGAGTTTCACATTTATAGAAAGAGTAACGAGTTTCATTTACTTTGGTCGTATAATTATCCACTATAATTACATATTATATATTACATAGCATTCAGGAAATTATACTCAACCTGAAGATTTTCATATATATAGACTCTATCTAATATATATTTATTATCTAAAATTAAAATATTCAAAACTTGTTTCATATTAGTCCCGCTCTATGGTTCGTAAAGTATTAAAACAAGTTCAAAAAATCATAAACAAATGTCTCACAGCAATATGTAAAATCTTATTTCCTATTCGAATTACAAATGAAGAAGCATCGTAAAATAAATAACCAGACATAAACAGAATTGGTTAGGGCAAAGACTCTGAACAGGATCAGAAAATAAACCCAAGTGCTAAAAGAAAACCTCAAGGGAGAAAACATGCTGTAAGACCACGACAAAAATAAATATGGTCTATGAATCTAATTCAAAATTAAAAAGCTTGTGCAGAAATAAAACCAAAAAAAAAAACATAATAGAGTAAAATAGAAAAGATTTGTGGAAGTCAGGAGAAAAATTTAAATTATTCAAAATTCTGTATTTTTTTCATAATCATTACAACTTAATATATAACTTTTGTAATTTTTACTGATTTAATTCTTGTACATAAGGTCTTCTCTATTATCCTATTCTTTATTTTGCTTTAAAAATCTTAATAAAAGCCAAAACAAAAATTTAAAAATAAAATATCTGAAAAAGTTGCATTGCACTGTAAAATTACCAATTATGTCGTCTTGAACTATTGTTACCGTTCTTTTCTAATGAATTATATTCCATTAAAACTAATTATGTACAAAAGTTTAAATAATTCAATAAATTTTAAAACAAAAATTTAAATTTATATTGCCTATACACTATAATATAGTTTAGAGTGAGACTTATAGCTCAAAAATTAATGCAACTTATTTACATACATTTTTTTTTATATTAAAAAACTACATTAACAAAAAACAAAAATTTACTTTTTTAAAGATAATAAATTAAAATTGTATTTTTTTTCTCTCTCTTTTTTGCATAATCACAAAAATGCGTTTAACTAATACACAAATTAAATACTTTGTCATTTGAATACATTTGATCAATATTTTAGTTTTTATTACCGAATCCAGAATACATGCTTAGTAAATATTAATTTTATAATTCCTCAAAATTAAATTTATTATACATAAAATTTTCTAAAATAGTAATTGTAACCGTCATTATGTTTAAATAAATAAAAAAAAGCCAAAAACAAAAGAATAAAAAAAAATATGCTCCAGGGACGAATTTTAATTGATTTATGGAACAATTAAGGTGTAATATCACCACAAATACAGAAGCATGTACCTACCATCTTTTGACATTCTGGACTTGCATAAAATTGTTGTAGAAAAAAAAACAAAAAAAAACTTAATTTTGGAAATGAAAATTTTTTATTTAATAAAATGATATTTGAACCCATAGGATATTTTAAGAATTGAATAAATTTGTTAAACTCATACTCTAAAGTTTTACTTTAAATAAATATTAAGTTTGTAAGACGTTTGTCCATGTCTAGTTAATTGCAGTTAGAAAATTGCACAATTCAGTGGGTGAATTGATACCTGAATGATTTCCAGAGCAGAGAATACTTTCAAATAACCAATCAATTATATGGAAATATTACATTATTGTCCTCCTTTGTCCTCCTTAAATACAACCAATCGATCAAAAACCAATTCATTTATTATACACTTCTGGATCCCGCATCCTATAGATAATTTTTTCAATATTTCTATTACTATTCATTTTTAGAAAACTTCAAAGTGACTTAATCTATCCACTCAATATAAAATGATTGCGAAGATTAATTTTAATAGTAAATATTATGTTCTTTTACTTCAATTACTATTCAAAGATCCTAAGAGATTAATTTTTATTTATTTTATTCACTACTAATTAATTATGTATGTAAATTTTTTTACATGTAACAATTTTTATTTTAAAAATGTCATACTTGTTATATTTATATTTGAAATATATGTTTTCTATCTCTGTGCTATATTTGTGTTATAAAATGTTATATCTGTACTGTATCTATTTTACTACAGAATGTGTATAGAAACTACAATTACCTCACAATTTGGCTTACAATTATGGGAAATCAGATCGACTTATTTAAAAAGGTTCTTAAAAAAATATAATTGAAAAAATTCAACACGTTGTATAAGTTGTATGTCAGTTTGTATAAATCAGTTTAAAAAAGAGTTATAATCGTTAAATCAAAATCAGAATAGCATCTATCAAAAAATCAAAATATCGTGCAAGAGCTAATAACAAAAACAAGAACAAAAAAAACTAAGTAAACAAAATGAAAAAATTCTCTCACTTATTTTGCGAAAATCTTAGTTTTCCTTTCGAGATAATTTATTTTTTGTTTTATTTTTTTTTTTTAATTATCGCTATCAAAATATTTAAGAATATCATTTAGAGAGTGGTGTCTTTAGCATAAAATATTTTGTTCCCTTTTGTTATTATTATTATTACTTTTGGTTTTCTAAAAATCATTCGGCTATTATTACTTTTTGCCATCATATTAAAGTTTTTATAGAATTATTATTAAATTGTTTTTTCTTTCATAATATAGATAATACAAAATATATAAAGAGTATGCCAATTGCTAATTATTAAATACCTTTAGACAAGCTTCACTTCTTCGCCCAATAGACGTCAATTTCCCTTAGTCTGACTGGAGATAGATACTGGACAGATATCTTGGACACACCAAAGAAACCTAACACACTTGACAACACTCTTAGCGATATTAAAAATATGTTCATTCCACTGCAGTACTCATTCTGAATACAATAGTCAATTTTTTATTCCTACTAACGAAGCAAAACACTTAAGGTGGATTTCCAAAATTTATAAAATTCCAAATGTCAAAATATCATTTCAATCATTTGAATTTGAAAAATAAAAAAAATTATATTTAATTGTGTTCGCTTGTGTTAGTTTTAAAAATTTTATTTTAAATAACAAAAAAAAATGGAGTATCGCTAGTGATGAAAGTGAATTGTTTTAATAATGTAGATACAAAAGTTTAAAATTTTCTTTATTTGTTTAGTAGATATCACAAATGTCGGTGTTTCTCGCATTGAGAGGAAATGATAACATTTTCTATGACTGTAATTGTTTTTCACTCATAGTGTAAAATTAGTTTGTACAGACTTTCAAACATTGAGAGGAAATTCACCTAAATTTCTGATCGATTCTATTTCGATCGAATGATTCAATTTTTATATCCTACAGATGTTAAATGCAACTTTACATTAATTTTTTTTTATTTGTTACTTTAACAGGTAATTAAATATTCATGAAGCGTATTTATTAAAAACAAAAAAACAAAACCAAACCGAAAAGAGAAAAATTTTAAGCAACTCGCAACACTTCAAACAAAACACAAATGAAAGAAAGAATATAAAAAAAAAACAAAAATAATAACAAAAATAATAATAAGAATAAAAATATTTATATCAAATAAACGCAATTTAAATATTCAACACGTACTTCATTTAAAAAGACACTAAGAAAAACAAAAAAATATTTTTTGTTTACCTGTTGATTTATTGTACCAATAAATGGTAATTGAAAAACTCTGTTTAATTAATCACATTTTAAATGAAACCCAAAAACCATTTAAACGGCATATCTGCATTTCTTTAGATTTATTTCATTTTATTTTTTTGTTTGTTTTTTTTTATAATTTTCATTTTATTTGTATTTTTCTTCTCTGGTTTTTCTTTTTTTAAAACGTTGTAACGCGTTTTTAATTAAGTCACAATAATCGACTTATCGACTTTTCGATGAAACAGTCACACACGGCAATTATTATTATTTATATTATTATGTAGGTATGTTTGAATATATGTGCATAGTGTAATATAATTTAATATTATATATTTGCATAAACCGTAAAATAGTTAAAACAAAAAAGTAAGCAAAAAAGAAAAAAAAAATAATTAAAATTGTGCTGCCAGAAACAAGAATTCAGAATATCCCACAGTTTAAATTTTATTTTGTTATTTTTATTTTTTGTTTTTGCTTTGCTTTTCTTTTTTTTTTTTTGCCAACTCATTATACAAATATGCAAATGCAATGCATATACATTTTATACATTGTATATATACATTATATATATATATATACATAGCTATTTGATTTCTAAACGCAAATTAATAAATTGGTTTAAGTAAATTTTCATTGCGAATAAAAGATTTACAGATGGATTTGAAAATAATGTGATAATTTATATTTCTAAATATATATGTATGTACACACGTTGTGTGTATGATAGCACATAGCTTAAATATTAACGTACAGTAAAAAAAAAAAATTGAATAGGGTTTATTTAAGCTATACAAGCTTTTGATATACATACGTATTAGGTAATTTAATAAAATTCTAAAATACATACAAAATGCCCCATATGTACCTCAATATATACTCTATATGTACCTGAAGAAGAGCTAGCACAGATCATTATAAGGCCGGAGAATATTATGAAAATTGAAACGTGGTAAAATATTGTAGGATCAGAAATTTTATTCGCATACTCTTTCAAAGATCGAAATATTATTGGTCGAGTCCTCCGGTAGACGATTGTAAAAGTTGGAGGATTAAACATTCAAATTATAAAGGATCGAAAATAATTGAAAATAATAATATATCCGATCCATCATAATTGTGTTACTTATTTGTGTTGTTTATTATGTTCCAAGACTGCATCTTGACTGTTATTATTTTAAGGGACTAATTCGTACAATTAAGATGTCAGAGAAAAGTATAATTCTTCTCGGTACAAATATCTGAACCATTTCAAACCCGATTTTTATTTGCATTCTTTTAAATGATATAAGAAGATGTAGCGAAACTAAATATTTTTAACTAGAAATTTTAGTTTAGAACTGTATCTCATGTATAAGTATACATATACATCTTAACATACAAAAACTTTCACCCGGGTACAAAGTCTTTGTTTTTTCTCGCCAGAATTAAATTAAATTTAATTAATATATTACTAGAAGCAGCACAAAGACTTGCGTGTCTCTGTGCCACAAGTGCTTTTAGAACCACACCTACAGCGGCTATGCAAATACTTCTTGGGCTTCCGCCCTTACATCTTTGTGTAAGAATGGAGGCCCTCAAAGTTGCAAGAAGGTTGCAAACTCTAGGGAATACTAGAGGATGTAGGCACAAACATCAGAGGCTATGGAAGGACTTAGAAGAGGAGCAAAAAGAGTTCTTCATGCCAACAGATGACATCACTACATACGTATCTTTGAAGAAGAGATATGAAGTAGAAATCCCGACAAGAGAGACCTGGCGTGGTTCAGAAGAGCAGGCCAGGTCCTCAAATACCTCGGACATTTTCACTGACGGATCCCTTACGGCTCTAGGCGCTGGAGCTGGAGTATTCTTTGAAAAAGAGCAACTTGAACTCCACTTTCCTCTTGGCAAACACTGCACAGTCTTCCAGGCTGAAGTCTTTGCCATAAACGCAGCAGTGAATATAATAAAAGAGCAAAGATGGTCTAACAGGACAGTCAGGCTGCCTTAAAAGCTCTTGAAAGTAACCTCATCAAATCTAGATTGGTGGGAGAATGTTCGGAAGCCCTAAACCTCATAGGACTCCGAAACAAGGTACAACTGATCTGGATACCGGGTCATAGTGGCCTGACTGGAAATGAGAAGGCTGACGAACTAGCCAGATCATCGGCGGGAAACATTTATAGCCCGGAACCAGCAGTTGATATATCTATTGGTAATATTAAACTATCAATAGAAAACACCCTGAAAATGGAAGCAAATATTCTTTGGGAGCGTATGGAAGGCCACAGGGTCTCCAAAGTATATGCACCAAGAATAAACACCAAAATAACTAACTTCCTGCTAACTCTCAATAGAGGAGACTGTAGGAAGATGGTGGGCATACTTACTGGTCATAACCACATGAGTAAACACATGTGTAGACTAGCACTAAGTGACGACCCAACCTGTAGACACTGTCTGGAAGAGGAAGAAACCCCCACACACGTTGTAGGAGAGTGCTTAGCTCTTTTAAGGCTGAGACTCAGGCTGCTGGAAACGCACTACATAACCTCAGAAAACTTCTGCAGGATAAATCTCCCAAACCTATTGGCCTTTATCAAAAGGGTCGACTAAGTTGAGGGGCGGAGGACGGCATAAAGGGCTAAAAAGCCTACATGCCGGCTCTGACATATTAGGGCCACCTCCGTAGAAGAAAAAAAAAATAAATTATTACAACTATAGGTACCTGAGATAAATCAATAAAAAAAAATAAAGATCGTACCAAGAATAAATTGAAAATAATGGAAAACAATTCATAATGAAAGTGAGTACGATTTTTTATCAAACTTCCTCGAAGTTCGAGGAAGGGCGAATACTGGTTTTGTTTCAATTTAAAATTTACTTCTTTAGCTGCATATACCTAATGATACCATAAAAACGTATATATACTATTGTGTGCTGTCAGAAATAACATTTAGAAATTCTTTTTAGTTCGATTTATTCTAGCTTATTACACTATGATATTAGTATCCTTATTTTTCCTTGTTCATCAATTTATTAATTTTTTTTTTTTTTTTTCGATGGAGAGTTCTATGTAAATACGATCTTTTCATATCTATTTTACTTTGCCATGTGTTATATTAAAATTTGAGGTATATGTCCTTGGTAAATGCTATTCTTGCTTTAATATAAATTTGAGTATTACTTTACTTACCAACAAATCATTTAGGTCCAGGACCCGTTTCATCAACGTCCCCAATTTTTATGCTAACGAGCGGCTTCTTGGAGATACGAAATTGTTTCAGAATTAGGCGATGCGTAATCCTGGAAATATTTATCCGCAATGTAGTACCAGACTAGTCTCTAGTTGTTATGATAAAACAAGTTTCTGAAGAATTTTGTTATCACTGTACTTTAGTTATAATATGTATAATTGTGCATAACAGTGTGAGTTTGTACATTTTACATGTTTTATTTACATACACCATATATATTTGAAAAAAAAACTATCATTGTGAAATTAATTTATTACTTTGGTAGGTGCAGTTCTTTTAAATATTTAAAAATTTTTTTTATTATTATTATTTTTTAAATTATTCAGAACTGTTTAAGAATTTTTATTTAAATTTTTAAAACTGATAAGTATGTAGTATCTTCAGTAATAATTTAATAATCTGTTCAACAAAAGTTCGAATAGAAGTCATGAAATAATGTTTTATTCTTTTAACCCTTTTTGTGTATTATAATTTCATATCAGTTGATTTTTATCTCTCTATAAAATAAAGAAGAAAAACAAAGTAAAAATAAAAAAAATAAAAATAAAAATTTAAGTGATGCAAAATGTTTTAATTTAACAATAATATACATACAGTATAGTAATAATTATTCACAAATATTTACAACTAGCGGAGTTACCCGGCGCTGCCTAAGAAAATTTAAAGTTACTATAACTTTTCCTTTGTTTTTAGTTTGAAAAGGGAAGTATTTTGTGAACTAAACTAACTGTTAAATGTTTTTATATGTAATCGTTTTTTTTTTTGTATAAAGCTTGAAAACCAATACAAAGAATACACGCTCTTCCTTTGTAAGAGTGTGGGATCCCCCCCCCCCCTAAAACCACTGCAAGTTTTTAAAAATTTAATAAAATTCTAATTCATGAAAATGCTAATAGGTATCTACTTAAATTAAATACAAAAAAAAATCAAAAGTGAACGAAAATTAAAATGAGTTGCAGTTTTGTACAAAAATAGTACTTACAACTTAAAATAAAATGCAAAAATAAGTCTTAGGCGTTGTTTATAAGCTTCAATTAGAATTTTGAGATTTTAATTAGAAGTATTTTTTGAAAACTAAATTATGGTCCGTTTTTTATGTTAGCATAAATCTTTTTTTTAGGTATTAATAATAAATATTTTCATTTTTATAATATTGAAACATTAAGTACTTATTTCTATATGTTAGTATAAAACTAATGCTACATTTAGATGTAAGTAGTTCACATTTTAATTTTCGTTACTCTTAATTTAATGAATCAATTCTTATCCATATAGCAGTTTTTTTCATTGTTCAAAAAAAAAAAGTACAAAATGTAAAAAAGAAAACAAAACCAAATTTAGAAAAAAAATGGAAATACAAAAAAAACCAACCAAAAAGGACAAATCAAAAGGACAGAAAAAAGGAAAGACGAAAAAATACAAGATAATAAACTAATTAAATTGAGGTGTGATTAAATAATTTTCTCAAAATAAAACTTGGTTATAAACGACATTTTTAGTTTCGCCTTCAGGAGCAAGACTAAATAAATTATTGGGTGAACCCACCCTTGAGCAAGAAACATAAAGTTGGCTATGGGAGAAACATGGCGATCTTAAATCCACACCGCAGCACTTAATAGACTTCCCTGTGCCTAGTTTATGGTATTGGAGACGCAAGTCTAACTGGAAATCGCAGCCTCTTAAAGTTAAAAGAAAGATCATTTGGAATAAGTGGTATCCTTGGGATGAAAACGACTTCACCGTGTCCCTTCCCTGTTAAAATAGTCGCTTCAATTACATTTGCCAGCAATTTTTAACATAAAGTCTTGTATCGTTGCAAAGTTTTGGTGAGTCGGGGTTCCGTAATAAAATAATTGGTGATCCCAGTTTCAGTAAAGGACGATGTTGCGGTATTCCAGGTGGATCAATAGAATTTAAGAACTCTGTTGGAAAACTTACTACCTCATCCGCATTTACTACGTTATCAATGGACTTGTATTAATTTACTATGCCTGGTATAATATGGAAAGTATTTGATTATTCACTTCGCTGACATCAGCGTTTTTAGCAGCAAGAATTACCCTCTCTCGAAACCAGTTCAAATTATGATAGTTTTGCTGAATATCCGGATAGACTGCATCTGTTAGGTATGTGGCGGACGACACCAAATTACAAAAATCGGATAGCACTTTTAATTTTCCAGGCGGCTCAACTGCAAATCTACCTTGTCCGATCTCAAGTAGCTTGTTGGCGAAAATGTGAGCACTGTCATCCCCACTGATGTAGTCTCATGTTTTGTTTCAAACTTATCTTTCGTACATATCTCCACAAAGATGAATGTTTTAAACATTCGTAAATTTCATCGGCTGGTGTTGACTTTGGGATGACGGGCAAAGTTTGACGGAAGCACTTGAGCCCTTGCGCCCTTGCGCCCTTGCGCCCTTGCGCCCGACCACTTGTTTTACTAATGTTGCAGGTAGAATTTTCCTGTCTGGAGATGTCTAGTGGCAACTTAAGTGCAGAATGGGCTGTTCTTCCTCCTTCCATTAATGTTGCCGTGATTCCTGAAGATGCAATGGCAAGAGCAACTTCTCCTCGAGCTCTGATTTCGGCTAGAATTAGGTTGGTTAAAAATGTTTTACCTGTGCCCCCCCGAAGCACCAAGAAAAACGGTACTACCTTGTTGGTTCTCTACCTGATCCATGATAATTTTGTATGCTTTTTTCCTATCTTGATTTAGAAGTGTTATTTCGAAGAAGTTGAATATGTCCGGACCAAACGTGATTGCTAACATCAGATTTTCGGGCAGGACTTTGGCAGAACAGTATATACTCGACTTAAGGCGTCACTCTTGACCACATCATATCCGGGGAAGGGCTGTCCGACTTTTCTTCTGTATTGCTTTGAAAACCTTATATCAAGCTGCGATTCGAAAGTTTTTTTTTGTAGTTTTAGTACGCTTACGTTCAAGGCAAATATTTCTAAAAAAAAAAATTTTTTTTCTTTATTTTATTTCATTGAAAGATAGAAATAAATAAAAATGAGAATTTTGTTTTGTTGTTTTCTTCACCCCTTTTTCTCTTCCTCTCTAAAAATAATAAAATAAACAAAATCACCAACATTTCGTACCAATATTAACTGCACTAAAAAAGGCCAAATAAATAAGCTAAATTCAAGCTCCATTAGAAAATTATATATGGTCTGTATAACATATGAAATTCAGGCATTTTAGACCCACTTCCTGTTAAGTTAGGGACTTGACATTTTACCTTGGATTCCGATTACGGCAGTTTCTGCCAAATTTGTTGGACCTGCTTTCCATCAGAGCTCTTTTGAACGAAAATTCATATCTCAGAAACTGAACCGATTTGGTTCCAATTTAATACACATATGTAAGTTGGGTTCCAATGAAAACTATTTTTCTTATTAGAAAATTTTAGGGACCTGTGGAGCTCGGAGTTATATGACAGCTACCGGAATCAGTCAAAATTTCGAAAAGATGTGAAAGTCATATTTGTTTATTTTTGGAAGAGTACCTGTGGGCAAATTTTCAGCTCTCTAGGACCTTTGGTTGTTGAAATATTTTTGTCGGATACTGGGAGTTGTATGACAGGTACCCGAACCAGTCAGAATTTCGGAAAATAACATATCACGGGCTCGATTCCAAGTAGTAAAAAACCATCCTGTAAAATTTTGTTGAAATTGGTCCATGCGTCTCGGAGGAGTTCTGACACAAACATACATACATACATACATGCATACAAACATCCTTCTTTATATATAAGATTATGTAATTCGTAAAATTTTTATTCTACACAGGGTGCTCCGGTAAGTCTGATACTCATTCAACATATACCGTTAATTAGGTGTATTAATTCTAAAAAAAAGCTATGAAGAAGATGTTGCTCTAGTTTCAATTTCTTCTGAGCTGTAGTTGATATTCTTTAGACATAATTTTTCTAATCCGATTTTCTTTAATCCTCTGTAACCCAGGTAAATTTAAAGATAGACCCCTCTTCTAGAACAATTTTTTTCCTAAAATATTCCAAGGAATCACCCCTTAAAAACTTTTTGCTCTAAACCGGACCACCCTGTATATTATATACTAGCGGAGTTACTCGGCGTTGCCGACATATTGAGAGATTCTTAGGAGCTTTCTTTGTTTTTAATCTGAAACAGAAAATATTATTTGATGTTTCTTTTTTAGTAGGCTAACCATATGATTGGCTGTTGTAGGTAGTTACGTGAATTGAAATGATGAAATAAGAAAATGTTGCCTTATATTTAAGCATTTCATTTAAATTTTTTAATATTATGTAATTTTGTTTAGCGATAAAGATACATACGGCAACGCCGAGTAACTCCGCTAGTATATAATATACAGGGTGGTCCGGTTTAGAGCAAAAAGTTTTTAAGGGGTGATTCCTTGGAATATTTTAGGAAAAAAATTGTTGGAATTTTAATAGGAAAAATTTTTGGCAACTATACATAATTGCTTATTTCTATGTTTGTGTGAAACTTGTTTTAGGTATTAATAATAAACATTTTTATTTCTATAATATTGAAACGTTAAATTCTTAATTTCATCTTAGATACAACTTAGGCTAGATGTAAATAGTAATAATTTAATTTTTGGTACTGTAAACTATTTAATTAATTATTAGTTATTCATAAGTTTTTCATTGTTCAAAAACGAGCAACACAACATTTTATTGAAAGCAATAACAAATTTAGTAAGAAGATAAAATTGCAAAAGAAAACTTAAAATGACAAAAAGCACAAAAAAAAGAAAACTTAAAAATACAAAATTTGATTATATTTATTTGATTAGTTTTATATATTATTTTATATATATTATTAGTTATATATTATTAGTGATAATGTTTAAAAAGCGTAGAGCGTAGATTTTCGCACCTTGCTTTTAGTCTTAGCAAGTTCATTTCTTTTCTTTTTAGCTATAAAACCTACTTCTTTTTAATTAACATTCTTTCTTGATGCTTTAGGTCAGATATTATTAACATATAGAATGTTCTAAGAGAGCTTGAATTTAGCTTATTTTCACCTTTTTAGTGCAGTTAATATTGCTATTAAAAATATATGGCACCCGTTCAAAAAGGAAGTTTTTAAAAAAAAAAATTTATTTATTTTTATTTTTGTTTAAAACATGAAACGTGTGCAAACAAATATTTTTAACCTACAAAATACTGATATTTACAATGTAACTATATATAGTTAATAAAGTTAGTGTTTTTATTTTATTTTTATAAGTTTATCGTGGCATATGCCACAACTTGCAGTATTATTCAGGCATTTTAAACCCGCTTCCGGTAGAGATAGGGACTTGAAATTTTGAACATACCTTGGATCTCGATGTCAGCACTGTCTGCGAAATTTGTTGTACCTTCTTCCCGCCGGAGCTATTATTTGAACGAAAATTCATATGTCAGAAACTACTGAGCAATTTTGTCTCAAATATTTATTTTTTTGTTTTTATTTGACATATTATGTACATAGGTTCATTTGTGAGTAATAATAATGACTGATTTGTTTGTTTTTGTTTTTTATTTTAATAAGAACTCGCATATGCATGATGTGTATTTGGTGAATAATAAAACTAAATGAGTAAACACTTTTCAACTGTGTGCCCATTATTGTTTTATATACAACTTATTTATATATTAAGAGTTCATTAAGCAGAAGCCAGAAATGAAAAGGTGTCTACTGCGCAGGTCCTTAAATGCCTGTCTATATTATAATTATAGAAAACACCGATTAATAAACGCTATAGTAGTATTGTAGCATAACAAATATAAATATTATGCATATTGGCTTATATTTCACGGAGGGTGCTAACGCAATGGTTAGCATACGTTTCATACCCCTTTGCCTACAAATTAATTTTGTAGAAGGGATTTTTGTAGACTAATGGGTATGAAAGGTATGCTACCCACGGTGTTAGCACTCTTCATAGAATATGGCCCATTCTCGGATAGAAATCACTTTTTGTTATTGAAATTTTTTTTGAAATTAAAAATATTAAAATACAAAGTAGCAACCACTGGGATTTTTGATATTGAGTAGCAGGCTGTGCTTGCTTACTTTAGAAATCACAGTAAAAAAAATCACTATTATTCAAATATTGCCCCATTCCTAATAAAGAGTAATCTACGATCTATCACAACTTTGTAAAAATATCATACAGAAAATAAAAAAGTTAATAAAATTAAAATTTAATTTAAATATTTTATATCTTATCAAAGTTAATCTTTTTAAGAAAAAGCACTTTAAATTTAAAAAAAAAACACTTTAAGTAA
The DNA here is from genome assembly GCA_963942445.1 of Argyra leucocephala. Lineage (NCBI taxonomy): Eukaryota > Metazoa > Arthropoda > Insecta > Diptera > Dolichopodidae > Argyra > Argyra leucocephala. Next base: position 68,870,006 of record OZ012680.1, read on the forward strand.
TTTTTAAAAAAATGATATCCTACAAAAATTCGATAAATAAATAATTTTTAACACGTGATGATTCCGATGCACTTTTATTAGAAGTTTTTAATTTGTTTTTAATTAACATTGAATTCCCCTTTCATATTACATAAGTTAAAAAAAAAAAAAAACAAATATATTTTTTAAATATTTTACAAATTGAAAACCAAAAAACAACTTTGGTATAATTAATTTGACATCATAAGACATAAACATCAATTTAAAGCCGTGAAATAAAATTGAATATTTAATAATATTGTAAATATCTTTAATAAAAAAAATAAAAAAAAAAATGTTTTTAATCTTTTTACGTCGATTGCAGTTTTCAGATCGAAAAAGATATTAGTCATTAAATTTATTTTTTTTTATTCATATTTACAAATATACCTTATATATTATATATATATATATTATATATCTATATAACTCCAATGAACTTATTAAAAGGCAACTGATGAACAAAAAATTAAATTATTAAAATTAAAACGGCACCTTGCAGTTTAATATTTTTTTTTTATTTCCTTTTTTTTTTGCCTGTCGATTTTGTTTTTATTAATGAATTTCTTCCTAATTATCGGTAATGGATAAAATTTTTATATTTCCTTCATTAAACGAATACTTATGTACATAAGTATATAATATTCCTCTAAATGTAAATGTAAAATGCTTTTGGAAACTGATAATAAAGAAAACAAACTTAAATGATAATTAGTTTAGCTTAATAAAGCGATAAAAATAACTGTCGAAAATTACCGTTAAAATCGATTTTCAAAAAATAAAAAAGAAAAAAAAACTATAAAAAAGTTTATTTGTACAAGTAATTTACGCTTAAGTTAATTCCTGTCCTTTATGTTGAATACAGATGCTTACACTTCTATTTTATAAATTTTGTACATGAAATTTATTATTTTATAAAATTTAAAATAATTTTTATTAAAAGAGGTAAACTTGTGGCGAACTTCTTTCTTGCTTCTATTTTTTTATGTTTTCATTTTGTAGTGAACCTAATGCAATCCTCAATTTTGGGGGTGTATATAACCTACTTACTAAGTAAACGATAAAGATATAGAAGGTGTCTGGATGCAAATGTTTATTCATTAACTCATTCATTCAAAATTTTTAAATTAAATCAAAAAAAAGGTCTATAGTTAAGATGAGTCATATAGTATTACAAAGTTCAACAGAACACTAACAGAAAATCATATCGCTGGTTATCGCATAAATCAGAAACAGCGATATCTATAAACAATAGCAATAAAGCTTAAATCAGTGAGGATCTGATTGACTTCTGTACAATGAAAGGTAGATAAAAAAAAAAGAATGCGTTAAGCCACTGATCCAATCTATGTTTTATCAACAAACCAATCTCCAGTCATCTTAACATTTTACTTAGAAAGCTTTAAGCTTTAAGTGAAGCACATTTATTAACTTAAGAAATTGTTATGTTCAATCTGTAAATTGAGTTGCAGTACAAATATCTGAACCATTTCACAATTGATTTTCACTATTATTCTTTTAAATGAGAGATATTTAAAAGGAGACGTATCGAAACCAGTCAAATGAAAATTCTAGTGACAATCTAGGTGTTCTCATCCTTCAAAACTAATAAGCTTGGTAAAATCAATCAAATATGTACATAAACAATATAAGAAATTCAATAATAATGTTTAGTGGGGGCTTGGGGTGAGAGTCACCACATTATAAGCGCTTTTTTGTTTAATTAGAGAGAATTAAAGGGTAGGATTCAAAATAAGCCAATCAAAATATTACAGAGTATTCCTTTTTATTATATACTTTTATATTAACTTGCCAGTGTCTGTTATATGTTTATATGTTTATATGTTTTCGTGGTAGGTAGGTTGGAACTTTTTTATTAATATTAAAACCAAACGCAAAAAGAAAAAAAATAATTTTGTTTAAAAAATTTAAAGATAGGGTTCTGGAATTTTGTACAGCTACTCATGATCAAAAAAGACACGGTACCTTACAAAGCTATCAAATGACAGGTTCGGGTTGCTGCCGTGCAACTTCTAGTACGTCTCAGGCATATTTCAAAAACCAATTGTGTTATAAACAGAAGAGTTTACACTTATATACTCTTTCTGAAATTATAATACCTAACTAAAACTAAAAAGTATAAAATAAAATAATAATGTAAAAATAAAAATTTTTAAAATATACTTTTATAGAAACCAAACTAGCCCCCTAAAAAGTAGAAAATAAAACTAGTGGTGGATGTTGAGCATCTAGAACTACTATAAGATAAAACACAAAAGTATATAATGAATCTTGCTGGAATATTGTTAATGGAAAGTTTTAATATTTGCCGCTCTAAAAAAAAATCACAAAGCTTGGTTCTTTTAACATCCCAAAGCGTTTCCAAATTTCCATTAACAATATTTCCTCTCTTAAATATTATGAAATAATTTCCATCTGGTATTACGGTAAATTACATCATAATTTGTATAGTAATTTATACCAAGTTGAAATTTTATTTCCATAGAAGCAATAATTGCCAGCATGATTTCAATATTTACCATTGGAAAAAATCTAATAACACTATCTATGAAATATTTTATTTATTTAAAACAAAAAAACAAACAAAAATTTATTTAAAATAAACCTTTTTTATTTTTTACAGGTCAAAATTACTGTTCTGGATAAAAATGATAGTCCACCTGTTTTCCGTGATATACCATTACTTTATAATGTGAGCGAAGATTCTGGTGTTGGACAAATAGTTGCTACAATAAAAGCCTATGATCCAGATATTAAAGGAACACTTACATATACAATGATTGATGGTGATGATGGAAAATTCGTATTAGAACCAGATACCGGAAAATTAATTTTACGTGATGCATTGGATAGAGAAGTTAAAGAAAATTATAAAATGAAAATTCGTGTTACAGATGGTATTCAAAGCTCAGAAACTATAACTAATATTCAGGTAAGTTTATTTTTTTTAGTAGTAATTTAAATTTGTTTCATTTTAAGTTATGTTTTTTTGAAATACATAAACTCCAACATCAAATCTAACAACATTTTGACTCTATTTTCGAATTTTGTTCCTATTTAAAAACCACTTTATTTTTATATAATTCTAAAACTATGTGAGATGAACGCCAACTAGTTTGCAATACGCAATATATGTATATAGATAGACATATGTATATCGTTTGTGCTTAAGATAAAAATCCAAGGGTCTAAGTGGCTACCTTGTGGAATACCAGATTTAGCAATGAAGGGATCTGAAACATTAGGCCTAAAAAGGACGTGATACTCTGTCACCTAAACACGAACTAAACCAATCTATAATAAGAGGTGGAAATCCCAAAGCACGAAGCTTAAATAAAATAACATTATGGGACAGTTTATCGAAAGCCTGGCTAAAATCGGTTGCAATCGAATCCACGTCTAGCCTTCTAATAAATTCTGTTAGATTAGTAGTGGTGAATTTTGCCCTTAAGGAAACCATGTTGAAAACAGGATAATGGCTTACAATAATTAAAGAGAGAGTCGTATACAATACTCTAGAAAAGTTTAGGAATACAAGATAATTTAACAGTGGGCCTATATTTATTGATTTCAGCCTTACTTCCTTTCTTATGAATCGGAGTTATGAAAGAAGTTTTCCATATACTCGGAAAAGTTCCTGAAGAGAGGGGCATTTGAAAAAGCCTGGTTAATGGTTGTGTCAACGTATCAATGCATTTTTTTTAGAACTACGGGAGGTAAACCATCAGGACCAAAAGGCTAATCATCCTTTAATTTGTTAATTTTGTAATAAACATCTTCATAATCAATATTGATCGACGTTAGTGTGATTTGTGGAGAGTTACTTAGATAGCTGAAATAGTCAGAGTCGGGCACGAAATTGTTATCAGTGAAGACTTTACGAAAGAAGTTTGCAAATAGGTTGTATATTACCTTGGGTTGGGATAGTTAGCGGAATTATTTGCGTGTTTGAAAGTCATAGGATAGCCATCCGATTTCCTATTTGAGTTGATAAAATGGCAAAATCGTTGAAGATATTATTTGTAACTGCGTGATTTAAGCTTGAAATAAATAAATAAATAAAGCTGAGTGGGTTAATTCGACAAAGTTGTTTATGTTGCCTTCAAATTCTCTGATATTGTAGACTACCACTATTTGTTCAATAGTTTGCCGAGCAGCACCACAATCACAAACTGAAGATGTGATTGCTTCCCATCTATATAGGAAATCAGTACATTTGCAATGATTTGTGCGAATTGTGTTTAACATTGACTATTGTTGACGCACGAGATGAAAACCTGATTTTGTATTCATTGGGGTTTTCTACGACTATTTCTTATACCTGATAAGTAAATGTCGAAGATCTTGCACATTCGTGAAAAATGTTAAAATAATTTTCATTTAGATGCTTGCTTTTGGCAATTGGTGGGAACGTGATTTTAATCTTGGGATGTTTTGCTGTAGTTTATTATTTGCTTAGAAATTATTATCGATTATCATTTGGGCATTATTATAAATTGAGAAATATAATTCCATTGTACAGAAATGACATTTCTTATGTTTTAATATCCACTGTTAGGTAAAATCTATAATAATAAGCTAATTAATTAATTTACACGCTGGGTGGCGCAGTAGGTATACCGCCTGTCTTTCAACCGAAAGGTCCCAGGTTCGATTCCCGACGAAAGCCAAAATATGATTTGGCTTTCTTGATTTTTCGACCTGGTCCAGTACCCTTTGTAATTGGGATAAAATAAATGATAAAAAATAGTTAAAAGTTTTGGTTATCACTATAAATAAAATGGAATTACGCTATTATGGAGGCGAAGTATTCTATACAATAGACATAGTTTTCCCACATTTATAATTAGTAGATAGACCATAAATTCTAAAGAAGGGGATTCTGAGGGAGAAGTTGTATCGACGTAGGACTTAATGACCATAGTCCTGGAATAGCTGGAAATCCTAGCTTTCTAGAATATATAACTGAATATATACATATATTTAATAGATCATCAGATATAACGGTTTTTATACAAAAAATCAAAACAACATGGATACTTTGAAATGTCTTTTTCGTCCTTAAAGGATTAGATGCGCCACTAAAGATATATATTTATGAAAAGCTAGGAACTCCAGCTATTCTGAGGGGTATGGTCATTAGTTCCTACGTCGATGCAACATCTCCCTCAGAATTATATAGAAAAAAAAATTTCATTATTAGAATTACAAATTTAAATAATGGAAAACAAATTTCCTGATGACATCCTATCAAATAACTAAGTTAAATTCAACTAAAATAATACATATTAAAATAAAAGGAATGATGGACAACTAAATGTGTAGTTCAATTTAAAATTCTTGCATCCATTTTTTTTCACTGTTATAATCATTAATCTAATACAGATCTCCAATTTTGATAAACTGAACATGTACAATAATTATATATTATAAGATTTTTAAATGACTTAAAGGTAATAATTTAACAAAGATTTTATGATAATAAGGTGTACTCTTAATTCTATCCCATATATTTGATTTATTCATTCAAGTTTTGCGATTTTTTACTTTTCTTTTTATTTTTATTTTTACGTTTAAGAGCTTCAGGCAAACAAATGTATCTGAAACAAAATAATACTTTTGGATATATGCATAAAAAAGAATAATAATTATGTTACCCTTTTCTTATACTAAGTGCGTATATGGAAGTTTACTTTCAAATTTAAAAAAAATCGCTACAACTTTTCTAACTTGAATTAAATTTTGATACTTAATCAATTTGTTAAATTTTTAGATTGTTTTGGTTCTCACTTTTGAAATTTACAGTTATTTTCACATCCTTAGGGCATCTTTTCAAATATATTTTTTTATTATTAACTATTTATCGAAATTAATTTAGAACTTTGGAAAGCTAATATAAATAAACATTAACAGAATTTAATTTGTGGGAAAACATTGTCTATCAAATTTTTATCATAAAAAGAATTGATTTGTACAAAAAAAATCATTTACAATTAATTGAAATAGTAAAAATTTTGAAATATTTCATATATGTTTGCACAACCATAAATCTGTCCATAAAATAAAATATTGTCCACCATATGCGATGAACCATAACGCGTGACGCGAGAGAAATCTTAAGCCTCATTTTCTGAGTACTACTGTCTATCGATTCCAATTCATTACAACTATAGGTGAATCAAGTTTGCAAAAAATGGACCAAAAACTAGAAAATTAAACATAAACAACAAAAATCGGTTCACATTACTTACGCATTATAACGAAAAGCACCACAACATTGTATATATATAAATGATATTCAGGTATCAAAAGTGGAAACAGTAACAAATCTTGGACTACACCTTGACTTGCATCTTAACTGGAAAAATCACTTTAAACAAAAAGAATTGCAAATCAAACAGAAAATCAGAGATATGAACTGGCTAATGGGGAAGCATTCTAAGCTCACCTTATACTCCAAGTTGCAAGTATATTAAAATATAATCAAACCTATATGGACTTACGCTACATAACTGTGGGGATGCACAAAAAAATCTAATTTATTAATTATACATCAGCACTGGCAAAATAAATTTCTTAAAACTATCAGGAAATCATATCGCTATGATTCAAACGAATATTCACATAAAATAATGGGTGACGTAATTAGTGACTATGCCATTTAACACGTAAATCGATTGACTCAACATAGCTACCTTAAAGCAAGTGGGCTATTATACAGATCTTATGATATAAAAAGGCTGAAAAGGCTAGAACCGCACGATCACACAAAAGTTCTGCTTTTAAGTACATTTTAAAAGTAGTAACAGTTTATTTAAATAAAAAAACAGAGGTTGGACTATTTAAACTTAAAATAAAAAAAAATAAAAAGACATACAAACATAAACTTGAAACATAGATTCAACTAATATTCTAGTGCGGTGCAATTAATTCTAAAATATTTAAATTCTTTAAGGCCTTTGTCAGACATTTACGACTTCGTCTTATACAAAATTATTACAAAATAAGATAACACAAAACACATTGAAGGTCGATGGACAAACAATAATTTATTCCCTTTTAAAAATAAAAACCAAAAACCAGAATATGGTATTTCTGTCCCCCACAAGAAACGCACATTTTTTAACACATTATTAAATCAATCTGTTCTAGATTGTTTTAAATTATTTTTATAAGATTTAAGGAGTTCAGATATTTATTTTGGTTAAATTTAAATGAAGAATTGGCCCTCAATGTCTTATTATCAAAATATCACTCATAGTTCCGAACACCATTGAGTCAAAGAAGCTCCTGGATGGGGTGATATTCTGTAAAGAATTTTTTTAATCAAATTTATTATTCTAAAAAAAAAAACAAAAATAAAAAAACATAATTAAAAAAAAAATCTAAACATTAATTTCCAGGTGACAGATACTAATGATAACCCACCAACTTTTTCGGAAGCTGTATACTCCTTTGATGTTCCAGAGAATGCCGTACGAGGTTATCAAGTCGGTAAAATTACTGCAACAGACCGAGATCTTGGTGATAATTCAGTTATAACTTATTCAGTTATATCTGATTGGGCCAATGATGTATTTAATTTACATCCTCAAACTGGTGTATTTACTTTAACAGCCAGATTAGATTACGAAGAGGTAAATTTCAAATATATTTTTTACAAAATAAACAATGTCATGAATAGAATAAAATATATATTATGTTATATTTTTTAAATATATAGGTACAACATTATATCTTAGTTGTTCAAGCTCAAGATAATGGACATCCAAGTTTATCAACAACAATAACGGTTTATTGTAATACAGTTGATTTGAATGATAATGCACCAATATTTGATCCAATGAGTTATTCAAATGAAATTTTCGAAAATGTTCCTATTGGTACAACTGTTGTGACAGTTAGTGCTACCGATATTGATTCAGGTAGAAAAAAAAAATTAATTATTTGTATTAAAATGGATATAATATAATTATTATTATTTGTGTAGGTTATAATGGTCAAATAGAATATTCTATTATTGCTGGTGATGATAAAAATGATTTTGAAATTGATCAGAGTGGAACAATAAGAACTAAACATGAATTAGATCGTGAAACTAAAAGTTCTTATAATATGATAGTAGCTGCAAAAGATTGTCCATTAGAGCCACAACAACGTTTATCTTCAACAGTTCAAGTAATTATAATAATAATTTGTATATATATATATTTTTTTTTTAAATAATACAAATACATGTTTAAAAAATTTAAAAAAAAAATCAGGTGACTGTTACAATTAAAGATGTCAATGATGAATTACCTGTATTTGTATCATCAAATGAAACAACAATAATGGAAAATACACCAATTAATGCAATTGTTATGGCATTAAAAGCTGTTGATCATGATGAAGGTCGAAATGGTTATATTGAATATCAATTAATTAATCCAGAACCGGGCTTACCATTTACTTTAGGTTCTGTTGATGGTCTTCTTAGAGTATCAGGACATTTAGATCGTGAAATGAAATCAAAATATACAATTGATGTTAGAGCAAAAGATCGTGGTGAACCACCAAAATCAACTCAAACACAAATTGTTTTAAAAGTTCTCGATGAAAATGATAATAGTCCTGTATTTGACCCAAAATTATATAGTGCTTCTGTTGCTGAAAATGCTAGTATTGGAGCAATGGTCTTACAAGTTTCAGCAACTGATATAGATGAAGATGCAAATGGTCGTGTACGATTTATGATATCATCTGGTGATGAAAATCGTGATTTTAGTATAAGTGAAGATTCTGGGGTAATACGAGTTGCCAAAAATTTAAATTATGAAAGAAAATCCCGTTATATATTAACAGTAAGAGCTGAAGATTGTGCTACAGAGGCATATGAAAATGAATTAAATGCTTGGAATAAAAATAGTGGAAAAAATATTGGTAATAGTAAAAATATCAATAGTAAATTAAATAATAAAAGTAATCATAATAAAAGAAATGAAAATAATAAAATTGGTATTAAAAATACAAATTTATCAAATGGTAAAAATAATAATAATAACAATAATAATAATAGCAATAATGTTAATAAAAATAATGATAATAATGATAATAATGGTAATATTATTAGAAGATATGATACAGCCGAATTGATAATTGTTATAACTGATATAAATGATAATCCACCAACATTTTTGGATTCACCATATCTAGCTCATGTTATGGAAAATATAATACCACCAAATGATGGTTATGTTATTACAGTTAAAGCTTATGATGCTGATACACCACCTTTTAATAATCAAGTTAGATATTTTTTAAAAGAAGGTGATGCTGATCTATTTCGAATTAATTCATCAACTGGAGAAATTTATTTACAAAGAGCTTTAGATCGTGAAATACAACATGAATATATATTAACTATAGTTGCAATGGATACGGGTAAGTTTAATTAATAGAATCAAATTTAAATATTTTTTACTAATAATAAATGTTCAATACTTCTGCTATCTCAATTATAAAATTTCGATTTTTTTTTTAAATGAGTTTACTTTAATATTTTATATTATTGTTATTTCATAAATGAAATTATTATAAATAAAAAAGTACAGTTAAGCAGCTAATCTACAAATTAATTTATAGGAGAAGGTGATCGCTCAAGCGCTCGCTCTAATGCACTAAATATTAATTCAACAGTTTTTTAATACAAATTTAAAACAATCTGACTTTTTAATTAAAACAAAACAAATTCAGGTCGACACACAGTTCAGTCAAGTTCAGTGAATAATTTTAGTATTTAAAGCATTTAACGTAGATACTATATACATATTTCCCACATCAATTTAAACCTTCATGAAAAAATAAAACTTTCTTATAAAAATTAGGTTCATGTTGTAACAGCTTCGTATATACGAGGTCTTTAAAACAATTTTTTCACATTTTTGAATAGTTTTTATAAATTAAGTCATAATTTCGCTCGATAAAATAGACACCAAAATAATAGCAATTAAATAATTTTTTTCTATCTCCTGTTAACCAAAGTTATGGTCCATGCTAAAAAGATTATTAAAAAAGGCGCAAATTGCCTTTAATTGTCATATCTACAAAATTGTTTGAATTCAAATTGCATGGGAAAGTTTTACTCAATAATGTTTTATTTACTAGTTCTAAAAAATATAGAAAATTTTCAAGTTCAAAATTACTTATAGCTATAGTCAATGAACCTATTCGAAACCCAGTTTTAGCAAATAACTTACAAGTAAAATTTAAGAGGAAACAACTTCTTCAACTAAAAGATATTTGGCTCGTTTAGAAAACCACCCAAATCCATTAGTGCAAAAATTGCTCAGACAACCAGATAGTGAAAGTAAAAAAACACTCAACAGCTAGCAGCTATCAAATAGAATGTAAACCCATGCAGTATATTTGAATGAAGGGTACATTGGCGGAGGAGGACGAGGATGAAAACTAATTAAGTGAATTTTTTTATTTATAGTAGTAATTTAATTAATTAGAGAATTAATTTAATAATTAATAAAAAGAAATCGCGAAAAATCGAAGAGTTTTTAAATGTCATATGTTAACGCCACAAAACTTTTGTCGAACCATTTAAAACCAAAAACAAATGTTATATAATGGAACGATATAAAATTTATCAAAGAATACAATAAGTGGGCGAATCGGTAGAAGATTTTGTGGTGGCTATATTATCCTAAAAATGTGGGAACAATGAAATACACGAGTGCAGTAGTGTGGGGAGCACTCTCACTAATTTTTATACTCTAAATTTTTGATTTTGGATTTCGATATTATAGCGCACTAACCATTAATAAAGAAAAATTCATTAAAAATATTTCAAATATTTTTTTTGCTCAAAAAGAATTTCAAAAGTTTACTTTAATTCCAAAATAATAATGGTTATCAGTTCAAATAAAATTCCTTAAAATAAAAAAAAATTTCTTATTTTTTTATTTTATTTTTGCTTTCTTTTGTAATAATTTTTCATTCTGATAATCTTCATTTCATATATGTCCAAGAAGAATTTAGTTTATTTCGACCCGGAAATAAAGCGTATTAATTTTAATTTTTTTTATTGTAAACAATAGGAAAATTTTTAACTCTAACAATTTCTCTATAATTTAAAGGTTTCCCACCATTAGAAACGCAAAAAACAAAAAAAAGAAATAATAATGAAAAAAAAACTTAGTAGTAGAAAATATAAACCACTAATATAAAATGCTTCTTTTTTTTTGAACAATACTTGTAATGCATTCCACAGCAATGGGCTAAACAAGAAATAGTCAAGAAACATTTTAAAGTCAAATGGTACTATTAATCTCCATTGTTTTAACTGAAGTTTCTATCTGTACCTATATACATGTGTAAATTCATATATATCCAACCTTACAAACATACTTATATGCACACACATGCACACGGGTACGCACTATTGCAATTGATTTTTTAAAATCTCTTCTTTTAAAAATGTTTTACCATTTTAAAACTCAATAATTTTACTTGGTTCAAAAACAAAAATTCATAACTGAACGACGACCAACCAACAGTGGCGCGTTGTATCATTTCATCTATTTCAAAATGTTCTAGAAATAACACCGAAAACATATGTACGTATTTACATGGCATATTGTGTTGTAAATGCAATGCTGACCACTAACTTCTTAATTCTCTTTCTCTTTCTCATGTGTGCATTTCCTCTCATATTTATGCTGTGTTGCTTGCTAGCTACTGCTACGCTTCATCTATAAGAAGATTTTGAAAGTTTTCGCATTTTCTTCATATTCGTAAAACGTTATCTTGATTACACGCGGTTATGTTGAAAAAATAAAAAGGAGAAAAATTTTGTTTTTACTCTTTTTTTTTTTATAAGATAAAAAAAAATGTTTCAACAGAACTTTTGCGCAATATTTTGCTTGTTAAGCGAAATTTTTTTTACTCGTTGTTTAACCACGTTAAATGAAATCAACTCTCTATGTTTCTGATAGTAATCAGTTGAACTAAAATTGTCTTTTTGTCTTTTCTATGCGGAAATGAACAAAAAACAAACAAAAAAATAATATTTTCTTTTTTAAACAAGCATTACCAGAACTATAAATTCAAAAACAAAAACAATAACAACATAAAAAAAAGCAAAACTGAAAACACATTGCAGAATCGTTTGTTTCTAATTTTGTTGATTTTCGTTGAGTTGTTTCCGAGATAAATCATACACACACAAGCACACCATCTACCAATAAATTGTTTCTATATATATTCTTCTAAGCTCCACTGCTAGAATTATTTTTAAGGGTTAACAGTAAAAAAAAAAAAAAAATAAATAAATAAATAAAAAATTTCATAAAGTATTGTTAAAAACAATAAAATACAAGCTCTTTAACATTGTAGGCGCTTTCAAATCTAATAAAATTATAGTTATTCTTAAGATGAATTCTTTGATTAAATTTTGAAATTTGGTAGGCGATTTATACAAGCTTATTAAGAGCTCGTTAGTTTTCAAAAACATTGTATGTTAGATTAAAAATAATATGTGACCATCACACAAATATTCTAACTACTCTTACATAGGTACATTATACCAATTATACTTTGTATACATATATTTTTTAATGTTGAACAAAACAAAAATGTCAAGATATCAGAATTTTGTAAAAGAAACATTTATTATTTACTATCTTATAAAAATAACTTGATTTAAGATAGTCCATTTTTGTTATTTAAAAAACAAGTACGAATATTTAATTTTGTTTTTGTATTTTTTTTTTAGGATCTCCACCTTTAACTGGTACAGGAATTGTTAGAATTATCGTTCAAGACATGAATGATCATAGTCCAGAATTTGAACGACAATCTTATTATGTGATTGTTCGTGAAAATTCACCAATAAATTTCAAAGTACTTCAACCAATTGCAATTGATAAAGATTCAGGATTAAATTCTAAATTAACATTTAGTATTAGTGGAGCAAATGTTGATAGATTTCATATAAATTCAAATACAGGAGAAATATTTACAACTACAGAATTAGATCGTGAAGAAATTTCAATTTATTATTTGATATTAATGGCAGAGGATAGTTCAACAACTGAACCACATTCAACAGCAGTTAATGTAACAATTAAAATTCAAGATGTTAATGATAATTATCCAAAATTTATTAAAAATAAATTTGAAATTAATTTACCCGATCATATTAAATCAAATGAATTTATTTTTGGTGCTGAAGCTACAGATCAAGATGAAGGTGAAAATAGTAAAATAATATATTCAATAAGTGGTCGTGATGCCAATAGATTTACTATTAATAAATCTAACGGTGTAATTAAAACAAATATACAACTGTCATCGGATAACTTAGGTTTCACATTCAATATAATTATTCATGCCGAAGATCAAGGTATTGAAAGAAAAACTGCTACTGCTGAACTAACATTATTATTACAGCCAGCGAATTTATTTCCACGATTTTCCTATCTATCAAATACTCAATTTGTTTTATCAGAAGATGTTGTGGAAGATCGAACAATAACAAAAGTTACTGCAACATCTCCAAAAACTGGTAGTGCAAGTAATATTGAATATTCATTTGCTGGTGGAAATGTTGGTGATGCATTGAAAATTGATTCGAATACAGGAATAGTTTCAGTTGGTAAAAATGGTTTAGATTATGAAGAAATGCATCAGTATGAAATTTGGGTACAGGCAGCAGATTCAGATGATCCTAGTTTAAGAAGTGTAATATTAATAGTAGTGAATGTAACTGATACAAATGATAATTCACCAATAATGGAAAAAATGATATATAACACAGAAGTTTTAGAAGAAGAAATACCACCACAATTTATTATTAAAATTAAGGCAACCGACAAAGATTCTGGTGTTAATAGTGAAATAACTTATCGTTTGGTTGATGACCATGAAGGTATATTTGAGATAGATGCTGATACTGGTGAAATTTTTACAACATCTAGATTGGATCGAGAAGAAATATCTATGTATGAGCTGAATGTAGAGGCAGTTGATCAAGGAATGCCACAATTAATTGGAAAATCTATGATTATTATTAAAGTTTTGGATAAAAATGATAATCCGCCACGATTTACTCGTTTGTTTAGTGTTAATGTTACTGAAAATGCTGAAATTGGAAGTTTTGTTATTAAGGTAACTTCTTCTGATCTTGATATCGGAATAAATGCTAATGTTTCGTATACATTTGCTCAAAATCCTGGTAATAAATTTTCAATTGATCCAACAACAGGAAATGTAACAGTTGCCGGAAATTTAGATAGAGAAATTCAAGATGAATATATATTAAAGGTAACTGCATCTGATGGTGCATGGAGAGCAGATACACCAATAACTATTACAATACAAGATCAAAATGATAATGCACCAGAATTTGAACATAGCTACTATAGTTTTAGTTTTCCTGAATTAGAAGCAGCATCATCATTTGTTGGACAAGTAATTGCAACTGATCGTGATAAACAAGGTCCAAATTCAGTTATATCTTATTCTTTTAAACAACCATCAGATTTCTTTGTTATTGATCCAGCAACAGGAGAAATGTTTACTAAACGTTCAATACAATTTAAACATTCTCAAATAAAATCATCTCCAGAAAATACTTATTCACTAACGGTATTAGCAATTGACAATGGAAAACCACCAATGTATTCAGAATGTTTAATAAATTTGAATGTTGTGGATGCAAATAATAATCAACCGAAATTTACTAAAATTGTATATTTGTCACCAGTACCTGAAAATTCTAAAATTGGTCAAAAAATAAGTCGTGTTGAAGCTAAAGATGATTTGGATTATGGTGTAAATGCTGAAATCGATTATATGATAACAGGTGGAAATGGTTCTTCTTGGTTTTCAATTAATAAGTACGATGGTTGGATTACAGTTTCAAGAAATATCATTACAATGGATGGAACAATTTATGTTATAAATGTAAAGGCAACTGATCACGGTGTTCCACCAAAACATGATGAAGCTTTTGTTAAATTAATTGTGTCTGGTGAAAATTTATTTACACCACAATTTACTGCTTTAAGTTATCAAGTCATTGTACCAGAAAATGAACCAATAAACTCCACAATATTAACTGTTAGTGCATCGGATAAAGATCGTGGTCCAAATGGAATAATACGCTATTCGATATTAAGTGGTAATGAAAAGAAAGAATTTTCTATCAATTCTGAAACTGGATCTGTAACAATATCACAACCCTTAGATTATGATACTGTTCAAGAATATCATTTAAATATAACTGCAGAAGATTTAGGTTTTCGACCAAAAATAGCAGTTGCTATGCTAACAGTTATATTAACAGATGTTAATGACAATGCACCGCAATTTAATTCAAGTGAATTCCATGCTTACTTAGAAGAAAATCAACCCAGAAATAGTTTTGTTTTTAAGGCTGAAGCTACAGATAGAGACTCACCAAAGAATGCTATTATTTTATATTCCATAACCGGTGGATCTGGTAAAGATGTTTTCAAAATAGATTCCAAAACGGGTGTTATAACTTCATTGGTTAGTTTTGATTATGAAGAACAAAAATTTTATAATTTGCATATACGAGCTGTTAACCCAGATTCACCAATGACAAATGCTACTAAGATTACAGTACATATTGTTGGTGTAAATGAATATTTTCCACGTTTTGTACAACCCGTATTTCATTTTGATGTTTCTGAATCAGCAGATATTGGAACTTTTGTGGGTACAATACAAGCTGTCGATAAAGATGCAGGAAATGACGGAAGAGTTTATTACCTTCTTGTGGGATCATCAAATGACAAAGGTTTTAATATTAATCCAATAAGCGGTAAAATAACAGTTTCAAGAATTTTAGACAGAGAAACTCAAAGTAGGGTTATATTAACGGTTATGGCAAAAAATCAAGGTGGTATTCGTGGTAATGATACTGATGAAGCTCAAGTTATTATTACTATTCAAGATGGTAATGATCCACCAGAATTTACTCAACAAGAGTATATAGCAAAAGTATCAGAATCTGTTCCAATTGGTACCAAAGTCTTACGAGTTAAAGCAATTGATAAAGATATTCGATCACAAAATAACCAATTTAGTTACTCAATAATTAATGGTAACATTAATCAAGCATTTAAAGTTGAACCACAAACTGGTGAAATTGAAACAGCTAATACACTAGATAGAGAACAAATAGAGACTTATAATTTGATAATTGGAGCTATTGATACAGGTATTCCACCAGAAACAGGTACAACAATGGTAAAAGTACAAATTGAGGATATTAATGATAATGGTCCAACTTTCGAACCAAATAATTTAATTGGATATATTTCTGAAAATGAACCAACTGGAACTTCAATAATGACACTGCAAGCTACTGATCCAGATCTTCCACCAAATGCTGGTCCATTTACATATTATTTAATTGGAGGAAAACATAGAGCATTTGTTAATATTGATAAATATACTGGACTAGTGAGAACCTTACAAAGTATTGATAGAGAAACTACACCAAAGCTGGAATTCCAAATTGAAGTTGAAGATAATGGAAATCCCAAAATGAGATCACAACATAAAGTCGAAGTTAATATTTTAGATCAAAATGATAATCCATCATCCCCAAGATCAGTTAACGTAATGGTAATGATTTTGAATAACGAAATTCATAATGCCAAAATCGCGGATATTCATCCAAATGATCCAGATATGGTAGGGGATTATAAATGTCATCTCAATTCTAATAATGAAAGTCCGAATTTCTACAATTATTTTACAATACCCAAAAAATGTGATTTACATTCAACTTCAAAAATCAATCCTGATATCAAATATACATATTCGATTTTAAGTAATGATGGTCGGCATAATGATGTATCATCGACTATAGGCATTGAGTTCATCTCCTTTGACAATTCAACTATTTCGAACTCAATAACAATTCGTTTAGAAAATATTACAGCTGAGTACTTTTTAGCAAACTACTATCAAAATTTTGTCGAACTGATTAAATCTTGCTTCGAATATGGTGACAATTTGATTCTATACAATATCAGAAATGTAAAAAATACTACAGGTTGTGAAATCTACTTAGCTATAAAAAGCTCAAATTTAGATTATCATTCTAAATCTTATGTTATAGAACGATTGCAGAATAAACAAGATTCATTTATAAAATTATTACAATTACAACTTGAAAATCTTATTGTAGGATATTCTTCATGCTTCGGAAGAAATAGTAATAAATGTAATAATCATGGTATTTGCACTGAATTAATGCGATATTCTGATACTCCAGATATGATTTACAATATTATTGATAGTACGAAATTAATATTTTCTGCACCACCAATTATACATGATTTCATCTGCAAATGTCCAGATGGTTATGTTGGACAACAATGTGAACAAAAACAAAATCCATGCTCGCCAAATCCTTGTTATGAAAATGCTGAATGTCGAAAACAAGGTAGAGAATTTCAATGTGTTTGTCCAGTTAATCGTGAAGGACGATATTGTTCTCTTGAAAAGGGTGATTTATGCAAACAAAGTCCTTGTAGAAATGGTGGCTCATGTCAATCCAGTTCTGATGGTGTATCTTATTTCTGTTTATGTAGACCAGGCTATAGAGGAAACAATTGCGAATATTTAACTGATTCCTGTCGACCTAATCCATGCCTGTATGATGGCTTATGCGTTAATTTGAAACCAGGTTACAAGTGTAATTGCGTTGATGGTCGATATGGTCGTCACTGTCAGAAAACAACATTTAGCTTCCAAGAATTATCGTACATGAGTTTCCCATCCCTCGATTCTGCAACCAATGATATTAGTATAGTGTTTGCTACAACAAAACAAGATGCATTACTTCTATATAACTATGGTCAACAAAGTGGTGGAAGATCTGATTTTATTGCTCTGGAATTAGTCAAGGGAAAAGCTACATTTTCACTTGGAGGCTCTAGAACAGCAATTACTACTTTATCAATTGGAGATGATAACCGACGTTATGATTGGAGTAAAAATTTAGCAGATGGAAGTTGGCATAAAATTACTGCAACTAGAAATGGAAAACTTATTTCTTTAAGTGTATCAAAATGTACTGAAAATGGTGATGCTTGTCAAGAATGTAAGCCTGGTGATACACAATGTTATGCTGATGATATCGGACCGACCGGGTAAGTTAAAAATAAACTACACACATACAACTGTAATTTTATTTTATTTTACTTTTCTTTTTTAGGACTTTAAATTTCAACAAAGAACCACTTTTAGTTGGCGGTCTAATAACTGCTGATCCAGTTTTAGAAAGACCTGGTCAAATACATTCCGATGATTTGGTTGGATGTGTACATAGTGTTTCTATAAATGGTCGTATGCTTAATTTAAGTAGTCCAATAAAATCCCATGGAATTCTTCCAACTTGTAATAGGAAAAATAGTGGGGGGCCATGTGCACAAGGTCTTCCCGATGATCCCACACAATCTGTTTGTGGGTCATTCGGAACTTGCATTGATCGATGGAATACAGCTTTATGTCGCTGTGGCGGTCGTTTATTATCGCCAGATTGTTTTAATTCTTTAGAACCAATTTCATTAAGTGATGGTGGATTTTTGGAATTCAAAATTTCAGAAAAACATCGTAGAATGCAGCTTCTAGATAATTTATACCATACAAATAACATTTGGTCATACGATGTTGAAGTTACACAGCGTCGTCGACGTTTCACTATAGATAATAATAATATAACAGCTTTATCTCAAGTGTATGACCCACCAAAAAGCATAAGTTTGCTTTTTAAAACTGTCAGATCAAATGGCTTGCTTCTGTTTGCAGCTACAAATAAATACTTTACTTCTGTTGAAATCAGAAAAGGAAAATTATTTTATAATTCGAAACAAACAACTGCAGTTAACATGACTATCAATGAACAAGTCACAGTGTCAGATGGAAAATGGCATAATGTCACATTATATGTTGAAAATAGAATATTAAGAATTTTAATCGATGGAATGGAAGTAGGAGAAGAACTGGACTCAGCAGGAGTACATGATTTCTTAGATCCTTATTTAACAATGTTGTCTATTGGTGGTGTCCGAAGAGAATATATTAGTTCTGATAATGCAATAATATCAACATTCCAAGGTTGTTTAGCTAACTTTACTATTAATAATGAAATTCAACCATTTAATGGATCCGGAAGTGTGCTATATGAACGCTTAACAAGAGGTAGTGTATTTCAGGGTTGTCTTGATATAGCGGGTGTTGATGCAGCTCAAGTTTCTGATCCATTAAGCATTGGAATAACTCTAGTGATAGTTTTCTTCATAATATTGCTGGTAGCAATTTTAGTTTCATTTGTAGTATTTCGTGTAAGAAAACAACAAAAAGAAAAATGTGGTGGTCCAGGACACATACTCCAAGCCAAAACAAATCATGGCACAACACATATTACAAATGGAATTATGTCATCTGGAGTAGATTGTGTTATAACAAGAAATATTCATAGCGGAGATGTAAATGTTGGTTATCATGTTGAAAATAGTGATATGATTCGGAGAGGTGGTGAAAATCATCATTTAGTTGGGCCAGAATTAATTTCGAAAAAATTCAAGGAAAGAGATATTAATGCTGGTGAACATCAACGAACACAGCGACCAGACATAATAGAAAGAGAAGTTGTTGGAAAGAATCCACAAATTAGAGATGATCATCACCAATCGATACCACCACCAAATCAACAATTACATCCACGAGACTTACAAAATGGTGCAGTAGATTTAAATTCTGAATATCCAGAACATTATGATTTAGAAAATGCAAGTTCAATCGCACCATCAGACATTGATATTGTATACCATTACAAAGGTTATAGAGAAGGAGGTGGTGTACGTAAATATAAAACAACAACTCCACCGATTGCATCTTTTGCCCATCATAAACATCAATCATCAGCAGCACAGCAACAACATCGCCATTCACCACACCATGCCGCTCCATTTGTACCAAGAGTACCACCTCAAGGTAATAAATCAGCATCATCAAATACACCACGTCAACATCAAAGTACACCTTTAGCCCGTTTATCGCCCAGCTCTGAATTGAGTTCACAACAACCTAGAATTTTAACATTACATGATATATCTGGCAAGCCATTACAAACAGCTTTACTAGCAACTACATCTAGTTCAGGTGGCGTTGGCAAAGATGTTTTACATAGCAATAGTGAAAGAAGTTTAAATAGTCCTGTTATGTCACAATTATCTGGTCAAAGTTCAAGTGCTAGCCGTAAAAATCCCAGTGTACCAACTGTAAATTCACAAGAAACAATGGGATTAACAGCTGATGAAATCGATCGATTAAATGCTCGACCAAGAACTTCTAGTTTAGTTTCAACATTAGATGCAGTATCTAGTAGTAGTGAAGCACCACGTGTACCAAATACTGGACACCATTTATCTTTAAGTGTTCATCATTCAACAGTTGATGTTGATGAACATAGTTCAACATCAACTGATGAAAGTGGTAATGATAGTTTTACATGCTCTGAAATAGAATATGATAATAATAGTTTAAATGGTCATAAATATAATAAAACACCACAAGATGATGAACGACGACAAATAAATAGTACAAATGGTTCAAATAAAACACCAATACCACAAGCACCATCATCATCATATGGTGGATTTGATTCTTCATTTCGTGGTTCATTAAGTACACTTGTTGCCAGTGATGATGATATATCAACGCATATGGGACGTATATATAATCGAAAGCCTAGTAATGGTGCACCATCATCATCAGCAACAACATTAGGATGGGATTATTTATTAAATTGGGGTCCAAACTATGAAAGTATTGTTGGTGTATTTAAAGCACAACTATCAGATTCAGTTGTGGATGAGCATTTATCTACATCATTAAGATCTCCACCAAATAATGTAACACAAAAACCATCTGAAGAGTATGTTTGAGAATTATTAATCTAGGAAATTTTTAATACTAATAAAATAATAAAAGAAAAACCAATTATAAAAGAAAAAATTTTTTTTTTGTCAGTCAATATTAAATTCGTTACCTTTAATATTAAATATGAAAATAATTATTGTAAATAGTTACTAATTATTTTAATTTTTTTTTTCTAATATTAATTCTTTAAAGATTTATAATAAAAAAAAAAATATATATATATATATATATATATATATATAGATTTGAGTTACAAATAGAACAAAAAACTATTAAATACTCAGTAAATTATCAATTAACCTTGTATCAAGGTTATTCTACATTTTTTAATTTAATTTAAGTAATTAAATAATTATACGAATAAAAAAAAATTCAAATGGTTGATTTTTCAGGTACAAATGTTGTAATTTTAAAACAAAATAAATTTAAATTAGAACATTTTTTTAATCTTTATAGATTAAAATTTTTAAAATTATAGATTAAATTGGTATACAGAAAAATAGTAAATGCTGTGAATTAAATAATTTTTAAAAATTCAAACGAAATTAAAATTTTATTTTCAAAACTAAATATAATAATTTATATAAATTTTTACATGTTCGTTTAATGTAAATTGAATTTTATTATGTAGTTAAAAAAAAAAAAAAATAAAAATATATATGTTTTTTTTATTGTGCTATATTATATAAAAAAATGTATACTTCTCTAATAATACAATTCCTTTTCGCCATTAGAATAATTTAATTATGAAATATTAGTATAAAAAACACTACTGAAAATAATAACTTTTAAATCATTTTTAAAATTATTGTTCACATAAAAAATTAATAATTTTTCCGGTTTATTAAAAAAAAAAAAAAGTATTATTAGGAATAATTTTGTTAGTTTCTATTAAATTTGTTTTTATTAACTATGAACACCTTCTTAAAGAACGCCGCCATAAAAAAAAACCTCTAAAAACATGGAAAAATTTAACTCGCTTGCCATATTAAATTAAAAGAGGTAAGACTGAATAGTATTAGAATTAATTTCAATTATTATCTTCAAAATATCTCAAACTCAACTATTTATAATAATAACATTATTTATAGATACAGATATAAAATATTAATTTTGACCATAAATTTTCAGTAGTGTCTGATATAATAATTTCAATAATATATAATTTAGAATTATAAGAAATATAAGTAATTTTTTTGTTTTATTTTTTCTCGGCTTGTTTCTGTAAAAATTAAAAAAAAACATATTATGAAAAATTTGTAGAATATATCTTAAGAAAAATAAACTTGTTTAAAATTATTTAAATTGATTTTTTTTATGTTCCATTATAAATTTACAGATATACAACAAATATGTACAGTGTTTCGTGTTATAGTTAGAAAAATAGTACCTATAACGGTGTCCAAAATACTAAAGCTTAAAGAAAATGTTTGTCATTTTTTAAAAATTATTGTAAATTGAACCATAACTTCGTTGCAATAAAAGGATCTCTTGAAAATTTATAAAACTTCCATACGGCTCAAAATGAAGTATTATTCTGACATATGAGTTGGCGATTCTATAGTAATGCGTTACAATAGTTGACTTCCACAATGTAGTATAAAAACTTTTAATACTGGGGTGGCAGCACGTAAGTTGTTACAAACGCTTTTTTTTGTAACAAAACACTAGCGTCACAAAATTTTTTTGGCAGCATGTACTTTGAAACGTTACTTTGGGATTGAAACAAAAAAAAATTTACGAAACATTTCAAATGTTACGTAAACATTCAAATGTTACGTGCTGCCAAAAGTAGCGAAACAAAATTAAATGTGGCGAATAAAAATTAAAATAACAATTTTACATGTTACCGTTTTTTTTTTCAAAAATAGCGTGACAACATGTTTGTAATAAGTTACGTGCTGCCACCCCAGTTTAAATATAGTTGTACTATCGCTTAAAGCTTTTCATTGATAAGACGAAGATCTTTTTTTTGGATTCTATCTAAATGTTCCGTAACAAAATTCTAATTCAAAACTATAAAATTTTTAATGTAGCATCTTCCAAAATGTTTATCAAAATCTCATACTATTCCAAAATGTTAAAATACGTAGTGCAAACGAGCATATAATGTGCAGCGAACAAATTTAGACTACATTTTGTACACATGTCATAAATAAAGTTTTTCCAGAATTACAAAATATGTTAACGAAATATATAAATACTAGGGCCCCTGTTGAGTAATTATATTTCAAGTTGAAGTCAAATTTAAAGTTTTTAAAAAAACAGTAATTTACGTACTGACATAGACTTCGCACGATATAGCAGAAACCACTCGTGTTTAATAAAAAGTTTTGTGGTTAGTAAGTTTTATTTAGGACACATAAATACACGTCCCTCATATACTGCTTCGTTTCCCATATATTCCCTATAGTAAGTGGCATTTAGTGATAAAATTACTAAAACTAAAAAGTTTTGTTATTAAAGAGGTACGTATATATATACCTACATAATACATAATTGTAAATAATAAAAACTATATTATTACTACAAATAACCAAAATTTAGAAACAGTTACTTAAAAAGATAAAAATGAAGAATTCAAGTGATTTGTTTTTTTGTTGTTTTTATATTTTTTATTTGAGATGAATTTGTTTCTTTGTTTTTTTTTGGCATATGTACATAGATTAATTTGCAAGTACCTAATGTAAAATATAATAACTGATTTGTTTGCTTTTGTTTATTATTTTCATAAGATCTCACTTATGCATAATGTATTTGCTGAATAATAAAATCATATGAGTACAAAATTTTCAACTGTGTGCGCATTTTTGTTATGTGTAAATAAAAAGGTGTCTACTTCGCATTAGCTTAAATGCTTGTCAATTATAATTATATATAATACAATTTTTGCTACATTTGGAATACCATTTTGACAATGTAAATAAACCCATAAATTTTGACTTATAAATTATAACTTTGTGTTTTTGTAGTCAGTTATTTCTGACTTTTTGTTTATCTTTCGATAAAATGATTTTTGGTTTACCTTTCGTTACATCAAAATTAATATTTCATCAGGATTTCATAGGTCAACACATCACATATTTTCGGAGGAAAGGTATATTTTGTTAACGTATTTTGCTAAAATTTGGTAATTCACTTATTTTTCCGCCGACAATATATGATAGCCTAAATTAAATTAATTCTGGAAAAACTTTATTTATGACATGTATACAAAATGTAGTCTAAATGTAGTCCTTTGATATACAATATACATATCATATTTTAAAATATTAGAGAATAGAAGACATATAGAACAAGCTTTTGATCTTCTAATACAAAAATTTAGAATTTTTTACTATGTAAATCTCCAGAATATTAAACTTGCTAAATTTATAATCATGACTTGCATTTATTTTACATAATATTAGAAGTAACGATGAACATGGTGAATTATCAAAGCTCAAACATATTTTTGTATGTTGTTTTAATTTGGTTTTAATATTTAATCACAACATAGCTCATTCCTTTTTCCCTTATACAGACGAAAATCTACAAAAAACCTTCACCATTTTAAAAATTTGTAAATGCCCAAATACACCTGGCAAACCGCTCGCGAAGACATCGTCAACAACAATAATTTTGATCATGAAACAATTGGTCTGTATGTTAACTCGCAAATTTATATAAATTTGCATAAATTTATCCAAATCTTTGTATGTTAACTTTTTTATTTGCATTACATATTTACAAATTGTTGAGAAATTTAAGAGAATTTTGTGTTTAAAACGTGACGTCAGAGATCTCTCTTAAATAAATTTTTGCAAATGAAATACCGACAAAAAGACCAAAACCACGAAAAATTATTTAATTTAATTTTTTTTCCACAAAAACATTCAATAATTTTACAAAAAATTTCAGAAAATTACTAAATTAATTCAAATTTTAAAAAATCCCATAACTTAAAAATCAATTATTTTTGACATGAAAAAATTTCGAAAAATGTATGCAAATTTTGCGTATGTCTACTTTTGTTTGTAAAAGAGAACCTTTTAACTATCCTCGCAGAATTTTATGATCACGTGATTTTTCCTCTCATTTTCAAATTTTTGCAAATAAAAGTTAACATACAGATCAAATATCTAAAGCTTTTGTAAATTTAATTTGTTAAATAAAATTAAATATTGTGAATGAGAAACTAAATGGTGAATAAATTAGCGAATCTTGTTATTTTCAAAATATAGATTGACACATGTCAACAATCATTCATTTAAAATTTACTTAAATTAATTAAATAAAAAATTTGAAAAAAAAACTCACATTCTCTATGTTATCATTTTAGCAATTGATTAAAACTTTTTTTCCTTAACATAAGTTCATGAAATTTCAATTAAATAAAACAAATTCCTAAATTAAAAAAAAAAAAAATTTCTTCTCATCTTTTTAAAATTAAAATTCCCCCAACAATTCACCTAAAGAAATGTTATAGCGTGTTTATTGGTGCAAAAGTTTTTTAATACATATTTTTTTTTTACTAAAGCAAAAAATTATTACCATGCAAATTGAATTTTTTCAAGTCTCATATACTTTTTTTTTAATTTCAAATTTCAATTGGGTCACTTATTTTTGCACGTACGGTCTTTAACTTATAGTATTGGAAATCGTAAATATCAGAAAAGTTTTCAAAATATTATAGAAAAGTTTGCATTTCAACACAATACACTATGCATAGTGAAACTAATTAAGTTTAGTAAAGAAAACAAATTTGAAAAATTTTTAAAATTCTTGAAGTTTTTAGCCTTTACTAAGGACTTTTCAACATTAAGTTCAATGATAAAATGGTGGCAAAAATTATTATGTTTATTTAAAATGTTTTTTATTTCTTTTCTAAAATTGTTTGAAGGTAGTTTTGCGTGTAAAATTCAATTTTTTATTTCCCGTGTACTGCTTTCGTATTTTTGTATTTCATAACTTTTTACTTCAACTTTATTCGTAAATATTAAATATTTTTTAATAGTTTTAATATATCGTCCTATTAAAGTTATTTCAAAATTGATAATATTTTTGCACCCAGAAAAAAGCGATATTAATTGTAAAAAAAATTT
Source organism: Argyra leucocephala (assembly GCA_963942445.1). NCBI lineage: Eukaryota > Metazoa > Arthropoda > Insecta > Diptera > Dolichopodidae > Argyra > Argyra leucocephala. Next base: position 68,896,105 of record OZ012680.1, read on the forward strand.
ATATATTTTTTATCCGTATAACTGTGTATTTTTCATTCATCAATCATTTACTTATACTTTTGAACTTGTACCCAGCAGAGAACTGTGATCTAACAATTTCCATACAGTACCATTAAGAGTATCTATTGAAATCAATTGTTGACATTCTATTCCCATTCCGTTTTAACAGTCCCAACACTTACGTGGCGGTCAAAAAAGCTTGAATTAAAATTTACTTCATAAAGTATTATAGTGATTTGCTCAATTCTGCCGTATTTTGTAAAGGGAAATGGAATGTGGAACATCTCAGTGATTCTGAGATTATTTTGACTGGTTCTTTCAACCAGAAAATTTGATATTACAGAGGCTGACGTTTTTCCTATGACTAACAATATTACAGTTAATTTCGCGAATTGTGATATCAAAATATAATAAGGTAATTCAGAACAGAACAGAATTCCTAATAGTATCATATTACTGAAGCACAAAATTATATGTTTTTCACCACATAGTCTTAATTGGCTTGAGTCTTACCTCTCTTCTCGGGAATACTCAGTTTTATTTAAAACTGCCATTTCTGACCAACACTATACGTCTTCTGGTGTTCCACAAGGTCATAGGGGACCCCTTAGTTTTATAGTTTCAACAATTGATGCTCCTAAAGTGATAACTTTATCTAAACTTGTTAGTTTTTCTGATGACTGAAAGCTTTTTACTCCTATATCTTCCGCATCGGATTGCTTAAACCTACAAAACTATATTAACAATTTCGCTTCTTGATGTTCAAAAAATGTACTTGAATTGAACACTTCTAAATGCCAAGTCAATACCTTTTCTAGGAGAAATTCCGCTCGGACAATTTGGTTCAACTACCAACTAAATGGCTGTTTGCTTTCAAGAGCGAATTCTATTATAGACCTCGGATTAACACTTGACCCCAAACTGAGCTTTAAGCTACATTATGATAAAATAGTAAGCAAAGCAAATACTTCTTTAGGTTTCTTTAAACGATGGTCTAAAGAATTTTCTGATCCCTACCTCACGAAACATCTTTATGTTAAATATGTAAGGCCTACCCTTGAATATGCTAGTCAAGTGTGGTTTCAACATTACTTGATTGATATTAATCGAATTGAATGGGTTCAACGAAAGTTTTTACGTTTCGCTTTGAGTAACTTTTCGTGGAATGATCCATTGCTACTTCCACCTTATTCCCACCGTCTTCAACTCATTGGCTTACAGTCGTTTGCTGATCGTCGGGTTATTGCAGATATCTCTTTTATTCACCAGATCATTTCGGGTAAAATGCTAACCCCTGAAATTTCAAATTATTTGGTTGAAAGATCGAATCGGAATAATCGCAGAACCGTTGAGTTGTTCCACATTCCCTTCCACCCTACTAAATGGTAGATTCGAGTCAATCACTAGAATACTCCGTGAAGTAAATTCTAACTCTAGTTCTTTTGATCGACAAATAAGTGTTTTAACTGTTAAAAAACGATTACGTTTTAATGTACGTTCAACTGAGACTTACGAACAGACGTATGATGTGCTTGCTCTAAGCATAAATTTGACAGTATAATAAATTGTTTAAAAAAACATTGTCAGTCAAGCTAGCAATCTCTTTAACAAATCTATAAATTTACAAAAAGAGCTATTTTCAAAACATGCAATATTGTAATTTTCTTGGCATTCAATAAATCCAAATTTCAGAATTCATTTTCAATATCCTTTTTGTACATTTTGAAAATTTTCGATATTTGTATGAATACTTTAATCAATTGTATGCCATATTTTAAATATGTTTTGTTTTTGTTTTTTTTTTGTACCATAACTGTAACGGAAAACCGTCTTTTAAATTATTATTCATACATACATAGCTACATATACAGTATACATACGAATTATAGAAATTATTTCCACACTTCGCTACTTTTAATTTGTTCTATAAATATAGAACCACTATGGATTACATTTATATCAAATTAATAAAATCACAATCAAAATATATAAAATTACATTTTCAAAGAGAGCTTTTTATTACAAATTTTTAAACATTCATGTATAATCTAAGAAAGAAAGGTATTTTTACATTTGCGCAATCAGTTTTGAAAAAATACAAATACCTACATATTTAAAATAAAAAAATACAAAATTAAAAATTTAATGGAAAGGAAACCTGACCACCTTTTTTCTACCTGATCACCTCATTTCACTATACATAATAACATTTTGAGAACCGATTTTTTTATACTGGACATTATTAAACCCAACTTTCATGTATCAGAATTATTATAAAAAGTACACAAAAACTTATACAGAAGAAAAAAACAAAAAAACACAAAATCAAAATAAAATAAAAAATCAAAGGATATGTTAAAAGCTTAACTACTTTCTTTTAAACTTTAATATCAAAATCTATTTTAGTTATGAGTTTACTTTGGTTAAGTGCGGGTTAAATTTAATGTGTTTTAATTTACTTTTTAAAATATTTATCGGTATACGATGACTAAAAATACCCATTCAATTTAAAAACATAATACAACAAAATTGTTACATAAATAACAAAAAAAAAAAAAACTGAGTCGTTAAATAACAACTAATTGAAGGGAATTATTACTTGTCATATTTTTAGTTTTTCTTTTGGTTTTTGTTTTTATTGCTTAAATTACTATGTCGATATTTCGCCGAATGTTCAATCGAAAGGAAAAAACAGAAACAAGAACAACAACATCAACAACAACAGCAAATTCAACATTAAATGGTACTAAAAATGGAATTAGTGGTAAAAGTACATCGTTATCGTCATCAATGAGTAGTGGTTCAACTACCTTCGATAATAGTAATAATTATCGACAAGTAATAAAACATGACAATGAAATAAGAAATAAAAATTTTTGTAATTTTCTACCACATTCACCTAAGAAGTCGTTACGGCGAGACGACAAACGTAGTTTATCCGTATTACAATTAACACCACTTTGGGAGCATATTATAAATACACATACACTACCGGAAAATTTAAGTCCGAACGTAATGTTTAATGAATTTTTGGAACGTTTACGTGATCCGGAATGGCAAGTTAGGCAACATGCATTACGTGTACTTGTTGATGTACTCTTGGTTATTGGTAATAAAGCTGATTCATATTTTGATTTATTACTACCACAATTAATTGAAAATTTGGGGCATTCAGCACCAACAGTTCGCAAAGGAGCTTTAGATTGTTTACGAGTTTATTTATCAGAAACTGCAATGCCAGAATCTGTTTTATTGCAGATTTTGGATATTGGATTAAATCAACGTATTACAAATGAACCATTTGGTGGACGTTTAACATGTGGTGTTATGCTATCCTTACCATCATTGGTTCAAGCAACAATGGGTTCATCAAAACGTAATTTCATTTTAAAAACAACAATTGATATGCTAATTCATAAAATGACACAAATAACACATCAGGAAATTACATTGAAAGTTTTATTAAAATTTAAAGAACTTTTAGGTGAAGAAGAGTTTTTAGAGTATATGACATCAAATGAATACAGAGAATTTGAACTTTTATGCAGTGTATATGGTATAACTGGTAGCAATTATATTAATTATCAGACAAATGGTAGTGATTTTAAAAAATCATGGCAAATAATACCATCATTTGATTCAGATGAAAGAAATCCATTATTAACATCTGATATACTACTTTGGCGATCTTCTGATGATGAAGATAATAAAATAGATAAAATTGATTTAGCTTCAAATAATACAACACCTTCATATTCATTTACTCCTGTACCACCTTCTGATATTCTAGATCAGAATGAACCAAAAATTATTTTAGAAACAGAAATAAAAATTAATAATGATACGGTAACAATGCGAATTCTTGAAGCTAAAGATGATAGTTTTATTCATGATTGTATATGCCATGACAAACAACAACTGGATTCACAATGTTCAAATGAATCGATTCCAATAATTAAAGAAAATTTAAGTAGTAATGTAGAAGAAAATTCGGGACTAGTACATGTTTTAACTGATAGTGAATTAGATGAAATAAATAAAAATGCAAAACCACCTGATCCGAATATTTTAAGTACACCTAAACGTGTTACATTTGGTGGTGAAATTGTTAAAATGAGAACTCCAGATAGTGATGGAACCACTGTGGCTAGTGATATTGATGTAATAGATTTAAGTCAAATAAAAAGTGATAATAATTTCAATACAACACAAAATATGGTAAATAAAAGTCAATCACTACAAGATTTATCCATTAATAATTTTTCACAACAAAATAGATCAAATAAACAGGAAATATCTTCCATTCCCAATAAACAGGAAAAAATTAAATCAGCTTTTGAAATAGAAGTGCCACATGAAAAAAATGAAATATTAATTGAAGATAAATCGAATATGGTTAAAGAAAATTCACTATCAAAAATTAATACAAATGATGATAGTAAACTACAACCATCATCACCTAAATCACCTAAATCACCACTAATTAAACTTAATTCGACTGCAAGTCCAGTTGATAAGATAGTAAGTCCACAAGCTACGCATAAAGAAATTGAAGTATTACATAATTTACAAAGAGAATTATCCCCAAATCGACCAAAGGATATTAAACAAAAAATAATTGATGTAGATAAAAATGAAAATATTGTATTGGCGTCAGAAGAACTCGATAAAACTGAATTAAAAGTACAGAATGAAAAAGTGAATTCATGGGAAGATTTAGATTTAGTGGATAATCAAACATTAGAGAATCTTAAATCTGGGGTAAGTAATAAAACCAATCTTATGATTTAATTTTAAGTTATCGTATTATACCTATATTATATAATATTTTGTTACTAAGCTAAGCAACTTACGTAAATCACAAGTAAAAGAAAAAAAACAATTTCTGACCTGCAAAATACAAAGCACTCTTAATAAAGATTTAATAGTGTGTGCCTATGCCGAATAAGATAACGAATTCTAATATTGTAACAGATATTCATATACAAATTAGAATTTAAAATAGAATTGACTAGCTGTCCCATATGCCACATGGGGCACGATCCTTAAAATTAAGTTTTTTACATTTATGTAACAGTTTCGTAAATAAATCAGATCGAATCATCCAATTAATTTGAAATTTCCCTGGGTTGTGTCTTGGAATAAGCCAGCTCGTTTCTAAATGATGAAAGATAAATTTTAATTGAAAACATAGTATAAAATTAATTTATATAAATTTTTTTTAAGGTATCACAATTAATTGAGTTATTCGAAAACTAGCCCTGTCTGAAGTTTGTTTATTTGGAAATAATTGAATTATTATTTTATTCGTACTTTTATACGCGTACCAATTTGAAAAGTGTAGTAAATTTTTCATATGGTAGATATGTTATTTTTGTAATTCTCTGATTGGTCTGGAATATTACACAATGTTATAAACGAAGCGAAGTTGTTATGAATTGTTTCCATCATTTCTATTTATCGTGAACAGTGGAAACTATGTTTTTTATTGATTTATCTTAAACAGCAGCCTCATACGTAATAATAATTTATTTAAAAAAAAATTAAATTTAAATTGGGGGTGTTGTTGCGGTAATTTAATTATTATAACACCAAGTTTTCCGAGACGAAAATGTTACATTAATCGTTACTTTGTATACTTTGTCGTTTGGGAGGGAATGTTACATTATATCGTTACTTTGCATTCGCTCTCTCAGAATCATAATTGTAAGTGTATTGATCTCAGTATCATTACACAATATTGTTAGTTTTAATTAATTCTAAGTTTAGTTTTTAAGAAGAACTCTATTACTAAAGTAGAGTTATAATAAGGGAAAAGCCTTTTATTATATTACTAGCAAAGTTACCCGACGTTGTCCGGGTCGACCCCAAAATGAATCGAATTTATTTCAATGAAGTTTGATTTATGAATCGAATTGAAAAAAATTGGTTTATCAAAAATATTCTAATATTTTTTTTCACTACGATAAAAAAATATCAACAATACTCCAACTTAAGCTATACTTATACATATATTAAAATTATTTCTTTGTAAACAATATTTTGGAGATCTTTTCTGATGAAGTATAAGCAAATACGCTCCTTGCTGTTGAGGTATTCTTGAAATAAAGAAATTTTCGTTTTTTCCACAATCAATTGGAATTTGTACTTAAATGAAATGAGGATGCCAAGTTCTTATTCTTAATCTAGTACCATAATTTTGGCTTCTTCAAGTTATAAGCAATATTGAAGCTACTACTTTTAATTACAATTGATGAGGAACAACAACTTCATTTTCATCGATAACTGTATCTATCGATTTGTACACATGGACCCCCTGGAACACTGCAGCATTTTCTGATTAATAAAACGAATCGTCACATTTTTGTGGCTAATTTACATAGCCATGTCATGTAAAAATTTTATACTGATTCCTAAATTCGAAAATACATTTTCAGGAAAATACATGTTTTTTTATTTTTCATAGAATACCTATGAATAAATTTTCAAGTCTGTAACACAATTTTTTTTTTGAAACATTTCTGATAGAGTATGTAAGTGTAAATTTTCATGCCTGTAACACTAATAGAGTATGTAAGTGTAAATTTTCATGCCTGTAACACTATTGGTTTTTATTCCTGAGACATACATGCTAAGAGTTGTACGGCAGCAACCCGAACCAGTCCAAATTTTTGAAATCGGTAACAGTCGAATTTCTTTATTTGTGAAAGAGTATCTAAGTGTAAGTTTTCATGCCTGTAACACAATTGGTTTTTGAAATATTCCTGAAACCTACGTGCTAGGAGTTGTACGACAGCAACCCGAACCAGTCCAAATTTTTGAAATCGGTAACAGTCGAATTTCTTTATTTGTGAAAGAGTATCTAAGTGTAAGTTTTCATGCCTGTAACACAATTGGTTTTGTAAATATTCCTGAAACCTACGTGCTAGGAGTTGTACGACAGCAACCCGAACCAATCCAAATTTTTTAAATCGGTAACAGTCGAATTTCTATATTTATGAAAAAGTATCTAAGTGTAACTTTTCATGCCTGTAACACAATTGGTTTTTGAAATATTCCTGAAACGTACGTGCTAAGAGTTGTACGACAGCAACCCGAACCAGTCCAAATTTTCGAAATCGGTAACAGTCGAATTTCTTTATTTGTGAAAGAGTATCTAAGTGTAAGTTTTTATGCCTGTAACACAATTGGTTTTTGAAATATTCCTGAAACCTACGTGCTAGGAGTTGTACGACAGCAACCCGAACCAGTCCAAATTTTTTAAATCGGTAACAGTCGAATTTCTTTATTTGTGAAAGAGTATCTAAGTGTAAGTTTTCATGCCTGTAACACAATTGGTTTTTGAAATATTCCTGAAACCTACGTGCTAGGAGTTGTACGACAGCAACCCGAACCAATCCAAATTTTTTAAATCGGTAACAGTCGAATTTTTATATTTGTGAAAAAGTATCTAAGTGTAACTTTTCATGCCTGTAACACAATTGGTTTTTGAAATATTCCTGAAACGTACGTGCTAAGAGTTGTACGACAGCAACCCGAACCAGTCCAAATTTTTGAAATCGGTAACAGTCGAATTTCTGTATTTGTGAAAGAGTATCTAAGTGTAACTTTTCATGCCTGTAACACAATTGGTTTTTGAAATATTCCTGAAACGTACGTGCTAAGAGTTGTACGACAGCAACCCGAACCAGTCCAAATTTTCGAAATCGGTAACAGTCGAATTTCTTTATTTGTGAAAGAGTATCTAAGTGTAAGTTTTTATGCCTGTAACACAATTGGTTTTTGAAATATTCCTGAAACCTACGTGCTAGGAGTTGTACGACAGCAACCCGAACCAGTCCAAATTTTTGAAATCGGTAACAGTCGAATTTCTTTATTTGTGAAAGAGTATCTAAGTGTAAGTTTTCATGCCTGTAACACAATTGGTTTTTGAAATATTCCTGAAACCTACGTGCTAGGAGTTGTACGACAGCAACCCGAACCAATCCAAATTTTTTAAATCGGTAACAGTCGAATTTCTATATTTGTGAAAAAGCATCTAAGTGTAACTTTTCATGCCTGTAACACAATTGGTTTTTGAAATATTCCTGAAACGTACGTGCTAAGAGTTGTACGACAGCAACCCGAACCAATCCAAATTTTTTAAATCGGTAACAGTCGAATTTCTTTATTTGTGAAAGAGTATCTAAGTTTAAGTTTTCATGCCTGTAACACAATTGGTTTTTGAAATATTCCTGAAACCTACGTGCTAGGAGTTGTACGACAGCAACCCGAACCAGTCCAAATTTTTGAAATCGGTAAGAGTCGAATTTCTGTATTTGTGAAAGAGTATCTAAGTGTAACTTTTCATGCCTGTAACACAATTGGTTTTTGAAATATTCCTGAAACGTACGTGCTAAGAGTTGTACGACAGCAACCCGAACCAATCCAAATTTTTTAAATCGGTAACAGTCGAATTTCTATATTTGTGAAAAAGTATCTAAGTGTAACTTTTCATGCCTGTAACACAATTGGTTTTTGAAATATTCCTGAAACGTACGTGCTAAGAGTTGTACGACAGCAACCCGAACCAGTCCAAATTTTCGAAATCGGTAACAGTCGAATTTCTTTATTTGTGAAAGAGTATCTAAGTTTAAGTTTTTATTCCTGTAACACAATTGGTTTTTGAAATATTCCTGAAACCTACGTGCTAGGAGTTGTACGACAGCAACCCGAACCAGCCCAAATTTTCGAAATCGGTAACAGTCAAATTTCTTTATTTGTGAAAAAGTATCTAAGTGTAACTTTTCATGCCTGTAACACAATTGGTTTTTGAAATATTCCTGAAACGTACGTGCTAAGAGTTGTACGACAGCAACCCGAACCAGTCCAAATTTTCGAAATCGGTAACAGTCGAATTTCTTTATTTGTGAAAGAGTATCTAAGTGTAAGTTTTTATGTCTGTAACACAATTGGTTTTTGAAATATTCCTGAAACGTACGTGCTAAGAGTTGTACGACAGCAACCCGAACCAATCCAAATTTTTTAAATCGGTAACAGTCGAATTTCTATATTTGTGAAAAAGTATCTAAGTGTAACTTTTCATGCCTGTAACACAATTGGTTTTTGAAATATTCCTGAAACGTACGTGCTAAGAGTTGTACGACAGCAACCCGAACCAATCCAAATTTTTTAAATCGGTAACAGTCGAATTTCTTTATTTGTGAAAGAGTATCTAAGTTTAAGTTTTTATTCCTGTAACACAATTGGTTTTTGAAATATTCCTGAAACCTACGTGCTAGGAGTTGTACGACAGCAACCCGAACCAGCCCAAATTTTCGAAATCGGTAACAGTCAAATTTCTTTATTTGTGAAAAAGTATCTAAGTGTAACTTTTCATGCCTGTAACACAATTGGTTTTTGAAATATTCCTGAAACGTACGTGCTAAGAGTTGTACGACAGCAACCCGAACCAGTCCAAATTTTCGAAATCGGTAACAGTCGAATTTCTTTATTTGTGAAAGAGTATCTAAGTGTAAGTTTTTATGCCTGTAACACAATTGGTTTTTGAAATATTCCTGAAACGTACGTGCTAAGAGTTGTACGACAGCAACCCGAACCAATCCAATTTTTTTAAATCGGTAACAGTCGAATTTCTTTATTTGTGAAAGAGAATCTAAATGTAAATTTTCATATCTGTCACAGACATGGTTTTTAAAATATTCCTGAGTCTTGGTAAGAGTTGTACGGCAGAAACCCGAACCTGTCATCTGATGGCTTTGTAAAGTACCGCGTTATTTGCATACCGGTACCATGAATAACTGTGCAAAATTTCAGAACTCTATCTTTAAAACTGTGGGCGTGTATAGCGAACAAACAAACAAACAAACAAATAAACAAACAAACAAACAAACAAACAAACAAACTTTCCCTTTTATAAGTATAGATTATATATTAAAATTTCTTATACATGGGATGAAATTTTAAATTGCAAATTATAAAATTTTAATAAATATTTGAATTCGCAACGTCTCCTTTTAAATATCTATCATTTAAAGGAATAATAATGAAAATTAGTTGTGAAATTATTCAGATTTGTACCGTACTCTTTTTAATGATTAGGCACACACCCATAAAGAAATGTTTATATTAAAATAAAAAAAAAATTTGTCAACAATGAAACAAAACACACAAAATGGTTGTCCCAAATAATTTGTTCAATTTTTTAATTCAGATGGCGTCATTGGTGCTTAATGACAGTACCTAAATATTATTTGTAATTTCTTATTTGAAAAAATTCCAAAAAAATAATTTGCGTCATTAGTTGGAATTTAATACCGAAATTTTATTTATTTTACGGGAATCTGTTTTTCTACACCAAACCAGCAGACACTGACCGTTGACGACTGACGAACATAGAATACAGAAACAAAATGATATTGTTGTTATCAGTAAGTCAATCCAAGATAAACATTTATTTATTTATTTACTATCAGTGGACTTACAGATTAATCTGCAGGCCAACTACGGGCCCTTTTCCCTTTCGGAATATTGGCCCGAAATGTATTAAATCAAGAACAATTTGTAAGAAAATCATACAAGTACCCATTATTGTTTTTTTTTTAAATATTTTTATAAAATAATTTATGCACAATTATTATGTACTATATATATTATGTAATTATTATGTAATTTATGTACAATTACTATTATACCTGATCTATTTCTTTTAAAATTTAAATTTGAAAAATTTCATAAAATCTAATATTGTCCTTGATTTACTACAATAAAACTAACTTTAATTTATTAAGATATAACTTATAAGTTGAATTATTATTTAAAAATAACCTTGTATATATTATATAATTCCTTTTAATAAACTTATAATACTTTATTATTCTTTTATACGACATTTAATATTAAAACAGTGTAGTGTGCATTCATACGTATTGACCTCATTTCTTACACAATATAATACTTTTTTCATTAAATACGAAAATACATATTCAAATTATACTATATTTAACTATTCACTTGTGTTATTCTTCATTATAACTAAATTACCCATATTTTTTATCATTATATATACTTAAATAGGTCTAAAAAGACAATAAATAATATTATTCAAATAAATTCTAAGAAATTAATCTAAATTAAAATAATGTTGGGCATGCTTTATATTAATATATGGTAGTGTAGGTTCACAACACATTTACATATTATTTAAAATTAATTGACAAAAATTAATGAATGAATATTCAAAAATTGTTACATTTTGTATAGAATTTAGGCCATTAAACTTAAATAACGAAAAAATATTATAATTTAAAAGAGATGCACTTTTATATCAGATGCTTGAAGAAACTGATTTTTAATTTTTTTTTTTTAATAAGATTCATCTTTAGTTGCACACAGTCTATAGTTGTCTCTAAAGCAAACAAAATATTTAATTTATATTTACCACATCGATCTCCCGTTTGTTTTTTTTTTTTTAGGGGAGTTCTATGTAGACGAGAACGTTTCATCTATTGTACATTTTATAATGTGGATTAAATCATTTTTATCCAATAGATCTTATAGTGTAAAGTTTAGATCAGCTTTTTCTGAATCATTTTCTGCCACCTCTGGTGTACCACAAGGCAGCCATCTAGGTCCCTTACTATTCATTATCTCAATTAATGATGTCAACAATCTCATTAACAATAGTAACGTGATCATATATGCTGATGATATGAAAATTTATAAAAAAATATCTTCATATAATAATTGTACTGTACTACAGAACGATCTTGATTCGTTTTTTAAGTGGTGCGGCTATAATAATCTTCTCCTTAATATTGATAAATGCGCTGTTATTTCCTTTACTCGTAGATTGATTCCAATAATAACTGATTATACTTTTAATTCTAAACTAATCAACCGAGTTTCTCATTTTAAAGACCTTGGCGTACTTTTTGACGATAAACTCACATTTAAACTTCACTTTAATAGTATAATTAACAAGGCAAATTCTATGTTAGGTTTTATTAAAAAGTGGTCTAAGGAATTTGATGATTCACACATTACTAAATCTTTATTCACTACTCTTGTTCGCCCCCACCTTGAGTACGCAAGCCCTGTCTGGTCACCTCACTATTCCACTCATATTAATAGAATTGAATCTATTCAAAAAAATTTTTTACGATATGCTCTACGTAATCTTCCCTGGTCTACTCCAATAATCCTACCTCCATACATAAATCGTCTGAAGCTTCTTCAGATGAACACATTGCAATCAAGAAGGGTTGTTGCAGATATCTTATTCATATCCCAAGTATATACAATGGTGAAATTGATTCCAAAATTATAAAAGATCAGATTAACTCGTAATCGTAATCTTCCTTTCCATAGAACTAATTATGGTAAATTTGAGCCAATTAATAGAATGTTAATGGCAGTTAATCAATACAAAAACAGTGTTGACTTTTGTTTGAACAAAACCAGTTTAAAGAAAACCTTGTTTCACTTGCTCCCTTAGTCCTCCTAATTAATCTTATTTTTCCGCTACTAATATTAACTAATTTGTAGTGTTATAATTAACTTTTTATACTTTTAATAACTTTTCATCTTCTCTTTTTTTTCTAATGAAATTTATTTTATCTAATTTTGTTTTTTGTTTTTTATAAAAACTATGTTGTATTAAATTTCAAAGTAAATTAAACTTTAAATCATAAATCTTATTTAATACATTGTGTTAATTTTAATTATTAAATAAAATTTTAATAATTAAATTGTATTATATTTTGTAAACTGTTTAAACTAAATAGTAAATAAATAAATAAAAAATAACTTCCCCGTTTGTTATTTTAGAATTGCAAGTCTATGTCCTTGATTTATTGCTTTAATATCAATTTCAGTTTTCCTGGAAATATTTATCAAATTGGATCAATCGCAAAAGTCTGTGAAATAGACTTTTCTATACCAATAGAAAAAAATTATATTGGGCATAATCGCGGAAATCTATTATGTAAGAAAATTTTTCTATGAGTAGATTTTTAAGATCAAAGACATTTTTTTGATAGATTTTGGCTTGAAAATTATTTTTTTTTAATTTTCAGAATCATAAATTGACTGAAATATCTATAATATTTTACTTTTATATTGAATTTTGCAATAAATAATATTTATTTTAGAACTTTACATTCTACAAAAATCTTTAAAGAATTGAATTTAGTAATGTATTACGGACAACATATGCATCACTCTTTAGATGTTCGTTTGTAACGTGTTTATTTTGCCCAACTCATTGCTTTCTCTTGTCCCTTCAAATTCTATACCACGTTGAATACAAAATATTATGTAGAACAACACAATGTATTTATTATTTTTGTGCACTTCTCAGGTTTATATTGAAGTTCTCTAGCCTGATCTAAATCTTGTAATCTCCTTTTCAGCAACAATTTTATTTTTACTTGACGTTTCATTTTCTGTTCCTCAGGTTTTTCATCCAATCCAATAAATCCATCACGATTAAACTCATTTTCAAATATACTGTATATACCGTACCTCAATTTCGACAAATTTCGGCGATTTTTGGGCTTAAAAAACCGGTTCCGGTCCTTCCCGAAAGTAAAAAATATCACCAATCGATTGAGCACCTTCGATTAAGTTAAATCATTTTAAATTCTAAAATAACGGTTTCTTCCCCTCTTAAAAAGCTGATTCGCATGCTCTGGAACACAAAAACAACAAATATTCCAAAGTGAAAATATTTTCGTGTGCTTTTTTATTCATTCTGGAATAAATTGGAATGGATAGAGAATGGAATGAATAAAAAACGCAAAGGAATTAACGGAAAAAATTTTTACATAAAAACAATAAAAGAACGGAGGTATGTTTAAGTGTTACTAATTCTATAGTTTGGGACCTATTTTTGTATAGCAGTAGTGACGAAGATGAAGTTCTTAGAAAGAAAAATAATTAAAAACACTTTGAAGAAACTATTTCACAAATTGATGACCACCAATTTAAAGAACATTTCTGATTAACAACATCTTCTTTCAACACTGTATTTCAAGAAAATTATTTAATAGATTCAAGAAATAGTAATGTCTGTTTAGGCCAGCCATCTATTAAATTGTACTCCCTTGTTGAATCATACTCCACGTTAATCCGTACATCATTGTCAGAACTTGAACACGTCACCAGTGGATTAATATCAAGTCCTGAACAATATACCTTATCCAAATCATCATAATATTCCCATTTTTTTTGGTTATTTCCACTGATATTATTGTGGTTTTTAATTTTTTTGTATTTGGATTTTAAGTTCTTCCATTTCCCATACACTGATCACTAGTAAATACTTTTTAAAATATTGTAAGATATTTTTATTTATTTTTTTATTTATTTACTTTTATGTATGTTATAATAAATAACCACTAAGATAAATTTCAAAATAAACGTCATTCCATTTATTCTACTTTTATTCTGCCTTTAAAGACAGAATGGAAGGAATTCGTTCAGAACGTACAGAATGAATAAAAAAATTCGGAACGGATGGAAAGAATGAATAAAAAAACGCTATTTATATTTTTGACAGCAAATATTTTTAAGTACATATAGCAACTTTTTCGACTAGTCTAATAGTTTCAATAAACTTCCGCGATACCAACATTTTTTGAATAGCCTTTTATAACGTTACTGAATATTAATTGACTTCCGCGATTGACCCCATTAAGATCGCCCATACTTGAAATAATTAAATAATGTAAAAGAACATATTTAATTTATTTTTATAAAAATTTTAAGATTAAAGGTTTTAGTAAAATAATTGTTTCAAATATGGTACATGGGACGAAAATACTTAATTTAATTGTATGACATTCTGCGCATCAAGCTATTTTATTTCCAATTCTAGATAATATTCAATCTTTTCATCACTACCGATACACATGATCATGATTATTGTCTTAAACACTACACTTTTGGTATTAAAATACATTTACTATGATAAATTTCATAATGATGATGACCCTCTAAATCACAAAATATTTTAATTTTTAATACTTTACACTAACAGTGGTAATATCTTGTCAGTAATGATATATATACATATATATTTATCTATACTCTATATAAAAATCAATGTATGCCTGTTTGTCCTTTATTCTTTACTACACCATTCATCCGATCGCCATGAAACTTTTGAGAAGTTGTTGAGTCCACTTCCACGAAAGTTTCTGACATTTTTTCTAGAATTTTTTTTTAAATACCGGACAGGTTCGGGTAGTTCCCACATAACTCCTAGCATTCATCAGGTACATAAAAAAATAAATGAAAATATCTTTTACCGATTTTTAAAATTTGGACTGGTTCGATTAGTAAGTTCGAGCACTCATCTAAGACTCAATCTGCTTGCTATTAATTTTTCAAATATTTTTGACATCATAGGTAGGAACTGAGTGCAAGGACTCTCAGCCTAAATTAAAATTTTGGTTATTAATGGAGGATCAAGTAAACCTGGATTTCAATCCAGTGGTGTGAAACACTCGCGCTTGATCCAGTCTACGCTCGCTTGATGCTTCGTTATTAATTATTTGAGGCGCAAATGAATTTGGGTGAATGTCTAGACGATATGAATATTTTACAGCTTTCAATTTTCATATGCCAATCTTAGTGCCTTGATGGACTGGAAATGTACAATTATTTCAATGATGGAGTTACTAGAGGTTCCCCAAAGCTCTCCCAGCTAACAATAAATAAGACTAATTTGTTTTTAAAACACTTAAAGTCTTATAAAGCTCTTACACAAGCTGTATTAGCTAAATTTTAATCTTATAACTAACAAGTAATAAAGTCTTGTAAGGTAAGTCTCTATAAGGTACTAAAACAAATATTTGCAATGAATATGCAGAATCTCCTAGTAAATGGCTATCTTCTGGTATAAATAATTCTCCATTTCTTATCTTTTGCTCTAATGGGCTATTACGCCAGACCCAAGAATCATGTGAACAACCTGGAAACCCAAAAACTATGTCAATAAAACATAATTTGGAATCGCATACACCCTGAAATTGTAATGTTCAAATATTTATCTAAAAATGTAGATTTTGAAAAAATAATCAGCCTGAAGTATCATACTATGGTATCCTTTCCTATTATAATAACTCTTTTGATCTTCTTTTGGCGTAAATATTTTAATGTGTGTAGAATCTAAGACCGATCACATTTGGAAAAGGATTTTCTTGCCGTAGCTTTTGAAAATCCTCAATATTTTTTTTAAAATGTTGATTTGTAGAAGGCCATTTTACATACTGACTTAATAGTGAGCTTAAAAGTTGCGTAATTTTCCTAAATTATCTATGCGCAGTACCTCGTCCTATACCAAATCGATGAGCCAATTGCCGATAAGTAATGTTTTGATTTACCAGTCTCCAAATTATTAAGTACAGGGCAACCTCAGCGTTAATTTGTGGTTGGCCAGTTCATTGAGTTTTCCAATGAATATTTATTGTTTTTAGAAGTTTCTAAAAAACATTTTTTTGATTAATAAGAAATATTAAAAATATTCTTAAGTTATTATCATAAAGGAAGTATAATATAGAGAAACTATGCGGAACAAAAAAAATTTTTTCAATATTTCTTAAATTTTACTTCACCGTAGAACCCCAGAGAAAAAATATATTTTATATGCCAAAATACCCCAGAGCGTAAATTATAATATCTCTTATAAATTATAATCTTTCTCTTGATTTTGTATATCGCATACGGATTCAATGATATTGATAACAATATTGTAATTCCTTAATCCTTCATTATAATTTATAAATGTGTGTCGTGTGATATGTGTGCAAAAAAAAGAAAATAAGGTAGTAAGGAAGAAGCCATAGAAAAAATGTAATATGTTTTGTTTATATTCACACATACAATGATTTAATTTTTATTTTTCTGTGTTTGGGCAAAACAAAAGAACACCTGCAACAATGCAGTGTAAATTGTTTTTGTAATTTGAAATTGTTTGATTTTGTTTTTGGACTGAATTTGTATTCTTTATTAATTTAAATTTTAAAATAAATTGAAAAATTATTTTTGTACTATTTCGTTGAAGGGTCATTTCATAGGTATCATAGGTAACTTAGATATGTCTTGAAAAATAAAAAAAAAAATATATGGGTATGAATTGAATTTGTGGCTGTAAAATTAAAATTCTTAAAATAAAAATTTCACAAATGTGTATGTACATATATATTTTGCAATAGGTAGATATATGAATATTTTAAATAAAAGCGGGATTGAAGTTTAATAAAAAACTAATAAATATTTTAAATGCACATGTAATCCTCCTCCATCACGTCCAGAAATTTGTGAATTACCCTCTTATAACACGCTTCGTACCTCTAGCCACACGGTTACATATTTTTATTTATGTACATGCAACTAGGTGAAGGTTTTGAGGATGTGACTATTCAGGATTTTCAATATTTATTAGTGACGAAAGCGATCTGGTAGAATTAGCATTAGAAACTGTAAATGAAGTTCTTTATCCGAACAGTAAAACTGATTGTTTATAAATAAAAATAATCATAACTAAACAAATACAAAAGAAAAGGATTCGCCTAAGCATAATATAAATAACAAATATTTTATTTCCTTTGTACCTCGTACAGTATCGTACAATAATGTTGAACATTTCAAAAGATGAAAATTTATAAAATATTTAACTTTGTTTTGTTGTTTTTTCTTTTATTCATCAAAATAAAAAATAAAACTAATGGAAGCGTCTACACTGTTTTTATAATTTCTAATTCTTTGATTTTGTTCAATCCAGTTTGGAGTTTTGTTTCAATTTCAAATAAAATGTAAAATTCTATTTAAATTACCTTTTTATGCGTTGAAAAATAACATTTCATAGGCACCACTTAGATAGGTTTTGAAAAAAATGTACCTATGTTTTAGAATTTGTGGCTCTAAAATTAAAATTCTTTAAATAAAATTTTACAAATGTACAATAATTTATTAATTTATGTTTTCAATTACTTCAATGTGCTTATCTTTTTTGTGCCACACTGCAGTAAGTAAGGGTTTTGCACACTATCGTAATTCATATATATGCATGTATTCCTTGATTTCTTAGTGTATAGTGCATAGTAGAGGTAGAGTGTAGGTTATTAAGATTATCTTATCATAATATATTAACAATGAACGTGAACATTATTTTTGAATATTCTATTGTTATATTAAAATTTTTTAATTCTCCTTTCTTTATGAATTTCCAATTTAAAGTAAGTTGTTTGTGTTTGCATTAAAAATGTAACATTTTGGTTCCATGACAAAATTATATGTGGACAAAATTTCATAAAGACAAAATTTCATATTTAAAACAATTAAATATTTAAATTTTTATTAATCATTATAAAATGTGGAAGAAATTGTCAAAATCTGTAGTTGATTAATAATTCCTTTCAAAATATGATTTTGTTTTATATTTTTATAAGAATTGTTTTATATAAGAATTAGGTGGTTATGCTGAAGTCCGTCGAAATTACAAATTAAAAAAGCGCTTCAAACGAATAATATCTTTTATCGTTTTCAACAAAATGTAATGTGTAACAAAAAATTACTATTAAATTTTAATTTGTATATACCTACATATGTAATTAAAAATGTATAAGTTTTACTTTTAATTTATGTACATATTACGTTATGTAATTATTAAAAAATTTATAATTTTTTACAAAATAAATAAAAAAAAACTTAAACTGTCAACGCCTTTTTTATTTGAAATAAAAAAAAATCTTCCAAAACATTTAATATTGATTTCTGCACAGACTTTGGAGTCGAATTTCAGAATACTGATATTTTTCGTATTCCGGTCGGAAATTTTTTTCGGGGATATTCCGCTTCGGACTTCAGCATAACCACTTAGCATTCTTACTTTTTTTTAAGAAAAAAAAAGTACCTTCATTACAAAACCAAATAATTTCAAATTTTTTATAAAAACTTAAATTGGGATTTATTTTTTTAAATATGTAATTGTGTCTTTGAAATTTTGTCCCGACACCATGCATTTCATATTATGGTATACTCTACATCTACCCAACAAGTGTGTATTTGATACGGCATACACAACCTTACCTCATTGCCGCTACTACACTATATGTATGTTATATAAAAGCAAAAACAAAAAAAATAACAAAAATTAAAATCATTTTAAAGATTCTCTCTCTCAAAGCTAGAATCTATACAGTTGAACCTGCATAAAAGAAAAAATTTTAGTTCAATATTTTGTATGAGTTTCTGTTAACGAAGACATTAAAATGACGTATTACAAAATTTTAAAGTGAGTTTATCTAGGTCCTACCGTGTATGGGGTATTTTCAAAATTTTTTTAAGCGAAAAAAAATCGTCACAAAATTTGTTCCGCATAGTTTCTCTATATTATACTTCCTTTATGTTATTATATACCTGGGAGTGGAAAGTGGATTTATTCATTCGGAAATGTGATTTAAAAGTATCATCTGAATATTTTTTTAATTATTTGAACATAGTTTTTGTTTTTCACAATTTCATTGATATTAGTTTAATTTTTTAAAAAATATTTAAATAGCAAAAGATTTCTATAAATTTTTTTTTTTGTATCTATTTTTTATTAAAATTTTTGTTTGACTTGAACTTGAACTTTTACAACATCAGTTATTTTATTTAAAAACAAAATTCGCTTTTTTTTAGTACTTTTTTTATTTATTATTTCAATATATCTATTTCAAATTCCAAAACGTTAATGACAACAATTGCTTTAATTGCAGTGACTGTCATTTGCAAATTTAAGTGATTGACGTGATTGACATGATCGTCAAATCTGTGACGTTCTGGGAAAGCGCCATCTTATTCAATATTAATATTGATGGTTTTCCTCTATTTCGAAGCTCAAAACAAGAGTTTTGGCCTATTTTGGCGAATATACATGAATATCCGGATTCTAAGGTTATGGAAATTGGCATTTATAGTGGTGCTGGTAAACCAACTAATGTATCAGAGTACTTAAAGCCTTTTGTCGATGAAATGAAAGATGTTATGACAAACGGTATTTTAATAAATTAAATTAACTTAAGATTCACGTTGGTATTCGTTGTTTTATTTGTGATTCACCTGCCAGATCTTTTACAAAAGCTAAGACTTACCATTTTTTATTTAATATTAGGAGTTGTGTATTTTAATAGTCAATCTGGATGTCAAAAATGGACCACTCTCGGGGAATATCATTACGACAGTCGATGTACTATATTCCGAAGAACGGAGTGTGTTTAAGAAGAACAGATTGTGATCTCGTTTGAGAAAATATGCTTCACATCATAAATATTATTCACCTTTAGAAGAATTACCTATTGATATGGTAGAGTAATTTCTAGTAACAGATTCACTGCATTTCATTGACCTAGGTGTAATGAAAAGATTACTACATGGATGGACTGGTGGCATAACGCGATTTGCAGTCAGGTGGCACTATAAACAAATTCACAAAATTACAGAATCTTTAATATAGTATAAATTACCAAGAGAAATACATCGTGCAGTGCGTGGTCTGAATGAACTGGCCAACTGGAAAGGTTTAGAATATCGTACTTTCATTTGTAAATATTTATTCGTAAAATTGTGAAGCAAATGCACCTGATTTGTATGAACTCAATGTTATTAAGAGCAAAATTATAGCTATTAAATATAAAAATGAAGAAGTCGTTTTTGTTAGCCAAAAAATTTATTTTTATTAGGTACATTGAGTAGTATTTTGCTGGACAATATTTATTAGGCTACGATAGTTACACTTATTTCTGCTTGATAAGGGGATTATATTTTGAAATTTTACCCTTTTTTTAGATCGTGATTCTCTGCTGTTTTCTTTTATTTCGACTCTATGTTTACTGTTTCGTAATTGCACTTTTATGAACTATACTAAAATTTCATAACTAAAATTATGATCATTACAATGCTGTTATAATAACATAAGAGAATTATATTATAATGCTGTTATAAAAGCATTAAAAGAGACTTATAATAATGTTATAAGTACACGAAACAAAAAGTATTAATTAAAAAAAAAATAGATGAAATTTAAGAGGCGCGCAAGGTCGATGGTGTAGTGGTTGGTCTTTCGTTCAAGATAACACAGTTCGAGTCTCCACGTAAGTTAATTTCAAATCGTATTAATACATTACTATATAACAAAAAAAAATATCTAATAAAAAATTTAATTGGTAATGTAAAAAAAATAATAAAATACACAAGAATAAAAAAAAAATTAAAAAAATGAATTTCTTTTTTTTTTTAATTTTTGAACAAGCTCTATTATGTACTTATAAAAGCACTATATAAGTCTTATTGATATTCTTATAAAACTCTTATAATAGCTTTATAAACATTTTGTACTAGGCGTATTACAGGTACATAATGCACTTATAAAATACTTAAAAAAGCATTAGAAGCGTTTATAAAACCTTTATACAACATATCAAAGCTCTATAATTTTCTCCAAAATAAGCTTGTAACACACCTAAAGCGGTTCTGTAGAAGCTTATAGAGTAAAATTATAAGCCTTGAGGACTTATAAGAAGTTCTTTAAACGCTTATTAGATCTAAATTGCTGGCTGGGCAACCTCATAATGCCAGATTGGTCTGTTGGTAGTTTTGCTCCTTTACACTCTAAAGAAATCTTGGAGTAACGTCCTATCAGCCACACAAGTTGATTGAACTTAATTCTTGACTGTTTGTTTCTACTCATAATGTAAGTTCTCCTAGTGAGTGGTCTATCCAAGTACATACCTAAGTACTTAGAGTTTTGTATGTCTAATAGATCTAATAGACCGGAATGCGACGCCAGAACAGTTGCGTCGTCGGCAAAAGTAGCAGTGAGAACGCTTGATGATGTTGGAAGGTGTGATGTGAAAATTAGTTATATAACAAGGGTCCTAGGACACATCCCTGAGGAACACCAAATTCAATTTGTCTTAGTGTAGTTTGTTCACCATTGTACTTAGCAAAGAATCAAACTAGACTCGACCTTGAGAAATATGATGACAAAAAAGAACGGTAGTGATGAGGGAGAAGCATTCTTAATTTGTGCAAAAGTCCCTCTTTCCAAACTTTGTCGAAGGCTTGAGTAATGTCCAGAAAATCTGCAGAGCAATGCTTTTTTATCAAGTGAGAAGTTTATCTGAATAACTACCTTATGAATTTTCTCCAGGTAGTATTTTCTTTCCGTACCCCGGTTTAATTATCATTATAAGTTGGCCTATTTGCCCAGGGGTCTTCATTTTTCTAGTTGCCTTCCATAGAGAGTAGTCATATATTTAAAGAGATTATTTTTTTAACATACGAAGAACACCTTCTTCAAAGTTTCTCACAATATTCATTTAATGCATTATTATCACGCAAGAATAATTTTGCAACTAATTCAACTTATTGAAATTATTACAAAAACAAAACATCAAAAAAATAAAGAAATAAAAGTCCTTCAAACTGTTCAATAAAGTAATTTTTTTTTTAATTTCGTAACTTCTGACCGGTATATAAATCATTTGATTACTAATACAATTACATTTTTATCAATGTGCACAAATATTATATTTTTATTATGGATCCATTATAATATACATTTCTATATTATGTACAAGATGTATAAAAATATATGTACATACATATATATGCAAATTAATTCAATTTTACCCAAAGTAATTGCTTTTGCATTATGGTCAAATAATTTGCTAAACAATTTCTTTGATTAAAACGATAAGAAGTTGAAGAAAAAAAACTCTTTTGAATTTCAAATGAATCATCCTTCGAATAAAAATTATAAAATGCAAAACGATATTCAAAAGGAATAATTAAAGAAATTGATATTGACCTCTTCGTCATAAAGTACTCGTATTATGATAGATAATTGTATATATGCGGTTGGTAGAATATAAGTTGGTCTAACAATACACATTTTTTGTGTATCGATTTCAAAAAATTTTATTTATATCAAATTTTCTATAATATATTCCTAGATTTCTTAATTCCAAATTAGTTTGTATGTATGTAATTGACGAGTTCTACGATAAGTTTAGTTTTTCACTTTTGTGAATTTATTTGCGATTTCGTTTAAAATACTTTACTTTGTAGACATTTTTCAAATACCTACATTTTTCTATTAATTCTATTATCCTAAAATATCTTAGATTTATTCATTTAATTTTTGTCCTTTTAATATGCTATTATAAAACTTTTATAATATTTAAAATATAATACCTTAAATACATTTTTAAATTGTTAATTTTCCTGAAACACTTTTACAATTCAATGCCTGGTTGATTTATTGATTTCTTTGATAAATAATCAAATTGTCAAGTGAGTGTCCTGTTAAAATAAATCTCACTCTACAAAATTAAGTTGAAATTAAATTTATTATAAATTATATTTTAAATTAAATTAAAAATTATATCTTCCTTCCTAAATATTTATATGTATTTGTATATAAAATGATTGGTCGCAAAAAATGTAAGGTTAAATTAAATTAAAAACGACCATTAAAATGAATAAGTGAAACTAAAACATTGATACAATATTTTGTTATTACTGTGAGACGATTATAGCGATCAAAAAAATTTATGACTATAGTTCGCCTAAAACTTAATGGTATTCCTTACAGAGATTATAGAGAGAAATCATTGTTGGTCTTTTTTTCTTTATTAATTTTAATTATAAACTATTACATTTCGAATTCTTTACAATTTCTTAAAATAAATTAAATTTATTGATCTTAGCGACTGCTGTGTGATCAAATTACGAGTTGGCCAACCTACATGAAAAAAAATGTTGTTTTACATGTTTTTCTTGCCCTTCCACACAACGTGAACCCTGAGGATTCCATTCCAAGCATTGTTTGACGTTGTTAGGTTATATGACTACTAATGAAGATTCCTGAATATGAATCCTGGTCAGGTTATGAATATTAAATTAAATTTTTCTTTCATTATTCATAACAAAATGAAATTTTATAAAATTGATTTAGTTTTTGAGATTATGTATAGCTAAATGATGTTTAATATGATCAATTGTAAACTACGAGCACATTTTATATTAATAAATATATGAATATACTTACATTTTATTTATTTCATATTCAATAAGTTGTTATTATTGTAAATGCCGTATGAAGTTATGAATAGTATGGATAATAATTTTGGATTTCAATTTTATTTTTTTAAAGGTTTTCAATCAAAATAATTATGTTACGAAGCTGTGTATTAGCTGTGGTAAATGGTGATCTAATGAATGTATAATTTGGCATTAAGTTAAATAAAATTGAACTACGCTATTGAAAAACGCCTAGTAGTAGTTTTCCACATTTAACAAGTTGATATAACAGAAAAATTAATAAAAAGTAAATATATACGCGAATATTATGCCAGAAATAAGATTCTAATTTTCATTATCACTGTTCTTCAAACCCATCCGTGGAGCGTAAATCGGGAATAAAGTCTTTTCATCCTATCTGCGGCTTACCTCTTCAATTGAAACCACGTTCTTTGTTGATTTGGCTAAGATTGCTGTTTTCCATGTTTTTCTCGGTGTTTAATGGTGTTTTCATGACATGTACCATACGGATTCTATTCCAAACGTTGTTTCCCAATGTTGTTGTCAGAGTTTCTCAAAGTAGGGCCGATCCAACACCATTTTCTCTGTCGAATTTCTAAGTTTATTTGCTTTTGATTTGTTTTTTCTTCCACAGTACTTTGTTGTTTTTAATTGTAGATTTAATAACTTAATATAACTAATACAACTGTAAATTGTAATACTTAGATTAAGATAAAATTATTATAATTTATCCAGTTTTTTATCCAGTTCGGTACTTCCCTCTGACTAAATTGGTTATTAACTATTAATGACAATATTAAAAATTATTGAATATTACTGTATGGACTAAAGGTATTTTTTTATTTATAAAACTATCAGAAAACAAAAAATTTTGCGGGCTCAACTAAAATAAAATAGAATATTTTAAGAAGTTTGTAGCTGCTAAGTGTTAAGTAGCTGATTTTAACAGTTTAAATATTTTCTAATCCCTCCCACGTAGAGGTAATGTTTCATTTATTTTTCATTTATTCATTTATTTCTCAATGAGCTCGCGTACAGAGTACAGAGTGTATATGTATAAAAACAAAACAAGATAACAAAATTAATAATTCAGTCCAGTAGAAAAAAATCAACTTAATAACTAAATGTATAACAACTTAAGCTAACTACACTTGGTTTACAACAATATCCATTAATTGTAAGAAAGAAAGAAGAAAAACTAAAAAAAAAAAAGGTATCACTAGAAAAAAAACCCAAGAATCAACACTATTATTTTAAATACTTATTAACTACATTGATTTTTAAATTTTATTTAAATAGAATTCATTTAATTTTTTCTTAAATATGTCTAATCTACTTATTATTTTGATTTCATTTGGTAAATCATTATAATTTCTATATCCTAAATTGTATACTGCATCAAGCCCATTAAACCTGATTTTTGAGGACATTATTCTAATATTTGTAGCAGATATTGTATTGTAACTGTGATATTCTCTATTAAATGTGAATGTTGTATTTGTATTGGTATTCTCCGTCAACATTATATGAATTTGGGCTGTTAATTTGTATCTTCTATATATAATTCTTCGACGGTGTCAGCATACACCGTTATAATTTTTTGTTTTAAAGAGAAATATTGTTTCTGTTTCATTCATACATTTTGTTTTTAACATAAATGAAGAACAGAATTTGCAAAACAAATTGGAAGAGATTTTTTTCTTTCTTTCTTACACCTTATCAAGAATGCCTTTAATATAGGAGAACAAAAAATCAAACTTTACTCAAATTGATTTAAATGAAACAGAATATACTGTACACATTTTTTGTTATTTTCTTTTGTTGTTTTTCTTCTTAATACATCATAGTAGGAAAGAATATTCCTTAATAAGAAGATATCGACTGGAGTGGGGAGTCAAGATATTTTTACTACTCCATTTACAAAAAAACCTTATTAGTTAAAGAAGCAAAGAACTATTGTTTTCGTTATGTAATCAGTAGTGAGAAAGAAAGAGTGCGAAAAAAATCGTTTAAAAAAGCACTTAATTCTTGCAATGTAATTTTAAATAGCCCAGCCCACGGGAAAAGAGATTTTTCATGTGTATGGTCCTCTGAAATTTTGGTTTCGAAATTTTTTAAAAATTACCGTATTAAATTTATTAGCGTATGAGAGTAAGGAAATTTTGAATGATTGATTTTTTACAGGTACCTACATAACATAATATTGGTTCCAAAAACATGTTATTTCTTAAACATAATGTTATTTTCTTTTATTGTCTTATAAGGGAAGTAACATTTTTTTTTATTTCAAACAGATTATAATTGATGTATTTTCAATATATAAATTTTTTCAGGTATTGAGCCAGGTAGTTAAAATGTATACCAAGAACCAATAATTTTTTTTTATAAATGACTCGATCCATTTTTATTTCCTTCAAAATTAAATTTTGCCATTTCATAATCAATGATAATTTATTAATTATTAATAATATTAGAATTTATAAATAGGAAGGAAATTTGAATAAATAATGTTTTTTATTGCTATGCATTTTTAAGTGTAACACATCCTTAATTGATAACTAAGAATAAATACAACAATATTTCTTTGAGACAAAAAAAGTCGTTCGATAATTTTTTCCCACTTTGTCTTTTGAATTTTTATCTCTCTCTCACAAATGAAATTCTTATTACTATCTATTTCATACAATTTTGGAAATCGACTAGAAAAATGGTAACCAAAAATTGACAAATTATAAAATTTCATTCCAGTGCACTTTCTTATTAATGAATATCCTTTGATAGTAGATACGTGTGCGGCTTTAAATTATATAATAATTTACGTACATAATCCTTCCCATTTTTATTTCAATCTACTGAGAATTGTTTTTGTTAATGAGAAATTGTTTTTGTTTTATGGATACATTTCTTTAACACAAACGAAAGAGAAAAGAAAAATAACAACAAAAAAAAACAAATAAATGTCGATTGAGTACGTAATTCTTTCTGTTTCCTCCATCTTTAAAACAAAATGGATTAAAAATATTTAGAATAATAATTTCAAAGCTATTGAATACATTCTTATATACTTGAGAAATATATTTAAAAATCATTTTTAGAATACATTGATTAGCATTAGTTATTATGTATTTTTTTATGAAAAATAATCAAAAAACTTTAACCAATTTATATAATCAACTACATAAATGTTGACGCAACAGCATTTAGGGCAACGTTTACATATCAGATTTTATTTGATAAAAGTTACTTATTTATTTAAGGTTTATTTAGCTCAAATAAAAAACATTGATTTTATATATAGAAATTTGAAATTATTAACAAATAAAATAATAAATAAAAAATAATAGCATAATATTCTATTTTTTTTATTAAACAAAGTCGGATGTCAAAATTTGTGGAGCAACGTTTACAGGACAGTCAAACTTTCAGTAGTACAAACTAAATCTTGATGTCTAAACGGTGCCTAATCGTTAGTACCTAATTTTAACGGTTTTTATTTGTAAATAAAAAACAATATCTAGGTATATTTGTTTACTTTATTTTTAATATTTTAGTGTTTTTTATTTAAAAAAAAAAAAATAAACAGGATAGATAAATAATAAATGTACTTATGAATATATCCTATATCTATTTATTGATATTTGATATTGCAGTCTTTTGTATTTTAAATTAAAAAAAGCAGTAGTTTTTAATTTTTTGGTTTTCCTAATTTATAAAAAAATATAAACAGTAAGACGCCAGTTTCCCGTCCGAGCTGCCTTTGTAATGACCATCAACAAAGCGCAAGGTTAAACTCTTAATAAGGTTGGTATTTTACTTGACGCACCAGGTTTTTCACATGGACAACTATATGTCGGGATTTCGCGCACTACTGGGAATATAAATCATTTGAAAATTGTCACCGAAGAGAATACTGACAAAAACTGTTAGAAATATAGTTTTTAATGAAATATTAGTTGATTAAATTTTTCAATCTACCTATATATATCCAATTATTTAGTCTGTCTGCTAATCTACTAATTTAACTAAAGTATTACATATTACTAAAATATTGTTGATAGGGGAATTTTCGATTTTGATAATTTATAATGCAGTACAACCTAGAATGCTCTAATGTTGATTTTTCACTATATATAACGGTAGCAAAAGGTTACGGAGTAACGGGTATTTAACTAGTTTTATATAAAGTAGTAGTGGCAATATATTATGTGACTTGTGAATTGATTTAGTTGAAGTTCTTTGGTGATATTCAAATAAATTTTTGATGGCTTTGTTTTGTATTTTCTGTATTGAACTGAAATCTTTAATGAAAGAGTTTCTCCATATCTGTATTGCACATGCGATAGTACTATGGAACATGCTATAATAAAGTGATCTTTTCATATTTTGTGGTACTCTTTGGCTAATTAATTTGAAAATACCTGCAATTCTTCTTGCTTTTTTTAATTGATCATTTATTTGTAAATTCCAATTAATTCCTATACTATTTGTAAAAAAAACTTAATTCCTATACTATTTGTTTTAAAAATTTTTATTTTCAAGATTTTTTATAATATTTTTAACATATTTTCATTTAAAATGAAAAAAATTTATAATTAAAACAAAAGAATATAAAAACAAATTTACAAATTAAAAAATCACATTAAAACTTACCAAAATTTTTATAATGTGCTACATAAGTGCAAAATTACATCAATAAAATTATATTTACATTAAATTTATTTAAAAAAAAGTTTTTTTTTTTAATATTAGGAAAGGACGTATTTTCTGAAAATAAATTCTAAGTAGTAGTATTAAATAAATAAGTTCATGTATGTACAAGTAGTATATGAAGAGATATACGAAATGAACTTTTTGTTGTATGTCATGTGCCATCCATAATCAGTTTGTCAAGAAAAATAAAGTTATTTATATTAAAATTGTTTATATAAAAGTTTATTTTTTCCCTATATCTTATTTTATTGGTTAAAAAAACTGGTCATGGTCATGGTCACGGCAAAAAAAATATTTCTTTTTAACTAAAATAAAAGAGTTAAATTTTATTTGTTTTTATATTGTTAGTATATTTCAATCGATTTTTCTAAATAAAACTACAATATAAGACATCACATTACTAATAGTGGATGCTAATCGGACTATAAAGGTTAAAAAAATAACTACCTTATTATTTTCTTTTAAAACTAATTCTTGTTAGTCAAAAGGGAATTAGCCATGAAATCCTTAATAACAAAATCCAAATAAACTAAATCCAAATGACAAAATTCAGAATTCCAAAACCAAAATAAACAAAATTCAAATACGACAAAATCCCATTTTTCAAAATTCAAATACGAGAAAATCTAAATTTTAGTAAAATAGCCAGGTTTTAGTAAAAAAACAAAAAAAGATTTTTAAATCGTGGGCTGCCGCCTCCAAACCCTACCTATTTATTGAAACCCTGTTTTCTCAAACGGCAGCTAAACGCACTCGACTCGGCAAGTTAAAAGTTTCGAATTTAAAAATAAATTTTTAATTTTTATTAACAAATAAAAATTGTTTATTTTTAATTGATATTTATTCTATTGACTTACATAGGTATACAAACTTTTTTAACACAGTATATTTTAATAAAAAAAAATAAATAAATGAAATATATTAATTCAATATATAATTAACAAAATAAATGTTAATCAAAACACAACAAAATTATTAAATAAAATAATAGTTCATTTTTTATATCCACATAAACTTAATTTGAAAGTTGGTAGTATAATAATACTACTGAGAAACCTAATTTGGGACTCAATTTGCTGTAAAAGCTCTAAAATTAAACTTAATAATCGCGGAATTCCTTGGCATAAGCTATAGGTTGGGTTGCCAGAATATGTCTTTTAAAGAGAACATGTACTCTTTTTTGAACACGATATTTTTGTTCACTCTCTTTCTTCGTTCGGATTTTTTTTATCTCTTTTTGCTCTCTTTTTCTCTTAAACTGAATTTATCTTATTTTTGTAAAGAAAAAGAGCAAAAATGTCAAAAATCTTCGTTGAAAAAAATATTTCCTCCGATGAATTTAAGGAAAAACCTTTAAATCTGAAATGGATTAAATATTTCAAAGGCAAAAATGTAGAATTCGTCTAAATATAGACACTAGACAGTGTTAGATCGTCACATGCAATTACATTTTTAATAGAAGTAATGAACTCAAATCAAACGACAAATTATGAAACAGGCTTGTAAAATTGAAATATTGTGATTTGTTGCTGAAATAAATTTATATTATGTTTAATATAAAGCATATTATATTAATATAAAACATAATTAATTTATATAAAATATTTTTAATGTTATGTGTTCTGGGTTTATGAAGAAAAAAACTGATGAAATAAATCCTTTT
This sequence comes from Argyra leucocephala, assembly GCA_963942445.1. Lineage (NCBI taxonomy): Eukaryota > Metazoa > Arthropoda > Insecta > Diptera > Dolichopodidae > Argyra > Argyra leucocephala. Next base: position 68,926,571 of record OZ012680.1, read on the forward strand.
TTACTAATTTATTTTAACAGTTGATCCTACAGATAAATCTACAGGTCAGCTTTATAGGTCCTTTTTCCTTCCTTTCCTTCCTTTATTAAATTATATTAGTTATTTGGTATATATTTTTTGTATACATATATATTTTAATTTTATATTATACCCTTCTCTTTTTGTCCTCTTTTTTTTCGAAAAAACTCTTTTTTTAAACTTTCCCCTTCTGGCAACCCTAAAGGGGAGTAGGTTCGAATGCTGTTAGCTTGTTACTAATAAGACAGCTTTGAGTTTTTGTAGTGTTAAACACGACAATTTTGTGATTGAGTGCACCAGCCATCATTGTTCTTTTGGAGGTGATTGCAGAAGCTGTAGCACTTGTTTTTTTAAGAAAATCATATGACGCTACTAGAGTGCTGTCATCAGTAAAACTATGGATTGGATTGAAAATTAATTTGAGGTCGTTAATGAAAATGAGAAATAGGGTGGGTGAAAGGACGGAGCCATGTGGAACACCAGCATTGATTTGAAGTTCTTCGGAAAAAGAACCGTCAACTGAAACTATGATAGATCGATTTAAAAGAAAGCTTTCAATCCATTTAGAAAATGTTGGACCAAGGCCTACAGCATTGCATTTTTCTATAAGAGCAGAATGCCAGACACAATCAAAAGACTTAGACATATACAGAGCTACAAGAGCAGCTTCACCAGATTGATGAAGACTGGTGTTAAGCTTTTAGCAGAGGCATGTCATGAGATCACCTGTGGAACGGTAAGCTCGAAAGCCGTATTGACTATCATGAATTATACCTCTACTATCAAGATATTTCTTCAACTTTTGATTGATTAAGATTTCCATCGTTTTTGAAATAATGGAAGTAATAGCTATGGGTCTGTAGTTTGAAGGACTGCTTTTGTCACCTTTTTTAGGAATAGGATAAACTTGGGCAACTTTCCAATAGGACGGGTTAGTTCCTGAAGAAAAGGACAAATAGAATAAGTTGCGCTGAGGTTTAGAAATGGTGAAGGCAATATGTCGCAGCATAATCGCAGGTATACCATCGGGACCGGCAGATTTTTTTATATCGACATTCTTCAAGACTTTTACTATAGCTCTTGTTCTGAAGTAAATCCTTCCGAATGAGGAATTTACAACAAGGATTGCTGTAGGATTTTGGGCTGTATTAAGCAAAAAGATTGGCTTTTCCAACAGAATCTGATATAATATGATATAGTATTATTATCAATCATAGGTGGAAACGACGAGTGGCAAAAATTTTGCCCAAAATTTTTAGCAAATGTCAAGAAGGACCTGCTGTTGTTACGAAGATTAAAGATTTCTCGTATCACCCTTTGGTTGTGCAGGAATTTTTGCTGATTTATAATTTTTTTACATTTATTCTTAACCACTTTATAACTCTCATACGTGTATACAGTTTTATTATTCTTGTAATTTTTTCTTCTTTCGATTTCAGAGCTCCGCTGCAGATGCCATTAAACCAACCTGAGGGATTTCGTTTTATACTTTTAAGGCTAATTGATATGAAAAGGCATATTTTAAATGAAAGTTTTCATTCCAAGTAGAATCCTTTTGGTAATCACCTCTGCAGAAAAGTCGACATTTTTATATTGGAAACACAACGACCAGTTCGATGCATTTAAAAAGTTGTTGAAGCCTTCCCAGTCAGCTGGGTGAAAATGCCAAACTACTCTTTTGGGAAAATTATTAGGGCTCTCACTAAGTTACTATATAGACTCTCTATAAGCATATCAGTTTCTAGCTGGTTCGCTTGAGGCGATCTGTAAATAAAACAGAAGTGAATGATTCGCTTATCAACGTGGATTTTCATCCAATTATATTGATAAATTGAGTTGGACCACTCAAAATTTTGAAGTGTCTTATAAGCTACATAATTTCGTATATACAAAGCAATCCCTCTAAGGGGTATAAAAAGTGGAACAAGCGAATAATTATTGATATTAAAATTAATATCATTAATCGCAACTTGTGTTTCACTTAGTGCTAAAATTGCTGGATTTTGAAGCCGTAAATGGCTTTCGACGGAATGGAAATTCGTTGATAGACCGCGGATGTTACAAAAATCTATTTTAAAAATTATAGTGAACAATTTACAAAGAGAATAGACAAATATATTAAAATTAACAGAAATAATCTAAAAATAAAAAAACAAAAAAAAAATAAATAAAATAAAATAAATAAATAATTTAAATTTTTGAAAGTTATTTTCTTATCCTTAAAATTTTAAATTTTTTTTTTTTTGCCCACATTACCACTTACTGATATCACTTTTTGAAGAGTAGTTTTTACCCAATATTAAATTGTAGTTCACAAATCATATTACTCTGCTTTGTTATTTTTGTTTTGTTTTTATGTTTTTTATTTAAACGAAAAAAACAATCCTTGTATGTCAGGTGTTCCGGAACATGTTTATCAGCTTTTTAAGAGGGGAAGGAGCCATTTTTTTTAAATTATTATTTTTTTGACGTAGAATTCGAATTTGCATAAAAAAAGTACCTCTTTCAATTTTAAAATCTTGATTTCGCCCAATTTCGAGCTTAAAAAACCATTTTTCGGTCCATCCCGGAAGTTTAAAATATCACCAATCGATAGAGCACTCTCGATTTGGTCGCAATTTTTCCCTCTCTGAAAAAGCTGATGCGCAATGCGCATGCTGGCACAGCCGGTATATAAAATCGTTTGTTATTAATATAATATTATATATATAAAATGAGACCAAAATTTTTATGCCATTTATTATTAAGGTCCGCGATTAGATTTTAGTTCAAGTTTTGCTACCCAAATTCGAAATAGTTCGGGTAGCTGTAACTGCCATATAACTCGAAGCACCTATCAGGAATATATTAAAAACCAAAGGTGTTACAGACCTGAATATTTGTAACCAGATACTCTCCCAAAATTTCCCAAAATTCTAAATGGCTAGATCGGAAAATGTTATAGTGCATTTATTTCATAAAAATTAAATGAACAATGACAATGAAACAGTCTCCAAAGACAATGAAGTATTTAGCTGCATACCGGAATTTTCGAATGTATTCGATTCGATAAGATTTTTACCATTTCCTCTTCTTCATTCAGTTCTGAACAATTAGGACAATCAGGACCACCAATTATGTTTCTACAAAATGTCAATCAAATATAACTATAATATATAATTAATAACAAACGTATAAATATAAAAATATTGCATCTTTAGGTTATTGAAGAACAAATTCCTACCACAGATTTGAATTGAACCCAACATGTGTTCAAATATCTATTATACAACTTTAGTTTACAACTATAATACTCTTCAGAAACCATTTTTTTTAATTCATTTGATAAATAGAACTTTATCGAAATAATTTTTATACGTTTTGTGTTGGACCCAAACAACGCCGGATTGCATTCCTAGTTTATCATAATTAAAAAGTGAACGCTAACTGTCTCCCAGCTTATATTTCTAGTGTAATGTTGTGTGTCTTGATATTTAAGTTACACTAGTATAGTATTAGCTACATTTTCCTTATTTCTGCTTTAAAAATTAGAAAATATAACGAGCATTTTTTAAAACGAATTAAATTCATATTTGATTTGAATTTGTGTTTTTTTGTTCATCTTTTGTAACTTAAAAATATTCTTTTTCTAAACAGCATATTAATCATAAACAGTGAGTTTTCTACAAGTTGTATAAAAGTTAAGAATTATAAAACTTTTTCGCATTTCAAAGAATTGCGTGTCAAAACTAATACAAATATCAAAAAAAGTAAGAGTTGTCCACAATAAAATCAAACAATGGAGCAAAATACAAAGAGTATGAAACTGAAAAAAAACCGTTTTTCATTTTTTTTTTGTTTTATTAATATCACAGTTAGGATATTTTTTTTATATATATATATATATTAAAAACAAGTAGGTATACAATGAATAGGATTTATGATTTTTTTTTATTTATATCCGTGCACCATTTTAATATCCACAAAAACGAAAGTATAAAAACTAATTTACACATATAAGACGAAGGGGTATGAAGGGGGAAAGGTAACCAATTTTATAAATAAAATAAGTATATTGGTTGGAGTTATAAAAATAAGAACACCAAGTTTAAGGAAATAATTTCAGTCAAGATAAGAAAAATTAGGTCAAAATACCGGCGAGTATATTAAATATTTTACCTTACTTTTTTTTTCTTTTAATACTGCTTTTCCTTTAAGGTCCTATGACCTGAACGTATCTATGAATGTTTTTTTGTTTTTTCTTTTATGAAAAAGTAAAATGAAAACAACTTTAAACAATTCTTTAAGCGAAATTAAATTAAATTGTTCAAGAGACCTACATAATATACAATCCCATTCATGCAAGACGATGATAATTTTAACATCGTAGAAAAGTAATTGGTCCTTTAATTATTCTGATATTTATGGCAGTTTACACGTACTATTGTACAAATGGTAAAAATTTTCTTTTGTAATAATAAAAAGAAAAATGGTAACAATATTATGTTTATTTGTAGATTAAAAACAAAAGTTTTTAAAAAAAATGTTATAATTGAAGTTGTTTATGAATGTCACAGCGGTCTATATGAAATAGTATAACCAACTAAATATATAAAATAAAACTAAAAATTTAAGAAAATTGTTTTATAACGCGTTAACATTTTAAATAATTAATAATTTTCTTTTAATTAGTAAAAATGATTAGCATTAAGTAAAAAAATAATTAATTAAATTAAACAATCAAATATCTTGTAGGTAATTTAAAAGTTATTGTAAATCGTATTATTTAAATAAAAAACACTCAAAACAAGATGATAGAACAAAAAAAAATAATCCTATGTCATACTTAGTTTTCTTAACAAATTTTCAGTAAATTAGAAGTAGAATAAACTTTTCGAACATTAAAATACGGTACTGGTATTAATTGGCTCGGCGACGAAGTTTACTGAAACACAGAAGTGAAATCGCTGAGTAGCTGTAATGGGCCGCCTAATGGCGTAAGATAAAAGAAATTATCTCGTTTCTCTTATCAACTTTATAGAACAACTAATCAATGAAACTTTTTTTATACATAGTCAAAACACTAGATGGGGAGACACCTTTTAACCTATACGTACTTTGACTAAGGTGAGAAACGAAAGTTATGAAAGGAGGAAGCCAAAAGGGCAGAAGAACAATTACGAACTAATGTGTCAATGTTCGCCTCGAATTTATGTAGATCATCAATATAGAATTTATCATATTTGTAGAGTACATAAGATTGAGTTCCACATTCGGGATATTAAGGTCCTCTGCCATCTATGGATTTCTATGGTATAGGGATGAACACATGCTGCCCTTCGTATTTCACGAGGGAAGAGCTTAAGTGGAAATATTGATCAGGCAAATAGCCCGTTCTTGGACTTTATTCAAATGTTTTAACGCATTCCTAGAAGTGCCAGCCCTTTTTTGAAATAGATTGTACTCCAAAATCGTGTAATTTACTACAGGTAGTAGTGAAACGAGTAATGTTTTGTGAGTATATTTATTTATTTATCATCTTCCTGGTATACTAACTATAATTAAATGTGGCAAACTACAGCTTTTATATGAACTTGACTAGGTGGACATCATAATACATCAATGCTCAGTTTGAACAATGAAGCAATTCTTTAAAGCGCGATATGCGTCTAATGGCTACATAGAAACCGTGCTATTTCTGGCAATATCAAAATCAATTAACAGCTTTGTTTTTGACAATCATAATTTTACTTGCTTCTACCAAATTATACTGTCAACAAATTTTATAAAATATAATAATTACTTTAGGAATAATGAAATAAAAAAAATTAAATTATTCAAATATGCATGCATGAAGTAGGACGATTTAAACGAGATTTTGTGGTTTATTGGAGTTAACCAATGATTTAACATAACCCCAAAATAATTAAAATGCAATAAAATCATATCGCATTGATCTTGATAGCAAGTTCACAACGGTATACACAAACTGGATGTCTGATGATCATTCAACTTTGCTCTCAATAAATTGATTATGTCATGGCATGTTGCACTATCTTGTTGAAAGCACATACCGTTCGTCGAAAAAGTCGAAAACATACAAAAATTAATAATTATATTTCTGTAGCGCAATCCATTGACAGTAACTGAAATGTCATTTTAATTTTATAGAAAAAAACATATTTCATGAACAGAGTATCGTTTGAAACCTAATGTTTGGCTTAACTTAAAAAAAAATCGCAAGTCATAGCTCAATTCAACAACGGTGTAGTTTCCGGTGATATGGTGATTTGCCAAATAATACTGAACAGAAATATCAATTTTGGTGGTGATCTGAAAAAATGGCCGCTTTGGTAAGTCACAAATCATTAGACTTGAGATTATTATTCTAACAACGTCATTCATGAATAGTGTAATAAGTTTGCAATTGCATTTTATAGGAAATTTTTTTGAAAGATTAGAAATTCCGAATTACGACCATGATTATTTACTTCTATATTATAAGAAAACTGTCTAGGTTTTGATTACTATATTACTATTATTAATTCCATTTACGACCATGATTATTTACTTCTATATTATAAGAAAACTGTCTAGGTTTTGATTACTATAATAATAAAAATATTTTAAATTGACAAAATATTCTACAAACCGATGTTATTTTTTGTCAAAAAATTAGACTGACTTAATTTATTATCTGGGAGGTGACACTGATTGATTCGTTTTTTTTTTTGTTAAATTTTATTTAGGTAACTCATATCACTTGTAAATTGCATGGAATAGTTTTGTTTTTCTATTTTAATACGGAAGTTGTTTCTAGAATTACGATTTTAATAACAAACTAAGAATTTTTCTTATTGTAATTTGTTCTTAATAGGTTTAAAAAAAATTTTATCATTCTCAAAACGTGATTACATATTTTAAGATTTTCTTAATTTCATTAACCTTTATTTCCAATATTGTAGTTGAAAATTTTATACTTTTAATTGTATTGGTTAGTTGAAGTGGTGGTGAGTACAAAACTTATTAAAAGCTTGTGTACAAAGCTTTGATTATAGTATACAATCGTTAACAATTAATATTAAAATTATTTATCGCAAATTCAATACGAATGATATTATGTCAAAGTAAAATAAAATAAAAACGATTTTAGATACGACTGTTAAGTAAATACTTTTTTAGATATGACGAAATTTTAAAGCAAAATTGACCACATTATGTGGCGAATGAAACTTCATTTGATTGACCTCTTTGGTTTCGTTTTACAATGAATCCAATTTTCAACGATTTTGTGAAATAAAATATTCGATGTTCAATTATAATCCATAAAACACATTCGGGAATTGTTTCAATTGAACCACTGATTTCAAATATGTAAGAAATCCGTTGGAGTTAAATAACAATCAATTCGCAAATCACATTAAGTATTTAAATTACAATGAATTACATATTATAATATTTACTAACATTACTAATCACACGAAAATACTGTGCAAGTAGCTATGGTATTTGTTCCTTATTTTAGGATTTACTCAAAGTATAGATAGGTATGCAAGTTAGCTGTGGTTATTGAAAAATCAGTGCACTTAAGCCAAGGAGCTCTATTATAGGGTACCATGGAATCAAATTTGCCCCGCATGAATCTTTCTCGTTATAACTTTTTGAAGCTACCAGAATAATATATTCAATATAATATTGGTCGGATTGGACTTCTCGAAGAATTAGTTAGCTGCAATATATTATGGAAGAAATTTTCGCTCTTTTCGGATGAATAATTTTCCACTGCAGAGTGTGCCACTGCAAGTTGACTTTAAATCTGATAGTGGCTCTGATCTCTAATCTTTATAAATTGAAAAGTGTGTTCAATGCCACAGAAGGCTTATTCTTAGTTCTTTACTCTGCTCCACTCGACTCGACTGATCTTTGAACTCTAAGCAAAAGGTTTGTGTTTGTTCTTATACTAAAATAGAAAAACAAAAAGCAAAAAAAATTTAAATAAAATTTGATTTTTTTTGTTTTAATTACAGCCTCCTGTATACAGTTTGGCAAATATAAAATTTGCTGTCTAAAGGTGCATTTTAGCTAGCCCGATTTATTTTTTAATCAGCATTTTAGAAAGAGATAGTATACTGTTCAAATATATCATTTTACAAGTTAAAATTAATTGTTTTGAAATTTGAAAAAAAGATATTACTTCTATTTTATATTATTTTGACTCTTTATTTTTTTACTTTCTTTTTCCCGACTTTTAAAAAAAATAAATGCGCTGAAGCTATTTTCAATCATTTTACTTTTTGAATTGAAAACAAATTTTTATTTGAATACTCTTTAATGTTACCGTTCACAAAAACAAAACGCACAATGATAACACTTTACAATTTTTTACCTAAAAAAGTATTGCCGATATAAAGGAAATAAGACCGATTTTTAAAAATAATACTTCATCGAAGTATGATAAAATAAAATATCCTCGATTTTTTTACAAATATCCCAAATTTTTTTAAAAAATATCCCCAAATTTTTTTTTGTCCGCGATAAATATCTCGACGATAAATATCATTTATTATAATTATATACTGTTCTTGTCATACATATTGAATTCTCATATAAAATAATGTCAATTCATGTTATCAAAGAATTGTAGGTGTACATCGTTATAGTAGCTTTCTATAACCTTCCATTATATTTGATATCTAACTTAATCTCTTATCCAAAATAAGACCCAAGTGTTTTACTGTATTTCTTAAAATAAGCTTTGTGGATACCATTAATTAATGTAGGATCAATTATCGAAATTTTATTTTTTCTAGTGAAGTAGACCTTAAAATAATTTTATGGATTGACGAAATCCTATAATTGTTCATTTAAATAGCTTATTTAAAGCAGTTTGCATAAGGTATTATTGTGTACAGGTATTTTTAGGAACTATCAATAGGGCACAAAGTAATCTTTTAGCGACTACCTAATAGTTACATTTTTTGAAATTATCGATTCATCAAATTTTTTTCCAAGCTTGTCTAAAAATTGATTCCCCTTTCGGGATAATTTCGGATTCATTTCATTTATCTGAACTAAATCTGAAAACAAACCATTTTGCTTTTGTCGAAAATTCATGCGACCTTTTGGTTATATTTTGTACCGATATATTATTACAATCTTGAACAGTGTGTTTTAATATAGATTTTTTTTTATTACAATTCAAAACAAAAAATTAATTCATGAATATCATTTGAAAAATTTAGGTACATAAAAATGCAAAAAAAAAACAAACAAATACAACACGTGTTAATCTAATAAATCTAATATCACGTATACATTCACTCTTTCTTAAAAAGGATACAACAATTTTATATAGATTCCTTCTCGAAAAAAAAAATTAAATAAAAATTTAAATGGTGCAAAAGGTTTTTTTAATTATAATCCCCTATATTTTACCACTACCCTTAAGTAATATATATTTTTTTATTATAGTGCGTGAAATGAAAACATATTTGCTTTTCTTCTGATTTCATGCTAAGGTTAGCCTCATTTGAGGTTTCTTATTTATATACGACATCTACATTACATATGTATATAGACTTAGTATATATTTTTTTCCAAAAAATTTGGTTATTACTTCAAGGTATGCATAATGTAATAATTTACAAATAAAATTCTAATTTTAATTAGATTATTAACATGCTAAAAAATTTTATGATAAACAAAATAATATTTTTATGTATTTTTTTCCTAACACTCATTTGAGATGAAACAATATCTAAAAATATTAACTTTATACAGCCGTATTCTTGGAATGTCCCATAATCGCAGTTAAATAATCAAAGAGGTCAAAATGTAAGAAAATAATTGAGAGTAAAATCACGCAATAAATTTGAGGTTAATGTTCTTTTCGTTTTGATTTTAATTAAATTGCCAAGAACGAAACTAAAAAAAAAAAAAACAATGTGAAAACAAGTATTTTAATCAAATTATGTTTCTAGTGTGTAATTTGATTCAAATAATTTTTATTATTACATAAATTCATTTTAAACAAATTTTAGACATGCATTTGTATATCTGGCCAAGGTTGTGCAATATATTGCAGTAAATTTACTCACGTGGAATCATATTAGTGTTTCTATTCGCGCCAACACTCTGAACAATAAAATTACAATTATATATCAATGAAGTAAACATTGCCACATTGTTTTCATTATATTTCAACTTTAAAATTTTGTGAATTAATTTAAAAATGTAACTTAACACAATCTACTAAGTATATAAGATTTAATTTCTTCAACTAAAATCCTATAGCGATTAGTCTACTACCATGTCTATCTAAGCTAATTGAAAGACTATTCTTGGAAAATCTAAGCAACTATTGAGTTGGAACTATTGAACTAACTACTAAGCAACTATTGAACTAACTAAGCAACTATTCTTGGAAAAACTAAGCAACTATGCAACTATTGATCAAATACACAGAAAAGCAGATCAAGTTAAGCTTAGAGCACAATAAATATTATTTAGCGTTTTTTATTTACATTTAAGCATTTGATAAGGTATTTCATGAAGGACTGCTGTAAAACCTTAAAAAATTTATTACTGCGGTCATATCATACCTTATTGAAAGGCACTTTTTAGGGAAGCATCAAGGGGCCTATACATAGACCAATGAAATTGTGTACCACAGGGCAGCGTACTAGGTCCTGTTTTATACCTCATCTATTGCGGACTTACCAACAGCAAATGAGACAACCACCGCCACTTTCCCTTATGATACGATCATATTAGCCTCTCATACTAACACAGTACATACTCAGAGATTTTGATTCTGGACAGTACATACTCAGAGATTTAGGAAATCCGAAGTGCATGCTACAAATACCAAAAAAGATTAGATTCTCATCCATATACCCTAGCAAACAACTTGTTGGTCTCAAAAGGTGCCAGTCGACTTAAGCGCCACAACATTCTGCAACTACCCAACAGATACTAAAAGAGTATAGCTAGATTGTCATGGATAACTTACCATTGGGTTTTTCATTCCCAAGCCATTATATATTGCTACATATACAAATAACATACAAACTACTGAATGTCTCCATTAGAGACAGTTTACAAGGGAAATGAAAAAAAAATATTCTATTAACATTATGGTCTTAACGAACCCTATAGAAGTGTTTATATTGTTAGATATTAATAATAGATAAATACATTTATTTTATGGTAGAGCTTCTAGAATTAGCCACATAATTTATTTAAATACACTAAAACAGGTGCATATAGTTATAAATTAACAAACAAGACCATTATAGCAACGCATGGCGGGTCAGATAAAGTAACTAGAAATGTTTAAAGGAGATTTTATTTATTTACTTATTATTTTTCATTTCATATTTTTCGCTTAACAATAAAAATAAATTACATTAAATTTAAAAATTACATGCAGAGAAAAATACAGGAAGACTCTTTATTTAATTTAAAAAATAGAATCGAGTCATTTTGTTATTTTTTAAAAGTTAATTAGGCTTACAAATAAAATATTATTTTCTATTATGTGGGGTAATCACAAATATATACTACATTAAAAAAAATAATCTATAATTATAATTGACAAGCATTTAAGCTAATGCGCAGTAGACACCTTTTTATTTACACATAACAAAAATGCGCACACAGTTGAAAATTTTGTACTCATATGATTTTATTATTCAGCAAATACATTATGCATATGCGAGAACTTTTTAAAATAATAAACAAAAGCAAACAAATCAGTTACTAAAATTTACATATGGACTTGCAAATGAATCTATGTACATATGCCAAAAAAAAAAAACAAAAAAAACAAATTCATCTAAAATAAAAAATATAAAAACAAATCACTTGAATTCTTCATTTTTATCTTTTTAAGTAATTGCTTCTAAATTTTGGTTATTTGTAGTAATAATATAGTTTTTATTAAAATAATGTATTATGTAGGTATATATATACATACCTCTTTAATGACAACATTTTTTTTTTTAGTAATTTTATCCACTAAATGCCACTTACTATAGGGAATATATCGGAAACGAAGCAGTATATGAGGGACGTGTATTTATGTGTCCTAAATAAAACTTACTAACCACAAAACTTCTTATTAAACACGAGTGGTTTCTGCTATATCGTGCGAAGTCTATGTCAGTACGTAAATTACTGTTTTTTTAAAAACTTTAAATTTGACTTCAACTTGAAATATAATTACTCAACAAGGGCCCCTAGTTTAAATTTATATTACAAAAGAAAGAAATTTTTTTTAATAATAAACAATTTTAGCAATTCCAAAATTAGATTAAAATTAGGTAAAAAATTTAAAAATTTAAAAAAAAGAAAGAAAAAAAAAATCCTTGATCTGTGCTTGGTAAATAATGATGGCAAAGGGAAATTAAGAAGATAGGAGCAAAGTATATATAAATAAATAAAGTGTTGTAACAGGAATTGAGAATTTTAACTAAGTACATGAAAAACGGATTCAACGCTAGAATATTCTAAACGTAATAACCATGATTTTACTTTTGTACAAAAAATATTTAGTAATCTGAGTTTCCTTATGTTAAGCGGCAATTTATTAAACAAACGACATGAAAATATAAAATAAAAATTACGCAAAGTAGTAGTTCTAAACTGTGGTACAAGGCACATTGTATTGTTGTTATTGCGAATATTGTATTGGTCTAGGTTTCTAAAACTTAAACAACCGGATCTAATAAAAAAAGTTTTGAGAACTTTGTAACAATACAAGTGCCTTAGCGGAAGGATATTTAAATCGATAAATAGTGGAAGACTGCTTTCAAATCTATTTTTGTTACATAAAATACGAAGTATGTGTTTCTGAACAGTAAGTATAGGGTGTGATTTATTATATGTACTACTACACTAACAACTTAAACCATATTGAATTTTGGATTGAAATAGGCCGTTGTATATTGTTTTAACAGTTTGTACAGAACATAGTTTTTTTCAATTCATAAATTACTCTCAGAGTAGACCTACAATAGTTTCCTACATTTACACAGTGATCACTCCAGTTAAGCTGGAAGTCTAAGTTAACCCCTAAGTATTTAAAGTTACAGACTTCTTCAATATTAAAACATTTAGAACTACATTTTTCCAAAAAACAGAACGTTTTTTTATCATTGACAAACAAACAGGATTTATCAAAAATTTTAACAGCTTTGCACTCAACAGCTTTGGAGAGTGATGTATAAGGTTTACTTTATGCAAACTTTTCTTTTTATGATTATAAAACATTACCTTTGTTTTGTCACTAATAATAAGCTCATGCTGGTTAAACCATTTCCTATGCATGTCTAGATCATAATTAAGATCAGAAATAAGATCTAAAAAGCTATCGGTACCATAAACAAAGCCAATATCATCGGCAAAAGTTGTAGGTTGCCCCTTAAAAGGAAGTTTGAGCAAAGAATTTATGTATACAAGGAAGAGAATTGGCCCTAGCACACTGCTTTGTGGTACACCTGTGGTAATAAAATCTGGCTCACTGATTGTATTTCCAATTTTAACGAATTGCACTCTATTATTAAGGTAAGACGAAAACCACTTTAATATATACAATCTCTGATGCCTGAATTTTCTAATTTTTTTAGTAAAATTTTATGGTTAACCATATCGAACGCCTTCGTAATGTCTATAAATAGACCAGCAGTGTTTTTTTACTATCTAAATTTTTGTTAATCTTAGTACAAAAGTCAAGAAGAGCATCCTCAGTAAAGTTTCCCTTCATAAAGCCATATTGATAGTTACTAAAAAAGTGTTTCCCTTTAAAGAAACTGAGTATTCTGTTTTTAACAATTTTCTCAAACACTTTTCCTATAGGAGATAGGAGGAAATTGGTCTATAGTTATTTTTGTCTAGAGGATCATCTTTTTTAAATATTTGTTATGCTAAATTATATAAATCTTGATACTCTTATAAATTGTAGCCAAAGTCAAGATTATAGTTTAAAAGTTAATAAATAATTAATACTACTTTGATATAGTTAACTTATGATATTCCAAAATATATAATTTCTTTCTCATTTCCGCAGCAGCAAGGACAGAGCGATTCTAGAATACTTGTTTGACAGTTATCCAGCCCCAACTAGAGTTAGATAACTATTGAACCGCACTGAACTGTGGTTTTTAGTATCAAATTTCAAAGAATAATTCTCCAAAAAAAGGCGATAACAATATATCGTTTTTATGACTGACTACATTGCATTTTTATCTTTATATACGCATTAACAATAAATGATAACAATGACGGCACAATTCATGATATTATTTACTCTTATAAACTAATATCAAATTTTATTAGTCACAATAAAACCAAAAAAAAAAATATAAAATTAATGTTGTTTATTTTGTTTATTTCAAGGATTGGCAACGCAGATCTTACAGTATTGTAATGATAGAGGATGCACTTAAATCACCTGAAAATCTTGTGCTGGTTCAACCATATTTGGAATCGTTATTACGAACACTACTATCTTCTGAAAAAAACTCATCAGTGAGCGAAAACAAAAACAAAGTTCTAATGAATTTGATATCACGATTGCCTTTAGATAATTTGGAAAAAAGAACAGTACAAATCCTTACAGGTCTGTGCCGTCAAGGAGGTTCAAGTAGTAATCGTGTAGCAAAACTTTTAATGCAAAGACTATCACCATCAGCTATAGTTCTAAAACTTCTATCTAATGAATTTTTGTACACAAGAAGCTCAAAAGTAAAATTTTGAATTTATTTCTTTTGATTTAATTTAAAATACACATACATATTATGTACATACATATTTCAATTTATTAATTTGACATTTTTTTTATTTTAGTTTCGTGAAAATGCTCTACAAATTGTAATGTACGCTCTGATGACGTTTCCCAGCACTTCTTTTGATACTTCAACATGTGTTATTGGAGCAACTTATGCTGCTTTAGATAATAAAAAACGTGTTCGTCAAGCAGCATTAGATGTTTTAGCGATATTAGGACAAGTCGCATCACCTAGAATTGTAATGGAAACAGTACAACGTGTTACCGATGTTCATAGTAGTATTGATAAAGGGAAAATTGATAATCGTTCAAATACTGCAAATTTTATATCAGCTGTTAAGGCACGATTGTCACGAAAACAATTACCAAATCTTACTCCGGATGATAGTATTATATATGCATTAAGGATTCCATCCCCTACTTATACAAATAACTATGAAAGTTCACAAAAAATTCCAGCCGATATTAAATGGATTGCATCAGGTATTGGTAGTGTGTCACCAACTTCTGTAAAAAAACGTTCACAGAAAATTCCACAGCAGTCAGCTTATTCAAACGAATCATCTTTAAATTTTAGAACTTTTAATGATATTGACATTAAAAAGTAAGCTTTTCAGATTTAAATTATAATTAAAAGTAATTCAACCATCGGAGTTTTACAATCTATAGACTGGTCCTTAGATAATGTATTCATAAAACTTATGCTGCCTGTACGTAAATGCTTTATTAAATGTGTACAAGTCTCAAATCCTATATGTGGAAAAAGTAGAATTTCATAATGTATGCCTTAAGTTATGAATACAAATCACAATTATTTATTATACGAATACTCTATTATACTAATACATTTTGTAGTCCTTAACTGACAATTGTGCAGAAGAAATTTTTCTTTTCTTTTATTTCGAGTCAGCTAACTCAACTACCAGATCTTATTGCAAATTAAATATTTACAAATTCTAAAAAGTAAATTTGATACTTGCAGGAAAATTTATGGGAATTCAGGACCACATGAAGTACAAAACTATGGTATTGGAAATGAAACTATAAAATATGTAAGTAACTCATTACACGAACTGAACTAGATTTAATTTCAATTTTGATTCGATTAATTGACTTAAAGATTTTACACAAAATAGTATATTTTATCGAGATATGCATATGTATAATAATACTATCCAGTGCTCATATAATGCATATAGGCACATATATTACTAATTAGCTTAATGTTAATTTTTAATAAATTGATTTGCAAAAACAAAAATTGATATTTGTTCCGAAATCCTGGTATTAAAATTTAAAATAATTATAAGCTTTTTCTTCTTCTTTCATTTACTGTGGGTGCCACTACGACGCTTCATCAAGAGTTATAGTTGGTATGATCAACATGTGGTAGATGTACCTTTTTACTTCTTCCATTGATCCAGCCTTCAACAATTAGCTTTTCCATTTTTGCCGACAGTCAGATTATGTACCCAAATATTTCAGAAAGTGTCCAAAATGTGTCCGATAAGAATACTAGTTTTTTTGTTTGGATCCACGAAACTCTCATTATTCTCCAGCTATAGCTCGCACGCTGGGTGACGTCACACGTAGAGTGACTGTCTTTAAACGGAAAGGTTTGCTTCATCCAGGTGTCAGATGAAGCAAAAAAATGCTTCATGGGGTTTTCGACTTGGTCCAGTTCCCTTTGTCAGTGGGATAAAATAAATGACAAAATATAATTGAGAGTATAAAATGGTAAAAAATATTATTTTGTTACCAGCTTATACTCTCAATTATATTTTGTTTAATGGAACAATTCTATTTAAGAAGGCCTTAGTTCCTGACAATAGCCGTAGTTTTTCCCATTTAATGAGTTGATAAGCCAGTAATTTGATAAATAAAAGCTCGAAATATCGTAAATATTGTAGTATAAACTTGTAGTACCGTACTTAATTAAGAACGAAAACGTGATTCTACCTAAGTTACTGTCAAGAGCATAAAATAGCTCGGCAGATTCCATTTTTCTCCTATCTGTCTGTTTAATTGTCCACGATTCAGTAGCATAGCTACATAGGTGGCTATTAAAAATATAAATGCACTCAATAGCCTTAATTTTGTATTTTTATACCTCCACAGTCCGTATAGATATTGAACAGAATCAGTCACAGAATACAAGCTTGCCATGCTCCAACATGTTATTAAAATTATCTGATATCACTTAGTTCATTCTAACGGTTTTTGTTGAATTTTCTGCATCAGTTTATAAGTTATTTGAACAAAACTCGCTGAAACTCCCATATTCGACAATATTTGCTATTATACTTTCCATTGCACTGTATCGAAAGCATTTTTATAGTCAACAAAGCATAGATATCTGATTATATTAAACTCTATTACTTTAACTCTCTATCATTTGTCCCACATTCTGAATTTATTCTCTGGTGGCTTTTTTTGATACGAATTCATATTGTTCTTGTCCATATGTTGCAAAATACTTTGCTTGCATATAAAATCAGTAACTACGATGCACATAACGGTCGGTGTGATTTCTTGTAAATTGTTTATGAAAATTTATGATTTATGATCCAACATGAATAAACGTCCAAATTGCAAAATATTGTCACTTAACACCTTCTTCGTCTAATCCCTTGAACAATAGATTATCATATTTGATATGTTCCAAACAAATAGATTAGGTAGACATATTGTGAAAGATATTTTGAATTGAAACAGTGTTATAAGTTAATAATTAGGGTTTGTGGTGATTATAGAATAGGGTGAACTTTTCAGACAATCATCTGAATTGAAGTATACCGTTAATGATAAAATATAAAGATTTGATAAATCTTAATAGAGTACTCTATATACGTCCAATGAAGTTGATTTGAAATAAAATATCCCTTTTTCGATACTTCATAGGTACAGTTTCTTTATGCTAAATTTGATGAAAATTGATTGCGAGAGCTTTTAAAATTATTGTAGAAACAATTTTAAAAAAATTAAAAAGAATATCAAATATTTTTATTGATTTAATTTTACAATAATCCTCTGCGTTAAAAGTTCTTAATAATTTCTTCATTCAATTTTTTTATTTTAATAATAATAATTACGAGTACATATACATCACAATACAAAGAAAAAATACTTTAAATTAAATTTTGTAAGTACCTACAGATATAATTTTTAAAAAGTTCTATTTTTGGAAAAATAAGTTTACAACAAAAAAAAAATATTATTTTATTATGTTGGACTTTTCAGATAAAACCGATAAATATCTCCCCAATGCATATTTGAATAATAAATTTGTCCAGGATTAAACTTATTAAAAATATAACCTAATATTATTCATTATTATATCCATTTAATATGAATGGCCCAGTTTTTTTCACTTTGGAAAAATTTTGATTTATTTTTTTATTTTTGTGTTGCTTGCATGTTTATAGCGTGTTCACAGTCTCGACTGCGATCTAATTCTATCATAAAATAATTTTACAAAATAATTAATTCGAAAAAAAATGTGTTAGCGAATTGACATTATAAAATTTATTTCTCCAGTTGTTGTTTTTTTATGAAATATCGTAATAATTTTTGTTTTTATTGTAATACATCATATTCATAAAAAGTAATTGAAATGCATCACGAAATTTTTATCGATTTTGTCATTTTTAAAATTTATTCATTAAATTTACATATTTTAAAAATATTCTGCAGTTGAATTTAGTTTTTCCAACTAAGAATATTTATAAATTCACATTATTAAAAAATAATAACATTATTAAAAAAATGTTATTAATTTAGTTAATTAATTAAGTTAAATATGAGATATTTGAAAATTTAAAATTAAAAAAATTGAAATAAAATAATAATAAAAGTATTTTTAGTGATGGCAAAATTTATGATTGTCTATCAGTTAATTGGATATATGAAAGTTCCTGTTAAATTAGAATTGAAGGTTTTTGTTTTTTCATAGATCCGAAAATAATAATTTTTATAATTTTTAAAAAATTCTATTGTCAAAAATTTTTTTTTTATTTTAAAAATTTTTATTATTTACAATATACATATATATATGTATTATACATATATATTGTCTGACCTTTAATGAATTAAAGTTACAGAGTATTTAAATTTGGTACAACAGACCTCATGGTATAACCGATTCCTGACACCTTTTTTATAATTTACTTTCTATATGAAAGAAACAAAAAAAATGTAAATGCAACTGTAATTAAATATTAATACATTAATCCAAAGCTAAGGTTGTATTTTTATATCAGCTAAGATTTATTAATTATCCTTGAATAATATAAATTTATTTCCTAATTTTCTTTTTAATAAAAATATATTACGTATTTATATATAAAGAGCAAATAGGCGAATACCAGAGGGGATTTAGGAGTAATAGATCTACAGTTGACTAAGTATTCTTTGTCAAAACAAACAATGGAAAAAAGTATTCAACACAAGATAGATTAACACATGTTATTTATTGACTTTTGCATTGACATTGACATTGCATTATACCTATTATGCAAAATACAAAGGTGTACGTACTGCAGGGTGTATGCCTTTATGTTGCTTATATACACAAAATAGACATACTAACTATATACTGAATCTTTATATTAGATACAGACTGTACAATTTATAGAAAAATAAAAAAAAATAAAAATAAATAAATAAAAATAAAAAAAAATAAATGACCTTAGAACCGGTATTGTGATGAAACATAGTTCAAAGTCAAACCAATACACTTTGCATAAAATAAAGATAACTGAAAACTATATTCTTATATGTTGTTAAAAAGTTTACAAATCGCTCAAAATAATTCAAAAATATTATATACACAATAGGTGCAAATCTAAAGTAATGTTATTATCCAATACAATAAAAAAAAAAATAACAAAAAGCGATATCTACATAGTTTATATAAAAAAGAAAATGTGATTTCGATTTTTTGTATTTGTTGCAATGCAATGTTTGTAGAATATATTTAAATTCATCATGATCTATTGATTCTACAGCTCAGGGTAGAGCCCTTAACCCACGTTTACAATTTTTTTCCATTCTGATCCATCTTTTGCAGCTGTCCTCCATCCGTTCCTCACCCTCATCCTATCTTTTGATAGTTGTATTTGATTTCGTTCAGACATCTTGATCTTGGTCTTCCTCTTGCTCTAGTATTGTACGGTACTGCATTCAATATTCTTTTTGGCATCCTTTAATCATTCGTTCTCACCACATATCCTGCCCATTTTAGTCTATGTGCCTTCATAAATTTTACAATATTGTTAATTAAAATAGTTAAGTTATTAACATTAAAAATTGACTTAACGCTGTTACGAACATATTTCATTCTTTATCAATCTTAAGTTTTATTTTTAATTCAGTGTTTATATAATCGTTAGTCCATTTTGTTCAATTAAATTTAAATATATGTTTTGTTTTTTATTTTAGGAGGAACGAAATAATCGTTACAAAGAAACATCAACAACAGGAACAATATATTCTAAAGACTATAGAGGTGATATATCAATATAAAGTCATAAAATTTCAATAGTCGCAATTTTTATTTTAAAAAGCGTGTGTTGAAATCGAAAATTGTTTAAAAAAATATATTGAAAAAAAAAAAAAATATTATAAATATTGTAAATATAATAAAATTATGTTATGCTTAGGTTTAATATCTAATATTTATCTTACGTATAAAGCACAAGTTCTTATAATAAATAACGGTCTGAAAATATGTCCTAGACAATACTAAGACAAAGAATCCGTTTAGTGGTATAGAGTACATTCTTAATCCATTCAAAAGATTTTTCTAATCTAAAACAACACATTTAATTACATTTGAAAATCTCAAAATCTACATGTATGACATCACTTTGAATATGTCAGCTATAAAGTATTCAATATATTTCACAAGTTATACTATCACAAACAAGCCTGTATTTCATTTGCCTGTATTATTTGACCTTCATTAATATTAGCTAAGGCTAAATTAATTTAATTGATAATTCAATGCATTACTCCCATATCTGATAAGCATTACCTAAATAAATATTTTCATAAATTTAAAGGCAAAATTTATGAGCCATCATCAGATTCGAACGTTAATTATATGTACAATTATTAATTATATGTATGTACAATTTATGGCTTGGCCACGAAATCCCAAATACAAAATACAAAATCCCTAAATACCAAAATCACTATAAAAATGATTTAGGCAAAGAATAAATATGCTGAAAAAAAAATTTATCTCCTTTTTTGTACCCAACAGCGATAAAAATGTGGAAGGTAAATATAGAATAAATAAACTAAGATCAATCCATAAGAAGAGAGCTAGAATAGAACTAACTGAACTAACCAGGGATTCTGCTATTACTACTATAATTTACAAAATACTATCAAATATAGTATATAAAAAAATAGAACCGTATGCTGAATAAAGGCTTGGGGTGAATATCAGTGTGGTTTTCGTATAAACAAAGATCCACTTACTATTACCAAATATATTTATTAAAAAATCAAATTTGATTAAAACCTACATATTTTATTTATTTATTGACTCATAAAGCTTGCTTATGCCTTCGATAGTATTAATACAACTAAAATAGTATATTTTATTAATAAAAATAGGTGTGCATCGCAAGTTACCACAACTAATGCACCCATGGAAACCATGTTCAATTCACGAGCAAAAGTTGTTATACAAAATACAGCCTCGATAGATTTTGAAATTAAATCGGGAGTACGACAAGGCGACGCGATTTCAGCTTTGGTATTTGATATGATCTTAGAATAAGCACAAGATATTCACAAGATCCTTCCAAATTATCGCCTTCACTAGCGATTATAGCTAAAAATTATAGGAAAATAGTAAAAACATTTATTATACTAGAACAAAAGTATACCACATTGTCTTGGTGTACTAATAAAAATGACAACAGTATGCCCTCGTGTATACAGGAACGAATAAACGCAGGAAATAGAAGTTACTATATTAATAAAAAATTACTACAATCCAAAATTCTTACTAGACGAACAAAGCTTGTGATATATAAGACAATAATAAAGCCAATTGTAACAAATGGGTATGAATGTGCTGGACACTTACATTAAGAGACGAAGAATATTTACATATATTCGAAAGCAAAATAATCCGAAAAATCTTTGGCCCAAAAATATTACAAAACGATGAATATCAAAGAAGGAATAGCGAAGAAATCAATAATATAACACAACATGAGTATATTAAAAAAGTTTGTAAAGGCACAACGATTAAGATGAGCAGGGCATATGATATAAGAATGAACGAAAATCACCCTCAAAAACGAGTTTTCAAAACAAGACCAATATATAATAGAGCAAGAGGCAGACCAAGATTCAAATGGAAAGATAATATCGAAATCGACTGCCAAAAAATTAACGTACAAAACTGGCAGAGTTCTGTGAGAGATCGACTTACATAGAGGAATATTAAGAAACAGGCTCTACCTCATTATAATCTGTAACGCTAAATTAAGAGAAGAAATATTCTGCAGAAAGAAGATATTTCCTATTTTTTACCAGGCAACGGCTACACAATAACATATAGCTAATGGAATCAAATGAATTACATGCAAACGATACTATAGGTAAATCATAAAACGGGCGAATGAAATACAGACATATGATACGAATCCAGACATATCATAATTATTTCCAAAATCTTGTTTTAGAAAGTCAGAATACTTTAAATTAATATCACTGTCTATTTGACTTAACCTTAATTAGTATTCACTATCAAACTAAGTATATTCAATTTAATATTCAACACTTAATTAATTATTAATATCAATCTACTTTTCAAAAAAAAATATTAAAATCATTTCCTAATTATTTAATTTACACATGAAAAGTGAATCCTATTATCCTAGTTATAATTCTTTTAATTTAATTTAGAATAAATTTATTAGTTTTCTTTCTATTTTGTTAATTTGGAAATTTGATTTTAAAACTTATTGAAATTATT
This sequence comes from Argyra leucocephala, assembly GCA_963942445.1. Classification (NCBI taxonomy): domain Eukaryota; kingdom Metazoa; phylum Arthropoda; class Insecta; order Diptera; family Dolichopodidae; genus Argyra; species Argyra leucocephala. Next base: position 68,949,355 of record OZ012680.1, read on the forward strand.
ATTTTTTTTTTATACGCAGGCTGGTGGGAATCTTTTATATACTTTCAAGCGATTGTTAACTACCAAAATTTTTTATATATACTTATTAAGCTTATTATTTTTTAGATGATACAAGCAAGACAAGTAATCGAAGAAACATCTTTGTTCAATCATTTTCAGATTCATCGCAAGAGGACAGAAGTTCTGACAGTTCATACTATGCATATGATAATGGATTCAAAAATTCCAAATTATCTCGGTAAATTTGTATTTTTTTTTTTAATTTAATTCGAATTATGTAATAAATATTTAATTTAAATATTTGTTCGAAGATCCTAGACGTTGTGAAATATGTTATACTAGCAGGGTTACCCGGCGTTGCCCAAGAAATTGGGAAATTCTTAGGGGCTTTCTTTGTTTTTAATTTGTAAAGGGAAATATTATTTGATATTTCTTTTTTATTCAACTAGCCATTGGTCGTGAACTGATTAAATAAGAAAATACTGCCTTATATTCAGGTGTTTCTTTTAAATGATTTAATATCATGTTTTTTTTTTTGCGATAGCTGAAGTAGAATTACTTTTTCGTGCTTAAATTAAGTACGGTACTTCAATTTTTTACTACATATTTTACTACAGTGTTTCCCTAGTATTTATCTACCAAATATCTGACTTATCAACTAAGTAAATGTGGAAAACTACTATACTATTGTCAGGAACTAATCCATCTTATATAGCGTAGTTCCATTTTATTTTAAGTTGTATACTCTCAATTATTTTTGTCATTTATTTTATCGCAATGACAAAGGGTACCAAAGGTACCAGGTCGAAAACCGATAAAGTATTATTTTATTTGATCGAGAATCGAACATGGGACCTTTCAATTAAAAGGTAGGGAATACCAATTTGATAAAAATTGTTTTTTTCTGTTGGAGTTGTAATAAGAAGTTGTTTTGACAACTACATAATTGTTTACATATATGTTGGTATGAAACTTATTTTTAGTTTTATAGTAATAAACACTTTTATTTCTATTACATTCAAATATTAAATTCTTAATTCTGCTACAGAACAAAATGTATACTAGATGTAAGTAGTAACATTTTAATTTGTGGTACTCTTAATTATTAATTTATTCAATTTTTAACCATACATTTTTCATTGTTCAAAAAAGAGCAAAATATTTCTACCATGTTTAAAAACCACCGATCAAGACGATTAGATAGGGCGATAATAAAAAACGAAAAAAAAACGTCCTTAGGCCGGCATGTCGAAACGGGTTAACGGAATCCAACAAAAAAATTGTTTGCCTTTTTTAAGACCATAGAAGCACCTCTTCAATCCTCCAAATCAATTCAGGGACGAAAAATCCATAGACGTGCCGAAACGGGTTAACTGAATTTACAAAAAAAAAAACTATTGTATAATATATAATCTATATAGAAGCACAAGCGTAAGAAGCGCATTTGTTTATTTTTGAGAGATTTTTGATAGAGAAATACTATTTTTGTTTTTGAACTCTGCAGCACCTTTGGTTTTTTGAAGTGTTGGTTCTTGATAGGTGCTAGGAGTTGTATGGACGCTACCGAAACCAGGCAGAATTGCATTTTGTAATATACATACTTTTTTAAAATGTACCCAAACTTTTTCAGATTAACAATGGCTTTATACTAGTATTGAAATAAATTTAGGTTTAGATTTATTAATTTATTAAGTTTTATACATGTAAATATATAAACTATTACAATACTACTTACAATATTTCTTATATTCATTTTAATTTAATAAATAATATGTTTTTATACTTTTAATAAGTTTTTTTTATAAATTTCAATATTAGTTTCAATTTTTATTTCCGGAGTTAAATTATTAAATAGCTTTAACCCTTCATATATTAAATTCTTTTGAGCCAGATCCGTTCTAAAAAACTGTAATCTAAAGTTGGAGATGTTTCTTAAACTATAATGTTGAACATCACCAACATACGTTAATTTTTCTGATAAATATATCGGCATCATATTGTGCTTAATTTTGAAGATGAGCACAAGTGTATTAAATATTAATCTTTGTTTAACATTCAGCCAATTTAATGATTTCAACATATTGTCTACATGTGCTAATCTATTACATTTCAAAATACTTCTCATATTTTTATTTTATAGCTTTGGCAATCGACTTATTTGTTCATTATTTAAGAATGCTGTTAAGCTCGAATATAGTTCAAAATTAAGCTTAATAATTGCATTGTATACTGTTGCACATTTTATCCCTGATTTTGTTAAAGAAGTATGTTTTTTTAGAAATTTTTTTCCATGTATAATGAAGATGCTTATGAAATTTTAATTGTTCATCTTGTATTAACCCTAAGTACTTAATTTCGCTTACTTTTCCAACAGGTTCATCATCGATTTTTACTTGGTATTCTGAACTACCATTTATTTATTTCTACCTAATACAGATCCTTATGGAACTCCCAACAAAACTTCAATTGTCTATGAGACTACACCGTTGAATTTAGTTTTTTGACTTCTATTGCTTAAATATCACTTGAACCAATTAACTTCTATATTTTCAACGCCTAATGCTTCCAATTTACACATACAATATTCCTGTTACCTGTTTCAAATACTCCTTTTAAGTCAAGAAAAACCGCTACTATTGTTTGCTTTTCGTCTACAAGCTGTTTCCAATTTGCTACAATCAGATTCAGAACTGCTTCACAACTGTGGTTTTTCCTAAGACCTGATTGGAGTTTAGATATTAAATTGTTCTCATTCAAATACCTTTCAAGTTGAATATGCACAAACTTCTCAATAATTTTTAACTCTATGAATTCACTGCATATTTTTGAGTTTTTTACTTTTTCTATTGGTGTTACTACTGTTTCCTTCTATGCTTCTCGATAAATTCCTGTATGTAATGAACCATTTATAACTTCAATCAAATTATGTGTTATTAAGTCAAAAACATCCAATAGCGTTTTACAGTTTACATGATTAAATTCTTTTTTATTATTTATTTTTTTTTTAATACTTTTTAAGTCATCTTCCTCCATTGTTTTAAAATTAAACTGATTTGTATTACTTCTTAATATTAAATTTTGATAAAGTATGTTTGGAATACTATTATTAATTTCTATTACACTATTTAGAAAGTATGTATTAAAATTTGTTGCTATATCTATACTGTATAAATACAAATAATAATTAAATAAAAAAAGTTTTTTAATAAATTATATAACGAACTAAAAAATATCAAAAAATTTCTCCTTAGAAGCATTTAGATTTCTGATATATACAGATTATCCTGAAAAATTGGAATTATAAATTTTTAATAGCTATGCAAATATTTGTAAAACTTAAAATGAAAAGCGTGGGGCACAACAATAGACAATAGTAAGAAGTGCAGAGAGTAGCGGTCGTTAAGAAAATTCACACAACAGTTCATATGATTTGCAATGCAATAAAATTGTTAGTAAATAATTTCTACATCAATTATCTACTGTATGCATCCCATGTTTTTCATTTTAAATCTTACAAGTATTTTTATAACTATTAAAAATTGACAATCATAAATTTTCTCAAATGATTATCTGTATGGGACTAGGAAAAGTTATTTTATCCTTTTCAATCACAACAAATAATTATAAAGTTCAAATTAGTTGAATCTATATTTTTATTATAATGTAAATGGTATACTGTGTATATTGAATAGATTTATACTACAAATTTCTGAGATATATGACTTGGTCCGAATAAGAACTTCGGCAAAAAGAAGATCCAGCAAATTTTAACAGAAAGTGTTATCATCAGAAACTAAAATGTTTACCAAATTTGAATTAAATTAGCCCAGTAGTTCTTAAGATATAAAATTTTATCGAAATAAGACTATTTCAGGGATCATCCAACTTCCAAATTAATGTTGTCACCAGAATTCAAGCTGTGTCAAAAATTTTAAACAAAATTTCAAGTCTCTATCTTATTGGGAATTTAGTTTGCAAAACGATTACAAAATTTGTAACGAGCACACACAGAAGCAAACAAACAGACAAAAATCGGCGATTTAATGAAAAATTTTTAAAATAAATTTTAGAATTCATTTATTATAAAGGTTCAGTTAGAACATTGATATTATTTTTATTACCTTCCATTTTAACCTTAAATGTACTACATATAGTTGTACATATAGTTGGAAGTTTATTCATTGTTCTATATTTCTACTGTATTTTTACTCATTAAGAGTTTAGTAACACTATGTTTTTGAATATTTCATATTACCAATAGATTATTCAATTCTGTAACAAAGTTGATTCGAAAACTGTTTTACCAGTTATTCGTTACAGAATAATTGAAAAAAAAAACTTCAAACTAGGTCACGTAATAAAATATCAATGGTGGTAGCGATCACTACGAGTCACTGGTCAATAAAAAACTATATGTCATCAACCTAGTACTTCCTTTTAATTCTCACTGACAAAAATTCAAAAAAAGGACACTACAATTTAACAATTACTTTGCAGATGTTCAGTTTCAGCTAGAACTACATTAGGTAGAAAAATTATAGATTTAATTATTTTTTCTCAACCTCTCTGGTTGCAATAATAAGTCACAATAATTCCAATAGGTCACCCGAGTCTTCGATCAAAAAAGCACAATTTAGTCCTATTTGTTGTTCAGAAATCTCCTCGATCTATAGCATATTCCGTAATTTGTAAAGGATTAAGAAATAGTATGATAAAAAAAAGTAGTATAATTGTTAAATATGACAAATCCTACTTAATTTAATTATCTAAATAATAAAATATTTTATAATAATATAAAAAAAACAACATAAATACTACTTTATACACTTTCTTACTTACTTAGGTGGCCAATAGACCATATGTAGGTCATGGGTCTGACTCATCAACGTCCTCCGTTTTGTCGGTCACTAGCGGCATCTCTCCAGTTGAAGATACGAAATTGTTTTTTGTCCACCGATATTTCATCTCTCCAAGGAACGTTTGGTCTTAAATAAATTAAAGATATGTTACGTGGTCGACCTCTTATATACAAGTGATCTTTTATTTATTCTCCCATCATAATATGTACTTATTCCAATTATTAACAAATACCAATTATAATCATCATGCTCTTCATTTTAATTACAATACAACTATAACTATTACTTAACATATACTATACTAATACGGATTATACTTATATAATATTATTATATACTTACGGATATAACTGTAAAGTATATGCAAACATAATACATATACATGTATTAATATAATATCTAACAGCCCCGACGTTTTGTACCTTCAGGTCTGGATTCGAAGATTCTCTTGGCTGAAGTATTTTCATGCAGATGCTAAAGTCACTGTCTCTTGACTTTAATGTTCTTGACTACGTCCACTTTCTTATACACAGCATTATATCTTCTCCTCCAGAATTCTTCGTCATTTTATGGACCATATATATCCGGCGAAGAATCTTCTTCTTAAAGATATCAAGTGAATGTTCACTTACCTTGGGCAGTGCCCATGATTCTGGTCCGTAGAGCAGAAGCGGGAGTATGACCGTTATGTAGATTTGAGCTTTGGTGCCTCGGGATAGAAGCTTTGACCCGAAACATTTTGACAAAACGAATCAGTAACGGTTTTCAACGGTTATTCTTCGCCTTACCATAACATTGATGTCGCTTGTGGGATTATTTTATATACTAGTCCCATTATAATTTTATCGAATAGAAAACTCGATTTTAAAATTTTAATATCGGTATGTTTACCTAGAGATACTACGTTTTCTAATAATTATTTTCATGTAATCAATTTATATTAATTTATATTAGATCCATACTATATTTATATTTCTATCAGCGATAAAGGGATGTAGCAAGTTCTCCATTAACTCTTGTCCATCATTATTTTCTTTAAAACAAAATATATCGTTATATTTTATGTATGTACATTGATTATCCTATGTTAATTTAATAACACATATGAATAGTTTATTCAATTATTATACCTAAATATTTTATAATTTTAATTTTAAAATTTCTTATATACAGTTTTATATAAATAAATATAATTAAAATTTTACAGATTTCCTTCAATGGAAAAACAGGATACAAGTGGAATGTCGAAAAATGATCAGACATATCATAATATGTATGATGTCAATAATCATGTACCATTTCATAAGAAGGTTACAAAATTTATTCCAAAGAAATTTAACAAAATTAATAATAACATTGAACCATCGGGTATACAATATAAATTGATATATTTTTCAAAAGAATTCTTTTAATTATAAAAAAAAAACTTTTTTTTAATTATTTTTATTAGTTTATATGATGGGAGACAACTCCAATGAATCGACATTTTCATCTAGTTTTCAGAAACCATCTCAAGTACCGAGAAGATTTGCTAGTTTTGAAAAATTAAATTCAAGGTTAGTATATTAATAATATATTACAAATAAATTTTGCAATCAAAATAAAGTCAGATTTCCTTTCACTAATAAATCATCATTATATTAAATCTGTAAATTGAAAAAAGTACGGTACAAATATCTGAACCATTTCACAACCGATATTCATTATTATTCTTTTTAAATGATAGATATTTAAAAGGAAACCTAGCAAAATTAAATATTTTTTCAAATTAGAAATTTCAGCCTAAAATTTCACCCCATATATAAATCCTATATACATATACAATAACAATTCCTAAATTCACCAAATACATTCACAAAAGTACAGAGTTTCTTCTTTTGCTCACCGGAATTAATTTTGAATTTTTTTTTTTTTAAAGAAATGTTTACGTATGCGGTGTTGTCTAAGGTGATGAAAAATAAGTATACAGTGGCAAGAATAAATTAAAATTGTAAATCATTCATAATGAAATATGAACGATTTTTTATCAAAATTCCTCGAATTTCGAGCAGCTGGCGAAAACTAGTTCATTTTTATTTTGCAAATGTCGATATTAGTCTTTATTTTTTTATTTCAATCCTAAATTAAGTAGTTACAAATATAGTTTACTTAATGACATTATTGATACAAATTTTCAATTTTCAAAAAGAGAGAAAACAAAATAATAATTAATTTTTATAAATTCTTAACATAACAGTTTCGTTCCATTAACATCAAATTCATTAAAATAAACCAAAATTGATGAATGAATCAACTAATTTAAATTAAATATAAGAAAAAAAATGAAAATTCGAAAAATCTATAAATTCTTAAAAGCCCATTAAGTAGTGCAAAAATTAATGGCTACAAAAATAGAATTAGTAGAACTTAGGAAGAAGTTGGAATAAATGTTTCTTTAACTTGCCTTTACTAAAAGAAAAAAACTATATTGTTTTTTTATGTTGGTTAACTAAAAAGGTTAACTACGCGACCAGACTCACGCATCATCCAAATTCATTTACAAGAAATCTACCGTATATTCCAACTAGCAGCAGACTAAAAATGAAAACCTGAGATGTCTTACAGAAAAACTCTTACCACAAAAATTAAGACAATTAACTATACCAGCGTCTATATTAATACGAAGGTTAATGAAATAATAAACAAATGAATAAAAAGATGTTTATTGAGTTATTTAAAATCACTTTACTAAATTACCATAATTTTAAATACATTACGACGAAAGTAAGACGTAATAAAACTGCATTGAATTACTTATTTATTCCACTGACACTAAATAATTAATCAATCCTAGCAAATTGAGGTGGATCAATTGACGTTGCTACCTAGGTGATAGGTAGCACATTGACGTTTTCCGCAGCTGGAAGCTTTTTTATTATCCAATGAAATAGCACAGATAGAGGGTTGAGTATAATAATATTATTAACCCTTATATTTAAAAATAAGCGTTGTTGGTATTTGAAATAATATTTCCGACGTTAGAATGACAGGTAGGGTGGTGTTATTCATTCTATTATACATATTTAACTAAAAATTTAGAATTATTTAAAAATATAAAGGGAATATCCGTTGCCTTGGTCTTTATTTAGGTGTGAGTCATTTTTAGTTTTGTAAATTTCGATGCTTTTAGCTAAATCTAGTTTTCTAGAATCTCTAATGTAATTTACAATTACTATGTCTTCTTTCAAAATACTGTGATTCTCTTGAATGATGTGTTCTACTACTTTGGATTCGAATTCTGTTGAATTCTTCTTCTTAGCTAGTTCTGCTTCTTTCAAATGTTCATTGAGTAATGGTTGCATGTTTTTCCTGGTTTGCCTAATATAAACTATGTTGCAATGACTGCAAGTGATCTTATATATACCTGATTTTTCCATTTGCTCGATTGGGTCTTTAGTTGAACCTGTAATAGACTTGAGTTGATTGGTTCTGCTGCTATATAAGATAGCTAACCCGTGTTTTTTTAATATCCCTCTAAGTGGGAGCGAAATCTCGCTAAAACCCAATGTTACCCTTTTTTTGGGTTGTTGTTCAGTGAGTAGGTTAGTGAGGGAGTTCCGTAAACTTATTTTCCGTTTACTGAGTAAGTCAGTGATGGTTTTTTCTGGGTATCCGTTTATTCTTGCAATTTCAAATATGTATTTAGTCTTCTTTAATAACCCTTTTTTGGAGATGGAAGTGTTATCATTCGACGGATCATGTGGTTGAAAGATGCCATCTTATGTTGATAGGAGTGGTTGGAGGTATTCGGGATGACACTGTCAGTATCCGAAGGCTTCCTGTAGATCTCTAGTTCTAGGGACGTTCTTGTTTTGATTAACAGTAAATCTAAGAACGGTAGTTGACCTTCTTCTTCTACTTCCACAGTAAACTGTATATTCCTGTGAAGTAAATGTTTGTGAACGTCAATTTCCTACCTGTGCAAAAAGAATAAATAAGACGATCTTAAATTGCTTTCTCCAGTCGAGTACAAAACACTAAAGAAGTCTGCAAGTATAGTAGACGAAATATACGCGTATCTGTATAATAAGCATATTAATAAAATTAAAAGAAAAATATTTGACTATTTTAGACAGTTATACAAAAAATATTGTAAAAAGCCTTTGGTTTTTAAATGAAATAAAAAAAATTATATTAAATTAAAACTGACTAGCTAGTAAGGATTTTTTGATTTCAGTCATGGTGTACACAAAAAATTTTATATAATTAATATCAAAAATAAGTTTTATTATTATTTTTAATATATTCTTCATAAATTAAAAATCTTTTTTATTTTTTATAAATTAGTAAATTCCTAATTTTTTAATATAGCCTAATTTTGAGATCACTGCATAAAGTATTTCATTCATCTAATACTACTGGAACTCATAAATACGCAGTGGTGTGTTGGACTACTTATATACACAACTTCATTTTCATTATTACTTTAATTTTATTTTATAATTTTCAATTGTTTAACAATATCCTTGAGAATCTTCAAATATAGACGTAAATGTAAATGATTGAAGAAATAAATACCAGAATATCTGAAATAATATTTCAGATCTCCAACTCTTCCGACTCCAAATCGTCCGAAAAAAGAACAACTGAAAATTTGATCTAAATATGGAATAAATATTCTTCACTTCGGTCGGTGATATGTACTCAATAAATCGATAAATTCATTTCACTCATAATTCGACAGTCATCTTTATTAAGAAATGTGCAATAGTGTTATATTAGTTGTTGTAATTTTTACATTTTTTTAGAGTTAAAATTTTATTCTATATAATATTTGTAAGATCTTTAACAAATTTATGAAATTTATTTAAGTCTCCAAAATTTTAGTTTAATTTCTATTCTCCAGGATAAGAAATTTCCAATTTTATATAACTTTAATTTTAACTTTAATATAAAAGAATAAGTTAACAAATTTGCTTTTGCCAAAAATTTAGTCATTTTTGGTGTACTAAAAAAGAAGTAATTTCTATTTTCAGATATAATTAAAATTTATTATGACCCATTTTCATATCAAGGTTCAATTGAAGGTTTTCCAAATTATTTTTTGAAGATGTTAGTCACCATGAAAATATACGCATTTTCTACGGAATTCAAATTATTTTTTTTTTTTTTTATTGTTCGGAAATTAAATAATTATATATTTTGGTACTGATATTTTATGTATATACGAACTAAAAGTGGTCCTACCATGGTTTTTAGTTTTTTGCGTTTTTGACAAAATAAAATAAAACGGAAATCTCCAACCACATTTAACCCACTTTTATTTTGATATCGAAGTACTAAATGTATATATATATATATACATGTATAATAAGTATGAAATTGTATTTAACCATATTTAACCATATAATAATATAAATGCATGTTTTTTGTTTCATTTAAATATCAAAAATATGGTGAGATTTTCCGTTATAAGCTTTTAAGCATATATTTGTAAGATTAAAAAACTTATAACGAATGTCTGGAAAAATTAAACCACTTTTACTAAAATATTTCAGTCCTACATTGTTTTTCTTTTATTTTCTGCCTCCCTAATCATCTCCTTCTATGCAGAATGTTATTTTTAATGTAACCCTGTTCGTTGTAAATTTTTCCAACTTGTGTTTATGGTCAATTCATAACGCATTTGTAAAATATGTTTTAAATATTAAGTATTCGAACTGGTATAATTGAAATTAATCTTTGTGTTTACTAACTAAATTAATTAAATTTCGTTGTCCTTCGAAGTATCTTTATGAAAATTTACAATTCTGTAGGCTAACGAAAATTAGTTTTTTAATAATACCTCAACTCACATTTTTAATTAATAAGCGTTTATTTTTCATTCAAACAATCAAACTTTATAAACAATTCAATTTCAAGCATTCAATTGTTAATATGTCTTCACTTTTATGTATACCTACAATTGTAGATACTTATCGTCTCATGTATTTTTATTTTATTATATAAACTAGCAAAGTTACCCGACGTTGTCCGGGTCGACCACAAAATGTATCGAATTTATTTCAATGAAGTTTGATTTATGAATCGAATTGAAAAAAATTGGTTTATCAAAAATATTCTAATATTTCTTTTCACTACGATAACAAAATATCAACAATACTACAACTTAAACTATACTTATATCAAAATTATTTCTTTGTAAACAATTAAAAAGGTATTCTTGAAATAAAAATATATTCGCCTTTTCTACAATCAATTGGAATTTGTACTTAAATGGAATGAGGATGCCAAGTTCTTATTCTTAATCTAGTACCGTAGTTTTGGGTACAACAACAACTTCATTTTCATCGATAACTGTATCTATCGATTTGTACAAATGGAGCCCCTGGAACTCTCTGCAGTATTTTCTGATTAATAAAACGAATCGTCACATTTTTGTGGCTAATTCACATAGCCACTTCACATAGTCATGTAAAAATTTTATACATGTTTTTTTATTTTTCATAGAGTACCTATGAATAAATTTTCAAGTTTGTAACACAATCTTTTTTTGAAACATTTCTGATAGAGTATGTAGGGTAAATTTTTATGCCTGTAACAAATTGGTTTTTTAAATACTCCTGAGACGTGGCAGCAGTTGTACGTCAGCAACCCGAACCAGCCAAATTTTCGAAATCGGTCACAGTCGGGATTCTTTATTTGTGAAAGAGTATCTCAGCGTAAATTTTTATGGCTGTAACACTATTGGTTTTTGAAATATTCCTGAGACGTACGTGCTAGGAGCTATACGGCAGCAGCCCGAACTAGTCCAAATTTTCGAAATCAGTGGCCGTCGTAATTCTTTATTTGTGAAAGAGTATCTAAGTGTAAATTTTCATGCCTGTAACACTATTGGTTTTTGAAATATTCCTGAAACGTACGTGCTAGGAGTTATACGACAGTAACCCAAACCACTCCAAATTTTCGAAATCAGTGGCAGTAGTAATTCTTTATTTTTAAGTGTAAACTTATTTAAGTGTAAATCTTCATGTCTGTAACACTATTGGTTTTTGAAATATTCCAAAGACGTACGTTCTAGGAGTTGTACGGCAGTAACCCGAGCCTGTCATCTGATGGCTTTGTAAACCTTTTTTGACCATAAATAACTGTGCAAAATTTCAGAACTCTATGATGACTTTCCCAGTGTGTAAAGCACACCATACGGTGCATTTTCTGATTGCAATGAAACCTGCTGAATTTATTGACAATTGTTTTCGCTACATAAGGTAATTTTGCTCGTTTACGTAGCCGTTCAACCGGAAATGAACTTCACCACTAAACACAATTTTTCGATAAAAAAAAAAGGGGATCAACTTCAAGCTGTCTCAATCAGCAAACAAACGACGCTTGTTATGGTCAAGTGGCTTTAGTTCTTGAACCAGTTATATGGGTGTAGACCAAGGTCTTTACACAAAATTTTCCATGTGTTGGTTGCACACAGCTCAACTTGTTTTGAACGTCGACGATTAGCCAAATTTATATCTTCATCAACACTAACTCTCACAGCACTGACATTTTCTTGTGTACGTACAATTCTTTGTCTTGTTTTTGTTGTTGCATCGAGTAGAGCAAATAATATCCAAAATCTACCGATAGTTGATCTGCTCTGATGGACGATTATGTAAACCATAAATTTCACGAAGTGCTTTATAAATTTGGCGAATAGAACACTGGTTTTTTAAATAAATTTTAACAATTTGTAAAAAATTGTTGCCTCGTGAGTCTTTCCAGTATACTTGTCAATACTTATGCATTATATTTGTCAATGATAATTTGAAAAGTAAAAAAAGAAAATTTTGCTTCAATCTTATTTTAAATGTGTTTTATTTCAATAGTTTAAGTTAGCGTTAAGTTTTACAAAACAAAAATTCAAAAAGGTTTTTCATCTCCAATTTTCCTTTAAATTTATAGTATTAAACTCGAAAACTTCTAAATAAAAATAAAAAAATACAAATCAACTGTAGTAAAGATAATTATATATCTGTATCTAAGTAAATAGTTTTAAAAGAATTAATTGTACAATATATGGAGCATAATAAATAAATAAATTTTTTTTTTTATTTATTTATTTTATTTCAATTTAAAGTTCTATAATTCTAAAAAAAAAACCCGTTGTGTACATATTTATTTATTTATTTATTTATTTTAACAGTTGATCATGCAGATAAATCTGTAGGCCAACTTTATAGGTCGTTTTCCCTTTCGAAATGTGGGCCTTTTTATTAAATTATATTAATTGCTTGGTATCATATGTATTTATATTATTTTCTTTATTAGTTATATTATATCTTTATTAATTATTAAATTATATTTGAGCCAATGTGAGCCAATGATTGATGCCAATACATATTTTAATAGACTAAATCTTAAGGTGGAAATTTATTTTACCAACACATACACAAAAAATCCTCTCCGGGCAATTTTCTTCATCCAATTTCTTAGTTAAAATATTTTTAAATTTTGGCTGAAGGACGAAGTAAAAGGAAAGGCTAGCTATATAATTATTTGATAAATATTTATTGCTATCTCGATTTATGTATGAACGCATTCAAATATAGAATTTCAAATGTTTTTTAATAAAAAGACATGAAGTGTAATTTTTTTTGTTTTTTTGGTTTTTAATATAAGATTATTTTGTTTCTAACAAATTATTTATATTTTAAGATAAAAGCAAAGCGCTATATATTTTATTTTTTCGAATATTACAATGTTATTATCCATTTTTACCCTTAACAAAATTTTAAACTTTTTTGATAAAAATAATATCAGCGCATGTAAACCATTTTTCAAACGTCAACCTTTTTTGACTACATAACAAATGTCAGTCCTTCGCGCATTGAGAGGAAATCATCAAATTTTCTTTAATGGTATTTGTGTTTCAATTGTCCATGAAGAGGAAATCCACCACTGCTTGTATAATTTGTCGAGTAAATAAATAAAAATAAATAAATTAAATAATAACTTACTTATATGCCCGTAAGTTAAAACTTTTGTGATTTATCATAGAATTTATTATAATTATTCTTTATACTATTTTCAATATGTTATTATTTTTCCATTGTAAGTATTGTTATTGATTTAATTGTCGAATTAAATTTAATTTTCAGTAAGATAAATTTTCTGGAACTAAACTAATACGAATTCAAAAATTAGTGGTTTATGAGAAGAAAAAACAATTAAGTAAAATTATACAATTGACACCTACCTATTAATTTGAGTTTGTTTAAGCTTTATTTATATTTTTACACAACATCCTCCTGATCTACATAATTATACATTACATATAATATTAAGCAAATATTTACTATATGATTTGATTTTAATGGCTATAACTGCTGACGGGCTTGATAAATCGCGTTCAATTATTATATTTGACACGAACTAAAGAGCATTTGCAATTTAAGCGGTATTAAAATAGAAAAAGGTATAAAACTGTATTACAGTGAATATATAAATAAATCAAAATCTGCTGTATGCTAGAATGGCATTTTATAAAAATGTGATAATAAATAACACTCGCCACTAATTGTTTATTTGCCGCTTTGTAAGTAGATTGTCTATGTGATATAAGTGATATTTTTTTGTTAAATTGAAAGATGACAACTTATTTGCCATACAAATAAATGTGTAAATATCATATACATCAAATTATTAAAGAATTTCGGATAAAAAATTGTAGGTATAATTAATTAATTATATTATATTTTATTACCATACATATAAATATTAATATTAAATATTTAAATTTTATTTTATTTTATATTAACAAAAAAACAGCAATGTTGTGTGTGAAACAAATTCGAAATAACTGTATGCAAAAAATAACTTTTTTTTTCAACTAAACATTTTCTAACAGTCAATAAAAACAATAATGTCGGACTATACACTCTGTATATTTATGGTAATCCTTTGTCTGCCATAATCAAATATTCTATCAAAAATACGAAACGTTAAATGTTATGTCTGGAATGAGACGCGCAGAAGAAGTTACTTGTATTTTTAGTAATTATTTTTTGTTGTGTAAGTCTTTGAACCAAAAGTAGACTTTTATACCGTTTTTCTTTTTAAACATTGAAGAAATATCAATATTATAGAAAAATTTAGTACATAATATAAAAATTTTAAAATCGCAAATTTGAACTCAGAAATTTTTTGAAAAAAAAACGAAAGGAAGTTGTCTTCAGTTTTTTATTTTTGTCAGCTTATTTAAGTAGACCGATTATTGTGTAAATTTTACCAATTCACTTTTAATTTTGAAATTTATTTACCTATTATTTGGTAGTAAAGAAAACCATTTTTACACGGAAATTTTTAGTAAATTTCATAATTTTGGACAATAAACTCTTATATACATCGCCTACTGCCAGATCAATAAAGCTATAATCCTTGTACATTTGTGATAATTAAAAATAAAGAAATTTTGTCCATTTGATATTAGAGATTTAGAATAAGAATTAATGTTTGAGTTGACACACATCTTAAGTAGGTTTGTGTAACCTAAAAATATTGATGGAAAGAATATAATTGGCTTTTTAATTACTCACTTAGATGACTAATAAACTATGTAGCTACTGGGCCGATTTAAAAACTGAAAACGTTTTAATAAAATTATAAAAATCAATTTTTGAATCAATAGTATAATATTGTGCTAATTTGACTTTGACTACATTTTACTACATTAACAATACCCAATCAGGTCATATCGTACGTTCGTAATATATAGATCATTCTTTTACGCCGGTTTAAATTAAGTTCATTGCATTTAATTTCTTTTTGTAAATCTAAAATTTAATAATAAAGTTCATTGAACTTTGATTCCTAGCTGTGGCAAAAGTTAAGTTAAAAATTTGTTTAACATTTTTCAACTAATAGCAAATTATTATAATAATAATAACATTTTAAAGTAAAGCTTTGTCACCACGACACCACATATACTGATTTATAACATTTTTGTTTTCTTTTAATAAATCATAATAAAAACATTTTTTTAAAGTAAAGCTTTTTCCCTTGATTATGTTTCATCGATTTTTGAAATTTCTTCATATCACTGTTTATATGAAGTTGAATTTTATCGTTCAATTGATCAGCTAATATTTTGATCTTATTATTAGTAAGATCCCCCTCATCTATTCGTTGACGTCAAATAGAAAATATTTCCCTGTTCCAATCAATAAGTGAACAAAAAAATTAAGCCATACTATCTTGTGAAAATGATGCATATACTGCAATAGGAGGAAACGCTATGCTGACAAATGTATCACATATAGAAAATCAAAATTCTAATGTTTCTCTTATAAGTAACAAAAATGATAAGGGTTGGTAAAAAAAAATGAAATCCACGCTAATTAAATCTATACAGGAGATAAAATAGGTAATATTGCAGTTATTTGCACAAACTTCCTAAATGTTGCTTTAGATCCCAAAAATTGGCCGTGTGGAGTTCACGTTCGGTTGTTCAAGCAAATTTCAAAAAACGACCAAAAAACGACATTAACCAACTAATGGTCGAAAATGAAGCGATAAATCAAATAAGACATAAAACAAACAGTTCATATGATCTTTAAATATACTACCAAAATGTAGGTGGTATGCGTTAAAAAATTCTTGAGTTTATCATGCTGTACATGCCAATACAACTACGATATAATAGTTCTTACTGAAACTTGGTTACACAAAGATATCATGTCTTCTGAACTTTTTCCCAACATCTACTCGGTGTACAGATATGATAGTTGCCTTTTTGATGGTTTTAACAGAGCAGGTGGTGTATTGTTGGCAGTTAAATTCACGTTTATCTCCGCTAAAATTAACTGAACTGTTAATGATCGTATTATTGAACAGCTTGCTGTCAAAATCATATTTGGTGCAGACGAAACAGCCTAAACTTTAATTCTGGCTGTTAGTTATATACCGCCTAAGATTCCATCGGATGTATACCTTAAACATGTTAATCACAAGCTAGATGAAATTTCTATTCACAATGATCAAAGCCATTTGTGCATCTTAGGAAACTTTAATCTGCCAGATATCAGTTGGAAATGGATGGAAGACGAAAACCATATGATTACGTTTAGCTTTTCCTCAACGTGAGCTCATATCTTCATTGATCAACTATTAAGTTTAGATTTGGTTCAAATGAATTAATATCAAAAGTTTTTGTACGGACTATTAGTATTTTTGAGTAACGAATTATTATTTAATATTAATGAAACTAATTGTCCAATTTTAATGTATGCATCTTATTGTACTAGAAATTGAAAGTCATCATGTCACCGTGTTTCTCATTAATTATAGTTACCATAACTTTGGAGAGAATCGAAACAATAGCTGTAGGTCTATAGTTCGTGGGATCAGTTTTGTCACCTTTTGAACGTACGCAACTTTCCATTTACTGGGATATTGAACAGTCGAAAAAGACAAATTGAACAAGTTCCGCAGTGGTTTCGAAATGGCGAAGACAATTTTTTTGAGAACCATTGCAGAAATTTCATCAATCCCGGTAAATTTATTTACATGAAGATTCCTCAGGGCTTTCACTATAGATTTTCGGTTAAAGTAGAGTCTTCCAATTGAAAACTCTATCTGAGGTATTGAGGGTGGAGTAAGACCTGTAGGAGGTACTAAGGAGGTTGATGTAAAGAGTTTTGCAAACAAGTTGGCTTAATCGGTTGGGTCCATTGCGATTCCATCATCGTTAATCAGTGGAGGAAAGGAAGACTCCGGAAAATTATGCATAACATTTTTAGCAAACGACCAGAAGATTCTGCTATTTTTCTATACTATTCTGCTTTCGGGAGATTTAAGCCTCAACCGTCGGTTATGCATCAACTTTTGCTGATTAATAACGTGTTAGCATCTATTTCTAGCAACATTGTAGCACTTCCTTGAGTGTTCAGATCTATCCAATTTAAATTTTTTAAAAACTTCTTCTTTGTCCTTAATGGCTTCGACACAGATATTATCAAACCACGAGGTGGACTTTTTTTTAGCACTCTTATACGAGTGGTGAATAAATGTTTTCATTCCGTGAGATTATTTTACTAATAATATCTGTGGCGAAGTTAACGTCTCGAGACTAAAAGCACGTAGACCAATCAAATGTTAATAAAAAATTGTTAAGAGCATTCCAATTAGCTTGGGAATAACGCCAAATTAGTTTTTCGGGAGTAGATTTTTGGGTAGTGCATGTGCTTTTTTAGAAGGTTGTAGATACGAGAAGTTAGAAATAGATCCAAAAGATGTTCCGTATGGCCATAGCAACCAGGAATTCTTGTTGGCTTCTCTACAAGTTGAGAAATATTATGTAAATTGAAAATTAGTTCAACTTGTTTTCCTTCGGAGGAGTTGTGAGTTGTGACTGGCCAGTTCTTGTTGTGAATATTGAAGTATCCGGCCAGTACAATCTCAGATTGAGGATATTCTTCTAAAATCTTATCAACCTGGCTGGATAAGTTATTCAGTACCACAACAGTTTCCTGCTCATTTGGTTGGGGAGATCTGTAAAAAAAATAGAAATGAATAGTATGCTTATCAACTTGAATCTTTATCCATATGTATTATTGGAATAAAGCATTGGAGCTTTCGAAATTCTGAACAGTGTTGAAAGCGTCAGATCTTACACAAAAAGTGATACGATTGGGAAAAGTGAATAATTAGGAATAGTAAAGAGCGAAACGTCGCAAATAACTTGCGTTTCACTTATTACCAAGACTGCTGGGTTTTCGAACCGAAGATGCCTCAATTGCCTGGAAGTTCGTTGATAGTCAACGAATATTGCAAAAATTTAGTTTAAACATATAAAATAAACAAATAAAAACAAAGTTAGTTTTGTCATTTATGTTATTTAACAACTTGTATCAGATACATCAGAAACCACTACCATATACAGCAGTTTTTTTACTTTACGAGTAAAGTCCCCTGAGCCTAACCCAAACTAATTGTCATCATATATAAAAATGTTAAATTACTAACTACCAAATAAACTTATAATTAATTTATTAATTATTAAACAATATACATAATTAAAAAACAATTACTTTATGAGAACTTATGAATAGATAAAGTTGATTTTATAATTTCAGAGATAAACTGGGAATATATTTAAATATTCGATCATAGTTTACAATACGTTATTTATAAGGAAAGGAACATTCCTATGTGTATAATAGTTGTCAATATAAATATATGTTTGTATTAACATTATATTTGTTTTTTTTTTTTAATGAATATCCAATATTTAGTCAATGACGATTTAAATTTTATTTTTCAATTGACCTTTATTATGTATAATCAATTTTTGGGAAATTTTCAAAATAAAACAAATTACCTAAGAAAGTTTATTCACCATTTCATTTTCATTCTCTCAAATTATTTTCCATTCATAAAGTGAAGTTTTTTTAACTGAAATTATGGTAAATAATAGACTTTTCTAAAAAAAATATATAAATATATATATATATATATATATATATATATATATATATATATATATATATATATATATATATATATATATATATTTTAAAATGAAGTTAAAGAGTACAACGGTACAATTTTCATTATTCTGAAGAATATCGACTTACATGTAGACACTAATAAATAATAATACTTGTAGTTAAAAATTGTACATAGGTTGGATCATAGTTTTTATACAAGTATAATTTTTAATGGTTGCCTCTACTTAAAATCTAAGAGTAAACTAAATTTTCAATTTTCAATTTTAAACAATAACCAAATATTATTTATTATTAATTAAATTTAGTGAAATATACACGTAATTTTTTTAATTTTATTATTTGAAAATGATAGCCCACAAGAATCTATTGTCAGGAATAGACCTTCTTAAATAGCATAATCCCTTTTGCTTTTGAGTTATTAACAAATTATATTCCGAATTTTATAAAATTTCCATTAAATTAGATATGAAATTTAGGGAGGGATCTTTTTCTTATATAACAGCAGCCGCAAATGTGCTTATTGTGATTAGCCGTATTTTTTAGTGCTATAGTTAGTCCTCTGATTCCATAAGAATACCTGATTTTGTAATCACACTCAGAATATTCTTTAATTGTATGTTGGATAGCTCCCTTTTTATTTATTTCCTTATTTTATTGGTTTATCTGTCTATTTGTTTTTGTATGTTTAACTAAAATACATTACAATAAGTTCTTATTCTAAATTTAAATTTGCATTTTAGAATTTTACATTTATTTTATAATTTTAAATTAAATTAAAACGTTAAAAAAAGTTAAAAACGGAAATTTATTAACTAAAACTAATAAATGTTGAAAATAATATGTTTAAAAGAGAAAAACAAAAAGTTAAGACTTGGATAAAAAAATAATCCTGAGCTGGTGAACGGTCAGAAAAAAATCAATAAGGTACTTGTATTTATTGTTTGTAGTGAACATTCTTGTTAATAATTCTGAGTTCCCGTAATTGGTTCTATGGAAGGCAGGGTTAAAAATATTTTTTGACCGAAAACGGGTACTGTATCGGTCAAAAAATTCATCGATTATTCTTTTAATAATATTCGTATCGATTAGAGCTTGAGTTTAAGAGGACGGGTGATGATGTTAATACTAGTGGATTCGACTAATGTAAGTGACAGTGAGCGAACAATATAAATTTCCAAAATGCGTTAATATATAGTTTTTAAATAATTTTTGCAATACATCGATACTGATTTCGCAATACAGAGTACGAAATGTTAAGATGCGAAAATAGTTTTGCGTAAGCAAGAATTCATGGTTTGGCCCCAGACGGGACTAGCATATTCCTAATTGGGTTTTACGAGAGAGGTGTAAAGGCATTTAAAAATGTATAGATAAATTCTTTGAACCATCTCTTAATGAATCCTAACATTGTATTTGTTTTATTTACTTAATAGCATTAAAATAATGAATAAATAAAAATTTATCCTCAAAAATTACCCTCAATTCCTTGTTTTTGGATTGAGTTTTGAAACATGTTTGGCAACTTTGTAATCAAAAGTGTAATTAATGATGATATAACAGCGGCTGATGAAAAAAATTACATTGCATTTGTCGATATTCAGTGAAAGATTGTAAACTATGCACCAGGTCATGAAGGTATTCAGGTCCTTTTGAAGTAGTGCAATTTCTTTATAAATTTTCATTTTATGAATAATGAAAGAAAAATTCAATTTAACATCCATGCCTTGTCCAGGATTCGAATATGGGACCTTTTGATTAGTAGTAAGATAACATGACCTCTACACCATCAGCAATCGAATAAAACGATTATATAGATTATATAATCGGATTTCGATAATTAAAAAAAATATCAATTTCAAATAATTGCAATTGAAAAAAAGTCAGTTGACTTTAATAACTTTTTGATTCTTTATCGTAATTTTACATGTAATAATATATATATATGTATACAAAATATAACCTACTAAAAATGATAAGTATTTTCACCTTATGACGGCTAGTTTTTTCATTGTTTATTCATGGTTTTTTTTTATAGGTTTAAGGATAACAAAAACAATAAAAAAGAAAATAAAAAGTTAAAAAAATATCATGAGAAAATCTTACGAATATGCGCCAATGAAATGGTCAATAATTTGGCGACTATAGTAATAGTAATAGTTATTCAAAATAAAACAAGTGTTTTGTTAATTTAAAATCAGTTTGTTGTGGTCAGTCCACCACGATGTTGTATAGGCGACATTATTTATTATACAAATTAAAAATTCTAATAAATCATGTTTCAAAACATTTTTTTTTTTATAAAGACTAAAAGAATAAATTATCATTTCATTTTCGTTTCGATTTAATAATAAAATATTAACAAAGTGGGAAATATGAAATAAAATTTTAATCAAAATATTTTATTAACGATTAAAAAAAAAACAAAAATGAAAAGTTTTTGTAATCAAACAAATAATTATTTGAGAAGTGCTGGTGAAAATTTGAAAAAAGCGCAAGAATATTGTGTGGATCAGGCAATTTTATATTTTGATAGAATTCCAAATTTATGTGATTATTTTTCTAATTTAAAATGTTGTCAAAAATTAAATTGTTTGAATAGAAAGGCTGAAAATACTATAATAAAAGATAATATAAAACCTAATAGTAATAACAATAATAATGGAACACCACTTATTCCTCTAGAATCAATTTCTCATGATGAACTGTAAGTTTTTGTGTTATTTTCACTATATTTATTACTTTTTTATTTTTTTTATTTCATTTTGGAACTCAACAAAATTTTAGATTTTTGTTTTTATTGATGAAAGTTAATTTTGAACGTCAAAAGAATCTGTTAATAATATTCAAACTTTTATAAATTTTATAAAGAAAATTTATTGAATTATTTTGGTTTGAAACTAAAGTACATTGAACGAAACAAAAATCACCCGCACATTTATACTGTCAGAGTATTATAAATTATGCATATATGTACATAATATAGAATATACATATATAAAATGTATATAACAATAAGAAAATTGGGTTAATTAACAAACAAAAGGCAATTAAGTTATTAATCATTTATTATATGTAATATTATGTATGTTCATACTTAATTAATGCTGCTCTTGCTCTAAGGCATACAAAAGAACTTTATTCAAATTGCCCATATATTCACTTGCTAAAACAAAATCTGATATCTACTCATCTCCTTTACTCATTTTCTCATATATATACATAGGTATTCACTATCTCTTGTGTAAAAATTTTTAAAAATTTTACCAATGCCTCTATATCTTCTGGCCTGATCTCTGGAAGAGCAACTTTAAAAATGGGATTTTCATTATCTTTTCCATTTCATTTTTATATCAATTCCAATTCAATATTCGCCAAGCAAAGACGTGTTCGTTTAAAATTATAACAAAAACTTTGTTTTTTTTTATATTATTACAAAAAGTGTACCGATAAAATTATTAGTAGGGTCAAAATAATTATTTAATTTTTATAATTTCTGACCTATATTTATAATTACTTCACCTAACAAACTTCAAACACCTTCATTTGGGTACTAGTGTTAGCTTAATTTCATAATTTCTGACCTACATCATTAACAAATATGAAAAATTCTAAAGACCCTTATTTATTAATTATAATTCAAGTTAAAGCCAAATTTAACGTTTTTAACAGAACTGATATTTTTCACTATCAATCAATAAACAGTCTTGTTTCAATACTTGGCTATGGTTTGGTATGGTTTGAAAAAACAAAATATTTCTTAATTACCATGCCCTTGCTACCTTTTCCCTATATTAAAACAATATAATTTAGTATTTTAGAAACTATTTTTCAACTGTGAAGTCCAGCTCTAACTTCTACTAATCATGTCTTAATTTTAAGTTCATCATTTCAGCATAGGAGGAAGCAGCAAGAAAGCAGCTGTTAAAATCCTAAATATTAATCTCGTTGTATATTATAATATAAAGATAAAACAAAAATTAGTGCCTATACAAATTTCAATGATTTCACTGTCGTTAAATGATTTTTAAAAAACTGTTCGACGAAGACCCTTCTTTTTATGGAAATTTAAATTTGCCTTAATTAACTATAGGTACATATAAATAATAATTAATAATAATGCTGCATTACGCAAAATAAGAAACTTTTGGAATTTATTGAAAAATTATTGGAATTTAATTCACGCATTGGCAAAACAAAAAACCATGAATAGGAATAGGAAAAAACCATAAAAAAAAAACAATAATAATTTTGTTTACAATACAACTTACTACGATACAAATTACATTGTCAATACCTTAGTACCTAGCTGCATTTAATGATGAAAATAAAACTCATATGCTACCAAGGCTATGCACTCTCTTGAAATTTGTATAAGTAGGATGGTGTACTCGTGTAGGTGTGGTCGTGGTGTAGAGATTTTTTTTTAGATTGAATAATTTTGAGGTGAAATGTTGACAACAAACTCTATTATAATATATCATAATAATAATTACGCAGTACGGTCGATAGATAATTGAATTATAAAATAATACAATATGGAAAACTGTACAGCCTACGATAAGTCCTCGAAAATGGTGCATTCTAAGGCGTTCTGTAACAGAAAATTGCATGGTGCTTGATCTCCAGAGGAGTACTTCATTTGTAATGATTGCAAAAATACTCACTGCGGAAAACGTATAATAATTTGGCAAATTTAATTACACAACTCAACCAGGATAAGGATGTATTAATTTCTAAACAGCTTTCATCAATTAGTTCAAATAGTGAAAGCTTTGATGAAATGACGAGTTGTTGTGACACCGTGACAAATAAAATTTTAGAAAAAATTTTGCCAGAATAAAAGAGTCAGCATTAAAAATGGGCTCTCAAAATAGTTTCAAAACTTTAAATCGTGAGCCTATTAACAGATGACATGGACATGGACGAGCTAAAAAAAATAAAAGTCTCCTAAAGTACACAAATTTGGAACCACTTGGTCCACAAATGAAGGGAGCAATAGGATCAAGAAAATAAGCGTTCTAAACCAACAACCTGTGAATTCTGCTCATTTGACAGCCTTTTTTACTATTAAGCATAGTAAAATTACTATTTATGCAGATGACATGAAAATTTATAAAAAAATTACATCAGCAAGTGGCAAGCATAAATAAATAAATCTTATCTATATGAATAACCTGTTATTATGATATACATAGTGTTATTTTTAAAAAAATATTCTATATTTTTTTATCTAAATTGGTAAAGTTTACAAAAAATACAAAAACATTTTCAATAATAATTTTCAATTTAAAAAAAAAAAAAATTATCAAACACGAAACCTATACTTCTATCAAGTTCTAATAAACACTGAAAATAGTGAAAATAAAACTGGTGGATGTATACAGCCAGCCGATGCAGCAAAATTTTTGAGATGAAATTAAAATAGCATGTAAATTGTTGTTGTTTATTTTTTTTAGCTGATCAAAACCTTTGATGGTGTTTGTATTGAATTTTTCAGAAAAAGAATTGTTTGTGTTAGTTGTGTTTTTCTCAAATTTTATTTTTGTCAAAAAAAAATTATATCGTAATTTGATATATTCCGGAAAAATCATCGTGTGACTTGGCTAGAAGATATAAATAGAGGCATTGGTTATACTACAAAAAAATTGCTACGGCCAACTTTTCCAGGTGTTTTATTTACAAAAAATTAAAAAATAGGAGGGTGGAACGGCCAAGTTACAAGATACATATAGGTACAACATAAAAAAGTATTTTGAACCAATTTTATATGGAATTTTTTCGTGTTCCCAATTTCCGCGGGTGCCCATGTTTTAAGGGTGGCCAACTGCACAGATTTCACTATATTAGATAATCATTTGATAAGATATGTTAAAAGAACATTTTTGCCTACTTATTTGGAAAAATGTTTTTATTTTAAGGTATATTTAATAATAATTTCAATATTTTTTTCTAATATTGCCACATATTTTTGGACTTGGCAATAAATGTAAAATATACAACAATTATTTTTTTAAAAATACACATATACATACATTACATACATTATATCAATAACAAGACGAACAAATCTAAATTGTTATTGAAGGAATAAAGTATAAATGTAACAGCAGCTGTCATAGTTTAATTTGCCTGCCTTGAAAAATCATAGTTTAATTTTTAGTAAAAACAAATATTTGACAAGTTTGTTTAGCTGGTTTAATTTTAGCACATGGTTCTAAGTATAAATTAATATATAAGAGTTAAAAATACTAACATATAAAAAAATAATTTAAAACTAAAAAAAAAATTGCAAATTTCAAGAAAATCATAATTTTGCAGATATTCAAAAATCTCCAAAAAATTCAATTCATAAATCAAAAACAACAACTCCCACTTCCACTCATGCAGAAAAATCTTCAGCAATAAGTACAATAAGTACAATTAAATGACACCGTTAAGTTCAAAAGAATCACCTCATAAAATAAAAGAGTTCAATGAAAAAAATGAAACTGATAATATTTCAAAAAGTAATTCTGCAAAAAGTAAGTCAAGACCACAATCATCATTTTCAAACAAATCAATAAGATCTTTAATGATAGAAGAAGAATTTGATAATATTAATTTAACTGATGCTATCAATAAGGTAAAAACTAATAAGGAAGATGAAAAAATTGATGATACAGTAACTGATTTTGAAATATTTGAAAACATTGATAGCCTAGAAAATAGTATTTCCTCTTTTCCTTTTAAGGACCAAAAATCAGAAGATAATTTATTAGAGACTAAAAGTATTGGGACCGAATCTCGAACTGAAACTGAACAGTTTTCAATAGAAACTGTGATAATAGCAAATAAAAAAAACAAGATGAAGATGTTCTGTCTCATACTTTTATTGAAGTTGAAATGAAAGAAGTTGATTTAGAATCAGAAAACATTTTAGAAAAAAAATCAATTAAAAATGAAATTTCTATAGCACCTTTAACAACTAATTTATCATCACCGATAAAAACAGATTTTAGGCCAAAAACTCCAGATTATATTCAACAAGGAGCAGATCATTGCAGAGAAACTGAAATTGATTTAAGAAGCAGTACAAGTACTGAAACAAGTTCAGATTATCAACAAAGTACAGCTAGTGCTGTTTTTCTTTTAAATCATCATCAACAAAATTTATCATCATCAACAAAATTTATCACCATCAAAAACTATGATTCGAAAATCTAAAACAACTATTTTTAATAGAAAAACTAGACGAGTTTCACCAGTAAAACAATCAATAAAACATTCACGAATCGAATTATATCCACAATCTCTTGCTAAATTTTAAAAGCCAAGGGAAGCCTTAGGCATTACATTGGAATCAACAAATTGGGAAATTGTAATGGACGGTTTGGTTGATATGGTGCGATTAATACGTCATCATTCAGATGGTTTATTCATTTATCAAATTTCCAATTGTATTTTTTCCAGATTTCTCGCGTCTGTTTCAATACTACTTTTCCATATATTTCTCGGTCTACCTCTACCTCTTATTCTCATGAGATTTATCGAAAATATTCCTGATCTCTAATATCATATACTTTATACTTCATTTTAGAGCTTTATTATTATAATTAGCCTTATTAATAATTTCAAATAATTCAAAAGTAATTCAATTAATTTGAATTAGTTTTGGTAATGTATTGTATACACATAATACGTGCATTATTTTTAAATATAATGCATTATTTTAATGAATTATTTTGAAAATATAATTAAAATAATTCATTAAATATATCTTTTTTCAAGAGAGACTAGATGGGTTTTCATTAAAATAATCGCATCGAAATATAAAAAACAATTAGAATTACAATTTTATTCAAATTCAAAGAAATATTTTTCTTTTTTCTCGTTTTATTCTACCAAATCCAAAGACCAAATCCTAATATGTTGTTGTTTACCAAATTTAATGTCTCAAAAATTTGTACAAAAAATAAATTTGATATAAAATTCACAAACAAATTATGATGATTCTTAAAATAAATTTAATTTTACGAAGTATAAACGATTAACTATTTTCCATGAAAATATAATTAAGTCACTCATATAAAATTACACACAAACTTCTTTTACTTTTCATTTTTGTATTTTATTTTGATACAATCTTATGGCGTTGTTGGCCTTCTTTAAATTACAAATGTACTATTAACAAAACAAAGAAAAAAATTAAGCCCATTCTCATTAAATATTATTAGGTACTTAGTTTTTACATTTTCTTTATTATTCGCAGGACATTTTGTTTTTTATTATTGTTTCTTTTTTTTCCTTAGAAATATTAGTGTAATATTTTAGCTTTATAACCTATGGTAAATAGAGTGGGTGTTAATCAAAAATAGGTTGCTGATATAAAATTAATACAAAGACCACTGTTGTTCTAGCACTACAACATTCATGTGCCTAAAGATGTAAGTAACAAAAGTTTATTTGCATATTGTAATGCTTTTGACCTTGTTATTTTTTCTTTAATTAATAGCTTTAGGCTTGCCACCTTTTAGGAATACCACGGGAGGACATCCAAAAAAAATTAAAGACTTATAAGTATGTTTTTTTAAGTATTAAAAATTAGCAAAATGCTTTAATTGTACATAGGTATATCTATATGTTTCATTGCTTTAATACATGTATACGGTTTCCAATTAAGCATACTTCTTCAAATAGGCTATCTATGTTAAGATCAGTTATAATTTTTGCTAGTATATCTTCAAATTTGGAAAACCGTGTATTTAATGATAATTTAGCGATTTTTTTTAAAATAGCCAACTATTTTCGGCATAACTCTATCGGCGGCAGGTAATAAGGAAACCATCTTGTAGTTAAATGCCGAATTATATCGCAAAATTTATTGTTAAAAGTACTTTAGAAATATTATAAAAAGTATATTTATTTTATAATTTTCGTTTGAAGCATAAATCGAATTTTGCAAAATCGATTTATGCTTTGTACGGGGGACATTTGTGTATCGTGGGAGTATGGAGGCATTTTCTTGCTAAAGGAGGACTTTCCTTCCCAAAGGAGGCCGGGTGGCAAGTCTCCTGTGATAAAAAAGAATTACTTAGTCATATTTTTGTAAAGAAAAAGTATTATATTTATTCTGTTATCGGAATTAATTCTTTGCGATCTAAAAATTTGGCAATTATAATTAAGAAATTTTATATTTAATACGTAACCCTCCCTTTCCTTATATTGAATTTTGTATGAAAAAAAAAACTGTTATGCAAACTCATCTTCTTGTTATTATTTGACTTTGTCAAAAAATTTAAAAATCTGATTAATTGATTGAGTATTAAAATAAAATTGATTGATTAAATATAATATTTACAATTATATGCAAATACATTCTATTGATATATTGTGTACATAGAATTCTTAATCTTGGTATGCAAATAAACTTTTGAAAAAATTATTATTATGTCTAATTAATAATTTTAGAAACTATATGAAAAACTCAAATTAAAACTTTATATTTTTTAAGAAATTTTAATTATTTTTAAATTAATTAATTACAAAAACAAAAAATATATTTCTTTATTTCAGTAACAAACCACCCCAACAACCATTTATCATTTCTAACAACGTATACAAAGCTACAACAATCAGCGACATAAATGTGAACAGAGAAAATCATAATTTTGCAGATATTCAAAAATCTCCAAAAAATTCAATTCATAAATCAAAACCAACAACTCCCACTCCCACTCATGCAGAAAAATCTTCAGCAATAAGTACAATTAGCAATCATCATGAAATTTTAAACAAAACATCATCGGATAATATTGAAATAATTAATTTTGAAAACGAAGAATATACCGAATCAAGTGAGCTTTCTTCAGACGATAGATTAAATAGTTCTGGGCATTCTACACCGACTCGTATACTAGTTGATCGAATGACACCGTTAAGTTCAAAAGAATCACCTCATAAAATAAAAGAGTTCAATGAAAAAAATGAATCTGATAATATTTCAAAAAGTAATTCTGCAAAAAGTAAGTCAAGACCACAATCATCATTTTCAAACAAATCAATAAGATCATTTATGATAGAAGAAGAATTTGATAATATTGATTTAACTGATGCTATCAATAAGGTAAAAACTAATAAGGAAGATGAAAAAATTGATGATACAGTAACTGATTTTGAAATATTTGAAAACATTGATAGCCTAGAAAATAGTATTTCCTCTTCTCCTTTTAAGGACCAAAAATCAGAAGATAATTTATTAGAGACTAAAAGTATTGGGACCGAATCTCGAACTGAAACTGAACAGTTTTCAATAGAAACTGTGATAATAGCAAATGAAAAAAAACAAGATGAAGATGTTCAGTCTCATACTTTTATTGAAGTTGAAATGAAAGAAGTTGATTTAGAATCAGAAAACATTTTAGAAAAAAAATCAATTAAAAATGAAATTTCTATAGCACCTTTAACAACTAATTTATCATCACCGATAAAAACAGATTTTAGGCCAAAAACTCCAGATTATATTCAACAAGGAGCAGATCATTGCAGAGAAACTGAAATTGATTTAAGAAGCAGTACAAGTACTGAAACAAGTTCAGATTATCAACAAAGTACAGCTAGTGCTGATTTTCTTTTAAATCATCATCAACAAAATTTATCACCATCAAAAACTATGATTCGAAAATCTAAAACAACTATTTTTAATAGAAAAACTAGACGAGTTTCACCAGTAAAACAATCAATAAAACATTCACGAATCGAATTATATCCACAATCTCTTGTTAAATTTGAAAAGCCAAGAGAAGCCTTAGGCATTACATTTCATCAATTGGAATCACCAAATTGGGAAATTGTAATGGACGGTTTAGTTGATATGGTGCGATTAATACGTCATCATTCAGATGGTTTAGAACCTCATTGTCATTTAATATGTATGCATTTAGCTAAATCTGTAAAAAATTTACGTTCACAAGTTAGTAGAGCAGCATGTCAAGCTTCAACAGAATATTTTGAAATTCGTAGTAAATGTATTGAACAAGAATGTGATGATTTAGTTGGTAATCTTTTACATCGAACAGCAGATACGAATAGATTTTTGAGAGCAGATGCTGGGCGTGCTTTAGAATCAATGTGCGATAATTTAACACCTCCGAAAGTTTTAAATTTATTAACAATAAGAGGTGTAACACATCAGAATGCTATTGTAAGAACATCAACTGCAAAATTATTAAATCGCCTTGTTGAACGTATTGGATGTGATAAAATATACCAAATGCCTAGGGAACATAAAGAAAAAATATTTATTACAGCTTGCACTTTGTTAATGGAAGGCAGTTTAGAAACTCGAGGTTATTCTAAAACATTATTAAGAACGTTATCAAATCATCCGTTATATAATAAGTCAATATTAGATTATATATCACCCAGATTGTATAGAAATATTGAGAAATCATTAAAAAACATTAAATCATAAACAAAATACATACTGTAATGTATATTCAATGTAATTTTTTATGTTATTACTTTTAAATATACATTATATTATATTTATATACATAATTTTATCAATTGTTAAAAATTAAATTAAAATTTTGTAAAATAAATTTATGTAATGTTTCAGTTCTTTTGTTCATTGTTATTTCAATTTTATTCAAATAAAATTAACTACTCGTATGTTTTAAATAATAAAGGAGAGGCCAAAGATATTCATCGATGCTTGGGGGACCTTCAGGTAACAGTGCCACATTTTGAAATCCAGTTTTAAAACCATAAGTTAGAGCGATAATGCGATATACTGAACAAAGAATATCTATTAAACAAGAATATGCACTTGCGTTGCATCATATATGTATTCATTTGTTTGCACACAAATCCTTATGCAAATTTGCTGAAAATTGTAAGAACTAGACGATAATAAGAATTTAAAGTGCAAGAAAAAGAAAAAATATAGTAAACAAAAGAGAGTAACAAAAAACTTTGCTGAATTTAAACAAAAAAAAGTTTTATAATTGTTAAAAAAATTTGTTGATTAATATATTGATTTGGAAAAAATTTTAGGAAAATATCTATTCCAAAAAAGAACTTGAAAACTGCAAACAGGACTGCAATAAATAAAACTGAGATTTCTTGGTAATAGTTTAGCATCACATATGCGTAACACTAAACAATTTATGTTTTACATTAAATTCTTTTATATTTTTATTATGATTTTTTATAAGAGTATAAATTGTTTTTTTTTATAAACAGCCGCTGGGATAGGACCTTTGATACTTACGTACCGCTTGGCTGGGATAGAGAAGGAAGAGGAAGAAGGAAAGTATGGTACAAATTAACAGGTAGTGTGAGCAAAAAACGATTAATTTTTGACTTGAACCTCTGGAGATTATAACAAGCTGTTCTGTTATTATTTGATTGTGAAAACACGTCGGGAGGGATGCGATTCCACATTCGCGACGCTCGGACTATAAATGAATTTCGATAACCATTTTTTTGCCATCTTGGGATTTCCACTGTGTAGAGGTGAGCATTTGCCGCTCCTCTTGTTTCGCGTTGGAACTATTTTAGAGGAGGAAGTAGTGAATTGATTTCAACTGAGCAAGTGTCCGCACCTACGAGATATCTATAAAACAGAGAAAATGCCCCCACTACGACGATGTCCAAGAGAAGTTAAGAATGAAGTTACATTTGGGTCGCCTATGAGACGAATGGCGCGATTTTGAACGCGGTCAAGGTAGCCTAAGGCTGAAATAGGAGCGCCAGCCCAAATGTGAGAATTGTATTCCATCTTGGATCGTATAAATGCTTTATAGATATTAAGGAATTCGAAAGGTGAGAAGAGAGTTTACAACGACTTAAATAGCCTAAACACTTGGCAGCTCCTTTCACAATATCAAAAATATGGTCATTCCAAGTAACTTTTTAATTTACGTGCATACCTAAGATGTTTAGACTATACGAATTTTGCAAAGTAACACCTTGAAAGGAAAGATGGGGTTCAAATCTTAGAAGTTTGCGTGAGATTAGACAGCTTTGAGTTTTTGTTGAGTTGAACTCAACTCTGTTTTTTTTTGCCCCAGTCAGCAATTTTGTTCAAATCAGGGTTAATCATATTCACCATGATTTGCCTTCTATTGCTAACTTCGACGTTTGAAGCATTGATTCTGCGGAGGAAATCAAAGGATGCTACCAGAGTGCTGTCATCTGCAAAGCTGTGAATTGGATTGAAGGTTGATTGAAGTAGATCATTGATGAAAATCAAGAAGAAAGTGGGTGAGAGAACTGATCCTTGCGGAACACCGGCATTTATGTGAATTTTGTCAGACGTGAAACTGTCGACTAAGACGCGAATCGAGCGATTCGAAAGCAAGCCTTCAATCCATTTAGAAAATAGAGAACCTAGACCAATGGCTTGGCATTTAATAATTAAAGCCGCGTGCCATACTCGATCGAAAGCTTTGGAAATATCTAAAGCAACAATGTCAGATTCTCCAGAATTGTGTAGACTGATATTGAGTTTTTCAAAAAGGCCCAACCTATTATTCGGGGGTGTGCGTATTCAGTGAACCGAACACTTGAATATCCTGAGCATGAAGGTCAACAATAAAATCATATGAATCGCTGCAAAACGTATTTTTCTCCCCAGGACATGCTAAATATCTATAAATCATACATACGACCCAAGTTGGAATACAATTCACATATATGGGCCGGTGCATCACGAACCGCACTAAATTTTCTTGACAAAGTTCAAAAGCATGCCATTCGTTTCCCTATTTTATAGATATCTCGTAGGTTTAGGCACTTGTTCAGATGACATAAAAGCCCTAATGCCACCTCTCTAACATTTCCGCCGAGGCACAAGAGAGTGCAAATTCCAAGGTGACTCAAAACTGGCTTTGGGAATTCGTTTGTAGTCAAATTTTCTCGAATGTGGAAGCATATTCCAACAAACGTGTTTCCCAATGCAAAAATATACCTACGTACAATCTACAAAAGTTCAAGAGTAATATTAATAAATTTATTTAAAATGTCCCTACTGATCAAAGGGATATTTTTCTTTCTACAATCCTGAATTAGTCCAAGCTATATATTCGTGTAAAAAGGTATCGTTTGAAACCTAGTGTTTGGCTTAACTTAAAAAAAAAAAAAAAAAAGGCATGTCATCAGGTCACCGGTAGATCGGTGCGGTCTAAAAGCATATTGTCTGTCAGATATTATGCCTTTAATCTCTAGATATTTCGAAAGTTTCTCATTGATTAGGCTTTCCATTACTTTGGAAAGAATCGAAATAATAGCTATTGGTCTATAGTTTGTGGGATCGTTTTTATCACCTATTTTGGGAATTGGAATTGTGACTTTAATATGAGACGGTCGCAATAACTCATTTTTAAAAATTGGCGCTTGGTCCACTCTGACTGGGACCGCCTCATATATAACTTAATTAAGAAACTTTTGTCTGATTTATCACAATACTCGTAATAAAAGTCATTTTTTAATTTTTCGACAAAAATTTCGTTGAACAATATTATTTTTTAAATTATATCAACTATGCATAAGATTTTTAGGAGACCTAACTAAACACCGTTATCATATTCTTTAAATTCTGCGATTTGTAAATAGATGTTCAGCATTATTTTATAATCGTATATACATACCAATGTAATAAATATTTAGGTTTACTATAATTTAATACAATTAATAAAAAATAAAATTGTTTGTAACTTCAAATTATTACTGAAAAAAATGTTAATAATATTTTATATTTTTGTATTGTAATTATAATTTAATATTTTGTATAGGTATATAAGAAAATAATAATGTTTAAAACGAAAATATTGAAATAATAAAAGATCAAAATTAATCATCGTATCGTATAAGGGAACAAACTAAATTTGAACAAACATTTTAACCACCTTGCCTCATATAAAAATTGGGAACGCAAATAAATACAAAGAAGAATAATGGGAACGCAAAATTTTTTTACAGTATAAAGGAAAAGGCTAACATCGGTTCTGTACCTTTTCTCTCTAACAATAAATTTGGTATATGATAAGTAAATGTATATTTTACCTATTTCAACTAATGATATTTCACTTGTTTTGGTATTTGTTAAAAATTGTATTAGGTTTACGTAAATTGGGAGTGCATATTCTTGTGAATAGATATTCTTTTCTTTGTATTGAAGATGCCAATGCCAAGCCAAATAAACAGTCACGGTGGATTTCCTCTTCATGGACGAACTTCCGGACAATTTTATTTTACACTATATTTGAAACACAAATACACATATATGCATTCACATATAGAATTTAAATGTTTTTTAAGAAAAAGATATGAAGTGTAATTTTTTTTCATTTTTTATTGTTTAGTATAAGATTATTTTGTATCTAACAAATTATTTATATTTTAAGATAAAAGCAAAGCGCTATTTTATTTTTTAGAATATTACAATGTTATTTTTTTGACTACATAACAAATGTCAGTCCTTCGCGCATTGAGAGGAAATCATAAAATTTTCTTTAGTGGTATTTGTGTTTCAAATATAGTGTAAAATAGAAGTGTCCGGAAGTGCGTCCATGAAGAAGAAATCCACCATAAGAAGAAATCCACTATTTAAAAGGTTAGGAACACACGCGTGGCCATAAATGGGGACTAACATCTGCCTACGCATCTGCAGTTTAAAAAAAAAAAAGACACGCAAATCACAGCTTAAATCAAACTCAATAAACTACAGCATTCAGCCTCTCTGATAATAACTGGGGCCAGGCGGAGAGCATCCACCGTATCGTTAGAGAGTCTGCTTCACCTAGATCCATTCTTTATACAAAAAGAAGCAATGGTTCACACCTTATATTACTGAAGGGCGAATATATACCTGTGTAGTTAAACGTATGCTGTCAAAGGATGAGCTGCCTAAGCATCTGTAAATTTATGCGTTCAACAACCACTTTAAGAACATAAACTAATCTTGATTTAACCTTTCTTAATAAACTCGTGATAAGCCAAAAGCATTTTCCTGACACGTACCGATTATAAAAATTCAACCCCGATTTCAGTCAAAAATTTTCAATCTGTACACCATCTAGGTCAGATTGGGTAGTTGACAATGACGAACTAGCAATTTGTACAGGTGGTCAAAAGATAAAGCCCGAAGTTGGCTCTGAAATTTTTATAATTGTTTATTGCATTATTGACACGATCACCAGAAGACAACTGAACTCTATTTTCTTTTTATGTTCTCGACAGTAAACTTAGAATTCTTTTTTCTCTTCATTAATTTAAAAATAAAAGTAATTGCGATTACAAATAAAAAATTAAATTTCGATCTTCAAAATATTTTTGAATAATAAATAATTGAAGGTAAAATTAGCAATTAAAAAATAAAAAAAAATAAAATTAGATTCTGCAAATCATAAAGCATGTGCTCTACGACAACAACTGACCAGTTATGGCGATTACTAGCCTTACGTGGATTGGGAGTTGGGAGGGTAGGAACACAATGAAAACAACTACTAACTTTTATGGATGTATACATCACCACCAAAGTTTTTAATAATGTTTAATTTCTATCAAGAAGATGATTCCAACAATTGAATTTTCTTAAAATTTAAAGCATTGCTGTTTCAACTATTTAATTTTTTTTAGCCAATTTACTTTTACAAGTACCGATCAACGAATTTTTGTCGCTGATTTTCATATAAATTTTTTCCGCATATAAAAGGAGAAATTTTTTGAGATTGTCAAGTTGTTATTCTTTATTATTGCTTTTTTTAAAAAATTTTTATATTTTTTTTACAAATTTTTGATGTTTTACGAGCGCCTGTCTGGGGGTGCCTTAGGTCATCTGTTAAACGAAGGAAACGCATGAATAATTTGTATATTTCAAAACAAAGTTTTTTTTTCGAAGGATAGGAGGTAATCCCCGAAGGACATCAAGAGCTCCAGCCGCGTGTGCGTCTTGATAGTGTAGGAATCGAACCCACTAAAGCCCACCTATCTTTTTTTCGTTATAACCAATCTACGTTAGATCGACTAATGACTTTTTTTTTCATAAATTTTCGGTCGCGTGTTTAGGAAATTATTATAGTGATAGTTTCCGTGGAGAATCGCCAACATCATAATAATTACCGTGTAAACTTTATCACTATGATATTTCCCCTGAAGTAGATAGCCACAGCAATAGTTCCGTTGGGAAGATTATTTAGATTTTTTTGCAAAGGAAAATTATTGAAATAATAATTTCCGTAAAGGAAACTATTATCGTAGAACTTTCCATTTTATTATTGACCAGCTCGTGGGGTTTCGTTCTCTTGAGTCGACGGACACTGCTGTCGATTTGAAGAACTGCTGCCATTTCCGAGTTCACATGAGTTTGCAGTCTCTGCTCGTGTTTGACTGCATGTTTCTTGACCTCTTCCGTAACTGTTTCAATGTGCAAGTCACGGTGGAGATCTTTGTTACGTACGTACCATGGTGCATTTACTATACCACGGAGCACTTTGTTTTGAAATTTTTGCAACATTTCGATGTTGGTTTTCTTTGCACAGCCCCATAACTGGATACCGTACGTCCACACAGGTTTTAATATCTGCTTATATATCAATATTTTGTTCTGTACTGATAACTCAGAACCACGTCCAAGTAACCAGTAAAATT
Organism: Argyra leucocephala; assembly: GCA_963942445.1. Taxonomy (NCBI): domain Eukaryota; kingdom Metazoa; phylum Arthropoda; class Insecta; order Diptera; family Dolichopodidae; genus Argyra; species Argyra leucocephala. The sequence goes on from OZ012680.1 coordinate 68,986,322, forward strand.
TTTTGAGTCTGATGTTTAGCTCTTCTTTTTTTTTGTTATATGTACCTTCCATCTTAGCTTAGCATCGAGTGTCATTCCCAGATACTTTGCTGTATTGGCATATGGTACTATTTTGTTATTGATTGAGATAGGAATGATTGTGATATTTTTATAAGTAAAGTTTATGTGAGTTATTTGCTTTCATTAAGTTTTATGCGCCATCGTTGGGTTCATAATCTTATTTTACTCACTGCATTTTGAAGTTTTGCTGAGGAGTTTTCGACAGATACGTCAACTGCAAGAATCGCAGTGTCGTCTGCAAAGGTAGCAATAAAAATGTTATCAATTTGAGGGATATCTCTTGTATATAGCAAGTAAAGTATTGGACCAAGAACACTTCCTTGTGGGACTCCAGCAGATATTTCTTTTACTTCTGAATATTCTTTGGCATAACGTACACGAAAGCATCTATTGGTCATATATGATTTTAATATTTCATAAAATTGTCTTGGTAAATCACGATGTAGTTTAAATTCAAGGCCTTGGTGCCACACTTTGTCGAAAGCCTGAGCAACATCTAAGAAGATTGCTGAGCAGACTTTTTTTCTTCGAACGCTTTTTCCACTATATTTGTGATCCGATGCACCTGATCAATTGTAGAATGTTTGTTTTTGAATCCAAATTGATGGTTCGGGATCAGATCTCTTTCTTCAATAATCGGGTCAAGTCTTTTGAGGAGCAGTTTCTCAAATATTTTTGATATAATAGGTAACAACGATATTGGTCGATATGATTTTACCTCTGAAGGCGGTTTTCCTTGCTTCGGTATTACTATTACTTCTGCAATTTTCCATTTTCTCGGAACATATGTGAACTTAAAACATGCATTAAATATATGTTGTGGCTTTAACAAAGCTAGATCTGGTAGTTCCCGCATGATTTGTCCATTGATGAGATCGTAACCTGGTGCTTTCTTGACGCTCAGGTTGTGTCTGCATATTTGTTTAATATCTCTTAGAGTGACATGCGAGATTCATCTATTTTAACTTCGAGAGTTATATTTTCATTTGCAAGATTTTGTGTTGGTGCTGTGCAGACTTTTGCCAAGTGGTCAGCAAAAATCTTAGCTTTTTCTTTTGGGTTACCGACCCAGCTACCAGCTTGTGTTTTCAAAGGTGGATCTTGCATCTGTCGTCTATTTATTCGTTTAGCTGCTTTCCAAAGCGAGTAGTCAGTATAAGCATCGGCTGATAAATTATTTAAGAATTTGTTAAATGAATTATTTTTTATATTTCTGATTTGCTGTTTTAGTTGATTATTTAAGCGATTGGATATAACTTTATCACCTGGGTACCTCGTTGATTGCTACTTTCGTCGTGCCCTTCTCTTCTCCATAACCAGTGCTCTTATTTCTGGAGGATAACTCACTCTCGAATGATGTTTCGACTCAAAACATGGTGTGCTATCCTTTGCTGCTTGCTGCACGTCTACAATGAATTGCTCGACTTCTGCATCAATTTGGTTTCTTGATTCCACGGATCCTAGAGTAATGAATTGCTCAAGTTTTACTCTAAGCATATCCCAATCAGTTTTCTTGTTTGTAAAAGTCTTTGGAGGCAATTATTGTGCTCAACTATTTCGCTTAGAACCATGATTCCTCCCCTTATTTTGTCATCTGGATGCGAAGTATGATAACAAACGTAATTAGGAATTTTAATACTAAATTTCTTTGTGAAGTGTCTCAGAAATTAGACATATATCTATGTTTTGATCCTTCAGAAAAATTTCGAGTTCCAAAATGTGTTGGAAAAGTCCATTTGCGTTCCATGTAGCAACTCTAAGGGTGTGGCTTATTTTTATGTGATTGCGGTGGTTTTATGCTATGGATTTTTATCGTTGTAATTTCGTCAGATAATGTTTTTATAAATTCGTCTTGGTTTGTTAGTCTCTGTAGGATAAGACTTAATATATCCTTGACTGAGCAATCATCTTCCTTACGGGAGTTTTTCACAATTTGGGCATACGATTTAGCATTTACATTACGTACAGCATTTATAAATGTAGGTTTTCTATTCGTGTCAACCAAAGGTACCTAACCCATGAACCATAATCGGGGGTTATTTATGATTCTCTTTTTTAACTTTTTTATCCGCAGTTTTGTTTTTGGTGATTCTTTTTTCTGTTGGGCAGTTTCGGGGCTTCCCTCTACTTTCCTTTTTTTGGATGGTCTTTTTGTTTTTTTAAGAATCCAATCCGTTTCTCTCGTGAGTTCTTCTTCATCTGTGAAGTAATTGAAGATATTGCAATTACTTTTCGCTGGTGAATTACCTCTATCTAATAAGGTAACCTTTTTTTCTAAATCTTTAATGTGATCCTGTAGACTGATCACTATCTTTTCCATTTCTTTTCTTGCCTTCTTTTTTCCATTCGTTGTAGAAATTTACACCTACAGAGTCTAGGTGGATCTTGTTATCGCCAACGCTTTCGACTCTTGTTTGCTTTTCTACTGGCACGTTTTTCAAAAGAGTTCTTGTTGTTTTACTCTCTTTGTTTATTGATTTAAGGGGAGTTCTTGATGTTAACGAACTCCTCTTAAAATTTCCTGTTGCATGTAATAATTGGTCCCCCCAGAATCCGTGGGACCGACCTCCGAAAAGGGTGGATTTTCCAGTGCAACTGGTCTGCCACCTGGGATAATATTATATTTTGTTTTCTCCATTACATTTTTAATTACTGCATTCATTTTATTGTGGTAGGGCAGATAAAACTACACACAAACCCCCTACCAGGAGGGCAGGTCATTTGACGACGGAGTTTCCGTCTCCGCCTAACTAACCGATTGTTCGCGCCCGTCAAAAACATACGTCCTCGTTCGCGCGGATTGATCCAGCCTAACCGGTTTACTTAGTTATTGCGCTAAGTTATCGCATTCACCCGCTCTCGTCCGTCTTACAAAGTAAGTTTCCAGAAGGCACCCGGCAGATAACTATGTTACTTACCTTCGGGGAGATAAGAGTCGGATTTGTTGACAGAGCTGTAGTTGTTAAACCAGAAGGCTTTTCCTAGGTTTTATCAGAGCTATACGTTAGGGGTATACTCTGCCTAGGGCCTATATCAACCTTAGCCTCCCTAAAAGTGACTCTTTTAAAATATGTTAATTATGTTGCTTCAGCAATAAATTTGATTGTTTTTGCAATTTGAGTGTTCAGGGATTAATTTGAATGTGACTGTTACAAGCAATTTGCTTCTTTTATCAAAATATCCACGTTTTGAGTAAAAGGTGAAATATCGGCTGATTGGGTCGTATCTTTTCTTGCGTTTTGGATGAATCTCAACATTTCTTCTTCAACTTTATTTTCAGTTCTTTTTGGAAGACTTGGTGATGAAGTAACCGATATTTCATCAAAATCAAAAGTGGGTGTACTTTCATCAAACGAACTTTCATCAAAACTGGTATTAGTTCTTAAAATTAAATTAAATTTTTTAAATTAACTTTAAATGAATATGTATGAATTTATTTAATTTTTACTTACTGTTTTGGCTGGTATACATCTTTTAGAAATTGGAACCTTTGAAAATGTTTGAATTTGGTATCATAAGTAATGCCTTCACTTCCTGCATTTTTCTTATCTCTCTAATGAACATATCCCGTAAAGTTATCCATTTACCATAATTACAAATACATATCTACATTCTACATAAATAAATTATTTTCACATTACAAAAATCAACTTTAACACCTAGAGTTTTAAATATTGTCTTTAAATTTTGTGTTTTTGTACAATTTTGATTTTTTATCGTATAAAAATGCCTTTTTAGAAATCAGTTCGATTGAAAGTTCTTCGTCCATTACAAGTATCAGTCCTATCAAACCTATATACATATACATATATATATTCAGTCCTAAAAAAATTTAAAAATCCTAAATAATATTGAAATTAATTATTTACATACTTTTCTGTAATATTGTTTTCAAAAAACTTACCTAACTTACAAATTTACATTCAAAAATATATCAGTCTCCTGTTTCAAAACTATGTTTCCAACAATTTCAACTGCCATCCAAAAATATCTTATATTGTTTTTACATTTTACATTTTATAGTGCTGGCACAATTTTATTTAAGCTTTTGTTACATACTTTGCCTAGTTTGCTACATTTAACATTGAAATTTTTATTACCGAAATCATTTTGTTTTTTGTAAACAAATTATAAATGAAAAAATAAAAACATTTTGCACCAATTTTCCTAAATAATTTACGGAATGTTTCGCAATAAATTCAAAAATTTCCTAAACAAATATGTTTCTTAATTTGATACATTTTTGTTTTCGAAATTACAATTCTAATGCTGAATTATAATCTGTCAATCTGATAACCAGTACCAAATGTCATTTGTTCCACTTTGTGCATTTTGTCAAAGATATGTTCCACAACAACAAAATTAGAATTAATTCAACGACAACGACAATGTGTTGCTTTTTTGTGTAAAAGTTGTCGTTGTCGTTGCCACTGAGCGTGAGGATTATAAATTAAATTTAGGTACTGTTTAATATCTGTTAGTGTAAACAATTAAACATTAGAAATACATATATATCTATATTCCAATAATATTCAAATTTGAAAAGTAATGGAATCTAGAAAGAGACGTAGACATTCAGATTCTTCTTCCGAAAGTGAAAATGACGAAGCTAAAAGAACTCTTTTCGTAGCGAATTTACACTCAAAAATTACCGATGAAATTTTCTACGAACTTTTTTTACAAGTAAAATTGAAATTTTTTTAAACAATAAATTTTAATTCTCTTTTTGTTTTAAGGCTGGACCTATAGAAAGTGTCAGCATCCCGAAAGATAAAGAAACAAATCGTCAAAAAACATTTGGATTTGTTACTTACAAATACAAATGTGCTGTGCCATATGCGATTAATTTATATGATGGAATCAAGTTATTTGGTCAAAGATTAACAATAAAAGCGCGCGAAGCAAGAGAAAATAGAGATTCATTTAATTCAAATGCAAACAGAGATTCATTTAATTCTAGAAATTCTTCATTACGCCATGGATTTTCAAATAATCAACCATTAGATTTGACGGCACAGATTAATGCAATTAATCGGAATAATGAACTCAGAAATGTGGAATTGGCTTTGGAAAATTTAACACGATTTGCACCTCAACTTGTCGAAGGAATAAGAGGATCATTTGAAAATCCTTTTCAACCAAGTAGTAGCAAATATTTAGACAGACATCAAAGCAATTACAAACACACTTCAAGGAATGAGTCGCGTCACAGTAATAGAGATAAACCTTATCAAAGACATAATTCTGAAAAACATAAATACCATTCACACAAGGATAACCGCAAATCAGATCAAAGACGAAATAGATAATAGGAAAATGATTGAAAAAATTTTAACAAATCTAATATTTTACAAACATTTTTTTCTAATTCTTATTACATACTGTAATTGCATACACCTTCCCCTTGTTAAATACCTTCCCCTTCACCTTGTTACTTTTTGAGCAATCATTTTTTTCAATTCAAATACAAACCCCAAATTACTGGTATTATAAAAAACCAGGTTTTACTTAAATTTATGTATTCAACAAGCCAATAAATTTAATTTTGTCGAACATTTCATTTAAATAAATTGATACATTTTTTTTATTTCTGTTAATTTATTATTCACTAATTTTATCGCATTATTTCTTACATCTAATTTTCTTTTATAAACAAAATAGATTAATTATTCAAATAGTAGAAATTATTTATTTGTAATTAATTCAAACAAATTAATTTTATATTAAAATAAAATTTAATATTTTATTTTCACTTTTTTCAATCGACTTTGACAACACTGTAAATTTTACGGATGAACCAAAAACACGCAAAGAATCCAATTGCTCCGGTCAATAAGAAGAATAAAAATACCATAATTGATGTATAACCAAAATAAAGGAATACAGATGCAGCATCTTTGATAGATAATTTTGTAGCAAAATAGTGACAGCAATACATGAATAAATAAACTGATGTAAACCCAGACGTTAAAAATGACCGCCACCACCAATGATAATCTTCTGCACACAAATGGAAATAGCAAAGTAAAATTGTTGTTTCAGAGCACGTTATTACAAGAATTAAGAAAACCAAAAATAAAAATCCAAACATATAGTACATTTGACTAGACCAAATCGAATTTAAAATAAAAAATAGTTGAATAAAAATGCAGCCAAATGGTAAGACACCGCCCATTATAACACCAGGTATTGCTTTAGTATATATTGATTGATCAGGTATTTGACGTGGTATTTGATTAGTTCTCACTGGATGCTCCAATGGCTAAAAAACAAATGAATATAAGTTATATATAATTTATACACTTATAAATAAAAATAGATTAAATTACTCTTTTTCTAAATCCAAAGTAGGCTCCGATGAAAGTTAAGGGAACTGAAACGCCAAACCATAAAGCTAAAAGAGCAATTAGTGTACTAAACGGTACTGCACCTGAACTACCTTTGCCCCAAAGAACTAAATTCATCACAAAGAACAATCCAAATACAACACTAAAAATAAATATTTAGTATTTGACTTTAGTTACTTTCAAAAAAAAAAAAAATTACCCAGGACACAACATTGAAGTTAAAATTACATTGCTTTTCCATTTAATTCCACCAAAACTCTTATATATTCGTGAAGAAACGTATCCAGCTGGAGTTCCTAACGAAACATATAAAATCATTGAACAAGTCATTAATGCTCCTCTATTTGCTGGTGATAAAAATCCAAGACAAGCAAAAGCTAAAGTAATTAACGTCATGAATAAAACTTGGATTCCTGAACCAAGAAATACAGCTAACAGCATTCCTTTTCTTGGGGGTCTGAATACATCTCCATGAACTAATTTCCAACCAAATTCTTCTTGTACATCTTCTCCACATTCCATTTGATTATATCGTGCAATATCTTTATGTAAGGTTCTTAACATAATCATAGCAACCATACCAGATAAGAAAAGTACAATAACTAATGAATTTAAAATACTAAACCATTGAATATTTGTATGAGGCATTGATTCCAATATATAATCCCAACGTGAAGACCACTTAACTAAATTATTTTCAACAAATTTAACGGAATATGTATATGTTATTGAAAGTTTTTGGGGAGCAACAAGTGCGCTTGCTGGTATTTCCACTGGATCAGATTTTAAAGAACAATTTACACGGTCTACATCTCTATGATTAATTGAATATGGTATAACTTTTACTGAAATTATTCTTCCACCATTTTCACCAAATTTTACACCCCAATCCTCCTCTTTTCCACTGTGATAAGTTATTGTTAAATCAACATGATTAAATGGATAATACACACCAGGTTTATCGTATTTTGGATTAATAGCACAACTTTCATCACCATCTGCCATTTGCCGAACTAAACATCCCATTGGGAATCCGGTACTACAATATTGTTTTTCATTATCAGAAGGAAAACACCAGGTTACTGGCATATTATCAACAATCCAATGATGTTGATAATTAAGACTTATTCCTTTTTTCAAAACCATCAATCTTCTATCTGAATCTTGATTACCCCCCACATATTCTTTTACACAAACCTTAAATTATTATTTAGCAAAAAAAAAACATTTAGCTGATTATATTATCAATACATTTTGTACATTATGTACAAAAAATTACCTTCTGACATTCTACATTCTTCAAAAATTCGATCTTGTAAGGTCCTGGACGGATACGTTCGCCAAATACTACTTGACCTAAATTTTCTGCTGGTGAATTCTGTTCATCAATAGCACAAAAGTCAAAGTGATGATATTCATACGGTATTACAGACTCTTCAGTGTTTAATCGATTAACATATAAAATGACATCAGACTGAAATAGAGAAAATTAGAATTATCAATTAAAATATTCAATTAATAAATTCATGACTTAAATTCAATTCAAACCTTTATTTTTAATTAAAATTTTTTTAAAATTTGAATTAACATTTTTCTACTATTCTTTACATGTTATTGAAAATATGTAATATCATTTTAGTCAAATTATTGGTTTTATTAAAATTCCTTTATCTAGATTTTGTATTACAAAAATAATATATGCATCATATTATAAACATAATAATAATTAAAATAACTTTGTCCTCAAACTACATTTAACAAAAAAAAAATAACTTTCTAATCATTTTTTTACAAATATTCTTTATCAAAGTTAAATTTTCTATACTTAAGTATTTATGAATTATGTACATATACGCTTTTTATCTATAATTAAAAAAAACTAACAAAATTCAATAAATTTTTAAGATTATTTTTTGTTTAGATAAGTATTCAAATACAAATTTCTCAATCGTGTAGATATCATAAGCTAAACGATATTGTATATTATATATTATGTATATATGTACATATCTATAAAATTTTAGCTGTAAAGCTAGTCCAAATAAAATGTTACTCATATTTTATATTTACTTAAAAAAATAGCATATATATATAAAATTAAATTTATTTTTTCTTAATTTCTGTATTTATAATTTTACTTACTTTACAAGAACTAGGCGAACTGACTTCACCTTTTTTACAATAATTAACTGGTGCCAATCCTGGCAAATAAAACTGCGTACTTTGTTTGGCTACTAAGCTTAATATATAAATACTTATTAACAATCGAATATGCATTTTCTATAGTTGAATTGATATTATTTAAAATCACAAATTAATGATTCAACAATTTTTATACCACATCCTTTTTTATAGTAATGAACGAAAATAACCAACGTCGGCACTAGTATACTTCTATACAAAAGGGAAATCTAAACATATCTAGCTAGATAGGTAAAAGCCAATTGTCAAATCCGGGTAGAGTTCTGCGATTTTTATTTAATAACTGTCATTAATAAATAAAAATAAATGTAAAGTTCGAACAGTACTTTAAATATGTATATCATAATAAAAATAGTATATCAATTATTGTTTCAACATTTATGTTCAAAATTTTTTTTATTTATTTATGATTAATGTTCATTCACATATTATATCTATATTAATAAACAAGAGCACGATTAGTGAAGGCACACTTTTCGTGGTTTTTCGTGTACTTCGTTTTTTTTTTTCATACAATCTATCGGCGATGATGCAGGCTGTGGCGATCAAAATCAATTTTTATTTTATCTATGTTATAATACACAAGAGCACGATTTTGAAGGCACTCTTTTCGTGGTTTTTCATGTGCTTCGAATTCTTTTTATTTATTTTTTATTTATCGCATTTGGATTTGCACTTTTAGTAGGAAAAAAAATTAATTAGTAGGATAATATTATTAATATAGGTTTTAATATCACGAATTTTTATGAGTTCGATTCGCGATTAATTAAATTTTTTTTTTTTTATTATTATGTATTATAATACTAATTTTTATAATGTAATATAATTAATAACAAAGAACAATATTTTTTTAATAAAAAATACCAATTAGCATTTATTACACCTATATAATATATATGTATACTCAAACAGCTAAAATGAAGGTACAATAAATATAATAATTTGTACTGTATTTTGGTTAGGAAGTCGTATTAGTATATTGGTGAAATGTTATGTTTATCGAACCTATGTTAACATTTTATTGTTCAAATTTATTTTATAAATTTTATAATATTTCTTTAATGTCGTTGGTCATAGTCATTTGAAAATACATAATTTATGTTTAATTTATAGATTGAAAAAGTCGCGTTCAAATCTGAACCATCTAACAACCGATGTTTATTATTATTTTTTAAAATACTAGATATTTAACAGGAGACTAAGCAAAATTATATATTTTTTTTAAATTTTTTTAATTATTAATAGAGGGTGTTTTCGTTTATTCATTCGGAATATTCGGAATATTCAGAATATGTCAAAAAGCGTTTTTTTATTCATTCGGAATATTCCAAATATTCTGTTCTGTATTTTTTTATTTATTCCGTATATTCCGAACGTATTCTTTTTGTTCCATCTCAGAGTTGGAATAAACAGAATAAAATTACGGAATGACAGTTCACATTAATAACAATTTGACTGCTTATATTTTATTTTAATTTAAAATAAAATAAAATAAAATAGTATAGGACACGGTTGTTTTCTAAGTAAAATCAATACCAAAATAAAATGTAGTATTTACCTACCAAGGATAAATTGAAATGATGGATACAACTCATAATGAAGCAGATTTTCCTTTAAACCGTGTAGCAAATCTGAGGTATATCTATATGGTTTCATTAGTTGTATTCCTTTTTCAATTCAAAATTATTTCGAAGTAATTCGAAGTAGGTACGATTGGTAGGAATGATTGAATTTTCTTAAAACATATTATTTTGTGACAATTATTTTTTTTATAAGCACAAAAATATAATATCTACATTAAAATCTATATAAAAGTCCATCTGTTGGTCTCTATATTAATACCAATTTTTTTTTTATTAAAAAAATATTTTTGTTTTTTATTATTATTATAATATTAGTTTTTATAATATAATATAATTAATAACAAAAAACAATACTCAATCAGCTAAACTGTAGGTACAATAAATATAATCATGTTGATACCGGTATTTCATATGCGGAATTATTTCTTTATGATACAGATATCGCTGTCAATATGCGCATGAATAATTCATATAACTCAGGTTGTCTAAGAGAAATTACGACAACAATCGGTAATGTTTTCCGTGACATTTCTTCTTACGCTATAAGTTATCGTAAGCCTCGAGAAGCATTTGAAACCGGATCAGCGTATGTCGCACAAAATAATTGTCAAATAAACCAAGTATCCTTAATTTTTTCAAGAAATTTAGGTGATGACTAAAGAGTGTATAATGCACCTAAAAATACGGATTGTGTTAGGTTGAGGTTGTGTTAATTTATGTACCCAATCGTGATGGTAATATTCCTGCTCAAATCGATTACGCAGTTCATCCTACTAATAGTAGAAGCATTAAACAAATTAATTTCCTATCTAAGCATTTAGACCCAATGATGTTTCCTCTTTTTCTTCCTAATAGGGATTTCGGATGGACTACAAATATGTGCCATAATAGAACTGTGTCTACAGCTGTAAGAAATAATATAACCACTCTCCAATTTTACTCATTTAAAGTAGCAGTCAGACCAAATCATTTTAACCCCCTTCACTATGGAGGAAAACTATTTCAGCAGGTATACGCGTATGCACCTGTAGAAGCAAATCGTTTAATGTATATTCGTTCTAATCAAAACACTTTTCCTGTGGATTCTTATAAAGGACTTTTGGACCATATGAATAGCTTTAGTAGTGACAACAATATAAGGGTCGGAAATTTATTTATACTTCCATCGTCATTTGTTGATGGGCCGCGTTTCATGTCAAAACTTCATCAAGACAATATGGCTATGGTTAGAAAATTTGGTCGTCCCGATCTTTTCATCACGTTTACATGTAATCCAGCTTGTCCAGAAATTAAATTTCAACTACATTCATTTCAAAACTCTTCAGATGGATTTAGTAACACGAGTATTCAATCTGAAATTAATGCAGTTTTTAAATGATATTACCAAATTGCATGTGTTGGAAAAATAAGCAATTACGTTTATATTATCGAGCACCAAAAAATCAACTTATTGTGCCGTTTCACAAAAAATTCATTTCTTTTCTTCTAGTTAATTTTATAATATAAATGCTTTGAAACATTTAAGTTAACTGAGCTAATGTTAATTTTTATCTCTTGGAAGAAATTATATTTTTTTGCAATAGTTTATAATAATTTAGACTTGATTCAAGCCTTTAATCAAGTCTGCAGTGATCGTCAAAACACCGTTAATACTTGGGTTATTCTTTTGTATTTGACAGTTGACATTAGTTATTTTTAACTTTCATATTTTATTTTTATTTTTTAGTTGAATGAATCGAAATTTTGAAAAAGGGTCTTTAATTTTAGTTGTTTTATTAATATAATTTTAATGTTTTCTATTTAATTGATTATTTTTAATGTAGCTTAAGTATAAAACTAAAATGAAATTAATATTATTGATATTTTTTCAATTAATTTTAACTTTACAAATATCAGCAATGAAGGGTAAGTAAACATTTTTTGAATTCTATACACCTTAATGTAAAGCTAAAGATCAATGCTCATCAGAAACTTTTTTGAAAATGAAATATATACATTTCGAATATGTATGCATGCACATTTGATTTATGCTTCAATGAAGTTTCTTAAAACTAATATTCATCTTTGACGAAAATATAACATGATAAATTTCATATTTTGTTATAGTAAATATAACTTATTTGAAACAATATAATTCAGACATTCTAATATCTACATTTAATTATTTTATTCCAATATATTAAATTATTAGATTTATAAAGAATTAATAATTTTACGCATATTTATGTTGTTTTTAAAAATATAATTTGGGGTGTATAAACTTTTATTCCTTGGTTTATATGCTACTATATGATTTTCAGAATTTATGAAGTAGTTAGGTACTTAAATGGGGTTCTATAAATATAAAATTAGTAAAATTCAGCATAGACTCTGTGCCTGTATGTACTTATTTGTATTAATGTTTTATATTTTGAAAGGAAGGATGGACAAAAGGAACATGCGTTTTTTAATGCTAATATGTACATATAAATATATACGCGTTTCCTTATACTTATGTATATGCATATGTTATTTTATTATTTATTTTAATTCGATTTTGAATCATTTATTTTAATCTTCATTTTCTATCAATTCTTACACTCGATCACATCTAACGACATTTTAAGGGATTCTTGATGGAGTGTATTCTTAGCTTCATAGGCCAAACCTTATATCGAGGGCATTGCAATATAAATAGATATACTTATATATATATTCAAAAATTATCCATTAGAGTAACTTCTGGTAAAAAGAACGCGGTAAACACAAAACAGTACGTCAATTGAATAGAGCCGAGGTAGATATGTATGTGCTATCAGATAAACTTTTAGTTCATACATTTAGTAGTTACTAAATACATATATTTAGTTCACAAGCAATTATTTTTCCAAAAAATGAGCTGTAAGAATCCAAGCAAGTTTATTAGTTAACGAAATGCTATGCAACCAGGGTTGCCATTCCTCCCGATTTCGCCGGGAAACTCCCGATTTATTAAGTGGATTCCCGACTTCCGACTCTCGATATTAGTTGTTAAATTCCCGATTATAAATTTGAAAATAGATAAAAAATATTACAATCCAAAAAAATATTTTGAATCATAATAAATTATTTTCATATTCATAAAATATTCAAGTATACCGCGATATTTTCATATTAATCGTTGCTAAGTAATTTACAAATATTTTGTATTTCATTTCAGTATTGCACATCCACTTATTTTTAATTTGAACAACCAAGTATTTAGTTTAATTCAACAGTTTGTTCACTTTTGTTATAAATAAGTAATAAGTCTACACTGTCTATAAAATAATAATAATTAAAGAATTAATTTATAATTATATACATATTTCTTAATAACCGATAATGAGTGATCGAGAAGAAAATTCAAAAAAAAAAAGTTAAGCAAATGGTAAAATTTAATCCCGAATGGAAAAAGTATGAGTGGATTAGACAAAGTGGCGATCATTTCGTTAAGTGTATAGTTTGCAACAATATGAAATTTTCTATTGGCCACGGCGGAGAAAATGACATAAAAAACATATGAAAACTAATGGTCCTATTTTAAACTTAAAATCATCTTCAAATTCTCCCAGGAAATTATCCAATATACAATATACATCCAAATGCAGTAAGGAAGAACAATCTGTTATTGCAGCAGAAGTTGCATTTTGTTACCATACAGTAAAGCATTCGCATAGCTATGTATCAAGCGATTGTTCCAGTTCTTTATTTGCGTCTCTCTTTACTGACTCTAATATAGCTTCCAAATATAGTTGTTGGCGAACAAAAATAGGTAAAATAATTTCAAAAGTTCTTGCTCCAGCATCTAAGAAAATTATATTGGAGGATTTAAAAAAGGATCAACCATTTTCAGTAAGCACAGATGCTTCCCATAAAGGAAACATCAAAACGTTTCCTATAGTTTTACGTTATTTTGGTAAAGAGAAAGGTGTTCAGACTGTATTATTATCATTTTACTCTTTAGAAATTGAGCGTTCTGTAAATATAGCAAGTTTATTAAAATTTAATTTAGAAAATAATGGTTTAAATTTTAAACTTCTTACCTCTTTTTGTGCTGACAACGCTCCAGTTAATTTTGGAAAACATCAAAGCGTATTTACTGAACTAAAGAAGGATAACTTAAATATTATTGCCATTGGGTGTCCCTTACATATTTTGAATAACGTAGGCAAGTGAGCAGCCAGAAAATTGAAAATTGATGTAGAAACTGTCTGCATTAAAGTGTACAATGAATTTAGTTCATCAACAAAAAAAACAGCATCATTAAAAGAATTCTTTGATTGGATGGATATTGAATGGAGTGATATATTACGACACATAATAACACGATGGCTTAGTCTTTTCAGCGGTTGAAAGATTGATCAAAAATTTTGAACCCATAAAATCTTACTTTTTATCACAAGATTCATTAAGTCCTATCTTACGTAATTGTTTTAATGAAGATAATTTGGGACTGGCATATTTAGGTTTTGTGATGAACACTTACTTGTTAAATTTTTCAGCCGGCTCTAAGGAAACTACAAAGTAATGAAGTTCTGATTACTGAGCTATATGATATTATGAATCAAGTTCGAAAATCTCTAATTAGTAGGAAAAAGGAACAATTTTATTGATCAATTGCTCGAGGAGAGCTTCAAAAACGTCTCAACCATGATAATGTGAAGAAATTTAAAATAGAAGCAATGATTTTCTCACTGTTGCCATCGAATATATCGAGAAATGCTTCAATTTCGAAGACAACAATTTGAAGCTTTTAAATATACTTACGTTAACAGATAACGTAGAATTTTCCTCCATTGAAAATATTCAAAATTTTAAAATTTCGTCAATAGATATCGACTTTTTTTTTGAAGAAATTTTTAAATTAAATGCATTTATTGATAATGAAAAGTATTGCATCAGAACCACCATGTGATGCTAAATGGGTAAAGTTTTTTAAAAATCAACCAGATGCAAATAATTTATTTAAAATAGTTAGTCATATATTCTCAATTCCTCATGGCAATGCGACTTCTGAACGAATTTTCAGTCTCATAGGAAGTTTTCTTCTTACTTCTGAGAAATTTTCTCAGTATTAGCCTTTCGATATTTAACTATCGTTCTCTGCGTTGGAGTACATGCAGTACAGTAATTCGTTTCTATTCAATGCAAATATGGTATTATAGAGATGTAGAACAAGAATAGATTAAGTCTTACCTATGTAATCGAGGAGAAAGGAAAAAGTTTAATGGCTTTATCTTACATGACATTAAATTATATTGGGAGTAGCACAGAAATCCCTTAATATTAGGTGTAGAAATTAATGTTTGTTTTATATGTTAATGATATGAATATGTACAGTGAATCAGTACAGTGAAATTAATGTTACATATTTGCAGATGATGCGTTATTGTATTATGCAAGTGACAATATCATATAATGTGTATCGGAAGTGAAATCTGAATTGAAAAATTGTCTTAAAAGTAAAGGTTAATAGTGACTACATATGTATACCTATTGAAAATAAAGCATGTTGAAATCAAAATCAGAAATAATGTAGATGTAAAAATTGATTAGTAATTGAAAATGAAGATCAAATATTTATTTAGGAGTTGTAATAGATAAGAAGTGGACTTTAAGATACATATGGATTTTGGTTGGTTTGTTAGATGAGATGAGTGGGATAATCTCTCGGACTTAGGCCTCGCGACTCGCGAGTCCTTGTACCCGTTGTACTCAACGAATTGAAAATACAAAAAAATGTTTCCTTAGCAGCCCTGTACATATGGATTAACTTAAAAAACTATATACAAAACCCAAAATCACAATTTCGATTTTCGAAGAAAGCACACCGTTCCTATAAAGCCTATAAGTTTAAACGTCAATATTAATTTATTTATTGCTAGGATTGAAATGTTAGAAAAATTACAGAGACAAGAGACTTCAAAATAAAGTCTGGAGATTACTTTGAAAGTTAATAGATATTTAATAGATATGGGTTTAAAACATAGATTTATAATACAAATTTTTCATTGCTGTTTATCTAATATACTATAACAAAACAAATCTATGGTTTAAAAAGTCTACACCTAGTGTTTTGGTTATGTATAAAACAAAAGACTAATTATTAATTGTTATTTATGTATATATAGTTCTTAAAAGTTATAATAACAATTAAAATTGATAGACGATATTGAACTGAACAATAAGAGAATGGAAGAAAATCTCTAAATAGTAGAAACATACTACTAAATAAAATGGTAAATTACTTGTAGGAAGAAGGATTTGTACAAACGATACATTAGTCTATGTGGCATGAATAAATAAATAATATAGATTTGGGGAAGCTTTTAGGTATGGCTAATTATTAACAAACCCAAATTGGGTGCAAATAAAAGGAATTGGAACAAAAGTATTAATTCAAATATCAAATATTAAAATTAATAATGAAAAAGTTTTGGCATGGACTTATATGGAAAGATGTAAGGAAAATCGAGTACATATGTTGGTGGATATCATTATTTGAGAAAAAAGGGAGATTTGAAGATGTCATTATATAGAAAATACAGGAAAATATATAGCTACATCACATATAGAAAAAAAGTTCTCTCCTGTTCATTTCATTTATTGTGACTAAATATTTCGGTTCGTAAGTGCAATATTTTTTACCAATAATTTATATTTTAAAAAGACTTATTCAAATTAATATTTTTAAAAATAATGTTATTTTTATTAACCGTGATTATTGTATTTCACTAATAAGCGCGTTCTAGAAGGTACCTATAATATTTGGTTTTGAAAATACAAAAAACATTAAATACAAACATAATTATGGATCGACTTATTTTTTTACTGTCAGATATTGCTTAGAGCAAGCAATTCAAACGTCTATTATAGACGAAAGCTTGCATCATGTTGCTAAGCGGTGAGATCATCATTCAGTGGGTTAGTATGCATCACCGTTAGTAACTAATGTTAGTAAGAGATAAAAATAAATAGCTAACATACTATAGTTAGAAGAAAAATAAATAGCTAACATGCTATAAGTTAGTAGAATGTTAAAAAGAAAAAAAAAATCAAATACAAAAAGAAAATAGAAAAAGACCAAATATCAATTCCATTAACTGTTTATCGATTATACAGCTTTAATTTTAAACTTCTTTTACTAAGGTTAGTGTTAAAACAAGCTGCTCTCGAGTTAGATTCACGTAATATTCTAGAAACAGGCTCAAATTTACCGTAGTCAGTACTATGGTTAGCAATATTAAACAGATCAACGAAACTCTTTGGCCCAGTGCATTATAAAACCTAGCGCAGAATTAGTTTATTAATAATAGAATTGAAATGTGCTTTGAAATTGAGCCTTTGATCCAGAATAACACCTAGATCGCGAGTTAACCCAGAACGGTTTAAAGTTTGATTCCCAAGATGGTAATCAAATTCAAAACTAGAGTTTTGAGGCTTCCTACTAAAACTAACAACCAGACATTTAGATGATTTAATTCTAGGTTTTTGTTTGACCATTCGGCCAAATTGTTAAGGTCATTTAAAAGTAGGGTACAATCATCAACAGACATAACGGTTTTACTAATTTTATAGCCATCAGCAAAACAGCTCAACTTAGCTAATACCATAAGTTATGAGGCATCATTGATTGCAATAATAAAGAATAGTGGACCCAAGTGGCTCCCCTGAGGTACCCCAGATGAGGACACAACGGGGTGAGAAAGTGAAGAACGGAAACAAACCTGATGTCCTATATTAGATAAATGACCATCCATTTAAAACTGTGATCAGAATAACCTATTGCTCTATGTTTGATTAGTATTAAGTCATCAGAAATTTTGTCAAATGCCTTGCTAATGTCTGTAAATAGTACGTCAACTTGTTGTTACAATTCCATAGCATTAAGAGTTTCTGAAACGAATTCTATTAAGTTGGTAACAGTTGACCTTCCTTTCTGAAAACCATGTTGATCTATAGAAATGAATGATTTTGAATAAAAATGATTAATTAGGTTGGATTCAAGAAGCTTTGGAATGCAAGAAATTTTAGCAATGGGCGTATAATTGGAAATCTCAGAACGTGACCCCTTTTTATAAACTGGAATAATATAAGATGTTTTCCAAAACTCAGGGAAGACACCAGTTTGCAAAGACAGATTGAACATTTTTTTAAGCGGATAAGCTAGGCTATAGGCGAAATTCCGCAAAACTTTGGAGGAGTACCGTCTGGCCCGCAGGAATAATCCTCTTTGAAAGATAATAACTGTGCTAAAACTCTATCAACGTCAATTAATATTTCATTATTTTGAAACTAAGGGGGTAGGAGTATAACGAACTAATGTAAGAGTTGTTGGTAGTAAAATTACTATTGTTAGCAAATTAGGGAGAGGAGTAGGAAGCAAATAAGTTGGCTATTGTAGATGGGTCATTAAAAATATCACTGCCAAGGTTAAAAACAGATAGATGACCTTCGGTTTTAAGTTTGCTGTTGATGAAATCAAAGAAGATATATTGATTTTAATATTACTAACGTAGGAATTATAAATGGATTCAGACAATAGCTTGAACTTAGTAAAGAAGTCACTGTAAGTGATATAAGCAGAATAAGATATATTTTTTATGAATAATTTCTAGGAGGCATTGCGTTTATACTTTTAAGCTCGGAATTGTTTGGTATACCAAGGCGGTGAGATTGGTGAATTGTTATTAGCCCTGTAGGAAGTAGATAATAAGAAGAATTGGAAAATTTTTTTATAGAATTTAAGAGTACAGAAATTTACATCATTAGTGTTAAAAAGTGTATCAAAATTAATTGTTATTTTCAAAGTTATTTTAAAGAATTGAGAAAATAAAACAAATGTCCAAAAATTATTTCAGTTTCATTTTTTGGTTCCGGGCATATTAATATTCCATTGCAAGAATCAAAAACTTCAACAAATATAAGACTGAGATTTCGCACATTTCAAGAAAGAGCTTTACTTTTCTTAGCGGCTGGTAGAACTGATTATTGTCTTTTAAAATTGGATGAAGGAAGAATTGTTTATATATATTATATAAATCGCAATAAATTAGAGGTAAATTATTTTTCATACTTTTTTATATTTAATTTAATTACTTTTTCATTTAAGCAGATGCGATCACAAGAAAAATTAATCCTAAACGATTTTCATTGGCATGATGTTTCTATTCAACGATATGATTCAAATATAACTTTTCAAGTTGATAATACTTTTGAGAAGAGATATATGCCTCCTGCAAATGGAGCTAAATTAAATATACATTTTGGAGCTTTTGTTGGTGGAACTGGAGATTTTTCCGATGAGTATGTTGATCAAATAGAACCTTTTAGAGGATGTATGTCAGATGTATGTCAATTTCAATAATTTGTGTGAAAAAATATTTTGAAATTATGTACTTTAAATGTCTATAAAAATTTATTATTATGTTTTAGATATTTTACAACAACATAAACATATTGAAAAGAGCAAGAGAAAGAACTGGTCATGCTTTGAGCGTTGGTGTATCATGGAATTGTAGTGATGAATTTAGTGCTTCTGTATCAGATGTTATAAGTTTCAATAAGGAGAAATCTTTTTCATTTTTTCCGATGACTACTAGCGCTAATGGTGATACGTAAGTTTCTAGAATAAAAAAAAAATCTGTATAACACTACAAAATAACAGATTTATATTGTTTGCTTAATAACAGCACTTAAATTTTTTAATATGTATTTATATATGAATTTTTTATAGCAAAATTGCTGCGAAAGATAATTGAAAACTTTGAGAAAAGGTTTTTCAAAAGTAAATTGAGTCGGAACTTCATATGCTCAACACCCAACTTAATGGGCATTAAATTCATCTTTCCAGCATATAAATATAAAAGAATGAATTACAAAATGTTTTTCTGTAATTGAATTGCAAGTTTTGTAGATTTTATCTCTATGATAATTATTGCAAACTCCAAAATTTAAACGTATATATTTTAAAACATGTGTTTTGATTGTTTTGTAGTAGAATACTAACATTGACTAACTTTAAAGAAATTAAAATTTTAACTATTAGAAAATCATCAGGAAGAGTCTACATTGATGCGGTAAGTAAAGCATGTTCACTGCATATTTTAACTGTTAATAAAAATTTAATATTCACTTTGCGTTATTTCAAAATTAAATCCTTTAAATAGGATTTATATAATAAATCCAATTTATTAAATCCTATCTTTTAGCTGGGAATTTGAAATTCGGACTATTGAGGATGAAGCATTGTTATTATACAATAGAAAAATTGATTTCATAATGTCAATAATAAAAGACAAAAATTTTTACTTAATTATTTCAAAAGACTCTGAAATCTTAAATTTAAAATCAGAAACAATGATTGGTGACGGCAAATGGCATAGAATATTTTTTAGATATAATCCAGGTGTAGCTGAAATAATTGTTGATGATATAGAAAGAATCACTTCATTTTTCAATGAAAGTAAAGTAACAATTGATTTAGATGAAGGTTTCAATTTCGGTTATTCACCACACGTTAACTCACTACCAATTGCACCACATTTTCATGGATGTATTAAAAACATTAAATTTAATAATGAACCAACAGGATTTCCAAATATAACCGTTTCAAATGGTAAAAAATTGTTCATCATAAATTTAAATAATTTTTTTGTTTTAATGTATCTTTAGGTTTAACTGTAAATTGTTCTTGGAATTATCCATGTTTTGAAAATTTTCCGTGCTTACCAAGCTCTATGTGTAGTCAATATAACTTTCAAGATTTCATTTGTAATTGTGATCAAGCTCTTTGTATGAGACCAGATTATGCTTTACCATACAAAGTAAGCACTGAACAATCTATTTTATAAATTATTTTTCTTATCTTAATCCTTTATAATATAAATTCTAATTTCAGCTTTTTAATCCTGATTATGATTTGGAATTAATTCAAATAAATCCAATGAAAGTTTCCGAAGGTGAAACAATTTACCTAAGTGATGAATATATTAAATTATCTTTCGAAACCCATAGTCAGCTTTTTAATAGCTCGAATATTGTTTTTAACATCATACATCAACCAAAGTATGGGAAAGTAATAAGATTACATTCTCCAAATATCGGAGAAGTAATTGAAAGCAAAAATTTTACGCTTTCAGATTTAAAAACCAATAAAATTGCTTATGTACATGATGGTTCTGAAACTGTTAATGATCATTGTATTCTTGATTTACAAATTTTACATGATAAAAAATTTTATTCGAAATATCTAAAACGCAAATTAAGATTTGTCGTACATTTCGATATAATACCAGTAAACGATAGTCCAACATTGCTTATAGAAGAACGAATATTTAATGTTGTACAGAACGTCCCAAAACAATTAAGTACAGATTTCATAAAAGTTAAGGATCCTGATAATCCAGCCAAATCGTTAGTTTTTTCCGTAATTGAACTCGAAGATCAAAAATCATTAAGTCAATATGGAAGATTTTTGGTTGCAAATCGTCCACAAAATATGTTTACTGCTGAAGACTTACAAGAAGGTAAAGTTCAATACACTTATAACGCTATCGAAATAAATGAAACCATATTCGAAATTAATTTACAAGTTTCGGATGGTGTTGAAGCTAGTTATCCAGTGCCAGTTCGCATACAAGTTTATCCTCTTGAGTTAAAATTAATAAACAATACTGGCATTATTATGGTTCACAAGTCATCGATCATAATTACAAATCAAAATTTAGCATTTGCAACAAACTCCGATGAAGGTGATTCTGAAATCAAATATAATATTGTGAAATCCCCACAATTTGGGTTAATTGAGAGATTTCGAAATGTTGATGGAATCTGGGCAACAACAGATTGGTTTACAAGAAATCAATTACTTATGAATCATATTAGATATACCCATATAAAAGGTGCTCCTTTCCAAGATGAATTTAAGGTAAATACATTCCATTCATTTTATATTTTAAATAACTTTATTAAAATTAAATTGTTTTTAGTTAACTGCATATTGTGGAACTATAACTTCTAAAATATTTGATTTTCGAATTACATTTACAAGATTAAGAATCATTCAAAAAGATAGAAAGGAATTAGCAATTAATGGAACACGAAACGAAATAATTAGTAACGAAGTCTTGAGTTTTGACACGACACCAATTTTAACAACTCCAAGAAATATTATTTATCAAATTAAAAAGGAAACTATGTATGGAAAAATATTTTTCAATGGAACTAAATATGCCAAGGTAAATAATATGAACTAACATAATTTAACACTGTTTCAAAATATTTCTTTCAGGAAATGGATTCATTTACGCAACAGGATATTGATAAAAAACTTTTAACATATCAAACTCATAGAAAATCATATTCCAGTTTTATAGATTATTTAGAATTCGCAGTAATGGTTTCAGAATGCGACATCGTTTATGGGAAATTAAAAATAATATATAATCCATTGAAGGAAGATGTTAATAGTTTAACATATCAAAATAAAATTTTATTTACAGTTAATGAAGGTGAAACTGCAGCATTAGAAACATATAATTTTGAATTGATATTTGACAGATTTTATGAGTTATTATATTTACTAACACTTCCTCCAAAACATGGGTGGCTTTTAAAATATGATGATTTTGAAGCTAAGGAGATCCGTACAAACAATTTTACATTACATGATCTCGGAGAATGTAGAATTTTATACCAACATGACGATAGCGAATTCGAAGTTGATCAATTTGAATTATTGATAATGTCACCAGTTGAAGAAGATTTTCAGTATGTTAGTAAAATTAATATAAAAATAAATTTATTAAATGATAATTCACCACAAAGAGAAATTAATACACCATTTTATGTAGTTCGGAATACTGAAAAATTAGTGAAGAAAAAAAATTTATATTATTTTGATAATGATTCAAATTCTAGTCCTCAATCAATTATGTTCACTCATGTTTCCTGTATTAATGGTGAATTTCTTATGAATAAAAATAAGGTTAGTAAATTTAGTCAAGATGACATAAATCAAAAAAGAATCTATTTTCAACATCTTGGGCCTGATATTGGAACGGCATCTTTTATTGTTACTGATGGAATTCATGAAGTTGCCGGGACTTTAGATATTAAAGCGTCTGATCCATACGTAATGGCTTTACCTAATAATGCATCCATAGTACAAGAAGGCAAATTTATTTTACTAAACACATTAAATTTCAATATTGAAACTAATGTAAATGTCGAGTCTGCAGATATTTTTTTCAACATAATTGGTCCACCAATGTATGGATTGTTAACATTTTTGAAAAATAAGTCTAATAGTTCAATGGAACAAAAAATGAATAAAAGTAATTCTGCAGAAAATTTTACATTATTTGATTTAGAACAAAACCAATTAATTTATTGGAATACTGAATCATCCCCAATGGATAAAATAAGGTAAATTGAAGTTTTATTTCCTTAAACCATAAACTATTCAATTAAATCATTTTAGATACAAGGTACTTGTTGGTGATATTTTTGCTGAAGGTGAAGTTATTATAAAAATTTTCCCAGCTGTGTTTTGGGAACCTTTGAAAGTTGAACAAAATAAGACAATATTTGTTGAAGAGTCAACTAGTAAGCTTATTACAAAAGATAATTTACAGGTAATGTTAAAAATTATCAAAATATTTTTAAGCATATCAGTTTAACTTTCAATATTAGATAACACATCCGAATATTTCACCAAGCGACATAACTTTTATCATAAAGTCATCTCCTTTATATGGTTACTTAGAAGTTCAAGCTATGGCTTTAGAAGATGAATATAACATTAAAGTTTTTGATCAAGCCGCAATTAATTCTGAAAAGTTGTATTATATTCAAGCAGGTGTAAATCAATCTAAGGATTTTTTTATTTTTGATGTCACAAATGGTATAACTTGGCTCAGAGATTTACAGATAGAAATAATTATTATACCAGATCATTTTTATATGAATGCAAACTCAATTGCAGTTGTAGAGGGTAAGTCTCTATATAAGAAAATTATAACATTTTTGACTGTATTTACTTTATTATACTTTATTAATAGTTTTGTGCATGTAAATTTTAGGTAAAATTACAGAACTAACACCGAATAATTTTGTTCCAATTGCGGAATATTATAAGTCAAAAATACTTGAATATAAAATTGTAGAACAACCGAAACAGGGTTCAATATTAGTTGGTAAATTTAAAGTCAATCGATTTACCCAAAAACAATTAGATAGTTTAAGTGTGTTATATGCTCATGACGGCAGTGATGAAATTTTCGATACAATTAGTTTTATTGCAATTGTAAAAAATAAAGAAAGTCAAGTTTTCCAACTTAATGTTACTATAATACCTGTGAATGATGAACGACCTTATATAGCAATCAATAATGGTATTTCAATATGGCAAGGGGGAAAATATAAAATAAAAAATACAGATATTCGTAAGTACATAAACGAAAATTTAATTTTATTAGAAAGATTTTATAAATTATAAATTAACTGAAATTCGTTTTGGATTTATTTTTCAGTTGCTAAAGATAAAGATAGTCCTACTGATGAATTGGTGTACTTAGTGGAATATATTCTCGGAGGATACTTAATCAATAAACATGATAAATACTCAAAAATTCATTCATTTACACAGTATGAAATCGATACAAATGAAATTTTATTCATACATGATAATATTTCTACTCATGCCTTAATTTCATTTATTTTAACTGATGGGACTTTTAATACCACAAAAACTGAATTAAATGCTACAATTCAACCGATTTATATAACATCAGTTATTAACAAAAAAATGGAAATATTTCCACATACAAGAAGTCTTATTTCTAAAGAACATTTATTTTATGCATGTTCAGATGAAGAACGTGAGGTAACATATATACTAACTTCATATCCTAAATATGGAAATATTATTTATTCAGATCTTGAAAACAACATTATTAAAAATGTTTCAGAATTTATGCAAAATGATGTTGAAAATAATAGAATATATTACGAAAATACAATTTTTCTTTCTGAATTAAAATCAGAGGATTCATTCGATTTTAGTGCTTTAATTGAACCTTTTATTGAAATAAGTAATCAAAGATTTGAAATTGAGTTATCAGTTTCTGCTGGTGGCTTATTAGAATTCTTAAACATTGTTCCAGTAAAAGTAAACGAAGGTGAATTTAGTTCCATTGATTTAAATTTTACGAATATGTCTAAATATTTACAAAACAAGGGAGGAATAAGCAATGCTGTTTTGTATGTAAAATTGAAAAATCAACCATTACATGGTGTAATAAAATATTTGGGAAATGCTAAAATAAAGCCCAATATTTTTTATGCAGATGACTTTTTGAAAAAAAATGTTATTTATGAACATGATCATTCGGATACTATTGACGATTTAATTGAGATGACAGTGTTCTTAGAAGAAAGGTAAAGATTATATAATATAAAATTACTAAGATAAATTGTAACTAAATTTAATGGTTTTCTTTCAAACAGAAATCTTTTATTGTGTAACATTACAATTCCAGTAGAAATTACACCAGTTAATGATAGGCCTTTTATTTTAATAACAAAACATCCACAAATAACACTAGTTGAAGGAGAAAATGCTACAATTACTAAAACAATTTTATATACAGAAGATAGTGACACTCCACCCGAAGAAATCATTTATGAAATTATAAGTGGACCCAAATATGGATATTTGTTCAAAGAGAATTGTAAAAGTTTAAATACGCATCCAATGTATCACATTAAATATTTCACACAAGATGAAATAAACGATGATTGCATTCATTATACTCATAATGGTCCAGCTGAATCAACTTCATTTTACTTTAAAGTTTCGGATGGAAAATTTTTGCCAATATTTGAATTGTTTAACATTAATATTGAATCAATATATTTTAGAGAAACAAATGAGTCATATAAAATCATTTTACCGCAGGGTGTTTTCACAGCATTCTTGGAAATACCGGATATTTCATTTAAAACAAATGTTAGAAAAAGTCGCCTATTATATAATGTTACAAATTCACCAGAACATGGAATTATATTACTGAATAATCAACCAACGCTTTATTTCACCCAAACCGACATTGAAAATAAAAAAATTATATACATGCAAACGGATATCAATAAGTCCTTGGATACTTTTCAGGTAAAAAATATAATTTAATAGTTTAAACTTTTCTTCATTTTGTAATTTATGCTCTTGTAAATTATAGATTAATACTTACATAACAGACTCTTCACTTCAAGGAGTTATTATCAATGCTACTGTTGTAGTAGAGCCATTAGCTAAATTAGAATTATTACATGTGATTCCTGACCAAAATGTCTATAAATTAAGTTTAGAGAAAGAATATGCTGCAAAAATTCCAAGTAAAACAAATGCTAAATTCTTTATAACATCTATGCCTAAAACTGGTACACTCAAAAAAATAATAAGAAGATCAGAGAATGTACAACACGACAAAGAAAGAGACGTTAGTACATTTTCATTAAATGAACTGAAAAGTGGAATTATTTACTTTGTATTCAATAAAACACTTAAAGAATATTTATTACAAGACTTCTTTGAATATGTTCTATTGGTTCCTGCTGCTCAACCAGCTAAATATAAAGTTTATATAAATATCAAACGAGAAGAAGAATATCATGCCAAATGGAAGTTTAAAATTATATTATTAATTGTTTTCCTAATATTAACAATTATCGCTGTATTCTTAATAATTTGGATAAAAAATTTAAAAAAAAAGAAGGTTATGAGAAAAATGTTACATCGACATCATCATGAACATCCTCCGGCATTACCAATACCTCCAGAATTTTCTAAATCTCGAACAAAGAGTTTTTCTCAAACAACTGATATAGAAAAGTATTCACCAAGTATCTCAACTGTAAAACCTGGTTTGAGTAACATACCAAATTGCCGAATTATAAATATTGATAAAAGAAAAAATTTACTCGATTCAGGATCCGAACAACAAAGTGATTATCAATTCGATTTTAAAAAAGATAACATTAATGATGATCAATATGAATATTATAAAAATTCGGATGATTGGAGCTTATCGAACAATGAAATTGGTGATTCTTCAATGCCAATATGTCAAACATCACAAACTAATACAAATCCTTTATTAAGGAGAAATCAATATTGGGTTTGAAGATAAAAATTTGAATTATATATAACATTTTTTTATTATATTTTTCTTAATTTTTATTTTTGTTTGTTTATAGTGTGTATTATTTTTCTAACTCGATGAGCATGTATAACTTACTACATATAATATTAATTTGTACTTAAGTAAACTTTTATATTATATATTGCATTAAACATAATTTTTTAATAAACAACACTTTTAATACAATATTTGTTATCTATTTTTAATTTACTATACATACTATAAAATGTAATAATGGTAATCACAAAATCAATAACAGTTGCAAACTAAAAAAATTTAAGTTCTCTAGAGGTATCTAACGAAACTCTACTTCAATGGGTCCCAGATTATATAGAGTAATAGCAAAGCAGATCAGCCTACTTGCAAAGAACGGACACAGAAATGGTGACCAGGGAGTGATATTTGTAGGAATAACACTTCAGGATGTAATGGGGCACACACAGGAGTGGGAACATGTGACTGGACTGAATGAATGAAAAAACTCTGAACGAGCTATTCATGCGAAACAAATTTTGGTGTAACCCAGATAAAATAAAAACAATATTTATTTATGTCACTGAATAGTGTCGACTTACGTCTCTATACAGGGTAATGCACAGGGCACATGCTACTCAGGAAACATGAGAGAAACCTACACAGAAGGAATAAAAACCACCAAACACTATTCTTGTTTTTAAATATTGAAACTTTTCAATAAAATAATAAATGTTCCTTGAACATATTTTTTAATTCAATTTATTTACTTTTATTTTTTTATTGTAAATTTAATAAATAAACGAAAACACGGATTTGGAAAATATACACTTTAATTATAAATAAAGTAAATAAATAAAAATTTTACCTAAAACAAAATACCGGAAATTGAAATGTAATTTTAAAAAAAATAAAGAAATTATAAAAAATATATAATTATTTACATAATATTAATACGAATACATGCAATGCAATTCACATCCTCATATATTCAATACAAAAACCAATAATTCATGTTTGAATGTTTATTTACCGAATGCCCTAATGATTAAAATTAACAAAAAATTAAATTATTTCAAATTTCAATAGTCTATATACATATATATACTAGCATATACATAGTTTGTTGAAACAAATAAAAGTTCATTTATGTACTAATCATAAATTCATTATTTTAAAAAAAATTGAAAAAAAATTTTGTTGGGGAAAAATATTTAAAAATTAATACTTTTATTTATGGTCCACTGCATGCCGGAACTATACGTACATACTTTACTTATGTATAACGTATAAAAAGATAGCCTTGCAACAATAAGGTGTTAAGAATATCCAAACAAGCATATAATGAGAAAAGGTATATTTTCATCCCCATTAGAGTTACAGAGACTTTGAATATTTTATCATCAAAGATATCTGAAGCAATAGATCCAAAATTGTAATAATTGTCAGTTTAAAAATACTAGTTTTAATTTTAAAAAAGGATAGGAGTTTTAGTAGTCAGAGGTTTAGTAAGATGTATGTGCATTAAAGTAGGTACAGTACCTACTTCATTTTGTTCTCAACCGAAAAATAGAACGATAGTTGAAGTCTCTGATGAGTTTCTTTCATTTGAAAATAAAATCGGGATAAATTTTGGAAAAGGAATTTTACATAAGGGTACGACGGGGACGACGTCACAAATATTTGATAGAAGACCATTTTTGGCAGCAAAGTCACTCAAAGGCCAAATTGACCTTTTAAAAAAAAAATTTTAATTTTGTATATTTCCTCTACAACAATATAGAGAAACTTCTTTGCAACAAAATTGTAAAACTTGTAGTTTTAAGAAACTTCCATATTTTGAAAATTTTCGAAGACACTCTATATTAATTTTTATACCATTTATATTCTTCACATCTTTTCCAACGGTATATAATAAACGTTGTATAGTGTGATTAATGGCCCTACAAAATGCAAAATTTCTAAATCTTAATTCGAAAAAAAATATTAATAATAAAAGACATTTCAGTCATTTCACTCTATTCCTTCCTTCTTATATGAAAATATATATTACATTTATTATATTATTTTTATTATACATACTATATGTAGGTATAGGTACATATGTATATGCATATAAATTTATTTTATTTTAATTTATCAAAACTTACTTTTTTAAAATAAGTTTTTTTTCGAAGTTAAGATTTTATTGATTATTTACTCTCTCTTTATAAAATAAAATATAGCCCTCAAATCGCTTTATCAAACTTGCTTTCCAAAATATGGTTTTAATTCCAGAATACTTATCTTAATTATTTTTATGCGTAGCCGCTGTTGAATACAATTATTTTTATGCGTAGACGCTGTTGGATTAAAAAGGGGGAGCGAGATCTCTTTCTTCAGAATACTTACCGTAATTATTTAATAACTCAAACTCATTAAATGTGGAAAAACTACTATTACTGTCATCAATTAAGCCATCTGAAATAGTATAATTCCATTTTATTAGTAAAAGTTGTTACCTCAAATTTATTTTTTTATTCCAATGACAAAGGGTACTTTTGAGCCAAAAATTATAACATTTCGATTTGCGTCAAGTCAAGCCTCATGGCAATCAAGCCAATTTATACGCAATTAATTTAACTGTTAATTTAACCTTTAAATTTACTAACCTATTAATTTTTTAACCGTTTTTAAACTGTTATCTAACAGGTTTTTTGAATATTTGAATGACCAAACCTTTCTGTTCAAATATTTTAGTATAGACACTATATTTACTATATGTAATTACTTAAAACTTGACCAACTAATAAACAATATATATACATAGCATATATTAAATGAAATCCATTATTACATTATTAAATATTTAAAAATAACAAACCCATTAGTTTTTTTGTGATTATTTAGTTTATTTAATTTTAACAAAATAAATTCGCTATATGTATTCAAAAATTGAAGGACACTTAAATTTTTTCATTTAATGTTCCTTTAAAAATTATTTTTGTATGCTTTTCTTGTAATTAAATTTAGTGAAAAGAAAAATATTTATAACATACATACATAGAAGAGGCTCAAAAAATTAATTTACTATTCTATATATATTCATTAACTCTCTGTCTATTGCGAAATTCAGAAATTTAAAAATAATGCATTTTGTTAAACATAATTTCAAAATTATTTTTTTAACAATCGCGTTACTGCAAATCACAACAAAACAACATTCAGTACAGTTTACTTTAGACATTGCCACTTCATTTTACATTGTTGTTGATTTGAAAATGTATACAGTTTTAAAAAATTTAGAAAAAATTCGGAAATGATGATGTACAACAAAATAGAATCCAAAGTTATGATTTTACATTTATATTTTTACAACATGTACCGATTTATGTTATTAAAAATATTTTGAAGAAAAAAAAATAAATCAAAATCTATTAAGACTCATGATGAATTATAATATTTCGCCTTCATAATTGAATGTTTGAAGACATTCTTAAACTACTTGGCGAAAGATTTATCCTGGGAGATGACTACAACTCCAAATACATAGATTGGGGGTCTGGATTAACCTCCACGAGAGCTAAGAAAAGCTATAAAAGAAAAAGGTTGCATTTACCAATCTACCGGTAAACCAACCTATTGGCCAACTGATAAAAATAAAACTCCTGATTTGCTTAATTTTTATATAACAAACAAAATTTCACCAAATTATGTTAAGCTAGAAGATAACCATGATTTGGACTCATATCACTATGCAGTCATACTAGGTCTATATGAAAAAGTTATTAAGAAACAGTTTAAACCTTTGCTAAGTAGCAAGACAACTGACTGGGCTAGCTTTAAACAAGAAATAAACTTAATAACAAAATTAAGATTCAAATGTGGTATAGATTCCAGTGGTAGAAGATGAAACGCAGATGGCAACAATCGCGTGATCCGGCAGACAAAGTTCTGCTAAATAGGTTAACCCTGAATCTTAAAAGAAAAATTAAAGATCTTAAAAATGAAAAATTTGAAAAATATATAAAAAATTTATCAGCTAAAAGAGTAACTACTCGTTGTGGAAAGCCACAAAGAGTACAAAAAGCTCGATCTCTCAAATCCCGCCAGTCAGAATGAAAAATGAGGAATGGGCGAGAGATAATACAAATAAAGCTGAAACAATGGCAGATCATCTTGAGGAAATTTTTTGTACAGATGAGACAGATACGGACGACCCCACTGAAGAAAATAATAATTGGCAAGAAAATGTCATATCACCATTCTCACAGAGAGAAATAGTTGAACAAATTAAAAAACTGATTGATAAAAAAGCTCCAGGTTTTGATCTAATTACATCGGAAATCCTGAAAGAACTTCCGAAAAAACCTATAACAATGCTAACACGCATTATAAATGCTGCTATAAGAATAAGCTATGTGCCGAATATGTGGAAAATAGCAGAGATAATTATAATACCATAGCCAAGTAAGCCCATAAATGAGGTCAATCATACAGACCAATATCACTACTACCAATAATATCAAAATTATTTGAAAAACTACTGTTCGAATGAGATCGATCATAGAAAATAGTGATCTGATTCCAAATTATCAATTTGGTTTTAGATCTAAGAACTCAACAATCGATCAAATACATAGGATAACAGACATAATAGAAAATTTTTTAGAAGAAAAGCAAGTATGCTCTACTATATTTCTAGATGTAGCTCTGTGATATTATTAAATAGTAAATACAACCACGTTGATTGTTGAGTATCTGATGACAACTGAACTGACTTTATTAATATGCTTATTTCAATTTATACTATATATTATATATGTGATGTGTAAGAGCGAGACTAATATATTATTACATCTCCCTCCTTTTAAGATATTTAAAACATCTTTATATTTAAAACTACTATTTTATTTTTTTTTGTTTTTTTTTTTTAACATTTTTATATTTTTGATAATTTATTTTATTTAATACTAATTTTTTTGTGTTTTACAATATGTACTTTAGTTCGTTATCTCTGGATACACTTTTATCATAACCTACAATAGTACCCACAGTGATAATAACTTATTTTATTTAATAATGTATTTTTCTCTTTCTTAAATTATAAAACTTATTTTCGTTATCTATGGATATACTTTTGTCGTTTTTATTACTATTGTCTTTAATTTTTTTATGTTTTAAATGTGAACTATTACGACGGTACTCAACTCCATGGTCGCCTTGAATTACGTATGATCTTGGCGTATGCCATTTTTTAACCACTTTTCCTCTTCTCCAAGTAATATTATCTTTTATCAACACTTCATCTCCCACGTTGAAGTTGTTTCTCTTTCTTGCCGAACTGTTATAATATTTTTGAACAACGTTTGGTTTTCGCAATTGTTGGCGAACGTCATTATTCAATTTTGGTGCTAACAAATTTTGAGAAATTGGCAATTTTGTTTTTAATAATCTGTTGAACAACATTTGTTACGCAGCTAAGTTTATATTTTGTACACATTTATTCCTGTATTCCATAAGTTTTACATATTTTTTTTCAAAATTATTTGATTTCTTCAATATATTTTTCGCAATTTGTCTCTCTCAGCCATACCATTTGCTTTCGGATATAGTGGAGAACTAGTTCTAATGCAGAAATCCCATTTTCTGGCGAAGTTTGTACATTCAAAACTATATAGTGTTTAGTACATATTTCACTATTTCCTTTAATGATTTTTTCCTTTTCTCTACAATTTACCGAGTTTTGTATGTTACTTTTATCAACGAAATTTTCATCCCTATTTACTTGTCTCTTTTTTATTTCATTAACTTTTCTAATTATATCTAAATTACTTATTACATTAGCACCAAGAATTGAAGAATAACCTTCCTGTACTACTACAAATTTTTCTGTACTTGTTTTGTTATTATAGAAGCAATTAAAATAGCACTCACCCACCAATTTTATTTCATGACCACCATAATCTTTGAGTATCGTCGTCGCAGGTTTTATTTCCTTTTCCTTGTCAATTTTATTTACCACTGACCACGGTAAATATTCGCATCACTTTGTGTCTCCAGTTTTATTTCAATTCAGGTATCTTTTATTCTAATTATTCCACAAAATTTGTTATTATTTCTACCTAAAACCATCCATATTCACAAAAAATAAATAATCATCACTACCACTACTATTATTTGCTATGAGCGAAATGAATTTTTTACTACGAACAACAGCAAAATGATTCAATTTTTTTTACAGTTTTTACATTTTTGTCCAAATGCTGGACATTCTTTAAATTTATGAAATCTATTACATTTTCGGCATAAGTATGAATCATTTTTGTTTGTAGTATACAATTTTTTCGAATCATTATTTTTTTTCTTATTAAAATTATTGTTTTTTGTTTTTGAATTTTGATTAATTTTTTCCATTGCTGCTGATATTGATGAAGATGATGGTGATGATATTTTGCTAACCACTGTTTTTCTGTATCGCTTTTGTTTGTATTTCTGCAAGTTCTGCCACTCTGCAAATTTCCACTGCTTTCTCAAATGATGGTTCCTTTTCTAATAATTTTTATTGTAGCCTTTTGTTATTTATTCCTAGTACTATTCTATCTCTCATTAATGACTAATCTTGACTCTCAAAAAAAGGTTCCTTATCTTTTTGAATTCTTGAAAAAAATTGAAATCTTTCATATACAATTCTTTTCTTTGGTATACAAAATTCTTGAAATGCTTTTATAACTTCTGTGTATTTTTTATTGTCACCCTTTTGAAAGGTGAAATTTTGATATAATTCTAGGCCATCTCCTACCGCATTCAGAAATACCGCTATTTTTTTTTAATCTGGTTTATTTTCAAGTTCCGTTGCTTGTAAAAATATCTCAAAATTTTGATAAAATTTTCGCCAATTTTCTGATAAATTTCCTTCTACTTTTAAGGAATTTACTGGCTTAATGTATTCCATGCTACTTTTTATGTGAATATTTTCTACTCTAACTTTTTCGTCTTTTATCGTTGGAGCCTCCACAAATTCTTCTTGACAGTTTTTATTTTTATTAGAGCGCGTTGCTTTCGACATTAAATTTTTTTTTTTAAACCGACTGCGACTGATATTATTAAATACAACCACGTTGAGTATCTGATGACATGGCAACTGACTTTCTTAATATGCTAATTACAATTTATACATATATACTATATATGTGATATGTGTAAGAGCGAGACTAATATCTTATTACAGCTCAAGCTTTTGATAAAGTATGGTAAAGCTAAATAATATGTTACCTAAGCAATACGTAGGTATACTCTCTTTACATCTAGAAAACAGACTATTCAGAATAAACCAAGAGCATTCTACTATCAGAGATATTAAAACGGGTGTGCCTCAAGGAAGTATTCTGGGTCCCATACTGTATTTACTCTACACCAATGATTTACCACAAATAGAAAATATAACTGAAGCTATATTCGCTGACGATACTGTGTTGATGGTAGTAGGATCTAATATTGAGGCTACAAATAAATTGCAAAGAGCAAGCGACAACCTATACCTTTGGACAAAGAAGTGGAAAATTAAAGTCAATGAGCTAAAATCGGTACATGTAAATTTTACAAATAAAAAATTGGAAAATCAACCATCGGTAAATCTGAATGGGGTGAATATACCCCAAAAAAACAACGTTAAATACCTAGGAATGACGTTAGATGTCAAACTTTGATGGAAAGAGCACGTCAAAAAGAAAAAATTGATGTGGATAATAAATTTAGAGAAATGTACTGGCTCTTAAGTCGAAATTCAAAATTACCTATAAATAACAAGATATTGTTATATAGTCAGATAATCAAACCGATATGGTTGTACGGCATACAAATATGGGGATGTACCAAACGAACACATGCACTTTGTATACAAGAATTCCAAAATAAAGTCTTGCACAACATAGTAAATGCCCCTTGGTATATTCGCAGCAGTGACTTGCACAGAGATCTAAAAATTCCTTGTATATAATATGAAATAAACAGATATGGAAAAAGATATAAAGAAGATCCTAATTTTAATAGACAGCATTATATTGGGTGGCTGCAGGAACTACAACAAAAATTTGAAGATCGTTTTGTTGATATTGAAAAATTCAGACCGGTTTTCCAACTCATGCAAGATCCTTTTCATTTTAAGATCACCTATTTACAGTTAACTCAAGATATCGCAAATATGATTGAACCGGTGTAACTTCGAATCAGATATGCTTTTGCTTCAAAACCAAAACGATTATCCAAAAACCGAAAAATCAAATAAGTTTTTGGTACTGGACTTAGGTATTGCAAAGCTGTTGAGTATGTATGAATATGCGAGTCAACATTTGCAGCTGTAACTTTCATAAAATCAGAGTATATTGACACAATTCAGAGAATATTATTGACACAAATTTGGAGGCAGAACTAAAATGTGCATTAGATGTGTTTTTTTTATACTGATTGGCACTATTGAAACATTATATACAATCGAGTTCAAATTTAATTTAAATTGCACAATAAATTCAAGGTAACATTTATAGTAAAATTAATGTATGTATACAGAATTTAGAATACGACTGTTTATGAAATTAACTACAAATATACCAAATTTTAAGAGCATGGTGCAAGAAAAAAATGCCAAATATCACATTAAGAATTTTCATAGTTTTTATGTTATTAATAACTTGTGACCTGCAACGATACAACAATATAATGAATTTTTTAAAAAAAAATATGCATAAAATTAATTTTTTACAATCATTTTTAAAGTGCCGAATAAAATTATTTTAAAAAAAGCGATTGTGACTATAAACCAATTTTTGTTGGACTAGATGGCTATATGGCTGAACTAGATGGTCCTGTGGTTTTTAAGTATCTTAAGTATCTCGCTTTAACAGATATATTTTTTTAGGTTCTTTATCCTGTCAGACTATGTAAGTTGAAGTATGATTTTGATTTTGCTAAATTGTTTTTTTCTTTGCATTTATAATATCAATTTAGAATAGCGTCAGTGATTAAATCCAAGCCTTAATTGTTTGTTTTTATGTTAGGAAGGAAGCTTAAAAAATATAGAAAACTAGAAGAAACCCCCGGGTACATACCCGACCTGGGCAAAAAAAAAAAGAATTTTTCTCTGAAGCGGCACAATAAAATGATTTTTATTAAAATTAAACATTGGACATGTTTAAAATATCTGACAACAATATATATAGAATAGTATTATTCCACCACAAACACTGATCATAAAAAAACTTCAAAATCCACATATAAAGTTCCCAAAATCTCTAATAATACTAGAACTAGAACTAACCCAGCCCCTGTTTCTAACCTCAATATCCACTGTGCTCCATTCAATCCTAATAAGTTAAATAACTCCACTAATAAATATAGTAACTTCGTTCGCTCTCACACTTTAAATCCTCATATAAAAAAAAATGATGCAATTAGCATTCCAAATGAGAACACTTTATCTATAACTCCTACGCGATCCTCTAATGCTGTACAACCTCGTTCAACAAACATTATAAAAACGACAGCCTCCTCAATTACAGCTCCCGAAACTTCATCACCTGTGCTTACTTCACCTCCCACCCCGCAGCCCCAGTGAATTCCTTCTCTATTTGACCCTTTGATTCCCCCTGTTGTAAAAATTACTAAAAACTCCGTAGAAAGTGATAATGGTCGCTATGTTCTCGCGCGTCTTAGCAACACTAGATTACTAGAAAATGTGAGATTATATTTGGCTTATCTCCATGATAAACCGGACTCAATCTGCGTAGAAGGTAAGACTAACACTTCTCTTTGTATATTGATCCAACAAGAAGGGCTCCCAATCGAATTGGAAGCGTTAAAAAATATTTACATGAGTTTTCATGACAGCTTTGGTGTACCACCTAATAAAGTTATGTCGGATCTCACGTCATATGAAACTCACGTATCTTCTAAAAGAATTAGTCACTTACAAGGAGTCAGAGAAAATCACAACAAGTTTTTTCGTCCCTTACCAAAACAATCTGATTATGATAAAGTCCTTGAAGCCCCCCTCCCAATGTAAACTTAACAAACTTTTCCATCTATTATCAAAACGTTCGAGGTCTAAGAACTAAAACAAGAAACACTTATATTAATGCTACTGTACTTGACTACGATATTTACGTTTTAACTGAAACTTGGCTTGCTCCATCCATTAATGATCTGGAAATTTTCGACTCGTCTTTTACAGTTTTTAGAAAAATAGGTACAGTCAAATAGATAGTAATACCCCAAAAAGAGGTGGTGTTTTAATTGCAATAAAAAAACATATCTGCGCAAGTAAAATTTCTTTTTTAGAGTTTGATGATCTTGAAATTGTCGTGGTTAAAGTAGTGTTTCAATTCAAAAATATCTATATAATTAATTGTTACATTCCTCCTAACTCGGATATTGATGTATATAACAGATTCAATAAGGCTTTTGATGCTGTGTCCAACAGTTATAATTCTGATGATAAAATACTTATTTTAGGTGATTTTAATCTACCCAATATAAGATGGATTTCCCACGACGAAGAATCATTTTTGATTCCAACTAATCTAGTTAGTGAACTTGAATGTACATTTATTGACTCTCTCAATATTAATTGTGTACAACAAGTTTCTCCTATATGTAATTTGCAAGAAAGACAGCTCGACGTGATCTTCAGCTCAGATTGGAATAACGTAACGATGTTAGATTATCCTTTTCCACTAGTCAAAATTGATTCTTATCATCCTCCTATATGTTTCTCTCTATGTACTAATGCTCCTCCTGATCCCGAGGAAGCACACAATTTTCGTTTTGACTTTAATAGGGCTAATTTTAATGATATCAATAACTTTTTTATTAATTATGATTTCATTTCTTTATTTGGAAATAATGAAATTGAAGATATGACTAAAAAGTTTTACGATTTAATGTTTGAGGTATTTCGACTCTATATTCCTATTATTAAAATTAAAGATCCAAATTCAAGCCCGCCTTGGTTCACTAAGGATATTAGAAAGTTAAGAAATAAAAAAACCAAGGCATGGCAGAGATACATGAAAACCAAGAATTTAACAGATTACCATTCATTCAACTATTTTTTCTTTCTGTTTAAACAATCTGTTAAACAAAGCTATAATAACTATGTTCACAACATTTCTTTGGCACTCATTAACAATCCAAAAGCCTTCTGGAAATTTATTAACTCAAAAAGGAAAAGCGATGAGTACCCAGTTTTCATGAAATTCAATGGGAAACAAAGTAATAACGCTAAAACCATTTCTCAATTTTTTTGTGAATTTTTCTCTGCCTCTTACCCTAAAACGGTTTTCATGGCTGATGAAACAAAGTTCTCCCACGTGGATGCCTATCCAAAAACTACTTTTAGAGATCTTATTATTGACGATAGTCTTGTGAAGAAATATTTGAATAACCTGGGGAACAATATATTTCCTGGATCTGATAACGTTCCTGAACTAGTTCTAAAGAAATGCTCAGATGCCTTGGCTGCTCCACTTTCTATCATATTTAATACTTCTATCACCTGTGGCCTGTTCCCATCTATTTGGAAAAAAGCTTTTATTAAACCTACAAATAAAAAATGCAAAAAATGAGATAAATAATTATAGACCAATTTCCAAACTTTCCACTATTCCTAAAGTTTTTGAGTTGATGATTTTTGATTCTATTTGCAATCATTGCACTAACTTTTTAACGACCCATCAACA
This sequence comes from Argyra leucocephala, assembly GCA_963942445.1. NCBI lineage: Eukaryota > Metazoa > Arthropoda > Insecta > Diptera > Dolichopodidae > Argyra > Argyra leucocephala. The sequence goes on from OZ012680.1 coordinate 69,025,405, forward strand.
CGGTTTTTTGAAAAAAAAGTCTACAGTGACCAACCTTGTAGAATCGACATCAACCTTCTTAGTCAATATAGAAGCAAGATTCCAAACGGATGTAATTTACACCGATTTTAGTAGAGAAATTACAAAAAAATGTTCAATAGTTCTTTATATAGTAATGTACCGACCGTTGTTTGTATAGTAATGTAACCACATCGGTTCAAATATAATTTAATAATTAAGAAAGATAAAAACATAACTAAATAATAAAAATAATATAAATATATGTATAATATACAAAAATATATACCGAATAATTACTATAATTTAATAAAAAAGGCCCATATTTCGAAAGGTAAAAGTACCTATAAAGTTGGCCTGCAGATTAATCTAGAGGATCCACTGTCAAAAATAAATAAAAATAAATAAATAAATGGTTTATATAATTAATAGGTGTGTTAGGTGGTAAAAAATGTTTTAATAATTAATAGGTATTTAATAAATAAATTTTAAAATAAAATTATCGTATTTTATCACAGTGAATGTTTCAAACTGAAACAAATCAAATTTTTATACATTTTCATCACGTCATATTCATCTGTACATTTTCAGTTGAATTCAAGCGGAGATCAAGCGTACGGTCTGATTCTTAAAGAAGAGCGTACTCTTTATTGAGTAGTTTTGATTTGAACAACTCAAAGATTTAGTAAGTGTCATAGCGTATCTTTTTTCCACTTGTATTCGACTTGATATGCAGTTTTTGATTTTGCAGTTTTTTTTATGTTTAATGCTTGATATTTTGTAATGAAGTATACTCAAACTATAACGTATGTTCCAGAGCATGGGTATCATTTTTTAAAAATAAAATTTCGGTTCCCATTTGAAAATTACATTTTTGGTGAATTTCCGGTTTAAAAAAATCATTTTCCAATTTTTTTTTTACATTTTGAAATAACGACTCTTTCTCCTATTTTTTCTAAATGTGTTCCAATCCTTGCATAGTGAATACTGATTGAATTTTATTTTGCTAAAGAAAATTTGGTTCTCAGCTATCTTCTTTGGCCTATTCTTTTTAGACAACAAACAATTAAAAAAATTAATAAATAAAATAAAGTCGAACAAGAAATTATATAGTCAACTTAATTACATAAGTATCTCTTCTATCTGCCACTGTTAAATCAAAATCGAACTTTAAAATCACAAATATAAAAACTTGCCCAGTTCTAGCAAAGATAATGTGTAAATAATCTTTAGTTCTAGTATACAATATGATACTAGAAAATCTGGCAATCCTATACTTAATAATTGTAAATATGTAAACACTTATATTAATGTATATAAAATTATATATCTGTATATATAAAATTAAATATCAAATATGATGAAGAATATTTACTAGATTGATTTGAAGCGGAACTAAATTTTTTTAAAATTCATAACAAAAAAAAAAAACCGAAATATTTCAATTTTTATTTTATATTTTGTTATTTTTATTGAACAGCGACTTTTTAAAATACTTATTATTAGGGCAAATTATAAAATTAAAAATAAACATTAAAAATTTTATTTGTTCTTTCATTATTTACATATTTATTTTATTTAAATAAAAATAGAACCGGTAATCAATTTTTTGAGGTACTTTATATTTGTATTTATACATAATATGTACTATTAATTTATATTTGTATATTCATTAACATGTATCAGTGATGTATAAACTGCCCCTAATTTCAAAAATTAAAAATAAAATATCTACTCAAAGTTATTTCATTAGAATTATAATATTGTGCACTGTGATTTTTATAAATCTTTTATCCACACTTCATCTGAGTGGCTAATTCGTTTCGTTTTTTAAAGCGAAGAGATTTTTTCATATTCTTATTAAGCAAATTTTTTATATTTAAATACTTGTAGACGTATAAAATGATTTTCCTGTCTCGATCGAACGTTCGGAAGGTCCCATCGAGAAATAGAAGCAAACAATCCCATACATGATTGTAGCATTATGTGGAAATGTTAAATACATTATATGTATATACATAATTACTCTTTGTATCACACTTTATATCTTGTGTTGTTTTATTATGTCCACAGAGAATATATTTTGTGATTCGTACATTTGTTCTGAATTACATATGACTGAGTCTATCCAGAATGTCTACAACAATAGCAGTAGTAGTAGGTAGAAAGCGCCTGCCTTTCAGCCGAAACGTCCCAGATTCGATTCTGACGAGAAAAAAATGCTTTTTGGGGTCCAGTACAGTACAATTTGTCATTGGATAAAATAAATGCGGTAACTCACCAAATAGTTAAAGAGCAACATCATATAAATAAAAATAATTTAAAATTTATAATATTGGTTGATAAAAATAATAAATTACACATGCGTATGAGAGTTTGGCGATATCCAGAGAACATGTTAACAACAGACTTTAATAATGTAAGTAGGTAATGGATTCTAAACTATTATTTAGATTAATTTTAAATTAAAATTATATTCAGGTACAGATATAAGATAAAAAATATTTAAGATAAATAATTTATAGACTAGTTTAAATTTAATAAAAAAATTTTAATAATATTAAAAAAAAATTGTAAATTAGGTAGCACAATTATGAAGGAGTTATGATTGTATACACAAAATTAACTTATGATGAAGAAATTAAGCTACTTCCAAAATATCGATTTTTAAACAATAAAAATAAATTACTTTTCAAAGGAAAGGAAATTCAACTTTTAATTAATGAATTAAATATATCACTAAAAACAAATTTAATTATCAAAAATCATGATACAAAGTAGTTGAGAATGGTTATCAGATTACTAAGAATAAAATGGAACTTAGTATGCTTTTATCACAAATTAATGAAATAAAAAATATTATTAATTTGTGCTATTATGAAGGCAAAGTTACTTTGAAATAAATATATACTTCTCCACATTTAAATTAGTAGATATATATGTTATGTATGTAGTGCTAAATCTCTGTGTAAAAGCAGTTGTAGACTTGGAGTTATATAAAAAAAATATCTGTTCTTTTACTTCGGACTTCAGACAAAAGTTAAAAAATATTTAACGTTCAAATGGGATGAACTAATTTCATTTCAGTTATTTATTCATCTAACAGATTGTTTCTTACAATTATATAATATTATAATTAACTATTTTCTTACTCTAGAGCTCGTTTTAAAGAACTATACAACTATAATAGGCAAATGATTTATGTTTTATTAACAATTGGGAAATAAGTTAAATTGATAGAATTTTTTAGGAGAAAATTTTAAAAAACCTTCTAATGATTTTTTTTTTTAAATATAAAAATTTACAAGCTAAACACAAATTAAAGCAAAAATAACACAGAATTAAGATGATAAAACTATAAAACAACTGGGGACCCCTGTTGAGTAACTATAATTGAAGTTGAACCCAAATTTAAAGTTTTTAAAAGAACAGTTATTTACGTACTGACATAGACTTTGTTTGTTGACATAGACATAGTTTTGAGATTAGTAAGTTTTAATTAGGACATGTAAATACACGTCCCTCATATACTGTTTCATTTCCGATATATTCCCTATAGTAAATGGCATTTAGTGGATAAAATTACTAAAAATAAAAATTTTTGTCATTAAAGAAGTATTTACCTATGCATATACATATTTTTTATAAAAACTATATTCCCTGACAAAAAATTTTCAGCACTTCTCGTACTTTTACAAATAGTATCAAAGAAAAAAATTGTTTTACATAGTAAAATTTTGCGATTATATTAGTAAATGTGGAATTTGTGAAATCACTTCATTTTTCAGTAATGAAAACAGTGCTAAAAAAGTGCTGAAAATTTTCAGCGCCTTTTTCGGTGCTTTAGTCGGTGCTGAAAATTTTCAACGCCTTTTTCAGGGCTTTAGTTGGTGCTGAAAATTAGCACAAGCTGCTGCTCATTTTTCAGTAATATATGAGCATTTTTTCTGTAGAATATCATCATTCATCAGTTGTTTTGAAAAGTTTGTTTCGAAAAGACCAAAACCAAAATCATTGGTGAACCAGCTCATATGACAAATTTTAAACTAAAATTCGATCTTTTTAGTTAATATTTATAATTATTCTATAAATGTTAACTAGAGAAATTTTAGTTTACAATTTATAGTATGAATTTCAAATTTAAAAATCCAATATCTGAAATAACAAATTTTATATTTTTACATTTGCTGAAAAATCTGCTCCCAAAGAAGCATAAATGTGTGCTGAAAATATTTTTGAATGAGCATAGAAATACGTGCTAATTTGTGTGCTGAAAAATGCGCTTAAAGATGCGCCTACTGCTGAACATTTATGTGAGAATGGATTAGTATTTGTATAGTGCTGAATTGTTACAATTGAATTGTGTTGAAAATTTTCCCGACGCTCTGTATAAATTCAAATGAACTCATGTGCGATTTTCAGCATATTTTTCAGTGCAGAATCGACAGCGAAAATGTGCTTCTTTTTTATCAGGGTTGTAACGAATAATAATAACTGATTTGTTTTTGTTTTTAATTTTAATAAGAACTCATATTATATGCATAATGTATTTGGTGAATAATAAGACCATATGATTAAAAAAATTTCAACTGTGTGCGTATTATTGTTTTATATACAAATACAACTTATTTATGTATTAAGGAGAAGCAAGATAAAATGAAAAGGTGTCTACTGCGCAGGTTCTTAAATGCTTGTCTATTATAATTATAGATAAAATTAGATCGTAAGAAAGAAAAAAAAGAAACGAGAAAGCAAAATAATACAAATATTTCTTATTATGGAATATTTCTTATTTATGGAATAAAAGTCGAGTTTCCTTTCACTAATCATTTGTATTTATTTTGCAAATATCGATATTTCGGAAGCAACTTACTTCCTTCATCAGTGCTTTGCGACTTTGCGACTTTGCGACTTGCGCCGTTTTCCGTTACTACAGCCACATCAATGTTCTCGGTTTTAAGCATATCAAAAAATTCAATACATTTATTTTTTAATACTTTGTGCATTCCAAGTCATTATCCTCAGCATCTTATGGTGCATTGTTGGAGGTGTATTTCATACAAATTTCAGCGACTACCGTGATTTGGTTATCTTTATTACGACACATTTTCAGTTTTGCTATGATTTCCCTGTGATAGCATCTATTTCTGTGGTGGTAAAAAGATCACCTTGTTTACTCTTGTTTTCCAAACTTAGATTAGTCGATGAATTAACCTGTGGAGCAAATTGCTTCGGGTGTGCGTAACTTCTTTGACCAAAATTAATGCCAGAATTAATTAGAGGAGCTAGCGTGTTGCTCTCGTTTAGTTGAGGGAAATGTGTTGCATCGTATTTGAAAATGGAGTGCTTGGAGTATGTGTTTGTAGGTCGGCTATTTCGGAAAGTCCGTGTACTCAGGTCAGACTGTATTTTATTTATATTTACTATATTCTACCATTTTTTCACATTTTATAGAGCTGGCTTGGTGGTTGCCCTTACATTGAACAAAACGGATGGTTCTTTCTTCGATTTTTGCCTTTAATATTCCGGGGCAGTCCTTGGAAGGGTGGAAGGGATATCCTTTGCACATATTCTGCAGCGGTAATTTAGAAGAACACTGGATATGTTGTTTTCTCAAGATATCTAGGCACATGAATTGTGAGATTCTTTACTTCTGTGCATTCGTAGCTCTTGTTATTTAAAATGTTTTGAATTTCATCCAGTTCCACCTTGTGAAAGACCTTTGAGCACTAATTTTGTTGGAATCTCGTTTTTGATCGAATGACTCAAAAATAAGCATTTCTCATCTTTCCATGAATTATACAATTTGTTACAATTTTCAATTGTCTCGCAAAATATTTTTGTGCATATGCTAGTACTTTTGATGGTATAATTTTCTACACTTAATCGCTGCATTTCTGTTTTTATGTATGCACTGTTTTTATTATGTTTATAAGGTGGGTGTTGTTTTTATTACTATAGGTGCTACATCATCAGTTTCGTCATCTATTATTTGCTGACTGAGTGATGCTTAGTAGTTGGTTGAAGTTGTTTTGTTGAGATATTTGTTACTTTTGCGAACCATATTGTTTTGAATATTTTTTTTTTTTTTTGATAATTGTTTTTTGTTGTTGCCATCAAGCGAGATATCATCTTCGCTTGACGAAATGTTTCTTATCCTCTTAATATTTTTGTGAATTTTGTTTTTTTAATTATTGTAATGTAATCTAGTAATGAAATAAATTGATTAGAACTGTTATATTTTTGTTTTTTTTTTAGAATGTTGTTTGTTGTTTTTCATTTTTGTAAATAATAATAAAATTATTATTTTAGACACTAATTTATTACCGCTCTGGACGAGAGTAATTTGGTGACTGGATGAACTAAAATGTTTGAACAAATTTTTTTACGTTAGTATAATTGTTGTGTCCCGAAAGTTCGAACGTAACAGGAAAACACTTCTACTTTCCTTAATAAGAAAATTCTTGATTTCTATAGGTTCATTTATAATTTTGTCATTGGATTTATTAATAACCATTTTATTTCAAGGGGGTCCAATGGGGTGGTGATGCGTTTTATGGTCGTTGTATCCAGCTTACGCCACTTAGCCTCTCCCACCTTATTTTCCTGCTCTCACCTTCACGTGGTGGCCCCTGTTAACCCTAGCAACCCATATGAACGATCGGGTTCTAACCCCGGTGTAGTAGAATGGGTAGGGGACAGAAGAGAGGGGAAGCGTGCATCGGACAACGGCGAGGTAACAACCAAAGGCGGAAGATCCATGCCCGGAATTGAGCCACTTTCACATTTTGAATTCAAGGGTCTTTTCCGTAACCATGTATGCAGCGTCTGCATCTCCTAGTTGGAGCGGCTGCAAAAGGCGTCTGTACTCACAATGAGCGGCCTATAAGAAGATGTATCTGACCATCCAACGGGCGGGCGTGCCTGTCAGATTTGAGCTTATGGTTTTATCACCCATATCTCAGAAAATGCCAAAGGGTCAACCAACTGATAACATTTCATGAAACATGACAACGAATGGTAGGTCCCCAAGAGGTAATCGCGGTGAAATCACGGAGAATCCTCCTACAGCCTCGGTTGTAGTAAACCGCACATCGGATTTGGGGGTGCGGCATATTTCATGTGGTGGTGTCGAGCGGAACACCGAGATAACTGAATCGGAAGTAAATTATCGAAATCGTCTCGTACGCGCGGAAAATACTTTAGGTTATAGGACACGAACAATTTTCGGAGCTTGGAACGTTAGATCCCTGTACGATGCAGGTCGATACGAGCAAGTTGAACGCGAAATGATTCCACTCAAGCTGGAAATATTATGTATAATCGAAACCAAATGGAGAGGACAAGGAGATTATATATCTCCCAGCAATTTAACATCTATGCTGTACACTGGAGATGATGAAGCAGTTGGTGGCATAAGCAGAGGAGGTGTCGGCATTATGTTAAGTCGAAATGCTAGACGTAGTTTGATCTCCTGGGCCCCAGTATCCAGAAGACTTATCACTGCCAGATTGAAATCTAGAGTACGAAATATTACCATCATCCAGTGTTATGCTCCAACTGAAGACGCAGATGAGGAAGAAAAATCCATTTTCTACATACAGCTAAGTACGATTTATGACAATGCTTTAAAGGCTGACATTAAGATCATTTTGGGCGATCTTAACGCCAAAGTTGGATGTGAAAATTCAGGTCTAAAGAGAGTCATGGGCAAACACGGAATAGGTGTAAGAAATGGCAATGGAGAGCTGCTCGTGGATTTTTGTAACTCACGACAACTTACTATTGGTGGAACCCTATTCCCCCACAAAATTTGCCACAAGAAAACATGGATATCCCCGGATGGTCGTACAGAAAACCAGATTGACCATATATCGTACAACAGAAATGGAGGAAATCACTCTGCGACGTAAGAAACAAAAGGAACGCGGATGTCGGTAGTAACCACCATTTGGTCTTCGCGTGTATGCAGTTGTCCCACCATATGTCGTAATCTAGTAGCCAGCATCAACGACAAAGTAACAACATGGATGGTTGAAAATGAGCAAGATGCATCTATAGATGTAATGTGGGATAATACGAAAAAAGCATTTATAGAATCCGGTTCCGAAACAGTACCTTCGCTATCTACCCAAAGAGATCCATGGATATCACAAACCTCATGGGATAAAATTGCTGAACGTAGTTCCTTAAAGAGGAAAGTCAATGCCGAATCCAATCAGCAAAAAAAAGAAGAACTACGTTTGCAGTATAGATTAGCACATAAGGCTGCACAGAGGAGTGTAAGACGTGACAAACGGAAAAATATAGAAGATCTTGCAAAGGAAGCTGAGAGCGCTGCTAACAAAGGAGATGTCAAAACTCTTTACAAGATTACGAACCAAATTGCCAAACGTAACAGTAAAGAGCATCAAACAATCTTGGACGAGAGTGGAAGCCTGCTGGTATCTATGGATGATCAACTGCAAAGATGGCAGGAGCATTTCTGCAGATTGTTAAACGAGCAATTCGTAGAACAAAATGTATCCACAAGCTCTCCTATGCCAACCATGCGCAGATCATTTAGGGGTATCGATGTGGAAGCCCCAAGTATAAGCGAGATAAAATCAGCAATTCTCCTTTTAAAAAACAATAAAGCAGCAAGAGTAGATGAGATACCCGCCGAATTCCGAAAAGCTGATCCAAATGTATCCGCCGATATTTTGTTACCTTTGTTCCAGGCTATATGGGAACAAGAAAAATATCCAAGCGAATGGAAGGAAGGAGTTATTGTCAAAATACCAAAGAAAGGTAACCTAAATCATTGCAATATCTGGCGAGGTATCACTCTACTCTCAGTTTTCTTGAAATTAATGGCTAGAATAATACTCGAAAGGATTAAGGCAGAATAGAAGCTACACTCAAAAGACACCAAGCAGGTTTTCGAAGTGGCCATTCGTGTGTGGGTCACATCAACACATTACGAATAATTCTTGAACAATCCTCTGAATTTAAGGCACCGCTGAATCTCATGTTTGTAGACTTTGAGAAAGCCTTTGATAGAGTAAACCGAGAGTATATTTGGGAATCGCTTAGTAGGAGAGGCATTCCAGAAAAAATTATAGCTATAATTAAGGGATCCTACAAAGATGCAAGATGTCGCGTTTTACATCGAGGACAGCTGACAAATTGCTTCGTGATGTTTCAGGGAGGAAGGCAGGGCTGTATTTTATAACCCATATTGTTTTTAGTAGTAATGGGTGACATAATGACTACTACTGTGGGTGTAAACGAGAGCAACGGTATCCAGTGGCGTCCTTTCGAACGTATCAGCCACTTAGATTACGCCGACGATGTGTGTTTATTGTCACATACGAATGGAGGTTTGAACGATATGTGCCAAAAGCTGTATGGCACTGGAAAAAGTGCGAGCCTAAAAGTCAATTCAGCTAAAACTAAAATCATGCGCACAACTCACACATTACAACATCCGATCCTCCATGAAGAAATGCGAATCGAAGAGTTGACTACGTTCAATTACTTGGGCAGCATCGTGTCATCAGATGGAGGCGCCGATTTGGATATTGAAGCCCGCATCAGTAAAGCCCGTACTGCTTTCGGAATGCTTTCAAAAATATGGCAGGCAAGCAACCTGTGTGAAATCTGTTCTCCTGTACGCTTGCGAAACATGGAAAGTTTCAGTAAACATCACCAGGAAACTCCAAGTGTACATTAATGTCTCCGGCGCATCCTAAACATTCGTTGGCCGCAAACCATTTCCAACAGAACGCTGTGGCAAAAAATGAAACAAACACAAATAGACGTGGAAATCCGACAGAGGAAATGGCGTTGGATCGGGCATACTTTGAGAAAACCTGACAACAACATCGCGAAACAATGTTTCGAATGGAATCCTCAGGGTACACGTCGCGTCGGAAGGCCAAGAAAAACGTGGAGAACGACTGTCTTAGCCGAAGCAAGTACCCAGCAAAGAACGTGGCCACAATTGAAGAGGTTAGCCGCAGATAGGAGCCGTTGGAAAGAATTTACTTCCGCCCTATGCCCCACGGATGGGGTTGCAGGACAATGATGATGATATTAATTCCAACATGTAGGTACAGTTCTCGCACAAAAATTTTTGATGAAAAGTAGTTACCATGTTTTTGTCTATTAATCTAGATTATAAAATATTGACAGTACATATATTAATTTAATACTGTACTAAATTTGCGGTACTGTACCATCTATGGTACAGCTATCACACGCTAGGTGGCGCAGTAGGTAGAGCGCTTGCCTTTCAACCGAAAGGTCCCAGGTTCGATTCTCGATGAAGTAAAAAAAAAAATGCTTTATGGGTTTTCGGTCTGGTCCAGTACCCTTTGTCATTGGGATATAATAAATGACAAAAAATAATTGAGAGTATAATCTGGTAACAAGTTAAATAAAATAAAGCTATTCCATTTAAGAAGGCTTAGTTCCTGACAATAGTAGTAGTTTTCCACTTTTAATGAGTAGAGCCAGTAATTTGTTAAATAAATACTCGAAATATTTGTAGATATATTGCAGTGTAAACTTGCATTACCGTACTTAATTAAGCACGAAAAGGTGATTCTACCTAAGTTACTGTCAAGAAGATAAAAAAAAATGGTAGTAACCACTGTGAACAAAAAATACTAATATACTGATGTAGTTTAATAACAGTTTGATAATCTCTGAAATATCTAAAATGAATATGTATTAATTTATTTAAAAAAAAATTTACACAAATGTAATTTTTCGAAATATTTAAAATACATCCGTCTAACATTGTTATTTATGTAAAAGAACAAAATAAAATTAAAAATTTCATGTATTTTATATTTACATAAAAATTGCAAATACCTGTTGTGTTGTTTTGCAAATGTTAATTTCTATTTGATTTTTATTTTTGCTTTTTTGGGGGTGTTTTATATATATTCGATGACAGAGTTATCTGTTAGGGAGTATGCGCAATTTTATTAACCCATTTTAATGTTTTCAAATATATGACAAAGTTAACGTTTAAATATTATGTTTTCATTTATTTATTGCTTTTTTATTTTTTAATATTAGCAATTATATGAAATTTAGGGAAAAAAAGAAAACAAAAACTAAATAAATGTTTGTATATAGAAATTAACCAGAAAAAGTTCCTTGGTATAATTAATTAAATAATTAACAATAATTCTTATTGGTATTGTTAGGTATATAATAGTAAATATCATCATCATCAACAGAGACCGATAAATTTATTTGCAAGACAATAGTAAAACATTCATTATTTTGTTGTCAGAGTGATATGAAGGAACAGTCTTCTAAATTAAATATATATAATTATAATTAAATTTAAAAAAAGATACATATATATATACAATAACTTTAATTATTTTATTAAATTTCCTTCATTTTAATTTTTATATTTTTACTTCACTTGCAATAAAATAATAAATCATGGCTTACGAATGGAGCAATCGTGTTAATTTTGTAGTTAAATACATGTATGGTATGTACTTGAAGTGATTAATTTAAAAAAAAATAAATTAAAACATTAATTTACATATTTAATCGAAAATATTTAGTGATAAATTATTTAAAATTAATAATTAATATAAAAAAATAAAAAAACAAGAACACAAAAAATGAAAACAAAAATATTTAGCATGAAGGCTTTCTATATATTATTGAAAGGCTATAAGACTATGGTGATTTAAAGTGATTCGTATAATTTAATATTGCAAAAAGAAACACTTAATAAATATTTAAATATACTTATATACAAATATGTGCTATTTAATTAATTATAGTGTTTTAAGGTTATATTCAACAAATTACAAGAATTTGAATTGAAATTAAAAAAGAATTAAATATACAATAATTTCATGCAATTGAAGAGAATGCATGTTTTTTTTTTTTGTATTTTAAACTATCAAATTAAATTAATCTTTTAGTATAAATCTAAGACAATTTAAATTTAATTCAGATCAAAAATAACTGTAAAAATTCATTTAGCTGGGGATCGTGAAACAAATATTTGGATTTTGAATATTTGCTTTATTTCTAATTATTTTGTACGTTTTAAAAGAGGTGACCTCCTATACTTCAATTGTTGCAAAATTTAAAATAATGATTTAAAAATTAGAAAGACCTTAGTAACAATATTAGGTGAAGCAATTTTTATTTAATTTCTCTGTTTTATATTTATTTAGTACAGGTTTTATTGCTTAAAATTAAATACAAATAAATTATAAAAAATTTTTGCACAAGTTTTGAATTAAATCTACTTACTTATAAATTGAATAAATATGTTTAAATGAAAAGAACAAAGATTTTGTGGTGACAATGATGATAACAAAATTTAAAGGAAGTAAATAAATAAATGAATAAATAGAATAAAATAATCGAGTAAAAAAAATAATATCAATACTAATTAATAATCATTAATAATTATAAATTAAATAAAACGAAGCTGAAAAATGAATAGTGAGCAAAGAGTTTAGTATTAAAAAAATATTTAAGAATGTAGTAGGCATATTTTAGAACTGACTTAAAATAAATTTAATATACACATACATATTAATATATATATATATTATTATTAATAATTGAATTCATATTGCAAAAATTTTTATAAATATTTTTTAATTATTCACTAGTTATTAATTCTACTAGTTTGCAAACTAAATTTCTTCTAAAAAATGCTGTATTTTTTTTGTTAAATAAAATCTATCAAAATAAAAAAAATTCAATTTTTCTTTACAAATTTAGGTAAATATTTATACTAGTAGCATTTATTTATTTTGATGCATATTAATATGCAAACAAACTTTCACAACCTTTTTTCTTTTCGATATGTGGACCTTTATTTTTTTATTGTCATTTATTTTATCCCAATGAGAAAGGGTATTTGAACAGGTAGAAAAACCTATAAAGCAATTGGCTTTGCATGTCGAATCGAACTAACGACCTTTCGGTTGAAAGGTAAACGTTCTACTACGTAACTTTTTAAAACAAATTTATTTTATTTTCACCACCCTGTACCTAAATGAAACACTCGGATACCAGTATATGAATATTGGTTTGAATTTGAAGAAACAGTTTTGAAAGGATTTGTTAAAATAGAAATTTAGGTTATTTTAATCTAATATAACGCCCAACGTCCTAACCAGTTTTCCACATTTAATGAGTACCAGTAGTAGTTTTCCACATTTAATGAGTAAATAAGCCAGTAATTTGTTAAAATAAATACTCAAATTATTGTAGATATTGTAGTGTAAAATTGCAGTACCGTACTTAATTAAGCATGAAAAGATGATTCTGCCTAAGTTACTGTCAAGATCGTAAAAAAAAAAAAAATAGGCCCGAAAAAATTTGATTTTTAATTCGGATTTATTTTATTTTTGATTTCGAACTTAATTCATACCGCCTGCTTTTGGTAGTAAATACAGTAGATCAGTAGTATAACAGAAGCTTGCAAGCTATATTTTTTATTTGTATTACTCTGACCGAATGTTAACATAGAGCTTCTGGCAAGATCTAAGTTTCCATAAATTACTTATTTTATATTTACCAATTTTATTCTTCGTTAAGAAAATACTTGTACCATCACCATGTATTGTACATATACACATACTCCGAATTTTTAATGCTTACAAAATAATAAATAATTGCATTAACAAATAACATAATCTCTAAGTCTAAATAGTTCAAAAAGTTTTTAAATGTTTCAAAAATCAAATAAAAAAAAAAAATCAAAATGTTTATTAAATCATAAAATATTAATGTACATAATATTTGAAATTTAGAATTAATCAAATAAGTTTTTGAACTTTGGTTGATATCTTTCGAAAATTCTAATTTCCGACCCTATTTTCCGAAAAATGTTTTTTAAAAAATCTTCGCCTAATTTAAATATTTAACACACAAAAGAATTTCAAGAATCGTCATTTCAAGAATCGTCTAAACAGTTAATACATGAGAGATATTTGATCGCTATAGTTTTTTCGTTTATTCATCTCTAACTCAAGAATAAGAAAAATTGTATAGCCAATTTCTATTCTTACAGTTTTTCCTTTGAAAAATCCTTAAAAGTAGGAAAAGTTATTCCTTTAAAAACCTAAAAAGACCAGATTAAATTTTCGGATATATGACACTTTACTGAAAATAAAAACCCGGAATGATTCAAAATCGGGAAAAATTCTTGGAAATACTAAAAGCCTTAATAACGCTAGATTACATTCAGGATTTTTTGGGTTTGAAAATTTGTCTAGTTATTAGATACCAGAAGCGAAAACATTTTGAGGGGGTACAATGGGTCGTGAGGCCTAAGTGCGTGCGATAAATCCCACCTCATCTAACCCAACCAATAAATATTAATTTATTCCTATCTTGTCTATGTCTTGGATTATGTAATAGCACTGCAAAACTGTTTGTCATTCAAATAGTTCTAATTAAAGGGTTTTTATCATTATACTCTTATCTAGTAACTTACTTCCCCTATCTTGTACCACTACATTTCCTACTTAAAATAGTTTAATCGTTTTAGGTTTTATATTATGAAAGTATGTTCATTTGCTAGTAAAATATTGCAGCCACTATATATTTATAAATAGAAAATTAAAAAATAAATCAATTTTAATTAAATATATACATAATTAAATATGTATTCTTCGAAATATTTGTAAATATTACGCCTGTACAGTTGTTTTCTCTTGTCTTAAGTGTGAATCAAGCTACAACCTTCTGGATAGTAGTCAAGATCACAACTATTCACACTAAATCTACAAAATAAAGATGCAAAATTGAAATTGCAAATAAGTTCTTTTTTTTTTTTTTTTTTTTTTAAAAAAACTGTTTGCAATAGTTATAAATCAAATTAATTTTTTTCATTTTGAATTTAATGTTTTTTTTTATATCAGATTTTACAAAGTACATAATATTTATTTTTATTATTACATTTTTTTTGCATTCTATCGATATTAATAATACTAATTGTTTTAAAATCAAAAGTAATTTGTAAAAAAGGAATTTTCTTAAAATAATTTGAAAAATAATTATAAACACTTTTGTTTTATTTTTATTTACATTAAAAAGGAAACAAAAGCAATTATCAATCATTTGTAGTATTCAAAATCGAATGTTAAATTCATCTTACGATACGACCAAAGTATGAAACATTTCAAATAAATAACAAAAGAAAATAACTTAATCTCTGAATTGATACTATGGAATAAAATAACAGTTGCGTTCAAACAAATGTATATCTAATATTTATTTATTAGAATATCATGCCGCTTTATTATTACACATGAATTTTTCAAAAAAATTTAAAAGTTTTACTTTCGTTTTAATTTTTTTGATTTTATTTTAAAAATATAACAGATAAATTATTTTATATTAAAAGTTTTTAATCATTCAGTGGTTGGTACCTTATAAATTTGAATATTCTAATTAAATTTGATTTACAATACAAAATAAAAATAATATTTATATTAAAATATAAATGCTGTATGTGATTTCTAATACTAACAGCACTTTTAAATTAACATACATCTTAACAGCGAACTTGTAAACATCAAAATTTGTTAGTAATAATTTTATAAAATTAAAGAAATAGCATCCTTACATCTTAACAGCGAACTTGTAAACATCAAAATTTGTTAGTAATAATTTTATAAAATTAAAGAAATAGCATAGTTTTCAAAATTAATCTACCGAGGGTTACATTTAATCGAATAAGAAAAAATATAAGTTTTATAACTACAGTGGTAGGCAGAATTAATTACACACTCAATAAATTTTTACATTTTTTTTTTGTTTTTCTTTTCTAAGGACGGAATTTACAAATGTGTTAAAAAAAAACTTTGGGAATCAATTTCAGAAAGTGTTCTTAATTTTCGGCTGAAAAAAACCTCAAATGACTCAGGTAGTAAAAGGTTTCTTTTGCTATGTCACCCGGCAAAAGTAATTACACATTTGATTTAATACGGCATAATTAATTACACATCAGGTAAAACTAAAGAACTATTGCTAATTTTTGAATAAAAAAGTTGTTTACAGTTAAATAGTTTTGTGTTAGTATTTTTACATTATTAATGTTTAGGTATTCCACCTTGTGCATCAATAACAGCTTGCAATTACTTTCATATTGAAGTTCTTAAATTTTTAATTAATTCCGTAGGTATTTTTATCTAAATATTCAGTATTTCCTCAATTCTTTCAGCTTTTTTCTGCTTTTATCGATATGTTTCCGTTTCATTGTTTCATAAATGCGATTTGTTTCACAAATGCGCAGATGTTCTCTATAACATTTAAGTCTGGGCTCTTCGGTGACCCAGTTAGAATGCTCAGTCCGACACTTTCAAGAAATCGTTTTGCAATGCAGCCTCTATTAAATGAAGCATTATCTTGCTGGAAACAGCAGTTATCATCAGGAAATATTCTGCCTCCTTAAGTGAAAGCATGTTTATTTAATATTTTAATATATCCACATTGAAATAATGTTGCATCTGTTGGAAACAAAGCTCCACAGCCATAGTAGTAAATGCATCCGCAAGACATAACACTTCCGTCGCCATGGGAATCAAATGATTAAGTCACTTTATACTTTAACTCTTTTGAAAGATGAATGTATTTTTTTCCAAGAGCTTCCGTGGAATGTAAATTAACTTTCCTCTGTCCACAATACGTTATATCAGTACTCCAATTACTCATTAACATATTCTTGAGCAAAAGCCTCACGTTTTGCTGGTAAAATATTTACTACTTTACGCACCCCATAAGATTGAATATTAAAATATTTACATATTCTTCGTATTGTTCGTTCACCCAACTTTTTTTCCAATAATTTTTGCTGACCCAAAAGCAATTTTAACCGGGCTTATATCAGGATTTTCGTTTTAATTACTTAAAAATTTTTAATAGCCTTCTTTCGGTCGCTTAGTATCTTCATTACTACTAGATCTTTCCCTGTTTTTCAAGCTACTGTATTCCTCTTTTTTCTTTACAAGGTTCTAAACAGTTTTATATGAAATTCCAGAAATTTCTGCTTGTAATTGACCTAGTGTTAAGCAACAACTTCTGCGTAATTTTCAATATTTAATTCGTTTGTCTTACGTATTATGGATGAAAAATGAATCAGTAATTTTAACAGAATAAAATTATTTGAAACACTATTAAGAGCTGCACTTCGTCACTTTTAAATATTAGAATACAAATTCAAAAATAAAAATTAATTAAACGCTATTAAAAAATGCACTTATTCACTTCAATAGTTCAAAATGCAATAATGTGTAATTAATTATGCCGTATTAAAAAAATGTGTAATTACTTTTGCCGGATGACATAGCAAAAGAAACCTGTTACTACCTGAGTCATTTGAGATTTTTTTCAGCCGATTTCTAAATTTAAATTAAGAACACTTTGTGAAATTGATTCCCAAAGTTTTTTTTAACACATTTGTAAATTCCGTCCTTAGAAAAGAAAAACAAAAAAAAATGTAAAAATTTTATGAGTGTGTAATTAATTTTGCCTACCACTGTACATATCTATATATAGTATTTACAGTGTTGTAAAATTGCTGTTGGTGTGATATTATAGAGTTTATATATTATTTTAGAGAATTGCCTTGAAATACTATAAAATATATTATACAATCAAATATTTACAATTTTTTTAAATTTTATTAATTCACAACATTTACAAGAGTAGAAAAATCAAGGCAAACGAGAATAGATGGACGCATATTGCAACCACAAACATCCAGCACATGAACTAGTTAAATACACATTACAAGAAGAAATACAATAATATAATAGCCCAGCCATGAAAACAAAGCAATGATACTTACAATAGAAACAGGTATAGATTACACAAACGAAATACCAAAAACAAAAACTGGACCTAAAAATATAAACAACACAGACACATTGTAACAGTAAAAGGGATATCATAATGTGATACAGAGAGCAAATAAAAATAATATGGGTACCTGAGTCCTGAATATGGAAGGATAGAGAGAAACGAAAAAACAGATAAAAAGGCTAAATTAGCGAGAAAAATACCATTCCTAACAATAACACGAACACGACTAACATACACGACAGGCAAAACTAGATATATACAATTTTAATAAAGCAAAGAGACAAGGAGCTTGGGATATACATATCAACATGTTTTAGACGAGTACACACAATGAATGTAAACATAAAAAACATAATTAAAACCAAAACCAGACAAATAAGATCTGGCTGAGCTGCACTAAAGTAACCCACCTATACCTGTTGAATAAAACCCCCAGACCGACATGCAGACATTGTAACAAACACTTAATAATATAGACAAGTAGAAGACTGTAAACACACACAAATCAGCGAAATTACCACAAAAACACTAACTAACTAACGAAAAAGACATACAGTTTGTATACGAAACATTTTCTTGACAAACCATGCTATATGAAAAGATATTTTAAAAATAAAAACACTGAATGTTATAACTTTTATTTTATTTTTTGTAAATTGGAATTTTTATTATAATTATTTTTTTTAGTATTAGAAAGTAGAATAGATACAATCATGTCTTTTATACAGAGTTGACCCATATCCACCAGGAAAAGGATTCAAGTGGAAATAAAATAAAATCAAATTCTTTAAGATTTTATCAGTTTTTAATGTAAATAAAAAGGATTAATATCCAATTTATTTTTTAAAGAGTTCCTTTTTAGCGAGAGAATGGAAACAATAAATACAAATCATATATAAATATAGTATATTTTTATTGTCTCACTTAAAACTATGTAAGTTTTATACATTGTTGTAGGAGTGTTTCGTCCGTCTTAACAGTACTACTACTGCTGGAACTCATCAATAGATATTGTATTAAATATACAACTACCAATTTTTTTTTATGTTTGTTACAGTAACTAAGGTAGTTAATAGTTAATCTATTTTAGTTACCTTTTCTTTAAACCTTCAAGTATATCATATTTTTGATTATATATAAAGTGGGAGCAGTGTTATTTGAGCATCTGTTTCTTTATTTATTTACCTTGCATATTAACACATTAAATGAGGAAAACTACTACTATTGTCAGGAATAATAAAATGTTCCATTTTATTTAAGTTGTAACTAGATTATACTTTTAATTATTTTTTACATTTATTTTATCCCAATGACAAAGAGGGTACTGGACCCAGGTCCAAAAACTATAAAGCATTTTGTTTTCATCAGAATAATTGAACTTGGGAACGTTTCGGTTAAAAGATAGACGTTCTATCTACTGTGCCAACCCGTATACATAATATGAATAGGCATAAATCAAATTAATTCAATAAATTTTAATTTACACTTTGTTGCAATTAAGTTCTAATTATAAATTATAAAAATCAAGAAAATTAAACAAAAATTGTTTTCAAATGTACCTATAAAAAAAATAATATAAACTAGTTTATATTATTTTTGCTATAATGTATTTGTAAATCATTGCATAAATATAATATATAGAGAGACACATATATATATATATATATATATATATATGTATATTAGGCTAAATAGCAGCTAAAGGACACCAAATGACCTTATGTCCCTATAGTGGTTATAGATGTTTATGTAAATATGTAATATATATTTTATAATAATATAAACATATTTTTTTCAGAAGCTAATTAAATGTAACACTCGTCTTACTCGTATTAATATTTGATTTTATTAGCAGAATATTTAAACTATATTTCATTGAAAAATTATTTATTATACAAATAAAATTACACACATTCAATCTACATATATAAATCCTGCTCCAATAAATTTTAAAAAACAATTTAATCCTAACGGGAAATTTGTTTTATTTCAACAAAGTAATTATTGTCAAGACCACCTCACCTGTAATATTTCTACATAAAAGAAAGAAAAAAATTAACAATTCAATTTATTAACTTATAACATTATTAAACAAATAATGTACATATTATTATGAATTAAATTATTTTTAAAATTATGATTTTACATAGATATATATTTTATCCTATTTTCCATATATTTAGTACTACACCTATCTATAATACATAAAAATATGTAACAATATACGTGCATAAAATAATATTTACATATGATTAGGTCATCATTACCAAAATGAAAAAAAAAAGTTTTATTGTTAAATTTAGCGCTCTAAAATAACTTTTAAAATTGAAATGTTAGCTTTTGTTATTTGTTTCTGTTAAATTTATAAATCTACATATATAAATTTATTTTGTTTTTCCTCTCACTGTGTCGAATAAATATAAAAATTGGCATTAAATAAAATTTTCATTCTAACAACAATCATTGGCAACTATTTCTCTAAGTTGTTTCAAGAGAAAACTAGAAACACTAAAATGAAAAATGAATGCCTTTTTATTAAACTCACTATGCCGGTCTTGAAGTGAAAAAAAAAATGAAAAGCTAAAAATTTAAATATGTACATGTACGATGTACATTCACAATATACTAGTTACTCGTACCCTAGTACTATAATATAGTTTTCTTAAAAAAAGAAAATTTGGCAATAAAGAACTTTCAGTAAAGTTTCGGAAATCTTTTTTTATTCTCATATAAAAGTATGTAAAATAAAAAAAATATCATTTTCACACCTCATCAGTTTGTATTTGGATAGTGCGTGTATCGGGTGTATACATTTTTTTTTTTATTTCTAAGAGTATTTTTTATATCGTATTAATTATTTTCCTTTATATATTTTTTATTTTTCTTTACTTTTTATATAAAAATTTGTACTTTTGTATAAAAATTAAAGTACCTGTTCTCAAAAAAATTGATTAAGATAATATGAAAAAACCTATATTATAATTTGCATATATTGGCATATAAAATAATAATAATATATGAATTAAAAAACACTAAAAAATAATAAACTAAAAGAAAATTTTAAGAACAAAAATCTATTTTAGTGCAGATCGTGTTAATGAAATTTTATTAAATTAAATTTAAAACAAAAGGAAATATTATGTTATTTATATTTAGACTGAGCAAGCACATAATAAGGATTTATATGTACGATTTTTAGTAAAATAAAAGTTAATTTATTGCACAATAATATTTTAATTTTTTTATAGAAAAATTATTTTAAATTAATTTTTAATTTTTGTTAATATAAGTAAAATAATTTAAATTAGAAAAATGCCTTACATTATGGATTATACGTGGGATAAACGTGTTGAATATGTAATTAAATATTTTTATGGTATGTAATTTAATTCAATCAAATTTGCAAATATAAAATTTATTTATCAATTGATGATTATAATAATTTAATAATATAGAATATAATATAGTTTATTATCTATTTTAAATTAAACATCAGTTTTATTTTATAACAGATACTTACCATAACTATATTTATATATATTATATACTACAATGTAGATATGTATATAATACTTATGATGCATAAATAAATTTACAAGTTTTATGAATTTCTGTATATTATATGAATATAACCAAAAATAATGTAAACTATTATAGTATGTATAGTTTATATTATTTTTGATAGAATCTACTATGTTTCTTTGTTTTAAACATCGTTCAGTAACTTTGATCTAAGAACCACTTCATACTTTAGATTACAACATTTAAAAATTAAGATTAGAGAATATTATGTAAAAAAAACAATAATGACCGTATTTAATTATATTTGATCAGTTTTAGTACATCATCAACTAATTAAAACATTGAATAGAATAACTTCACATTAATTTAGTGATTATAAAATAGTTATAAGAGCTAGAGATTAAATTAGATTAGGCAACTAAATTTTTATATAATAAGATTAACAAATAATTAATTAGTATACGTTTCTAAAGGAAAATTTAGTTTCATGAACTTTAGTTTAGTGCCGAAATATATAATTCCAAAGCAATATTATCTATCAGTTTTTCTAAGCATTTTTTTTTTCAATTTTTTAATGCAAACGGAAGACACAAAATTTTAATATAAAGTTATACATATAATTCTATTTTCAAATTTTTAATAAATTAATCAAATAAATTTAAGTTAAGAATTTCCTAAAAAAATCTAATTTTATCATTAAATAATTTAATTGTTGTCAGGTTTCCGTTCACTAATAATTTTTAATATTTGATAGCAAATATCGATATTTCGGAAAAAACATATTTCCTTTATCAGTCATTTCTTGTAACTAACTATATTTTATCATTTTAAGACAAAAATAAAATAATGAAATTGATGTTATATTAAATATATTGAAAGCAGATTGTTACAATATTTGGAACTAAATTTGTTTTTTAGAACATTTGTTTTATTATTTCTACAACTTTATATTAAAATTTTTTGCCTTCCGTTGCAGTAAAATGTAAAATTTAGATTTATGCCATTCTTAAATTTTAGAATGTACAATTTTTACAATAACTGAATTATCTTAATAACTAACATAATATTTTTAGATATACTTAGTTTCTCATCAACTAAAAATGTTTATTTAACTTTGTTTTTTTATTCATGTTAAAATAAAAAAATATAAAATATGTTGCAATGAAAGTTCAAATAAATCTATTAAAAAAATAAATCAAATAAATCAGCTGGCTAAAAAAAAAAACAAACAACAAAAAAAATTAAAATTAAACGGAATTTTTATGTTTTGGAAGAGTACATAACAGGTGGTTCACCGTGATTTTCATCGTTTTCCATTGACATTGAAATTTCTATTTCGGCTTTTTTTTGTTATTCTTTATTTTTACTTTCGGACTTATTAATAAAAATAACATAAAATATTTTATTTACAACTTGATAATATTATTTTACATACATATACACATATACATATTTTGGGTATTTGGTTAAATGAAGAGCATATTTATATGTTATTTTCAATTAATTCTTGAAAACGATTTCACTTGCATTAAATTTTAGTTCCATTAAAAAATTTGTGTGCTATAAAATATAATATGTTAATCCTCTGTGCAATTGCACAGAAGTAGTTCTTTCAGGTACGATTTTATATAAAAAGAAATATTTGTTTTAGTATAATTGTAGTTGTTTTCTGAATCGCTTGATTATTGAATATATATACTTTACAATGAAATTACCTAATAATAATACCTAATACTTTATGACGACATCAATACTAATTTTAATATAACTTAACACAAGTAGACCGATGTATTTTAATTCGTTTATAGTCAAAAACGTTTGTATAGTTACAATTCTGTTATAGCAATAGTCAACAATTTGTTTGAAAGAAAGTAATAAACTTCATAAGTTCATACAATCGATGTCGTTTATAAGTCACATGAAAATATAACGCAAATTTTTTCAATAAAACAAAAAAATAAGTCAAAAGTCAATTATTTTAATAAAAAACTGATATTGTGTTTTTCTGTTCTTTATTACAAATATGTACTAGGGGCTCCTGGTGAGTAACCATAATTTAAGTTGAAGCCAAATTTAAAGTTTTTACCAGAACAGCAATTTACGTACTGACATACACTTCTCACGTTATAGTAGAAACCACTCATGTTTTCATAAAAATTTTGTACTAACCTCTAAATTACCTATATTAAAAATTTAGTAATAACCTCTAAAAAAACTGGAATCATAAATACTGCTCCCTCATATACTGTTTCGTTTAGACATATTCCTATACTAAGTGGCATTTAATGGATAAAATCACTAAAAATAAAATATTTTTGTAATTAAAGAGGTATATACATCATGTACATATTTTTAACCAAAACTATATGATTACTACAAATTACCAAAATATAGAAAACAATAATTTGAGACAGTTAATTAAAAAAATT
The DNA here is from genome assembly GCA_963942445.1 of Argyra leucocephala. Taxonomy (NCBI): domain Eukaryota; kingdom Metazoa; phylum Arthropoda; class Insecta; order Diptera; family Dolichopodidae; genus Argyra; species Argyra leucocephala. Next base: position 69,049,209 of record OZ012680.1, read on the forward strand.
AATAGAATAAATTTCCTTTAATTATTTATAAAAATAATAAGATGTTAAATGACACAAAATGGCGATATTTTATTTAAAAGTTTGAATATTATAAAACCAAATAGAAATTTTTTTAACCCGTATGCGCATTTTGGTCGTATATACAACTTATTTACATATTAAGAGTTCATTAAGAAGAAGCGAAATAAAATGAACTGTGCAGGTTGTTAAATGCTTGTCAATTATAATTATAGATGCTATTACTCTGTTATATAAAGATGAATTTGCCAGTCATATGTACAATTTAACTGATTTTTTTTTTGTTTTTGTTGTTTTTATATTTTTTTATCTCAGATGAATTTGTTTTTTTTTTGTTTTTATTTGACATTATGTACAATGTACATTATGTTCACTGCAAGTAATTTTATAATAACTGATTTGTTTGTTTTTATTTTTTATTTTAATAAGAACTAACATATGCATAATGTATTTGCTGAATAATAAAACCATATGAGTAAAAAATTTTCAACTATGTGCGCATTATTGTTTTATATACAACTTATTTATATATTAGGAGTTCATTAAAAAGAAGCGAAACAAAATGAAAAGATGTCTACTGCGCAGGTCATTAAATGCTTGTCAATTATAATTATAGATATTTTGTGATTACATAACAGAATTGCTATTTATGAATAAAATGAAGTTTAAAATTGTTATACGAAAGAAATTTTATTAAATTTTATTTTGTTTATAAAGATATATAAAAATGCAAGTTTTTTTGACTACGCCTATAGTTACAAAACGGTTATAGTCAGAAATATTACTGAAATTTAGCGAATGACTATTATAACCTTGTTTTAGTGTATATATTTTTTTTAAATAGCAGAAGCAAATGAACTAACATTATTATTATATCATTTTTGAAAAGTATAATCTGATCTGATTTTTGTTTTTTTGTTTTCTTTTCAATTTTTGTTTATGTTTTCATTTTTGTACTTTTTCTTATAAGTTTAAATAAGATTGAAATTTATTTTAGAGTATAGATTTCGCTCAACTGGGAAATAGCCGTCACTATTTGGTGTAACTATTTAAAATGTTTTAAGTATTCAGCACCAAGAACTTGCTAAAATTTTAATATTTTTGTGGTGTAATTAATTTACTATTCAATTATTCTTTTTTTTTTACTCACCACATCGTTCATCTTGTGTATTATATATAAGATATATATAGAATCTATATAAGTTTCATATATGTGTCTGACAAAATATATTAATTTGCTCTGAAAACAAAATATTTTAGGACTAATTAATATTTAGATAATCTCTATTATTCCACAAAAGTAATCTAATAAGTAACAACTTTGAAAATAATTAATAAATATTGCAATAATATTTTGAAGGAAGCTTAAACAAAAAATAATTTTTTACCAACAATTTATTATCTTTAGTAAAATCTTTATTTGATAAATTGCAGTCTTTTTTAAATTATTAAATACTATTTTTTATTTTAAAATTGTAGATTTAAAACTATGCGTTTTTCAGCATACATATTATAGTATATATTATATATGTATATAAATTTTGCAAAACATAATATTTTATTGTAAAATTTGGGGTCAACACTTAAATGTAATAAAATTTATTAAGTAATATGTATGTATAGTTAAAATCTTCAAATTTTAAATTGCTCAATTTTTTTGTAAAGTTTCATTGATCATTCAAAGTAATCGTTTCAATTTAATATACAAAAATATATAAAATTTGGCAGCACCATAATATAATAATTAGTTAATAAAATATTAAATTAGAATTTTTATAATTTAATAAATTTTTATTTTTATTGGAAATTGTACATTACTAATACATTACTATAAATATAATATATATTTTTAAGTACATATGTATTACTTTTTTATGTTTATTACTTTCAATTGGTTATATTTAAAAATTATTGTACATTGTACAATAAACCATATTATTAGATTTAAGAGAGAATTAGGAATAAAAGTTTTTGGGAGTATTTTTTTTTTTAAAATATAATTTCTTCGTAATACATACATATTAAAATATTGATCAATTCCCAACAAATAATTTTCAATTTGTGCCCGTAAATGCGACCGCTCGCGTCCGCTCAGTCGCCACACAAAAGTCCAACATATGTCGTCGCATTTCCGTATAAATTGTGGTTATGTGTCAGTGGTTAAATACCGCTACATGGGTCCGGGTTGACGCATTCTGAATGCAAGAGTAGGTTTGAGTCAAGCACAATTAGTGCTCTTGTGATCGAATTTCGCAATATTTTGATGGATTATATGGACTCATGAGTTAGCAATGCGATAGACAAGAGTCCAGAAAATAGCATTCCATGCGTCGGCTTGAGTCAAGCACAACTAATGCTATTGCGATCGAGATTAGTAATATTTTGAGGGATTATATGGACTCATGAGTTAGCAATGCGATGGACAAGAGTCCAGAAAATAGCATTGCATGTGTCAGTTTGAGTCAAGCACAACTAATGCTCTTGTGATCCAGATTAGCGATATTTCGAGGAATCATATGGACTCATGAGTTAGCAATGCGATGCACTAATACGGTGGACAAGAGTCCAGAAAATAGCATGCATGTGTCGATTTGAGTCAAGCACAACTAATTCCCTTGTTATCAAAATTCGAAATATTTTGAGGGATTATATGGACTCATGAGTTAGCAATGCGATGCACTAATGCGGTGGACAAGAGTCCAGAAAATAGCATGCATGTGTCGGCTTGAGTCAAGCACAACTAATTCCCTTGTTATCAAAATTCGAAATATTTTGAGGGATTATATGGACTCATGAGTTAGCAATGCGATGTACTAATGCGATGGACAAGAGTCCAGAAAATAGCATTGCATGCGTTTGCATTAGCGTATTCTGACCAAAAGAGCAGATTTGAGTTAAGCATAACTAATTGTTTTGGGATTAAGATGCGCAAAAATTTTGAGAAATTATATATCCTTATGGGTTAAGAATTCTCCATAGGTTCCAGTAGTTCAGTAATTAGTTATAGTAATAATAAGTATTTGTTATTTCTTTACATAAGTTTGTATTTTTATTTTCTAGTTTAGTTTAACAAAAAATAATTAATTTAATTTATATTAGCTTATTACTCTATTTGATTTCATTTACAGTTAATATAAATAAAAATAAAAAATAGTTATATATATCTCAATTAACGTTGAGTTTCCTTTCACTAACATTATATTTGTGTTTTATTGCCAATATCGATATTTCGGAAGTAACATATTTCCTTCACCAGGACTTTTGCGTCACTTTTAAGTTAGTCGCAAACACTGATGAAATATATATCTGAAATTATATTAGAAAACACTTAATTCTAATATATATTTATTATATACACATTTTTACGCTTTATATATTATATAGACTTATATATTAAAAACACTCTATCGAAATAACTTTGAATAAAGCGATTTCGAACGGGTAAATGGGTCCATGATCTCTGTCTCATGAGTTGATACAATCAAATTTATGAACTAAAATTATTATCATTTTAGATTATAATTTTATTGTACTCATGGGACATTGCGCGTGGACCCATTTACCCGCGGCCATTTCCATCCATATTTATATTAAAATTATATTTACCCGTAGGTACACAAAATATTATTTCAGTTGAAAAACACTTTTATTACAATTTATATTACATTTACATAGTACATACCTGTCTTCAAATATTTTTCTCTTCTGTAAATCACTTTTTAATAAATTATTAACTTAATTTTATTGTTGATGTTAAATGTTAAATTTTATTAAAATTTTTTAACTGCACTCACTGAACGAATAATTGTGACTATGCATGGAATCATGGATATGGACGTTTCAATGCAATGCATATTTATTTTTACTCATATCTATTCTCGCTCGCACTTACATGTTTAATATTGTATCTCAGTTAGTTTGTTTATTCATCTCACTCGCACTTGTATGTTTAATATGCAATACATTAATAGTAAAATGAATATGCGGGAACAAAATTATAAAAATAAAAACAAAAAAAAATTGAGAATGATGAAAAGGATTAAGGTAATTTACTCTTAGAAGTTTTAAAATTCAATATTACGCATGTGGACGCATGAGACTGAAAATAACTTGTGCGATTTTAAAAAAATATTGTACTCTTCAATTTCGGTCGCATACGGTCTCATGCGTCTCATCGGTCGCAAATTATTTGTTGGGATTGTCGCACAGAATTAGAGAGATTTGGTATTTAATTAGAACAGAACATTACTAGAAATTGGTAGAAATATTACTAGAAATTGGTAGAAATTTTGCACGTGACATATTATTGTTATTCTGATATTTTCTTGAAGATAACCCATTTGAATTATTTATTTAAGTCTAGCAACATTTGATCCCTAAACAGAAATAACAATTAATTAATTTCTCAGCTCCTATTTTTTTTCAGCTCCCAGAATTGGTTTGTTTTTGAAAATAATAAAAAAATGTTTGTACAAAACAAAAATGTTTTGATTTGTACTTTTAGACAACATTCAGCAAAAATGAACCAGAAACAAAAAACTTTAATTGTTTGTTATTTAAGTAAAAATAAAAAAAAAAATTACAATCAAACTAATTATTAAACAAATGAATTATATTAAATGAAAAAGTTTGATTTTTAAAAATATTAAGAGAAAATAAAAATAATAAAAATGAAAAACTCACCAAACTAAATAAAGTGATCCAATGCTTGTTTGCTATCATCTCCGGAGGGTTTATATATAAACCTTTCAGATACCATGCATTATCAATTCATTTCTGAAGAGCAGCTTCAAAAATGTTTTGAGCACGATTAACGTATCAACTCAATGGTCATCAATTAATAATTTATCATAAGAATTTATGTTAAACGAAAATAAAATGTTATCAAACAAATTTAAAAATAAAAAAAAATTCTTTCAATAAACCTTAATTTACTTTTAAAGAATTTCTAGTCATCAAATAATTATTTTTTTTCTACAACCGGATATAAGTACCTAAGTAAAATCATTGAAACAAATAGGAAAACTAATTCAATAAAAACCACTTACATCATTAATATTTTATTGTATACATATTATTATAAAAATAAAACATGAAAAATTTAGATCAAGAAAACTCTTAGATTAAAAATTATCATCAAACATCAGAAACCAATTCTAAAACTAAGTAAATGTAAAATTTTCTAGTATTATCAAAATTATAAAATACATTCTTTTCTTTTTAATTTGCTTTAACATTCGAAAAGTTTATAATTATTTTTTAGCTAAACAAAAAAACAAAAAAATTAATTTGAAAAATATTACTTCGAAATACTAACAAAACAACATGCATACAGAAGTACTAAATTATAATATATATAGTAATTAAAAATAATTTAAATGTTGGCCTGCAGATTTATCTGCAAGTGTGCTGAAAAATTAAATGAATAAATACATAAATAATTAAAATCACCTCAACTGTAATAATTTTTTTAAATAGAGAAATTTAGAATATTAAATTAATTTTAATATGATTAAATTTGACAGCAAAAATAAGAACACAAAAAAAAAATTAATGAGCTTTGTAATAATAAAATTATTATGGTATATAAAATTTGCAGGTGATCAAATTAGTTATTAGATATTAGATATTATTGTGAAAAACTCCCGTAAGGAAGATGATTACTCAGTCAAGGATATATTAAGTCTTATCCTACAGAGACTAACAAACCAAGACGAATTTATTAAAACATTATCTGACGAGATTACAACGATAAAAATCCATAGCAGAAAACCACCGCAGTCACATAAAAAATAAGCCACACCCTTAGAGTTGCTACATGGAACGCAAATGGACTCTTCCAACACATTTTAGAACTCGAAATTTTTCTGAAGGATCAAAACATAGATATATGTATGTCTAATTTCTGAAACACACTTCACAAAGAAATTCAGTATTAAAATTCCTAATTACGTTTGTTATCATACTTCCCATCCAGATGACAAAGCAAGAGGAGGAACAGCAATACTGATAAAAGGCAACATTCAACACCATGAGGGGCAGAAAATAGAAAATGCAATGATGCAAGTTACAACAATTAACATTAAGGTCAAAAATAAGGACTTAAAAAATTTCGGCTATCTATTGCCCACCAAGACACTCACTTCTGACACTTCTTTAAAATACTTGGAAACAATTTTATCATCGGAGGAGATTTCAATGCGAAACATACCCACTGGGGTTCAAGATTAACCACAACAAAAGGGAGAGAGCTATATCAAGCTGGAAGAAATCATAAGTGTGAATTTATTTCTTCCGGTGCCCCAACCTATTGGCCCACTGACCCAGCGAAAATACCTGATTTGATTGATTTCTTTATAACAAAGGGAATAAATAGAAACCACACATATGCCGTGAGCAATGATGACCTATCGTCTGACCATACTCCAGTGATCATGGTTCTAAGTGAAAAAGTTGAACACAAAAATTGCCTCCCAAGACTTACAAACAAGAAAACTGATTGGGATATGTTTAGAGAAAAACTTGAGCAATTCATTACTCTAGGATCCGTGGAATCAAGGAACCAAATTGATGCAGAAGTCGAGCAATTCATTGTAGACGTGCAGCAAGCAGCAAAGGAGAGCACGCCATGTTTTGACTCGAAACATCACTCGAGAGTGAGCTATCCTCCAGAAATAAGAGCACTGGTTATGGAGAAGAGAAGGGCACGACGAAAATGGCAATCAACGAGGTACCCAGGTGATAAAATTATATTCAATCGCTTAAATAATCAACTAAAACAGCAAATCAGAAATATAAAAAATAACTCATTTAATAAATTCATAAACAATTTATCAGCCGATGCTTATACTGACTACTCGCTTTGGAAAGCAGCTAAACGAATAAATAGACCACAGGTGCAAGATCCACCTTTGAAAACACAGGCTGGTAGCTGGGTCGGTAACCCAAAAGAAAAAGCTAAGATTTTTGCTGACCACTTGGCAGAGGTCTTCACAGCACCAACACAAAATCTTGCAAATGAAAATATAACTCTCGAAGTTAAAATAGATGAAGCGGAAATTTCGCATGTCACTCTAAGAGAAATTAAACAAATATGCAGACACAACCTGAGTGTCAAAAAAGCACCAGGTTACGATCTCATCAATGGCCAAATCATGCGGGAACTACCAGATCTAGCCTTGTTAAAGCTACAACATATATTTAATGCATGTTTTAAGTTCACATATGTTCCGAGACAATGGAAAATTGCAGAAGTAATTGTAATACCGAAGCAAGGAAAACCGCCTTCAGAGGTAACATCATATCGACCAATATCGTTGTTACCTATTATATCAAAAATATTTGAGAAACTGCTCCTCAAAAGACTTGCCCCGATTATTGAAGAAAGAGATCTGATCCCGAACCATCAATTTGGATTCAGAAACAAACATTCTACAATTGATCAAGTGCATCGGATCACAAATATAGTGGAAAAAGCGTTCGAAGAAAAAAAAGTCTGCTCAGCAATCTTCTTAGATGTTGCTCAGGCTTTCGACAAAGTGTGGCACCAAGGCCTTGAATTTAAACTACATCGTGATTTACCAAGACAATTCTATGAAATATTAAAATCATATATGAACAATAGATGCTTTCGTGTACGTTATGCCAAAGAATATTCAGAAGTAAAAGAAATATCTGCTGGAGTCCCACAGGGAAGTGTTCTTGGTCCAATACTTTACCCGCTATATACAAGAGATATCCCACAAATTGACAACATTTTTATGGCTACCTTTGCAGACGACACTGCGATTCTTGCAGTTGACGTATCTGTCGAAAACTCCACAGCAAAACTTCAAAATGCAATGAATAAAATAAGATTATGGACCCAACGTTGGCGCATTAAACTTAATGAAAGCAAATCAACTCATATAAATTTTACATACAAAAAGATTGCAACCATTCCTATCTCAATCAATAACAAAATAGTACCATATGCCAATACAGCAAAGTATCTGGGAATGACACTCGATGCTAAGCTAAGATGGAAGGAACATATAAGAAAGAAAAAAGAAGAGCTAAACATTAGACTCAAAAAATTTTACTGGTTACTTGGGCGTGGTTCTGAGTTATCAGTACAGAACAAAATATTAATATATAAGCAGATATTAAAACCTGTGTGGACGTACGGTATCCAATTATGGGGCTGTGCAAAGAAAACCAACATTGAAATGTTGCAAAAATTTCAAAATAAAGTGCTCCGTGGTATAGTAAATGCACCATGGTACATACGTAACAAAGATCTCCACCGTGACTTGCGCATTGAAACAGTCACGGAAGAGATCAAGAAACATGCAGTCAAACACGAGCAGAGACTGCAAACTCATGTGAACTCGGAAATGGCAGCAGTTCTTCATATCGACAGCAGTATCCGTCGACTCAAGAGAACGAAACCCCACGAGCTGGTCACGACCTAAAATGGAAAATTCTACGATAATAGTTTCCTTTACGGAAATTTTTATTTCAATAATTTTCCTTTGCGAAAAAATCTAAAAAATCTTCCCACGCGGAGCTATTGCTGTGACTATCTCCTTCACGGGAAATATCATAGTGATAAAGTTCCTACACGGTAATTATTATGATGTTAGCGATCCTCCACGGAATCTATCACTATAATAATTTCCTAAAGACGCGACCGAAAATTTACGAAAAAAAAGTCATTAGTCGATCTTACGTAGATTGGTTATAACGGAAAAAGATAGGTGGGCTTTAGTGGGTTCGATTCCTACACTATCAAGATGCACACGCGGCTGGAGCTCTTGATGTCCTTCGGGGATTACCTCCTATCTTTCGCAAAAAAAAAAAAAAAAAAAAGATATTATTAAATATGAGATATTCATATTTATTTTTCATTAATGTTATTTCACATTTCGATTTCAATTAAATAAATTTAAGTCTGAAGGTATCTATGACTAAAACCATAGATTATATTTCATGGTGTGAAATATCTTATAGTAATTATATAATCTTTGCTAAAACCAAAGAAAAATATTTAATTGATTTTAGTTTCAACAGATAATAATAAAAAAATAATTGGGACGGTAATTTAAAAAATTTAAATAATTATTTGATTTTTTTAAATTATTTACGACATTTCAAAACCATTTGGTTCCTTTTTATTTACTTTGAAGATATTTTGGAGACACCTTTTATTTTCCTTAAAAATAAAATTATTGTACATTACTGAATTTATATAAAATTAATAATTAAAAAATTTAAATAAGAAAAAATAAAAAAAAAATTTTTAAGAATAGCTAAGCAAAATGAAATAATATTAGGGTTTTTTTTATTAAATTTGTATACTCTTTACTTTTGTTTGGTTCTTTTGCCAACTCTCATAATCAACTAATTTTAAGAACATTATATTTTTAATTATTATGTACATACATATATTATATAAAAATATATTATTTTGTACAATAAAGTTTATTTAATTTTAATTATTTTTTTAAGATATTGACAACAATGGATTTTTGGATCAAAAAGATTTTGAATGCATGGCAGTTCGTGCTTGTGTCATTGAAGGTAAAGGCGACTGCAGTGCTTCTAGGTTATCTCAATATCAACATGTAATGAGAAGTTTATGGGATGAAATTTCTGAACTTGCTGATTTTGATAAGGTCAGTTTTTATATGTATTATATACATATATAAATTCAAGATTGCATATGTAGTTATTTATATAAAATAAAATAAACACAAAACAAAAAAAAAATATTTTCTATTAATAATTAAAATTAATAAATGCAAAACAAAAAAAAATAAATAAAACTACACGAATTTAACATTGGTGGGTGCACATAATAATCTGAGAATCTTTTCGAATATTTTTATTACAAAAGATTAGTTATTCAAAAATATATAGTACCTACATATTTTAAAATTAGTTAATTATTTTGTTCACAATTCTTAAATTATTTAACTAACAATATGCATATTAGAAAATTTTTGATTCTTATATTCTCTATTCTCTACAATCTACATTAAAATGCAAATATTTTTCCACTTTTATAAAGAACTTTTATTTAAAAAAAAATTTTTTTTACTTTGCTAACTTTTTGATTAAATTGAGTTTCTTCGACTCAACTATTATAACATAAACTATCTATGTAAATATTATTGAAATCCTATTACTATTATTGCACATTAGATATACATATTATTAAATACATTATGTACATTTAGTAGATTTTTAAGAATGTCTAATTAAGAATAATTTCATTGTTAAAATTTTTAAATATTTAATTAAATGTCAATAACTATAGATTTCTTTATATCTACATACATACATATATCAACCCTACATAATAATTCAGTTCATTGAACGTATCAATCGATAATATTTTAATTTTAAAAATAAAATTTAATATTTATTTTGGAAGTTCAAATTTATTTATTTATGGCATATGACTCTCTATGCGTTGCTGCTATGATTAATTACAAAAGTCAAGAACGAAAACATTTTTTTGTTTTTTTTAAAGAAGTAGATAATACTGAAAAATATTTCAAATAGATAATTGGAAAGTATCCAAATTTCATGATTTTAAAAAATAATTAAAATATTGATAAATACATAATTTAAGTGAAATAATGTACATACCTATATTTCATACAAATTAAAGTTTACAGGTTTTATTCATAGAATAATTTTAAAATTTTACAAAAATAAAATGTTAAAAATCTGATCTAGGTAATCTATCTATCAAATCATCTGATATACTAATCTAGATGCTGTGAGCTCTTTACTGGAATAAATAAAAATAATTAATTAAATTATATTATAAACAGATATGATATACATATATATGTTTTTAGTTAAATTTTTTGATTTGAGAAAACCATCTAGGCATTTCCTTATTAAATTTATTTATTAAGATAATTTGAAAAATATTAATTAATGGGTAAAGCATATATATATATAGAACTTTTCATATATATATAGAATTTTAATAAAATGTACTTGAAAGTGAAATTATACGAGACGGTTCAATTTTATACAATATTTCTATTATTAATTCTAATGTTATGAAACAATAAATTTCTATAATTAAAATAAACGAGTATACCTACACGCTATGTGGCGCAGTAGGCTCTGCCTGCCTTTCAACCATAAGATTCGATTTCCGATTAAGCAAAATAATGCTTTATTAGTTTTTCGACCTGGTCCAGTACCCTTTGTCATTGGGATAAAATAAATGAAAAAAAAAAATAATTGAGAGTATAATCTGGTAACAACTTAATAAAATGGAGCTACGCTATTTAAGAAATCTTAGTTCTTGACAATAGTAGTGTAGTTTTTTGGTAAAAGTCCGTAAATATCGGCTTTTCTGCGATGTGGATCTATTCTACAGAGCTTAAATCTCAATATCTTATTTGATTGCTGGTTTAGATTTATTTAACGTTTGAGTTGAAAGTTTTAATTTTAGTTTTTAGTGAAAAAATATTAAAATTCCATAATTTTCGGAATATTACATAATTTTTGGACTAATGCTAATGCTAAATTTTCTTGATAACTTTTTCACGAATTATGTCGAGGAAAGTAAATCAATCAGTGACATCAAATATGATATTAGATAGTAACAATTTATTACAGATACCTAGTAATATATAGATAGTAAAGGCCTGAATATTTTGAAGTGTTGTAATAACAGAATTAAAAGCACAATATCCTATATCACACATACATGCACACACCCAAATATCATAAAATTTCAATTTACATTTACAATTACAATTAAATTACAATTTAAATTACAATTTAAAATAAATGTGTAAAAAACATTTTTAAAAAAATAATAGTGAAATTGCAATTTAATTAATATATATATGAATATTTATATATCTAATATATGAATATTTGAATATTTATATATCTAATAATATAAGATACTAAATCGAAAAAAAAATATTGTTGGGCAAAGTTTCAATATTCCCATTCATATTCAGATTCATCATCAATCATCATTATAAATTTATAATATTACTAAAATGTACATGGATAATCAACTACTAAAATTATTCTTTATAAATAGGTAAATGAATTCTTAAATGATTTCATAATTTACATATTTGTATGTAATATAATATAGAGAGTTTGGACAAAGGTATTGTGTTTTCAAAATACCGTAGAGCTCTACATGCATTTACATATTATTTTCTTATATGCATTTATATAGATATATTTGATAACATTTATACCTTTACATTTACATAAACTGTCCAATATATCTCTTAGTTTAATATAATTTCAATTAAAAAAGAAAACAACAAAAAAAAATATAAATAATAATAAGTCCAACTCAATAAATTTAAACAAAAAAAATTGTGATCAATATTTAAAAACAATAATGAGTGTTAATATCAATTTTAGATACAAAATTTATGATGTTATTCACACGTACTGTTATCATTTGATTACCATCCGATTTTTTATATTAATTTTTAAATCGCAAGGTAATCGAATAATAATCGTACATGCATATACGTCGGTCTTAATATCATCTATACGACTATACATAATTCTTCGCCGGTGTCAGCCTCAGCATGTACCGTTATAATTTTTTGTTTGAAAGAAAAATATTATTTCTGTTTCATGCATACATTTTGTTTTTAACATACATGAAGAAGAGAATTTGCAATCAAATTGGAAGAGATTTTTTTCTTTCTTTCTTTCTTACACCTCAATCCTCATCAAAAAAGCCCTTAATATATGAGAAAAAAATCAAACTTTACTCAAATTGATTTAAATGAAATGGGATGGGATATATGTATGTATACTGTATACATTTTTTGTTATTTTCTTTTGTTGTTTTTCTTCTTAATACATCATAGTAGCAAAAAATATTCTTTGGGGGTTTTTACACGACCATTATTTTTTTGCTGTATTTTTTTTGGTTTTAGGAAAGAGGTAAAGACGTAAGGGAAAAACTCTACACTCGTATTCTTTTTGTAGACTTATTTTTCATCAAAAAAGAAAGTGTTTCTCGCTGTAACCAATAAATTGACATGGGTATATGTATAATATAGTTTTATCGTTTTTTCCATATATTTTAATTTCCCTTAAAAATATTTATCAAAATCATATAATCAAATACATACTAGATTAAAAAAATTAAATTTTAAAATAATTATAAATATAAAAATTTAATTTGTAGTTTTAAATAGCCCACGGGCCACGGGAGAAGAGATTTTTAATATACAATGTCGTCTGAAATTAACGTATTAAATTTATTAGGGTATGAGAGTAAAGAAATTTTGAATGATTGATTTTTTACAGGTACCTACATAACATAATATTGGTTTCAAAAACATATGTTATTTCTTAAACATCATATTATTTACTTTTATTGTCTTATAAACATCATATTATTTACTTTTATTATTTACTTTTATTATCACTGTAATAGTGTTGTGGGGTAAACACCTATTTTCTCTAACTCTGTAATATATTTTTACTTGTGCTATTTTGTAATTAATTACTTTAAATAAAAAATTAACACAAAGAAAATAAATAAAAAGTAAATAATAAGACTAGTGTAAAATTTGATAATTCTTTAATTTCACAAATAGTTTAATACTTTAATACATATAGTGCTATTTTTCAATTAAATTCTTATTAATAAACAATTCAAACAATAAAAAAAAAAAAAAAAAAAAAGGAAAAATTAGAAGTAAATAATAACATTAGTAAACATTTTAAAGTATTTTGAATTTCACAAATGCAAATAAAAAAAGAAAGAAAAAAAGAACAAACAAAGAAAAAACAAAATTATAAGTGCACAATAAATTAAATTAATACAGATTATTTTTTTTGTTTAATTAATACTGAAATTTTAATAACTTTAACATTTTACTAAAAAAACAAACAAAAGAAATTTTAAATCGTAAATGTCATTGCGCCCGCTTAAATCACATTTTGCAATTCATTGTTCCTATCGGAAGAACAGCTAAAAAGAAACTACTACCAAAACAAAGAAAGCGGTTTTGCAGTAAATTTTAGTTGATGATATTCATTTTAAACCCAGAGTGTCAAAATAACAATATTCACAATAATCAAAATTCACAATTATCTAAAAACAAGTATATTTTCTTTTAATTCACAATTAATTTAACTTATTAAGTGTTAAATTAAAACTAAATTTATAATTTGCTTTGGAACTTTTTAATTTTATTTATTTTTGTTCTTTAATTATTGCTACAATGCCTTCTCTATGCTCGTGCAAGAAAGAAGTTAAGCGTAATGAGTTGAACATTCAATGTGGTAACTGCAAAAATTTTTATCATTTACAGTGTGAAAAATTAAACGAAAAAGATTTTAAATACATGAAGTTGAACAAGATTTTACATAAATGTAGTGCCTGTAACCGTTTAAGAAGAGGGTCTACTTTGCATTCACCACCTCTGTCACCACTAGTTGTTGATTTGCCAGCTAAATCTGGAATGACTGTTACTGAGTCAATTCTCCCAGATAACAATGAACTATCGATGCGACTTATTTACGATAAGTTAAGCAGTTTAGAAGAAATTAATAGAGAGTTTCTCAGTACAATAAAAATTCTACGAGATGAAAACTCTTTGTTAAAAAATAAAATTAATTATCTCGAAAGCAGATTGAACTGGGCTGATCAAAAACAAAGGGATAATACTATTGAAATAACTGGTGTGCCGAATGTTAGTAATTCAAACGTAAAGGATATAACTAATAAAATATTTTCTGAAGCACTTGCGCTTAATATTTCTCAAGAACAAATTCAAAAATGTTATGTGAAAAACAATGTATCAAATAAAGGACCATCAACTTCCAACTCAAGGAATATAATTTGCGTACACTTTCACAATAATGATGTCAAAAAAAAAATTTTAAAGCAAAAGTCTCATAGGAAAAAATATCTTAATACCAAATTATTTAGTGGTTGTGACTCTTCTATCGCACCAGCTAATATTTATATCAATGAGGCCTTCACTAAGTATACGAGAGCGCTATTTGGGGAGGCCAAAAAACTTAAAATTGAAAAAAACTATAAATATTTATGGTATAGAGACTGTAAAATATTTATAAAAAAAATTGAAAATAGTCAAGTTATCGTTTTAAGGTCGTTTGATGATCTAAATAAAATTTAATTTAATTCTTTTTATTTCACAAGAAATATTTTTAAATGAACCTCAACTACAACCTTTCAAACGATAATTCTATTTTCAATTTAGATATGAATATTAATAGTAAGAATTGTGATAATATTTTCAAATATGATTCCAATTCTTTTTTTGTTGCACATCAGAATATTAGAAGCTTAAGACAGAATTTCGATTTACTTGTTTCAAACCTTGAAGCCTTTGTCAATTTTCCAGATTTTATTTTTGTTTCTGAAATCTGGATTTATGATTATGAGAAAAATGATTTTAAAATACCCGGTTATAATTTTTATGCTACTACAAATGATTCTTTTTCGGCTGGTGGAGTTGGAGTATTTGTTAAAAGTAATTATTACTGTGAAACTTTTAGCTTTAATCTTAAAACTGCTGATATTATAAAAATTACTTGCGATATTAACAGCTACAAATTTACGTTTTTATGTATTTATAGGTTACATAGTTTTAATGTTAAAATGTTTCTCGACGATTTTTCAAATTTTTTAGCTAAAGAAAAATCTGGTAATCTTATTATACTAGGTGATTTTAACTTAGATATTTTAAGTGTGAATGTAGATGTTGATTCTTATCTTACTATGTTGTATGAATATGGCTTATTTTCTTTTATTAACGCACCAACCAGGCCAACTTCCGGAACATGTTTAGATCACGTTTTCGCTCGTTTTACTCATATTTCAGTTAATTCTTGTGAAAGTGCCAATTTCGACTTACAAATTTCAGACCATTGCATGACTGGCATTCTTGTAAAGGATTTCGTAAAAAATGTTGCAAATAAATCCTTTGCCTTACCAACTATTGTTAAAATAGATTACGTTAAGTTAAATGAAAGTCTAAGATTTGAATTTTGGGAAGAGGTACATCAAGAAAATAATGCTTCCATTGCGTATGACAAATTTATAAAAATATTAGAACAACATATGAGACCATGTACTAGGAAGGTTAGAGCAAAATTTAATGAAAAAAGATTGAAACCTTGGATGAGTCTGAGTCTACTCCGCAAAATAAGAAGGAAAAATAAGCTCCGAATGATATGCTATAAACATCCACTGAATGCAAGAATTAAAAAATCCTATATTAAAATGTGTACTAATTTAAAAAAAGAAATTCCTAAATGTCGTGATAATTATTTTCAAAATGAATTTAGAAAATGCAATGGAAATTTAAAAAATGAATGGAAGCTTGTAAACAGTATCATAAATAGGTCTCCTGATAATAATAAATCTTTAACATTGTCAAACAATGGTTCCTTAATAAATGACGAAGCAGTAATTGGTAACTTATTCAATAACTACTTTACTTCAATAGCTGAGAACACTATTCCAGGTCAACCATCTATATTATGTTCTTGTTGTCACAGTCTTAATCTTGTTAATGATGTTTATCGTACGAATAGTTTATATTTTAGTTCGATTTCGCCCTATGAATTAATGATTGCTATTAATGCCCTGAATAGTTCTAACTCTTGTGGTGAAGACGGTATTTCGAATGTATTTTTAAAAAATGTTGCCTTTAATATCATAGATATTTTATCACATATTTTTAATTTGAGTTTATATTCTGGAGTTTTTCCTGAGTCATTAAAACTTGCAACTGTTATACCACTCTTCAAGAAAGGTAACCCTAAAGATGTTAGTAATTATAGACCTATTTCTCTACTTTCCTCAATTTCCAAAATATTTGAAAAACTAGTTAAGAATAGAGTTTTGGATTATTTAGAAAAAATCAAGTTTTTTAACTCAGAACAGTTTGGTTTCAGGAAAGGGCTATCTACTGAGGATGCTCTACTTAATTTTTGCATAAATATTAATAAAGGATTAGATAGTAAAAAATTTTGCGCTGGACTATTTGTCGACATAAAGAAAGCTTTTGATATGGTCAGTCACGAAATTCTCTTAAAAAAGTTATATAATATTGGATTTAGAGGTGCAATTTTTGACTGGTTTAAATCCTATCTCAACTTTAGAATGCAAAGGGTTAATATTGGTGATAAAAAAACTAGGCCTCAGTTTATTAAACATGGTGTACCACAAGGGTCAGTTTTAGGACCGATTCTTTTTTTAATTTATATTAACTCTCTTTTCAATCAAAATTTTAAAGGTAAACTAACTGCTTTTGCTGATGATATCGGCTGTTGTTATACCTCGCTAAGTCCCCTTAATATGGTTGCAGAAATTAATCACGATCTAAATGTGTTAAGAAGTTGGTTTTCAGAACATAGGCTTGTTGTGAGTAATAAAACCAAATTGATGTTTTTTAGTTTATCTCAACAAGATTATCCGGACTTAGATTTAATTTTCCATGCGTCTGAATGTAGTAAATTTAAATTAATTAATGAAAATTGTTCTTCCATTGCTATTCAGCGTTCCTTTTGTGATGATTCTTTTTGTAGTGTTAATTGTTTCAAAATTGAAGTAGTGAAAAGCTTTAAATACTTGGGTGTTACTTTTGACAATAATATGAGTTGGGCTGAACATTCATTGTTTTTAAAAAAGTATTTACGATCTACGTTACGTAGCTTTTATCGACTTAGGCAACTATGTTCTTCTAACACTTTAAAAATGATTTATTATGGAATATTTCATTCTAAATTACAGTATGGTATTGCTTGCTGGGGAGGATCATACTATAATAAAATATCCCCTCTACTTATACTTCAGAAATGTATTATCAGAAATATTTGTAACAAGAATCGCTTCTATCCAACATTTCAATTATTTTCGAGTCTTAAAATCCTACCTGTTAGACATTTGTATTATTTTAAAACTTTAAAAATTTTTTTTGTTCGGAGCGGATATTTAAACTCTAGAATCTCTAGTAATCACAATTTAAGAATTAATAATAGCCTGTTAGTTAACATTCCTAATTTCCGCACAACAAATTTCCGAAATTCATACTCCATAGTTTCAGGTAGATTATTTAACAAACTTCCACATGCAATCCGAATTTTACATAATAGAAATGTTTTTTTAAACTTGACTAAATCTTGGCTTCTGGGTTTTAATCATGATGAAATCGAAATTCTTCTAGAGTTTTTAGTATAATAATATTGTGAATTATAATTTTTTCTTGAATTATTAACTTTTTCTTTTCCTTCTTTTGATTTGTAATTTAATTGTCTTTTATTAGCTTTTACTTAAAATATTTTATTACATTCATTTCGTTTTAATACTTGTTTTTATTATTTAAATTGAATTTATGATTTATTTTTCAATAGTTGAATATTTGAGTTTTTAATTATTGAACTTATATTTTGTTTGTGAATAATTTGATTTTTGTTTCACATGCTTATACTCATACTATTTTATCTTAGTTTACTTATTTTGTTTTTTTTTTTATTTTTATTCTTATTCTTTTTTGTTTTCATTTATTACCTAATTAATGTATTATTTTTAATTTTTTGTTTTTTTTATTTATTTGGGTATATTGAATTTTTAATACTTTATTGTTACCCCACAATAAAAAAATTTGTAAATTTCAAATTGTAAATTTTTATTGAAGTGGCGCTTAACACTATTTTCTTAATAAAAAGTGTCACTAACTATTCTCTTATTTGTAAAGAAAATTTATATAAAAATCGATCTTTATTTGTAAGCACTTTAATTGTAAATTTGAGAATAAAGAATTTTAAAACTAAAACTAAACTAACTAAACTAAAAAATTTTTTTTATTTCAAACAGATTATAATTATTGATGCATTTTCAATATATACATTTTTCAGGTATTGAACCAGGTAGTTATAAAGAATACCAAGAACCAATCGTTTTTTTTTATGAATGACTCGATGCATTTTTATTTCCTTAAAAATTAAATTTTGCCATTTAATAATCAATGATAATTTATTAATTATTAATAATATTAGAATTTATAAATAGGAAGGAAATTTGAATATTAATAATGTGAATATTTCAAATTTGAATAAATAATGTTTTTAATTGCTATGCATTTTTAAGTGTAATACATCTGTAAATTTTGATAACTAAGAATAAATACATCATTATTTCTTTGAGACAAAAAAAGTCGTTCGATAACTTTTTTCCCACTTTGTGTTTTGAATTTTTATCTCTCTCTCACAAATTAAATTCTTATTACTGTCTATTTTTTACAATTTTGGTAATCGACTAGAAAAATGGTAAGCAACACATTGAAAAATTATAAAATTTTATTCCAGTGCATCTTCTTATTAAATGGATATATTCTTTGATAGTAGATGCGTTGCGTGTGCGGTTTTATGCCCGGTTTTCATGTAGCCGATATATCGGCGAATTGTTAGAGCATAGGCAGAAGATACAAAAATTTCATAAGTGCGATAGAGAAACAATGATAAAATATCGGGAGAATGACAAAAATATCGGGAGAAATATCGAGAGAGTCGCCATAAATATCGGAGAATCGCCATAAATATCGGAGAATATTTAAAAAAACATATCTTCGCAAAGATATGTTTCCTATAATTATCGCCGATATTTTTAATACTAACATAAAAAAATGTGTAATTACACAAAAAAAATTCGCACACTACCAACACATTTTATGGATACGGAACGACATTGTAATTTTTTAATTTGAGTAAAAACAATAACAAAAATTAATTTTTTTTAATTGAATATTTGAATGCATATGTAAATAAAAAATAATATTTTAGCTTTTAGGTATAATATATTTATACTAAAATTATACATATTCTATTTATCTTATACATAAACTAACTATTTAACACATTTAAAAAATTTACTTTTAATTACAATTGTAACTTTAATTTTTTTTTATCTGAATGAATATTTTAAATTTTGTTGAATGAATTTTAGAATGTATGTATGTATACATTTTTTTTCTTAATTCATTATTTAGTATAATATAAAAAAATAATATTTTAATTCTAATTAATACTTATGTAAAAATGAAAAACATAATAAATACAAGTGAATTTAAAATTTAAAAAAACTAAATAAAAATTCCACAGATGAAAATCATATGATATTTCACTTTTCTTCACTTTATTTACTTTGTTTATATACTTTCGCGAAATTTTAAACAATTCTAAGGAAGATTGCTTAAATTAAATAACCTTTATTTTGTTTACATTTTGAATATTGGAAGGTTATGTATATAGATTTTAAATTTCAAATCATCTATAAAAGTTACTATAAAAATAATATAATTTTACTCCCTCATACACATTAACGGTATACTATACTCTTCTCTTTCTAAACTCCAATTTATCAGCTAAAAATTTATCATGAAAACCGGCCTTTAATCTTAATACAGTGAATTTAAGAGAAAAAACTATTTAACTTTACTGTGTTCTTTCTTCCCCTTTTTATTTCAATCCACTGAGAATTGTTTTTCTTAAAGAGATATTGTTTTTGTTTTATGGATATATTTCATAAATAATAAATGTGCCTATGCAATATATGAATATATCCTATATCTATCTATTGATCATTCCTAGTCCACCTGTTATAAAGAGTAGACGTTTTATTTAAAACTCTTGAGTGAAATAAAAATAATATTAAAGAACCGTTAGGGTAACAATAAAATCTAACAACAACAACATCATACAGTAAAAGTCATACAAACATTAAGTGCATAAAATTTCGATTAATTCAGTACAGTAAAAGACAAAAAAAAAGAAAAAAAGTGAACTATAATAAAAAAAATAAATTAATACACAAGTGCAGCTTAAAAAGGCAGCCCATTCCCGCAAATATTAAAAAAAATGGGTCCACCCGACCCAAAAAACCAATTTGACATTTTAACCCACGTCAATGATGATAACCTCATTATTGACGCACCAACCAAGAAAAGAAAAAAATAACCAAAAATAAACTTTCCAGCATTAGATTTCACCACCAAACAATCAGGTAATAATGACACTAAATATTTAAATATAAGAGCCACAGACGAATCCAAACCACTGAGATCGTACAACATATTTGTTGTGCCGAAATTATTAAAAGGTATACACTCCAAATGCAATCCCACCTTCAACAAAGATGGCAATATTTCCCTTGAAGTACCGAATCGACTAATAGGTGATAAATTCACCCAATTAAAGAAACTCGGTAATATCCCCATCACAGCAGAATATAACCAACACCTAAACCAGAGCAGAGGCACCATATTCTACAGAGATCTGATCAATCTTACCGACAAAGAAATTTTAAAAGGCCTCAGAGGATAACGACACAGTAATACGCATCTGGAGGTACAAAAAAAGACCAAATCCTGATGGAACTACCACACAATCATCCTACTCCGGTGTAATTCAAATAACATTTGACACATTAGAACCTCCTCAAGAGGTAATTGGTTTTCTAACCACATCAGTCCGAAAGTTCTACCCTAACCCCATGAGATGTAACAAGTGCCAACTACTTAATCATAGAGCAAAGCATTGCCGTTCAACAATCACAAAATGTCCAAACTGTGCGAAAATTATAAACGAAAGCCCAGAAGAACACATGAAACTATGCTATCCAGCCAAATGCGTTAATTGCGAAATTGCCAAACTAGCAGACAACCACCCATCCAATGACAGGGATTGCGCATCATTTGTTAAGGAAAAGGAAATCCTTAAAATAAGAACCGACAGAAGAATTCCAAGAAGCTTTCAAAATATATTTGGAAAATCAAAGAAACAATAGTACAACATCCATTCCCACTCCACAAACCACAAGTTACGCAAATATGGTGGAATTCATAAATATATCAAGCACCTCTCACAATCAAGTAACCCAACTTAAAGAACTATCAAACATCCAACCAGAAACAACCATTCAAAGCACATCATAAAATAAACTACAAAATAAAAAAACCCAATCAATAACAGACATCACAAAAAATAGCCCAACAAATATAACAAACATATCTACACCAAACAAAACTTCCTCACCTCAATCCACAACGGCACATACCACATTAGAACTAACAAACAAACAGAAAACTAAAAATTATCCACAACTCCAACAGGCAGTTACAGATAATGAAAATTCAATAACAAAACAACTAAAGCAAAAAACATTAGATCAACATTTAAATGAGAAACTCGACAATAACAACATCAACAACATCAGCAATAAATCAAACAAAACATCAATTAATAACTTCAATAACGAAAATTCTTCAAGTAATCTAACGGTAACTAACACTGAACTACATAATGATAATTCTTGAAATAATATTTTATAATTTAATTTTAATTTTAATATATATTACAGACAGGGTCATTTGATTTCCAACATACTTATTACTATTCTTTGGAATAATAATTGTAGTGTGAACAATAAAATCAAAAATTATGATACTTAATATTCTTCAGTGGAATATTCAAGGTTATCACAATAACTACTTAGAACTCGAAACCTTAACCAAAAATTTAAACCCTAGTATCTTTTGCCTACAAGAAACCCATATAAAAAGTGACGTTAATCCATACACACCAAAGCAATTTATAGGACATTTTCACAATTTCACATATAACACAACTTCCAAACAAGGCTCCGGTATATTGATTCATAAAAGTATTCCTCACAAATTAAGCCACATTCAATCTAACCTATCAATAGTTGCAGTAGAAATCAATTTAAAATACAAAACCACAATACTCTCCGTATACATCCCGCCCAAACATTTCAATAAAAGACCTTCAAAACTTAATAATAGGTATCAACTCACCTGCTGTAATAACAGGTGACTTCAACAGTTGGAGCCCACTGTGGGGATCCCCCAATTCCAACCATCGAGGAAAAATAATCGAGGATTTTATTCTAAGTTCCAACCTAAGTATATTAAACAACGGCTCACCAACACACTTTTCTACACATAGCCTACCTTTTACCATAGCATACCTTTACACACATTGATCTTACTCTTTGCTCTCCTCAGCTTCTTCCACTTTCCTCTTGGTCAGCGCTAGATTACCTTCACAACAGCAGTCACTTCCCTATAAAAACACTAATAAAGTTTCCCAACCACACCGCTAATTACATATCTAGACCAACTAGATTCAATTGTAATAGAGCAAACTGGATCAAATTCGGAAAAGAAATACTTTCCCTTAACGAACGAATCAATGTCTCATTAAACATAAACAAAGAAACAGCCTCCATTCAAAAAATCATTCGATCTGCAGCAACTCATCCATTCCACAATCATCATACAAAAAATCATCCCGAAACGTACCCTGGTGGACTCACAAACTCAAACAATTAAGAGATAAAAAACAATTAGGCTGGAAAAACTACAAAAACCTTAAAACTCACAGAATCTTATAACTTACCGTAAAAACAATGCAATTTTTAACAGAGAAAAGAAAAAATCAAAAATAAAAAAATTCGAGGAGTTTACGAAAATGTTAAACCCTAACACCCCTTCGACCAAAATCTGGCAAAATATCAAACTGTTGATTGGTTCATACTCCCCTTTTCAAATAAAATCTATCAAAACAGAGAACAAAGTTATTGAAGACCCTTCGATTATTTCCTCAAAATACGCCCAATTTTTCTCAGATAATTCAAAATCATCAAATTTTCCTACACTCTTTAAAGAACACCGACAATCAGCCCTATCAATTCAACCTCCGGTTTCCTCAAAATAAACAAACTAAATTCCTTGAAAATGACTTCAACCTCAACGAACTAGAGACCACTCTAAAAAGTGGTAAAACCCCAGGAATAGATAAAATTAACTATGAAATGCTCAAGCACTATCCGATAAAATTCAAGGAAAGAATACTTTCGTTATACAACGCAACTTTCAAAACCGGTATTATTCCACAATCCCACAAAAAGGCAATAATAGTTTCCATCCGAAAGCCGAATAAAAGTAAGATCAAGTGGGATCAAAAACGGTTCAAGCACCATGAACGCTCTTTTATACATTGAGCACTTAATCTGCAAAAACCTTTCATCCAAAAACCACACATCAATGGAATCAATGGAAAATGGGCCCAAAAATGTTCACTTACATCAAATATTTTTTAAGTAATAGAAAAATATGCTGCTGAACTAACAACATACTCTCACCTACTTACTCGCTTTTCAACGGCATTCCTCAAGGTTCTCCTTTATCAGTTACACTATTCTTAATCGCCTTCGAAGACTTAAGTAAACTAATAGCCAATCAATATAACATTAAACACTGCTTATACGCTGACGATCTCTACATCTTAGCTAACTATAAAGATACCAACGCAATATCAAATAGCTTCACTGACACTCTTAATTCAATTGACAATTGAACTGAATACTCAGGCGCCAAAATCTCACTCAATAAATGCAAGCACCTTCACGTATGTCGGAAACTTAACTGCAACCCAATTTCGATCAATTACGGGAATCATAACATTAGCAACGTTAGCAATTTGAAAATTTTGGGTTTAATATTTTGCACAAAAAATAGTTTTAATTGCCATTGCATTAACTTAAGGAAAAATCTATTTAATAAACTGAACGTCATTAAAATATCTATCCGCAAACAAAAGCCACGTACATACCAACACTCTTACCACTATCACAAAACTTACCATTCTTTCCAAATTAGACTACGATATACAAATTTATAGCAAATGTGCGAAATCAACTTTACAGAAAATTAAAGCCATGAAGCGATAAGAAATAGCCTGAAGGCATTCAGAACAACTCCCATCCAGAATATTTTAACAGAAGCAGGTTTCCTTACAATAGAAAAAAGAGCCCAGTTACTAAAATGCCATCTTCTTCCAAAGTTGTGCTCCACCTCATCTGAAATTCTCCACAAAGAAGTTCAACTTCTAAAAACAAAGAAAAAATCTTTCTCTACAAAATCCGGTTTGTGGGAAATTCACAATCTACAAAAAGAACTTAATTTAGAACGTCCTCCAACTAAAAACTCGAAACATAATGCTCCACCATGGTTAATATCAAATAATTCATTCATCGACAAACTATCCACCTTTCGTAAAGACAATACTCTGCTTCAATATACAAACAAATGTTCTCTGAATCCATCAACCCGTTAAAAGATAGTAACTGGCAAATAATTTTCACTGACGGCTCAAAAATGGAGTGTCATTTGCTGTAGTCAATGAACACGGAAAGACGCTATCCCACGGCATACTCCCAAATGATTCCAGTATCCTCGATGCTGAAGTTCAAGGTGTATTATCTTGTTTGGAGATAATCAAAACTACCGAAGGAAAATTTGTAACTTGCACAGATAGCCTTAGTCTTTTCAAAGCAGCCAAAAATCCCCTAACCAATTGGGAAGCAATTAAAATACAACAAAAACTCATCCATACGCCCCGAAAACTAAAGCTCATGTGGACACCTGGACACATCGATATCATAGGAAATGAATTCTGGAAAATATCATAGGAAATGAAACTTGGAGCCAAGTTCGCCTTAAATTATCCGCTACACACCTTTATACCTCCGAACAAAAAAAGAATCTCAAAAGTCGCCTCAAAAACAATCATGCAAACATTCCGAAATGATTGGATAGATTACAACCATCACTACAAAGCTATCAACCCAACCGGTCTCCCAATAAAATTCCCAACCTCAACTAGTACTTTAATGAATAAGTGCTTCACCAGACTCCGACTAGGTCATTCAAATCTCACGCACATACACCTACTAAAAAACGACCCCGCATCTATATGTCAATTTTGCAATTCGGTAACATTAACACTAAATCACCTATTATCTGAATGTCAACATCTAAATCAAAATCGCTTCCTCACGTTCCAAAACCTAAATCCCCTTCAACTTCTCTCAACACCCACAGAATCAAACATAAATATGATTTACGATTTTCTAACTAAACTTAAAACTTCAAACCTAATATAAAAACTTAGTTTCATAATCTCTCACCAGCAAATAAAATGATCAAATAATTTGCAATAGTCTATAAATTACAGGGTGTTCTGTTAATAATCAAAAAAAAACAAAGAAAAAAAAATTAATTTCTATATCATCTTTATTCAACAAATATGTATATATATGTATGTTAATAATGTAAATCTTTTATTTATTTAATCTAAAGTAAAAGTTGTTCTAAAACTGAATAAAGTACTATAATTTCCATTATAAATCAAAAATAGCAGAATAAGTAAGAAATAATAATTTAATACTGTACTACTAATTTTAAGTTCTCATGTAACAAAAAAAAATATGTACCTAATACAAATAAAAGAATTAAAATGTATGTAACACAAAGCCGAAAGCCTCTGCAGCTAGTGCTTACAAAATTGGCCATAATTTAAATTATGGTAAATTCAATAATAATAATAATAATCTATTGATATTTGATATTGTAGTCTTTTGTATTTTAAAATAAAAAATTTTCTTAATTTCTAAAAAAATAAACAGTAGTTAATAAATATATTTTCAAATAAAATACACTTATATATGTGTATATTTATATCTGTATTCTATATCTATACTGTTTAATGTTGTAGCAGTTTTATATTTTAAGATAAAAAAAAGTATTGGAACTACACCATGCGCTTTTAAGAGACGCCAGTTTCCCGTCCGAGCTGCGTTTGCGATGACCATCAACAAAGCACAAGGTCAAACTCTCAATAAAGTTGGTCTTTTACTTGATGCACCAGTTTTTTTACATGGACAACTATAAGTCGGGATGTCACGCACTGGGAATAGAAATCATTTGAAAATTGTAGCCGAAGAGAATAGAACTGTTAGAAATATAGTTTTTATGCATCCAACTACATAGTCTGTCTGCTAATCTACTACTAATCTACTACTAATTCAACTAAAGTATTATTACTAAAATATTATTGATAGGGGAATTTTGGATTTTGATAATTTATAATGTAATACAACCTAGAATGCTCTAATTTTGATTTTTCACTATATATAATGGCAGGAAAAAGTTACGTAGTAACGGGTATTTAACTAGTTAAAATAATTTTCGAATTGGCTTTAATTATTGTAACCAGAATCATAGCTGTTTAATTATTTTAATATTATAGATTTAACATACATAAATTATTTCTTAATTTTCTTCATTTTATTTTAACTCATATTTTAATAAATTGAAAATCGTACGTGAGAAACACAAAATATAAAATTAAAAATATTTATTAAAATTAAATATTAATTAAGAAAATAAATTTGAAAGTTTTATCTAAACTTATTTTATTTTGGGTTAAAATGGATCATTTTATTTCGTTAGACATTTTTCTTTTATATTTAAATAAAAATGAAAAACTAGTGTTGAAATTGTACAGGTTCAATTGCACAAAATTGTTTTTTTTTTTAGAAACGATTTTATTAAATATTTGATTTGATTATTGTTGTTAAAAGCATGAGTGGTCTCTACTTTATCGTGAGAAGTCTATGTCAGTACGTAAATGACTGTTCTTTTAAAAACTTTAAATTTGGCTTCAACTTGAATTATAATTACTCAACAGGAGCCCCGAGTATATACATAAGATGGTACATAAAAATAAATGATTTCGTTCTAATGCATCACTAACACTTTTTTTTGCTTGCTAGGTACAAATATAAGATTTAAAGACAATTTTACTTAAACTAAAAATATAATATCATTAAATGAATAGTAAAGTTTACTTTATTAAACATTCATAATATACTATAGACGACTTAAATAAAGCTTTTTTTTTTAATTATTATTAATTAGTATTTTACTAATTTAAATATTACTAAATAAGTAAGTTGCACTGATTAAATAAGTAAATAGTCAAATATCAATATTTGTAATAATATTATTAGTGAACATACATACATTTTTGAAAACATACATATTCGTAAATCAATAATTATAATATTTTTAATTTAATTTGTTTGATTCAATTATAATATATATATACATACGTATATATTTTTAGGATGGCAAAATCACAACTGATGAATTTAAAGATGCTGTAAAACGAACTTGCATGGGAAAAAAATATGATGAATTTCCTCAAGTGAGTTTAATTTAAAAATTATAAAATATGTATGCATGTAATAAGAGGAAAAAAACTTTACATATATTATGTATTTTGTATATTTTAAACTATGTAATATACTCCTAAACATAATATTTTTATTTAATAAATAGGCAATGAAGGCCTTTATTGAAGCAACATTCAAGATGATTGACTTGAATGGTGATGGAGTACTTAGCAATGAAGAATTTCGCTATAATTGCATTACTCGTATTGTAGTTGATGACGTCCATAGCATAGATGAAGCTTATAAAAATTTATTGAATGTAAGTTTTTTTTAATTATTTTTTTTATTTTTATGCCTGCCTGCGGTTATAGCAGATCAATAAAATTAATACGTAAACTTTTTATTTCAATTTTACTGGCGCAATAATAAGAAACTTACAAAATTTTAATATAAAGTTATTATAAAGGGTTTCATTAAGTTTATTTATATATTGTATGTTTCATTTGACCAGAGTAAAAAATCCGGCGTAATTTAACCGAAATGGCAACCAATTTGACTGACTGAAAAATTTTTTTTCAACGGTCCCATTATGCATGGATCTTGTGTTGATGTTCTTTGCTTTATTATATATACATTCTTTATACTAGTTACATTACTATACTCGAGTGCTTCCCCACTCGGCTACCGAGGCCTTTTTTTATTTGAATATTTATTTTTTGAGCTGAATTCAATATCTATTACAACTCCCAAATATTTGTATCCGTAAATTTTTAGTATTGCAATCGTTATTATAGTGCATGTTTAATGATTTCGTATTCTTTAACATAAAATAAATAGATTTTGTTTTTTTACTATTGATCGTTAATTTGTATATTGTATTCATATTATAATTCATCTCTAAGTTGAGACTTTTATTTCCATCATATACCATTACAAGATCATCAGCATATAAAAACCGGGTTTCCTTTAAATTGGCAAAACTATTTAAATATCAGTTTGAAAAGTTTATATTCTAGTATTCTGCCATAACCAGTTCATTAAATTGTGTTCATATAAAGTTCCTAGGTTCCTTGGTTCAATAGTTTACTTTCCGTTATATAGCCTCCTGAACCATTTTTATTCAACACCACTTATATATTCGTACAATTTGCACATAAGAAGTTTTCTATCCACTGCATCGAATACTTTCATTAGATATCAAAAAACATTTTTGCTACTTTTTTTGTATCCAATTTTGTAATTTTTTTTAATAAACATATTTCCTATACAAAACTTTCTTTAAAATTATTAATTTTTAAATTATTTTTTTCTAACTTCACAGGATGATGACAGGAAAAAAGGTGGCTTAACTCTTGCCAGATATAAGGAGCTCTATGCCCAGTATTTAGGTAATCCAGAAGATAAACATAACGCCATTTATCTTTTCGGACCCTTAGACGCTTAAATTTGTATAGAGTTAAACTTTTATACTTTTTATTTTGGAACTTCCTTATTGGATTTATGCAAATGAATATGAGTTTTTAATTACATATATTAAATAAAAATATAAATAAATCATTCTTTAAAAAAATATACTGTATACAATTTCCTTTTACAAATTTCAAGCATGTTCACACGTATGTAATAAAAAAAAACATCAATTATGTATATAATATAACAATGAAAAAATACTATATGTATGAAAAAAAAGATAAGTAAATAAAGCTATTACATGTATATTATGTGCAATTTTGTTTTAATTTGTTAATGTTCTTGTTTTTAAATAAAAAAATGTAAAATATTTATTTTAAAGCTTCAAATAATAACACAACCATAACGGCATATTAACCTGATTTTTTACCGTTTAGCCAAATATGAAGTCTAAAAATACAGTAAATACCATTTTCGATCTTATATGAAAAACTAAAAAAATTGCGCAATTCATCAGTTGTAAAAACCTTTATGTGAAAAATTAATTTTTATAGATAAATTAAAAACCATGTACATAATAATGTATGTATATTACATATATTGATTTCGTTCACGATTATTATTATTTAGTATTTTGCCTCGTCGTCGTATTTTTTATGAATGAAAATCAATATGAATGTATGTATGTGTGTACATTATTATAGGAAACAAATTTCTTTTTTATTCGTGAGTTTTTTTTCTTACTTTAACCATTTGCACGTTGATTTACAACCAACCATAGTAATTAGGTATTCGGTACATTATTATAACAAAGTATACAATTTAAATGGTATATTGGTTTGTGAGGTGACATTTCAGCAAATATTTAAATATTTCACAGCACACCAGTAAATTTGAGGTAGTTTTCTAGCCGAACCCAACATTTTTTAAATTAAGCAGTTTCTTTTTTTTTACTTGAAAACGTTCTATAATATCTATGTTTGAGTTACTTGTTAAATCCCACAGCTCGATACCGTAAGATCATGTTGGCTTCAGTATACATTTGTATACTGACTAGACTAGGATCTTGCCTTCTACAGAGAGTTATGATTTCATGCTAAGTCAGTAGATTTTTGAAAACTTTATGCTTACTTGCTTAATTTTGGTTGAAATACGCATGTTAATTTTTGGTCCAATTGAAGATCCAAATATTGTTGTTGATTTTATTGTTGAACAAATTTCTCTCTAGTAATGAGAAAATAATGTGGTCAGATTTGACTTTGTTTTCTTTAATTTTTCACTTCTTTAACCAATTATTTTTCTAATTTTTTTTAATTTAAGAGATACTTACCTTCTGTGAACGAAATTACTTAAAGCAAGACTGGTGTATCGTCAAAAGTTGTCACTACAGTAACTTGTCTTGTTGGTCGATCAGTAGTAAATAATAGATATAGAACGGATCCAAATAAGTTTCCTTAAATTCGTGAGTTAAGAATACAACTTGGAAACTCTCAACACACGAGTAAATAAATATCGATTTCCGTAAATTTTTGTTACTAACTCTTTTCCATTTCTTTTTTTTTATTTTCTTTTTTATTTATTTATTAATTTCCTATACATACTTACTTACTCGCTGGGCGCTACAGACCTTGACGGTCTTGGGCCTGGCGCAAAATTATCCTCCACTGATTTCGGTCACGAGCGGAATCTCTCCAGTTGGTGATTTGAAGTTTTTTCATATCTGCCGATACTTCATCTCTCCAACGAACCCCATGTGGCCTCCCGCTTTCCCTGGGGCTTAGATATGAAGAGTTTCCTAGCCGGAGCATTTTGATCCATACGCTCTACATGGCCTAGCCAATGAAGCCGTCTTATCCTGACTTTTTTAGCTAGGTCCATGTCGTTGAACAGCTAGTATAGTTCGGCATTGTATCTTCTTCTCCACACCCCTTCGTCAGACACAGGACCATAAATGCGACGAAGAATTTTTCTCTCAAAGATACCAAGTGCATGCTCGCTTCCTTTTGGTAATGTCCACGATTCAGAATCATATAGCAGCACCGGAAAGATGAGCGTTTTGTATAATTGTGTCTTGGTATTTTGGGGTAGGAGCTTTGAACCCAGTTGTTTGACAAACCGAAGTAGCAACGGTTTGCAAGGGTAATTCTTCGCCTTACTTCAACATCAAAATGTTTTTGGTGAAGTTGATGTTGGTTCTAAGGTAGATAAACTCCTGAACTACCTCAAAATTATATGAGCCGACAGTGATGTTGTGTCCTATATGATGTTGTGAGGTCATTTTATTTGTCGACAGCATATATTTTGTTTTATCCTCAAAAGGATGTGTAAAGGCTTCGATGACTGCTCGTCGTGATGTTCCGATAATATCGACGTCATCAGCGAAACCCAGGAGCTGCACCGATTTGTAAAATATAGTGCCCTGTGTATTCACACCTGAACGTCGCACTATATGCTCCAACACCAGATTAAAGAAATTACATGACAACGCATCGCCTTGTCGAAATCCGGAGCACGTTTGAAATGAATCAGAAATGTGCCTCCCAATCACCACAGCACACCGGGTGTTTTCCAGGGTCATTTTTGACAAACGGATAAGCTTGGCTGGGAAACCAAATTCCGACATTGATTCGTAAAGTACTGATCGATGTATAGGCAGATTTAGTGCTGTCATAGACAGATTTATAAATAGATGGTGCGTATCGATTTGAAATTCGAGGGCCTTCTCCAGGATCTGCCTTAATGCGAACACCTGGTCGGTCGTTGATTTGCCAGTACGGAAGCCGCACTGATAATTTCCTATCACAGCGTTACAATGCGGCTTCAATCGTTCGCACAGAATATTGGAAAGGATCGTATACGCAACTTTTAATAGGGATATTCCTCTATAGTTGCCCTTTTTCAATATTGGAGATATTGAACTTAAACTCCAGTCATCAGGAATGCTCTCATCGATCCAGATTTGTTTGATGATTTGGTGAATGAATTCAATCATCACTTCACCTCCTGCCTTAAAAAGTTCAGCTGGCAGGTTATCTTGTCCTGCAGCTTTGTTGTGCTTTAATTTTCGGATGGCTGCTTCCACTTCTGCAGGACTGGGTGTATCTGAATCATCGGAGTTGACTGGGTTAGGGCGAGGCGTATCTGTGTTTTCTATGTTTGCGCCATTCAGCAGGTTCTTAAAATGCTGTTTCCATGTCTCTAATATCCCTTGCGTATCGGTTACCAAATTTCGGGAATCATCCCTCAGTGCGTGTGTACGGGGCTTGAAACCAGATGCAAGCTGCTTGGCTTTTTTATAAAAGCTCCGTACTTCGCCTCTATCGGTTTGATTCTATATCCAAAAGTTGAGACTTCTCGTCTCTTTTTTTCGCTCTATACTCTTCTTGAGCTGCTCTTGTGTTACGTTGCAGCGCTTTCCTGTATGCCTCATTTTTCTCTACCGTCTTTGCTAAACATTCATCGTCGTACCATGAGTTTCTCACGCGAGGTGTTGCAAAACCCACGGTATGTGTAGCAGCCATCGTCATGATGTTTCCGCATTGTTTCCATTTTTCGTTGACGGAGAGATTATGTTGTAGAGGTGTGGTATTGAGTATATCGCTTACTCGCTCCTTGTAGGCTATCTCAGGTGTTTGAAGTCTTCCAATGTTAAACTTCCTATTTTGGCTGGTGCGTCCTTTTTTGACATTGGATATTCGTGCTCTGAACTGGGCCGCAACTAGGAAGTGGTCAGAGTCGATGTTAGCTCCTCAATAGGTACGTACATCCGACACACTGGTAGCATGTCGGGCGTCAATCATAATGTGGTCAATTTGATTCGCTGTACGTCCATCCGGAGATAGCCAGGTAGCTTTGTGGATATTTGTGCTACTTATAACCATATTACGAGCTGCTGCAAAATCGATTGTTTGGTATCCATTATCTGTGGTGGTGGGGTGAAGACTATGATTACCAACCGTTTTGCCGAATATTCCTTCCTTACCGATTTTAGCATTGAAGTCTCCAAGCACGATTTTCGCATCGTACTCAGGACAGAACATATATGTTTTATCTAGGATGTCGTAGAATTCATCCTTCGTAGAGTCCTCCGCTCGTCGGTTGGTGCGTTAACACATATTAGGCTGATGTTGAAGAATTTGCCTTTGATACGGACGACGGCTAGACGTTCATTAACCGGTGTAAAATCAATGACGTTTCCTCTAAGCCGTTTCCCCACTACGAATCCGCATCCAAATATGTGATGTTTTTCGTGGCAGCTGTAATATATATCGCATGTTCGTTTTTTTAACATGTCAGATCCTTTCCATCGGATTTCCTGTATCGCAGTAATGTCTGATTTATACTGCGAGAGAATATTTTCAATTTTGTTAGATGCAGCTGGATGATAGAGTGTTCTTACATTCCAACTGCAAATTCTTAAATCGGAGTCCTTTAAACGTTTGCCGGGTCTGTTTCCAATAATTTCAATCGTATCCGAGGCTTCAATTGCGTCTCTCAAAACTATGTAATTTTTACGGGTAAGGGAGTCAGCCTTACGCCAACCTCAAAATTTGAGGATCTTGGCGCACTTACAATTTTGGCTGCTTACCAGCGGATGCTATGTAAAACAGTTCCCAGGGGTCACCACCTGGAGGTAATGTAAGCATTTGAATAGTAGCATTTGACAGTTGCGCATCTGGGTCAGCGACCGATCAAATGTTTCCCTGTCAATCCCAAACCAGACTTCCTATACATATTCTTCTTTATTCTTCTATGTTCTACTAGCTGGCTAGATAGGATTCTCCGAAAGCAATTGGTGTGTTTATTCCATTATATTTGCCCATAATAAAAAAAAATACATAATATATAAAATAACAATTAGACCGGTGGCCTCGTTAACCGAGCGATAAAGCATTCGAGTATAGTAATGTAACGACCGAAGGAGCACGGGTTCAAATCCCATGAGAACCGAAAAAATTTTCAAATGGTGAAAATTACTGAAAAATGTAATTTTCAATACAACCACATCGGTTCAAATCTTTTTTTTTTTTTTTCGAAAGATAGGAAGTAATCCCCGAAGGACATCAAGAGCTCCAGCCGCGTATGCGTCTTGATAGTGTAGGAATCGAACCCGCTAAAGCTCTTTTTTTCGTTATAACCAATCTATGTTAGATCGACTAATGACTGTTTTTTCGTAAATTTTGGGTCGCGTGTTTAGGAAATTATTATAGTGATAGTTTCCGTGGAGGATCGCTAACATCATAATAATTACCGT
The DNA here is from genome assembly GCA_963942445.1 of Argyra leucocephala. Classification (NCBI taxonomy): domain Eukaryota; kingdom Metazoa; phylum Arthropoda; class Insecta; order Diptera; family Dolichopodidae; genus Argyra; species Argyra leucocephala. Next base: position 69,083,975 of record OZ012680.1, read on the forward strand.
ATAGGAACTTTATCACTATGATATTTCCCGTGAAGGAGATAGCCACAGCAATAGTTCCGCGTGGGAAGATTATTTAGATTTTTTGGCAAAGGAAAATTATTGAAATAATAATTTCCATAAAGAAAACTATTATCGTAGAATTTTCCATCTTAGGTAGTGACCAGCTCGTGGGGTTTCGTTATCTTGAATCGACGGATACTGCTGTCGATTTGAAGAACTGCTGCCATTTCCGAGTTCACATGAGTTTGCAGTCTCTGCTCGTGTTTGACAATTTCTTGATATCTTCTGTGACTGTTTCAATGTGGAAGTCACGGTGGAGATCTTTGTTACGTACGTACCATGGTGCATTTACTATAGCACTTTGTTTTGAAATTTTTGCAACATTTCGATGTTGGGTTTCTTTGCACAGCCCCATAATTGGATACCGTACGTCCACACAGGTTTTAATATCTACTTATATATCAATATGTTGTTCTGTACTGATAACTCAGAACCACGCCCAAGTAACCAGTAAAATTTTTTGAGTCTGATGCTTAGCTCTTCTTTTTTTTTGTTATATGTTCCTTCCATCTTAGCTTAGCATCGAGTGTCATTCCCAGATACTTTGCTGTATTGGCATATGGTAGTATTTTGTTATTGATTGAGATAGGAATGGTTGCAGTCTTTTTATAAGTAAAGTTTATATGAGTTGATTTGCTTTCATAAGTTTTATGCGCCATCGTTGGTTCTATAATCTTATTTCATTCACTGCATTTTGAAGTTTTGCTGTGGAGTTTTCGACAGATACGTCAACTGCAAAAATCGCAGTGTCGTCTGCAAAGGTAGCCATAAAAGTGTTGTCAATTTGAGGGATATCTCTTGTATATATCAGGTAAAGTATTAGACCAAGGTCCCTGTGGAACTCCAGCAGATATTTCTTTTACTTCTGAATATTCTTTGGCATAACGTACACGAAAGCATCTATTGGTCATATATGATTTTAATATTTAATAAAATTGTCTTGGTAAATCACGATGTAGTTTAAATTCAAGGCCTTGGTGCCACACTTTGTCGAAAGCCTGAGCAACATCTAAGAAGATTGATGAGCAGACTTTTTTTTTCTTCGAACGCTTTTTCCACTATATTTGTGATCCGATGCACTTCATCAATTGTAGAATGTTTGTTTCTGAATCCAAATTGTTGGTGCGGGATCAGATCTCTTTCTTCAATAATCGGGGCAAATCTTTTGAGGAGCAGTTTCTCAAATATTTTTGATATAATAGGTAACAACGATATTGGTCGATATGATGTTACCTCTGAAGGCGGTTTTCCTTGCTTTGGTATTACTATTACTTCTGCAATTTTCCATTGTCTCGGAACATACGTGAACTTAAAACATGCATTAAATATATGTTGTAGCTTTAATAAAGCTAGATCTGGTAGTTCCCGCATGATTTGTCCATTGATGAGATCGTAACCTGGTGCTTTCTTGAATTATTTAAGAATTTGTTCAATGAATTATTTTTTATATTTCTGATTTGCTGTTTTAGTTGATTATTTAAGCGATTGAATATAGCTTTATCACCTGGGTGATGGTTGATTGCCATTTTCGTCGTGCCCTTCTCTTCTCCATAACCAGTGCTCTTATTTTTGGAGGATAGCTCACTCTGACTATGTTGTTGATGTTTCGAGTCAAAACATGGTGTGCTCTCCTTTGCTGCTTGCTACACGTCTACAATGAATTGCTCGACTTCTGCATCAATTTGGTTTCTTGATTCCACGGATCCTAGAGTAATGAATTGCTCAAGTTTTTCTCTAAACATATCCCAATCAGTTTTCTTGTTTGTAAGTCTTGGGAGGCAATTTTTGTGTTCAACTTTTTCGCTTAGAACCATGATCACTGGAGTGTGGTCAGACGATAGATCATCATTGCTCACGGCATATGTATGGTTTCTATTTATTTCCTTGGTTATAAAAAAATCAATCAAATCAGGTATTTTCGCTGGGTCAGTGGGCCAATAGGTTGGGGCACCGGAAGAAATAAATTCACACTTATGATTTCTTCCAGCTTGATATAGCTCTCTCCCTTTTGTTGTGGTTAATCTTGAACCCCAGTGGGTATGTTTCGCATTGAAATCTCCTCCGATGATAAAATTGTTTCCAAGTATTTTAAAGAAGTGTCAGAAGTGAGTGTCTTGGTGGGCAATAGATAGCCGAAATTTTTTAAGTCCTTATTTTTGACCTTAATGTTAATTGTTGTAACTTGCATCATTGCATTTTCTATTTTCTGCCCCTCATGGTGTTGAATGTTGCCTTTTATCAGTATTGCTGTTCCTCCTCTTGCTTTGTCATCTGATCAGGAATTTTAATACTAAATTTCTTTGTGCAGTGTGTTTCAGAAATTAGACATATATCTATGTTTTGCAATATGGAAGTCACGGCAACCAATGAAACACTATATATATACTTCAGATTTGCTATACGGTTTAATGGAAAATCTGCTTCATTATGAATTGTATCCATCATTTCAATTTATCCTTGGTAGGTAAATACCATATTTTATATTTGAATTGATTTTACTTAAAACCATACCATACCAAACTATACGTAAATAATAATTTTTTTTAAAAAAAGTTTTTTTTTGTACGTAAGTTAAAATGTCTTACATGGGGTGAAATTTTAAATTGAAATTTTGAGGTTTTTGAGGTAGAAATTTTTATTCTTTCTGGAAGCCGTTTCCAATTTTCCTAAATAGTCCAGCTATTCGTCTGGTCTTCAGAATAATGGTTTATTCCAGTTTAAATCTGCGTCAACCCAAATACCTAGATATTTATATTCATACACTCTATTTATGATAATATTGTTATAATATATGGACATGTCTTCATTCTTAGATTTAACTATCAGATATTTTGTTTTATTAACATTTACCGTGAGCTTGTGTAAGGACATCCATTTGTGTATGATTTGCATGTCTTGATTTATTCTTTTTTCCATTTCGTTAACATTATTTTCAGTGTACACAACAACTAAATCGTCAGCAAACAAGAACGGTTTTCCCAACAGATTCAGATTTGAAAATCCGCTTATATAGCATGAAAATAGTGCTGGACCTAAGGAGCTCCCTTGTATAACACCATAGTCAACATATTTATACTGACTTGTCACTCCTTCACATTCTGTATACTGTTGTCTTTCATGGAAATAGCTTTCAAACCATTGATATTCTTTGCCTTTTATCCCGCATTCAAATAAGAATGCATAATCTTGCGATCCAATGAGTCAAATGCTTTGGCCAGATCAAAGAATACGAGACATACTTTTTTAGATTTACTTACTGAATTCTGTATATACGATATAATATCAAATAAAGCAGCGTTGGTGTCAGAGTTTTTTGTAAATCCATATTGCACATTGCTGACTAAATTATTTTCTAGTAGATATTGTGTTATTTGATTATTAACAAAAGTTTCCATTATTTTACTGAACACAGTAGATATTGAGATCGGTCTAAAGTTGTTAAAAACATTCTTACCGCCAGATTTTTTATAAATTGGTATTACTTTGTTAATTTTTAGTAAATTTGGTACATGACTTTGTAGTAGAGATGCATTTATTAATGATGTTATTGGTTGTATTAATACATTTTTACATTTTTTTATTATTGATGTTTTAATATAATCTACTCCTGAAATATTAGTGTTGGGAAGACTGTCTATGATACTCTGTATTTCCACTACATTGGTAAAGCTAAACTTAAATGTACTAGTTGTTCTAGGTACTGGCATATAAAATGAGTCGAAATTTTTCGCCATATTTCTTCTAACATTACTGTAAAACTCGTTGAATTCATTGATTTTAGTGCGTTTTTCATTTAGTGATTGACGTTCATTAAAGAACTCATTATTTCTATAGTTGCTTAGTCCATCTGTTGCTATTCCTTTGACGTAGTTCCATATTTTTTGTTGGTTATTTAGACATTTGTCAAATTTGTTGGTGTCGTATATTCTTTGTTTTCTCCTTTTTGTAGAAGTTAGTTTATTTAGCCAGTAATGGTATTTTTCTTTTAAATGCATGTTGTTTACATCTAATAAATGTCAATAATTTGTTATCTTAATTTGTTGTATACATTCATCGTCTATCTACGGTTTGCTGTATTTTACATATTTTTTGTATTTTTTGTTTGTAGTTGACATAGTTATACATTTTTGTACCGTGTTTACTAGATTATTTCAAATTATCTCGGCAATACTTGAAGATGTGTCCATATTGCAGTTTGACAATTTATTTATTACTTCATTGTCATTTGATTTTTGAAATGTTATATTGACAGAAGTTTTTATTTATAACTATTTTCTTCAGGTATTTCCAACAATAAAATATTGTGGTCCGTATAGTCAGCACGTGTTATATTAATTTTGTTATTAATTTTATTTTTTAGGATATGATCGATACAAGTGTTTGTTGCTGCTCTGGTGGTTGTTGTATCACAAAAATAGAACCCATTAGATTCAACAAGAGATTTGTAATCATTAACATCTTTATCCAGCGTATTATTTATATTCATGTTGAAATCTCCAAGAACAATTGAATTTTTTTCGTCGAGGCTATTTAAGTGTGCATCCAATAGATCGTAAAAGGAATTAATATTGTTTCTGGTGTTATTTGGTGCTCTGTATATTAATGATATATCAAGCTTGGTGTTTATTGTGAATATTTTAATTGAAATTAAATTATTGAGGTTATCATTAAACGTTTCTAGTGTTTTGTATTCTAGTGTATTATGTATAAATACACCCACTCCTCCTCCTTTTCTATCTATACGACAAGAAAAAATTTTATTGTATTGATTTAAATTATAAAGATCTACTTCCTCTTCAGTTATCCATGTTTCAGTAAGCATTATTAAGTGTACAGTATACTTCAAACTATCTAGTATATAAGAGGCTTCATCCATTTTGTATTTCAGACTTCGAATATTTAAATATAGAATTTTTAATGAATTAGTGCGATCAAATTTCATTTCGTGTATTGTATTAATTGAGTTTACTTGGGTACATTGTTGTAAAGTATTTGTGTCAATTTCATTATTTACTAACATATTTTTCTAGATTTTTTTCTGAGTTGATTTTTTCGACTTTGGAGTTTTCACTTTGTCTTATAAACACTTTACCTTCTTTTACCCAAGCAAATTTTATTATTTTCTTTCTTTTCAAGTCACGGGCCTTTTTAAATAAAAGTATGGTGTTAGACTTTCATTTAAGTACAGTAGTCTAGCCTTGGAATCGACAGAGTTCGGGAATATTTTTTTGTATTCTATTTTTTTTATTTTTTTTGCTGCTATTAGTCTACATTTAATACGCGTATTCTTCAATTTGCAGATTATTCTTTTTTCACCCGTGTTCTTAAATTTTTTTTCTGATAAGTATGAATCCAAAATGTCATTTTCATGTATTTCAACCTCCAATTCATTACCAACTTCTTGAATGATGGATAATACATTCGATTCAACAATATTTCCAACGCCAGATATTTCTATATACTTTTCGAGTTTCTTTTGCTTTATTTTCTCCAGCTCAATTCTATTGTATACCACTTCATCTTTGAACAATGTATTTTCATTACGTAGTTTCATATTTTCTTCGATTAATGAATCAATGTAATATTTCAATTCACTAACCTCACTTTTTAGTTTTTGGAACTCAGCACTTTGAGAACTTTGGTTAGCAAGAATTCTCTCCAATTTATTATTAGTTTCATCCGTATTACATTTTGTGATTGTGATTATATTTTTGTTCAGTTGTTTCACTGATGAAGTATTTGGAACTAGATTTGTTGATTTTCTTTTTTGCCTCTTTGCTTTGCAATGAGAGCAAAACCAAATTTTCTCAGGATCTGCAGTATGTTCCTTAATAACTTCATTTTCCAAGCTAGAACAAGTGTTACACAGCCATTTTCTGCATTCACCATCGCACTGAATTAAATTATTTATTCTTAAATTAATTTTCTTTTTGCACTGATTACAATTATTATTGTTGATACTTGACATTTTTTGACAGACAGGGGTCAGGGGTCAGGGACAGGGGTCATGCTCTCGCGAAGGAATCCTATCCGTGTAAAATTTAATAAAGGCAAAATAGTCATAGTGGGGAATCGTCTGTTTCCATTTATAAATCAACTTTTTTTTCCAAATTTTTGAACTATATAAGGACTGATATTTGCCGAAATATTGTATATGATATGCTCTCTATTTTTTGTTTTTTTTTTTTTTTTTTTTTTCTCCTATTACTCCCCGCGTGGTAGCATAGGGCTTCGATAGTGAACCTCCATTCCTCTCTGTTGAGTACTACTTCCTTAATATTGTCCCAGGTATAATTGTTGACTGTTAATTCTTGATCGATTGTGCGTCTCCATGTGTTGTATGGTCTGCCGGGTCTCCTTTGTCCTTGTGGATTCCACTCTAGAGCTCTTCTTGCTATATCACTTTCTGATTTCCTTAGTGTATGACCTATCCATTTCCATTTTTTCCTATTTATCTGTCTGTTGATAGGTTCTTCTCCAGTTATCATCCATAAATCCTCGTTGCTAATTCTTGCCGGCCAGAATATTCTGCATATAATTCTCAAGCACTTGTTGATGAATACTTGTAGCTTCTGTTTGATTCGGACCGAAGTGAGCCATGTTTCGTTGCCATATATTAGTGTTGACTTAACACATGCTCCGAATATTGTTAGCTTTGTTGTTCTCGATATTTGGTTGCTCCGCCATATCTTCATTAAGCTCCCAAATGTTCTTCTTGTCTTACTTATACGGCTGTTAACATCTTCTGTTGCACCTCCTCTTGATGTTATAATGCTCCCCAGGTAGTTGAATTCTTCTACGTATTCTATCTGTTGTCCACTCACTGTTATTGGCTCACTATAACTATTGTTTGTCCTCATTGCTTTGGTTTTCTCGATATTTAATTCCAGTCCCGATTTCTTTGCTTCTTCCTGTAATCTGTTGACTTTGTTCTGTAGATCTCTATTATAAAACACAATTGATTAAACAATTTTAACAAGACAGAACAATCTGAAAAATATTCATGAGAATATCAAATTTGTAGCAGGAATGGAAGAAAATCATTAACTATCAACAACTACCAAAATTATCTAGACATTTTAGTAATAAAGAGGAACATCGAAATAAAATTTGCCCGGCGAACATCCAAAGAGTAACTCAAAATATGTCAAGTCATAGCTGGATCAACGAGAATGATAATTAGTATAGATGACCTAAGAAAATAAAATTATAAATATTTTTCTTAAACAGGTCAAAAATAAGTAAATTTAACTTTTTAAATTTTATTGTCCTTAGGATATGTAAAATAATATTATTTTTTAATTAAATTAAATGAGACACAACCACTTGAGAAAGCCACTATAATTATTATTGCCAAAATATCAGGTATTTATACGATCAGTAATAAACGATTAAGAAAGTATGATTAGGACAAAATAAAGGAATCGTTTAGGCGTTTTGTCGCTCTTTTTAATTAATTAAAAACGGTTTTGAAAAATATGAAGAATAGACTTGAAAAAAACAGGCAAATTAAAATGCTAAAATATGCAAATATAAAATTTTTAAGGGAAAATATGCTGTAATAGAGGAAATAATAGAAAAAAGGTTGTCTAACAAATGCCGTTTTTTTTTCTTTATTTCTGTTTATACTATTAGAAGAGCATTTAGAAGATAAAATAAAAAAATTTATGACTGGATGTACGTACACAAACTAACAATAAACGTTAGCAAAACTTAATTTATTCTTTTTAAAGCCAAAAATGTAAATATATCTGTACGATATAACAATAAAGTAATAGAGAAGGTCGACCACTATAAATATCTAGGCAACATTATAGATGACGAAGTAAATTGGAATGTCCAAATTCAAAAATATCAAGTTACCGAAAATTCGACATATTGCTGGTCTATTTAAAAAAGTAGGGAAAAGACTTCCTCAAAGTACAAAATCATCAGTATACTACAGTCTATGTCACAGCACTATAACATATGGATTAGGTATATGAGGAGGTATATGAGGAAATACTTTTAATAAAAATACAAGCAAACTTCAAAAATACAAAATAAGGCGATAAAAAATCTTTTTGGGTTAGCACATAGAACACAAAAAATAGGGGATATTAAGGTTAGAGGATTTTAAAAATCTAACTCAAGTGGTACAAATACATAATATTCAAAACAGATATGTAAAATTCAATACAACAACTAGAAAAAATAATGAAATACACCAATATGAAACTAAATCAGCTCATCATATAAGATTCAGCTTACTTCCATCTGCAACGATTAGAATTTATACTAAGACGGATAACACTCCGACATTGTTGGACGCACGCGCGTCCTTCATCCATAAAGGATTTTCCCTTCTAATAAAAAAAAAAATATTATTATTATTATTAATTATTATTAATTGTTATTATTATTGTTATTATTTTTTTTTTTTTATGATCTTGACAGTAAATTAGGTAGAATCACCTTTTCGTGCTTAATTAAGTACGGTACTGCAATTTTACACTACAATATCTACAATAATTCGAGTATTTACTTTAACGAATTACTGGCTTATCTACTCATTAAATGTGGAAAACTACTACTATAGTCAGGAACTAAGCCTTCTTAAATAGAATAGTTTCATTTTATTTAATTTGCTACCAGATTAACTCTCAATTATCTTTTGTCATTTATTATATCCCAGTGCCAAAGGGTACTAGACCAGCTCAAAAAAGCAATGAAGCATTTTTTTTTGTTTTTTTGCTTCGTCGCGAATCGAACCCGGGACCTTTCGGTTGAAAGGCAGGCGCTCTACCTACTGCGTCACCCAGCGTTATTATTATTATATTATTATTATTATTATTATTACCCTCCACATGGTAGTGACCTTGACGTGGTGTGGGGGCTTAGCTCGCAATGATTCATCATGCTACGCCGACGGGAGCATATGCTCCTGGCAGGGTTACCCATGTCAGATTGAGCTAAGCCAGAAGAGTCCGGGACTGAAATTAAAGGGTTCCGGCAGACCAGGTCTGGAAGCCTTCTAATAGAACTAGGTCCTGGGACAAAAAATCGAGAAGCCTTCAGGGAAGCGATTACAGGAGTATTGGGGGACAAGGCTACAGTAAATGGCCTTGAACCAAAATGCTCTGTTGTGATCCGGGATTTGGAGTGCGTTGCCACAAAAAAAGAAGTGGAGGACGCAATACGACGAGATATCCCGGAAATAGGGTTTTTCAGGGTTGGACTGACGACGGAAAATAATTGGGGGCAGAAAGCTGCAATCGTTGACCTAGCCCAACAAGGTGCCATAAAGCTGCTGAAGCAGGGAAGGCTCAAAGTAGGATGGGTTTCTTGCAGGATTAAGTTACGAACTGGTGCCAAATGCTGCTACAGGTGTCTGAGTTTCGGTCACAAGGCTGGTTCTTGCAGGGAACCTGACCGAAGCAAAGCCTACTTCCGCTGCGGAAAGGAGAAGCATAGCGCTAAGGCCTGTAAAGAGAAGGCCCACTGCATACTCTGTGCCGAAGCGGACGCGCAACACGAAAATCTAGAACACGCTCTAGGCACAGGGTTATGCAAGGTGTTCAGAGATACCTGATCCAACGAAAATTCCGGTACGAGAGCATGGGTGCGGGTGTGGGTTGGTCTTGATGAAACACAGGGATATCACTTTTATAAGTGTTTGTCTGACACCCAACGAACTCATAGCGAATTTCCGAGCGAAATTGGCGGACCTCGAGAATACGGTTTTGAACACGACGGGTGGCGTAGTGATTGGTGGGGATTTCAACGCCAAGGCAACGGAGTGGGGAATGCCTTACCCTCACTCGAGCGGAAGTGAGATGCTAGGGTTGGCATCCAGAAGGGGTTTACTTGTTCTGAATGTTGGCTCGGCATCTACTCTTCGTCGACCGGGGTACTCAGAAACCATTCCCGACATATCCTTTGCCTGTGAGCGTTTGGCCGCTCTGGTTGAAGGCTGCATGTGATCGAGGACTACACGGGCAGTGAACATCAGTACATTGTATTCGTGGTACGTGAGAAGAGGCAACTCCAAAGAACAATTACTAGCAGACCACAGCGCTGGAACATGGGGAGAATTGACGAAGGGGTATTTGCAGCGGTCATCCGAGGGGTGTCCAAATGCAGGTCGGGGGGCAGCCTGCACATCTCACCAGGCAGGGGCGTTGGTTGACGCCATTCTGCGTCAAATCACCCTAGCCTGCGACCGCTCAATGCCTCGGAGGCGAATTCCCCATGGAAAACAGCCAATATACTGGTGGACAGCCGAGATAGCTGACCTCCGGAGAGATTTCCTCCGACTCAAGAGAAAGGCTCAGAGAGCTAGAACGAAGGAGGAGGTTAGGCTCAGGTCCTCGGATCACAAGGAGAAAAAACGCCAGGTGTGACGTGCCATCAGTCATAGTAAGGCCAGATGCTGGGAGGTACTGAGAGAGGATATAAACTCAGATCTATGGGGTTTGGGTTACAAAATTCTAGCTCAGAAAATTGGGGCACTGAAAACCCCTCTCCTCATGAACATGCGGACCACAACGCACCTAGTTAATGCCCTCTTTCCAGTGCATCCCCAGCGAGGATGACGCTCCCCAATTCACGATGAAGAAGCTAGAACAAGCCAGCCAATCCTTCAAGGTCAAGAAAGGCTTGCAAGGGGAGGTATTAAGGCTGGTTCTTCGGTATAATCCGAATCTTTTGATGAGTATGTAGAATGCCTGTCGTTCAGCGGGAGTTTTACCTAAGTGCTGGAGGACAGCTAGACTGGTACTTATCAGCAAGGGAAAAGGAGACCCGGAGCTACCTTCCTCATACCACCCGCTCTGCATGCTGGGGACAGCAGGAAAGGTTCTTGAGAAGACTGTTGTCTGCCATCGAGGCAGCGGGGGTTTGTCTCCGCGTCAGTACGATTTCAGGGCAGAGCAAATGCCATTGCGGAAGTCACATCTGCGATGAGCAGGGCCGAGAACCACAACCATTCTTCACGTCGTATAGTTCTCCTCGTCACTTTTAGACGTGAAAAATGCGTTTAATTCGGCCAGATGTAGGGACTTGCTCCAAGCTCTAGAGCAGGAATTTCGTGTTCTTAAATAACAAGGGTAATAAAAAAAACATTTTTTTTTCAAATTTATAATTCAGTCTTTCTTTCAGGCATACATGTATAATAATAAATATAATAAATTTTATAGAAAAATATATATAAATGTTTGCAGTATATCACCAAAAATAAATGTTTATGTGTCATTTAATTGTCAATAGTAAAAATGTTTCTTTATATCTATATGACATATACAATTCAATAATTAATAAAGATATAATATAACTAATAAAAAAAAATAATATAAATTTATTTATTTATTTATTTATTTATTTTAACAGTTGATCCTACAGATAAATCTGTAGGCCAACTTTATAGGTCCTTTTCCCTTTCGAAATGTGGGATAATATAAATATTTCATATATAATATACAAAAATATATACCAAATAATTAATATAATTTAATAAAAAGACCTATAAAGTTGGCCTCCAAATTTATTTGTAGGATCAACTGTTAAAAATAAATAAAATAAAAATCTATAATGACATAAACAATATAATTAATACTTGTTTTGAAATGAAAAATTTCTTTTATATGTTATTAGAAAAAAAGAGTTATTCTATTTGATATTTAATTAAATATTTAATAAAAATTTTACATACCCTTTCAGTTCTACACCTCTGATGTTAAAGTAAATTCTTATAGTACGTTTTCAAGCTCATGTTTATGGATAAATATGTTGTTTATGATAAACTGGTTGTTTACGTAGTGGTTTTCCCATACAAATTTGCTGAAAATCATAAACAAGTAGCGAGGTGTTTATATCAAAAACCACTTCAAAAACATGTAATAGTACGTTTTCAAGCTCATGTTTATGGATAAACAACTAGCTCATAAACCAGTCAAATGTCAAGCGTTCACAAGGTTTTTTGGAAAACAATCAGCTGTTTCACATACTTATTATTATATAAAAAAATTTCTTTGTATATATAAAATACTATACTAATACTATTACAAATTTACTAAATAATATTACAAAAACTATTACTAATTCTTAATAATAAATACTTCTAATTAATTGCAGTGATAATTTAATTTTTGGTAAAAAAGAACTGGAAATCCAAATATATTTTTTATCTATTTACTTTTTGATTTGTTTTTCTTTTGGTTTTTGTTTTTTTTTGACAAATGACAAAATGAATTTATGACAAAAAAATCAAGGGTCATGCAAAAAAAAATTTAAAATCGACAAAAAATCGAAATTTCATGGTTGGGTTACATGTTTTTGAAGTGGTTTATGATATAAACACCTCGCTACTTGTTTATGATTTTCAGCAAATTTGTATGGGAAAACCACTACGTAAACAACCAGTTTATCATAAACAACATGTTTATCCATAAACATGAGCTTGAAAACGTACTATAACCCATCCATGAAATTTCGATTTTTTGTCGATTTTAAAAATTTTTTTGCATGACCCTTGATTATTTTGTCATAAATTCATTTTGTCATTTGTCAAAAAAAAAAAAAAACAAAAAGAAATCAAAAAGAAGTCGTCTTATCTTGTGTAAAGTCTATTGATTAACACTATGATTTGCTTTTATTAATTGTAATAATTTTCTTTTTTTAATAATAGCTTAAGTAAAGACTTTTTAAGCTAATAGACTAAATAAATAAATTTAATAAAGGATTTTTTTTAAATCGTCCAAATTTATTTATTTATTTATTTATCGTATGGCCAATTATAATAGCTTAAGTTCTACTTAAAGATAATACAAAAAAAAATTTATATAAATAATAGATATGTGAAAAAAGCTTGTGAACACTTGACATTTGACTGGTTTATGAGCTAGTTGTTTATCCATAAACATGAGCTTGATAACGTACTATTAGTTCATAATTAACAACGATTTTTGTTTATAGTTTAAGCTTGATGTTTATTTCTACCGTAATGTATCTGAAATCGTATTTGCAACTTGTCAATTGTATTCTAGTTTTTTTGTTTTGGCTCTTCCTAGTACCTAGTTTGAATTAAATGTCAAATTTATATGTCAGTCAAAATAATAGTATTCTCAATTCTGTAATCTGTATTCTCAAATTCTGTATAAAAAGTGATTGACCGTGTCAAAAAATTTTTGAAATATTTTAATTCTTATTTTATAATACTTATTTTAATATTTCTTATTTAATTTATTTTTATTTTACCAGGAAAAAAAATTGGATTTACTTTCATGTAGTATTTATAATTTTATTTTATATAAAATTATTTTAATGAAATAATGTTTGGCTACAAAGTTATCGTACAAAATAATTAGTGAAATTTAAGCAATTTATAGAAAGGAGTTAAGGTGAAATTAAAATTCTTAAATTACAAAATATTAATTTCAAAAGAAGTAGCAAAAAAGCACAATAATAGAAAATTGATATTTTTTATATATATAAAAGTCTTAAAAAGGTTTTAAATTAAGTATCGTATACATAATGTGAAACTCTTCATAAAATATTAGTAAAATGGTTTCTTTTTTGGATAGTTAAATTGCTAATTAGTGCATAGCATGAAATAAATTTTAATAGTTATTTTTTAAGCATTTGATATTTAAGCATTTTAAATTATAAAGATTCAATTAATACAGTGCAACGGAACTGTGAATATTTCTTATGAATTTTATGGATTACTAGTTAGCAAATACAAATTATTTTCAATTTTACTTTGATTAAAATTTTCGTGGTAAAAAAATTCAAATACTATTTTTACAGAAAAGCTGACTGTGTTTAACTGTTTACTTAATTTTTAAGATTTTAAATTGATTATAAATAAAATTAAATTAGATGATGTGTTTCTTTTGTTTATTGATTAATAAATTTTACAAGTAGAAAAAGTACATATTATTAAAATTAAAATAATTTACATTTATCATAGCAGAAATTATTGATGAAATTTGAATAATGAAAATATAAAATGGAATCAGTTGATTTTTCCCTAACAAATAATAATAATCAAGATGGTAATTATTTTAAATTACATTTTTATATTTTTATGGTCGATACAAATAAAAATGCATATATGTATTTACTAATTTAGAAAGTTCTGATTTCGTTGGATATGCAACAGAACATAAATTACGATCGTCATCGGGGTCTAGTGGTAACACAATAAACAATAACAGCAATGTGAGGTGCGAAATAATTAAACAACAATATGATCAAGCAATGATAGAATTAAACGCTGTTAGAAGACAGTGTTCAGAATCTGCACGTCGGTCAGATGAAATGGCATCTATGTTAGGATTTTATAAAGAACAATATATCGCAGCTATGAAACAGTTAGAACAATCAGCTGAAGAACATAATAAATATACTGAAGTGACAAATGAAAATGCCCGTTTATCACAGCAAAATATGCTCTTAGATAGGAAATTAAGGAGATTAATGGAATCAGTTAAACAACAAGAAGGAGAAAAAGAAAATGAAGATGCTAATCATCCATTACCATTCTATAATTATCAATATGGTGGTGGCAACAATGGCAATACGAGTTGTGGAGTTGTTGATTTTACAAATCCTAATAACAATAATTCTAATGTGTCGACAACACAAAAATGCGATAGTTCTTGTTATGTTAAATACGAGAAATTCATAGAAGAAGCTCAATTATTTAAAAAAATGTATTCGGATATGTCAAAAGAAAGGAATAATGTGGGGATTGAAAGAGATAAACTGCATATTCAATTGTCCTCTACTATAGATGAATTAGATAAAGCAAAAAAAGAATTTAAAATTTATAGAGATAAAAAGGACCAGTTCATTTCTCAACAGGTATTTGCAATTCATATTTATTAAACATGAAACTAATATTTTATTTTAGGAAAAAGAAATGGAGGAAATGCGTTCCGTGATGCAAGCTCGAGCCAATGAGCTTTTGACAACAAAGTTGTATAGAAATCATTTGAAAGAAGAATTAAATCAAATACTTTCTGAAAGAGATAACGTATTACAAGAACATCAAAAAATGAGCGATGATTTAAGCGTAACCAAAAAGGAGCTTGATTCAAAGATTAAAGATGAAATTAAACTTCAGAAAATAATTGATGATTTACATAAAGAAATTCAAATATTAGAGTCAAGAGAAAGTAATTGGAATGCAGAAACACAAGAAAATCAGACAAAAGAATTGGAAAAATTAAGAAAAGCGTTTGAAAAGTTAAGGAACGAAAAAGAAAAGGCTGATAAAGAAACTGATATTGCAAAAAGCCGTCGTGATTGGGCAATTTCTGAACGTGAGAAAATTGTTCAAGAACGAGATTCTGTTAAGCATTTATGCGATGAACTGCGCCGAGAAAGAGATACCGCAGTCTCCAATTTATTAGCTGCTATCCGGGATAGTGAAGAAATTAAAAAACAAAATGATGAATCTCAGAGAAAAATTGAAGGATTAAAGGAACAACTTGAACAAAGGGCTAATTCTAATTCTAATTCAAGACAAAGTTTTCGTTGGAGTTCATTCGAAAATGATGATGTCTTAGAAATCGAGTTATGTAATTATAGAGAAGATGATGACATCGGCTTGATTTTAGATGATTCACACAATAAACAATTAGTTTGTGGTATAACGAACTTCTCTGCAGCAATCAACAAATTAAAAGTTAACGATGTTATTATCAAAGTCAACGATTTGGATTGTCAATCTATGTCTAAACGATTAGTTATAGACGCAATCAAAAACAATGCGCCAAAATGTCTGCTCTTAGTACAAAGACCCAAACAAACTAAGCGACAATTATATACAGTTCACTTAAACTTACACGATAATCAAAATATTGGTTTGCTTTTAGAAACTGGAGTATTTATATCAAAAATAGAAAAAAATTCTATGGCTAGTTTTGAACCAGAATTAGATGTTGGAGATAGAGTTTTAAGTATCAATAACAAATCAATGCAAGGAATACAATCCACAAAAGAAGTAATGAAAATTTTAGATGATCATAGACATGATTCAATAACTATAGTTGCTTTAAAAAACGTACAAGAAGGGGCAAGTTCAACAACTAATTGTTCAAAAAACAGAAGGATGACAAACACTTCAGCTCAAACTGATTCAAATGAATCGATGCACAAAGTAAATAGCGTTGTATTTAGTATATTTTGTTAGTACAATTTATTATAATTTGATTTTTAAATATGTTAATTTTCAGGTAACATCCTCTTCAAAGCAACCATTTTTTACCGAAATGATAAACAAATTTAAAAAAATTCACATAACAAAATCGGGTCCTGAAGTTGATCATTTAAGTCAAGAAAGCGCTATAGCAGCTTTAGATTCTGTTATTAGTGAAAATTCAGAAAAACATGTTTTTAAAAGAAGCAAACGAAATAAAAAAGAGAAAGACACTGGAAAAAGTATGGGAACTTGGCCTAGAGCTACTTTACTAAATTCAACACAAGAAAATCCTACTGGAACAATAGTACATCGAAAAAAAGAGCGTGTTCCAGCCTTATCCTTGTTCACCGGTGGTGGAGGAGGCACAATAGAAATTGATAACACTGGTGAGCAATTAGATCGACTTCCACAACATGGAAGTTCTAGTAGTTCTAGCGCTTCATCAACAAAGCTAAAAGCTAATAGAAATTCTAATCCAATACCTTTAAATTTATTTCAACCTAATCCATCTGGTGGCTTTTTACATAGGCATTCATTGTACACTTCAAGTTTTGATACTGAGCCTATTATATTAGAACAATCAAAATCAGCATTTTGTCCCCCACTTCATAACAAAAAAAATATAGAACCAAATTTAAGAATGAAAAAACCAACAGATAAATACGGTACTGTTGCTACAAATCGTCATCATACTAACAATAATATGCACTATCAAAATAGATTAAGCTTAAATCTAACACCATCAGATAATAATTTATATAAGACCAGCGGTCAAATGGCTCAACAACAACATCACCAACAAAATCATCACCAATCCTATCAGCCTAATTCGTTAGATTTTTTAGGTAAAAAACAAGCTATCGATTCAGTGGTAGCATTAGGAGGGCCAATGAGTCAACCATTAAAACCCCATTTCCCCGGTATAAATTATGATTTAAAATCTGGTCATCCACAAAGTCTAATAACGGGAAATCAAAGTTTTTATGACGTAATTTCACTTAAATCACAAAATTCAATTGATTCGTTCTTAATGCAAAAAACTCCTTCAAGTTTACAAGAACGTTGTAATAATTTTCCAAAAACTCAAATGAATAGAAATGTTTTAAAATATCCAAGTGATAGTGAAAGTATTGGAACAGAGGCTATACTATCTCATGGAGGTACTCAAAATTCTAATATTACGCAAAACCAGTTTTTTCTAAATGCACATTCGGGAGTAACGTCATTTAATCGGCACACATCCAATTTTTCAACAAATTTTTCAAATCATATGTATGCAGCTCAAAAAATGAAAACTTCAAGTCCACATGTACTAATTAATCCTCATTCAAACGATCATTCCTTAGCTTCTGCTATTGGAAAAAATCCTACTATAAGCGAAATTTCTACTGGAAACAATTCTATTGGACACACAGGTGGCAATTCATCATCAGATAAATTTGATATTGATTATTCACCTACCCCAATGATACCAAGTCACCACTTGTACAATTCTTCTACAATTGACTATCAATTCAATAAAAATCAAATAATAACAACAAAAAACAATAGTATGGTTAGCAGTATGATGGAAACTAGTAGCTCAGTAATGCCCACTCGCGATCATGATGAATGCTCAAGTAGTTACAATCCGATTTATGAAGGGGGTACTTTTCCTCGCAAAAAGGAGCATCAGCGCTTTCGTATACCATCTAACCATAGCGTTACTAGTAAAGGAAGCGGGGTTAAAAATAGTACTGGTTCTATTGATCATCATAGTGAACGCGGAAGTCCTATGCCTACTGTTCACGTTGAAGTACTAAGCCATGGTGCTCAAAAACGAAACTCAAATATTTCAGATTTTTTATGTCCAGGCGATTTAAGAAGAGTAACTATTGATAAAAGTGATAAATCATTAGGTATAACAATTTTATGCAACAATAATGGAAATGGAATTTTTGTTTCCTCTGTACAAGAAAAAAGTATAGCAAGCAGAGCAGGGCTTCAGGTTGGAGATCAACTTTTAGAAGTTTGTGGTATTAATATGCGCGCAGCTACAAATGATATGGCAGCTCATGTTTTAAGGCAATGTGGAAATTCAATTACGATGTTGGTTCAATATAATCCAGAAAGTGAGTTAAAAAAACTTGTATTTTTTTCTTTTAATGATTATCAAATATACTTTTTAGAATACGACGTATACAATAAATTAGACACAGAACAATTAAATCATTCTGGATCTCCTACACCTAGAAATTCTCCACGTCCAGCGGTGCGACCATCAATAGCAACTTCGCCTCCAACCTCATCAGTTACACTATCTTCTTTATCAAATACTATTCAGAAATCCTCAAACATTGTTTCAGTTCCGATTAAAAATCAAAAATTTGCTGATAGCTTAGAAAACCAGTCAGACCATTCAAGTCAAGCAGATATTTCCGGAAGTATATTCGAAGAAGATCCAAGATTTATTACATTATCTAATCATAAAAGCAAAAATCCTGGAATCAAACTTCTTGGTGGAAATAAAGTTGGTATTTTCGTTCATGATGTTCAACCTGATTCACCTGCGTATTTAGCTGGCATTAGAAAAGGTGATCAAATTCTTGAATATAATGGAGTAAGCTTAAGAAATGTAACTGCAGAACAAGCAGCAAATGAAATTTCTAATAAAATCACAGATACTGTCACTATGTTAGTTCAGAACAATATACAAAGTAAGTCTACATAATTTCACAAAATTAAAATATACACTAAAACTATGAGTTCGTAATAAAATTCTTATTTTGTAGAATTAAATATAATTCAAGACACAAATGGGGATTCATTTTATATTCGAGTCGGATTTGATCGAACAGGTGATTTAAATGACGGTGATCTTCATTTTATAAAAGATGATGTCCTGTATATTGATAATACAATCTTTGGAGGAAATTTTGGACAATGGAGGGCTTGGACTCTAGATGAATATGGACATAAAAGAGAATGTGGTTTAATTCCCAGTCAAGCAAAGTATAACTTAAAATTTCATAAAATTGTGTATAAATTATTTACTGGCATTTTAGGGTTGAGGAAGAGTTGCGATTGTGTAGCGATAGTGTAGAATGTGAAGGTGGAAGCACTCGTCGTGGTACTACGACAGCTCGCAGATCGTTTTTTAGAAGAAAAAAACATCAACGCAGTTCGTCTAGAGATTCCAAAGAACTTGCGAGCTTTAGCAATACACAATTAAGCTATTTTTCTGATTCCGGAATGTTAAATGATGATGGTGGAATTTTAAGTTATCAACGAGTTGAACGACTGGATTGTAATATTGAATTTAAAAATTTTCTTTTAATTTATTTCATTTTATGTTGTTGTTTTTTTTTAACTTACAATAGATCCTACTTGTCGTCCAGTACTTGTACTGGGACCTTTAGCAGAATGTGTTGCTGATCGATTAACTATTGATTTTCCTTTATTATTTCAACATTGTATTAAGAAACAAATGGATTATTCGGAAGATGTAATGAAGGAAGGTATACAGAAAAATATATTTGTAGATTATCGTCGGAAAGGAAACAAATTTGAATGTACTACAGTGGAGTCTATACGAAATAGCTGTAAAAATGTTAGAATTATTTTTTTTTTTTAAATCATTTCATAAAAAATTTCTTAATATAAAATAATATATTAGTTACAATTTCTATTTCAGAATCGACATTGTGTCTTAGATATATCTATAACAGCTGTTGAACGCTTGCAACGATTACAAATATATCCCATTGTATTGTTGCTTCGTTTCAAATCGGCTAAACAAATAAAAGAAATAAAAGATTCGCGTTATTCAACTGATAAAATATCCGCCAAGGCAGCTAAGGAAATGTTTGAACGTGCGTTAAAATTAGAAACGGATTTTAAACAATATATTTCAGGTACAAAGAATTTTAGTTGATAAAATGAAACATAATTATATTTGATATTTGTTTATTCTAGCTGTAATTCAAGCTGGCGTTAATATAACACACATGAGTACTCAAATTAAAGCTTCTGTTGAAGAGGAGCAATCAAAAGTTCTATGGGTTCCAATTTCAAACTGATAATTATGCATGATGTAATATCAGATAGGTTACGGATACAGCCTTTTTAAGATATTTTTTTATTTTGGTATTTATTGAAAATGAAATACAACAAAAAAAATTCGAAATATTGGTGCTAAAAACATAATCAAAAATTTTGACAACAATTTTTAGATAAATAATTATAACGAAATGCCTTAATACAACTAGTATTAAAAAAATTCTATACTAAGATTTTATTTCAATGACTTCAAAATTTTAAATATTATTAATAAATTAAAATTTTTATATATTTGTCATATTTATAAAATGAAAGTTAATTTTGTCGGGAAGAAACGTGCAAAAAATTTTCTCTTCAATAACAATAAGAAGTCTTGTTAGACATTTCTATATATTAAAAAAATTTATATAATTATACATACACAATAAAATAAATAGACTTAATAAAACTAATTTTATCTTATTTTTTGTTTCAACTACTTTCGTTTTTTTATTAAACTAAACCTTTTATCAATTAATAAAAATTATATAAATTGAACATGTAACGAAAAACCAATACTAATAATTGTAAAACAATTTAGTCGAAGCAAGATGTAAACACCAATTTTAGGGTTTTAATCAAAAATATTTTTTAATAATTTATTCACGTAAAATAAAATGAATTAAAAAAAAAGTTGAACTTTAATTATTTAAAAAATTGCAGGACCAGTTGTTTTCTGATTTACGACTATTTGCTTACTTAATTCATCCTTATTTCTAATATGTATGTATAAAAAAACAAAAAACTCGAATGTAAAAATTACTCAAAATATGAAAAGAAAACAATAAAAATATTTGAAATTAAAAACAGTACATATTTAAATAAATAACGTGATTCACAAAATTGTTTTACTGATTGAATTGAATTAAAATAATTTTTTAAATTTTTTAAAAATGTTGATGAAATTGGTTAGATGTCATGAGATTAGTTTTCTTTTCTTGTCTCGTTTCAAATTGTCAAGTTTTATATTAAAATGTTCTAAGTCCGGTGCATCTTGAGAAGCAATGCTTAAACTGAAACTTGGTTATTTATTTTTGATTGAATTTGTTTTACTTTTTACTTTTCTTATAAGAATTTTTTGATTAAATTCTTAAAATCGGTGTTTGTCTATTTATTGTTATTTCGACTAAATTATCTTACAACTTTGAAAATCACGTCAAATATTTAAATTTACTATCCAGTGTAGTCTTTAGTGTAGTTTCACAGTGTAGTTTCTCAGTGTAGTTTCTCAACCAAAAAAAAATCATTTATTGAATCATTATTGATTTTGTATTTATATTTATTATACAAGAGGTATTATTAAAATCTTTTTAACTACATAATTCTATGGCTTAATACTCTAAAGTTCAGTTTTCTTTTTCGACTAGTCCACAAAACATCAAATTTAACTATAAACTTAAATATGTAATTAAATAATTTAAGTAAAAAACTTATAATTAGTTATTAATTACCCTAAGTATATATATTAATAAATATATTTTTTACATTCAATACTAGTTTATTATCTAATTCAAATTATCATTAGGTTTATACCAATCTTCTATTGCATGATCATATACAGCCCGATGTGCTTCAGCCTCAGCTATGTCAATGAGACGCATTTTATTCTCATACAGTTCACCATCAGAACGCGGACTTCGAGAGGTAGTACGTACTTCAACTGGAATGTTATAGCATTTGCAAATGCAACAAGATGGAAATCTAAACCAATCTGAAAAAATTCCTCGGCATTCGTCGTGTGGATCATATGCTAGTAATCTATGTAGACTATATTGTTGTTCACAACGACATCCTTCACGACAATACATTTGCTTATGTTCATTTGTGCAACGTTCCCAATGAACATATTGCTCAAATGGATATAAGTTTAGCAATGCTAATACTTCTCCTCGAGTATTATTTGCCCAAAATGGAGCAACTACTTCTTCTTTTGTTGGACAAGCATTTCTAAAAAGGGAAAATTAAAGTCCAAATTATAATATTAATAAATTAATTTTTATTTTTATTTAAAATTTAATTTCAAAATTACTTACACCCCTCTTAAATTTGATATATTTGGAGGATCCTTTTCAACAGTATCCTGAAATAATTGCCCTTCTAAGAGTTGTGTTTTATTATTACCAGTTCTATTCTTTTCAATGTCATTATCATTTATTTTTTCTCTTAATGTGTTATAAATTGTTTCCGTGGTAGTAGAATGAAGAACAGTTTGTCTTTTGAAATCCTCAGTGCGATTTGATTTCAAAAATACTGAATTAATAGTTGTTGTTTCTAGTTTTGATGTTGGTGCAGATAAATTTAACATAAATAATTTATTGGTTGGATTCATTAAATTCGTTGAATTTTCCTTAAAATTTTGTTTTAATTGAATTTCTTCGGGTTGTTTCTTTTCTAAAGTTTTAGTTTCAGTTTCCATTTCATTTTGTATAATTTGCTTTACTACATTCAAAGTCACTGACATAGTAGAATTATTTTCACTCTTATTTTCTATGTCATCCAATACATTATTGTGTCTTTTATTATTTCTGTTCATCTGATCGTTATGAATAATATTATTAGTAATGCTAACCTTTGAAATGATCGAATTTTTAATTTCTATTTGATTATCAGTTTCGTACACGTCATTTGATTCATCATTATTGCTTTCATTTTTTGATCCCTTATTAATCACTGCAATTAAAGGTTGTTCCATTTTTTGTATTAGATTATGCTTTTTATTCAATTGATCATCTTCAGATGATTGATTATATTTTTTAAATTCACTATAATTTGATGCATATGTTTTTATTGCTTTATTATTATTATTATTATTAATATTATGATTATTACTTTCGTTATTATTATTATGATAAGTATTATTATTATTATTATTATTATTATTATTATTATTAATATTATCATTATTACTTTTATTATTAGTATTATTAGTATTATTATTTATATTTGAATTAATTGAGGATGTTTGTCTAAAATGAGGCTGCGAAATTCCATATTGTGATAATTTATTATTTTGGAAATCTGATGAATACAAATATTTCGATTTTCTATTGTTCTCACTTTGTTCGTCCTCAATTTCTGTTTCTTCATCATCATCATCAAAAAAATTCATTGCTGATTTTATATCCAATTCGTCGAAGTCTAAATCATCTTTTTGAATTTCATTACGTAAAACGGAAATGTGATGAACCTCTCCATACATTCTTTTCATTAAACCTTGATTTTCATGTACAAATCTACGTACAGCATGCCACGGATATGAAGTTCCTGGTAAATTACAATATGATTGTTTTGTTAAATCACAAGGAATGGCTTTCAAAAATTGTGCTCTTCCTTGTCTTGACATTTTCTGATTACAAGAACCACCAATTCCTGAATCAAAACCAAGTGCCGATGTTTTTGAAATTGTGACCAATAAAATGAAAAAAGCTACTTTCGATACCTGAATTGGGATAAAATAAAAATTGTAAAATATTGATTTATCATTAATACAATTTAAGGTTTTTTGTTATTTATTATTTATAATAATCAATATAAAAAATTGTACGTGTTGGTACTTGATGCCTTGTATAATAATTTTGTCACAATTAACTAATATAGAGAATTAAATTTTTAACAATTTAGATGAAGCTATTCGACTCTTAAAGAGTTTTACTTAGTTAATTTGAAAAAAAAAAGATTTACCTGATAGTATTTAAAATATTTGTAATTTAACCATATGCTCATAATTTCTATTTAATACAATAGATTTTATAATTCATTTCAAAATATAATTATTTTCGATCAAATTTCAATAAATTATTAGTGAAAGTGATTAGCTTTCTTACAACCTTAACGATATTGGAAAGTAATCATTACAATGCTTAACCATAAAATTAAAAAAAAAAAACAAAAAATAATTATCACAATAAAAAAGATATCCAACTTATATTTTTTATTGTGTAGGGCATTGTAGCATTATAATATTAAGTTTTATTTACGAAGAACATTTAAAAAAAAATCGTTATATATAAATACGTTTTATTTATAAAATAATATATGTACATTATTATTATTATATAGCTTAATAAATTGAGAAAAAACTAAGGCTCACACTTGAGTCTTTTATTATTCTAATGTAAAATTCGGAAATAATTAATTACCTTAACTTGCGGGGTTTTTTTTAATGCTAATTCTTTTTATGATAAAAAGCAGAAAAGAAAAGAAAATAAATAACTATATACCTATAGAATAATCGAAATTTAAAAGGGTTAAAAATTAACCAATATAAAATAATTTAGTTTTAACATTTATAAATTTTAATTATGAAACAAAATTCAAAAATTATTCAGCTAACGTTTAACAATAACTCAAATATTTGTGTAATATGTAATTGAAAGGAAAAACAAATCTTGTATAACTACTATCTTATAAAAAATTAAAATCATATTGGTCTATACATAGCTATAACTCTTCCTATGTACGTAAAAAAGTAAAATAAGGAGGAAATTTGAAGATTATCTATTTATACTAGCTTTAATCTATTGAAATTATATATTAAAGTTAAGAACACAAATTTGGATACCGTTTATATTATGTTAATGCACATCACTGCTTTAAAATAATTTTAGAAAGGCATTTTATTTTTTTTATTATTTTGTCTAATACAAATGTCAGAAATGAAACACAAAGTATCTTTCTGTTTCTACTTAGTATTCTTAATTTCTCTTATACAACGATTCAAAACTATGTAATTAATAAATTTTAAAAATATACTTACAAAACACATAAATATACTTACAAATTTATACATAAATTTTGCATCCATTATTATTATTATCTTTAAGTAACTATTTTAAAGTAATTCAAATTTTTTTTGTAAACAATTTTTCAATGTGTTTTTCATTTCAAAATGTAATTTATTATTTCTATTAACACTACATAAATTTGAATTCGAGTTTTTCACTTGAAACGGTCTTGGAATAAATAAATTTTTACTTTTTAACGTTAAAAAATTTCACAAATAAAAATAAAATAACTTTCGCTTAATGAAGTGTTTTTTTATGCATTTCCAAAACTGAAATCTTTCTTTCTAAAGATAATTTAATTTTTATTTTATTATTATTAAAGAAAATTAAGTTATAGTTAATAGCATTAAGATTTTTATATTTTTTTCGTTATGATTTTTTAGATGAATAAATTTATTAATAGGATTTTCACTTCACTTAATTATATTTGTGCAGATTTCAAACTGTTCCTATATTAAATTCAAAAATGTAAAAAAAAAATCGATTGTTTTAAGCCACAGGTCAACACAATAATATATGTAATACCAATAATACTCTTCCTTAATAATTATTAAAACTTCATCAATATATGTATCTATAAACTACTATAAGTAAGCCGCTTAAAGAAAGTTTATCCCGACTTTGCTTAATAAAAAAAATTCAGCGGGCCGCTATATATCTTTGTTCTGTAACACTCAACTGGCAATTATTATTATTATGTCTGCTGCTTATAAAAAATACAAGAATGTTTTTTTTTACTTTTTGTTTTTTAATTTTGTTTTTAAAATTTCTTTTATTATTTCATATATCAAATGTGGATGCGCTGCTATTGTCATCTACTGCGGCAAATATTAAACTGTTAAGCCGCAACTATCAGAAAAAGTGATACTACTGCGCGCATTTAGTAGGTCAGTAGTATTTAGCCTCCCTTCCCCTCTTAATATACTTTTTTTATTTTCTTTCTTTTCTTTCTTGAATTGATCGCCATCAGGTAATGTGCAAGAAAGCGTTTTCTTTTTTATAATTTTCTTAAAGCAAAATTCATTACCATTATTATTACCATAATCATGATCATCATCATCATGTTGTTGTTGTAAGCTTATTTGGTTTGAACAATTTATGGTGCTTTTTATGAAAAAAAAAGAATCCAAGATTTCCATGGTACGTACAAATAAGTAAGCTAAGAAAGTTAAATACAATCTTCAGATTATATTTTTGGAGTATAATTTATTAATTCTTACATTTATAAGTTAAATATTTTTAGATTCTATTAATTAAAAATAATATTAATTTTTCATTAGAGGCAGGTCGGTAGACGTAATCGTAGTAGATTTACGTTAATGTTGAATCAATAATGTGTCCTATTTTGGAAAATATAAATTAAGATCTAAAAAAACTGGTATAATATGGTCAGTATTGGGGTAAATACACGATTTAGTGTGAAGTGTCAAATATTTGGGATTAAAATTACAACATTATTTACCTGGTTGCTTTTCTACTAATTTTTTGTTGACTTTTTTTTATTTACTTTGCCGTTATAGCTTGTGAAGGGTAAGACTTATTTAAAGAAAAATTTCAGATGCAAAATTATATATTTTTTGAAATATATTTCAATTATCTCTGCTAATAAATAAAATCCTTCGGTTTTAAATATTCCTATTAGGTTTATATACAAATAAGATACATTTTCAATAAAATAATTAAATTATGTAACAACATGTACTATGAATTTACCATAAACCTAAAATTAAATTCATAACAATCATTCGAATATCACAGAGTTCAAAATAAACAAAATCAAAAACGAGTAGGGAGGGAATTCAATTTGAGTTTTCAGCACTACAAAAATAAAAACACGAGACAGAATTATTTCAAGAGATTATTTTTTTCGAGATATTCTTTATACCTATTGCCTACTATTATGTACTATATACTTACCTATATATATTTTAAGCTGTCTACATATTATATTACAAGTCATGACACTGTAGAGAGGATACTCATTTTTGTCCCTATTTATACAGGGTAGGATAGGAAAAATAAGGACAATTTTTTAAGTCTAAATTACTGAAAAAATAAAATTTATTTCGAGTTTTGTTCTAAGAAGAAATTAAAATTTTGTATTTTTTAGATCGAATAGTAAAAAAAAATATTATATACTTTAATGTTTTATTATAGAAAAATTGATTTAAAAAAGACATTTGAAAAAAAAGTATTTACGCCTTTCAAAAGATAGTAAAACACATAACAAATTATTTCTAATCAGCACAATTTTTGCCACTATTTTTCTTTAACCAACAATTTTTGAAATTTTAAAATATATTTTATGTATATAAACTTTATTTTGATATTAAATTTATGTTTTTTTATTTATATTAAATGCTCTAAAACTTTGTTTAAAATTTCTGCCAAATTTATAAAATTTCTTCACGGCGCGCTCAAATTGGTTGAAAAATATACAAAAAAAAAAGAACAAAATTGAAAATCTTAGGCAAATACCTAAGCAAATGTCATTTTTCATTCTCTTTTATTTGGAAGTAGGTATATTGTTATCTACTGTACTAACGAATTTATCTTATTTGTCTCTTTTTTCACGCATGCAGTATCTTTAAGGGAATGTCAATATGTCATGCTCAAAGAATACCCATATTAACAAAAATATGCACTCATGTTTCCATTTGTTTCCACACAAATCCATATGCAAATTTGCTAAAAATTGTAAGAAATAGACAATTTTAAGAATATAACGTGCAAGAAAAAGAAAAGATATGGTAAACAAAAGAGAGTAACAAAAATAGTTGGCTGAAATTAAATAAAAAAAGTTTATAATTTTTAAAAAAATTTGTTGAGTAATATATAGATTTGGAAAAAAATTTGGGTTAATATCTATTCTAAAAAAGAACTTAAAAGCTGCAAAAAAGACTGTAATAAATAAAACTGAGATTTTTTTGTAATAATTTGTTATCACATACATATGCGTAACACTAAACAATTAATGTTTTACATTCAATTCTTTTATTAAACTCTATAATAAGAGTTTAAATTGTGACTTTAATATATAACTTAATAAGGAAACTTTTGTCTGTGGTAAGTCAGAATCAAAATCATTTTTTAATTTTTCAAATATTTTACATTCCAAATTTTTTTTGACAAATATTTCGTTAAAATATTTGACAAAACTATTTTCTAAATTAGATAAACTATCCATAAAACTTTTAGGAAACCTAACTAAGACAGCGTTATCATATTCTTTAAATTCTGTGAATTGTAAATAGATTCTGTCCTCAGTATTAATTTCTAAGGTGTAGTTATGTATATTTTCTCAATAACCAGCCTTCAAAATAATAAAAGGCATTTTCTCCTCCAAAGTCTATGGGTTTGTAATCTGCTAATTAAATTCATATTTACTTTGAGGCACATTGGTCGGTAACTCTATTTCAGTTAAATCTATGTCTGGTAATTTGAAATCCTCTATTGACTCGAAATTAGTAGAAGTTGTAACATTTTCCATATACTTAACAGAAAAAGATTTTTTGAATGAAGATAAAAATTGTACCGGAGTTAATAACATTGTATTTCCACCACGTTTGCGTAAAATTCCAAATTTTTTAATACATCTTATTGCTAATTTATGTAGTAGGTAAAATAATAAAATAATAATCTATTTCGAAACCTTTTTCAAATCAAGATATTGCACACTTGTCTGCTTCGTTGTATATTTTAAATATTCCCAGAAAAACATGGATAAAACATGTGTTATTGATAAATATTCAGCAGGTAAATTAATAAAAATAACACGAAATAATTAAGACCATATTTTTTAAATTAAAGAATAAAATAATATTTTATAATCGTTATAAAGTAAATATAACAAAGATTTAGGTTTACTATAATTTAATATAATATTTAATAAAAAATAACAACGTTTGTGACTCTAAATTATTGCTGACAAATATGTTAATAATATTTTATATTTTTGTAATGTAATTATAATTTAGTATTTTAATATGTATTTAAGAAAATAATAATGTATAAAACGAAAATATTGAAATAATAAAATATCAGAATTATTCATAGTGTAAGGGAACAAACTAAATGTGAACAAATATTTTTTACGACCTTGCCTCATATAAATAATGGGAACGCAAATTGTTTTTATTTTTCCTTTTCATAATAAATTTGGTTTGCGATAAGTAAATATAAATTTTACCTCTTGAACTAATGATCTTTTGCTTATTTTGGTGTTTGTTAAAAATTGTGTTAGGCTTACGTAAACTGGGAGTCCCACTTCTTATTGTAATAGATATTACATAGATATTCTTTGATATTACTTGATTTGAATAAATGTAGACCACTAGACCAAAGAATATCGATTACAATAAGAAGTGTCACTCTTCCAAAAATTTCATTTTTCCAACATTAACTTAGTGTTTTATGGTTTTATCAAAAAATATCCATTAGTAAGAAGGTGCACTAGAAGCCAAGATATTTTTACTATCCCATTTACAAAAAAAAAAACCCATTAGTTAAAGAATCAAAGAACTATTGTAAATATTTTCTTATGTAAGAAGTTGTGACAAAGGAAAAATTGCAATATAAACCATTTAAAAAAAAACTTAATTTTTGAAATGTAATTTTAAATAGCCCACGGGAGATTTTTGTTTATTTATTTAGCCCACTAGAGACTTTTCATGTGTACGGTCGTCTGAAATTTTGTGTATTAAAAATAAACGTATTAAAGTTTTTTTTAATTACTGTCAGATATTGCTTAGAGCAAGCAAATCAGACGTCTATTATAGACGAAAGCTGGCATCATGTTGCTAAGCGGTGAGATCATCATCCAGTGGGTTAGTATCCATCACCGTTAGTAACTAATATTAGTAAGAGGTATGTTGGTTGGTTATTAGGGTGGATATAAAAATACGCCAAACGACTGTCTTATTTCCTTCGCACTTAGGCCTCGCGGCCCGTTCTACCCCCTCTCAGCAATTTCACCTCCGCCTCTCAGCCGCCTCCGCCTCCCAATTAATACCTCTTATGAATCTAACAATTTCTGCCGGTTTTTTCTTTTTCACTTCCGAGAAGTCCTCCCAGTAGTAACCCTTCAAGATATTTGCTCTCCTCGTTCTCTGCGTTGGGCATATCCAAAGTACGTGTAGCACCGTTTCCACCTCTTCTCCACATCCTCTGCACATGTTGTTTTCTGTAAGGCCCATTCTGGCCCCGTGTCCTCTGAGCACGAGATGCCCTGTAACTTCGCCTACATATAACCTTAGGTCGGCTCTATTCAGCGCCAGAATGACTTTTGTCTTTTCTGCATCTGGTATTCCTCAGAAATTCTTTGTGTGAATAGCCCCTTCCGAGCTTCTCCAGGTATTCAGTTGCGTGGTTTTTTTCCACTTTATCGTGCTTATTTTCATGGCCTGCATTGTTAGTCCAACCACTAACTCCTCAGACTCATTATTTCTAGCGCCTTTTTTGCAAGTTTGTGCGCTTTTTCGTTTCTTTCTACACCGGAGTGGCCGGATATCCAGTAGAGTAAAATTTCATTCGTCACTCCTAAAGAGTTTAGTGCTTCTCTGCAGCAGATAGTCGTTGCTGCTTTCGTTATTTATTGCTTTGATGGTTCCTTGGCTACCACAGCAAAAAATTATGTTTTCTGCGCTTATACCTCTGTTTAGAAGTAATTCTGCTCCTCTTTTAATTGCCATGATTTCACATTGGATGATCGTGGCAAAGAGATATGGTAGTAAGAGAAAATAATGTTAGTAAGAGATAAAAATAAATAAACATGCTATAGTTAGAAGAAAAATAAATAGCTAACATACCATAATTAGTAGAATGTTTAAAATATAAGAAAGAAAAAAAAACAAATACAAAAAGAAAATAGAAAAAGACCAAATATCAATTCCATAACTATTTATCGATTATACAGTTTTAATTTTAAGTTTCTTTTACTAAGGTTAGTATCAAAACAAGCTGCTCTCAAGTTAGATTCACGTCACATTCTAGACACAGGCTTAAATTTACCGTAGTCAGTACTATGGTTAGCAATATTAAACAGGTCAACGGAACGTAAATTACGCGGATTCTCTCTAAAAGTTGTCAAATCCATAATTTTAGGTGCCAGGATATTTTCAGCAATAATTTGGTGGATAAACGTAACATTAGCCACCAATCGACGTTGATAGAGAGATTTCAAGTCAATCAAAAGCAACCTATCTTCGTAAGGAGGAAGTTGAAAAGAGTCAGAACATTTATATCAAAAATTTACGCTGAACTGCTTCAATACGTGAAATATCAACATTATGATATGGAGACCAAACTTGTGAAGCATATTCAAGTGTCGGTCTAACATATGTGATATATATAAATGTTTTGTAATGTACGGATCTGTAAGCTCTTTGGCCCAGCGCATTATAAATCCTAGCATATAGTTAGCATTATTAATAATGGAATTAAGATGTGCTTTGAAATCGAGCCTGTGATCCAGAATAACACCTAGATCACGAGTTAACTCAGAACGGTTTAAGGTTTGATTCCCAAGATGGTAATCAAATTCAATAATAGATCTTTGAGGCTTTCTACTAAGACTAACAACTTGACATTTCGATGCATTTAATTCAAGGTTGTTGGTGGAGCACCATTTGGCAAAATTGTTAAGATAATTTTGAAGTAGAGTACAATCATCAACAGACCTAATGGTTTTACTAATTTTGGAGTCATCAGCAAAACAACTTAACTTAGCTGATACCATAAATTGTGAGGCATCATTGGTTGCAATAATAAAGAAAAGTGGACCCAAGTGGCTATCCTGGTGTACCCCAGATGAGGCAACAAAGGGGCGAGAAAGTGAGGAGCGGAAACAGACCTGATATTCCCTATTAGATAAAAATGACCCCATCCATTTAAGACTGTGATCAGAAAAACATTGCTTTATGCTTGATTAGTATTAAATCATGAGAAATTTTGTCAAATGCCTTGCTGATATCCGTAAATAGGACGTCAACTTGTTGCCCAGATTCCATAGCATTAAGAGTTTCAGAAACGAATTCTATTAAATTGATAACAGTTAACCTTCCTTTCTGAAAACCGTGTTTGTCTATAGAAATGGTTGATTTAGAATAAGAATAAAAATGATTAATTAAGTTGCATTCAAGAAGCTTTGGAATGCAAGAAATTTTAGCAATGGGCCTATAATTGGAAACCTCAGAACGTGACCCCTTTTTATAAACTGAAATAATATAAGAGTTTTTCCAAAACTCAGGAAAGACACCAGTTTGCGAATTCATTCTACATCATCTATTTGTGGAGTTAACACGTATTTTTAAGCTCTCTATTTAGTTTTAATTACTAATCGGTCTTAACTTTAAAAAAAAATAAATAAAATAAAATAAAACATAATAATATATTTTTTGCACAACTCTTTATACATAAATTTTAAAGTTATCACATATATTTGAATATGAAGTGCTTTATTTGCAATCAAAAAATTGAAAGATCAAACTCTAAAGTTATTTGTAGTCATTGCAATAATGATTTTCATGGAAAATGCGCCAAAATTGAAAAAAGAGATATTGAGTTTCTGGAGAAGAGTAAACAGGGTTTCAAATGTAGTAGCTGCATTAACATAAGAAGAAATTCTAATTTCAGCAGAGATAATATTTCGAAAACACTAACACCGTCTACATCAACCTCCTCTTCTTTAGAACAAAATTCAATATTAATTGCTGGTAATAGTGGTAAAAACTCTCCTTCTCCGCAATGCGAGAGTAATATTACTTTAAACGTTCTCTATAATGAAATCATAAAATTACAAAAACTAAATACGAATGCAATTGCAAAAATAAATGCATTAGAGGAGAATAATGAACAATTAACAAATAGAGTTGACTATCTAGAAGCCAGATTAAATATAATTGAACAACGAGAGGGAAAAAACTTGGTGGACATTGTTGGAATTCCAAATGTAAGCTCTCTCAATGTTAAAGAGAAAGCTTTACATTTGTTGAACTCGGGTTTACAAGCAAATGTTGCAGAGAATGAAATTGAGGATATATTTGTCAAGATGTTGAATTCGTATTCTGATGCAGTGACTCAGGAGAGTTCAAGTAAAACTGTACATCGTCAGCCGTCCAGTATTGTCTGCATTAAATTCTCAAATTTTAATGTTAAAGAGAGAATTATGAAAAGGAAATTTTCTCTTAAAAATAGTTTAAACACTGGCTTATTCGGAGAGGAAAAGATTAGGAGAGTTTTCATCAATGACAGCTTAACACCGTTTATGAAATCTCTTTATAAGAAAGCAAATGAAATAAGAAATGAAAGAAAGTACAAATATCTTTGGGTAAGAAATTCTCAATTTTTTTTAAGAAGACAAGAAGGTGAGAAGGCAATTTTAATAAAAAGCTTTTTAGATTTAAATAAAATTACTTAGTAAATTTTCTTATACATATAAGTCTCTCATACTTATTTAAATTTTTCTCAAGTTTATAAATAAATATTGCTATGTCTTCTCAACACAATTTTAGTAATAGTATTGTTAATAGTAATGATTTCAGTAACAGTGATATATTTCAGCCGCATAAATTTTTGGTTGTACACCAAAATATTAGAAGTATGCGTAAAAATTTTGATTCTTACTTGACTCATTTGTTGGCTCTTAACTCTCTTCCAAATATCATATTTTTAAGTGAAATTTGGATTTTTGATCATGAAAAACTAAATTATGATATTCCTGACTTCAATTTCTTTGCTAATTGTAATAATAAGTACTCTTCTGGTGGTGTAGCCGTTTTTGTAAGAAATGATATTAACTGTGATGTATTATATTTTAGTTTACTGTCTGCTGATGTTATAAAAGTTGTGTGTGAAATTGAAAATTTGATGTATTGTTTTGTTTGCGTGTATAGATTTCATGAGTTTGATGTTAATACTTTTCTGTCTGAATTTTCAAATTTTTTAAACAATATTAGCTTCAAGAATTGTATTATTTTAGGTGACATTAATATTAATATCTTAGTGAATTCAAAAATTGTTGATGATTTTTTATTCTTAATGTCATCGCATGGTTTTATCTCGCATATTAACACTCCTACAGGCATAACTTCCTCAACTTCTACTTGTATTGATCATGTTTTTTCTAGAACGCAAAAAAATAATAATCACGACTTACAAACTTTTACATATGATGCAAAAATAACTGATCATTTTATGATTTTTTTAAAATTTTGTAATGTATCTTCGATTGAAAAATGTAAATATCTGGTTACTAACACTAAATATATTGATTTTCAAAAACTTATCACAGCTTTAAATTTTGAATTTTGGTCTGAAGTATATGATCAAGATGATCCATCTCTAGCCTACGATAGTTTTATTAGTATCTTATCTGGTTACATTAATAGGAATTCGTCTAATAAAAGTTCTGTTTGTAATAAATTTAAAAAACTAAAGCCATGGATATCTTTTTCAATCACAAATAAAATTAATAAGCGTAACAAGTTACGTAAAAAGGTTGATAATCAGCCCAACAATATTCGTCTTAAGAAGTATTTCAAAAAACTTTGTAATGAAATTAGTCTCAAATTGAATTATGTAAAGAAAAGTATTTTGTTGGTAAATTTGAACAGGTGAAAGGTGATTCAAAAAAGGAATGGAATTTGGTTAACTGCCTTCTTGGGAAAACTAACAAAAGTAATGATATAGTACTCAGTATCAATGATATGACCTCTAATAATGACAAGGACAATGCTAACTATTTTAATGATTTTTTTGTGAATATTTCTAATAAGCTTACTTCTGAAAATTCTAATTCTACACTTAATCCTACTGTTCATGATGAAATTTTTCAAGTGGTTAGTTTTTTCTTTGAACCTTTTTCCTCTTTCGAATTACATAGAATTATTATGAATCTGAATAATTCTAATTCTAAGTCTTCTGATGGCATCTCAAATTATATTTTAAAGAAAATTTCGTTACAGATAGTTGATGTACTTGCTCATATCTTTAATAAAAGTGTTTTATCTGGTATATTCCCTGATAAATTAAAAATTGCCGATGTTCTTCCATTATTTAAAAAAGGTAGTTCTCTCGATACTAATAATTATAGACCTATTTCAATTCTATCCGTTTTTTCTAAAATTTTTGAAAAAGCTATGAAAAGACGAATGTGCGAATATTTGGATAAAACGAAATTCTTTAGTAATAGCCAGTTTGGATTTTTAAAAGAGAAATCTACACTTCTTAAATTTTGTACCGAGGTATATGAAGCTTTAAACAAGAATAATTTTTGCTCAGCATTATTCGTAGATATTACAAAGGCGTTTGATCTTGTAAATCATAACATTTTGTTAACAAAACTGCATAATGCTGGTTTTAGATGTTTCATAAATGATTGGTTTCGTTTGTATTTGTTCGAAAGAAAACAGAGAGTAAAAATAAAGGATGAATATAGTGAATTACTAGCTATAAGCAGTGGTGTTCCTCAAGGTTCCGTTCTTGGGCCTTTACTTTTTTTGATATTTATTAATTCTCTATTTCTTCAACCGTTTAAAGGAAGTCATACAGCATTTGCAGACGACACAGCTTTTACTTATTCTTGTAAAAATAACTTTGATGTTGTGGTTAACATGAACTACGATATTAATATACTCCGTAACTGGTTTTGTAAACACGAACTGATTATTAGCTCTAAGACTAAGTATATGAATTTTAATATCCGTAACGCTAATGACGATAACTATAATTTGTACTATCATTCACCTAATTGTAAAAAATATCCTCTATGTCTTAATTCTGTTTCTAATGTCAATGATTCCTCTCACTGTTTTAATAATTATCAATGTGACTTAAATTGTTTTTTAATTGAACCTGTCTCTACTTTCAAATATTTAGGATTATTGATTGATTCTAAGCTTGATTGGAGCGGACACACTTTTTACCTTAAGAACCATTTCAAAAACGTGATTCGGCAACTATACTACGTAAATTTATATAGCTCTGCTAAAGTGTGTTCAATGGTGTACTTTGCGATATTCCATTCTAAACTTCAGTATGGTATAGTTTGTTGGGGTGGTACTCACTTTAACAAGCTACAACCACTTCTAATATTTCAAAAGCATGCTATTAGATTAATTTCTAAGGTTAACCGTCTTACACACACTGCAAGCTTATTTAGTAGTTTAGGTATTCTTCCCATCAGGAACTTATACCTCTATAAAACCCTGAAAGTATTTTTTATTAAATCAGAATATCTTGATGTGAGACATACCGTTATCCATAATCTAAGAATTAATAGCAGGAATTTAGTTGTTGTACCCCGCTTTTATAAGTTTCATATTTGTCATTTCTTTAAAATTATTGCACCGAGAATTTTTAATAAGCTACCTATTGAAATCAGAAATATCAGAGTTTTATCCGAATTTTTAACGAAAACTAAGAATTGGCTTAGAAATATTAGTTGGCATGAAGTTGAAGAGCTAATTAGAGTCATTAGATAATATTATTACTGATATATATATTATAGTATCCTGTTGCTGATATCTATCTATATTATTATTATGCAGCTTTGTTTATTCTTTTCTTACGCTTAATTTTTTGCTTTCTTTCATTTCTTTTCCTTTAAATTAATTTAAATATTAAATCTCGTTCTAAAACATATAGTAGTTTATATAATTGTTTAATTGTTTTATTTTCTTTTTGTAAATTTTCCTTCAATTCACTTATTTGTAAGTTTTATCTATAAATTTAATTCACATTTCTATATTCTACTTTTAATTTTAATATTAATTATTTCTTAAATTAAATTATTTTTTTATACATAAATATTTAACCAGATTAATTTTGGTATTCTATTTTTCTTTACGAATTTAGTTTTTCAAATTAATATTTACATCTAAATTTGTTACTCCACAAATATTGAATAATTTAAATTGTTTATTTCTTGTGATGGACCATTCGAAACTTGCTTTTGCAATAGAATGTTTCCTAACTATTTTATTTATATTTTGAATTCTGTAGATGCTTTTAATTTAGTACTATTATTATATTTGTTTATTTTCTATTTTTAAGTTTTGAATTTTAGTTTTAATTAATTTACTATAATTGTAATGAATTCTAATATTTAATAAAATATAATAAATGAAAAAAACAAAAAAAAAAAAAAAAAAAGACAGATTGAACATTTTTTGAAGCGGATATGCTAGGCTACAGGCGCAATTGCGCAAAACTATGGGAGGAATCCCGTCTGCCCCACAGGAATAAACCTCTTTGAGAGATAATAATTGTGATAAAACTCTATCAAAGTCAATTAGTATTTCATTAATTTTGAAACTAGGGGGATAGGAAAATAGCGAATTAATATAAGTTGTTAATAGTAAAATTACTATTGTTGAAAAATGAGCGAGAGAAGTAGGAAGCAAATAAGTTGGGTATTGTAGATTGGTCATTAGAAACATCACTATCAAGCTTAAAAACAGGTGGATAACCATCGGGTTTACGTTTACTGTTGATGAAATCAAAGAACTTTTTTGGATTAATAAATATATTGGTTTTAATATTGCTAAGGTAGGAGTTATAAATGGATTCAGACAACAGTAAGTGGCATAAGCAGAAGAAGATCTATTTTTAACTAATAATTTCCATGAGGCATTACGTTTATTCCTCAAAGCTCGTAGTTCTTACGTATACCACGGCGGTGAGGTTGGTGAATTATTATTAACCCTATAGGGAGTAGATAATAAGAAGCATTGGAAAATTTCTTCATAGAATTTAAGAGTACAAGCATTTACATCATTGGTGTTAAAAAGTGTATCAAAGTTAATTGAACTAATAGCACCATTGCTCAATGCTATTGCATTTTCATATATTGCATTTTGTACAGTTGAATTTACAACAATTCTCAGCCATACTAATTTCATCTGATGTTCCAAAAGAAAACAGTATGTCAAGAGGTGGATGATAGTCATCAATGGTACAGAAGGATAAATTACTGGATGAAACACCAGAGTTCGCCGAGTCAGATGAAAAGACCAAATCCAATTGTTTATTAAATTTATTCTTTACATCACTAATTTGTTGTAAATCATAGGAATTTACCCAATCAATGAAAATGGTTTCATGTATTGTTGAGACATCATATGTAAGAAGAAAATCAACAGAAGTGGAAGGGATCCACTCTAATCTGGAAAAATTAAAATCACCGACGACCAAGAGGTTATCATGTGAACCAAGAAGATCGTACAAATAAGAAATCAACTCTACAAGTTTTTATAGCCTACAGTCTTATCTGTAGAGCGTAAACTGGGAGATATGTAACAGTTAAGTAAGAAGAGATTACAGTGGCCCACAGTTATTTTCACACACACAGCCTCGAACAGGTTGCAAGGAGGGAGAGTGATAAGATCACACAAGAGTGTAGACTTAACAGCAGTAAGCGTTCCTCCGCCGTGATTACCAAGAATTCCAGGTAACCTATCATCTCGAAAGACTTGATAATTCGACGAGAAGATTTCCTCACTGTGAAAATCATTGTTTAGTCAGGTTTCAGTTAGAGTGATAACGTCGTGTAGGAAGCAATGAGAATTAAGGTAAGCGTTATGAGTTTTAGTTCGAATACCTCTCACGTTTTGATAGAAAACTAAGAGGTTTTCGAGTTTTTTGTGGCCGATACGTTTTTGGCTGTTTTACGATTCCTAAATATGAAATCTTTAACAAGAAACCCACTAGGCCAATGAATTGGGTTAACTAGAGTCTCAAAAGACTCTCAGGACATGAAATTTTAAAGGATGAGCAATGTTTTATTGCTATTTTAGCAAAAACGATTTGACTCATATCTTTATTAATATGAATAGAATTTTTTATATGGTGGGCTATGTCACCAGGTTTCGTTTTCGGGAGCAATCTCGAAACGAAAACAGTCTTATTCATCAGAATCGAATTCAAAGGGGCGGGTTGGTTTAAACGAGTCGAGCTTACAGGGGCATCAACAACATTCCTAGAAGGTGGTGCTACTCCAACAACTTGTACATCATTCCTAGATGGTAACAACTCTGGGACATCCGAACGAACTGGTGAGCCCAATCGCATTAGATTGTTGGGACTACTAACCTTAAGATTGCAAGGAGTTGATTCTAAAACTAAATTGGTTGAAGGAACTAGAGGCTTTGATAGGCGCAGAGAGCCCTTCGAGGTTAGTACAACCTTGTGCCCAATAATGAACCCGACATTATTTGACATAGGGACAACAGAAATGGGAAAGCCTACAAAATCTGTGTCCTCCAGTAAAGATGTAATCGCCAATGACCGCTTCAATTGCTTATACACCTGTTAAAAACAATGAATATTTAGCACAATGATTTAAAAAAGGTACGGACTCTAAACTGACAAAAATGTTTTGGGAGGAATGTGCTGAACAGTTAAACAATTTGGACCTTCCAATAAAAGACGGAAGTGTATGGCAAAAGATAAGATAAAATTAGGATTATAATATATAGGATGAAAATGTTCATATAGATCTTTGTTTTAATTTTAGGTCTGGACTGACTATAATTTAAAAAAACTTATGTTATAATAGAATAAGGATTAGTTTAAAAAAAAACTGTTGGTAGACTATTCAAGCGAAAACCATTCTAATTCTCCATGTTAGTGTTATAATAATGTTGAGTGATTTTTATTAATTGTTTAGTGAGTTTTGTTAATTTTGAGTTTGTGATTCGTACACATAGAAAGTGTTAATAAACATGAGAAATAGTTTAAATGGATTATTGCTGGATTATTTGGTTCAAAATCTTTTATAGACTTGAAATACAACAACAGAATCAAATAGAAAAGTAAGAAAATCAAATAAACTTGGACAACAGTACACAAGAAAATAAAACACTACTTAATTAATAACCGAAAAATTTCACTGGAGTCAATTTCTGCAGAAATAATGGTAATAACTGCTTCAAGATCTTTCACAGAAAAAAAAAACATACATATACATTCTGTAAGATTCTTACAGAAATTAATAGCAAGTAGCAAGGTATCAGAGTAAACTCAATATTTGAAAAAATGTACCAATTAAGAGAAAAGAAATACGACGTTTTAAAAGAAATTGTAAAAGAAAAAAGGCTGCAAAGAGAAGAAAAATGTTGGGTAGAGAAGAAAAGCGAAAACTACAGCAAGAAGCTATTAAAATAAAGAAAAAGAAAAGTGATCAAAGAAAAATTGCTGGAAAAAGAGTGTCATATCTCTTTAACTTTACCCGTCAAAGCTATAAGTCCATGATTCTAATATAAAGTGATACAGCACATTTTTGTTTAATGAATTTAACTATTTTATTTAATGAAATCAAAACCCTATTACTATAAATACCCTATACTTATTATGTATTGCGTTTATAATAATATACCTTATTATTTATTTTATTTTCCTTTTGTAAAATACTATACCATAGAAAAAATAGTATAATAGAAGTCCAGCGTAGAACAAATTTTTCTGGCAATTTTTTTCAATAGCCTTAGCCTTTTAAGAAAACAAATATTTTATTTTTCTCAATCCATGTATGTTATAAAATAATTTTATAAATTGTTTTTGATAATCAGATTTGTTTTTAGTGATATGTTTAGATTTATGGAATAAAAGTCGAGTTTCCTTTCACTAATCATTTGTATTTATTTTGCAAATATCGATATTTCGGAAGCAACTTACTTCCTTCATCAGTGCTTTGCGACTAATTAATATTTACACTAATCCTTACATATAATTATATAATTTGAACCCTCAATAATATGCTCATTTTGTTAACAATAGTAATTCCTTAATAGTGCTACCTAATCTATAGTGTTTTATTTATTAAATTTTTTTTTTTTTTTTTTTTTTGTATAATTATTATTTATTGCATTTAAACTAGTCTTACGCAATAACCCTTATTCTAGTATTTATGATCTTAATTCTACCTGAACCTGATTTTTAATTTTAAAGTAATCTAAATAATGGCGAGAATCCACTACCTAAATCATTATTAAGTCTGTTGTTAACAGGTTCTCTAGATATTGCCAGGCTTTCATACATATCTAGTTTATTATTTTTGTTTACCTCTTTTATTAAGTTTAAACTATTCTTATTTATATGATGTTCTTCTTCAACTATATGTTGCGCTACAGCTGACCTAAAATTCGTGTAGTTTCTTTTCCTCGCCAATTGTGCTTCCCTCATATGTTCCTGGAATCTAACTGTAATTAACCTCTTAGATTGTCTTAGATTGTAGATAGATAGGGAAGTATTACAAAACCACAAAAGGCACAGCTATGGGAAATCCACTATCCCCTATATTGAGCGAAATCTTCATGAATTTTATAGAAGAAAAGATAGTAGAAGAAGGAATTATGCCCAGGATCTGGATGCGATATGTAGATGATATTATCGCAGTAGGGGAAAAAAACCAAAATGGAAAGTTTACTTGTTAAACTCAATAACATCCATAACAACATAACTTTCACAATGGAAAATGAAAAAAATGGCGAAATTCCGTTCCTAGATATCAAATTAGAAGGGAAGGAAAAATAAATTTTGATATCTATAGGAAAATTACGACAACTAAAAGAACTATCACTTCCGATTCAAACCACCCCCATGGACAAAAGATGGCAGCATATCATACAATGATTAACAGACTACTGACCACACCTTTATCAGAAGAAAACTTCAAAAAGGAAAAATTATATATTGAGGACACAGCAGAAGTAAATGGATTTATGAAAGAAAATGTTGAGAAAATAATAAAGAAGAAGATCCATAGAACTGAAAATCTCTCAACTTTATTCGAACAAAACAAAAATATGGAGAAGCCAAAACGAATCTGTGTAGCACATTCCGCATACACAAAAAAATTTAGCAATATATTTAAGAAATACAACTTAAATGTAGTCACTACTAGCAGAAATCTCAAATTATGTAATCTGTTAGGATCTGCTAAAGATAAGAAAAGCATAGAAGAAGTAAGTGGTATATACAAAATATCATGCCAAGATTGCACAAAAACTTACATAGGACAATCCAAGAGGTTAATTACAGTTAGATTCCAGGAACATATGAGGGAAGCACAATTGGCGAGGAAAAGAAACTACACGAATTTTAGGTCA
This sequence comes from Argyra leucocephala, assembly GCA_963942445.1. NCBI lineage: Eukaryota > Metazoa > Arthropoda > Insecta > Diptera > Dolichopodidae > Argyra > Argyra leucocephala. The sequence continues at coordinate 69,126,187 of OZ012680.1, forward strand.
GCTGTAGCGCAACATATAGTTGAAGAAGAACATCATATAAATAAGAATAGTTTAAAATTAATAAAAGAGGTAAACAAAAATAATAAACTAGATATGTATGAAGGCCTGGCAATATCTAGAGAACCTGTTAACAACAGACTTAATAATGATTTAGGTAGTGGATTCTCGCCATTATTTAGATTACTTTAAAATTAAAAATCAGGTTTAGGTAGAATTAAGATCATAAATACTAGAATAAGGGTTATTGCGTAAGACTAGTTTAAATGCAATAAATAATAATTATACAAAAAAAAAAAAAAAAAAATTTAATAAATAAAACACTATAGATTAGGTAGCACTATTAAGGAATTACTATTGTTAACAAAATGAGCATATTATTGAGGGTTCAAATTATATAATTATATGTAAGGATTAGTGTAAATATTAATTAGTCGCAAAGCACTGATGAAGGAAGTAAGTTGCTTCCGAAAATATCGATATTTGCAAAATAAATACAAATGATTAGTGAAAGGAAACTCGACTTTTATTCCATAAATCTAAATTTTATAAATGTTGAATTTGAATTGTGCATGTACATATGTACATATATTGTTATGTCACCACAAGATTGCCCTATTCAAGATTGCACAACTCAAGATCTTCCTTCACCATTCCTATAACCACTTCACATTCTTAATCATTTCTTCATTTCCAAAAACCACTTAAAATTTCTTAATCATTTGACAAAATTCTAAATTAACAAAAATTAAAAAACACAATCTCATAAATTACACATTTTATTTTTTTTTTATTTATTTACAATTTTTCAATTTCATAATAACTCGAAAAATTGTTAAACAAAATATTAAACAGATAATATTACAAAACAAACACATAATTTATTAACCTCTCGACATAAATAATAATACAAAAATCCCTTATTCAACTAAAATTCAATTGAAATTATTTAAGTCTCGTGCACTTAAAACTGACCTTTTTTAGTGTCAATAAATTATGATATTTTATTGCTAAACTGCATAATTTATTTTATTTTTTATATTAATCGATAAGATAATTATTTTTTTTTTTTATTTTAATTTTTAAGAAAAAAGAAATGTAACTTTTTAGTTTTTAGTTCATTTTTGAAGATTAAAGAAGAAGGTTAATAAAAACCTAAAAAGTCTAATTTTATTTTTATTATTTTATTTTTGAATTCCGAAGAGAAGATTTCACTATATGTATATTTATAATTTATAAATTATAATATAATTTTATAAATGTTTGAAAATCAAAAATATATTTTTTTTTACTTATTTGCTTTTTTTGAATAATTTTAAAAAATATAAAATTTCAAAAAATTCAAATAGCTAATTGTGCACATTTATCATCGTGATGATTTCTAATATATGGATATAAGTATGCGTACAGCGATGTATGTATAAATTACATAGAGCGATGTATGTATAAATTTACAAATAGAATCAGATTTTGTTTTTAAAAATTTGTTTTTGAAAAGTATTCAATATTTGCTATATGTATGAATGTACATACATATATATTGAAATTATATCAGAGATATATTTTTAAGACTAATTATTAATTTTGATAAAATCATAAATAAAATATTTTAACGGTAAATTACGGTAACGCTTATTTGAATATTTTTAGAAATGCAGTTTTACAGTGGTTTTTTTCAAATTCAGAATTTTCTACGTTTATCATTATTTTCATAACGAGAATTTAACAATAATGTCCAAATACTTGTCATGATCTGCTACACCATTTGAAAATATATTGTTGTTGTATAAAAAATGCAGGCCCGTAATATTTGCAAAAGTATTTCCAACTTGTTGTGTGGATTTCTTAGAACTTTTAATTTTATAAGATAATTTAACATTTCCTCTACGAAGAAATATGGACAATTTTTAATAGTTATTTTAGTATAAATATTTGAAGAATTTAAAGATTTAATTAAATTGAATTAAATTAACCAGCAGTTGGGATTATCTTAATACTCATTATATGAAAAAAAAAAAACAGAATTATTTGTTCGTTCATAGCTGCATTTACATATTTACCTACTATGACTAAATAATTGAAGAGCCAAAATAGGTGTGAAATTGACATTTTTTGAAAAGTGCTGGGATTCATATTAATTATGAGTATTTCTAATTTTCGGCAATATTTTTGTTAATACATACATACATACATGAATCAATTGACTTGTAATACTCAAAAAAATTTTTTGAATCTTTCTTTGAGTTGCACTTTGTGACGGATTAACAAGGTTCTTAAAAAACTACCCTGTCTAGATTGTTCTTAAAATTTAACTAAATTTCATACAAATCAATAAAATTTTAGGTCGAGAAAGTTTGTTGAAAATAAAAATTTTCCATCAACAAAATTCATCTTTGGTGCCTTCAGATCAATATTAAGAAACATTGAAAATTAACGAAAAAATTTGTAAAATTTGCGCCCACAAAACTCTATATGTTTAGTGTTTTGTTTATATTATCCAATTCATAGTTTGAGAAAGAAATAAAAATTGAGATGAGCAAATATAATTTTTTTTTTAAATAACGACTTCATTACGAATTGAGCATGTACTATGCTAACATATACTTTTTTTCAGTCAAATTCAACATTTTTCCAAACAAATTGAAAATTTCGTCAAACATATTAAACACCTTTTTCATTTTTTTTATCTTTTTGAAAAAGTTTTTCAGAAAAAAACAAAATTTTGCAATCCAAAAAAATTATTTATTTTTACTAAAACAAATCTCTGTTAAAATTGATAACTTCATTTATTAAATGTAAAATATATCATTTTACAAAAATAAAAAAACTTATAAAAAAACTGTTTAATTTAGTTGAGCAAATATTAATTTGAAAAAGAAATTGCTTAATTTGTTTGACGAAGTGGTCAATGCGTTTGGAAAAATGCTGAATTTGACTGAAAAAAGGTATAGATATACATATGTACATAATGTACAGCATTATATATTGTTATTGATTTCTAATTTTCTAATAAAAAATGTTCTATAATAAAACAACAGTTTACAGTAATTAATTTTTAAAATATTTTTGTTATCTGTTATAATTTATTTCAATGTATATGCATATGCATACATAGAGAAAACATTGAATACTTTTCAAAAAAAAAATTTAAAAACAAAATGTAATTCTATTTGTAAATTTATACATCGCATATGTAATATGTATGTACATATGTATATCCATATATTATATATCATCACGTGAATGAATGTGCACTATTATTTGAATTTTTAAAATTATTCAATCAAAAAAGAAAATAAGTAAAAAAAATATATTTTTGATTTTCAAACATTTATAAAATTGTATTATAATTTATAAATTATAAATATACATACATATATGTACATATGTACACGCACAATTCAAATTCAACATTTATAAAATTATTTTATAACATTACATGGATTGAGAAAAATAAAATATTTGTTTTCTTAAAAGGCTTAGGATACTCGATAAAAATGATATTTGAAATTTTGGTAGATATTAATTCAAAAAAATTTCAAATTGCACAAATACAATAATAACAAAAAATGAAAACCAAAAACAATATTCTCATTGTTATTTGATTTCTAATAAAAAATATTATTTTTTGTTTTTGCTTCTATAATAAAATAACAGTTTACAGTAAGAAATTTTCTTTTATTTTCTATTATGCTTCAAAAATGCAGGAAAAGCATAAGCAAATGGCTCTCAAGAATCTTCACAGCCTGCATAGCCTTTGGATATATTCCAAAAGTATGGAGATCAGTGAGGGTCGCTTTCATCCCTAAACCAGGGAAAACAAACTATGCACTCCCTACTAGCTTCAGACCTATCATTCTCTCTTCGTGTTTGTTAAAATGCCTAGAGAAACTGGTGGACAGGTATATTAGGGATGTATGTTTGACCAGGGTACCCCTGAACCGTAAACAACATGCCTATCAGGCAGGTAAGTCTACTGACTCAGTTCTTCAAGAAGTGGTCTCCCATATAGAGGAGGCTATCGTGAAGAAAGAGATAACACTCGGTGCATTCTTGGACATTGAAGGGGTTTTAAGTCATTTCTAAACGGAGAAAGAAAGCACGGAGTAAACAACACAATACTGAGATGGATAGAAAAGATGTTGGAACAACGTCATCTGTTCATTCAAGTAGATGAAACTACTAAAGTTCAGGTGAAGGCGGTTAGAGGATACCCACAAGGAGGTGTTCTATCGCCTTTACTATGGAACATGTTGGTAGACGAACTCCTAAGTATACTGAACGAGGAAGGATTCAACACACACGGCTTTGCCGATGATGTTAGTATTCTTCTAAGAGGAGGTTATATGAGGCGTCTATGCACACAAATGCAAAATGCCATTGACTTAACCACCGAATGGTGTCAGGCGAATGGATTAACCATAAATCCCAGCAAGACACATTTAGTGGCCTTTACCAATAGAGGGCGACTGAACAACTATGTTCTTCCCTCCATTGGAGGAAATAATCTAGAACTTCGAGATGAAGTAAAATATCTAGGGATCATACTTGATAAGAAGCTCAATTGGGCAAAACATATCGAGACGAAATGTGCTAATGCCGTGAAAGTCCTATGGCAGTGCAGAAGGGCCTTTGGCAACAATTGGGGCCTAACACCGAAAATAGCCTTAAGACTATACAAAGTGTGTATCAGGCCCATTGTTAGCTATGGGTTGCATGGGTTCCGAGAACATTCACAGCAAATGCCATAAAAAAACTAGAAGCAGTACAAAGACTTGCGTGTCTCTGTGCAACAAGTGCTTTTAGAACCACACCTACAGTGGCTATGCAAATACTTCTTGGGCTTCCGCCCTTACATCTTTATGTAAGAATGGAGGTCCTCAAAGTTGAAAGAAGGTTGCAAACTCTAGGGAATACTAGAGGATGTAGGCACAAACATCAGAGGCTATGGAAGGACTTAGAAGAGGAGAAAAAAGAGTTCTTCATGCCAACAGATGACATCACTACATACGTATCTTTGAAGAATAGATATGAAGTAGAAATCCCGACAGAGAGACCTGGCGTGGTTCAGAAGAGCAAGCCAGGTCCTCAAATACCTCGGACATTTTCACTGACGGATCCCTTACGGCTCTAGGCGCGGGAGCTGGAGTGTTCTTTGAAAAAGAGCAACTTGAACTCCAGTTTCCTCTTGGCAAACACTGCACAGTCTTCCAGGCTGAAGTCTTTGCCATAAACGCAGCAGTGAATATAATAAAAGAGCAAAGATGGTCTAACAAAGTCATTAGAACTTTAGTGACAGTCAGGCTGCCTTAAAAGCTCTTGAAAGTAACATCATCAAATCTAGATTGGTGGGAGAATGTTCGGAAGCCCTAAACCTCATAGGGCTCCGAAACAACGTACAACTGATCTAGATACCGGGTCATAGTGGCCTGACTGGAAATGAGAAGGCTGACGAACTAGCCAGATCATCGGCGGGAAACATTTATGGCCCGAAACCAGCAGTTGGTATATCTATTGGTAATATTAAACTATCAATAGAAAACACCCTGAAAAGGGAAGCAAATATTCTTCGGGAGCGTATGGAAGGTCACAGGGTCTCCAAAATATATGGACCAAGAATAAACACCAAAATAACCAACTTCCTGCTAACTCTCAATAGAGGAGACTGTAGGAAGATGATGGGCATACTTACTGGTCATAACCACATGAATAAACACATGTGTAGACTAGCACTAAGTGACGACCCAACCTGTAGACACTGTCTGGAAGAGGAAGAAACCTCCACACACGTTGTAGGAGAGTGCTTAGCTCTTTCAAGGCTGAGACTCAGGCTGCTGGAAACGCACTACATAACATCAGAAAACTTCTGCAGGATAAATCCCCCAAACCTATTGGCCTTTATCAAAAGGGTCGACTAAGTTGAGGGGTGGAAGACGGCATAAAGGGCTAAAAAGCCTACATGCCGGCTCTGACATATTAGGGCCACCTCCGTAGAAGAAAAAAAAAAAAGAAATTTTGTTTAATAAATTATAATTACACTATCGAGAGAAAAAAATAAAAAGCAAGAGAGTGGCGAGGCAGGCTATTGAAAAAAATTGCCAGAAAAATTTGTTCTACGCTGGACTTCTATTATACTACTTTTTCTATGACTATACTATTTCTTATTTCTATAACAGCAATCTACATTTTTTTTTTAAATTTGAAATTCGAAGTTATTTGACATAAAAGTTATTACATTTCGTTACATTTTTTAAGTAGTGTACAAAATTAGCCTTTCAATCGAATTCACTGTTAAGAAATTCAAGAAATTCTTATCGAATCGAATCGAGAAAATTCGAACAATTTTATATCGAATCGAATTCACCGGTACAGCTGATTATTTTCTTTTATTGGCTTATTAAGAGAAGTAAATTTTTTTTTTATTTCAAACAGATTATCTATCATTCATGTATTTTCAATATACACAACACATTTTTTCAGGTATTGAAATAGGTAGTTAAAAAGAATATCAAGTGGTTTTTTTTTTAAAAGACTCGATGCCTTTTTAGTTTCAGAAAAATTAAATTGTGCATTTTAATCATCAATGAACTAATATAATACATTTAGGTATCTGTTAATTTTACAAATAGGTAACAAAGTTGAATATTAATAATATGAACATTTCAAATTTAAATAAATAATATTTTTTATTGCTCTGCATTTTTAAAAAAAATTAGTATATAAGAAAGTACTTAGAAAAAAATAAATGCAGAGTATATATGAAAATTAAGCAGTGTATGTTATATTTAAAGATAAATCAACTCTAACGTTTAAAAAAAGTTTTTATAAAAATATTCTATACACAATTTTTTAAAAACGTTTTGAAAATGAGGAAACATCATCGTGTTAAGTGTTTGGTGATAAAATTTTATAATTTACCCAAAAAAAGCTCAGTAAATAATATACACGAAAAAAATTGCAGAAATGAAATATTGTTAAATTTTTTAGGAGAGATATTTGGTTCACACATTTAAATAAACGTGATTAATTAACACAAAAATTTTAAGGGATAACCGAATATGTGAAAAACATTACACTCGTGATATGTTTGGCAAATGGCAGAAACGATTAAAGAAGAACACTACTCCGATTAAAATAGTAGACGCAAAAATCTTAATGGGAACTATTGAAATTTTAGAAAATATCTTGATTTTTCCGCCAAAAATTAAAGAAAGTAGGTACATACTAGAAAAACCATTAAAAAATAATTTTAATAATTATTTTTTTGCTAAAATTATAGATAATGAAATATCTGTATCTATGTATGAAATAACTAAGGAAAATGAAGGAGTTCCAAATATGGAAGATTGTGATGATGTAGAAGTGGAAATTTCAAATAAGGTACATGAAAACGATAGTAAAAATACAGAAACAAACACTAAGGATGAAAGTTTAGAAGATGAAGTAACGGGAAAAATGTAAATATTTGGAAGAAGAGCTTAAAGTGAGAGATAGCTATCAATTTTTTATTGAATAATCGAAAAAAAATATTGCCTAAAGAGCTGGCCCGTATTGTAGAGAGTCACGTAAACAATGCATGCACAAGTAAGCACAGATAAAGGTACTCAAATGAATTCAAAAAATTTTGTTTAAGTATTTATTTTATAGCTCCCTCTGCATATAGATTTTTAGCTACAAACATGAACTTGCCGAGCAAATTAACCTTGACGAGATTTGTCAAAGACTGGCCTTCTGACGCCAGACGAGGCGCAAAATTGCTTAATATGTTTGGATGAAATTTCGCTAAAAACCAATTCCCCCCAAGAAGATAAATCAAAGGGGAATATAATTGGTTTAGAGAATTATGGTGATTATATATTATATAAATATGCCATAGTTATAATGCTTAGAGGTATTACTCACCGCTATAGTCAGTTAATTGGTTACTATTTTGTGAATTCTGCTTGTCCTGCTAAATTTTTAAAAGAAATTATATCCAAATGCGTAAAACAATTAATAGATATAAATATGAAACCAAGACTAATAGTTTCCGAGCAGGGTGGAAATTTTATTAGTCTTAACAAATTGTTAGGGATTTAGGGATTTCTGTTGATATACCTTATTTCAAGGTTAATAATTGTAAAATATATATGTACGATACTCCTCATTTATTAAAATCACTTTGGAGAAATTTCATGAAATATAACATTGTTTTCGATAATAGCAGTAAAGTAGCATGTTGGAAGGATGTTGTTAATTTACATTTACGAGATCAAGAACATCAGTTCAAATTAGTTCCCAAATTGAGTAATGAGCACATATTCCCAAATACCTTTCAAAAAATGAGAGTAAAATTGGCTGCTCAAGCATTTAGTGCAACTGTTGCATCCGCTCTCTATACACTTTCCTCCACAAGTTCCACATCTTCAATTTATGTTTTCCTCCACGATTTAATGAAAAGTTTAATGGAGCACATGTCGTTTCGTACACAAGCAAAAAATGTTAGCATTATTAAAAAAGTATAGAGAACATCATAAATGTCAATTAAAACTCGTTGAAGAAATCTGTTCTTCTTCTATATTCACAGACTTTAAGCAATACGAGATGTGCAATTTAGTTAGGCCTCCTATACATTTTATTGATATTTTAGATGTCTTAGAACGGAAGTTTGTTTGTAATTTTAATGATTTATGTTTAAAAAATAATTTAGAATAAAATTTTTTTGAAATTTTAGAAAATGATTTTAGTTATAACTGTTGTGAAAAACAGAACAAAAGTTGTTTAATTAAGTTATTTATTAGAGTAAAAATATATTTTGTTTTCAAAAATTTTAACAAAAATTTAAAGCATATTGATAAAAGAAAAAACAATTTTTATAGTGTAACGCATCTATAAGTTTTGATAACTTAAAATAAAGACTATATTTCTTTCATACAAAAAAATCGTTCGTTCATTTTTTTTCCACTTTGTATTTTGAATTTTTATCTCTCTCACAAATTAAATTCTTATGACTATCTATTTCTTACAATATTGGAAATCGACTGGAAAAATGGTGACCAACACATTGACAAATTATAAAATTTTATTCCAATGAACCTTCTTTTAATAGATATTCTTTGGTAGAACATGTTAAAAAAATAAAAGGTCAATATTTTATTCCAGATAATTAGCTAAAAGAAACAAACAAAACTTATTGAAATCATCTTTTTAATTCTTATTATACACTTATTATATTAATCTAAAACATTACAACCCATTACTCTTAGCTTAGAAATTAAAATATCAATTGTTAACACTAGTTTTTTCTGGGAGAAAATTTTTGATTGGTTCTAAAATTAAGCTTTGATTAAAAACACATACACCTTCATTTTGCAACTCTAGTAAAGTTATTCCTAAATGATTTGCAAGTAGTTGCTGCGGAAACACAGCTTGTAAACATCTCTGAATGTATGGACATAAATCATATGCAAATGAGGACGAAAATTTCATAAAATTTTCTCTTTGATTTGGTGTAAATACTTGTTTTTCTTTTTTATAAAGTTGTAATATTCTATGTGATACTCTTTCTAATGACCTTTCCATTGTTTCTATTACATCAAAAACCAATGATACTGGTGCGCATAGCATTAATTCACTTAAAGCATTTAAATAACCATTACACAATACAGCTAATGGTATATAATCAAGCAGTGATTCTGGTGGAGGCAAATCTGTTACATTCACATCTTTCATTACAATTGATGAACGAATTTTTTGGTATAATGTTATTGATGTGTTATTAATTAAGGTAAAATTTTTAATATCACAATCAAATTTGTAATTAACTTTTATTATTTTATCGATAAAATTTTTAATTATAATACGCACAAAAATCGAAACTACTAAAGCTCTAAAATCCACACCAATTCTACTAAAAGATCCTCCAAAATACATAGATTGTCCTAATGCGGTATCTAAAGAATTTACACCTCGATTTAAGTCTTCTTCAAGTGTAATTAAAAACGTTTCAATCTAAAAACAATTTTTTTTTTAAATATTATGTTACAAAAAAGTTATTACAAAAAAATTTATACTTTTTTATTCAACCAACTATTAAATAACTTTTTACTATCACATGAATTGGAATTCGAAGGTCCTACGTCTTCAGTTGGAAATAGCGCTTTATATTGTGTCATTATGTTAAAAACATTAACTCTTGTTATTTCAATTGTTTTTGTCAAATGTATTTGAGCTAATTTCATAAATTTGAAATTTAAAAATTTAATCACTTTCTATTATAAGAAAGTTATTACATACCATCATCTCTTGGTATAGAATTCAATAATTTAGTCAACCATACATCCCGCCATTGTAAAAATATTAATTTTAGTTCAAATGATCCAAAAGCCTGCATTCGTCTTAAATGCCCAAATACCTTTGATTACACAAGCATAAATTCATTTTGTAAATTTATAAATAAATCAAAAAAATCTTAAACTTTTTCATACTATTATTTAAACTAAAATTTTATGTTCTATTTACTTGTAAACACTTTGGTAACTGAAGATCTGTCTTTAATTCCTCCAAAAATTTCACCAATAAAGAATGCCAGTAATTTTCAACAGCATGTACAACATGCTTTTTATGTAAAAATCATAAAATGATAATATAAAGTATATATATACCTTAATTATATATATATATATATATACCTTAATTACACCAATTTCTGAATGTTTATTTCCTAGTTTTTGAACATATGATGCAAGTTCCAACGCTTCCTCATAATAACCATCATTTATACAATTTTCCACAAACTGAGGAATTTCTAAAATTTCCAATATTTTTTTATAATTTGCTGCTGTTATCGTGTTTAAATTTTTCCTAGAATTTATATCCGAAGTTGATTGCAAAAACTTCTGACATTTTTCCTCTAAAGTTGATAAAGGTTTTAAAAGAGAATGAGCTCTGTTTTCAGTTTTAACAAACTCATCATATATTTTTTTAGAGCAATCTGAAGTTTGTATTATAACTCTGTAGTTAGCTACAGCTAAATCTAATGTTTGATCTTCAATTAGTTTATTTTCTTCATCTAACCTATTTTCCTCCTTTTTTAACTGCCCAATTTTATAATTTCCTAATTTAGAAAGATAGCTCGCAACTTCATTTTTATCATTTTCACATCCTAAAATATATAAAAATAATTTATAATAAAGGAAAAAATTTTAAACACAATGGTTATCTGTCACATTTTCCAATAAAATTTAAAGGATCCAAAATAAAGTATATTAAAAAAACAGTGTTTTTTTGTTTTACTTTTTTGAGATGTAAAAAGTTCTAAAGTATATTATTATAATTTAATTTGAAAAGTATCTTACTAGTCAAGTTATCAGAAAATATTAGTTTGAGCACGCGATCACTTTCATAATCCATCCTTAAGCAACAGTTTATCGTAGAAACGTTAATATAGAATTAAAATTACTCTATAAAAATTTACCAAAATGCCTTGTTGGAACTTAATAAAAATCTCAAATGTAAACAAACTACTACATCGCTGTCATTTGTCAAAGTGTCAAATTGCACAACATGGGTATAAAAAAATATATGGCACAAGGCACGGTATACAGACTATGCAAAACTTGGTCGTATGGTAAATACTGCTAGTCTGCACATCGCCATTTTTTTTACAGTTTCGTCATTTGGTTATTGGTTCAGTGTTTTTGTGAAGAGCAGCTATGAAAACGTTCATAAATTTTTTTTGTGAAAAATATAATAATAATAATAATAATAATACTGTTTGATTATTGGAGTCAATTGGTTTTTGACTTTTTTCTATTAATAGTACTAGAAGTTTATATTATGAAAGTTCATCGAATTGATTTAAGTAAAAAATTTTGACTTTGAAAGTCAAACGTATTTTTCTTGTTGACTTCAGCAGTTTTTTGGTTCAAAATGCAAGTATAGGAATGAAGTAAGTAAATTAAGAAAAAAAAATTCAGAAGGTATTAAAAAAACGCAAAATATTATTAAAAAAAAGAAGTTATTAAATATAGAATTGCAAACCACACATTGTTGATCAAAAAGACTATTGTAAAAATTAATAAAAAAGAGAAGAATATTTGGAAAAAAGTAAATATATATCGGTTTTGATTTCATTAGTTTATAAACTAAATTTTTAATTTTAGATTCGAATTTTTAATTTTAGATTTTTTTTTGAAAAAGACCTTTTTTCAAATGGAAATTCTTTTTTAAAAATAATCTAAGTCTAAGAGTAGATTTCGATAGTTTTGATGAACTGTGTTCTATGATGGATAAAGCAGAAGTAAATTTTTAGATGGATGCCATATTGAAGTCCGATTACATAAGGAATTCGCTACTGATAATTACTACTATAATTACAAAGGTTTTTATTCTATTAGTTTATTTGCTGCTGTAGATTCTTCATATATTAATGTTGGATGCCCAGGTCTGTGTAATGACTCTACAATATGTGAAAATTTCTCCTTAAAAAAAATACATGCTAACAAATGAAATAATAGATAATCAAATAAATATACGATCAGTAAATGTGAAACCGTTCCTTATTGGTGATTCAGCGTTTAAACAAACCCCGCAAATAATGAAACCTTTTCCTAAAAGTAGATGCTTCGCCTGCTAAAAAAATATTTTTTTATAGGTTGTCCAAATGCAGAAGAGTAGTTTGGACTGCATTTGGACATCTTAAAGCAAGAATCGGCAAAGGAATTGTCAAATCTATCGAAAACGTACCAACGGTTATAAAAGTAGCATGTGTACTTCACAATTTCTTAATTTATAGGAAGGACGAACCGCTGCAATCCTTGCTTCAAAATATAGCCAACTCCGAAAACCCAGAAAATTAACTTAAGCAATGAGCAATTTGTTTTAAATGCAAGACGGGGAAAATTATCGGGAATGCATGTGGAAATAAGTAAGTTTAATTATTAAAAATTAACTTTAATAAACAAAAACAATCCATTAAATATATAAAAAAAAATATTTTAAACAAAAACATATCATTAAATATAAAAGAAATATAAACTAATATTTATGATACTAATAGTTTATTTTTTACTTTTTCATTATTTTCCTTTTTTTTAATTCATCTAACAATAAATTTTTTTTATTTTTTGTTCCAGATGATGAAGCTGTTAGTGATCGTGATGGTGATGGTGGTGGTTCGTAATATTATATCCCATCAAACACTAAAAAAAAATAATAAAACACATTTATAAAATAACTAGACACAAATAATAAAAACTGTTTTAATATACCATAACTTTCCTCAAGCGTTGCTTCAAGTTCATTGAAGAACTTACAAAAATTTCCTTCATTGAATCGTAGAAGGGCCACTCAGAAGGTGAACCACCACTAGGACCTACCTTTTCTTTTCGTTTCTAAAACAGTATACACACTTTATCAACGCATATTATCAATAAGTATATAAAAATTTAAATCTTTATCCATATTTCAACTTTAAATTATGCTGTTTATTTTTTATTTCCGCAGCATCCACAAAAATTGCAGAATTTTCCAACAATTTCTGCATTTTGCCAATGATGTGCAAATTTTTTTTATTTTTCTTTAAATCGCCCATTTTTTCTTTCCAAATTTTGATTAAAAGTTCAATTGCATAATTATCCCAACTGAACTTTTTCTTATATTTTCTTTTTTGAAAGTTTTGAGACATGATTTGTTGACTGTTGTTATGATAAAATAAGAGAACATTTTTTTTTTTATATTTTTTTAGTCTTTTTACTTGTTTTAGCAGGTTGAAATAATTTGCCTAAATCAACACATTCCTTGATGACGTTATACGTTTTACAATTTGGATCATAACGATTATATGTATGTTCTTTTCCTCTCAAATTTTTTATCAATAAGTGTTTTTTTATTCTAAAATTAAATTAATATACATACATACTATAATTATAAGTTTATAACACAGCCTACAATAATAAAAGCCCTGACACTCCTTTTGAGGTTATGTTTCGGACAATACATTTAAACATTTTTAGAAAAAAGCTTTAAAAACTGACAACCTGAAAACTATTTTTTTTTGTTTCTTATTTTGTCTTTTTTTTTTTTTAAATGGCTATTTTTACCTATTTTCTTTTAAACTTTTCATAATTAAATTTTCCCCGAAATACTCCGAATTTTATATTAAAATAAAATTTAGGATTTCTTTTTTAACATATCGAAATTTCAAGCCTAAACTCGAAATTTTAGTGCAATATTTAATAAAATTATTTTCAAGTGTTTTCTGTTCAAATTTACCGCGTCCATTTTGACAATTGAAAAACAGAAAGAGAATTGAAATGTTTTCAAATTAAGTACTTGAGCTTTCAAAATTTATTAGAAAATGTGCCTTAAATATGGTGAGTAATTTTAAGTTTAAACCTAGTTTTTGTGTGTTAAATTGAATTTAAAAAATATAAATTTTATACTAAAATAATATTTAAAAAATTTTCTTTGTGTTTAAAAAAAAATTTACATGAAAATATTATTCTTTATAGTGATTTTGTGCAATTAAACAAATTAAGGGATCACATTCAAGTAAGTAATTTTTGTGTTTTTTAATACAGTGAATACCAAAAAAAAAAATCAATTTTTAAGAAACGTGATATTTTTTTTATTGAATTATAATAGAGTTGATTTTTTTTTTTTATATTCTTTTAAATAATCATTAAATAATAAGTAATAATAATAAAGTAAAAAGTAAATAACTCTTGTATTTTTTTTTTTAATTTATAACTTTTTATATTGCTTTTATCAATTAAAAAAATCATATTTAAGTAATATATAATGGTTCGAAAATGTACGGTTCCTGGATGTACATTCAATTATGATACTGAAATGATGACTGTTCCAACTTTTAAGTTTCCCAATAAAAATCTTTTGAGAAAATTATGCATAGACGCTGTATCAAGATCGGATTGGCAACCGACTAAGTACAGTTCCATATGCTTTTTACATTTTCCAGCATCATGTTTTCGTTCACAAAATTCTAAAAGACCACGTTTGTTGCCTAATGCAATTCCAAGTATTTTCGTGGGGAAACCACGTAAAGAAAAACGCGCTCTATTCCCTACCTCAATGGTGGTGCGGAAAGGGGAATAATACTTATTTAATATAAATTATTTTTATGGAATTATTAGTATCTATTATAAAAAATAATTATGTGATTTATTTTATATAATTTAATATCATTTAATTTATATACACATTAACATAATTTATTTAATCTACTATATTGAATCAAAAATGTGAAGCAAGAAATTGTTGTGTTACTTTTTTTTTGCTTTACTGTAGCATTTCAGCATTTTTATAAAAAAGCTTTTAGGTAGCTTTTTATAATAAAAAAGTAGATGGAAGACCTTTTTTTAAATGCATATTTCTGTATTAAAAAATTTAATTTTTTAATTTTTTTTTAAACTGAAAGATGTAGAATCGATGCAACTTTAGGGCATCCTTAGAACAAAATATGAATTAATCAGTACTTTTCGAGCTATTCCAAAATTAGTGTTCAGCCTACTATTTTTTCCCGTAAGAGTACGTGTATTTAAGCCTACTATTTAGCTTTTTCTTATTTTGTGTCTCGGCTTTTAATTATTGTAGGTTATGGTTTATAATTAAAAATCACAGCCTACAATAATAAAAGCCCTGACACTCCTTTTGAGGTTATGTTTCGGACAATACATTTAAACATTTTTAGAAAAAAGCTTTAAAAACTGACAACCTGAAAACTATTTTTTTTTGTTTCTTGTTTTGTCTTTTTTTTTTAAATGGCTATTTTTACCTATTTTCTTTTAAACTTTTCATAATTAAATTTTCCCCGAAATACTCCGAATTTTATATTAAAATAAAATTTAGGATTTCTTTTTTAACATATCGATATTATTGTAGGTTATGTTAAAAATATACCCAAGTATACTTATGAAAATTTATTTATTTACTTCAAGTGTAAAAACAGTCAAAATTTGAACAAAAAGCTGGACCAGCTCACTACCAGCACATAAAATCCTATTAAACTCGCTCACGCTTTTAAGTCTTAAGAACACAACTATTATTTTTGTAATTTTTTTAAATATTTTTTCTGTTATATTTAATAACATATTTTAATGAATAAAAATTATTTAAATTAATTGAGATTTTACGTTAATAATAATGCAATTACTAAAGTTATTATAATTATTTTACTCCAAAATTTTTCATGTAACTGTTTACTGTAATAAAAATCATAACCAAAAGTCATAATAAAAATTGACAAATTATAAGAACAAATTAAGGTTTATGCAAGAAATTTTCAAAAATCGAAATTTTATGGATGGACTACGTATTTTTGAAATGATTTCGAGAAAATCCAATACCATTCTGAATTTTGTTTGACAGAATTTTTTTTAAAAAACGTATGAAAAATTAACAGACCAAATTTATAACCCATCAAAAAATTTTATTTTAGCAACACATACACAAAAAATCCTCTCCATTAAGAGGAAATCCACCTTTAGAGACACAATCACGACGAACTATTCGCAACGAACAAACTTTTGTGTTTTTGAAATTTCAAAATTTGTTTATAAAAAAAATGGAGGAAAAATTAAAAAAAATCATTTGAACCTCAAATTTTAGGAATTAATAAATGTTGTAATACGGCTATGTTCACAAAATTGAAAAGTTAAACACAATTGAAAAAAAGATGGGCGTGCAGCTTGTACGCTTAGTACTTCACGAGGAAACATATCCGTTGTACGCTGGTTTAATAACAAACTTGTATATTCAATATCCTTGTATATTGGAGTTGGCCAAACAAATACGATTCAACGTTTTTGCCGTAAAAAAAGAAGTGCTATTAATATTGAATGACCTGATATAATTAT
The DNA here is from genome assembly GCA_963942445.1 of Argyra leucocephala. NCBI lineage: Eukaryota > Metazoa > Arthropoda > Insecta > Diptera > Dolichopodidae > Argyra > Argyra leucocephala. The sequence goes on from OZ012680.1 coordinate 69,143,040, forward strand.
AAAATATAATCAATTTATGGGAGGTGTCGACATCATGGATCCTCTTTTAGCATTATATCGGAATTTTCCACGCAACCGACGTTGGTATATGAGTTTGTTTTATCACTTATTAAATCTAAGTGTCGTTGTTTCTTGCATTCTTGCAAATTCTTGCATAATGTGGAAACAAGGTATATAAGGAAAACGAAAACTACGATTTACTTTAATTCAAAAGTGAAATAGCTCATGACCGCATGCATACTGGCCTTTCAATTCGCATGGGAATAAGGAACGTAGATCAGGTCGTGCGAGAAATGTGCTCGAAGAAGGCGATGATCTGGCAAGAAAAAGTATCTGACTACAAATGCTTGACTGATCGAAAACGTTGGCCTCGCAGCAGCAACAAAAATTATGCAAATAAATGCCTAAGTAAAGCCTAGTCATCAATCCCGGTTAGTTTGTTCCGTTTGTAATTAAGTGCCATTTTATTCGGAATGTTTTGAAAATTTATTTTTTAAAATTTTTTAAGTGCCATTTTATTCGGAATGTTTTTCACACAGAAAAGTAGTTTTTTCAGTAGCAGTACCTAACTATAAAATTGCTTTTACCAGCGAATATTTTTTCATTTTTCATTATATTATTTTTTAAAATTGAAGAATATATAATTATAAGTCATCTTTGATTGAAAAATTTTATTTTTATCTGTACAGATAATGACGAACCAAAGCGATGTTTTTTATTATTTAACCAAAGAATATCCATTAATAAGAAGATGCAGTGAAAGTCAAGATATTTTTACTACTGCATTTACAAAAAAAAAACCCATTAGTTAAAGAAGCAAAGAACTATTGTAAATATTTTCTTATGTAATAAGTTGTGAGAAAGAAAAAGTGCGATTATCTATAATTTAAAAAACAATTTAATTTTTGCAACGTAATTTTAAATCAAAGAATATCTACAATAAAAAGAGGCACTGCTTCCAATTGCTACCGAAATTTTGTGACCTTGAAATGGAAAAAAAAATTATTTTTTAAAAATCTTCCAAAAATTAAAAGAAAAATATGGTAATAAGAAAATTTCATGTGAGAAGAACACAAAAAACGGGTGTTCCAAAAATGTTAAACTAAAATTAATATTTTTTAATTATGATAAATTTTATATTGCTAAATGAACTTTTTGAAAGATATTGCAAAATGTTTACCAAGAAAAAATTAAATTCCAAAATATTTGTGTAAAAGAATGTTCAAAAATATTTAAAAAATTTTTTTATAATTTTTATTTAACATTTTTTATAAATGTGTTACACTTCAAATTTTATGTTTCGTATTGAATTCTTTAACATTTTTGTTGAAATTTTTAATTATATAATACATTTACTACAGTAATTATAAGTAAAATAATATTTTAAAGATTGGTATAATTTATATTCAAAAGTTTTTTCTACATATATATATAATCAAATAAAGTTAAAAATTTTTGTTCTAACTTATGTAATATATTAATATTTTTGATCAGTTAAATCAAACAACACAATCACAATGTTTACCCATTACACAAAATTTTATTCTTTCTACAATATAATAAATATCACTTTCAATATAATAAACTAAATTTCGTTCTTTATTTGCACTAATTTCGAATCAACTTATTAACTCAAAGTAAACCCGCTAATAAAATCCTATATTAGAAAAATGTCTTTATTTGCAAACAACCTGCTCTAATTTTGAATCAGCTTAAAAAAACCCGCTAACAAAAACCTATAAAAAATTACTTTAGATACAAAAACAAAAATATAAACAAATAAGAATTACACCTTTAAAAACACATGTCCAAGGCAAAGAATATCTATTAACAAGAACATTCACTCCCAGTTTACGTAAACCTAACCTAACAAACAAGCAAAATCTCATTAGTTAAAAGAGGTAAAATTTACATTTACTTATCGTATACCAAATTTATTATTGTGCCTATCGCAACGGTCACTTTTTCATTCACTTCACTCTTTTTCCATCCGGATGGCAATTTCGATATCGCAGCATTCACTTTCCAAATTGGCATATATATTGACATACATGTTGACATACATATTTAGGTAAAAATAAGTTTTAACTGTTTATATTTATATAATTTTTCAATAAACAATATTAAGCTACTAAGCTCTTATTAATAACAGTTAAATTTACCATAATATTATATAATATTAATAATAATTTTAATATATTCTTTAACTATCTTTTTCCACTTTGATTAAAACACCAAACACCAAAAAATTTTTCTTGCTAATTTCAACTTTTCTTGCAAATTTCACATCAAAAAATGAGCGGGATAGTATTCACCAGGATGATTTGTTTTTTGCTTTTTTATTTTTACTTTAATCTTTCCTATAGTAAATCTGGGAACTTTAGCTAGTAATGTTAAAAACTAGCAATATTTATTTATATTTAACATACTGGAATAAAAGAGTTAGAAAATTATTCACATCATTTCTTATCATTAACATAAGAAAAAAAGAGACAACTACTCCAAACTAAGCAATATTTTTTAAATGTTGCTCAACATTGTTTCTTGTATAGTGAAACTTTCGATACCGATTTATTCCCCAGACGGGTGAAAAATGAAATGAAAAAACAAAGTGAATGTTACATATGAGAGAGAAAAGGTACAAAACAGATGTTTGCTTTTTGTTTTACACTGTAAAAAAATTTGAGTTCCCATTATTGTTCTTTGGATTTGTTTGCGTTCCCATTATTTATATGAGGCAAGGTGGCAAGAAATTTTGTTCAAATTTAGTTTGTTCCTTTACACGATGAATAATTCTGATATTTTATTATTTCAATATTTTCGTTTTATACATTATTATTTTCTTAAATACATATTAAAAATACTAAGTTATAACTACATTACAAAAATATAAAATATTATTAACATTTTTGTCAGTAATAATTTGGATTTACAAACATTATGTATTATTTTTTATTAATTATATTAAATTGTAGTAAACGTAAATATATATTATATTGGTATACGATTATAAAATAATACTGAGAACAACATCTATTTATAAATCACAGAATTTAAAGAATATGATAATGCTATTTGAGTTAGTTGGTTGGTTATTAGGGTGGAAACAAGAATACGTCAAACGACTGTCTTATTTCTCTCAGCAATTTCACATCCGCCTCTCAGCAGACTCCGTCACTGAGCCAATTAATACCTCTTACGAATCTAATAATTTCTGCCGGTTTTTTCTTTGTCACTTCCGAGAAGTCCTTCTAGTAATAGCCCTCCAAGATGTTTGCTCTCCTCGTTCTCTGCGTTGGGCATATGCAAAGTACGTGTAGCACCGTGTCCACCTCTTCTCCACATGCTCTGCACATGTTGTTTCCTCTAAGGCCCATTCTGGCCGCGTGTCCTCTGAGCATGAGATGCCCTGTAACTACGCCTACATATAACCTTAGGTCGGCTCTATTCAGCGCCAGAATGACTTTTGTCTTTTCTGCATCCGGTATTCCTCAGAAATTCTTTGTGTGAATAGCCCCTTCCGAGCTTCTCCAGGTATTCAGTTGCGTGGTTTTTTTCCACTTTATCGTGCTTATTTTCATGGCCTGCATTGTTAGTCCAACCACTAACTCCTCAGACTCATTATTTCTAGCGCCTTATTTTGCAAGTTTGTCCGCTTTTTCGTTTCCCTCTACACTGGAGTGGCCGGGTATCCAGTAGAGTAAAACTTCTTTCGTCACTCCTAAAGAGTTTAGTGCTTCTCTGCAGCAGATAGTCGTTGCTGCTTTCGTTTTTTCGTTATTTATTGCTTTGATGGTTCCTTGGCTACCACAGCAAAAAATTATGTTTTCTGCGTTTATGTTACCTCTGTTTAGAAGTATTTCTGCTCCTCTTTTAATTGCCATGATTTCACAATGGATAATCGTGGCATTCTTATTCATTTTTGTTTTTGTTTCTAAGAAAGGATCTGCACAGTAGATACCAATTCCACAATTCTCACCTTTAGCCCCATCTGTATATATCTTTATATGATTTTCGTATACTGCGTCGGTGATTTTACTTTCACCGTTTCGTGGTATTTTTATCTTAAACTTTCTATCTGGACATTGTTCTACATTACTGTAGTCCCACTGTCCTTCCTCTGTGAAAATTTTTCGGAAGTCTTCGCTTACGTTGTTTTCTCATGTGGTGTCTTCCTACGTATGACCTTCCGCTCTCCTGTTATAAGTAAACGTATTGCTGTATCCATTTCCATACGTTTTGTATGAATTTCAATAGGTGTTATGTTCAGCATAGTCTAAGGATCTTATTGCTGTCGTCTTAGTTGCGCCAGTGATGCCTAAATAGCATTGGCGTTGTATCTGTGTAAGTGTTTTTATGTGTTTTTTCCTCTCCAAAGCGGTTCATATCACATTATCAACCCGTAAGTGACCATAGGTCTTATTAATTGCACTTCTGCAGAACCAGTAAGTTCTTAGTGCTTTGTTTTTCTTTTCCTCTAAGTGTTCGTTCCATTTTAGTTTTACATCTAAAATTATTCCTAAATATTTAATTTTCTGTGATAAGTTATGCTTGGGGTGTTCATATTACTTACTGTCCTTCTTCTGTTAAAAAGGCATAGTTCTGTTTTCTCTGGTTTTAGCTTGAGGCCATTTTCTTGTGTCCAAACCGATACAAGGCTTATGGCCTCCTGCCTTTTTCATCTGAAAGCTGAGTCCTTTTTGTTGGTTATGATTATAACCAGATCATCAGCGTAACATGTAATCTTAGCTCCTTATTCTGTTAGGGAGTCTAAAAGTGTGTCTATTGCTGTAAGCCATAGTAGTGGTGAAAGAATGCTTCCTTGAGGCGTGCCTTTCCCTACTATTGCTTCCATTTTTTCGCTACCAAAATTTGCTTGGATAATTTTGTCCCTTAGTAGAGAGTTAGTCCATCTTACTAAGTATCCGTCAATACCTTTGTTGTTTAGGCTATTGATTTTTGTAGGAATACTACTTTGGCTTTCCTCCATTCCTTAGGTGTATAACAATACCTAAGACATGCTTTGTAGATTTCCGAAAGTTTTTTCAGTAGAAGGTCCCTTCTGTGACTGAATATATTTGGTCAATTCCTGGGGATTTATACTTCTATATTATACTATCGATTTATACTATTGCCCATTTTATTCTTTCATGTGTTATCATCCGTTTTACCTTTTCGTTTTCGGTATTCGATATATGTATATATGATTCAGAGTTTCGTGTTGTTTGAGCTTTCCACAAAAACGCTATCTGGAAAACTACTGTTTATCAGCACTTCCAGTGATTCTTTCATATCTGTCCTCATTGATCCGTCATTTCGTTCAATCAGTTCTGGTTGTGAGTGTGTCTTGGATAAGACTTGCTTAGTCGAGACACTTCTCTCGTGTTTCTATCTCCGTATATTCTTTCCAGGCTTTCTTCTTCGCCTTCCTACATTCATATTTGTAACATCTTAGAACTACTATGTAGCTTTCCCATTGGGATTCCTTATTTTCTTTATAGGCATGATTATATAGTTGCCTTAATTTTTGTCTGAGATTTCGTATTTCCCGATTCATTCACTTTGAAAAAACGCTTATCTTAAGCTTTGTTCTTTGGGGTAGAGTTGAGTTGATTGAATGTCCTCAGTCTTCCCTTAAGTCTGTTTCTGTATACATCCCAATTACATTTCCTTGGGTTTCTAAAATCGCTTTCTTCTAGTTTGGCCAGATTTATGCCAATGATTATGTGGCAGCGGTCTAAGAAGGAAGGTTTCTCGGACACCTGCTAGTTTGTTATAATGCGTGTTAGTTTATTAATTGCTATACTTATATATATTACCTCTCTTCTATTCTTATTAATAAAAGTTGCCTTATTTCCTGATGTTAGTAGTACTTAAATAATCTAAAAGAGACTTACCCCTATTGTTATCGTTTGTACTACCCCATACTTTATTGTGTGCATCCTATCAACAGTTCCATCCTGTTTTTTTCCGCATATTCTATTGTTTTAATAAATTCTTCAGTCGGAGGACTGGCTATGTCGTCATACGGAAGGTATGATGATGCCCTCCCTATCTTCATTTTTGTATTCTCTATGGCTACTTCAAGTTGTACCGCAACTGAATCCTTACTGATAAGCTGCGGGATTGATACAACTTTTAGTAGTTAGCATGCATAATAGTATGCTCTTGGCCTACCTTCACCAGTGGCATATATAGAAACAGTTAAACCTCTTAGTACTTCATTCTACTATCCTGTCATCCTTAGTACAGGGTTCCTGGATTAAGGCTAGGAGTATGTTTCCATTCTTTCCGTCACTGGGATCATTGCCACACTACATCTGCGCAGATTTGCTTCAACAATTTGTGTGTCCATGCTTTATGTTTTTTTTTCTTTTTTTGGTTTTTTTTTTATTTTTTTTTTATCTTTGGGAAGATAGTACTTCCTCCGGGGCCTCACTCAAATCCCTCCTGCGTAGGTCAATACTGGGCGCTACAATTGCGAAGTCGAGTGAGTCCTCTGAGAAGTCGTCCATGAGTCCATAGTCCAAAAATCCTTCGTTGTCCGACATGGCTTCTTCGTCAAAGCTGAAGGAAGCTATGGACCCTTTCTCGACTTCAGTCGGTACTCCTAGTAACAGCCAGGTATCTCTATCATGCGCTTCTCTCCTGAGTACATTCCATTCAGAGATCTTGAGGTCCAGATCACCATTTATGATGCCCAGGGCCTCAAGTATCTCCTCGGATGACATGAATTCATTTGAGAACCATTTTGATATTCTCCTTAATCTTGGGACCGATGCTTTATCTACGACCTGTAGATTGCCACCTTCCCACATCATCTTATTTTCCACCACACTCTTCTGTAGGAAATTGAGAGCAAATTTATTCTCACAGGTTACCTTAAAAAAATCACCATCGAAAAGGCTCCATTCAAACCTGGGAATCACCACTCGTTTCCTTACTTCTGATAGTTGCCATCCACAGCAACTTTGAGGTGCTCCTTAGCTGCTTGGCTATAGGATGCAGTCTCCGTTGTTTTTTTCTTTTTCGGATCAGATGGCGTACTCAGATTGGTACGCATTCGGCTGTCGGTGTGTGGTGTTCAACATATCTTTTTTTTTTGAAGCACCTGCACTTACTGGCACGCTTACTATTCGGCTTTCGGTGTTTGGTGTTCAACATGTCTTCTGCTGGCAGTGATCCTTTCGATTACTGGCACGCAGATACCTTCCGGTAAATCGGCTTTCGTCTCCGTAGATCCTACCATTGCTTTTTTATTAGTGTGATTGGCACCCTTCGGTTCCCTCCGATTTGCCTTCAGTACTCTTCTCTTGACGATTAGAGCCCTGATGGTTTCATCAGATTTCTCCTCCAATTTCCAAGCACGTGCTGACTTTCATCCCCTACCGCTATAAATAAGGTCTATAGCGTTAGGTACGTAGGGTAGCGTTTTTTTAGTATTATGTTTGTTATCAAATTTAAACAATTCGCTGGCGACCTATCCCCAGAAGTACTGGGGCCAGGCCCGCCGGTAGTGGCGGCCGCTACAGACGCTTGCGTATATATCCCTACGCGCTCTTCATTGGTTTTGTTTAAATTCATTTTTTTTTGTATTTGGATTTTCTTGGTTTTCCTTCCTCCCTTCTTATAATATTTCAACGAAATTTTTGTCGAAAAAATTTAGAATGTAAAATATTCGAAAAATTAAAAAATTATTTTTATTACGAGTGTTGTGATAAATCAGTCAGAGTGGACCAAGCGCTAATTTTTAAAAATGAGTTATTGCGACCGCCTCATATTAGAGTCACAATTTATACTCTTATAAAAAATCATAATACAAATTTAAAAGAATTTAATGTAAAACATAAATTGCTTAGTGTTACGCATATGTGATAATAAATTATTACAAAAAAATCTCAGTTTTATTTATTTATTGCAGTCTCAGTTTTATTTGTTTGCAGCTTTTAAGTTCTTTTTTGGAATAGATATTTTCCCAAAATTTTTTCCAAATCAATATATTAATCAACAAATTTTTTTTAAAATTATAAACTTTTTTTTATTTAAATTCAGCAAACTTTTTTTGTTACTCTCTTTTGTTTACTATATTTTTTCTTTTTCTTGCACGTTAAGTTCTTAACAATAGACAATTTCTTAGAATTTTTATCAAATTTGCATATGGATTTGTGTGCAAACAAATGAATACATACATTAGTGCATATTCTTGTTCTAGACATACTTTGTTCAAAAGTTAAATTCTGAAACTTGTGTACCTGCTCTTTCTTGTAGTAATTCCCGTAAAGAGGTTTTTGTATATAGTGTTTATCTCTTTTAACCAAGGCATTTTTTTTATTTAAGTAGTGGTAAAAAATTATACAAACCCTAGCTTAATATTGGAAAATGGAATTTTTGGAAGAATGCCACCAAAGAAGTGGCACTCTTCCAAAATTTCCATTTTTCCGATCGATTTCCAAAATTGTAAGAAATAGATCGTAACAAGAACTTAATTTGTGAGAGAGAGAGATAAAAATTCAAAACACAAAGTGGGAAAAAATTATCGAGCGATTTTTTTTGTATTAAAGAAATATTGTATTTATTCTTAGTTATCAAAATTTGCAAATTGCTTTAAATTTTTGTTAAAATGTATAACAAAAAAAACATTATTTATTCAAATTTGAAATATTCATATTATTAATGTTCAAATTTTTTACCTATTTATTACCAAAACGCATTACATTACTTATAATCATTGTGAATTATTTCATTGATTATTAAATGGCAAAATCAAAATTTAATTTTTAATGAAATAAAAATGTATCAAATGTATTCATAAAACAAAAATGCTTGGTTCTTAGTATTCTTTTTAACTACCTAACTCAATACCTGAAAAAATTAGTATATTGAAAATACATTAATGATAATATGTGTGAAATAAAAAATAAATTTACCTCCCTTATAGGACAATAAAAGAAAATAATATGATGTTTAAGAAATAACATATGTTTTTGAAACCAATATTATTTTATGTAGGTACCTGTAAAAATTCAATCATTCAAAATTTCATTATTGGTCATGCCCTAATAAATTTAAAACGTTTATTTTTAAAAAAAAATCCGAACACAAAATTTCAGACGACCGTACACATGAAAAATTTCTAGTGGGATAAATAAATAAACGAAAATCTCCCTTGTTCTATTTAAAATTACATTGTAAAAATGAAGTTTTTTTTTTTAAATGGTTTGTATCGCACTCTTTCTTTCTCACAACTTCTTACATAAGAAAATATTTACAATAGTTCTTTGCTTCTTTAACTAATGGCTTTTTTTTTGTAAATGCAGTAGTAAAAATATCTTAACTTCCAGTGCATCTTCTTAATAATGATTTTTTTTTGTTTTAGTTGCACCTTATTCCATTAAATGAAATTTGTGGGTAAGGCAAGAGAAAAAGTGAAAGAAAATGCAATTAAAACGGCGTGGCGCTGGTGGCCATTCATGCGTAGTGTGTTACGTGTTAATTGCTCAATGTTTCATTTAAAAATATTTTTCTCGCTTTAAGAGTAAGTTGACATGAAAAGTAATTTTAAGGCTAAGAGTATAAAAGTAAATGACTAAGAACAACCATTGGATAAAAATAAATACATAATACATATACGAAAAACTTCTACGGAGTACCAGATGCGGAAAAGACGAAAGTAATATTGTCGCTGAACAGACCTGAATTAAGGCTAATGTAAACTAGTTTAGAGAACACCCTGTTAAAATGGGTCTTGAACCAATCTCAACAGTGATGCGAGAAACATAGTTCATAGTACATAGTACATAGTTCTGCCCAAAGCAAAGAACGAGAAGAGCAAACATCTTAGAAGGGTCGTTGGTTGGTTAGTCCATAGGGTGGATCAGACCTTAAATGAGTCTAATGATTTTCGCCGGATTTTCTTTTTTACTTCTGAGAAGTTTTCCAAGTAGTGACCTAAAATATTCGCTCCTCTTAATTGTATTGCATATATTTTGTAATTTAAAAATGAAATAAAATCTTTTTTTTATATTTATAATTTATTATAAAAATTAAAATCTTAAATCTATTTATTTTATTGTACTCTGACATCAACACAAAAAGTTTTGGTTTTTTTTATTTTAAAATTTTAAAGTAATGCAAGTTAATGTAATTAATAAATAATACATGTTGTTTTGTAGTTTTAATTTTTTTACATATTCAGTAACAGCCTTGATGTTAAATTTGTTTATTAAATTTGCCATGATCTTAATTATTGGTGATAATTTATAAAAAAAAATGTTTTACGAATCAAGTTTTTGTATTATATAAAAATAAGTTTTTTTCAATTTACTTTTTGTATAAGACACTAGAAAATATAAATATCTCCGCGAATTTCAATTTAACATTATTTTCTTAAAACTCAATAAAATTTAAATAAAAATATTTTATCGTAAAAACAGTAATTCGTTGAGAAAATTAACTACATAGTTTTTATTAAAAAAAAAATACAATTGAGCGTATATTTATTTGTAAACTGTAATTTTTGCGATTACAAAATATGATTCGATATGATGTATACATATTTGAAAATATACATAAAAAAAAATATGCAATTTATTTAATTTTAAATATAATTTATGTCGAATTATTTTGCCTTTTCAATTTAAGTACCTAATTAAGCACTATTTTAAGTAAAACTATAAAAAATAACTAAATACTATCTACCTCGTTATAATTACTTTGGCTTTCATTTGTGTCATTTTTTTTCTTAATAAAAGGTACAAGTCCCCACAAACTAGCTCCTAGTACAAGGGTAATTCCAAGTGTAGTAAAAAGAGGACCATAAGTGTGACTTTGTTCATACCAAATACCACATAATGGTGGACCTAAAAAATAAGAAAGTTAATTTTAAAATTTATCTAAAATTTGTATAAATTTAGTTAGTACCAATTAATTGAATAACACCATTTACAAATAAACTAATACCATAGGAAGAAGTAAGTCTATCCGTTCCTAATAAATCTGCCATGATTACTGCGGTTATACCGACATATGTTCCAGATGCTAAACCGAAAACTGCACAACAAAATCCCAACATTGGATATGTCTGTGCCAAAGGTAAAAGAGATAATGATACACCTGATAACGCTAATCCGCCTATAAAGTACCAAGTTTTTGGAATAAACTGAAGATCTGATAGAGCTGATCCACCGATACGACCAATCAAGTCAGTTGTTGATACAATCGAAATTAAATATGCTGATAATGATTTGTCGAATCCTAATGTAATTGCATAAGCTGGTAAAAGTATAATAAAATTCGTATAACTGATAGCATTAGTAGTATTGGATATTAAAATGATTAAATAAAGTGGATCTTTCAACAACGACAAATCGAAGAATTTTTCTTTGTTCTCTTCCGGTTTTTCCTCAACTGGAAACATTTCTTCATGTTCATCTCCTTTTGTTGAACTACCGATTGATTTTAAAGACAGATGTGAACTGAATTGATTTGGTTGAAATGATAATGTACTACCGTGGTATGGAGTACTGATATATTGAAAACTACTTGTAGACGGTGATGATTTTCCAAAGGCATTTCTTGAATTTAAACGACTTAGCTTATTATTTGACATTCCTCTTTCACGGAAAGCATTGAGCGAAGGCGTTGAAGTCATTTCTGTGGTTGTAAATGTTGGATTTCGTATTGGAATCTTAATAGGAGTACTTATTTTTCTAGTATTACTTTTATCTAAATTTGGAACTACAGCAGCTGAAGCGCTTCTAATAAAATTGTTTTCAAAATTTTTAATATCATTTGGTAATTGACCTTTACTAATAACGGAATTTGGTGTATTTGGTCGATTGTTTTCTTCGTGAACACTATCCCCTGTTTCTATTGCATCAAATTGTAAAACAATTCCGGCATCTTCTTCTTCTATATCTTCTAAAGCTTTTTTTGATATTGGAACACGTTTCATGTGTTGCTCCACAGGTTCATAAAAAAGCGCTGCCATCCAAACATTTAGTGTTACACCTCCCATTATTAACACAGCTCCTCTAAAACAATTTTATTTCAAAAAAATAAATATACTTTCAATTTACGAATAGTAAAATACCTATAACCATATTCTTCAAGTAAATATCTTAAAATTGGTGGAAGAAGTATAGATCCAAAGGCACTACCTGATATACAAACTCCATTCGCTAATCCTCTAAATTTAACAAAATAAGAAGTTACTATATAAACTGTAGGAGGAAAAGAAAGACCGGCGCCGGTGCCAACAAAAACACCATAGCTAAAAGTATAAATAACATAAAACTTTACACATTTTTTGTATTGAGATAATATCTCACCTTATGTACAAAAAAGTTACAGACGATGCAAAATATGAAATTATCATTCCTACTGCAGCAAACGTACCTCCTATAATAGTTACAGTTCTATATGAATACTTAACTGAAAGTATGCTGGATACTGGACCTAAAAATTCATTGACCTTAAAATTAACAATATAATATTGATAAATTATTAGTACCTAAGGAACTGTACAAAAAATAACATAAAGCTGGAATCCAAGCTGCAGATGATGGAGACGCTTGAAAGTTTTCTAAAAATTCCACAAAAAGAACGCCAAAACTTTTGATTGTTCCAGGAATCAATATATTTACTAAAGTGGATCCAAATAATACCAGCCACCCCCATCCTCCATCAGGAGGAACTAATTGATATTCTTGCATTTTAAAATGCTGTTCTGCAAAAGCAATAAATTAAATTAACAAATATGTAGGTATTTAGAATTATTTATGTACATGTAGGTATATTTTATTTTTTTTTTATACTGAAATAATATAAATTGAAATATACATAAATCGTTCAACATAAATATACATAGATACATATATATATAATAGTTTAATCAAGTGATGAAGCAGTTTTTCATCAAATTAAAATTTCAAACTCGGACCATTATTATATCCCATTATGATTAAACATAGATATATAATAAAATTATTCAAATTTTGTCATTAAAATCCAATTCAAAAAGAACCAAATATTAAAATTATTAGCATTAATATAATTAACGGTAAATTAAAAAAAAAAAAATTTGTTTTGAAAAATTAATTTATTAAATTTACCAAATTTTAGTTTATTGGAATATAGAATAAATAATAAAATTTAAATAGTTTCCACTGGTTTTTCCACTAATTTTTAACTTGTATATGAATTTTATATAACAATAATATTGATTATTTAATTTTTTTTATCTATAGTAGATGAGAAAATTTTCAAGTGTTGATTTTTTATATTTTTTTATTCTTATTTTAGTAATTATTAGAATTTATAAAGCCAAGATAACAACGTTAAATGAAATTGCTTCAATAACATACTTGAAAAGCAAACTAATTTCATTTCATAAGCACTGAAGTAGACAGTTTTCATTCAATTTCAATTTCATCTATTTTAATTAAAAATATTTATTCATATACACATTCCATCCATAGTATATTTATGTACATATATATGTCATGTATGTACTTAATTTATTTATTTGAAAATTAAAAATAATTATGATACATTACATATTATTGTATCTTTAATTTGATGCTTAATTTTACGAAACAAATATGTATTCGTTTAATAGGCTACAAATTAGACTATGTATTTACACATTTTTCTTTTAAGTCGTAAACAAATTTGAATCTTGAAACAACTTAAAATAGATAAAAAAAAAGTTACCGCTCAATTCTATATTTCATGAAGCTCTTGTACTTAAACGATAAACAAAACAATAAACAGTATAGGCAACAGTAAATTAACTTTCCAATTACTCACTGTTATCTATAAAATAAAATAAAAAAAATTGAGCTACCTATATATTAATTATTGAACTGTATTTAAAATTAATCCCAAATAATTTAGATTTCACTGTTAGTTAAATACTACAAATTTTTATTTTGAGAATCCACTAGGCACGAACACTTAATTTGCAATATCTACTGTAAACATACTTGGAACATGTAATTTGCACAACCGTTACTTAATTTTATGATTTGATATAGAAACTCAAGTAAAAAAAAACGCCTAATGAAGTCAACTTTAAAACTGCTACCGATCAACCGATATTAATACATGCTCATCCGAAATCTGAAACTAAATACATACTACTGATATATATGAATATGAATGATTTTTTGAAAGCTTACTAAATATCTTAATTTCAAAACTGTTATGACGCAGAAAAATCAAGATAAATTAAACATCTACTAGACAAATTTAATTAACACATTCATAATATAAACAATCTAATAAAATCATTAAATATTTAGTATAAGTATAACTGTCGAACATATTTTTTAATAAATAGTTGAACTTTTAACAATAAGTTATATGTACTTAATCAGAATATTTTTATATAACAATTTCTTTCTAAAAATATGGAAAAAATATATATGCAATAGGACATACATATTAAGACATTTATTTACAAATTTGGACATTTAAATTAATGATTTATAGAATTTAATTACAGATCTTAGTTAACAACTAAATCTTTAAATGGTTTTATTTAGATACATACAAATTAAATAGGTGTATAATGTAGTAAAATAATTTTAATTAACTTTTAATTTTTAGTTTATTTAAAACTCATTAGCATCATTAGTTTTTAAAAAATTTCCAAAATTTTTTATAAGTATGTAGTTAGTATGTAGATAATACAATTTGAACACATTTTGATGTACATTGTACATACATATTATGTACTTGTATGCATACAACATATATCATTTCTTGATAACTTATTTTAAAGTACCTACTACATATTTCGATAAAATAATATGTACAATGAAATTTTCAAAAAGAATTCAATTATTTTTAATTTTTTGAAATTTAAGTATGTATCTATATCAAATACTTAGATTTATTTAATATACTACCAGATACTACACGATTATATAAAGCAAAACAAGTTCAAAAAAATTGTTTAGAAAAAACATTTGTTGGAATTACCCCGTGATTGATAGTTTAAAGACCTCTCTATTAATTATAGACATGATGCATTACATACAGGATTTTTTATTCCTTTGTCTTCTATTGAAGAAATTATTTGAAAAACATTAACCAGAACATTGTTCCGGTATAACATGCATTATATTTTTTTAATACGATTAAAATGTTTTTGAAATGCTTTCAATTTTGAATAAAACTATAAATTACTCTTTAAAAATATTGTGTGAAAGCGACCTACTTAATTGGTTCCACTTATTTTGCAGATTACTGGCGTCATTAAATTTTCATGAGAAATTTTTTTTTATTTTCAATATTTTACTAAATTTTTGATTAAAAACGTATTATGTTCAATTAATTTGTTGACAGAAAAGAATATAAATTAAAGTCTATGATGATTAATTTTTGACCTTGAACTAATTTAATTTTCACAAATTTGTTTCACTAGACTTATTAAAATTACCTCTAATTTAAAATTCTCCTAAAAAACAACACATATTCACAATTTTTTGAATAAAATAAAATAAAAAAATGTCCAAAGAAATTTTATTTGGACTAATAAAATGAAAATAAACGTAAAACAAAACAATTCACTAATCAAGAAATCACTTTGCCAAATGCCAGCAGATGAGCAAACTGAAATTTCAAAGGCTTTGTGTCGAGTGTCGACTCGAAATAAAAGAATCAAACTTTTTTGACACTTTTTTTTATGTTGGTACTTGGTCTTGGTATGGTACGATACGGGTACGGTATGGACCAGCGATGGCGAACCTTTTTTACAAGTGAGTCAAAATTGAATTTATTTTTTGACATATCACCCTACGGGTTAAGTATTATTTTAGTAATTAAGAATTTAACAAAAATACATGTAAATATGATTTTATTTACTATTCGAACATATTATATGTATGATTATTATTTTATAATAAAAAAACAAAGAAAATTTAATTACAAAAAATTATACATATATTTAATGCGAAACTTGTTGTTTATTTTCAGATAATTGTCGTACATTTGGTTCATACTTGTGGAATTCATTACTTTTACAAATGCGGCAGTCATTTCATTACCAAGTCTATTTCTTTTCATGAATTTTATAAAATTCATTAATGAAAATAAAGTTTCGCATACATATGTTTAACCTAACATTGTTAAAAGAGCATTTGCCAGTTTTTTCATTGTATTAAATGTATCTGGTAAAGAGTCCCATTCTTTTAATATTATATTATAAGTTCTTTGTTCGAATACCTTTTTCTTATTGTCAGAAATATTTTCTAAAACCTGTTTTTGCAAATCTGTAATTAAATTTTCAAAATTTGTTTTTTCACATAAATTCTGCTAACTCCATTTCCAAATTTTCAATGCCTAACCAAGTGAACACGGTTAATTCCAAATTATTAAATTCAATTTTGTGTGGTTACAATATAAACTGTAATGTTTTTTCTAAATCCTTAAATTGTATGAATTCTATTCAGAAAAGCTTGTTTTATTTCCACAATAACAGACAAATATTTTTTAATTGTATGATCCTGTGTAATAATACTATTTTCAAAGTTTTCAGTTGCTTGGAAATGTCTTTGCAGATATGGAAAATATTTTAATATTTTCATTTTCAAATCATTGCTAAATATATCAAGTTTTGTCATAAACGTTTTGATATTTTCAAACATAACTAATACAACTTGACCAGGTTCTTGTAGTTTTTTATTCAATTCATTAAAATGCTGAGTGATATCACAGCAAAACATTAGGTCATTTAGCCATTCTATATTTGATAATTCGTCAAAAAAAAATTTTTTTTTAATGCAAAAATAATTTTATTTCTTCCAATAAATCTACAAACCTATTTAAAACTTGACCACGGCTGAACCATCGAACATTAGTGTACATTAAAAGCCCAGAGTATTGAGAATCAATTTCCTCTAATAATTTTGCAAATTCTCGCTTATTTAGAGCTCTTGCATTTATAAAATTGACTATTTTTGTTACAACTGGCATTACGTTAGAAAATGTTTTCAATCCTTGTTTTGCACATAAGACTTCTTGATGAATGAGGCAGTGGAATTCAATTAAAGAATGGACACTTTGTTTAAGTTGCTGAATAAAACCAATATTTTTACCAATCATACTAGGAGCACCATCAGTTGCTACAGAAACAATTTTCTGTAAATTAATATTCATTTTCATAAATGTATCATCGAATTCCTTAAAAACATCAAGATCAGTAGTTGTTCCTGTCAATGTTATTAACTTGACCAGTTCTTCCCTCATTATATTTCCTGGTTTATACCTGGCAAAAACTGCAAGTTGTGCGTAACCACTAATCCATCCATGAAATTTCGATTTTTTGTCGATTTTAAGTTTTTTTTTGCATGACCCTTGATTTTTTTGTCATAAATTCATTTTGTCATTTGTCAAAAAAAAAAAAAAACAAAAAGAAATAGAAATCAAAATACCAAGAATAGATGAAATTATGTGAATTTGTGTGAAATTAGTTTAGCTTCAATTAATGATCATCAAAAAAACGCAAAATCAAGTATAAATTCTCAATTATCATCAGCACAATTGGACAATCTTGTATAACTTTAATAGAAAAAAGTGAAGAAAAATTCTATGGAGTTATAGAAGTGATTGAGAAATTACAAGACTTACATGGAAAGTTAACAGAAGAATTAAAACAAAGGATATTGTAAAAGATGCATTTTTATTTTTAATTCACTTAATTTAATCAGTTTTATATATTAAAAATGTATAAATAATAAGACTTTATATGTAAGTAAAAAATTCAAATGGAAAAAGAGATAATAAATTAAAATGATGATTATTTTTTTTATATAATAATAAATATGTGAAACAGCTGATTGTTTTCCAAAAAACCTTGTGAACACTTGACATTTGACTGGTTTATGAGCTAGTTGTTTATCCATAAACATGAGCTTGAAAACGTACTATTATATATAAAGAGCTCCGTATTTTCCAAACGATTTTGTTTGGACATATATTTTCCATACCATTCTGGTATGGACATATTATGATAATCTATTAATCAAATAATTTAAAAAATGAAAGCTATTTTGACTTTTAAGCAGCGTTGCTGTCAATTCAAGATGTAGTTAATAGTTACACAGATCCATGGATCTGTTTACTGAACGGTGTGGTAAATGTACCGGTTAATGTATCGCGGTTAATGAAAATGGATCTGAAAAAAATTCTAGATACATTTCATGGATCTGACTTTTTATATGTAAAAACAACAACAACAATTTTTATGTTGTGTGTTGTGACATCTATCGTAAGAAAAATTAAATGTTTATATTTTTTATGAAAGTTTTTAAATTTAAATCGCCATTATTTTTTGAATTAGTGTGAAAATTTAAATTCTTAAGGAAGATTTATGTACATAAAACTTAAATTAAGAGTTATAAAAAATAAATTATATGTATGATAATAAATATTATTCTATTCAAATTTAATTTATTTTTAAAAGTACTCATTATATTTTCCGGTGATGGAGCTAGTATTGCGGTAAACTTTTGTGGTGAATTGCGTTCAGTGGCCAGATATATGGTACATGGATCCAAAATGGATTCCAGATCTACCGGTTAATGCTACTGAACGAACCCATTGAAATATGTTTAAAAACTTGTGAAATTTAATCGTGTGTGGGGTTGTTGCGAAACAGTTTTTTAAACAGTTTGCAAAATCAAAATTTTTTGATTTTTAATGGGCGGAGTCCAATAATTTTCTGAACATTTAAATGTGTATGGTGTAGTTTCGAAACCAAAACGTAAATAAAATCAGTTTCTTATGTTTTTTTGTTATTTAAGTAGCTTACATTTTTCATAATATGCATTTATAACCAATCTTTTGTTGTAACCAATCGAAGAGAATACAAAGGATTGATTCGAAATCAAAGAAACAGTCCTTTGAAAAGTTTTGTGAAGGAATCCAAGATTGCAGATGGAACGACTTTGCAAAGGCTCTGAAAAGGGATCCAGTAACAAAGTTACACAATCTGCAAACATCAGAAGGATTTTACACGTCATCGAGAGAAGAAACATATAGAATCCTTTTTCGAACACACTTTCAGGGAAGTAGACTCGAAGAATTGCCTATTAGGCTTCAAAAGTGCAGGAACAGCATAAGCAAATGGCTCTCAAGAGTATTCACAGCCTGCGTAGCCTTTGGATATATTCCAAAGGTATGGATAACAGCGAGGGTCGTTTTCATCCCTAAACCAGCGAAAACGAACTGTGCACTTCTACTAGCTTCAGACCTATTAGTCTCTCTTCGTGTTTGCTAAAATGCCTAGAGAAACTGGTGGACAGGTATATTAGCGATGTATATTTGATCAGGGTACCCCTGAACCGTAAACAACATACCTATCAGGCAGGTAGTTCTACTGACTCAGTTCTTCAAGAAGTGGACTCCCATATAGAGGAGGAATATAAGTGGACTCCCTATATTCTGTGAAGAAAGAGATGCATTTTTGGACATTGAAAGCAAATCACTTAAATCACTTCTAGATGGAGCAACAAAGTTCGGAGTAATCAACACACTACGGACATGGATAGAAAACATGTTGGAACAACGTCATCTGTTCATGCAGGTAGATGAAACTACTAAAGTTCACTAAAGTTGAAGGCGGTTAGAGGATGACCACAAGGAGGTACTCTATCGCCTTTACTATGGAACATCTTGGTAGACGAACTCCTAAGTATACTGAACGAGGAAGTATTCAACACACCCGACTTTGCCGATGATGTTAGTATTCTTCTAAGAGGGTGATATATACCCAATGGTGTCAGGCGAATGGATTAACCATAAATCCTAGCAAGACACATTTAGTGGCCTTTACCAATAGAAAGCGATTGAACAACTCATTGGAGGAAATAACCTAGAACTTCGAGACGAAGTAAAATATCTAGTGTTATACTTGATAAGGAGCTCAATTGGGCGAAACATATCCACCACAATCGTGGTTGTCAGTTATCAGTTTACTGTAAAAATTTATCAGAAATGGAATCGTGGTACTGATACAGATACATACTGATAAACTTACTGAAAAAAAATTACTATTGTAAATAATAATGTATAATGATAATTTGACACTTCAAAAATCAGCTGAATCATTGAATTAATTATTTTTTGTTTAGTTTTGTGATATTCTAATATAAAAAGAGGTTTAAAGTCAAGTAATTTCATAGAAAAGACAAACATATAAGTGAAATAAAATAGGTTTGAAATTTTTTTTTTTTTCAGTAAACAAAAGGAGGTTTTGTGAAATAAAATATAAATCAAATGTAAATAAAATTAAAAATAAGCTAATTAAATATTGCGGTCGAATCAAGCTAGCTATCAGTCTTTTATTTGCTATATGACACACCTATTTATAGAAAATATAAAATTAACTCATATCGAAACAAAACCAATTAAAAATTATTTCATATGAAAAAATTGTTAATTGTATCCCGTTCTAATTTTTATTTGTCTGTCCTGTCTTTGATAATTTTCTTTTATTTTCAAGTTAGTTTTTTTGTTTTTTTTTTATTTTAAAATTATACTTTTTTAGTTTAATTAAAGTTTTTTTAATCTAAATTTTTTTTTTTTTTTTTTATATATTTCCAAGTCTATGGGATGAACACCCTAACTGCTTTTTACACAGAGATTTGGAATACACAATCACATACAATAGCTTTTTTCTGTAGAATTTTTTGTGGTATATCTACTAATTTAAATGTGGAAAACTATATCTATTGTAGAGTACTTCGCCTTCATAATAGCATAGTTCCATTTTATTTTTAGTGATAACCAAAACTCTCAACTATTTATCATTTATTTTATCCCAATGACAAAGGGTACTGGACCAGGTCGAAAAATTCAGAAAGCATTTTTTTGCCTTCGTCGGGAATCGAACCTGGGACCTTTCGGTTGAAAGGCAGGCGCTCTACCTACTGTGCCACCCAGCGTTGAATGAATTTTATTTCACAATTTTAATATTATCCTTATATGCATTGTTTTGTAAATTTATTTTTATCACACAACTTATTTGTAACTGATACTACAATTAACAACCGATACCAATTTATCAGTGATGTTAATAAAATTCACAATCGATCAGAAAAACTGATAGTTCTGTGGGTAAATATGGTCAGAATAAAATGATTCAATCAGTTGAAAAATTTGAAGAAAGAAATTTTAAAGTTCCTGAATTAACAATTTATATATGCATTGAAAAAGGCGATGTTTAAATAAGAGGTCATGTACACACTTCTAGGAACAAAGGAAAACAACATAACTCATTCATTTTTTTTGGGAGAATGTTTAAAGTTAACAGCAAGTGTACGTTTTACAGATCATCGTATTGGTTATTTAGGTGCAATTGGTACAATGTTATTATTAGATGAAAGAAAGATGTGCATTAATTAATAGCAAATTGTATGAAAAAGTATATTAAATTGAACATTTATTTTTATGAATATATTTTAATTTCGTTTTTTGTTTTTATTTCAGTGATTTATAACCCAATTTGTTGATGGATTAGCACTGTGTTCATTAGCTGCAATTGCATCACCTGAAATAGCAAGAGATTTAGCAAGTTAGGTTGAAAGATTGATGAAATCACAAAATACATATTACGTAAAAAAGTATACGTAAAAAAGCAACATTATGTGCATTTCGAGTTATAAGGCGTGTACCATAATTAATGGAAATATTTTTACCAGCAACACGATCACTTCTAAGTGAAAAAAATCATGGGAAACAATTTAATTTTTTATTATATTGTAATTCTTATTAATTTCGGCTGTACACTGTAGTTCTTCTTCGCACTGAAGTTCTGCAATGATTTAAGTTGCAGCATTATTCTGTAACAGCACGTTGGCATTTACTATTATTTTAGTTGTAAGCTTTTATTTAAATTTATTTTTTTTATTTAATCAAAATCAAAATAACATTGTGATAAATAATAATATATTTTATAGGCTGGTAATTATGTTCGTGATGAGGTTGTTTCATCAATAATTCAACTGATATCTGGTAGTCCTGTACCAGAGCAAACATATATAAAAAGTCGTCTATGGGATTCAATACAAGTAAATAAACAATGTAGAGATAAACAACCCTTACTTCAAGTTGCTGTTTGGGCAATTGAAGAATATGGTGATTTATTTATGTATGTATATTAATAAATTATAATATTATGTTTGTTTTTTTTTGTACACTTATGTGCATTGTAATATCTTTGCATTAAGCATAAATAAAAATAAATAAAAAAGATGTGTGTGAAGAATGACATCAAAATCTTAAAACGGATTATATTTTAAGGAACGCTTCAATAAATAATTAGTTACTGTATTGAACTGAACTGAAATATGAAAATTGTGAAAATGTATATTTGAATTCCATATTTTAATATTACTATCCGCCCTTCGACCACCTGATAATACAGTTTCTGTTGTCCATTTCGAACTATTTTGAGATCAAATTCTAATTGTTTTATCTTCTCTTAAATTACAAAATTAGTTAAGAGTATTCAAAGTTTATTTCAGTTATTTTACCCGCATGTTCAAAAACATTGCCTTTCCGATTACAATTTTCATCCAAGCAATTCCTTTGTACCCTTTTAATACACAAATTTCTTCTAGTCGACCCATTTTATATCAAATTTCAAATTAAAAATTTTAAAAAAAGATTGATTTATAGGTTACGAATCGTTATTTACTATATACTTTAATTTAAAAGCTAATAAAATTTCAACGAAAACAAAAGTTAAAGAATACTTTAAAATGTCAAAATCTTAAATATATTTTTTACATATGATTTATATGTCTAGTGGATAATAAGAGATGATAATGTTGCAATACATTCCCAACCGTTATCAACTGAATTTTCTTTAAACATTTTTATTGTATTATCATAGCTTGCAGATGCTAATATATTCTGTTGTGGATGCCGTCTAACTTTTTTTACATCTTGTGTATGAGCATTAACTTAAGCAGCACATTCAAATTCATCATCACCAGTAACTTTTCATACTCGTTAATGAGACTAAAACATTACCAAATTTTGATCAATCACAACTTTTTGCTTCATTTTCATGTCCTTCCTTGTAACATTACATTCCAATTCACCTAAGTTTTGTTGATTTATAATATTACTTTTAATAATTTATGTTTTTGTTATTAAATTCTTCCCAGATGTTTTACTCCATATTGCTGTTGTTGCATCAAAATTTGCAGAAGGTAAAAATTGTCCACATGGTGATCATGGAACAACTAGGAAATATCAATACATATTTAATTTTTAAATTCAGTATTTATGTAAAAGTATTTTAAGAACTTGTATTACTTGAGTTTTAGATAATCTGTCAATAAAAAAAACAAATAATAAGAGACTTTAATTCGTTTGATTAGTTTCTGAACTTACTGAGTTATTACAATATTTTAACTTTGCGTTATTTAGTTACTTCTAATTGTTCTTTGATGACCACCTGATAATACAGTTTCTGTTGTCCATTTCGAACCATTTTGAGATCAAATTCTAATTGTTTTATCTTCTCTTAAATTACAAAATTAGTTAAGAGTATTCAAAGTTTATTTCAGTTATTTTACCCGCATGTTCAAAAACATTGCCTTTCGGATTACAATTTTCATCCAAGCAATTCCTTTGTACCCTTTTAATACACAAATTTCTTCTAGTCGACCCATTTTATATCAAATTTCAAATTAAAAAATTAAAAAAAAGATTGATTTATAGGTTACGAATCGTTATTTACTATATACTTTAATTTAAAAGCTAATAAAATTTCAACGAAAACAAAAGTTAAAGAATACTTTAAAATGTCAAAATCTTAAATATATTTTTTACATATGATTTATATGTCTAGTGGATAATAAAATGGACCAACATTTAAGCGAGCTAATCAGACTCCACAGTCCACACTCCACAGCCAACGTACCATTCATTCCTTTTCTTTTGAACTACTGAAGTGTACTAGAGTTTACAGAATAGTTCAAGGCAGTACAGTGCAGTGCGCCTTAGCCTTAGTTCTGAATGAAATTTTAATACTTTGGACAGATTACGATCAGATAACTAAATTAACCGAAATCTTCAAATTTTTTTAAAATATAATTCCAATTCTATGGAATGAACACCATTTGAACACAGAAATTTGGAATACATAAATAATTATATACAATAATTTATTGAATAAAAGTCGAATTCCTTTCCCTATAATCATTATATTTATTGTGCAAATATTATTTCCTTCATCAGTGCTTGCGACTATTAAAATTTTTTTACAATAATACTGAAAAGCGTTTAAAACTTTTAGAGTTCAAATGATTTTCAAGGAAAATAAATTTATGAATCTAGTAGATTTAAAAAAATAAATTTATGAATCTAGTAGATTTAAAAAAATTAAATTTATGAAAAAAAAAATTATAGTAGGTCATCAATTTGTCAAATAAATATAAAAATTATTAAATAAATCATTACTGTATTGTGTTTTGAAGTGAAGTGAAGTGTAAAAAATAAATAAAAAATAAATAAATAAATTAAAGTGAAATAAAAGTAAATTAATTAATTGAAGTGTTTAAAAAAAGTTTATAACATTCAGTTTATTCAATGTGGTTCATGAATTTAATATGCTGCTGTTGGGTAAGAAATTAAATTTGCTTTGTTTTTTATTTTATTAATTTTTATTGTCCAGAGAAAACCAACAAGCGACAAAGTGGAAATGGCGAGGTTTGTACGGAATGTGAAAATGTGGAAATACAACCGAAAGCTGTTTAAACAAGTAAGTTAATTATATAATTTTTTTAAATTTATAATTTGTTATTTCTTTATATATATTACATATTGTTTAATATCATTAACTTAATTCTTTTCTAGAAAAGGAAACCGAAATTCATTTTCAAATTACCTACAATTTGGGAGGAGGAGGAGGAGGAGGAGGAAGAAGATTAATTTTAATTTATTTTGTTTCGTTTGTTTTATGTTTCTTTTTTGTGTTTTACATTTATATGTTTTATTTTTTTATGTTTTATATTAATATTTTTTTTTTTATGTTGCTTTATGTTTTTTGTTAATTATTTCATATTTGTGGATTAGGCCTCCTGGGGAAACCACGTTAAAAAAAACGCGCCATATTCCCTACCTCAAAGGTGGTGTGGAAAAGGGAATCTATTCAGTATGTTCCTTTTCTTCTATTTTAAATTTGTATTTACCACATTTACGGTTACTCTACGGTACCTTACTTTACTACTTAACTTACTACCTTCTTTGACATTAGACAAATTTTGATATTTCTATTGATATTAATATTGTATGTATTGCATTTTCTATGCATTTTTTTAAATCTGATTTTCAATATATAAAAGTTAAATGCAATTGGCTTTACAATATATGTACATACATATGTATATTATTAGCAAGATCTACAACGAAATATTAGCAAGGAATACAAAATACAATACTACTAAAGGTTTTTTTATTAACTAGTATAAAATATTAAACAATTTTATTTATCTCAGTTATTTTGTACAAAAATTAGAAATGGGTATAGAAAATGGTGCAGTCACATCAAAATAAAACGCTGAACAATTAAAAAAGCAGCGCAAGAAACTAGCAAAAGCAGATACAGCTGTTAAAGTATGAAATAAAATAAAAAATAATTATAATTTACTTTTTAATTTTAATTTTAGAAAGCTGCTTATAAATTTGCTGCAAAAACAGAAAATACTGTTCTGGAAGAGGTAGAGGATATTTCTGTGGGTAAATATGGTCAGAATAAAATGATTCAATCAGTTGAAAAATTTGAAGAAAGAAATTTTAAAGTTCCTGAATTAACAAATTATATATGCATTGAAAAAGGCGATGTTTAAATAAGAGGTCATGTACACACTTCTAGGAAAAAAGGAAAACAACAGGTTATTTAGGTGAAATTGGTACAATTTTATTATTAGATGAAAGAAAGATGTGCATTAATTTATAGCAAATTGTATGAAAAAGTATATTAAATGGAACATTTATTTTTATGAATATATTTTAATTTCGTTTTTTGTTTTTATTTCAGTGATTTATAACCCAATTTGTTGATGGATTAGCACTGTGTTCATTAGCTGCAATTGCATCACCTAAAATAGCAAGAGATTTAGCAAGTTAGGTTTAAAGATTGATGAAATCACAAAATACATATTACGTAAAAAAGTATACGTAAAAAAGCAACATTATGTGCATTTCGAGTTATAAGGCGTGTACCAGAATTAATGGAAATATTTTTACCAGCAACACGATCACTTCTAAGTGAAAAAAATCATGGGAAACAATTTAATTTTTTATTATATTGTAATTCTTATTAATTTCGGCTGTACACTGTAGTTCTTCTTCGCACTGAAGTTCTGCAATGATTTAAGTTGCAGCATTATTCTGTAACAGCACGTTGGCATTTACTATTATTTTAGTTGTAAGCTTTTATTTAAATTTATTTTTTTTATTTAATCAAAATCAAAATAACATTGTGATAAATAATAATATATTTTATAGGCTGGTAATTATGTTCGTGATGAGGTTGTTTCATCAATAATTCAACTGATATATGGTAGTCCTGTACCAGAGCAAACATATATAACAAGTCGTCTATGGGATACAATACAAGTAAATAAACAATGTAGAGATAAACAACCCTTACTTCAAGTTGCTGTTTGGGCAATTGAAGAATATGGTGATTTATTTATGTATGTATATTAATAAATTATAATATTATGTTTGTTTTTTTTTGTACACTTATGTGCATTGTAATATCTTTGCATTAAGCATAAATAAAAATAAATAAAAAAGATGTGTGTGAAGAATGACATAAAAATCTTAAAACGGATTATATTTTAAGGAACGCTTCAATAAATAATTAGTTACTGTATTGAACTGAACTGAAATATGAAAATTGTGAAAATGTATATCTGAATTCCATATTTTAATATTACTATCCGCACTTCGACCACCTGATAATACAGTTTCTGTTGTCCATTTCGAACTATTTTGAGATCAAATTCTAATTGTTTTATCTTCTCTTAAATTACAAAATTAGTTAAGAGTATTCAAAGTTTATTTCAGTTATTTTACCCGCATGTTCAAAAACATTGCCTTTCGGATTACAATTTGCATCCAAGCAATTCCTTTGTACCCTTTTAATACACAAATTTCTTCTAGTCGACCCATTTTATATCAAATTTCAAATTAAAAATTTTAAAAAAAGATTGATTTATAGGTTACGAATCGTTATTTACTATATACTTTAATTTAAAAGCTAATAAAATTTCAACGAAAACAAAAGTTAAAGAATACTTTAAAATGTCAAAATCTTAAATATATTTTTTACATATGATTTATATGTCTAGTGGATAATAAGAGATGATAATGTTGCAATACATTCCCAACCGTTATCAACTGAATTTTCTTTAAACATTTTTATTGTATTATCATAGCTTGCAGATGCTAATATATTCTGTTGTGGATGCCGTCTAACTTTTTTTACATCTTGTGTATGAGCATTAACTTAAGCAGCACATTCAAATTCATCATCACCAGTAACTTTTCATACTCGTAAATGAGACTAAAACATTACCAAATTTTGATCAATCACAACTTTTTGCTTCATTTTCATGTCCTTCCTTGTAACATTACATTCAAATTCACCTAAGTTTTGTTGATTTATAATATTACTTTTAATAATTTATGTTTTTGTTATTAAATTCTTCCCAGATGTTTTACTCCATATTGCTGTTGTTGCATCAAAATTTGCAGAAGGTAAAAATTGTCCACATGGTGATCATGGAACAACTAGGAAATATCAATACATATTTAATTTTTAAATTCAGTATTTATGTAAAAGTATTTTAAGAACTTGTATTACTTGAGTTTTAGATAATCTGTCAATAAAAAAAACAAATAATAAGAGACTTTAACTCGTTTGATTAGTTTCTGAACTTACTGAGTTATTACAATATTTTAACTTTGCGTTATTTAGTTACTTCTAATTGTTCTTTGATGACCACCTGATAATACAATTTCTGTTGTCCATTTCGAACCATTTTGAGATCAAATTCTAATTGTTTTATCTTCTCTTAAATTACAAAATTAGTTAAGAGTATTCAAAGTTTATTTCAGTTATTTTACCCGCATGTTCAAAAACATTGCCTTTCGGATTACAATTTGCATCCAAGCAATTCCTTTGTACCCTTTTAATACACAAATTTCTTCTAGTCGACCCATTTTATATCAAATTTCAAATTAAAAAATTAAAAAAAAGATTGATTTATAGGTTACGAATCGTTATTTACTATATTCTTTAATTTAAAAGCTAATAAAATTTCAACGAAAACAAAAGTTAAAGAATACTTTAAAATGTCAAAATCTTAAATATATTTTTTACATATGATTTATATGTCTAGTGGATAATAAAATGGACCAACATTTAAGTGAGCTAATCAGACTCCACAGCCAACGTACCATTCATTCCTTTTCTTTTGAACTACTGAAGTGTACTAGAGTTTACAGAATAGTTCAAGGCAGTACAGTGCAGTTCGCCTTAGCCTTAGTTCTGAATGAAATTTTAATACTTTGGACAGATTACGATCAGATAACTAAATTAACCGAAATCTTCAAATTTTTTTAAAATATAATTCCAATTCTATGGAATGAACACCATTTGAACACAGAAATTTGGAATACATAAATAATTATATACAATAATTTATTGAATAAAAGTCGAGTTCCTTTCCCTATAATCATTATATTTATTGTGCAAATATTATTTCCTTCATCAGTGCTTGCGACTATTAAAATTTTTTTACAATAATACTGAAAAGTGTTTAAAACTTTTAGAGTTCAAATGATTTTCAAGGAAAATAAATTTATGAATCTAGTAGATTTAAAAAAATAAATTTATGAAAAAAAAAATTATAGTAGGTCATCAATTTGTCAAATAAATATAAAAATAATTAAATAAATCATTACTGTATTGTGTTTTGAAGTGAAGTGAAGTGTAAAAAATAAATAAAAAATAAATAAATAAATTAAAGTGAAATAAAAGTAAATTAATTAATTGAAGTGTTTAAAAAAAGTTTATAACATTCAGTTTATTCAATGTGGTTCATGAATTTAATATGCTGCTGTTGGGTAAGAAATTAAATTTGCTTTGTTTTTTATTTTATTAATTTTTATTGTCCAGAGAAAACCAACAAGCGACAAAGTGGAAATGGCGAGGTTTGTACAGAATGTGAAAATGTGGAAATACAACCGAAAGCTGTTTAAACAAGTAAGTTAATTATATAATTTTTTTAAATTTATAATTTGTTATTTCTTTATATATATTACATATTGTTTAATATCATTAACTTAATTCTTTTCTAGAAAAGGAAACCGAAATTCGTATTCAAATTACCTACAATTTGGGAGGAGGAGGAGGAGGAGGAAGAAGATTAATTTTAATTTATTTTGTTTCGTTTGTTTTATGTTTCTTTTTTGTGTTTTACATTTATATGTTTTATTTTTTTATGTTTTATATTAATATTTTTTTTTTTATGTTGCTTTATGTTTTTTGTTAATTATTACATATTTGTGGATTAGGCCTCCTGGGGAAACCACGTTAAAAAAAACGCGCCATATTCCCTACCTCAAAGGTGGTGTGGAAAAGGGAATCTATTCAGTATGTTCCTTTTCTTCT
The DNA here is from genome assembly GCA_963942445.1 of Argyra leucocephala. NCBI lineage: Eukaryota > Metazoa > Arthropoda > Insecta > Diptera > Dolichopodidae > Argyra > Argyra leucocephala. Next base: position 69,172,747 of record OZ012680.1, read on the forward strand.
ATTTTAAATTTGTATTTACCACATTTACGGTTACTCTACGGTACCTTACTTTACTACTTAACTTACTACCTTCTTTGACATTAGACAAATTTTGATATTTCTATTGATATTAATATTGTATGTATTGAATTTTCTATGCATTTTTTTAAATCTGATTTTCAATATATAAAAGTTAAATGCAATTGGCTTTACAATATATGTACATACATATGTATATTATTAGCAAGATCTACAATGAAATATTAGCAAGGAATACAAAATACAATACTACTAAAGGTTTTTTTATTAACTAGTATAAAATATTTCATGTATCACTATTTCACAATTAAACAATTTTATTTATCTCAGTTATTTTGTACAAAAATTAGAAATGGGTATAGAAAATGGTGCAGTCACATCAAAATAAAACGCTGAATAATTAAAAAAGCAGCGCAAGAAACTAGCAAAAGCAGATACAGCTGTTAAAGTATGAAATAAAATAAAAAATAATTATAATTTACTTTTTAATTTTAATTTTAGAAAGCTGCTTATAAATCTGCTGCAAAAACAGAAAATACTGTTCTGGAAGAGGTAGAGGATATTTCTGTGGGTAAATATGGTCAGAATAAAATGATTCAATCAGTTGAAAAATTTGAAGAAAGAAATTTTAAAGTTCCTGAATTAACAAATTATATATGCATTGAAAAAGGCGATGTTTAAATAAGGGGTCATGTACACACTTCTAGGAAAAAAGGAAAACAACATAACTATCATTCATTTTTTTGGGAGAATGTTTAAAGTTAACAGCAAGTGTACGTTTTACAGATCAACGTATTGGTAATTTAGGTGAAATTGGTACAATTTTATTATTAGATGAAAGAAAGATGTGCATTAATTTATAGCAAATTGTATGAAAAAGTATATTAAATGGAACATTTATTTTTATGAATATATTTTAATTTCGTTTTTTGTTTTTATTTCAGTGATTTATAACCCAATTTGTTGATGGATTAGCACTGTGTTCATTAGCTGCAATTGCATCACCTAAAATAGCAAGAGATTTAGCAAGTTAGGTTTAAAGATTGATGAAATCACAAAATACATATTACGTAAAAAAGTATACGTAAAAAAGCAACATTATGTGCATTTCGAAATATAAGGCGTGTACCAGAATTAATGGAAATATTTTTACCAGCAACACGATCACTTCTAAGTGAAAAAAATCATGGGAAACAATTTAATTTTTTATTATATTGTAATTCTTATTAATTTCGGCTGTACACTGTAGTTTTTCTTCGCACTGAAGTTCTGCAATGATTTAAGTTGCAGCATTATTCTGTAACAGCACGTTGGCATTTACTATTATTTTAGTTGTAAGCTTTTATTTAAATTTATTTTTTTTATTTAATCAAAATCAAAATAACATTGTGATAAATAATAATATATTTTATAGGCTGGTAATTATGTTCGTGATGAGGTTGTTTCATCAATAATTCAACTGATATCTGGTAGTCCTGTACCAGAGCAAACATATATAACAAGTCGTCTATGGGATTCAATACAAGTAAATAAACAATGTAGAGATAAACAACCCTTACTTCAAGTTGCTGTTTGGGCAATTGAAGAATATGGTGATTTATTTATGTATGTATATTAATAAATTATAATATTATGTTTGTTTTTTTTGTACACTTATGTGCATTGTAATATCTTTGCATTAAGCATAAATAAAAATAAATAAAAAAGATGTGTGTGAAGAATGACATAAAAATCTTAAAACGGATTATATTTTAAGGAACGCTTCAATAAATAATTAGTTACTGTATTGAACTGAACTGAAATATGAAAATTGTGAAAATGTATATCTGAATTCCATATTTTAATATTACTATCCGCACTTCGACCACCTGATTATACAGTTTCTGTTGTCCATTTCGAACTATTTTGAGATCAAATTTTAATTGTTTTATCTTCTCTTAAATTACAAAATTAGTTAAGAGTATTCAAAGTTTATTTCAGTTATTTTACCCGCATGTTCGAAAACATTGCCTTTCGGATTACAATTTTCATCCAAGCAATTCCTTTGTACCCTTTTAATACACAAATTTCTTCTAGTCGACCCATTTTATATCAAATTTCAAATTAAAAATTTTAAAAAAAGATTGATTTATAGGTTACGAATCGTTATTTACTATATACTTTAATTTGAAAGCTAATAAAATTTCAACGAAAACAAAAGTTAAAGAATACTTTAAAATGTCAAAATCTTAAATATATTTTTTACATATGATTTATATGTCTAGTGGATAATAAGAGATGATAATGTTTGCAATACATTCCCAACCGTTATCAACTGAATTTTCTTTAAACATTTTTATTGTATTATCATAGCTTGCAGATGCTAATATATTCTGTTGTGGACGCCGTCTAACTTTTTTTACATCTTGTGTATGAGCATTAACTTAAGCAGCACATTAAAATTCATCATCACCAGTAACTTTTCATACTCGTTAATGAGACTAAAACATTACCAAATTTTGATCAATCACAACTTTTTGCTTCATTTTCATGTCCTTCCTTGTAACATTACATTCCAATTCACCTAAGTTTTGTTGATTTATAATATTACTTTTAATAATTTATGTTTTTGTTATTAAATTCTTCCCAGATGTTTTACTCCATATTGCTGTTGTTGCATCAAAATTTGCAGAAGGTAAAAATTGTCCACATGGTGATCATGGAACAACTAGGAAATATCAATACATATTTAATTTTTAAATTCAGTATTTATGTAAAAGTATTTTAAGAACTTGTATTACTTGAGTTTTAGATAATCTGTCAATAAAAAAAACAAATAATAAGAGACTTTAATTCGTTTGATTAGTTTCTGAACTTACTGAGTTATTACAATATTTTAACTTTGCGTTATTTAGTTACTTCTAATTGTTCTTTGATGACCACCTGATAATACAGTTTCTGTTGTCCATTTCGAACCATTTTGAGATCAAATTCTAATTGTTTTATCTTCTCTTAAATTACAAAATTAGTTAAGAGTATTCAAAGTTTATTTTAGTTCTTTTACCCGCATGTACAAAAACATTGCCTTTCGGATTACAATTTGCATCCAAGCAATTCCTTTGTACCCTTTTAATACACAAATTTCTTCTAGTCGACCCATTTTATATCAAATTTCAAATTAAAAAATTAAAAAAAAGATTGATTTATAGGTTACGAATCGTTATTTACTATATACTTTAATTTAAAAGCTAATAAAATTTCAACGAAAACAAAAGTTAAAGAATACTTTAAAATGTCAAAATCTTAAATATATTTTTTACATATGATTTATATGTCTAGTGGATAATAAAATGGACCAACATTTAAGCGAGCTAATCAGACTCCACAGTCCACACTCCACAGCCAACGTACCATTCATTCCTTTTCTTTTGAACTACTGAAGTGTACTAGAGTTTACAGAATAGTTCAAGGCAGTACAGTGCAGTGCGCCTTAGCCTTAGTTCTGAATGAAATTTTAATACTTTGGACAGATTACGATCAGATAACTAAATTAACCGAAATCTTCAAATTTTTTTAAAATATAATTCCAATTCTATGGAATGAACACCATTTGAACACAGAAATTTGGAATACATAAATAATTATATACAATAATTTATTGAATAAAAGTCGAATTCCTTTCCCTATAATCATTATATTTATTGTGCAAATATTATTTCCTTCATCAGTGCTTGCGACTATTAAAATTTTTTTACAATAATACTGAAAAGCGTTTAAAACTTTTAGAGTTCAAATGATTTTCAAGGAAAATAAATTTATGAATCTAGTAGATTTAAAAAAATAAATTTATGAATCTAGTAGATTTAAAAAAATAAATTTATGAAAAAAAAAATTATAGTAGGTCATCAATTTGTCAAATAAATATAAAAATAATTAAATAAATCATTACTGTATTGTGTTTTGAAGTGAAGTGAAGTGTAAAAAATAAATAAAAAATAAATAAATAAATTAAAGTGAAATAAAAGTAAATTAATTAATTGAAGTGTTTAAAAAAAGTTTATAACATTCAGTTTATTCAATGTGGTTCATGAATTTAATATGCTGCTGTTGGGTAAGAAATTAAATTTGCTTTGTTTTTTATTTTATTAATTTTTATTGTCCAGAGAAAACCAACAAGCGACAAAGTGGAAATGGCGAGGTTTGTACGGAATGTGAAAATGTGGAAATACAACCGAAAGCTGTTTAAACAAGTAAGTTAATTATATAATTTTTTTAAATTTATAATTTGTTATTTCTTTATATATATTACATATTGTTTAATATCATTAACTTAATTCTTTTCTAGAAAAGGAAACCGAAATTCATATTCAAATTACCTACAATTTGGGAGGAGGAGGAGGAGGAGGAAGAAGATTAATTTTAATTTATTTTGTTTCGTTTGTTTTATATTTCTTTTTTGTGTTTTACATTTATATGTTTTATTTTTTTATGTTTTATATTAATATTTTTTTTTTTATGTTGCTTTATGTTTTTTGTTAATTATTACATATTTGTGGATTAGGCCTCCTGGGGAAACCACGTTAAAAAAAACGCGCCATATTCCCTACCTCAAAGGTGGTGTGGAAAAGGGAATCTATTCAGTATGTTCCTTTTCTTCTATTTTAAATTTGTATTTACCACATTTACGGTTACTCTACGGTACCTTACTTTACTACTTAACTTACTACCTTCTTTGACATTAGACAAATTTTGATATTTCTATTGATATTAATATTGTATGTATTGCATTTTCTATGCATTTTTTTAAATCTGATTTTCAATATATAAAAGTTAAATGCAATTGGCTTTACAATATATGTACATACATATGTATATTATTAGCAAGATCTACAATGAAATATTAGCAAGGAATACAAAATACAATACTACTAAAGGTTTTTTTATTAACTAGTATAAAATATTAAACAATTTTATTTATCTCAGTTATTTTGTACAAAAATTAGAAATGGGTATAGAAAATGGTGCAGTCACATCAAAATAAAACGCTGAACAATTAAAAAAGCAGCGCAAGAAACTAGCAAAAGCAGATACAGCTGTTAAAGTATGAAATAAAATAAAAAATAATTATAATTTACTTTTTAATTTTAATTTTAGAAAGCTGCTTATAAATCTGCTGCAAAAACAGAAAATACTGTTCTGGAAGAGGTAGAGGATATTTCTGTGGGTAAATATGGTCAGAATAAAATGATTCAATCAGTTGAAAAAATTGAAGAAAGAAATTTTAAAGTTCCTGAATTAACAAATTATATATGCATTGAAAAAGGCGATGTTTAAATAAGAGGCCATGTACACACTTCTAGGAAAAAAGGAAAACAACATAACTATCATTCATTTTTTTGGGAGAATGTTTAAAGTTAACAGCAAGTGTACGTTTTACAGATCAACGTATTGGTTATTTAGGTGAAATTGGTACAATTTTATTATTAGATGAAAGAAAGATGTGCATTAATTTATAGCAAATTGTATGAAAAAGTATATTAAATTGAACATTTATTTTTATGAATATATTTTAATTTCGTTTTTTGTTTTTATTTCAGTGATTTATAACCCAATTCGTTGATGGATTAGCACTGTGTTCATTAGCTGCAATTGTATCACCTAAAATAGCAAGAGATTTAGCAAGTTAGGTTTAAAGATTGATGAAATCACAAAATACATATTACGTAAAAAAGTATACGTAAAAAAGCAACATTATGTGCATTTCGAGTTATAAGGCGTGTACCAGAATTAATGGAAATATTTTTACCAGCAACACGATCACTTCTAAGTGAAAAAAATCATGGGAAACAATTTAATTTTTTATTATATTGTAATTCTTATTAATTTCGGCTGTACACTGTAGTTCTTCTTCTCACTGAAGTTCTGCAATGATTTAAGTTGCAGCATTATTCTGTAACAGCACGTTGGCATTTACTATTATTTTAGTTGTAAGCTTTTATTTAAATTTATTTTTTTTATTTAATCAAAATCAAAATAACATTGTGATAAATAATAATATATTTTATAGGCTGGTAATTATGTTCGTGATGAGGTTGTTTCATCAATAATTCAACTGATATCTGGTAGTCCTGTACCAGAGCAAACATATATAACAAGTCGTCTATGGGATTCAATACAAGTAAATAAACAATGTAGAGATAAACAACCCTTACTTCAAGTTGCTGTTTGGGCAATTGAAGAATATGGTGATTTATTTATGTATGTATATTAATAAATTATAATATTATGTTTGTTTTTTTTTTGTACACTTATGTGCATTGTAATATCTTTGCATTAAGCATAAATAAAAATAAATAAAAAAGATGTGTGTGAAGAATGACATAAAAATCTTAAAACGGATTATATTTTAAGGAACGCTTCAATAAATAATTAGTTACTGTATTGAACTGAACTGAAATATGAAAATTGTGAAAATGTATATCTTAATTCCATATTTTAATATTACTATCCGCACTCGTTGAAATTAATTGCCCAGGTTTAACAGGATCCCATAAAACTGTGTTCCCATCTTGATCAAGTTGAATGATAAACAGTTGCCACTACATTAAACGTTGATTCATTTCTACTTGAACCTTCGTCTTCTTTGATTATTCTAATTGCATCATCACTACACGGTGTGCTATAAGACCTGCAGCATAGTATATAGAAATAAATATTATAGCATAGTAATTTGAACATAAAAATAAAAGTAATTTTAAATTATTACCTGTAAGCTTACACCAAGCTTTATCTAAAACACTTCTTGTATATACTCCTGAAATTTTACATACACATTTCCATACTGTTTCGTTTTCTGGTGTTGCTATATTTTCTACATTACCTGGTGAATAAGTTGGCCATCTGTTGCATCAAATGCGATACTCCATACAGTACTAGTAAGAGATGATAGTGTTGCAATATATTCCCAATCGTTATCAACTGCATTTTCTTTAAACATTTTTATTGTATTATCATAGCTTGCAGTTGCTAATATATTCTCTTGTGGATGCCGTCTAACTTTTTTTATATCTTGTGTATGAGCATTAACTTAAGCAGCACATTCAAATACATCATCACCAGTAACTTTTCATACTCGTAAATGAGACTAAAACATTACCAAATTTTGATCAATCACAACTTTTTGCTTCATTTTCATGTCCTTCCTTGTAACATTACATTCAAATTCACCTAAGTTTTGTTGATTTATAATATTACTTTTAATAATTTATGTTTTTGTTATTAAATTCTTCCCAGATGTTTTACTCCATATTGCTGTTGTTGCATCAAATTTTGCAGAAGGTAAAAATTGTCCACATGGTGATCATGGAACAACTAGGAAATATCAATACATATTTAATTTTTAAATTCAGTATTTATGTAAAAGTATTTTAAGAACTTGTATTACTTGAGTTTTAGATAATCTGTCAATAAAAAAAACAAATAATAAGAGACTTTAATTCGTTTGATTAGTTTCTGAACTTACTGAGTTATTACAATATTTTAACTTTGCGTTATTTAGTTACTTCTAATTGTTCTTTGATGACCACCTGATAATACAGTTTCTGTTGTCCATTTCGAACCATTTTGAGATCAAATTCTAATTGTTTTATCTTCTCTTAAATTACAAAATTAGTTAAGAGTATTCAAAGTTTATTTCAGTTATTTTACCCGCATGTTCAAAAACATTGCCTTTCGGATTACAATTTTCATCCAAGCAATTCCTTTGTACCCTTTTAATACACAAATTTCTTCTAGTCGACCCATTTTATATCAAATTTCAAATTAAAAATCTTAAAAAAAGATTGATTTATAGGTTACGAATCGTTATTTACTATATACTTTAATTTAAAAGCTAATAAAATTTCAACGAAAACAAAAGTTAAAGAATACTTTAAAATGTCAAAATCTTAAATATATTTTTTACATATGATTTATATGTCTAGTGGATAATAAGAGATGATAATGTTGCAATACATTCCCAACCGTTATCAACTGAATTTTCTTTAAACATTTTTATAGTATTATCATAGCTTGCAGATGCTAATATATTCTGTTGTGGATGCCGTCTAACTTTTTTTACATCTTGTGTATGAGCATTAACTTAAGCAGCACATTCAAATTCATCATCACCAGCAACTTTTCATACTCGTTAATGAGACTAAAACATTACCAAATTTTGATCAATCACAACTTTTTGCTTCATTTTCATGTCCTTCCTTGTAACATTACATTCAAATTCACCTAAGTTTTTTTGATTTATAATATTACTTTTAATAATTTATGTTTTTGTTATTAAATTCTTCCCAGATGTTTTACTCCATATTGCTGTTGTTGCATCAAAATTTGCAGAAGGTAAAAATTGTCCACATGGTGATCATGGAACAACTAGGAAATATTAATACATATTTAATTTTTAAATTCAGTATTTATGTAAAAGTATTTTAAGAACTTGTATTACTTGAGTTTTAGATAATCTGTCAATAAAAAAAACAAATAATAAGAGACTTTAATTCGTTTGATTAGTTTCTGAACTTACTGAGTTATTACAATATTTTAACTTTGCGTTATTTAGTTACTTCTAATTGTTCTTTGATGACCACCTGATAATACAGTTTCTGTTGTCCATTTCGAACCATTTTGAGATCAAATTCTAATTGTTTTATCTTCTCTTAAATTACAAAATTCTAGAAGTATAATACAGTATTCAAAGTTTATTTTAGTTCTTTTACCCGCATGTTCAAAAACATTGCCTTTCGGATTACAATTTGCAACCAAGCAATTCCTTTGTACCCTTTTAATACACAAATTTCTTCTAGTCGACCCATTTTATATCAAATTTCAAATTAAAAAATTAAAAAAAAGATTGATTTATAGGTTACGAATCGTTATTTACGATATACTTTAATTTGAAAGCTAATAAAATTTCAACGAAAACAAAAGTTAAAGAATACTTTAAAATGTCAAAATCTTAAATATATTTTTTACATATGATTTATATGTCTAGTGGATAATAAAATGGACCAACATTTAAGTGAGCTAATCAGACTCCACAGTCCATAATCCACAGCCAACGTACCATTCATTCCTTTTCTTTTGAACTACTGAAGTGTACTAGAGTTTACAGAATAGTTCAAGGCAGTACAGTGCAGTGCGCCTTAGCCTTAGTTCTGAATGAAATTTTAATACTTTGGACAGAGTACGATCAGATAACTAAATTAACCGAAATCTTCAAATTTTTTTAAAATATAATTCCAATTCTATGGAATGAACACCATTTGAACACAGAAATTTGGAATACATAAATAATTATATACAATAATTTATTGAATAAAAGTCGAGTTCCTTTCCCTATAATCATTATATTTATTGTGCAAATATTATTTCCTTCATCAGTGCTTGCGACTATTAAAATTTTTTTACAATAATACTGAAAAGCGTTTAAAACTTTTAGAGTTCAAATGATTTTCAAGGAAAATAAATTTATGAATCTAGTAGATTTAAAAAAATAAATTTATGAATCTAGTAGATTTAAAAAAATAAATTTATGAAAAAAAAAATTATAGTAGGTCATCAATTTGTCAAATAAATATAAAAATAATTAAATAAATCATTACTGTATTGTGTTTTGAAGTGAAGTGAAGTGTAAAAAATAAATAAAAAATAAATAAATAAATTAAAGTGAAATAAAAGTAAATTAATTAATTGAAGTGTTTAAAAAAAGTTTATAACATTCAGTTTATTCAATGTGGTTCATGAATTTAATATGCTGCTGTTGGGTAAGAAATTAAATTTGCTTTGTTTTTTATTTTATTAATTTTTATTGTCCAGAGAAAACCAACAAGCGACAAAGTGGAAATGGCGAGGTTTCTACAGAATGTGAAAATGTGGAAATACAACCGAAAGCTGTTTAAACAAGTAAGTTAATTATATAATTTTTTTAAATTTATAATTTGTTATTTCTTTATATATATTACATATTGTTTAATATCATTAACTTAATTCTTTTCTAGAAAAGGAAACCGAAATTCATATTCAAATTACCTACAATTTGGGAGGAGGAGGAGGAGGAGGAAGAAGATTAATTTTAATTTATTTTGTTTCGTTTGTTTTATGTTTCTTTTTTGTGTTTTACATTTATATGTTTTATTTTTTTATGTTTTATATTAATATTTTTTTTTTTATGTTGCTTTATGTTTTTTGTTAATTATTACATATTTGTGGATTAGGCCTCCTGGGGAAACCACGTTAAAAAAAACGCGCCATATTCCCTACCTCAAAGGTGGTGTGGAAAAGGGAATCTATTCAGTATGTTCCTTTTCTTCTATTTTAAATTTGTATTTACCACATTTACGGTTACTCTACGGTACCTTACTTTACTACTTAACTTACTACCTTCTTTGACATTAGACAAATTTTGATATTTCTATTGATATTAATATTGTATGTATTGCATTTTCTATGCATTTTTTTAAATCTGATTTTCAATATATAAAAGTTAAATGCAATTGGCTTTACAATATATGTACATACATATGTATATTATTAGCAAGATCTACAATGAAATATTAGCAAGGAATACAAAATACAATACTACTAAAGGTTTTTTTATTAACTAGTATAAAATATTAAACAATTTTATTTATCTCAGTTATTTTGTACAAAAATTAGAAATGGGTATAGAAAATGGTGCAGTCACATCAAAATAAAACGCTGAACAATTAAAAAAGCAGCGCAAGAAACTAGCAAAAGCAGATACAGCTGTTAAAGTATGAAATAAAATAAAAAATAATTATAATTTACTTTTTAATTTTAATTTTAGAAAGCTGCTTATAAATCTGCTGCAAAAACAGAAAATACTGTTCTGGAAGAGGTAGAGGATATTTCTGTGGGTAAATATGGTCAGAATAAAATGATTCAATCAGTTGAAAAAATTGAAGAAAGAAATTTTAAAGTTCCTGAATTAACAAATTATATATGCATTGAAAAAGGCGATGTTTAAATAAGAGGCCATGTACACACTTCTAGGAAAAAAGGAAAACAACATAACTATCATTCATTTTTTTGGGAGAATGTTTAAAGTTAACAGCAAGTGTACGTTTTACAGATCAACGTATTGGTTATTTAGGTGAAATTGGTACAATTTTATTATTAGATGAAAGAAAGATGTGCATTAATTTATAGCAAATTGTATGAAAAAGTATATTAAATTGAACATTTATTTTTATGAATATATTTTAATTTCGTTTTTTGTTTTTATTTCAGTGATTTATAACCCAATTCGTTGATGGATTAGCACTGTGTTCATTAGCTGCAATTGTATCACCTAAAATAGCAAGAGATTTAGCAAGTTAGGTTTAAAGATTGATGAAATCACAAAATACATATTACGTAAAAAAGTATACGTAAAAAAGCAACATTATGTGCATTTCGAGTTATAAGGCGTGTACCAGAATTAATGGAAATATTTTTACCAGCAACACGATCACTTCTAAGTGAAAAAAATCATGGGAAACAATTTAATTTTTTATTATATTGTAATTCTTATTAATTTCGGCTGTACACTGTAGTTCTTCTTCTCACTGAAGTTCTGCAATGATTTAAGTTGCAGCATTATTCTGTAACAGCACGTTGGCATTTACTATTATTTTAGTTGTAAGCTTTTATTTAAATTTATTTTTTTTATTTAATCAAAATCAAAATAACATTGTGATAAATAATAATATATTTTATAGGCTGGTAATTATGTTCGTGATGAGGTTGTTTCATCAATAATTCAACTGATATCTGGTAGTCCTGTACCAGAGCAAACATATATAACAAGTCGTCTATGGGATTCAATACAAGTAAATAAACAATGTAGAGATAAACAACCCTTACTTCAAGTTGCTGTTTGGGCAATTGAAGAATATGGTGATTTATTTATGTATGTATATTAATAAATTATAATATTATGTTTGTTTTTTTTTTGTACACTTATGTGCATTGTAATATCTTTGCATTAAGCATAAATAAAAATAAATAAAAAAGATGTGTGTGAAGAATGACATAAAAATCTTAAAACGGATTATATTTTAAGGAACGCTTCAATAAATAATTAGTTACTGTATTGAACTGAACTGAAATATGAAAATTGTGAAAATGTATATCTTAATTCCATATTTTAATATTACTATCCGCACTCGTTGAAATTAATTGCCCAGGTTTAACAGGATCCCATAAAACTGTGTTCCCATCTTGATCAAGTTGAATGATAAACAGTTGCCACTACATTAAACGTTGATTCATTTCTACTTGAACCTTCGTCTTCTTTGATTATTCTAATTGCATCATCACTACACGGTGTGCTATAAGACCTGCAGCATAGTATATAGAAATAAATATTATAGCATAGTAATTTGAACATAAAAATAAAAGTAATTTTAAATTATTACCTGTAAGCTTACACCAAGCTTTATCTAAAACACTTCTTGTATATACTCCTGAAATTTTACATACACATTTCCATACTGTTTCGTTTTCTGGTGTTGCTATATTTTCTACATTACCTGGTGAATAAGTTGGCCATCTGTTGCATCAAATGCGATACTCCATACAGTACTAGTAAGAGATGATAGTGTTGCAATATATTCCCAATCGTTATCAACTGCATTTTCTTTAAACATTTTTATTGTATTATCATAGCTTGCAGTTGCTAATATATTCTCTTGTGGATGCCGTCTAACTTTTTTTATATCTTGTGTATGAGCATTAACTTAAGCAGCACATTCAAATACATCATCACCAGTAACTTTTCATACTCGTAAATGAGACTAAAACATTACCAAATTTTGATCAATCACAACTTTTTGCTTCATTTTCATGTCCTTCCTTGTAACATTACATTCAAATTCACCTAAGTTTTGTTGATTTATAATATTACTTTTAATAATTTATGTTTTTGTTATTAAATTCTTCCCAGATGTTTTACTCCATATTGCTGTTGTTGCATCAAATTTTGCAGAAGGTAAAAATTGTCCACATGGTGATCATGGAACAACTAGGAAATATCAATACATATTTAATTTTTAAATTCAGTATTTATGTAAAAGTATTTTAAGAACTTGTATTACTTGAGTTTTAGATAATCTGTCAATAAAAAAAACAAATAATAAGAGACTTTAATTCGTTTGATTAGTTTCTGAACTTACTGAGTTATTACAATATTTTAACTTTGCGTTATTTAGTTACTTCTAATTGTTCTTTGATGACCACCTGATAATACAGTTTCTGTTGTCCATTTCGAACCATTTTGAGATCAAATTCTAATTGTTTTATCTTCTCTTAAATTACAAAATTCTAGAAGTATAATACAGTATTCAAAGTTTATTTTAGTTCTTTTACCCGCATGTTCAAAAACATTGCCTTTCGGATTACAATTTGCATCCAAGCAATTCCTTTGTACCCTTTTAATACACAAATTTCTTCTAGTCGACCCATTTTATATCAAATTACAAATTAAAAAATTAAAAAAAAGATTGATTTATAGGTTACGAATCGTTATTTACTATATACTTTAATTTAAAAGCTAATAAAATTTCAACGAAAACAAAAGTTAAAGAATACTTTAAAATGTCAAAATCTTAAATATATTTTTTACATATGATTTATATGTCTAGTGGATAATAAAATGGACCAACATTTAAGTGAGCTAATCAGACTCCACAGTCCATAATCCACAGCCAACGTACCATTCATTCCTTTTCTTTTGAACTACTGAAGTGTACTAGAGTTTACAGAATAGTTCAAGGCAGTACAGTGCAGTGCGCCTTAGCCTTAGTTCTGAATGAAATTTTAATACTTTGGACAGATTACGATCAGATAACTAAATTAACCGAAATCTTCAAATTTTTTTAAAATATAATTCCAATTCTATGGAATGAACACCATTTGAACACAGAAATTTGGAATACATAAATAATTATATACAATAATTTATTGAATAAAAGTCGAGTTCCTTTCCCTATAATCATTATATTTATTGTGCAAATATTATTTCCTTCATCAGTGCTTGCGACTATTAAAATTTTTTTACAATAATACTGAAAAGCGTTTAAAACTTTTAGAGTTCAAATGATTTTCAAGGAAAATAAATTTATGAATCTAGTAGATTTAAAAAAATAAATTTATGAATCTAGTAGATTTAAAAAAATAAATTTATGAAAAAAAAAATTATAGTAGGTCATCAATTTGTCAAATAAATATAAAAATAATTAAATAAATCATTACTGTATTGTGTTTTGAAGTGAAGTGAAGTGTAAAAAATAAATAAAAAATAAATAAATAAATTAAAGTGAAATAAGAGTAAATTAATTAATTGAAGTGTTTAAAAAAAGTTTATAACATTCAGTTTATTCAATGTGGTTCATGAATTTAATATGCTGCTGTTGGGTAAGAAATTAAATTTGCTTTGTTTTTTATTTTATTAATTTTTATTGTCCAGAGAAAACCAACAAGCGACAAAGTGGAAATGGCGAGGTTTGTACGGAATGTGAAAATGTGGAAATACAACCGAAAGCTGTTTAAACAAGTAAGTTAATTATATAATTTTTTTAAATTTATAATTTGTTATTTCTTTATATATATTACATATTGTTTAATATCATTAACTTAATTCTTTTCTAGAAAAGGAAACCGAAATTCATATTCAAATTACCTACAATTTGGGAGGAGGAGGAGGAGGAGGAAGAAGATTAATTTTAATTTATTTTGTTTCGTTTGTTTTATGTTTCTTTTTTGTGTTTTACATTTATATGTTTTATTTTTTTATGTTTTATATTAATATTTTTTTTTTTATGTTGCTTTATGTTTTTTGTTAATTATTACATATTTGTGGATTAGGCCTCCTGGGGAAACCACGTTAAAAAAAAACGCGCCATATTCCCTACCTCAAAGGTGGTGTGGAAAAGGGAATCTATTCAGTATGTTCCTTTTCTTCTATTTTAAATTTGTATTTACCACATTTACGGTTACTACGGTACCTTACTTTACTACTTAACTTACTACCTTCTTTGACATTAGACAAATTTTGATATTTCTATTGATATTAATATTGTATGTATTGCATTTTCTATGCATTTTTTTAAATCTGATTTTCAATATATAAAAGTTAAATGCAATTGGCTTTACAATATATGTACATACATATGTATATTATTAGCAAGATCTACAATGAAATATTAGCAAGGAATACAAAATACAATACTACTAAAGGTTTTTTTATTAACTAGTATAAAATATTTCATGTATCACTATTTCACAATTAAACAATTTTATTTATCTCAGTTATTTTGTACAAAAATTAGAAATGGGTATAGAAAATGGTGCAGTCACATCAAAATAAAACGCTGAACAATTAAAAAAGCAGCGCAAGAAACTAGCAAAAGCAGATACAGCTGTTAAAGTATGAAATAAAATAAAAAATAATTATAATTTACTTTTTAATTTTAATTTTAGAAAGCTGCTTATAAATCTGCTGCAAAAACAGAAAATACTGTTCTGGAAGAGGTAGAGGATATTTCTGTGGGTAAATATGGTCAGAATAAAATGATTCAATCAGTTGAAAAATTTGAAGAAAGAAATTTTAAAGTTCCTGAATTAACAAATTATATATGCATTGAAAAAGGCGATGTTTAAATAAGAGGTCATGTACACACTTCTAGGAAAAAAGGAAAACAACATAACTATCATTCATTTTTTTGGGAGAATGTTTAAAGTTAACAGCAAGTGTACGTTTTACAGATCAACGTATTGGTTATTTAGGTGAAATTGGTACAATTTTATTATTAGATGAAAGAAAATTGTGAATTAATTTATAGCAAATTGTATGAAAAAGTATATTAAATTGAACATTTATTTTTATGAATATATTTTAATTTCGTTTTTTGTTTTTATTTCAGTGATTTATAACCCAATTTGTTGATGGATTAGCACTGTGTTCATTAGCTGCAATTGCATCACCTAAAATAGCAAGAGATTTAGCAAGTTAGGTTTAAAGATTGATGAAATCACAAAATACATATTACGTAAAAAAGTATACGTAAAAAAGCAACATTATGTGCATTTCGAGTTATAAGGCGTGTACCAGAATTAATGGAAATATTTTTACCAGCAACACGATCACTTCTAAGTGAAAAAAATCATGGGAAACAATTTAATTTTTTATTATATTGTAATTCTTATTAATTTCGGCTGTACACTGTAGTTCTTCTTCGCACTGAAGTTCTGCAATGATTTAAGTTGCAGCATTATTCTGTAACAGCACGTTGGCATTTACTATTATTTTAGTTGTAAGCTTTTATTTAAATTTATTTTTTTTATTTAATCAAAATCAAAATAACATTGTGATAAATAATAATATATTTTATAGGCTGGTAATTATGTTCGTGATGAGGTTGTTTCATCAATAATTCAACTGATATCTGGTAGTCCTGTACCAGAGCAAACATATATAACAAGTCGTCTATGGGATTCAATACAAGTAAATAAACAATGTAGAGATAAACAACCCTTACTTCAAGTTGCTGTTTGGGCAATTGAAGAATATGGTGATTTATTTATGTATGTATATTAATAAATTATATGTTTGTTTTTTTTTTGTACACTTATGTGCATTGTAATATCTTTGCATTAAGCATAAATAAAAATAAATAAAAAAGATGTGTGTGAAGAATGACATAAAAATCTTAAAACGGATTATATTTTAAGGAACGCTTCAATAAATAATTAGTTACTGTATTGAACTGAACTGAAATATGAAAATTGTGAAAATGTATATTTGAATTCCATATTTTAATATTACTATCCGCCCTTCGACCACCTGATAATACAGTTTCTGTTGTCCATTTCGAACCATTTTGAGATCAAATTCTAATTGTTTTATCTTCTCTTAAATTACAAAATTAGTTAAGAGTATTCAAAGTTTATTTCAGTTATTTTACCCGCATGTTCAAAAACATTGCCTTTCCGATTACAATTTTCATCCAAGCAATTCCTTTGTACCCTTTTAATACACAAATTTCTTCTAGTCGACCCATTTTATATCAAATTTCAAATTAAAAATTTTAAAAAAAGATTGATTTATATGTTACGAATCGTTATTTACTATATACTTTAATTTAAAAGCTAATAAAATTTCAACGAAAACAAAAGTTAAAGAATACTTTAAAATGTCAAAATCTTAAATATATTTTTTACATATGATTTATATGTCTAGTGGATAATAAGAGGTGATAATGTTGCAATACATTCCCAACCGTTATCAACTGAATTTTCTTTAAACATTTTTATTGTATTATCATAGCTTGCAGATGCTAATATATTCTGTTGTGGATGCCGTCTAACTTTTTTTACATCTTGTGTATGAGCATTAACTTAAGCAGCACATTCAAATTCATCATCACCAGTAACTTTTCATACTCGTTAATGAGACTAAAACATTACCAAATTTTGATCAATCACAACTTTTTGCTTCATTTTCATGTCCTTCCTTGTAACATTACATTCCAATTCACCTAAGTTTTGTTGATTTATAATATTACTTTTAATAATTTATGTTTTTGTTATTAAATTCTTCCCAGATGTTTTACTCCATATTGCTGTTGTTGCATCAAAATTTGCAGAAGGTAAAAATTGTCCACATGGTGATCATGGAACAACTAGGAAATATCAATACATATTTAATTTTTAAATTCAGTATTTATGTAAAAGTATTTTAAGAACTTGTATTACTTGAGTTTTAGATAATCTGTCAATAAAAAAAACAAATAATAAGACTTTAATTCGTTTGATTAGTTTCTGAACTTACTGAGTTATTACAATATTTTAACTTTGCGTTATTTAGTTACTTCTAATTGTTCTTTGATGACCACCTGATAATACAGTTTCTGTTGTCCATTTCGAACCATTTTGAGATCAAATTCTAATTGTTTTATCTTCTCTTAAATTACAAAATTCTAGAAGTATAATACAGTATTCAAAGTTTATTTTAGTTCTTTTACCCGCATGTTCAAAAACATTGCCTTTCGGATTACAATTTGCATCCAAGCAATTCCTTTGTACCCTTTTAATACACAAATTTCTTCTAGTCGACCCATTTTATATCAAATTTCAAATTAAAAAATTAAAAAAAAGATTGATTTATAGGTTACGAATCGTTATTTACTATGTATATACTTTAATTTAAAAGCTAATAAAATTTCAACGAAAACAAAAGTTAAAGAATACTTTAAAATGTCAAAATCTTAAATATATTTTGTACATATGATTTATATGTCTAGTGGATAATAAAATGGACCAACATTTAAGTGAGCTAATCAGACTCCACAGTCCACACTCCACAGCCAACGTACCATTCATTCCTTTTCTTTTGAACTACTGAAGTGTACTAGAGTTTACAGAATAGTTCAAGGCAGTACAGTGCAGTGCGCCTTAGCCTTAGTTCTGAATGAAATTTTAATACTTTGGACAGAGTACGATCATATAACTAAATTAACCGAAATCTTCAAATTTTTTTAAAATATAATTCCAATTCTATGGAATGAACACCATTTGAACACAGAAATTTGGAATACATAAATAATTATATACAATAATTTATTGAATAAAAGTCGAGTTCCTTTCCCTATAATCATTATATTTATTGTGCAAATATTATTTCCTTCATCAGTGCTTGCGACTATTAAAATTTTTTTACAATAATACTGAAAAGCGTTTAAAACTTTTAGAGTTCAAATGATTTTCAAGGAAAATAAATTTATGAATCTAGTAGATTTAAAAAAATAAATTTATGAAAAAAAAAATTATAGTAGGTCATCAATTTGTCAAATAAATATAAAAATAATTAAATAAATCATTACTGTATTGTGTTTTGAAGTGAAGTGAAGTGTAAAAAATAAATAAAAAATAAATAAATAAATTAAAGTGAAATAAAAGTAAATTAATTAATTGAAGTGTTTAAAAAAAGTTTATAACATTCAGTTTATTCAATGTGGTTCATGAATTTAATATGCTGCTGTTGGGTAAGAAATTAAATTTGCTTTGTTTTTTATTTTATTAATTTTTATTGTCCAGAGAAAACCAACAAGCGACAAAGTGGAAATGGCGAGGTTTGTACGGAATGTGAAAATGTGGAAATACAACCGAAAGCTGTTTAAACAAGTAAGTTAATTATATAATTATTTTAAATTTATAATTTGTTATTTCTTTATATATATTACATATTGTTTAATATCATTAACTTAATTCTTTTCTAGAAAAGGAAACCGAAATTCATATTCAAATTACCTACAATTTGGGAGGAGGAGGAGGAGGAGGAGGAAGAAGATTAATTTTAATTTATTTTGTTTCGTTTGTTTTATGTTTCTTTTTTGTGTTTTACATTTATATGTTTTATTTTTTTATGTTTTATATTAATATTTTTTTTTTTATGTTGCTTTATGTTTTTTGTTAATTATTACATATTTGTGGATTAGGCCTCCTGGGGAAACCACGTTAAAAAAAACGCGCTATATTCCCTACCTCAAAGGTGGTGTGGAAAAGGGAATCTATTCAGTATGTTCCTTTTCTTCTATTTTAAATTTGTATTTACCACATTTACGGTTACTCTACGGTACCTTACTTTACTACTTAACTTACTACCTTCTTTGACATTAGACAAATTTTGATATTTCTATTGATATTAATATTGTATGTATTGCATTTTCTATGCATTTTTTTAAATCTGATTTTCAATATATAAAAGTTAAATGCAATTGGCTTTACAATATATGTACATACATATGTATATTATTAGCAAGATCTACAATGAAATATTAGCAAGGAATACAAAATACAATACTACTAAAGGTTTTTTTATTAACTGGTATAAAATATTAAACAATTTTATTTATCTCAGTTATTTTGTACAAAAATTAGAAATGGGTATAGAAAATGGTGCAGTCACATCAAAATAAAACGCTGAACAATTAAAAAAGCAGCGCAAGAAACTAGCAAAAGCAGATACAGCTGTTAAAGTATGAAATAAAATAAAAAATAATTATAATTTACTTTTTAATTTTAATTTTAGAAAGCTGCTTATAAATCTGCTGCAAAAACAGAAAATACTGTTCTGGAAGAGGTAGAGGATATTTCTGTGGGTAAATATGGTCAGAATAAAATGATTCAATCAGTTGAAAAATTTGAAGAAAGAAATTTTAAAGTTCCTGAATTAACAAATTATATATGCATTGAAAAAGGCGATGTTTAAATAAGAGGTCATGTACACACTTCTAGGAAAAAAGGAAAACAACATAACTATCATTCATTTTTTTGGGAGAATGTTTAAAGTTAACAGCAAGTGTACGTTTTACAGATCAACGTATTGGTTATTTAGGTGAAATTGGTACAATTTTATTATTAGATGAAAGAAAATTGTGAATTAATTTATAGCAAATTGTATGAAAAAGTATATTAAATTGAACATTTATTTTTATGAATATATTTTAATTTCGTTTTTTGTTTTTATTTCAGTGATTTATAACCCAATTTGTTGATGGATTAGCACTGTGTTCATTAGCTGCAATTGCATCACCTAAAATAGCAAGAGATTTAGCAAGTTAGGTTTAAAGATTGATGAAATCACAAAATACATATTACGTAAAAAAGTATACGTAAAAAAGCAACATTATGTGCATTTCGAGTTATAAGGCGTGTACCAGAATTAATGGAAATATTTTTACCAGCAACACGATCACTTCTAAGTGAAAAAAATCATGGGAAACAATTTAATTTTTTATTATATTGTAATTCTTATTAATTTCGGCTGTACACTGTAGTTCTTCTTCGCACTGAAGTTCTGCAATGATTTAAGTTGCAGCATTATTCTGTAACAGCACGTTGGCATTTACTATTATTTTAGTTGTAAGCTTTTATTTAAATTTATTTTTTTTATTTAATCAAAATCAAAATAACATTGTGATAAATAATAATATATTTTATAGGCTGGTAATTATGTTCGTGATGAGGTTGTTTCATCAATAATTCAACTGATATCTGGTAGTCCTGTACCAGAGCAAACATATATAACAAGTCGTCTATGGGATTCAATACAAGTAAATAAACAATGTAGAGATAAACAACCCTTACTTCAAGTTGCTGTTTGGGCAATTGAAGAATATGGTGATTTATTTATGTATGTATATTAATAAATTATATGTTTGTTTTTTTTTTGTACACTTATGTGCATTGTAATATCTTTGCATTAAGCATAAATAAAAATAAATAAAAAAGATGTGTGTGAAGAATGACATAAAAATCTTAAAACGGATTATATTTTAAGGAACGCTTCAATAAATAATTAGTTACTGTATTGAACTGAACTGAAATATGAAAATTGTGAAAATGTATATTTGAATTCCATATTTTAATATTACTATCCGCCCTTCGACCACCTGATAATACAGTTTCTGTTGTCCATTTCGAACCATTTTGAGATCAAATTCTAATTGTTTTATCTTCTCTTAAATTACAAAATTAGTTAAGAGTATTCAAAGTTTATTTCAGTTATTTTACCCGCATGTTCAAAAACATTGCCTTTCCGATTACAATTTTCATCCAAGCAATTCCTTTGTACCCTTTTAATACACAAATTTCTTCTAGTCGACCCATTTTATATCAAATTTCAAATTAAAAATTTTAAAAAAAGATTGATTTATATGTTACGAATCGTTATTTACTATATACTTTAATTTAAAAGCTAATAAAATTTCAACGAAAACAAAAGTTAAAGAATACTTTAAAATGTCAAAATCTTAAATATATTTTTTACATATGATTTATATGTCTAGTGGATAATAAGAGGTGATAATGTTGCAATACATTCCCAACCGTTATCAACTGAATTTTCTTTAAACATTTTTATTGTATTATCATAGCTTGCAGATGCTAATATATTCTGTTGTGGATGCCGTCTAACTTTTTTTACATCTTGTGTATGAGCATTAACTTAAGCAGCACATTCAAATTCATCATCACCAGTAACTTTTCATACTCGTTAATGAGACTAAAACATTACCAAATTTTGATCAATCACAACTTTTTGCTTCATTTTCATGTCCTTCCTTGTAACATTACATTCCAATTCACCTAAGTTTTGTTGATTTATAATATTACTTTTAATAATTTATGTTTTTGTTATTAAATTCTTCCCAGATGTTTTACTCCATATTGCTGTTGTTGCATCAAAATTTGCAGAAGGTAAAAATTGTCCACATGGTGATCATGGAACAACTAGGAAATATCAATACATATTTAATTTTTAAATTCAGTATTTATGTAAAAGTATTTTAAGAACTTGTATTACTTGAGTTTTAGATAATCTGTCAATAAAAAAAACAAATAATAAGACTTTAATTCGTTTGATTAGTTTCTGAACTTACTGAGTTATTACAATATTTTAACTTTGCGTTATTTAGTTACTTCTAATTGTTCTTTGATGACCACCTGATAATACAGTTTCTGTTGTCCATTTCGAACCATTTTGAGATCAAATTCTAATTGTTTTATCTTCTCTTAAATTACAAAATTCTAGAAGTATAATACAGTATTCAAAGTTTATTTTAGTTCTTTTACCCGCATGTTCAAAAACATTGCCTTTCGGATTACAATTTGCATCCAAGCAATTCCTTTGTACCCTTTTAATACACAAATTTCTTCTAGTCGACCCATTTTATATCAAATTTCAAATTAAAAAATTAAAAAAAAGATTGATTTATAGGTTACGAATCGTTATTTACTATGTATATACTTTAATTTAAAAGCTAATAAAATTTCAACGAAAACAAAAGTTAAAGAATACTTTAAAATGTCAAAATCTTAAATATATTTTGTACATATGATTTATATGTCTAGTGGATAATAAAATGGACCAACATTTAAGTGAGCTAATCAGACTCCACAGTCCACACTCCACAGCCAACGTACCATTCATTCCTTTTCTTTTGAACTACTGAAGTGTACTAGAGTTTACAGAATAGTTCAAGGCAGTACAGTGCAGTGCGCCTTAGCCTTAGTTCTGAATGAAATTTTAATACTTTGGACAGAGTACGATCATATAACTAAATTAACCGAAATCTTCAAATTTTTTTAAAATATAATTCCAATTCTATGGAATGAACACCATTTGAACACAGAAATTTGGAATACATAAATAATTATATACAATAATTTATTGAATAAAAGTCGAGTTCCTTTCCCTATAATCATTATATTTATTGTGCAAATATTATTTCCTTCATCAGTGCTTGCGACTATTAAAATTTTTTTACAATAATACTGAAAAGCGTTTAAAACTTTTAGAGTTCAAATGATTTTCAAGGAAAATAAATTTATGAATCTAGTAGATTTAAAAAAATAAATTTATGAAAAAAAAAATTATAGTAGGTCATCAATTTGTCAAATAAATATAAAAATAATTAAATAAATCATTACTGTATTGTGTTTTGAAGTGAAGTGAAGTGTAAAAAATAAATAAAAAATAAATAAATAAATTAAAGTGAAATAAAAGTAAATTAATTAATTGAAGTGTTTAAAAAAAGTTTATAACATTCAGTTTATTCAATGTGGTTCATGAATTTAATATGCTGCTGTTGGGTAAGAAATTAAATTTGCTTTGTTTTTTATTTTATTAATTTTTATTGTCCAGAGAAAACCAACAAGCGACAAAGTGGAAATGGCGAGGTTTGTACGGAATGTGAAAATGTGGAAATACAACCGAAAGCTGTTTAAACAAGTAAGTTAATTATATAATTATTTTAAATTTATAATTTGTTATTTCTTTATATATATTACATATTGTTTAATATCATTAACTTAATTCTTTTCTAGAAAAGGAAACCGAAATTCATATTCAAATTACCTACAATTTGGGAGGAGGAGGAGGAGGAGGAGGAAGAAGATTAATTTTAATTTATTTTGTTTCGTTTGTTTTATGTTTCTTTTTTGTGTTTTACATTTATATGTTTTATTTTTTTATGTTTTATATTAATATTTTTTTTTTTATGTTGCTTTATGTTTTTTGTTAATTATTACATATTTGTGGATTAGGCCTCCTGGGGAAACCACGTTAAAAAAAACGCGCTATATTCCCTACCTCAAAGGTGGTGTGGAAAAGGGAATCTATTCAGTATGTTCCTTTTCTTCTATTTTAAATTTGTATTTACCACATTTACGGTTACTCTACGGTACCTTACTTTACTACTTAACTTACTACCTTCTTTGACATTAGACAAATTTTGATATTTCTATTGATATTAATATTGTATGTATTGCATTTTCTATGCATTTTTTTAAATCTGATTTTCAATATATAAAAGTTAAATGCAATTGGCTTTACAATATATGTACATACATATGTATATTATTAGCAAGATCTACAATGAAATATTAGCAAGGAATACAAAATACAATACTACTAAAGGTTTTTTTATTAACTGGTATAAAATATTAAACAATTTTATTTATCTCAGTTATTTTGTACAAAAATTAGAAATGAGTATAGAAAATGGTGCAGTCACATCAAAATAAAACGCTGAACAATTAAAAAAGCAGCGCAAGAAACTAGCAAAAGCAGATACAGCTGTTAAAGTATGAAATAAAATAAAAAATAATTATAATTTACTTTTTAATTTTAATTTTAGAAAGCTGCTTATAAATCTGCTGCAAAAACAGAAAATACTGTTCTGGAAGAGGTTAGGTTTAAAGATTGATGAAATCACAAAATACATATTACGTAAAAAAGTATACGTAAAAAAGCAACATTATGTGCATTTCGAGTTATAAGGCGTGTACCAGAATTAATGGAAATATTTTTACCAGCAACGCGATCACTTCTAAGTGAAAATAATCATGGAAAACAATTTAATTTTTTATTATATTGTAATTCTTATTAATTTCGGCTGTAGTTCTTCTTCGCACTGAAGTTCTGCAATGATTTAAGTTGCAGCATTATTCTGTAACAGCACGTTGGCATTTACTATTATTTTAGTTGTAAGCTTTTATTTAAATTTATTTTTTTTATTTAATCAAAATCATAATAACATTGTGATAAATAATAATATATTTTATAGGCTGGTAATTATGTTCGTGATGAGGTTGTTTCATCAATAATTCAACTGATATCTGGTAGTCCTGTACCAGAGCACACATATATAACAAGTCGTCTATGGGATTCAATACAAGTAAATAAACAATGTAGAGATAAACAACCCTTACTTCAAGTTGCTGTTTGGGCAATTGAAGAATATGGTGATTTATTTATGTATGTATATTAATAAATTATAATATTATGTTTGTTTTTTTTTGTACACTTATGTGCATTGTAATATCTTTGCTTTAAGCATAAATAAAAATAAATAAAAAAGATGTGTGTGAAGAATGACATAAAAATCTTAAAACGGATTATATTTTAAGGAACGCTTCAATAAATAATTAGTTACTGTATTGAACTGAACTGAAATATGAAAATTGTGAAAATGTATATCTGAATTCCATATTTTAATATTACTATCCGCACTTCGACCACCTGATAATACAGTTTCTGTTGTCCATTTCGAACCATTTTGAGATCAAATTCTAATTGTTTTATCTTCTCTTAAATTACAAAATTAGTTAAGAGTATTTAAAGTTTATTTTAGTTCTTTTACCCGCATGTTCAAAAGCATTGCCTTTCGGATTACAATTTGCATCCAAGCAATTCCTTTGTACCCTTTTAATACACAAATTTCTTCTAGTCGACCCATTTTATATCAAATTTCAAATTAAAAATCTTAAAAAAAGATTGATTTATAGGTTACGAATCGTTATTTACTATATACTTTAATTTAAAAGCTAATAAAATTTCAACGAAAACAAAAGTTAAAAAATACTTTAAAATGTCAAAATCTTAAATATATTTTTTACATATGATTTATATGTCTAGTGGATAATAAAATGGACCAACATTTAAGTGAGCTAATCAGACTCCACAGTCCACACTCCACAGCCAACGTACCATTCATTCCTTTTCTTTTGAACTACTGAAGTGTACTAGAGTTTACAGAATAGTTCAAGGCAGTACAGTGCAGTGCGCCTTAGCCTTAGTTCTGAATGAAATTTTAATACTTTGGACAGATTACGATCAGATAACTAAATTAACCGAAATCTTCAAATTTTTTTAAAATATAATTCCAATTATATGGAATGAACACCATTTGAACACAGAAATTTGGAATACATAAATAATTATATACAATAATTTATTGAATAAAAGTCGAGTTCCTTTCCCTATAATCATTATATTTATTGTGCAAATATTATTTCCTTCATCAGTGCTTGCGACTATTAAAATTTTTTTACAATAATACTGAAAAGCGTTTAAAACTTTTAGAGTTCAAATGATTTTCAAGGAAAATAAATTTATGAATCTAGTAGATTTAAAAAAATAAATTTATGAAAAAAAAAATTATAGTAGGTCATCAATTTGTCAAATAAATATAAAAATAATTAAACAAATCATTACTGTATTGTGTTTTGAAGTGAAGTGAAGTGTAAAAAATAAATAAAAAATAAATAAATAAATAATTAAATAATTAAATAAATAGGTAAATAATTATAATTTACTTTTTAATTTTAATTTTAGAAAGCTGCTTATAAATCTGCTGCAAAAACAGAAAATACTGTTCTGGAAGAGGTAGAGGATATTTCTGTGGGTAAATATGGTCAGAATAAAATGATTCAATCAGTTGAAAAATTTGAAGAAAGAAATTTTAAAGTTCCTGAATTAACAAATTATATATGCATTGAAAAAGGCGATGTTTAAATAAGAGGTCATGTACACACTTCTAGGAAAAAAGGAAAACAACATAACTATCATTCATTTTTTTGGGAGAATGTTTAAAGTTAACAGCAAGTGTACGTTTTACAGATCAACGTATTGGTTATTTAGGTGAAATTGGTACAATTTTATTATTAGATGAAAGAAAATTGTGAATTAATTTATAGCAAATTGTATGAAAAAGTATATTAAATTGAACATTCATTTTTATGAATATATTTTAATTTCGTTTTTTGTTTTTATATCAGTGATTTATAACCCAATTTGTTGATGGATTAGCACTGTGTTCATTAGCTGCAATTGCATCACCTAAAATAGCAAGAGATTTAGCAAGTTAGGTTTAAAGATTGATGAAATCACAAAATACATATTACGTAAAAAAGTATACGTAAAAAAGCAACATTATGTGCATTTCGAGTTATAAGGCGTGTACCAGAATTAATGGAAATATTTTTACCAGCAACACGATCACTTCTAAGTGAAAAAAATCATGGGAAACAATTTAATTTTTTATTATATTGTAATTCTTATTAATTTCGGCTGTACACTGTAGTTCTTCTTCGCACTGAAGTTCTGCAATGATTTAAGTTGCAGCATTATTCTGTAACAGCACGTTGGCATTTACTATTATTTTAGTTGTAAGCTTTTATTTAAATTTATTTTTTTTATTTAATCAAAATCAAAATAACATTGTGATAAATAATAATATATTTTATAGGCTGGTAATTATGTTCGTGATGAGGTTGTTTCATCAATAATTCAACTGATATCTGGTAGTCCTGTACCAGAGCAAACATATATAACAAGTCGTCTATGGGATTCAATACAAGTAAATAAACAATGTAGAGATAAACAACCCTTACTTCAAGTTGCTGTTTGGGCAATTGAAGAATATGGTGATTTATTTATGTATGTATATTAATAAATTATAATATTATGTTTGTTTTTTTTTGTACACTTATGTGCATTGTAATATCTTTGCATTAAGCATAAATAAAAATTAATAAAAAAGATGTGTGTGAAGAATGACATAAAAATTTAAAACGGATTATATTTTAAGGAACGCTTCAATAAATAATTAGTTACTGTATTGAACTGAACTGAAATATGAAAATTGTGAAAATGTATATCTTAATTCCATATTTTAATATTACTATCCGCACTCGTTGAAATTAATTGCCCAGGTTTAACAGGATCCCATAAAACTGTGTTCCCATCTTGATCAAGTTGAATGATAAACAGTTGCCACTACATTAAACGTTGATTCATTTCTACTTGAACCTTCGTCTTCTTTGATTATTCTAATTGCATCATCACTACACGGTGTGCTATAAGACCTGCAGCATAGTATATAGAAATAAATATTATAGCATAGTAATTTGAACATAAAAATAAAAGTAATTTTAAATTATTACCTGTAAGCTTACACCAAGCTTTATCTAAAACACTTCTTGTATATACTCCTGAAATTTTACATACACATTTCCATACTGTTTCGTTTTCTGGTGTTGCTATATTTTCTACATTACCTGGTGAATAAGTTGGCCATCTGTTGCATCAAATGCGATACTCCATACAGTACTAGTAAGAGATGATAGTGTTGCAATATATTCCCAATCGTTATCAACTGCATTTTCTTTAAACATTTTTATTGTATTATCATAGCTTGCAGTTGCTAATATATTCTCTTGTGGATGCCGTCTAACTTTTTTTACATCTTGTGTATGAGCATTAACTTAAGCAGCACATTCAAATACATCATCACCAGTAACTTTTCATACTCGTAAATGAGACTAAAACATTACCAAATTTTGATCAATCACAACTTTTTGCTTCATTTTCATGTCCTTCCTTGTAACATTAAATTCAAATTCACCTAAGTTTTGTTGATTTATAATATTACTTTTAATAATTTATGTTTTTGTTATTAAATTCTTCCCAGATGTTTTACTCCATATTGCTGTTGTTGCATCAAATTTTGCAGAAGGTAAAAATTGTCCACATGGTGATCATGGAACAACTAGGAAATATCAATACATATTTAATTTTTAAATTCAGTATTTATGTAAAAGTATTTTAAGAACTTGTATTACTTGAGTTTTAGATAATCTGTCAATAAAAAAAACAAATAATAAGAGACTTTAATTCGTTTGATTAGTTTCTGAACTTACTGAGTTATTACAATATTTTAACTTTGCGTTATTTAGTTACTTCTAATTGTTCTTTGATGACCACCTGATAATACAGTTTCTGTTGTCCATTTCGAACCATTTTGAGATCAAATTCTAATTGTTTTATCTTCTCTTAAATTACAAAATTCTAGAAGTATAATACAGTATTCAAAGTTTATTTTAGTTCTTTTACCCGCATGTTCAAAAACATTGCCTTTCGGATTACAATTTGCATCCAAGCAATTCCTTTGTACCCTTTTAATACACAAATTTCTTCTAGTCGACCCATTTTATATCAAATTACAAATTAAAAAATTAAAAAAAAGATTGATTTATAGGTTACGAATCGTTATTTACTATATACTTTAATTTAAAAGCTAATAAAATTTCAACGAAAACAAAAGTTAAAGAATACTTTAAAATGTCAAAATCTTAAATATATTTTTTACATATGATTTATATGTCTAGTGGATAATAAAATGGACCAACATTTAAGTGAGCTAATCAGACTCCACAGTCCACACTCCACAGCCAACGTACCATTCATTCCTTTTCTTTTGAACTACTGAAGTGTACTAGAGTTTACAGAATAGTTCAAGGCAGTACAGTGCAGTGCGCCTTAGCCTTAGTTCTGAATGAAATTTTAATACTTTGGACAGATTACGATCAGATAACTAAATTAACCGAAATCTTCAAATTTTTTAAAAATATAATTCCAATTCTATGGAATGAACACCATTTGAACACAGAAATTTGGAATACATAAATAATTATATACAATAATTTATTGAATAAAAGTCGAGTTCCTTTCCCTATAATCATTATATTTATTGTGCAAATATTATTTCCTTCATCAGTGCTTGCGACTATTAAAATTTTTTTACAATAATATTGAAAAGCGTTTAAAACTTTTAGAGTTCAAATGATTTTCAAGGAAAATAAATTTATGAATCTAGTAGATTTAAAAAAATAAATTTATGAATCTAGTAGATTTAAAAAAATTAAATTTATGAAAAAAAAAATTATAGTAGGTCATCAATTTGTCAAATAAATATAAAAATTATTGAATAAATCATTACTGTATTGTGTTTTGAAGTGAAGTGAAGTGTAAAAAATAAATAAAAAATAAATAAATAAATTAAAGTGAAATAAAAGTAAATTAATTAATTGAAGTGTTTAAAAAAAGTTTATAACATTCAGTTTATTCAATGTGGTTCATGAATTTAATATGCTGCTGTTGGGTAAGAAATTAAATTTGCTTTGTTTTTTATTTTATTAATTTTTATTGTCTAGAGAAAACCAACAAGCGACAAAGTGGAAATGGCGAGGTTTGTACGGAATGTGAAAATGTGGAAATACAACCGAAAGCTGTTTAAACAAGTAAGTTAATTATATAATTTTTTTAAATTTATAATTTGTTATTTCTTTATATATATTACATATTGTTTAATATCATTAACTTAATTCTTTTCTAGAAAAGGAAACCGAAATTCATATTCAAATTACCTACAATTTGGGAGGAGGAGGAGGAGGAGGAAGAAGATTAATTTTAATTTATTTTTTTTCGTTTGTTTTATGTTTCTTTTTTGTGTTTTACATTTATATGTTTTATTTTTTTATGTTTTATATTAATATTTTTTTTTTTATGTTGCTTTATGTTTTTTGTTAATTATTACATATTTGTGGATTAGGCCTCCTGGGGAAACCACGTTAAAAAAAACGCGCCATATTCCCTACCTCAAAGGTGGTGTGGAAAAGGGAATCTATTCAGTATGTTCCTTTTCTTCTATTTTAAATTTGTATTTACCACATTTACGGTTACTACGGTACCTTACTTTACTACTTAACTTACTACCTTCTTTGACATTAGACAAATTTTGATATTTCTATTGATATTAATATTGTATGTATTGCATTTTCTATGCATTTTTTTAAATCTGATTTTCAATATATAAAAGTTAAATGCAATTGGCTTTACAATATATGTACATACATATGTATATTATTAGCAAGATCTACAATGAAATATTAGCAAGGAATACAAAATACAATACTACTAAAGGTTTTTTTATTAACTAGTATAAAATATTTCATGTATCACTATTTCACAATTAAACAATTTTATTTATCTCAGTTATTTTGTACAAAAATTAGAAATGGGTATAGAAAATGGTGCAGTCACATCAAAATAAAACGCTGAACAATTAAAAAAGCAGCGGAAGAAACTAGCAAAAGCAGATACAGCTGTTAAAGTATGAAATAAAATAAAAAATAATTATAATTTACTTTTTAATTTTAATTTTAGAAAGCTGCTTATAAATCTGCTGCAAAAACAGAAAATACTGTTCTGGAAGAGGTAGAGGATATTTCTGTGGGTAAATATGGTCAGAATAAAATGATTCAATCAGTTGAAAAATTTGAAGAAAGAAATTTTAAAGTTCCTGAATTAACAAATTATATATGCATTGAAAAAGGCGATGTTTAAATAAGAGGTCATGTACACACTTCTAGGAAAAAAAGAAAACAACATAACTATCATTCATTTTTTTGGGAGAATGTTTAAAGTTAACAGCGAGTGTACGTTTTACAGATCAACGTATTGGTTATTTAGGTGCAATTGGTACAATTTTATTATTAGATGAAAGAAAGATGTGCATTAATTTATAGCAAATTGTATGAAAAAGTATATTAAATGGAACATTTATTTTTATGAATATATTTTAATTTCGTTTTTTGTTTTTATTTCAGTGATTTATAACCCAATTTGTTGATGGATTAGCACTGTGTTCATTAGCTGCAATTGCATCACCTAAAATAGCAAGAGATTTAGCAAGTTAGGTTTAAAGATTGATGAAATCACAAAATACATATTACGTAAAAAAGTATACGTAAAAAAGCAACATTATGTGCATTTCGAGTTATAAGGCGTGTACCAGAATTAATGGAAATATTTTTACCAGCAACACGATCACTTCTAAGTGAAAAAAATCATGGGAAACAATTTAATTTTTTATTATATTGTAATTCTTATTAATTTCGGCTGTACACTGTAGTTCTTCTTCGCACTGAAGTTCTGCAATGATTTAAGTTGCAGCATTATTCTGTAACAGCACGTTGGCATTTACTATTATTTTAGTTGTAAGCTTTTATTTAAATTTATTTTTTTTATTTAATCAAAATCAAAATAACATTGTGATAAATAATAATATATTTTATAGGCTGGTAATTATGTTCGTGATGAGGTTGTTTCATCAATAATTCAACTGATATCTGGTAGTCCTGTACCAGAGCAAACATATATAACAAGTCGTCTATGGGATTCAATACAAGTAAATAAACAATGTAGAGATAAACAACCCTTACTTCAAGTTGCTATTTGGGCAATTGAAGAATATGGTGATTTATTTATGTATGTATATTAATAAATTATAATATTATGTTTGTTTTTTTTTGTACACTTATGTGCATTGTAATATCTTTGCATTAAGCATAAATAAAAATAAATAAAAAAGATGTGTGTGAAGAATGACATAAAAATCTTAAAACGGATTATATTTTAAGGAACGCTTCAATAAATAATTAGTTACTGTATTGAACTGAACTGAAATATGAAAATTGTGAAAATGTATATCTGAATTCCATATTTTAATATTACTATCCGCACTTCGACCACCTGATAATACAGTTTCTGTTGTCCATTTCGAACTATTTTGAGATCAAATTCTAATTGTTTTATCTTCTCTTAAATTACAAAATTAGTTAAGAGTATTCAAAGTTTATTTCAGTTATTTTACCCGCATGTTCAAAAACATTGCCTTTCGGATTACAATTTTCATCCAAGCAATTCCTTTGTACCCTTTTAATACACAAATTTCTTCTAGTCGACCCATTTTATATCAAATTTCAAATTAAAAATTTTAAAAAAAGATTGATTTATAGGTTACGAATCGTTATTTACTATATACTTTAATTTAAAAGCTAATAAAATTTCAACGAAAACAAAAGTTAAAGAATACTTTAAAATGTCAAAATCTTAAATATATTTTTTACATATGATTTATATGTCTAGTGGATAATAAGAGATGATAATGTTGCAATACATTCCCAACCGTTATCAACTGAATTTTCTTTAAACATTTTTATTGTATTATCATAGCTTGCAGATGCTAATATATTCTGTTGTGGATGCCGTCTAACTTTTTTTACATCTTGTGTATGAGCATTAACTTAAGCAGCACATTCAAATTCATCATCACCAGTAACTTTTCATACTCGTAAATGAGACTAAAACATTACCAAATTTTGATCAATCACAACTTTTTGCTTCATTTTCATGTCCTTCCTTGTAACATTACATTCAAATTCACCTAAGTTTTGTTGATTTATAATATTACTTTTAATAATTTATGTTTTTGTTATTAAATTCTTCCCAGATGTTTTACTCCATATTGCTGTTGTTGCATCAAAATTTGCAGAAGGTAAAAATTGTCCACATGGTGATCATGGAACAACTAGGAAATATCAATACATATTTAATTTTTAAATTCAGTATTTATGTAAAAGTATTTTAAGAACTTGTATTACTTGAGTTTTAGATAATCTGTCAATAAAAAAAACAAATAATAAGAGACTTTAATTCGTTTGATTAGTTTCTGAACTTACTGAGTTATTACAATATTTTAACTTCGCGTTATTTAGTTACTTCTAATGGTTCTTTGATGACCACCTGATAATACAGTTTCTGTTGTCCATTTCGAACCATTTTGAGATCAAATTCTAATTGTTTTATCTTCTCTTAAATTACAAAATTAGTTAAGAGTATTCAAAGTTTATTTCAGTTATTTTACCCGCATGTTCAAAAACATTGCCTTTCGGATTACAATTTTCATCCAAGCAATTCCTTTGTACCCTTTTAATACACAAATTTCTTCTAGTCGACCCATTTTATATCAAATTTCAAATTAAAAATCTTAAAAAAAGATTGATTTATAGGTTACGAATCGTTATTTACTATATACTTTAATTTAAAAGCTAATAAAATTTCAACGAAAACAAAAGTTAAAGAATACTTTAAAATGTCAAAATCTTAAATATATTTTTTACATATGATTTATATGTCTAGTGGATAATAAGAGATGATAATGTTGCAATACATTCCCAACCGTTATCAACTGAATTTTCTTTAAACATTTTTATTGTATTATCATAGCTTGCAGATGCTAATATATTCTGTTGTGGATGCCGTCTAACTTTTTTTACATCTTGTGTATGAGCATTAACTTAAGCAGCACATTCAAATTCATCATCACCAGTAACTTTTCATACTCGTAAATGAGACTAAAACATTACCAAATTTTGATCAATCACAACTTTTTGCTTCATTTTCATGTCCTTCCTTGTAACATTACATTCAAATTCACCTAAGTTTTGTTGATTTATAATATTACTTTTAATAATTTATGTTTTTGTTATTAAATTCTTCCCAGATGTTTTACTCCATATTGCTGTTGTTGCATCAAAATTTGCAGAAGGTAAAAATTGTCCACATGGTGATCATGGAACAACTAGGAAATATCAATACATATTTAATTTTTAAATTCAGTATTTATGTAAAAGTATTTTAAGAACTAGTATTACTTGAGTTTTAGATAATCTGTCAATAAAAAAAACAAATAATAAGAGACTTTAATTCGTTTGATTAGTTTCTGAACTTACTGAGTTATTACAATATTTTAACTTTGCGTTATTTAGTTACTTCTAATTGTTCTTTGATGACCACCTGATAATACAGTTTCTGTTGTCCATTTCGAACCATTTTGAGATCAAATTCTAATTGTTTTATCTTCTCTTAAATTACAAAATTAGTTAAGAGTATTCAAAGTTTATTTCAGTTATTTTACCCGCATGTTCAAAAACATTGCCTTTCGGATTACAATTTTCATCCAAGCAATTCCTTTGTACCCTTTTAATACACAAATTTCTTCTAGTCGACCCATTTTATATCAAATTTCAAATTAAAAAATTAAAAAAAAGATTGATTTATAGGTTACGAATCGTTATTTACTATATACTTTAATTTAAAAGCTAATAAAATTTCAACGAAAACAAAAGTTAAAGAATACTTTAAAATGTCAAAATCTTAAATATATTTTTTACATATGATTTATATGTCTAGTGGATAATAAAATGGACCAACATTTAAGTGAGTTAATCAGACTCCACAGTCCACACTCCACAGCCAACGTACCATTCATTCCTTTTCTTTTGAACTACTGAAGTGTACTAGAGTTTACAGAATAGTTCAAGGCAGTACAGTGCAGTGCGCCTTAGCCTTAGTTCTGAATGAAATTTTAATACTTTGGACAGATTACGATCAGATAACTAAATTAACCGAAATCTTCAAATTTTTTAAAAATATAATTCCAATGCTATGGAATGAACACCATTTGAACACAGAAATTTGGAATACATAAATAATTATATACAATAATTTATTGAATAAAAGTCGAGTTCCTTTCCCTATAATCATTATATTTATTGTGCAAATATTATTTCCTTCATCAGTGCTTGCGACTATTAAAATTTTTTTACAATAATACTGAAAAGCGTTTAAAACTTTTAGAGTTCAAATGATTTTCAAGGAAAATAAATTTATGAATCTAGTAGATTTAAAAAAATAAATTTATGAATCTAGTAGATTTAAAAAAATTAAATTTATGAAAAAAAAAATTATAGTAGGTCATCAATTTGTCAAATAAATATAAAAATTATTAAATAAATCATTACTGTATTGTGTTTTGAAGTGAAGTGAAGTGTAAAAAATAAATAAAAAATAAATAAATAAATTAAAGTGAAATAAAAGTAAATTAATTAATTGAAGTGTTTAAAAAAAGTTTATAACATTCAGTTTATTCAATGTGGTTCATGAATTTAATATGCTGCTGTTGGGTAAGAAATTAAATTTGCTTTGTTTTTTATTTTATTAATTTTTATTGTCCAGAGAAAACCAACAAGCGACAAAGTGGAAATGGCGAGGTTTGTACGGAATGTGAAAATGTGGAAATACAACCGAAAGCTGTTTAAACAAGTAAGTTAATTATATAATTTTTTTAAATTTATAATTTGTTATTTCTTTATATATATTACATATTGTTTAATATCATTAACTTAATTCTTTTCTAGAAAAGGAAACCGAAATTCATATTCAAATTACCTACAATTTGGGAGGAGGAGGAGGAAGAAGATTAATTTTAATTTATTTTGTTTCGTTTGTTTTATGTTTCTTTTTTGTGTTTTACATTTATATGTTTTATTTTTTTATGTTTTATATTAATATTTTTTTTTTTTATGTTGCTTTATGTTTTTTGTTAATTATTACATATTTGTGGATTAGGCCTCCTGGGGAAACCACGTTAAAAAAACCGCGCCATATTCCCTACCTCAAAGGTGGTGTGGAAAAGGGAATCTATTCAGTATGTTCCTTTTCTTCTATTTTAAATTTGTATTTACCACATTTACGGTTACTCTACGGTACCTTACTTTACTACTTAACTTACTACCTTCTTTGACATTAGACAAATTTTGATATTTCTATTGATATTAATATTGTATGTATTGCATTTTCTATGCATTTTTTTAAATCTGATTTTCAATATATAAAAGTTAAATGCAATTGGCTTCACAATATATGTACATACATATGTATATTATTAGCAAGATCTACAATGAAATATTAGCAAGGAATACAAAATACAATACTACTAAAGGTTTTTTTATTAACTAGTATAAAATATTTCATGTATCACTATTTCACAATTAAACAATTTTATTTATCTCAGTTATTTTGTACAAAAATTAGAAATGGGTATAGAAAATGGTGCAGTCACATCAAAATAAAACGCTGAACAATTAAAAAAGCAGCGGAAGAAACTAGCAAAAGCAGATACAGCTGTTAAAGTATGAAATAAAATAAAAAATAATTATAATTTACTTTTTAATTTTAATTTTAGAAAGCTGCTTATAAATCTGCTGCAAAAACAGAAAATACTGTTCTGGAAGAGGTAGAGGATATTTCTGTGGGTAAATATGGTCAGAATAAAATGATTCAATCAGTTGAAAAATTTGAAGAAAGAAATTTTAAAGTTCCTGAATTAACAAATTATATATGCATTGAAAAAGGCGATGTTTAAATAAGAGGTCATGTACACACTTCTAGGAAAAAAGGAAAACAACATAACTATCATTCATTTTTTTGGGAGAATGTTTAAAGTTAACAGCAAGTGTACGTTTTACAGATCAACGTATTGGTTATTTAGGTGAAATTGGTACAATTTTATTATTAGATGAAAGAAAGATGTGCATTAATTTATAGCAAATTGTATGAAAAAGTATATTAAATTGAACATTTATTTTTATGAATATATTTTAATTTCGTTTTTTGTTTTTATTTCAGTGATTTATAACCCAATTTGTTGATGGATTAGCACTGTGTTCATTAGCTGCAATTGCATCACCTAAAATAGCAAGAGATTTAGCAAGTTAGGTTTAAAGATTGATGAAATCACAAAATACATATTACGTAAAAAAGTATACGTAAAAAAGTATACGTAAAAAAGCAACATTATGTGCATTTCGAGTTATAAGGCGTGTACCAGAATTAATGGAAATATTTTTACCAGCAACATGATCACTTCTAAGTGAAAAAAATCATGGGAAACAATTTAATTTTTTATTATATTGTAATTCTTATTAATTTCGGCTGTACACTGTAGTTCTTCTTCGCACTGAAGTTCTGCAATGATTTAAGTTGCAGCATTATTCTGTAACAGCACGTTGGCATTTACTATTATTTTAGTTGTAAGCTTTTATTTAAATTTATTTTTTTTATTTAATCAAAATCAAAATAACATTGTGATAAATAATAATATATTTTATAGGCTGGTAATTATGTTCGTGATGAGGTTGTTTCATCAATAATTCAACTGATATCTGGTAGTCCTGTACCAGAGCAAACATATATAACAAGTCGTCTATGGGATTCAATACAAGTAAATAAACAATGTAGAGATAAACAACCCTTACTTCAAGTTGCTGTTTGGGCAATTGAAAAATATGGTGATTTATTTATGTATGTATATTAATAAATTATAATATTATGTTTGTTTTTTTTTGTACACTTATGTGCATTGTAATATCTTTGCATTAAGCATAAATAAAAATAAATAAAAAAGATGTGTGTGAAGAATGACATAAAATTCTTAAAACGGATTATATTTTAAGGAACGCTTCAATAAATAATTAGTTACTGTATTGAACTGAACTGAAATATGAAAATTGTGAAAATGTATATCTGAATTCCATATTTTAATATTACTATCCGCACTTCGACCACCTGATAATACAGTTTCTGTTGTCCATTTCGAACTATTTTGAGATCAAATTCTAATTGTTTTATCTTCTCTTAAATTACAAAATTAGTTAAGAGTATTCAAAGTTTATTTCAGTTATTTTACCCGCATGTTCGAAAACATTGCCTTTCGGATTACAATTTTCATCCAAGCAATTCCTTTGTACCCTTTTAATACACAAATTTCTTCTAGTCGACCCATTTTATATCAAATTTCAAATTAAAAATTTTAAAAAAAGATTGATTTATAGGTTACGAATCGTTATTTACTATATACTTTAATTTGAAAGCTAATAAAATTTCAACGAAAACAAAAGTTAAAGAATACTTTAAAATGTCAAAATCTTAAATATATTTTTTACATATGATTTATATGTCTAGTGGATAATAAGAGATGATAATGTTTGCAATACATTCCCAACCGTTATCAACTGAATTTTCTTTAAACATTTTTATTGTATTATCATAGCTTGCAGATGCTAATATATTCTGTTGTGGATGCCGTCTAACTTTTTTTACATCTTGTGTATGAGCATTAACTTAAGCAGCACATTCAAATTCATCATCACCAGTAACTTTTCATACTCGTTAATGAGACTAAAACATTACCAAATTTTGATCAATCACAACTGTTTGCTTCATTTTCATGTCCTTCCTTGTAACATTACATTCCAATTCACCTAAGTTTTGTTGATTTATAATATTACTTTTAATAATTTATGTTTTTGTTATTAAATTCTTCCCAGATGTTTTACTCCATATTGCTGTTGTTGCATCAAAATTTGCAGAAGGTAAAAATTGTCCACATGGTGATC
The DNA here is from genome assembly GCA_963942445.1 of Argyra leucocephala. Lineage (NCBI taxonomy): Eukaryota > Metazoa > Arthropoda > Insecta > Diptera > Dolichopodidae > Argyra > Argyra leucocephala. Next base: position 69,212,059 of record OZ012680.1, read on the forward strand.
ATGGAACAACTAGGAAATATCAATACATATTTAATTTTTAAATTCAGTATTTATGTAAAAGTATTTTAAGAACTTGTATTACTTGAGTTTTAGATAATCTGTCAATAAAAAAAACAATAAGAGACTTTAATTCGTTTGATTAGTATCTGAACTTACTGAGTTATTACAATATTTTAACTTTGCGTTATTTAGTTACTTCTAATTGTTCTTTGATGACCACCTGATAATACAGTTTCTGTTGTCCATTTCGAACCATTTTGAGATCAAATTCTAATTGTTTTATCTTCTCTTAAATTACAAAATTAGTTAAGAGTATTCAAAGTTTATTTCAGTTATTTTACCCGCATGTTCAAAAACATTGCCTTTCGGATTACAATTTGCATCCAAGCAATTCCTTTGTACCCTTTTAATACACAAATTTCTTCTAGTCGACCCATTTTATATCAAATTTCAAATTAAAAATTTTAAAAAAAGATTGATTTATAGGTTACGAATCGTTATTTACTATATACTTTAATTTAAAAGCTAATAAAATTTCAACGAAAACAAAAGTTAAAGAATACTTTAAAATGTCAAAATCTTAAATATATTTTTTACATATGATTTATATGTCTAGTGGATAATAAGAGATGATAATGTTGCAATACATTCCCAACCGTTATCAACTGAATTTTCTTTAAACATTTTTATTGTATTATCATAGCTTGCAGATGCTAATATATTCTGTTGTGGATGCCGTCTAACTTTTTTTACATCTTGTGTATGAGCATTAACTTAAGCAGCGCATTCGAATTCATCATCACCAGTAACTTTTCATACTCGTAAATGAGACTAAAACATTACCAAATTTTGATCAATCACAACTTTTTGCTTCATTTTCATGTCCTTCCTTGTAACATTACATTCAAATTCACCTAAGTTTTGTTGATTTATAATATTACTTTTAATAATTTATGTTTTTGTTATTAAATTCTTCCCAGATGTTTTACTCCATATTGCTGTTGTTGCATCAAAATTTGCAGAAGGTAAAAATTGTCCACATGGTGATCATGGAACAACTAGGAAATATCAATACATATTTAATTTTTAAATTCAGTATTTATGTAAAAGTATTTTAAGAACTTGTATTACTTGAGTTTTAGATAATCTGTCAATAAAAAAAACAAATAATAAGAGACTTTAATTCGTTTGATTAGTTTCTGAACTTACTGAGTTATTACAATATTTTAACTTTGCGTTATTTAGTTACTTCTAATTGTTCTTTGATGACCACCTGATAATACAGTTTCTGTTGTCCATTTCGAACCATTTTGAGATCAAATTCTAATTGTTTTATCTTCTCTTAAATTACAAAATTAGTTAAGAGTATTCAAAGTTTATTTCAGTTATTTTACCCGCATGTTCAAAAACATTGCCTTTCGGATTACAATTTTCATCCAAGCTATTCCTTTGTACCCTTTTAATACACAAATTTCTTCTAGTCGACCCATTTTATATCAAATTTCAAATTAAAAAATTAAAAAAAAGATTGATTTATAGGTTACGAATCGTTATTTACTATATACTTTAATTTAAAAGCTAATAAAATTTCAACGAAAACAAAAGTTAAAGAATACTTTAAAATGTCAAAATCTTAAATATATTTTTTGATTTGAAAAGCGTTTAAAACTTTTAGAGTTCAAATGATTTTCAAGGAAAATAAATTTATGAATCTAGTAGATTTAAAAAAATAAATTTATGAATCTAGTAGATTTAAAAAAATAAATTTATGAAAAAAAAAATTATAGTAGGTCGTCAATTTGTCAAATAAATATAAAAATAATTAAATAAATCATTACTGTATTGTGTTTTGAAGTGAAGTGAAGTGTAAAAAATAAATGAAAAATAAATAAATAAATTAAAGTGAAATAAAAGTAAATTAATTAATTGAAGTGTTTAAAAAAAGTTTATAACATTCAGTTTATTCAATGTGGTTCATGAATTTAATATGCTGCTGTTGGGTAAGAAATTAAATTTGCTTTGTTTTTTATTTTATTAATTTTTATTGTCCAGAGAAAACCAACAAGCGACAAAGTGAAAATGGCGAGGTTTGTACGGAATGTGAAAATGTGGAAATACAACCGAAAGCTGTTTAAACAAGTAAGTTAATTATATAATTTTTTTAAATTTATAATTTGTTATTTCTTTATATATTATATTACATATTGTTTAATATCATTAACTTAATTCTTTTCTAGAAAAGGAAACCGAAATTCATATTCAAATTACCTACAATTTGGGAGGAGGAGGAGGAGGAGGAAGAAGATTAATTTTAATTTATTTTGTTTCGTTTGTTTTATGTTTCTTTTTTGTGTTTTACATTTATATGTTTTATTTTTTTATGTTTTATATTAATATTTTTTTTTTTATGTTGCTTTATGTTTTTTGTTAATTATTACATATTTGTGGATTAGGCCTCCTGGGGAAACCACGTTAAAAAAAACTCGCCATATTCCCTACCTCAAAGGTGGTGTGGAAAAGGGAATCTATTCAGTATGTTCCTTTTCTTCTATTTTAAATTTGTATTTACCACATTTACGGTTACTACGGTACCTTACTTTACTACTTAACTTACTACCTTCTTTGACATTAGACAAATTTTGATATTTCTATTGATATTAATATTGTATGTATTGCATTTTCTATGCATTTTTTTAAATCTGATTTTCAATATATAAAAGTTAAATGCAATTGGCTTTACAATATATGTACATACATATGTATATTATTAGCAAGATCTACAATGAAATATTAGCAAGGAATACAAAATACAATACTACTAAAGGTTTTTTTATTAACTAGTATAAAATATTTCATGTATCACTATTTCACAATTAAACAATTTTATTTATCTCAGTTATTTTGTACAAAAATTAGAAATGGGTATAGAAAATGGTGCAGTCACATCAAAATAAAACGCTGAACAATTAAAAAAGCAGCGCAAGAAACTAGCAAAAGCAGATACAGCTGTTAAAGTATGAAATAAAATAAAAAATAATTATAATTTACTTTTTAATTTTAATTTTAGAAAGCTGCTTATAAATCTGCTGCAAAAACAGAAAATACTGTTCTGGAAGAGGTAGAGGATATTTCTGTGGGTAAATATGGTCAGAATAAAATGATTCAATCAGTTGAAAAATTTGAAGAAAGAAATTTTAAAGTTCCTGAATTAACAAATTATATATGCATTGAAAAAGGCGATGTTTAAATAAGAGGTCATGTACACACTTCTAGGAAAAAAGGAAAACAACATAACTATCATTCATTTTTTTGGGAGAATGTTTAAAGTTAACAGCAAGTGTACGTTTTACAGATCAACGTATTGGTTATTTAGGTGAAATTGGTACAATTTTATTATTAGATGAAAGAAAGATGTGCATTAATTTATAGCAAATTGTATGAAAAAGTATATTAAATTGAACATTTATTTTTATGAATATATTTTAATTTCGTTTTTTGTTTTTATTTCAGTGATTTATAACCCAATTTGTTGATGGATTAGCACTGTGTTCATTAGCTGCAATTGCATCACCTAAAATAGCAAGAGATTTAGCAAGTTAGGTTTAAAGATTGATGAAATCACAAAATACATATTACGTAAAAAAGTATACGTAAAAAAGCAACATTATGTGCATTTCGAGTTATAAGGCGTGTACCAGAATTAATGGAAATATTTTTACCAGCAACACGATCACTTCTAAGTGAAAATAATCATGGGAAACAATTTAATTTTTTATTATATTGTAATTCTTATTAATTTCGGCTGTAGTTCTTCTTCGCACTGAAGTTCTGCAATGATTTAAGTTGCAGCATTATTCTGTAACAGCACGTTGGTATTTACTATTATTTTAGTTGTAAGCTTTTATTTAAATTTATTTTTTTTATTTAATCAAAATCAAAATAACATTGTGATAAATAATAATATATTTTATAGGCTGGTAATTATGTTCGTGATGAGGTTGTTTCATCAATAATTCAACTGATATCTGGTAGTCCTGTACCAGAGCAAACATATATAACAAGTCGTCTATGGGATTCAATACAAGTAAATAAACAATGTAGAGATAAACAACCCTTACTTCAAGTTGCTGTTTGGGCAATTGAAGAATATGGTGATTTATTTATGTATGTATATTAATAAATTATAATATTATGTTTGTTTTTTTTTGTACACTTATGTGCATTGTAATATCTTTGCATTAAGCATAAATAAAAATAAATAAAAAAGATGTGTGTGAAGAATGACATAAAAATCTTAAAACGGATTATATTTTAAGGAACGCTTCAATAAATAATTAGTTACTGTATTGAACTGAACTGAAATATGAAAATTGTGAAAATGTATATCTGAATTCCATATTTTAATATTACTATCCGCACTTCGACCACCTGATAATACAGTTTCTGTTGTCCATTTCGAACTATTTTGAGATCAAATTCTAATTGTTTTATCTTCTCTTAAATTACAAAATTAGTTAAGAGTATTCAAAGTTTATTTCAGTTATTTTACCCGCATGTTCGAAAACATTGCCTTTCGGATTACAATTTTCATCCAAGCAATTCCTTTGTACCCTTTTAATACACAAATTTCTTCTAGTCGATCCATTTTATATCAAATTTCAAATTAAAAATCTTAAAAAAAGATTGATTTATAGGTTACGAATCGTTATTTACTATATACTTTAATTTAAAAGCTAATAAAATTTCAACGAAAACAAAAGTTAAAGAATACTTTAAAATGTCAAAATCTTAAATATATTTTTTACATATGATTTATATGTCTAGTGGATAATAAGAGATGATAATGTTGCAATACATTCCCAACCGTTATCAACTGAATTTTCTTTAAACATTTTTATTGTATTATCATAGCTTGCAGATGCTAATATATTCTGTTGTGGATGCCGTCTAACTTTTTTTACATCTTGTGTATGAGCATTAACTTAAGCAGCACATTCAAATTCATCATTCACCAGCAACTTTTCATACTCGTTAATGAGACTAAAACATTACCAAATTTTGATCAATCACAACTTTTTGCTTCATTTTCATGTCCTTCCTTGTAACATTACATTCAAATTCACCTAAGTTTTGTTGATTTATAATATTACTTTTAATAATTTATGTTTTTGTTATTAAATTCTTCCCAGATGTTTTACTCCATATTGCTGTTGTTGCATCAAAATTTGCAGAAGGTAAAAATTGTCCACATGGTGATCATGGAACAACTAGGAAATATCAATACATATTTAATTTTTAAATTCAGTATTTATGTAAAAGTATTTTAAGAACTTGTATTACTTGAGTTTTAGATAATCTGTCAATAAAAAAAACAAATAATAAGAGACTTTAATTCGTTTGATTAGTTTCTGAACTTACTGAGTTATTACAATATTTTAACTTTGCGTTATTTAGTTACTTCTAATTGTTCTTTGATGACCACCTGATAATACAGTTTCTGTTGTCCATTTCGAACCATTTTGAGATCAAATTCTAATTGTTTTATCTTCTCTTAAATTACAAAATTAGTTAAGAGTATTCAAAGTTTATTTTAGTTCTTTTACCCGCATGTTCAAAAACATTGCCTTTCGGATTACAATTTGCATCCAAGAAATTCCTTTGTACCCTTTTAATACACAAATTTCTTCTAGTCGACCCATTTTATATCAAATTTCAAATTAAAAAATTAAAAAAAAGATTGATTTATAGGTTACGAATCGTTATTTACTATATACTTTAATTTAAAAGCTAATAAAATTTCAACGAAAACAAAAGTTAAAGAATACTTTAAAATGTCAAAATCTTAAATATATTTTTTACATATGATTTATATGTCTAGTAGATAATAAAATGGACCAACATTTAAGTGAGCTAATCAGACTCCACAGTCCACAATCCACAGCCAACGTACCATTCATTCCTTTTCTTTTGAACTACTGAAGTGTACTAGAGTTTACAGAATAGTTCAAGGCAGTACAGTGCAGTGCGCCTTAGCCTTAGTTCTGAATGAAATTTTAATACTTTGGACAGATTACGATCAGATAACTAAATTAACCGAAATCTTCAAATTTTTTTAAAATATAATTCCAATTCTATGGAATGAACACCATTTGAACACAGAAATTTGGAATACATAAATAATTATATACAATAATTTATTGAATAAAAGTCGAGTTCCTTTCCCTATAATCATTATATTTATTGTGCAAATATTATTTCCTTCATCAGTGCTTGCGACTATTAAAATTTTTTTACAATAATACTGAAAAGCGTTTAAAACTTTTAGAGTTCAAATGATTTTCAAGGAAAATAAATTTATGAATCTAGTAGATTTAAAAAAATAAATTTATGAATCTAGTAGATTTAAAAAAATTAAATTTATGAAAAAAAAAATTATAGTAGGTCATCAATTTGTCAAATAAATATAAAAATTATTGAATAAATCATTACTGTATTGTGTTTTGAAGTGAAGTGAAGTGTAAAAAATAAATAAAAAATAAATAAATAAATTAAAGTGAAATAAAAGTAAATTAATTAATTGAAGTGTTTAAAAAAAGTTTATAACATTCAGTTTATTCAATGTGGTTCATGAATTTAATATGCTGCTGTTGGGTAAGAAATTAAATTTGCTTTGTTTTTTATTTTATTAATTTTTATTGTCCAGAGAAAACCAACAAGCGACAAAGTGGAAATGGCGAGGTTTGTACAGAATGTGAAAATGTGGAAATACAACCGAAAGCTGTTTAAACAAGTAAGTTAATTATATAATTTTTTTAAATTTATAATTTGTTATTTCTTTATATATATTACATATTGTTTAATATCATTAACTTAATTCTTTTCTAGAAAAGGAAACCGAAATTCATATTCAAATTACCTACAATTTGGGAGGAGGAGGAGGAGGAGGAAGAAGATTAATTTTAATTTATTTTGTTTCGTTTGTTTTATGTTTCTTTTTTGTGTTTTACATTTATATGTTTTATTTTTTTATGTTTTATATTAATATTTTTTTTTTTATGTTGCTTTATGTTTTTTGTTAATTATTACATATTTGTGGATTAGGCCTCCTGGGGAAACCACGTTAAAAAAACGCGCCATATTCCCTACCTCAAACGTGGTGTGGAAAAGGGAATCTATTCAGTATGTTCCTTTTCTTCTATTTTAAATTTGTATTTACCACATTTACGGTTACTCTACGGTACCTTACTTTACTACTTAACTTACTACCTTCTTTGACATTAGACAAATTTTGATATTTCTATTGATATTAATATTGTATGTATTGAATTTTCTATGCATTTTTTTAAATCTGATTTTCAATATATAAAAGTTAAATGCAATTGGCTTTACAATATATGTACATACATATGTATATTATTAGCAAGATCTACAATGAAATATTAGCAAGGAATACAAAATACAATACTACTAAAGGTTTTTTTATTAACTAGTATAAAATATTTCATGTATCACTATTTCACAATTAAACAATTTTATTTATCTCAGTTATTTTGTACAAAAATTAGAAATGGGTATAGAAAATGGTGCAGTCACATCAAAATAAAACGCTGAACAATTAAAAAAGCAGCGCAAGAAACTAGCAAAAGCAGATACAGCTGTTAAAGTATGAAATAAAATAAAAAATAATTATAATTTACTTTTTAATTTTAATTTTAGAAAGCTGCTTATAAATCTGCTGCAAAAACAGAAAATACTGTTCTGGAAGAGGTAGAGGATATTTCTGTGGGTAAATATGGTCAGAATAAAATGATTCAATCAGTTGAAAAATTTGAAGAAAGAAATTTTAAAGTTCCTGAATTAACAAATTATATATGCATTGAAAAAGGCGATGTTTAAATAAGAGGTCATGTACACACTTCTAGGAAAAAAGGAAAACAACATAACTATCATTCATTTTTTTGGGAGAATGTTTAAAGTTAACAGCAAGTGTACGTTTTACAGATCAACGTATTGGTTATTTAGGTGAAATTGGTACAATTTTATTATTAGATGAAAGAAAGATGTGCATTAATTTATAGCAAATTGTATGAAAAAGTATATTAAATGGAACATTTATTTTTATGAATATATTTTAATTTCGTTTTTTGTTTTTATTTCAGTGATTTATAACCGAATTTGTTGATGGATTAGCACTGTGTTCATTAGCTGCAATTGCATCACCTAAAATAGCAAGAGATTTAGCAAGTTAGGTTTAAAGATTGATGAAATCACAAAATACATATTACGTAAAAAAGTATACGTAAAAAAGCAACATTATGTGCATTTCGAGTTATAAGGCGTGTACCAGAATTAATGGAAATATTTTTACCAGCAACACGATCACTTCTAAGTGAAAAAAATCATGGGAAACAATTTAATTTTTTATTATATTGTAATTCTTATTAATTTCGGCTGTACACTGTAGTTCTTCTTCGCACTGAAGTTCTGCAATGATTTAAGTTGCAGCATTATTCTGTAACAGCACGTTGGCATTTACTATTATTTTAGTTGTAAGCTTTTATTTAAATTTATTTTTTTTATTTAATCAAAATCATAATAACATTGTGATAAATAATAATATATTTTATAGGCTGGTAATTATGTTCGTGATGAGGTTTTTTCATCAATAATTCAACTGATATCTGGTAGTCCTGTACCAGAGCAAACATATATAACAAGTCGTCTATGGGATTCAATACAAGTAAATAAACAATGTAGAGATAAACAACCCTTACTTCAAGTTGCTGTTTGGGCAATTGAAGAATATGGTGATTTATTTATGTATGTATATTAATAAATTATAATATTATGTTTGTTTTTTTTTTGTACACTTATGTGCATTGTAATATCTTTGCATTAAGCATAAATAAAAATAAATAAAAAAGATGTGTGTGAAGAATGACATAAAAATCTTAAAACGGATTATATTTTAAGGAACGCATCAATAAATAATTAGTTACTGTATTGAACTGAACTGAAATATGAAAATTGTGAAAATGTATATCTGAATTCCATATTTTAATATTACTATCCGCACTTCCACCACCAGTTTCTGTTGTCCATTTCGAACTATTTTGAGATCAAATTCTAATTGTTTTATCTTCTCTTAAATTACAAAATTAGTTAAGAGTATTCAAAGTTTATTTCAGTTATTTTACCCGCATGTTCGAAAACATTGCCTTTCGGATTACAATTTTCATCCAAGCAATTCCTTTGTACCCTTTTAATACACAAATTTCTTCTAGTCGACCCATTTTATATCAAATTTCAAATTAAAAATCTTAAAAAAAGATTGATTTATAGGTTACGAATCGTTATTTACTATATACTTTAATTTAAAAGCTAATAAAATTTCAACGAAAACAAAAGTTAAAGAATACTTTAAAATGTCAAAATCTTAAATATATTTTTTACATATGATTTATATGTCTAGTGGATAATAAGAGATGATAATGTTGCAATACATTCCCAACCGTTATCAACTGAATTTTCTTTAAACATTTTTATTGTATTATCATAGCTTGCAGATGCTAATATATTCTGTTGTGGATGCCGTCTAACTTTTTTTACATCTTGTGTATGAGCATTAACTTAAGCAGCACATTCAAATTCATCATTCACCAGCAACTTTTCATACTCGTTAATGAGACTAAAACATTACCAAATTTTGATCAATCACAACTTTTTGCTTCATTTTCATGTCCTTCCTTGTAACATTACATTCAAATTCACCTAAGTTTTGTTGATTTATAATATTACTTTTAATAATTTATGTTTTTGTTATTAAATTCTTCCCAGATGTTTTACTCCATATTGCTGTTGTTGCATCAAAATTTGCAGAAGGTAAAAATTGTCCACATGGTGATCATGGAACAACTAGGAAATATCAATACATATTTAATTTTTAAATTCAGTATTTATGTAAAAGTATTTTAAGAACTTGTATTACTTGAGTTTTAGATAATCTGTCAATAAAAAAAACAAATAATAAGAGACTTTAATTCGTTTGATCAGTTTCTGAACTTACTGAGTTATTACAATATTTTAACTTTGCGTTATTTAGTTACTTCTAATTGTTCTTTGATGACCACCTGATAATACAGTTTCTGTTGTCCATTTCGAACCATTTTGAGATCAAATTCTAATTGTTTTATCTTCTCTTAAATTACAAAATTAGTTAAGAGTATTCAAAGTTTATTTCAGTTATTTTACCCGCATGTTCAAAAACATTGCCTTTCGGATTACAATTTTTATCCAAGCAATTCCTTTGTACCCTTTTAATACACAAATTTCTTCTAGTCGACCCATTTTATATCAAATTTCAAATTAAAAAATTAAAAAAAAGATTGATTTATAGGTTACGAATCGTTATTTACTATATACTTTAATTTAAAAGCTAATAAAATTTCAACGAAAACAAAAGTTAAAGAATACTTTAAAATGTCAAAATCTTAAATATATTTTTTACATATGATTTATATGTCTAGTAGATAATAAAATGGACCAACATTTAAGTGAGCTAATCAGACTCCACAGTCCACAATCCACAGCCAACGTACCATTCATTCCTTTTCTTTTGAACTACTGAAGTGTACTAGAGTTTACAGAATAGTTCAAGGCAGTACAGTGCAGTGCGCCTTAGCCTTAGTTCTGAATGAAATTTTAATACTTTGGACAGATTACGATCAGATAACTAAATTAACCGAAATCTTCAAATTTTTTTAAAATATAATTCCAATTCTATGGAATGAACACCATTTGAACACAGAAATTTGGAATACATAAATAATTATATACAATAATTTATTGAATAAAAGTCGAGTTCCTTTCCCTATAATCATTATATTTATTGTGCAAATATTATTTCCTTCATCAGTGCTTGCGACTATTAAAATTTTTTTACAATAATACTGAAAAGCGTTTAAAACTTTTAGAGTTCAAATGATTTTCAAGGAAAATAAATTTATGAATCTAGTAGATTTAAAAAAATAAATTTATGAATCTAGTAGATTTAAAAAAATTAAATTTATGAAAAAAAAAATTATAGTAGGTCATCAATTTGTCAAATAAATATAAAAATTATTGAATAAATCATTACTGTATTGTGTTTTGAAGTGAAGTGAAGTGTAAAAAATAAATAAAAAATAAATAAATAAATTAAAGTGAAATAAAAGTAAATTAATTAATTGAAGTGTTTAAAAAAAGTTTATAACATTCAGTTTATTCAATGTGGTTCATGAATTTAATATGCTGCTGTTGGGTAAGAAATTAAATTTGCTTTGTTTTTTATTTTATTAATTTTTATTGTCCAGAGAAAACCAACAAGCGACAAAGTGGAAATGGCGAGGTTTGTACAGAATGTGAAAATGTGGAAATACAACCGAAAGCTGTTTAAACAAGTAAGTTAATTATATAATTTTTTTAAATTTATAATTTGTTATTTCTTTATATATATTACATATTGTTTAATATCATTAACTTAATTCTTTTCTAGAAAAGGAAACCGAAATTCATATTCAAATTACCTACAATTTGGGAGGAGGAGGAGGAGGAGGAAGAAGATTAATTTTAATTTATTTTGTTTCGTTTGTTTTATGTTTCTTTTTTGTGTTTTACATTTATATGTTTTATTTTTTTATGTTTTATATTAATATTTTTTTTTTTATGTTGCTTTATGTTTTTTGTTAATTATTACATATTTGTGGATTAGGCCTCCTGGGGAAACCACGTTAAAAAAACGCGCCATATTCCCTACCTCAAACGTGGTGTGGAAAAGGGAATCTATTCAGTATGTTCCTTTTCTTCTATTTTAAATTTGTATTTACCACATTTACGGTTACTCTACGGTACCTTACTTTACTACTTAACTTACTACCTTCTTTGACATTAGACAAATTTTGATATTTCTATTGATATTAATATTGTATGTATTGAATTTTCTATGCATTTTTTTAAATCTGATTTTCAATATATAAAAGTTAAATGCAATTGGCTTTACAATATATGTACATACATATGTATATTATTAGCAAGATCTACAATGAAATATTAGCAAGGAATACAAAATACAATACTACTAAAGGTTTTTTTATTAACTAGTATAAAATATTTCATGTATCACTATTTCACAATTAAACAATTTTATTTATCTCAGTTATTTTGTACAAAAATTAGAAATGGGTATAGAAAATGGTGCAGTCACATCAAAATAAAACGCTGAACAATTAAAAAAGCAGCGCAAGAAACTAGCAAAAGCAGATACAGCTGTTAAAGTATGAAATAAAATAAAAAATAATTATAATTTACTTTTTAATTTTAATTTTAGAAAGCTGCTTATAAATCTGCTGCAAAAACAGAAAATACTGTTCTGGAAGAGGTAGAGGATATTTCTGTGGGTAAATATGGTCAGAATAAAATGATTCAATCAGTTGAAAAATTTGAAGAAAGAAATTTTAAAGTTCCTGAATTAACAAATTATATATGCATTGAAAAAGGCGATGTTTAAATAAGAGGTCATGTACACACTTCTAGGAAAAAAGGAAAACAACATAACTATCATTCATTTTTTTGGGAGAATGTTTAAAGTTAACAGCAAGTGTACGTTTTACAGATCAACGTATTGGTTATTTAGGTGAAATTGGTACAATTTTATTATTAGATGAAAGAAAGATGTGCATTAATTTATAGCAAATTGTATGAAAAAGTATATTAAATGGAACATTTATTTTTATGAATATATTTTAATTTCGTTTTTTGTTTTTATTTCAGTGATTTATAACCGAATTTGTTGATGGATTAGCACTGTGTTCATTAGCTGCAATTGCATCACCTAAAATAGCAAGAGATTTAGCAAGTTAGGTTTAAAGATTGATGAAATCACAAAATACATATTACGTAAAAAAGTATACGTAAAAAAGCAACATTATGTGCATTTCGAGTTATAAGGCGTGTACCAGAATTAATGGAAATATTTTTACCAGCAACACGATCACTTCTAAGTGAAAAAAATCATGGGAAACAATTTAATTTTTTATTATATTGTAATTCTTATTAATTTCGGCTGTACACTGTAGTTCTTCTTCGCACTGAAGTTCTGCAATGATTTAAGTTGCAGCATTATTCTGTAACAGCACGTTGGCATTTACTATTATTTTAGTTGTAAGCTTTTATTTAAATTTATTTTTTTTATTTAATCAAAATCATAATAACATTGTGATAAATAATAATATATTTTATAGGCTGGTAATTATGTTCGTGATGAGGTTTTTTCATCAATAATTCAACTGATATCTGGTAGTCCTGTACCAGAGCAAACATATATAACAAGTCGTCTATGGGATTCAATACAAGTAAATAAACAATGTAGAGATAAACAACCCTTACTTCAAGTTGCTGTTTGGGCAATTGAAGAATATGGTGATTTATTTATGTATGTATATTAATAAATTATAATATTATGTTTGTTTTTTTTTTGTACACTTATGTGCATTGTAATATCTTTGCATTAAGCATAAATAAAAATAAATAAAAAAGATGTGTGTGAAGAATGACATAAAAATCTTAAAACGGATTATATTTTAAGGAACGCATCAATAAATAATTAGTTACTGTATTGAACTGAACTGAAATATGAAAATTGTGAAAATGTATATCTGAATTCCATATTTTAATATTACTATCCGCACTTCCACCACCAGTTTCTGTTGTCCATTTCGAACTATTTTGAGATCAAATTCTAATTGTTTTATCTTCTCTTAAATTACAAAATTAGTTAAGAGTATTCAAAGTTTATTTCAGTTATTTTACCCGCATGTTCGAAAACATTGCCTTTCGGATTACAATTTTCATCCAAGCAATTCCTTTGTACCCTTTTAATACACAAATTTCTTCTAGTCGACCCATTTTATATCAAATTTCAAATTAAAAATCTTAAAAAAAGATTGATTTATAGGTTACGAATCGTTATTTACTATATACTTTAATTTAAAAGCTAATAAAATTTCAACGAAAACAAAAGTTAAAGAATACTTTAAAATGTCAAAATCTTAAATATATTTTTTACATATGATTTATATGTCTAGTGGATAATAAGAGATGATAATGTTGCAATACATTCCCAACCGTTATCAACTGAATTTTCTTTAAACATTTTTATTGTATTATCATAGCTTGCAGATGCTAATATATTCTGTTGTGGATGCCGTCTAACTTTTTTTACATCTTGTGTATGAGCATTAACTTAAGCAGCACATTCAAATTCATCATTCACCAGCAACTTTTCATACTCGTTAATGAGACTAAAACATTACCAAATTTTGATCAATCACAACTTTTTGCTTCATTTTCATGTCCTTCCTTGTAACATTACATTCAAATTCACCTAAGTTTTGTTGATTTATAATATTACTTTTAATAATTTATGTTTTTGTTATTAAATTCTTCCCAGATGTTTTACTCCATATTGCTGTTGTTGCATCAAAATTTGCAGAAGGTAAAAATTGTCCACATGGTGATCATGGAACAACTAGGAAATATCAATACATATTTAATTTTTAAATTCAGTATTTATGTAAAAGTATTTTAAGAACTTGTATTACTTGAGTTTTAGATAATCTGTCAATAAAAAAAACAAATAATAAGAGACTTTAATTCGTTTGATCAGTTTCTGAACTTACTGAGTTATTACAATATTTTAACTTTGCGTTATTTAGTTACTTCTAATTGTTCTTTGATGACCACCTGATAATACAGTTTCTGTTGTCCATTTCGAACCATTTTGAGATCAAATTCTAATTGTTTTATCTTCTCTTAAATTACAAAATTAGTTAAGAGTATTCAAAGTTTATTTCAGTTATTTTACCCGCATGTTCAAAAACATTGCCTTTCGGATTACAATTTTTATCCAAGCAATTCCTTTGTACCCTTTTAATACACAAATTTCTTCTAGTCGACCCATTTTATATCAAATTTCAAATTAAAAAATTAAAAAAAAGATTGATTTATAGGTTACGAATCGTTATTTACTATATACTTTAATTTAAAAGCTAATAAAATTTCAACGAAAACAAAAGTTAAAGAATACTTTAAAATGTCAAAATCTTAAATATATTTTTTACATATGATTTATATGTCTAGTGGATAATAAAATGGACCAACATTTAAGTGAGCTAATCAGACTCCACAGTCCACACTCCACAGCCAACGTACCATTCATTCCTTTTCTTTTGAACTACTGAAGTGTACTAGAGTTTACAGAATAGTTCAAGGCAGTACAGTGCAGTGCGCCTTAGCCTTAGTTCTGAATGAAATTTTAATACTTTGGACAGATTACGATCAGATAACTAAATTAACCGAAATCTTCAAATTTTTTTAAAATATAATTCCAATTCTATGGAATGAACACCATTTGAACACAGAAATTTGGAATACATAAATAATTATATACAATAATTTATTGAATAAAAGTCGAGTTCCTTTCCCTATAATCATTATATTTATTGTGCAAATATTATTTCCTTCATCAGTGCTTGCGACTATTAAAATTTTTTTACAATAATACTGAAAAGCGTTTAAAACTTTTAGAGTTCAAATGATTTTCAAGGAAAATAAATTTATGAATCTAGTAGATTTAAAAAAATAAATTTATGAATCTAGTAGATTTAAAAAAATAAATTTATGAAAAAAAAAATTATAGTAGGTCATCAATTTGTCAAATAAATATAAAAATAATTAAATAAATCATTACTGTATTGTGTTTTGAAGTGAAGTGAAGTGTAAAAAATAAATAAAAAATAAATAAATAAATTAAAGTGAAATAAAAGTAAATTAATTAATTGAAGTGTTTAAAAAAAGTTTATAACATTCAGTTTATTCAATGTGGTTCATGAATTTAATATGCTGCTGTTGGGTAAGAAATTAAATTTGCTTTGTTTTTTATTTTATTAATTTTTATTGTCCAGAGAAAACCAACAAGCGACAAAGTGGAAATGGCGAGGTTTGTACGGAATGTGAAAATGTGGAAATACAACCGAAAGCTGTTTAAACAAGTAAGTTAATTATATAATTTTTTTAAATTTATAATTTGTTATTTCTTTATATATATTACATATTGTTTAATATCATTAACTTAATTCTTTTCTAGAAAAGGAAACCGAAATTCATATTCAAATTACCTACAATTTGGGAGGAGGAGGAGGAGGAGGAAGAAGATTAATTTTAATTTATTTTGTTTCGTTTGTTTTATGTTTCTTTTTTGTGTTTTACATTTATATGTTTTATTTTTTTATGTTTTATATTAATATTTTTTTTTTTATGTTGCTTTATGTTTTTTGTTAATTATTACATATTTGTGGATTAGGCCTCCTGGGGAAACCACGTTAAAAAAAACGCGCCATATTCCCTACCTCAAAGGTGGTGTGGAAAAGGGAATCTATTCAGTATGTTCCTTTTCTTCTATTTTAAATTTGTATTTACCACATTTACGGTTACTACGGTACCTTACTTTACTACTTAACTTACTACCTTCTTTGACATTAGACAAATTTTGATATTTCTATTGATATTAATATTGTATGTATTGCATTTTCTATGCATTTTTTTAAATCTGATTTTCAATATATAAAAGTTAAATGCAATTGGCTTTACAATATATGTACATACATATGTATATTATTAGCAAGATCTACAATGAAATATTAGCAAGGAATACAAAATACAATACTACTAAAGGTTTTTTTATTAACTAGTATAAAATATTTCATGTATCACTATTTCACAATTAAACAATTTTATTTATCTCAGTTATTTTGTACAAAAATTAGAAATGGGTATAGAAAATGGTGCAGTCACATCAAAATAAAACGCTGAACAATTAAAAAAGCAGCGCAAGAAACTAGCAAAAGCAGATACAGCTGTTAAAGTATGAAATAAAATAAAAAATAATTATAATTTACTTTTTAATTTTAATTTTAGAAAGCTGCTTATAAATCTGCTGCAAAAACAGAAAATACTGTTCTGGAAGAGGTAGAGGATATTTCTGTGGGTAAATATGGTCAGAATAAAATGATTCAATCAGTTGAAAAATTTGAAGAAAGAAATTTTAAAGTTCCTGAATTAACAAATTATATATGCATTGAAAAAGGCGATGTTTAAATAAGAGGTCATGTACACACTTCTAGGAAAAAAGGAAAAACAACATAACTATCATTCATTTTTTTGGGAGAATGTTTAAAGTTAACAGCAAGTGTACGTTTTACAGATCAACGTATTTTTTTTTTTATTTTTTTTTTTTATGCATAGCCAAAACACTAGGTGGGAACCTTTTATACCGATTGGTACGTTTGGCTAGGGAGGGAAAGGAAAATTTGGAAAGGAGGATGGTAAAAGGGAAGGAGGACAATTACGAACGAAGGTGTTAATGTTCGTCTTGAATTTGTTTAGGTCATAAATATAAAATTTGTCATGTTTTGGGAACACATAAGATGGGATTTGGTTCCACATTCGGGATGTTGAAGTTATAAACGAATTTCCATAACTTGTCTTTTGCCATCTAGGGATTTCGATGGTGTAGGGATGAGCACATGCTGCCCTTCGTGTTTCGCGAGGGAAACGCTTAAGTGGAGGTAATATAGATTTAATTTCCACTGAGCATGTGCCAATGCCTACGAGATATCTATAAAAAAGTGAGAGAGCTCCGACTATACGACGATGTCCAAGAGGAGCAAGATGGGCTGTCACATTTGGGTCGTTGATTAGACAAATAGCCCATTTTTGGACTTTATCCAAATGTTTTAACGCAATACTAGAAGCGCCAGCCCATATGTGAGAATTGTACTCCATTTTGGGTCGTATGAAAGCTTTATAGATTTTCAAGAGGTCACAGGGGGAGAAGTAAGCCTTGCAGCGGCTAAGAAAACCCAAACATTTGGCTGCGTTTTTTGCAACATCAAATATATGATCATTCCAGATCATTTTTCGATTAAGGTGCATACCTAATATGCTTAAGCTTTCAAACCGCTGAAGTTTATCTTCCTGAAACAAAAGAGTAGGATCAAAAATGGAAATTTTTCGGGAGATTGTACAGCTCTGAGTTTTAGAAGAGTTAAACTCGACTCTGTTTTTTATGCCCCAATTAGCTATTGCGACCAAATCGTGGCTGAGGGAACTAGCCATGATGTCTCTTTTGGTTGACACAGCGGTGGATGTAGCTTCAGATTTTTTATGAAAATCGTAGGAGGCTACTAGGGTGCTGTCGTCTGCAAAGCTGTGGATTGGATTGAAAGTGGTTTGGAGCAAATCATTTATAAATATAAGGAATAGGGTAGGTGAGAGAACTGATCCTTGGGGAACACCAGCGTTTATTTGGAATTGATCGGATTTAAATCCGTCAACTAAGACTTGAATCGTACGATTCGAGAGGAAACTTTCAATCCATTTGAGAGAAGAGAGACCCAGGCCTACTGCTTGACATTTTGCTAATAATGCGCTATGCCATACTCTATCGAAAGCTTTAGAAATATCTAGAGCCACAATATTTGCTTCACCCGAATTGTGCAAGCAAATATTTAGCTTCTCGTTAAGGTATGTCATTAAATCACCGGTGGACCGGTGGGATCTAAATCCATATTGCCTATCGTGGACAATACCTTGGCTGTCAAGATATTTGGTCAGCTTTTTGTTTATTAAGATCTCCATCACTTTGGAGAGGATCGATATTATAGCTATAGGCCTGTAGTTGGAGGGATCGCTTTTGTCGCCTTTTTTGGGAATTGGGTTAACATGCGCAATCTTCCATTGGGTTGGGTATACTCCTGTAGAGTAGGATAAATGGAATAAGTTGCGCAATGGTTTGGAAATAGCGAAGGCTATATGTCTTAGAACCATAGCAGGGATGCCATCGGGACCGGTAGACTTTCTGATATTCAGATTCTTAAGTACCTTAACAACGGCACGAGTTCTGAAGTAGACTCTTCCGAAGGATGAGTTACTTATAGGAACTGAAGGTGGATTTTGAGTCGTTGGGGGAAGAGTGGAATTAGCAGAAAACAATTTGGCAAATAAATTTGCTTTTCCAACCGAATCTGATATTATTTTGTCATGGTCTATTAGTGGCGGAAATGAAGATTCGCAAAAGTTATGCATGACATTTTTAGCAAAGGACCAAAAGGTTCTACTAGTGTTAGGGAGATATAAAATTTCTTGTCTCAACCTTTGAGTATGTAAAAACTTCTGCTGGTTAATGACCTTTTTACAATTATTTCTGACGATGTTGTAATTCTTCCTTGATTCCTCTGACTTATTGGCCATGAGATTTCCAAATGCCACCTCTTTTTCTTTAATAGCTTTCCTACAGACGTCGTTGAACCACGACGTGGATGATTTTTTTACACTTTTTAACGAGTTAGGAATAAAAATTTTCATACCTAACTTAATCGTTTTGCTAACAACGTCTGTAGCAAAGTCAACATTTTTATGTTGGAAACACAAGGACCAATCAAAGCTTTTTAAAAAATTGTTTAGACCATCCCAGTTGGCTCGATTATAATGCCAGCTCAATCTTTTGAGATGTACATTTTGGTTGGTCAATGTGCTTGTAAAGAAACTGACATTTACAAGACAATGGTCAGATTTGCCAAGTCCAGAATTAACAAATGTGGAATATTTCTCGGGATGAGAGGTCAGAAATAGGTCTAAGAGTATTGGTTATTTAGGTGAAATTGGTACAATTTTATTATTAGATGAAAGAAAGATGTGCATTAATTTATAGCAAATTGTATGAAAAAGTATATTAAATTGAACATTTATTTTTATGAATATATTTTAATTTCGTTTTTTGTTTTTATTTCAGTGATTTATAACCCAATTTGTTGATGGATTAGCACTGTGTTCATTAGCTGCAATTGCATCACCTAAAATAGCAAGAGATTTAGCAAGTTAGGTTTAAAGATTGATGAAATCACAAAATACATATTACGTAAAAAAGTATACGTAAAAAAGAAACATTATGTGCATTTCGAGTTGTAAGGCGTGTACCAGAATTAATGGAAATATTTTTACCAGCAACACGATCACTTCTAAGTGAAAAAAATCATGGGAAACAATTTAATTTTTTATTATATTGTAATTCTTATTAATTTCGGCTGTACACTGTAGTTCTTCTTCGCACTGAAGTTCTGCAATGATTTAAGTTGCAGCATTATTCTGTAACAGCACGTTGGCATTTACTATTATTTTAGTTGTAAGCTTTTATTTAAATTTATTTTTTTTATTTAATCAAAATCAAAATAACATTGTGATAAATAATAATATATTTTATAGGCTGGTAATTATGTTCGTGATGAGGTTGTTTCATCAATAATTCAACTGATATCTGGTAGTCCTGTACCAGAGCAAACATATATAACAAGTCGTCTATGGGATACAATACAAGTAAATAAACAATGTAGAGATAAACAACCCTTACTTCAAGTTGCTGTTTGGGCAATTGAAGAATATGGTGATTTATTTATGTATGTATATTAATAAATTATAATATTATGTTTGTTTTTTTTTTGTACACTTATGTGCATTGTAATATCTTTGCATTAAGCATAAATAAAAATAAATAAAAAAGATGTGTGTGAAGAATGACATAAAAATCTTAAAACGGATTATATTTTAAGGAACGCTTCAATAAATAATTAGTTACTGTATTGAACTGAACTGAAATATGAAAATTGTGAAAATGTATATCTGAATTCCATATTTTAATATTACTATCCGCACTCGTTGAAATTAATTGCCCAGGTTTAACAGGATCCCATAAAACTGTGTTCCCATCTTGATCAAGTTGAATGATAAACAGTTGCCACTACATTAAACGTTGATTCATTTCTACTTGAACCTTCGTCTTCTTTGATTATTCTAATTGCATCATCACTACACGGTGTGCTATAAGACCTGCAGCATAGTATATAGAAATAAATATTATAGCATAGTAATTTGAAAATAAAAATAAAAGTAATTTTAAATTATTACCTGTAAGCTTACACCAAGCTTTATCTAAAACACTTCTTGTATAAACTCCTGAAATTTTACATACACATTTCCATACTGTTTCGTTTTCTGGTGTTGCTATATTTTCTACATTACCTGGTGAATAAGTTGGCCATCTGTTGCATCAAATGCGATACTCCATACAGTACTAGTAAGAGATGATAATGTTGCAATACATTCTCAACCGTTATCAACTGCATTTTCTTTAAACATTTTTATTGTATTATCATAGCTTGCAGATGCTAATATATTCTCTTGTGGATGCCGTCTAACTTTTTTTACATCTTGTGTATGAGCATTAACTTAAGCAGCACATTCAAATACATCATCACCAGTAACTTTTCATACTCGTAAATGAGACTAAAACATTACCAAATTTTGATCAATCACAACTTTTTACTTCATTTTCATGTCCTTCCTTGTAACATTACATTCAAATTCACCTAAGTTTTGTTGATTTATAATATTACTTTTAATAATTTATGTTTTTGTTATTAAATTCTTCCCAGATGTTTTACTCCATATTGCTGTTGTTGCATCAAAATTTGCAGAAGGTAAAAATTGTCCACATGGTGATCATGGAACAACTAGGAAATATCAATACATATTTAATTTTTAAATTCAGTATTTATGTAAAAGTATTTTAAGAACTTGTATTACTTGAGTTTTAGATAATCTGTCAATAAAAAAAACAAATAATAAGAGACTTTAATTCGTTTGATTAGTTTCTGAACTTACTGAGTTATTACAATATTTTAACTTTGCGTTATTTAGTTACTTCTAATTGTTCTTTGATGACCACCTGATAACACAGTTTCTGTTGTCCATTTCGAACTATTTTGAGATCAAATTCTAATTGTTTTATCTTCTCTTAAATTACAAAATTAGTTAAGAGTATTCAAAGTTTATTTCAGTTATTTTACCCGCATGTTCAAAAACATTGCCTTTCGGATTACAATTTTCATCCAAACAATTCCTTTGTACCCTTTTAATACACAAATTTCTTCTAGTCGACCCATTTTATATCAAATTTCAAATTAAAAATTTTAAAAAAAGATTGATTTATAGGTTACGAATCGTTATTTATTATATACTTTAATTTAAAAGCTAATAAAATTTCAACGAAAACAAAAGTTAAAGAATACTTTAAAATGTCAAAATCTTAAATATATTTTTTACATATGATTTATATGTCTAGTGGATAATAAAATGGACCAACATTTAAGTGAGCTAATCAGACTCCACAGTCCACAATCCACAGCCAACGTACCATTCATTCCTTTTCTTTTGAACTACTGAAGTGTACTAGAGTTTACAGAATAGTTCAAGGCAGTACAGTGCAGTGCGCCTTAGCCTTAGTTCTGAATGAAATTTTAATACTTTGGACAGATTACGATCAGATAACTAAATTAACCGAAATCTTCAAATTTTTTTAAAATATAATTCCAATTCTATGGAATGAACACCATTTGAACACAGAAATTTGGAATACATAAATAATTATATACAATAATTTATTGAATAAAAGTCGAGTTCCTTTCCCTATAATCATTATATTTATTGTGCAAATATTATTTCCTTCATCAGTACTTGCGACTATTAAAATTTTTTTACAATAATACTGAAAAGCGTTTAAAACTTTTAGAGCTCAAATGATTTTCAAGGAAAATAAATTTATGAATATAGTAGATTTAAAAAAATAAATTTATGAATCTAGTAGATTTAAAAAAATAAATTTATGAAAAAAAAAATTATAGTAGGTCATCAATTTGTCAAATATATATAAAAATAATTAAATAAATCATTACTGTATTGTGTTTTGAAGTGAAGTGAAGTGTAAAAAATAAATAAAAAATAAATAAATAAATTAAAGTGAAATAAAAGTAAATTAATTAATTGAAGTGTTTAAAAAAAGTTTATAACATTCAGTTTATTCAATGTGGTTCATGAATTTAATATGCTGCTGTTGGGTAAGAAATTAAATTTGCTTTGTTTTTTATTTTATTAATTTTTATTGTCCAGAGAAAACCAACAAGCGACAAAGTGGAAATGGCGAGGTTTGTACGGAATGTGAAAATGTGGAAATACAACCGAAAGCTATTTAAACAAGTAAGTTAATTATATAGGTGGTTATGATGATGTCCGAAGCGGAATTTCTCCGAAAAAAAATTCCGATCCGAATACGAAAAAATCGGTATGCTGAAGTCCCTTCGACTGCAAAGCCTTTGCAGAAATCAAAATCATATGTTTCGGAAGATTTTTTTTTTTTTACAGGTCATTTTACTAGTAAATATATTCTTTATATATATACTTTTATATTTGTATATAGGTATGTATGTATATATGTATGTATATAGGTATGTTTGGTAGGTAGGTTGGAATTTTTTTGTTATTTATTTCAAAGAAAAGCATTGTTGAATAAACAGCTTGAGTTCTTTTTAAAAAGTTTTACGTAAAATAAAAGTTAAAAAAATTAGATACAAATTAATAAAATTTTCAATAAAATATCCACAAATTACTGGTAAGTTTTTGTTAGAAAGAAAAACTTTAAACTTCTTTATTGAACCAGAACCAGATACAACTGCACCTAATGATAATGTAAATCACAATGCTTCAGCTATTAATGAAGAAGCTGTAAGAATTCGAAATAGGATATTAAATAATTTTACCTAAATACCTTAACACCTATATTTAACAAAAATTTTAAATAAAGTATTTATTAAAATAATTCAAAACATTTTTTATTCATTTTTTTATTAACTTTTGTTCTTGGTTTAGGTTGTTTGAACAGAAACCTATAAAAAAACTTAAACAATAGAAAATTCAGTCTTAAAAATTATTTGGCAAGTATACCTTATCCTAAATTATTATATACATCACATTTTTGCTTACTTGTTTTTGATTAAACATTTGTGTTTTTTTAAATTTTATAAAAAGAAAATAAAAAGTCTTAAATTTATTATATACATCACATTTTTGCTTACTTGTTTTTGATTAAACATTTGTTTTTTTTTTTAAATTTTATAAAAAGAAAATAAAAAGTATTGGTTAAAAATAAATAACAAACTTATGATTTTCAACACAAAACTTTAAAATAAAAATAAAAAACCCTTAAAAGTTTAAAACTATCATAAATATTTACAGTATCACAAATGTCTCTCAACTTCACATTGTTATCTTATATTTTTTCCAAATATTTTTTCAATGGCTTAATTGTGGCGTTTTTGTTCTTTAAACTCGGCTTTTTTATAATCGCCGATTCTTTGTATTTCTTTTATTATCAACAGAAAGCTGTTGTTAATGTCATTCAACTTGTTATTTAGGTTTTCATAAAATTCTCGCTTTTGATTAATATCTTGCTTCAAAAGTGATTCAACTGTCGAATTTCTAGTTGATCTTCTATTTCTTGGATTTTGTTATTGCCTCCTCCAGTTGCTTTAAATTCTACTTTATTAGCAGCTAGCTTCCTCTTAATATAACCTTTGTAGTCCAGCCAAACCTAAAATAATGTATGTAAATTGCATATAATAAAAACTATCACATATTAATAACAACTCACTTTTCTCCACATAGATTTATCTTTTTCTGGAGGACCCATTGTATTAAGTTCATCTGCTAATTTTTGCCAGAATTCATCCACCTGTACCTTGTCGCTTCCATATCTTGGATAATTATTGGCAATGTCTGGTCTTTCCTCCAATAATTCTATCATCCGTTTGAATTGGGTTTTATTGGTTTGAAGCGCTTTTTTATTCCTAAATGAAAAAAATTATTTTTCATAAATAAAAAAAAAATTATACAACTATTTTAATACATTTTATACTTCTCCTCTGACACTCAATATAAAAATTTTTTGCTTTTAAATTCACTTTTTATTGGTTTGAAGCGCTTTTTTATTCCTAAATGAAAAAAATTATTTTTCATAAATAAAAAAAAAATTATACAACTATTTTAATACATTTTATACTTTTCCTCTGACACTCAATATAAAAATTTCTTGCTTTTAAATTCACTTCCGAAACTTTCAAATACTTTCGAATGACTAATTCCGGCGTACAATTTTCAAATTATTTTCCGTTCCGACGAACTTCATCATACAAATTTCGGATAAATAATGACATTTGCAGACTGCGGAATACTTTCTGACTTCAGCATACCAAATTCGGAATGTAATCGGAATTTCACATTCCGACGAACTTCATCATAACCACCTAATTTTTTTAAATTTATATTTCGTTATTTCTTTATATATATTACATATTGTTTAATATCATTAACTTAATTCTTTTCTAGAAAAGGAAACCGAAATTCATCTTCAAATTACCTACAATTTGGTAGGAGGAGGAGGAGGAAGAAGATTAATTTTAATTTATTTTGTTTCGTTTGTTTTATGTTTCTTTTTTGTGTTTTACATTTATATGTTTTATTTTTTTATGTTTTATATTAATATTTTTTTTTTTATGTTGCTTTATGTTTTTTGTTAATTAATTACTATTTGTGGATTAGGCCTCCTGGGGAAACCACGTTAAAAAAAACGCGCCATATTCCCTACCTCAAAGGTGGTGTGGAAAAGGGAATCTATTCAGTATGTTCCTTTTTTTCTATTTTAAATTTGTATTTACCACATTTACGGTTACTCTACGGTACCTTACTTTACTGCTTAACTTACTACCTTCTTTGACATTAGACAAATTTTGATATTTCTATTGATATTAATATTGTATGTATTGCATTTTCTATGCATTTTTTTAAATCTGATTTTCAATATATAAAAGTTAAATGCAATTGGCTTTACAATATATGTACATACATATGTATATTATTAGCAAGATCTACAATGAAATATTAGCAAGGAATACAAAATACAATACTACTAAAGGTTTTTTTATTAACTAGTATAATATATTTCATGTATCACTATTTCACAATTAAACAATTTTATTTATCTCAGTTATTTTGTACGAAAATTAGAAATGGGTATAGAAAATGGTGCAGTCACATCAAAATAAAACGCTGAACAATTAAAAAAGCAGCGCAAGAAACTAGCAAAAGCAGATACAGCTGTTAAAGTATGAAATAAAATAAAAAATAATTATAACTTACTTTTTAATTTGAATTTTAGAAAGCTGCTTATAAATCTGCTGCAAAAACAGAAAATACTGTTCTGGAATAGGTAGAGGATATTTCTGTCGGTAAATATTGTCAGAATAAAATGATTCAATCAGTTGAAAAATTTGAAGAAAGAAATTTTAAAGTTCTTGAATTAACAAATTATATATGCATTGAAAAAGGCGATGTTTAAATAAGAGGTCATGTACACACTTCTAGGAAAAAAGGAAAACAACATAACTTACATTCATTTTTTTTGGGAGAATGTTTAAAGTTAACAGCGAGTGTACGTTTTACAGATCAACGTATTGGTTATTTAGGTGCAATTGGTACAATTTTATTATTAGATGAAAGAAAGATGTGCATTAATTAATAGCAAATTGTATGAAAAAGTATATTAAATTGAACATTTATTTTTATGAATATATTTTAATTTCGTTTTTTGTTTTTATTTCAGTGATTTATAACCCAATTTGTTGATGGATTAGCACTGTGTTCATTAGCTGCAATTGCATCACCTAAAATAGCAAGAGATTTAGCAAGTTAGGTTGAAAGATTGATGAAATCACAAAATACATATTACGTAAAAAAGCAACATTATGTGCATTTCGAGTTATAAGGCCTGTACCAGAATTAATGGAAATATTTTTACCAGCAACACAATCACTTCTAAGTGAAAAAAATCATGGGAACAATTTAATTTTTTATTATATTGTAATTCTTATTAATTTCGGCTGTACACTGTAGTTCTTCTTCGCACTGAAGTTCTGCAATGATTTAAGTTGCTGAGCATTAT
Organism: Argyra leucocephala; assembly: GCA_963942445.1. Taxonomy (NCBI): domain Eukaryota; kingdom Metazoa; phylum Arthropoda; class Insecta; order Diptera; family Dolichopodidae; genus Argyra; species Argyra leucocephala. The sequence goes on from OZ012680.1 coordinate 69,239,036, forward strand.
TCTGTAACAGCACGTTGGCATTTACTATTATTTTAGTTGTAAGCTTTTATTTAAATTTATTTTTTTTATTTAATCAAAATCAAAATAACATTGTGATAAATAATAATATATTTTATAGGCTGGTAATTATATTCGTGATGAGGTTGTTTCATCAACAATTCAACTGATATCTGGTAGTCCTGTACCAGAGCAAACATATATAACAAGTCGTCTATGGGATTCAATACAAGTAAATAAACAATGTAGAGATAAACAACCCTTACTTCAAGTTGCTGTTTGGGCAATTGAAGAATATGGTGATTTATTTATGTATGTATATTAATAAATTATAATATTATGTTTGTTTTTTTTTTGTACACTTATGTGCATTGTAATATCTTTGTATTAAGCATAAATAAAAATAAATAAAAAAGATGTGTGTGAAGAATGACATAAAAATCTTAAAACGGATTATATTTTAAGGAACGCTTCAATAAATAATTAGTTACTGAATTGAACTGAACTGAAATATGAAAATTGTGAAAATGTATAGGTACTCTTAACTAATTTTGTAATTTAAGAGAAGATAAAACAATTAGAATTTGATCTCAAAATGGTTCGAAATGGACAACAGAAACTGTATTATCAGGTGGTCATCAAAGAACAATTAGAAGTAACTAAATAACGCAAAGTTAAAATATTAGCGCTAGTCACGCATTTCGTATCTTCGTATTTCGTAAATTTACGAATGTCAATTTTGCGTGAAGAGTAAATTTGTAAATTTTGTAATTTCATTTCGTAAATTCGTAATAACAGTTGATATCTGATGTCTGTTTAAATTTGATTTCTAATTTTAATTATGGTTGTGTTGCTATTAGAATTTAATTATTTGTAATTGGTAATATTTTGTGCTTTATGTCGAAAACACAATCACGAGGAATGACGAATTTTTCGCTTTCAAATACATGAGATTATATGTAAATCGTAACGAATGACGAATAACCAAAATTTCGCGTTAAAAAATCTATTATCTATTTCTATTTTACTCGTCGACGAATGCGAATGACATTCATTGATACCAACATAAATTGGTCAAATTGGTTTTAATAAAACATTTTTAAAATTCAAATAAAAAATTTTTTAAATTAATTTTTTTTAAATTTTTTCTCCATTTTTTTATAAATAAATTTTGAAATTTGAAAAACACAAAAATTTATTTATTTTAAAATTCAAATTCAAATGAAAATTTTTTTAAATTAATTTTTTTTAAATATTTCCTCCATTTTTTTATAAACAAATTTTGAAATTTCAAAACACAAAAATTTGTTCGTCGCGAATTGTTCGTCGTGATTGTTTCTCTAAGGGCGAATTTTGGTTATTCGTCACCCGTCATTCGTCGTGATTGTGTTTTCAGCGTTAAATATAACTATTTTCAATTTGTATTTTTTTTGATATAGAACAACACAAATCGATCGAGTGAAAATATCTCTGAAGAGAATGAGATATGATATACCCATATTCTGTTAGACACATCTCGCGAGATCGCGTGAAAATATCTTTGAAGAGATAGTTTTGTATGCTGTTAGACATCACAGATGCGATAGCAAATTGCAGCGACTGCAAATGAATGTCAAAACTGTCTCGTGAGTAATTTCTGTTAGACCTTTGACGAGATAGCCAATTTTGAAATCCATCTGTAAAAATGATCAGTACTACCAACAAATAAAATGTTCTATCGCGCCGCAGTGTCTAACAGATGCATATTCAGCGAGATGAGACGAGATCAATTTTTTCTTCTCGTCAACAACGGGTTTAAGAGAATATGGGTGGGAATGTCATGTTGGCGTAATCATATGATATCATATGTTGCCTTATGACTATTAAGCGGTAAACACAATTACGACCACCAACTACCAACGAAATTCGCTTCGCTCAACTATTTTTCGTCAAATGAAACACAGTTGTAGTGAAACGAATAATAAAAATAAACAAATAAAACAGAAAAACCGAACAGGTTGTCAGAATTATCAAATCCAATTACCAACTAAAAAAATTGAAAATAGCCTTATTTCGACTACAACGAAATTGTGGTTGAGCGATTGTAGTTGCAATTGTGAGCATATACATAAGAGCGTATGTATTTTAAATTTTTCGTCGGTAGTTCTAATTGTGTTTACCGCTTTATAGTTATGCGCTATATGTGATATTCCATAAATGGAAAATCCATGTAAATGCCCACAATCGACATATGCGGCAATTAAATTGAATCTGATAGGTATGGGGCCTACTAAATGGGGACTATTAAATCTGTTTAGAAATTTGAAATATATATTTGAAAAAATGGCGGGTAAAATTATCGCATTAATAATAATTGTAGATAATTAAAAAAAAAAATATAAAATATTGGTTACAAATTCATATATTGAAAATTATAAGCTACTGCTAACAAAAAAACATAAATAACTGATTTTATTTACAACTTGGTTTCGAAACTTATGACTCCGCCCATTAAAAATCAAAAAAATTTGATTTTGTAAACTTTTTAACAAATTGTTTCGAAACAGCCCCACACACAAATTTTTTGATTTTTAAAGGGCGGAGTCATAAGTTTCTGAAATTGTTTAAGTGGGTATGGTGTATTTTCGAAACCAAAATGTAAATAAAATCAGTTGTTTATGTTTTTCTGTTAGAAGTAGTTTTCATTTTTCATAATATTTATTTGTAACCAATCATTTAATCATTTCAATTATTATTAATGCGATAATTTTACCAGCCATTTTTTTAAATATATCTTGTTTTGACCTAACTATAAAAAAATAATAATTTAAAAATAAAAACTTTTAAAATATACTTTTATTAAAACCAAACTAGCTCCCTAAAAAGTAGAAAATAAAACTAGTGGTGGATGTTGAGCATCTAGAACTACTATAAGATAAAACACAAAAGCATATAATGAATCTTGCTGTAATATTGTTAATGGACATTTTGAATATTAGCCGCTTGAAAAAAATCACGAATATTAAGACATCACAAAACGTTTCCAAGTTCCCATTAACAATATTATAGCAAGATTGTATAAGCAAAAGTTTAATGTCGAAAACACAATCACGTCGAATGACGAATTTTTCGCTTTCAAATACATGAGATTATATGTAAATCGTGACGAATGACGAATAACCAAAATTTCGCGTTCAAAAATCTATTATCTATTTCTATTTTACTCGTCGACGAATGCGAATGACATTCATTGATACCAACATAAATTGGTCAAAATGGTTTTAATAAAACATTTTTAAAATTCAAATTCAAATAAAAAATTTTTCCTCCATTTTTTTTATAAACAAATTTTGAAATTTCAAAAACACAAAAATTTATTTATTTTAAAATTCAAATTCAAATTTTTTTTAAATTTTTCCTCCATTTTTTTTATAAACAAATTTTGAAATTTCAAAACACAAAAATTTGTTCGTCGCGAATAATTCGTCATGATTGTGTCTCTAAGGACGAATTTTGGTCATTCGTTGTGATTGTGTTTTCAACATAACAGTGTGTGGTGAACAGAGAAATTTGTTTCAAAACAAGTTTTTAAACAAATTTAAACGTGTATGGGCCCCTTACTAACCTTAACTAAAATTGTCATACCTGTCATACCTAATCATATGAAAACGTCAAAACCAAAAGTTAAAAGAAGCGAAATAAAAATTTAAATTCTATAAGTTTTTGTTTTTTTATTTTGAGTTTTGAATAAAGTTCTTAAATGTTTTTTTTTTATTTTGAGATTTGAATAAAGTTCTTAGTTAAAAGAAAATCAAAACGCAATTTTCCATTTAGCTTACAAAATTATTGTTTATTTATTTACATTTTCTGTCAAAATTGCTTATGATTGCGAATTGCTTATGAGAACGATTGATTTTGAAAAGATAACGAATTATGGCTATAACTGTTTAAGTTGGTTAAATGGAATTTATGTAAATTTTAAGATGATAAAAATGTTTAAATTTGTGTTATTTATTCTATTACTTATTCCATTTAACATTGCAAATACTAGGCTCCCTTTAGTAATTACTACTTGGCGATTTACAGAAGCTACAGAAAAGGCATGGCAAATACTTTCATCTAGTTCAAATGCCTTAGATGCACTGGTAGCTGGATGTACTCGTTGTGAAGATCTTCAGTGTGATGGAACTGTAGGTCCAGGAAGCTCTGATGAAAATGGTGAAACTACTTTGGATGCCTTAATAATGGACGGAGCAACTATGAATGTAGGGGCGGTGGCTAATCTTCGACAGATAAAGAATGCCATTGGAGTTGCGAAGTACGTTTTACTGTATACAGAACATTCGATGTTGTCAGGAAATCAAGCTACTAATTTTGCTATTTCAATGGGATTTAAAAGAGAATCGATTTCAACACCTCATTCAAAGGAATTGTGGAAAACTTGGCAGAATTCTAGTTGTCAACCCAATTTCTGGAAAAATGTCAACCCGGATTCTAAGAGTAGCTGTGGTCCATATAAACCAATTAAAAAAAGTAATGGAAATTTTAAAGAGTCGAGAGCTAATTTCAAATTTAATGAAAAAAATCATGATACTATTGGTATGATTGTAATTGACCAGAATAGTCATATTTATGCAGGTACGTCAACAAACGGAGCTAAATTTAAAATACCTGGACGTGTTGGGGATTCGCCAGTACCAGGTGCTGGTGCTTACGCTGAAAATTGTATTGGAGCAGCAGCAGCTACCGGGGACGGTGATATAATGTAAGTATATTACTTCTGTACAATTTTGAGTAAATTAAAAATATTTTTATTTTTTTTTTCAGGATGAGATTTTTACCATCTTTTGTTGCCGTTGAAAATTTACGTAATGGTATGAAACCTTTTGATGCTGCCAAAAATGCAATTAATAGAATTTTAAAATACTACCCAAACTTTGTAGGAGCTTTAATAGTATCAAAAAATAATGGCGAATTTGCTGCGGCCTGTGCTGGAATGAAAAAATTTCCTTATTCAATATACCAGAAAGGTGAAACTGAGGTAAAAGTACAAGAAGTTAAATGTAGCGATAATTAGTTTTGATAACATTTTTAATTAAATGACATTTCTTCATAAGTGTTATAATAAAAATTTGTACACTATATAAAATATAATTTAAATTTTTGAGTACTATACTAACCCACATCATTTATTCCGATTCCCTTTATCTAATACATTTAAGAATGAATTACAAAAGTTATTTTAAAAACTAGTAATAGGCAGTTAGGCATATTATTTTTTAATAAGATTTTTCTTTCTTAAATAACGGACTATAATAGGAGTGGCTCCAAGCGTTATGCTAATACGAACTGGAGCAAATATTTTATGAACAGCATATGCCAAAACAAATGTGCTTGTGTCAGATACAAATTTCGATGTATTGATTCCAATCCAATCCAAAATTGAAATTATATCAATTCCACTAAAATAATTTAATACAGAATTATTTTTGAATTTTTATCTTTCTTAAACTTTACCTTGATACCAACATGTAAAAGCTACCCAATGATACTAGGGAGATTGCGACATGAAACACTATCACAGTAGAACCATAGTCTTTGACGGCTTTTTTGATTTGATCTTTCGCTGAGAGTGGTTTTGTGGTGTCCGATAATCTTTTATTTGTATCGGGACTCGAATTTTCACTTGATAATGAATATAGTTTTACAGTTATTTCTTTTGCTAAAATGTTTTTCTCTTTAATTGAATTTAATTGGTTACCAAATTTATTATACGAAAGAGAATTTATTTGTGAAGAAGACACGTTATATTCAAATGTACTTTTTTTAAAAATAACTGATAAGCTCCCTTAAAAAATTTTTAATTTATTCATGTTAGTCTATAAATGAATAATTTTATTCTTACTGAAATTTGTTTTGATAATCTTGTTGAATATATTACAATTTCTTGCACTTAAAGGTAACATTTTTAATTGTAATTTTATTAACCTAATCTAATCAAATTCAAATAATAAATAAATTTTTATTAATAAATGTAAAGTTGAACTTATCTTACTCAGTAATTTAATTAAATCAACATAAACCTATTTTTTTCTAAAATCTTTTCTTTGACCCGTCATACAGGTTTCAATTCAATATTTTTGAAGTTTGAAAATTTCGGGGTGGGTTCAGTAGAATTAATCGTAGAATCTGCAATCCATTTTGGATCCATATGTAACATGGATCTGGCGCTGGCCCTGAACGCGATTCACCAAAAAAATTTACCGCAATACTAGCACCTTCAAAAAGAAGGTCATAGAAGAAAATCATCAAAAGAGTTTTCATTTATCGTTCTAATTTCCGGCGGGGGGAGGGGGAACGAAGTGATGGACTGTGTCGACTTTAACGCACTAAAAACTACTATCCTTTTGTTTATATTAAAACTAGTCTTTTAGACTAACCATTAATACAGTTTTGGCTCTATTATTTCAGATATCTTTGACCAATCAAAATCCCATTAGGAATTATTGAGAGATAAAAGATTTTTTCCTAACACAGTTCGAACGGTTTCGTCCGTTTAAGACGTCTAACAAAGTTTTGACTGTCAGCTAAACGTAAAACTTCAGTATTAACATGTTGAGAAAGACGAATTTTGTGGCATATTACCAGTTTTTTGATTTTGTCTTTTATGACAGGGATCTTAAGATTTCTATGAATGTCAGCATTGCGAGCATACCAGGGAGCATTGACACTTTTTTTTTGGAACGTTTGGATAGTTTGAATATGAAGCTGTTTAGCACAACCCCATATTTGAATACCGTTGCCCAGACTGGCTTTAATATTTGATTATAAATCAAAACTTTGTTATATGTTGAAAGCGAAGATGTCCGTTCAATTAGCCAATACAGCTGGTTGTATTTCAGTTCTAACTCTTGTCTTTTCTTCTTGACATGTTCTTTCAATCTGAGCTTTGCATCAAGTGTCATACCAAGATATTTTGCTGAATTTTGATGTGGTATGACGACATTGTTTATTGTGACCGCTATGGGCGACTCTATTATTTTGTTTGTAAAATTAACATGTGTGGATTTTGATTCGTTTAATTTAATTCTCCACCTTTTGCACCATAAAGAGATTTTGTTGTTTGCTTGTTGGAATTTATTTGTTGCTTCGTTTATATTATTGCCAACCGCTAATACTGCAGTATCATCTGGAAGAGTTGCCATCGTTGCATCTTCTAGTTCTAGAAAGTATAATAAGCAAAAAAAAATATTCTTATAATTGAATTTTTTATGTTTTTTCAGGGTTTGAGTTGATGACAGAAATATTATTATTTATGACCATCATGTATTGATTTTTTTTTTGTCATATAATTTTGCAGAAATATGAAAATAATTTAAATACTGTTGATCCAGCAATAAAATAAAAATATTTTGAATTAGAGTTCCTTGAGTAATATTTTTCTTTTGTAATTATGGTTCGATTGTTGTTTTTAAGTTTTTCAAATTGAATTTCATGTATTTTTAGCAACGATCGTAAAACAATATTTTTGTTTCTTATATATTAAGTACTCCTACTCTTATTCAAAAAAAAATGTAGAACGCCAAAGGATTAAGATCAATATTTTTTAACAAAAACAAAATTTAAGAGAAAAACGACTGGATGTAACATGTTTAATGTCTAATGCAAAATTGTTGCGCCCGCAACTTGCAATTGCAACAGCGACTAATTATGGCCTGATGAAATATTTGTCAATTTACAGCATGTGAAGCACAAAGTTTTTTGATGCAAAAATCTCTCGACGATGTAACAGAAATGTCTTTACATAAACATTAGTTTTTAGAGAAGGGAATGAAAGACAAAGTGAAAAACCATGCTATTGCATCAACATCTAATTAGGGTCATTGGAGGTTTTTATACCAGTATTTTTTTTCTGCTGTATTATTTTTGCCTTTAGGAAAGAGGTAATAGGCGTAAGGAAAAAACTCTACACTCTTATTTTTTTTCTAGACTTACTTTTCATCAAAAAATAAAGTTTTCTCGCTGTTGTTAAACCAATACATTGACATGGTTATATATGTACAATTATGGTGGATTTCCTCTTCATGGACGAACGTCCGGAAAATTTTATTTTACACTATATTTGGAACACAAATACCATTAAATTTTATGATTTCCTCTCAATGCGCGAAGGACTGACATTTGTTATGTAGTCAAAAAAGGTTGCCGTTTGAAAAATTGTTTACATGGTTTGATATTATTTTTATTAAAAAAATTTAAAATTTTGTTAGAGTAATAATAGATAATAACATTGTACTATTCGAAAAAATAAAATATAGCGCTTTGCTTTTATCTTAAAATATAAATAATTTGTTAGAAAGAAAATAATCTTATATTAATAAGCAAAAAACAAAAAAAAATACATTCATGTCTTTTTCTTAAAAAATATTTGGAATTCTATATATGAATGCGTTCATACATAAATCGAGATAGCAATAAAGATTTATCAAATAATTATATATCTATCCTTTTCTTTTACTTCGTCCTTCAGCCAAAAAAATATTTTAACTAAGAAATTGGATGAAGAAAATTACCCGTAGAGGATATTTTGTGTATGTGTTAGTAAAATAAAATTTTTTGATTGGTTAAAAAATTGGTTCGGACGTTCGTCCATTAAGAGGAAATCCACCATAACCCATTCATTTACATATTTCAAAAAAAAAATGTTAGAAGTAGACAGTAATAAGAATTGTATGTTGTATGTAAAGAGATAAATTATAGTAAACAAAAAGGTGTAGCGAAATTAGTAAGATGATATTAAGGTACCTATATTATGTATTTCGATAACGATTACGATTTGATCGAACGAAATGTCAAAATGCAAAATGGCTTTTATGTATTTCGAAATCGTTCAGAGATTGTCCAAAGTTTATTGATGTAAAATTTTACCACGAAAGAGACATCAAAAGAGAGATTTTGTACAAATTATTTTAATTTTGAATTGAACGGATAAAATAAAAGAGTGACACTTGTACACTTGGTGTTTTGTTTTATATTTATGATACATTTTGGAATAAAAATAATTCATTTCATATTGCAGTTTATTTGTAACATTGAAATTTATTTCAATAAAAAATTATTATGAAGAATAAAGTAAAATACTTTCATTTCAACTTTTAAATTTATTTTTATTTAAAAAAATATCATAAATATAAAACAAAACACCAAGTGTCCAAGCGCACTCTTTTTTTTTATCCTTTCAAATCAAAATTGAAATAATTTGTACAAAATCTCTCTTTCGATGTCTCTTTCGTGGTAAAATTTTACATCGATAAACTTTATCGATTTCGTCGACAATTTCTCAACGATATCGAAATACATTATTGCAATTTTGCATTTTGACATTTCATTCGATCAAATCGTAATCGTTATCGAAATACATAATAGGCACCTAAATTTTAACATAAAAAAACGTACCTCTATTCTCTGTGGAAAAATTTATAAAACTTGCTTCCCGGTTTTCACAATATTACGCGCTAAATATTTATAATTATATTATAATTATATTAGTATAATTATATTACCCATATCAGTTTAAATTTTAAATAACAAAAAACTTGGTTTAAAATTTCAATATAAAATTTTTAGATTTTCCAACTTTTTATCTGACTATGTAGTTAACAAATAATCAGGACGCATATAAAAATTTCATAAGGGTTTTCATATCTTTTATACAAAATAATGGGGACGCACAAGACTAACACTGATTAACAGGCCTATTTTTGCAATAGAGTATTTTTTTTTTTTAAAAACAAGCCTACTATTGTGCTTTCCCCTTCGAGTGTGTTAGTCTTGTTCTTGTTAATAGATATTCTTTGGAAGAAATGTTAAATTAAATAATAAATAAACCGAGGGATATGCTACCAAAAAAAATTGTTGACGTTAAAACACTTCACGTTGATTTTTTAACGTAAACTTTTTACGTGCTGCCACTCCAGCATTCCGAAGGGAAAATGTTTTAAAAATGTTGGCAGCACTGTACAACACACAAATAACAAGTCACAGCACAACACAACTTCACTTCACCAGACTACTTACTAATCAGTCCTCAACCTCATCCATAGCCATAGTTGTGCCACACACATTTTTTCAAAAGCATAACCACAACACAACCACAAGCATTTCGCAAGCACTACTAACATAACAACTACTAACTGGTTTAACTCATTTATTTTTATTACTTGATTGAGCAGCGAGAGGGAAAAGAATAAGAAATAAGTGAAGCCGTTAGTCAAATTTTTAATTTAGTATTAAATAATAAAATAAAATATTCAATTGCTGTACGTGAACAAAATATTTGCATAAAAATGGATAACATTGAAAGATTGTATAAATGTTATGAAATATTGTCCGAATCTTTAGACAATATACAAAAGGTTAAGTTTAGTATTACTAAGAATTGTGTCCATGTTGAAAATGTACATATTTTTTTTTAAATTATTAGAATGAGGACGAGTATAAAGAAATTTTAGACGCTGTTAAAGGAACGACAAAAGAAAAAATGTTAACTACCCAATTTATTGGAAAGTTTTTTAAATATTTTCCTGATTTAGCAAACAAAGCAATAGATGCTCAACTTGATTTATGTGAAGATGAAGATGTTCAGGTAAGTGTAATATTCACTTAAAAAAATGTGGGCGTTATTTCGTGATAGATTTTTTCGATATCGAATATGTTAAACTTCATTTTTAATAAATAACTTCAAATATTATAAAGGGTTTTTTATAGCTTGTGGTTTTTTCTAACATAATTGCAGATAAGACGTCAAGCAATCAGAAATCTTCCCTTATTTTGTAAAGATACAAAAGAGCACACGCCTCGAATTGGAGATACCCTTGCACAGTTATTAGTTTTAGACGATCCCTTAGAACTACAACAAGTACATTTCGCTTTACAGACAATTTTAAAGGTATAATCATATTTCAAAAAGCTATTATAAAATTTTATTTAACAATCATTAAATGTTGAAATCAAGATTGATGCAAAAGGAGCACTGTCAGGTATATTTGGTCAGATTGCATCAGGCGATGAAATAACACGCGAGAAAAGTTTTAAGTTTCTATCAACTAAAGTTTTTACTCTTGGTTCGTCTGTAATTACAAAGGAAATTGAAGAATACATAATTTCTGAAATAAAAAGATTATTACAAGTAAGAAAACGACACTACATAGTGAATCAAACTATTTGTTATTAAATTAGATATTTCCTTTCACTATATTATATTTTTATTTTGCAAATATCGATATTTCAGATGCATCTCATTTTGTGCTTGGGACTAATTTTATAATTAACTTATTAAATTATAACTTTTTACAAAATAAAAATATATATCTTTTTAATACAACATTAAATAAACACTTAACACTAACAATTTTTATTTTCATGATTTAGGACGTAACATCAGAAGAATTTCAATTATGTATGAATATTTTACGTTGCACTAAGCTGGGAAATACTGTAACTGGACATGTCGAGCTGGTTAATCTAGCTGTAGAACAGGCTGAACTTGGAGCAGACATTGATGCGATTACTATCGAAGATGAAGTTGTTGAAAGATTCATTCAGTGCGCTTCACAAGCAATGCCATACTTTTCCGTAAATTAAATAAGAATTTGTTTTGTCAAAGTACTCACAAATATTTTTAAAATCTTAGGGTCAAATTCCTTCAACACCTTTTATTATTTTTGTGTGTGATAAGCTTCTTCCATTAAGTACTTGGAATATGATAGCTCCCACAGAACAGGGACAAACTCAATTGAGACTTTTAAAAGTATTTGCTGAAATGTGCACTTATTGTGGTCCACTTGAAAATGCTGCAGAGAAAATTGAAGCCGTATACAAAATATTGAGGGTTTGAAACATCATTACAAATAATTTTATTTTAACCTGTCAATTGTTGTTTTAGGATTACATGCCTTTACCAGTTCTTGATGAATTAGAGATATTGAAGAATCCCCCATCTTTTCAATTTTCACATGCAGAATGTTTACTTTATGCCTTGCACTGTTTGGGAAAGAAACATTCCGATAAATTTTCTTTTATTAATGATCCTGAAAGCCTAAAAGATTTTAGAGCTCGTTTGCAATTCTTAGCACGCGGTACACAAGGGTAAATTTAAAGTTTAAATATGATAAACATCTTATAAATTTATTTATGTAGTTATATCAAGAAACTAGAAGAAGCTGTTAAAGGAAAGAACAAAGAAGAATTAAAATCTGAAGAAGAACAATTAAAATTAACAGCTTTAAAAACAACATCTAATATAAATGCTTTAATAAGGGACTTATTCCATACTCCACCAAGTTTCAAAACAGAAATTCAGTTATCATGGGTTCTGCCAAGAAAGGTTTTTATTGTTAACATTTTTTTAGTTAATAGATAATATTATAGCAACATAGCATTATAATAGATAATATTACGACAATTTCTGAACGATATCAAAATACATAATGGCAATTTTGCATTTTAACATTTCGTTCGATCAAATCGTAATCGTTATCGAAACACATAATAAGCACCTAAATCTTTTCTTTAAATTTACAGACAAAACTTGGTCAAAAAAGACACACTGAGATAACTTTCGAATCTAAGCAAAAAAATTCTCCAGAAAAAAAACCTAAGGCTGGAGAACAAAAAGTTTACGTTCCACCATCTGGAAAATATTCTGCAAAAGTTCAAAATTATTCAAATCGAAACCGAGGTTTCCGTCAACGACCAAAACATAAATTTTAAATTAATGTATTGGAGAATCACAATACAGGGGGAGACTAAATTTAATAATTTAATATTTTATATTTTAATATGTTATTATCCAATTACAATCGACACAATATATTTATAATCAATAATATATAAAAAAAAAATATATATATATACATATATGCGATGATTAACTTTTTAAAATTAAAAGAGATAAAATCAATAATTCAGAAAAGTTCAAAAATAAATAAGCATTTAAATATTATACTTTTAAATTTAATTTTTACTTCATTAAGTTAAAATTTAATGTAGTAAAAATTGAAAATATTGTAACATAAAAATAAGAGCATATGTGTATTAAAAAATTTATATATAAAAATTATATAACTAAATAAATGAATATTGCATATACAGAGCAACTGTCAGACCCTAAAAGAGAAAACAACACAGGAAGGTAATTACTTTTATTAATATTAACTCTGTTTTCTTTTTCAGATAAATAATTAAATAAGGACGATTTATGCGACGTAAGCTATACTTTAACGAGTCAAGTTTGGTTCAATATTTGAACTTATTAGATTTAAAATATTTTACTTTTTAAATATTAAACAATAAAATCTTGAAAATGTTGAAATTTTAAATATCAAAAACTATAAAGGCAAATATTTAATTCTTTGACGAAAAGTCGATGTTATTGGGTTATTAACCATGATCATCTTAAATTGATTTGATGTTTTCTATTTTCATGTTGCTTTGCCTTTTTTTTTAAATTATTGTAGTGTAATTTTATGATTGAATAAACATAAAATGCTGAAAACCAATGCGACTTTACTTTTATTATTTATCTAATAGTTTTGGTATTATTTTGCTTTTTAATAAAATATAATTTATAGCATCATAATATATGTAAATAAAATTACTATTTGCTTACAGTTGTATTAAAATTTTTTGGATCCTATTGTATAACTATTATGGGGTTACATTTTAATTTAGGCTTGCAATCGTTAATAAAAAATAAAACCCAAAATCATTAGATAAAAGTATTTTTTTTTTTTTTAATTTTATTCACAGAAATAATTTTAAATTTTTCAATTCTATTGTATTATTTTTTTATAACAGCAATAATATAGAGCGGTACCAATGCTCAAGAAATTAACATTTAATCAAAAATGAACAATCAGAAAAATACAAATTGAAAAAATTTTACAATTATTTAAATGTCGATATTAACATTCCAATCACATATTTAATTACTTTATTTTCTAGATATTCTTTATACATATATAAGTCACAATTTTACACTTGATTCAATTTTTTTTTGTTTTTTTTTGTATTGTTTTTTGTGCATAAGTACATAATTGTGCTTAAAGGGAAAAATTTAAAAAGGAAAAAATAAGATATACCACGAGGATAACTTCAAAAAGGAGCGTTCAATCACAAATTAAGATTTATTGACTTTTTCAAATTTTACTTTACAATGGGATTATTCATAAACTTTTTGAAATTAATTTTCTTAAATACGTCTTTTTATAATAAATTTTTACACGTTATTGTGATCTGGAAATGTTTCTTTAAATTTGAGAGTTTCCTCAAATATAAGTCTTTTTAAATGTTCTTTTGGCAAATCATCTAATTCCATTCCGATGCGGAATGGTTCTTCAGCAACAGGCTAAAATTTAAAGTTTTTTAAAACACTGATAATATATAGAGCTAATATGGTACATATATTGGTGTAAAGCACTAATTACCTCATCACCTGGATCATAATATTGCTCCAAATAAGCGTGAGCTAATGCATCTTCAACAGGTATTCTGTTATGAGGATTAAATGTTAACATTTTATCGAGCAAATCTAATGCCTTGGGATCAGCATTAGGAAACAGCCTATTCCATGGTACTTTTGGTTTATAAGGTAAAGATTGTAAATAACTTCTGGCCTGAATTTTTTTAAATTAAAATTAATAAACACATTACTTTTAATGTTCTGGATATTTTTTTACCTTTTCGTTTATAATACATTCTAAATCCTCTTGTGATGGTGAACCTAATACCCCCAAGATATGATTTAGTTGATCAAGATAATGTTTACCCGGAAATATGGGACGATTACTCAGCATTTCTGCTAATATACATCCCACTGACCATATATCAATTGATTTTGTATAACCCTAAAAAAAAAAACAATCTTACTTTATTGATTCAGTTGAAAAATTTTACCAATACTTTTGAATTAAGCATAATTTCGGGAGCCCGATACCATCTTGTCGCAACATATTCGGTTAGAAAACCTGTATGATCATGTTCGGGATCTGCAACTCTAGCCAAACCAAAATCGCAAATCTTATTAAAAAGATAAAACTTTATTCATCATTAAATTTTTTTAAAAATAAATATCACCTTCAAATCACATGTTGTATTTAACAGTAAATTACTGGGCTTTAAATCCCTGTGTAAGACGTTCGCAGAATGAATGTATTTTAGTCCTCTTAGAATTTGGTATAGAAAATAACATATATGATCGTTACTTAATCTCTGCAAAAAAAAAAAAAATATAAAAAATAAAATTTTTCCAATAATTGTTTTAATTAGTTTTTAACAATACTTGTGTTTTAAGTAATTTGTATAGATCAGTCTCCATTAAACACTGTACAATATATACATCCTTCATTTGTTCAATGCTATCTACGCGTAAAATATCTCTTATATCTATTATCTGAAAAATGAGAAAATAAAAATTGCACATAATTAATAAATATAAAAATACAGTTTATTGGAGACCACATTTTTTTGCTCTTTCTGGTAATATTATTTTGTTATCGTGTATTTAATTACACAGAAATTTAACAATTAAAATAAAATGATAATAAACTTGGTCATCATTCACTCTTCAGTGCTTATTGTAATGTATATAACAAATTTGCATATATCATTTCAGTGGCATACTTACATTTTCATGTTTGAACCTTGTTAAAATTTTAATTTCTCGTAATGTTCTTTGACAATATGTTTGATGTTCAAATGGAGAAATTTTTTTAATGGCGACTTTTTGATTTGTAGCTGTATCTAAAGCAGATCTAAAAATATATATTGTTAAATTAAATAAAAATATTTTACATATTAAATTAATTCAATGTAGGTACTAGTTTATACTAAGCATAATGATAATACACACTAAATTTTGAGAAGTTTTTAAACATTATCAATTAAGTTAATATTTAATATGAAAGGAATACCATAATTTATAATAAGGTTTAAGTCTTAAATTTCAATCTGAAGGAAATTTTTTACATATTCACATCAAGCCTGCATGTAATATATAAGTGAAAAAATATATTAAAATATATATTGTAATACAAATATTTTAAATTTGAATATAGGTACTCGACCAAAATAAAATAAATTACGTCATTTCTAACTTTTATCTTTAAATTTTTATTATTGTTTTTTTTTTCTTGTTATATTAGATAATCAGAATTGATTAAAATATGATGAATGTCTAAAGCTAGATTTACTTAAAAAAATTTAACAATATTAAAATAAACAACAGATAATACGAATGATAAAATTTTTTATAAATTAACTTTATTAACATAGCGTACCGTTAAATTTATATAAGTGGATAAGAATATTTAAAGAATACTATGTAGGTATATGAATAAAAAAATTGTATGAATTGTAAAAAAATTTATTTGGAAAACAAAATTAGATATTTTATTTTATTAAATTATCTAGCTCTGTACATTATAAAGCAAAAAATGCGTTATTTTCATATAGAATAAATATAAGTGCATTTTTATGAACATACATTAATTACAATGAACCATTTTATTTTTATTTACATATTATAACTACATAAGTACTATTTTTGTTTTGAATTGTTAATTCAAGTTATTGTTATAATTTTTAAACATGGTTTTGAATTGTTCCTTTTATTGAAAAGAAAAGTTTAAATTCAACTTCAATTTTATAGGTATACATTATTATTTAATTACTTTCATTTTGAGTAATTTTGAGGATAAATAATTGTTAAGCCAACTTTGGTTAACTATATATTTTTTTTATATATCTTTATGATGAGGTCTATTAAAAATTTTAAACCATAAAATAATGAAAATTGAAAACGAAAAGCAAGTTTTCTTATTATATAAATAATATAAAATATCTTTATAGAAGTAACATATTCACCTAACGTTCACATATTTAAATAAAAAACCTTAAAGAAACAAAATATCCTAAAATTTTTCTGAAGATTATTGGTTTATCAAATTTTCGATAGTCATTTGAATAAGATTTTATAAATTCAATAATTCTAAAAGCTTTGTGGTACAAGAATTAAAAAATTTAATAATTATATTTCAAAAGGCAACAGGTGTTGAAGTTTCTGATATCTTACTTTTATACTTAGTCAGTTATTATTAATTTTCAAAAAAAATATTCTCAAATACATTTATATACCTATGATTTTTCCCCAATTGTTTTTTACTACATAATTACGTTTTGATAAATTTTTGATCAATTTTTAACATATTTAATTTTTGTATGCATTAGAAATATGCTCAGTTTTAATTTATAACTTTTGACTTAAATTTCGAATTTTAGAATTAAAACTAGAATCTAAAAAACTTCTATTGTGTGGTTGTAATTAAATATTTACAATTCTCACAGTGATTTGATTACATTTGTCATCTTTTGTTTTTTTATCCAGGACATATTCTAATTATTCATATATCCATTTGTACATTGAAATTTTAAGTTATTGATCATTATATGTATATATAAATACAGATATATATATTATATATTACATATACAGACGAATACACAATGTGAATTACATTTACTCATTGCAACACTATGCAAAGTGAAATATTATATGTAGATGTGAATATTATATAGCAAATTGAAAATATAAAATAATTTAGTCAATTGAAACGATTGTTTCAATATATTTTGTAATATATACTTACATATTGTTTATTAAATTAAATTTTATTACTTACACAACCATTCCATAAGCTCCTTCGCCTATATAAGATAAATTTTTATATCTAGGGCCAACTTCAAACACCTGTCCTCTGATAATTTCTACATTAGGGTTGGCATTGGTAGTTCCACCATTATTTGTCGATTCGGCCATTATTTATATTTGGTATTTTAATAAATAAAAAATTTATAGCTTTTTTTGTAAAATTTTTTTAAACTCTTCTCTTAACTTTTTAATTAATTTTTAAAAACATGTATACTTCGCGCATCATATATTGTTATACACAATTAAGGGCGGAAACTTTAGTATATACTAGGAATTAGTTTCACTTTTACCAAATATGCAAAATTACAATCAAAATATTTAATTTAATATTAAGATGCACTAATTTTATAGGATATAAATTATTATTTAATAAAAATTATTGACATTATTTTTGTTAATTAGAAAGTAAATGAGCTAGTTTTATGACACTTTGTATAAGTCAGCCAGTTAGATGCCAGAACTAATTATTTGGGAAAACTAAGTAAGTTGCCGTTAGGTGCGCTTCACTTCTACTTTTATTAAAACTGTCAGAATTTGCGACATCTAATAGAATTAAACTGGAAACTTTTATTTTAATTAAATTTTCAACAATTTAATATGCATACAAATTATTTTGCTTTTTATTCAAAAATAGATAAAATTATAATAAAATAATACATAATAATGATTTACATGCTTTCGCGGCTTGTATTTTGTATACAGACATACATTTTTGATAAAACAAATTATATTTTATTTGGTAAGTAATTTATTAGTGGAAAGTTGTTCTCAATCAATTATCTAATTTAAATTGACAATCATGACAAAAATAATACTTTATACTTTATAGTTCACAAAAAGCATCAGATCCAAAATTAATTTAATATTTTTAGTAGGATAATACATATAACATATATTATATCTTTTCTCCAAGACATATTTGGTTTTTGTTAATATAAAAATGCTTAATTTTTTTTTATTCTAAATAAAATGCAAGTAAAAAATTAATTTCCTTCTGATTTAACATTACGTCTTAAAATAGCTGCAGCTAAATCTTGTTTTATGGCAGCTTGTGCCCTTTGATCAGATAAACATTGAACACTACGTAATCCATTCACGATGTCTTTCGTTTTACCAAAATAAATTTCATTTAAGGTATTTCTAATCTTGTTTTCCATATCTTCAACCATTCTTCCAATATTCACAATGTGGGGAGAAGATTCACCAACACTACAATCCTGCTCTACTTGACGAGTTAATGATCCGCCTAAATTCATAGTTCCAGAACCTTGTTTGTTTGTTTGGAGCCACAACATCGCTGTAGAAGTTAATTTATAGTGAGCTGTACGTCCAGTAGTTTTTTCTTGAACCTCAACTACATGAATTGAATCCCAACATCCTCGAATTTTTTTGCTTCCATCGCCAGCTTTTTTTATTAATATGACTCCAGCGAAACCATGATCCAAATCCCAAAGATATACAGAAGATACACCACCTTCATAATACATATCACGATATTGGTCGAAAGCATAATTGGCTTCTACTTCTAATTTTCTTAAACGTTCAGAGGGCATTTGCCCATCGTCTAATGGAGGATCATACGTATTCGACCAAGGAGATCGATATGAGTCACCATCTCGATTATAATCACATAACAAATAATCTTTACCATTTTCTTTATCTTTAGCAATTTTCAAAGGTTGGTCTACAGATGATAACAAGTCTTCACATAACCCTGGAGCCAAGTCAATTAGATCAATTAAATTTTTTTCGATTTGTTGAGGCGGTAATCTCCTCATTAAATCTAAAGCACAATCCATTTGAAGTTCAGTCTAAAACGAAACATTTTTTTTTATTTTCTGCTTATAATTGAAAATATTTGATCAGTATGAATTACCATTTTTATATAAACTTTATTTCTCGTCAAAAGATCTATACAAGTCAATATTATTTTTTGTTCAATATTTAAAACAGTTTTTCTAAAATAAAAAAATTAATTTACAATTTACTTATTTCTTTGCAAGCCAAGTATAGTCCACTCCAGTCAGAGTCACCTATCATATCATATCACACATTCACACAACTCCCATTTCTTAAGTTAGCAACACATTTGAAAATAATATTTTTTGAAAAGCTTAGGAACAAAAACCGTTGCTTAATAATCTTTAACAACAAGTCTAAATATTCAATTACACATTGTTGTATTGCTTCTTTGAACTTTGTCTTTCACCTTCTTTTCAACAAATTAAACAAAAGTGATGCAAGAGCGTGTAATAGGAATCAATAAAATTAATTTTTATTTATTTCACTTTTTTTTTTTTTTTTTTTTATATAATTCCAAGTCTATGGGATGAACACCCTAACTGCTTTTGCACAGAGATTTGGAATACACAATTACAATAGCTTTTTTCTGTAGAATTTTTATGGTATATCTACTAATTTAAATGTGGAAAACTATATCTACTGTAGAGTACTTCGCCTTCATAATAGCATAGTTCCATTTTTATTTTAAGTGATAACCAAAACTCTCAACTATTTATCATTTATTTTATCCTAATGATAAAGGGTACTGGACCAGGTCGAAAAATCCAGAAAGCATTTTTTTTTTTTGCCTTCGTCGGGAATCGAACCTGGGACCTTTCGGTTGTGCGCCACCCAGCGTGTTAGAGCTACTTATTTTTTATTTCAATATTTTGTTATACATATATAATAGGCCCCACACACTGAATGAAATTTAATCGTGTGTGGGTCTGTTTCGAAACAATTTCCTAAAAAAATTTACAAAATCAAAATTTTTTGATTTTTAATGGGGGGTCATAAGTTTCTGAAATTGATTAAACGTGTATATATAAGTACTTATATTTCGTTTTATTCGTAGAATTTGTTTTTGGACTAAGAAAAGGAATCAAATATTTTTTTATTTTCTATTCTTTTTTTTTAAATAATGTAGCTATTTAGACAAGAAATAAAGTGAAAACTTAATGTAATTCAGGATCTTACATTGGACATCAAATTGCATCAAAAAAACTATTTCGGTCGAAAGTGGAAATAACGTCTTTTGAAATTCAACTCCTCATTTATAAATTATCCATTATTACAATAAATTGATCACAACAAATAAAAGAAAATCAAATTTCAACTAAAAAATTTTCAGAGAGGAGACTCTATCGATTGGGGACATTTTGTTTAATTTTAAAATAACGGCTCCTTCTCCTCGTAAAAAGCTGATACGCATGCTCTGAAACACCCGGCATATGAGTTGGTATATTTTTTATTGTTAGTTCCAGCTGTGCATACGCGCAATTTTACTCACATTTTCTATTTAAACTTGCTTAATTCAATTTTTCGGACACATTTCTTGTTTAATATACCTGATAAAATGGGAATACCGTAAAATCTCGGAACCCGAAAAGCCCGGATAATTTGAAAATCCCGGAATTGTACATTCTCGGAGTTGAAAATACCGGAAAAGAAAATCCTGAAATTTGAACTTTCCAGGATTAAGTACAAAAAAATTCCGGAAAAAATAAATTTTTTTTTAAATATTTTTTTAAAAAGAACCAAGATTTGATTGTATATTTTCAAAAATCCCTAATAAAAAGAAAAGAAAAGATATTTTTTGTTTTTTTGCCGCCACTTTTTACTTTTTATATTATAATATTTTTGTTTGAGGATTTTGGCTTAAAGTAATGCACCCAATAGTGCAGCCCCATACTTAATTAATTTCAGCTTAAAATATCTCCAGGCAACATTCTTTTGAGTCTCCTAGTTCCAGACGTGTTCATCAGCGTGTGGGTGAAAATATTTGGATGTTGCTCCAAATTGTTGTTGTAGTGTTGGTATATTCAATTAATTCATTGGGAACTGAAGGAATGCGTAAATCATTGTCGATTATTTGATTTGGCACGAACCATGCAGCATGAATAGATCTTATGACTTTGCTTTGAAATCGTTTGATACTTTTGGCCGCAATAATTGGTCCCCATAGTTGAATGCCATAAGTCCAAATTGGTTTGAGTATGGAATTGTACAATAATATTTTATTTTCTAAGGAGAGTTGTGATTGTCCCCTATGAGCCAATACATGATTTTCCAATTAATACCGAGCTATTTTCTTTTATGGTTGATGTGGTTTCTCCAGTTTAGTCGTTTATCTAAGTGAAGTCTTAGGTATTTTACATCATTTTTTTGAGGAATGTTATTATTATTTAACACTGAAAGTGATATGTGTGGATTTTAGTTCGTTTACTTTATACTTTCCATTTGTCAAGCCATGTTTGTAGTAGGTTTAAGTGTTGCTGTAATATGTGGGTGGCTAAATATGGCAGGTCAGCTGGGTATAGTAGATAAAACGTAGGTCAAAGAACCCTTGAGGAACTCCAGAGTGAATTGGCAGTAATTCATTATACGCATTTTGTATTTTATCATAAAAGAATTGACTTAATGCAAATAACTTTTTAGAATTTCGTAAAAGTCTCCCTACGCACTTAGGCCTTGCGGCTTGTTGTACTCCCACTCAACAATTTCACTTCCGCCTCTCAGCAAACTCCATCGCTGATCCAATTAATACCCTTTATGAATCTAACAATTTCTGCTGGTTTTTTCTCTTTTACTTCCGAGAACTCCTTCCAGTAGTAACCTTCTTAGATGGTTTGCTCTCCTCGTTCTTTGTGTTTGTTATATATGTAGTAAGTACTTCTACTCTTCTTAAAAAGAGAAATAAAAGGACAAAATGTGTACAAAGGATAAGATTTATTTATTTATTTTAACAGTTCATCCTACAGATAAAACGTTTTGGAATGTGGGCCTTTATATAGTCATTATTTGATATTTGTATATTACATTATTTTTCATTGGTTTTTAATTTATAAAATATTATGTTACTAGGGGCCCCTGTTGAGTAATTATACTTCAAGTTGAAGCCAAATTTAAAGTTTTGAAAAGAATAGTGATTTACGTACTGACATACACTTCTCACGATAAAGCACAAACCATTAATAAAAAGTTTTGAGGTTACTAAGTTTTATTTTGGACACATAAATACACCTCCCTCATATACTGATAAAATAAAATATTTTTGTAATTAAAGAGGTTATACATATTTTTAATCAAAACTGTATGATTACTACACAATATGAATGAACACAATATAGGAAGCAATATTTTGAGAGAGTGACTTAAAAAAATTAATAGAATAAATTTCCTTTAATTATGTATACAAATAATAAGATGTTAAATGACACAAAATAGATATATTTTGATTGTTTTTGATAATCAGATTTGTTTTTAGTGATATGTTTAGATTTATGGAATAAAAGTCGAGTTTCCTTTCACTAATCATTTGTATTTATTTTGCAAATATCGATATTTCGGAAGCAACTTACTTCCTTCATCAGTGCTTTGCGACTAATTGCTTATAAATGATTAGTCGCAAAGCACTGATGAAGGAAGTAAGTTGCTTCCGAAATAATGATATTTGCAAAATAAATACAAATGATTAGTGAAAAGATATATTTTATTTAAAAGTTTGAATATTATAAAACAACCCATATTATATTTTCAACCCGTATGCGGATTTCTGTTGTATATGCAACTTATTTACATATATGATATTAAGTAAGAATCATTAAGGAGAAGAGAGATAAAATGAAAAGGTGTCTACTGCGCAGGTCCTTAAATGCTTGTCTATTATAATTATAGGTATTTGAACAGATGTGGTTGCATTGAAAATTACATTTTCAGTAATTTTCACCATTTGGAGATCAACATTTTTAACAAAAACAAAAAATTCGTTTATTTGAGAAATCTATGATTATTTTCTTCTCTTTGTTATTTTATAAAATATTTCTAAAATGAATAATCTGCTTTCCCTAAAATCCTTTATATCCTTTTCGTAATATCGTTTTAGTATTCTATAAAAAAAAAGTTAAAAAAAAAAACAAAAAATAATGAGAAAATATTCAAATTCTTTTTTGTATTGAAATACGAAATAACTAATGCTGCACATATAGGAATATTTCAAAGTTTTGACGACAGTAATAAGTGTAATACAAAATTGTTGCACTCGCAGCATGCATAGACATCAATAATTAGGGCCAATTTGTAAAATTATTTTATCTGATCAACTGGTAAACATATTTTATTTTCCTTACAAATATTCCTAGTTTGGATTTTGGAAGTGTGGAAAGCAAACCCCAATTGTCAGAATTTATGATTAATGTTTTCATTTTGATAACATAACACATATTTTGAATAGAATAAACAAACAAATAATATGTTACATAGTTAAATCAAATTACAGCCTACAATAATAATTGTAGGTTATGATCAAATATAAAAATTTAGTACGTATTTGATTGTATTGTAAAAATATAAATATTTTAAAATTTAATTTTTGTAAATTTGCACAATGAAAGCTGTAGATATTATATATGATGCTACGAAGCAAATTCAATCATTAAAAAGACTATGTAAAATTAGTGGAGTGCCTATAAGAGACGGCTTTACGTGTATAGAATTAGCATGTAGGTTATGCAAAAAAGAGGAAATTTCACTTTGTGCCTATGTGATAAAAAAAACTGGTAATTTCCTAAAATACTTTTTTAGACATTATTTATTACTTTGAATTTCAGGATTGTTCTATTGCCCTCATTGTGAATATACATCTTCGATTAATGAAATAAAAGATAATTATGACATCAAAATAAGAAAAAATATCAATGATGAATCGCATAATAGAAAACCATATCAAGCACAATGGTCTTTTCATAATGATTTTAAAAAAAACGATCAATTATATTCAAATATTTTATATGAAAATATTAATCCAGCAATAATTGATCAACTGAAAATTAGCTACAAGGATGATACCCATAATCTACATGTTCCCTTAATGAATAAAACTGGAAGTATCGTTGGAGAAAAAATTGTAGACTTACTTAATCAGAATGAAGAACTTCTGCCAGAAAATTGTAATTCAGGATTATTAACATATTGCAGTAGCAAAAAATCTATTAAGGCTGTTCTGGTAAAAACTTTAAGAGATTTTTTTGTCTTAATTTCATGTAATTTAGAAGGAGGTGTGATATTTTATTTATATACTTTTCATAATGCTTCTAATTTACTTAAAAAATTCTTTATCGGAAACGAAAATGTTTTTAGTTACTATTGTGTATTTACCATACAAGTCAAAACTACTCCCTCAAGAATGTTTACCAATTTTGGAAAACTTCAAAGAAATAATTATTTGGTTTGATTTCCATGCAACAAACTGGGATGCTGCAGTGAATTTTTCCAAAAAATTGAATGAATCTCGCTGTTTTTATATTTCGCCATCTTCGAATCAATCAACTCCGTACATAGCACATTTAAATAAATTAAATATAAAAAATGTTATAAAATCTGCAAAGTCAATAAATCACAAAGCCATCACAACATTTTATTCTCTTAAAGAAGACATTCTTAGTGAAATTCAAAATATTGAAAAGGTCAATGGAATAAAATGGAAAAGATTTCCCACTTTAAATAGATTGCTAAAGGGTCATAGAAAAGGAGAATTGACTGTACTTACCGGGCCTACAGGTTCTGGAAAAACTACATTTATGTCTGAATATTCTTTGGATCTCGCCTTGCAAGGTGTTTCAACTTTATGGGGGTCTTTTGAAATAAGAAATGTGCGTTTAGCTACAACTTTATTAAGACAGTATGTAGGATATCCATTAAACGATAAAATTGAAGAATTTGAAAATTGGAGTAAAATGTTTGAAAAACTTCCCATATATTTTCTTACATTTCACGGTCAGCAAAGTATAAAAATTGTAATGGAAGCTATAGAACACGCTCAGTACATTTACGATATTCAACATGTCATTATTGATAATGTCCAGTTTATGATGGGAATTTCAACAAGTATTAAGAATGATCGATTTACAGAGCAAGATGGAATTATTGCAGCATTCAGAACATTTGCAACGACTAAAAATGTACATGTTACTTTAGTAATGCACCCACGCAAAGAAAGAGACAGTGAAGATTTAACGACTAGTTCTATATTTGGAAGTGCTAAAGCAACACAAGAGGCTGATAACATTTTAATTATACAAGACAAAAGATTAACTTCTATTCGAGGAAAAAAGTACTTACAGGTAACTAGTTAAATAAATATAGTTAAATAAATATCAAAATAATGCACACTAAATTTTTTTCTAGGTAGCTAAAAATCGATATACAGGAGATTTAGGTATTTTACCCTTAAATTTTGATAAAAATGGATTAAGTTATTGCGAAAAGAAAGTGCCTTCCAAAAATGAAAGCTAAAATGAAATTAATGTTTAGTAGAAAGTGTGTGTAATTATTATAATCCTTATAATTTTTAAACAAATAAATATGTTAAAAAAATTTGAACCTAAAAAATTAGCAATTTTTTTAATTTCTTTCTCTTTAGTAACTTAGGTTGAAATACCTTTTCATACATTAAATGCAATTTTAATATTTTGCTTTCTTTCTTTTGTATTCATTTCTCGCATATTAATTTAAAATTTAATTTGTTAGTTTTACATGTAGAAATTTGTTAGTTTTACATGTAGAAATTTGTTAGTTTTACATGTAGAAATTTGTTAGTTTTACATGTAGAAATTTGTTAGTTTTACATGTAGAAATTTGTTAAATAATTTTACGTATAAGAAATAGATTCATATAATCATATATCTAAAAAATAAGACAATAAAAATAACATAGAATAATTAAAAATTTAAAATATTTTATTGAAAACAATAAAAAGAAATTTTTTCTAACATTCTGTAGATTTACAATTTTTGAAAATTAAATATACATGTTATTTTGAGTTATCACACGAAGTATTAAAATAAAAAAAAGGTATCATATAATCATTGGAAGAAAATCTTAGCACTATAAATACTATCTCGTAATAAAGAAAACTCACGAAATTTAGCAGTCATTCTTTTTTCGACTAATGTTAAGGTTTGTATCAAACTGTTCTCTTTTTGGTTTTTACGAATTTCGACCTGCATTTCATTGATTTTCAGTTGATGCTCATCTTTAAGCTTACTTTCAATAGATTTAAACCAATATAAGGATTCAAATTGATTAAACTGGTTTAAAAGTTTCAAAATACAAACAAGTCCCATAGCAAATCCGTCATTGAATAATGTAATAGCACCATCATTATTTCGTTTAGTAATTTTTTCACGTGCGTTTAAAATATAATCAACATAGTTAATCATCAACGACGGTACAATTAAATAAAATTTTTTTAAGTGCTGGTTACTGGGATTTCGAAAAAAAGGTTTAAATGCGTTTGTTAATAACTGAAAAAATGTTAAATTCAACATTATTCCAAAATTTATATAATAAATAAAACCTTAAAAAAGTCTGTTTCATCCTTCTCAACATAATTTTTTAAATTCTCATCTAATATTTCAGCAGTTTCTAATACAAAATCAGAATATCTATTTTCAGAACAAGTTCTTTTAAAACTACTGTTAGATGATATAAATGGCAAATATACACTTTCAGTATAATTAGCATGAATATTTCCACAACGTATTAGTCGAATGTATCCCATAGTATTACCTGAAAATTAAATTGAATTATTTACTTATAAGTTTAAAAACTCTAGGTATGTTTCATTAATTTTATTTAATATCTTGAACGATTTCGGTTATTGCACCATCATCCGAAGGCTGATCATCAATCAATCAAGATTTTAAATAAAATTAGTAAAACATGCCTAGAGCTTTTAATTTTTATCATTAAAAAAATTTCACCATGAGCCTACAGCATATTCTATAAAATGTATTCACTTATTTTCTAATGGTAATATTTGAATTTTAGTTAATTTTCTTTCTAGCTAAGAGTGAAAATATTCTATACATTGATAGTGTTCATTGGTTTGAGTTTTTCTTTTGTTAATTTACGTATTAGCAATCATTTAATGTTACCCGGATAACATAAGTACTCATAATTCAATTATATTTATGTTTATTAAAAAAACAAGGTTTTTACCAACTTCAGTAATTAACTGACGAAGTAAATCCATATAATAGATTCCATGTGAAGACATTCCTAAAGCTTTTATTTCCTTATTTAAATCTTCGGCTCTCTCGAATTTGTAAATAAAATTGCTGTTATCAATAGCATTTGAAGTAATATTTTTATTTGATTTTTGTAAGAGTATTCCTTCATTTGAATTTTCTAATTTTGATTCCATGACATGATGATATTCTTTTAATAAGCGAGAATGAATTTGTTCGTCATATAAAAATTGTGAAATCGTGTAAAACTTTGAACGTAGAAATTGATAAGAAAAATTAACAGCTGTGTTAATAAAACCAGTTCCATGAGTTTGTAGAGAATCTGCCACATGTTTAATACAAATTGTATTCAAATATTTATTTTTGCTTAAATTTTCAACAAAATATTGATTATTCATGTTATAGTTATATTTTGCAACGAAGACGTCAATGTTTCGCATTATTTCTAATGCATCTTTTCCTTGTTCCAATGATTGATTAGGCAATAAATCATTTATTGGTTCCATGTTAAGTTTACATTTTGCTAAGTTTCTCATAATTTCATATGCTTTCCAATCATTTAGATTTATTGTTGTGATATTATAAAACATAATGCTTAAATAGTTCTCTATATTATCTATTTATAAAAAAAAAATTTTTTTTTTAAATAAAAGGACTATATTAAATAAATTCACTTTAGACTTACATTTATAGCTAATAAAAAAATCATTCAAATTCAGAATGTTTAATTTCAATAATGATCGACTATCTTCGAAACTATTGCCTAGTTCAATAATTGATTCACTTAACGAATTACTGATTTGATCAAATTCAAATGGATTTATTCTTTCTAATTGCAAACTAGAATGAGCTTCGATTCTTAAAAATGTTTCTATCTGTCCACATAGTTTACATATCAATTCTAAAATGGTTATTTCATTATTTGAGTGCTTGTAATTTGTACAGGCGGTGTATGGAATATTGCAAATAACATCCAAGAAATGAATAAGAATTTTTTCATCGACATTTTTGATAGTGCATTTTTCGATAAACCCATTCGATATCGTATATGATAAATTACATATTTTTGATAAATTGGATTGAAAACTACCTAAAAATTTTAAACGTCTTAAATTTTTTTGTAATTTTTCAAAATCTTCTATAGAAATAAATGTTTGTAAACTTGTAGACTGAATCAATAATTTTATTACAAACAGGCGTTGTGTAGTTGGAGGTCCATTCAAACTTTTTTCAATAATTTTTAAAGCTGAAAATATATCTACAATTTCATCACTTAATGTTTTTGCAGATAACTTTTTCTAAAAGAAGAATGATTCAATAAGCATTTAAAAATTTGACTAAATTTAGTACCTTCGTTGATAATATTATATGAAGACATTTATACTGTAAACAATCTATAACAGATTTAGTTATCTTAGATATATGTTCAACGTCCATAGATAGCTGAGTATGAATCAACTTTATTAATATCAATAATTGACATGAGAAACTTATTGTTTGCTTATTCATTGGAAAACCAAGCTGTTCATGTAAATTAAGGATTGATTTGCAAATGTGATTCATTTGGCCAGCATATTGAGCACCTTGCAGAAAAAGTATACATAGTTGCTTAAATTGACCAATTTTGAGATAATTATATCCATTTGAAATCGATATTTTGCTTTTTAGTATCCACATTGTTGTTTCACCGAAATATTTTTTTACTAATTTAGGCAATTGTTCAATTTTTTTTTGGAGATACACTTCTCTAACACGAATTTGTTCTTGAGTATACTTCAAATGTCCAGCTAATATTGTTTCTGCATGTTCATTTAAAAATATTTCTGGATTCCAGGTATATTTGCCAATTAAGTTTACTCCAACAAATTTCAAATTGATTTCTAGTAGTTGCTTGAATATTTTTTGTTCGACCTGACCAAAAAATCGATGTTGAAAAACAATAAAAATGTTCACACCAATTAGTTTTACGGTTTCGCTTTCCTCACATATTTCAGTTGGATACTTCTTTATCTGGTGTATCGATTCTTTGACATATTCATTGAAACTATTCGTTAAAGAGTATAAGCGATTCATGTTTTTATTATCCTTTATTGAGTAAACGTTTTCCAAAAACGACTAAAACAAAAAAATTATATAATCATTCAAAATTTAATTTCATATATCATATATCATAATGTTCGACAATGATTCTTACTTGAAATATAAAACCTCCAAGAAAAAGTTCCAAATCATTCAAAATTCTAACTAATCCAATTTTTTCATTATCAGAATAAACATCGCTCTGATTGTGTTGTTGAAATTTCTGCATAATCGTTTTCTTATATGGTGTCCAAAATAAATGAAAACGTGACTTAGACAAAATTTCATCAAATTTAACCAAATTAATCATAAAAAGCTCAATAATTAAACATATTTCCTATTAAAAAACCTTATTACATGATATATTTTTAAATTTATTTTTAAATTTAAACTTACGTTATGTTGTATACCTATTCCAAAAAAAAAATTTTCGTGGCTGTGGAAATTAACTAACTGATGTATTAAATTTACTGCAGTTTGCACACCTGAATTAACGAAAGACTGCATTTTACATAAAAATTCCATACATTCACTTATTTTGATTAATACATCTTCGGAATTTGAAAAATGTAATTTATTTGTATCACCAGAAAACATTGATTCTACATCTGTTGTATCCTCATATTTATTAGCACTTTGAACAATACTTAGTTCAAGATCTAGTTTCAGAAATTCGGTTTGAAATTGTTCACTGCTTAAGTTAAATTCATCTAAATAATTATAAAGGCTATAAAATGTAAGAATGACTTTGTTGAAAATTTTGTTGTCAGAATCAATTAATTTAAATTGGTTGATAAATTCAGTTTTTCCACATTGAAAATTTACTGTAATTGGTTTTTTGGATAACTTATCAATTTCAGTAAAATGAATGTTATTTTGACGAACATTTTTTTTCATAAAGTTGGAGTCTATTTCCTTTAAATCATTAGAATAAGTTTCAAGAAATTTTCCAAATATTTGAAGTTGATGTTTGGCTAAGCTAACTAAAGTAAAAAATTTTAATTTACAAAATATAGCATTAAATATTTGTGATATTACCTTTCATTTTTTCAATTCTTTATTTAATTATTAATAAGAATAATTACAACTTTTATTACATATTTATTTTAATATTAATACAAATTAAAACTATGTTCACGACAATTGATTAAATTTCGCTTTTAAAGTCGTTGTTTTATAATTATTAAGTTATGTATTAAAATTTTAGTTTAATAATTTTTGCATGTTAGCAGTTATCTTAAAAATAAAATCATATATTATATATTTTATATTACTGATATTACAATACAATACAAATTACAAAATTACAACAGCAAATAAAGAAAAAAACCATAAAATGTTGACATTTCTTGCGTCACTAAAAATTTACAGGTTGTATACTCAAGTGCTGCCGTTTTATTTAACGCTAATTAAAACTGTCATTTGTCAACCATACCATAACGGTACGATCCGAGCGACCATAGATCATAGTATTTAATTTAGTATTGCCAAGTATTGCGTTCCGACAGTTTGACTACACCAAACACACCATGACCATCGCCTTGGCTTTGGATTGGAGCCTTGAATCTATTTTTAATTTTTCGGCAAACGAAATACAATTGTAGTAAAACGAAAGCTCAACAAACAAAAACATAAATGTGTGTGCAAGCCACAAAATAAATTCTAAAATCATTCTAAATTATATGTACACCAAATAATAAAACAACACCGATGAATATATTCAATAATAATAATTTCAGATTTATTTTGGTTTTCAATTTTTAAAAATAAAAATGTGTTTAAAATCTATATAGCGAAGAAAAATAATGTGTTTTTTATTACGTAATATTAACAACTTTAATAAGTATATAAAAATACAAAGATTATAAAAGTTATAAAATAAAATATGTATATTTAACAATAGTTTAAAGTTTTGACTTTAATCCACCCATTAATCTTTCTAATTTCATAGCTTTCTGTAAATCTCCGCTAATTTTTAATTTACCAGACATAAATGCAGTTGCAGGTTTCAATTTACCTAAAGTTATTGACATTATATAACATTTTTTTATTTGTTTTTTAATTATATGTACATTACCTGTAAACATGTTGAAAAAGTCTTTTGAATCCATTGTTAAAGTTGCATCAGCCTTTAATGGTGGATCTCCTGATCCACACTTGCCATCTCCTTCTTTTAAATCTAAATACCATGTGCCCTTTTCTTCACCTACAACATTAAATTGATAGACAGCTTTCGTTTTAGCTACAATTTCAGAACTTAGAACTGTTCTAATTTTTTCAAATAAAAGAGGAATTTTTTGCTGTTTACTACCATCAGAGCATTCTTTACTTTGTTTTTTTATTTGAATGCTAGGTGTTTTAATATCATCTCCGTCAAGAAAAAAGTCAGTCATTAGTTTGTCTGAATTCTCCGGGTGGCAAGCATATTGTTTTAAGTCTGTAATTCCTGCTTGTACTAATACATCTTCATCAATTAAAAATTTACCAGTCACAGTTTTAGGTTCTTTACATAAAATGGCATATGCTGCATCAGCCATAATATCAGGTTTTCTGGAAAACTTATCACTTTCTGGTCCAGTTAGCATTTCTATTGCAGCGGTATGAATAGCAGTTTTTGGCCACAGTGCATTAACAGCAATATTATTTTCTTGAAATTCAGCCGACATTCCAAGTACGCACATTGACATTCCATATTTTGCCATAGTATAAGCTAAATGATTTTTAAACCAAAGTGGTGACATATTAAGAGGTGGTGAAATATTCATTATATGTGCATGGTTGCTTTTTAAAAGATACGGAAGGCATTCTCTTGAACTGAAAATAATTCAATTTATTATTTATTCATTTAAATTTTATAATTTTAAATTTTACACAAGGAAGGTTCCTCTTGTATTAATGTTATGCATTAGATCATAGCGTTTCATATCGGTTTGTTGTGTTGGCGTAAGAGAAATTGCACTTGCATTGTTTATAAGAATATCTATTCCGCCAAACTAAAAATATTTAAATTTAATAAATTTTAACAAAACTGTTGATATATGTAAATTAATTAAAAACCTTGTCAACAGCTTGTTTAACTGCATTTTTGATTTGTAGCTCATCACGAACATCCACTACACATGGTAACGCTTGTCCCCCAGCTTCTTCGACTAAAATTTCAAAGTGGTGTTGACATTTAAAAAAAAATTGTTGATGCTATATATATAATCTGTTCTTGTTAAAATATTTCTCAACACCAAAATGGTTCTTTTCATTATTAAAAAATTTAATTTTCAAAACAAAATAAAATTCGAGTTGTATTCGTTAGCTTTTAAAATACTAAACCTATAATGAAACTTACTTTCTTTTGCAGCTGTGTATATTGTTCCGGGTAATTTGGGATGAGGATCAGCAGTTTTTGCAGCTACGACAATATTTGCCCCATCTCTGGCTGCCTTTAAAGCTATAGCTTTACCTAGATAAGCAATTTTAATATCAATTAGAATTATCAAGAACATACATATAATTATTTAGCCATTAATTAGATGCTAGACACATACCAATGCCCCTAGATGCACCAGTTATAAACAAAGTTCTTCCTGCTAGTTTCCTAAAAACAATATGAAAAATTATAACTAATCAACGTTTAACTTAAAATAAATGTTTATGATAAAAATTACCCTGAATTAATCATATTGTATATTAACCAACTTTATTTAAGTTTCCGTAAATAAAATTTAATTTATCAATATCTAATTTGTAGTTCAAAGTTCTGCTGAACAAAATGAAAGACTAAAAAATTTTGATTATTGAACTTTGGAGTTTGCAGTTTGGACCATTTTAATCTGACACTTGACAATTCATTTTTTCTGAACAGTTTTTTATGTTTTAAAAAGTCCATGTTTATGCAGTTAAAAGATTTACTCTATTATTGCTGTAAATTTTACCATATAGCTATATGACCCATAAATTGCCCTCTATTATTATTACACATTGTTGCAATGTTATGCCAGCAGTACCAAAATTAATTCAGTTAAGCTACACTTTAAATTGTTTCTATATATTAAAATGATGTTAACATTAATTATATAAACATTTATTAAAAATGATTAATCTTAAAAATAATTAAAAAAACTATAAAACTGATTATTGTAAATTTACTATCTTTGAAACAAATATAGCTAATGATTTAACATTTTTTATGTTTATTACTGTAATTTAATTTTTTATTCATTAATTGAAACAATTTTTATTTTATTTAACTTTCTGAATGGTTGTTTTTGTTCTTTTCGTTATGATGTAAATTTAGAGAAACGGAACCCGCATTTAGAAGTACTACTGTAACACTCTGACCGGTCAATAAGTAGACCATCTTGAACATCCAAACAAGAAGATATCGTACGATAAAAGACCTTACAAGGATAAATAAAGGATATAAATGCCATTAATTATCACTCCACAGTTATTCGTTGCTGGGAAGCCATCAAAAATCAGAAAAATTATTAAAAACCAAAACACGTCATTAAGAACATATAAAATAAATCTATACGGGACTCAAACCGCCTCAGCAGTATGAACAGACATTTTTATCCAGAGTCACTTTGACATAGTCTTTATACAAAAGCCACATATACTCTTGGATCAAAAGAGCCAACGATGTACTGCATGATGTTGTTAAATGATGATAGACTTCGCGGCTATAGTATTCGATAAAATGCTTTATTATTTTGAAATTTCAGAGCTCTGGAAAAGTCTGGTGGGCGACTAGCATAAATGTGATAACAGCGGGAGGATATAGATCGTTGATAGTTATGTTTACCTGGCCAGTGACTCGACAATGAACATCTCATTGCACTGCACAGAGGTAGCTTATAAACTTATAAACTCATGTGATGACAGCACCAAACAGCTAACGGTAGCGTGTGACATCACCTGAAGAAGTAATAACGGTAACATCAGCAAAAGAGGTGAATTTTTTTTTGATTTTATTAATTGTAGTATAATATCAAAATATGCCTGTTTCAAACAAAACATGATCAACTTCCGATCATAAACATACATATCAGATTCGACATTTTGATTTTAGCCACTACAAAATGAAAGAAGTTTATAGACAGTCCAAAAAGACTTATTTGAATAAAAATTTTGGACAATATAACAAAATCCTCCAAAAAATATTCAGAATTCCTTTCGGGATTTCGTACCCAACACAACTGACATATCAATGATATAGGTAGATGACTTACTATGTAATAGGTTCGTCTCAAAAAAGGTTGCAAAAATGGAAAGCATTGAAATATAGCGAACATCTTAGTAATCCAACATTTTGAAATCTTACATTTTATCATTCTACCATAGTTCATAATGCACGTGCAGAAAAAATAAGACCACAAAGCGAAATGTACTTTGGTGGAATAACAATTCAAGCTGAGAACAAAAAACTATTTTTGGAAAACTGTTTAAAAGAGAATTAATGATTTGCACAGAGAGCAAGGATTAGGATGCACAGATTTTTTTTCAAAGGAACATAACAATAGGACATATGCGTACATGCGTACCAGCCAGTTTAACACTTGAACTTTAGTTTTAAACTCATTTTCCGATCAATAACACAGTGCAGTGCAGCTCGGGTTTTAAAAGTTGAACAAAAAAGCAACCTAAGCGTTAGATTGGAAAACGTCTTCTAATATCTTCACTATAAGAAGAAAATAAGGTGGGTCTTCCCTCATTCGAACCTTATACATCTCCAGGAAGAAATTACATTTCCCTAGCTTCACAACAAAAAGAATAATTTTAAAGAATATTTCCCAGCCTTGTTACACTTGGAGCTGGATTCCTAATATTTGGAGAACGGTTAAACTAATACCTTAGGCAAAACTGCAAAGCAACAAAATCAAGGTTATACAGGCCAATTAGTCTAACATTTTTGTTTTTAAAACCAACAGAAAAGTTATTGGCAGCTGGGAACAAATGCTTTAGAATGTATCGGAACATGCGAATCAATATAGGCATAAGTTCTGGAAGCCGGAAAATTGGCAATTCACGTTGTTCTATACTTATATACCTAACAGAAAAAAATTGAAGAATTTATTAGGAACAACAACAAAAAGATAGGAATCAGTAATTTTCCTTTCAACAACACTTGGATTGAGGAAATCCTCTTGACAAAACTTGACAAAAGGGAATGCACGAGTATAAGCACTATTTATGAATTAAACGCATGCTTGTCAGTAGAATTTGTAGAAATCTTATATCCACTTTAGACGGATAAACCTTGTTTGTATTTGTATACATATTATTAGGTTGTATATTTGTATACCTTATAGGGCCATAGCTGATGGACCTGTTCCGCTCGATGAATAAGCTGGAATAATTAATCAATTAATTGGGAATAGAAGCACAATAAACACTATACGCCGACAATGACTGCTACTTGCTATATATAATAAATTCGCGTCAACCAGTACCAGTAGCTGAAAGAACCCAATATGGTATCCAAGTGGGACTGAAAGATTAACCTCTCCACATATATACAAAAAAATGCACTTCTGTGGTATGTATGTACTGTACAAAATTATTGAAGCGCTGCACTTTAATAACGAAAACCAAAAGAAAATAGTGGTTCTGGGTTCATATTGTTGATATTAAGTAAACAATTTTAAAACTGTAAATATGTAATTTTAATGCAGTACTTGTACTCTATATATAGTCTATAATATCTTTACGTACCTTATACATACCTATATGTTATATATGCTCTATATAAATTAAATACATATATGTATACGTTTACGTTAAGTAGAAGACAAAAATTCTTACTGCAAAAAATGAGGTATAGGAAAACTTTTTTTCTCACAGCTTTTCTAATTCTTGCTTTTCAATTATCTATCCTATTACCATACCATTGAGTAAATAAACTTTTACTTACTTTACTTAGGTAGCCAACAGACCATCTAGATCCTGGGCCTGGCTCATCAACGTCCTCCATTTTTACCGGTCACGGGAGGATAATACCTATATGTATAGTATATTATGTATTTATATGGAAATATAATCAAAGCAAATAGGTATAATTAATTTATTGAGCTATATAACCCATTTTGATTTTTATATTGGTTTTTATATAGGTAGGTAGGTACCTAGGGTAGGTAGGTATATTATAATTTTATAATTATGTTAAGTTCTGAATCAAATTATTATTGAAGGACTCTACACCATTCCTCTTACTTATAGCAAAAACATGTTTGTAATAATGTAATGTAATCTACTATTCCTATCTAGAGATCGATCTACCTAATTGTTTTATTTTTATTATCATATTTTATTTATATTCTTATGTTTATGTATTTCCATTTCAATTTAGAAAAGTTGAATTCATTTTGTTGTATTGTATGTATACCATTGTATGTATATTATATTGTATATATACCATACAGTATGTATGCATTCAACTTGGTATAATGGTATATATATTCTATTTCTATATTATTAAAATTTTGTTTTCATTTTCAATACAGTTACATTTCTACTTAAATAAAAATTGCTTTAACATTCTTTTATTGGTCGAAAATAAAATAATAAAAAGAGTCCGCCCTCTTATCTTTACACCTTCTCAATCACTCATGGCAAAATATTTATTAATATCGTATTCGTATTCGTATGTATGCGTTAATTTGATATTGAGTATTTTGTTCATTTTCTTTCAGTTTCATTTCATTTTAAATATTTATTTTCAAATTAGAGGATGTGTAAATTTTTTTAAAGCGAAATCATCCCAAATCATTTATTAATTGAAAAAAATTAAATTCAAATAATTAAGGGTAGGATTAAACAAATAAAATAATTATTTTAAAATTAATAAATAAAATTATCAGGCTAATCAAAAATGTTCAAATCAAAAAAAAAAAAAAATAAATGAAATATTCAAAATTAATCACAATTGATTTATTATAAAATAAAATTAATTACATATATGTAAGTACATATATAAATTGAGAATACAAGTTTCTAATTAATAAGTAAAAGTATATTCGTTTTTATTATCAAATTAGTTTTGGTGAATCATCTTTAAAAATAATATTTAAAATATAAGGATATACCTATTTAACTGTAATTTCGGTAAGTATTGTGTTTATACATATTAGTATACCTAAAT
Source organism: Argyra leucocephala (assembly GCA_963942445.1). Lineage (NCBI taxonomy): Eukaryota > Metazoa > Arthropoda > Insecta > Diptera > Dolichopodidae > Argyra > Argyra leucocephala. Next base: position 69,277,023 of record OZ012680.1, read on the forward strand.
CGATACAGATTATATTTTTTAATATATGTACATATATCAAGTACATAATAATAATTAATTTTTTCGGTATAGGTAGGTACCTAGTAATTTATCTAATATACCTAGGTATTATTTTTTTTCTTGACTTTATATTTTTTCTTTTATCATTTAAAGTCTCAATTGTTAATTTTTATTTTGCAAATACCGGTATTTCGGACGTTAGTTGCAAGTTGAGTAGATAATTAGTTGCAAGTTGCAAGTATACCTATACTGACGAAAGAAGTAAGTTCCTTCTCAAATATCGATATTTACAAAATAAAAATTAGTTTAGTTAGGTACCATATAAATTTAGTACCACAACCTACCTGTATCAATAAACTAAACACAAATTTGATTATCAATTATTTTTTTCTTATTTATTAGAAGTAAAAACATAATTACAGAACTTGGTAATACAATTGTGATCTCATATGTGTTTTAGCTATTTTGTAAATTAAAAGTTTAAATTCACAAAAATTACACATACCTATACATCTTTTACAAATTCTTTTGTTATAGCGTGTTTCTTATTTGAATGCGACATCGATGCAATGCCAATGAACTTTATAATACATATATATACCTATAAGTATGTAGAAAAAAGTTTATTAGAATCTTTCGATTGGCATCGAAATTCAATGTTTTTTTTTGTTTCAGTCACAGAATAATTATTTATGATACAAAAACACACTTTTTGAATTGAAACAACAATAATCGTACTTAAAATACATAATAAAATTAAAAACAATTATATTACTGTTTAGAAAACCACAAACTTATTGGGTATTATTTTAAGAAAATATACAGTTTAAGTAAGATCACAGCACTGAACGCGTCTTTCCTCCTTGAAATTAGTCAAATTTTTGAAATAATGTGCGTTATTCAGTAATTTTAGTTAATAATTACACATTTTTACACACAAATAGTAAATTTAAACTTGTAGGTGTACGTGTAAGATTAACTACTAACGTGTACTAAAATTACAAAAAATTATACGAACTTAAAGTTTAAATTTAATCTAAAGCATTTAAAAATAGGTACATATATTTTATACAACAAGTTGGTAAATTTCAATTCTCATAAATTACTTCAATTAATGTAGCAAAATTAGTTTAATTTAACCTATACATTTATTAAAGTGCAGTTTACTTCTGTAGGTACCTACCTACTTTGATACTTCTTCATGTACTGAAGGAACCAGTAAATCGCTGTGGATTACACTATTTGGCACGAATCCGGAGCAGCGTGTTGAGTTTATAGTATAAATAAAAGAATTTTATTGCAAATAAGTATAGTTAAAAATTTATTTAATATAAACAAAAAGCGTCTAATTAATTTAACGTTATACAAAACAAGTAGTAATAGCAACAGCATTCAGAAATGTGTAATAACGTTAGCAGCTGCTTTCAAATGTTGCGTATAAAAGAAATATAATATAAAAATATATTTCAACACCCAACACCCTATTTCAACACACCTGCCATATTTCAACACACTTCCTCAATGCTCATTCCAAGTTGTTTTCTTAATTCTATAAACTGGATAGGTAAGACCCAAACCTTTGGTCATAATATCTGCAAGTTATTTTTGCGTATACTTATATATTGAATTTTAATCTTTTTATAGCGTGTATGCAGTCTCGTATAAAATTATACTTGATATCCACAAGTTTCATATACGTTTATGTTGCCGAGGTTCTTCTGCAATTTGAATACAAGTTTGGTTGCCTTCATTAATTATTACAGGATCCACCAACATAATACCTAATTTCGACAAAAGACCTTGCAACCATTGATTAACAAACAGCATTACATAAAGAAACATATTCAGCTTCAGTCGAAGATAAACTGATAGTTGCTTTTGTTTTCTACTACACCAAGACACTGTTGAACCAAATACTTTAAAAATGTAGCCCGAAATAGATTTTCTATCATTGATATTTGATCCCCAGTCCACATCACCATAACCAACTAAAGGTGTTTCATCAGTTGTTCTTTTGTACACTAGACATGCATTTGAAGTTGTTATGACATGCGTCAAATGCACCCAATGAGATGTTTTTGGTAAGCTTTGGAACCTGCTAAATTAATTTACTGCAGCACTTAAATCCGACCTAACTGCCAACATGCTATACATTAATTCTCTATATGGCTGATTTACCAAATCTTCACCTTCATTCTTAAGCAAATTCAAATTCTTTTCAATAGGGGTATCAATTACTTTGCATTTTTCCATATTAAGCCTTTTTAAAATATTCTAAATAATACCTTTCGGGTTTCTGAGGATTGTAGTCAATAATTCTTATTCCAAGAAAATATTTTACTTTTCCTAAATCGGTCATTTCAAATTGTTTTCTAAATATTTGCTTGATAAATTCAATTTCGGGTAAATTATTTTCCACTATAAGAGCAAATCATCGACGTATAGCATTAGGTAGCATATTGTTTTGAATTTTTTTGATAATACATATAGATTAGATGGATAATAATCGGATTTTGCTTTTTCAAACTTTAATTTTCTTACAAATTCATCAAATCTAGATTTTTGTAGCTTACATACAGTGATTTTTGTAGATTGAAAACTAATGTTTCTTTTTCGAAACCCTCAGGTTATTTGATAAAAAATTCTTATACTAAATTTCCATTGAGAAAAGCTGATTTAACGTCAATTTGATGAATGTGCATTTTTCCTTGAACTATAGTAAATTTTGCCACTGGAGCATAAGTCTTCTCATAGTTAAAATGTTTACGTCGCGAACAACCCTCAGCTACCAGTCTAGTTTTGTATTTAGTGATTTTTCCATTTTCATCATTTTTTATTTTAAATACCCATTATTTGCATGGAATAGCTTTTCTTGATTTCGGCAATTCACTTAGAATCTAAGTTTTATTTTTATTTAATGCATCCATTTCTTCCTTGGTTGCTTTCTTCCAACAACTCCAATTGGCTTTAGTTTTAGCACAGAGAACTTATATACAGAGACGATTTTATTTTAAGATTCATGAAGCACAGTTCCACGACACCTCATATGCATTGGTAATTTAAAAGAGAATTTTGTTTTTGCGATACTCAAACATTTTTTTTTTATCATTTTATCTGCTATTCTTTATTCTTTTCTTATGATTTTTTTAACTTAAGTAGGTACCTGACCTATATCAATTTAAATTTAATTTTGGTAAATAAATACAGCGTTGCAATTAATCGCATTGTATGAAAATATTTTATAGATAACTTAAATAGTAATAATTTGGATTCTGAATTTAATGAGGTTGAAGAAATGGATTGTTATGAAAATCTACCTTCTTCACCATTTGATATTCAGGAGTGTCAGGAGAAGAGGGTCGATTTTTGTGATAACTGCATTCAAAGAATTAAGACTGAAATGGTAAATATCATGTAAACCAATCAAACCAAAAACTTTTAGCAGAAAAAAGTAAATTAATTGATAAATTAACGAGAAAAGTTAAGACTTACAAGAAGATTTTTAAAATTAAAAGTTAGAAGTATACCAAACAAAGAAAACCAAAAAACATGAAACCTTCAAAAGAGAATTAATAACCTGAAATACATTTCTTCTAATATAGTAAGACTTTTTGTAACATGATATGAAGAGAAAAAAAACAAAGTTATAGTATGGACGAAAAATCTTTAGCTCAAAGCATAAATTTAAGATCTGTGCGTACGTACTTAATTACTTAATTTATTCAGTTTCTTAAACATTACGATTCCAATTACCATCGAAATCTTCTTTATATAATTGGAAACCTATTAAATACCTAGGAACAGGTAAAAATGACTGTTTAATTGAGTGATAGTATATTAATATTATTAAGATTAGTTTTTACTGAATATAAATATTTATTTTACAGATATAAAAACTTAAATAGTTAATTCAACATTAATAAATAAAATACTTATTACTGTTGACTTAACTATTTAAAATTATATACATATCTGTATAAATAAACATTTCTGTGTTTGCAGTTTTATTACTTCATGAAAATATATTTATTTTACTGCCGACTATTGGTATGACTTTGGAAAAATTTAATTTTTGTATAATTGTCGAAAACAGTCGAATATTTTCCTTTTAATTTTACTAATATGCTTATCATACAGATACGCGTATTTCGTCTGCTACTTGCAGACTTCTTTAGTGTTTTGTACTCGACTTTTTTGTGTTTAACAATTTATTAAATAAAAACTGCACTACTGTGCAATTTTACAGGGGTAACTAGTCAATATTTTTTCTATGATGTAATTCCATTTCAATTCAATTATTTCTCAGTTCTTGTCCTCTGTATTTTTATTTTGGCATCATTACAATATTTAATACTTAATAGAACCACGCATCAGAACAAAATTTTGTTTTGTTCTTTTGTTTTATATTCATAATCACAATGCCTCTGTACATATTTAAAAAGTCTCGAAACTAATTTTTGCTTCGTTAAAAAAAGATTTTACTTGTATGGAAAATCTTCGTAAATCTTCGTTTTTCTTCAAATAAAATCTTTTTTTACCGAAGCAGAAATTATCTTAAATGTCCTATTAAGTTGAAGGAACCGATATTTAAGTTACCATTTGATTCTTAACAGAAAAGTAAGATTTATTAAATTATTTTAATATTCAGTTATTGCAACAATTCATTCGGTTGTTTGCACCAACGAGTCGGTCATCGTAACTTCGTCACGATCGTGGTAACAACGAACATGAATTTGGATTTTGTAAAACGCGGAGAAATAAATAAAAAATTTATAAAATATTGTGAGTGCAAAAGTTATTTTATAATATATGTAATAATTAAAAAAGAGTAATTTGATAAAATCCCATAAGTTTATTGCTTATTAAATCTTATTATTTATAAGATTTTAATATAAGGTTAGTTTAAGTTGCGGTATTGTTCAATTTGTTATTGTAGTGGAAAGAAATATTAGAATTTTTTTGATTAACCAATTTTTTTCAATTCGATTCATAAATCAAACTTCATTGAAGTAAATTCGATACATTTTGTGTTTGATCCGGACAACGTCGGGTAACTTTGCTAGTAACAATTAAAATAAAATAAAATTAATTGTACTAAATGTGTGTAATGCTTGTAATGAAATGTACGATGTTCCTAAAAAATTAGCATAATCTAATGTTTGTAACAAAATATTTTGCAATCGTTTTAATTATCCAGTAGTCCATTTTATATGGAAGCCACCATAATAATCCAGTATAGATAACAAAAATATGATTATGACAATTTTGCTTTATTTTTTTTTTACACTCTTGACAGTAACTTAGGTAGATCACCTCTTCGTGCTTAATTAAGTACGGTACTGCAATTTTACACTACAATATCTACAATATTTCGAGTATTTATTTAACAAATTACTGGCTTATCAACCCATTAAATGTGGAAAACTACTGCTATTGTCAGGAACTAAGCCTTCCTAAGTAGAATAGTTTCATTTTATTTAATTTGTTACCAGATTATTCTCAATTATTTAATTTAATTTAATTAAATAGTGGACCTGCAGATTTATCTGCACTTGAGATCCTTTTCCCTTTCGGGATGTGGGCCTTTTTAACAAAAAATTACAATTCTTACAATTCATTAGGATCTGATCTTATATCTAGCTTATGTACTACAGAAAAATTAAATAAAAGAATAAACTATAAATATAAGAAAAATTAAGGTTAAATTTCATTTTGTACGTAGTGCCTAATTTACGTACTAATTAACATTACATTACTAACTCTATTTTAATAAAAACAAAAAAAAATTAACTAAGTACATATTTCATTTGAGTTTCAAATGTAAATTAAAAGTAAAAGATTCCATGTAAGTGTAAATCTAAAAAAGACTAAAAACAAATATTAATTTATATAATTATATAAGACTTTAATTAACGAAAACAAAAAAAGAATTTATTCTTTTTATTCCTGCTTTTATCCAGGCCACTTGTCCTAGATGTGCAGTGGATTCTATGCTACAGTAATCTCAATTATTTTTTGTCATTTATTATATCCCAATGACAAAGGAAACTGGGCCATGTCGAAAAAACCCATAAAGCATTTTTTTGCTTCATCGAGAATCGAGCCTGGGACCTTTCGGTTGAAAGGCAGGCGCTCTTCCTACTGCGCCACCAAGCGTGTGAGGTAGTTATAGCAACTGCTTTCATTCTATTGTGGTGACCGACTTAGAGTTAAATTAAATTTCGGGGGACCATCCGTATATTTATACAGCGTGGTCCGGTTTAGAGCAAAAAGTTTTTAAGGGGTAATTCCTTGGAGTATTTTAGGAAAGAAATTGTTTCAGAAGATGGGTCTATCTTTAAATTTACCTGGGCTACAGAGGGTTAAAGAAAATCGGATTTGAAAAACTATGTCTAAAGAATATCCACTACAGCTCAGAAGAAATTGAAACTAGAGCAACATCATTAACCCTCTGTAGCCCAGGTAAATTTAAAGATAGACCCCTCTTCTGGAACAATTTTTTTTCTAAAATACTCCAAGGAATCACCTCTTAAAACTTTTTGCTCTAAACCGGACCACCCTGTATATGTATTTAAGTACATATTATTTATTTGAGTTTAGTTCAAGTAAAATTAAAGTATTATTATTATTTATTTTTTTTTAGATAAAAAATATGAATTCACTTTTCGAGGGAGAAAATAATTACTATTATCAAATTACAGACTCTTATCATAATGAAGGTAAATATACCATTTATATTTTTTAAATAATATTTTATTGAAGTTTTAAAGTTGTTGTTAAATATTGATTATATGTGATCGAAATCAAATAAAGAAAAAGTCAAAATTACATGTTATTTTAACTACCTTTTTAACAAAATTATTTAGTTCAAAAATAAATACATACATATTTCTTAAATATAAAAACATAAAATAACATACGTATGTGTTAATTATAATAAAATTGTAAAACAAAAAATTTACTTTAAAAAGTACCTATATTTTTCATCTAAACATCAGCTTAATATCTATATAAAGCCTATATTATACCTGAAGTATAATTCGCATATATGGACAGGTGCTTCAAAAACTGCTCTGAGCTTTCTTGACAAAGTACAGAAATGCGCTATTCATTTCATAGATGATTTCATCGTCGTATTCGTATTGTCGAAGCACGAACTCTGTTTTATATAGAAATGTTGTTATCATCATGTTCGGAAAACTAAAATCACTATACTACCATCTCCAAAGTAGTTCCGTCGATGAGTACGAGAGATTAGAAATGCCCACCCCTACACCGGAAATATGAAGATAATTCAAGACTGGTTATAACGGATATTTTTTCATAGTCAACACAACACAGTGGAATCGCATCCCACTTCAAATATTCCCAAGAAGAGACAGGTTTTACGTGTTAAATTAAAAAAGAAAATATGAGCATTAACAACTTAGTTTGCAACTTTCCATCGAACCTTTCTTTTTTCTCTTAACTTCTTTCCCATCAAATTTTCCTAGCTAACGATAGAAAAGTATAAAGATTTTGCTAACCTAAAGTTTATATTTATATATTAATATAAAAAAATCATTACTTGGCAATATTGCTTATATTGACAAGTATTTTGTTCATAAACAAAATGTTGCAAATGAAATTTGTTAATAAACATTTCTAACTTAGCAGGAAAACTGTAAAATTATGGTAGATAAAGCATGACAATCAGTTGCGTTGCTTTTTTTATTTATAACGCAAAACTGAAAAATTTTCTGCAGTATTTTTTGTTTTTGCAGTAGATGTTTATGAAAAGCCCTACTACCTTTATAATTATTTTTTGTAGGTGTAATATATACATATATCTTGTCCTTATCTCTTCTGTTATCGGATTTTTGATTAGATTTTTATGACAGTTTTAATAGATTTGTTGGTATGGTACATCTATATAACACTTATAGAAGAGATCTGTCTGTTTGACATCTGTGTTTGGTCATCATATTTAACAGAATATTAGATGAAGAAGTTGGAAAACATATCTTGTTATGTTTCTCTATTACTACCTTGATCTTTGTTTCCTTCCCTGAGAGAGTTATTATAGAACTCCAAAGTTTTTCGTATAGTTACGACAAAAATTTGTTTAACTTTTTTTTTTTATAATGAATGTTATAATCTTCTTTTGCTCCTTAATCAAATTTCCAAGGTATAGAGAAATCTGTTGCACCAGTTAATATTTCTTCATTATGTATTTATCTTCAAATTTGCTGCATGTTCAAATTTTAGATTATTGTATCAGATAGGGATATTCAAAATCTTCGAAATTTTCTTCGTTATTATATGCCATTATTTTCATTGTTATATTGACTTAGTGTGTGTTGACTTGATAATATAAAGTGCAAACTAAAATAGGATTGGTGTTAGTAAACAATCCTGTTTGACTCGGCTATTAGTATTAATTGACTCAAATAATATAATAGTACTTGATGTATATATTCTTTCATTGAAAGCCTTCCATACAAAGAAGGATAAGCTTTATCAACTTTGATTGATATATTGGTATAAGGTATATCCATTTAACTCTATAAGTCTAACCGTATATCTATGATCAAGGCAGATAGTATCGAACATTGCTTTTTAGTTTATGAAAGCTAATTTTAACCTACCTGTTCTATAACCTTTATTCGAACGTATTTATTCATTTTTATTTAAAAAAAGTTTTTATTGAAACTGAAACGGATTCACGAACTTATCATAATTTCTGTACTTCTGTACTTCTATGCTAAGCAAGACTATACGATGGTACGAGTATACTATATCAAAATTCTCGATATAAGAAGTATTACAACGGAAGAAATTGGAAAGATTTTTAATATTATTTTTTAAATAGCCATGTATGATAATAAAATAAATTATTATATTTATATTTGAATTAGATGTTGGAGTTTGGAACACAACAGTTTGTTCATCTGATTCTTCAACAAAGGAAATTGATTCTGGAATGCAAAATTATGAATCAAAAACTTTACTTAATGACTATAAATATTCATACTGTTCACATAGTAAGTTTATGCTTTAATGTGTATAAAATATAAGCATAAATTATTTTAGACTTATCATAATAATAGAATAATTTATTTTTGTATTTTTCTTCTTCACGCTTTACACATTTAATATGTATTTTAAAGGACAAAATATAGTAAAAGAGATTCAATATTCATCAAATGAAATAACAGTATTTCCAAAAGTTGTAAAAAAACGAAATACGGCTAATAAAAAAGAAAGGAGACGTACCCAAAGTATAAATACAGCATTTTCCAGCTTAAGAAATAAAATACCAAATGTTCCAGTTGATACAAAACTTTCAAAAATTAAAACATTACGTCTAGCAACATCTTATATATTATATTTGACAAGAGTTTTAGAAGGAAATCAAGATCCGTCAAATGGTTTTCAAGCTGAATTAATAACATCATTGAAATTAGGCAAGGCTGAAAAGAGACAATTAGCAAAAATAAATCACGAGGTAAATATATTTATTATTATACTTATGTAAAATATTTAATACTAGCAAAGTTACCCGACGTTGTCCGGGTCGAACACAAAATGAATAGAACTTATTTCAATAAAAACCGAGTTGAAAAAAATCCTGATGGAGTATACAACCCATATATAATTGCCCATGAGAAAAAAAAAATTCTTTCAGTTGCAGACAACAGACCCAAAAGTCCCTGCGATTTGTTAGTAAACACGGTATCTCACCGGAAATTGTAAGCGTTTAATTTTAAACTACATTTCTAATGATATTAATGGTATTGTAGGAATCGAAATATGTTCATCATTTCCACAACCAGTTTGAATTTATCCTTCAATGAAATGAAAATATGTTCTTAATATTATTCTATAGTACCATAGTTTTGTCTGCTTCAAATTTTGTAGAAAAACTATTGCAGCTGCTATACCTTTCAATTGGTGAGAAGAAGATCCTGCCAAAACTAACGAATAAAAAAACTCCGTTGGGTGCTTAGCAGACTTATTTTCATTGGTAACTCTGTACCTATCGATTTGTTAAAACATGGAACCTTTGGAATACTCTGCAGTAGTTTCTATTTAATAAAACGAACTGTCACATTTTTTGGGACTAATTTACATATCCATTTTATATGTAAAATTTTTATACTGATTCCTAAAATTCGGAAGGACTTTTCAGTCAGCTCTTCAATACTCACCAGTCCGAACCAGTCCAAATTTTCGAAATCGGTGACAGTCGTATCTCTTGTATTATTTGTATTATTTGTGAAAGAGTATATAAGTGTAAATTTTCTCTCTGTAACACAGTTGGTTCTTGAAATATTCCTGAAGAGTAGTAGGAGTTGCACGACAGCGACCCAAACCAGTTTAAATTTTCGAAATCGGTAGAGGTCGTATTTCTTTATTTTTAAAAACCCGAATTTTGACAAACTGTAAAATACGTGTTTATTTATTTTTGATAGAGTACCTGTGTATAAATTTTTATGACTGTAACATAATAGTTGGTTTTGATAGATTCCTGATAAGTACTAGGAGTATGGCAGGTACCCAAACGTCATTTTATAGCTTTGAAAACTCCGGTTACTTTTTTGATCATGAATAACTGTGCAAAATTTCAGTACTCTATCTTAGAAGTACTCTATTCTATACTTCTTCTATCTTAGAAGAAGTATAGAAGAAGATTACAGTTATTTGATTATTCTCATTACAGTTATGCACTGAAAGTTGAAAACTTATAAAGTCCAGCATACTCCATAATATACAATGAATTATTATACTTAATTTATAATTTATATCTATATTATGTACATCTATATCTATATTATAATATACAAGAGCACGATTTTGAAGGTACACTTTCGTGGTTTTTCGTGTGCTTCGTTTTTTTCCATTCAATCAATCGGCGATGATGCAGGCCTTGGCGATCAAAATCACTTTTTATTTTATCTATATTATAATACACTAGAGCATGATATTGAAGGCACATTTGTCGTGGTTTTTCGTGTGCTTCGTTTTTTTTTTTATTCAATAAATTTTTTTTGTCGATTCTCTTTTGAGCCAAAATCTTTCTATTTTTTTTTTATTTATCGCATTTTTGCACTTTTAGTAAGAAAAAACATTAATTAGTAGGATAATATTATTAATATAGGTTTTAATATCACAAATTTTTTTAAATTTGATTCTCTATTAATTAAAATTTTTATTTTTTTTATTTTTTTCAAATATTTTTTTATTATTATGTATTATAATAATAATTTTTTGAATGTAATATAATTAATAACAAAAAACAAGATTTTTTTAATAAAAAAATAGTAATTTTTAAATATTATTTCAACAAAATACGAAACCGTTTAGTTTAAAATAAATCTAGGCATACAAATTATGTATACTTTTTACTTATACATACATGGAATGTATTCACAGTTGACAATTTTGATTTTTGACACTATGTGTATCATGTAGATGTTTGCATATAATATAATATATTACACCAATTAGCATTTATCTTACCTATATATGTATACTCAAACAGCTAAGATGTAGGTACAATGGTACAATAAATAAAATATATAATTTGTACTGTATTTTGATAAGGAAGTCTTATTAGTATATTGGTGAAATGTTATGTATATCGAACCTATGTTAAAATTTTTGCACAAGTCAAATTTATTTTACAGATTTTATAATATTTAATTTTAATAAAAAAGAAACTTATCTTAATTTATGACTGAAATTTCTATTTTTTAAATTTAACAAGTTTTGAAAAAATTATTAAAATATCTTACATACATACATTGTATATGTATGTTAATATAACTTTATGATAAAACTGACAATTTATTCTTAAAAAAAACTAGGAGCAAAATTATATATTTATTAAAATCTACATAAAAAACCATCGGACGGCCAATAATCAAACTAAAATTTAAAGTACATACAAGAAAAATAGTAATATATTAGATTTATTCAATAACCTGTTCCAGATAGTTCTATATGAATATAAATAGTCATCCGTTGAATACTTTCTTTAATGACATAGTCATTTGAAAATACATCATTTATGTTTAATTTATAGATTGAAAAAGTACGGTTCAAATCTGAACCAACTAACAACCGATGTTCATTATTATTTTTTAAAACGATAGATATTTAAAAGGAGACTAAGCAAAAATATATATTTTTTTAAATTTTTTTGATTATTAATTAGAAATTTCCATTTAAAATTTCACCCCATGTAAGACATTTTAACATACCTACAAATTTTTTTTTTTTAAATAAATGATAACTTACGTATACGGTTGTTTTCTAAGTAAAATCAATACAAAAATAAAATATAGTATTAACCTAACAAGGATAAATTGAAATGATGGATACAATTCATAATGAAGCTGATTTTCCATTAAACCGTATAGCAAATCTGAGGTATATCTATATGGTTTCATTAGTTGTATTTTTTTTTCATTTTAAAATTATTTCGAAGTAATTTGAAGTATTTCGAAAATGGAATGATTGCATTTTTCGAAAACAATTATTTTGTGACAATTATTTTTTTTATAAGAACAAAAATATAATATTTATTAAAATCTACATAAAAATCCATCTGTCGGCAAATAGCAAACTAAAATTTAAGGCACCTCCATAAAAAAAATGAAAATTTATTCATTCGCTAAATTGTTAATATTTCAGCAAAATGTTAGGTTTATTCAATAAACTTTTCAAGAACGAAAAAATTTGTTGTGTTCAGTAGTTTCCGTTAATTTAACCTTTTGCCCAAACGTGCTCTGTTCATTGTTGAATAGATTGTTTAAAATAGTTCTAAATTGATCTGTTTTGTTCCGAATATTTTGGTGCAAAAATTTTCTGGGTATATTTTTTTTAATTTGAGCACCTGAATAGTCAAGTCAAGAAAATTTTCTCTGTCAACAATCTGAAAACAATGTATAGAACTTAGCAAATATTAAATATTAATAGCAAACCACAAAAAAATAAAAATTGCTCAAAGTTTTAAGTTAATCTTTATAAAATTAACTCTTTTATTTATAAAATAAAAAAAAAATATTAGATATAGAATGAAAACTATTTTATAAGAATTTATTAGAAATCAATTTCCAGTAAGTCTTGCATATGCAATATCAATCCATAAATCACAAGGTCAAATATTTCAAAGAGTCGGAATCAATCTCCCTCAACCTACCTTCACCCATGGTCAGCTCTACACAATCCAGTGCTCTAAAAACTAAAATTCTAGCAGGACCAAGACAGGGGAAAACTACTGACAACGACATTGTAACTGACAAGAATACTTCTAGAAAACTTCATTTTTTCCAATTGTTTCCTATATGATGAATTTGAAAACTCACTCATAATAATTGGGAAACGGTACTAACCCATAGGTATGATTAATGGTTTAATCAAATTATCGGAAACTATTTTTTAATAACGTTCCAACACACATTTTCCCAATTAACGCGACAATCAATTATTCGGTTAATAATATCAGTTATGGTAAAGGGTTTCGGTGGTTTCAGTGGGTTAGAATTCCACATAGCTAAGTACCTACGCGGTCTGCTTAGTATTTTTCGAGGCTTTCACCTTCCCTCGAGAAATAAAAAAATAATAAAAGCAAATTAAATCTTACAAAAAAAGTTTAATATTTTCTGATATTTTTTTAATTTTATTTTAAAATTAATATTAACTTAAAATTTTGAACATTTTTTATTTTTTTGTGGTTTGCTATTAATTCTATTATACTATTCTATATATTGTTGCCAGATACTTTCAACGTGTCAAATTATATTTGTATTAAAAATCATTTTATTGTGCCGTTTCATAGAAAAATTCCTCAAAAATTATAATTACTCAACAGGGGCCCCTAGTATTAAGGTGCAATAACCCCATGCTATTATTTTCCCTAAACGATTTTCGCATCTTTTATAAATTTGGTATTCTCCACACGAAAAAGTGCTTATAGCATTAGTATTGGCATTTTCGATCTTTTTGGTTTTGTTTTGTTTTGCCCTCATTTCGGCATATATCATAGGTTGGTCTACTATATTTCATAACACTCTTTTCTATAAATGGAAAACAATCAAATACATAGGAAGATCAGTGTAAAATATAGTATATTATATATTATATACCGTATATATGAATGTGCGCAATTTGATGAAGGACTTGTAATTTTATTTCACGAGTTTTTCAATTTTCATTAGCCAATATATCTAACCTATCTCCAATTGCAAGAAACATTATTACTGAATTTTTAAAAATTTTCTTTACAACTTTTTTTAATATACGAATATACGTATATAATATATAACGTATATATATATACTGAAATTAAACTTATATAAATATTTAATCATAATAATAAAAAAATGTAAAATCATAAACTGGAAAGAATTCATATATTTTACTTCACACTTTTAGTTAATTGAAAAAACAAACCAAAAAATAATAATAAAAATACATACCAAATACATACTATATTTCATAATGTAAATATATACTTTTATACAAGTGCAATTCAATATTCAGATGTTTAAATAAGTCATAAAAAATGTTTTTTTTATGTTTATTAACAGAGGCTATAGTGCATGTGTATATACAAGCTATCGCCACCACTATAATGTTAAATGGTGGGTGGAAATACTATGTAGAAAAACATGTACAATCCATTTATAGAATTAACATTTAAATATTGTTCTTTGATTATAACAACATAACCAAACATTAATTATAAGATTAATAATATCTTTTGTTTTAGGGGCGTATATTGTTACTGAATTGATTCTTCTGAAGATTATTGTGTACATTTAAAGACCAATTTTAAATAATTTAGGCAATTAACTATTCTATTTTGGTTAATATTTTGGTCTTGAAAACATTAAAATATATAGAAATTGAATGTTACAATATTTAAATACATATAAATAATATACTATTATGTGTACTTTATACTTTATTTTATTTCTCAATCAGTTTAATAATTTTTATGTCTCCTGCTCAGTAATTAAATTTTAATAAAGTGTGCAATGTGCATTAACATTTATATTGAATGCAGAGGGTTGAAAAAATATTTGCACCCAACCCCATGTTACAATTTTAATCAAAAATTTTTGTGAAAATATGTTAAATTTTTGGGTTAATTTTTTATACATTAAATTTGTTAATCTATTAATGAATAACTGAAAATTTTTATTTTACTGATATCATATCATGGCTAACATATTTTTATATAATAGCCTATCAAATTTATATAGTTTGATGTGCAAAGTTTTAGTTGTAACACAAATCTTTTAAGCTTTTAGGCTTTTAGCCCTTTATGCCGTCCTCCACCTCTCAACTTAGTCGACCCTTTTGATAAAGGCCAATAGGTTTGGGGGATTTATCCTGCAGAAGTTTTCTGAGGTTATGTAGTGCATTTCCAACAGCCTGAGTCTCAGCCTCGAAAGAGCTAAGCATTCACCTACAACGTGTGTGGAAGTTTCTTCCTATTTCAGACATTGTCTACAGGTTGGGTCGTCACTTAGTGCTAGTCTACACATGTGCTTATTCATGTGGTTATGATCAGTAAGTATGCCCACCATCTTATCCTGCAGTCTCCTCTATTGAGAGTTAGCAGGAAGTTGGTTATTTTGGTATTTATTTTTGGTGCATATATTTTGGAGACCCTGTGGCCTTCAATACGCTCCCAAAGAATATTTACTTCCCTTTTCAGGGTGTTTTCTATTGATAGTTTAATATTACCAATAGATATACCAACTGCCGGTTCCGAGCCATAAATGTTTCCCGCCGATGATCTGGCTAGTTCGTCAGCCATCTCATTTCCAGTCAAGCCACTATGACCCGGTATCCAGATCAGTTGTACCTTGTTTCGAAGACCTATGAGGTTTAGGGCTTCCGAACATTCTCCCACCAATCTAGATTTGATGAGGTTACTTTCAAGAGCTTTTAAGGCAGCCTGACTGTCACTAAAGATTCTAATGCCTTTGTTAGACCATCTTTGCTCTTTTATTATATTCACTGCTGCGTTTATGGCAAAGACTTCAGCCTGGAAGACTGTGCAGTGTTTGCCAAGAGGAAACTGGAATTCAAGTTGCTCTTTTTCAAAGAACACTCCAGCTCCCGCGCCTAGAGCCGTAAGGGACCCGTCAGTGAAATCCGAGATGTTTGAGGACCTAGCCTGCTCTTCTGAATCACGCCAGGTCTCTCTTGTCTCTTCTTCAAAGATACGTATGTAGTGATGTCATCTGTTGGCATGAAGAACTCTTTTTGCTCCTCTTCTAAGTCCTTCCATAGCCTCTGATGTTTGTTCCTACATCCTCTAGTATTCCCTAGAGGTTGCAATCTTCTTACAACTTTGAGGGCCTCCATTCTTACATAAAGATGCAAGGGTGGAAGCCCAAGAAGTATTTGCATAGCCGCTGTAGGTGTGGTTCTAAAAGCACTTGTTGCACAGAGACACGCAAGTCTTTGTACTGCTTCTAGTTTATATGTACATTGCATGTTGTCTGTTTTTATATGTACATTACATATATATATATATATATATATATATCTTATAGTACCAACAAATGTAAAAGTTTATATACAAAAACATCAATTCGTAATAATCTTAAATTCTTTAATAAATCCCTACGAACTACTAATTAACATAATTGTCGAAAATAGTCGAGTATTTTCCTTTTAATTTTACTGATATGCTTATCATACAGATACGCGTATTTCATCTACTATACTACTATGACTAAAAACGTCAATTTGCTACCTGTGCAAAAGAATAAATAAGACGATTTTAGATTTCTTGCCTCCATTCGAGCACAAAACACTATAAGAAGTCTGCAAGTATAGTAAACGAAATCCGCGTATCTGCATGATAAGTAAAATTAAAAGGAAAATACTCGACTATTTTCGACAATTATACAAAAAATTTACTCTAACGCTAGAAAACAAGTTTTTATAAAAATTACTAATATACATTTATACCAATTATCTTCATGACATGGCATTTGAATTTACAAAAAAAACTTAACGATGATTCGTTTCCTGATGGCTCAGATAATGTACTAAAAATTATTTTAAAAAGTGTTCTGAATCTCTCATGATGCACTCCTTTATCAATTATACTTAAGCTTTCACTATGTCAAGAAATATTTCCTTTATTAGACCATCTCATAAATAAGATTCTAAGAATGATATAAAAACTATCGTCTACATTGGACTCTTATGATCACTGTTCGAATTAACAGTCCCCTAACCAGTATGATTTTATGAAAAAATATGTTGATGCAATTATGCAGTTATATTTTGCTTGTTATCATTATCATCATAAATATTATAATCATAATCATATATTATAATAGAGTTAATTGTCAACATTTCCAAAATTATTCAATCTATTCACCAAAAAGGAGAGAAACTGAAACGGTAAAAAAAAAAGTTCTAAAAGTAGGTAAATTGTTGGAATTCAATTCACCACGCCACCCACATTAGCAAAACAAAATTCATTTTTCGTTTCCTTTTTGCATTTGTTTTCTTTGCATATTCTTTCTCTCTCAATAATTTTGTTTTATCAAATAGCCACGATTTATATATTATATAGCCACGATTACATTTATAATAGCATTTTGTAAATGTACCGGTAAATGTAAATAAAAAAAAATCATCTTTCTATTAAATATTTTTTTTTTTTATAAAATGATTCAATGGTACATTATGTAAAAAAAATGTATGTAGGTACCTTTTGTTCATATAAGTAAAATATTGAAATTATTTCAATGATGATGTATCTTATTTATTTCATGATAGTGATTTAGATTTTACAATAATATTTTTGGTGGAGAAAAATATTTTTCTTAGAATATGAGTTACTAAGCATGTAAATAGTATTGTTTTTAAGCGTAAAATCTAGCGGTATTTTAACAAAAATATTTCCATTAGTTTTTCCAAATAAAAGTACTCGAAAAAAAATTTAGTAAAAAATTATAGGTGAAAGCACTAGTTTCCGAACGGTTAATTTTTTTTCAATTTTAAATGCATCAAATTTCGATGAAAATAGTAGTAATGAGACATCTTCGATTTCTTTTCATAATTTAATCTATTTTGAATAATAAAAAATGAAAAAAAAATATCTTTTCAATAAAACTTAAGTAGGTATTATTATTAAATAAATGTAAAATGTGCCCATTTCATCAGTTTTCGGACACTAAAATCATTATCCGGACATCAATGTTTCAGTAATCGGACAAACAAAATCTAAAGAAAAGTTGAGCCTACAAAGTATTTACTAAATTTGAAATAATTTTTTTTTTAAATGTTTTTAAAGTTTTTATTCAAGTTCTTTAATTAATTAAAATAAAAAGAATTCATGAAAAAATATATAATATATCCAACAATTCAGGTTTATTTGAAATCATAAGTATAGCTAAAAATCATGAAAAAAAATCAACATTATAACTAATAAATTCATATTTAAAACTAAAAAATTTATAAAATTATAGACCTTATTATCTAAATACATCTAAATAACAGGTAATATAATTAATAAAATAAGTTTTTAAACATGTAGGTAGGTACATACTAGATTAGCTTAGGAACATTTAAGACAAACATAAAATTCTTTTGCATCGTCTTCATAATTTAATTAGCGCATCAATGTACATTTTAAGTGGTACCACCGAAGATCATCTTCTATATCACTTATTAGTTCATCTGAACATTCGTTGCATTTTTCTTTTTTACGTTGAGCAGTCTTCTTTTTACCTTCTTTAGTTTTTTTTTCTTTAACCGTTCCATTTTTCTTTCTTTAATAGCTTCAGCATCATTTAATTTTTTTTTGCTCCTTTTTTGTAAGTAAATATTTCTCGACAAGCTAAAGATGAAATTGCGCTGGGAGTTTTTCTTTATCATTTACTCTCCTTTTGGAAAAAAGTTACGTTTTTTTGTAGAAAATAAATGTTTATCTAAGGAGCTCTCTGATGAACATCGGCTTACAGTCGATGGTGTGACAGAACTTTTACTTTTATCTGGAATCAAATTATCTGTAGTAGTAACGACAGGCCAATTGGCACATCGGCCAATTATTAGCCAAATTAATTGTCGAAGAATTCGGACTTTCAGATGGTTTAGAACTAGTATTACTGATTGAAGAAAAAAATTCTGCAATTTCTTTTGATATATTTCTTACAGAGCTGATATCTCCATCAAAAGCTAAGATCTTGCCTATCATGGATTGCTCAACAACGAAAAATGATTCGCCGTTCAAATCGTATACCTAATATTATATACTAAAAACTTACCTTTTGTTGAAGTATTATCTTGTATCTGTATAGGCGAATTAGGTTTAAAAAATTTTATTACGTTCAAAACTACATCATAATTGACATGGCGTTTCTGAACCTCACATTGTGACATTTAAACTACTTAAGTCGCATATTTAATTTTGTCAGCGAGGATAATTTCTTTTAAATTACTTCCATTTTCTGTGACGGATGACATTAAATTAGCATTTTGTTTAAGTAGTACTTCTTCTGTATAGTTTGCAACACATGTTTAATAATCCAATGCATCCGGATTAAAAGGAACAAGTTCACACTTTCTGAATACATTTGATATACTCTTTTTAAAGTTAATACATATTCTGTTGAAATGTTTTTTGTAAAAGTGGGCAGAATGTTTTTCTTGACAAAACCACACCAAGATTTTGTGATTGCCATTACCTTACTGTTTTTTTTCAATCACATTTAAGCATCTAAGGGTTGCATGATATGAGTCGTGTTTGCAGGAAGGGCCTATAAAATTATGCCGTTAGCATCACAAAAAGTGAGGAGCTCTATAGTTAAATGTGAATTGTGACCGTCAACAAAAAAGAGTATAACAACAACTTAAATAAAATTAGTAACAACTTAAATAAAATGTAACTAAGCTATTTCAGAAGGCTTAGTTCCTGATAATAAGTAGTAGCTTTCCCCATTTAATGAGTTGATAGGGTCAGAAATTTGATAAATAAATACTCGAAAAACATTGTAGTAAAATATGTATAGTAAAACTTTCAGTACCGTACTTTATTAAGCACGAAAAGGTAATATCAAGAACATAAAAATAATGATACCTACATAAATGAAACGCCATGATGGTTTTTCCATTGAAATTTATTGAAAAGCTTTAAGAATAACGTATGTCCGATAACTAAAACGGACTTATAAAAACAGTTTTAGTTTCCGGCCAGGTATAATCTCATATGTATATTTAACTGTCCAAAAACTAAAATAAATCAGATTTAGGTTCTTGCAAGAAACATATGCATCAAAAATATAGTATTTTTTAATATTTTCCATTGATATACGTTTAAATAATTTTTTTTGAACTAATTCAATTTCCGGACACATGTGTCCGGAAACTGATGTGTGTCTATTTTTTTGTACTAAAATGCAAACACCAAAAAATTCAGAAGGTTTTTAATTTTTTTTTAATTTTAAACAAAATTTTAATATTCCAACATATTTTTTAAGATATTTAAACAACTTCATCACTAATATTAAAAAAAATCAATTAAATGTTTTCCTTGCTTTTTATCACTAATTTTTTATTAACAAAAAACACTTTTTGAACCTAAAATCCAAACCGTCTTGAACAATTTACTTTTAAATACATAAATGTTATTCTTTGTTTACAAGTTTTTTTGAAAAAGAACAAAATAACAGTGAATATAAAACGTGAAATAACTATATGTCAATTATTTAAAAATTTCTTAATATTTAAAGAAAACTAGTGAAGTGTCCAAAAACCAATACATATGTCCGGAAACTAGCGCACCACCCTACCTACCCTACCGTACTTAAATTTTAGCATGAAAATGTAATTCTGCCTAAGTTACTGTCAACAACATTAAAAAAAAAACAAAAGAAAAAAATTAAAAACAACAGTGAATTCACTGAAATATATATAGCCACTA
This sequence comes from Argyra leucocephala, assembly GCA_963942445.1. NCBI lineage: Eukaryota > Metazoa > Arthropoda > Insecta > Diptera > Dolichopodidae > Argyra > Argyra leucocephala. The sequence goes on from OZ012680.1 coordinate 69,297,970, forward strand.
ATTTTTTATCATCTTTGTATGATATACAACGAGTTTAATATTTAGGATTTCAACAACTGCTTTCTTGCTGCTTCCTCCTTTGCTAAAATGGTGGACTTAAAAATAAGACCTGATTAGTAGAAGTTAGCGGTGGACTTCGCAGTTGCAAAATAGTTTCTAAAAAAACTAAATTATTTTGACTTAATATAGGGAAAAGGTATTTTCCTAAATATATAGCAGTATTTTGTTTTTTCAAACCATACCAAACCATAGCTTCTTATTAAAACATGACTGTTTACTGGTTGATAGTGAAAAATATCAGTCTATTTAAATTCCTGTTCTGTTAAAACGTTAAATTTGAATTATAATTAATAAATAAGGGTCTTAGTATATAGTTATAGTATAGATTAGATTAGTAAAAGTTTTTTAAAATATTTTTGAATATACAATATTTTAATACTTCGTTTCGAATATATAATATTTAACAAAAAAAAAACAAATAGATTGTTATAAATAATAATTTTAAATTGATAAGATCCTTTTAATTGGAAATATACGTAATTTTGGCGACTCTTAGACTGTAGAACATACGTACTATTTATATATACTTTTTTTATCATATAAAATAAAAAAAAATAAAAAAAAATTGTTTTTTTAAGTGGGTATTATCAATTAAATTGCTTTAAGCAATTAAACCACTTGATTTTATTTGTATTTTTAACCTAAAATTAGAAAATTAAATTTCTTAATTGACTTTCTTCCGGCCTCGCATATTAATAATTTTTCCATTTTTTATTTTTGTTTGTTTTTTAAAGATTTTAGCTGTGTGTAAAGAATTTTTATATAGTAAATAATTTATTTTGTACTTAATTTATTTCAATATACCAACCCTATGATCAAAATAAATTTCGTATGATATTCAAAAATTGATTCTCCATTTAACATTTATTTTTTGTTCTTTTCAATTATTTATAATTAATTGTTAGTTAATATCACACTATTGGATTTATTTTTTTTATTTTTTTTTTATGAATTTTTATTGTATATAGGCCTTCAAATACATTTTAGGTTTTATCAGGCCGTGTTTTATTGGATTTATGAAATATAAATTAAATATCTAAATTAATGAATCAGTAAATTAAATAATAAATACAAAACTGTTATACACAACATTGAAATAGGTACTCTGTAATTATTTTCTAGAAGAGAAGAGGCTTTAAAACACCATGTTTTGACGATGTAAATAAAGATCAAATTAAATTTCATTACCATATTATACTTTACATTTCAAAATGCAGTACAATACCTATCTATACGTATTTGTGTTGTATACATAATGCGCCTGCGTTTCAATCCAGGTCCGTCCTAGCTTCGATTCTTGATGAAAGCAAAATGCTTTATAGGTTTTTCTATCTAGTCCAGTACCGTGGGTCATTGGGATAAAATAATATTATTATTACTGTTGATTGTGTTTTTTCCGAACTTATATGTACCAACATGTATAAAATGCTCCCCCTAATGTTTTGCATACAAAAAAAAAACAATATCAGATATGAGATGTCTTTAAAAAAACTTAAACTTGATACAATGTAAAAACTAAGTTCTCAACTATATAGGTATTATGCGTAAAAAAAAGTTTGCAACATTGTGTAATGAGAGCTTTGTGTTGTGAGACATTGTATTGTAATACATTTGTGATCAAGCAAAATTAACAAAAAAAATTGATTTAATTTAATTTTTAAACCAAGTGATTGATATATATAGGGGTGTTGAGGATTTAAATTTAATGAAATTAGTTAAAATTAAAAAAAAACGAAGAGATATGTTATATACTATTCACATCCCTACCCATCTACAATTCCAGGGAGCTGATACGATACTGCGGTACGGAATGATCGTCCCTTGAGGAAAGCTATTATAAATAATAAATTTGTTCATAATATCCATCTAATTGGGAACGCAGATTATTTCTTCAAAAGAATCCCGTCACTAGACTTTAACTTTAGAGAAAAAACTTTAATAACCTTAAACTTAGTAGTCACTAGTCAGATGACATCATATAGCCACTATATCACAAACCTACTACTAAACCACGACGTTATTTCGGCAACTATCATGAATATTTTGACAATTCTTCAAGCTTTAATTTTTCTTTATTTTAAATTTTGTTTCAATTACAATACATACTTACACCAAATTTTTCTTAAACTATTTTAAGAGTAAAGAAATTAATTTTAAATTAATTTAAAATATTTTAGGTGACAACATTTTTAAATAAATATTTAGATTGCTTACTCTTTAGCCTTCGTACCATTCAAATATGTGTGCAGTCAACAGTCATAACTCATGAGGTTATAAAATAGTAAACATATAAAATAATTGTAAAATTTTTTGTACAGAATTATGTAGACTTCACAACCAAGGGGACAAAGTTGCAAGTTCCTTTTTTCTTTTATTTATACCATTTTATGCCAGTGAATGAATTTAAATTAATTTCATTCTTCCAAAACCACTTGACACTTTGAGTATTGTTTATATTTGTGTACAAATTTTGTTTAAGCACAAGTAGTGTATTTTGATATTGTCTATTTTTAGACTAATTTTGTTTAAAGGATATAAATTTTACTCTTTAAGTTATTAACAAATAAAAAAATTTTCAGAAGAAAGAGATACCTATACGCTATACCTATAGCATAGCTACATTTCTTAAGGTATATAAATACTATACTTACAATTTACAACTCTGTTTATAAAATATTTAGTATAAATTACAAAAAAAAAAAAAAAAAAGCTGACTAAATTTGTTTACAATTTTTCAAATTTTTATTTAATTAAATTTTGGAAAATGGGTACATGTTCCTAAATATATATATGTACGTAAAAAATAATAATTTAAGATAATATTATGTAAGTATATATGTAGATACATAATGTACCTATATATGAAGTGGCGATGAATGTATGAATTAGTAGGATTAACAAGTAACTATGTATAATTGTATACTTAATGTAAATTATCAATTGTAAAAACAAAATATGTAAACAAGATTATGAAATTAGAAGTTTTAAGTTCGATCGACAATTAGAATCTATATTAAAAAACATAAAAGAAATCGTTCACTCGTTTTCCAATTATTTTTTTTAAATTTCCATATGCTATTTTGGTATTATTACTAACTATACCTATAACTACTTTTTATTATTAAATAAGATCAAAATGAAAATATTCCTAATAATAAACAACTAATTAATATAAATATCAACTCAAAAGTCAAAATAGTTGTTATCATCAGAACATTTCTAAGATATATGACACTCCGCCAATATTTTAAGACCATTTTTTGTTTTTATCGGGAAACGTATCTACAAATTATGAAGCATTATGAACTATTAATCAAACTGTGATTTGAACTAAAAGTTTTCTTAAAATTTGATAGATTGAGACTCATATCTTTCACATCTATCTTTCATACAAATAATCACAATTTGACAATTTTAACGCTGCGCTAAGTTGTATGAATTTCTTACTAAGTCTCTATTTAATTTTTTTTATAATTATACTAATAACCTGCTTTATTGTGACACCACGACTTTCTTGACCGTGTATTTGAAATATTATGATACTGCAATTAACCGCCCCTTTGTTAACTATAAACCCCAGTTTTTTTCTCGTGCACTTAATATTTATGTACTGCAGAATATACCTCATGTACAAATTGGATTATCATTAGACAGATGATTGCGACTATTCAATCAGGTTTCTGAGATAATTTACATTATCTGCCAAAAAGTCAATCAAATTTTCTAAACCAGATTTTCTAAAATACAATACACTTTATGAAAAATATGGTAAAATCTTATGATAATTTATAATATGTCTATTATTAGAGGTCAAAGATGTTCTAACCCTTCTGAAGGGTAAACAACATCTGGTGGGAGCTTAAATATAAACTTAAAGGGTTCAACGTACAGTGCTGCCAGCTTTATAAAATATCACATCATTCGTTTCTTAGAATATCTAATTCTTTGTGATGTGATGCATTGTGATACTCTATCGACACTTAGCGAAAAAGTGATTGACTTCTCAGAATAAAGCCCATTGTATTAACTTCAGTCTATCTTATGGTTCAGCTTCATTCGAGAGAGTGTTTAATTGTTAAAGTTATTATATAGTTAGTAGTAAAAATGAAATCAATAATCAAAATGTTCTTGAATGACCATATTTTTTATATTGCGAAAAACGCCGATAAATGTGTGAGTTTTTAAAGCCGGTGTAAGGCATATTTTCATCTAAAAATCTGTTTTATATCTAAAAAGCTTATATACGACCTAAGATGTCTGGATAGATGATATAAAGATTTTATCAACACTTACTCCACTTGGCCATCTTCGTATTGTTAAAACACATTTTATAGATGTCTTATGGGAGTAGGTACATGTTCGGAAGAACTCACTACTTCTATACCTCTTAAGCAACTCCATTGAGGAACACGAGAGACTGCAAATGACACTTTCTACGACGTCGAAATACCAAGATTGTTGACTGGTTATGGAAATTCGTTCATAGTTAGTAGTTCTTTATGTGTTTGATTTGCAAAAATTCTAATTATTCCTTCTTTTCCAAAGTCATTGATACGAAAGTATAAAAAGGTTTCTTTAATTAAATAGTAAGATAAGTACTTACTTAAGTAAGATAAGTAAGATTTATTTAATTACATTAAATTATCGTTATTGTTATTAACTGATTATACTTATATTCTTAAATAACACTTAATGAAGGAACATTTCTGGTATACTTTTTTTACAAAGTTTTGTACATTTCTTGCTAAGTGGAAGTGGCAATTATATTATGTCGTATATATACATTTGAATTTTATATAGAGTTTAATGTGGATTGTGGAATGAGATTCCAACGAATGTATTTATTGCCCAAAAAATATCGCCAATTAGTTCAAGGAAAATTTTAGTAAATTCATTCAGAATGTACTTATTGACCATATAGGGATATTTTTTCTTTCACCAATCTTCTCACTATAGTCCTCCAAATTGTGCTGTGCATTTGTGCATAAAAGTATCGCTTGATATCTTATACCTACAGACAGACGAAGAACATTTCGAAGGACTAAAGCAATTCAATAAAATTTTAATATTGATACATATGGTAGCGACACCAAATATCTTTATCTATAGTTAGCTGAATGTTTGAAAAAATTGCTAAATTAAAAAATAATGTGTTTGTTTTATTAATGATAGTACTTTTTACTAGAACTACATAGGTACCCAGCTTATCTAGATTTTGCATAAAACTATTGATTGCACTATATAATAATTGATTTAAACTATGTATAATGAACTAGAACTAATTGAGTTTTCAATAAATTTTAAATAATAATAATAATTAGTTCTAGTGTAAAAGAAAAATTCTAGAGATGAGTGACCTTTAAGCTTTTCTAAATCTCGGTCACAAATGTTCAAATCTTTAAATAATTTAATAAAATTTTTAAATTTTATTACCTACCCTACGATCATATTTTAAGATTAATTATTCAATACAATTAATTTGTTTTTTTGTTATATTTCAGTTTTCAATAGAACAAGAAATAAAATGTAAGAAAAACAGTGGTAGAACTGGTTGGCCTCAAGATGTTTGGGCATCTGAACTAAAGCAAGAAGGAAGACAATTATCTTAAAGAAAAACAAAAATTTAAAAATATATTTAAAAAAAAGGCATATACATACATATTTCAATAATGCACACATTATTCTCTATACTATTGTAATTATACTGCACATTTACATAAACAATTTTTTTTTAAATATCGAGGATTCAAATTGTTCTAGAGTATATCTACATCCAGCCAAAGAGTAAATTATATAAACATAATTTTTGTGAAAAAAAACCAGATGCTCTAGAGCACTTTATAAATTACCTGGTAGAATAATTAAAATAAATTATTAAGTAAGTTGTAAGTTTATCTATTTAAAATTTTGAATAGGAAATAAAAATATGATTTAGAAAAAATACACAGAAGTATTAAAACAAAATAATGTTTATAGCTTAGTGGAAGCATGTAGAAGTGTTATATTTAGAACAGAATATATTTATATATATCGAATTGAAAAACTAATATTGTATACTTTTGATGATTTTTTTTATACTTTTTTATTCAAGTAAGCAAAGTTATTTTTTAAAGAATTATTGAAAGAAATTATTTCATTCAATTTAAATATCTGGTTTTATTTTCAAAAGTGTACCATATGTAGTATATAAATAAAACCTATACATATAATTAAAGTAATCAAGAAATTATTAAACTTTATTTTAATATTGTTTAAGAATTTATATAGGTATCAATTTTATTTTTGAAATTAAAATTTTTTCTTAAGTTATTTAAAAATTATCTACTTTTTATTTATAATTTCATCCTTACCCCATCTCCACATCCCTTCCGTGGCCTAATCGGTTGGAGCACAGAAATGTGTTTCAATTATGATGTGGTAATCACGGGTTCGATTCCCGTGGGGGTATAAAATATAAATAAAAAATAGCAAAATATTAAATAAAATTTATAATCAATAAAAATAATTAATATAATCAATACTTTATAACTATAAAAATATTACCTATATCAATATCTACATCAATACTCAATACCTCATACAAAACACAATAAATAAATATTGGACACTAATTGTGAACAACTGACAAAAGTATGTGACATACATGACGTACCCAGTAAACATAGTAACTAACTTTAAACAAACTATGTAATTAACTTTCAATCTAATTCCATATTTTGCTGATGACAGCACTCTAGTAGCATTATATGATTTTCTTAAAAAAACTAATGCTACAACTTCTGAAGTCAACTCCAAAAGAACAATGAAGGCTGGTGCACTCAATCATGACCTAGTCAAAATTTTCGACTGGGGTAGAGCAAACAGAGTCGAGTTTAGCACTTAAAAAAATCAAAGCTGTCTTGTTAGTAACAAGCTAATAGCATTCGAACCAACTCTCCGGTTTTAAAATGAAGCTATTCAGCGACTCAAGGACTTGAACATTCACGGAATGCGGGTGAATGAAAATAGGCACTGGAATGAGAATATTTCGATATTGCGAAAAGCGCCGCCAAATGTTTGGGCTTTTTGAGTCGCTGCAAAGCATATTTTTCATCTCGCGAAATCTATAAAGCATATATAATAAAGCAAATACGACCCAACCTGGTCATAAATACGACTCACATTTATGAGCAGCTGCACCAAAAACAGCTTTAAATTTTTTAGACAAATTCAAAACCGCGCCATTCGTCTTATAGACGACATAAATGTGACCTCATCCCTTATAGCACTTGGTCATCATCGTATTGTTGGAGCACTTTCTCTATTTTATAGATATCTACTTGGTGTTGGCACTTGTTCCGAGGAATTAAAATCACTTCTCCTCCTCCCAAGCAATTCCATCCGATAACACGAGAAGCATCAAGTGCCCACCCTTTCACAATGGAAATTTCGAGATGGTTAAAAACTAAAGTTCAGTTTTGGAAATTCTTTTATAGTAAGAACATCTCGATTTTGAAATCGCGTCGCAATCGAAGAATTACCAATGTGAGAAGGATTTTTTATTTATGATTTACAGAGATTTAAGATGAATATTAACAACAATGTTCGCTCTTTCCCACAAAACTTTTATTCTTCCTTTTTCTTTCCTTTCCATTAAATATCCAATCTTGACAAAGTTCAAAAGCGTGCCACTCGTCTTATTGACAACCCAATGTGACAGCCTCCCTTATACCACTTGAAAATCGTCGTGTTATTGGAGCACTTTCCCTATTTTACAGATATCTCGTAGGTTTAGGCACTTGTTTAGATGAAATAAAAACCCTAACGCCACCTCTCAAACATTTCCGCCGAGGAACAAGAGAGGAATCAAGTGCCCACCCCTACTCAGTGCAAATTCCAAGGTGGCTCAAAACTGGCTATGGGAATTCGTTTGTAGTAAAATTTTCTCGAATGTGGAACCATATTCCAACAAACGTGTTTCCCCAATTCAAAAATATACCTACGTACAATCTACAAAAGTTCAAGAGTAATATTAATAAATTTATTCAAAATGCCCCTACTGATCAAAGGGATATTTTTCTTTTTACAATCCTCAATTAGTCCAAGCTATATATTCGTGTATAAAGGTATCGTTTGAAACCTAATGTTTGGTTTAACTTAAAAAAAAAAAAAAAAATCCTTTCCTTTTTGAAATAGTCAACGGTACCCAAGTACTCAAAGGTTCACAACCTAAATGTTGGCTATAAAAAACAAAAAACGGTAGGTATCTTAACGTCAAAGATAAAATCGCAGCGACAACTTACAGAAATTTAAGAAGGCCTAGTTCCTGACAATAGCAGCAGTTTTCCACATTTACTGAGTTGAAAAGCCAGTAATTTGACAAATAAATACTCGAAAAACATTGTAGATATTTTAGTATTAACTTGCAATATCGTACTTAATTAAGCACGAAAAGGTAATTCTACCTAAGTTGCTGTCAAGAACATAAAAAAAAAGAAAAAAAAGCAAAAGAGAATTTTTTTTTTTTTTTTAAATTGAAAAAGTGGAAAAATTCTCTAAGGTTTTTTTTTTCACATATAAAATAATTCAAAAATACAATCCAGGACGATTGAAGGTGGCTTTGATTTTAATTGTAATCCATAACTTAATTAAAAAATATAACTTTTTATTTAAACTAAATGCTTAAATATACTGAAACTACAGCCGCTAATTAGTTTTTTCTACTTTTTGAAACAACTATAATTCCCACTTGTATTCATTTGCCATCCCATTTTTTCACCTCTAGGGGCTCTAGGTAAGTAATGTATTTTGCTGAGTTTCTTAAAGTTCACTGTGGTAAGAGTTAAGTTGTTAATGTTGGGATTTCTTTCTTTACAAAAAACTAATTCAAACATCTATGTAAGTATTTATATTTTCTAATTAAATCAGAAACTTCCAAAAAATTTGAATTCCTTTAAATATAATAATAGAACTGTTAGTTTTAGAAGATATGTGTAGAATTTTTTTTTAAAAAATGTTATGGAAAAATAACTTTTATGATACATATTCTTTAAATTCCTTTCTGAAAAAAATTGGAATGAATACATTTGGGTTTAGCTGATTTAATTAGATGTAGATACTAAGTAAATTTATACGCTACATACTTGGATATGTAAATATAAAACAGTTATGTACATACTTGCATATGTAAAATCATATTTTCCTCAAAAAATGTACAAAATTGATTTGTAACTGAATTCCAGTTATGAGATTATAAAGTCACACTTGCCTATACGATAATTAATATTGTATGAGGTCATGTTAAAAATAATTTTTACTACATTTGATATATTATATAGGTATATGGAGACATATTTTTTATTAGTAAGTCCTGCGCAACATGAAAAAAAATCAGACTAAAATTGATTTGTGACAATTTCAAAATAATACTTATTTTCGATGAAATTTTATCAGTAGTTCCTAAATTCAATTAAATTTTTTAATTTCTAAAAAATTAAAAACATTTTATAATTTATTGTACTGTAGGTACCGACATTTTTGCACATCAATGATTCTATTTTATCAAATACTTATAACTTAGTATATACGTATTTTAAATAGTTTTCCGCCTACTTTCACCTTACTAGCAGTAATTTTTGTGGTCAGTCATCATTGAAACTATATTTTGTTATTGAAATGTAATTCGTCTCAAATCAAACAACATAAAACGCAATTATAATTTAATCATAATTTTAAAATGTTCCCGAATCGGAACAATTTAAATTCAGTAACTATTTATTAACTATATATTAGCTCATATTTTTTAATTAGTCTTCAATTTTTTAATAATAAAACAAAAGAAAAAAGCGATGTTTATGTTCAAACGCCAATAAATTTAAAAAATTATAAATACATATTATGTATGTTAATTATTGTAACAACAAATATAATACCTATTATGTTTGAAATTAATTAAAAAAACAAAACAGTTCAAATTACTTATTTTATATTAACTACTTATCGACTTTGATGACGACTTTTCCTTTAAGATTTAACTGTGAAACTACGTTAAACTAAATAATTTTATAGGTAAAAATTAATTTTTTTTTAAATTAAAATTTTTATCACGTTTATTATTGAGTAGCGATTGAAAAATGTTATATCTATATCTACGATATATATATATAATATATTTTTATACAATACACTCCATTTTTTTTAACATTGATGATTATTACAAAAAAAAATCAACAAAGAAAATATTTTTGGAAGAAATTTATAGTAGGAAAAGTCTTGATAATTATACAAAAACTTTTGAAAAAAAAAATAATCAAATTAAAACAAGTTTAAAGCGAAAAAACTTTATTTATGCATTCCAAAAAAAATGTATACTTAGAATGACTCATTCGTTTAAATCTTCAGCTTATAAAAATGGAGTAAATTTTACGCGTATAAAAGGATTTTCTTTTGTTAAACATATTTTTAATTACAAATTTTTCCATACCTGCTGAGCATATCCAATTGAAATTATAGATAACAAACTAACCGCAAATAAATATATCGCCATTTTATTAGGCATTTTTAAAAAAATTTTAAATTATTTTTAATTTTCCATCAATTAAGATATTAGATGGTTATTACTTTCACAAATCGAACCAAATTTTATTCTTTTTTTTTACACACATAAAATTAAAAAAAAAATATTTATCTTAAACTTTTATTGTAATTTATGTAATTTATGCTTATTTTCTTTTTCACAATCAAGGAAAAACGTAAAAAGTAATCCTTAAAAATTAAAAATTAAAATATAGCAAATAAGTTAACAAAAAAGTATAAGCTAAAATAGTAAAATAACAAAATATAAGAATAAAAAAATAGTAGCCAAAATGACAATCAGAATAATATTTGTTTTATAAATCTAGAATATATAGGTCAACAAAAGTAAAAACTCCATAAAAAAAATATAATAATAGTAAAATAAATGAAATAATTTTTAATCTCCCATCAAAATATTAGAAATAGGTATAATTATAAATATATAAAGCTACCTGATAAATCAATAAAATGAAGATCAATGAGGATAATTGGTTCGGGTTATTGATTTATATGCAAAAAATGTTCAATTTAGGTATTGGATAGATCAATCAACAGTATTGGATAGATAAACATATCTGTAGAACAAAAAAGTCAGCTTGTTTATAAATTTCGGAATAATTACATTTTTACATGAATTTCAACCAAATAAAACCAAATAAATAAAATAAATTTTTAAAACCAAATAAATAAAATAATCAGAAATCAATGTAAAAAAATATCTGAAGGGTTAGTCGATTAGTTTACTTCTTCACAGTACCTCTCAAATATGTAGAAATATTTATTTCAATTTATTATTTCTTTGAACTTTTAAATATTTCGGTAAATTCCGTTCCACAAAGAAGCTGAAGAAACAACTAAAAGATTGAAACAGCTGGTCTCGAAATGATGTTGAAAAGGTTTGTAACACTTAACACATTTTTCAACCACTATTGTACGCCTGTGACGATGAAAACGAAATAAATTGATTCCTAGGAGGTTCTTATCAATAAACTTTGCAATCAAAAAATATACATACGCATTAAAAATTTATATTTAAAAAAAAACATTTATTAAATTTGCAATTTAAATAAAACGCTTTTAATAAATTTCTAAGAATAATAATCAAATAAATTTCAGTTGTTTTTAATAAATTTAGGTAAATATTGGTAATATCGTGATATGGTTTGGATTGTTTCTTGGATTGAAATAACAAATAACGAATATTTTTGAAATTCATAGCCGTTAATTCCTTATTTTTGATAGTACGTGATAGTACATACTAGAAATAGCATTTTGGTTTTTGTTTAAATTTGTGAATCTTAATACCACGTCATCTGAAGTCAAATAATTTAATAATTTATCGATGACAATAAATGTTAGTTATGAAGGTTAGCGCAAGATGAATATTAATTTCTATAATTATATCTTAACTTACAAACATTTTGATATAATATAATAGATGTCTCTGCTCAAATAACAAAAATTATTGAAAATAATTTATATAAATTATATCGAAACTTACGTTTATTAATCGATTTATTTTTGACGTTTTTCATAATCATATCTGAGATTTGACACATCGAAAGTTTCTTGATATTTTGTATTTGATATTTGGTATTTAATAAAAATTTTCCAGAATTGATTATTGGGCTTGTATGTAATAATGTATGTGTACAGTCCATCAAAAATTGTTCGGGTTTAATTTTTTTCACTAAAGTTAAGATCTTGTTTGAAAAATTAAAGTATAATATAAACAATAATCAAAGTAATTAATTTAAATTTTTAAATAAAATATGAAGTGAAAAATAAGCATAAATTACAATAAAAGTTTAAGATAAATATTTTTTTTAATTTTATGTGTGTAAAAAAAAGGATAAAATTTGGTTCGATTTGTGAAAGTAATAACCATCTAATATCTTAATTGATGGAAAATTAAAAATAATTTAAATTTTTTTTAAAAATGCCTAATAAAATGGCGATATATTTATTTGCGGTTAGTTTGTTATCTATAATTTCAATTGGATATTCTGAGCAGGTATGAACAAATTTGTAATTAAAAATATGTTTAAAAAAAGAAAATCCTTTTATACGCGTAAAATTTACTCCATTTTTATAAGCTGAAGATTTAAACGAATGAGTCATTCTAAGTATACATTTTATTTTGGAATACATAAATAAAGTTTTTTCGCGTTAAATTTGCTTTAATTTGATTAATTTTTTTTTCAAAAGATTTTGTATAATTATCAAGACTTTTCCTACAATAAATTTCTTTCAAAAATATTTTCTTTGTTGATTTTTTTTGTAATAATCATCAATGTTAAAAAAAAAATGCAGTGTATTGTATCATTGTATATAAATATATTATATATATATATATCGTAGATATAGATATAACATTTTTCAATTGCTACTCAATAATAAACGTGATAAAAATTTTAATTTAAAAAAAAATTAATTTTTACCTATAAAATTATTTAGTTTAACGTAGTAATTTATTTCACAGTTAAATCTTAAAGAAAAGGTCGTCATCAAAGTCAATAAGTAGTTAAAATAAAATAAGTAATTTGAACTGTTTTGTTTTTTAAATAAATTTCAAACATAATAGGTATTATATTTGTTGTTACAATAATTAACATACATATGGATTTATAATTTTTTAAATTTATTGGCGTTTGAACATAAACATCGCTTTTTTCTTTTGTTTTATTATTAAAAAATTGAAGACTAATTAAAAAATATGAGCTAATATATAGTCAAGAAATAGTTACTGAATTTAAATTGTTCCGATTCGAGAACATTTTAAAATTATGATTAAATTATAATTGCGTTTTATGTTATTTGATTTGAGACGAATTACATTTCAATAACAAAATATAGTTTCAATGATGACTGACCACAAAAATTACTGCTAGTAAGGTGAAAGTAGGCGGAAAACTATTTAAAATACGTATATACTAAGTTATAAGTATTTGATAAAATAGAATCATTGATGTGCAAAAATGTCGGTACCTACAGTACAATAAATTATAAAATGTTTTTAATTTTTTAGAAATTAAAAAATTTAATTGAATTTAGGAACTACTGATAAAATTTCATCGAAAATAAGTATTATTTTGAAATTGTCACAAATCAATTTTAGTCTGATATTTTTTCATGTTGCGCAGGACTTACTAATAAAAAATATGTCTCCATATACCTACATATATATATCAAATGTAGTAAATATTATTTTTAACATGACCTCATACAATATTAATTATCGTATAGGCAAGTGTGACTTTATAATCTCATAACTGGAATTCAGTTACAAATCAATTTTGTACATTTTTTGAGGAAAATATGATTTTACATATGCAAGTATGTACATAACTGTTTTATATTTACATATCCAAGTATGTAGCGTATAAATTTACTTAGTATCTACATCTAATTAAATCAGCTAAACCAAAATGTATTCATTCCAATTTTTTGCAGAAAGGAATTTAAAGAATATGTATCATAAAAGTTATTTTTCCATAACATTTTTTAAAAAAAATTTCTACACATATGTATGTATCTTCTAAAACTGACAGTTCTACTATTATATTTAAAGGAATTCAAATTTTTTGGAAGTTTCTGATTTGATTAGAAAATATAAATACGTAGATGTTTGAATTAGTTGTTTGTAAAGAAAGAAATCCCAACATTAACAACTTAATTCTTACCACAGTGAACTTTAAGAATCTCAGCAAATAACATTACTTACCTAGAGGTGAAAAAATGGGATGGCAAATGAATACTAGTGGGAATTATAGTTGTTTTAAAAAGTAGAAAAAAGTAATTAGCGGCTGTAGTTTCAGTATATATAAGCATTTAGTTTAAATAAAAAGTTATATTTTTTAATTAAGTTATAGATTACAATTAAAATCAAAGCCACCTACAATCATGGAAAAAATTATTAAAATTATAATTACTTAAATGTTAAAGGTTATTTAATTTCTTGATCGATTTTAGTTATTGCACCATCATCAGAAGACTGAGACTCAGTTTGAAATACCTAAAAACATAAGAACCAAATTGTTGAATCATACTTACCTAGAGTTTTTTGTTAATATTTGTTATTAAAACTTATATTAATTTGTCATAAAATTTCAAAAGTTAGCCAAATATAACATTCTAGACATCCTGCATGGAATTATAGACACTGACTTTCCATAATCCGTATCGTTATTAGGAACATTAAATAGATCTACTAATCGTAAATTATTCGAATCGTTTCTGAAAGTAATTAACATATTAAATTGTGTGTTATTAAATAAATTGGAGAAAATTAAGGGCCCTATTACACATCAATCATTCGTCAATCATGCAAGCAAAATTCCCATCAATCATGTCATCAATCATTTTTGACAATTTCAGCTGAGGCAATTCAAAAAGAATAATTTTTATATTAATTTTAATAATTATAGCAATTATTGTAAAGAAACGATTGATATATTATTCAAATGTGCAAAAAAAAAATTTGTTGTTTTTTATACCCTTTACTTTACTTTAAAAATTCAATTTAAATGGAAGTTAAAAACATTCCTCTAAAAATTATATTTCCAATATTCATACATATATGTTTCGAAATTATCAATATATTCAGAAAACTTCCACAATATGTCATTGCAAAATGTCAAAATATGGGTAAAAAGATTGATGAGTGCATGATTGATGTGCAATCGGTCATCATTCTTTTCATCCATATATTGACAATATATGGATGAATGATTGATGAAAAGAATGATGTGTAATAGTCACCTAAAGGTTAAATGAGATACAGGTTAAAAATTTACATTAAATAATAAAATTTTTTTTTTTTTTTAAGAAATTAAATTCAAGAAATTTTGATGTTTTTAAGTAGTGCTGAATAACATTTTCAGTGATTTTCTATTATTTTTGTTAATACTTAATAAAAACACTAAAAACTATTAAAGCAATTGAACATTTTTCTTTATTCAATATTCATGATTTTTCTATCATTCTATTTCTGTCATTTGTAATAACCCGAAATCGATCATCACGATTCATAATACGAATATGGTTTCAAATAATTTTACATATTTTTTTATCTTATATCAAAGTTCTTAGTTCGAGTTCTATTTGATTTTTCTATGATTTTAGCATGAAAAAAATATTGTCTCCTTTGCCATAAGATAATATATAAGAGGATATAATTTATTTGATGTATGAATAATAATTTTTTGAATGCAAAAAAATGTGCGGTGGTTACTTATCATAGACGGGCACACACACTTTTCAAATAACTATTTCCTTAATGGACAAGCACTACAAGTTGTTAATTCTTTAAAAGATTGAGGTGTCATTTTTGATGATAAACTCACATTTAAATTACATTATAATAATATCATCAATAAAGCTAATTCAATGTTAGGTTTTATAAAACGTTGTTCTATGGAATTCAAAGATCCATATATCCTAAAAATCCCTTTTTACATGTCTTGTTAGGCCCCAATTAGAATATGCCAGTCAGGTATGGTCTCCATATTATGAAATTCACATACATAGGATTGAGGCAATCCAAAAAAATTAATTTCTTAAGATTTGCACTACCGTATTGATTTCTCTCTCTCCAAAGACACCCTAAAGAAGCTTTTATATTCCTCTTAGTTAATTCTGATTTCATCTCTCTGTATTCAATATTCTTATAGTTGTTAATTTTTTCTTTAAGTATTAACTTTAACCTATAACTGTTTACTAATTCTCAAATATAAAAATATTTTTATTGATTATATTTTGCAGATTGTTCAATCTTTTTTTTTTATTAATAATTTATGGTAGCCATTGATTTACATTTTAATTATTTCACAATTTTTGCAATTCGTTTTTTAATTTTAATTTTTTGATATTTATATTGTTAATTTTAAAATTTGTTTAAATTCATATAAATGTAATATATGTAACTCACTTGAATTAAGCCTGTAAATAAATAAATAAATAAATAAGTTAGTCGTTTGAAAAAGAACAGAAAAATGGGTTCCATGTCCATCTTGATTTGAATTTAATCAGATAAAACGATGTGTATATTTAATTATTTACCTATACGTACAACAAAATTTATACTTATCTTACGTTACAGTTAGATAGGTCAATAACAAACCTTTTTTATTACTCATAAGCTAAAGCAAATCTATTATAGTTAATCATTTTAAATCAAGTTACAGGACAATTAGTCATACTTATTATTAATAATATAAAATTGTTCTGCTTAATAATTTTTCAATGTTTCTGGATTGTCAACAATCGATTGCTCAAATAATAGTATTCGTAGTTAGCTAACGTTGTATAGGTAATCTATATATGTTTTCATATATTTAGTATGTATACTATATATGTGTAATTAATTATGTACTATTATAGAAGATAAGTGGTCCTAAAACTAATACTAAATGTAATACTGACATGTAACCATAAGTATTTTAAATTTTTAAAAAAATTATTCAT
Organism: Argyra leucocephala; assembly: GCA_963942445.1. Classification (NCBI taxonomy): domain Eukaryota; kingdom Metazoa; phylum Arthropoda; class Insecta; order Diptera; family Dolichopodidae; genus Argyra; species Argyra leucocephala. The sequence continues at coordinate 69,315,049 of OZ012680.1, forward strand.
ATAAAAAAATGGTTTTTTTTAAGACTCATATTTTGGTTAAATCAAAGGGCAGGTTAGAAAATGGAAGAAATAATTCTTTAGTGGTCGCGGTAATAACTACGTGTTATTGTACACATTCATTAAAATTTATACTTAAATTTTAAAATTTCGTTTTTTTGCTAAGTATTTTTCTACATATATATACATGTATATATACTTAAGAATAAACTAAGTAAGTAATAACTAATTTTTTTAAGAAATACGTTGTTTTGTTATTTTTGTTTATACTCAGTTTGTTCTAATGTTTTATTGGATTAGTCTCTTTTATTTAACTGAAAATTACATTTATTTTAATTATAACTGCCGGTGAAGGATTCACCTTTTACTATGTTGTTCTGTTAGAAATTTGATAAGGTTTATTATAGGGCGTTTCACCATAGTTTTCACCGGTTTGTCCTTTATTCCATCGAATTATAAACAGACCAACTTAATCTAGCCCAGTGTGAGTAAATAGTCGACTTGAACTAACACTATCCTTTGGTGATTGTTCCACAATTTGTTGGTTAGAGACTGCCTTGTATTGTGAGCAAACCACACAGTTGTTGACTTCCGTTTTTACTGAGTTTCTACCTCCATAATTCTACCTCCAATAATACAAAATTTCTGACGACTGATATTTAACACTACACCTGCGTGCAAATGCTTTATATGAATTTGATGTAGAACTAATTTACACAAAATGTGATTTTTAGTTATGATAAACGGATGTTTTGTATCATAATTGCAATTTGAATGTTGAAGTCGTTAACCGACGTTATCTACAAATGGATCTATATTGTATAATTAGGTTTTCCTTGGAAGCGGTTTGTTTCTTTTTAATAAATTTATTTCTTCTTGGAACACTTGTTGTTGAGCCCATCATGATTCAAACTTCAGTTTTTTCCTGGTGATGAAACGTCGACAGTAGTATAAAATCTAATGATTTTACTTAACGATGAAACTTTATGAAATAACGATTTTATGACATCATTTTCCTGTTGAATGTAAAATGTTTGAAAACCTTTTCTGGATTCATTTTCAATTGAATCACCATTGGTACTAACTGACGAAACTGGCAAATCAGAAGATTTGTTTATCAACCAACTTGGTCCTTGGTTAAACATAAGTTGTCGGAAATTTTGTGCACAAGTTGTGGTTGGTTAACTGTTCTGGTGAAATTCCTTTTGATGTACAATCTGTAGGGCTGTCTTTAAACTTGACATGTTTCCGATTTTGGGTTGGAATAATTTCTATGATTTGCGAGGTTCTATTGGCAAGAAACGTTTCTCATCCTCTTGGATGTGAAGCTAACCACGATAAAACTATATCGATGAATCGGTAAAAGCTGTAATTTTTAAGTTTTTGAATTTCGGCAATGGTGATATAAATAAACTGGTACATTTTTGCTAACAAATGTGCACCACAAAGTTCCAGTTTGGGTATAGACACTTGTTTGAACGGTTCAACCTTGTCTTTGTCAACTGATTTTACATAGATTACTGCAGAATATGCCAATTCCGATGTATCAGCAAATCCAATGAGTTCTACATGCTCTCCTAGTGTGCCTAACCATCGACTTATTTTTAAATTTTCAAAGTATTTGAAATTGCCGTGAATTATCGACCATTTGTTAAATGTCATAATAAATAAAACTAACTCCAACGTAGCCTTGAGGCTTGAGGCTAACAGCCTCATTCATTACCTTAATCATATCCAAAGGGTTGAAACTACACAAACAATTTTTTTGAGATTAGCGCTGCGTAATTTACACTAGCCAAATCCAGTTAATCTGTCACCTTATAGGAGCCGGTTAAAGCTATTGTATCTTAAATCAACTCAAATTAAGTATTAGAATCCAGGAGGGAGGTTGCTGATATCATATTTATTATTAAAGTTTTAAATAATGAAATTGATTCTCCTTATGTTAGAGATATGACCCACTTACATATTAACAACAGGAACCGCTTTAGTTCGGAAAATATTTTTCGTCCAGTATTTACCATTATCGTACCAATTATGGTAAATATGATCCTGATAATAAAATGTTTCTGTTAATAAATAAACAAAAACACCACATTGATTTTACATTAAACACAGCCCAACTAGAAGAAAAACTACACTTTGATATATCTTAGAGTATTAAGCATAAATAAATAAATAAATTTGTTTGAGATTTCCAGTGGTAATACATCATTACATTCATACCATTTTAGGCATAATGACAATAACCTTTTGGTGGACAGATTGTAGTGAATTTGCTAAATCTACAAATTGAGAAACAAATGGTAATTTGACAACAAATTTACTAACTTTGTTTATATCAGGCAGGCTCCAACATACTACGTAAATATTTTTCCAAACTGGTCATCAAAAGTAGACTAATCTTTATATTCTCCCGAAAATCACTTTATATTGGTTTTAGGTAGTATTGTCTCAAAAGACGATTTGGATCTTGCAGAATCTGCTATTACTAATTGCCGACTTTCAGTTAATTTTTTTAAAGCGTCAATCATAGTAGATTCCATGCCACTTTTTGAATGCGTTGCCAAAACAGTATTTTGCAACACTACACATCTGTTATTTTTTTTGTTCTAATAACACAATTTTTAACAACATCATCCTGTCTTCAAATTTATCAAATTCGTAATTATATACATATCCAACCAAATCACCAAGAACATCATCATAACTGATAAATATTTTGATTAGTTCATCTAATTTAGAAAGTTTTATCTCATTTTCACAGAACTTGGTGTTGTCTTTGATTAAACTTGCAAATTTTTAAAATTTTGTGATTGACGCCTTAACTCGACCGCGACCTTTAATTAATGGAACTGGTATAAATATAAATTTCTTTTTTTCTCAGTTTAATTTCAGTTTAAAACCATAGAGTAATCATATAAGTAGAGTATTCACGTAGAACAAAATTTGCTAGTCACTTTTTCAAATATCAAAATTCTGTGTTCACTCAAAATTATATTACTCAATTTTTAACTGCTTATAAGTTGAGCGCAATGTATTTTGTACTCATAAATAAAAAGATTTTGTGTACCTACTACTTATGAACATATTAATTGTTATTATGCTGCCAACAGTGTCAACAATATAAAAGTTGTATGTATAGGTACTAAAAATTGTATAGTTATGTGTTATATGCGAATGTGCATGCTAGCTACAGTATATACATACTTCTTTATTTCGCTGCTCGCATTTCTACTTTACTTATGTGATAAAAATTAAAAATTACACAATGTGTATAAAAATATATATACATGCATTTAAAGTCCTTTCAATAGACCACAAATAATATTACAAATCAAAGTATTGAATTTTTTTTTAGAAATTGAAAGAATTAAAGATTATTGCTGTATTTGTTGTTATTTTGCTTTAATTTTTAAAATTTGAAGAATTAATATTTTTATTTGGACTTGATCAATGTGATTTATGAAATTTGTGATTTCAAATTTTATAGAAGAAAGGGACAAAAAAATTAATGTTGGTTTTGTAAAATTAAAAATAATTCAAATTAATTTCTATTGAAAAGTAGGTACCTACATGTATTTTTAAATTTTCAACAATTTTGGTTTTGTTAATTTTGTCTGTTTCTTACCGTAGATAATAATATGAATAGTATATATATGAATACATAATATAATTATGAATACAAACAAACAAACAAGCTATCAAAATTTAAAAAAGTAAGTAAAAAAAATAAAACTGGACATTTTATTCTTTATATGGATTGTTATCTGTTTTTATTTCATCAAAAATTATTTCATCTGAAATATTGAAATACGATTTTTAACCAAGTTCTGAAAAAATAAAACAAAAAGGTATTCCGTACAAAGTTCACGATTTGTAATGCATTACTAATAAATTTTATTCTTTTATTAGCATTATTTTTAAAAAAAATTTCTGGATTATTTGATGCTATCATTGACCTATTATTGTATGGATAGAATTGCATTCATTGTCTTTGCGATTAATTGTGTTTTTTTGTTTACATTTTTCTATATACATATATTTTTTGTATTGAATTAGATATGTAAATGTATGGTGAACACATATACGATATTACGATACACACTCTTCATATAAATCAAAAGTACATACGGATGTAAATACTTTTCAAATTATCAAACAATGCCTCTATACTCCTAGCCTAGTCACTGGGAGAGCAAAACTTTATACACAAAACTAAAACAAAACTTAAAACGAAATCGTAATTCGATAAAATTCCGAAAAAATCATTCTGTGAATAGGCTAGAAGTATAGTGGCATTGTATGAAATATTCTTCTCAATAAAAAAAAAATTTTGAGTATTGAGTGTTTTGGGGTATTGAGTGAAAATGGGACGGCATTTTCGTGTTTTGAGTAAAAATGGGACGGCATTTTTAGAAGAAAATGATTAACATATATTGTTCTACGTGAATACTCTACTTATATGATTACTCTATGTTAAAACACAACTAGTATCACTTTTAGTCCAATTTAAAGACTAATCCGGCTCGAAGGACCAATAAATCTTGAATTAATTAAATTCAGTTTGTTCTAATGTTCTTTTGGATTAGTCTCTTTTATTGAACTGAAAATTAAATTTATTATAACTGACAAAAAATATTACATAGCAAAGAAAAAAATTAATATACAAACAAAGAAAAAAATTAATATTAGTATTTTGAAACTGCAACATATACGTATATATATATATATAGATATATATATATATTTAAAAAGTAAAAACAATTATTAACTTTAAAACAGGAGTGGTATTCTGTATTGTGATAATCACGCTGCGACTGTCGCGTATCTATAATTGGTATTCTATATGGTGATTGTCACGGTGACAGTCGCTGTTTTTTTGTGATTTTAGGGTGACAGCTAATTTGGTGTCACTCATGATATAAATAAAGAAAAGTTTGGTTGTTATTTAAGATCTTTTATTTTTAGTTTTTTAAAATTTGTTTAAGTTTTAATAAATTTCATTTCTTTAATAAAATTATTAGTTTTTTAGCATACGATTTAAAAAGTTTATTAATAAGAAATAGTTTTTAGTTCAACATTTAAGTACAAAATTGAAATTTTCAGTTCAAAATGTAAGTATTCAAAAAAGTTACCATGTTTTTAATCAAATAAATATTTTTCTATAAAATTAAATAACTAAATACATATTATTTGGTGAAATTAGTTATTTAATTTGTCAGAAGACAAATAAAGCCAACATAATAATTTGGATATTATATTTTTACATATACATATTTATGTATTATAACAAACAGATTGTGCTAAATTTATTTAAAACGAGAATATAAGAAATGAGAAGTTCTCTTAAAACGTTATCGTTTTTTATAAACTTTTAATGAATATTCATTAATTAAAGAATGTAAATATAAGTATATAAACAGTTTCACCCCTTTGCAAATAAAAATTTTGTCAGAGTATATGAAGGAGAATTCCGACTTGGCAAAATCTTTTAGCAAAACTGCACAAGGGAGACAAAACTCCATCGTGAAATGGAGTGAACTCAAAGTCAAGCTAAATGCTGTGGGTCCACCAAGTAAAAACGATTCGAGAGTGGAAAAGAGTAAAAATAATAATACTTATTTTATTTAGGAAAAACTTTTAAAAAGAATTATTTTTTTCAGGTATGGACATTAAGAAAATATAGGACTAAAAAAAAATTAGTTGACAACAAAAAGTCTTTAAAAAAAACTGGTGGAGGTACTTTCGACATCCACTCAATGAATGATGTTGATGAGGATATTGTGGAGGCTTGCGGACTGGAGGCAACGGTGAGTGGAATTGAAAGAGTCCAAAGTTTTGGCAGCCGTAAAAAAAATATAGAATTTTCAATATCATTAAATGATGATACTGGGTATGAAATGGACGTAGAATTTTTAGATCCAGAGAATGTACCATCATATCATTTAGTAGATGAAGATTTAGAAAACCGTGTGGTAGCCGAAACTGAAATACCACGATCATCAGGGAGGAACAGGATGACACGTAAAAATGAGCAAAATATATTGCTCAAAAAACAACTGAAATTGCAAGAGCAATATGTGCAATCCCAAAATGATGTTATAGCTGAATCAGTAAAAGTTTTAACTGAGATAAAAAATGCCTTAGTGCATCAAAACCAATTACTACAAGCAAACCAAGAGGCTGAAAATAAACAACGAGGTGAGGAGTTGAAAATGCGAGTTTTAGAGTTGGAAGTCGCTAAAATCGCAAACGACTTAAAAAGAATGGAACTCAATAAAAGATAATTATATGCTGTGATTATATGTTAAGATATATATATTTTTATTTCACTTTAAGTTCTTTTTAGTATCTAAGCTACTGAATTTTGTTTCCTTTTTTTCAAATATATTTTATTAAATTAGTTATAAGTTGTAATGAATTTTAAGTTTTTTCTTAGTATCTAAGTCAAGACTGAAATTTTTGTTTTTTTTAAAAATATATTTTATGGAATTAGTTATAAGCTGTAATTAATTTCACTTTAAGTTTTTTTTAGTATCTAAGCTACTGAATTTTGTTTCCTTTTTTTCAAATATATTTTATTAAATTAGTTATAAGTTGTAATGAATTTTAAGTTTTTTCTTAGTATCTAAGTCAAGACTGAAATTTTTGTTTTTTTTAAAAATATATTTTATGGAATTAGTTATAAGTTAGAATTAATTTCACTTTAAGTTTTTTTTAGTATCTAAGTCATGACTGAATTTTTTTTTTTTAAATTAATTTATTTTATTAAATTAGTTATAAGTTCTGTGAACTTTTCTAAAATGAATGCAATATAAATTCAGTTTTGAAACAAACGTTTTTTATTTATATCTTACATTAAATACATTTTTAATATTTTTTATTAAATGCACTAAATACTTAAGCTATCTCTTATTCTATTTCTTATATCTACCGCTTCTCTTCTAAACACCGAAAAGTTTTCTCTATTACTATTCTGCTGAACAATATCTTCAGGTTCTGGTTCTACATCAATACTTTCTTCTTCTAGTGGTATATTGTACTCAATACAAATGTTGTGTAGTGCAGCACATACATTGATAATTTTTCCAACTTTTTTGGGATGATACCTGCACTTTCTTTCCTCGAGAATAATACGCCATCGCACTAAAAGTGTTAAATGTTAGAATCATGTATTTAGTATGAATAAGTATAAATTATTATAAATAAAAAAAATTTTATATACTTTTTAATATTCCTATACATCGTTCTATAATACTTCTTAACTTTGAATGCACTTCGTTAAATTTTGATTCCGGACTATTTGGTAGTGCGGAACGATAAGGTGTTATTAGGAATGGTTCAAGTGGATAGCCTTTGTCTCCTAAATATTTAAAAAAAAAACAATTACTCATTTGAAAAATATTTAACATTGAAAAATTATGTATTACTTACCAAGTAGCCAAGAATTATTTTTATTCTGAGTCCAATCCAATTCCATTTCTGCACGTTCAGCACTTTGCGCCCAAACAAAACTATCATGGGCGCAACCACCATACATTACATTAACTGCTAATATTTTTTGGTTTTCGTCGCATATCTAAAAAGTAATTCTTAATGTAATTACTTGCCTTTTATTTTTAAAGTTTTATTCATTGAACTTACAATCATAACATTGATACTATGTCTTCCTTTCCTATTATAAAACATATGCTCGTTATCCTTTGGCCTTAATATTGTGACATGGCTACCGTCAATAACACCAACAACTAAAAGAAACATATTTAAATATCAAGTTGACATATTAAAGTAAATAATAAAAAAATTAACTTTCTATAAAAAATTAAACTATACCTCCTGGTAAACCATATTTTTCTAAAAAATATTCCTTTGTGGTTGCGGAAGGGGTAAATTTTATCATCTTTGGGCAAAGCACCTGTTCCATTTTATTTAAAACTTTTGAAAAAATTTTCGATACACAGGCTTGGCTCATGGGTGCAATCCAATCACCTCCTGCCTGCCTCTGATATGGTGCTCCTGAAAGTATATTCAGTGTTACTGCTAGCTGATGTGTTGGTGTTATATACGTTGATCGTATTCCTTCATCAATTTTTAATTGATTTAATATAGAAAGAAACGTTTCTTTATTAACTCTGAAAGTTTTATTAAATCTAAAAAAAAACAACACAATTAGTGAAAATATGAAATATAAAACAAGAAATGTAATTAATTGCAAACATATTATATTATAACATTACACAGAACAAATTATGGAAAATATGAACCTATTACTAGAATGTTAATAATTAGTAATAAATATAAAAATAGTATAAATTTTTCAGTATTTAAAGATACTTTAAGACGAAAATTATATGAAATTAATTGAATATTTTGTTAACTTGACCTTTTTCATTTATATTAAAAAAAATAATGCTTATTACTATTTTTGTATTTTGAATTTTGTTAGTTTTGAATGTATACCAAGTAAATTTAATTGTATTTTTAATTAATATATGAAATGTAATACTAAATTGTAAACTGTTTGAGCTAAATAGGATAAATAAATAAATAAACATAGGATAAGTTGAATTATAACTTACATGTTGTTTGGTAATTCGAATATATTCGAAGCGTCCCTCAAGTTTCTTGTCAAACTATTCGCGTTTTTTCTAAATTCTTCATCTTCGCTAGATGAAAAATTTATCGAAGGCCCAAAAGGAAACATTATATGTATTTTTTTTTAATAATTAACTAATATATATTATTAACTTTTTATTAAACTTTTTTATTTTTATTTACTTCACTCTATTTTTATTACTTCACTCTACAAGCACTAATAAAATTTTAAATTTTAATTTTGTTTTTTGACACTTTGACATTTAATAAATCGCTTGTGCTGCCATTTGCGAATTGTATTTTTTTAAAATGCTGCCGTTTTCTTAAATTATTCAAATGATCGCAATACAGAATACCAAAAAATTTTTGTGTCACCTTTGACTGTCACAAGGGTGACTATCGCTTATCACAATACAGAATGCCACCCCAGGTTTTTCAGAATAACCATATTTTTGCAAATGCTGAAACGTATGTCATCACTCATCCGTATTGGGAAAAGTCATACTATATGTGAAAAGCTTATTATGAATTGAATCTTTAACTATTCTCTTTAAAATTTCTTTAAGGTTCATTAGGTATTTTGAATTACATATTGTATTATTTTATTGTCCTAATTATGAAATAATTCGTAATTCGTTAACTACTTTATAATAATTCTGGCACAATAATAGAATAAATACAATAATTTAAATACAATATAATTTTAAGTTCTACATAATGTATAGCTAATGCAAATAAAATATATATTACTTACTTACGGACTTAAAAATAGGATTGTAACTTTTGAAATAAATTCATTATAATTAAAGATCTTAAAGTTAGGTGTCGTATCATAAATAAGGGGTGGAATTCTGGAGTGGTATTCTGTATTGTGATAAACGATAGTCACCCTTGCGACAGTCAAAGATGACACTAAAAATTTTTGGTATTCTGTATTGCGATCACTTGAATAATTTAAAAAAACGGCAGCATCTTAAAAAATACAATTCGGAAATGGCAGCACAAGTGATTTATTAAATGTCAAAGTGTCAAAACAATAGAAAACAAAAATAAGTTGAAAATTTTATTAGAGCTATTAATCAATAAAGTGAAATTATAAAAAAAAAAGATTATATATTAAAAGAGAAATAAATTAAAAGTAAATTTCATAAAAATGTATTTAATAATGTAATTTAATAAAATGTATATTTAAAAAGAAAATAAAATTTATTGCTGACTTAGATACTAAAAAAAACATAAAGTTATTACACTTGTTGTACTAATAAAATTTAAAACTTAGTTTTGTTTTCTATTGTTTTGACATTTAATAAATCACTTGTGCTGCCATTTCCGAATTGTATTTTTTAAAATGCTGCCGTTTTCTTAAATTATTCAAGTGATCGCAATACAGAATACCAAAAAATTTTAGTGTCATTTTTGACTGTCACAAGGGTGACTATCGTTTATCACAATACAGAATACCACTCCAGAATTCTACCCCTATATTGTGATAATCACGCTGCGACTGTCGCATATCTATATTTGGTATTCTATATGGTGATTGTCACAGTGATAGTCGCTTTTTTTGTGATTTTAGGGTGACAGCTAATTTGCTAATATCACTCATGATAAATATAAATAAAAGTTTGTTGTTTCTTAAGATTTAAGCCTTTTAGATTTTTTATGCTTTGGTTTTTTAAGATTTATTATAATGTAAATATTAAAAAATGCTAGTTTTAGAATTAGAAGTCGCTAAAATTGCAAATGATTTAAAAATAATGGAACTGAATAAAAAATGCTGTGATTATGTGTTATTTTTTTTTTTAATAAGTGCATTTTATTTTGGTTTTCAATTACATATATACACATTTATATTAATTAATTATAAGTTTCCAACTGAATTTTACTCAAATGTGAATATAATTTTCTTTTTCATTTTATTAAATTAGTTGAAATGATTTTCACTTTGTTTTTTTTTAGTATCTAAGTCAGCAATAAATTTTATTTTTTTTTTAAATATACATTTTATTAAATTACATTATTAAATACATTTTTAAGAAATTTACTTTTAATTTTTTTCTCTTTAAATAGATAATCTTTTTTTTTATAATTTCACTTTATTGATTAATAGCTCTAATAAAATTTTTAACTTATTTTTGTTTTCTATTGTTTTGACACTTTGACATTTAATAAATCACTTGTGCTACCATTTCCGACTTGTATTTTTTAAGATGCTGCCATTTTTTTAAATTATTCAAGTGATCGCAATACAGAATACCAAAAACTTTTAGTGTCATCTTTGACTGTCGCAAGGGTGACTATCGCTTATCACAATACAGAATACCACTCAAGTATATGCCAGTAAAACGCAAACAATTATTTTTTAGAATAGAATGTCAGCAGAATTTCAGCAGAATTCCAGCAATATTAAAACGGTTACAACATAATCCGGAATGATCAAAAGTGATTGTTTGAATGCATGGTTAATGCGATGCCAACCTATTCCATAAGGACAAGATATAATATTCTAAGATCAACGATTTTGTACAAACACCGAAATTTTGTCTGACATAAATACATCAGGATGAAAAGAAAGGCATCATATTTTATCAAATTAAGATTATACTATAGACAAAGTTACTAACTTGCCTAGGAATGTACCCTGTACCCGAAATTGAAAATTTTAAAACTTTATTTTTACTAATTTTATTTATTATACTTAGAATCATTTAATAGTTTGTGATCTATGTGAACTATATTATAAAGAATTTTGTGATAGCCAGAATTTTTTGTTTTTAGAAAAACTTATTATTTAGCGTTAGAAAAAAATTTGTATAGTTGTTGAAAATAATCGCATATTTTCCTTTTAATTTTATTAAATAAGCGTATTTCATAGAATTTTTGCTTCTTATTTAATTTTCAAGTTTTTCCATAACCAGAATTAAGAGCTAAACTTTTGTTTTTATTTCATTAAATATATTTAATATAATTAAGTAGTTACATTGAATATACTTAATATACTTAAATAGCTGTTTTATTCATCGTCTACATTTATTACATACAAAACTACCACTAGCTGCATTACTATGCAAATGCCAGTAGTTATTAGAAATCAAAACTGTCAGTAATAGACTCGATCAATTTTTAGAACTGTCAATTTCATTCTTTGCTAATATTATAAAATTATGAAATAAAGTAGTTTTAAATTTATTTTCTGTTTACTTAAACCAAATTCTTCTTCTTAGGTGGCCAACAGACCATGTAGGTCCTGGGCCTGACTCATCAACGTCCTCCATTTTTGCCGGTCATGGGCGGATTCTCTTCAGTTGAAGATGCGAAATTGTTTTAAATTCGCCGATACTTTGTCTGTTTGGTCTTCACCGACGTCTTGTACCTTCGGGTCTGGACTCTCTTGGCTGGAGCATTTTCATTGTACAGCTCATAGAGTTTGGCATTATATACGAAGAATTTTCTTCTCGAAGACACCAAGTGCTGTGCCTTCGGCAGTGTCCATGATTCTGATCCGTAAAACAAAACCGGGAGTATGAGATTTGTACTTTGGTGTTTCTAGAAAGGAGCTTTGATCCGAGATGTTTTGACAAACCGAAGCAGCAACGGTTTGTAAGAGTTATTCTTCGCTGTGCCTCCACATTGATGTCGTTTGCGGGATTACCGCTGGTTCCAAGGTAGGTAAGCTCCTGAGCTATCTCGAAATTATATGTGCCGACAGTGATGTTTTGACCAATATGATGTTGAGAAGTCTTTTTATTTGTCGACAACATATATTTTGTTTTATCCTCATTTACTTTGAGACCCATTCGTTCCGCCTTTTCTTCAATCTGCTTAAAGGCCTCGACGACCACCCGTTGTGATCTGGCGACGATGTCAATGTCGTCGGCATACCCTAGTAGTTGGTCAGATCTAAAAAAATATAGTGCGGCAGTGTTTACTTTCGCTCTTCGCAGTATACGTTCCAGTACTAGATTGAAGAAGTCGCATGATAGTGCATTTCCTTGTCGAAATCCGGTGTCAGTCCCAAGCCGGACCACTTACACTTAAACCAGATTACTCTCCCAAATTATATTAAAAAAAATTTACTTAATAATTAATCATTATAATTTAAGTATATATATAAATAAATTAACTTTAAACTTGAATTTGTCGCGTAGTGTACGTGTATTATATAGTCACTTACCTTATATCTTATATGAAAATGCATTTTAAGTTTAAAAGAAATTTCTTTCATTAATTTTATTTAAAAAACACCTTATTTTGACTTTACTTTTTATTTATTTATTTATAAAAAACTTTTTTATTTTTTATATACTGTATGCATTTTGATGCTATCATTTCGTCATCATCAGCAATTTACGACATGTATTGTTTAATCATATTTTAATTAACCAAGTAGTTATATGTATGAGTTTTTATCAAGGTTAAGATCCGTCTGTCTGTTTTGTTTTTTATTAATATTGAACTGATCAAATTATTGATCTCTGTAGTTTTCCTTTTAAAATGCACTACTGATAGTTGCTAATAGGTAATAAGAACTTAATTTTATGTATTTTAACAAAAACGTGCTAATTACATTCAAATAATTAGTATGTATACATATTATTATATATGTAAGTATTTTGTGTTTAAAATATACTATATTTAAATAGTTTTATTCTTGTAATTAATATAATATTAGGCTTATGTTATACCGAATTATCAAAATTTAAACGTGATACTTAGTCTGCTTGATATTTTCTATCATAAACTCGCAAAAAATTATGAAGTTCTGAGGGAAAATACCTAGTTAAAAAACAGTTTTTCATCAGAATTATTTTATTTAATAAGTAATATTTAATTTTTATATTCAATTAAAAAGTTCGTGAATATTATCAAAATGGAAATTGAATTGAATTAATATTAATCAAGGGTTCTAAACCTTTTTGTTTTTTTGAACGGTGCCGTGAAATAACGTCATATAATATATTATAATAAAACTCTTTTGCTTTTGAACGAGAAATAAAGTAATTTTTTTGGGTATGGGTTTAGTTCGCATATATTTGTCTATAACTGCGAAACAAAGCCATATTGTTTTATTTAATTTTTAAAACTGTAATTTTATTTGTTCAAATAGAAACAATTTAATTTTTCAAACAAAAATATTTATCAATATTTAATATCTTGGATTTTTGTTGAATGTGCACATATATACATACATATTATGGTTATTTCTTCCTTTAGCTCCCGCGTTTGATCGCGAAATTCCGGGAAAAAGCAGCAAACCTAATTTTGAATCCAACTCCATTTCCTAATTCAGAATCTCCCATAGCTATACATGTATATAAACATTTCGGAAAGGCAGTAATCCTGATTTTGAATCCAACTCAAGATTTCCTACTGATTCAAAGCCTTGAATATTCATAAGTATGTATAAATGTTCTATTCTAATTTTGAAACCGACTGTAAAATCTCTCCTAATACATAATCTGATATACACATAACATATTCTGGAATATAGAATACATGTATACTAGTGAATTCCTTATGCAATTGCACAGAAGTAGTTTTTCAGACACAATTTTATTATAAAAAATAATAATATATATTAGTCTGGATATTATAAAAAAAAACAATGTGCTCATTTTAATGTGATTGTATTTTAGTTATACCATATTTTTTTAATTCTTTAGTGAGAAAATTTATTTGCACTTTTGTACTACCTATGTACCACAGAGCGTTAACAATTCATTTTTAAATATTTAATTTTATTCCACGTTAACAATTCATTTTTAAATATTAACCAACCCCATGATTTGATGCCGTAAAATATACAATTATTGTATATTAATTATTACTTCTATTTTTTATTTTTGTTTGTTGGTATTTAATTTTAAATATTTTTTTTAAATTTTGGTTTCTGGAATGTGTAACTATTTTAAATTCATTATGCAAATTTTTATTTTTGGCTAAAATTTTTTAAACTTGCTAAAATTTTAATATTTTTGTGGTGTAATTAATTTACTATTCAATTATTCTTGCTTTTTTACTCGCCACGTCGTTCATCTTGTGTATTATATATAAATAAATAATTAGGAAATTTATAACTGTACGTAATTATCATTTTCTATTATTTTTTCGGGTATGGCTTTATTTCGTAAAATTGTAGAAAACGAATTGGTTTTATTTCGCATTTGAATGAGAAATAAAGTCATAATAAGTTTCCTATTAAATGGTTCCTGCGATTTACTCTTTCAAACGCTTCCTCAAAATCTAAAAACCAACCAAAAACGACAAGGCTCCGAATTCCGTAAAAATATACATAATACACGAAAAAACACCAATGTCAAGCGAGGATGAAATTAGCTGAAAACTTCAGCAATTATTAATTCAACATGAGGAATCAAAAAAAGAATTTAAGGCAGTTAAACAGGAATTACTCAAATCCAGAAAGCTAAGCGTTACTGAAGGTCAACTACCACACGTTATATGGAAGGTGAAACGTCCCAGCTGGAAACTTAAAAAAATGCAATGGATACACTTAATGACTTCACTGTGGTTCAAAATAAAAAAAGAGGTAGAGAAATTCCAGGAACAAAACCAACTAGCAAATAGCAAAAAGTTTCTGACTGACTGGCAAAGCAACAATCTCAAACACAAACAACAGATTTAAAGAACTCGCGGAAGTGAATCAAGAAGAACCAGCCACCAAAGTTAGGGAGAATAAAAAAGAAACAAAAACTCCTCCAATATTCGTTGCTGAAGTACAGAGCATTGAAGTTATCAATAACTTCTCGAAAATAAGATCAAATATGTAGTGAAAATTGTTAGCAGCGAAGAAGTTAAGATCCAAGCCAAAAACCCAGAGTCATATAAAAATTCGCAGTTAAAGAATTCTTAGTTAAAGAATTCGCAGATACCAAACAAGAATTCCATACTTATAAATTAAAAACGGGACGAACCTTCAGAGTGGTGTTAAGAGGTTAGCATCCCTCAACAAATCCCAATATAATCAAAGAAGAAATTGAGGCATATGGACACTTCGTTTGCAACGTATACAGCATTAAGCAAAGAACTACAAAAAAAACACTACCTTTATTTTATGTTGATATTAGCCCAAACGTCAACAACAAAGATATTTATAATATTAAAAAATTATTTCATACATCTATAACGGTCGAAGCACCTCACCAAAAGCGTGAACTCCCACAATGTACATTATGTCAACGTTACGGTCACACCAACAAATTCTAACCGGTAAACTACATGTCTCAAGTGTGCTGGAAATCATCATACCACAAATTGTAAAATAAAAATTAGGGACAACGAGGCCAAATGTATTTTTGTTCCGAAAACCACCCGGCAAATTACAGAGACTGTAGTCACTATAGAGAGATCTCCAAAACTCACCACTATTGTAAAAAAGCTTAGTTAATGGCGCAGTTATTCAAAATTGCTCACTGGAACGCCAACGGACTCTCAAACCATTCAAAAGAAGTCAAAACTTTCTTAAATCAACATCAAATAGATATACTTCTTACACATTTTACAAATAAAAGTTATCTAAGGATAAGCAATTACACAGTGTAAGACACTAAACACCCTGATGGGACAGGTCATGGCGGGTCGGCAGTCACCACTAAAAGTTCCATAAAACATCATTCCAAGCAACAAGTGTGTCAGTGGAAGATTTTAACGGCCCGTTAGTAATATGAGCATTATACTGTCCACCAAAACACAATATAAAATACGCTTATGGTAACAGATTTGTAGCCGCGGGAGACTATAATGCGAAACACACTCATTGGGGCTCGCGAACAATAATTCATAAAGGAAAACAACTATTAATAATTGACTTTTGCATAACATAGGCAACAATTTGTATAACTCGCAAACAATTACCTAAATGCAGAGCGTAAACCATTTAAACTCTGTCATGAAAGAGGCAGTAAAATGAGCTACTCCCGTAATGGAAAATAGAATTATAAAAATTATTGACTCCTCTGTCTCTGTCCTACTCGGCCCTATAAAAGTATACTGAAACCAATATTGACTTATGGTATCGAACTGTGGGCTATGACAAGCAATTCAAATATAGAAATTATTGAACGTTTTCAAGCAAAGGTACTCAGAGCAATTATCAATGCGCCTTGGTATGTTCGAAACTCAGTCATAAGAAATGACTTAAAAGTGAGATCTGTAAACGAGGAAATAATTGCTACAACCAAAAGATATTGGATCCGGTTAGGAAACCACCCAAATCCACTGTTGGAACACAGAAGATTAAAACGCTTCTCAACAGCAGACCTTCTGTCTAGAATTACCACCTAATGCTGTCAAAGATAATGTAAAATCTATTCAAAATTGTATATAGTTGTCATGAAAATTTACAGAATATCTATTAGAAGTTTTTGTAAAAATTTTTAAAATATTAAGATAGATTGTAAATAAACGTAGAAACATAGAGTATTCACGTAGAACAAAATTTGCTCGTCACTTTTCAAATATCAAAATTCTGTGTTCACTCAAAATAATATTACTCAATTTTTAACTGCTTATAAGTTGAGCGCAATGTATTTTGTACTCATAAATAAAAAAATGTTGTGTACCTACTACCTATGAACATATTAATTGTTATTATGCTGCCAACCATAAAGGAAGTATAATATAGAGAAACTATGCGGAACAAAAAAAATTTTTTCAATATTTCTTAAATTTTACTTCACCGTAGAACCCCAGAGAAAAAATATATTTTATATGCCAAAATACCCCAGAGCGTAAATTATAACATCTCTTATAAATTATAATCTTTCTCTTGATTTTGTATATCGCATACGTATTCAGTTATCTTGATAACAATATTGCAATTCCTTAATCCTTCATTATAATTTATATATGTGTGTCGTGTGATATGTGTGTAAAAAAAAGAAAATAAGGTAGTAAGGAAGAAGCAATAGAAAAAATGTAATATGTTTTGTTTATATTCATGCACACATGCAATGATTTAATTTTTATTTTTCTGTTTTGGCCAAAACAAAAGAACACCTGCAACAATCGTGTGTAAATTGTTTTTGTAATTTTTAATTTTTTGATTTTGTTTTTGGACTGAATTTGGATTTTTTATTAATTTCAATTTTAAAATAAATTGAAAAATTATTTTTGTACTATTGCGTTGAGGGGGCATTTCATAGGTATCATAGGTAACTTAGATGTTTTGAAAAATAAAAAAAGATATAAATAGGTATGAATTGAATTTGTGACTGTAAAATTAAAATTCTTAAAACAAATATTTCACAAATGTGTATGTACATATATATTTTGCAATAGGTAGATATATGAATATTTTAGATAAAAGCGGAATTGAAGTTTAATAAAAAACTAATAAATATTTTAAATGTACATGTAATCCTCCTCCATCACGTCCATAAATTTGTGAATTACCCTCTTATAACACGCTTCGTACCTCTAGCCACACGGTTACATATTTTTATTTATGTACATGCAACAAGGTGAAGGTTTTGAGGATGTGACTATTCAGGATCTTCAATATTTATTAGTGTCGAAAGCGATCTGGTAGAATTGGCATTAGAAACTGTAAATGAAGTTCTTATCCGAACAGTAAAACTGATTGTTTATAAATAAAAATAATCATAACTAACAAATGCAAAAGAAAAGGATTCGCCTAAACATAATATAAATAACAAATATTTTATTTCTTTTTTACCTCGTACAGTATCGTAGAATAATGTTGAACATTTCAAAAAATGAAAATTTATAAAATATTTAACTTTGTTTTGTTGTTTTTCTTTTGTTTATCAAAATAAAAAATAACACTAATGGAAGCGTCTAAACTGTTATAATTTCTAATTCTTTGATTTTGTTCTTGGATTAAATTGGAGTTTTGTTTTAATTTCAAATAAAATGTAAAATTCTATTTAAATTACTTTTTTATGCGTTGAAAAATAACAATTCATAGGCACCACTTAGATAGGTTTTGAAAAAAAAAATGTACCTATGTTTTAGAATTTGTGGCTCTAAAATTAAAATTCTTTAAATAAAAATTTTACAAATGCACAAATAATATGTACCTCCCTATGTTGTAAAATATATTTTAAACAAAGAGAAAAAGCCGAATTGAAGTGTAATAAAAAACTAATAAACACTTTGAATGTACTAAAATAACTTCAATATAAAAATGAAAATGAAAAATTAAATAAAGAAAAATAAATTCTTAAATTTATTATAATATTACTAGTATTAACAATATTATAATATTAGAAAAAATAAATGATTTATTAATTTATGTTTTCAATTACTTCAATGTGCTTATCTTTTTTGTGCCACACTGCAGTAAGTAAGTAATTTTGCACACTATCGTAATTCATATATATGTATTCCTTGATTTCTTACTGCATAGTGCATAGTAGAGGTAGGGTGTAGGTTATTATCATTATCTTATCATAATACATTAACAATGAACGTGAACATTATTTTGAATGAACATCATTTTTGGTTATTCTATTTCTA
This sequence comes from Argyra leucocephala, assembly GCA_963942445.1. Taxonomy (NCBI): domain Eukaryota; kingdom Metazoa; phylum Arthropoda; class Insecta; order Diptera; family Dolichopodidae; genus Argyra; species Argyra leucocephala. The sequence continues at coordinate 69,334,141 of OZ012680.1, forward strand.
TATTAAAATATTTTAATTCTCTTTTTCCTTATGAATTTCCAATTTAAAGTAAAGTAAGTTGCTTTTTGTTTGTATTAAAAATAATAAAAATGTATGCATTTTGGTTATATGACAAAGTTATATAAAACAAAATTTCATAAGTACAAAATTTCAAAGGACAAAATTTCATATTTAAAAAAATTAAATGTTTAAATTTTTATCAACTAATATAAAATGTGGAAGAATTGTCAAAATCTTTAGTTGATTAGTAGTTTCTTTCAAAATATGATTTTGTTTTGTATTTTTAAGAAATAAAAAAATTAGGTGGTTATGCTAAAGTCCGTCGGAATGTCAATTTAAAAAAGCGCTTCAAACAATATACTTTATATATTGTTAGAATAATATATTTTATCGTTTTCAATGTAACAAAATGTAATATGTAACAAAAAATTACTATTAAATTTTAATTTGTATATACATATGTAATTAAAAGTTTATAAGTTTTACTTTTAATTTATGTGTATACGTTATGTAATTATTAAAAAATTAATAACTTTTTACAAAATAAATAAAAGCAAACTCAAACTGTCAACTCCGCCTTTTTTATTTGAAATAAAAAAAAAATTCCGAAACATTTGATTTTGATTTGTGCACAGACTTGGCAGTCGAATGGATTTCAGAATACCGATTTTTTCGTATACGGATCGGAAATTTTTTTGGGGATATTCGGCTTCGGACTTCAGCATAACCACTTAGTATTCTTACTTTTTTTAAGAAAAACAAGTACCTTCATTACAAAACCAAATAATTTCAAATTTTTTATAAAAACTTAAATTGGGATTTAATTTTTTTAAATATGTAATTGTGTTTTTGAAAATTTGTCCCGACACCATGTATTTCATATTATTGGTATACTCTACATCTACCCAACAAGTTTGTATTTAATACGACATACACAACCTTACCTCATTGCCGCTACTACACTATATGTATGTTATATAAAAGCAAAAACAAAAAAAAACAACAAGAATTAAAATCATTTTAAAGATTCTCTCTCTCAAAGCTAGAATCTATACAGTTGAACCTGCATATAAGAAAAATTTTTAGTTCAATATTTTGTATGAGTTTCTGTTAACGAAGACATTAAAATGACGTATTACAAAATTTTAAAGTGAGTTTATCTAGGTCCTACTGTGTATGGGGTATTTTCAAAAATTTTTTAAGCAAAAAAAAATCGTCACAAAATTTGTTCCGCATAGTTTCTCTTATTATACTTCCTTTATGCTGCCAACAGTGTCAACAATATAAAAGGTGTATGTATAGGTACTAAAAATTGTATAGTTATGTGTTATATGCGAATGTGCATGCTAGCTACAGTATATACATACTTCTTTATTTCGCTGCTCGCATTTCTACTTTACTTATGCGATAAAAATTAAAAATTACACAATGTGTATGTGTGTATAAAAAACTAACATGCATTTAAAGTCCTTTCAATAGACCACAAATAATATTACAAATCAATGGTATTGAATTTTTTTTAGAAATTGAAAGAATTCAAGATTATTGCTGTATTTGTTGTTATTTTGCTTTAATTTTTAAAATTTGAAGAATTAATATTTTTATTTGGACTTGGTCAATGTGATTTATGAAATTTGTGATTTCAAACTTTATAGAAGAAAGGGACAAAAAAATTAATGTTGGTTTTGTAAAATTAAAAATAATTCAAATTGATTTCTATTGAAAAGTATACTAAAAAGTAGGTACCTACATGTATTTTAAATTTTCAGCAATTTTGATTTTGTTAATTTTGTCTGTTTCTTACTGTAGATAATAATATGAATAGTATTATATGAATACATAATATAATTATGAATACAAACAATCTATCAAAATTTAAAAAAGTAATTAAAAAAAGTAAAACTGGACATTTTATTCTTTATATGGATTGTTGGCTGTTTTTATTTTTTTAAAAATTATTTCATCTGAAATAGAAATACGATTTTTAACCAAGTTCTGAGAAAAGAAAACAAAACGGTATTCCGTACAAAGCTCACGTATTATAATACATAACTAATAAATTTTATTCTTTTATTACCATTATTTTAAAAAAAAATTTCTGGATTATGTGATTCTATCATTTACCTTTTATTGTATGTATACAATTTCATTCAGTATCTTTGCGATTAATTGTGTTTTTTTGTTTACATTTTTCTATATATTTTTTTATATTGAATTAGATATGTAAATATATGATGAACGCATATAAATCAAAAGTACATACATATGTGTATACTCTTCAAATTATCAAACAATGCCTCTATCCTCCTAGCCTAGTCACTGGGAGAGCAAAACTTATATACAAAACTAAAACAAAACTTAAAACGAAATCGTAATTCGATAAAATTCCGGAAAAATCATTCTGTGAATAGGCTAGAAGTATAGAGGCATTGTATGAAATATTCTTCTCAATAAATAAAAAATTTTGAGTAAAAATAATTGAGTTTCGAAAATTATATTTGAGTGTTTTGGGGTATTGAGTGAAAATGGGACGGCATTTTCGTGTTTTGAGTAAAAATAGGACGGCATTTTTAGAAGAAAATGATTAACAAATATTGTTCTACGTGAATACTCTATTTATATGGTTACTCTATCGTAGAAGCAATAAAAAAAATAAAAAAAAAAATGTTTGGTAATCTATACTTCAAAGTGAATTTTTCTTACGTGTAGGTGTTTGGGTAGTTAACGAAGCTTTGAATTCGGAACTTAAAAGTTTTTTGATGTCATCTATATCTGATTTTTTTGTATTTATTTTTATTGATATTTTTATATTACCTTCGGGAATTATTCTCTCAACATAATTTTGAGAAATAGCAGAAAAAAGAATTAATTAAACCTTTATGCCTGAGCGGAATTCGAACCCTGATTCTTCTGACTTGTAGTCAGATGAGATAACCGTTATACCATGTTGGTCGACGTTGGCAGTCGTGATGGTATTAAGTGTTTATCGCAGCTTTCGCTCATTTTCTCTCACTTTACTTCTTTACTCAGTCGGTTGAGATAAAATTTAGTATCGCAAAAATCACCAGCAAATTTCGAACAATTTTGGTATGCTAACTAATTTTTTTAAAACTATTTTGCGCTAGTAATAGTTGAATATAAAATGGTTATTTTTTAAGTAAATTGAGTAGTGTGCTCGATTTTTCATGTGTTTAGCACCGAAAATTTTTTTTAAATCTTTTGCTCTAATCTATACTTATAAAAGGAAAATTGTGTTTGTTTGTTCGCTATACACGCCCACAGTTTAAAAGATAGAGTTTTGAAATTTTTTGACAGTTATTCATAATCAAATAAGGTACCGGACGCGGTACTTTACAAAGCCATTAGATGATAGGTTCGCGTTGCTGCCGTACAACTCTTAGCAAGACTCAGGAGTATAAAAAAAACCAAAAGTGTTACAGGCATGAAAACTTACATTTAGATACTCTTTCACAAATAAAGAAATACGATTGTTACCGATTTCGAAAATTTGGACTGGTTCGGGTTGCTGCCGTACAACTCCTAGCACGTACGTCTCAGGACTATTTCGAAAACCAATTGTGTTGTAGGCATGAAAATGTACACTTAGATACTCTTTCACTAATAAAGAAATTCGACTGTTACCGATTTCGAAAATTTGGACTGGTTTGGGTTGCTGCCGTACAACTCCTAGTACGTACGTCTCAGGAATATTTCAAAAACCAATTGTGTTGGAGGCATGAAAATTTACACTTAAATACTCTTTCACTAAAATTTTTACATGACTATGTGAAGTGGCTATGTGAATTAGCCACAAAAATGTGACGATTCGTTTTATTAATCACAAAATACTGCAGAGTGTTCCAGGGGGTCCATGTGTACAAATCGATAGATACAGTTATCGATGAAATAAAAAAATAAATGAAAAATATTGTTTACAAAGAAATAATTTTAATACAAGTATAGTTTACGTTGTAGTATTGTTGATATTTTGTTATCGTAGTGAAAAGAAATATTAGAATATTTTTGACAAACCAATTTTTTCCAATTCGATTCATAAATTAAACTTCATTGAAATGAATTCGATACATTTTGTGGTCGACCCGGACAACGTCGGGTAACTTTGCTAGTATAAGAATAAAATAAAGACAAAATAATTGTGAGTGGTATATTAAAAAAACTATAAAAATATTTTTTTCCAATATTTGAATCTAAATTTTAATTTCTTAATTTTTGTATTTTTAAAATTATGAAATTTGTTTATAGTGAGTAAATACAATTCGTCTATTTCTTTTTATGTGAGTCAGTTTCAAATAAAAAAGTGAAATACCTACTTATATATTTTTTTTCTTTGACTGAAAATTTTATTGAATTACTCAAATTAACTAATAAATGTTCGTTATTTTATTAAAAAAAACTAGTATAAATTATTGAATTCCAAGTTTTAATGAGTTATATTTTAATTGATAAATTAATGCGGGTCTGGAATATAAATTAAAAATATTAAAGAAGATATCAATGTTGCAAGTATAATTTCCTTTTTTTTTTTGTTCTAAAAGCAAACATTTCTTTTCAGTCACGCAGCTTATTACTTACATTTTTTGATTTCAATAAGTATAATAAAAGAAAAAACAATAAAAAAAATTTTTCTGATTGGTGATACCCATTGGTCAAATAATTATTCGTGAATTTATAAATTTTAAATTGAATTTAAATGTGATATCCGCTGAAAATTGAAATAATTTGTAGCAATTTAAGCATCGAACAATTATTATGAATAATTCATGATGGGTACATACATATCTACATACATATAAAAAATTGCGAAAATGATAAATAATTTTGATTTTATTATATTTAATATAAGTAATAAATATTTCATGATTTTTTTTAATACTGAATAACTACATATAGAATATAGGTAAATAAGTTTACATTATAATTTTCGTTATTGTGTTATGTATCTTTATATACAAATTAAATGGTAACACATGTGCTATTATCTATTGTATAAATTGATACAATACTACAGTTATAAAAACATGTATATATATAGTTAAACCGATTTCACAAATGTTAATTAAATTATTAATTCAGAATGTAATGTGCAGAATGTAAAAAAATAAATAATTAATATTTGAGTATAGAAGTTATTCATTACAATTTATAAAACAGATAATTTTTTTGTAAGAGGTATTTTAAAAGTTCGACAATTCAGTATTCCAAAAAAACAAAAATCAATAAATTAAAAAATAAGGTATTCTTGATTTGAACTACGTTGCGGTTCAATGTCGTTTTTGTTTTCAAAATCAAAATTAAATTTCAAAATCGAATCTTCGTCATTTCCTTTTGTTCAGGTCAAAGTAAAACAGCTTTAAATACTATATTTTTCAATAAGCTATATTTTTTAAGAAACATGGGCATTTCTTAAATTATGCTCAAGCTTATTTTGATGCTCTGTAATATCAAAATTACTTAAAATGTCTTCATAATCCGTATATTAAAAAAAAATGTTTCAAATATAAACAAATTCTTTTGATAATACATTTCAGATACCTTAATAAAATTTTGATGGCAAGATAAATTCAGAGATTTTTTTTTATAAAAAACAAATAATTGGTATATGCATTAAATTTTTTAAAATAAAGACGAAAAATAAAATTAATTTACTAAAAATAGTTTACAAATATTTTAGTATATATTGTACAATTATTTGAATAAAATAAATAAGTTTAGATCATAGTTTAGTTATTATGGTCTTAACAAAATAAAAAGAAATTTTAACATTTGAATTAATATTTTCTCTGAAACGGCTCTGAAACGGAGTTTAGTTTTTTTTTATTAATAACTAATTTATTATTATGAAAATAAAAGCGCATTGTTTTTCATTACAAGGAGGAAATAATACGTCTTTTTATTATAAAAAAAAAAAATTTATAAAATCTTTAATTTTAAAGTTGATTAAAAGTTGTCAGTACCTGTGCAAAGTATTTTTACTTGTATTTTATTTGTTTTTGCCATCTTTGTGAACTTAAATTTCTTTCTTAGTTTATGCGATGAAATTTAAAATTACATTTAAGTGAAAGAGAATTGTATAAGAATGACTTTTGTTGTATGTTTTGTAATGGGATTTTTGAATCGTTAATCCAAGTTGAATGAATAAACACTTTGTATATTAGATTTGGATGTTTTTTTTTATAAAAAACTAGATGTTTCGAAACTTTTGAAATAATAAGTATAAGTATAGTTATTTAACTTTAATAACTAAATTGATAATTAATTACAAATAATTATAGTAATTGATTTTTTTATCTTTATTAATTTATTCAGAGAATTAAATTATCAAGTATGTATTTGAATTAAAAAAATTTAAGTTTTCTAGTTTTCACAAAATATTAATATATTGCAAAAGGTGCATATGCATTTATAATTCAATTTTAAAAAAATAATACAGTTGCTATAGTTATACACACATTCAAAAATTATTCAATGTTTATTTAAATTATATTTTTTTTAAATATATTTTCCTTATGATCTATCCTCTTATGTTAGAATCCTTATGTTTATTTTAAAAAATTATGTTTATTATGAATATACCTACATTGGCATACCTTTATTTTAATTTGCTTTGCTATATAAAATATGTGTTAAATACAAGTCTACATAATACGTGTCTAGATCTATATATTGTGCAATTCATATTATGTTGATGCATTTGTCGATTAAGTTGTATTCTAATAATGCGTTTTAATTTATTCAATATTTAATTATTTGATAGCAGGAATATAAAACATTTTTTTTTTTAAATAAATGATTAATTTTAGTATATATATATATAGTTAAGTGGTTAACAATAATATGTATTTTTTTTTTAAAATTAAATTACTCATAAGTTTTGATTAAAAATTCCTAAAACTTTAACTACTGATAATTTCATTGCAAGTAAAGTTTTTGTTCCAAGTACATACACATATATTTTGAAATAAATGAAAGCTTTAAATTCAAAATAACTATCTACAATAACTTTATTTATCAGTATGTTAACAAACAATGAAATTATTTTTATAAAACAATCCTAAAAGAAAAATAATAATTTAGTTTTTTTTTTTAAACTTTTATATAAATGCATACATATTTAAAATTACATAAAAAAATTAGTTCTAGAAGTTATTACCAGAATGTAGGTAAATCAAGAAATACAACTTAAAACATGTTTTTTGTTGAATTTAACCGTGATTATTAGGGGTCAATATTTTTTTTCCAAAGATTGATGAATTTGAAAATTTGTATGAAGTCAGCATTTAAAAGATGTCATTACTTTTTTTTAAAAGTTCTTTATTACATAAAATTTATATTGAATTATTCAATGCAGCTTGTTGTTGTTTAATTATTTTATTACCATTGTCAAATTTTGTTCCCTTATTTATTTATTAATTTATTTAGTTGAAGAGTGTCATTTTTTATGGTTACCTTTTTGAGCTGTTTAGTTATCGCACATGATGGAATCTACTCTGGGCTAGTAGTTTCTCATCCATTAAATATGCTTTACTTCTACGCAAATAGTTTTTGTTACCACATAATATTTTGCATTTTTTTTTTATAAAAAACTATCATTGTGAATAAACACTCCATAGCTTGCATCCTAATCTACTATACTTATAAAAGGTAAAGTTTTTTTTGTTGGTTTTCTTTGTTTGCTCGCTATTCACGCTCACACTTTCAAAAATAGAAAACAATAGCGGTACTTTACAAAGCTATCAAATCACAGGTTCTGGTAACTGCCATACAACTCCTAGTAGCCATCTGGAATATTGCAAAAACCAATTATGTTACAGACGGGATTATCGGTAATCAGGTACTCTCTCAAAATAAACCAACATGTCTTTTACCGTTTTATAGAAATTTTGAAATAATTTATAGTGAAAATAATTGTTATATATATATTTATCTGGAACTTACTTTAGCTTAGGGAAAGAAGATTTCTGAAGACTTAAATAATAAAATTGAAATAGCGATGATACAGTCCAAAGAAAATGAAGCACTTAACTTTTCTAAATAAAGCACGGAATTTCTAAATTTTGTTGGATTTGACAAGATTTTTGTCCTTTGTTCCTCACCAGCCAGAATCACAAGTAGGAGTTTCCACTTCTTCGAAATTCAAGTTAGCTAAAACTGTACAATACCAGATCAATAACAAAGTACAAATATGAAAGTATTGCATCCTAATGTTATTGTAGCACGAATTCAAACCTACTACAGATTTCGAATTGCACTCACCTGTTATGAAAATTCGACAATATTTTTCAGAAATCATTTTTTTAAATAAAGCTTTATTGAAGTAAATTAATTTTATACATTTTATGTTGAAGCCGAACAACGCGAACTGACTTTGCTAGTATTCAATATAAATGTGTCCTCGTTTTTATTGTCACACCATCGACTACAATTATATTTCGAGAGACTCCAACTATTGTAGTCTGTTGTTAAAAATAGTTTTGAATTCTCTTTGTTCGTTAAAGGTGTGTTTTGTTAAAAATTAAAATGTATGTATTTTCTCGTCCTATATTCGTAACTTTAATATACTAATACATATTATATTAAATTATGCTTAACATGAGTATGTGCTAACGTAAAAATTCACTTTGCCGATTAAGAATTCTTTATGAATGATTTATTTAATTATATTTTTAGTATGAAGGTAGGTTGAAATTGTTATTGCAGTTACTTTTGAAATAGATTAAAATACAATGTTAGTATTAGGTTTTCTATTATTGATACCAAGAATCGCGCTAGTTGGTAGGATTTTTGACGTTTGTTGAAATTATTTTTAGTACTAGTTACTAAATATTAATACAACATATGGCATGTACTTTACATTAATATTTATTTTTAAAATCTAATTTCTTATGTGCTATTAATTATTTTGAGGAAAGGGAATAAAACTTTGTGGTATGATACACTGATACAGTGTAGTGTACCAAGAAATAATTTTAAAAAAATACATAGTTATATTATATATAATATCTAAATTCGGTCAGTAATAATGACACACTTATAGGTCAACTATACATATGAAACAGATATGAAAAGGGATAACATATGAAAAGGATTTTTTAAAGCATCTTATATATATACCGGGTGTTCCAGAGCATGCGTTTGAGCATCAGCTTTTTAAGAGGAAGAGAAGCCGTTATATTTAAAACATTGGGGATTTGGGGTAAAACAAAAGAATTTTTAAAACATCTCATACAGGGTGGTCCGGTTTAAAGCAAAAATATTTTAAGGGTGATTCCCTGGAGTATTTGAGGAAAGAAATTGTTCTAGACGAGGAGTCTATCTTTAAATTTCACCTGGGCTACAGAGGGTTAAATAAAATCGGATTAGAAAAATGAAGTATGTCTAAACAATATCCACTCCAGCTCCGAAGGAATTGAAACTAGAGCAACATCTTCATCAATTTCTTTTTAAATTAATAAACCTAATTAACGGTATGTGTTGGATGAGTTTCAGACTTGCCGTTTTTGAATAATAGCTGCACAAACTTAAAATTTTGCCTTTAACAACTGAAAATTTTGTAAAAAACGTTGATTATCTCAAAAAAACTCGCTAATTTTTTTTTATTGTGTTGATGCGTTACATCATTCCCTACAATTTTTTCATATACAACTTTCATATCAGACTTGCCGTTTTTCAGGTAAAGTCATATTTAATATTTGGGTAACCCGTGTTTTAGTAAGAAAAATAACTGAGAGTTGAATATTGTAACAATTTTATTTTTTAGTCAAAATTACTGAAATTAATTTAGGTTACTGAAATTGTGATACCGATTATAAAAATTGATAAGATTCCAATTTCACTTTTTTTTAAAATAAATTTTGTCTAAATTATAATTTAAATATATCACTAAAAACAAATCTGATTATCAAAAACAAATTTTGTTTTTAAGAAATTTTTATGTTATAAATTTAGCTTTTTTTAATTTTCAATATTGAGTATCTAATTAAATTCAGCACAGGTACCATATAATTTGATCATTTTTTTTATAATTGTATTATAACTTAGAAATAAATATAATAGTATTTGAGTCATTTAAATTTTTAAATTAAATTTTCCTGTATACTTTTAATGTTTACTTTTTTTATACCTATAACAAATTCAATTGTTAAAAATTTAATGATTCAACAATTTTTGTGCACTTTTATTAAACATTTTCTTATAATTAAATATAAACAAAAGTAAAAATAGATAAAGAAAAAAATATACGTAAGACTCAAAAAATTTCTTTGATATTGTATTAAATATACAAAATAAAATATACAAATATGAGTTAGTTGCTCACAGTACAAATATGTACAGTGTATATACTTGTATTATTTTAAATAGCATTCAATTTCATATATAAAGTTTTCACTCATCATACAAACATATCACTATGTTCATCGAACCACAACTGATATCATATATTTAGAAATAAATATTTATAATGTATTAATTTGAAATATTTACATGTAATTACGAAATATGTATTGAATTAATATATTTATGTTATAATTGAAAATCTTTTCAATTTTTAGATAATACTGGCTTCAATAAATTAATAAATAACCTGTTAATTTCAAGCCTACCGAGTTTTATAATATAGTTTAGATATTAAGTATTTATAACAATATTTTTTGTCAGTGTATATAATATGTATTAATATTATAAATTGCTATTATTTTACACGAAAACAGTAGTTTGAACTACTTCGGAATATAATGGGTAAATGGAACGATAATTTTTTGTATCGGGAATAAAAACTTATTTATTTCTGTAATCAAAATTTTCTCAACATCTGAATTAGTTGAAAGTCGAAACAAGTAGTTTACTCTGCAAAAGGAGCAAAAACATTGTTATTAATTGTTACATGTGAGAATTCGAGTGGGGTCAACTCACCTGTATATCTATGTACAAATGAATTTATTTCTTCGATAGCTATTTTAACCTAATTTAATCAAATAACTATAAAAAAAATTATTATTTGATTGCTGCAATATTAAAAAATTATCAATATTAAAAAAAACTAAAAGGTCTAAAAATGCATTGTAATGAGATATCTAATACCTATCATTATTTTAGAAAAACCATTATCAATTCTTATTTTATTATTATTAAAAATATAAAGTTGAAGTGTTAACTAAAAATGTTGGTTTTGAAATTAGCTATTAAAAAGCGTAAATATTTTAAGTATACTCTTATAAGATTAAAAATACAGGTTTACTCAAATTAATCAAATGTAAAAGATTTTTTTTTGTTTTTTTTTTTTTTTGCGTGGATTGGTGGGAATCTTCATAGACACAATGAGCCCCGTAGCTTCCATTGTGTGCCAGATTTTTACTGACTAAACCACACCCCTCCCATTAATACTATTACCATTAATTTATTGCTATTTTGATTTTCTTAAAGAAAAAGTTTACGAAATTCTATCGTATTAAATCTAGTGGCTTAGTTCTTTTAAGCCTTCTGACATCATTTTGATTATCTAGCAGTTGAGTGGCCTCAACGTTAACATGTCCCTCCAGACGAGCTATATGCTTTGTTGCATATCTTTTTATTTCATTTTCTATGCAAGGAATTTTTAGATCTCTGTGCAAATCACTGTTGCGAACATACCAGGGGGCATTTACCATGTTGCGCAAGACTTTATTTTGGAATTTTTGTATACAAAGTACATGTGTTTGTTTGGCACATCCCCATATTTGTATGCCGTACAACCATATCGGTTTGAGTATCTGATTATATAACAAAATCTTGTTATGTATAGGTAATTTAGAATTACGACCTAAGAGCCAGTACATTTCTCTATACTTATTTTCAAGCTCAATTTTTTTCTTTTTAACGTGCTCTTTCCATCTAAGTTTGACATCTAATGTCATTCCTAGGTATTTAGCATTGTTTTCTTGGGGTATATTGACCCCATTCAGATTTACCAATGGTGGTTGATTTTCTAATTTTTTTTTTGTAAAATTTACATATACTGATTTTAACTCATTGAGTTTAATTTTCCATTTCTTTGTCCAGAGGTATAGCTTGTCGCTTGCTTTTTGCAATTTAATTGTAGCCTCGTCAATATTTGATCCTACTGCCATCAACGCAGTATCGTCAGCGAATGTAGCTACAGTTATATTTTCCATTTCTGGTAAGTCATTGGTGTAGAGCAAATACAGTATGGGACCCAGAATACTACCTTGAGGCACACCCGTTTTAATATCTCTAATAGTAGAATACTCTTCGTCTTGTTTTATTCTGAATAGTCTGTTTTCTAGATATGATGAGAGTATATCTACGTATTGTTTAGGTAACATATTGTTTAGTTTATTTATTAAGCCTCGATGCCATACTTTATCAAAAGCTTGGGCTACATCTAGAAATATGGTAGAGCATACTTTCTTTTCCTCTAAAGCTTTTTCTATTATGTCTGTTATTCTATGAATTTGATCGATTGTCGAGTGCTTAGATCTAAAGCCAAATTGATAATTTGGAATCAGATTACTATTTTCTATGATCTCTCATTCGAATCAATAATAGTTTTTCATATAATTTTGATACTATTGGTAGTAATGATATTGGTCTGTAGGATTTGACCTCATTTATGGGCTTCCCTGGCTTTGGTATCATAATTATCTCTGCTATTTTCCACATATTCGGCACATACCTTATTCTTATAGCAGCGTTTATAATGCGTGTTAACATTGTTATAGCTTTTTTCGGAAGTTCTTTCAGGACTTCCGATGTAATTAGATCAAAACCTGGAGCTTTTTTATCTCTGAGTTTTTTAATTTGTTCAACTATTTCACTCTCTGAAAATGGTGATATAACATTTTCTTGCCAATTATTATTTTCTTCAGTGAGATCATCCGAATCTGTCTCGTCTGGACAAAAAATTTCTTCAAGATGATCTACGTTTCAGCTTTATTTTTATTATCTCTCGCCCATTCACCGCTTTTCATTCTGATTGGCGGGATTTGGGAGATCGAGGTTTTATACTCTTTGTTGCTTTTTACAACGAGTAGTTATTTTCTCTTTTAGCTGATAAATTTTTTATATATTTTTCAAAATTTTCATTTTTAAGATCTTTAAGATTTTTCTTTTAAGATTCTGAGTTAACCTATTTAGCACAGTTTTGTCTGCCGGATCACGCGATTGCTGCCATCTGCGTCTAGCTCTTCTTTTTATTTTTATCATATTTAATATTTCTCTAGGGTAGTTGAATCCTACCGATTTATATTCACAATTTTTTGTATTATTCAATCCAGCATTTTGAATAATTTTAATAAAATTTTCTACTTCAGAATCTATATCACATTTGGATCTTAGTTTTGTTTTTATGTTTATTTTGTTTTCTATTTCTTGTTTAAAGCTAGCCCAGTCAGTTGTCTTGTTCGTTAGCAGAGGTTTCGACTGTTTCTTAATAACCTTTTCATATAGACTTAGTATGACTGCAGAGTGATCTGAGTCCAAATCATGGTTATCTTCTAGCTTAATATAATTGGGTGATATTTTTTTTGTTATATAAAAATCAAGCAGATCAGCAGTTTTATTTCTATCAGTTGGCCAATAGGTAGGCTTACCGGTAGATTGGTAAATGCAGCCCTTTTCTTTTATAGCTTTTCTTAGCTCTCTTCCTCTCGTAGACCCCCAATCTATGTGCTTGGCGTTGTAGTCACCTCCCAGGATAAATCTTTCGCCAAGTAGTTTAAGAATTTCTTCAAACATGTCATTCTTTATGTTGTATTTGGGTGGACAGTATAATGCACCGACACAAAGGCTTTGTTTAACAGACATAATTCGTAGCACGATTAGTTGAAATTCATCTATTTCTAGACTAAGTTCCTCGTGGTGCTTAATATCTTTCTTTATTAAAATTGAGCTACCACCTCTGGGTGTATTACTCGGATGGTTTGCGCTGTAGCATCTATAGTCATTTATTTTAAGCGATGACTTATCTGTCATATGTGTTTCTGTCAAGAGACATACATCAATATTTTGTGTTCTCAATAGAATTTCAAAATTATTTTTCTTGTTCAGAATACCATTGGCATTCCACGTGACTATACGAAGAGCGTTCTTAACCATGCCTTGCGGATTTATTTTTTGGTGTATACATATATATATTTCATTATGTTTGTTTTCTAATGTGCATAGTCTTGGTGAGATTTCATTCATTGTTTTTATCATATTTTGCATCATCTGCATAATGGTATTTTCTGTCAACTTTTGTGTAGAAACTTTATTTTGTTCTTTCGGGTTTCTTTTTTGACTTAGGTTATTTTGTGTTACCTGTGAATATGATAAGCCTTCTACGACTTTTTCGACGTAAAAGTTTTAGGTATCTCTGAATTTTCAATGCAATTCTGTTTCTGTGCACTAGGTTGCCTAGGTTTTGTCTTTTGTTTTTCTTGTCTATGTTGCATTTGTTTTGGGGCATTTTTTTGTAGCTTCTTTCTTTTTTGCAACTCTAGCCACCTGGCAACCACGATAACTTGCTGGGTGTGTCTCAAGGCAATTATCACATTTAGGCTTAATATTTTTTTTTTCTTTACCAGCACATTTAACACACTGAGCTAGACGCTGGCAAAACTTTTGTGTATGGCCAAATCTTTGGCATCTCTTACATTGAGGAATGGTAGTCGTTTTACGAATAGCCTCCATTTTAACCCTCATGTGCTGGATAAATTCAATTTTGAATATTTTGTTTATATCTTCGGATTTTTCGAATGTTAGCATAAAGAGAGGAAGACGTACCGTAGATTCTTTGTTATTTTCCTTTTTCTTTATTATTTTATTTGTGACTTCTAGAATTTTGAAGCCTCTATCTTTCAATTCATTTTTTATATCTTCAGGTTGGCATGACGGATGTAAATACCTAACCATTACTTTAATAGGCCTGGTGTTCTTATTTTCATAAGTGTGCCATTCAATATTGGCTTCATTTATTGCCTTAGTCAACTCTCTATATTCTTTTTCTTCTTCAACATTAATTTTTAGTTGTTTATTGTTAAGCATATTAACTTTATATTTAATATTCTTTCTTTTAATTTTTTGTTTATTTGAGGGTATTCCACTACATTACTAAGTATAACTGGAGGAGGTTTACCTTTTCTTTTACTTTTCGTAACTTCATTTATTTGCACATTTTTCTCTACTTTGTCCGCAACATTTTCTGGGCTTAAAGTAGGTGATTTTTCTGCTTTTCTTTTTTTACAGATTCTTTTTGTTTTAAAGATCCAGTCGGTTTCTCGAGCTAGTTCTTCATCATCTGTATGAAATTCTTCAGCAGTTTTTAGTACTACTCTTTTAGTAGACATATTTTGTGAATTTTTTAGTTTCACATTTTCTTCTTTAATTATGCAGAGTTCATTTTTCAATTCCCTGCATAAGATTTCTAATTCTGTAACTCTGGCATTAAGTTGATTATTTTTTGCCTCAAGTGCCTTTTCGTTATATAACCCTCGTCGGGTTTTTTATAGCTGTCTTTTTGGGACATGTTTTTGTAGATATTTTGAGACCCTGCTGGAGGTGTTCTCTGGACCCCAGATTTTATTCTGAATGGGTCAATTAAAGCAGCTCTGCTTTCCTGGTTTTGCAATAAGTGGTCTCCCCCAGAATCCGTGAGACCTGCCTCGAAAGAGGGTGGATTTTCCAGAAGATCTGGATTACCACCAGGGGTATACAATCTTTGAGTTTTATTCATTGCATACTCTTTTTTTTTTGTTTTAATTCGGAGTTCCATCTCCTAGCCTAAGGATATTTCCCTTGTACAAGGCGGTACCTTTTATTCCTGCCGTCCCTCTGGGATCAGTCGCAGACCAGAAAGCCGCCCATTCTGGGTCAGTCGCTTCTGGATTTTTCTAGGATTTTAGTGGACTTTTACCACAACCATGCCTTACTGCGGGTATTTCGTACCCCAACCCGCCGGGGCAAATGTAAAAGATAAAATAATAACAAAGACATAACAAAAGCTAATTTAATTATTTTACAAAATATACTTAAGTGCATATGTTTGTATATATTTACAACAATAATTCGATTACATATTATTTTATAAATTTAATAAAAATTTTAATTGAATCACTTGAAATTGACAGAACAAAATTCTTTTGAATATTAGAAAATGAAATTATGAAAATTAAATTAAGTAACCCAGAATAGAATAAAATTAATATATATATATATATACATATAAGTATATTCGATTCGAATATATATATAATATACATACTTACATTACATAACAATATGTTGTACTAATTTTCAACACCAAATGAGTATATTTCGTCTTGTACATTTTTATATACATAACATATATATATATATATATATATATATATATATATATATATATATATTTATTTATTTCCAAGGCTATGAAATGAACACCCACCCCTAACTGCTTTTACACAGAGATTTAGAATACACAATTAGTTACGATATCTTGGGTGGCATTGTGTAATTTGAAACGTCGTTTTGTTTCGACTATTTTCAAAAAGTGGCATTGCATAATTTTTTTTCGACCATTTTTATTTTGTTTCAATCTTTCAAAATTGGTACGACATATTTTGGTATTGCGTAAGGTTGAAACGCTACTTTGTTTACATTTGATACGAAAAAAAAAAAAAAATTTTGGCGATTGAAAAATGGTTGACGCTTTTAGGTAAATTTAAAAAAAAAAATAATAAATTAATACACGATTTTTATTGGAATATTTATTTTAGAAACGCACAGAAATAAAAATTCCAATAAAATGAAAAATTAAGTAAATTTATAATGAATTTCTTTCAAGAAAAAAAGTTTTCAGAATAAAAAAAAAAAAATGTTGGTATTATTATTAGTTTCTTTTACTTGTATTTAGTTGCAATTTCTTTTAGTTCCATTTTTTTTTTTAATATTATTTTCTAGCAGTAATTGTTGAAATTTTAACGAAACAAATCAAAAATGGAATTATGTAAAGTGTTTCAATATTTTTTCGAGCGTTTCAAAATAAATTAACGTTTCAAATTACGTAATGTCATCCAAATTATGTTTCGATCGAAATGTTTGAAACAAAGTTACACAATGCCACCCCTTTTTCTTTTAGAATTTTTCTGGTATATCTACTAATTTTAAATGTGGAAAACTATATCTATTGCAGAGTACCTTCGTCTTCATTATAGCATAGTTCCATTTTATTTTTCGTACTAACCAAAACCCTCAATTATTTTTTATAATTTTTTTTATCCCAATGACGAAAAGTATTGGACCATGTCGAAAAATCCAAAAAGACTTTTTTTGCCTTCGTAGAGAATCGAACCTGGGATCTTTTGATGGAAAGGCAGTTGCTCTACCTACTGGGCCATCCAGCGTGTAATAATAAATATCATACTAGAAGCCTAATATTTATTATTTAGTATGACCTCCATTTGCATTTTTTATCGTTTCCAGAAATGTCAACTCACCTAAACCACTAGTACTGAAGCAGTCCCAAATCATTCGACTTTCAGCTTTGTTCTTACATTTATTTAGTCCAGCTCGAATGTTCCAGCGCTCCACATTTCTCCACAGTGACTCCCCATTTCTTCAGTCCAGATTGTTCCCGCGCGAATGAAGCCGAGAAAATTTGGCAACAGATGATCTTTCGAGAAGGAAGGAAACTAATAAATCAAAAAATAGAAGAAATATAGAAACGATTTTTAATCCAAATTTGTAATTGGTATTAATATCATTTGCTAAGCTTAAATAGACAACAGCAAAATGCACTAAATTATGGACATTGCAGTCGAATATCATGGAAAATTCCCTTCTTCTTGAACGCATGAACCTAATATTAGCCCTTTACTTGTATGAAGTATATGAATTTTTGAAAGCCAAATAAATAATTATATATAATAAATAAATAATTATGAAGTTTCAATATGTTATAATTACATAGCAAAATTTGATCTGTATATCAAAAGGCTATACATGGCACCGTATGAAGTAAAGGGTTAGAAGTGTTTGATTACATATTTGACGAATGGCATTATTATGATCTCATATAATTTACATACGTACACATTCCAAATAAATACTATAATGCATTGTAAATTTATTGGTCAAGTAAAAAAAGCATTTTTTTTTTAAATTTATACATTCAATCTTTATTCTCTTTATAAATCTGTAGAAAATGTCTAATAAAAATATTACAATTAACGAAATCAATATTAGTCCTTTACAACTACAAAACATTTGATTGTTCAGCATAAAGAAAATAAAAACAAGATTATTAATAGAGAATAGTAGAGGTATTTGATATCTTAAAAACGTAGTATTAAATACCACTTCAAATTTAAATTTATAACACAGCTAATTCAAAGTGGGGTAATTAGATTTTAGGAAATCAAGAGAAAAAAAAATATTTTTAAATATATAATATAAAAACATTGATTTGAATTCATTTTTAATTTGTTTAACATTTTGGATGGATTATTATAGTATAATTTCGAGCTGTATATTTATATATTTAATTTATTTTGTATTACCCGATCATACTCCAATAAAAACTAATATACCTATAATTAATTATATACATTTATTTTGATATGAAATGGTTTGACGGTACCCATAGTGCAAATTTCTGGACGAAATAAATTGTTGGATTGTAATGAGTTCGTGTTCCTAAAATCAATAAACTACAAGATACTACAAAGTAACATCTTAACAATTTTCCGCAATGGCTTACATTAATTCTTCCATATGCATAACAAATCTAGAATACAGTGTTTTTTAGCACCTACATATGTATACTCTCCATTTTTACATTAATATAAATAGAGTAAATATATTTTGTAATATTTTATATACAATTAGTTAAAAATATTAAAATTTATTAAAAAAAAATATGAGTGTTTCAAATGTAAAGTTGTTTTTGTTGTAAAAAAAAATTTACGTAAATTTCTTTAAATATCTACCCATAATTTTTTATTAAATAAATGTGGATTTAAATTTCAAAAAAATATTTAAGACCTTTGTGTAAGAATCGTCATTAAGTATTTACTGCTAAAATGTTGTGGTATGGTATTAACTATTTTTTTTCCGCTTATAGTTCAAAATATGATTACAAGTTACAAGGTTATTTGTTTTTCTTTTATGGATATCCACTCAACTTTTAGTAAACGATCATGATGTTTATACGAATCACAATTTTATTTAAGGAAATTAACTCGGAAATGATACAAAATAAAGCTGATGGTCTTGAAAATACTGTTCCTGAATAAAGTTTCGTACTTTGTAATAATAATATTATATGTACCATTGATTACTTATATAAATCTGATTTAGACAGAGGATTCAATACTACATAACAATACGTAGGAAATGATTTTTCGTTGAGAATAATAATTAAAAATTAAAATGTTTTCTTTTAAAAAAAAGGAAAAAAAGAGATTTTAATAACAATTTTGTTTATTGAATCAATATATGATTTTGTGTTATAAAAAAGTAGATAACTAATATAATTTAAATTTGAATAAGATTTTGAAATTATTGTGTATTTTATTGTAGAGCAAAGTCAGATTAATTTTTGTGACGAATTAATTTTAACAACTTTTTTAATGGTATAAAGTAGTTTTTAAAGCATTATATACATTTGTGTACATACTTATATGAATGATCTTTTGAAACTATTTAAAACATTTTATTATGATCAAGTGCAATTTTAATAATTCTTTAAGTTGTGTAGTTTGAATACTTGATGTGGATGTGACTTAAATTATGAAAAAAATTCACATGTTTACATAAAAGCTGTTATTTTAATATATGGAAGGTAATTAAGTACATATTGTAAGTTTATTTTTAACCTTTATGTTTCCGTATTAATCGATAATACATACATAACAAAAACTTAATAGGAATTGAATTACTACATATATACTTTTATTTTGAATGTAAAAATGTTCAAATAATTTTTAAAAAAATATGCATACAATGTAGATGTATATTAAATATTATAAATAAGTTTTGTCAATTTTATGCATATAAATTTATAAAATAAATAATAAGATGTACCTATATGTAGGTATACGTCAAATTTGCAATATCAACAAATTATTGTTTTAAAATTTTTCTTTTATTTTCATAAAAAGTTATTTGTTCTTTCAAAATGAAACCAAATAGTATTGTTGAAAGCAATTTTTAGAAGCAAAAAATTCTTCCAATTTCAATAATTCAATTTATTTCAATGGAAAAATATAAATGAGTTGAAAGAACTTCAAAATAACTGTAATATGCCGGATGAAATATTGTAAATCCTTAAAATATATTTTTATTAAAAAGTGTGCTCGATTTTGTAAGTTGAAAATTTTGTATGTTGAACTTCAAACAAAAATAACAGTGGAAACTTAAATCACACTAAATAATAATGGTTTCACAAATTAATTGAATTGCTTTTGCGACTTACGAGATAAACTATATTTACATTATTAAAACTATTGTGGTTATGATTAAAATCAATTGCTAAAACAAGAAGGTCCGAAATAATTTGGCGTTTATGGTTTTATTGTGTTTTATCAATAAAAATTGGTCTTAGGAATATTTAAAAAATTTTTATAACTTCTATGATATTTGGAACATACATATTAAATTTCCTTAAATTGTAGGTTTATGTTGCACGTAGCGAAAGGGAAAAGGGTCTGAAATGAAATTTCGTCTGTATATTAAAATACATGTTGATAAACTGATTATACAAGTAATACATAAATGAAATATGTATATCTATATTATAATACACAAGAGCACGATTAGTAAAGGCACACTTTTCGTGGTTTTTCGTGTGCTTCGTTTTTTTTTCATTCAATCAATCGGCGATGATGCAGGACGCACGGTCAAAATCAATTTTTATTTTATGTGTATATTTCGGGTAAACAATTTTTATAAGATAAGAGCTTAGTTGGTTAAAGCATCATTTAATTTTATCATTTAAATTTTTGTCGATTCTCTTTTGAGTCAAATTCTTTTTATTTATCGCATTTGGTTTCTTTCCATTTTTAGTAGGAAAAAAAAATTAATTAGTAGGTTAGTATTATTAATATAAGTTTTAATATCACAAATTTTAGTGAGTCCGATTCTCTATTAATTCAATTTTTTTTTTTGTATATATTAAAAAAATATTTTTGTTATTATTATG
Organism: Argyra leucocephala; assembly: GCA_963942445.1. NCBI lineage: Eukaryota > Metazoa > Arthropoda > Insecta > Diptera > Dolichopodidae > Argyra > Argyra leucocephala. Next base: position 69,355,316 of record OZ012680.1, read on the forward strand.
TATTATAATACTAATTTTTATAATATAATATAATTAATAACAAAAAAAAAATTTTTTTAATAAAAAAATAGTAATTTTTAAGTATTATTCTCTTCTCAATGATTTCAACAATATTCTCAATGATTTCAACATTTCGTTTAAATTATATTTAATTATATTTTTATTAAGCTTGTTTTTAAATTTAAAGTACATATTTCAATTGAAAAATAGTGAAATATTAGGTTTATTCAGTAACCTGTTCCAGATAGTTCTATATGAATATGAATAGTCATGCGTTGAATAATTTCGTATTTTATCATCCGTTCGTTTATAAAGCTTTGTATGAAAGTGTAGCAAGCTTTTTTGCTTTTTAGTATGAAATGTAGCAAACTAGAGATATAAAAGAACCAACATAAGACGAATTGTAAATTTACGAAATTGCGTGACGGGCACTATTATATTTATTGTATCTACATTTTAGCTGTTTGAGTATACATATATATAGGTAGGGTAAATGCTAATTGGTATAATATATTGTATTATATGCATACATCTACATGATACATCATAGTGTCAAAACCAATTCAAAACTGTCAACTGTGAATACATTCCATGTATGGATAAGTAATAAGTACACATAATTTATATGCTTAGATTTTTTTTAAACTAAACGGTTTCGTATTTTGTTGAAATCATTGAGAAGAGAATTAAAAAAACTACTCTTTTTTTATTAAAAAAATATTTTTTTTTTGTTATTAATTATATTATATTATAAAAATTAATATTATAATACATAACAATAAAAAATATATTTTTTTAATATAAAAAAAAAAAATTTAATTAATAGAGAATCGAACTCACTAAAATTTGTGATATTAAAACCTATATTAATAATATTATCCTACTAATTAATTTTTTTTTTTCCTACTAAAAGTGCAAAAAACCAAATGCGATAAATAAAAAAATAAATAAAAATAATTTGACCCAAAAGAGAATCGACAAAAATTTCTGATATTAAATGGAAATGGTGCTTTAACGAACCAACTCAGCTAATATCTTATAAAAATTGTTTACCCAAAATATACACATAAAATAAAAATTGATTTTGATCGCCAAGACCTGCGTCATCACTGATTGATTGAATAAAAAAAAAAACGGAGCACACGAAAAACCACGAAATAATTAGAAAAAGGAAACTTGACTTTTATTCCATAAATTAAATTTAATATGACACTAACGACATTTAGATTCTGGCAATGCCATACAAACACAACAAAAAACAAATTACCCATAAGATCTCGATCGTTTTTTTTCAAACTTTGACGCTAAACTTACGCAGCTATTGGATGTTAACACGATTAACTTGATGGCAAATAAGATGTCGCTCAAATGATCGAGTAAATGACCCTTAGGGAATATAATAACGACCAAGAGCATGGATTCTCAAACCGCGTAAGAACCTAAAATTTTTCAAATGATGAAATTTCCTGAAAGTAATTTTCATTACAACCACATCTGTTCTAATATAATATAATATAATAATAATTAATAAAAATAATAAAACCATAAAAAAGTAGTATAATATAATATAATATATAATTATACTACTTTTTCTATGATAAAACTAATAAATTAGTAAGCATATAAGTATATATAATAAAACAAATAAAAAAATACTTTAATATAGGTACAATATTTACATACCTAGTATATGTACCAAATAATTAATATATAAAAGGCTCATATTTCGAAAGGGAAAAGGACCTGTAGTTGAACTGCAGATCCCATTGTTATAAATAAATAAATAAATAAATAAATAACTATCGGCCTTATGAAATTATATTTTGTTTATAAATAATTAATAATATTTGATTTTAGGTCTATTTTAGGTCTGATTACTTTATTTTAATTTTATTTAAAGACAAAATGGCTAAGTTAAATCGTTAAAATGAAATAAAAATTACTATATTTTATAAGTCATTTAATATCAAAATTGTCAATGCTGAAGATCAGTTGAGTTTTGAATAAGTAGTCCGTGATGAATATCGAAGTAAATAGTATTGTAATTATTCTTGATATGATAAATAAAGAATTGGTTCAGCTACAATTTATTTAGTATTATCAATGACTAAGTACATGTATATAAGTATATATAGTCATTATTATTGAATTACATACAACATTTTTATAATAACCTATGGATACAAGAAACTTTTAAACCATAATTATTCAACTTCAATTAATCAAATTGCTTTTATTTTTTTTTAATTACAGAATGGAGGACATTGTATATGGTATGGAGTGTCTAATGGCACTAAAATGTACCTTGAATATAATGGAACGGCTAAAACGTTACCAAATGATGGAGTTCAACTTTTGCAAGAAAGATGCCCTCACTTAATAAATCCAGATGGTCCTACGAATGTTTGTTGCAATAATGATCAGGTAATTCAAATTAAATATTAAATTAATTATTTAAAATAACAAAAAATATTTTCTTAAAAACTGTGTTAATTAATTTAAAAATGTCATTTATTTTCTTAGATAAATATTTTAAATACAGCTGTGGCTTTAGCTGGAAATTTTTTGGAGCGTTGTCCTTCTTGTATTGGAAATTTAGTACGGCATATATGTGATTTTACATGCAGCCCTGTACAGTCAAAATTTATGGAAGTTGTAAAGAAAACATCAAGTAAGTTATTATCAAATAACTTTATCGATATCTGCAATTTTGCCGAATTTTACTTATGAATGCCACTCTAAATTTTAAGCTAAAAAAATGTAATAATAGTGTAAGTAGTTATCCAATTTGTTTGTCAGAAATATTAATAATTTATCTAAAAAGAGCTTAAAAATTTATGTACTCGAAGACGGCTATTCATAAGGAACATTCGAAAAAATTGGTGATACCTACTTAAAGAAGACTTAGTTGTTAAACGGCGAAATAGTGTTCAGTGTTTATTTGTTATTTTTTAATAGATTTTGTGTTTATATACCTACATACATTAAATACGTATATTTAAAATAATATTTTTCTTTTTAGATTTTACCATTGAAGAGATCAATATTCATATTACAACAACATATTTAGAAAAAACATATTATTCATGTTCAAAAGTAAATATACATTACAAACATTTGATGTCGGATCAAATTATTTAATATTTCTTATTTTAAGGTTACAAGTCCATCAACGGGAAAATTAGCACTAGATATTATGTGTGGTGATTATGGTGCCTCACGTTGCAGTCCAACAAAATGGTTTATTTACATGGGGGATACAAAATTAAATCCATATGTACCATTTCAAATTAACTACGTACAACATAATTTAAATAGTACAAAGGATGAAAACATAATTCCTTTAGACCCTTTGACAGTTCCGTGTAATAAACCATTAAATGTGAGAAATTATTATTTTTATTTTTTCAAATAATTGGTTATTCAAATAAAATAAAAATATAATTTTACTTTAGGCAAAAAAACAAGCTTGTGCTTGTATAGATTGTGAAGAATCCTGCCCTATTCCACCACCTGAACCGCCAAAACCATTACCTTTTAGATTTGCTGGATTTGATACATATACCTTAATTATGGTTGTTGTATTTTTAATTGGAACTCTTCTATTTTTAATGGGCGTTTGTTTATTCCCATCAAAATCCGAGGATAATGGTAAATAATAATTTTAACTAATTTAATGTTTCAATGTTCGATGTATTCTTCTTGTTGTATTCTTAGGATTAAATTTTATCCTCAAATACCATTCAGTTATTTCTCACTTTGTTTCTTGTTCAAATTTATTGTTGCTACACACTTTCATTTTTCATACACAGAAATTTATATACTACATTCTTATTGTTATTACTATTACATATTTTTATTAATTGTTAGGTTTTATACAAAATATTAAGACAAGAATTGCTTAAGATCAAAGTTTTATGTTTATTTCTTACATTCAAAATTTTTATTATGATTGGATTTGTGGAAGAAAAAATTTTTTATTGTATATATTTTGCATGTTTTGTTTCATATCTTTATTTAATGCTATAAACTATGTAGTAAGATTACAAATTTATTTAAATTGTTTTTGTGGGAACTTATAAAGATTGTTTGATTAAAATTTTAGTTGTGTAAATATAATTTTATTTTAAAATTTGGGAACGCTTAGTTTTGTACAGTTGTACAATTTCATACAGTAAAAATTGCAAATTTCAAATTTTAGGTAATTTTAATAGTAAAAATGTATATAAAATTTCCTACATCTAAATATTATTAATTTAATAAAATATAAATTAAAATTAATTTGAATTTAAAGAAATAAAAACAAAAGCTCTAGATACTAGGGTTACCAGTTTTTTTTTTAAATTTATACAACTAAAATCTTTCAATTTTTTATTAAACGATGATATTTTGAAGAACTAAAACAATGGTTTTCTGAAGATGCTTATCATTTAAGACTTGCTTATGATGCTTATCGTTATCATCAATTTGTTTAATTATTTGAATACAAAATTTAGAAGTTAACATTAAGAATTATCAATAATTTAATCTAAGTTTTTTCACTTATTTAAGCAGTGAAAATAAATTAAGTACAAACTCGTATTCATTTAATTTACGTATTATGTAGCTCAATAGTTATCATATACATTTTTATTGTACATGTGTAATAATTTTTCATTCTTATTTGTATTTCATTAATATTAATGTTATTAATAATGTAAAAAAATGTTACATGTCTTCTAAAGATATGTTATAATTTGGTTAAGCTTGGTTAAAATACAGTAATTATATTTGAAAAACTAAAAATAAAATTGAATATTTTTAATGTAAAATGATATTTTAAATATTAATTTCCTATTTATCGAAATGTATGTTTATGGAGCCATGATAAATTTTGCTTTTTTTAAATCATTTTTAGTTAAATATCATATAATTATTACCCCTTTGAATTTAACAATTATTAATATTTTTTTTTAATTTAATTAAATACAATTACTGTATATTCAATATTTACATTAGTTATCTTAATTAGAATATCTTTATTCTATTGAAGTTATTGATTTAACATAATTTTTTTAACGTTCCACATTTTTAGTCGAAATTAATAACGGTTTGGTAAATTTACTTTTCTCATTTCATATTGGGTTATAGCGCTTATTAACGATTTTGATGAAAATCATCTTCAATCAAGGGTTAGTCGCCGTTTAACAACTAATAGAAGTTTTGAAATTGATGCAGAACAGGAAGATTCACCACTACAATCAAATAGAACCAGTACGTTTAAGAAAAACAAATATTTATTTAAGCAGCTTAATCATAATTTCAAAATTAGAACTATAAAAATTTAATAACTATCGTATTAATAACTCCAAAGATAATAAGTAGCAAAACTAGCTTTACTGATTAATTAATAACAAAATTAAAATTTAATTTTTGCATGCTTTTCTTGAGGTATTATGCTTAGTCATGTGTTTTAACAATATTGGTTTTTTATTTTAAAATTAATAAATCATTCTTTTTTAGATCGCGTAAGATAGATTTAAAATAAAAGAACTAACAAGATTTTAGTTTTCTACATTTACACAGAAAAACAAGTTATATCGTTTATTCAAAATAATTATAGCTGCAAAAACGAAGCATTTTTATTGATTTATAATTTAAAATAACTACTTTTTGAAAATTAAAATTATTTTTTGATGCACTTTTTTTATTTTTGGTATTTTTTAAATTTATTGGCGTTTTGGAATCACACAATGAAAACAATTTTTTTTTTATGAAACACATACATTATATATTTCTTTTAAATTTTGTACTAGACAATTAAAAAATAAGTTCAAATTTGAATAAGAAAGCATCTTATTTATAAGAAAAATAACATAAAATTTCTATATTTTGAAGTTTATTCTCAAATTTTGTTTAAAACGAAAACTTTAACCGACATTTTTAAATAGATATTTCAGTGGATCCACATGCTAATGAAGTTCAAATCGATACTATTGATGGAATTGACGTTGAAGAACTTGGTTATTTTGAAAAATTGGGTGCTAATACAGAAAGTTTTCTCGAAAATTTCTTTGAAAAATGGGGAACATTTTTTGCAACTTTTCCCAAATCGACACTGTTGGCAGGTAACTACTAAAAACTTATGTGGAAGTATTTATTAACATAGTGTTAATTTGTTTTAGGAACAATTGTTGTTATTATATTTGGTAGCGGTATAAAATATTTAAAAATAACAACAGATCCTGTTGAACTTTGGGCTTCACCCACATCAAGATCGCGAACTGAAAGAGATTATTTTGATACAAAATTCAATCCATTTTTCCGAATTGAACAAGTATTTGATTGAAAATTTTATTTGTGTTCGTTGTTAATATTTTTTATATTTTCAAGATAATTATTAATGCAGTCAATTTACCTGATATACATCATAATACTTCTAATGGACCTTTGCTATTTGGGCCCGTATTTGACAAGAATTTCTTATTAAAAATTTATGAACTACAACAATCAATTTTAAGTATGTTAAAATATAAAACAAATTAGATATGTAAATAATATTTGTTCGTACAATTCAATTATATTTTAGAAATTGGAAATGACACTGGAGAAACAATTGAAAATATTTGTTATGCTCCCTTGATTTCACCATTTACAGATCCAGTCCAACCCGAAAACTGCGTTATTCAATCAATTTGGGGTTATTTTCAAGATGATTTAGAAAATTTCAATGATACTAACGATGAAAATGGATTTGAAGTAAAATTTATTTTTATTATTAAATATCAATATAATCTTCAATAAATGTCTTAATAAAATAAATTTTTTTTTTAGATCAACTATTTAGATTTTCTTAATAAATGTTTTGGAAATTCGTATAATCCTGATTGTTTGAGTACATATGGCGGTCCGATTGATCCAGCTATTGCTCTAGGTGGCTTTCTCAAAGAAGGTGAACAACTTTCGGAAGCAACGGACTATAAGAAGGCTACAGCAGTAATACTAACGTTTTTGGTGAATAACCATCACGATAAAAGTAAAATAAAAGATGCTCTAAAATGGGAAAAGAAATATGTTGAATTTATGGAAAATTATATAAAGTATAACAAAAGTTCAAACATGAATATAGCATTTACATCGGAACGATCCATTGAAGATGAATTAAATAGAGAGTCACAATCAGATGTTTCAACAATTTTGGTTTCTTATTTAATAATGTTTGCATATATAGCTATATCGCTAGGTCATGTTGAACACCGGAGTAGAATATTTATTGATAGTAAAATTACATTAGGAGTTGGTGGAGTAGTTATTGTTTTAACATCTGTAATATCATCTGTTGGTATATTTGGTTATGCAGGAGTGTCAGCAACATTAATAATTGTTGAAGTTATACCATTCCTTGTATTAGCTGTAGGTGTAGATAACATTTTTATATTAGTTCAAACATATCAAAGAGATGTTAGGAAACCAAATGAATCACACGAACAACATATTGGAAGAATATTGGGTCGTGTTGGGCCTTCAATGTTGCTGACGTCAGTTAGTGAAAGTTGTTGCTTTTTTTTGGGTAGTTTATCTGATATGCCTGCAGTAAAAGCTTTTGCATTATATGCTGGTATGGCCTTATTAATTGATTTCTTATTACAAATAACATGTTTTGTTAGTTTACTGACGTTAGATACAAAACGTCAATATGAAAATCGTTATGATGTTTGTTGCTTTATTCAAGGAAAGAAAATTGATGTTGGTATACAAAGTGAAGGGTTACTATATAAATTTTTTAAATCTATATATGTGCCTTTCATAATGAAAAAATTTACTCGAGTAGCGGTTATGATAATATTCTTTGGATGGCTATGCTCTAGCATAGCAATTGCACCAAAAATTGATATTGGTTTAAATCAAGAATTATCAATGCCGGAAGATAGTTTTGTATTAACTTATTTTAAAGCTTTACAACAATATTTAAGTATTGGTCCACCTATGTATTTTGTGTTAAAATCTGGGTTGAATTTTTCGAAGACTGATCATTCAAATTTGATATGTAGTGGTCAATATTGTAATATTGATAGTTTACTTTCACAAGTGTATATTGCAAGTAAAAGACCAAATATGTCATATATAGCTAGATCAGCGTCAAGTTGGATTGACGATTACTATGACTGGAGTGCTGCTAAAGCTTGCTGCAAATATTTCACGAGCAATGATAGCTTTTGTCCTCATACAAGTAAGTTTAATTATTATTAAATCAAAAAATCAATAAAAAATAACTTTATTTGCAGATGGCGGCTGTGAAACGTGTAATATTAAAAAAAATGAAATGAATAGACCGATCCCTTCAGAATTTGAGAAATATATTCCATATTTTTTACTTGACAATCCAGATGAACGATGTGCTAAAGGAGGTCATCCTGCCTATTCAAATGGTGTTAATTTTGTTTATGATAATAAAACAAATTTGGCTTCTGTTAAATCATCTTATTTCATGACATATCATACAATACTAAAAACTTCATCGGATTATTATGAGGCATTAAGATCTGCAAGAAAAATTAGCGCAAATATAACTCATACTATACAAGCTAGTTTGTTGAAAAAAGGATTTGATCCACAAATGGCACAACAAATTGAAGTATTTCCATATTCAATTTTTTATGTGTTTTATGAACAGTATTTAACAATGTGGCCGGACACTTTAGAAAGTATGGGAATATCAGTATTGGCAATATTTATTGTTACGTTTATATTAATGGGATTTGATATACATTCATCACTGGTTGTCGTGATAACAATTACAATGATTGTAATAAATTTAGGTGGTTTAATGTATTATTGGAATATATCATTAAATGCAGTGTCTTTGGTTAATCTTGTAATGGCTGTGGGTATATCAGTTGAATTTTGTAGTCATCTTGTCCATAGTTTTGGTGTTTCAATGGAAACATCAAGAATTAAAAGGGCTGAAGATTCTTTAACAAAAATGGGTAGTTCGATATTTTCTGGTATAACATTAACGAAATTTGGTGGAATATTAGTTCTTGCATTTGCTAAAAGTCAAATCTTCCAAGTATTTTATTTCAGAATGTACCTTGGAATAGTTTTATTCGGCGCAGCACATGGTAAGGATTTGTTTTTGTTTTCAAATTAATAAAATGTTTTTTATACATTTTTTTTTTCTATTTTAGGATTAATATTCCTACCAGTATTATTAAGTTATATAGGTAATTTTAAATATTTTTTTAAATATTATTTTGTATAAAAATTTCCATGTATTTAATTTGTTTTAGGTGCCCCTGTTAATAAAGCTAAACTTGCTCGTGCTCACCGACGAGAATTAGAAATGCGGGAAACTTCAGTTTCAACGGTAAATATATAGATTTTTAATAAATTTTTGTTAGCTGACGCTGTATATTTTGTATTTATTATTAAATCATAATAAATTGTTTATATAAAGAGTTTACTAATTGATTGTATTTTGAATTTATCTTAGTCGTGATGTCTACCATCCAATAAAAAACCGTCTGATATAATTCATGATGAGATAGAGCATAGTAAAAGAACCAATTATCAACTATGTAGGAATTTTATACGCCACATATATCCTACAAAAGTTTAAATTGTATTTTTTTTTTCTAAAAGAAAAAAAAGGTGGTGGAATTGAATTATTTATGAATGTGGATAATACATAAGTTAGCTTCTCATTTATTTGCTTATTATCTTTAGTGAAATTTATATAGTATCATATAATAGTTGTAAGAAAATTTTTATAAATGTATATGTAAAAATTGTTTATTTAAATAAAATAAATAAAAATAAAGATTAATCTGTTAGAAAATGACAAATCCTATATTAATTAAGTTAATTAATTCTTCTGAAACACAAAGAAAGAATGAATATAAATTTTATTTGTATATGTAGATAAACACATAAATAAATAACTAAATAATAATAAATTTAGATTAAAAATAAATGTAATTATATTTCTTGGAAATAAAATATAAAATATATTCTAATTAATTGTAGGTTTGTAAATTATGACAAATAATATATAAAAAAAAATCCAAAGTTTCTCATCACACAACTAACATAAAATACAAAATAGAGAAAAGGTTAAAACAAAAAAAAAGTATGAGGGATGTAGGTTAACTAGAGATAGAAAATTAAACATAAAGAAATATAAATATAGAAAATAGTATGTTTTTAGTGAAAATATTAAAATCACTTAATGTATTAAATTTAAAAGCTATTTTTGATTTAAAAAACTGATTTTTTATGCAATTCTTAAATAATTGTATAGAAAACGTAAACTGTTATATATTTTTCTTCAAGATATTGTTTAACCTTAACCTTAAATGTATTACTGTAAATTACTGTGAATTTAATAAAAAAAAAAAATTTTAAATATGTAAAAAAAAAAATAAAAAAAAAAAGATATTTGATCGATTAATGCTCAAGATCACTTTAACTTGAGCATGGATGAGGCCTTTTAAAAAATACTATACTGTAACATTTATAAAAATTTCAAAAAGTGGATAAATAAATATAATTAGTATATAAAAAAAATGTTTATTCAATTTGTGTATTTGCAGCTCTCCGTGACATCAATAACTCATGAAATTTAAATAAATACCCAGAAAAAGGTCAAGTTGCTACCTATCGAGTAAACAAACAAAACGATTTTAGATTAGATTTCTTTTCTCAGGCGAGTATAAAACAATGAAGAAGTCTGCAAATAGTAGTCGAAACATTCGTTACTGTATGATTAGATTAAATTTTTAGTTAGGCCACTTAGTGGGTTTTTGGGCCCATACTTAAAGACTAATTATAAGAAATTTAAGTATCTAAATAATGATAAAAATAATCTAAATAAAATTAAAAATGAGGAATTCGAATATAGAATAGCTAAACTTAAAATAAACTATATAAAGTAATAAATAAAAAGTGTTAAGTTACGAAATCAAACAAAATAGAACTAGAAAATAAACAGAAGCAAAAAGGTGTAAAGGTAAAAAAAATATCTGGTGATGAGTTTATATCTGATGTGAATAACCTGTTGCCATGAACTTTCATAATGTGGTCCAGTGCTTCTCCGAGATACTCAAACACTTCTCTGTATGGTAAGCGTATTTAGTAAAATTCAAAGGAATATATTATGTATTTGACTATTTTTAATAATTAAACAAATTTGACTCCACCCAAAAAAAAAAAACTTATCTAAAAATCCTAAAAATATTTCCTATTTTTAAATTTTTCGCTATTCACTAAATATTTAGCCCATCGAAATTTCACTAAATGAATAAATTAAATTACATTTAATTAAAATTTTAATATAAAATATTAATTGAAAAATATGTACATATCTTCAAAATAATTTGAATATAAATTTCCCTCTTACATTTTTTCCATTAAAATTTAAAACGCTAATAACGTTCTTAAATATTTATTTATTTTCATTTATATTTAAAATAGTAACATAATTTAATCATGAAGAAACTGTATTAATTGCGCTTTTTTATTTTGCTTAATTCACAATTCAAAGTTTATTAAATTATTACTAACTAGAACCAGTAGGTTAATTGCATTGTCCCATCTTGAGTCTTTTGCGTATCCATTACACTCTGCTGTCGGACAAGACGTTTCATAGAAGTTCGTCTAGGTCTAGTAGCAAAAGCAGTATTTTCAGTAATTGTTGGTTCATTGATTGGCTCATCCATTCCTTTATTAAATTCTGTAACAAAGTCTGTGTGACTGCCACCTAAACTATCTAAATTTTCATAAGTTGTTGAATTTAATGATTCCGACCTACTAAAAATTCGAGAAATATTATTTCTGGAATGCATACATACATTGATTTTAAAGTATATTTTACTTTGGAGCACAGCGGAAGCAATCTTCAACTGTCCAATCGGCACCAAATATTTCTCCGTCTTCTAAGGTTTGAGGAAGCTTTGTGTTTAAGGTTTCTGGAAGTCTTAAACCTGTTATACCACCTAATACTGATACACCTCCCATAATTACTAATGGAAGCCTTAAATTATCTTTACCCTGAAAAAATGCATATTATAATACAAAGAAAGATAGTGTATAAAAGAAAATAAAATCATTTACTAAGTATGTAATGAATGGAATCACTATCAATCCAAGCCCACCAATGTAACTTGATATACCAATTCCAACACCTCTGACTTCAGTGGGATACAGTTCTCCAGCGAATGGATATATAATTAGGAAGGAGGCTGATAATAATGCTTTCGATATTAGATATAATATTAAAGTCTCATTCACTGCATCATTTGGTAATAATACCGTAAAAACACAGCTTATACCACTGAGTATAAAAAATATATTCATTAAAATACCAATAAAAGGTCATATAAAAGTTAAATCAAATTTGTTACCCTAGAATCATAGATAACGACAAAGGCCATTTTCTACCACATCGATCCATAACAAACCAACAACATAAGTAACTTGGTATTTCAACAGCGGCAGACAAAAAGAAGCTTAGATATTGATTGCTTCCGAGAGCTGGACCATAGTAACTTAACCCTAAATAAACAGTTTCATTAGCGAACCAGCTTAAGGTAATTAAAATTGTTTTTAATCGCATGTTAGGAGTTCTAAAAGAAAATAATTTTTTTTTTGTTTTATAAATAAAGATAAATATAATTATAAATAAACTTACTTGCATAAATCGAATACACCAACATTTTTAACTTTTTTCTTCTTTCTAGTTTTGTTTAATAAGACTCTGGCTTCAAGTTTTTCTTTAAAAGTCACTGGAAATTGTTTACCATTCACTCTTGCCATTGTTTCTAGAACTTTTAAAGCCTGTTCTAGTTTTCCCTTCATTAATAACCATCTTGGAGACTCTGGCATAATAAATACGTATAAGAAATATGAAAGAAATGGAACTGATGTGTACAGACAAAGTTTTATCCAATCTCGTACTATATATGTTACACCTGATAGTAATATTATTCCAAAACAATAAAATGTGCATGTCATTACAGTCACAAATGATCGATAGTTTGGGCCAACAAGTTCCAATGCTTAAAAGAAAAATATAAGAAAATAGTTTATAATTTTAGTTGATAAGTTTATTTAGAAAATATGTATGTATGTACCAACCAATTATAAATGGTATTTGATAAACAGCTGGTATTGTCAATCCAACTATAACTCGACTTAATGACCAAGTCCAAAAATCTGGACTAACAGCTGTAGCAAAACTTCCTATTAAAAGAGTTCCTAAACATGAAAAATATGCTATTCTACGTCCATGTCTATCGTTCAATAATCCAAAGAAAAATACCCCAATTGGGCCACCAGTATTTAATGCAGCCAATCCAACAGTTGGTAATATATCGTCGTCACATACTAAATTATACTACAAAATTTATTCAATGTATGTAGGTATAAATAAGTAGATTTAAAAAAAAAATACACATAATTACAATGAACTAATTTGAAGTTTGATAATGGTGAAATCTTTAAAGTCGAGAAAGTTATTTATATACTTATATATGAATGAAATTCATTATTATTTAAGATTTGCTTATCCTTTGACAAAATATGAAAATATTAACTATGACGTTATGATAAATATTAAAAAGCTCGGAAAATAAGAGAAAATGTTTAAAAGGAATCAATGTACATATATAAATGTATATACATACATATATACATAATATATTAATGAAATGGAAAATTCTAAAAGTTGATAGATACATATCACATATCACGTAAGTATGTAAGTATATGAATGAAATCATGGAATCATTGTCGATGAATGAAATATCACGATCTGAATTTCATTACTTGAATAATTTATTTTATTTTAAAATTTTATTTAGAATGCTCTATCATAATATTTAGCAATAAGTACTAATTGTTTATCAAATTTATTATTTAATAATTAGACATACATCAATAACAATTGATGAATAAACTGTTGTTGTATTAAATTCCCAACCATCCTGACAATATTCTGTATGCCAAGATGTATTTGGTGAAAATGTAACCATATCGTTATTTTGTAGAATTTCATTCCAATTAACTGCATATCGAAAACATTTTGAATGACCAGAATCACCGTTTTCATCCTTTAAATTGTATTTACAAAAGTAAAATTTAACCCTATGTAAAATATTTATGAATATGTATGTAAGTACATGTATGCATATGATGAATAATGTATGAAGAATTTTATATTTTGATATACTTTTTTTTCTGATCATTTCTATTATTATTGCTAAAATTTATTAGTTTTATATAGAACTATTATTTATATTACTTATATGTATGTATGTAGGTGTTTACTTTTAAAATTTTTAAAATGTCCACAAAAATTCAAATTTTTATCTTATTACGTATTGGCAGCTATTGGCTAATTTCAAATAGCGTTAATTTCTTTATGTTATTTTGAAATTTGTAACTGTGTTTTTGAAAAGATTGTAAAAATAAGATAAATTATGGTGTAAAAACAAAATAATTGTATTATTTTAATTGTAATTGATTTTCACTGCGTTATCTCTATACAATGGTATAGTTTTAATTAAAAGATGAGTTCAAAAGCCATCATTAAAATCAAATAAATCAATAGGTATAATTATTGTTAGAAAGAAAAATTAAAATATGGTTATTTACATTATTTTACATATAATATTTATATAAATAATTTTAATTAATTGATTGATAATTATTTTATAACACAATTAATTAATTATTGTAAAATATATACATACTCAATTTAATTATTAATCTCCGGGGTCTTTTTAAATTTTGCTACTTCAAAAATGCAATATTTCATGTCCGGATATGCCAAACAAATATTTTTGTTATAAACTTAATCCTAAAAAAATATTTAAATATTGTTTATTAATTATTAACTTACAACAATGATTGGAATTGACCAGTACAATCTGTCTTCTACTGAATAATTCAGAAGTTCTGGAACTTTACACCAATAATCATCTGGTGCATCAGCCATAAAAAGTTGATTAAAAGCACAAAATCCACAAGGAATACATGCTGGCAAACATATACCAAAAACTAAAAGTTTTTGATATGTTCCAAATTCACCAATAGCTGGTAAGATTTCGTCAAGATCAAAAGCCTCCTATTAAGAATTGGTAGAATTCTTTAAAACTAAATTTTTTTTTAATTGTTTTAAATATTTACATCATCATTTTCATCGTTAATATTATTCGAGATATCTTCAAAATTTTCCATTTTATTTCTTAAATTTAAAAAAACATTAACTAAAGTGCGTTTAAATTTCTCTAATTTTTTTTTATGAAAGAAGCCATAAAAAATGTATTTTTGAATTGAATGTCTTGAAATTCATTTTGGCTTTGTTTGCAATTTTATTTGAGAAAGAAAAGTGTAAAACATGTAAGGTGAACGTATGCGCACTTTTAAAGGTAAAATAATATAAAAAAAGGGTTTTTTTTTGTTGTATAAAATATTTAGTTTAGTAAAGTAAAAACTAGTTCCGTCTAAAAATTTGGTTTAAATGTTTTAAAAATACTGGTTTTAAATATTACGAAGACATAACAACATCTGTCTGAATACAAAAAAGTTTAATTAGAGAAGTTTAAAAGATTGAATTGCATTTAAAATAAAGGTGCATAATATTATACTATGGTCTACGATGTAAAGTAGAAGTATAGTTACACTATATAGACCGCCCTGCTGGTTATGTTATTTGACTGATCAGAAGGTCCCATGTTCTAATCCCACTTATGGATGTTTAATTGAGTGCATGGATGTTTGTTTTTCTTTCATTATATTCATAAAATAATGAAATCTTACAAAATTTGTTGAGGGCTATAAAATAACTTTAAAATAATGGAATTACGCTAATTAGAGAGAGTATCACATTTGGAGAAGAGCATCACAATCTTATAAGTTATAGACAAGGCATATGTTGAACAAAAAGGCTAGAAAAATAATTTTTAATTGTCCGAGAACATTATCCTTCGAATTTATTATACTCAAGTCTATATATATTAGTTTCATTCAACAATTTATGTCATCGTGAACATTATTTAACAGCATTAAATCAAATTAAATATAATTTCATCCTAAATAGAAATTTTTATATTCATAGTAGAAATACCAGAAACCAATCCAATTTCTATCTAACACTGTAGAACTGAAAACCAAAACAAAAATAGTTGGTATACCTGTTTAATTTATGTATATTTAAAACCAAAATTATTGAACACATTCGTTCTTTAAATTAGTTATAATAAAAAATAAAAAATAAAAATCGAATATTAAAATAATATTTTTATATTATTCCACTATTTCTACTTTCTGTTACGGCGAACCGGCAAATAACAAACTGAAACAAATCGAACGGTCAACTACAAAGTGGAAAACTATTGATTCTGTAATATGGAAAACCGGATGTATAATTATAAGACAAAGGATAGGACATTCACGACTCACGCAAGTATACTTATATGTTCCTGCGATGGTCGACGCCGATCAGTGTTCGCGCTTCAAAAATATAAGAGGATACACGTTATCGAGGGTTTGAGTATTCTCGGAGAAGATACTGAGGAAGCACACTGGACCACATAATATAGTTCGCAGGGTAACAGGCTAACAACACCAAATATAAATTCATCAAACAGCTATTTTTGTTACTTTATGTTGTTACTTTAAGTTTACGTATTGTATATTACAATTTCTTATTTTTAACTTTCAACTTTAAGGACAAATAAATAACTATTGTTATTTACTGAAGCTTTTAGCTTAACTTTAAGATATTGTATTTTTAAATTGTTAACTTTGTTTAGTTGTTGTAAATTTGAATATATTATCATTTTTCATCATTATTATAAAACTTTAGCTCTTAAGTGGATTATAAAATTTTAGTTCTTAAGTTTGTATAGGTACATATAATAGAACGTGGCCAGAAAACCCACTGAGGTTACTTTCTTTGCAACAAATATTGTGCATGATGCAAGCTGCTACAATAGTTTTTATTGATTTCTTAATTTTAAACTCAGATTTTTTAAATAAGTATAGATGGAGATTTTCATCATACCAAAAGAACTTTCAATAACAGTTCTGGCAAGACTGTGTTGGTAGTTAAACTTTTTTTCGTTTGCTGAAACCGCTACATTACCCTCTTTAAATGGTACTAACATATTTATTGGGTGTGTAGAGAGTTTGTAGCCAAGTAAAAAAGAAATCTAACAGCCAGTATCAAAATAAAGTATAATTCGTATAGTATATAATAAGTTTTATTAACTTCCTGGCGGAAAATCTACCCGAATGTAAAAACAAAAAGGACTATTTATCAGAAATCTAATATGATCATGTACACTACTTGCTGTTCATTTCATCACGTAAACTTTGTGTGGGTGGGCATCTTATATTAAAATAACTGACATCAATTGCGCCAATAAAAAAATATTTGATTTACCTAAAAAAATAATTATGGATGGATGGATGTTTATATAGGTACGAAATTTTTTGATTAATATTTCGAATAGACAACCTTGTCTTGCAAAATCTGCTCCAATCTGTTTCAACTAATTCATTTTGTTCTAGAAGTTTAATATATTTGGAAATATTTTTTGACAAATAATCCAAAATTCTTTTTACGTTGTCAAACACAGTAGATGTTTTGTAGCAATAGGTATAGCTAGATCCACTACCAAGCCAAAGCAAAAAAAATTAAAATTTCTAAATCCACATTCCAGTCATATGGTTTCGGCTCTTCTTCATCGCACAGTCTCTTAAAAGAACGGTAGGAAACTCTTTATGTTCTTTGTATTTGATTTCACTATCATTAGTACCATTTAACACATCCGTAATGTCACGGTTATTTACATTATATACTTAAGTATTACATTTCTTAAAAATATCCTTTCTGAAGTCTGAAATTTTAAAAATTAGAGTACATTTATAGTACATTACAGTATTCGTCAAAATCTGTGTTGTAAGCTCATCAAATAACATGTCCATATTATTTTTTATGATTTTATGGTTAATTTTTATCAAATTTCGTTGGTTTTTTCTTTGAATGTTAATTTTTTTTTTATTTTCACTTTTACTACGGAACAAACTTTTCTTTTTTTACTTTTCTTATACATATTATTCTTTTAGTGCAATATCTAGTGTATTTGAGACTACACAAAATATTGACAACATATCAAGTGCAATCAGCTAATTTAGTGCGATAATTCCGTTCCGGACGCACCAAAATTTATTCAGAATTTTTCCGAAAAAAAACTATTGCGAATACGTAGTATTCATTGCGAAGTGTGGTAGTTTAGTGGTATAGGTTCGGAAACGCCCTTAATTCAATTTTTTCGTCTTATTAATTACTTATTAATGGTACTGAATTTTAGTGTTAAATATAATATAAGTAATTATAATTAAGGTATTGAATAAATAAAGAAAAAAAATATGTCCAGCTCCCAACAATAGTTTTATACCATGTACCACAATAAATAAATAAATAAATACTCGAAAAACAATACCCATTTCACTTAATATAAGCCTAATTCTATCTAAAACCTAAAATATCTAATTCTATCTAAAATAAATATTAACAAAAACACGTAATTAAAAAATATGTTCACAAATAAACTTTTGTGACAGTAGTTTAGACACTTCGCCTAAGAAAATTGCATAAAAATTTATAACAATATCAAAATTTGATGAATAATTTAAAAAAAAAAAACTCCCTCTCCTTGAATTTACCTTTCTTAATTATCACATTTGCTTTTAATTAAATGATAAATTTCTTAGCAATACATGTCACATGTAATTGAATTTTTTATGTAAATATTGTGTATTTATTTTTTAATCCTTAACATTTCAATTGAGTTGCTTTGCCGATCATAAAATTGGTTTTTAATTTTTCTATAATTATCAAAGTTTTTTAAAATTTATAATTTCAATTTGAATTATTTATGCAGAACCAGAAATTGAATTTGTTTTTTTTTTTTGTTTCAAATTTAAATGTAATGTACATACTTAGGTACATACTTATGTGCATATGTATGTATATAATATTTGTAATTTGTTCAGTTAGTTCAGTAAAATATAAATAAAAATAACACTGCATAGATATTTGCAATACATATTTGAATATCATACATATCTATTAGTTCTCAGGATGTTCCGCTTTCATTAATAACAGGTGGAACCTTTACAAAATACATTTTTATAGATATATAAATAAATATTTAAGCTTTTCTCTACTCTTATTCTAATACAACAGGCTTTTTTGATTGTTGATTTCAAAGAAAATATTTTTTTTTAAATTGCTTCGCTATTCGTTGGTCCGTCCATTTGTAAGATTATTTCAACTAATTTCTGTACAGCATTAAAAACATATATTAAGGATAATATTTTTGGATAATCAGATTTGTTTTTCAATATTTAATTTATGAAGAGTCACAAGGACTGATGAAGGGCGTAAGTTACTTTCGAAATATTGATATGTGGATAATAAAAATAAATTATTAATTAATGGAAATTCGACTTTTACTTCATTAATTATTAAATGGTACTTGTTTTTTGTTCTACATGCGACATCTAATAATTTATAATATTTTTGGCTGTATGTATTTCAGAAAAAATTTCACAATTTAAAACAAGTTCGACCGCTGTCAATATCTTAAAAAGCATTTTTTTTTTAAATGTAGGATCTAAGTTTTTTAAACATAAGATCAAATTAGCTGAATATTTAGATTAACATTAAAAATATCCTAACAATAGTTTGCAAAGCGATAAGTGTACATAACATTTATTATTTTTTTTTTCCTTTAATACATACTTATATATAGACAATTTGTTGTTACACATTTTTAGTTTATAAAATTAATGCAATCAGTTTTCATTAATGACGTCACCATGAATATTTTTATAAATATTTAATACAAATATGTAGGTACATGGTATTTTTTAATTTAATACATAATGGTTGTTAGTATATACAACTATGTATATAATATTCTACTTTTGTTTGTATAAAATAAATACAACAGTAAAATGTATGTAATAATATTTTTAAAAGGATAAAATTGATGATGAAGCTTAACATGTTTTGTAAGTTGAAAAATGTATCAGTTGCGTTATGAACTTGAATATTGAAGTTTATTATTAAGTAAAATTTCATTACGTCAAATTAAAGTTAAATTTGAATATAGTAAAGATAATTTATATAAAATTTAATATATATATATATATATATTCAAAATATACAGTTTAAATTGTGTATTTTAAAAAAGAAAATTGTGTGTACTGTAAAATAAAAGAATAAAGGTACATATACAAATTTTAATTTATAATATTAATATGTAAAGTGAATTTATGTACACAAATGTGACGTAATTAAGATAAAAATTTATTAGAAAGTAAAAATTAATAAACATATAGGTATATATTATCTAAATTCAAATATTTTACATTTTATTTTTGAAAAAATATTATTGAAATTGGTCAATCACTGTGATTCGAGGATATTATTTATATTTTAATTTTTAGATACTTTGAAAATTTTTATCGTCTGTCAATAAACTTATAAATTAAATGGTTTTGTTTTTATTTAATTAATAATATCTAAAACTTAAATATTTTTTTATAAATAAGATGGCCTAAAATAAACATTTAAATATTATTGTACCGTATTGTAATTTATAATATAGTTTAAATTATAAAAATTTATATTATATTATATGTATATTATTATATTATTAATCTAATTTTTTTTAAAAAAATAATCTAACTAAATCTAGTTTTAGGCAGTTATTTTTTTTATTTGAAAAATGGTTAGCCTACTTAGGTATATAGTCTAACTGCATAATATTCGATAAAATATGAAAAAAAGTGCAGTTACATTTATTTATTTTGCAACATTTCATTTTATTATATATTAACTTATATGAAGAGAATATAAGTATGTATATAATATAGGCAGTATAGGTTACCTTTATTACTGAACTAAAATATAAGTTTATATTGATGATTAATACACCTATGTAGATAGATATATGTATATACCTATTCATTTCACTTATTAACTTCTAAAATTAGATTTTACAACATTGCTGTTTTAGCATACATTTAAAAAAAAATTAGAATCTTAAGAAAGTTTGTATCAAAAGAAAATTTAATAAATTAATTTTATTAATTAGCGATTGGTAAATTTTTCCTTAACTTTTATAATTTTGAATTTCATAAACTAATCTTCATTCATTTCCATATTCATATAAAATTTGTTAATTACAAACTTATAAATCAAATAAAAATATCATTATATAAAAAAATTTATCGGTTTTAAACATAAATAAATATCTAGATACCTATAACTATACATAGTTATTTTAAAAAATTTAAAACTTTTTGAATTATATTAGAATGTAACGAGGAAATAAATACATTACATTATCGATTTCAAACTACCTTGTACATATGTACATATATGCGTTACATTAATTTTAGTTAGAAATACAAAAGTTATAAATTTTTAAACATCCAAAAATATTAATCTAGCTAGCTAGCGTCTATAACAAAGTTAAAATCAATTAAACTACAATTCTAAATTTAAAATGTTCGGTTCATTTTAAAAATTTAAAAATAAATTTTGGTTATTTTTCGCTACCAGTACCTAATTTAATATGACTTATATTTACCTAAACGATCAAATTCTATAAAATAGTGTAGGTAGGTATGTGTTTATTTTTGTTTGAGCAAAATATTTTTTCAACAAAATTGCTTTTGTTTTAATTTACATATTATATATAAATATAATGTTATACATATACTAAATATGTAATATGTATTAAAAAAAAAAATACACCAATGTCCTTGCTAGCCTTAATTTTAGCTTAAAAAATTTTAAAATCTTTTTATATTTTGACATTTTTACATTGCAGTATAGAATACTATTTTTAATATTATGCAATAAAAATAACCTATTAAGGACTATACACGCATATACAAACCTGCATACATATTACATTAAATATAACAAAATTTTAGAGTACAAGAATATGCATAAAATGCGCAATGTTAAATAAAAAGAACAAAAAAATAAAAAAAATATATTTTTATGACGTAAATTACGATTTAATATGATATAACATCTGTTTTGAATTTTCCAATTTTCTTTTTTTGTTCTTTTTTAAGTATTTATATATATGTATAATTTGAGGTATGTGATATTTAAAAAGAATGAAAAACGTGTTTTACTTCAGTTCCTCACACAAAATTCGTTATTAGTACGCGTGCTCTTTACCTAACTTAACTAAATTCAAAGCAGGATTTTTTTTTATTTTATACAATATGTACGGATACATACATTGCAATTGAACATTATATACATACGTGAATGTGTTGGTGACAGAATTTTTTTTAGAATTAATGACGCCATCGGTTTTCATTATTTTTTATTATACCTCAACCAAAAACAAAGATAAAAACACGAAACAAAGAAAAAAAAGGGAAAAAGAAAATCAGATATTAAAATTTTCACGAGAATAGCACGAGTTTTGTTTTTATACAATTCAGACATATTTTATTAAGGATATCGGATTAAATAAATTATATAAAATTGGAAAATTGTTGATAATTAATTTCGTTACATATTATTATATATATGTATGTATCAATCTACTAAAATTTAAAATAATTATTGTTATATTTAAATTTAATCTGTAAATTGAAAAAAGAACGATACAAATATCCGAACAATTTCACAACCGATTTTCATTATTATTCTTTTAAATCAATAAATGATAGATATTTAAAAGGAGACGTAGCGAAGTCAAATATTTTTTTAAAATATTTTAATTTTCAATTAGAAATTTTAATTTAAAATTTCACGTCATGTGTGAGTATACAAATGAATTTTTCAAATTCACCAAAGTACAGAGTTTCTTCTAATCAGTATCAGAATTAAATTTAAATTTAATTTTTTTTTTCAAATGAATTATTTTGTATGAGGTTGTTGTATAAATCAATAAAATACAATAATTAATTGTCATGGATAAATTGAAATGAATTGAAATTAAATTTGAACATTCGGTTCGGATGCAATACTTTTACTTTTGAATTTGATTACTTGCAAGGTAAAATTGTAAATATCTTATAGCATGAGCTTCAAGCTCTTTTAGAGAGAACTATAATAATAAATAAATCCTGTTAAATGAAAAAAAAAATCTTGGAAGTTGGGTACTAAATCCTCCGATTTAAATCGGTTGATTATTCGTAATAATCATACATTTTTGTTGAAGAAGCGTGATATTAAGAAACTCTTCAGTACTGAACATAACCAATTAACAAATGTTAGTTCATCTAGATACAGTGGTATAGTTCATAGAAAAAACTGTGGCTGCTGTACCAAGCTGATGAAAAAAGTTTTACTGTACTTACTAAAACGGGCAAATATGCAAATCGTCCAGCTAAAAATTTCAGTTTCAGTTTACCTTTAAATCAGGACCAAGAAGGTCATTAAAAAAATTAAGAAATTATTTATTATTATATAGATATGATCTTAAAAAAGCTGCATTAAGACGAGCATCAGCTGTATTGAGATCACAAAAGCCAAGAAAGGCTAAAAAAGCTAAAAAACAATAAATTAATTGATAAAGTATAATAATTAAATATTTATACTTTTTTATTCATTTGATATTGTAATAGATAACACTCCAACTGAAATTTCGTAGAAACAGAATTGGACCCCCAATTTTTGGTTCTGACTAGTGTGGAAGAAATGTTACAAACCTTGTTAAATTCAATAAATTTAGAAATCCCGTTGGTTGGCTAATTGCTTCATTTTCACTAAGCTAAAGTAAGTTTCGGACAAATATTCACATATATATGTATGTATAAGAATTATTTTCACTATAAATTCTTCTGAGCTAACCAACATTTTGGAAAGCAATAAAAGACGTGTTTATTTATTTTTAATAACCTACTCAATTACAAACTTTCAGATCTGAAGCACTCTTGGTCTTTGAGATATTTCTTATGGTTGGTAGGTGTTGTATAGCAGATACTTGAATCAGTCCGAAAACGATAATAAACGTGTTTGTCAATTTTGAAAAAGTTTCTAAGTAGAAATTTTCAGGTTTGTTACTTGTTTAAGGTTCAATATATTCCTAATGAGTGCTGTAAGAGTTGAGTTGTATGGCAGCTGTCTTTTCAGTCTGGTATTTTGTTCAGAAATATTTTTATAAAATTAAAACAAAATGTGATCATCAACTCCAATTGTTAAGAAATCACTGTTCCCAAATGGCGAAGTCTACTACGTGGAAGCAGATATTCAATAGATTTTTCTTACATATATTTATTTATTTATGCTTAATACAAACATATTACAACACAAGTGTACAAAAAAACTAACAAAATATAATTTTAAGCTTAATCAGATTTTAATATAAAAACTCAAAATTACACAATTTTATAGTTTTTTACCAAAGAATGTTAGAAAATTATAAATTTGTACTAACTCTAAAATGTATGTACCTAAGTGCATATTTTTTTAAATTAGGCTTTGTTTAATGTCAGGTCAATGTGGTGTTTCTGTTTATTTATTAACATAAATATTCTATTAACAGGTTCATATTTACCACAATTGTTACGATCAAATACTGGACGAAAAATATTTTTCCGATCTAAAGCGCTTTCTGTTGTTAATATGTAAGTGGATCATATCTCTAACATAAGGAGAATCAATTTCATTATTAAAAACTTTAATAATGAATATAATATACAACCTCTCTTTCGGATTTTAATGATTTCATCAGATTCAATTACTTTAACCGTTTCCTATATAAGATGGCAGAATAACTGGATTTGACCAGTGTAAATTAGGCAGCACGAATATCAAAACTTATTTTTATATAGCTTCAATTTTGATGTGATTATGGTAATGAGGCGATCACCACCACACTTGACTGAATTTTCTAAATTAGGTGGAACTAGAAACGTAAAAAGTTATTTAAGGACATATGGATTGCTGAATTCTTTAGAAAATCTTTTAAGGAAACCTGAATCATTTGAGTTAGATTTATTAAATATGATATTTAAATGTTGTTTGAAACACAATTTATTGTCAAAGAAGACACTAAGGTCTTTAAAGTGTGACACTTGTGCAATAGATTTATTTTCAAAAGTATAATCTGTCTAATCCCATTACTGATTTAGAGGAGTGGCAAAAAGTCATTAAAACACATTTGTTAATATTTTGTTAACTTAACACCAATTTAAAAAATAGTTTAAAAGTGGTACATCCAATTTCTTAGTTAAAATATTTTTAACTTTTGGCTGAAGGACGAAGTAAAAGAAAAGGATAGATATATAATTATTTGATAAATATTTATTGCTATCTCGATTTATGTATGAACGCATTCACATATAGAATTTCAAATGTTTTTTAAGAAAAAAACGTGAAGTGTAATTTTTTTTGTTTTTTGTTTTTTAGTACAAGATTATTTTGTTTCTAACAAATTGTTGATATTTTAAAATAAAAGCAAAGTGCTATATTTTATTTTTTCGAATATTACAATGGTATTATCCATTATTACTCTTTACAAAATTTTAAATTTTTTGAATAAAAATAATATCAACGCATGTAAACAATTTTTCAAACGTCAACCTTTTTTGACTACATAACAAATTTCAGTCCTTCGCGCATTGAGAGGAAATCATAAAATTTTGTTTAATGGTATTTGTGTTTCAATTATAGTGTAAAATAAAATTGCCGGATGTTCGTCCATGAAGAGCTAATCCACCATAAGGGTGCATCGCTTGCTGATGTAATTTTTTTTATAAATTTTCATGTCATTTGCAAAAATAGTAATTTTACTATGTTTAAGGATGGAAGTTTCATAATTAATATGCAAATAATAAAGTGAACCTAATAGGCTACCTTGTGGAGCGCTATAAAGGTTCAGAAATAGCAAACCTAAATAATACGTTGTAGTTCTTATTAATATTAAGTAGGAATATTTAATTGATCAAAGTAGTGAATCCAATTTTCTTTAATTTTAGCATAATTATAGAATGAGAAAGAAGATTAAAGAGTATGAAAGAGTAGGGATTCGTTTAAGAATATCAAAAAATGACTGCTCGTCTCGAGGGTTGGATTAAGAAAAATTTATTAATATTTTACTTATATCTATTTAATTAAAACTAAGTTAATTCGGAACTATTGGAATTATTTTTGGGGGCGGTCATAGGCCCTATACTACTTAATAATTTTAGTTCCTATAAGTCTTATGTAATTGGAACATCATTCTATACCAAATTGGTTACTGTGATATTTTTTTTCATAAAACCATATGCTGATTAGGGGACAGTAAATTTGCACAATGATCATAAAAAGAGTCAAATACTATTAATTCAAATACTTTAGGAACACTTGAACGAGTTGATGGTTTTGAGAACTGGCCTCATAAACGATTCTTTCCAAAAATCAAAAAGACTTCTTGAGACAATAAAAGTTCAAATAAATTTGATAAAGGAGTGCAGGGCGATTCAGAACACTTTTTTAGAATAATTTCTGGTACAATATTCAGGCCAGGAAACGAATCATCACTATTTAAAATATTTTTTCAATTTACCCGGTTCAAATTCTATCGTCTAGGGCGGGATTCTAGGATCAGAAAATATGTAAAACCAATTTATCATCAATCGAAGGCACAAAAAAATAAGTAAATGAGACACAAACGAAAGTTTAGCAATTTCGAGGGAACAGATATAGATAATAGATTGAAAAATGATTTGGGAAATGGATAGTCACCGCTATTATACGCTAATATAAACTAATTTTCTAATCCTTAAAAATATAATTGTTATAAAAAAGAAAAAGAATGAACAAATTTAGTTAGGGATAATAACCATAACCAATGGCTATGTATACATAATAATAATATATACGGAATCATATGGTAAAGTAAATGTTTATAAGAGCTATAAGAATTATGACGTTTTTTTTAAAAATATAAACGTTTTTTTTATAACACTTTTTGATTTCGTAATAATATTTTCTATCAATAGATAACGACTCGGTATGTAAGAAAACCCTATATTTTTGCTTTCCTTACAAATTTTTTTACTCTGGATTGAATGTCGTATATTATACATATATATAGTCATTGTACATTGTCATAACTCATAAGCACTGATGAAGGAAGTATATGTTGCTTCCGAAATATCGATATTTTGCGATTAAATATTAAAATAGTTATTAGTGAACGAAACCCGAGGAAACATGATAACAATTAAATTATTTAATGATGAGAATGACAGTTGCACAAGATAGAGAGCAGAATCGAGAGGAAAATTGTAAACGAGATTAAGAAGGCTCACATTGTTGATCTAAAACCTACTGCTGGCAATGACATTGTGATTTTGATTTAATGAGTTTTTAAAATGATGATCTATTCATTTGCAATGAACTGTTTATTTATTTTCATTTACACTTAAGAATAATAAAAGATACTATATAAATTTAGTATAATAAGTACATAAATAAAATATACATACAACTTGATATCTAAATATTTGTACAAAATTTTGTTATATTTTTTTTTAGAATATATAAGTACATGCATTATTTATTATATTTATATATATTGACAATTGTATACATAAGCCCATAATATTATACTTTATATTATCTATGATTTCTTATCATTATTTTATTTGTTTTATAAATTTATATATTATTCGTACTTATATAATGTATTTATAAATGTATAATATGTATACAAATATATACACTTTAATACAAGCTTAAAATATAATAAGAAGTATATAATGTACACAATTTTATATTATCATTATTCAAGGTCAAAGTTTAAAAATCAATTTACAAAATACTAATGACATGAACAGGATGGAAAATGGAAATGATTTTTTTTTTATTTTCTTTGTTTTATTTCTTTTTTTTTTATCAAAAAATTGTAAACGGTTATGTGTATTTTAAAGTTTGGAACATAATGTAGTTAACATAATACTTATATTATAGTATAAATTGTATTTTCATAAAAAGGATAAAAAATTTCTTTTATTCAAAAGATATTTGTATTGAAAAGTTTTTTTATAATTAAAGATATGAGTTTTTTACTAAAGTTATTTTCTTTAATTCAAGTAAAATAGTATTTTAAAATATTTTGTGTTTGACAACATTGTCATTTTTACTGGCAAACTCCATAAATAACGTTGATTTTTAATTATTTTTTCGTTTTATATTTTTATTTTAACAATATGTCGGTATGTATGTATGTACATATGTACATTTTAAAGCATTGCAAGAATAGCTATATATACATATATGAAAAATTAATAATTATATACCTATTATATAACTGAAATAATTTAATTTTGTATTCTGGAAAAAGGATTACTATTTTATCTTCAGAATGGTATTAGATACGCTTACTAATTTCTTATATTTGTTTTTTAAATTTTTAAATCAAAATAAAAAAAGAAAGAATTGAAAATTGATTGAATTTGAAATAAAATAAAATATTTTATAAGTATTAAAAATTATAAAAGAGGAAATATATACATATACCTATCTTGAAGTTTATTAAAACAAAAAATTGTAATAGACGAAGATAATTCAAAACTTTAATCAAGGTACTTATCGCATGAATAATTTAAGGATTTTTAGTAATTTTATTTAATTTTGTAAGTCATTTATTATTGTCTTGTGTAACCCCGTTCGTGGGGCATAAAACGAAGATGAAGTCCTTCCTGTTTCGATTAAAAATTGTTTCGATTACAAATCTAAAGAAAAAGTATTAAAAATATTTAATGAATTTGCTTTAGGCTTTCTTTACACGTAAAATTAAATAATAATATAAAATATTACTATATTCATATAGAGAAAAACAACTTTAAACAAAAACTTAAGTTTAAACGGCAACGAATTGTCGTGTATGTGTATAAAGCTAAAACTGACGTAAACAAAAAACATTCTAATGTGGTACTAATCCTTTGGATTTTGTTTGTGTTGCATTAAAAAGACTTGTTGCAATCTTTCAATAGTTCAACTGAATTTCATCTAACTAAATTTTCGGAAAATATGATGGCATTGAAAAATATAATAAGGTAAAGTCCGTTTTACTTTTCTAGCTTCCAATTTTCTCTACAATCAATGTAGCACGCGTGGATTTGGATCACATCTTCGTCACCAATGTAATTAAAAATATATGTTTAGTTGTTGACGGCTCGATTAACAAGAAAGCTAAATAGCAATACTAATTTATTATTAACATTGTGTTTCCATGCATAAATTTGTTTAAATGAGTTTAAATAAGTAGTTATTTAAATACTCAATAAATTTGTTCCCTCATATCCTAACAAATATGTTCCACCAAAGTGCTTAATTTAATGAAATGTTTATTCATTTTTTTAAATGTTAAATGTAAAATTTCCCATAAAATAAATACATCAGTTTTAAAAATTCCCCACCCCTTTTTGTTTAAAAAAATGTATGCTGCATAACATATAACGTTTCGTATTTAAGTAAAAAGAACAGCAAAGGCCCGATACTGTGATAAGGTCAATAAAAAACTCTCTGTGATGACCTGGTGCCAGAGAGGCTTCGTTCGCGGTAGCTATGTATTATACTATTACTATTGTATCAATTATAATTATACCATCATCTGTTGATGATTACGACAAAGTTCAATGACATTATATGCAACACAGATACTTGAGCACCTTCAGATCCAATCAATACTTTGAATAAAATTATGATATTTCAGCAAAATTAAATACGAAAATGATTTAGATTCTAAGTTTTAGTAATATCTGAACAAATACATTTATTTTCACTCTTAGCTATCAGTATTATTACTTTTCCGCCCTATGCCCCACGGATGGGGTTGCAGGACATTGATGATGATTATCACTTTTGTGAGAGAAATTTGATAAATCATTTAAAATGTTTTTAACCACATTTTCTGTAATACATTTTCAATGTGTTGCAACAAAAATTTGATGGACGGTTGCTGTACCTGGAAGAGCAGTTGGCTCTCAATAGCAAACTGATTTAACTTACTTAGTATCAATATGACATTTTATTTAGAAATATTTATATCTGAGCAAATATAATAATTTTCTAATAAAAGTTAAAACAGTTAAATTTTTTATTAAAAATATTAATGTAAAAAATTAAAAAATAATAATTTAAAAATCTAAGATAATCATAAAATTTAACTTTAAAGTACCTACAAATTAAAGGAAAATTAAAGGCAAAATAAAACAAAAAGTATATATATCTTATAAAGCGCAAAAATTTTAATTTCCCGCCAATAGTAAATATTATATATATATATATATATAAATATTATTATATGTATTTACATTAATGTATTTAATTTACTTTAATATTGCATGCAAATGGATATATTTTATCTCTTTCGACATCATTGGGAAAGAAACAGACAAAAAAACAAACGATAAGGCGCATGTCATTAAATAAAATTAAATACGTCACTATAAATTTTAAAATGTATCTAATGTAATGTATGTATAAATGATCATGTCACAGTATTGGTGTATTTTATATATACCCATCTGAGCAAATAATAGCATCATCTATTTATAAAATTTTATATAAATGACGTCACTTATGAAAACAAAACATTTTTACTTTTTTTTTGGTTTTTATTGTTTTTGTAATATCGATCACAACACCATCATTAATTAAGGTATATTTTACTTATTTTGAGTAAGGTAAGGTTTTTTTTAAAAATAAGCGAAAAAAATATTTACCAAAAAAAAAATGATAATTATTGCATTGCACTCAAATTATAAACACGAGCAATCAATAATTGTCCTTTTTTTAATAACAATAATATTGACAGAAGAAAAAACTGTTAAAATCCAGTACATAAATAATATATGTATAGATACCTACATATAATATACTTACTTAAAATAAATTAACGTTTAAAATAGTTAATTTAATTTTATTATTTCAACTGCACATAAATATACAGCCAAAACTTAGGACTTTCTTCAGGGTATGATCAAAGATGTGTAATGACATGTGTAATTTTTTATTTTTTTTAATCCTTGTTTCTTTAATGGTGTGTTCTTGTTTATGTTTTAATATAAAATAGTAAGATCGTAAAAATGTCCCATCTCAACTTTGATCCTTATACAATCAAATTACTTTTGTGTATCTTTATATATTTACTGTCTTTGGAAGGATGTTATGCCATAAGTTTAAAATAAGTACTAAAAAGTTTTAAATTTGAATGTATGAACAAAATCTAAGCATTGAAAAGCAAAGAGTTTAACAGGAATGAAAAATATTTTTGGGTTGTCTGGCAGAACCTAAGATAATTATATGCAAATATATATACATACATATATCAATAAAACACTTTATAGTCAACGCCTCTATATTTAAAAAGCATCGAAACTAATTTTTGCTTCGTTAAAAAAAAATTTTATTTGGATGGAAAATCTTCGGTAAATCTTCATACAAATAAAATCTTTTTTCTTTTTTTCGGGGCTTTTTAAATATAGAGGCGTTGATATAGTTTTAGACAAGTAAAGTAATTCAAATATATCAAGAATAATTATATAAAAATGTATACACAAAAAAATAAATATATGCATATCGGCACAATATTTGACGAGTAAAATCATGTGATGATATTGTATTGGACGCACTTAAATGGCTTTGAACAACCTTCCTTGCTGAACTTCCTAGATATAACGAGAAGAAGAATTTTAAGAAGGTTTTTAATTTTGTCTAAGTACAACTAAAATGTCTAGATAAATCGATTTTTAATATTTATTTATTTCAATTTGAAAAAGTAAACAGTGTTGTTTTTGGATAGAATTTTTTTTTCTTTCTTTTTCTTTATATTTCAAATTCGTAAATACATATAGGTACATTATAATATTAATGTACATAGGTATTAGATAATTTTAAATACATATTTAATTTTTTTTTATACATTTCGTTCGTTTTATTTTTTGCATTTTCTTTCGTAATTCCCTATAATACAAAGTATAAACTCTGTAGAACGTACTGAGTGTGAGTCCCTTTTGAGACACGAAGAATATAAATGTGTATATATATATATAATTTTCACAAAATGGAAACTAAATTTTAAATTTGGAAGTTAAATAGTATTAAATGATACTACAAAAAATTTTTATTCAAATTTTAATATTCATAATGTCATTCCGATAAGTTATTTTTCATGAAAATTAGAATGGCTATCCTAATAAAAATAACCTAAGAAAACCTAATAAATATATCAAAACTAAAGAAACATAAAGAAAACGCTCTATATTTGAAGAACTACTTAAGATTATAAGTTATGGTGGGTTTTAGCTGGTAAACATTTTAAGAATTTATTGTTTAAGAAAAAAACACCATTTTTACGCTCTTGTTGGTTGAATCATTTTTAATAAATGACAAGTAGAGCTTAATGTTAACTAACTAAATGCAAACTGACTTCAATAAATGACTAGAACTTAATATCGGTACCCATAATTTATTTTGAATAGAATTAATATTACTTTTTCAGAAATTCAATTTTATACCAAAGAGTTCATAATTCAATAGCCTCAAAAGTGAAATAAATATTGTAAGAAACACTATTATGTACTGATAACATTCTTAATACATATTTTTATTTTTATTAACATACATCCATATATAATATAATAAAAATATATAGGTACCTATATATAGTAAAATAATTTGATTTTACATTATTACCAATTATTACATAAAATTTATCGAATATAATTACGTCATTAAGAAAAAAGTCAAGCAGAAGCAATTCTAAAAATACTGAAGAGATATTAATGCTGGAATGTAATACACACACACACACACACACACACACAAACAAGTATGACGCCGCTTTAGATAAATATTGTTTTTAGATAATATAATGCAACGAAAAAGAAAAAGGATAGAATTGGCTCCTAGTCCTACTCCTACATCATCAAAGTTTTTTTTTATACATATTAAGAATTTCATTCAGTTACATGTGAACTGTATATTGAGTTGGTTGTGTTTAAAATCTATTTTTGAAAAAATTCAATAAAAAAAAAATATTTTAAAAATTCATATTAGAAGTGTATAATATATCATTATTTAAGTTTCAAATAATTTAGGTAAATTATATTATAAACATATATATAAATACAAATAATTTTAATTTTAATTATAAAGAAAAAAAAATAATTTAAACAAAATAAACTAATAATATTGAATAAAAAGAGGTTCAAATTGAAAAATAATTTATTTTAAAATCAACTGTAGTTTAATTATTGTACGATACTGTACGATATTGTATTTCATTTTAATATTAATAAATTTATTTAAATAGTATTAACTTATTTATTGAATTAAATATGTTTCTCTTTCTTAACGTGTTTATTTAAAAATAAATTTTTTTTTTTATATTAATTAATAAATAATAAAATTAATTTTAATATTTTAATGTAATGCATTGCAAATATATTAAAACAGTGAATTAACAATAATTTATATCGTCTCATGTATATAGGGATTCCAAATGAATATTAATTAAAGAATTAAGTATACAGGTGAAATTTAACAGTGACGCTAAATTTTTAATTATTTTCTTTGATATTGATTTGTTCTATAAAAAAACAGTGACGTCATATTATATTATACATATCAACAAAAAAAAAAATACTGTTACTATATCTACATATGTATATACAACTAACATCAGTATAATATATAATGCACGTTTTTAAAAATAATGATATAACACAATGTATTCATATACCAGCGGCTTTTCTGAAATTTGTATTCTTACGTCATTAATTTTATTTAATATATATAAAACATATATGTATAAACCGGTGTTTTTAACAGAAGAAATGTACCGGTGGTGGTGGTGGTGTTTTGAAACAAGAAGTGACGTCATTAATTGCTACGAAACAATGACATCATATAAGAAATGTATCTATATAGCATTAGCATACCATAAACTGTTCTTGAGATGGAACAATGTGGGAATGCTTACGTTTTGAAACAATGACGTACAAACGTACTGAGAAACAATTACGTCATCATCAGAGATATAAAAATAAATATTTTAAGAAAATAACCAAAATAAACTTACGACGTCATAGTTCTTATATGTATGTAACTATAAATATTAATACCGTTATTATAAACAGGAAAAATTTTTGTTTTTATATTGCCGTATTAAAGGAAAAATCATTAGTTGCAATTGGAAAGCGGTCGTGACTAGATGTAAAAAAGAAAAATTAATTTTAAATAAAACAAAATAATAAAATTAATTTAAACGAAACATAAAAAAAAAATTTTATAAAATAAAAAAGTATTTTTCCAAATATTAGCAGAAATAAAATCAAATTGAGGTGAATAATAGTAATATTTGCACAAATATTACACGAAGAATATATACCTATACATATTTTTTTTTTTTTTAAATTAAACAATTTTTAAACAGTTTTTAGTATTGAATAATTTTTGTAGTGAAATATTTTTGAATACAAATTATAGATATATGTACATACCTAATAATTATTTATTATGTTAATAAAATAGTGTAAAATATGTAAAGTACAGAAAATTAAAACATTTTCGATATAAAGGATTATTATTATTTTTGTGTTTGAATTAATGTTTTTAGATGATTTTGTGATTAATAAGTTTTGATTTTAATTAATTTAAAAAAAAAAAGTTTGAATTGAGTATCAAAATTAATATCAGAATAATATTATTATAAAAGATAATTTGTGTTAACTTGTATTTTTAGGTAAGGTTTGTTCATTACTTTGAATAAATTAGTTTGTTAAAAAGATATAAATACTTATTTATGTTTTGCAGTTTTAGCGGTAACAAATATGTTAAAATTATTCACATTTTTTTACCAAGTTTTAATATTTTTCCAAGTCCAACTATTTTTATTCTTAAGACATTAATATTGATGAGATTGTGACCGATTAATTTTGTGTAAATACTTAAAACAAAACTAATTTACATACTTATGTAGTTAATTAAAAATTGATGTTTGCAAGAAATTCTATGTCAGTTGGATTTAAGTGATAAAAATTTACAATTGAAATATTTGTTGGTAAGAAGAAATGAATAATTGTTAATTATTCAACGTGTCCTTTGTATAAAAGTCAGTTAAAAAATTTCAAATTGATATTATTGACAATCATTAAAAACAAAAATAACCAACGATTAGGGAATATATATATATATATATATATATACATTAAAAATTTCAATTTTAATATCCATTATTTTCTTTTAAACAATATTTTTTTTTTTTTTTTTTTTATATAATTCCAATTCTATGGGATGAACCCCCTAACTGCTTTTACACAGAGATTTGGAATACACAGTCAAAGCTTTTCTATAGAATTTTTATGGTTATCTATTTATATTCACAAAAAATGTAATAAATGTAGATTTTATAATTTAAAAATTTAGCTACCAACAAAAAAATACCTAATGGTTTTGAAACAGATTTAAAGAGGAAATTATTTGGTAGAAGAAATAATTGGAAATAAAAGAAAAAAAGGAATCAACATCTATTTAAATGAAAACATATTTGTTTTTAATCAAAAATAACTTATCTACATATAAATCTACATACATATATGTGTATTTATGCAGTTTTATTTATAAATACATAAATCACGTAAGCACTTCTTAATTTGAACAGAAAAACATTCTTCAGGTATTTTAAATTATTTATACTTGAGTTTGAGAAATATATAAATTTGCCAGAAATCTCATTATTATCAGATGTTCATTATAAAAATAAGTTATATATATATATTATTTGGTTATTCTTATTACTTATTGCATACATAAAATTATTATGTATGTTTATATAGTTGCTCATATCTAAAAAAAAAACAGAAAAATTATTATGTTGTTTGTCAAAGAATCCAAATAAGTACGTCATTAAGAAAATATTTTTGATAGAATCATTTGGAAAGCTTTTTGTTTTCTTGTTTTCTTCATAAATAATATTTACTACAGGTAAATACGTCACTGAAAATATCAATCTTTGCTACAGATTTAAAAATGAACAAGAAAAGATAAATTTAGAATAATTTTTTCGCCATCAAATTTTATTAGAACGACGTACGATCTACTTCTACTTACATATATTATTTTTTTATTTTGATGATGTTATTTTTAGTTATATATGTAGTTAGAGAAGACGTAAAATTTTCAAGATCAGTTGCCGCTATAAATATTTTTTTGTTTATAAGATATAAAGAATATGTATGTATATAAATGTAGTTAGCGAATAGTGTACGCTAAAGAAAAAAATTAATTACAAAATTTTCAAGAAATAAATGTAATTTATTTAATTTTAGATTCACGTGAGACATTCCTTTATTATTTTATTGGTATTAAATAAAACAAAATATGTATATATACATAGGTACATAAATACATATTATGTATTGATGTATAAAAAAAATAAAAATAATAAAATCTACAAAATTTACGTATTTAAAATTTACGTTAAGAATAAAAAAAAACAAAAAAAAACCATAACAAAATTATTTTGTAAAATTTTAAATAAAAATAGGAATGATATCTGATAAATTTATAATAGTGTTGTGGAACATGAAAAAGAAATTTTTGAGCGTATAGTTATACATATCTATACATATTTTTGAATCCAATAAATCTATTCATATATATCAATTCTTATTAACAGTAATAAAAACAGTAATAAATAAACGGAAAAATTAAAAACAAAATTAATTTACATTCCTACATTGTGTAAAAGAGACTAAAGTTAGTATAATTATTTGGAATTGAATTGAATTGAATAAAATTTATTTCGGGCCGCTGAACCTTATGAGGTTTTTCAGGCCATATTCCATTTTTTAACAATAAATCTTAATAAATTACTTATAACTAAATATTACAAAAACTTAAAAAAGAATGAAAAAGGAAGTAACAATAATAATGAATAACAAGAAAGAGAAAAAAAAATATATTTAATTATTAAGAATACTTAAAAAGTTACTTATATGACTTAGTGTAAAAATATAGGAAGAAAAAAGAATATAACAAATAACAAACTACTATTTAAATTTCACCGAAAATGTTGCTGTGTTTAGTGAATTGAATAATACGATCCAGTGACTGCTCAGTGTCCTCCGCGAGAGTGTTTAACCCTTGGATACCATGTATACTCCTTGCATTTCTGTAGCCCAGACAGGCCTCGAAAATATGCTGAATACTGACTGGCGTCTGACCATCACAGGAACATGTAGGTAGACTTCTGGTCGGTCCGTCAAATAAGTACTTATGCGTCAGTTGCGAATGTCCTATCCTCAGTCTTGTATTATTTGGAATAACTACGTTTTTGAAAACATCATAGTAAACTGCATTTTGTAATAATTATCACTAAATCATTCTATTCAACTAATTTTAAATATTAACTACTCTAAAATATTTCTGTTTTAAGCGGAATTTGAATTAAAAATATTTGAATCGTTGAAGTAACGATTATAAGTTGTTACAATATCAGGCTATTTAAAAACACAACACAATTGATTATTTATGAAATTAAAATGATCTCATATTTCAATACAGTAATTATAATTTTAAATCAATGATAAAGCAAATAAGAGCTTGGTATCGTTGATAATAACACAAAGAACAGAATTTTTTGTTAAAAAATGTTCATTTTCTGAGAAGTCACTTATAACGAGCTTATATCAATAAGTTCGTTATTGTTTATTTCCTAATAAAGCAGATTTCGGTTAAATAAATTAGTTAAGTAGGTTAATTAATAGTTAAGCTATGTTAGATACAAATTTGGTGTAAGTTTTAATAAAACTAAAATCAAATTATAAGGTTTTTAGAAGTTTCCTTATAAATTTGTAAATAATAATGAACCAAATGAAAATTTAAAATAACAAATAATTAAATATTTCAGTTGTGTAGATGTAAGTATACATCTGAACTCTGTCTAAATATAATAAAACTATAATGAAATGTAAACATTTTGAAAATAAATATAATTTTAATTATTACATTAAACAAATCTATATTTCTATGATGATAATATTGATAATATAAGTATAAATAACCGCTTAAGTCGATATAAGGTAAAAATGAGATAATGTTAGTATGTATCGCATTCTACTATGCAAAAATTTATCTTCACAAGAAACTCCGAAGTTTTTATGAATTTTCAAAACTAAGAAAATTGAATTAATTTAAATAAAAAATGAAATATATACTTATGTAGGTAGTTATATGTTAGAATTAAATTTAATTACAATAATTAAATTATGATTTTTTTTTTAACTGTTACCTATATTGCAAATAAAAACTTGTGTTTACATAATGTACCTATACCTACTTATATAGATTAAATTTTTTAATGATATTTATTTTGATAAATTTTGAGTTTAATTCAAGCAAATTTAAAAAAAGTATAATGTTATTTGAAATTTAAATAATAATATTGGCATGTAATAAGATCAATTTTTAATTAGAAACCAGTTTAAATTTATTAGATTAATTGTTGGTGGTATGATATAGGTTTGATATGTTATTGACATTGTGTACTTATATATTTAAGTACAATTATACATTAACGGTATTGAATGGAAAATGAATTATGTAAAATAGTATAAAATAGTATTATAAAGCATATATATTATGTATTATATATGTATATATATATATATATATACTCGTACAATATAATCACAAAATAATATGTGCTAATAATAAAACAGTAGCTATTTGGTAAATTTTTAGAATTAATAAAATTTAAATATAATGTTTAACCTAAATTGATTGATTGCAAAATTAAATTTCGCATTTTATACTTATTAAATATTTTTTTATTTTTTTTTTCAGATTTGAAATTTTTCAAAAATATGAATAATTAAAATTATTCTTCAAATACACACAAAATAAAAGACTTATATTTTATATATGTATATAAGCTTAAAAATAATATACATATATATACATATATATATTTAAATATAAAATATTGAGAAACGTTATCAAAAGCAAACACATGACTGCCGATTCTGATTTTGACGCAGTTTCGTCAGATAATTTTATATCAAGTAACTTAATGGAAGATCCGATTTCTCTCAATAATTGCTTCCATTTAAATGGAATATTCAGTAAGGGTTTTGAAAAGGATACAACAAATGTATTTGATTTGTTTTCGGATCAAAAACGTGGATATTGGCATTCAAGTTTTCGTGATACAGATAATTCATTTTCAACAACAAATTTCATGCCAAGCAGATCATATAGTGACCCAGAAATATTGAAACATGAACAGAAAAATTCCTATAGAGAAATACAAAAGTCAACATCATATTCACCGACAAGTTTTATAACAAACTCATTACTACCTAGCTTTAGCGAAACATATTCCTTGAAAAATATTGGTGAAAAACCATTATCATCAATAAATAATTTGTTGTGTAATAATAGTAATAATATTAGTAATTCTAATAATAATAATAATAATAATAATAGTAATAATAATAGTAGTAATAATAATAATAATAATAATAATAATAGTAATAATAATAGCAACAATAATAATAGTCATGATTTAATACAAAGTCATCAACCTTCATCAGCAATCACTAACTGCTCTGATCAATTGCAGACAACAAGTGATTTCAATGACGATATTGAAGAATTTTACTCCTCATATCAAACTCAACAATTAATGGTGAGTTCTCAAATCAATTGATTTGATACATAATAGACTATACATATAGATAATATTATAAACATTATGAATGACTATTTTTTTTTTGTAGCCCAATGATACAACTTTTGATCGATTTTCCTTGTCCAATTTTTCTGTTACATCTGAAAACGAAACTATTGCTGCCTCTTGTCCAAGTTTTGATAATAAAATGATGAACGGCACAGTTGCTGATAGTTGTAATGATATAATTGAATTAACATCACCAACAAAATGCAGTAAGTCTGACATTGTTTCATCAATTCCTGAACATGAAATAAATTCATCATATTTATCATCTCAAGAGAATATAAACAATGGTAAATATTCTTTGCATTGTGCTGTTTGTGGTGATAAAGCAGCTTGTCAACATTATGGCGTACGGACATGTGAAGGATGTAAGGGATTTTTTAAACGAACTGTTCAAAAAAGTTCAAAATATGTTTGTTTAGCAAACAGAAACTGCCCAGTTGATAAACGACGACGTAATAGATGTCAATTTTGTCGTTTTCAAAAATGTTTATCAGTAGGAATGGTTAGAGAAGTTGTTCGCACAGATTCTTTGAAAGGTAGACGTGGTCGTTTGCCATCAAAGCAAAATTTAGAAATTCCATCAAGATCTCCAATTTCAATGTTGTCAGCACTGGCTAAAGCTTATATCGATAGTAATCCAAATTTTTCAAATATGGATTATAGTAAATATCAACCTGATGAATCAAAAGATGACGATGTCACTGAAGTTGAATACGTTAAACAATTTTATGAATTAGTTGTTAAATCAGTAGATATCATAAAAATATTTAAAGACAAAATTCCTGGTTATTTAAGTTTATGTCAATACGATCAAGATTTATTATTTCAATCGGCATCATTAGAGCTATTTGTACTCAGATTATCATATAGAATAAAACCTAATGATAATAATTTGACTTTTTGTAATGGAATGGTGTTATCAAAAAATCAATGCAAACAATCATTTGGTGATTGGCTAAATGGTATTCTTGAATTTAGTAGAACTATACACGAACTTGATATGGACATATCATCATTTGCATGTCTTTGTGCTCTCACCTTAGTTACAGGTAACATTAATAAAGTTTTCTTAAAAGAAAGATGATCACTAATAGTTTTTTTATTTATTCTTTAATATATTTTAGAACGACATGGCTTACGAGAACCAAAAAAAGTTGAGCAATTACAGATGCGTATTATAAACAGTTTAAGGGATCATATTACATATAACACAGATGCACAGAAAAAACCACAGTATTTTAGTAGATTATTGGGAAAGCTTCCTGAACTTAGATCTTTAAGTTTACAAGGACTACAACGGATATTTTATCTTAAGCTAGAAGACTTGATTCCTCCACCTACACTCATTGAAAACATGTTTGTTTCAAGCCTCCCATTTTAGATTATTTATACATAAATTATACAAAAATATTATATTAATATAAGAAAGAAAATTTAAAAATTAAGTAATTAAATTAAAATATTAATGATAAGTAGAGATTATATTGAATGTCACCTATTTTTTGTCCAGTATTTATTGCTTAGAAAAATAACCTATATAATAATAAATTGTCGTTATTTTATTTACAAATTTTTGTGATTTCTACACCTTTAAATAATTTTGTTAAAATAATTTATTTTTATTTTTAAACCGATGGTACAAAGAAATTTTTTATTAAAGCATATATATTATATGAAATCTATGAAAAAAATTTGTAGTTGTTTTAATTTTTAAATCGTTAAAATATTCCGTTACGAAATTAAACTTTCCTTTGAATTATTAATTTTTGGGACTTTTGACTTTGGGGTTTTCTATGTAGGCGCAATCTTTTCAGATTTATTGCATTTCCCTGTTTGGTAGTTTAAAATTGTAAGACCAGGCCCCTGGTGAACGCTATAATTAAAAATAAACATAAAAGCTATAATTAAAAACATTACAGAAGGTGAGAGGACGATTCCTTTTCTATCTGTGTTGGGCCAAAAATTATATATACACAGATTGTTCATTACCATTCAAAGTCTTCAAATCACTATAAATTTCTTAATTAACAAATTTTTGTAGGTACCAAATTTTTGTAGATAGGTCCTCAGAATTGACTCATCGCACCTATTTTTGCAAAGAATCAAATTTTACAAATAAAAATATTTATGTTATGTAAGCACATATGGTAACAAAAACTACATATTATGAAGATTAAATAACCTCTATATACTTATGTACATCAATATATAATTTTTGATAATGTATTTTTTTATGTTCTTGACAATAATTTTGGATGGATTTTAGTAAAGCTTTTGACATTTTACTACATAGTGTAATAATGGTTAATTTACGAAAATTAGGTTTCCCGTTAAATTTTCTAAAATGGATCAATTCATATTTAGCCAATAGAGTTTATGTTTATATTAAATAATATTGCGTTTAACAATTTCAACATTAAAAATTATATCAGTAATTTCCCTCTTTTTCTGTAAGGTATCCAAATGAATTAGGTTTAACCAAGGATCATAAGGAGGTAAACGAATGGCAAATCTTAAAAATTTTCTTTGAGTAGGCTTTCAATGTTGAATACATTTTATACTTATGTTATACAAATACAAACTATATATAAAAGTTAATATCAGTAGTCAGTACGGATTTATATTTCAACCTGAGTGTTGTTATATGTATTTAAAACTCGTTTTGAAAAAGAGTTAGTGTTGTGCAATTTTAAATAACGTGCTGACTTCTGATGACTGAATTGGTTTTACATATACTTTTTCAATATAAAATATGAATTTAATTACACGATTTCAATTTACACGGTTTCAGTTTACCCGGTACTTTTGGAGAACCAATCCACCGTGTAAATCGAGGGTTAGGTGTATTGTATTAGCAAAATAAAATTTCATTAATATATAAGTAATATGATGTAGTATACTAATAGGGTAAAAAAAGTAATAAAACATTTTACAAAAAATTAAAAGATTACAAAAAAAATTGGTTTCTTTTTAAAATAAATTTTATATTTTTTTACGAAGTCTTAAATGTTTTGTCGTCAACATTTTCGTGTCATCAAGATTCCAATAAACTATGGTGGACGTTTGAGTGGGAGTATTGAGACAAAGCAAAATACACAACAAAAATCTTTTCAGAAAAATATTCGAGAATTTATTAAATGAGCATTACTGCTTAATTTAAATCATACTATAATAAATAATACGAAAACTCGTTAATACTTTAAAAACTGTTTTCATTTTTGAAATTTGAAATGCATTGTTTCAATTAATTCGGCATTCACTTTCTCCTGATTTTTTTTGTATGCTTAGAAGTCCAATTACGATAATTTATGATATCTGTAGTAACTGGATAATCATACAAGGTGTCTTTTCAACGGTTTCTTCAATGCAGCTTCAATTGTTTTTACAACGTCTTCAACAATTTCTGCAAAATTTCCTCATGTCCTAAAAAAAATTAAGTTGCAAAATATAGTACAATAAAATATATAATTAAAATTAAATTACTTTCTGGGTTGTATATGATCCTTAAGAAATGATAGAGAGAGGTTAAGTTTTTCTAAAAATAACGAACCTATTCTATTTTGTATTATTTTTTTGTCATAAAAACCGACGGCTTTAAAAACAACATACACTTTTTTTTAACTTACAATTTTTATTTTAGGATTAATTGGGATTAACCTTTTGTGAACGACGAACAAACGGTAATCGGTAATTATAATTAATAATCGGTATATTATTTTTAAAATTAAACTAGCGCTCTGCTAAGCAAATGTCAAATGGAAACAAATGAAAAGAACAGGGAACTTATCTTCTAATTTTTATTTATGTTTGATTTTTCACGCCTCTTCTGACAAAAAGTTAAAACATATTTTTTTAATGTGAATATTTTTTTATGGAATCTATCTGGAATACTAGATTAAGAAATATATAAATATGTATATAAAAGTTTGACTATTTTTTTTTAATTTAAAATTTATAATATCGTCAAAAAACAACAATAACATTTAAGAAATATTACAACTTTAAATAAGGAGATAAGATAAATATAAAATTATTCAAATATGTTTGAAGATTTCGTAAAACTTATATAATTTATTAGTAGAATGCGCTGTCATCGGTTTTGTTACAAGTGAAATCCAGCTTTAAAAAGTCAGTTACAGGTTTGTTGGGTAATTTCGCGAACTATCGTCCTTTGTTCATTCGGTATTTTGTGCAATTCTCGTTCTCGTAAATCAAATTGTTTCATATAAATCGTACATTACATTTTTTTAGTTCAAACATACATGTGAGTAGCCGGGTTTAATAAATTAAGTTTTGAAGAAATCTAATTGCAAAATAAAATTGTAAATTTCATAAAATGAGCGTTCAATTAGTTCAAATTTTAGAGAAAACTATATCGCCAGGTTAGTAAAAAACAACATAAAAATAATTTTAATTTATTCTCCATATTGGAATTGACAAGTGTCTGCATTTCCATTAGTTAATTTTTGTGATAATATTAATGTTATATTGAAAGTTGAATAAAAATATTGTTTTGTAATAAATTTTAGACAAAAATGAATTGCTTGCGGCTAAAACATTTTTGGAACATGCAGCCGAGTCAAATCTTCCTGAATTTCTTAAGGCTTTGTCCGACATATTGTCAATACCAACGAATTCTCCAGTGGCGCGAATGGCAGCCGGTCTGCAACTGAAAAATCATTTGACAAGCAAAGAAAGTTCCTTAAATGCTCAATATCAACAACGCTGGCATCTTATTCCAGATGAAACAAAAGAATATATAAAAAAAAATGTAATATATTTTATATAAGTGA
The DNA here is from genome assembly GCA_963942445.1 of Argyra leucocephala. Classification (NCBI taxonomy): domain Eukaryota; kingdom Metazoa; phylum Arthropoda; class Insecta; order Diptera; family Dolichopodidae; genus Argyra; species Argyra leucocephala. The sequence goes on from OZ012680.1 coordinate 69,399,882, forward strand.
TTGCGAAAATTATTAATTAGAAATTTTAATGTTAGATTTTGGGATCGCTTGGTACTGAAAATGGTCGTCCATCATCTGCTGCTCAGTGTGTTGCATATGTTGCCATTGCTGAACTCCCTATTGGAAATTGGAATCAATTGATATCAACTTTGGTTACTAAAGTTATAGCTGAAGGATCTAGCGAAATGGAAAGAGAAGCTTCACTTGAAGCAATAGGTAAAACAAAATGAATATCTAACATAAAATATAAAAACAAAATGTTTGTAATTTTGTGTTTTATTTTTAGGATATATTTGTCAAGATATTAGTTCAGGAGTTTTAGAAAGTCAGTCAAATCACATTCTTACAGCTATAATTCATGGAATGAGAAAACAAGAGCCCAGTAATCATGTTCGTTTGGCTGCAACAACAGCTCTCTTGAATTCTCTTGAATTTACAAAAGCAAATTTCGACAAAGAATTAGAAAGAAATTATATTATGGAAGTTGTATGTGAAGCAACTCAATCATCAGATACTCAAATTTGTGTCGCTGCCTTGCAATGTTTGGTAAAAATTTTATCACTTTATTATCAGTATATGGAGCCATATATGGCGCAAGCCCTTTTTCCAATTACACTTGAAGCAATGAAATCAGATAATGATCAAATAGCGCTTCAGGGTATAGAATTTTGGTCTAATGTCAGCGATGAGGAAGTTGATTTGTCGATTGAATGTCAAGAAGCAACAGATGCTGGAAGAACTCCAACAAGAGTTTCAAAACATTATGCAAGAGGAGCTCTTCAGTATTTAACCCCAGTTTTAATGGAAAAATTAACAAAACAAGACGAATTGGAGGATGAAGATAATTGGAACCCTGCAAAGGCTGCTAGTGTTTGTTTGATGCTCTTAGCAACATGTTGCGAAGATGAAATTGCTCCATATGTATTTCCGTTTATTGAAGAAAATATAAAATCTTCTAACTGGAGATATCGAGATGCTGCAGTTATGGTATTCGGTTCAGTTTTAGGAGGTTTAGAAACACAAACATTAAAACCATTAGTAGAACAAGCAATGCCAACTCTTATTGAATTAATGCATGATACCAGTGTTACAGTACGGGACACAACAGCTTGGACTTTTGGAAGAATTTGTGAAGTAATTATATTTATTTTTTAGGAAAATTAATTTTTAAGAAAACTGAACTATTGTAGATTATTCCGGAAGCAGCAATAAACAATACTTATCTTGGTCCATTGTTACAAAGCTTTTTGAAAGGTTTGAAAGCTGAACCACGTGTAGCAGCAAATGTTTGTTGGGCATTTATAGGATTGTCAGAGGCAGCATACGAAGCAGCTGAGAGTATGGATGGAAAGACACCAGAAACGTACTGTTTATCTCCTTATTTTGAATATATAATTACTGAATTGCTAGAAGCAACTGATAGACCTGATGGTGGTGTTGCCAATTTAAGAGCTGCTGCATATGAAGCTTTAATGGATATGATTAAAAATTCACCTAATGACTGTTATCTCGTAGTTCAAAAAACAACTATGGTTATTTTGCAACGTTTAAATCAAGTACTTCAAATGGAAAACCACATTGCAACTCATACTGACAGACACCAGTTCAATGATTTACAATCATTATTATGTGCTACATTACAATCTGTACTACGTAAAGTGGAACCACAAGATGCTCCGAAAATTTCGGATGCTATTATGACTGCTTTATTAACAATGTTTAGTTCTGGTTCTGGTAAAGCTGGGGGTGTTCAGGAAGATGCTCTAATAGCTGTTTCAACTTTGGTTGATCTTCTTGGCGAACAATTTTTGAAATATATGGATGCTTTTAAACCATATTTGTTTATGGGTCTTAAAAATCATCAAGAATATCAAGTATGTTGTGCTGCAGTAGGGTTGACTGGTGACATTTGCAGGGGTCTCAAAGCAAAAATTTTACCTTATTGCGATGAAATAATGAATTTGTTATTGGAAAATCTAGGGAATCCACAATTACATAGAAGTGTTAAACCACAAATTTTATCAGCATTTGGTGATATGGCATTGAGTATTGGTTCAGCCTTCGTTAAATACTTATCAGTTGTTTTACAAATGTTACTGCATGCATCACAAGTTCAAGTAGATCCAAATGATTTTGATATGGTTGAATATTTGAACGAATTAAGGGAAAGCGTTCTTGAAGCTTATACTGGTATTATACAAGGATTAAAAGGTGTAGATAGAGCCCCTCACCAAGATGTTTATAAGATGGAAGGTCATGTTAATCATATTATTACATTTATTAAAAGTATATCACAAGACGGTGAAATTTCCGATTCAATTATAGCAATTACATCCGGATTATTAGGAGATCTTTGCTCTGCATTCGGTCCAAAATTGTACCCATTATTAGAGGATCCATTAATTAATCAATTGCTTGCAGAGGGTAAACGATCTAAAATTACTCGCACAAAAACATTATCTAATTGGGCTACAAAAGAAATTAAAAAACTAAAGGAACAACAAACTGTTTCCTAATCTGTAAATTTTTTAAATCATTATTTTATTTAAAACTTTAGAAAAAATAAGAAATACAAAATTATGAAGCATTCATAACATTATCGTAAAATAAACAAAAAAAAAAATAAAAAGGAATAAAAACGAAAAAAAAAATGTTTTAATTTTTATCTGTATTGTAACATGATGTTGTTCAATATAATGATGTAAAATTTAATAGATTTAAAACGAAAATAGTGAAGATAAATACTAACAGCAATGTAAGTTAATTTAATTTATTTTCTATATACTTTGGTTTATTCTAAAAAAAAACTATTAAATTATACAGGGTGGTCCGATTTAGAGCAAAAATATTTTCAGGGGTGCTTCCTTGGAATATTTTGGGGAAAAAAATTGTTCTAAATGAGGGGTCTACCTTTAAATTTTACCTGGACTACAGAGGGTTAAAGAAAATCGGATTAGAAAAATTATGTCTAAACAATATCCACTACAGCTCCGAAGGAATTGAAACTAGAGCAGGGTAGGTAGAGTAGGGACCTGTTCAATTTCCTCCTTATGAAGATAGGTTGCTTTTAACACCTGAAATCTCTCCAACAACGTCGATTGGTGGCTGATGTTACGTTTATCCACCAAACTATTGCTGGGAATATCCTGGCACCTAAAATTATGGATTTGATAACTTTTAGAGAGAATCCACGTTGTTTACGTTCCGTTGATCTGTTTAATATTGCTAACTATAGTACTGACTACAGTGAATTTGAGCCTGTGTCTAGAATGTTACGTGAATCTAACTCGAGAACAACTTGTTTTGATACTAACCTTAGTAAAAGTAAACTTAAAATTAAAGTTGTATAATCGATAAATAGTTATGGAATTGATATTTGGCCTTTTTCTATTTTCTTTTTGTATTTGTTTTTTTTTTTTGAAAATAGCATGTTAGCTATTTATTTTTCTTCTAACTATAGCATGTTTATTTATTTTTATCTCTTACTAACGGTGATGGATACTAACCCACTGGATGATGATCTCACCGCTTAGCAACATGATGCAAGTTTTCGTGTATAATAGACGCCTGATTTGCTTGCTCTAAGCAATATCTGATAGTATCTTCATAATTTGTTTTTTTTTAAATTAATACACCTAATTAAAGGACAGGTATGTGTTGGATGAGTATCAGACTTACCGTTTTTGATAATAGCACACAAACTTAAAATTTTGCTTTAAACACCGAAAATTTTGTAAAAAACGATGATAAACATATTTTTTTAAATATATTTTATAAATATTTAATATATTTATATATTACTTATAGATATATTAAAATATATTAAAATTATTATATATTTTTTTCAATATTTATTTTATTATATTTATTATTATTATAAGCACATTTTATTTTAAGAATTAATTTTTATTTTTTACTTTATAATATTTTCTTACGATATTCCTATTTATTTCATGTAAAATGACATGCACTTGAAAAATCATTCTAAAAGCGCACTAAAATATCTGCCCGACGCTGACGCGACACCGATTACTTTGAACACAAGCGCCTGCTTGTTATCTGCGCAGAATTTTTGATGATATGTAACTACGAAAAAAAAATTCACAACCACTATGAACACGCCTAATCACTGTGACTAGTAACAAAAATACTAATGACAAATAAACCTAATGGGAATATGGAATACAAACGGACTAATCCAACATGCGCTTGAATTAAAGCAATTTATATATCAAAATCACATTGACGTAGTATTAATTTCTGAAATCCATTTTACAAATAAAAGTTGCCTAAAAATACATGACTATAAAATACTCTATACAAACCACTCAGACGAGAAGGCACATGGTGGGACAGCTATTATAATTAATAACAAAATTAAATACAACGTATTATGCACAAGAATATAAAAAGGAACACATACAAGCAACTTTAATACAAATTGAAGAAGTAGATGGCCTATAGTTATATCATTTCTCTACTGTCCTCCTAAACATAATATCAAGGTGGCGATCATTATATCAAGAGTTTAGGAAACCGATTCATTGTGGGAGGAGATTTCAATGGAAAAAACACCAAATGGGGATTCAGAATAGAATATCAGAAATAGCAAAGGTAAACCATTATTAAATGCTAAAATTAACAATTGTAAGCACCTGAGCATTGGAGAGCCTACTTATTGCACAAGTCACATAAACATAAAACCTGATCTCATTGACCTGATCTTATTGTATATCAAAAAACTTGACTATGGATAAAATGACAATTAAATCATACTTAGAGCTATCATCTGACCATTCACCTATAATACTAGGATACAGCACAATTGCCTTATTAGAGAAACAAGAATACACTCTACATAACAAAAAAACAGATTAGTAGACTTTTCACGAAATTATACAATTAGAGTTCAGGACTTATATCACTTTGTAAGGGAGCTTGAAATAAATTAGTAAGGGAGCTTGAAAATGCTATTGTATATTTTGGTGACGTGATCAGCGAAGGCTCTCACATATCAACACCTAGACCTAGCATAACACATACAAAATCATTCTACCCAGTTAATGATAGGATAAAGTAGAAAATAAAAGAAAAAATGAAATTAAGGAAAAAATGGCAAATTACAAGATCACCAGAAGATAAGAGAATCTTAAACAAAGCTATTAAAGAATTAAAAGAAATGCTGAAAGACATTAAATGGGTCACTACAGAAGGAATCAAATTATGCATCAAAAAGAGAATAATACATAAAATCTCCCGAATATGACTTACTGACAGGTAAAATAATGAAGGAGCTGCCTGAAGAAGCAATTGAATTTCTAAGAAATTTATTCAATGCTATATTTAAGTTAAAAGAATTTCCTAAAATTTGGAAGGTAGCCCAAATTTGCCAGATATTATTTGGTCGAAATTTGGTTCAGTTTAAGATAAGTGCTATTCTCATATCATCTTCTGGATTTAGTCTTGCTCGTTGTTTAGTAGTTATAGCTACTAATTTTGAAAATCCTGTCTTACACAAATACGTAGAAGCAAATGGGAGCAATGTGAGTATAGCCGTTTCCGATGTTTGTGTATATTCGTTTTGAAGAGACATCCAAATTTTACCACATGTCATCGGTTGATATGAAGATAAGTTGTTCTTTTTCCTGAATATTAAGTTCTGAACTTGCAGAAATTGAAAAAGAAAATAGGCCTCGAATCCAGCTCAGCTCTTCGATCTTCAATCTCAAATCGTTTAGAAAAGTTTTCTATTAGCATTGTGAGATGGGAAATTAATATACTCTTGGTTTCTTGAAATTCAATATTATTATTCCTAATAAATTCAGATAAGTGTGGTAGCATTTCAATATTATTAATTTCAATTTCGCTTTTCCAAAAAATAAGTTTCTTTTTAAAATCCTCTAATTTATCATAAAGGATTAATATATTTAATTTTAATTTTCGTCCTTGCAAGCTCAAATTCAAATCATTAATTTTTTCAAATATATCAACAAGATAATTAAGGTTTTGTCCACGCTAACTGCATTATCTAATACTGAAAAAAACTTCCTGTATTTCTTTCGCTAATAATGCTTGCCGAAGTAGCATACAACGATTAAAAACTATATTTGGCGCAATTGTTTTTAGTATACACCTTTCAACCTTTTTTTCTCCTGTTTTTGCAGCTGCTCCATCAGTACAAATTGCGACACAATTGGACCACGCTAGCTTATTTTCTTTAAAAAAATTATTAAGAATCTCAAAAATATTCTCACCAGTTGTTCTTTCCATCAGAGCCTTGTACAATAGGAATTTTTAAGAAATATGTCCTTTGTAGCCAGTATCTTACAATAATTTGAGCTAGATTTGAAAGATCTGTTGATTCAATGCGAAATATTTACTATTATACAAACGGTTAAACAAATTTAATTTTATATTCTTCGCAATAGTTGTTATGCTTCGCGAAACTGTGTCTCTCGAAAGAGGAATACTTTTTATATTATTAGTGTATTTTTCGCTATGCATAATTTTTATACCATTTTTATAGCAACAGGGAGAATAAGAGATTCTCCAATGATATGTGCCTTAATTTTTTCCCTATTAAATATGAAACTTCTACCGATGCTTTTAAAACTTTTTGTGACACTGCTGTATGTTTTACCATTAATGTGTTCTGGAATTTTTCCAAACATTTAACGCATAATGCACGTTGTTCATCGGTGTAAGTAGATCCATATTTGATATAATTCCTCTTGATATTACCTATATTTTTTCGTACCTTTTACATTAGAAGATGTTGGCTGCTCACTTCAGATCTTTGTGATTGTGACTGTGTTCGATTTAATAATTTTGAGCAATGTTTCTTAAATGGTCCAATTATATTCTGACATTGGATCTATAGTCTCCTTGATTACCTGATTTAATCGGTTAAGTTTGAAAAAGGATTTAGGGGATCGTAACAAAATCCTTTGTTTTCCAAATTTCCCGGTTTTGCAAAATCCCCCGTTTTGTAATCCATCGTATTAAAATACATTGAGTTGTAATACGCTTTTTCAAAATCACATGTTTTAACATATTAGAAAATAATTATATTCCAATTCTAACATCCTTAGCCATGTATTGAATAGTTGCCTCATAATATTTGGTAAATCGAACCCATCTACTTGATGGGTGGAACGTTTGATGTAGTTCCGAAGGTATCAACCAGCATTTTGATTGCTCCAGTATAACTTCAAGCTTGAAAATGTGCCCATAATTTGCTGTATTTTGGTCTCATTAACAGAACCTCAAAAACTTCGTTCTTTTAAAGTTCTTTTAACGTTCATGATTTTTTAAGCCTAAAATATTTCAAATTTCCATCAACAATATTCCAGCAAGTTCAATTTATCTTATAATTTGTAGAAACTCAGGATTGACCACCATCCATTTTATTTTCTACTTTTAAGCGGGCTAATTTTATTTTTACGTATTATTTTTTTTAATTATTTAAGTTATATATTATGTATGCCCGAGAAAGGGATTTTGATATGGGGTATTTTAAAAAAAGGATGTTCAAAAAAGATATTTCGTACCCAACCCAGGCTTTAGAGTGCGTAAGTCCTTATTAACAATCTCATATGTTGTGAGCTTCTGTTTTTATTTCCCAGTTGGAAACAATTTTTTGTAGGTAGACGTTTGAACGAGAATTATTTGGCTCTGATCCTAGGAATTGACTCTTCTTGTTTTTCCAAGGACATCTGCTTTCTCAGTAGCTTGTATTCCTTCATGTCCAAGAGTTCACATATAGAGTTATTCTCTGATGTTTTCGCTAGCTTTTTTAAGTTTTTGTAATAGCTATAGGTAAACTTTGTTTTAAAAATTCGGGAAGTCAGAGCTTTTAAAGCAGTTTAGCTATTTGAAATTATGTATAATGATGCACCTTTGTGCCCTCTTTTACTGCATTGTAATGCCGATACCTCGATTGCATAGGGTTTAGCTTAACTCTGTTTATATTTCAATAATTTTTTTAAATCACAAAAACAACAGAGGAAAGAAGAGAAAAGTCTATTGTGATGTGCATTCAAATGCAACAAGGACATTCTTCGGTATTTAGTATTATAATTTATCTGAACATGAGCTAAGCTAGTACAGAGTATATGTTTCTTATATTTATTTAAAATGATGTGTATGATATGTGCAATGTGTAAAATTTCATTAATTCAAATTCAAATATTTGTTATGATTGAAGTATTGAAGAAAAAAATTAGTTAAACAAAATTCTATTTTCTATATTGTATTTTCTATATACTATTAACTATATTAAAAAATTAATTTAAATTTATATTAAAAAATAAAAAAAAAAAAACAAATTTTTTAATAATAAACAATTTTATCAATGGCAAGGTTAAAATTAGGTTCAAAATTTAAAAATTTTTAAAAATGCATACTTTTGAGAGTAAAAAAGTCTTTAATCTGATCTTGGTAAACAAGGAAACCAAGAAGATAGGATCAAAGTATATATAAATAAATTAAGTATTATAACAGGAATTGAGAGCTTTAATACATCAAAAAGAGATTCAACGCTAGAGTATTCTAACCTTAATAGCCACGATTTGACTTTTCTATAAAAAAAATTAGAGATCTGAGTTTTCGTATGTTAAGCAGCAATTTATTAAACAGATGATATGAAAATATAAAATAGAAATTACGCAACTACTATGTTCTAAATTGCGGTACAAGGCACATTTCATTGTTGTTATTGCGTATTTTGTATTGGTCTATTAGTTTTGATACAGCATTGTACTGGTTTTTAAAATTCAAATAGCCGGATCTGATAAAAAAAAGTTTTGAGAACTTTGTAACAATACAAGTGCCTTAGCGGAAGGATATTTAAATCGATAAACATCGATGGAAGACTATTTTCAAATCTATTTTTGTTATATAAAATACGAAGTATGTGTTTCTGAACAGTAAATGTAGTGTGTAATTTATTATATGAATACAACAACTCAAGCCATATTGAGTTTTAGATTAAAATAAACCATATAGTATATTAGTAGCGTTCCATTATGCTGTGTAAACTTACCATTTTTACACATTTTTACACATTTTTGAGCACAGCTACTTTACCTCTGGTTAATTGTGTAGAAACAATGGTTAGTAACGATCTACTTTCTGCTAGGTCCTGAATAAATTTTTTTGCGCTAAATAATTATTTAGTGTCATATTTATAATTTGAAGTTTGATATTGATATTATATCAAATAAAAAAAAATTTAAATTGAAATATTTTTTAATAGAAAAATGATTTAAATATGATAAGAGTAGTACATATTTACAAGAATAATTACGTATAAAACTAAATTTAATAAATAAAACTAGACTTCCATATTATATAAATTCAGTAAATAAATTTCCAAAGCAAAAACAAGCAAAGCCATTTTGAAAATTAATAAAAAAATTTTCCTTAAAAGGAGGTAGGACGGAAATTTGGTCTTTATACTTAGTTATTTTTGTCTAGAGATTGTTTTTAAATAAAGGTAAAACACAAGCATGCTTAAGCTTATGAAAACACCATTATAGATACTTTTATTAAACAAATAGGATAATATGTTAGCAATATTAAAGGAAACGGATTTCAGGAAGAATTTAATAGATTTTTATGTAACCTGTCTATTATAATGATATAATATCGAGACATGATTCAGATTTTGAATGAAACCTCTTGAATATTGAATCTAAGTAAATAAAATGTTCGGGTATGAATCCTGTTTCTAACGATTTGTTAGTATATGCCTCGTTATTGGTAGTATTTATTTTTTTGATATTACACCATTTTCGTAGGTGTTTAGGGTCCTATTAAAATGATTTTATACTAATTTTATTGCAAAATTATTGAATCTATGTTTATTAGTATTTTTATAAAAACATTTATTGGAATAAAAGTGATTGTAAATTGTAATCTGAGCTTTTTCGGGTAGACTACTTAAACCAACCATTATATAGCAATTACAGAAAATTTTATTTTCCCATTTTCTTTAATGTATAATACATTAATACATCATTATATATGCTAAAAATTACTTCAATATATGCTAAAAATTAAAATGAGAAAAATTTTATGAAATACATAACTTAATAATTTAACTTAATGAACCTTGTAATAATATATTTTAATATCTTTTTTTAAATAAGCAATTATTATTTTTCTTAATCCATTCTCAAAATTGTATAATTTTAATAATATAAACTTTTCATATTAGTTACATACATATTAATAGTATAATTGTGGTTGTTTTAATTTTTTCTTTCAATATATAAGTTAAGAGTTTTTATTTCACGTTATATGAGCTCTGGTTGTATTGTTTTCATTCATGTTATATACCTACATATATATAGTAGATACTTATTAATATCGTGCAGATGTAAGATCTATAAATTAATAAATTTTAATTTTTTATTTTTTATTTTTACATTAGCTGTAATAATTTCAGTTTTCTAATGTTTAAAATGAATAGGTATATATGTAGGTATATATGGATGTTATATATTATATATGTACATATATATGCACTGTACACACTAGTGAAAATTAAAAACAAAAAAGAATTTTATAAATGGAAATAATGTAGTTTTATATATTCCAACGTTGCGTGGTATTTCAAAAATCTAAAAATGCGAAGAAACAAAAACAAAAAAAATAACACAAAAATAAAATTATTTCAGGCTTGTAAATTTTTATGCTTTTATAACTTAATTGCATTAGAAGAGTTTTTAAATTTTTTTTTTTTTTTATTGCGGTCACATGTTAATGTTCGATTCAAATCTTTATTTTTCTTACTTTGTTTTTTTTTTTGTTTTTGTTTGGAACAAAAATAACAGGTACACTCCATCCACAATCTCTTGTATTTTTCTTCCAATTTAGGGGTTTTATAATTTTATCAAAGGTGCAGCAGCGTCATATACAATTTTAAACAAAATATATTGAACGAAAGTCATGTATCTACTTTTTTATACATATATGCATACATGGATCTCTATAAATGTTTTTGTGACTAAATTATAAATACATATACGCATATACCGATCTAAATGGTGTAGTGGTTATTTCATCTGACTACTAATCACAAGGCCCCTGGTTCGAATACTGCTCAGTACATGGAGTACATATAATTAAATTTTTTTTTATCATTATTCATAAAATAATGAAATTTTATATTTGTTGACAGTATACAAGCATTAACCACAAATTTCCAGCTAGTGATACGGTATTGGGTGATTTTTATCCAAAAGCGTGAGTAATTTAACTTAACGGCATAATAAACACCCAAAAATATATAATTATTTTGGAATACAATTTAATTTAATAACTTCAATACAAAATTTAACAACACTTAAATTTACTTTCCAGCAGGATGATCCCCATGTCAGCCATACTACTAAACTTACCACCAACAATCGGAGCTTTAACATAAAAAATAAAGAAATATATGGGAATCCATTACTCTGGATGAATGTCAGTTAATAATGGTAAATTTTTTTAAATAATTAAAAACGTGTTATTTTTATTTGTTCCACCTTTTTGCAAATTTCTTAATTCCACGTCTTTGAAGCTAACATAATAAAAAATACGCTTAATATTCGATTCAAAAATTTGTTTAGGAAAAATATATGACTGTACCAATTAATAGTCGTTAGTGTTAGAGTCTAATTTTGTAATTAGCTTTTAGTTGTAAAATAATTTTTAGTAGTATTCGCCAGCTCCTCGAAATTCGAAGAAGTTTGATAAAACTTATACTCAATATCATTGTGGAATTATTTTTCATCATTTCATCATTTATTCTTGCCACTTATACAATTGTTTTTATGGATTTATCTTAGATATGTAATTATATGTAAAATTATTTAAAAAAATAAATTTAATTCAGACGAGAAAAAAATAGAAATTTTGTACATTGGTGAGTTGCAGCAATTTGATAGATTAAAATTTTTGTATGTTAAGCTGTATGTGTATACTTATACATGGAGGGAAATTTTAAATTGAAATTTATTTAGTTATTTATTTTTAACAATGAATCCTACAGATAAATCTGCAGGCCAACTTAGAGGTCCTTTTCCCTTTCAAAATGTGAGCCTTTTTATTAAATTATATTAATTAGTTGGTATATATTTTTGTATTATATTATTTTTATTAGTTTTTATTTATTATATATTTTTATTAATTATTAAATTATATTTGAGTCGATGTGGTTGTATTGAAAATTATATTTTCCGTAATTTTCACCATTTGAAATTTTTTTTGGTTATCAAGGGGCTTGAACCCATGCTCCTAGGTCGTTCCATTACTATACTCGAATGCTTTACCGCTCGACTACCGAGGCCACTTTAAATTAAAATTTCTAATTGAAAATTAAAAAAATTTGAAAAAATATTTAATTTTGCTACGTCTCCCTTTAAATATCTATCATTTAAAATAATAATAATATTGAAAGTCGGTTGTGAAATGTTTCAAATATTTGTACCGTACTTTTTCTCAATTTACAGATTAAATATAATGATTTATAAGAAATTTCAGAACTTGATGTAAGAGGGCTATTAAAAAAATAAGAGAGCAGATTGTAAGATGATAATTTATTAATAGTTATTCTTCTTCACAATTTTCCTCCAATTATCTCTTTCTCTTGCAATCGTCTCCCAATTTTCTATTTCCAGATTTTTCGTGCCTGCTTTAATATTGTATTTCCATCTATTTCTCGGTTTACCTCTTCCTCTTGTCCTCATGGGACTTGCCGAGAATATCCTAAACTGATGTCGGTTTTCTGGCATTATAATAAGTATGACCGACCATTCTTAGTCTTTAGCGTTTGATTAATTTTATTATATTATGGCCATTCATCAACTCATATATAGTTCGTCATTATTTCTTCGTCTATATTGTCAATTTTATAATCTAATGACACCATATCGGAGTATTTTTCTTTCGAATCTTTTCAAAATATTTTCGTCATTTAGTGTTAATGTCCAAACTTCACATTCGTATATGACTACCGGGCGAATCAGGTAATTCTAGGTATCAAAAAGGCACAATTTAATGCTAATTGGTTTTCCAGAAGCAACTGGAATGACCACCACTACCTACTTACCCGGCGAATCAATGTTTCGTATATTTACGAGATTTATCTTATATGTAATAAATAGCAAAACAGGTTCAAGGTAAATGAATTCGGGAAGTAGATATCAATTCTTATACTTGAAAAGATGTTATTTTTTTTATTGTAATATAAGAACAATAAAGTACAATAAAGGCGTTATCATTCAAATTTACTGATTCTTGGTATGTATATAATCTTTTCTGAAAACTAAAAAAGAAGAATCAAAAAACAAGGAATTTATAGAATTTTTAAGCCAAGTTCCAGTCACAGCAAAAATATCATTGTCCATGATTTTGGAGCTATAGTGAAAACTACTTAGGGATTACTACGCCCCTCATTAAGGATTAAGCCTCTAACATTTTAATAAATTGTTGATGAGTAAAATTGAGCAAACTTAATTCCTTAGAATTGTAGTAGTTTTTCGACATTTAATCAGTATGGTGGTAGATAAAAAAAATTTCGTAAATAAATAAATATAAATAATATTACACGTAAAAAAAATATTAAACGTTATGGTCTAGTAAATGTATACGAAAAGACAAATTCTATACAAAATTTTGTAGTTTTTAAAGTCGAATTTCCTTTCTGAAATATAGTATGTATGCATATGTGTGTATGTATGTATGAATGCGTGAATGTATGTTACAAAATAAAAATTAATTTATTAGTGAAAGGAAATTCTACTTCTATAAATGTAAAATCTAAAGCTAGGAATCTAAAACTTTAATAGTAGGGATTGTTCTTTTCTTGAATTGCTGTAAAATTTTATGCCTTGCACAAGCACAACAGGCGGTTATAGAGACGAAAGCTTACTACATTTTTGATCAAGATTCAAGTTGATTACTGTCGTAGTAAAACCCAACACCGCTAAAAAATAAAAATAACAAAAATGTCGTTATTAAAATGTAGTTATGTCGTACTGTTAGAGAGAGAGTAGATAAAATGTACTGTTAGTAAATTACAAGAGTTAAAATTTATTCAAAACTAAGTTAATATACTAAGTGTTTAAACATTGATCTAAATTTAAAAAAAAAATAACTCAAAAGAGTCAAAAGAAAGAAGAGAAATGAAAAATATTCATCTAAATTGAAATGAAATAAAAAAAAAACAGTAACTAAACTAATAAATAAATATAATAAAATAAAATAATTATCTTATTTATATTATTACAAAGTCTACTACTTTTCAAAACTAACTGACTGAGACTGTTTAACTAACAGTCACAACTCTTAGGTGGCGGTTAAAAAAGATTGCGAATTAGAATTGACTTTACGAAACATTCTAGGACTTGAGTCAAATCTGGCCATATTCTGTTCAGTGGAGTAAAATTTGGAACATCCAAAAAATCCTGAGACTTATTCTAAATAGTTCTTTCAACCATAACATTTTAAATTTCGGGGGCTAATCTGGTAGATTAATGATTCGTTCGCAATTATCCAAAGATTAGTTAATTGTATAGATACTATAATTTATATAATGAGTCTCTGGTTCGAATTCTATAATAAAAATATTAGTGCGAAATGTATAAATTTACGTTGAACAGATTAGAACTAATTAATATATGTAATATTATAAGGATTAAACTATATATAGGTATATTTTAATTAATTTAATTGATGAATTTTCTGATGATGATGATGATCAGTCTTTTGTTCATGGTGTAATAACCGAAATCGATCAAGATATTAATTAAATTTATTAAGACATAATAACTTATAATTATTATTCAAAATATGTTTCACCAACAACCTACATATATCATATTCTATAAAATATACGATTAGTATCAGTTATAGGTAATGAGACGTTCATTACTGACTGTGCGTTTATATTGGTGCAGTATTTTAATGCGTAGCTGACTTTGTTTTGCTAATGAATTTTGTGTCATATGATTGTTGCAATGTAGTTTGTAATGTAAACAAATGTAAAGAACAGGTATTAGGTAAATCATTTATGAATATATGACGAGATTAATGTATTGCATTATGCGCTTGTGAAAAGCCCTATATAGTTGTAACAAACTGATCGAGCAGTAGTTCTTCTATAAGAAAATTAAATGACTTGGTATTTGGAAGTGTTTATAACTGAAATATATTTTTTTAGTTCGATTTCAACTGTTATACTTTTAATATTTCTTTCCATATAATCTTCTGTTCATAAATAGTTTTTTTTTTAAACTATACACATTATATACTTTTATAACTCTGTTTTCTTAAATTTAAAACTCAAAGAGTACCTATCAATAATAGTATTATCGTATTATGTAATAGAACAGTATTTCTTTGGAAAATAAATTTTGAAATTAACTTTTAATTTGTATTAGAATTGCTTATATTTTGAATATTTAAAAAAAATGTGGTAAATTTTTTGAATTTTGTTCGTAAAATCGTTTTCAGATAAGTTTAGTTATATTTAAATACCAGTACAGAATATTCATCTACAGAATAGCATCTAATAAATTCATTTGATTTGATTTATTTATCAAATTGTTACATAAATGTAAAAACTTAATTCTAAGAACCCTGCGCCATGTAGCATGTTGACCAGCTCGGTTGTTAAGTGTGCTTAATATTATTTTTTTAATTTAATCTAATTTTAGTTTTAATTAATTTACATTTATATTTAGTTTCTATTTTAATATTTGTTTGCTATTATTTTTATTTTTTACCTTAATTTAGTTCATGACTTATTATTTCTTTTGTCATATTTTTTAAAATTTTTACTATGTTTATTTGTTTGTTTCGAGGTTGCTTACTGTTGACTATAACTATATGTTGCTCCATATTTGAAAGTGGTTTAACAGGTTTTTCATATCGATAGTGTCAGGATCGTTGTTTCATAACGTCTGGATATAGGAGAAGTCCTTATATCAAACCAATAACCCTAGTCTCTGCACATTCCAGGAATATGTGTTTGAATGCGAGAGTTCGTTGTAGAATGTGCAGGTTGGTTGATTTGCTCTATCCAAAATATGCTTATGAGTTGCTAGCGAACAACCGACCCTGATGTTGTCCACCTTTACTCCTAGTTGTCTATTGTTGCTAATAGGTGCACTCTTCTAAACGAGACTGAGTCCTGCCAATTTATTTGCCTTATTTCTATATCATTTCGACAAGTTAGCTTGAATATTTGGAGCTTAAATTGTCACGAACTAAGACATGATTAACATAATTTTTTATTTGTTTAGTTTTTGAACAACTATACTTGCTACACTGAATTACCCACTTCTCTTTCTACGTTAATCAAACACCCTGTATGCATATTTCAAAAAGAAAAAAAAAATGTTTGTAAATTTAATTATGGATTTAATTATTAGAATTTATTAATTTGTAAATATATTTTGCCGTTTTTGCTAAATATTTTATACAAATTGTATGAATTGTAATCAACTTAATATTTTTGATTCAAATCTCTTATACGAGACTTAAATACTAGGATAATGATTTCCAAAAATCGTACCACTATTAATAAGAAGGCTATTTATAAAAAACAGTTGGGGCTAACTGTTTTAGTGTATGTATTTGATGATAATGTTAGAATTTTAAACAAAGCTGTTGAATAATTAAAAGAAATACTAATAAAAGAAGTTAATTACTCCTTAGGGAAGGCTACAACATCTCTGAAACAAAAACGACAACACATAAAGTCCTGCTATTATGAAAAAGGATGGCATATGGACTAGAGAACAAACAATGAAGAATCAATATTATTCTTTGAGCTTTGAGCAATAACTGAATAAAAATAAATGTGCCACTCTACAGATAAAATCAAATTATGAATAAAAAAGATCAAAATAACATAAACAAATCTTTCAGACTTATTGACAGGCAAAATACTAAGCTTGAAAGAGCAATTGATTCTTCTTTAGGCTTCATCAAATGTTGGTATAAAGATGTCTTAGACCCTTAACCTAAAAAACATCTTTATATTGCATATGTGAGGCCTATGCCTTCGAATATGTCAGTCAAGTATGGTTCTCTCATTACTTGATTGATATAAATCGGTTGGAATCTGTTCAACGTTTTTGAACACTTGATTGTTTACGTTTTGCACTTAGATTTTTATCGTGGAATGATCCACTGAGACTCCCACCTTATTTCCACCGTCTTAAACTTATTGACTATATGACTTACAGGTATAATA
The DNA here is from genome assembly GCA_963942445.1 of Argyra leucocephala. Taxonomy (NCBI): domain Eukaryota; kingdom Metazoa; phylum Arthropoda; class Insecta; order Diptera; family Dolichopodidae; genus Argyra; species Argyra leucocephala. Next base: position 69,417,133 of record OZ012680.1, read on the forward strand.
TGATCGTATATGATTAGCCCTCGTAATTTTTTTTTGCTGAGAAGAACCAATTGTAATAATTTGAGGAACGAAAAGATGTTCCTCATTCTATTTCACCCTACAGAATATGGCAGATTTGAGCCAATTACTATAGAATGAAGTAAATTCTTCAGAAGTAAATTCTAATTCCAGCTTTTTTGAAGTAAACGTGAACTTTGGGACTGTTTAAAGTAGATTGCGTAAGAATGTACGTGATGTTATATAATAACTATAACTAAATGATTTTTTTTGTAGTTCGTTTTTTTTCTTCATTGGTTATATTTTTGTGTTCTCGTTTTTTTTTCATTTTATTTTGAAATTTTATAATCAGTACCTATTAATTTTAGTCTTTTAATATATTTTAAATTTTTGTAATCTACTTACAGTATGTTTAATCTACTCTACTAACAGTGTGATTCTACTGACAGCAGGCCTTTTATTTTTTTTTATCTAATAGTGGTCTTGGGTTTTGCTAACGTCACTGATCAAAGATGTAAATAAAAATGGGATTAAAAAAAGTTATATTTGATTTAATTATGTACAATTTATGTATAAATTTATACTTATTCGATGTGAAGGACTTTATTCCGCTTAAGATTGGATTTAAACAATAAAAATCAACCTGAGACAGTATAAGACAAAGTCGTGGCTTAGGCTTTCACAATCAGCATTTTAGTCGTATACAATCGCTTTTTTTAAAAGTTGTTAACTTCTTTAATTTTCCTATATGCAGAATATCTTGCAAGAAAATATTTAGCTTTTTTTTAGCAATCCTATAAGCTAAATTGCTAACAAGCAATCAACCTCTAGTAGTAAAGCTATATTTTTCGGCTAAATATTAATGAAAATTGTTAGCAGCGAAGATGTAAAGATCCAAGCCAACATCCATCAACAAATCCCAATATAATCAAAAAAGAAATTGAAGCCTATGGACACGTAAAGTATACAATATTAAGCAAAGAACACCAAAAAAAGCACTACCTTTATTTTATGTTGATATTAGCCCAAATGCCAACAATAAAGATATATTATATAATATTGAAAAATTATTTCATACATCTATGACAGTCGAAGCACCTCACCAAAACCGTGAACTCCCACAATGTACATCATGTCAACGTTATGATCACACCAAACAAATTCTGCAACCGACAAACTAGATGCGTCAAGTGTGCTGGAAATTATCACACCACAAATTGTAAAAGAAACATTAGGGACAACTACGCCAAATGTATTTTTTGTTCCGAAAACCACCCGGTAAGTTACAGAGGCTGTACTCACTATAAAGATCTCCAAAAGAAAGAAGAAAAAAAAGATTCCTAGCCAGAACCCAGTACCGGAACCAGTGAATTCTATAACTAGGACTGAAAGTTCTCATGTACAAACGGGCTTAACATTCTTCAACATTCTAAAGAATAATCAGAATAACTCACAAGACATCCATCAGGCAACTCAAAGAGCAGATGGTGATAATGAAAAAATAGAGTTAAAACAAATTATTAAAAATTTCACACAAAAAATGGATCCCATGTTGAATGTACTCAACACTATTGTAAATAAGTTTAATTAATGGCGCAGTTATTCAAAATTGTTCACTGGAACGCCAACGGCCTCTCAAACCATTCAGAAGAAGTCAAAACTTTCTTAAACCCACATCAAATATCCCGATTCTCACAAGTAAAGAGTTAATACCAAATCATCAATGTGGGTTTAGGAATCAACATGCAACAGCAGAACAAGTGCACAGAGTTAATGAAAAAACAACAAATGATTTTGAACATAAAAAATATTGTTCAGCGGCATTCTTAGACATTACTCAAGCATTCGATAAAGTCTGGCACGAAGGCCTACTATATAAGCTTGAAAGAAAAATTACCTCATCGATTTGGACTATCTATTAATAAAAATATATGCTTTTATCTAACAGGAAATTTATGGCAAAATTTAACAAAGATTGTTTTCAATTAATTAACATCTCAGCCGGTGTATCACAAGGGAGCGTATTAGGACCTGTATTATGTTTATTATTTACTGCTGATTTACCAATAAGACAAGACCATGGTTGCAACATTTGCAGACGATACAGCAGTTCTATCTTCAAGTATTTTCCCACAAATGGCATCTTTTAAGCTTCAGAGAAACTTAGATGACATAAATAACTGGCTAACTGGTTACTTTCACTACTAGGAAATAAATCTGTGCTGCAGTTAAAATCAATAACAATACGTTGCCAATGGCGGATTCGGTCAAATATTTAGGAATTCACTTAGACCATATTGTAGCAAAAAGTAAGCAACTACCTCTAAAATTTTCCAACTTATACTGGTTAATTGGCAGAAATTCACAACTCTCTCTATAGAAAGTAAGGTCCTAGTCTATAAAATTATACTGAAACCAATATGGACTTATGGTATCGAGCTGTGGGCTACTACAAGCAATTAAAATATAGAAATTATTGAACGTTTTCAAGCAAAGGTACTCAGACCAATTGTCAATGTGCCTTGGTATGTTCTAAAGTCAGTCGTAAGAAATGACTTAAAAGGGAGATCTGAAACCAAAAGATATTGGACCCAGTTAGGAAAATACCCAAATCCACTGGTGGAAAAACTGCGGAGACAACCAGGTAGACAACACAGAAGATTAAGACGCTTCTTAACAGCGGACATTCCGTCTAGGTTTACCACCGAATGCTGTCAAATATAATGTAAAACCTAGGAGTATATTTGTTGAAATGTACCCTTAAAAGCCAATACACTTTTGAAAACATTTGTCATAAATATTTACCGAATACCTATTAGAAGTTTTTGTCAAAATTTTTAAAATATTAAGATAGATTGTAAATAAACGTAGAAGTAATAATAAAAAAAAATACAAAACCCCAAGTATACAAAAATTCAAAGAATCCAAATTTCAAAATCCGACTTTAATTCTAAAGTGTTTTCGAATTCAATCATTTTGTTTGTTTGTACCTAACAGCCAGGTACGCATGAAAATGATTTAAGTCTAAATTGTATATGGATAAAGGAGATAAGTTCTATTTTGTATAAAATTAAAATCAGGAAAAGGCATCAGGCTAGGCCATGTAAAGCGAATGGGTGAAAATTCTCCAACTAAAAAACTATTTGATTACTTTGAATCCAAACCTTGGGAACGCGTCATTGACGGAGACCTTTCGTTAAAGGAGATCAAGTATCGCCGGATATGAAAAAACTTCATATTTCTAACTGAAGAGAATCTCGTAATCGCAGTCGTAGGATAATATTGCGTCAATGAATTTAAGATTACTAAATAAAAGAAAATAATGTTCAAAATGTTAAAATATTACAAATAAACAAGAAAGAGAAAAAAATAAAAAAATATTAATTTCGATATAAGCTAGGAACAATAGATATAATTATTAATATACTTTTAACTTAGAACTATTCAATTATTTTAAATGATTTTGAAGATTGTTATATACATATATAGTTTCACTCCGGAGTTGCGATTAAGATATATTAAATTTTGACTTTTTGTATTGACTTAATGTATATTTTTGTCTTTTAGAAGAATAGTAGAAGTATGAATTTGAAAAGTACTTATATCGTGAGCTTTATAAGACCTTTAATAAATAACAAATTATTTTCTCTGTGAACATACTCAGTGCTTGCCAACCAGCCATATCCACATAAATTTTTAATTTACCCTGCGTGGTGCAGTGGGCTCCTACCTTTCAAACGAAAGGTTCCAAGTTCGATTCCATGGGAAATAAAAAAAATGCTTTATGGATTTTTTCGACCTGGTCCAGTACCCTTGGTCATTGGTATAAAATAAATGACAAAAATAGTTGAGTATAAGCTGATAGCAACTTGAAAATAAAATAGAGCTATTCTTTTTAAGAAGGCTTATTCCCTGACGCAGCAGTTTTCCACATTTATTGAATTGATAGACCAGCAATTTGATAAATAAATGCTCGAAATATTGTAGATATTGTAGTGTAAAATTGCAGTACCGTACTTAATTAAGCACGAAAAGTTGATTATACCTAAGTTACTGTCAAAAGCATAAAAATAAAAATAAAACCTGTTTGGAACTATCTGAAGATCTTATATTATTTGTATACTTTTAACTTGTTCAACCCAAAATTTAATGCCATAGCTCAAATGGCTATGATAAGTGCAAAATAAATTGGTTGTTACTTGATATAGGCAGAAAGGCTTTATATCAAGAGATTTTTTTTGAATATTTCAGCTACAAATGATAGTTTTTTGTACAGGAAGAATATATGAATTTTCCAATTTAGCTGATTATCTTACTAAAACTCGATATATTTAAATTTTATAATTCGTTCCAAACTTTCGTTCGAAATTTTTATATTTAATAACGGTGTATATCGAAAGACTTATGACCATATATATATATATATATATATATATATATTTTAATGTTTATTATTAATTTATGGATTGTCATCAATTCTTGGATTTTTTTTCATTGCATCTATCATCTTATTCTGTCAAGTAAATAATATTTTTTTGTGGATTTCAATTTGTGGATCTAGTCACCAACCCCAATTGTAGATCAAACCTTTTACTTTATTTTATTTATTATTATTTATTTCAAGCAGTTACAAATAATTTTTAAAAATTTACTTAAAGTTATATATAAAAAGTTACATATTTTAAAAAGAGAAAAAAGAAAACAACTACAAATTAATTTATTTTTTAAATACGTACTTAACATACCCTTCTAACATTCCATCCTTCTACTAGCAGCATGTATCTGGTTTAGTTTATTTTTAGTTTTTTCTAATCAATGGTGGCGGTGTTTTACTAACCCCACTCGATGATGACTTATTGCACAATTGTTTGAAGCAAGCCTTCGTCTAGTAATAAGTAATAGACGACTGATGTGCTTGCTCTAAGCATAAATCTGACAGTATAAGTTCTTAATATTAACTGAAAGGTTAAATGATTTAAGTTTTTAATTTGTGTGTTGTTGTAGTTTTTTTTAAAGCAACCTTTGAAAGGGAGAAACCAATTACGGTCTTGTATTTATTTCCCAACATCAACATTCTGTTAACTGGCTCAAATTTACTATAATTAGTTCTATGGTGAACTAAACTATAAAAAGATTAACAGACCTAAGTCGAGAATTATTATTAATAATAATTTGATTAAAATATGGTAGAGAAATAACGTTACCTTTCACAATTTCAACAATAAAGGTTACATCGCAAAACTATGTAATTTTTTTAAATGAATCTATAGTCAACTGTGTCAAAGGCTTTTGTTAAATTCATAAATACAAGACCTATAGATTTTTCATTGTCTTTTACGTTTTGTACATAAGTTATCATACCATGTCAACAAGTACAATTTCAATATTGGATTTTTTCCTGAACCTATATTTACGTTTAGAAAAACTGTGCTTATCAAGAAAACACAAATTTGTGAATTGATTACTTTTTCATTAATTTTAGACAATACTGGCAATATAGCCTCTATATAGTTGTTTCCATATCAACTTTGCTGCCTGTTTTGAAAATAGGTACTATGTTATCTATCTTTAGCTGATCTGAAACTATATACCCTCTCTAAGAGTTTTATTAACTATCATTGCAAGAGGTTCACAAAGGCTTTCAACATGTTTGTTAATATGCGGACAGGATCTATAGAATTTGAAACGAAATTGAAAACTTCCTGCTTATACATAGTTAATTAATGTCGAATTGTGCGGAATTAATGTAATATTATCACCATTTACGCTTCTCAAAATTATTTTAAGCAACACCGAATTTTTAAATTATTACGACTTATTTGGTTACTTGCATTCGCATATTTGACATAACGTGTAACATATAGCCTTCCTTGATGGCTGTGGTCCATAACGAATTCCCAGTTGGTTATCTGAAGTGATTCAATTTTTCTTTGTAAAAAATAACAAAATTTTAAAGTTCGATATTTTTTCTATATTAGTATTTTTATTTAAACTGGAGCTATTAGTTTTGATAAACACTCTTAATGTTAACCCATTAGGTTGTAGACAATTTGTTAATAAATCTGTTCACAAATATAATGATACTCCTGTTAGTATTGTTACCATACTTTATACTGAAATGTATGCTGAAATTGTACGTATATTACAGTATTTAACAAAACCAACTCGTGTTCCCTGATGGAAAGAAATTTTTATTAGAAAATTTTCTTAAAGTTATATCGGTTTTATATAAAAAATAAAATAAAGAAAATCTGCGATATAAAAGTATATTCGAATGCCAGTACATACATACTATTCTATTGCAGAAGAGTTGGCCCACATTTAAGCTTGTCATCACAATAAAAAAAAGTTTTGTATGTAATTACTATCTATAAAAGATTTAATTTTATATCGCATCTACTGAGATTTTATGGAAAAATGAGAAAAAAATGAGAAATCATTATGCCAGTACACTGAAACGGATTTAAAATACAAACAAGATATGGGTCAACTTTTTTGCAAGTAGGTGTATATATTCTAGGGTAGTATATACGTCCAATCGAATGTGAAAAGATGTTTGATCAATATTCATAAAAATAAATGTAACAATAATAATAAATCGATTCTCGTTCGATTTGGTGTATAGTGGTTATATCATCAGACTTTCGGTGTGAAAATGTTTAACAGAAGTTTTTCCTCTTATTGATTATCCATTACAAAATATATTAAATATAAAATTTATTGAGAGTATAATTTGATTACCAAACATATTAATTAAAAAGCCCAGTTCGTAATTAATAATTATAGTGATACATAGTTCTTCATTTTTTATTAGTTTATGTATTGGCAATTAATTGATAAAAAAAAAAATACTTATATATAAAACATTAATCGTACGTTCTGGTATGTTATTTTAAGTATATCCTAAGTTGTTCTAATTTGTGTATTCTAGTGTCCGTATTCTATTCTGTACTTGGAAATAAGCTTTTATTAAACCTAACCCATAAAAAAATGCAAAAAATTGTTTTAAACACGAATAGACGAATTTCTAAACTTTCCACTATTCCCAAAGTTTTTGAGTTGATGATATTTGATTCTATTTACAATCATTGCACTAACTTCTTATGAACAAACAACCAACCTTATATGATGTGGGAAGATCCACATCAACCTTCTTGTCAATATGGAAGCAGGGTTCCAAACGGATGTAATTTATACCGATTTTAGTAAAGCATTTGATATTTTGCCTCATAGTATTATTGTATATACTAAAATTTAAAAATCAAAGGATTTCCTGCAAAATTTGTACAACGGGTCAACTCGTATATTACCAATAAGACCTATTTAGTGTTTTATTTCGCTCTTCATTTTCATCATCATTCATAGCAAATTCTGGAGTTACACAGAATAGCCATTTAGGACCACTGTTATTCATTATTGTCATCAATGAATTTATAACAGAGTGATTTGAAAATTTACGCTGAGAATATGAAGATTTTCAAAAAAATAACGTCGATGCAACATATTAATATGCTTCAAGATGATTTAGATAAATTTTATACATGGTGAATTAATTTTTACACCAGTACTAACTATGGTAAATACGACGAATCTATATTAATATAATGTTAATAGTGTTAGTATAATAAATACAAGAATAATATACATTTTTGAATATCTAAAGATGCCCAATACATAAGAAAGAAGATAAGCTGGATTGCCAGAACTATCGATAAATTACACTTTTAAATTGCTCATAAAAAGTCATGTCGAACATCGTATGCGAACGATTGAAATCTATATATATATATATATATATATGTATAAAGAGCAAATAGGCGAATACCCAGTGTGAATTTAGGAGTAATATAGATCTACCATTGATCAAGTGTGTCTTGTCAAGCAAACAATGGAAAAAAACTTTGAATACAACATGGATCTACAAATGTAATTCATTGACTTTATTTAAACAAGCATTTGACATTATCAAATCGTTAAGGCACGATTATTATAATGTGTGCGTGCTGAAGAAGCTGATAAATCTGGTTAATATGACAACAAAAAACTCCATTAGTATAAAGTTCTTCTTCAGCGGAATAGGACAAGGAGATGCACTTTCTGCTATGATTTTTAACATGTTACTACATTATTCTAGGAGTAATGTTGACAAAGGCGGTAATATATTTTTAAAATGTCACAAAATAATATAATAATTCGAAATTTTAATTAGAAAATATTAGATTAGAAAAGGGACAAAAAAGATATCGGGCTATATGAGCTGCTGAATGGCCATAATATAATAAATTTCACCAAAAGCCAAAGACTAAGATAGATCGGGCATATAATAAGAATGCCAGAAAACCAAAATCAGCTTAGAATGTTCTCGACAGATCCCATGAGGCCAAGAGGCACAGGCAAGCCGAGAAATAGATGGGAAGACGATATTAAAGTATAAACGCGAGAAATGTGGTTATAGTAAATTGGAAGATGACTGCAAGAGAAAGAGGTAATTGGAAAATTGTGAAGAAGGTCTAAGCAAACCAAAGGTTATAATGCTATATGATGATAATGATGAATATCTAATGATTCTTTAAGACGAAAATTATATGAAATTATTTGAATATTTTCTTAATTTGATTTTTTTGATTTATATTAAAAAAATATATATATTATTTTGTATATTGAATTTGGGTTGTAAATTTTATTGTATTTTAATTTTTATATATGTATTAATTGTAATATTCTAAATTATTGTAAACTGTTTGAGCTAAATAGTATTAATAAATAAATAAATTGCCTTGTAGAATTTTGTAAAGATGTACACACAAATATGCATCTATAAAATGGAAAAAATGATTCAACTATATACCTCGATACATCGATGTCCAAGTGAAATTAGGGAGAAATAAGTTACATTCGGATCTCAAATTGAGTCGTCAAATCAAGGTGTAACGATGTTAGGGAAGCGCCAGTTCAAATATATAAATTATATATAATTTAACAGATTTTCTCAATGACGCGCTCAAAATTAAACAATGTTAACTATATATAAATAAACAATTTGATCTTGGACTAAATACTAAATAATTGTATAGACTACTCTTACAGATATACAGACAGTCAGATATGAATATGATGATTATTCCAAATATTTTTTTAATTTACATACTATACCTAAAATGATGTGTAGTCCAATCATCTTTAGTAAAGTAACATCTTAGAAAATAAGGTTATTAGGTTCAAATCGTATAGAAGTTTTCGCGAAATAATAGTTGATAGGATATGAACATATTGTATAGTTAATAGATAGGATATAAACATATTATATTTGTGTTAAAAATATTATAGTTAATTGAAGTATATATCTACGTTATAACAAATTATGGTTGCTACAACTATATTTAAAAAAAATTAAACCAACTACAAATTATATTGCTTACAAAAATATTATTTTTACAATGGTTGTGGATATCATAATATGGTCAAGGAAGGAGTCCATAAGCTAGTATGTTTGTAACACACATATTTTCATTAAAGAAATAATATTATAGTTGTTTTACAAATATTTGAAAAATATAAATATTAAACATATTTTTTTTTTTTTATTTTTTACAGTTAAAAATAATGTTATCAATAAATTGATATTTAAAGATGGAATCACCAATTTAACAAAATTTATTATTTATTGGAACATTTTGGAATTTATTCAAATATATATTTAAAAAAACAACCATATTTTAATTAATAGAGCAATATAATATAATCCTATATTAATATACATATATATATCTATATATAGAAATTAGAGATATTCTCCCACAAAATTTGCCACAAGAAAACATGGATATCCCCGGATGGTTGTACAGAAAACCAGATTGGCCATATAATCGTACAATAACAGAAATGGAGGAAATCGCTCTGCGACGTAAGAATCAAAAGGAGCGCGGATGTCGGTAGTGACCACCATTTGGTCTTCGCGTGTATTCAGTTGAAGACGTCAGCTGTCAATCGACGCAGAATCGGTCGTAATCTAGTAGCCAGCATCAACGACAAAGTAACAACACGGATGGTTGAAAATGAGCAAGATGCATCTATAGATGTTATGTGGGATAATACCAAAACAGCATTTATAGAATCCGGTTCCGAAACAGTACCTTCACTATCTACCCAAAGAGATATGGATATCACAAACCTCATGGGATAAAATTGCTGAACGTAGCTCCTCAAAGAGGAAAATCAATGCTGAATCCAATCAGCAAAAAAAAAGAAGAACTACGTTTGCAGTATAGAGTAGCACATAAGGCTGCACAGAGGAGTGTAAGACGTGACAAACGGAAAAATATAGAAGTTTTCTCGAAATTAATTTCTAGAATAATAATCGAAAGGATTAAAGGCAGAATAGAAGCTACACTCAAAAGACACCAAGCAGGTTTTCGCAGTGGCCATTCGTGTGTGGATCACATCAACACATTACGAATAATTCTTGAACAATCCACTGAATTTAAAGCACCGCTAAATCTCATGTTTGTAAAGGAATTCTCCAAAGATGCAAGATGTCGCGTTTTTCATCGAGGACAGCTGACAAATTGCTTCGAGGCGTGTCAGGGAGTAAGGCAGGGCTGTATATTATTACCCATATTGTTTTTAGTAGTAATGGATGACATAATGACTACTACTGTGGGAGTAAACGAGAGCAACGGTATCCAGTGGCGTCCTTTCGAACGTATCAGCCACATAGATTACGTGTGTAGATGTGTGCTTGTTGTCACATACGAATGGAGGTTTGAACGATATGTGCCAAAAGCTGTATGACACTGGAAAAAGTGCGAGCCAAAAAGTCAATTCAGTTAAAAATAAAATCATGCTCACAACTCACACATCACAACATTCGATCCTCCATGAAGAAATGCGAATCGAAGTGGTGACTACGTTCAATTATTTGGGCAGCATCGTGTCATCAGATGGAGACGCCGATTTGAATATTGAAGCCCGCATCAGTAAAGCCCGTACTGCTTTCGGGATGCTTTCAAAAATATGGCAGGCAAGCAACCTATCTCTGCGCACAAAAATAAGAATATTCAACGCAAGTGTAAAATCTGTTCTCTTGTATGCTTGCGAAACATGGAAAGTTTCAGTAAACATCACCAGGAAAATCCAAGCGTATATCAATAGATGTCTCCGGAGCATCCTAAACATTCGTTGGCCACAAACCATTTCCAACAGAACGCTGTGGCAATAATCGAAACAAACACAAATATACGTGGAAATCTGACAGAGGAAATGGCGTTGGATCGGGCATACTTTGAGGAAACCTGACAACAACATCGCGAAACAATGTTTCGAATGGAATCCTCAGCGTATACGTCGCGTCGGAAGGCCGAGAAAAATGTGGAGAACAACTGTATTAGCCGAAGCAAGTTCCCAACAAAGAACGTGGCCACAATTGTAAGAGGTCAGCCGCAGATAGGAGCCGTTGGAAAGAATTTACCTACGCCCTATGTCCCATGGATGGGGTTGCAGGACAATGATGATGATGATGATAATTATTTTTCATTCAACCATATTATATTTATTTTTAACATAATATATTAATATTAGTCATATTTAAAACAACAATATTATATAGTTGAGAACAAAATATCGTCTTGCAGAAAGTATAACTATAATATGTTTACTCCAAAATATGTTGCAAACATAATTATGTTTGTGATTATAATAATATTGTTGTGTGGACTATTTATAAATTATTTTTGTTGTAACCATATTACACTACATTCAACCATATATAAGAAAAATTTTAGCACTATATGAAACTCATGGTAACATGATGTAATATGGTTAATGGAACTAAATTTTGCAACCATATTATTGTTTTTTAATTTTATAGTTGAACCCAACATAATTTTTTGCTCAGTGTGTATACCTACGAATCGAATGATTCGAATAAAAACCTTCAATTAAAAAATACAGATCCTGGACCTATGTAATAGCTAGGAATCTTACTATTAAAATTCCATGCTATTTTCAATCAAAAGCTTTCGAAATATCTAAAGCAACAATATCAGTTTCAACAGAATAATTAATGAGAGCTGATATTGAGCTTTTCGAAACCGATGCGATCTAAAACTATATATTGTTTGTTGGAGATTATAATTTATTTGCTCCTTATTTGATATTTGGATAGTTTCTGAATAATTATACTGATGTGGACAAAATCAATAACATGCATGTTACGTTATGAGGAGCGCATGCAAAGCAAATATAACATCGCTTTTTCGTATAGATTCTCTCCGACGTAGCTCTACGAGAGAATTTAGAATAGGGATATGATGATAGTTCCTAAAGCAAAAAAATTTACTCCTGTCTAGGTATATGATAATTTATTTTTTGCTTCTTTCTTGAACCCATTTTGAGTTTAAGAATACTTTACTTTCGAAAATCATAAAAAGTAATTAAATCCTTGAAAACAATAAAATTTAAGTTTTTTATTTGTCTTTATTTTGAAAAATTTTTTTGTGATTTATTTTTATTTCTTTTACATTGTAGTACCTTGTACCTACCTATACAGTAAAACTTTATTTTCTGTTAAAGAAATATCTATGTTAATATTACATATAAGAATTTACAATAAAATAAATAATATTATTTAATTGTCTAATTATAAATAATTAAATATACATAATTATATTACTATAATATTAATATTATATCAAGTTATTATTTTAAAAATTAAATTAATTAACAAATAATAATTTTAAAGAGAACATATAGGTATACTTTAAAATAATACTTTATTTATTTACTCAGGATCATAACTTACAAGTTTAAGCAAAATATGTAAAAGTAATTTTATAGACATGTAATTATTATATACCTATAACATGCTCCACCTAGATTTTCTAAAAAAAATGTTTGTGAAATAAATATTATGAGGTTTTTTTATGGTTTAATTTTACGACTAATCACAATAAAGATGTGTACCTATATATGCATATAATTTTTATTGTGTATCCAAGAGTGTACAACAAATATTTGGGATATCCTAAATATAAAATATTTTTGCATTGAGTATCAAATATTTTTGTTATTCAAGATGAGTTTGATTTTGTAAATATTACAGACGATTTTATATGTGTAAACTTAGCAATAAGTATGGTATTAATTTAATATTTTTTTTTAATAATAGTCAATTTTGATTTTTATACAGTTATTACCTACGTAATTTACTTCAACTGTAACTTAAAGTCCAAATTTATACACAAAAATCAGAAAATAACATTTTTTGTACTTGTAAAGAAGCATTATATATGGCTGTACTGTGCTATATGCATATAGATATACTTTGTTGTAAATATATAATATCCTTTTAACTAAATGTTTCACAAATTGTTACATATTATTAAATTTAGATACATTGTAAAAATGTTATTATAATAGTTTTCAAATGGCATATATTATAAACTTCTAATTTCAATTACAAAAAATTTGTTATTTTATTGCAACGTCATGTTATATAGTACGCCATTAATTATTGTTGCTGTTACTCATGACAACGCTCCTCCCATAAAATGTTTATATATTTTTATATGGATAGTATGAACGTATGGATATTAATATGTAATATAAGTTATTTAGAAATTATAACAGTTCCATGCTAAAAGCCTTAGTCTGATATTTTCTATTAACTAGAATAATTTTCTTCAAATTAATTTCATTTTGCTTATATACATTTGAATTGTGACCACTCCCTTGAAACACAAGTGTAACTACTACTATATATTACTGCGACTACCACTACCACTACAATAACGGTGAAATAAAAAAAATATACAATTTTATACCTGTCAGTCATTTATAATTTCCACGTCTTGTATATAGTTCTTATTGTGCAATTGGAATGGCGGGTTGTTATTTTTTAGTTGTGTAATACGATAATATTATTACAAATTTAATAAAAACTTAATAATCTTTTAATAATACCATTAGCATTATATTTTTAGTGTTATTTTAGTTACTTTTAATATTTATAAATCAAAATTATACTTTAGTGTTTTAAACTTAGTATAGGTATAATTATTTATTATGTAGGTATAAATATTTCTAAATAAAAATAATAATCTATATATTATCATCCATTGATCATAGTTATAACAGATATAGATATGTGTGTAATATATTAATAAAAAAATTAATATAAGATTTATAGAAATTTAATGAAGTGATTGTAATTAATTATACTTATTACGAAAATAATAAAACAACATAAAAAAAAAACGAGATCATAATTTTTTACTAAGTTTTTAAGGGGATAGTTAATAAATTTAATTTAATGACATAATACATATATAATAAATAATTAAATTAATATAATTATGTGTATTAGCAATACTGTGATTGTGATAAAAAAAAACAAAATAAATAATTTATAATAGTGAAGATATGTACACTGGTACACACCTATACCTATATGTTTATGTATAATAAAAATCAATCAAAATTTTTATTTAATTCAATATATGTAGGTATAAAATTAAATAAATAATATTAAATTAAAAATCAAGAGTACAAAGATATATATATATATATATATATATATATATATATATATATATATATATATATATATATTTACAATTGTTTAATTTTGTGAGAAATTTTAAATATAATTAAAAAAAAAAATAAAAAAATAAATAAAAACAAAATGGTTTCTTATTATAATTCATTAACATATCCACAAAAACATACTGGTTATCCGCCGGTACAGTCATGGTTTTCACCAAATTATCATCCAACTTCAAATCATCAACTATTAAGTGATATTGATCCAAGTCATCATCAACCAGTTTATTATAATCCACATCATGTATTTCCACAAGGTCCAGCAATGGATTGGCATAATCCAGAGACTTTTGCAAATCAACATTCACATCATCATCATCATGCTCAAATTGGGCATTCTGTATCAAGTCATCATGAGTTGACATCACCCAATTTAGTAGGTGGTGGTGGTAATAGTGTTCAAGGTACTGCAACTAGTAACGGTAATAATATTCATTTAACAGATATAAACGGTAATAATTCTGAACCATCATCATCGCATGGTGAAGGTGCTAATAGTGGTGGTAATGGTAATAACTCAATGATACCAATATCACCAGTAACGAAAACTGAATTATCTAGTCCGACGACATCCAATTTAACATCTTTGCATATACAAATTAGTCATCATCATCAGAATAAAAATCATCGTCCGAGTTTAGTTAAGAGCCCATATTATGATTGGATGAAGAAACCACCATATTCAGCACAAAATTCATCAGGTAGGAATACAAGAACTAATTTTATTTTAGTTGATACTATGATATATATATATATATATATAAATAGAACTCAATTGAGGAAAATTAAAATACTATACTCTATTGCAAAAAAGTTGGATCATACCTTGTTTATATTTTAAATCCGTTTCAGTATACTGGCATAATGATTTCTAATTTTTTTCTCATTTTCCTATAAAATCTTATCTATATATAATCTTAGCGATATAAAATCAAATCTTTTATAGATATTATAGATCTTTTATAGATATTAATAGCTTTACCTACCTACCCAAGAATTTTTATTGATGATGAATGATCATAAGATTGAAGGTGGGCCAACTTTTCTGCAATAGAGTAGTATATATAAATATAATTATATGAAATTACAAGGCAATATGTTAATTAAGATAATAATATAACTTAATCAATTGCACTCTTCATTAACAAGACACTCATCTCGGTTATTTAATATTCGAGTCATTATAATAACAAATTTTTCTAAAGGTATTATTTTGTATAACAGTCTGTACTGTACTATGTTATAACACTTAATTTCTTAACCTTAGTTCAAAGTTACACAGCCCTCTCCGCATTTAGAAAAATATACAGTAGTTCGATAACTACTGATTTTCTGCTGTTTTAACATATTTCTTTACGTTTCCGACTTTCACTATACCCAATTTTTTCTTGAATATTGATATTTTGAAATCCGACTGATCGATGAAAATATTTTTCTAAATAGCCTGTTAAATTCATATAATTTTACATTCTTCGAAGTGTTGTAATTATGCATCTTAGAGGTATTATTTCTTTCTAAAATACTTTCGTTTGAACTAACTTAGATTTGATGTGAACCTGTTATGTCAAACAGCACAAGTAAATAACACAAAGGGATGGAAAAAAATTAATTTTAAATTTTTATATATAATTTTCTGATCTTAAAAAACTAAGTACGATCTCTGTAAGATATTTTTTTTTCATATAATTACAAGTCTATGGGATGAATACCCTAACGGCTTTTAAACAGATTTATGCACGATTAATTAGAAACAATAAAAAATTTTCTTTAGAATTTTTATGATATGTATAACCTACTAATTTAAATGGTGAAAACTATATCTATTGTAGAGTAATTTCGCCTTTACCCAAAACAAAAAATTAGCTAAAAAAAATGAATGCCAACAAATTCAAAGAGACACACAGATAGTCGCATTATTGTGTATTAAAATATGGAATATAGTATGCATAAGTGCTTAACTCATTCTTTAACACACTCGTTTCGGATAAAATTACAGTATTTGGATAAAATAATTTATTTCTTAATCGGTAATTTTTGAGGTAATATTTTTAAGAAGCTTCACATTTAAATTTTTGTGTGTTTGTCACTGCTTTTTGCTTTAATTCAAACACCGGGTGGAAATTTTAACAGATATTATTAGTATTTTAATTAATATTTTAGATAAATATAGCTATTCTGTTATATGTGTCATATAGTTACAACCTCTTAATTTAACTAAGATTAACTTAAATAATTTAATTAAAGGTAAAAGTACGTTTTTTATATGTATACTAATATTTTTCTAAATGCCCCTAACATTTTTTAGAATTCCTATTCTATGATAAACAATAAATTTTGATATCGTTGTTGTATAAAGTGTGTTGTGATTTCTCTGTAATATTAGGAGTCTTTAGTATAGGACTATACTTTTATCATTTAAATTCTGGAAATTCCGACGAATTCACTTGTAAAATTCTTAAATTAAAATGTAATTATCCTGAAAAACTAAAATACTCAAAATTAAATTTACACCAGGTGGCGTGTTAATCATAGCGATTTCCTTTAACTCAAACTGGATTATAATCTTTTACTATTTTCCATGTAAACCTTGAGCTGTACCAAATCTTTGGAAATCCTGAAAAATAACCCTAACGTTAACATATATATTAAACCACAGTTTAGTTTTTGCCAGTTACCAGAGCAGTCGCAAATACCATATACTTGATGTCTTTCTGATTATCAAAACCGTTGCAGATTCGATATAGCGGATATAACTCAAGCGGAAATGTCAATTTAATACTTTGGGTAACGAGTGGTACAAAAGTGATCATTTCCATTTTGGTCTACAGGCATAGTGGTCACAATTTAAATTTGCAATGTTAGAATTTATATAACTGAATGAAAGAATTTTTGGTATTACTTGTAAACACGGTACCTAAGAGCGAAAAATGGGATTTTCACCACACCAGTGATACATTGGTATTCAACATGTTAACAAAAATAAAATATTTTTGTAAATTTACCCAATTCATATACACAGATTTATTTTTTCATCTTTTGATAAATCTTATCATTACAATTTTATCTTATATCAAAACAAAATTATCTCTAAGTTTAGTAATAATTTTTTCACACGGTTTGTATTGTAAAAACCATCTAGATAAAATTCGGAAAATGAATTGTAAAAAAAATTTGAATATGACGTTAAGTTGACGAATTATTCACGTTTAATTATTATTATTTATTAACGATAAAAATTTATCGCAGGAAATAATTTTGTATTTTCATTTAATCACTAAGTAGGTGTGTATTTTGGACTATTTTTTATACATACCTACGAGTGTATTTACATGTACCTATTGATAATTATGGATTCTGGACAAGAATTGAAAGTCTCACTATCACAAGTCACACTATGAAATAACAACATATATTATAATTAAGAATTTAAGTGATATTCGAAATATATATGCAAAATTGATTTAATATTATATGAACATAGGGATAAAACTGTTTTATATGATATCGAGAGACCCGATGAAGTAAAACCATGTCGAGGGAAGACGGCTATAATCTATACATTTGTGTACTTGATGTATGAAATGAAAATGGGAATACCGCTAAATCGAAGAATGGAAAATCCCGGAATTGAAAATCCTGGAAAAGAAAATGCTGAAATTTGAATTCTCCGGGATTAAGTAGAAAATAATATCAGAAATAATAAATTTTTTTTTGTCATAAACCTTTTTAAAAAAATAAATTTAAGAATTCATTATCATTATCTATTTTGTTTCAGTTTTTCAATTTCATTTGTTAACAAATATCAAAAAATATATACATACAGTAAATAATTCTTCTGATTCTTCTCTTCTGATAACTTCTGTTCTGATAACTTCTCTTCTGATAACTTCTCTTTCCCCTTATTTGCCAACAATATTTCAATACCTAGTCATTTTTTAAAAATAGTTTTTACTTTGCTAAACTAATTTGAGTTTACTTACACTTTTGCTTCGATAATCTGTCACTTACTATTTTGCTAAACTTAAAAAAATAAAATAAATAAACAAAAACAATATATGAAAATAAAACCATGGTAACCAAGAAATATTATAGATTGATGGGAAAATTTACAAAAAACTTATAACAGTGTTTAATTTTGATGAAAATGCAAATATAGCCCTTATTTTGAAGTGTCAGTTTTCACTAAATATCTGAGAAGTATTAGCAGATATTCAAAATCGGTATTGGGATTATCAGTTGTCAGCAAACTACTGATAAATTGTGAATGTCAGTAAGAGTTAGTTTTGGGTTTTCTGATATTTTAAAGCAATTTTTTTCAGTTTAGAAATTCTACCGTAAAAAAAATATGTTGTTTTAAAGGAAAATTTGTTTTACTTAAATTATTTATTTTTGTTTATTTAAATTGAAAAATTGTTGTTCATTTTTATTAAAATTGTATAAGTATAGTTTTTATTTTATGTGCTTTAAAGGTTTTAAAAATACATCCTTTTATTTTAAAAAAAGGACATAAACTTACAGTAATAAAATCCAATTAAAGCGATTGCTAAATTATTGGAGAATAGACAAATTACTATTAAAAAAAAATTGGTGACGACATATTTGTATTTTATTAAGAAAAAACTTTAATTTAAATAATTATTTCTTTTCTAAAAAACTTTAAAACAAACTACATCGCCACCTACCTAAAGGACCACATCCCGAAAGGGAAAATGGTATGTAGTTGGCCTGCAGATTTATCTGCAGGTCCACTGTTTAATAAAAAAAATAAATAAATAAAATTGCGGGTTTATTTAAATATTTTGACTGATACTTTGGAAAAGGTTGTTCTTAAGATTTTTTTTTTAATTTTGGTGAAAATATATATACTTTCTTATATAATTTGTAAAAATATTTATAACAATAATATGTAATTTTATATTTTATACTTAGTAATAGAGTTTTTAGTTTACACAGCTTTTTATTTATTTTTTTATTAAACAGTTGAACTACAGACAAATCTGCAGGCCAACTACAGACCCTTTTCCCTTTCGGGATATGGGCCTTTAAAATATAAAGGTAAACTTACAAAGTAAACTAACTACTATCAGGGGTGGCTCTACCATATAGGCAGCATAGGCGATCGCCTAGGGCCCTGAACTGTTGAGGGCGCCAAAATTCGAAAGAAAAAAATTAAAATATACTTTTTTTTAGTTATACGGTTTTTAAAAACTGTTGAGGGCGCCAAAAAATTTTGACGATGATAATTTGCGACTTATTAAACAACTAGAAAATTATTGGCAAGGAGTATTAGTACGTTTGATCTCTTTAGTTCGGGTTCTAGATCAACAAAGTTTAGCACTACGTGGTACTGCTAGCGGCGAAAAAAAATTGTTTACTCGTGGCAACGGAAACTTTTTGTATTTTGAAAATTCCTCAGCAACGATATAAAGTGAGTTTTTACTTTGCAGTCCTAGATACTGCTATTAACTTCGTCAGTGATAGATTTGAGCAAATGCAAATGCAAAAGATTGCCTAGGGCTCGACAAAAAAAAAATATTTTTGAGTCACCGCTGACTACTATGATCTAAGTAACATAACAGCTTTTTTATTTTATAAGTAGGTATAAATCAGTTTTTTAATAATTCACTTTTGACTTATTTTTTTGTTTTATGGACGTTATATTTTAATGTGACTGTAAACGACATTGATTGTATGAACTTATGAAGTTTATTACTTTCTTTCAAACAAATTTTTGACTATAACAGAATTGTGACTACAAACGTTTTTGACTATAAAATACATAAAAAAATATTAATAAGATGATGACAGTAAAATTATTGACTAAAAGCGAATTGTGCCTATAACCAGTATAGTGACTGTAACCGATTTTTATTGTACTTGATGTTAAATTGATGATAATGTCATTGTATATATAAGATTAAACAGATATAAGGATAGGCTATAAATAACAGAAAAAAGTTAAGCAATTCCAATACTATGACAAAATACTAAAATTAGAAAAATAGATTAATTTTTTAAACTTTTATATTTATTTCATTTTTAAATCACTTTTCTAAAGCTTTTAATTAATTTTAATTTGAGTTCACTTTAATATTTTACAAAAAAAAATTTTTAATTAATAAAACAGCACACACATAACATAACCAATATTTAAATTATGTAAAAAAACATATAATATTCTTTTTCTAAGAGTAAGAATTCATTTATCGATCTATCATGGATTTGTGCGCGTGACTGAAACCACTTGGTGTCCTTCGAGGACATCCACCTACCTGCAGAAACTATATAAGATTCATATAAATTGATATGAATCAATGGTGATGTTGTTATCCACGATTTGTTAAATAAAGTTACTACTGTGCAATTGCGCAGGGGCCCACTAGTTTCTATTTAAAAATTATAAATTATATGGGCTTTATTGTAGATTCTATCATGGTTGCTAAATCTGATTTTGGACGACGTGATTCGTATCTTCTCTGCATTCATAGTACTGTATTTGTATACTTGACTGTTTACAATAAACTTGACGTTTGTGATTATGTTAGCAGCACACATATAATGCACATATATATGGTATAGTATCTTATTATTCAAATAAATCTGTTGAGTGTCCTGTTGTTGTATCCAAATAAATTTTTTATTGCTTTGTTTTGGGCAGTTTGAATTAATTTGATATTTTTATTACACACATTTCCCCATAACTGTATAGCATAACTAACTGTGGCATGAAACATACTGAACATTCTATTATACTTATAAGCCTAAATATACCCGTTAATTTCCTAGCTTTTAAAAATTGTTCATTAATCTGTTGCACCCAAGTAAGATTTTCATACAACTCACCATTTCCAAATTACAATAGCCAATTTTTAAATGTAGTATATCTGTTATTTTAACCTTTTGAAGATTATGTTATTTGTGTTTATATTTACTGTGTTTAAAGTAAGTTTGTGACGATTCATCCACTTCTGTATTAATACAAGATCTTCATTTATAATTTCTCGTAGTTTTATATTCGTCGTTTCAGCATTTTCATTCTTCATTCTCCAATATTTTTGGGTCGAGGATTTTTCGGAGAAATTTTATTTTAAATATACGTAGGCTGTTCTTTTCGGGTACATTCATGGTTCATATCTCCTATCCATACGTCACTATGGGTCGTATTACAGTTTTATATATTGTTATCTTTGCTTTCCTTGATATTAACTTTAATTGTATGTATATGTATGTTATACTGGTATAGTAACATCTGTTTCCTTATTGTTATGCCGAGGTATATTTGAAGCTTGTAACTTCTTCAAAGTTGTACCATCCTATTGGTACATTGGATACGTACGATTTTTATAATAGACCACATTAACAATAAAAGAAAATGCTATTGGGATTACTCAATCGACGCAAATCATTACATGATTATAGATTTACTTATAAAAGCAAAAAAAAAACGAAAAAATAAAGTTTTGATAAACATGTCAAACAATAAAATCACACAATTTTAAAAATTATAAGACCAGACAGGCTATGGTCGCATATAAAAAAATAGATATATTTAAAACAAAATTTAATTAGAATTATCTGCATTATAATTTATTTACTAATATTATCAAACAAATTGAATTGTATTTGAAATATAAAATTACAAAAAAAAAATATTTGCAGCTACATTTTTAATTTTAATTCGGGAATCATCAAACGTCTTTATTTACACCACAACAAACTATAAAGAAGCAATTGATGCTTTGTAATATTTTCATATACCTACTTAACGCAGTTATTTTGAGAAATTTAACAAATAAGCTTAACAATTTTTTTTATTTTTATTGAATTTATATGGAATGATTTTTCTTATTTTAAAACTTTAATTTAGACGTTTATACACTCAGGGAAAAACATACTATTAAATGTTTAATAGTACAGTTATTGATTCAATAGGACGGGTATCATTAGGTTTTTACTATAAAAGCAGTAGTTTTCTGTTTAAAACAATATGGTTTGTAGTTTTGATTTAATAAGATGCGTAAGTACTATTATTATATTAATAGTAGACAACATTAATGTTATTAGATATACTATAAATTTAAAACTATTCTACTCGTTGTATTTATTAGATTATACTATTACCTCAATATAACAAAATAGTTATTTTTTAATAACATTACCAGAATTAATTTGATGGTATGGTTAACCACATCCACATGTACTATTAAATATTGTACGCATAAAAACCTGTTGAAAGAGATAATATATAAAATATATATATATTTTAGAGAGAGTATAAAATGTTAAAAGATTAAATAAATAAATTAAAAATTAAAGTATTAAACGGAAATTTAAAAGTAAATATTAGAATAAATTAGAAATAATAGAAATAAGAGAATAAGTAAAAACAAAGAATAAGTAAAAACAAACAGTATTTGTTTGTAAAAGCCAAATATGGCTTCGTATGAATTAAAGGAATATAATTATTATTATTTGAATTTTGGTTATTTTAGAAATGAATTCTTATATGTTCTATGGAAATTCAAAATATATGCCATACATACCTGGTGATGGCTATCAGAGCAATGATATACTTGCTTCCGACTCCGATATCGAGTATGAGCTACCGAAAAGTGTACATGACATACGATCACCAGCTATGATTTCCGAAACTAGAAGAACTAGTATCAGTTCTTCAGAAAGTGAATTTTAAATTGAAAAAGCTATTCCGTCCGTCTCAAAGAAAGCAAAAACTAATAAACAAAAGAAAAAGCTTAATTGGAAGAAAGGCCACCTACCACCTTATGATGAAAATAAATTTGAATTTAACGAAAATACTAATCTGCATAATTAGGCATCATAGAATTGGATACACCTGGCGATTTTTTTTTGTTTTTTTTACTGATGAAATATTTAATTTTATAGTTGAACAATCAAATATAAAAGCATTGCAAGATAACATAAATAAACCCGCAAAAATAAATAAAACCGAAATAGAACAATTCATTGGCATGGTAATTTATATGTCGTTATTTAAGCTTCCTTCAATAAGACATTGCTACAGAGCCACTACAGAACAAAATTTAATATTTGAAAAGATGACGTGCAACAGATTTGGAACCCTAAACAGTTCTTACATTTTGATAACAACATTAATTTTAATTTTCGTCCAGCTTCTTCTTCAAGAGGTGGTACACCCACAAGTCAAGGAGTTAGTTCTTCCCAAACTCCTGTTCAAGCGAGAAAACGTCCTGCTAAACACCAAGACTTTCCTTTGGATTCTGTACGTTCCGACTGTATTGGCCATTTGCCACAGTGGAAGAAAAATCGGCAATTATGTCAAAATGATTGCAAATTTCGATCTTTCACAATATGTGAAAAGTGCAAGGTACATCTTTGCTAAACTGAAAAAAGAAATTGTTTTACTGAATTTCATAAAATTCAATAATATAAACATATATCTATATGTATATAAAAAAATTAAGTAATATAAAATAATAAGTTTTTATATTAAATTGAGTTGAATAAAATTTTGATTTTCAATAAAATATTAACTGAAATTCATTTGTAGTTTTTTTATAAAACTTTACCTTAAATGCATACGAAGCCAAATATAGCTTTGTATTTTATTTTCTAAACTAAATAACAATTTTTTTTTTTTGTTAAATTCACTTAATTATGGGTAATTAATATCTTTTTAGGTAATTTTGATTTTTTTTTTCATTGTGATCATAATTCATGAAGTAAAGGGTTAAAACTATTATTGTAACAGGATATACGATTAAATTCCATATGATGGAAGAGAATACTATTAAAATAATAGTATATGTACTATTGATTAGTTAAACTAATATTATTAAAACTATTGTTATAATAGGATGTATACCATTAAATTATAATAAAATGGTCTATAATATTTACAGGACAATACTATTAAAATAATGGTACATTTCAACTATTATTTTAATAAGATTCGAAGTGTTATTTTAAAACTATTGTATTTCCATTGACGAATTTTAATAGTAAAATCTTGAAAAAATTGAATTAATATACGAAATAATTTTAATTTTATAGGATTTTTCCCTGAGTGTAGTCAATGTTCGTGGTTGATAATTTGTTTCGATTATTTTTCCATGTTTGTTTGTCTAAATTCATATTTTTTTTCTTGTTCTCAAAAATTTATTATTTTGACGAAAACAATTTTTTTTTTTTTTATCTAAAAACGAACTTTAATTCGGTTTTTATTATTTTATTACTATAAAACCCACCTTAAAATTATATCCTAAATAATATTTTTTTAAAAGCTTTTAAAAAATTAAAGAATATTCTGTTAAAATAACATGTTGAACTGTGTAGTTTATATAAAAAGTAAAATTTTAAAATATTGCATTTAATTGCTGTTCATAGTTTATTGAGAAACATATTTGGAAGCAATAAAAAATTGTTTTTATTTTTCTATTTATTTACTTTAACGTTCATTTTTTGAACAATTTTGTATTGTATTAAAAAATATTAAAGTTGACTATAAATTTTATCGTTCGTTTGTAATATTATAAAAATATGTCATAATATCATTGTTCATAGGAATTCAGGAGATATTAGTTATATTTTTGGTCGACCGATATGGCTTAGTGGTTATGTCATCTGACTATACTAATCAGAAGGTCGAGTGGGTGGTTCAAATCCCGCTCAGAGCATGAATGTTGTAAAAATATTTTTTCATTATTCTTTGAAATCAATTTGAAATACAATTTAGCTATCACTAAAACAAAATGAACTATGTATGCTATTATGAAAGCGAAGTTACTCTAATACAAAATTTGCCACATTTTAATTAAAATTTCAAAAAATCAAAAGAAAAGCTATATTGTGAGTGATTGTGTATGCCAAGTCTCTGTGTAAAAGCAATTGTTCATCACATATCCTTTTTTTATATGGGGACGTTATGTACACGGGGCATCTTTTCAGATCTATTTAATTTCCCGTTTGTTATCTTAAATTTGCAGATTTAAGTCCTTGGCCAACGCTATTATTACTTTCATGTCAATTTCAGAATGAGGTGATGTGTATTCTTGGAGAAATATTTATGTCTTTTCGGAGCTATCGGCTTCGCAAACAAATAGAATGTGAGAGGAGGATTAGAATCTACTTCAAAGCAGAGTTTGCGTCTGTCTGTATTGAACTTGTCAATCGTGAATATAGACCATCAGTGATAAACCATGTCAGTGTTCTAACATTGAGTCTAGTCTTCTGATTTAATCAGTTAATGTCAAGTCTGAAAAAGGCTTTAAAATGCGTAAGTTCTTGTCAACTATTATCCCGTATGTTTTTAGTTTTTATATAGTTTCGCACCACTTGGAATATTTCTCACAGTCTTGAAATTCAAAAAAACAAATTATCATCAATTTTGACAATAACTTGAAATTTTAAGAAATGTACAAAGCGAACTTTCTTTTATTGAGTCTTTACCAGTATTGGGAGTTTTTAACTAAATTAAAGGCTTTCTTTTATTAAGTTTTAACTGGTAGTGGAGTCAAAAAATATGTTATTTTCTTTTATATACGTATACACATATACACAAAATATATAGATACATTCAAATAATGAATTATTTAATAATTAATGACAGAATGTAAGTAGTACAAAATTTTTTTTATTCATACACCACGTCTTCAGTTCAAGTCCAAATAATTAAATGCAAGACCATCAGACCATAAGACCACCAGACCATAATACAACCAATAGATAAAAATACTATAGATTCAATAAAATAAGATAGTGCAACCGGTTATGATAATATATCTTCTAAAACATTAAAAAAGTTCTCTAGTCAAATAAGTCTAATATTACTAAAATATATATAAATACTGCGTTTGAATGTGTTTTTTTTCCTGAATCCTTAAAGCTTGCCACTGTTATACCCATACACAAAGCTGTCAATAAAAACAAATCTTTCAAACTACCGACCAATATCAGTTTTGAGTTCTATTTCAAAAATTTATGAAAAAATCATTAAGAGTAGATTAACCTATTTCATAAATACCAATGGTATCATAAAGAGCAATATGCTGTGAAGACTATACTGCTACGTGTTTAGCCTTAACTGATTTCATATCAAAAAGTATGGATATACATACACAGCTTGTTTGTTTTTAGACTTGCAAAAAGCGTTTGATTGTGTAGATCACGATATACTCATTTTTAAGTTAAGTCAACTGATATTTAGCAATAAGTAATTAAGTTTTTTCAAATCATACCTATCTAACAAAAAACAACAAACGCACTGTAATGATACTTATATAGTAATATATAGCTTATTAAAAAAGGTGTTCCTCAAGGATCAATTATCAGCTGCTCCTATTTCAAATTTATACTGATGATAATATGGCCAGGTTACCTTTAAAAGGATCCCTAAAGCTTTTTGCTGAACACGCTGTTATTAAATATTCCTCATCAGGTAGCGAACAAGAACTAAGGGACTCAATCATAAATGATTTAGATGAAATCGAAGAGTGACTTCATAAAATAGGATGTCACTAAATATTAAGAAATCTAAAATCTTAATATTTGAAAACAAAATTATTAGTTTTTCTCGTTTTACCTATACAAAATTAATCAAATCGATTTAGTTAAAAATTTTAAATAATTAGAACTGATTATTGATAGTAAACTGAAATGGCAAGAACATATAGATCGTATTATTAACAAGATTGCTCCATATGTTTTCATATTAAAACGATTGAGGAATTCTTTAATAAGAACATATTGTATATTATATATTCGTCCTACATTTCGTCTAACTTAACCTATCTCAATCCAGTATGGAGTAAAATTTCACAAATCTTCCTAAGAAAACTTGATATTGTTCATAAAAAGGCCATAAAAATATTAACTATTTTTCCATAAGAAATCTCACTAATTTAATTTATTCACCACGATACTTAAGCTTTGAAAATATCTATAAAAGAGAATTATATTTTCTAGCTTTTAAAATAATTAATAATTTAACTAAACACAGTTTTCTTCTCAATCGTAATGCTAACATACATAATTATAATACAAGAAACAAGATCAATTTTTATCTGACCTTGTTCAGAACAGATCTAATTAGATCAGTTTAAGGTCATATAATAATTTAACAGATGAATTAAAAAATCTTAATTCATTTAGCCTGCTCAAGAAGAAAATTAATGAATTACTTGCAAATTTGTAAAGTGTTAATAAAAACGATGCTCTATCGATTGGTGATATTTTCAACTTCCGGGGGGAAAAGGGTTTTTTAAGACCAAAAATCGCCAAAATTGGCCGAAATCGAGATTTTCAAATGGGATGGGGTAGTTTTTTATGACCACATACACTGGGGTTTTAAAAGAAAACTGAACCTTAGTATTCTTTTTTTCATATAAGAACACTCGAGCTGTACTCATTTTAAATTGAAATTTCGTATGAAGAACTTTTTTCGATGCACTTTTTATATCAAATAACTAATCTTTAAAAGTGTTCTTCACTGCTCCATATTTATTCATTATAGTGTAATACTCTGAAGGTGCCACAATTTCTTCGTGTTTATGATATTCTTTCTCAAGTATCCCAAAAACCCTATCAGGAGGGTTGTAACTATGCCCTCGAATTGGAAATATGTGCTGAACTTCATTGAATACTGAACTTTTCTCATCTTGACAACATGTCTCAAATTAATTGTGCACGTTATCAATATGGAGTTTTTATTTTGTGAGGCACACGAATCAGAGAAAAGACGAATTTTGCAAGATGTTTTATTTTTTAGTTTGAGTTTTTTTTCTAATTCGTTGAGGAAGTTCCACGCACGAAGCAACTTCATTTGCTCCGCCATTAGATTCAGTTTCTAACCATGTGTAAAAATGTGTATTATTTTTATTTTGTTTCTTCTTGGGCAACATTATGGCCAAATTATATAATCAAACCTGTCGAGAGTAGAAAATTTCTCCAATTGATAATTTAGGAAGAGGCTGATTTTGCTGCATATCGAAAACAATGTCTATGTATCAGACACAGGTTTTTTCATTATTTCATAAAATTTTTTAGCTCCCATATTATGCAATCTTTGTTGATTTTTAAGATCCTACTTTTTCTCTAAGTTCTCTTTTTCATTTTTTATCTCAATGGCGAACTTTTTACATGTTGAGCACGTATCCGAATAAGGATTTCCAAAGCCCAATACTTTTTTGTATTTTTATAAGGAACAAGTTGATTCATTTTTGCTTACGCCTTCACTTCGAAATATATTAAACATTTTTTCTAAATTTAGTTCAGGTGGAAGATATCTTCTGCTAATTTTATTTCTAGAGTATATTGTTTACTGTTATTTCTATCAGACAAAAAGTTTTTTTCTCTTTTGTGGTTGACATGAAAAATCATGCTATTTCTTAAGAAACAATGTTATTTGTAGCAAGAAACTTTTGTATGTTTGGTGTAATTATTTCGCTTTTATTAGTACACTTTTTGAAGTTTGAAAAAACGCTAAATTTTGTTTCTTAAAAATATTAGATTTTTTTTAAATTTTATTGAAATTTTTTAACTAATCGATAGAGAACTAAAAACCCTTTCGTTTGATATGTATATTGAAAATTTTGAATTTTTGCACTTTTTGCACTTTGAAAAAACGGTCCTCATTATACTGGATCTTACCATTTTAGTAAGCTTAACAGAGCCAAGGACATGATTGGCAAATAGCTTTAAAATTATACAAAAATAATATCAGCGTGAAGTTTGTGAAAAATTAACATGAAACAAAAAAATATGATAATGAAAAAAAAAACTACATAAATACAATATGTAGTTTTAGTCAGGTGTTTTTATCTTTGAAATTAATTCATATTAAATACCTACTTTTAAAGTTTTTTTTACTATTTTGTATGTAAGTTCAAAGTTCAAATGCACTTGAGTTATATTAATTTTTTTTAATATATTTATTCTCAAAAAAAGTATTTTCTTATCTGTGGATATCTTAGGGTTGATCAGGCCAATTGTTTTTTTTTTTGTTTATTTATATGCATATACATATTTATACCTACATATATTTAGACAATAAATTTTATTGAGCAATACTTTTAACGATAAATTTATATTTAATTTGATTGGATCGTTTTAATATCATATTTTGTTCCATTCGTTTTTGTTTTTTATATTTTATGGAGTTATGCATAAATTAATTCCTAAAAAAAAAATATTTATTAATTTTACGTGCATTCTAATATATGAAATGAAGACAAACAATGAAGGTAATAAAGTTCAAAATTAATATCTCGTTATTTGTATTTGTGTTTGTAACATATTTTTATTTTAAATTTTAGAGTGTTAATTAGTTTTAATTGTTTTTGATATGGTTAAATTTTAATTTAAAAATTAGACAATAGGTTAAATGACGTTAATAGGACTTCAACGATAACACGCTGGGTGATGCAGTAGGTAGAGCGCCTGCCTTTTAACCGAAAGGTCCCAGGTTCGATTCCCGATGGAGGCAAAAAATGCTTTCTGGATTTTTCGACCTGGTTCAGTATAAGTACCTTCTATCATTGGGATAAAATAAATGATAAATAGTTGAGAGTTTTGGTTATCACTGAAAATAAAATGGAACTATGCTATTATGAAGTACTCTACAATAGATATGGTTTTCCACATTTAAATTAGTCTATACCACAAAAATTCTACAGAAAAAGCTATTGTATGTGATTGTGTATTCCAAATCTCTGTTTAAAAGCAGTTAGGGTGTTCATCCCATAGACTTAGAATTATATAAAAAAAAAACGATGAAAACTTTGTTAAAAAAGAAAAATAATGGTAGATTTGAATATAGGGATGACTTAAATTACCAAACTTTAATGGATAAACAGAAAAAGTTCGACTTTAACTATAACCCTTTATTTATTTCTATTATAATTATTTAATTGATCCTTTAATAACAAAAGTAAATGATGTATATACATACATATCTGAAATTTTGCTAATACATTATTACAAAATATTTTTTTTAAAAAGATTAAGAAAAGAAGTCCAAATAAAATGTGAGAAAGTAAATTAATAAATAATAATTAAAAATTGTAATAATAGTGATATAGTAGTGAGTAGTAGTATAGCAGTATTGTAGTAAATTCAAATAATAACAGAGAATAAATAATTGTAGTATAAAATAAAATATATATGTAATAATAAATATAAAATAAATAATTAAAATTAGGGAAATTATTACATTTCGTCTACCCTCAAGAGTGGACCACTTGACATTTAGTTAGATTGTCTGCGAATAAGGGGTACGAATATATACATATTTTCATTATTAGTTGTAAATTTGTTATGATTTAGTTATTGTTATTAACTTTTAATGAGAATAAAATAAATTTGGATAAGATTTTTTTCTTAAATAAAATGTGTTTAATAAATTAATTCAAATGTATTAAATTACAATTTAATTTAATAAAGGATTTAATATAGGCTCTAAAGAATTCATATTCATCTCTGAGGCAGATGTTGTATCGGCGTAGGACTTAATGACCATATCCCAAAGATAGTTGGAATTCCTAGCTTTCAAAAAATATATGTCTTTAGTGGCACATCTTATTCTTTAAGGATGAAAAGGACATTTGAAAGTATCCTTGTTGTTTTGATGATCTGGTAATCTATTAGATATATATATATTCAGTTATATATTCTAGGAAGATAATGAGATCTGCAGCACATTTGATCATTTATATGATGCCGTTTCCACAACGGCAGCATCTGTCGTCATCAAATAAGCGTTACAATATTTTTCAGAATGCTATCTTACTTGCTAGATAACACCGTACACATATAATACTCATACATATACTATATATATATATACTAGATCAACAGATACAAAAACCCTAAAACAAAAACAAACATGTTACCAAATATCCTTTTTATACTTAAAATACTAAATACACTATATATTTTAAAAGTCGGCAACAACAACATCGAGATACAGTGATTTGGTTACCAGCTTGTGTTACATTTACTCCAGAAGATTGTTACTTCGTAAAAGGTACATAGTTTTATATAGAAAAAGGGCAAAAAAAAAGTAATTTTTTAAGTAAATGCTTATATCTTTTAAACTATTAGACGTTGATATATAATATGTATGTATGAGTTATAGAAAAAAAGATACCTTTTTAATAGTATATAGATATTGAAGGGGTTTTAAGGTAAGGGGTTGTATGGTAAGGAGTTTAATGCGCCACTAAAGACATATATTTTTGGAAAGCTAGGAATTCCAGCTATCCTTGGCATATTAGGTCCTACGCCCATACAACATCTCCCTCAGAGTCCCCATCAGATCCCATAACCCTAATGCAAATATTCCCAGTCCAATATTTTTTTGTATATTATAGCCAAAACTTAGGTTGTGAACCTTTGAGTAATTGTATTTCCATAACCGGAATTAGGCCATCTCGGAATTTTCACTGTGAAAGGGTGGACCCTTGATACCTCTCGTGTTATGCTATGGAATTGCTTGAGAGGAGGCAAAAGTGATTTTAGTTCTGCGGAACAAGTGCCAACACCAATTAGATATCTATAAAATGCTCCAACAATACCACCAAGTGGCTTCAACATGACCAAGTGATATGAGGGATGAGATCACATTTATGTTGCCTATAAGACGAATGGCGTGGTTTTGAATTTTGTCCAAAAAACTTTAAGCACTTTTTAGTGTACCTGCCCATAATTGTTAGTTATACTTGAGCTTGGGTCGTATATATGCTTTATAGATTTTTAAGAGATCTTGAGATGAAAAATAAGCTTAGCAGCTACTCAAAAATCCCAAACATTTGGCGGCGATTTTTGCAATATCGAAAATATGCTCATTCCAGTACATATTTTAATTCACTCGCATTCCGAGAATGTTCCGGTCTTTGAGACGCTGAATAACCATATTCTAAAACCGAACAGTTGGTTCGAATGCTGCTAGCTTGTTACTAACAAAACAGCTTTGAGTTTTTGAAGTGTGAACGGATTGGATTGAAAGTCAATTTGAGAAGTTTATTAATGAAAATGAAAAATGGGGTGGGTTGAAGGACAGAGACTTGTGGATCACTAGCATTGATTTCAATTTAGTCGGAAAAAAAACCGTTCATTAAAACTATGATAGATCGATTTAAAAGAAAGCTTTCAATCCATTTGGAAAAGGTTAAACCAAGGCCTATATCGTGGCACGTGGCACTTGCACATATAAGAGCAGAATGCCAGACTCGATTAAAACCTTTAAATATAGGACGAAAAGTTAATTAAAAATATTTGTATATGGTTCAATGTTTATATTTATAGTTCATATACCTAGGTACAATCAATTTGTATTTTGAATGATTTGATTATAACCTCAAAAACAATATAGCAACTTTGCTCACATTTTTTAAAAGTTTACATATATATACTGACTAATACTGATGTATATATCGTAATATTACGTATTCAAAACGGATCTAGTATGATAATATGATTTTCAGAACTGATTTAGTATTTAAAAATAAAAACCAATTATTTAGATTTTAAATTAATTAAATACAATTATATATTTTCAATTCTTTATTAGTTATTTGAATATTATTTTTTTTTTTATAAAAATTGATAAAATTTTTCTTCCAAAAATTTACGTTAATATTAATTTGAATTTAAATTTAAATCTGATTTTAGAATTTCAATAACTTTCATTATTTTTATAATTTAAGAAATAGGGAGATATTTAAGTATATTTTAAGTTTCTTAAATAATTTCAAATTGAAAGTAAAGCTTCGCAAAAACATATCAAAATAAATATTTTTACGCATCATATTCAAAATATTTTTAAAGAGAGTTCTTCTATCATTACTCTATGATGACGAGGACTATGAATCCTTGAATAATAACAACATATCAATTATAATGTCCGATTTCTGTAATACTTTAATCTATGATCATTTTGATTGTATTTAGATATGATGGACATAAATAAAATGTTAGAGTTTTATAATTCTATTCTAAGTATATTATTAATAAATGTAAATTATTATTATGTTCACATAGAAGCAAAATATTCATACTCATCATAAATATAAAATTGATGACATAAACTAATTTTATTTTAATTCTAAGGAACTTTCCATACCTTCTGTACTCCTTCTACCTTCCTGTTTTATCTATATATAATACATAGCCAAAAATCTAAAAATAAAAAATGGTCGTTAGTTTTTAAGAATTTGTTTTTGATATTATTTTAACTTACCTTTTTAATCAATATGATTTCGCAGCAATTAATAGTGCGATAATTTTTTTTCATTGTGTTGAGTTATAACTGGACGAAATTCCATTAGAAAAAATTTTATTGGTGTAATTGACTTAATTAATTTAGTACTAATAACTTTTAATCATTTATTACTATGATAGACTGTAATAAAAATAATTAGCGGTTTAATTATTGTCAACAAAGAAGTGTATTTAACTATTTATAAGTATATAATAATATACGTTCAAATAAATTTATATAAATATAATAACCTATACATAATATATATTTGCAATTTTTTTTTTATAATATTTAATATTGGCATTGACCAATGAATAATTTATGGGAAGGTAAAATAAAATTATTAATTGTAATATTAATATTATTAAATCAAACATTTAATTTCTTCAAATTTAGTTCGATAATAAAATTAAAATCTTAAAGGAAATATAATTTTATAACATAAATTAAGCTGATAGCTCTAGTGGCATTGTAGTATACATTAGTAGGTACATAAAAAAATAATATAAAATTAAAAAACTGTAATATTATTTAAAACTATGAGTGACTGATGAGACCAGAGGATTGAGTACAATTTTAATTTTGAAATGTGATTTCCTAAGTTTCCTAAGTTTCAAAGACTTAAATTAAAGAGACTTTATTATAGGTACTTAATGTTTTCTTTAAATAGTTGAATTAAATAGGAAAATCTTAAGATGTAATTTTAAAATGTGTTATATAGGCGTCATGAAATGTCTTAGGCAATATTTTCTGAAAAGCTCTTGCGTCTTATTTAATTTGAATGGAAAAATTTCAAAAAGAGACAAAGGATTTATTTAACATTAAGGAGAAGAGGAGTTATAACTTTGCGCATTATCAAAATAATTGAATAGTTTAGGAATCGTGTGGAGAAAACAATAATTTCGACGGGAGTGAGCGATAACGAGAATCGATTTAGTAGGGGGAGACGGAAACTCCGGTAACAAATGACCTGGCCCTTTTGATAGGGGGATAAAAAAAATATTTTATGGGAATGGAAAAAACAAAAATATTAATTACCTCATCAGGTGGCAACCCAGTTATACTGGAAAATCCACTCTCGAAAGAGATCCATCCTACGGATTCTGGGGAAAACTATTTATTGCTAATAAACAACCCTTTTAGTAGAAGTGAATCATCACAAAGATTACCATCAACAGGATCGGGAATTAATGCAAGGAAAGCATTATCAACGTCAACGAGAGAAATAAACACGAATACAACAATTCAAGTGAAACATCAAGCGATCACTCTGCACTCATGGTGGAGTTGCAGGCCAAGGTGGCTTACAGATTTATCTGTAGGTTCAACTGTTAAAATAAATAAATAAATAGAAAATGAAAACAAAATATTTAAAGGAATTTAAAATTATTATTTTTAAAGCATTAATAACAATAATAACAATAAATAATAGTAAAAAGGAAAAATCATATAAATAATATATCAGAAATAAATGTCAAAAATTCTCTAAAAAATTATATTAAATAGAATTTCTTCTGAAATAAGATGTACTGAAAGTTTTTATTTTAGCTATGTTCAATCAAACGAATTCCTAATTTTAATTTCACTCCGTTTTACAAGTAAGTTCACCTTTTTAATTTGAGGTTTGATGTTATTTGAGGTAAAACTCATCATTTTAATTTGAGCTTTACTGTGTTTTAGCAATAATATTACACGATTATGAAGTAAAATTATTGTTTTTTTAATTGTCAACTTTACTCTGCTTTGGTAACAAATTTACATGAATGCCCGTAAAATTAATCTTTTTCTATGAATTTCACTCGGGTTAAATGTAAATTTACACGAATATGAGGTAAAATTAATCTTTTTATGGGATTTTAAACTGCCTTAGCAGTAAATTTACTTGAATCTGAAGCAAATATTTTACACATTTTATTGCAAGGAAACACAGTTGCCTACTATAATAGATGTAAAGATTTTTACAGTGTATGATTTGGACTCTGATCACTCAGGAGTTCTTTTATGCTTATATGAATCTGTGGTGAAAAAAGCTAGCAAACCATCCTTAATATGCAATCGATTAACAAACTGGTGCACTTTTAGATCAAACCTAGAAGAATGCATGGATCGGGATATTTCAATAAATAACAAAGAAGAACTGGAAGAAGTTGCTGAAAATTTGGTGGAGGCTATCCAGAATGTTGGATCAAAAAGCACTAAAATTTGTAAATCCAGAAAAGTTGGATATAACTTCCTAGAAATATTATAGAAAAGTCAAAGCAAAAACGAAGAGCTATAGAAGAACGTGATATACAGCAGACACGTGATACAGCTGATAAAAATATTCTTAATTCCAAGTCTCAAGACTTAAATAGGGAAATAAAGCAACTGAAAGAAGAGACAATGCAGAACTATCAACAAAACCTATCTGCTACTAAAGAAAGTAAATATTCATTCTGGAAAGCAACCAGTGAGCCCGGTCTAGCATTCTGCACTACGAAAAAGTGACGGAAGGTGGGCGCGTAGCGATAAGGAAAAAGCTGATACCTTCGCTGATCACCTCTATGAAAAATTCAACCCAAATATAATACAAATTAAAGTTAAAATGTCTCTTTGAAATTAAGAGCTCAATATTTTGAAAAGTACTTCAGTTCGAGAAAATTTTATTAGCTTGGAAGAAGGCTTTTTAATCGTTCAATGTCTGTGAACGAAATTTTTCTTGCCTTATGAAAAAAAGTGTTCATCAGACCTGTTCGCAAGAAAAATGATGAGAAGAATGATGTTAGCAACTATCGACCTAATTGCTAAATTATCTTGTTATTTTTATTGAATTATTTGAATTAAGCGATCAGCTTTATCACCATTGCACTTGCTTCTTAATTCCAAAACAGCATGGTTTTGTAAAACATAAGTGTCCACACTACAGTAACTATAATTTAATTGAATTTAAGTTTCTTAACAATATGGAAGAAGTGATGACCTATCATAGGCGTACCTCATATTTTTTTAGATAAGTAAAGTCTTTTCCCAAACGCATAATGCAATACATTAATCTTGTCATGTATTCATAAATGATTTACCTAATACCTGTCCTATACATTTGTTTACATTACAAACTACATTGCAACAATCATATGACACAAAATTCATTAGCAAAACAAAGTCAACTACGCATTTTGAAATTTCATACTGCAAAAAAACTTTTCGCTATTCAGTTTTGTTTTTTAGAGCTTTGTTTTTTATAGAGATAGATTTGTTTAAATTTTTAAAATGGCTGAGGGTGCTGAAGGACAATGTTAATTATTTGTATTAATTGCAAAAAATATCATACGGATAATGGTTAATTTAATTGTTCTCAAATAAGTTAATATTTTTGTCATTTGTTTATTTTGTTTACAGAACCTATTGAACAATCGTTCAAAACTGTGCTCAATTCAAATATCAAAATAAATTGCTCCATTTTTATTGTATAGGTATATTATTTATTTATTTTAAATTTGCAAAAAAAATATTGTGAAAATGTAAACAAAATTAAAACCAATGAAAACTAAATTTTAAAATGTGTTAATAAACGTCAATAAATCAAGTGTGACCGTCATAAGCTAAAATCATGTGATTATAAGTCAGCCATGTATAATGCTTTTGTCACGTTATACTGCGTTTATGAAAAGCCTCGATTTTCTTAAGGGATAAACATTAGAAGATGTTAACTCTATAAAAAATTTAGATATTGAGAAATTGATAAACTCACATTTAAATTGTATTATAGTAATATCGTCAATAAAACTAATTCAAGGTTTTTTTTTCTTTATTAATTTCAATTATAATATTATATTTCAAATTGTTTACAATTTCTTAAAATAAATTAAATTTATTGATCTTAGCGGTTGCTGTGTGATCAAATTATTAGGTTTACAAGAATTATTTATTACAAGAATTTGTACAGACTTATAAAATAATTATATTTATAGCCTATTATTATTATTATTATTATTGCTATTATTATTATTATTATTACTATTATTATTAATTTTTTTATTATTATTAAGTACAATTATTACTATTATTGTTTATTATGGATTTAAAATATATTTTTTGATTTGTTTTTTAAATATCCGAATTTAGTTTATTGAATTTAGTTTGAGCGCGTTTGGTAAATCGTTAAATTGTTTGAGACACCTATATAAACAATTATTATCTCTATTGTTCGTTCTAAATAATGATAAATAGAAATTACATTTATTACGTCTGTTATAACGGTGAACGTCAATCATTCTATTCAAAATAAAGTTGTGCTTTAAATAATTATTTATAATTTTGAATGCAGTGGTATATAGTTCTTTTGTACAAATGTTATTTAAACTTAAATATTTCTCAGAATAAAGTAGATTGGTTGGATGTCTCACATGATAGAAATGGATTTTTTTGATGGCTTTTTTGTGTATAATGGGTCTTATTCTGAGAAGCGAATTTTTCGGTACGTACTGAAAAATATGATAAATTTTATTTTTGGTATTCTGTGAAGCGAAATAGCGATACTGATCGGTTTTTATCGCAACGTTTCGATTTTCATGGTATTACGAGAATCGTTTTTTTTTTGTTCGCTGTCAGAAAAAACGATAAATATATCATTATAGAAAAAGATAGTGAAAGACGGTGAATGAGAAAAGGTAAATATATAATTAACGTAAAATTCAAGTAAAATAATTTTATTTATATATATATACATATATAGTTATACATATATTTATATTTAAAAATAATTATTAAATATTATTTTACATTTTTAATTATAGAAAAGTTACAAATAGTAGGCAGTTTGAATGTTTGTTGGTGCAATGATTTTTTACATGTGTTCCATCAACGCATCTAATTATTCCTGGAAATCCAAATTTATTATAAAATCCGAATTTGATGGATGATTTTGCTTATTTTTGGTTTCAGTAAATTTTATATACTCTCGACACAATTCCGTCTCAAATATTGACAATGTTTCGTAGCTAAACCTACCAAAAAATCGTTCCCCACGCCTTTTTGATAACTTCCTTCAGCAAGGAAGCGCAATCTTCCAGCCAATATTGGGTTTTACTGAATGTGGACTAATTGTACCTACGTAGGATTTAAATTATTGTCTAATTTATCTAGAACCATTACAAAGGTTTCTTTCGAGAGCCTGAAATACTTAATGAATCTAACAAACCAAATAAAATTGATCATATTTTTTTTATTTCATATATTCATACATATATAGTTGTTATAACTTATACCTACGTTAAAATAGGTAAATTTAATGGATTCGCTTTATCCCTCAATTCTCTTCTTTTTTTTTAAGTAAATTCATCTCTTCCTTCTCATCAGACGATGTTTCGTAATATAAATGCAAAAACATTTTTTAATATCTATAAAATTTGAATTAAACTTCACTTAATTTCACTTTTCAAACAGAAAATTAAAACAAAAAATGTCAAAACATAAAAAAAAAAAATTTGACAGTTTTAACCAGCAATGCTGTCAGTTTTGCAAAATATCGTATCATTCGCTTCTCAGAATACCAAATGTGATACAATGTGATGCTCTACCGGTACGTAGCGAAAAAGTGATTCGCTTCTCAGAATAAGGCCCAATATCTAGTTTCGAAATTAACTGCTGAGTGGCACCATTCCAAATTTTCTTTAGATAGGTAATGTGGGATAAAATAAAAGAAGAATAAATTGCGTAAAGCGGTCATAGTGAATTTAAAACTTCGTATATATCCTAAAATCTCTTTTTAAATGTCTTGTTAGGTCCCAATTAGAATATGCCAGTCAGGTCTGATCTACATATTATGAAATTCAAATACATCGGAATGAGGCAATCCACAAAAAATTTGTAAAAATTCGTACTACACCTTCCGTGCTCTGACTCCAGAATTTTGCCACCATATGAACATAACAAAAGAAAAGACATAAATCCAATGTCATATTTATCACTGAAGTGGAGTTGAAGGAAATATTATTTCCCCTTATATTTCAAACTTAGCTTAGATTAATACTTTCGCTTCCGCTCTTTTAACCTGTTTATCCTATTTATTCTTATCTCATAAAATGTTATCAAATACATTCAAACAAATTTAGCCTAAGATTGTAGAGAACGTGTCAACCGAAAAAGTGAAGGATTAAATTATACAAATTGTGCTGAATTGTTCGAAGAATACAAAATTATCGAAACGGTTTTTCTTTATGTGGAACAAAAGTGATCAATGTGTGTTGTTTGTTAAAATTTCAGTCCCATTTACAAACATTATAAGCATTTATTATTTTTTTTTGAGAAATATGGAAAACATCTTTACTATATCCTTTCAATGTTAATAATTTTTTTAACTCTACTTAATAAATTAAAAGAAATTATTGTGGTTTAAATCCGTAAAAGGATATTCAAAGGTACTTTATGTTATCATTGCGTTGTTTATATTCCACAAAAGGCAACTAATAATATAAATAAGTAGGATTATTGTTAAGTAGAGACTTTCAGTGATTTGATGATAGTTGATGGATAGCTTAGACATAGTATAGTGTCTAGCATATTGGAAATATTAGAAATACATATTTATAATAATACAAGTTAATTGAGGTATCTGTTAGATTAAAACGGATGTAAACATATGAAATGTGATCGTACTGGTGAATACTAAAAATCATCCAGGAAGTTTGAAGTGCTGATTTGTGAAGAAGAATACATCTCATCAGCGACTCTAAGTAAAATTAAGGAATGACACATGAAAAAATGGTAAACGAAGTGCGTAGAAGAAGAAAATGAATAATATGAACAAATATATAGAATTACATATATCAACCCACTAAAAATTATCGCTATAACATAAACATTCAGTTAACTAATATATATATAGCCAGTAACTATATAGAGTTAAATTTAATTGAATTAAATTTTTATTAAGGCCCTTAAACCTCTTTTTCTTGGACCACAAACTTTTTAATAAAGTAAAAATTATTAAATAATATGTGGCAGAATTCCTTGTTTAAGCTTTGTATATAATTATTCTCTATATCATAATTCATAATGTTTTTATACATAAACATGGGACATAATTTTACCATGTCCCAGCAGTATTTTTCAAATTTTGGCAATACTTTCTTTACGGTTAATTGCAGAAAAAAAGGAAATCAACTGTAGTACAATTTTTGTTTCACTTTGCCGCCGGAAGAATTTTGCAATTCCAATTCTTGTTTAAAATCTGGACCTAAGTCGCATACAAAATTGGTATCGCATGCATGCCTACATTTTCGAATATGATGCGATGCGAAAAAGAAAAATATGTATGTTAAAGATGACTTGAAAGTAATTATACGCGGTACTAAAGTTGCATATATTATTTATTTTTTGCACACTTCCATTAAATCTACTGCTAGTTTCGCGTGAGAAATAAAATGTCATTTTTTGCGATTTTATTTATTTGGTTCTTTGATTTTTTTTGTTTTCTGTTCATTTTCCTTTTCTACCTCATTATAACGCAGAGCAGATCCAATGCCGATTACGATTTATGCATTTATGTACAAAATTCCATTATTTTCACTCAGCAGATTTATCATAGTTATTTGTTTATGAAAGAATATATAATTCTGTAGATCTTTTACATTTAGAAACCGCCTTTTCTGTCAATTATAGGCAATGTTGTATTTCAAATATTTTCATTAGCTATGATGAGAACCTATGAAAATTTGGTGCCAATCAAACGCTAATCAGACGCTTTGTCTATGTGGAATTTCTATATACTTATATATTTACAGATTGAAAATTAAATTATTATTGAGTGTCAGCCTTACGAGATGACTAATTTTTATTGTTACAGATATTCATATATATATCAGAATTTGAAATGTCTTGATATTGTGCCAACTCGAAATACATCTAATTGATGACAGCTCAATTTTAATTGAAAGCATGTAAATCAAAGATAAAGTTATAAAGCTTTTACGTCGTCTTTTATCTACGGCTAATCTCTTCAATTGTAGCCACGTTTTTGGTTGGGTATTTGCTTCGATTAAGACTGCTCTTCTCCATGTTTTTCTCGACCTTCCTAGGCATAGTGTACCCTGAGGATTCCATTCAAAACATTGTTTCGCGATGTTGTTGCCAGGTTTCCTTAGAGCATGCCCCATCCAATGTCATTTCCTACATTGAAGTTTTACGTCTATTTGCTTTTGAATCGTTTTTTGCCCCAGCGTTCTGTTTTAAACGGCTTGTAGGCTGTGGCTAATAAAATGTCTACGATGCGTCGGAGGTATCTATTGGTAAACGCTTGTAGTTTTCTGGTGATGTTAACTGAAATTTTCCATGTTTCGCAGCAGTACAAGGAAACAGATTTTACACATGAATTGAAGATTCAAGACGTTAGTGGAATACATCAAATAAGATGAACGAGGAGCTGGAGGACTAATTGATCGACATAATATTGTAAAATTTATTAAGGCACAAAGATGGACAGGAAATGTAGTACTGTGTAAAACGAGATCAAAATGCCTGTAGACTGTAAATCAAGGACAACTGTCGACAGATTGAAGTTAACAGAAGGAGGACAGTTGTACAAGATAGAGCATAATCGAGATAAGTTTATAACTGATGATAAATTCCACATTCCAAGCTGTAAAACCTACAGGCATATTATTACATGGCAGCATAAAAGACTCGTTTAAGTCTGAGGTTTCTATAGATATTTTTTTAATTTTGAATTAACATTATAAAATTATTATCTATATACATATATATACATACTATATACAATTATGTATTAATATTTAATAAAAAACTAATAAAAATTGTGATTTATTTCTGGTTGGCATCATTTGCTAAGTTATAAAATTTCAAAATCTTATTTTTAATAATAATTTTTCAGAAATATTTTCCAAACATTTAATAATTGTATTTAAATTTTAACTTTTATAAACCGTTAATCAAATAGTATAAATTAAATTTTTATATTTTATTACAAGGAATTTTTTTTATATACTGTTAGTTGTCAAGTTGAGTATATTAAAAAACAAATTAATATGATTTATGATCTCATCATTTTTTTCGTATATGTACTTTAATTTAAAAAAAAAATAACAAAACAAAGAAAAAATTAGTAGATATGTATTTTTAATTGTTCGAAAAATATTGTAAAAATATTTTTAGATATTTATAATAATTATGTATGGATGTGTGTGTATGATGATACTATATATATATAATCATACAAATACTTAAATACTTAGTAACTTTAATCCACACCTGTTTTATCATTTAAAATACGAGAAAAAGCGAAATAAAATTAAAAATAAGTATATGAAAATAAAATAAAATTTGACGACCTAATTCAAATTTTATTTTCATTATTTTTTTTTATTTTTCTTTTATTTTTTTTTCTTAACTTTGATAAGAAAGGTAATTATTTGAGTTAATGTTATTTGTTGAATGACATTTAAAAATTACAATATTTAAAGAATTGTTATATTCGTTATCAAGCAACACAACAAACAAGCTGATATCACTTCAAAATGAACATGTATCTTAAATATATACATATAAGTATATATACAATGTATACATAATATATATAATAAATTAAATATTTATTTAGCTTTAAAAAACAAAAAAAAATATATAAAACTAATATTGTTAACATGATAAAACATAAAATGTTCGCCCATACAAAATGTTGTATGTTGTTTTGTTCTTTTACTGAATACCGATGAATAAATAAGAATTGCTACAAAATAGCAAAAAGTAAAAAAAAACAAAAACAAAATATAAAAAATTATTTAGAGATCGAGTTGGATTGTAAACATCTATAAAAATTTGTAAATTTTATTAAAAATATTTACATACATATTTTATAAAAAATGTAAAAATACACTTATGCATTATAAGGATTGAGCGCTTGATTTTGATCTTTTGACATTTTATTTGAAAAACTGACAAACATAATAAATTTTTATCCATTCATTTTGATTTTAATGAATTTAATTTACATACATACCTATAAAATTAAATAAAAATTTGATCTAGTTAAGTTTAGGATACCATCATTTGTACAACCACATGAACATTAATATGTTATCACATCACAACTATAAAGTTAATCAATTGAAAAGAATTATATTTTATGGGACTTCACGTTTTGTGACTTTTTTCCAATGTTGTAAATTTCCAACTTTGTAAAATAAAATATCACTTGAACGACCAATTAAAAATAAAAAAATGTAATCTAGGAAAATAATGGAAACATTTTAAAGTATCAATTTATACTTCTTGTTAGTTAAATTGACGTTTATTTTATTAATTGCAATTATGTATGTGCGAATAAATCATTAAATTTTTATTGAATA
Organism: Argyra leucocephala; assembly: GCA_963942445.1. Classification (NCBI taxonomy): domain Eukaryota; kingdom Metazoa; phylum Arthropoda; class Insecta; order Diptera; family Dolichopodidae; genus Argyra; species Argyra leucocephala. Next base: position 69,461,326 of record OZ012680.1, read on the forward strand.
AATAAATTGTTTCATTTCATTTTCCAAATTTATTTAATTTTAATGTTTATAAAACAAAATATACACCTAACTTACAACAAATTCAATTTACATACAACAAAAATAAATTTCACTTCAATGTAGCTACCTATTAGAAAAAATTGTTTTTGACAGGAGGAAATTTCCTAAGTAAATAAATTTGCTAAGGTTAATGTGTTAATTTTACTCTAGGAAAAGACCATTAGAAATATGAATAAATTCACTTTGTCAAGATGTGGGAAAAAGACAACAATACTTTCATGCGTAGGAAATCTGTCAAACTAAAAAATCACAAAACGTGAAGACCCATATTATTTTTTTTCCACTAATTACACTAATTACATAGTATCCACAACTATAAAGCTCTCAAAAAGTAATACCCAGTTTTAGTTCCAATTTTAATTACTCTAATGATGTAAATTCAACTTTAATTTTTACGCACGATGTCCTAAGGAGGGGAGCAATTACTCCCTCCCTTTCAGCATGACTGAGAACCAATTCTAGAACTGGTCTGAAAGAGCTAATTATACTCACTCATTACTGGGAAGGGGGAAGTGTGTTGGAACTGGTGGTGTGAAAGAACTAATTAGCCATTCATTACTGGGAACTAGTGTTAGAGCTGATGTGAAAAATAATACTATGCTAACAAGTATTTTTTTGGTCACGCGAAGATCTATTAAATTCACTGGAATATAATTGGCTACTTATATATTTTTTTTTTAATTTCAATTTATTCATATTTCAATATTCATGAAACGATTAGTTTCTACAATTGTGTAAGCATTTGTTCTATAATATTTCCAACAAAAAAAAAAATCAAAAACTCAAAATGTAAAAGGTTAACAAAAGCCAAGATTTACAAAATTCCACAAAATTTAAAATTAATGTTACAAGCAATTGTGAAATAAAAATGTAAATTAATTTTCTCTCTCAAAAACTATTATTCCGGTTTGTGTTAAAATTTGGAAGACTAAACAAATAAACTAAATAAATCAATAAAAAATCAATATACTTATGTATATATACAAAAAATATATGTATAATATAATAACTAAAATTTTTATCTGGTTCTAACTTTTAACAAAGTTCTATAAATCTACAATGTAAAGTTGCGGACCTAATAGCATTCGGGAACGTATTCCAAATTATTGAAGTTTTAACAGAGAAAGATAAATGCGTCTATACTGTTATGACGTTTGATTATTCAGTTCATATTGTCACGCAAATATGAAGGACCAGTTTTATAGATTATTCTACTTATGTGTATGAAACTATCAAAAACTTAAAAAAATAGTAAGAATGCAGACTAGTATTGTTTTGGCAACGTTATTGATCCTATAAAATTTACGACAATTTGTAACATATGCTCGTTCATGCGTTGAATATAATACTAATTCTGTTAAATTCATATGCTTTGGAGCTGTACTATCTCCAGAAAAATTTCCATTTTGATCCTGATCTGTCGTTTCAACAAGAAAAACCTCAGCGCGGTTAAAAGCTTAAACGTATTAGGTAGATGTACTTAAATTGGAAAATGATTTGGAATTATCATATGATCTGGATTAATCATATATGCTAAAACAGCAGTGTTGTCATTGCTACGGTCGCATATACAAGCAATTAAGAAATATGTACATAATATATGAACTGTCTGATATATTAATATATTTACTGTTACATATTACAATTTTTTTTATTTAAATTTTATTTTAAAACAAAAAAAAATAGTAATAATTTTTTGTGTTACTTTGATTTATTTCTATACAAAAATATCATATTTAAATCAACTGCCTAAGTAAAATCATTGATTAATAATACTATAAAGATAGACATTTTCATACAACAGAAAATGTTCAGCTCACTTTTTCCAAATTCTCTTCATTATATATACATATTTTCTGGGGTATATTCAATGTGTTGGTGCATTTTCTATATTCAATTTGAATTTTTAAATTTTTGAGCGTTTTATACGACTTTATTCTCTAAATAATTTGTATGTGTTTAGTTTCTCTATACTGTTCTTGAATATTATTGTTTTTAACTTTTTGTTATTTGAATTTGTATAGGTAATTTGAATTTTTTTTTAATTGATAGGTACAAAAATTTCAAATTGGATAGCATTTTTATCGAGTAGTCTTTTAAGAATATTTTTTTTTTATTTTTCTCTCAATATACATTGTAATAAAAGGATTTTTATAATTGTTGATATTGTGCATGTATATTATTTGTAATAATAAATTATAAAATTATAATATAATTTTATAATGTTTAGGAAACGAAAATAATTTTCTTGTTTTAATTGAATAATTTTCAAAAATAAAACAATTTCAAAAAATTCAAATAATAGTGAACATTCATCCATGTAATGATTTCTAATATATATTCATACATACATATACGCATATGTATAAATTTACAAATAGAATCAAATTTTTATTTTTAAAAGGCTTTCTTTTTGGTTTTTTCAATATGTGGATATGTATGTACGCATGGATTTTAAAATTATAACAGAATTTAAAAATATTTGAAAAACTCATCATTAATTTTTGTAAAATTTATAAAAAATCTTAACGGTAGAGTAAATTAAAAAGTATATTTAATATGCTTTTTTGTTGCAGTAAGCACACAATTTCACCTACGTTCAATTATTTCATCTCTAATATTTCATTATGAATAGCTATTTAAATTTCGTTTTCAAATTTTGTGTTAATTTTTTAAAAATAGTATAATCCACATGTATGGCAGTTTGACACTTTTTATGTGCAAAATCCAGCAAAATATCTAATTGCTAATTCTTCAAAATTACTAAATGATTTACTATGTGATTGAACTGTATTTGAAGTTGAAGCTAAAACATTTTCCTTCTCATTTCTTCAGGAAAATTTTCAATAATAAAATCTTCATGAGCCAAATCATTGGCATCAATGTCCAAATAATTGTTGTGATCTGCTTCACAATTTGAGGATGTATTTTCGTTATAAATACTCGCCTCGGCTTAGCAAAAATATTCCCAATTTTTTGTGCAGATGGATTTCTGCAATAATCACCAGCAGATCTTATATGAGAAAACATATTTTCTAACGGATCTTGATATTCTATCAATTTGATCTTTCGATAAAGATAATACAGCAGTTATTGTTTGGGCCATTCCATTAATGGAAACATTTTTTTTGGTACTTTTAATTTTATATTTTTTAAGATATTCTAGCCTTTCCTCTAAGAATAAAAACGGAGAATTTTTAACGGTTGTGAATTCAAAATTTTTAATTTTTTGTGTTAAAATTTGAAGAATTTGAGTAATCAATTAACTAGTTAACTCTTAAAACAAAATCAACAGTCAGATTGGCTTTATTACTCAATAAATTAAAAAAAATTCGATCAGTGTTATTTATTGCTTTTATGGCTGCATATGTACTATGACTAAATAATTGAAAAGCTGATTTTACTGACATTTTTTCAAATGTGTTAGAATTAATATGGGTGCTACGAACTTTAGGTAAAATTGTTGTAAGCTAATAATATCATTATTCCAGTTTTCAAAATCGGGTTTTATAAAAGAATTTTTGACAGATTTTATAAGGTGCCATATCAAACTAAGCATAAATTTTATTTCGATTCCAATCATAAAATTGACACCATTGACACCATTGACATATTGACACCAAGTAATTCATAAGTATTTCGATTTGTACTGCATTAGTCACAAGCAGGTGCAACAGTTTTAGAACCAATCTTTGTTAGTTCCTTAAGATATTTTAGTAGTAAATTGATAAAAAAATGAAAGGTTTTAAAGTTTCTCTTTTTAAATTATTTTTGGATAAATTGTAACCCTATGCGTACTTATAATTTTCATGTAAACCTTGAATCATAAAGAAATGTGCTTCTGTTGCTAGTTTTTGTTTTCTATCCCCATCTAAATCTTCCACACCATCTATACAATCCCTTTTTATACTGTAAGATGTTTCTTTTCCTTTATAAATTATTTCCTTTAGAAATTCATTTATATAAAAAATGATTTTGGTAACTGGTACATTTTATGAAATTATTAACTGAGATATAATTAAGAAAATTGTTTCCAAAGAGAAAAGTGCTCATCAAAAATATTGCCCAAAACTGGAAATACTCATATCAGTCCCAGTACTTTGCAAAAAATCTTAGCTGTTTTAGCTTTTCAATTAATTACATATGCAAATATGCAGCTACGAAAACAAAATAATTATAATTTTAATTTTTCCATATAATAATGAGTAATAAAGTAAACTTGCTGTAATGCGAGTAATATGTAAACTGCTGGTCTTTCTTTAAATTCTTGAAATATTTATACTAAAAATACGTACTAACAACTATTAAAAATTGTCCATATTTGTTAGTAGAGAAAATGTTAGATTATCTTAAAAAATTAAAAGTTCTAAACAAATCCACCTGCACAATAAGATTTTTACAAATATATTACGAATTTGATGAATTTCATTTACAACAACAATATATTTTCTAAGCTGGAGTAAATCATGACAAGCCTTTGGATATTGATATTTAATGCTCTTGTTATGAAAATAATGACAAAGTAGAAAATTCTGAATTTGAAAAATACCATTGTAAAATTGTGCGTTGCAAGCTTTAATTATCTTAAAAATAAATTGTGTGCTTACTGCAACAAAAAAGCATATTAAATATACTTTTTAATTTACTCTACCGTTAAGATTTTTTATAAATTTTACAAAAATTAATGATGAGTTTTTCAAATATTTTTAAATTCTGTTATAATTTTAAAATCCATGCGTACATACATATCCACATATTGAAAAAACCAAAAAGAAAGCCTTTTAAAAATAAAAATTTGATTCTATTTGTAAATTTATACATATATGTATATGTATGTATGAATATATATTAGAAATCATAACGTGTATGAATGTTCACTATTATTTGAATTTTTTGAAATTGTTTTATTTTTGAAAATTATTCAATTAAAACAAGAAAAATATTTTCGTTTCCTAAACATTATAAAATTATATTATAATTTTATAATTTATTATTACAAATAATATACATGCACAATATCAACAATTATAAAAATCCTTTTATTACAATGTATATTGAGAGAAAAATAAAAAAAAAATATTCTAAGACTACTCGATAAAAATGCTATCCAATTTGAAATTGTTGTACCTATCAATTTAAAAAAAATTCAAATTACCTATACAAATTCAAATAACAAAAAGTTAAAAACAATAATATTCAAGAACAGTATAGAGAAACTAAACACATACAAATTATTTAGAGAATAAAGTCGTATAAAACGCTCAAAAATTTAAAAATTCAAATTGAATATAGAAAATGCACCAACACATTGAATATACCACAGAAAATATATATAATGAAGAGAATTTGGATGTTGTTTTTGTTGTAAAGTTTAGTTATTACTTTTTGTTTTTTTTCTCTTTATTTTTGGTTTTCTCTTTTTACCTAGCTAATTGTCTTAAAATTTTTTTTTTTTTTGTTTTATTTTTTGTTTTCATTTTAATCTAATATTTAACCAATTTTAATGGGAGGGACTTTAACGTTCATAATATCAACTGGCTCAAACATTCTAATCACAATACTCCCGAAAGCACGTAAGTTGAACTTTTTTCTAATTTCCACAACCTTTCTCAACTTGAAAAAGTCCAACAAGAACGCCGGACCGGATTGGCGATAAAATGAATCTGTTAGACCTATTTCTGACCTCTGACCAGAGATATATTCGACCGCCGTTAATTCTACTTACATACTTGTTGGACGCTACAGTGTTTTAAGGTCCTAAGCCTGACGCAAAATTGTCCACCACTGACTTCCGGTCACGAGTTTCTTCATATCACCTACCCACTCCACCACTGACTTCCGGTTGAAGTTTTTTCATATCACCTCCCTCGACGACGCGTTCAGTGGGGCTGGAGTTTGAAGAGTTTCCTAGATGTAGTATTTTCATCCGTACTCTCTACCTGGCCTAGCTCCAACACCAGATTAAAGAAATTACATGACAGTGCATCGCCTTGTCGAAATCTGGAGCACGTTCGAAATGAATCAGAAATGTGCCTCCCAACAGCACACTGGGTCCTTTCCAGGTCATTTTTGACAAACGGATAAGCTTAACTGGAAAACCAAATTCCGATATTTATTCTTAAGCACAGATAGATGTATGCTGTCATAGGCAGATTTAAAATCGATAAAAAGATGGTGCGTATCAATTTGAAATTCGAAGGCCGGATTGATAGTTTCCTATCACAGCGTTACAATGGGGCTTCAATCATTCGCACAGAATATTGGAAAGGATCTTATATGCAACGTTTGATAAGGATATTCCTCTGTAGTTGAGGCTTCCTCATGGAATCGCCCTTTTTGATTATTGGAGATATTGAATTTAAACTTCAGTCATCAGGCACACTCTCCTCGATCCAGCTTTGTTTGATGGTTTGGTGCATGAATTCAATCATCACTTTACCTCCTGCCTTAAAAAGTTCAGCTGGCAGGTTATCTTGTTCAGCAGCTTTCTTGTTTTTTAATTTTTGGATGGCTGCTTCCACTTCTGCAAGACTGAGTGTATCTATATCTTCGGAGTTGACTGGGTTAGGGCGCGGCGTATCTGTGTTTTCTATGTTTGCGCCATTCACCAGGTTCTTAAAATGCTGTTTCCATGTCTCTAATGTCCCTTGAATATTCCCGAATCATTCTTTAGCGCGTGCAGACGGGGTTTGAAACTAGCTGCAAGCTGCTTGACTTTTTTATAAAAGTTCCGTACTTTGCCTCTGGTTCGGTTTGATTCTATATCCAAAAGTTGAGACTTTTCGAATAAGATTTTTTTGTGCCTTATTTTTTTCTCGTCTCTTCTTTTCGCTCTATACTCTTCTTGAGTTGCTTTTGTTTTACGTTGCAACGCTTTCCTGTAAGCCTCTTTTCTCCTTACCGGTTTTGCTAAACATTCATCATTGTGGAAGCTCTAGGACCACTAGAAAGTGGTCAGAGTCGATGTTAGCTTTAATTTCTAAATTGTTAATTTATTTGCTAAATTGTTTTCTGCTAATTCAACCAACTACTTTCCCCAACGACTCAAAATCCACCTTCAGTTCCTATAAGTAATTCATTCTTCGGAAGAGTATACTTCAGAACTCGTCTTGTTATGGTGGTTAAGAATCTGAATCATAGCATGGCATGGAAACAGCAGCCCTGCTATGGTTGTGAGACAAATAGCCTTCGCTATTTCGAAACCATTGCGCAACTTATTCCATTTATGCTACTCTACAGGAGTATACCCAGCACAATGGAACAATGTGCATGTTAATCCAATTCCCAAAAAAGGCGATAGCTGAGCAAATATCTAGACAGCCAAAATATTGTCTACGATAAGCAATATGGATTTAGATCCCTCCGATCCATTGGTGATTGTATGACCAGAAGCTAAATATCTGCTTGCACAGTTCCGGTGAAGCAAATATTGTGGCTCTGGATATTTCTAAAGTTTCGATCGAGTATGGCATTATTAGCAAAATGTCAAGCTATAGGTCTTAATTCTTCTTCTCTCAAAAGGATTGAAAGTTTCCTTTCGAATCGTACGACTCAAGTCTTAGTTGATAGATTTAAGTCCGATCCACATCTGATTCCAAATAAACGCTGGTGTTCCCCAAGGATCAGTTTTCTCAACTACCGTATTCCTTATATGTATAAATGATTTGCTCCAAACCACTTTCTATTCAATCCACAAGTTTGCAGACGACATCACTCTAGTAACCTCCAACGATTTTCATAAAAAAACTGAAGCTACATCTATCGCTGTATCAACCAAAAGATATATCATAGCCAGGTCCTTCAGCCATGATTTGGTCACAATAGCTAATTGGGGCTTAAAAAACAGAGTCGAGTTTTTCTAAAACTCAGAGCTGTACAATCTCCAGAAAAAATTGTATTTTTGATCCTTCTCTTTTGTTTCAGGAAGATAAACTTCAGCCAGCAAATACAAAATTTTGTAAATTATTTTATAAATATTAATTTTAATATTTTAAACATAGTTAATATTTCAACACTTACAATCTTAGGTTTCACTTTTCATTCAAAATATAATGTATGTATAACTGTCAAATAGAAAACTCATGTAAATCTTTAAATAATAGAATAAATATCATTAAATGTTTAGGTAATAGGAAGTTGGAATGTAATACGAATCCTTATCAATATTGTATGAGCAACAATAGTTTTGAGGATAGGTTACGGATTACCAATCTACGGTGAGACAGCAAAATTTACATTTATCATTCGTCAATCCGGGTGTCTTTCGATCCTTGCCAATAGCAAACATGCTTGTCAAAACTGGTTTTCCATTAATTTAAGATAGCATAACAGACTTGACAGCGGGATGGATAACAAAAATAATTCGTAGGAGTTCCTCCCTCCTATGTATCAGTATTTTCCGCAGAAAACATGTAAACCGCAGACTTAGTATCCACAATAAAAGCCATATAAAATGTTGTAGGTGTTGAACAGTTTCATTTTCTTCCTCCACACGCTCTGCAAAAGTCGTTTGAGGAGATTCAAGTCTTCTGGAATGTTTACCAATAAGACAGTGACTCGTAATGACCCCTACTATAGTGCTGATGTCACATCTTTTCATGGTATGTTAAGGGAGCGCTTCAGGTTCATTATAGACCAGATTTGTTTGGTGATGTTTTAGTCTGGTCTACCTGGACCATCTGAAGTTTGAAGCTTTTATTGCACCTTTGCGAAGCAATAGATTACAGGTAGCTAGGTGCATCCAGGTGCATCCACATTGCTCTTTTCCGGATGGGTTTCTGAGATAGTACCCTGTCCAGCATAGTGGTATATAGTGTGGCGTAGGGCGAATGAAATATTATGTGAGGGTGCAAAAATGAAAAGTGAAATTAAATTTAAATTTAACTCTGACGAGGAAACAAAGAAACTCTGTACTTTGAGGAATTTGGTAAATGTATATCTGTACTTATGCATAGAGTGAAAGTTTGAATTGTAATTTCTAATTGAAAATTAAAAAAATTTTAAAAAATATTTATTTAGCTACGTCTTTTTTTAAATATTTATCGTTTTCGTAAGTATATAAATGAAAATTGGTTGTGAAATGTTTCAGATATATTTACCGTACTTTTTTCAATTTACAGATTGAATATTGATGATTATAATCAATTCTATAATACGAGAACATTAATTTTACTACACTTCCGTATACATTATATCAATTAAATATAATATATACCTTCATTATACCGTTTGAATTTATTATCGATGATGTGAAAATCAATAAAGAAATTTTTTTTAAACTGCCCGATTACTTAATAAAACAAAATGTTTTCCAAGTGCGGTTAGGCGGCATTTTATAAAAAGAATTTCCTACCTTTTCCAATTACATTGCACCAATCAATCATTAATTTTTCAAGTATAGTATCGTCATTTAAATTGCATTCACACTTTTTTGAAATCTAAGGATTAAGTGATAAAAACATAATAAAATAAAATAAAAAAAAACTCGTTATGTCTTTTTAAGTATAGTTTTTATTTTATTAGAAAACAAATAAATTTGAATTATTTATTTCCTATATGTTTATGAACTATTAGAACTCTGAAAAACTATTGAAAGGCGAAATTTATTCGATAGCTTTCGCTGATGATATTATAATATATGTACGCTAGTGTCCTAGTGATAGTATAAGATAGACAAGATAAACGTAACCGTTCAAAAAATATTTAACGTTATAGCCAATTATTGTACAATTTGGCTCTATCAAATATTTACAAGAACCTTAATTATAATTTGAAAAATACATTGGTGGAAATTTAAAATTAAAAGACTCACAAATGAAATCTTTTTTTCCTTACTGCTCTTGGGAGCATAGGGCTTTCACTTGAAATTTCCTCGTATCCAATTTCTAGCTGCTGATTTCACTTGCTCCCGCGTTATGTTTGTCTTTTCAAGCTCTTGTTTAATGGTCCTCCAACATGTATTCTTTGGGTGACGGGTCTTCTTGTGCCTTGTGTTCCATTCTAAGCTCATTCGCGCGATGTTGTTTAATGGCTTTCTAAGAGTGTGGCCTATCCATCTCCATTTCCTTCTTCGAATTTGTTTCGCTATGGGAAGACTTGTAACTTCTGGCTGTTAATTTTTTAATTTTTAAAAAAATTTGTTAACCAAGTTTCACTGCCGTATGTCAGGATAGAAAACACATATCATTTGTGCGAGAGAAGACGTTTATAATCTTTATAGTCGAGTTCTTCAAATTGTTGAGATAGACTCCAAGTTATTCCTCTCTTTATTGAGCAGGTTTTTTGACTATTGGGAAGAGGAGTGGTGAGAGAGGAAATCCTTGTTCGATTCCCGATGTGGTGGTGAAGGAAGGCACTTATCTGTCCCCTTTGAATTACTGAGAGTTCGGGTTCTTCGTATAATGCTTGGATTAGGCAGACTATCGGATATATTTCTGGTATTCCTTTGTTCCTTAGTGCTTTCGATATGGAAACGCGCTTGATTGTGTCGAAAGCCTTCTTGCAGCAAAGAATAGCAAGTGGCTTTGAATTATTGCTTGGCTTTCGTTAAGCGTGGTTCTAATTCTAATTGTGATGCTTTGAGAAGAGTGAGGATGTTCCATTGTGTAATTTTTGTCCAAGTTCGTGTGCCAATGTTTGTTTCTATGGTACCATCATTTCTATTTCCGAGGTAATGTCTAATTTCATTTTTAATCTGTTTATACTGTCTAAGTAGGGGATTATCCTACTGTAGAAGACCACTTTGATAACTCTATCTGCGCCTGCGTGGTAAGACGATGTCATATTTTCTGCAAGTTGTTGCTGTGATTTTTATCCATCTTTGACGTTAAGATGCCTGACGTTACTATGTTTACTGGGTACGTCATGTCACATACTTTTATGAGTTGTTGACAATTATGTAATTATTATTAGTGTTTGTCCAATATTTATTAATTGTGTTATTTGGGTATTGTGTTTTATGAGATATATATGTAAGTATTAAGATAGGTAGGGAAAGGATAAATGAAATCTTACCAAGCAAAAAAGCAGTTAAATACTTCAGAATTTATCTTAATTTATAATTTGAATTGATCTGAACTGAAATTCATTTATAATCTGAATTATTCTCAAAAAATTAAGGAAGCAATCTCAAAAAGAAAAAAAGCCAATTAGATTTTTGAATTAAACACACTTTATTTTCAATTTAGTTTTTTCAAGTAAATCAATTAGATTTTTAAAATTGCAATTAGATTTTTGAATTGAAAGTAAAAAAAACTTCGAATCACTCCAAAATTCTTATATGAACTGAAAAATCTCATATAAGAAATTTCTTTGTTTACATTTTTCTGTAACCTCTGTAAGGCCATTTAAAAAAAAAAGTGCGTTCTGCCTCCTGTATTCCGGAATGATAAATATTTTATATATGCATATAATACAATTAGATATACATTGGTTATTAAATAATAATAATAATAATATGTACTTGTAAATAATATAAATTTGTATACATATCATCTGATATGTTTTAATATTATCAATATATATGTAGACATAAAATTTCACGGGAATGTATAAATAATAGAATCTATGTGAATTGTTTTATAAAATAATATATAATGTATATTGTATACGATAAAGTAAAAGAATTTTTTCCCACTCTTGGTCATTTTATTTAGTTTAACATCAAACTGTATCAGCCCATGTATAAATTTTATTAATTATGTTTATATAATTCTTATCAAGAACATAAATATATAATACGTATCAAAACATCTTTTTTTAACTTTACTTTTTGATTTGTTAATTATATAATATGTAGTACAGTAGGCATTAGAAATTTTTTTATGTAGTTCAATCAAAGACTACAACATATTTTCAAAAAGTTCAATCCGTCCTTGATGCTGGAGCAAAAAATTAATTTGAAAAAAAATAAGAACTTATTGGTTAAATTATATAAGTATCTTCTTTATTGAATTAAACTTACACAATCTATAAGTTTAACCAAAAATATCATATTTCAATCAAACAGAAATTAATAAATTTCATGCACTAAATTTTTAGTTATTGAAAGAGAAGTGTTCTACTTAGAGGTGTTTGGCTCTAAAAGTTCGATTGTATAGAAAATTTTATATTTTTGTCGAACAATGCAATTTAATTAAAAAGCTGAAGGTCATTGAAATTCAATTCCTACTGTTTTCTTCAATTTTATCTACATTGAAAATCGTTCTTAATACTGTCTACAAGAATAAAATATAAAATTCTACTATACAAAATATCATAAATTATAGTTTAACTGGTTTAACTGTTTAACCAAATTTTGTTAAATAGATTCAGAAACAGAAACCATTCCCAAATAATTACTTGCAATTCATTATTTTTATTTAATCTTTTTTTTATAGTTTTTGTTTAATTTTTTTCAACTGGTCTAAAATTTAAGAAATTTCCCTTCTTATAAAAGATGTACAAAATTAGAAACATATTCATACGTAATTATGTGTATAATGTATATGCATGTATGTACATACAATTCAGAAGAATCCTTGACAATAAGAAATACGAATCAAATTTTTTTATACACTGTATATCTGCATACACTTTAGAAAATTGTACCCAAGAGAGTAAAATTGTCTACAAAATTAACTACCATCTGTTTTCATTATACAGTTTTGATTTTGAATAATTAATAGAGTTGTGTTGTGGTGGAGTGGACTGAGACTGACTATCTTGTGGTTATACAAAACAAAATCAGTGTACCATAAATTTTTTTTTGTTTTTGTTTTGGAGGATACATTTTAAGGATGTTGTTTTTGTTTGCATGAATGAGGATGAGGATATTTTCCAATTTCTGAGGAAATATTTTTAGTTGAAATGTATGCATGTGTGTGCCTGTGTATGCAAGCTGTAAATTTTAAAGTGAAAACTGTTTTGAATTGGTAATTTCTAAAGTTTGTTTGAGGGAAAAGGACATTCCTCAAAATATTTAATATGAAAGTGTTAATTTACATGTTGATGTTGAGACAAATGAAAATAATAAACTGTTATGTAAATTTTAAAAGATAAATGAGTAACTTTAGCACCATGCAATTCAAAATTACTTTTAGAATAAAATACAATGGGAATTGTATAATTGCCTATGGGATTGTTGAACTTGAATTTTTATTGGACAAAATTCTGGAAAAGATAATAAAGTATTAGATTTATTTTAAGAATAAAATAAAATGTAAAAAATATTGAAAATGTACAAATATATTTTTATAAGGTTTAACATGTAATATAATTTGTTTATATGTTAATTATGTATTTTGGTATGGATTCGTTCATAAGTCTGTATAGTCTTAGCATTAAACAACTTTTGTGCTCTTATTTATAAATATTAAAATCGTTTTTTTGTTATTAATTTTCAAAATTTTGAACTCATTTTAAAAATTAATGAAAATATTTATATTAAAATCAAGTTACATTCATATATTAAAATTACATGAAATTTTTATTAATAAAATTTCAATTAATCAAAACAAAAAACTAATTATGTTTTTATAATTATTTTTTTTTTTTACAGGAAAAACTAGAACAAAAGATAAATATCGTGTTGTTTATACGGATTATCAAAGATTAGAATTAGAAAAAGAATATTTAACATCTAGATATATAACAATACGACGTAAAACAGAATTAGCACAATCGTTGCAATTATCTGAGAGGCAAGTTAAAATTTGGTTTCAAAATCGAAGAGCAAAAGAACGTAAACAAAATAAGAAACGTGATGAAAATGATTCATATGGACATTCAACAACCGACAGTACAGGACAATTAGGCGAATCAAAACCAAAAATTGAATCACCAGCTAATTTAACCCATACTATGCATCAAATGCCAATGGGAATGTCTTCAATTAATTTACATCATCATCCTGTATTACAATCTGGACATTTAACGATATCGCCAGTTCACCATACACATCATTCACCTGTGTCTGTACAATCACTTCCTATGTAATAATTACATTTTTTTTTGTTTGTTTTTTAATTCATTTTGTTAAAAAAATTTTATTTATGTAAAAATAAGAGGCTATAACAATGTTTATTAAAAAAAAAAAAAAAAAAATATAGAATTGAATAATAGGGGAAAAAAGATTTCTGAAATTCGGTTAAAATATAAGCTATGCTAAATCTAAAATTTGAAAATTTTATATAGAATTAAAAAAATCAACAGATTGATTTATACGAAATTAGAAAAATTAAGATAGGATTTACTCTAATTTAAAAAGCTATACTGAAAATATTTTATCAAGTTAATCGTATATGTTTTGGTATAACAGTCAATTGAAAAATTCGAAATTTATAAAATTATATTGGTTTTTTTATTTACTTATTTAAGCTACATTTTATTGTAGTGTTTCTGGATTAATTTAATTTATTTGATAAAACATTACATTTTTCATGTTTTTTTTCATACGCAATCTTATTGATAAAGATTTAAAAATCAGTTATTCTGCACTACTACTGCAGATTAAAGTATTACTTACATTAGAAGAAAGCAATAAAATTAAAACCTAAAAAAATTAATATCAAAGTTTAGGATAACATAAAAGTAAAAAAAAAACAAACAATTTCTATGTATATAAACTTTGATTCAATTCTATGGAAATCTCTAAACATTGACAGAGCCTTGTGAAAAAACAATTGCCTTAGAAGCTAAAGTCTACATATTAAAATTTGAAATTAACAAAAAAAAAAGAACAGCAACTTATGAAATTTTTACTTAATATATTTATGTAAAATTTATATTTAAAATAATAGTTAAAATTATAATATTTAATTAAATAAAGTGTTAAAAAAAATTCTTGGAAGTGAAATCCCCAGCACAGAGTTTAGTTTTGTTTAACGTTTTTCTTTCAATTCTTTTACAGCTCCGCAAATCATAAACCGTCCTCAGATTAGTATGTAAATGTTAATAAATATATAATAAATAAAGAAGTTTTTTTTTTTAATGTAACTGTGGTTATATTAAATTTTATTAATTTTAAAAATGTATTCAATAATTAAATATGAATAAGAAATTAAGAAATAATTATGGATATGTACTTAGTACATAAATCTTTAATAAATTTCATTTAAAAGGATTGTTAATTATATAAATGTATGTATAAGATAAGTATAATAACTTGTATATGAGCATAAAATAAAAAATAAAAATTTAAAATAAAACTTACATATTTTTAACTTATTTATTTATTAGGAGGGATGTAATATAGTTTTTTTTATATTATATGTATTTAGCTTAAAATAATTATTTTATTTACAATAAAAATACAATATAGAATATACTCATAGTTGAACTTGTCTTTAACATATTTTAGTCGCTCTAAAAAATCGAAATTCAATCATATTAATTTCATTTTTCATGTCAAAAGGTAAGGTCATTAATTAAAAACATACGTAATAGTTTTTTTTTAAAAATTTTGAACGAAAACAATTTAGTAGGAAATCGAATACACTTAAAAAATAATGTCGCACATATATGTAAATTAATCTATTATGTATTATTTTAATCTAATCTCTCTCTAAAATATTCTATCGAGGGAAGACGGTAGACTTAAATCAGATTTGCGATGTTTTTTTTACACATTGACACATCAATGCATTTTACTCTTATACTTATGTAATTATGGAGCTATTAAATCTCATATAATTTTTAGAAAAAGGAAAAGAGTGGTAGAGTAGAGACCACTAAATCAATTCTAAGGTAAACTAGTGGTTCAAGTTATATTTAAGTCTGTACTGTATTAATAAATTTATTTTTATTTAACTCCCGAAGGGAAACTAGTTGAACTTTTATCCAATTTTTTTGTCAAAACCCCTACAAGGATACCAAACCGACGCAACCAGAACGGACAACTCCTGGATTTATTCCTAACTACTCATCCGGAGAAGTACTCAATCTCTGTTAACTCTCCGCTAGGTGGCTTCGACCACTGTCTTGTAAGCACAAGGTTCAAAGTAAGCACAACAACCAGCTCTAATAATTTTCCAAAAAGACTAGTTCGGCATGATCACCAAGCTGACTGGGAAGGCTTCAACAACTTTTTAAATGCATCGAACTGGTCGTTTGGTTTCCAATATAAAAATGTCGACTTTGCTGCAGATGTGATTACCAAAACGATTCTATTTGGAATGAAAACTTTCATTCCAAATAGCCTTAAACGTATTAAACGAAATCCCTCAGGTTGGTTTAATGACCTCTGCAATAAAGTTCTGAAATCCAAAGAAGAAGCTTATATAAAATAAGAATAATAAAACTGTCAACACGTATGAGAATTATAAAGTGATTCAGAATAAATGTATAAAAAATTATCAATCAGCAAAAATTCCTGCACAGCCAAAGGGTGATACGAGAAATCTTTAATCTCCCTAACAACAGCAGGTCCTTCTGGACATTTGCTAAAAACGTTGGACAAAACAAAATTTTTGCCACTCTTCGTTTCCACCTATGATTGATAATAGTGTTATATCAGATACTGTTGGAAAAGCTAATCTTTTCGCAAAATTATTTGCAGCCAATTCCCCTAATACACAACTCACTAATACAGGCCAAAATCCT
This sequence comes from Argyra leucocephala, assembly GCA_963942445.1. Classification (NCBI taxonomy): domain Eukaryota; kingdom Metazoa; phylum Arthropoda; class Insecta; order Diptera; family Dolichopodidae; genus Argyra; species Argyra leucocephala. The sequence goes on from OZ012680.1 coordinate 69,477,964, forward strand.
CCAGCAATTCCTGTTGTAAATTCTTCCTTCTCAAGGATTTACTTCAGAACCAGAGCTGTAGTAAAAGTCTTGAAGAATCTCAATATAAAAAAATCTACTATTCCCGATGGTATACCTGCGATTGTGCTGCGATACATTGCCTTCGACATTTCTAAAGCTCTGCTCTCAGGAACTTACCGTCCTATTGGAAAGTTGCCTAAATTTATCCTATTCCTAAAAAAGGTTACAAAAGCAATCCTTCGATCTATAGGCCCTTCGCTATTACTTTCATTATTTCAAAAACAATGGAAATCTTAATCAATCAAAAGTTGAAGAAATAACTTGATAGTAGAGGTATACATGTTAGTCAATACGGCTTTCGAGCTCAGCGTTCCACAGGTGATCTCATAACATGCCTTTGCGAAAAGCTCAACACCAGTCTTCATCAATCTAAGGCTTTTGGTCGTGTCTGGCATTCTGCTCTTACAGCAAAATGAAATGCTGTAGGCCTTGGTCCAACCTTTTCCAAATTGATTGAAAGCTTTCTCTGAAATCCACAAGGCTCCGTCCTTTCACCCAACCTATTTCTCATTTTTATTAATGACCTTCTCAAATTAACTTTTAATCTAATTCATAGTTTTGCTGATGACAACACTCTAGTAGCATCATATGATTACTACTAGAGTGACCTAGTCAAAACTGTCGACAAAACTGTCTTGTTAGTAACAAGCTAACAGCATTCGAACCCACTCTCCGGTTTCAAAATGAAGTTATTCAGCGACTCAAAGACTTGAACACTCTCGGAATGCGAGTGAATCAAAATATGCACTGAAATGAGCATATTTTCGATATTGCGAAAAGCGCCGCCAAATGTTTGGGATTTTTGAGTCGATTGGAATCGATTGGAATCGCGTTCTAATCGAAGCATTCCCAATGAGAGAAGGATTTTTTATTTATGATTTACAGAGACTTAAGACGAATATTAAAAATATTGTTCGTTCTTTCCCACAAAACTTTTCTTCTTCCAGAAAAATAGTCAAGTTCACAACCTAAGTTTTGGCTATAATATAAAAAAAAAAATAGATAAATAAATATTTATTTACTTACCTTATATTTTGATGGTTCTAAATAAAGTCACCCATTTTGCCTGTTAATTTTTATTTGTGCTATTATAAAGTGAAATAAATCACTTATTTATGTTAAAATTAGTTTTCTAATTCACAATTGAATTATCTATATAAACTTAACCTATATTCACAACCACTTTTATTATTATTTTAAATTTTATTATTATGTATTTATAATTTTTCTTTTTTTTTCAAAAAATTCATATTTTTTTATCCTATACAACTCATGACTCATCTATGTATTTCGATTTCAATTCAACTCATATAAATGTGTTAAATTAATTAATTAATTGAATTACACCCCTGTACAAATTTTAGCTTGGCTGTCAAATATCTCTTCCAAACTAATATTGAATACCGTTATAAATTTTTTCTTTGAAATTTGACTTCCTAGATTTTCATTGTGACGAAAATAAAGTACGATAAATAAACAATACATTGATAGCTAAGTAAAAATTATTGATATAAAACTTGTAAAATGTTTAAATTAATTCAACTTTCAAGCGAATTATTTGATGAAGAAACAGAAATTCTTCAAAGTACGAACATGATCTTAAACTTAGAGAAAGAAATTGAAGCTGTCCAAAAGGATGTTCTAACCTCAAATTTGACAAAGTTTGGTAAATTTATTTGAATATGTAACTGTATAATCTTTGGAAACTATTTTCCATATATATTTTCAAAGTTGATGATTTATTTGTAAAAAGAATGATTGAAAAGAATAAAGCCCTAAAGGAGCAGATTGAGTATCAAAAATTAAGAAATCAGTCATATCGGAACATTTTAGAAAGGTTTAAGGAATTTGATAAGAGGTACGTGAAAAACTGTTATCTTAGATTTATTTAAAAAATTCTAATAAACTAAATTTTAGTATCCGAGATACTTTGCCATTATCACTAAAAATTATTTTTAGATATAAAAATAGTTTTTTTAGAGATTACTTTCGTTCTAATATTAACCAAAAATACCAAGAAGTTCAGAATAATACTAAAAATTTTGTAGAGCAAATAAGACCAACTAATAATAACAACGAAATTGGTAAGGCCTGTATATAAAATAATAAAATGTATAGAATTATAATTTATGTACATATACATATGTATATACATATGTCTATAAAATTTTTATATGTTTAATTTTTGGAAATGAAGTTAAAGAATACAAAACGTTACTTAATGAAAGAAATATAAGGAAAAGTGAATATACTCTGAAACGAAATAGACTTAAGGAAAAATCAAGATATATAGAGATAAATTTTGATGAAAGAAAGAATCAGATGAATAAAGCAATCATTGATCTTGTGAAAACTTACAAATTAGAAGAAGACGTAAGAAATTATCGTTCAATTTAGTTTTAAATTACTTCAATAAAAATATATTTTTTAGCTTTATTATATAAGAAATGCAATTGTAAAGAAGAAAGCTCTGATATTACAAAGGAAAAAAGAACTTGCATATTATCTACAAAATACTACTTTAAATTTAACTAAAGAGAAAATTTTGAACTTCAAAAAATCACCTATGATTGACTGTAACCAATTAAAAAACGAAATTTTCAAAAAAATGCTAGAAAATTTCCAAGGGATAAAAGAAAATTCTAAGTTGAAGAAGACAACCGAATTAAAAGACAGTGAAACAAATATATTTAAAATACCCGGAAACATTGAAAAATTAGATCATACTGTGGTAAGAAAGGTGTATACGCCAGAAGTGAAAAAACAAGTTGTAGAAAGCGAGAATTTAAAAATTAATACATCAGAAGCAAGAACACAGGACCATACAAAATCTGAAATATTAAAAAATTCTGAAGTTCCATCTGTAAAAGAAGGCTTAGATATACAAGCATTAGAAGGGAATTCTTTTAATCAAACATATATACCAAATAAGAATGGGATTGATAATTCATCGGAAAAACTAATAGAAAAACCGGTTTCTGAAAATATTGCAGAATTCGTAGAAAAAACTGTAAAATATCAGAGAAAAAATGATAAAACTGCAAATATAATTGAGAATAAAAGTTATGAAGGTTCTCTAAAATCAACACAAGCCATTTTTGATTGTCCACTTCAATCAATTCAAATTAATAGTGTTTCAAATATAAAAGAAAGGAATACACCAAGCAGAAAGAGAAATTTTGAAAATAATGAGGTGATACATCAAATAAATGTCCTAAAATAATATCATCAAAACTTATTGAATTAAATTCAAATTTAAAAGATAAGACAGTAGAAAGTTCGTTGGATATTTTGGTAAATACCAATGAGAAACAAAATAACGAAAATAATACCCTAATTAATAAATCTGAAAAGAAAATTATAAATACAGTAAAAAACTCTTCAATCATCTCCCAAAAAAGTTCATTTGAACCAAATGCAAGTGCATTTGGGAATGAGAATTTTAAAATACCTGTAGATATAGTTCCCCTTGCTTCAACGTCTAAATTACAGAGAAGTCTTCAACAAAAAATGGAATTAAAAAATAAAGTTCAATCTACCACTACAGATAGTTTCAAAACGATTCAAAAGCTCAAAATTCCTTATTTTGACTTTGACTTTAATATTTCTGAGTTATGTAAAGATGATCAAAACAGTGCTAAATCGTCCAAAGGGATTAAAAGTAATCTTGATTTTGATTTAAATTTCAACTTTGACGATGAAAAGGAAAATAAACCTGAACCGGAAAATTCATTAATAGAACGAGATTTTTTTAATTTAGAAGAACAGTCAGGTGGTGGTAGTAATGGTAGCGCTCAAAAGGGTTTCAATTTTGATTTCAATGGAACAGAGTCTCCCAATTCTCACAATTTTAATTTTTGATTATGTATTTTGTATTTAATAAATTCTTTTTCTTTTTACAAATCTAACTAAATTTGTGCGTATATTGTATCTACAAAAAAACATCTTTTAATTATGAAACAGTTAAATAAATATTAGTTACGTTACAATTAAATTTATAAATTTGAATTTCAGTACGAAAATATGCAATAAAATGAACTTCATTTATTGATTGCAAAATAAATATAAATTGATTAGATTTCTTTAATTCTTTCAAATTACTGTGGCGCATTCTGGTGGTGAAATTACAAACGATTTTTTGACATTAAATTATGCGAAATGAATACAAAATAGAAATGCAAAAAAGTATTTACGAATAAATTATAATCATTTAAATAGAAAATAAAAATACGTAATTATCAAATTCTATAATTCTTTCCCTGAGGAGTTTTTAGTGTATGTTTTGTACTGACTAGTAGTTGTCTTGTCATTTTTATTTTTAAACCGACAGTTGAAACGATAACAACAAGTTGCCAAGAAAAGTATCTTCATTAGATCATCTCATGTCATTCATTATGACGTACGTATGAGTTAGATAGAACATTTCAGTGTTATTGAAACTTATATAAAAAATTTTTCAGTTAAATAAGTATTTAGTAATAATTAATATTTAAAATTAGGGTGAATTTATTAAAAAATGTCGAAACATGATAAACAGAAATCGGCCAACTTGCTTGAAAGTTGGTTTGGTCGACCTAAATCAAGATCAAAAAATGCACCATATGCTGGTAAATCTTATTTGCACAAGATAATAAATAAAAACTAATAATTAATTATTTTGAATTATAGGCGGAAGACCCACTTCTACAGATGGGGCGGATTTAGATCTAAGTGATTTACACTCAGAAATTAAAAAACTTTCGGATAGTGAAGTTGACCAACGATTTTTGGATATTTTAGAAGATATGAATATCCCAAACGACAAACGTTCGCCTTTATTATCAAAACCGATTTCCGAGAAAAAAGATATGATATTTATGCATTTGAAAGGTAAATCATAATTTACATATTGAAATACAAATAGGTGTAATATAAAATATAAATTAATTTGTTATTTAAGGTAAAAATTCGCTTGAACATCGTTCAAATTCAAAGTTTGAAAAACCTAATCATTATATAGAGTACCTTCAAGCTGGAGAACACAGTGAGCAAAAATTTTACCAATGTATTGAAAATTTACGGGTTGCTCTTACTAGTAATCCAATAAGTTGGATAAAGGAATTTGGTGAAAGTGGTATTAATGAGATCGTGAATTTATTAAGAAGGTGTAAACAAGAACGAAATTATGATAGAATTGAGTTTGAATGTTTGCGATGTTTAAAAGCATTTATGAATAATACGTGGGGCTTAAATTTAATTTTAAAACCCGATCAACATACTGTATTTTTGTTACTAGCACAGAGCTTAGATCCGCGTAAACCTCATATTATGACTGAAGCTCTTAAACTTTTAGCAAGTTTTTGTTTAGTTCCCGAACGTAATGGCTATGATAAAGTCTTGAAAGCTATAACAAATTCCCTATCACCAACATATAAAAGCGGGGAAAGATTTAAATCTATAGTTGATGCCTTATTTGTTGATGAAAGATTAGATTCAAAACGAGATTTATGTTGCCATAGTTTAATATTTATAAATACAATCACAAATACACCAAGCGACATAAATTTCAGGTTACATTTAAGATGTGAAATTATGCGAATGGGCTTACATGAAAAACTTGATCAATTAACAGATATAGTTGAAAAAAGTAATAACGAAAATTTAAAAAAGCATTTTAAAATTTTTAATGATATAAAAGAAGATGATGCTGAGGAATTTATACAAAGATTTGATAATGTAAAATTTGAATTAGATGATCCAACGGAATGTTTCGAAGTTTTAAAAAATCTAATTGTTGATACACCTGCTGAAGCATTCTTCCTATCTATCTTACAGCATTTACTTTATATTAGAGATGATTATTATATACGACCAGCGTATTATCAATTAATTGAGGAATGTGTAGCACAAATTGTATTTCATAAAAGCGGTTGTGATCCAAATTTTGAAAATAGAAATTTCCATATTGATACATCACTGATATTGGATGATATAGTAGAAAAATCCAAAGCAAAAGATTTGAAACGTGCTGAAGAATTTGAAAAGAAATATGAACAATTAGAAACTGCTAAGCAGGAAGCTGAAGCTAGAGCTGCTGACTTAGAAGAAAAATTAAAACAAATTCAAATCAGTGGAAAAATACCTACAGATTCAAAATCTGGACTTAATATACCATTTCCACCTCCACTGCCAGGTGGCAACATGGGACCTCCACCACCTCCACCCTTTCCCGGAGGACAAGGAGGACCTCCACCACCGCCTCCTTCTCCTCCTGGAGGTGCAAGAATGCCTCCACCACCTCCTCCACCACCAGGTATTGGTGGTGGTCCACCACCACCGCCACCTCCTGGAATAGGTTAGTATTTATTTACATATATTGAATCAAATTTTAAAGTATTCTAGTGATTTTAAAATAGACGCGAATTAAATTTTGATTTTTGAAGAAATATTTTGGTTGTACTAGTACTAGTGGTATAATATAAATATTCGCATTAAAAAAATTTTAAAAAAAAAATTAAAAAAACTGGCATAATTCCAGTAAAGTTATTAAAAATTTATTTAATGACTCATTTTGAAGTGTTATCACATGATGTCATTTTTTAAAAAAAAAAAGAGTAAAAATATTTAAAATTAAAAAGACTGGCTATTTAAATATATATTTTTCGACAATTTTTCGTTTTATAGGCAATAATCTTCATGAATTGAAAAACTATTAATTATTGAAACAATTTTTATTAATTTTTTCAATATTGTATGACTGATTTTAATTTTGTGTTTTTATCTAGGTCCACCACCACCGCCAATGGGTGGTTTTAATTTAAATATGGGACCAACTTTACCACCTGGGTTAAAACCAAAAACCAAATGGAATGTTAAAAACCCTACGAAAAGAGCTAATTGGAAAGCTATTGCACCAAATAAAATTTCACAAAAGGCATTTTGGATAAAATGTCAGGAAGAAAAACTAGCTTCAGATGATTTCCTAACAGAATTATCAACGCGATTTACATCAAAACCAATCAAATCAGAAAATAAAGATTCTGTTGATAACAAACCAACTACATTAAAAAAAAATGTTATCGATTTACGGGTCTTAGATTCAAAAGCAGCTCAAAATATGTCAATTTTATTAGGAGGATCATTAAAGCATATGCCTTATGAAGAAATCAGAATGTCCTTATTTAAATGTGACACATCGGTATTAACATCAAATATATTACAACAATTGCTGCAATATTTACCATCTCCGGATCAATTGAAAAAATTGGTTGAAATAAAAGCGAAAGGAGAGGAATTATCTAATGTTGAACGTTTTATTGCAACTATTGGAGATATTAAACGACTAAAAAATCGTTTAAGTAGTCTTAATTTTAAATTAACATTGCCAGATATGATACAAGATATTAAACCAGACATTGTAGCAGGTTCTGCAGCATGCGAAGAAGTTAAAACAAGTAAAAAATTTGCCAAAATTTTGGAACTAATTTTATTGTTAGGAAATTATATGAATTCTGGTAGTAAAAATGAACAAGCTTACGGGTTTGAAATTAGTTTTCTAACAAAGTTATCCAATACAAAAGATTTTGAAAATAAAAGAACCCTAATGCACTATCTAGCAGAATTAGTTGAATCAAAATTTATTGATGTTTTAGATTTTTGTGATGATCTAGCCCATGCTGATAAAGCCTGTCGTGTGAGTTTAGAAACAATTCAAAAAACAATGGGACAAATAACTAATTCAATGAAAAATTTAGAAACGGATTTAAGTAATAATAAAGTACCACAATGTGAAGAAGATTTATTTGTTACATTAATGGGAAAATTTGCTGAAGAATGTGGCCAACAAGTTAATTTACTACGAAAAATGCAAACTCATATGGAAAAACAGTACAAAGAACTGGCAGAATATTTTGTTTTTGATCCATCTAAATATAATATGGAAGAATTTTTCAGTGATATAAAAACTTTTAAGGATGCATTTATAACAGCATATCAAGAGAATGTTAAAATTCGTGAGGAAGGAATTAAAGCAAAACGATTAGCTGAAGCAAGAGAACACGCTCAACGTGAATTGTTAGAAAGACAGTTAAGAAAACCAACTTTAGTTGATATAGACGCTGCTCAAGCACAAGAAGGTGTTATGGATAGTTTGTTAGAAGCATTACAAACTGGTTCTGCATTTGGAAATAGACAAAAACGACGTCCAAGACCAGCTGGAGCTGAAAGAAGAGCACAATTGAGTAGAAGTCGATCACGAACTAGAATAAATGCCGCGAATTTGGCAACACGAGAAATGATAGCCAATGAAATTGCACTTCATTCATAGCTTTTTATATAGTAGTAATTATGAAAATAAAATAATGATAATAATTGATAATAATAATTTTTAAATAGACTTTGTTATAAATTCGATTTTCGATTTTTGTACTGTAATATTTTCTGGCACAAAATCTTTATTATAATAAAAGAAATTCCATAATAAAACTGAGATATAAAATATTTTGTATTAATAATAATTATTTAAACATATTGTAATGATCTTTTAAATAACATTTTAATATAAATATATATATATATATATATATACATATACATATATTTTAAGTTGAAATTTTATTAAAAAAAAAAGAAAAAACTAAACAGAAATTTGATGATTTTTTACATTTTAGCGCATTAAGCAAATCAATTGTAATACATTCATTTTTTGATGTATATTTTTTATATAAATAAATACAAATATATATTTATATATGTATATATATGATATGTGTAAACATTTTTTTTATATATATATAAAGAAAAATAAATAAATTATATTAATACATTTAAGTTGATATATTATAATTTAAGAGAACAGTAACGTTTTTAATTCATTTAAAAAAAACTATCTTTAATATAAACTATCTATAATTAATTAATTTCCCTACTGTTGTACATATATAGTGTGATATAGTTATCAATGAGTGAACATTCTGTTTAAATTGAAGGACCATCATCCTGTTTCTTTAAGTCATAATTAACTAGACTTCACATTTTCATTGATGTTAAGTAATTCGTAATATTTTTTTTACTTATGCTCCTCCAATCTTTTTCCTAAAAGATTTTTTAAATATAAATCAACAAGTGATCACTAATTAGAGAACTTAAAATGCGAAAATACAAATATCAAGGGTCATTCTACATTTAGATTTAATTTTGTGCTTCTTTTTCATCAAACTCCATTGTGTTGGGATTTAACCACATCTTCAGTAAGAGCAGTGCTATTATTTTGTATGTTAAGAAGTATTTCAAATGTATTTAAAAAAAAAAATTGTTTCTTAAGCTCTAAAAATCTTTTATAAATTCAGTAGCAAACAAGTTGTCTATTTTCTTATTTTTAGTATGAAAAGCTTTGTGTTCTTTATTCACAGGTTCAATATATAAATTTTTGTATGTACTACTGAATTTGTTAATCTAATCTGTGATTGTACCAATTGATATGGTAAAAATTAATGGTGATAGTAAACACTAAACACTTTTTACTAGGTTTTGAAATTCTTATAAAATTTATTTTTATTAAAATATCTATAAAGTTAATTAAAAATTTTCAAAATATTCAAAATTTTCAAATGAAATTAATGAAGAAATAATATTAATCAATTTTTTATTTTAATTTATAATAATTAATACATATACATATTCAATTAATTTAACCTAAAAATAAAGCTTAATTAAGCAGCTACAACTATACCACCTAAATTCAGACTATAATACAACAAAAACAGAAAAAAAAATAATTTTTTTTTTGTAATAATTTTCTATTGTTATCTATCATTAAATGGACAATGTTTCACGAATCCAGTATCAATGCAATAAATTCCACTGGCACTATTAACAAAGAAAAAAGAAAAATATATATATAAGTATATATTGTGATAAATTTTTATACAATAAAATATTAAGGCATACTCATCAGGAGCGTCTGTTCCAATTTTGAAATTTTTCAATGTATATGGTACATCAAATGGACTTATATGATTTGATAAAGGTAACTTATGTGGACCTGTAATTGATGTACATCCTTCAGGACAGGGTACACCGACAAATGTCTTATGTTTAAATAATGAATTTGCTAAATAGCAAATACTTAAGAAATGACTGCAACGTGATCGTCCTAAAATAAGTTAATCATATTCAAAATTATTTTATTATATAATCGGATTTGTTTTTAATAATGTTTATATTTAATGTTGTTTTATAATATATTTTTGTTTTATTAAATAGAATATAAATTTTTGTTCAGTAATATAGAGAGTGTCTGCCTCGATATCATTGGTCATTCGTGCACAAGATGGTAATTGAAATCAAACTGAACAAAACGTCTAAATGTTACCACTCGAGGATGTGATGATATAACATGCTGTGTAATTCAAAAATCATAGAAATTATAGTACAAATATTTTTTTAAAACTATCTAAAACAATGTTTTCAAATTGACAAAATAACACAAAAAAAGAGAGAACAAAATTAATGTCATCTTTTTAGACTTGTTTTTGGGAGCTTTAAAAGAGATTTTTACGCGCTTTAACTTTTATGATTTTTAAAAGTGAAAAAACAACAGTCATCACTAAACTATGTATTGCTTTATTATTACCGTTATTTTTTAATTAACGATCTTAATTCAAAATTAATAATTTACGACTTTAACATCTAACAACTTTCAACTAAAGAACATAAAACGAAAAATTAATTAAAATTTTTTGTTGAGTTTGATTTCAGCTTTTACAAAGTGTACCTTGATAACTGAATTACTGAATTAATTGTAGTGTTATTTTAGCGAAAAAGAACTTTGTCTTTTATGTAATACAATTTTAAAAATATTATTTACAAACAATTCACTATAGAAGTTTTATTTAACATACTTATTGGATGGCCTTTACAATATGGTTGATATCTACCACCATTTACACAGAAATTGAGTTGTCCATCACTTTCTTCTTGTCCAAGATAACCTATTTTTGTAAAAATTAATAGTGTTAAAATTTAGTTGCCACATAGAATGATGTTACAGAAGTTAAATTACATTTTAAAGTATTTTATTTACCTGCATTGGTATGAATTACTTGAGTTACTGCAGCATCATCTCTAGTCAATCGAAATTCATATGACTTTTTACCTTCAATTAAAGGTCTGGCAGGATCTAAACCTAGATTGTTGATAATTTTTAAATTATTATTATAAGAAAACAACAAAAAATATTTTTTTAAAGTTATTTACCAATAATTCGATATTGTTTCGATGTTAAATGATTTGTCATCATTCCACAAATATGAGCGCCTAATGAGTGTCCGACACATGTAATTTTTTTTCTAACAGCTCCATGATGAGTAAGAAAAGCGTATATCTGTTTAAAATAAGTTTCGCGATCAGATACTTATGATTTAAATTTTCATAAGAGTAGTAAAAATTAATTGAGTAAGAAAATAATTAACACACATTTGCAAGACAAAAGCAAGTAATTAAGCTTTGCAAGGGCATAAGATTACGCCATAAAAATGTTTTGTTAAATACTTTATGTTCAGTAAACACACTTACGTATACGTTTTACAAAATAAAAAGTTTCTAACTAGTATATGATAACCATTTAGATAAAATAGTTAATTAACACATGTGTCATTGGGTCAACCGAATTTTGCTTGTAAGATTTTTCCTATATCAAAAAGAAAAAGCTAAATTAATGCTTTATTTTTTAAAATTCCTTTTCAACTACTGAAAAACTTAAAATTTGATGATTTCCTGATATGATAGCGTTGAAAAGGTATGTATATAGCAGGTTAATGTTTACACCGGAAAAATCGTCAAATATTTTAACATATAATAATCAACCTTAAACAAAAACCCAAGAAATTCCAGTGTTGAAAAAAATGGTTGCATTGGTAAATAAATTGTTTTTTTGTTGTTGTATAGAAGTGTTTCCAAAATGTATCCTATAGATAGGATAAGGTAAATTGTGTTATTAGGATGAAATGAATTTTTTCATTACAAATTCAATCAGATAGCCATCAACAGTAAACAATAAAATTTTATAAAGAAAGTTAAATAAAAAATGAATGAAGCGGATGAAAGTTGTTGCACTTAAAAGTGTTAACTTTTTATTATGTATTGGGCAGAACTCTATCTCTGTTTGGAAAAACCTACATATATGAATTTGGTTCATTTAAAAAATAAATTTATATGTTATTAAGATATTTTTTGTTCAATATTCACCTGTGCACTACACTGAGCTGTTAATCTTGTATTCGCTAATGCAGTTAAATAACATGGATAACGTGTAAGTGGCCTCCAGTCAACAGTAATAACATTAAAATCTCTTGATAAATAAGCTAAAAATGAAAATTTCAGTTATGTATTGGTTTTAAATGTTTTTTCAATAATATATCCATATACAATACTATTATTGAAATTTCATTGTAATTTCTATATTACCATCTCGTAGATATCTAAAATGTTCATCTTGTTCTGTTCCATTGAAACCATGAATTAAAATTGCTGTCTCACGATATTTACTAAAGCCACTGGCATATAATGCAAATGGATTTCTAACATCAAGTGGTAATCCTTTTCTATAACCTTTTCTGTAATGGAAATTATGAAGAATAGTGTGTAAATTAAATAATTTTATATAGAATTAATTATAAATATTTAAAAAGGACAGCATAAACAGGAACGTAATTTTAACAGCTCTTAGAAATTAAGAGTATGTACCTTGTACCTCAGAAATGAAATTAACAATACCTAGTCATAATGACAATTCACGAATCAAAAGGTAAAGTTATAATAATCAACGAAGGCAAAACAAACCACCTAAAAATATCAATAAAACATTAAATAAGACGTAATCAGAATATACTTAGCAATTGGAAAGTACAACTAACTATGAATGAGTTACAAGTTCGAAACAACAATAAGAAGCGATAATAGTTTGTAATTCTGCATTTATAACAAAATTCGGGTCGGAAACAAATCTTACAATGCTAAAATGAAGATGTATAAAACTCTAATCAAACCCATAGTGACGTATGGGTGCTAGTAACCATAGTGACCATGAATGTAGCCGGGAAGAACAACCTACGTATATTTGAAAGAAAAAGCCTGCGAAAAAAGTCGGCCCAAAAATATAGGAGAATGGAGAATATATAAGTACATAATTAGAAATAACAGCGAGATTGATAAATTAATAATGAAAACTTTGCCAGGTTTGCAAAGGTCCAACTAATATGGGCTGACAATGTAATTAAAATTCATGAAACTCGAAAACAGGCAGTGGTGTTAAATAGAAGTTAAATAGAGTAATCATGGACCAAGGAACAGATGAGAAGACAATGTTTAAAATGATGCCCAAGTCCTATAAATCCTAAATTGGAGATGAGCGATGACGATAATAAGATGATAATCGTGATTTAAAAATGAATTGTTCTTAATGGTATTGTATATAATTAGGTATATATTTAAATCTGAATTCTGAATTATAGTATGTCTGTGTAAGTGAAATAACAAAAAAATAAAAAAAACAACATACTTATAACAGCAAATTGCATATAAAACATGACCAAAAATTATTTTATATAACTAAGGTGTTTTGTTTTGATTTAAGAAATTTTTAAAATGTCTTGAATGAACATTTGAAATTTAAGTATGAGATCACGATTGTATTTAAATTTCAGTAAATTTTCATTAACATTTGTTTTTACACAATTACATAAATTAAATAATTATAAAGCTAAATAATTAATTAATAAATTTATAAAGCTAAATGTGCAATTTAATTACGTAGCAAATATTACGATGCTGAACTGATTCTTTTTTCGCTTCTTAAATTTGATTCAAAGACGACTCTTTGGTAGATTTTTCTACAATTGTGGTAGTATTATTACGCCTTTAATTTTTTTAATTTTTGTTACGTTTTGTTCTGGTTGCTAAGATCAAGTTAGTATTTTCTCCTACGTAGATTAACAGTTAATCTAATTTACAATACACCGATATAATTAGTTTATAATAATATGGTTCAAAAAATTTGAATGATTATAGAATACAGAAATGTGTTTTATTAATAATAAAATTGAGGCTGAATATGTTGTAAACGTGCAATAAGAGAGATTCAAAAAATTATTTTGTCCATTGTAACGTAAATATATTGAATACGAGTATTTCAAATTAATTTGGACAATTGTTTGATTTGATTGATGAAAAGAGAAATTTCAATTCAAATAACTTATTTTAGGTAAACCTTACAATTTAAATTGAAAATGCGTTACATTATTTAATTAAGTGTACTAAATTAAATTAATGTATTAACAAATACATAATTGGTTAGATTTATTTTGATTTTTTAATTTTTTTTTGTTGAAAATTTATTTATATATTATGTATTTACGTATTACGGCAATTTACTAACATATAATAGGTATTTTAAAATTTTGAATTGTTCTACTATATAGCTACATACAGAATGTATCAGCATTTTTTGATTTATCTTAAGGTTCAGTAACCACTTGATAGATTAAAATTCTTTTCATTGTTATTTAGTTATACCTAAAATCACCTAAGATCATTTAAACATACTAACTTTATTATCTTATACAGTAGGCCAATCGCCAATAGCCCTGACTGCAATATCTGCTCATGCTGGACCATATATAAAAGGTCCTTTAATCTACTATAATTAATAATATTATATCAATTATTATATCAATAATTTTCCTCTGTGAAACTTTAGGGGACTCAATTCCCACACTAGCAAGAGGCTGCTGATATTCTTCGTGGATTACCTTCTATGTTTCGAAAAAAAATTAATAAGGTTAGATATCAGTACGAGAATAGGGTATGTAAAGCCTGCAAAGATGAAGAAGAGGACGATACAATATATACTACAGTTTTTCTGCACCTACCCCGTATTAATTTACAATACAAAAATATAACTAGGAAGAAGCCTATTTTTCTGGATTCACTGGATGATCCAGCAGGTACTAAAATTAAGTGTCTTCTTCGCTTTATAAAATAAACGATATTTATTATGTGGTAGCACAATGAACCTCTTTTGGTTTAAGTGTGTCGACTTTGGCAGCCATTCGTATCTACCTACTTACGTATAATTAGTATAACCCTTAATCATCAGGAAAACATATTTTTTTCGAATATAAAAAATTGTGTTTACCTTTGTAAACTTGACGTCATTTTCCGAATAAATATTAATCAATGAAGTAGATATATAATATAAATAACTTATATTTAATTGAATATATTTTATAGAAAAACATTTTTAGGTGGATAAGTAGTCCAATTTATTTATTATTTAAGGGATATGGGATATATAGAATTTGTTAAGGAATTGAAGACTTTGAAACGGAGTGGCTTTGATTTGGAATATGATTGGATTATTATATTGGATTAGCGCATTATCGCTGAATTTTTGATGATATGCAACTACGAATGAAAAATCTTTTTTGTTGCGCAGGCGTTACAATCAAGATGCATATCAAGATTCTTGCTGACCGAACAATCTTCTGTAGTTCTAAGTTTTAGTATGAAATAGTAAGATCGTAAAAATGTCCCATCTCAACTCTAATCTTTATACGATCAAACTACTTTTGTGTATCTTTATATATTAACGGTCTTTATATATATTAACGATCTAAGGTAGATTATGTATGCTTATTGAGTAAATAACGATGTCTTTCCTCAGATCTTGTTATTAGTGTTCTTAGTTGAATCATAACATTAATAGTTTTCCAACTATCTATTTCTGGCCATAAATATCTAAAAGCTTTGCAGACCACATTATTTTGAAAGTTATTTTTTGAATTAAAATTTTGTCAATATGGACTACTTCTACGAGACACTCTTAATAGTTTATTTATTGAGACAAAATCCACACTCTACCCCCTGTTATATTTTATAAATATCTATAAATACCAAACTTATATCAATACTTTTTGTGAATTTTTAATTTTTAGTTTCAGGTTCAAAATCAAAATACAGATTCAGGTTCAAAATAATTTCATATAGTACTAAAGGTAAATGTGACTAATTCTATAGTCAATAGATTGATTTTAATTTAATTTGTTTTATTTTTTGTCTTCTTTTTTGTATTGATTTTTGATAGTATAAAAATAATTTCACTTTTCACTATTTAATGTACTTATATTGAAACTTATATAATCGTCTCTTAAAGTAGGTGCCTCCGGAACAGTATGTAATTGTTTTTTTTTTTGTTTTTTTATCAAAAAATTAAACAATCTATTTAATTTCGTTTTAAGAGCTATTCGTATAGAAACGTAATGAATTAGAAATACATTTTCAGATAAATATTTTACAGATTCCATTGTTTATAGCAGCACAATTGAATAATTATTTGATACTATAGAAAATTGCTTGAAATGTGAAAATTTAACTTATTTTTAACTTTAATTCGTTCAATTTCTTGAATACACGTTGGTAGGTTGTTTTTTTTAAGGCTTAATTTGATTTTATTGAATCTTTCCAAGGAAAATAACAATAAGTTTTCATGCATTTAGTTTTGCAATTTTAAAGATTGCAAGAAGTATTCGAATCTTATAACTAATTTGACTTAAAATTGGGTCGGTGGATGTGTGATATGGATACAATACTTTATTGATTTAGCTAAATTGAGTAATTTTTTTTTAGTCTACTATCTGTTGATAGATTTGTCAAATTCGTTGTTAGCCAGTTGTGATGAGTTACTATTCATTTGTCGTAATTTCTTGTTTCTGTTTCAATAACAGAAATGAGCAACGTCTAAGAATATGGCTGAGGAGTATTTTTTCCCCTCATTTCTGCTGGTATTGTATGTACTTCTTCGATGGTTTCCTGGAATCTGAACTGGTGAAGCAGTATGATCCCTTTTTTAGGTTTTCATTTTTGAGTGAACACTTTTTTTTTTTTTTATAAACATGGCCAGAGTTCTGATATAATTTACATTTGCAAAATTTTATTTGTTTTCTATACTATAAACTGTTTTCTACACTGAGTTATAGCCGTATAGTGTAGTGTGATTGAGTCATCGTCACTGTTAATGTCACATGTTAAAATGACAAAAAAAGTGAATAAGAAAAATTTTTTTGTTTAGAAATATATAAAAAAAAATAGTGAAATTAATAAACAAACAATAACTTTATTTTATATATTATTTACATTAATTGTTAATTGTATTAATTATATTTGAAAATCGCGTTTTTTAAATAAATTTTATATAGAGTTAACAAAACCAAAATAGTGTGATCAGCACAATTTTGAAGATTCGAAATCATACAGCCCTATTCCCTATTCAGCTTGCTCTATCATATTGGCCTTATTTTTTATTGGAAAAATGTGATACTTAGTGAAAATTTTTATTTTTGGTATTCTGCGAAGCGATACTTTTTGGTATTTTTTATTAGTTTTTATTAGTTTTTAGTATAAAATTGGTTTGCTATATATATATATATAGATATATATATAAATAAATCCTTCGCGAATAAATATAAAATAAAAATTTCCCTCGGTTGGAATTACTATGGTAATGATATCCTTTACGGAAATTATGACGGTAATATTCTCTCCTATACACACAAGAATAAGAATTCAGTAGTCAATCTATCATGGATTTGTTATGTATGAAAGACAAAAATGAATCAATGATGATGTTGTTATGCAGGATTTTCTAAATAAAGTTACTACTATGCAATTGCACAGAGGCCCACTAGTATATATATAATCATAAAGTAAATATAATATAGATAGACTAATCACACAGAGCAAAAATTTTAATTTTTTTTAGCTTTTTAATTTTATTTTAATTTTTTAAAAAAAAAAACCCAATACACAATAGGACCTACATAAAATCACATCAAAACTTTGTAATTCGTCATTTTAACGTCTTCGTTAACAATAACGCATACAAAATATTGAACTAAAATTTTTTTTTTAATGCAGGTTCAGCTGTATAGTTTCTAGCTTTTAAGCTTTCAAATGATTTTAATTTTTGTTGTATTTTTTGTGTTTTTGCTTTTATATAATATTGTATATAGTGTAGTGGCAATATGGTAAGGTTCTAGAATCTAGATAAAGAAAAACATCTTATTTCGTTTAATAATATAATTTCGATATTATTACAAAATACTCCCAAATAGTATTTATACATTCTAAAGAAATCAAAAATAAAAAAGTTTAAAATTGGGATTCGATAGAATATACTTTTTTATTTAAAATTCTGTTTTAATTTATCACAATTGAAATTTATCTATTTGTCTCTAATTTTTTAATTTGAGTTTAAGTTTTGTTATATAATGTCGCGAATCAGATTTCTATAATTAACTATTTTTAATCTATGTGATAATTTTGATAACATACTTTACAAATAACATAGATAACATATACTGAGTTAAAACATTTGTCATAAATTGAAGTTAAAAATAAAAATTACTTTAAAATCAAATAAAAACATGTATCTAAGTATAGTACTAGAAAATTTATTTGCAATTTATAATAATTCTATGAATAGATATAATAGTATACAATAGTATGAATTAGTAAATTAAAATCTTATGCTCAAGTAGGAAAAAATCTTTAACGTTTTAAAAGAGTAAAAATTCTGGAATGCAAGTCTCCGCTTTTCTTTAAATAAATTAAAGCTGGAGATATTTTTTTTTATTTGAGGCCGAAATAATGGGATAAGCACCTTAACTGCCTTCGCAGAATTTAAGTCATTTAAAAATGAAGGAAAGAAAAAAGAAGGATAAAAAAATATAATAAACAAAGTTAGAAAGAATGTAAAATAATTAGAATAGAATAGAAGAGTTAGGACAAAAATTTACGGACAGATTAAAAGATTTATTTACCCGTCTCTTAAAAACTTCACTAGGACAAGAATTGCACAACGAAACGTCTGCAGTCTTTGTGAAGCATCAAGGCATATGACCTATTAGAACAACATATGACCTATTACAAAATCGACATTCTAAGAATAAATGAGATGAGGTGGAACAATGACGACGAATCTGTTTCGGCTAACGGCAGCACCGTGATACACAGCGGAGTAGGCAGAGATAACAGTGGATTAAAGAAAGTCTTGGGAGTATATAGGGAACAGAAATAATAAAAGAGAAAGATTGATCGAGTTATGACAAACCTTCTAATTATCTGTGGCACCATCTTTCCTGATAAGGATATTCACAAATATATGTGGACCACTTCTCTCCCCTAGTGGAAATGTACGAAACCAAATTGACCAAAGTACAAAACACTGAAGAAGTCTGCAAGTAGTAGAAGTAGTAGATTCGACTATTTTCACTGTTATACCAAAATTTTACTCTAACGCTGGAAAACAAGTTTTTATAAAAACCAAATTGATCACATATGCATCAGCGAAAGATGGAAAACATTTGTCATGGATGTGAGAAACCGAAGAGGAGCAGACATAGATAGTGACCACGAACTGCTCAGAGGGGATATCAAGATCAAAATGGTAAAAAGAAAGAATCGTCACAGAGAACAAAAAAATGCTTTTTTCACCACCACAGCGGGAGTCAAACAAAGATATCCTCTCTCACCACTCATCTTCACAATCATCCTAGACAATATACTAGAAAAAATCTGCTCAATAAAGAGAAGAATAACTTGGAGTCTCTGAATAAGTCTCTGGGAATAACTGGAGATGTGTCTTTTCTAGCGGACAGTTTGGTTCAACTATCAGCTAAATGGCTGTTTGCTTTCAAGAGCGAATTCTAGACCTCGGGTTAACTCTTGACCCTAAACTGAGCTTTAAGCTACATTATGATAAAATAGTGAGCAAAGCAATTAATTAAACGTGTTGGTGTAAACAATTTTCTGATCCCTACCTCACGAAACATCTTTATGTTACATATGTAAGGCCTACCCTTGAATATGCTAGTCAAGTGTGGTCTCCACATTACTTGACTGACATTAACCGAATTGAATCGGTTTAACGAAAGTTTTTACGTTTCGCTTTGAGTAACTTTTCGTGGAATGATCCATTGCGACTTCCACCTTATTCCCACCGTCTTAAACTCATTGACTTACAGTCGTTGTCTAAACACATATATCTTTTATTCACCAGATCCTTTGGGGTATGACGCTAGTCCTTACAATTTTAAATTATTCGGTTGAAAGATCCAAACGGAATAATCTCAGAACCGTTGAGTTGTTCCACATTCCCTTCCACCCTACTCGAGCCAACCACTAGAATGCTCCGTGAAGTAAATTCTAACTCTAGTTCTTTTGATCGTCAACTAAGTGTTTTAACTATTAAAAAACGATTACGTTTTAATGTACGTTCAACTGAGACTAACTAACAATTGTTGTTCTTTTTAGCTTTGATACTTTCAGCCTAACTTTTGGAAGTGTTTTTAATAAATTTATAGCTATTAACATAGGTATTAATTTATGACTTTTACCCTTCTCCTAACAGCATGTATCTGGTTTAGTTTATTTGTAGATTTTTTAATCAAAGGTGGCGATGATTTACTAACCCTACTGGATGATGAGTTATTGCACAATTAAATGAAGCAAGCCTTCGTCTAGCAATAGACGTCTGATGTGCTTGCTCTAAGCATAAATATGACAGTATTAAAATTCAGCGACATGCAGAGCAAATTAGAACACCTGGAACAACTTACTAAACATGTTGGACTAGAGATCAACCTGGAAAAAACCAAAGCTATGAGAATAAATAACACCACCACGGAATAGCTAACGTTGAAAGAACAACAAACAGAATTTGTGAACAACTTCTGCTACTTGGGAAGTATAATAGCAACTAGTGCTGGGGGTCAAGAAAATGTACAAAATAGATTAAAGAAAGCAAGATCAGCATTTGGAAGATTATATGGATAGCAACCGATATGGAGGAACAGCCAAATATCCACAGCAACTAAACTTGGAATATTCTGGTATTGTGTAAAATCAATCTTGACATAGGGCAGAAAAAATTATCAACCAGAAATTACAAGTTTTCATTAATAAATGTCTAAGGATAATTTGCCGAATATACTGGCCAAACACAATAAGCAACAAGAATCTCTGGATAATGACCGGCGAAAAATCCACAGCAAAACAAATTAGAAGAAAGAAATGGAGAAGGATAGGCCACAGACTCCTCAGAAATCCATCAAACGACATCGCGGGAATGAGCTTAGAATTGAGTCCACTAGGCATAAGAAGATCCGGTCACCCAAAGAACACCTGGAGGAGGACCATAAAACAAGAACTTTCAAAGACAAACATAACGTGGGAACAAGTTAAAACAGCAGCTAGAAATCGAGTACGATAGAAATGTCAAGTGGAAGCCTTATGCTCCCAAGAGGAGTAAGAAAAAAAAATGTCTATCGCAGAGTAACTTTGTCTTCAAAATAGCTTAGTTCCATTTAATGTTTAGTAATAACCGAATTATATCTCAACTATTTATCACATATTTTATCTCAATGACAAGGGGTACTGGACCCAAGCATTTTTTGTTGTTGTTTGTGAATATTTCAGCCTCATTTCTTCTTTTCTTTTTTATGCCATTTAAGCTATTCAGAGAGCAGTGACAATGTCAACCTCATACACAGGCTTTAATATTGGACTATATATTTTTTCATTTATTTTATTATTTATTTTATATCAATGACAAAGGGTACTAGATCAGATCGAAAACCGCATAATGCGTTTTTGGGAATTGAATTCATACAGCCTTCGTCGGTGATTGAGTCATGGAACGTTTCAGTTGAAAGGCAGGGCTCGATAAAATTTATATAATAGAATATTATGATCAACAAGTTATATCTATATGAATAAAGCCGAAGAATATACATTTTTGTTAAATACTTCATAGACTTTTTGTCTATTCTAATATTGACTTTTTGATAATATCTTGCAAGTTTTAACTAATTATAGAAGAAAAATAAAGAATATAGTTTAATAAAGTTTTAAAATATTAAACTTAATTAATTTATGTATATATAACATAATTATTGTGTAACATATATTACATAATTTAAAACTTTGAATATCTATTTAAACTTTTTATTGTTATTTATATATTCAATTAATGTACAATTTTAAAATAACCTATCCAAATAATAAATGATTTATTAGCAAAATATATCTATTGTCTAATGACTATTTAAAATATTTACATTACAATATTAACGACAATAATTTGTGATGATATTCACTAATAAGGTTAATTTTTTTACATAATCATATTCGTAAATTGCATAGTTAATTAATGTGTTGATAAACATGTACTTTGTTAAATATTACAGTTTATGACATATTATATTCATACAATGCATGCAACAAAAGTATGTAATGTATAATAATTTTTATAATTTTAAAATATATATTTTCTTTGGTATCGTATACGAAAATTTTATATAGTACGAATAGAAAAGGCCAAAATTACACTATTTTTTTATTTTGTTATGCAAAGTACAAAATACATACATGGTGAAATTTTAAATATTATTAATTAAGTTTGAGAAAAACAAAACAAAAACTTTTATTATTTATTAGTATTTATTTATTATTTATTAGGACTAGGAGTATATATGAATACAAATTTTCACATGTAATTGAAATTCTTTGTGTATACATTACATCCCTATGCAACTATTTAGAAGTCATTGGTACCCAAATAGTTCATTAAATAAATCGTGAATCGTGAAAACTCAATATAAGAAGGTTTAGGTACCTTCTTAAGGTTTTCTAAACAAACATGCTGTTTATTTGAAATTTATTTTTAATGAATTTAATTTACAATTCAATGCTATTGCATCACATATTTAATATATGTATGTACATAGGTAATTGTATTGTATGCTTTTAGGTTATAATATTTATAGTTTGTGAATTGTAATATGGAAATTTGATTATTCTTCAATTGTTAACAATTGGAAAACAAAGTAACATCCAGCTTCCACTTATTATAAGATGAAGTAAAAATTAAATTGATCACAACTGTAGGATAATTGAAAAAAAATACATTGTTGTGATAGTTCTTTGCAAAATTCAAATTTAAAATATACTATATATATCTATATCATTATATTTAATCTATAAATTGAAAAAGTATGCTACCTAAACAATTTCACAACCGATGTTCATTATTATTCTTTTAAATTATAGATATTGAAAAGGAGTCGTAACGAAGCTAAATATTTTTTTAAAAATTTTGAATTAAAAAAATTTTATTTTTTAAATAAATTATTACTTGGTTGTCTAAGATAAATCCGTAAAATTTTCATAAAAGCAAAATTTATAAAACTAAGAACTTTGGCTCAATTTGAATAAAATCCCAGAAAAGAAATATACTTCATTGTTTAAATTTATAGTAACACCAGTAATGCGATGCCATTGCTAATCTAGTAAAATTTGGATGCATTTCAAAAAAATATGTACTTTAAAGTAAACATGTATCATCTCTAATCATAATGCATTAATATTACTTTGTCACTACATTTTATTTCAACCTACACCTACACTTACTTCCATAATACTAATACATGAATTGTTTTTTCATTATTATTTTGTTTTGTTGTAAAAGATTTAAGCCAAAAACAAAATTAGTATGCATATAAAAGATATAATCTCTATTTTCAACAACATAACAGGTTTACATGTTTATACCGACAGAAACAATTAAATCTACCTTAATTTCCGATGTTGCGAGTCGGCACATTTTGTTCAAATTGAAGAAATAATGCTTTACTAGAAGAATTAAATCAAATAAGCATAACAATAATTTTCTTGCAATTCTTAGTCTTAAATCAATAACCGATGGCTGAAATCTTAAAAACTCTCACACTCATCGCAGCAGTTATTGTAAGAAAATCATTTAACTTCAAAATTTAGTTGAGAGCTTTCATGCCTTTATTTTTTTTTTCATACCTATTCCGTTGCAAACTTGTCTGATAATCGGGATGGGTTTCCAATAAAATCTTGCCATGGTATCAGTGGATCGGGGATTGTACAATATTAAATTTAAATACTAGAAGAAACCCCCGGGTACATACCCGGCCGACCAAAAGAAAGAAATTTTTCTGAACGGCACAATAAAATGATTTTTAATACAAATATAATTTGACACGTTGAAAGTATCTGACAACAATATATAGAATAGTAGAATTAATAGCAAACCACAAAAAAAATAAAAAATGTTCGAAATTTTAAGTTAATATTAATTTTAAAATAAAATAAAAAAAATATCAGAAAGCATTAACCTTTTTTTGTAATATTTAATATGTTTTTATTATTTTTTTATTTCTCGAGGGAAGGAGAAAGCCTCGAAAAATACTAAGTAGATCGCGCACGTAGATACATAGGTATGTGGAATTCTAACCCATTAAAGCCACCGAAACCCTTTACCATAACTGATATTATTAACCGATTAATTGATTGTTCGCGTTAATTGGGAACACGTGTGTTGGAATGTTCTTAAAAAATAGTTTCCGATAATTTTATTAAACCATTGATCATATATATGGGTTACTACCGTTTCCCAATTATTATTAGTGAGTTTTAAAATTCATGATATAGGAAACAATTGGATAAAATGAAGTATTCTAGATCTGGTATGCAACATTGTCATATGGTCAACCTCCTGGTATGCAACATTGTCAGTTACAGTTACGTTGTCAGTAGTTTTCCCTGTCTTGGGCCTGCTAGAATTTTAATTTTTAGAGCAGTGGATTGTGTAGAGCTGACCATGGGTGAAGGAAGGTTGAGGGAGATAAATTTCGACTCTTTGAAATGTTTGACCTTGTGATTTATTGATTGATATTGCATACGCAAGACACTGGAAATTGATGTCTACGAAGTTCTTATAAAAAAATCTCATATAATCATAATCTCACATACTCATGAAATCATATATAGATATACCTCAGATTTGCTATACGGTTTAACGGAAAATCAGCTTCATTATGAGTTGTATCCATCATTTCGATTTATCCTTGGTATTCATATTTTATTTTTTAATTGATTCTACTTAGAAAACAACCGTATACGTAAATAATAATTTATTTAAAAAAAAATGTTTGTAGGTATGTTAAAATGTCTTACATGGGGTGAAATTTAAAATGGAAATTTCTAATTAATAATTAAAAAGGTTTAAAAAAATATATAATTTTGCTTAGTGCCCTTTTAAATATCTATCATTTTAAAAAATAATAATGAATATCGGTTGTTAGATGGTTCAGATTTGAACCGTACTTTTTCATCTATAAATTAAACATAAATGATGTATTTTCAAATGACTATTTTATTAAAGAAATTATTCAACGCATGACTATTCATATTCATATAGAACTATCTGGAACGGTTACTGAATAAACCTAGTATTTTACTATTTTTTAATTGAAGTATGTACTTTAAATTTTAGTTTGATTATTGGCCGGCAGATGGTTTTTTATGTAGATTTTAATAAATATATAATTTTGCTCCTAGTTTTTTTTTAAAATAAATTTTTTTTAAAATAAAATATTTTAATAACTTTTTCAAAGTTTTTTACATTTAAAAAATAAATTTAATATAAATATAATTAAATATAATTTAAAAATAAAAAGAATTTGACTCAAAAGAGAATCAACAAAAAAAAATTGATTGAATGCAGGAAAAAAACAAAGTACACGAAAGGCCACGAAAAGTGTGCCTTCAAAATCGTGCTCTTGTGTATTATAACATAGATAAAATAAAAATTGATTTTGATCGCCACGGCCTGCATCATCGCCGATTGATTGATTGAAAAAAAAACGAAGCAGACGAAAAACCACCAAAAATTGTGCCTTCACTAATCGTGCTCTTGTGTATTATAATATAGACTTGTGTATTATAAATCAAGAGATTTTTTTTTCATGTTGTTGGTAAATATTGATAACCAATATTTACCAACAACATGAAAAAAAAATCTTTTGATTAAAAAAAATGAGATGTAAAATTTGATGTGAGCTATATCTGATGCAGAAACTTGAAATTAAAACTAAATTGAACATAATTAGCTCTAATATGAAATATTTTCAGTATAAAAGTAAAATTGTAAGTTAAATTTTAATGTTATTGTATTGTAAGATTTGTTTTAGTATCTATAAAGACTACAAGTACAAGGACTACAAGAAGTATAACTCACATTTATATTGGCGGCTTCAAAAAGTGCCCTAACCTTTGCTCACAGAGTACAGAAAAACACTATTCGCCTCAAAGATATTACAAATGTCTCATCAACACTTGCTTCATACTTATTCATCATCGTATAGTTGTAGCACTAACTCTATTTTATAGATATCTTGTAAGAGTTGACACAACATGCTCAGAAGAACTAAAAGCACTAAATCATAGACTGTAACTGTTATAAGTTTTATTAAAAAAATCACATTAAAAGAGTTATTCTTTGACTTTTTTTCATATCGATTATTTGTAATAATTATTTTTAATCAAAAATTTTTTCAAAATTAGAATTGTAGCTTCAAATTAGAAAATGATTTTTATTTTAATCGAAAAAAAAATAAAAATTGTTCATAAGAATTATTTTTAATCGAAAAAAATAAAAATTGCTATGTAACTATTATCGGTAATAGAAAAAATAAAAATTATTTCGTAACTATTAAAAATAAGAGAAAAAGATAAAAATTGAGAATTAAGTATTTCACATGAGCGAAATTTTTTTTGATTAGCAATAATTATTATTTTTATTTTTTTTTACATAAATTAAATATTTAAGGATCTTTTGTGAGATCGATAAAAGACCTCTTACCGATCACAT
Source organism: Argyra leucocephala (assembly GCA_963942445.1). NCBI lineage: Eukaryota > Metazoa > Arthropoda > Insecta > Diptera > Dolichopodidae > Argyra > Argyra leucocephala. The sequence goes on from OZ012680.1 coordinate 69,504,797, forward strand.
ACATATACTTTATTCGATATTACGATAACTCCTTATGAATGAATTTTTTCATTAAAAAATTGATCGATAATAGTTATTTGCAGTCACTGTCCTAAATACTTCCATTTCCTAAAACTGAAAAAGAAAGATTAGAAGCTGCTAAAAAATATGATGTATTACCATCTGAATATAAACCATATCCAGATGATGGGTATGGTTACGGTTATGATTATCCAAAATTTAAACCTGGACTTGGTGCAGAAAGTAAAGATCCATATTATCCATATGATTTTCCAGAACATAGAAGAAATTTTAATGAATTTTTCAATGTTGATCATGAAATGTACAGTGAAGATCGTTACAGTTTACCACCATGAAAACAAAGATATAATATTCCGTATTATTTTGTAGCATTTTTAGGCACAATGGGATTTTGTTTTGCTGTGTATTATTGGTTGGAAAATATGAAAATGTTTCGCCCATTTTTACCAAAACATTGTCCACATCAGAGAAAACATATTATACATTTAATAAATAAATTGAAAACATAATATATATTAAGGATTGCTTTTAAATTTTTGAATTTATTTAATTTTAATCTCTTTTTTGGTTTACTTAAAATATTGGTTTAGTAAATATAATTAAAAAACTTAAATAAATACAGTTTAAATTTCATTTCAATATTAAGATAATTAAACATAATGTAAAGTCATGATACATTATGGAAATTCGTTCATAGTTATAGAACATATACAATGTTGAATTGCATCCCACTGCAAATATTGCCAACATGGATAGTTTTTACGTAATTGACTTTCTAAAACTCAAAGTGAACATCAACAACTTAGTTCGCAACTCCTCGTCAAATTTGTCTCCTACTTCTTTGTCCTTTCTCTATAATAATCCCTTTTCTTTTTCAAAAGCCAACGGTACGAAAGTATAAAGATTTCTCTAATCTAAGTTTTGGCTATAATATATAGAAAAAATATTCTGTATCAGTATTTTTATTACACGATGGTATATTATTTTTAAATGGTATTACAAACGAAATTATGAATATGTATATAAATCTTTTTTTACATTAGCAACTAATTTTCATAAATTTATTTACGTTGCAACAAAATATACTGCATTTATAATATTTTTTATTATTATTTTTGTTTTTGTTATTATTGTTATTATTATTATTATTACCATTATTATTACTATTATCGTTATCATTATTGACGTTAGTTAGTGTTCATTTGCGTGCAAAGCACTTATTTAATGGTATAATGGAATATGGTTAAAAAAAAAAACAGAAGCAGAACAGACGATATAAAAAAATTATTTCCCAGCTAAAAAGTGCAAAAAAACAAAAAATAAGAAATTACAATGAAAAGAAAAGTAAAAGTTTTTACTTTTTTTTTGTTTAAAACTATGTTTTAATATGTAAGTAAACTTTAAAATTTCTCAAAGAAAAGTAAGCCAATTTCCAATTTGTTTGTAAAGGAATTATTTAATAAAAATAAAAGCAAAAGCTTCCCTTTCCTTAATTTAAGTGTAGTGCTACAGTTAGGAAAATAAAACAAGTTTTAGAAATAATTATTAATAACTGTCATGAATTGACTGTCAACTGAAATCATTTTATTAGGTTTACAATATTTACAACTGATACAATATTTAAAATAATTTAATTTATTTTGTTAAAAGTAATTATGTACTTAAATTGTTCGCAAAGATTTAATTATTTTATTTTTCGATGAAAAATGTTTCCGGTTAGGTTTTTTATTTATGTTGCACTTATTAATTATTTTTGTAATGGTAATAATATACAGCTATATATGTATATATATAAGATTTTGTGTAATTTTGAAATTTCGTATGGACATGTAACTTTTAACATTCTCTAATTTTACATAAATGTTTTTAACACGTGCACATTATATATGTATGTATGTAAATAATTTACATTGTATTCATACATAGTTGTTAACAAGTTGTAACCGAATTCCTTTTAATATGACTATGTTTTCGTTTTTGAAAAGTAAGCAGAAACTATTTGCAATAATTTTCTCCGTACTATTGATTTGAATTGGAAATTGACCTTTGAGTAGAATAATTTTGTATACTAGTTTGTATTGTAGCTTCTCCGTTATAAACTTAATTATCCTGTTAAATTGTGTGGGGGTCTGGTTTGGGATCGACAGGGAAACATTTGATCGGTCGTTGACCGATGCGCAACTGTCGGGATCCTATTTAAGTGCTTACGTTACCTCCACGTGGTGAACCCTGGGAACTGTTTTACATAGCATCCGCTGGTAAGCAGGCCAAAATTGTAAATGCGCCAAAATCGTCAAATTTTGAGGTTGGCGTAAGGCTGACTCCCTTACCAGTAAAAATTACATAGTTTTGAGAGGCGCAATTGAAGCCTCGGATACGATCGAAATTATTGGAAACAGACCCGGCAAACGTTTAAAGGACTCCGATTTAAGAATTTGCAGTTGGAATGTAAGAACACTCTATCATCCAGCTGCATCTAACAAAATTGAAAATATTCTCTCGCAGTATAAAGTAGACATTACTGCGATACAGGAAATCCGATGGAAAGGATCTGGCATGTTAAAAAAATGAACATGCGATATATATTACAGGTGCCACGAAAAACATCACATATTTGGATGCGGATTTGGATGCGGATTTCGGTAGTAGGGTAACGGCCTAGAGGGAACATCATTGATTTCACACCTGTTAATGAACATCTAGCCGTCATCCGTATCAAAGGCAAATTCTTCAACATCAGCCTAATATGTTTTATAGAAGGATGAATTCTACGACATCTTAGATAAAACATATGGGTCCTGTCCTGAGTACGACGCGAAAATCGTGCTTGGATACTTCAATGCTAAAATCGGTAAGGAAGGAATTTTCGGAAAAACAGTTGGTAACCATAGTCTTTACTCTACGACCACAGATAATGGATACCGAACAATTGACTGTGCAGCAGCTTGTAATATGGTTATAAGTAGCACAAATTTCCCTCATAAAAATATCCACAAAGCATCCTGGCTATCTCCGGATGGACGTGCAGCGAATCAAATTGACCACATTATGATTGACGCCCGACATGCTACCAGTGTGTCGGATATACGTACCTATTGAGAAGCTAACATCTACTCTGACCACTTCCTAGTTGTGGATCAGTTCAGACCACGAATATCCAATGTCAAAAAAGGACGCACCAGCCAAAATAGGAAGTTTAACATTAAAAGACTTCAATCACCTGAGATAGCCATAGCATACAGGAAGCGAATAAGCGATATACTCAATACCACATCTCTACAATACAATCTCTCCGTCAACGAAAAATGGAAACAATGCGCAAACATCATCACGATGGCTGCTATGTGAGAAACCCATGGTACGACGATGAATGTTTAGCAAAGACGGTAGAGAGAAATGAGGTCTACAGGAAAGTGCTGCTCAAGAAGAGTATAGAGCGAAAAGAAGAGACGAGAACAAAGTTATAAGGCACAAAAACGTTTATTCGAAAAGTCTCAACTTTTGGATATAGAATCAAGCCGAGACAGATGCGAGGTACGGAGTTTTTATAAAAAAGCCAAGCAGCTTGCAGCTGGTTTCAAGCCCCGTACACACGCGCTGAGGAATGATTCGGGAAATTTGGTAACCGATACGCAAGGGATATTAGAGACATGGAAACAGCATTTTAAGAACCTGCTGAATGGCGCAAACATAGAAAACACATATACGCCGCGCCCTAACCCAGTCAACTCCGAAGATATAGATACACTCAGTCTTGCAGAAGTGGAAGCAGCCATCCAAAAATTAAAAACAACAAAGCTGCTGGACAAGATAACCTACCAGCTGAACTTTTTAAGGCAGGAGGTAAAGTGATGATTGAACTCATGCACCAAATCATCAAACAGATCTTGATCGAGGAGAGCATGCCTGATGACTGGAGTTTAAGTTCAATATCTCCAATATTCAAGAAGGGCGATTTCATGTCCTGCGCCAACTATAGAGTAATATCCCTATTGAACGTTGCGTATAAGATCAATTCCAATATTCTGTGCGAACGATTGAAGCCCCATTGTAACGCTTTGATAGGAAACTATCAGTGCGGCTTCCGTCCGGACCAGGTGTTCGCATTAAGGCAGATCCTGGAGAAAGCCCTCGAATTTCAAATCGATACGCACCATCTTTTTATTGATTTTAAATCTGCCTATGACAGTATGCATCGATAAGTGCTTTACGAATCAATGTCGGAATTTGGTTTCCCAGCCAAGCTTATCCGTTTGTCAAAAATGACCCTGGAAAACACCAGGTGTGCTGTGGTGATTGGGAGGCACATTTCTGATTCATTTCGAACGTGCTCCGGATTTCGACAAGGCGATGCGCTGTCATGTAATTTCTTTAATCTGGTGTTGGAGCATATAGTGCGATGTTACGGTATGAAGAAACAGGCCACTATATTTTACAAATCGGTGCAGCTCCTGGGTTTCCCTGATGACGTCGACATTATCGGAACTACACGACGAGCAGTCATCGAAACCTTTACACAGATTGAGGAAGAAGCAGGTAAAGCGGGTCTTCTCATAAATGAGAATAAAACAAAATATATGCTGTCGACAAATAAAATGTCGTCACAACATCATATAGGACACAACATCATTGTCAGCTAATATAATTTTGAGGTAGTTCAGGAGTTTATCTACCTTGGAACCAACATCAACTCCACCAATAGCATCGATGTTGAAGTAAGGCGAAGAATTACCCTTGCAAACCCTTGCTACTGCGGTTTGTCCAAACAACTGGGTTCAAAACCCTTATCCCAAAATAGCAAGGCACAATTATACAAAACGCTCATCCTTCCGGTGCTGCCATATGGTTCTGAATCGTGGACATTACCAAAAGCAAGCGAGCATGCACTTGGCATCTTTGAGAGAAAAATTCTTCGTCGCATTTATGGTCCTGTGTCTGACGAAAGGGTTTGGAGAAGAAGATACAATGCCGAACTATACCAGCGTGAGTTATTTGGAAGCTATCAAACAGAAATATTTTCGTGCATCTTTTTCATCAAAAAATATTCCATTAAGAAATAAATATTTTCTATATAGTTGGTCGAAGATGATTCGTATTAATTTTTTATTATTTTTGTTGAGATATACATACATAATTTTCATAATTTAATCATTACAAATTATTTTTTATTTTTCATTTATTTTGATCCACAATTACGGGATGTGGTCACAACCGATAATCCTACATAACACCAGGCCGAATATAAATAGAAATATCTTAAAATAATTTTGCATAGGTATCCGTTCAGTTTTTATCCACAATTATTTTGTTTTATTGGAGAAAGAGCTGGATTCTCAGTTACAGAAAGCTACAAATTGATATTTGCTGATGCATTGGTCGTAATCCCTTTAAAACAATATGTTAAGATCTAACTTACTTACTAATTTGGGTGGGCAACAGACCATGTAGGTCCTGGACCTGACTCATCAACGTCCTCCATTGTTTTCGGTCATGGGTGGACTTTCCCCAGTTGAAGATGCGAAATTGTTTTAAATCCAGTAATTTGTTTAAAGATTTTAATAAACTTACAAAAAAAAAAAAGTTAATCAAAGGCGTAATTTATACTTTTTGAACAACGTTGTATTGTTTGAGCTTTCTTCCTACTTTAGCGATATATTGTAGGAAATAGGCATGAGAAGATGTTGAGTGGAAATTCAATCTGTTATTCTTTTATTTAACTGTTTCTGTCATGATATATATGGGGTAATGTGGTCATTCCTATACACTGTTGTTGAAATTTCTATATTATAAAATAGAAGCTATGAAAATTCTATTGTAAAACCTTATGTTTCTTACTACATGGAAATTATTTTTTACTTATGATCTACAAAATAATTTTTTAAAGGCTAAAGACTAAGATCGGCAGGACATGTGATGAGGATGAATGATCAAACGGAGCTAAAAATTTTTTTTCCTTTAGTTACTGTATCGTCGTTATTTCAATTTTACCATTTAAGTCTTCAGAAATATTGTCTCACTAATCTATTCTATAGTAATTCGATAAGAATCAAATTCTTGAAAGCGTGTCAGCGTGTCAGAATTTTGGAAAACGGTAAAGTAAGTATTTGTTTATTTTTGAGAGAGTGCCAAAAGTATCAATTTTTAGATTTTTAACGCAATTGGTTTTTCTGAGTTGAGTCCGTTAAGTTTGGAGTCTTGCTTCACCAGTTTATTTCAATATTCCTGATGGGTGCTGAGGGTTGAGGTATATGGTAACTACGAACTTCTTATGTTATAGCTTTGTTTTGGTATTTTTTTATTTTTTTCGGTTCAAATAAATTGCTATGATGGATACGATAGTTAAAATCTTTCTATAGTCTAATCGGTGGGATGGATAATTGAAATTTCCAATCTGTGAAAGATAATTTTCATGTCTTCTACTAGACGATAGAAGGCGCGAATAATAAACCACTTTTTGAAAATTTAATGATTCAAGGAAATGTTTCCAATAGATATTGAATATATTGTAATTATTAGTTAAATATGCTTCAAGACAAGCACAGTTTTACACCACAACAGTTTTAGCTAATTTAACCTTCTGTAAAAAAGTAATTAAAAAATTTAATTTCAAATACTTAAATAATATTAAATTAGAATTTGAATTATTTTAACTTAAGATTAGATTGTAGTGTAACCATTATCTTCGATTAGTCAATACACGTTTTTTTTTGTAAATTGTAATTATTTTTAGAAAATATTTTTATTAGGAAAATTAATTGAAAATCTACAGGTATCTATCGATGATGATGTTCTTTGTTTTGTCTGAGTTTGAACTAGAAATTGAAGAATAGGAAAGAAGTTATAACAAAGAAGTTTATAACAAAATATTATGAATATACTAATCTATTGCAAAAAAGTTTTCCCTAGTTTGTATTTTAAATCCGTTTCAGTACTGGCATAATGATTTCTCATATTTTTCTCATTTTTCCCATAAAATCTCAGTAGACAACATATAAAATCAATTTTTTTTTATAGATAGTGATTATCTACACAACATTTTTTATTGGGATGATCACTTTATAAATGGGCCAACTTTTTTGGAATAGAGTAGTATGTACGAGTATATTATGTGTATATGCAAATTAAAAAATATAAACTTGGTTCTATTATTCTTATAATGTGCGTAGCAGATTGGTTAAAACTAGTTTTTCTGATTACAAAACTATTGAAGAATGCGTTTTTTTAACCTTTTTATTTATACAATTTTTCAGTTTAAACTATTTTTCATCAGAAGAAGATTGTTATTTCGTAAAAGGCACATTCCTAGTTTTATATAGAAAAAGGGTAAACTTTTTTCTTTTTAATAAATGCTTATATCTTCTAAACTATTCGATATACATATTAAGGATGTATTTATGAATTATAGAAAAAAGAGAGACCTTTTCAACAATATATAAATATTGCCAAAGTTTTATGGTAAAATTTTCAGATATTTGATGTTTAAAGAAAAATAATAAAGATTGTTTTTTTTTCAAGAATTTTTTACTTTGAACTACAATAACTCCGTAACGGCAGCACCAATCATCATCAAGTAAATAATAAAATATGCTCCACACCGTTATCTTACTATATAAAAGAGACCGATATATATATAGATCAACAGATATAACGGTTCATATACAAAAACATTAAAACAACAAGGATACCAGGTATCCTTGGGATTAAGTCATTAGGTCTTAAGTGTCCCTATATATTTTTAAGTTGTTACACTTTTTTAGTAGAAGCATATAATATAACACAAAAATTTAATTTGTAAATAAATGTGTAATTTTAAATTTTACTAGAGGTAAGCGGCATAAAACTCATATTATGTATTTTTCTGCAAAATTGAGTTTTTATTTCAATTAGAAAGATTTTTGAGAGAATAACACGTGCAAGTTAATATTATTGTGGTATGGTGATTTTGAAAACAATGAGTCAGTCATTTGTTTTGTGTTGCATATACCAAAGTTTTATTTAAAATAGCCCATTAGAAATGACACTAAAATTAAATGTAAATGAAAATTTCTGTTGGCTAAATATAAATTGTTTAAAATCAAGTACAAAAGTATTGAAGTATTTTTAATTAAAAAATAATTATTTGTTTTATGTTATGCTAAATTTTCTTATTAATGGTTTTTCTTAAATAAAAACATTGTAAATATCATAAAATGGACAATTTGGGAACTGCTCATAACACAATCCCAAATTTAGCCAGAGTACAAACTGTGTAAATCAAATACAAGCTGTAAAAAATCAGTTGGAATTGGAATCTATACAACGAAAAATATTAAAAGTGTTGAAAACCGTGAAAGAAATTTAAAAAAAAAATTGAGAATAAAATAAAAAAAAGCAATAACTAAATAAACAATATTTATTGTTTTATTATAATTAATTTTATATTTATATAGATATTATAAGAATATTAAATAATTTATTTGATTAAATTAAATTTTTGAAAATATTTGAAATAAATAAACAAGACTCGACCCTATATGTTGTTATTGGTTGTTATAGGGGATAATTTTCTCATTTTAATGATTACGATTAGTCTCTACAATTTATATTTGTACAATCTAACTAAATGTTTAAAATATATGATAAGAATTGTAAAGCTACGAAAATTTCAAAAATTAAAGCAAAAAAAACTAAATTTACAAATTTAAATAAAACTATGTATAACCATTGATTAATAATACTATAAAGATAGACATTTTCATACAACAGAAAATGTTCAGCTCACTTTTTCCAAATTCTCTTCATTATATATATTTTCCGGAAGATAATCAATGTGTTGGTGCATTTTCTATATTCAATTTGAATTTTTAAATTTTTGAGCGTTTTATACGACTTTATTCTCTAAATAATTTGTATGTGTTTAATTTCTCTATACTGTTCTTGAATATTATTGTTTTTAACTTTTTGTTATTTGAATTTGTATAGGTAATTTGAATTTTTTTTGAATTGATAGGTACAAAAATTTCAAATTGGATAGCATTTTTATCGAGTAGTCTTTTAAGAATATTTTTTTTTTATTTTTCTCTCAATATACATTGTAATAAAAGGATTTTTATAATTGTTGATATTGTGCATGGATATTATTTGTAATAATAAATTATAAAATTATAATATAATTTTATAATGTTTAGGAAACGAAAATATTTTTCTTGTTTTAATTGAATAATTTTCAAAAATAAAACAATTTCAAAAAATTCAAATAATAGTGAACATTCATACACGTTATGATTTCTAATATATATTCATACATACATATACATATATGTATAAATTTACAAATAGAATCAAGTTTTTATTTTTAAAAGGCTTTCTTTTTGGTTTTTTCAATATGTGGATATGTATGTACGCATGGACTTTAAAATTATAACAGAATTTAAAAATATTTGAAAAACTCATCATTAATATTTGTAAAATTTATAAAAAATCTTAACGGTAGAGTAATTGAAAAGTATATTTAATATGCTTTTTTGTTGCAGTAAGCACACAATTTATTTTTAAGATAATTAAAGCTTGCAACGCACAATTTTACAATGGTATTTTTCAAATTCAGAATTTTCTACTTTGTCATTATTTTCATACACAAAAAATTAAAAATTTTGAATTCACAACCGTTAAAAATTCTCCGTTTTTATTCTTAGAGAAAAGGCTATATAATATCTTAAAAAATCAAAAATTAAAAGTACCAAAAAAAATGTTTCCATTAATGGAATGGTCCAAACAATAACTGCTGTATTATCTTTATCGAAAGATCAAATTGATAGAATATTAATTTCTTGATGACGCGCAGACTGAACCAAGATCCGTTAGAAAATATGTTTTCTCATATAAGATCTGCTGGTGATTATTGCAGAAATCCATCTGCACAACAAATTGGGAATATTTTTGCTAAGACGAGGCGAGTATTTATAACGAAAATACATCCTCAAATTGTGAAACAGATCACAACAATTATTTGGACATTGATGCCAATGATTTGGCTCATGAAGATTTTATTATTGAAAATTGTCCTGAAGAAATGAGAAGGAAAATGTTTTAGCTTCAACTTCAAATACAGTTCAATCACATAGTAAATCATTTAGTAATTTTGAAGAATTAGCAATTAGATATTTTGCTGGATTTTGCAAATAAAAAGTGTCAAACTGCCATACATGTGGATTATACTATTTTTAAAAAATTAACACAAAATTTGAAAACGAAATTTAAATAGCTATTCATAATGAAATATTAGAGATGAAATAATTGAACGTAGGGATATAAGTACGTATGTACCTAAAAACCGATTTGAATTGAATTTAAAATTTAGAATTGTATTTAAAACAACTTTAACAAAAATTTGATTCTATTTGTAAATTTATACATATATGTATATGTATGTATGAATATATATTAGAAATCATAACGTGGATGAATGTTCACTATTATTTGAATTTTTTGAAATTGTTTTATTTTTGAAAATTATTCAATTAAAACAAGAAAAATATTTTCGTTTCCTAAACATTATAAAATTATATTATAATTTTATAATTTATTATTACAAATAATATCCATGCACAATATCAACAATTATAAAAATCCTTTTATTACAATGTATATTGAGAGAAAAATAAAAAAAAAATATTCTTAAAAGACTACTCGATAAAAATGCTATCCAATTTGAAATTTTTGTACCTATCAATTCAAAAAAATTCAAATTACCTATACAAATTCAAATAACAAAAAGTTAAAAACAAAATATTCAAGAACAGTATAGAGAAACTAAACAAATACAAATTATTTAGAGAATAAAGTCGTATAAAACGCTCAAAAATTTAAATTAGAATAATAAAGAATTTGGAAAAAGTGAGCTGAACATTTTCTGTTGTATGAAAATGTCTATCTTTATAGTATTATTAATCAATGGTATAACTAAAATAAAATACTTAATAATTAACTAAATATGAGTATGAAATTTAATTTGTAAAAACACAATTACAGGTGGTTTCAAAATCTACAAAATCTTAAAATACTCGAATAATAGTCTACTAAATGATCGGTACGTTTTAGCACGCTTTATATTAATGGGAAACGAATTACACAAGGATATTCAAAATATTCATTTTTTATATATGAATCTATGAAATCTATTAAACATATCCCGAATTTTGTTTTATTACTATTATTAAACATTTTAATAGATTACTTTATTTTCAATTATAGTAATTACTTTCTCTCAGTATTCAACAACAATAAAAAAAACTGATATATATGCTTAGCAACTATATGCAAATAGTTTTTTTAATAAGTACCCTGTAAATATAAAGCAAATTTCAAACCAATAAATATAATAAAAATAAACATATGAAAGTTGCTAAGTATTTCATACTCCGTTATATTAAATTTTTTATTTCTTAAAAAAATATTAAAGGAGTATTGATAAATCCTATGATAAATCATGATTTTCTTCAATCTAATATTGATATCAATCTGTGTTTATCAGTATTCTCTCTTTTCAATATAATATTGTCAAAAAATATTGAATTAGACGCTGTCTAATATTTTATTTTTTTAGCAATTTATAAATTTATTATGTACATACGTACATATATGTATTTATATGAGTTTTATAAAAATTCAAATTGAAATTTTTCTCAAAATTTTACTAACAACATTTCTTTGTGTCTGCAATGTAGCTTATTGCTACAAATTCTTACGCTCTTTCATGAGCTTTAACTGTGAGAAAAAAATTGACCAATTCTTAATCAATAAATTAAATCTTAACAAACAAAAAAACATGTCTTATGATCTCTTTAGCGAGGGGTTTATAGAGAGGGATCTCCGGGATCTACCGAAATCGAATTTATTATAAATATTACATCAAACAAAAAACTGACATATTTAAAATTTAAATAATTATTAAATATGCAGTACACATTTAGAATCCTGTCGTATCTGCGATTAGCTGCAGCCCATAAAGAAACAGCTTCAAGCTCAATAAAATGGAGCTATAATTTTTTTTTACGTTCTTGATAGTAACTTAGGGGTAAATACCTTTTTTTACATTAAGTTCTGTACTACAATTTTGTTTTTATTAAAGTATTTATTTTTTATAATTTTTCTATTGAACGTGTACCTACACTGCTGTGAAAAAAATCTGCTTGCGGTTCATGTAATGAATGCAATTATTGCTAAATTTATAAACGGGTTGACTTTTTTGTTATCCACGTATATTTATCTATCCAATATCGACCTGTTTTGGATATAATAAAGTACCAAAATCTTAAGTATTGATTAATTGTGAATATAAAGTGTGAAGTGTAATACTAATTAGGATAATAATGGGAAAAATAAGTAATGAGTTAAAGAGCAATATGATTGTGTTATCACGGGTAAATTTGTTAATGAGGCAAATTGCTGAAATATTTCGTTGTTCTAAAGGCAAAGTGGGTTATATTTTAAAAAAATATCGTGAAACCAGAGGTTTTGATAGGACTAAAGGATCAGGACTGCTTTGTAAGAAGACACAGGTGGAGAACCACTTCATAAAAATTTATAGTTTGAGAAATTGTTTCAAAACGTTTACAGATTAACGAAACGCTCTGTACAGAGCAATCGGAACTATATTTCATCCAGTTTGGTATGATATAGAATATTGAACGAAAAGGATTAAATGCACATCGTCTCAGTAAAGGAACCCGAGTTGGAGTCAATACATAGGCACAAAAGGCTTATATGGTTAAAATAACTCGTTTCTTGGATAGAGAATATGTGGGAGCAGATAATATTTCCAGAAGCAAGCCAATTCAATGGGTACGAAAGTGATGGCATACTGTTGATTCGGAAAAGAGTAGGAGAACGATTTAACAATTAATACATGCAAATGTTGCCACCAAAATTTGAAGGTGTAATGGCATGGGAATGTTTCTCCGATCCAGAAATAGAAAGATTATACTTTGTTTCCTCAAAAATGAACGCGAATGTTTATATGAACATTTTGGAAAATGAAATGGAGCCTTCTGTTCATATGTTCTTTGGAGACACTTGTGACTTCATTTTTCAACAAGACAATGCTCCTACAACACCAGTTAATTTCTTTTTAATTTCATTTTCAGGTTTAAGATGAAAAACAGACAGATCACAGTAATGGAATGGACTCTATATAGTCCAGACCTAAATCTAAATATTTGGTCAATACTTAAGTTATAGGTTGCAAATCGCCCAGGAACAACGGACGATCTCAAAACTTTAATTAGAACCGCATGGAGCTCAATACCATCTTCAAAATTGAAAAACTTGTCCGACTCCATGAAGAGGAAATGTGAAACAGTAATTGCCGCTAACGGAGGATCCTTAAACTATTAATTTTTTTTATAAATATTTGAAATATTGTTTCTTATAATATAAGGGAATGAAAAAAAATGTATAATTTAATTTTTGTAATAATAATTTATAAGACAACAGAATATGTTTTTAATTAATATTTTTTTCAGTTATACCCGATTTTTAATCGTCACGAATTTTGACTCCAGTATTTTCTAACTCAAAAATTACTCAAAAAATTAATCGAAAATTAAAATGTGTCCCATAATTGTTAAGCTTAGATATGGAAATAAATAATTAAAAAAATAATAGTATAAATAAAATATTACTAAAAATTTACAACTGGCCCATTTTTTTTTCACAGCGGTGTATATATGTATCTATATTTTTTTAGATAAATTTTATTTTTTTTCCAACTATTTTTACATTCTTAAACTGGTCTAGCCTACAAAAGTTTACAAAAACAGCAATTTCATTATACATATTTTATTAACCTTTTAACAATTTTTTTATTTTTATGTAAATTTAGTGGGTTTTTAAGAATTTTTTTAATACTGTGATTCATGCATTTAATTCTACATATATTATATATTTTTGTCTTTGAATTATATAATATTGGGAAAATAATTTTTTATTGAAAACAAAAAACAAAACAACTTAACCTAACTGAATCCATCTTAATTTAAAAACAAAAAATTCTTAACCTAATTAAAAACAAAATAATGTGTTCTACTTTAGTGCTAATTCTAATTATAGTTTTCCAATCACCAATAGTTTGATTTAATTAATTTGTCCTTATCTGCGATGGACAATTCGAATTTCAAATTTTGTCGTTTATATTGCCCGAATTATACACAATAGTTTTATATGTAATGTAAGTCATAATGATATAAGGGACATGATTATGGTTTTGAATATAACCGTTTTTGTCTAAACAACTTGAAACTTTTCGGTTGATATATATTTGTGTATAAGGGAATGCCGTCAAGAAACGCATTCATTTGTATTATCTGGCAAGAATAAACAAAAGATGGCATAGTCTAAATATTATGTGTAGCCTTTAGAAAAACATGGTAGAACTTTTAATCTTTTACAACAAAACTAAAGACTTTTTACTAGAATCTGTATTGATATAAACAAGAGTGGTGGATATTATTAAGGATCATTGTTCGATAGAAAGTTGCAATATCAAGCTAGGCATTCCGTTCAACGCTCATTTTTGCAGCTGCACTTATGAGAGAGAACAAGAGCCTTGAGCATTTTCATTGTAGTTGCCAAATTGGATTCTTGAACTTAGTTAGGGCTTTCCCAAATAATTTGAGTTTATTGCGGATAGCGAAATGTGTGTTGTAATCGGATTGACTTCCTTAATCGCACAAGGTGGTGCTATAGTACTGAGTTCCTTGGACCCACTAATAATCTCCTAAAATAATAGTAGCAAATGGGTCACTCGGAGTTGTGGTATCAAAAATACACGACTAAGTTACTAACTATTTTTTCCAAAATCAACTGCAATAGTAACTTCTCAATAGGTAGGATGTCCATCTCCTTGTCTTTAAATTGAATAAAAAAAATTATCACTTGGTACTATTTTAGAAAAAGTTATTAACTATTAATGAAATTCTACAAAAATAAATAAATAATTTTTTTTTAAAAACCACTCACATAATTAATGTGTTATACTCAATTATTCATTATTTCAAATGGTTTTATTAAAGAAATATTTGATCTTTATCTATTTCTATAATACTTTAATTAAAAATTTAGATTTGAATATGAAAATGTTCTATGGTTCTATAATAGTAGTAGAGTTTGAAATAGAAGAATAAACTCAACTATTATTAATACAATTCAATTCAATGACATCCAGACATTATTTATTCATCAAATCTATACCGGTTTCATTTCTGGTATATATGACAAGTTCTATATACCTTTACCTACATAATTTATTTAAAATTGGTGCTGATTTATGAATAATTTAAAATACATTTTATTTTAATAAAATTCTAAATTTAAATGACTAAAATTTATATACAAAAAATTCAAATTGAGCAATAATCAAAATTTTAAACTTACCAGTTTTTTTTGATAAAGTATCACATTCTAAAGATTATTCTTATTTTTTTTAATTGATGAAATAAATAGCTTTGATTATTTTTGAATTTTTTATTATAATGGGCTTAGTTTTAAAAGAAAAGTGAAACGCAGGCTCAAAGTGTGTTGACATAGAAATGGATAGTAGATGGGACAATTTTATAATTTGGAAAATAACCTGCTATATATACATCAGCTAGTTTTTATACATCAATATAAATTGTATAGTAATCTTCGCCCTCGAATGATTGAACATTCTATTATTGAATCAAGATTCAAATCCCACAGATTGCGATTTATATTTTTAAGAACTAAACTATTTAAAACTTCTTTTTTAAAAAAGAGGGCTCTCAAAAATATTCTAGAAGTTGCATAACAGATATTCAAATACACATTGTATCCAATTCAAAATCTGTTGTAGATTTAAATATGTATGAAGAATTAGTGCTTCAATAGCATAAGAATAAAATGCTTTAATTTTTAATCTGTAAAGTGCTAAGTTTTGATTGACTGAGATTGAATCATGAAGCATTATTAAAGCTCCTATACTTTTAGTTCTCTGTCAAATCAAACAAATTTAGAAATTTCATTGGTTAGTTATCAGTTCCATTTCTATTGCTGACTGTGTCGTCGCTATTTCTATTTTCATATTTACATCTTTAGATATTCTTTTATTCTTCTTTCAACTCAAGTTTAAAGTTTTTCATAAATTTTCAATTTTTAATGTTAAATATAATATAATTAATTATAATTAAGGTATTGGTTAAATAATGCAAAAAATATATAAAACGAAAAAAAAACTTTATATAACATTTTGTAGCCAACATGAAAATGGACAAATTGAAACTCACAGAGTGACTGACAATAATATTTATAAATTCCATTTAATATTCAATAATTATTTGACGATTTCATAATTTTAGATTATAAAGTTTTAATAAATAACATTATCGTCCACTCTATCGTAATAATGATAAACATCATTTTATTCATTCGATTAATTAAACTAGAAAAAATTATGAGCCTCACAATTACAGATCATAAACATTCCTAATAATTATATTTAAAAAAAGATAATTACAATATTTAAAAATTAAAGTATAATTTTTATAATTTATTATATATATATATATATATATAATATATACCAATAAAATATTGAAATATACTGCTAAACTTATCCAATATCATGTTATGATATGATTAGCGAATTATTTTTATTCAACACTTGATTCAATTATAATTCATAATTAAAAAATATTATTATTATTAAAAATGTTTATAAACTCTAAAATAGAAATAGTTGCAGTTGTTTTTATTTTATTTATATTGTTTTTTTTTCAATTAAAAATCACTTTTTTAATCATTACAATTATTTCGACATAATAGAATACATTATAATACCTATACATATATCACAATTTCTATGTTCACTGAACATTATGTCAACGATCTACAACCAACTTACATTATTGTTTATCAACGGATATAAACAAAAAAGGTGAGACTTTCAGACTTTATCTAATATACATTATAACATGCTTCTTTTTGTTTATTTATGGAAAAAGTTTAAATTTTTGTTGTTGTTTTGTTTGATATTGAGTTAGTTAAATTTACTATTCATTCAGTCAGCATCGATGAAATATTTAGTCATACATAATATACCTATTTGAATATTTTTTTCTTTTGTTCACAACTCCATCATAAGTCTAGTTATTCGCTCTTATTTTAATTATATTTTATTTTTCTATTTCTTTTAGAGTATTTTATAGATTAATTTTTTATGAATTGTCTATTTGTCTTCAATTTTTAAAATAATTTTCTTTTCAAATGTTAATATATATTATGTGAAAAATTATTATAGTATGGAAAATATATGTTTTTAGAAATGAACGAATAGTTTCTCACTTGCTTGTAGGTTCTACATTTTATTATTTTTTTTTAGTAAATAAAATTGATAAATCTAATTTAAATATTTACCAAAATATTATTTTTCTGTTTTCCACAAATAAGTGAGAAATTATTCATTAATTTCTAAAAATATAAATTTTTTATACTATACTTTTTCAACAAAGAGGTTTTACCAAGTTGGAATTTCGTTTAGTTTTTATAACTCACATATGAATTTATTTTGAATCTATATATTATAGGGGTTGTGAAACTAATCAGAATTAAACTAGAAGTGGTTTAGGTAGTTCAACACTGCTACACAACTACACGAATATTTTCCTTTGAATTCGACAAAACTAAGCTTATCGTACAGATACCGTACGCGTATTTCAACTATACACTTTACTACTATTTGTAGACTTCTTCAGTGTTACTTACTACACTATATGGTTTATACTCGGATTTAATTTAACTATTTGATTTACTTTTTGATTCAGAATTTTCGAAAACTTCCTTTACCCTTTTTCATTATTATTATTGTTCAAAAGCCTCAACAGTGGGATATAGAACCGGCAAAATATAGGCTAATGTTTCCTTTCCTATTACTCAGTTTCTCTTCAGTTTAGTAACTGAGACTTTGATTCCAAATTTTTTTAATGAAATTAATAAATTATTTATAATAATAATAATAGTAATATATTAAAAATAAATTTTGGAATTAATTAATTTTTCCATTATGAAATTATGACTATCAGACAATTGAGATTACGATAAAAAAATTTACTTTAAATTTTATACATTAGGTATCGTTAAAATGTGAATAAACTTAAAATATTTATAAATCAACTTTTTTATTTCATAATAAAACCTTAACCACAGTTTAAACTTTTTCAAGTTGAGGGTCAATCTAAATTTTTAATGTGGTTCTGTAATTTTAATTTTTAATTTAATTTAAATTTATTGGTTTATGATGGGAATTAATGTAAATAATAATGATTCACTATGTGAACTAATTTTTTTACTGCTTTTAAATTATTAAATTTATGAAATTTAAAAAAATTTCTCATGGAAAAGAAAAGTTATTTTCAGGATGTTAGAATGTATTTTCTTCAGTTGTAATTGTGTCACATTAAGGTCTTTTGTATGAGATTTTTTAAGGTAAATTAAATGATATTAGACATTCAATATCTAGACATGATTTACAAGATTGAAATTAGATTTTAGAAAAACTTATTCTTTCGCGTTAGAGTAAAATTTGTATAATTTTTTAAAATATTCGACCAAATATATTCAATAATTACACTTTAAATTAATTTAAACATATCAATTAATTTTAACTACTTACTACTACTTACTAGTGTTAAACTATATATATATATATAACTCCTAATTTTTACTTTGATTGATTTCATAACTTACTACATAATATATTATAAATAAATCTGTGAGTTATAAGAATCGACCAAAATTTAAATTAGACTTGTCTTTTTTATTTATTAATGTGTAAAATCAGAAAGAAATTTTAATAATTTCTCTATTTTTATCTAGTTATAATATATTTTACATTTCCTTTATTTTTATTTAGTTAATCTATTATAGATAGATAAAAAACTTAATAGATAGTAAATAAAAACTGAATTTCAAAACTCATGTGGAATATATTTGTACAAATATTGGGAAAAAAACTGAATTTTTTAGAAGAACTAGAAATAATTTGTCCACTATACGTGCAATAAATGCATATTATACTAAGCCACATTTTGAATATTGTTCAACAGTTATATATATTTGTGTTCAAAAAACTGTATTGAGCGTTTACAAAAACGCAGCAATGAGCAACGAGAATTATAATAAAATGTAGCATATTCACGTCGGTAAAAGTTATATTAAACTGCCATAAATGGATGAAAATAAACGAAAGGTTAGCATTAAATGTCCTAATATTTAATATTTATATTTAATTTGTGAAAAGGAAGCCTTCCAAAATATGTAAGGGAAGAAATTAGCTTGGTACAAAACGCACAACCATATGCGTTAAGGTTATGCGGTTGTTAATTTTCGATTGGAACAATATTAAAAAACTCCTGGGGAGAACTCATTAGTATACAAAGGATTAAAAAATTTAATGATCTTCTACGAGAAGTTAAATTAGAAACAAATTGTAAATTGTTTAAAGAATACTGTATTACAGATATCTACATATATTTATATTTATAAAACTGGACATTGTTATGAGACAGTTTCTTTATTATTCAACCGATTTTAATGAAATTGTCGGAGTATGTTACTGAAATTTAGAACCTAACCAACGGCTATATCAGAATATAATCTGTAGCGTAGTTTTTATTTATTTATTTATTTCAAGCTTGAATCAAGCAGTTACAAATAATATTTACTTAAATGAACGTTACAAATTTAACAAATTTACAAATTTTAAAAAGTTACAAAAAAATAAAATAAAAAGTTACATAATTCTAAATAAATTTTATTTTTAAATTCTTAACATAAATTCTTAATACTAAATGACGGTTTAAGGTGTAGGAGTAAGAGTTGTTTACTTTGTGTATTGGTGCAGTTGTTTTTTTAATACAGCCAATAAGAGAAATCAATTACGGCCTTGTATTTACTTCCCATTATTAACATTCTATTAATAGGTTCAAATCTACCATAATTAGTTCTTTGATGAACCAGGGTGAAAAGATTAACGGATCTAAGTCGAGAATTTTGTTAATGAAAATTTTATTAAAAATAGGTGGAGAAATAATGTTACTTTTAACAATTGCAACAACAAAGGTTACATCAGCAATTTCCCTTCTTTTCTGCAGGGTGGCCAGATGAATTAAATTTAGACGATGTTCGTGAGGTGGCAATCGAATCGGATCTTCCCAAGGAAGATTACGTAGTGCAAATCTTAAAAACTTCTTTTGAATGATTTCGATTCTTCTATAGAGCTCAGAGAATTCTTTAGAACAACGCTTTATAAACCCTAGCAAGGAATTTGATTTATTTCTGATGTAGTTGAATTTAAATTGGTTTGAATTTGATTGGTTTGGAACGACGTGTATAGCATATTAAAACACACTTTTTAATATTAAGTAGTAAATTATTATTGTTAGATCAAAGATAGTAATAATTTATATCAGTTTGGAGTAGTATTGAGTCATCATATCATTTCATTTCATATCATCTGCATAAATTTGTAGTTCACTCTTATTAATCACAGATGCAACATCATTCACAGAAATAATGAATAGAAGAGGCCCCAAGTGACTCCTGAGTTGGTTACGAATGATGTCGACGTAAACGATCTAAATAAGACATTATAGGATCTGTCAACTAAATATGAATTGATCCAGTTTAGAAAAAGTACCGGGAAACCTAGCTTCCTTAATTTCAGTAATATAATACTATAAGGCAAAATGTCAAAAGCTTTACTAAAATCTGGGTAAATGACAACTGTTCGCAGGCCTTCCTCAATATTATTAATAAAGGCTGATGTTGCTTCTGCAAGGTTAGTTACCACGGATTTACTTTTTATAAATCCGTACTGACAATGTATTAGGAAAGGAGCGCAGTGAGAATAAACAGTCAAACACAATTAATTAAAACACTTTAGGAATGAGTATAATATGTCAATAGGACGATAATTAATTACGTCATCTTTATCATCTTTCTTGTGTTTAGGTTTTATAAAAGACTTTTTCTAAATTTGATTTCAATATTGAATAAAATGGATAGTGGATAAGATAGTGAACTGGTACACTTTTTTAAGATAGATTCGAAATACAATACAAAATAAAAGAATATATATCCAAGGCTAACACTAATTAACAGGCCGAGATACAAAATTGCTTCAATGTGTTAGGGCAGTAAATTTTATATTTTATTAGCTTTTTATAAATTTTCTATGATCGGATTTTCTACATATAACCATTCTGGATATTGTTGAAAGGTTGTTTTAATGCACGACTCTACGAATTGGTTCTTAAATTGATCAAAATTAATTTTAAAAAAATATACTTCGAAAATTTCAAAATTAATTCTATTTATTTCCCATAATAAGTCTGACGGTGATGTTAAATGTATTGTGCTTCAATTTTCAGAAAAATAATCTTATTTAATACAAGCGTTACAATAAATTTTTATATTATTGTGATATCTTATTGTCTTATACCCGGTTCGATTTGATCTAAAAAAATTCATGCAAAGAGTTTTTCCGTTAACTTTTTGGGTGGATAGTGGAAAATTAAAGGATTGAAAGTGATAATGGACGTCAAAACAAATAAAATATTTTGGGTGGAAGTTAGACCTATCTCTCACCGCTAAAGAGTTGTAGGACCTTGTACATTTTCAATTTTAAAATTGTATTTTTATTCATATCTGTTTATTTTTTAATTTATAAAATTTAGTGTTTTCATACTACCAATGCTGAACAATGGTCTTTGTAAGCTCTAGATTAAAATTATAATATAAAGGGCGTAAGAATTATAAATTTTTTACATGAAAAAGTAAATTAAGCAAAATAATTTTTTTCATAATTTGGTAGATTTTTGAAATAATAAAATAAAAACAAAAATATTAAAATTCACGTTTCTTTATCATGTACAACACAACAATATATTTCTGAATAAATCTTTCATTTCAATAGATTTATAAATATTTAAAATTTCACAAAACCTTTACAAATCTAATTTTCACCAAGACGGAACAGCGTTTGCAGGATATGCTAGTTAAAAATAAATCTTAAATTTTTGATAAATTTATAATATATTAATTGTATATTAAAAGTATATTAATATTAATAAAGTTACTAATACTACTACTTAATTCAATTGTATTCAACCAATTCTCATAAGATATCTATAAAATTTGATTAATATGATTTAAATAGAATGAAATATTTAAATTGGAAAATTAGACTTGAGTATAAGAACAATGTCTCTATATCTAAGGCCTGGCCTCTGGGAGAGCAACTTTAAAAATGGGATCTTATTTTCATATAAATTTTGCCTTTTGTATAGGGATCTCATCTTGCTATATGAATAACAAATGTTATTATGATATGGTGTTATTTTTAAAAAAATATTCAATATTTTTATCTGAATTGGTAAATTTTACAAAAAATACAAAAATATTTGCATTAATAATTTTCAATTTAAACAAAAAAAAAAAAAATTATTATATGTATTTAATTTTTGGTATTAAATTTTTCAGAATATTCTTGTTTGTGTTAGTTGTGTTTTTCTTAAATTTTATTTTTATCAAAATAATTCATACACAAAACAGAAACAAAAATCGATATTCGATATATTTCGGAAAAATCATCGTGTAACTTGGCTAGAAGATATAGAGGCATTGATAAGAATATTATTTTTCAAGAATAAATACCATGTTATTTTTTTTACTAATCTAATTTGATAGAAATTGAGTCAAATTATATTAATATGTTAAATTGAAATATAATTTCTATGTATATTAATTAGATTTTACCATTGATTAATAATACTATAAAGATAGACATTTTCATACAATAGAAAATGTTCAGCTCACTTTTTCCAAATTCTCTTCATTATATATATTTTCCGGAAGATAATCAATGTGTTGGTGCATTTTCTATATTCAATTTGAATTTTTAAATTTTTGAGCGTTTTATACGACTTTATTCTCTAAATAATTTGTATGTGTTTAGTTTCTCTATACTGTTCTTGAATATTTTTGTTTTTAACTTTTTGTTATTTGAATTTGTATAGGTAATTTGAATTTTTTTTGAATTGATAGGTACAAAAATTTCAAATTGGATAGCATTTTTATCGAGTAGTCTTTTAAGAATATTTTTTTTTATTTTTCTCTCAATATACATTGTAATAAAAGGATTTTTATAATTGTTGATATTGTGCATGTATATTATTTGTAATAATAAATTATAAAATTATAATATAATTTTATAATGTTTAGGAAACGAAAATATTTTTCTTGTTTTAATTGAATAATTTTCAAAAATAAAACAATTTCAAAAAATTCAAATAATAGTGAACATTCATCCACGTTATGATTTCTAATATATATTCATACAAACATATACATATATGTATAAATTTACAAATAGAATCAAATTTTTGTTAAAGTTGTTTTAAATACAATTCTAAATTTTAAATTCAATTCAAATCGGTTTTTAGGTACATACATACGTACTTATATCCCTACGTTCAATTATTTCATCTCTAATATTTCATTATGAATAGCTATTTAAATTTCGTTTTCAAATTTTGTGTTAATTTTTTAAAAATAGTATAATCCACATGTATGGCAGTTTGACACTTTTTATGTTCAAAATCCAGCAAAATATCTAATTGCTAATTCTTCAAAATTACTAAATGATTTACTATGTGATTGAACTGTATTTGAAGTTGAAGCTAAAACATTTTCCTTCTCATTTCTTCAGGACAATTTTCAATAATAAAATCTTCATGAGCCAAATCATTGGCATCAATGTCCAAATAATTGTTGTGATCTGTTTCACAATTTGAGGATGTATTTTCGTTATAAATACTCGCCTCGTCTTAGCAAAAATATTCCCAATTTGTTGTGCAGATGGATTTCTGCAATAATCACCAGCAGATCTTATATGAGAAAACATATTTTCTAACGGATCTTGGTTCAGTCTGCGCGTCATCAAGAAATTAATATTCTATCAATTTGATCTTTCGATAAAGATAATACAGCAGTTATTGTTTGGGCCATTCCATTAATGGAAACATTTTTTTTGGTACTTTTAATTTTTGATTTTTTAAGATATTCTAGCCTTTTCTCTAAGAATAAAAACGGAGAATTTTTAACGGTTGTGAATTCAAAATTTTTAATTTTTTGTGTTAAAATTTGAAGAATTTGAGTAATCAATTAACTAGTTAACTTTTAAAACAAAATCAACAGTCAGATTGGCTTTATTACTCAATAAATTTAAAAAAAATCGATCAGTGTTATTTATTGCTTTTATGGCTGCATATGTACTATGACTAAATAATTGAAAAGCTGATTTTACTGACATTTTTTCAAATGTGTTAGAATTAATATGGGTGCTACGAACTTTAGGTAAAATTGTTGAAAGCTAATAATATCATTATTCCAGTTTTCAAAATCGGGTTTTATAAAAGAATTTCTGACAGATTTTATAAGATGCCATATCAAACTAAGCATAAATTTTATTTCCATTCCAATCATAAAATTGACACCCTTGACACCATTGACATATTGACACCAAGTAATTCATAAGTATTTCGATTTGTACTGCATTAGTCACAAGCAGGTGCAACAGTTTTAGAACCAATTTTTGTTAGCTCCTTAAGATATTTTAGTAGTAAATTGATAAAAAAATGAAAGGTTTTAAAGTTACTCTTTTCAAATTATTTTTGGATAAATTGTAACCCTATGCGTTCTTATAACTTTCATGTAAACTTTAAATCATAAAGAAATGTGCTTCTGTTGCTAGTTTTTGTTTTCTATCCCCATCTAAATCTTCCACACCATCTATACAATTTCTTTTTATACTGTAAGATGTTTCTTTTCCTTTAGAAATTCATTTATATAAAAAATGATTTTGGTAACTGGTACATTTTATGAAATTATTAACTGAGATATAATTAAGAAAATTGTTTCCAAAGAGAAAAGTGCTCATCAAAAATATTGCCCAAAACTGGAAATACTCATATCAGTCCCAGTACTTTGCAAAAAATCTTAGCTGTTTTAGCTTTTCAATTAATTACATATGCAAATATGCAGCTACGAAAATAAAATAATTATAATTTTAATTTTTCCATATAATAATGAGTAATAAAGTAAACCTGTTGTTGTGAGTAATATGTACACTGCTGGTCTTTCTTTAAATTCTTCAAATATTTATACTAAAAATACGTACAAACAACTATTAAAAATAATATTATAAAAATATATTTTCAAAGCTGGAGTAAATCATGACAAGCCTTTGGATATTGATATTTAATGCTCTTATTATGAAAATAATGACAAAGTAGAAAATTCTGAATTTGAAAAATACCATTGTAAAATTGTGCCTTGCAAGCTTTAATTATCTTAAAAATAAATTGTGTGCTTACTGCAACAAAAAAGCATATTAAATATACTTTTCAATTACTCTACCGTTAAGATTTTTTATAAATTTTACAAAAATTAATGATGAGTTTTTCAAATATTTTTAAATTCTGTTATAATTTTAAAGTCCATGCGTACATACATATCCACATATTGAAAAAACCAAAAAGAAAGCCTTTTAAAAATAAAAATTTGATTCTATTTGTAAATTTATACATATATGTATATGTATGTATGAATATATATTAGAAATCATAACGTGTATGAATGTTCACTATTATTTATCAAAATTAGCTATTATCAGATTACAAATTAAAAGCTCATGGTATCGAATATGGAATTTTAGTACCTTTTTAATGAAAATTTATTTGTTTCATTCTACTCTACCATAAGAAAATTAATTGAATGTATAATTTGGAGTTTTCTTTAAAAAATAAAGTGGAAATATATTATTTAAGAAGGTTTATTTCCTATATATGAATAATTATAGTTTTTCACACTCAATTAGTCGATGTAACAAATATGTATAATATATACTTTTGTTTTTCGCACCTATTTACTATGCCTAATAAATTCCAGTATTGCACCTAAATGTACAAAAAGTTGCTTGAGATCAGTTATTGGGAATAACGTCAAAAGAAATCTATGAAATTTATTGAATTATTTTATATAATAGAATGCATTGTTTTTTGCTTTTACTTTTTAATTTTTATATTATTTTGTTTTGTTTTAGGAGTTCTGATGTAATAAATAATTTTTTTTAGGTATGCTAATTTTGTTTTTTTATTTTAAAATAAAAACTTTTGAAATCTCATGTTTTAAAATTTTGTCTATATCTAAACTATAAGGTACTATTGGTTGAGTTGAGATATAATTATGTATATAGTCCTTAATATTTTTAATTAAAAAAAACTAAAATCTTAAAAATTCAATTTTAAAATTCTACTAGACCTCAATTAAAATATTTTGTATTCATTGAAATTAACTTGCTTCAGTTAATTATAGTATAATTTAACTTTATAATTAAATAAAAATATAAATTAAATATTATGTTAGAAAAGTGATTTAAAATTTGAATTTCGAAAGAATGAGAACTTAGAATAGAAATGGTAAATAAATATATTTGTTTTTGTCAGTAAATTGAACATCATATAAGTTATAAACGATTCCGAAAATCCGCTTATAAGAGCGATAATAGATTAAGGTTTAGTATTAAGATAATTTTAGTTAATAGACGTTAGTTAAAATTTAGGTAAGGTTTACATTAGGTTTTATATTAACATAAAAAGAATTAATTAAAGGTTTTTACTTGCCAATTTGACCTTTGCATATTAAATTTATTCCAAATATTTAAGTCAGGTTAGTCTAAATAATTACAAATCGAAGGTGTAAATATTCTAGTAATATATGCTCTTGAAACATAGAATTAAAATATATGAAAATAACATATTGTACAAATACATTAAGGCCATAAATAAAATAATAATAATAATATAAGTTATAATTTATAAAGTTACAAGTATTTGTCTGCTTCTCGAAATTCGAAGAAATTTGGTAAAAAATCGTACTCATTTTCATTATGAATTGTTTTCCATCATTTCAATTTACTCTTGACACTATTATAATAATTGTTCTTTATTGACTTATCTTAGGCAACAACTGCATATATAATAATAATTTATTTAAAATATAAAAAATTAAATTTAAATTTAAGAAACTAATATTTTTAAAAAAAAATGTATATATGTGCAGACCTTTGCAGAGCTACGCATGGGGTAAAATTTTAAATTGAAATTTTTAATTGAAAATTTAATTTTTTTTTACAATTATTTAGTTTTGCTATACATAGCAAAAATACTCAAATAATTAAATTTCGCTACGTAAAGTAAATATTTAATCAAAATCCGTTGTGAAATGGTTTAGATATTTGTTATTTGAAAATCGTACTTTTTTCAATTTACAAATTAAATATAACGATGTCATCATGTATTGATTTGTTGATTTAACTTAAAACCACAATTTATTCTTTAAATATTCTTTAATGTATTCAAAAAGAGATTCACTGCACAATTTTGTTTGCATATAAATTTTACTGCATCTCAGTGTAATTTATTATTTAAAAATAAAAATGTATAGTAAAATCAAAATCATTTTGTAAATATGTTTACAACCCAAGGAAAACATGGTATAACTTTAATTGCAGTTAAAATTAAAAATCTTAATTAACTGAAGTTCTGAAAAAACTACCGCTTTTACTATAAAATATATTTTAATCACAATTTTCTGTAGGCTTATAGGTATAACTTGTTTTTAAAATATATTCCAAAAGATATGAGATATGTGTATGATAACATAGTATGTATATGTAAATTTTCATGTAAAGTT
The DNA here is from genome assembly GCA_963942445.1 of Argyra leucocephala. Classification (NCBI taxonomy): domain Eukaryota; kingdom Metazoa; phylum Arthropoda; class Insecta; order Diptera; family Dolichopodidae; genus Argyra; species Argyra leucocephala. The sequence goes on from OZ012680.1 coordinate 69,532,625, forward strand.
TTCTTATTATTTTTGTGACAATTAAAAGAAATATTAATAAAATTTTTGACAGTTGATGAATTATAAAATAACCATAATTTGGAGAAAACAAAAATTCGAATTTCATTGAAAAAATTAAAGTGAAAATTTTATGATCCAGCAAGAGAAATTTCAGTTTTATACAGAAAATTATAATAAGTTGCTTTTAATCACTTCAGCAGAAGAACATGAATAAATTTTGATAAAAAAATTCAAATTGATTTAATTTTGGTTTTTTCCAGAAGTAATTAAAAAAAATAAAAAAAAATACTTAGAATTTTTATTAGAAATATAAAAAACAAATTAATTTATAATATACTTTATTTTAAAAGATTACAATTATTCGTTCATTTGTTTTGTGTAAAAATTTCATTTTAGGTTCAAATTTTATTAAAAATTTTTAGATTTTATTATTTTAGAACTTATGTGAGATAAAAAAAGACAGAGTGAAGAAAACAACATATTTCTGTCCAAATATAATTTTTGTATAAATAAAAATCTGCCTATTAAGTAAAATTTATATCCGCTTTTCAACTTATTTTTTTTCTCTATTATTTACAGTTAGTTTATAACATTGATTAAGAGTACTAAGTATATATAGATAGACATTTTAGAATACAAAATTTGTTTGAACTTTGTTTCAAATTTTTTAGGTTCTATTGAATATATTAGTGAGTCTCTCAATTTATATTATTGGATATTTTTAATATTTTATTTGTAGTTCTGTATTTGAAGTATGAATATTCATATTTCTATAATGATCTTGTACTTTAGGTTACGTTGTGTTATATGAACAGTTTTTCCAAGTTGAATTTAAAAGGGAAAAAATTCCTATTTGCTGATTATTTCGCAATTGTACACTCAGAAAGTAACTATGAAATGCTAGAACAAATTATAAATATAGATATGGATAAAATTTACATATGGATAAGTATGCACAAACTTACATTTAATGTTAAAAAAACCAAATAATTGTTATTAAAGGTAAAATATCAGAATATTTACATAATATACAACAAAGAAAAAATTGAAAAAGTAAACAATTACAAATATCTTGCCATTACAGTTGACAGTGACTTAACATGTAATAATAAACATGTAAAAACAAGAAGAATAGCAGGAATGATTAGAAAAGTTTGTGAAAGAATATTTTACAAAATAAAAATCTCAGTATTCTATAGCCTATCCCTATTCCATAGTGTGCTAGCATATGATATTGGTATATGGGGGAATACATTTTGTAAAAACATAGATATGCTCCAAAAGATTAAGAATAAAGCTATAAAAAATTTATTTGAAATTCATCACAGAACATCAACTGAACAAATCCACAAAAAGTTAGAAATACTGAAAATTGGGGACTATAAAGATCTAATCCAAATGGTAAATATATCTGTATAATATAGAGTATAATATATATATCAAGTTGAATACTCAAATTTTAGAAAACAATATAATTCACAACTATAATACCAGGTCAGCAAATCATGTTCGTTATTTTGAAGTTTTTTAGACAAATGGTTTAGAAACAATAATAAATTCTTCCATAAAGTCATATAACAAAATACTATAAGATGTTAAGATGCTGCCTATACGAATATTCAAAAAAGAAATAAAAAATATTTTCATTAATAATTATAAATAAATTTATATTTATATAAGAGATATATTTTCAATCAAATTATTATATCATATTAAATTATTAAATTATTAAATACTTTCTTTTGTTTTTATAAAAATTGTAAATTCAAATTTCACATTATATTATCTTTGTACTATTTGATCTTGCATTTGTATCTGTTTGAATTATATTAGAATAATATTAGAATAAGAAATCAATTATTATATACATTATACCACGAGCTACTAAGCTCATTTCGAGATAGACTAAATAAATAAATAAAAATAAAGAACTTAATTAAAAATAAAAGAAAATGATAAGCGAAGAAAAATATTTTTGTTTAACATTATAAAATTATATAATATTATTATTAATATCATATGTACGCAAAATTTAACAACAATTATAAAGTTCTTTTTTATTACATGTATTGAAAAAAAAAATATAAAACATAATCGATAAAAATTATATATGTATATATATGAAATTTTAGTAGCTATCAATTACAAAAAAATTCAAATGAGACAAATAAAAATAACAAAAAATCAAAAACACATTCCCAATGAATCAAAAAACAATAATGATAATATTAAAGTAATATGAATATTTAAATTTCCCATGCAGAATTATAAAATAAGATATTCGAAATATCCAACTTTATTAATTCAGAGACTCACTAAAATATTCAGAATTTTGTCCAAACAAATTTTGTATTCTAAGATGTGTATCTATATAGCATTATTAATCAATGTTTATAGTTATTTTAACAAAAATAAATTTCTAAAACAAATTAAATTAGCAAAATCAGTTAATTTACATTATACTACTAGTTTCCTAAATTGATTAGTAACAACCTTTGTATTTAATAAAGTATGAATATTTATAATTTATGAAAAAATAATTATTTCACAAAAAGTGATACAAAATGCACACAATTTTCACTTTGCAATTTCAACTGCAAGTAATTTAAATAATTTTATTTTATGAAAATTTTATTATAGTTTATTTTAAATAATCGAATTTATTTTCAATGTAATTCTTTTAGAAATAATTTAATTGTATTCTGAATGTTACTATCATTTTATCATTTGCCTACATTTCCTTTCGTGCTGTATTTGAGAATTTAATCAGTAGTTTCTGAGATTGAGGTTAATAATCAAATTAATATTGAAAAGAAATTTGATTTTTTTATTTATTTATAAAAAACTTAAGTTTTTAAAGCTGACAACAACCAATATTCAATTATTATTGAAATTTTTATTCAAAAGTAAACAAAAGACGTAAGCGAGAACCTTGATTTCAGTTGACAGGACAATGGAAATGAAAAAAATGAATCATTCTATTTGAGATTTGAGATTGGAAAATAAATTCATGATTCCATTAATACTGTTATTTTAATAATTATTCTATTCTATTAATCCGTATTTAACACGCTGGGTGGCGTAGTAGGTAGAGCGCCTGCCTTTCAACCGAGGAGTCCGAGGTTCGATTCCCGATGAAGGAAAAATTTTATTTATCGGTTTTTCGACCTGGTCCAGTGCCCTTTGTCATTGGGATAAAATAAATGACAAAAAATAATTGAGAGTACAATCTGGTAACAACTTTAATAAAATGGAGCTATTCTATTTAAGAATTTGTTAAATAAATACTCGCAATATTGTAGATATTAAGGTACTACATACCGTACTCAATTTAGCACGAAAAGGTGATTCAACCTAAGTTACTGTCAAGAACATAAAAAAAAATACAAAAACTTTAACAAGTCTATTTAATCAGAGTATTATAGACAAAGTGAAACCATAAAGGAAGTATAATATAGAGAAACTATGCGGAACAAAAAAATTTTTTTCAATATTTCTTAAATTTTACTTCACCGTAGAACCCCAGAGAAAAAATTAATTTTATATGCCAAAATACCCCAGAGCGTAAATTATAATATCTCTTATAAATTATAATCTTTCTCTTGATTTTGTATATCGCATACGGATTCAATGATCTTGATAACAATATTGTAATTCCTTAATCCTTCATTATAATTTATAGATGTGTGTCGTGTGATATGTGTGCAAAAAAAAGAAAATAAGGTAGTAAGGAAGAAGCCATAGAAAAAATGTAATATGTTTTGTTTATATTCACACATACAATGATTTAATTTTTATTTTTCTGTGTTTGGGCAAAACAAAAGAACACCTGCAACAATGCAGTGTAAATTGTTTTTGTAATTTGAAATTTTTTGATTTTGTTTTTGGACTGATTTTGTATTCTTTATTAATTTAAATTTTAAAATAAATTGAAAAACTATTTTTGTACTATTTCGTTGAAGGGTCATTTCATAGGTATCATAGGTAACTTAGATATGTCTTGAAAAATAAAAAAAAAAATATATGGGTATGAATTGAATTTGTGGCTGTAAAATTAAAATTCTTAAAATAAAAATTTCACAAATGTGTATGTACATATATATTTTGCAATAGGTAGATATATGAATATTTTAAATAAAAGCGGGATTGAAGTTTAATAAAGAACTAATAAATATTTTAAATGCACATGTAATCCTCCTCCATCACGTCCAGAAATTTGTGAATTACCCTCTTATAACACGCTTCGTACCTCTAGCCACACGGTTACATATTTTTATTTATGTACATGCAACTAGGTGAAGGTTTTGAGGATGTGACTATTCAGGATTTTCAATATTTATTAATGACGAAAGCGATCTGGTAGAATTAGCATTAGAAACTGTAAATGAAGTTCTTTATCCGAACAGTAAAACTGATTGTTTATAAATAAAAATAATCATAACTAAACAAATACAAAAGAAAAGGATTCGCCTAAGCATAATATAAATAACAAATATTTTATTTCCTTTGTACCTCGTACAGTATCGTACAATAATGTTGAACATTTCAAAAGATGAAAATTTATAAAATATTTAACTTTGTTTTGTTGTTTTTTCTTTTATTCATCAAAATAAAAAATAAAACTAATGGAAGCGTCTATACTGTTTTTATAATTTCTAATTCTTTGATTTTGTTCTTGGATTGAATTGGAGTTTTGTTTTAATTTCAAATAAAATGTAAAATTCTATTTAAATTACTTTTTTATGCGTTGAAAAATAACATTTCATAGGCACCACTTAGATAGGTTTTGAAAAAAAAAATGTACCTACGTTTTAGAATTTGTGGCTCTAAAATTAAAATTCTTTAAATAAAATTTTACAAATGTACAAATAATATGTACCTACCTATGTTGTAAAATATATTTTAAACAAAGAGAAAAGGCAGAATTGAAGTGTAATAAAATAATAAACACTTTGAATGTAATAAAAATAAATAACTTGAATATAAAAATGAAAATGAAAAATTAAATAAACAAAAATAATTTCTTAAATTTATTATAATATTACTAGTATTAACAATATTATAATATTAGAAAAAATAAATAATTTATTAATTTATGTTTTCAATTACTTCAATGTGCTTATCTTTTTTGTGCCACACTACAGTAAGTAAGGATTTTGCACACTATCGTAATTCATATATATGCATGTATTCCTTGATTTCTTAGTGTATAGTGCATAGTAGAGGTAGAGTGTAGGTTATTAAGATTATCTTATCATAATATATTAACAATGAACGTGAACATTATTTTTGAATATTCTATTTCTATATTAAAATTTCTTAATTCTCCTTTCTTTATGAATTTCCAATTTAAAGTAAGTTGTTTGTGTTTGCATTAAAAATGTAACATTTTGGTTCCATGACAAAATTACATGTGAACAAAATTTCATAAAGACAAAATTTCATATTTAAAACAATTAAATGTTTAAATTTTTATTAATCATTATAAAATGTGGAAGAAATTGTCAAAATCTGTAGTTGATTAATAATTCCTTTCAAAATATGATTTTGTTTTATATTTTTATAAGAATTGTTTTATATAAGAATTAGGTGGTTATGCTGAAGTCCGTCGAAATTACAAATTAAAAAAGCGCTTCAAACGAATAATATATTTTATCGTTTTCAACAAAATGTAATGTGTAACAAAAAATTACTATTAAATTTTAATTTGTATATACATATGTAATTAAAAATGTATAAGTTTTACTTTTAATTTATGTACATATTACGTTATGTAATTATTAAAAAATTTATAACTTTTTACAAAATAAATAAAAAAAAACTTAAACTGTCAACGCCTTTTTTATTTGAAATAAAAAAAAATCTTCCAAAACATTTAATATTGATTTCTGCACAGACTTTGGAGTCGAATTTCAGAATACTGATATTTTTCGTATTCCGGTCGGAAATTTTTTTCGGGGATATTCCGCTTCGGACTTCAGCATAACCACTTAGCATTCTTACTTTTTTTTAAGAAAAAAAAAGTACCTTCATTACAAAACCAAATAATTTCAAATTTTTTATAAAAACTTAAATTGGGATTTATTTTTTTAAATATGTAATTGTGTCGTTGAAATTTTGTCCCGACACCATGCATTTCATATTTTGGTATACTCTACATCTACCCAACAAGTGTGTATTTGATACGACATACACAACCTTACCTCATTGCCGCTACTACACTATATGTATGTTATATAAAAGCAAAAACAAAAACAAAAAACAAAAATTATAATCATTTTAAAGATTCTCTCTCTCAAAGCTAGAATCTATACAGTTGAACCTGCATAAAAGAAAAAATTTTAGTTCAATATTTTGTATGAGTTTCTGTTAACGAAGACATTAAAATGACGTATTACAAAATTTTAAAGTGAGTTTATCTAGGTCCTACTGTGTATGGGGTATTTTCAAAATTTTTTTAAGCGAAAAAAAATCGTCACAAAATTTGTTCCGCATAGTTTCTCTATATTATACTTCCTTTATGGTGAAACAAAGAAAAAGGAAATAATATGTCTAATTCGATTTACATTTGGCAATTTATGATTTCATCTTGATGTGATAAAAGATTCTGATGGTAGTAAATCGAATTATTCAAATGGAATGTTTAGGTTGTATGTTGAATTAATATGCCTACAGTCTTGAAATATGATATTCATATATCCTGCGTGTAACTACAACTCGGTAATTCTTCTACCTTCATTTCATATAAAGTATATTCATTAATCTACTATATTAAATTACAAAAAAAAAATATTTCGATCGAATTATACGAGAAATATAAAAGATAATAATTTATTACATAAATCAGTTTTGATAATACACAGTTAAAAATCAAAATATAAAAAGACTAATATTGTTATACCTAATGTTAACTCAATTATTGATAAGAATTTCCCATTTTAAAAATATATTTTTAACTTATTTAAAATTTTATTACCATACCGTCTTAATCACATTCCGTTACGGTGTGGGTCACCCTTTTTTTTTCTTTGAAACACTTTTTATTTTTTCATAACACATTTTGTTGCTAAATACTGAAATTATCTATTAGTTTTATATTATTTATTATTTCTCTATTTCATTTTTTGTCTATTTTTTATTTTATATTTTCTCATTTGATTTTTTTAATATTTTTTAATTTTCTTAAACTGCGTTTTTGATGTAACGATGTCTTGCACTATCAATTTATAGAACAGCGATAATTAGAAAAATCAAAACAAAATTTTTTGATTGTTTTAAACTTACATTATTTATATGAGAAAAGCTCGGTACTATTGATTTATAGAACCAGCGGTTGTTGGAGAGATCGAAATAAACAAAAAATTGAAAGGTTTTATTATCAACCGTATTAAAGTTATGGAAGTTTATAAATTGCAGGTTACTATAATACTTTGTTTTGTTGATTTAGTTAATAATTGAAAATTTCTATAAAAATTACAATAAATAAATAATATATTTATTTATTTATTCAGTAGATCTGTAGATAAATCTACAGGCCAAGTTCAAGTCCTTTTCCCTTTTCGAAATGTGGACATATAATATTTTAAAAATAAATAAAATATTTTAAATTTTTAAATAAACTTAATTATGTGCCACTTGTTTTGTTTCATAAATAGTGACTGAAATTAAATTTTGGTTAGAATAATTGAACTATATAAATTTTTAATATAATTTATAGAATATAATATTCTGTAGGCTCTAGTTGAAACATTTTTAAAATTAAATAAATATTAAAACTCTAGGTATGTTTCACAATTTCGTATATCTTTTGATGATGGTGTAATAACCGAAATCGATTAAGATATTTAATAAAAATTGTGAAACATATCCAGAGTTTTAATATTTATTTAATTTTATATAGAATTTCTATCAAATATCATTTCAAATAAAATTTCAGCATTCAATCGAAAATGAATGTAGGAGAATACCTCATTAATAAATTCAATATATTATTTACTTACGGTGCATAAACTCTAAAATTAACATCCGGATGCGGGCATGCACCAGCACCTTTTATTACACAACGTAATATATTAACATCCCATACTCCGCTACGAATGAATTGTTGAAGATTTTTTCCAAATACTGCAGAAACATCTGAAACTTTTTTTTGATTCTAATTATTGAATTTAAAATATTTTTTTTTTTTAATTATATTCTATTGATTCTAATATTTTCAAAAAGCTTTTTGAATTGGAAATTTTGAAATTTATTTAAAAATTATTTTTTTTTTTATATTAAAACACTCTAACGTATCAAAAAAATTGAATTTCAAATATTTTAAAAATAGGATACTAAAATTAAATAAAAACATTTTTTCTTTTCTAGGACTCAAATCAATTTAATTTTTTTTTTATTTAAAATAATAATTTTAAAAAACAATATACTAATATAAATTCACACCTTTTGTCACATAGACTATGAAAGTTATGAAAATTATATTGCAATATTTCATTTCTTGTTTTTTTTTTTTTTTAATCAACTAAACCGTTAGGTTATGTACAAAATACTGTAATGAATTTTATTAAAACGTATTTTACAAATAAATTTAATATTTTAAGAAAAAATATTTATAAATTTTGGAATTTCAAAAAACAAAAAAAATATTTAATTAAACCATGTAAATGAAACAAGAAAAATTGTTAACCACTGCTCGAAAATTCGAAGTCAGATTTGATTTTTTTTTGAGCTATATTACATTTATGTAGATATCACATTTACGTTTCATTTATCTTTTATTACTTCTTTCTTTTTGTTGTTGTTTTGGTTGTTTTTTTTTTTTATTTTTTATTATCACTTATAATTGCCGAAATAATTTTCCTTTCTCCTCTTGATTGTGTCCGAAATTTAAAGTTAATTTGTGAAATATACAAATCGTAAAAGTAAAAGTTGATATTAACGTTCCGAAAACACAGTAAAGTTAAAAAGAAACTAAATGAAAACGAAAAAAAAAAACTACAAAAAAATACTTTCAAACTTTTGGTAATAACATTTTGTACCAAAAATAAGTATGGTATTTTTAATTTAATTTTTTTATTTTGGTGATATTCTTTAGTTATTCTTCGTCAAGATGTAAAATTTAGTTTTATTCGAATAAACTGATATCACAACCACCGTAATTTAACCCGGACTTTGTGATGATTTTGTTGTTTCTTTAACGAACGTAAACATTTGAATGAATCCAAGAAGTTGCTCGCTTTATTAAATTGGCATAGTTTTATTTTTTTTTACTTCTTTTTGTTGTTTTGTTTTTTTTTTTTGGTTTTTATCTTCTTAATTCAACATTATTTAGTTATTTCTTGTTTTTTTGTTTGTTTTTGATTTTCTTTGATTTTTCTTTTATATAGTCGTTTACGCGCCATAGAATTAATAAGCATGCAGCATAACCTTAACCAAGACCAAGAGTACAGTATTATAAACATAATGTATTATATCAACATTATATTATGTATGTTGATTTAATTTGATAGACTAAATATAGTATATACTATATACACATATGATATATAAGTATAGCAGTTTCCGTACCAGTTTTTCATTATATTTTTAAAATTTACCTCTTAACATTACACGATATTAAATTTTGTTACAATTAAATTGAATTCATATCAAATATATTATATATATGCATTATATATATGTAATATACATATATGTATTTGTATTATGTATATGTATTAAACATTTCATCTATAAGCTTAAATGGATTTTCATGAAAATTGTGAAAATAAATTGAAAAGTGAATAAGAAATCAATTATGTATATACTCTGTATATATTGAATCTATATATATAATAATATATAAAATTATAAACGGATAATTTTAGATTAATTTTAGAGTAATAACTTGAAATTTTACTGTTAAACAATATGTAATAATATTAAGCTATTACATAGTTGCAGCATGTTGATATCTATTTATAGTATATATATCTATTCGAAATTGATGAAAAAGAAAAATATCTATATAAAAATGTTATTTTATTAATTATTAAGTAATCAGGGTGGAAATTCTTCTATTGTTATTCAAAATTACGATTAGAATTTTTTTTTATTATTTGAAATAATTTAGGACGTTTTTCTAGGACTTGGTATAATTATTATAGATAAAAATAAATAAATTATTAAAATTTTGATTTTACACTTTAATAAATAAAAAAAGACAACAAAAAGTCCGATTTATTTATTTACAACGATACATAGATATGGAGTTATATCAACATTGTATTTAATCACTCATCGTAAGTTGTTTATATCAACAATAATTATTAAAGTAGTGGTTTCGTTCATCATATTTCATTACCTGAACTCATCAGTAGGCATTTATAGCGTTAGACTATCTATACAACTTCTAATTTTTACTTAGATTGATTTTATAACTTATTACAAGATGTTACAAATACATGTGTGAGTTATAATGAAACCTATAGCTATTGTTTCAATTCTCGCCAAAATTTTGGAAAGTATAATTAAAGAGAAACTTTCCAAATATCTTGAGAGCACAAGCATAATCTCAGATAGATAATATGGTTTTAGATCGCACCGGTCTACTGATAACTTACCTTTGCGAAAAGTTCAATATCATCTTACATAATTCCGATGAAGCTGATATTCTCGCTTTAGGTATTTCGAAAGCTTTTCAAGGTTTTCTTTCAAATCGTTGGATTCGTGTCTTAGTAGATTTCTAGAAGAATAGAAGAAAAATAATGGTAAACATGGTTAGCCATGCTCTGACTAAAATTGCTGACTGCAGCAAAAAAAACAGAGTTGAGTTTAACTCGTCCCAAACCCAAAACTGTTTTATTTCAAGCAACCTTCCAGGATTTCAACCTAATCTCTCCTTCCAAGGTGTTACTTTATAAAACGCAGGTTAACAACTATTTTGATATCACGAAAGGAGCTAAAGGTATTATAATAAACTTAATGAGAGAGAGACATAAAGACATATAAAAATCCCCATTAACAATTTTTACTAATAACTTTGAATTTTAAATTTAAGTTAAAATGCTTTGTTTAAATATAATATACATGTAGACATTATGTAATTCATAACCTAAAAAATCATATATTGATAGTCCAAATCAGTTATAATCAATCAATATTCTAAATCAGAATATAGGACTTGTAATTCGAAGACTTTTTTTTATCGAATACTTGCTTAGGTAGGTATAACTTACTATCATGTTACAATGCTCTATAAAAATATGAATTTTATGCAAGCCAATTAGTAATTATGTTTAATCAGGACAATCATATCTTTAAGGAAAGGGCATTATAAGTAAGCAAGTATATTAAATAATTTATTATATTTTAAACCTTAATTAAATAAAAATAATGTTTTGAAATGTTCAGATTATTGTAAAATCAAACAAGTAAAGTTAAGTTAGATATTATGTAAATAAACCAGAAATTATAACAATTAAGTAATTGCAATTAAAATTAATAGTTAGCTAAATTAAAAAATTAAAGTAATACAACTTTATTTGTTATTGCAACTTTTATTACAATAACCATAAGAATACATAATTTTGGTCTATAAAACAAAAAAAAAAAAACTCATGATGTAATACATAATTAAATTTTATATTTATACAAAAATATATATTTAATATTTAGGCATATATTATTTAGCAAAATATTAGATTATTCAATGTTCTTTTTATCGTCGATTTTATTCCTTTTTAATTGCAAAATAAACTACGAAAGTTTAGTTTGCTAAATATATAATTTTGTAAGTTAACCTAACTTAGCCTACAAATTTTTTTTTATTTGATTTATTCATATTAAATTCGAAATTTATATAAATTCTTCTAAACTTAAATTTTTTTTTTTCAATTCAGTTTTATTAATTTTAACATTCAAAATATAATTTTTGTATTTTAATGAAAGTATAAGATTTGTTTTTATTAATAGTTTTTATTCTATCAGTGCTTGATTCATTTAAGTTCGTACCACGTACTTTAGTACTTTGTAATATCTATCACCATAATTTTAACAATGCACTCCATTTTTTTTAAAAGATTGGTACAATGTTTGCTAGTCTTAGTGTTATTTCAGACCAACTCCAGTCTTTGCTTCAATTCATCTTTTGTCCGAGGGCAAATTTTTAATTTTTTTTTATTAAGTTCCACAAATTTTCTTTTTGATTTAGGTCCGCACTTGATGTTAATTTTGTATACGTTAATTTTATTTTGTAATGCTGAGTACTAAAATATTTTAAGGGAATATCTATGTACTTTTCAACCGACAGAATATTGTGAGTTTGGTAATGAAATATAAGTGTTTCAGTAAGATGGTGCAAGAAGTCATTCTGCTAAAAAGTATTCAAAATAGGATTGCTGAAAACAAAATTAACGTAATGGAATGGCAATCATCAATTTTACAAAATACTAATGTACATCGTACGAACTTAAATGAAGATGTTTTTTTTTTTATAAAATAGTATTTTTTTAATTAAATATTATTTGAATAAATTTTTGTTTAAACATGCTTAAAAATTCTCTAATGCTGTACATTTTATACCAAAAAGGTGAAAAAATTCATAATCTTGGTTTTATATACCTGTATTAATTTTAATAATTTTGTTTGCATATATTTAATCAGCCGTACGAACTTTAATGAGGTTGGGCTCGTATACATTTTTCAATAATTGTAATTTAGAAATAGTTAATTGCAATTAAAATAGATTTAATTAAATAAGCTTTAAAAACTTATATACATTTTTGTTCTATCTGGTATGTTTATGAGTTTATAGTCAGACAAAAAAATATATAGAAATTTAACAAAATATTAAAGACCAAATACTCGTACGTCTTAAATAGTTGAATAAAATAAATAAAATCTGTGAAACATACCTAAAATGTTTATATTTATTTAACCCTTTACAAACTTTTTATTGTTTTTTATGACCTTCCCCAATTATCCATGAGGCTATGAAAGTTTATTCCCTAAACGCCGTTTAATCAATTAACTATTTCTGAAGTACAATTGACTATTATAATATAAATAATATAACAATTTGAATCTAATATACTTGTCTAATTTAAGAACAAAGTTGACAAAAATTAATCAATTTTTGCCATTCGAATCAAAGTGGATTCATTTCGAATGCAAAATTTTTCTATTTCGAATATAAGAAATTTTACAAATTGAGAACAGAAATAAATCCAGACTATAAGAAAAATAATGACGTCGTAAAACTCCTACTATCGCTAAATAAATTTTTGAATAATTTTTGAATTAACGAAATCAACCAAGTTTTTGACTTGGTTCATAATTAGGAAAATCTCTTCCAAGAAAACGCAAATTTTCCAACACACATATATCTTGGATTTATTTTTAAATTTATATACCTTGGAACTTTCAAAATGGAATCGTTGTTTTTCTTTACTATATATAATTTGATAAGGGACTTTGAATTAACATTATAAATAATATAAAGAATAAGATAGTACGAGTGATGCAAATAATTTCTAAAATACATTTTTCCAGTTTAATGAATCTACGTTGCATCGTTGCTACGTTTAATGAATCTATCTAATTTGCATAAAATAACATTTAAGTTATCTGTGATTGAAATAATGATAATAATAATAATAATAAAATGAGCGCTGCAACTGTTTAATTTGTGGTACTTATGGTGGGTTTTACATCCAAAAGATGATCACCAGGTTTCATAAAAATACAGTAATCTCAACTAGCGGAAATTCTACAAAATAGTTAAAAACAGAGATAAAATCAAAATTATATGGACACCGGGTGATGACAAGAAAGCAGAACAAGCAACTAAAAGACCACTACTAATGATAACACCTCAAACGTATATGTACAGGCAAAACAAGACATACCAAACTTTAACCAGACTAGAAGACAAGAAGCATGGGACCAATCAAACTCATGACAATTACATACAACAGACGCTAACACAAAAACAATATACTAGCAACTAGATGTGAAACTCACCAGGATCCGATTGGGCTGTACAAAAGTTACCCACCGGTACCTACTGAACGTATTGCATATTGCAACAAAAGCTTAACAATACAACATATCACTACTACATTGCCAACACACGTAACAACCAAATAACCACAGAAACACTAAAACTAACTAACGACAAAGACATACAATACAACATATATATACATACATATAAAGCTTAACAATACAACATATATATACATGCATATAAAGCTTAACAATACAACATATATATACATACATATAAAGCTTAACAATACAACATATCACTACTGGATTGCCAATACAACTAACTACTAAATTAAAACTAAAACTAACACTAAAAATAACTAACGACAAAGACATACAGATAATCAAAACCCTACATACGATCCACGTTTATAGAACAATTGAACGACATTTAGATTTTAGATTTAGAATTTACAGAATAAAATTGATAGATAATAAAAAATGAATAGAAGAACGCAATGCCTGAAAAATCCCAAATAACAACTAAAAATATGTATATATATATAATATGTATGTATTTAATTTAGATTTAGATTACATTTAGATTGAAATCGTATTTAATTGCAATTAGTATTAAATAAGTAGATATAAGATTTGTAACGGAAAGATGTCCCCTATCCTACTTGGAAAAGGTTCCTAAATTTTGACTGTACATTTATGTGAAGTTGAAATAATAAAATAAAATGCAATTAAATCTTTATAGTAGGACAAGAATTGATTTAGGTTGTTGTAGTGCCATTAGTATAGAAGAAATAAGAAAGCAGTATTTAATCCGTTGTAATAACTTATGCGGGGTAATCTTGACAATCAAATAATAGTCATTACTGAATCAATAATTTTAATATTATTTATAAGTAAACACTATGTAATAAAATTTGAATTAAACAGTTTTAATTTAGAAAGTTAATAGTTTACTTTGTAAATCAAGTAAATAAAATTTTTTAATTGAAAATTTTTAATTAAAAATTGTGTGAAGTCGAATAGAATTTTTAAAACTGTTTAAAAGTCATAAAATATTGACTTTACGAGTATGTAAATTTTTATTTTTCTTTTAATATTATTTATATAATTTTTGTTATTACCATTTATTATTATATTTTGGCGCAATTAAAATTCTTTTCTCTCATCTATTTTAAATCATTATTTTTTTTATCTAATACAATTCCTACAATAAAAGGAAAAAAAAATGTTTTAGTAATTTATGAGGAGTGAACGAAACATTTTTTTTTTTTAAAAATAAATGAATTTTTGTAAAACAACTTTGTGAATATTAATTAAATTATCAAAATTATTGTTAACGAGATTTTAGAAACTGTTGGTGCTTGTAACAATTACATAATTTTATGAATTCAAAATGATTTATTTTCTAATAATTAATTATTAAGAGTACGTCTCTAAGTATTAATTTATTTATTTTTAACTAATTAGCATAATGAATAAAGTTATTTGAATTTAAACTATAGGTATACCTTAACTTTTAACTATTGAAGACGTACGGTTCTATTATGGTTCTATATAATAAAAGCGTACGTTTTCAATCACAATTATTTTATTTTTCATAATGCTTTTAGATAGTTTTGATCATTTGTTGGGCAATTTTGACGCCAAACTTCATACAAAAATTACCCATATCCAAAAAATTAGCTTATGGGTCATTTTATAATTAACAAAGTATTACAAAGATGGATATGGATCAATCCGGAATCTGTTCTTAAATCAAAATGGCTTAAGGAGCTTTTCAGAACTCCGCCGACGATTAGTAAATTCAATCTTAAATTTTAATTCTAGTTTAATCACATTAATTATATGTCATCTTATTTTTTCTTTTCTTGCTTCTTTTTATTCTTATTCTCTTTCTTTCTTTTTGTACATATATTACAATATTATATAAAATTAGTCATATCATAATCAGAACTAACTTTTATAACTTTTATATTTCGTTTTTATTGTTAACTTGCACTAACATTTTCTTTATTGTTGTTTTACCTTATACGAGCCATTATACGCCATTACTCATGAAGCTCTTTTAGGTTATTTGGATAAATAAATAAAATAAAGCAATAAACAACGAAAAAACAAGAACAGCATCGATTATTTGCTGCAGAAAAGCATTAAACTCTTTAGGAGTATTGAATGAGGTTTTACTTTACTGGGTAGCCGACCATTCAGATGTAGAGGAACAAAATAAAGCGGAAAAATTTGCAAAAGAAGACTAATAAACAACGACTATAGAGAGTAGTAGTAGGATTAACAATTCAGTGAATGCTTGGAACAATTTAGAAGCAGCTATCGAAACGAAAAACTTCTGAGGACTACCAGCTACAAAAAAGGACCTCATGGTAAAAGGACATTCTGCAAGAATGGGTTTTGTAGAAACCTATCTATGTAAAGGATGCGGAGATGAAGAGGAAACGGTGATTCATGTACTTTGCGTATGCCCAACATAGAGAACGATAAGAGCAAAAATCTTATAAGGTTACTACTGGAAAAACTTCAAACCGGCGAAAATCATTAAATAGTTTTAGTTTATTAAGAGGTATTGGTTGGTGCGCCGATAGAGTCCATTAAGGGCAGAAGTGAGATCGTAGGATAAAATTATCACCTCTCGTTTTTTTATACACATTATAGACCAATCTATAGACCACCCTATAGACCAAATTGTAACAATTATAACTTGTGTAAGAATTTTCAAATTTTAAAATTACAAAAAAAATCCTGTTATTGTATTTTGAATAAAATAATAATAATGTCATCACCTACTTTTTTAATAACAAGTTTTTAATAAAAAATTATTTTTTCTTTTATTCAGTTATAGCTATTTATATTAATTTATCCATTTTTTTTTATTTTTTTTTTTTAGAAATCAAGTATCAAATATTTAACAAAACAGAAAAAAAAACAATCTTAATAAAAGTAAATAAAGGTAGATTGTAATGTTGAAAATCAAGTTCAATATCAAGTATAAATAATTTTATAAAGCCATGATCTTCAACATTATCTTATCACAAACCTTATATATGTGTAGTGTTGTTCAAAATTCATTTACTTACAATTTACTCAAATTTATAGTATCTATATTGGATTATACTCGGTTGCTTACCATTTAAAAATGTATTGCAAATGATTCAAGTGGATAATGTGGTATACCAACTTGTTTTCTATACTTGCGGAAAATCCTCCATGTGACATTTTCTTTTTCTTTTTAGTTTTTTGTTTTGTTATCGTTTGTAACCACCGATGAATGTGCAAAGGTAAAATGCATTCACTTTTTTTTTTGTTTTCATTTTGTCATTTTGTCATTTGATATTTTGTTTTTTCTTTTCTTCTTCAATTGATGCAATATGCTGGTTTTAATATCAATTTTGTTACATTTATTTATACCTATAAATACATAATATAGTATATGCTAACATATATGTAATATACTATATAAATATTTTTCCAGAGCGAATTAAATTTCGGAGCAACTACTGGTATACAGAATGCTTCAAAAGTAATTATTTAGATTTTCAGATTTTGGTTATGACTTTAATTACAAATTTAGACTAATATTACGAAAGTAACATTCTAGTTAAAATATCATTTTTCGTATCAACGAACACTTGACAGTGGAAAAAATTCAGTAAATTTTTAAGTTTTGATCTAAATTTAAAAAAAAAAGTATAGTTAACAAGTTCTTTCTTTATCACACAATTTATAATGTATCGCTAAAGTATCAGCCGTATTTCAATGTTATGTATAAGATCATCAAAAATCTCTCTCTAATCACTCTCGTTAGTTGCAATTGATTAATGAATTGATGCTGTTGGTTTATACATTATAAAATTTCCCAAAAATAATGAGGTAGCCCAATTTTTTGAGCAAGTATATAAGGGAAAAACTAAGCTGTTTAGCATTATATAAATTTAAAATGTATGGGCTCATTTGAATATTTATACAAATAGAAACAAAAAACTGTTTTCTATGGTAAATATTTCCAAACCATAGTTTTCCTGTCCTCCGATTTTTTAAGGAAATTTAACGGCACCGTTATCGCAATCACCTTGAAGAGGATCATGATGACTGGCTTACTTAACCGTGATCTAGCGAAAATAGCTGATTGGGGTAACCTAAATTTGAAAAGTTGAGTTAAACAGGAAACTCAACTTGTGGAAAACTTAAAACTGTTTGATCTCTTTTGCAAAAAATGTTAATGTCTAATCGATCTAGCCAACATCCTAGCAGAAATGAGCCTTTCCTCTACAGTACAGATAAATTTTTATATTTGTTTTTTCCACCACACTATAAAAAAAGATCTACCATACCATAAAAGAAAATACCTTATAATCGATACACCCTGTACAGTGTACACATAAATTTATCCAAGTATGTCTTTAGCATCATGAGGGAAATCAGAATTCGCTTTTCAATGAATTTTAAAACAAGTTATTGATTTTCTACTTCACTAAATTTTAAACGTGCATGTACAAAAACACTGTGTGGTGTAGTGTTGAGCAGAGTTCGTATATTAAAATGAAAGCAATTTCGCATATATTTTGGCAAAGAAAATACACATTATTATTTTGGTTTCTTCTTCTTTTTGGTATATTCCTTTTAAGGCATTTGTATATATATTTTATCACAAAGTCTGAGAAAATGAATTTGATTGAATGAAGCATCAGATAAATTTTTCAGCACTACTAACTTATACTATAGTGAAAATTTTTCAATGTCATATTTTATTATTGTGAATTTTTGATAATTATTTGCTAACTATTAAAAAATTGTATTTATAAGTTTGAATTTATTACAAAAACAAAATAAAAAACGCATTTTTCTCATTTTGAAGCTTTCCAGTTCAAAAGGTTTAGTTGATTTGTTATAATGGTGGATCTTATGTGCATTTATATACGAGTATATGTGGCTAAAATATAAAACCGCTTAAATCGAAATAAAAAAAAATTAGTTATTAGCGCAATCGCATTCCCTATTATGAAATCGCTTATCTAACAAAATCTTGTAGCATTTCACCTATTTAAATGCAAGATATCGTAAAAAGTAGAACGCTTGAGTTTGGTTGAGAGATGCTGAAAAAAATGGGTCAGTCAGGATGGTGCGTATATTTTTATCTGACAAAAAATTTGTTTTGTCAGTTTTTATTCAGTTTGAAATTAGAAGCCACCCCGCGGTTTTCATCAAACTTCCAAACTGAATGTGAAAAATCTTTAATAATTAATTTCAAGACAAAAAATGAATTCTGGTTTGCGAATTTTATTACAGCATCCCACCAGCTATCTATACTCATTTCTCTGGAATATAATTTTTATCAGGTACGTACACTTTTGTGTTAGGCGTTTTATAAAAATGTAGCATAAAATACTACGATGTGCCATGTAATATTATATAGAACTTTAAAAAAATGTTTTGTTTTACAATGGCAGGCAACAAGTGTAAATTTATTATTCTAACGGTAAATTTATTGTTCTTCTAAAAGAAACTGTAATAATATAAGATATAATAATACGCCAGTATTTTCGTATTTCGTTACTTTCAAAAGAATGTTATACAAAATTAACACATTTTTTGTTAGTAAGTTGTTGGTAAGTTGAAACTTTATTGTTGTCTAGAAAATATATTATAACAGAGAAGCAAATACGTCAGGCAATATGTGAATCTGATGATAATGATGCTTCTGAAGCTGTAGTAATGATGAATGGGAATCTTCTGAATCCGTACACCTTTAAGAAGCTTCAGAAGAAGAAGATGATCTACAAATTATCAGCTAAGCCAGTAATTTGTTAAATAAATACTCGAAATATTGTAGATTGTAGTGTAAAATTGCAGTACCGTACTTAATAAGCACGAAAAGGTGATTCTACCTAAGTTACTGTAGAGTGTAAAAAAAAAAAAAAAAAATGTCAGTGATAACAATCGAGTTTGCAAAAGATCTTGCAGCAGAAGTTTTTATAGGTAAATGAAGGTAGAACAGCAGAACTAGAGTCCATAATATTACAAGAGGAGGGTTAAGAAAAGTAATATTACCACCAGGAAAACATATAGAAGAACATTATAGATATCTGATGATACTTCTATAAATTTAATTGTGAATAATAAAAATCTGGAAGATGTACGAGATCAGAATAATAAACGGAAATTTGTAAATTATATTGAGACTAATGATATCACTCTTCTTGTAAGCTATCCCAAAATAATATCCCAAAAAAAATAAATCTGTTGTTAAATTTGTAAAAGAACCTTTGATAATAAAATATTATAATTCAAGAAAGGGTGTGTAGATGCTATATAGACCAAATGGCACATGCCATTTCGGTACTACGTAAGAGTAATAGATGGCCTGTTGCAATATTTTATAATTTATTTGATACTTGTTGTATAGCTCCGAATATTATTTTGTTGAATATAATTACTTTAGACATGTTAATTAATTTTTTACTATTAACAGGCTTCTTTTTCAAAATTCTACAAAAATTTTTTATATATGTGCCTCAGAGGCACTTGCAGTTAATCTGCTTGACGCTGATGCAAAATGCAAAATGCTATGACAGCTATGAACACTGCTGGTCTGCTGCTTTTCAACTGAGCAGATTTTTTAACAACATGCAACTATGAACAAACATCTTTTTTGTTGCGCAGGCACAACCATCATCAACACACCTTTAGTTTTATACTTCATATAAACCCTTATTTTATAAAATATTGCTTTCTTTTTATTAAAATATCTTAAATAAATTAAAGCAATTTTTAAGTTAAAAAATTACTTTTTTCATTTTGTCATATATTTTTCAAAAATCCATTTAAAGTTTTGAAAATTCTTACTGAAAAGTTTACTATTTCGTCTTAGACGGTTTTATATTTTAAACACAGATATTATTTTTGTAAAAAAAAAAAAGAATTAACATCCTAAAACTTCAATTAATTGAAATGGAAATTATTCTTTGCTCATTTACAATTCTGTGGGATGGGAACATATAATCGCTTAAGTGGAAATTTAAAACTTTTCAATATGAAAAAAATAGGAAGGCACAAAAAGTTCGTAATATTGTTTTATTGAACTTAAAGTTTCAAATATAGTTATTTGATGATTTTGAATGGTAATTATTGAATGGTGATATTAATTAAATTTGGAGACGAACAATTTATTAAAGAACTTTTTTAATAACTTTCAAATGTAATGAAAAATTCAATATTTTCATTATTTTGTATATGAATTCATTATCCAAAACCAATCAAATGGAACTCTTGCCTTCGATAATGTAAACTGCTCTCCAATACTCAATGTCGTTGTAAGTAAGTACATAGTTAGAATCATCATGTATTACAAAAAATATATTTTTCATAAAAGAGTTCGTTACCGAATACGGAAATGTAAAATCTTCAAATTAGAATAACGAAAATCGTCGGTTTTGGTATATCCAGAGTCTTGACGAAATTCAAAATTCAAAATTTAAAATTAAAAACGAAATTTAAAATTCCAATTTTAAATTTCTAATAAAATACAGATTCAACATAAAGAGAAGAGGCCAGTTCCAAACATTTATATTTTAAAATTATAAAGCTAAACTTTATATAAATTATAGTTGAGTTGTTAAAATATGTGATAAAAAACAAAAAAAGAGCTATAAAATAATATTATTTAAGTAATCAGTCCGCTATATAAAGTCAGTTAATGTATATGATTGATATTTGCCTTATTGAGAACTTAACAAAGAAAAAGTTAAAACAAACTTCAAACAGAAAAAAAATTAAGCGATTAATTAAAAAATGAATAGTGACACTTCGAAGCTTAAATCCTTATTTAAAAAATATTACACACAATATTCAATTTAATCATTAGTTTTATTGTTTCAACTATTTTTTCAAACTTGTAATCAAATATTTAATTTCGTTAGGATTTATTTTCTATTTGCATAACTAATGATTTAAAGGTATGTATGTTTTGCAATTTTTTTTTGCATTGAATTTTTTAAAATTTGGGTTTTTTGATTCAATGTACGTAATTTAATAATTTTTGTTTGGAAAGTCGTTTCCCTTCCTTCTACAGTATAATTTTTGAAAACTTGGGGTTTTTGATTCAATGTACGTAATTTAATAATTTTTGTTTGGAATGTCGTTTCCCTTCCTTCTACAGTATCAGTTTGAGTTCTTAAAATAATTTCATAACTTATTTGCACCAAATTTATGTCATTCACATTCACCGCATCGGTTTATGATATGTGCATAAAGATAATTGATTGTGTATTTTTTCGAATAAGGAAAATAATTACTTTTTTTTTAAATATGCACTAGAAGATGTTTTAATTTCAGTATGGATTTAATTTTTTGTTCTGTTAAATTGTTTTAATAATTAACTTTCAATGTCATCCAAATAAAAAAATAGTTTGTAATTTAATTTTGTGGACCATAGGGTTTTTATTCTATGTTAATATTGTAATTTTGTTCAAATTTCACTTAAGTATTATGTTTACATAAGATGAAACAATAAAGAATTAGAAAAAAAAACAAAATATATTCGTTAACTTTCAATTTCATTGTACTATGTATTTACTTACCATTCATTTAAATCATTAAAGTAAACCTTTCAGTTTTGAGAGATTGCAAAAAATTATTTTGTAAAAAAAATAGATACATCAGGAAAATCTTACTATACTGGAAAACTAATATAAAAAATTTACAACGAGAAATTAGATCAGTTAAATTGTTATATTAAAATCATTATTGTAGAAGTTTCAGATTTGCATTCTTGATTTGAAATATGTGTCACTTAAAAAAGAAGATACTTAAATAGCAACGAATTAGAATTCTAATTCGTTGTTAAATAGGATATAAAAAAGAAATTTCAATTTAAAAGTCAAATTAAATAAAATTTATAATATAAAAACGAACTTACTTACTTGTTGATAGGCAAATTTTTACCAATTTTAATTGGTATGCACATTCAAAACAAAAAACCCATGTGGATTGAAATCATTTATATATTAAATTGTCCAAAAATAATTATTAAATATTTTGTATATTAAATTATTAAAATTTCAAACAAATTAAATTACTTTAATTTTAATTATTTGGTATGTAGTATGTAACTATTACATATTTATTTTACACATTTAAATTGAAATTAAATATAAAACTAAATATTTATAATTTTTACTTTATCATTACATGATACGCAGTTTGATTTTTGAAATAATTACATCTTAAAATTGATCAATTGTAAAAATAATTAAAGAACGACATATAAATATTTAAAGTATATAAAAAATGTCTTAAAACAAACAGTAATTGAACTTTCATTGCTGCGTTGATTTTATTTTGTTAAGGCTACATACTTCACAGAAGATTTCTGGTATTAATATTTTTCTTTTATTGTAGTATTACTTTTTTATGCCATAACGAATACAGTTAATTTTATAATGCAGCATTGTAGCATAAATTTTAGCAATTTGTCGTTTACCACTAAACACTCATTAAAACTAAATGTATGAGAAAAATATTTCTTTTAGTTAACTTTAATTTTTTCGCTGTTTTTCTCTTTATCTTCATTTTCGAAATCTTCCTCGTCTTTAATAGTATCATTATTATTATCATTTTTTACAATTTGTATATGGTACATTTCTTGTTCTTCCTCTGAAATGGGCACTGGTGCTTTCGACAGTAAATCTTTCCCATTCAAAGATTTCGGAAATGCTATAACATCTCTAATACTTTTTGTTTTACATATGATACTTAATAAACGATCAATACCTAAGGCAACTCCTCCATGTGGTGGACAACCAGATTCTAAAGCATTTAAAAGATGTTCTAAATGATTATGATCAATTTTTAGAATTTCATCTAACACTAATTTTTGCATATCTTTATTATGAATTCTAATTGAACCTCCTCCAATTTCTTGACCATTTAATACGAGATCATATGCTTGAGATTTAATATGTTGATACTCCTTTGGTTTAAATAATTTTTCAATATCTTCCTCAATAGGTGCAGTGAATGGATGGTGGACACATTCCCAATTTTCTGTTTCTGAATTATAATTTACTAGTGGAAAATCTGTTATCCATAGAAAATTGTAATCTTTATTTGTCCTTTTCTGAATCAGTTTATTTTCTTCAGCAATGTTCATGTATTCTAAACGAATTCGTCCCAATAGTGTTTGCTAAAAATAAAATGCTTATATAATTTATATCTAAATAAATATTAAAAATATTACTTACAGTTTCAGTCTTAGGTCCATATGCCATTAACATAACATCATCATTTTCAGGATGGAAATTGTTATGAAATTCCATACATACTTCTTCAGAAAGTAATTTGGATAGAATTTGAGCCCAATTTTCTTTATCTTTTATTTTCAAAATAACAAATTTTACATTTTTATATTCTTTTGCTATGGCATCTAACTGTCTTTTTACTGTATTTGAATAAAATGATTTTTCAGCTTTCCATGGTATTACGTAAGCTTTAAAATCTTGAATTTTTTCTGTTAACTTCTCATTTAATAAAAATATTTCACTCATATCTTCCATCTAAACAGAACAAAAATTTAACAAACATTAAAAAAAAAAAAATGAATCGTGGTGACTTGTAAATATTTACCGTCATTTCAAATCGTGTATCTGGCTTATCACTACCATATTTCGCCATAGCTTCATCATAAGTCATTCTAGGAAATGGAATATTAATTTTTGAAAGATCCGCTGGCCAACTATAATATAAGATTTCCTCTATTAAAGTTAGGACGTCGTCTCGTTTTGTAAATGACAATTCGATATCAAGCTGAGTAAATTCTGGTTGTCTATCTGGTCTAGTGGATTCATCACGATAGCATCTTGCTATTTGGAAATAACGATCTATTGCACCTGCCATTAACATTTGCTTAAATTGTTGTGGACTTTGTACAAGGGAATAAAAGTGACCAGGTTTCCGTGTAGGTACTATGAACTCCTGTGCTCCTCCAGGTGTTCTACGAAATAATGTTGGAGTTTCAACTTCAACAAAACCTAAGAAATTAATTAAATATTCTCTCATTTTCATTAGAATGTTTGATCTCACACGAAGGTTTCGTTGCATGTCAGCAAATCTAAAATAAACTCAATCAGTTCAAATTGACAAGAAATTTTAGTAAGAAATAAAAACCTTAAATCAATATAACGATGTTGTATTCGTATGTTTTCTTTAGCTCTATTGAAATTTCTAACTTCCATTGGTAAATTTTTTTTAGCTTCATTTATTACATCTACAGTATCTGCTATTATTTCTATATCTCCAGTTTTCATTGATGGATTACGCATATTTGTTGGTCGTGGAACTACTTTACCAGTTACTTTTAATATTGATTCTAAAGAAACATCTTCTGGAAATATAATATTTTCGTTCAACATAATTTGAGTTTGACCATATCCATCCCGTAATACCAAAAATTTATTCATTCTTTGAAACTCTAACCATCCGAATAAAGTAACATTTTCACTAATATTCATAGATCTGAGTTCTCCACAATTATGTGTTCGCGTTGTAAATTTATTTGTATTAGCTTTTTTATCTTTTCTTAATATATTTATGCCATCGTTATCCGTAGAATTAATATTTGAATTTTCATTAACGATATCGTCTATTGACATTTTGTATACTTTCTTTTTAATTGGACCAGCATAGGGTTCTTCAGGGTCTAGAACTTTTACATCATTTATATGAACTTCAATTTCACCAGTTGGAAAAACCTATGTACATAAACATTTAGTATACAATTTTTAATAAATCTTTTTTTCTTTCATACAATGTTAATATTTCCTTTAGGTCTTGCAAACACTTTTCCTTTTACCAAAATAATCGTGTTAGGTGGCAAACTTTCAATTATAGGTTTCATCTGGAATTTATATACATAATAAATAAATTAATAAATAATTAAGTATTATAATTTGCATGTAGTTTAAATTTATTTACTTTTTCATTTTCTAAAACAATTTGAGTTTGGCCATAACCATCTTTTAACTGCTGAAATTTAGCATTCTTAACTTTCTGTGTCCAACCAACTAATTGTACTTCTTGTCCAATATTTCTTAAATTTAAATCATTACAAGTAATATCTCGATTTTCAAAATATTTTAACATGTTATCGGTTTCTATTGAAAACTTGAAAATGATTATTTTGTTTAAAACTGAAATAAAAAGAAATTACTGCAGTTTTTATATTCAGTGCTTGTCACCCCATTTGTTTCATTTTCTTCCATTGCACTATGCGATCTTTTTTGTGCAGCTCTTTGACTTCTAGATAAGTCAACATGTATAATTTCCTCTACTCCAACTTCAATTTCTCCAGTAGGAGAAGTACCATTAACACTTTGACCAGGACGAAGATATACCGTACCAGTAATAGTTAGTTGTGCATCTCCTGGTAAATTTGCAAATCTTTTTGCAATTCTTGGATACTATAAATAAAATTTTATATGTTAATGAAATGTTTAAAATAAAAACTTTTAGTAAACCTTTTGTTCGTCTATTACTAATTGACAATGCCCGGTTTTATCTTTAAGATCACAGAAACGTCCAACACGTCGCCTTGAAAATTTCCCAGACAACTCAACGTATTCATTTTCATGTTGAACTCTCAGTTCTCCACATCCCATTTTTATAGGTGAAGCCATTTTTCCATTTAGGTAACTTCCAAATGACCTATATCTGCCGTTTTCATGTCCACTACATTGATTACCTTATTTATAAAATAAACAAAAAACTTAATTTTATAAAAGAAAAACTTAACTAAATTCTTACTATAACTATTTCCATAGGATCCAGAGTTATTCCATCCCCAGTTGTACATTTTACACTTTGTATAAGACGATGATAACTTAATATTTTGTAAATTTCTTTGTTCCAAATATTTAAATGGCAACTTGAAATTTTTATATTTGAAGAACACTAATGTAAACTTTTGAACATTTGTCCTGTTAATAATGTTATTAAGATAAATCAACATGTTATAAATTAAAAATAAAATCAACAAAAATAAAACAAATTTTTAATATTTTTTTTTAGTGTAAAAAAACCAACCTCAATCTCTAACTACAAATCTTTTTCAATTTACGTCATTTACAAAAAAAAAAAAAAAGAGCACAGAACTGTCATTGTCATATGATAAGTTATCATAATCGGGATAAGTAACCCCGATCAGCTGTTGGTAGAAACTTGATTACAATCGATTATTATTAAAAATCGATTGTTACTAACAACAATATCTGTTTCATTTAACCGACAGTTTGAAATATTTAAAATTTGAAATTCAAAATGAGTGTCCGTTTTTCCTATTCAAAATCAAAATTGTTGTACCGAATATAGAAGAACATTTAAATATCTAGATATTAAATACACCGTTCTAGAACATTAAAATAAGTTTAGATTAAGTTTTCAAAGAAAATGGAAATGATTGTGAAAGTGAAATTCGTGAAACTGTTTAAGAATCAATTAGAACTATAAATACATATGACGTATAGAAAACTTATTCCTAATTTTGGTATCACACAAGGTGTGTTTTAGCTGGGTTTTTATTTTGTGAATTAATACGGGTTTGGTACAGATAAGGTGGAAGATTGTTTCGTTCTCTAAGCAGACTCTCCAAAAATTATTTAAGTGGAGTTCAACAAGTCGTCTGCCATGCTTGTCTACAAGGAAAAGTCCTGTGATAACACCTACCAACTAAGTCATATCTAGCCGTATGAATGATAATAGGTATATATAATAATAGGCACAACAGTGCCGATTTTTGAATTTAATAACTTGCTTCTGAGCAGTTCGTTAATTAATTTAACTAATACCAATGACTATATAACATGTTATATAGTCATTGCTAATGACTCTTTTCCCATATTTAAACGTGCACACATAATCCCCTTAAAATTAACGCTATTGAGGCTCTTTTATCCAGAAACGCTACTGGAATTCCTTGTTTCCAAAGATTTTTCAATAGTGCGAATTAAAAGTATATAATATTTACCCTTACACTTTCAGTATGCATATTGTGATGCTGAAAGTAGTTTATTGTCGATATTTCAACAGAAAAGGTGTTGGACTTCTATAGGTCTAAAATCTTTTGTGTGTATGGAAACTTTTGAAGTTTTATGTGTAAATATCATTTTTACCTGAATTCAGCATTTGGAATATGCAGCAGAAAATATTCCATCTGATTTAGGTAACATAAATAATGGTTTGGAATATAGTGGACCTACAATAACAACTCAAAACAAGAGCTTTCAGCAAAACGAACAAGTACCCTAAGACAAGAACCTAAGATCTGCGAACTATATTTAAAAAAAAAGCAGAATACACTAAATATTTAGTATCATGTAGTAACAATCATAAACGACTAGGTCCTGTTTCTATCTTCCAAATTGTATTGCTAATAAGCACAATAAACCATAGATTTCATGGGTAAAAATTAAAAAACACAGCAGCTAAACTAAAAAGAAATTAAAATTACACTATCCATTAATTTTTAATGAACCTGCCGTGCTGGTACACAGTCACATTACATAATTAGTTTATTGGTTCTTATTTTAGTTTATTTTATATTCTATTCAATATAAATGCAAACACTTTGTTAAAATTTAAACAAAATAGTTATCATACCAACCTAATAGGCAAACAACTCAATGCTTCAGCAAGAATTGTGTTTGGCACTATGAAATATACTTCAATAGACTGGCTACCATTTATGTCTAAGATATAGTCTCGAACAGTTCGTTGCCAAGACCCGTAAAAATATTGGAACAAATTAAAAGTAATTCTAGTTTTCAAACCCACGCTGACACATCTACATAATAAAAACATGGTTCCAACATTTGGTGGAAATGCAAATGAATCTAAGTCTAGTCGCAGCACTTAATTTGCCGCACCCATTGGAAGCAATTAGTTTGTCAAGGGAAGTATGAAGCAAACTAAATAAACTTAGAAATAGTCATGTTCCATGTGCGTAAATGATGCACAAATTGGTTTCGTTATAAAATAAATTGTGAACAAATTTTTTTTTAATGCTTATTATCATTTTTATTTTATTTAACCAAAAATAATATTTTGACATTAAAATAAAAGATTTCTGAGCAACAACAGAGTAATTTAAAAAAATGTATAGTTGTGATAACGCATGTCTTTTTTCTTAAAAAATATTTAGTAAATTTTTCGAAATATTTTCCAAAATATGTATACCTTAAACTTAAAATTAATATTATCTTACTTTTTCGAAAAATCATTAAAATTGAAGAAGTACCTATATATGTTTTAGTTTTACCTTCTGCTGTAATTTTTTTTTGCGACTTGCATATTAGAATATAAAATAAATCAAAATAAAATGAAAATTACAAAATATAACAAAATCCACAAATTTTATTTTTAATTATTTTACAACAAAATTTATATAAAAAATAACAACATATTACGTATAAAATAAATTTGGTCATTTTATTTTCCTAATAAATTGCAACACAATTTGTAATAAAGCAAAATTGTGCTACTTAATAAATGTATATTAAAGGCTTAAATTTTGGTATTTTTTTGTTTACATTATTCAGTTATGTACATAAATTTAAATTTCTAAAGTATTTGTTGCATTATTGTCAGCCAAGACCTCGTGAAAATGTGTTACGACGTAATCGTGGTAATACATCATAATACAAAGTGGTTGTCCTAAAATAATTGAAGCCCATACAACGATATTACCCCATCTTGGACCGAAATTTCTTTGCATAAATTTCGAAACAGCTGATAACGGAATTTGACCCATCATACCCATAAAAGCCCAAATTTTAAATGTATTTAATGGCACGCTTACCTACAATAAATAATATACAATTATTTGTACAATGTATAAAGTGTTTAGTTGAGTAAGTTTTTTTACTAAATATTCATGAAAAAATGCACTGATAAAGAAAACGATAACCGAGGCTTGTCGGCTTGTGTAACCCATTTCTACAACTGGAATGTATAAGTGTCGAACGCACCATCTAAACATTTTATAAGTTATTTTAAATTTAATTTTATTTTAAAAATCTTATAATATCTATATTAACCTGTGGACTGGCATATTCCATGTTCTCCAAAATGTGTCAATATTATTTGCGTTCCACCAATCATTATAGAAATTTCTATCAGCAAAATGTAATAACTCTCCGCATAAATTTAAAAATGAATGGAACATAAGATAGAAAAAGCAAAGCCAAACTAAGTGGTTTGGAATCTAAAAACAAAGGAAATAAAAGATTTATTATTCATTTATATCCCAAAATGATGATGTATATGAAGTTCTAAATTTCATTTAAATTTACTGCTAGTTTAAGTAATCGTTCAGTTGCTTTCATTACATCCATATTAGAAAATGGGACTAACGAATTTTTGACGGACGGGATCATCCATTGTTGGAATAAGGCCATAACAACATTAGCACCAACAACCACCTCAAGCAGTCTTTTAATTAGGAACCTTTTACGAATCCTGTTGAATTAATATAAAAAAGTTATTTAATATAAATAAATTCAAAACTTTTGTTTTAGTACCTTGTAGTTCTTGGGAAATTCAGTTCATAGCACAAAGTTGGCGCACAAAGAAAGTAAAATAAATCTTTAAAATTTAAATTATCTGGATAATATACTATTTCGGTAATTACTACGGAATCATTATTTTCAGTATTATCTGTACTGTGATTATGTGAATTTTCTGAAATTATAGATCAGTTAATTATGATAAATATACTTGCGTCACACTCACACATCCTACAAAATTTGTGTGTATTAAAATCTTACGTAATTCAGCAATTGAAACACTTGGTCTACGCTTCCTTGTCGAACTTCTTTCTTCTCTTAGGGCTTGCCTACACCACATATTTACTTGAACATAACTCCAAATTTTTATAAATAGAATCGAATACAGGAAACAAACTGTTGTTGCACCAACTAAAAGTACATGGGCAAAATTGATTTTAATTCAGTACAGTTATTAGATATTAATTAGAATAATATACCTAAACTAAATGAATATTCTTTAACATGTATTACAACCATTGGTATTAATACTAATACAATAATATTAACAACGTGTGCAAACATTCCAGCACCTTCACCAATTATTTCCTAAAGTGCAAAAAAAAAAAAAATATTTTATTTTTTATAAAATTTTAAAAAATATTTATATTTACCACTGCTAATCCTTTTTCAAGCAGTAAACATATTGTTATTGGCACCAATGAATCTATAATTTTAAGTTCATAATATTAAAATTTAATTTTAATTAAAACCAATAAAATGTATTTAACTTACAAACTACCAAAATCAACGATGGATATCCATCTCCTTCGTTTTTACCACTTAATACAATAAACCATTGTATAGGATCTATTCTAATGCCATATCTAAAGTTAAGGTATACTTTAATTAATATAGAAATTGAAGTTTAATTTAAATTATCCCTTACTTTAGTAAATTTTCTAGACATAAACGAAAACCACCCATTGTTAACAATAAAAAACCCCAATTAACCAAACCAGTCCAATTATCAAATCCTGAACTCCATGAAAATAGAGAATCTCTAGGTCTGTGACATCTAAAATTAGTAAAAAATTTGGATAATTATATTTAATGTCCATACATATGTATGTAAGTATTCCTTATTGTTTAAATTATAGATTACGGTTTATCTGGTTGTGATTTTCTATGTTTTTCTTCCTTAGTTACAATTTCTTCAGCTCTGGTAACACTTTGAGTTCTTCTATATCGTAATTTACTTTCTTCGGGATCTGTCGTCATTTTGATAGACTGAAAAAACCAAAATAAAGTATTGATTAATTGTGTTCTACAATTTACAGGAAGCGACAATCTAAATGGAAAGGAAAAGAAAAATATTGTGAGAGTTGTGAAGTATAAAAGAATAAAAATAAAAAAATTAACATTCTGCACCATATATATTATACATATTTCTATAATTATAGAAGTAAATGGTAAAACAGTCAATTATATTTCGTGACAATAAATTTTTGTTGAAATCGCTGCTAATACTTAAAAGATTTACCAATATCAATTCATCAGATAAACTCTGACATTTTTAATGGAAAATTCAAAAAACCTTATAAAATTTGATGAAGTAGTTAGGAGATGCAAGTTTACAAATGAAAACTATAAGGAGAAGACTATAAGGCATTGTGGCAGATATGCTTTAAAATTCAGGCGATTTTCATATGTATATCCAAGTTGTTTAATATTCACAGTATGAGATATAGCAATTTATTCCAAGCAAATAACAATAAGGCATCATTGCCCCAATCACCAAAAATAGAAATAAATTTGACTGCACCAATTATAGAAGGATTACATTATTAAGCACGTCGTATAAAGCTTCCTCCAATACTGCAAATTAAAAACTATTGCTGTAGATCTGAAAACAATATCAAAGTTTTTTTAAACCAGATCTACTATTAATCAAATATTTCTACTGAGGCATGATATGGAAAAATGCTATGACCTCAACAAAAATCATCATCTGTAAATAATTGACCCAAGCCAGGCTTTTGACTCAGAAATAGATATGGGAGAAGCTGTTTTTAACAATATCGGAATTCTAAGTAAATCGACAAATTTAATTATGCTAACATTCAAACATCACAAATGCAAGGCAGCAGTACAAAATACAAAAATAGACAAATTCGAAGTAAAAACAGAGACAAGACAAGGTTATGCTCTGTCAATAACAATTTGCAATCTTGTGCTTCACCATCCAGTAATATATTTAGAAAGAAGAGAAGGTTACATCCACAAGATAATCTATAATAAGCGCATATCTTCATGATATTGCAGTTACAGCAAAATGCTTTGATGAATTAAAAGAAATATTTCTGACTTTAAAGAAATTTCTACTTTAGGATTAAAAATAGACGATGCTGAGACAACATGTATAAAGATGATGACACAGAAAAAATACGATTTGCCCATTACAAAAAATTACTAACAATAATTTTGAAGGAATTTTATCTGTTTTTATATATCTAGGTGGCTTAATAAAAAATAAAATTGACGAAAATTAATATTAATAGAATTTAGCAGTATCAAAATGCTTCTAAGCACACAAAAACCTTGCCAAATCTAAAATTTTAAGCAGAACAATTAAATTCAACAACCAGTCTTAATATATAGTTGGGAAGTCTGGACAATGGCAAACTAGTGATGAAAATAAATTAAAAGTACATAATCGAAAGGTAAATACTGAGAAAAATATTTGGTCCTAAAGTAAATGACAATGGTGAATACCAAAATTAAATCAAACCGGGGTAGAAGCACAGAATATTGTAAAAAATATCAAGACCCAAAGACTACGTGAGACAGGAAATGTGGTTGATGTTAGACGCAGTACCGTATATCAATAATACATTTATAATAGATACATTAAGCGTATCACAGTTCAAACATTTAAGTAACTGCATTTTTGAATTTTGATTTATTGGAATTAATAAATAAGTAATCATGAATTAAAACAAAAATTAGTGAAAATTACTAAATATGCGTATGATAAGGCTATCAAAATAAATTTTTTTCACCAGCTTAGGTTATTCATAATTATTTTAAAAATATACAGATATGTATACATACATATGTACATAAAAATAAAATAATATTTATCTGTGATAATACACTATAGATTATTTCACTTTGATAATTTATATAAATTATATTTATAACTTACAATTTTTTTTATCAGTTATAGGTGTTTCCAAGTAACTAAATATTATTTTAATACGAACAAATAAGGTCGAATATAGTTTTGGAAGTTTTCAAAAATTTTTCAGATTTTTTGTTTAATTATTTATTAGGTCAAAAAATTTTTAATAAGATAATTTGATGAGCACTATAGTTGCCTTCGCAGAGTCTTTGTGTATAGAGAATAAATTTCCTTATGAAATTTTGTTATATCAACTAATAACTATAAGTTGTGGAAAACTGTTTTGTTTTTTTAGATTTAGTTTGGTTTCATTATATAACAATAACACTATGTATTTCCATTTTATTTTAGTTATTATAAAATATTTTCCTTAGCTAATTTTAAAATCTAAACCAAAAACAGTTTTCACCATATCTAACTATACTTTGAGCGGTTAATATTCAAACGATATAACTAACAAGAGGATTTTATAAATAAAAATGATTATTATCTTTATAGGTCTTCTAAAACTAAATACAATCTTGCAATAAATCTATTACTACAATATTGAAAATATTTACTGTAAATATTGTAAATATAGTTAAGAAGAATTTTTTCGCATATATGTAAGTGACATCCAAAAAATTATATCACAATACTTATAATTAGTTAGTTAGTTGAAAATAGGAGGGGTGTGAGAACATTCCTGGCATAACACTAAATCACATATATAGACCCACATTCATCTCTTAGAATACACAAAATGGACTGTGATCTATTTCACGAGGAAATCTAGAGTTGTGATTTATTTATCTATTCGTCATTTACTTTAATTATTAAATTCTATTTTAATTAACAAATTAAATTTACAATATATTACAATTTAATTTGTTTTGTGTTATTCCAAGTTTTCAATTCAACTTTTGATACAATCAAAGCTAAAAAAAAAAATTGGAAAGGAGAGACATTTTTTTTTTGATAAAATGGAAGTAGCATTTCGAAACAGTCAGCATTCTCCAACATCAGACTAACGAAGAAGAACAATCCAACAAGAACAGCCGAATTGCTGCAAGTGGATATAGATTCAGACTATAGCTCAACTACTACAGCCCCATATATGATTGGTCTGGAGTGAGAAAAGAATCCCACCTTCATGGGAAAAGGGCCTAATTGTCTAAGTACCAAAGAAAGTCAACCTGACTTACTTCGATAATTAGAGAGGCATTACATTGCTCAACATAGCATGTAAGATCATGGCACAATAATTCAAGGCCGAAAAACTAGATAAACCAATTCGTGAAGAACAAGCTGACAAAGGAACACCGTAAAAAATAGTCCGCCTACT
This sequence comes from Argyra leucocephala, assembly GCA_963942445.1. NCBI lineage: Eukaryota > Metazoa > Arthropoda > Insecta > Diptera > Dolichopodidae > Argyra > Argyra leucocephala. Next base: position 69,567,663 of record OZ012680.1, read on the forward strand.
CCAAGCATTATAAACAGTATGTAGTGATGGTGAAGGAAGCAAGGATGTTCGCTCTCCCCACTTCTTTTTACAATTGTCCTAGATATTACACTAGAAAAAGCTTGCTCAATAAATGGAGGAATAACTTGGAGTCTCACACAACAACTTGAAGACTTAGACTATGCAAAGTATATTTGTCTTTTCTCGCACAAATTCAGTGACATGCAGAGCAAATTACAACACCTGAAATAACTTGTCAAACCTGTTGGACTAAAAATCAAACCTGTAGAACACTAAAACTATGAGAGTAAATTACATAGCACAGAACATCTATAAAAGCTGAAAGAAGAACAAATAGAATTTAACTTTTAACTTTAGTAACAACTTTTGCTACTTCAGGAGTATCATAGCAACTAGTGGTGGGGCTCAAGAAGATGTAGAAAACAGATTAAAGAAAGCAAGAGCAGCATTTGGAAGATTGCAACCGACATGGAGCCAAATATCTAGAGTGACTAAACTTAGAATATTCCGGTATTGTGTAAAATCAATCCTGACATACGGCAGTGGAACTTGGTTAACATCCAAAAAATTCATTAATAAATATCTAAGTCATTAATAAATATCTAAGTATAATATGTTGAATATTCTGGCCAAACACAATAAACAACAAGGACCTCTGGATACTAACCGACGAAAAACCCATAGCGAAACAAATCAGAAGAAGGAAATTGAGATGGATAGATCATACACTCAGAAAACCATCAAACAAAATCGCGCGAATGAGCTTAGAATGGAACCCTAGCTAGCAATCGAGTACGATGGAAATGTTAAATGGAAGCCCTATATGCTCCCAAGAAGAGTAAGAAAAAAAAATCAATATTGTTGGTGTATATGAAATCACGTACTAGTATTAAAATACTTATGTCTCTTATAATTCATAGAATCAATTTAGCTATAATGAATTCTTCATTTGTAAGTAGGTAATTGAAGCAGTTTAAAGTGTACTTATGGTAAGAAGGCAGGGTTATTGGATTAGCCCAAGGAAGATAACGTAAAGGTAAAGGTAAATCGAATGAGTGATAAATCTATAAATATCTAAAATATGTATCTTTTTGTGATATTTTCTATGTGCATGTAAGTAGTTCTAGTAGTGAAGTAGTTATTTTTATTTTTTGCTTTAATTTTTCAAATTTATCTTATTAGCTATCCTAAGCATGTATATAATTAAAATTATATTCATATATATATATATACTCATCGCAAACATCTAAGCTCAATTCTTAAAATATTTATTAAAATGTGTAGATAAAATTGAATTTACTTAATTTGGTAATACTACTCTATTTTATAGATATCTGCTTGGTGTTGGCACTTGTTCCGAGGAATTAAAATCACTTCTTCCTCCTCTTAAGCAATTCAATCGCACAACACGAGAGGCATCAAGTGCCCACCCTTTCACAGTGGAAATTCCGAGATGGTTTAAGTCCGGCTATGGAAATTCTTTTATAGTAAGAACATCCCGATTGTGGAACCGCGTCCCAATCGAAGCATTCCCAATGAGAGAAGGATTTTTTATTTATGACTTACAGAGGTTTAAGACGAATATTAACAACATTGTTCGCTCTTTCCCACAAAACTTTTCTTCTTCCTTTTTCTTTCCTTTCCTCTAACTATCCTTTCCTTTTTCAAATAGTCAACGGTACGCAAGTACTTAAAGGTTCAAAACCTAAGTTTTGGCTATAATATAAAAAAAAAAAAAAAAAAAAAAAAAATACTACTTAATTGTATGCATATAACTACTTTTATTAGTAGCATTAAAATAACTCTAATACCCCTACGTAAGTGCGAAGAATTTATCTCATTAAATTCAAGTGAAACAACACCAGTTAACAATTTAAGTTTTTTTTAAAGTTTTACAAAATTTATTCCAAATATAATTTCCGATTACCGTTGTATTCAAATATTACTCATAACTTTGATTATACTAATATTAAAGAAATTCTCTCATGGATAATGTAATTATTAAGTACACCAACAAGAAAGTTTTTTTTTTCGAGCCTCACTTTAAGCATATATCACTATTTTGTTTGTATTTTTCTATTACATCTCTGCAACTGCCCCGCGTTTATTCACGAAAGAAAACTTATTTAGCAGCCTACTTTATAAATTCAAAGGTTTTGGTCTTATAGGTACCAAAATTAAGTGGCTACATCGCTTTGTAAAAATCTCGAATTAGTTTTAACAAGTTTAACCACACAGAAAAACGAGATTCTGTGGTGTATCACGTGGGACCTCTTTAGTTTAAATGTGCCGATTTAGAGAACCACTCATATCTACCTATCTATCTATTTTACTGATCGTATAATTTACAGAGTGGTATTGTTATAATTAGCGGATAACAGATATGAATTTAATTTTATTAAAAGCATTTATAATTTTTTTTTTCATATTTAATCAAATTTATATAAAAGTAAGTAATATAATTTTCGTGCCTATCCAAGTTCACATTTTTGTTTTGCTAAAGTACCTAAGTATTCAAGTATTCTCAAATTTTTAAGTACATCGAATTTTCTTGCTTTGAAAACAACTAATTACAATTACAAGTAATGTTAATGTATTCTAAATGAACCTTGAAATAAAAAATAAAAATAATGAAATATTTGCAAGCAATGTTTTTGCTTCATTAATCAATTTATATCTTTTTTAAGTACTTAATTTGCTAAAATTAAAAAGTTATTTTGTTTACAGTTAAGTAATTTCATTTCAGTATTTTTTTTATGCACAATACATATAGAGACGCCTTTCAATCTTAAAATTTAAGGTTGAAAACTGCTTCTTCTCAATTGATGTCAAGCAATGATCAAGCAAAAGTTCGTCGTTCTTTTTTGAAGATTCTCATCAGCCCATTCCGTCAAAAAAACAAACCTTAGCTCTTAAGCGTGAAAATAGACAAATGTGAAGCGATCAGTTATATTGTTGAGAGAAATACGACATTTCATCACAGTCTTTGAGTTGATGTTTTCTAGTTAGTTATCTGTTGGTTCACCATCTGTGAAAATACATATATATATTTCTGACAGATATCGCCTTAAAGATATCACTTCCACCTGAAAGACATTGCAATGTTTTGGAAAACTGAAAGATAGGTCAATATTAAGATTTTCGGAGAAGATACCACCTTCTACTTTTTCATCAATTTTCGATCCCTCGGTATCTTTACAATTTTAGTGAAGAATATAGTCTTCAGTGTTGTGATGTTTTCTATGATGCTCTGAATCGGATAACGGCCTGGTAGGATTTTTTCGAAAAAATACTTAGTTAGATTACGATTTCAGTTTTATAGAAGTACTTTCAGATCTTTCGAAAATATTGAGTAGGCACTACGTACTTTTTCTACTGCGCGCTGGGTTTAAGTCTAATGGTGGCTATAGCGGTCATATCTTTACGTCCAATTAAAAGAGTTGAAAAATAATGTCCAATGCCGTAGAGGAAGTTGTTCTTAGTGCTCCAAATTAAGGCTCGGAGGTTGATATTTGAACTTTGACTACAGATTTGCGGTTTGTTCATGTATATATGTACCACCATCCACTACTTCAACGACACCATACAGTAGTATTTGCCGTTTGCAAATTTAGCAGAGTAAAATTAGCAGTTTTGAATTTAATTTCTTATCCGAAATAACACCCAAGTACTTTACAGTATCTTCGAAAAGTTCTTGAGAAAGAATGATTACAAAACTCATCTGAAACATTAGCTTCAGTCAAATCTGGAATCAAATTGTAAATACATTTTAATTACTTAAATAAGTTATTACGAATTTTTAACATTTTTAAAGATTGGTACGAATAATATATCTCCTTGATGTAAAGAGGGTAAATCAAATTTTTTTTGGATTGACTTAAAAATTTTTGTGGGATTTCGTTTATATTTAGAATGTCTAAAATGTCGAATTGCATTCTATTACTGGCATTCGAAAGAGCAAATAGTTTTTATAGTTTTATGTATATTTGATTTGGAAGAAATCAGAGTGTTGTGTGTAATGTAAATTATCAAACTAACTTCCTATTACTTTTTATATTATTTAAATTGTACTTTCACTTTCACTGATTCTTACCAACGCGGCTCGAAAGGTTTATAATAAATGTACATTTCCTTAGTATACGTTTTGTCTATTAATGTAAAATAAAAAAAGAAGTCCAAAATATCAAAGTTAGGACAAGTTCTTTTATTGACCATATTTTGGAGGTTTGTTAATTTATCAGATTATTGCTTTTGATCTTATTGAAGAAATAAAGTTATAGCGCCGAATTTTAGTTTTTTTGTTATATATTGGTTCACATCTAAATAAGTATATGTGTGGCCTCGAGTGGTAAAGCATTTGAGTATAGTAATGTAACGACCGAGGAGCAAGGATTCAAACCGCGTGAGGACAAAAATTTTTTTAAATAATGAAAATGACGAAAATGTAATTTTTAATAGAACCACATCGGTTCAAATATAACATAATAATTTAATAATTAAAAATCAATAAAAAATAATGCAATTCACAATATAACAAATACCAAACAATTACTATAAAAAGGCCTACATTCCGAAAGGGCAAAGGACCTGTAAGTTGGCCTGCAGATTTATCTGTATAGGATCAACTGTTAAAATAAATAAATAAATAAGTCAGTATACTTAAAAATAAAACTAATTAATTATACGTTCATCATTACAAGTGGATTAGAAATTACAGTCAGTAGATATTGCATAAAAAAAGTTAGAATAATCAAATAGTAGTAAATTTAATATAACTTCCATATTTTTGTAGTGATAATATTTTATTCAGAAAATTTTAACTACTACTTTAAGTCTATAAAATATTGCAAAATAAATTCAATAAATTTAAATTGTTAATAATGGTGACTAAAAAATATCAAGTGAAATTGGTATTATAAATAAGTAGGTTTTATTAATATTTACATTTAAGTAATAATTTGATATATGCAATTACATAACAAAACATATAAATAATATGCTATACATTATTTTAGATGAATAAATGCGTTTAAACTATGGGTGTATTGTTGTCATAAATGTACGTTAAAAAATATAAACAAATCAAATTAAAAATTCTTTGGGAGAACACATGGTTACAGAAAACAAAAATATTAAAAAGCTTGTTTTTTTTTGTTATTTACCCATTTTAACAAAACACAAAACTTTTCATAAACAAAAAAAAAACTACTCAACCTTTTCGAACGACGGCGCAATGGCATATACAAATATACAAGATTTCAACTAACTATAAGTACGAGTATACATTTCAATATTTCAAAATAAAACAAAAACAACGCCTTACTTATCCAAACATCTAGCTTGCCGTTGAGAAATTCTAGATCTAAATATCAGATTTTTATAGACAAAGGTCAATTTTTTTAGTTTAAATATAAAATTAAATTAATTTGATGTACTCATACATACATACTTAGTAATAGAAAACAATTTAGTTAGCAGCAAACTATAAGATTCACGATGTTAATCACAGTGTATATATATAATTAATTAGATGTGGTGTGAATATAAATAAAACTAGATTAGATTATAATTTAACTATCTAATCTAGATTATGAATGTTATAATGTAAAATTTAGTTAGAATAAGATATCTAAATTTTCCGTTTCAGTAAGGTTTATTTTAAAAAATATGTTCAAATCTATAAATTAAAGTAACACTAAATCAGCTTTACTGAAAACCATTATACTTAGTCTACAAATTTAAAAAAGTTTTCAACTACATGAATCACTTCACAACCGACTTTAATCATTATAACAACGAGATGTTATTTAAAAGGAGACGTAGCAAAATTAAATATTTTTCCAAAAAATTTTAATTTTCAATTAAAATTTTCAATTTAAAATTTCACCCCATGTAATACACGTTCTTAACTCACAAAAATTGTAATTTATCAAATTGCCGCAAATCACAAAAGCACCAGAATTAAATTTAAATTTAATTTGCTTCTTTAAATAATTTATTATACGTACCAGTTGTTGTCTAACATAAATTAATAAATAAAAATTATGTAGTACTAAGAATAAATTGAAATGATGAAAAACAATTCAGAATGAAAATGAGTACAATTTTTTTTGTCAAACTTCTTCACATCTTAAAAACTTGCTAAATAATTAAATTGCAATTTTCTCCCATTCTAGCTATTAGACTACAGAGAAATATATAAGACTAGATTGTAAGATGCTATTGATTAATATTAAAATTGACAAGAATAGTCTCTTACAGTTCTTGTGACAGAACGTCGTGAGTTCTTGTGCTACCTTCCATTTGCTAAACCGAAAACTAGGAACTTGTTCATGTCTAAATAATATCTTAGTGAAATAAAGTATGAAATTATTTATTTTTTTTAATTACCTATGTACATACCTAACTTAATTATATTTTTACTACACATTTTGATTTATATTAATAAAATTTTGAAGAATTAGAAATTATAAGAAATAATATTTATTTACTATAAAAAGTTACAATAAAAGTCTACCAGGGCCATCAATTTATAAAATTTTTACTCTCATTCCGATTTAAAATGATAAAAAGAAACGATTTCTCATCGCTAAATGAATTAATCTCCGCGAGAATACGAAATGTCACTCCACTAATATGTCATTCGCAATTAACTATACTCGTTGCAATATCATAATTATGAATTAATAATGTTAATGTTATGAAGGTTTGATTCGAATTGATATTCGATTGAACTTTCCATTTCGTTCAATTTAAAAAATTTTGTTCCAAAATAATGTCAAGAATGGTTTGAAAAATTAACGAAATATTTAAGATTTGTGCCTCAGTAATTCAGTAACTCTAATTCCAGTTTCCCAAGCCAAATTGACAATTTTTTGACAATTTAATTGACATTAAACAATACAAAATTTTAAATTATCAATTAAAATTTTATAAATTACTTAATTACAAAATATATAAATTATATAAATTAATTTTTTTTTCTCAATTCTTATGCTTTCAATTAGAATTAAGCAGAATTATCAATTAGAAACATTTTGAGTTGGCTAATTCAAAGACACAAACTACTAAAATCTCAAATTCGTCAATTCTAAATGACAAATTTATGTCAACAATTATAATTAGTCACTTATTAGGCATACACTTTTTAAATTCCGATTCGAGTAAGTTTCATTTCAATAAATATTTATTTATTTCGATAAACGATTTATATTATCATAAAAGCATAACATGGTTATAAAAACGATTAATTTAATCATGTTAAATTATGGGCACTGTCACGAATATCAGTATCATAATTTTTTTGGTGTAATGATTCAAAAACGATACGTCAAAAAATATTGTACTTTAATCATTCATGAATCATGACACCGATTTGTCTCTGTCATTCATTTTGGCTTTCAATAATCATTCACATTTTAATGATAATGCTGACAGAGGCCTATATAGTGTTATAAAACATAATCGTCGTTTATCTAAATTTTTGCAAATTTGCAGTAACGCATTTTTACATTTAAGCAACGACGATGTTCATCATACATTATAAAAGGGAGAAAAAATATATTATACCCTAAAAAATTTATTTCGAAGTGATTTTAATAAATAAACTCGTATTTCAAATTAAATAGAAAATATATGTACTTATTTATGTAGCTAATTAATTGTTAAAATATCTACTAAAATTTAATTAATAATATAGAATTTTAAATTCAAATTGTTAAAATAAATATTAGAATATATAATTGTGTACAAACCTTATAATAATTATTAACGTTATTCCAATCCCAATGTAATAATACAAATATTATTATGTATTAATTATTTACCGGTAATTATAATTTTTTTTGTGGTAATTTAATTCTTTATTTTGGCAATTATTTATTCACTGATTTTTGTCATTTAACTTTAAACTAAAGAAAATTAAAATCACTTTGGGTATTTCATATCAATAATTATATACAAAGATATATGTATATTTATAAATAACCATGTGTTAAATTTTACGCTTTTTGACCTCCGACGACTTTATCAAACAAAATGACAAAACATAAGCAACACAGACGAAATTCGGTTTAATTTTTTGTATTAAAATTTTGTGTTTTGTTGATAACGAATTTAAAAAAAAATATAATATTTTATTAAATTTGTATTTTATTTCGTTTTACCAAAAAAAAAAAAATAAATAAAAATTAAGACGTCTTACTACACTAATTAAATTGAAATATTTTGTTTTAATTTATTTTATTTTCCTATGCGCGAAATGTATTACATTAACAACAATACAACTTTCTCACAAAAAGCTCGGAGACAACTAAATTAAATGAGAACTTCAAAAATACAAAATTCATTTTTCAATTAAATATGATATGAAATGAATATGAGATATGATGATGTGATAATGAACATGAAATGCAGAGTAGCCACTGACAGAGACGAGAGACGAAATTCAGAAGTAGAAATAGAGAACAAAGTATTGATGCCGGTTAACTTGCTTAAATACTTTAATAATGAAAAATATGAGGAATTAATATTGTTCTCCGTTAAGTTCTATTTCTATAATTTTATATTAAAAATAATATAATATACCTACAACCTACCTCATATTATAATATAATGTAAATATTGTAAATGTGATATTTAGCTTATGCACCCAGAGAGTATGATTCATTTAACAAAGTGAAGTGTTGTTCAGGTCATACATTATACGTCATACACTACACTACAGTCTAAGAAGCACGTCTAAGGCTACTTCTACTACAATAGTTTACATTCTACAAACTACTTACTACATACAAAAATCAGACAGAATATCTATATTTATATTCTGTTATAATCGTACAACTTTGTAAAGAATAAACAATATAGTTTTTAAGACAAAATTGCTCCAATGTGTTAACAATGTGGACAATAGTTAAAAAAAATAATAGTTTTCGAGTTATAACCCGATTTATAAGTGGCCCAATTTTTTCCCAAAAAACTGCGTGTATTTTTCTTTTCAAGACAGGCCAACTATCTTTCCTCTCCGAGTGTCTCAGCCTGTTAATTAGTGTTAGCCTTTAGTTATGTTATGTTTTATCGTTTAGATATCCTGTACTGATACATGATTGTTTTTGAATTACTTTATCATCATAAATGTACTTTTAATTATTTCTCTTCATCTTTTTACTACCTTTTTCTTATTATGTGTAAAGTTACACAACTTAAAAATGCCTTCAATTGCTACAAAATCTGCTATATCGATATCATCATTTGGTTTCTTAAAATGTGGCTTATCCATTTGGTTTTCTCCGGAGTATTGTTTTTTGTTTTTGTTTTTGCTATTTTATTATACAGTAGCTATGTATCTTTTGTTGAAAAGCATTGACAGAATGAAATAATAAATTTTAATTGCATATCAAACTTTTACAATAAATAAAAAGCTCTCTGCTTATTATGAAATAGTATGTATGACATACAATTTGGAGTATGTATTTGTATAAATGGTTTGTGTCTTTGGATTTTTCTATATAAAATCAAAATTTATGTTTATTATTAAAAATTTTCTATCTACGATCCACATTATGTGGTTGAGATGTAACCACAAACAATTGAAAATACATCTAAAAAAAACTGTTTGAAAAAATTTTTGCAACAGTTGCTTTTGTTTTTCTTTGCTTTAATTAATTAATAAAATTAAAATGCATATATTGAAAATTTGAATTAATTTTTTTTATAATTTAGAGACAACACAACAAAAGAATAACAAATCCAAATTTTTACGGTATACAAAAATTCTGGTCGACTAATAACAATAACCCATTACTGATTTTTAGATACATATTGTAATTTTTAAATTAAATGATTCTGCATTTGAAATAATTATTGTCGTTAACAGTGTAATAAAAACGTGAAATATAAAATTACTTTAAATTACCGAGTTATTTTACTTCAAAATTAGGGTGGACAAAATCTTTTGTATTGAAATGAATTTTTTTGATTATATATTTTACTCTTATATTTATTTGAATTTTTATTTTATTGATTAATAAATTAGTTGGGTTTTTAAAATTGTGGACGAAATCTTTTGCCTTTGGGCTTCTTTAAAGTTTAATTTAAAATATTTATTTTATATAACATCGCTAATAAATATTATATATCCCAGCATATGCCCATGGATGGGTAAGTTAAACAGAAAAATGAGATAATTACAAAATTATGTGAGCATAAGAAAATATTTTTCACTTTTTATGTTCATTTCAAGATCATTTCAATCATAGTGTTATGACTATCAGAATATCAGGATGCAACATTATTAAAGACAAGAACTTTTTTTTTGAAAATAACCGTAAAATATCAAATAACAATCAATTTGAATATTAAATTTTGTTTCACTTATGTATATTTCCTAATTTATTGTTTTTGTAAATAAAAAAAAGCACAAAATATTTGAACTGATATGACAATGACAACCACTTTTACAGAAACAATTTTTCTGCTTAGTATAAACGTCTTATAACCGTAAAAACATAATAGTTTTTCACTGTTTCTTTTTTACCTATTAATATAATGTCTCGATATAGTGACTAGACTAGACTGCATAATATTGATAATAGTTCATACCATATATATAATAACTACATGTATATGGATACATATTTTGGTATGGTATGTTTTTACTTCTATATAATTCTGAATGGTGGTTTTTTTTATTATTTTTGTGTTTTGTTTTTCTTGTTCTTATAGGTAAAACTCGATTGACAATTTCAGTTTACGCATTTCTTCTAGCTTTGATTCTCTATATATATAATTATATTTACTCAATGACAAAAGTTTTAAAATTTTCTGCATTTCTGACTTCCACTGGTAAGTGATTAAATAATTGAATATCTTTATGAAATTAATTGTTTTGTGTATTACTCCTACTAAGCAATGGTAACCTGAACAAATGTGTCGATCTCAGTCTGTAATGACTTGTTTCTCTAACATATCTTAGTAAATTTCACAAATAGTCTGGTAGCATATTATTTTTCATTTTAAAAATAAAGGCAACATTGAGTCTTTAGCGTACTGACATCGCCCCATTTAATTGCCCGATCATGTAATATCGGTTAGTTCTTCTACTACATCTTAAGATGACTCTCATAGCCTTGTTCTGTAAAAGTTGCATCTTATCCTTTCCCCTTTCATTAAATAGAAACAACAATGATGAACAGTAGCTCAAATGCGGTAAAATCATCGTATTATACATCATTAGAAGTAACCTAATTTTTAGAAATTTTATTATTTATGAAATCAGCGTGTTTGTCTAATTTTAGCTTATCATCTATCTGTACTCCTAAATATTTCATGACGTTTACTCTTTCAATGCTTCCATCATCAATACTTAAAGCAACATCACTATCAGTACAATTATTTATGATCAAGTATTTAGTTTTGCTTAAATTTAATTTCAGCTTATCCATACAGAGCCAATCAAATAATCTAGTCAGATCTGCATTAACTTTACGGCAACAATACTCCACGTTGCGACTTACTATGTAAAGCAGAGTATCACCAGCAAAAAAAAAAATTTGGCAATCCTGTATACACAATTTAATATCATTTATGTGTAGTAAAAACTTAACACTTTTTACTTATATAACAACTATCCGATAATTTACCATCCACACACGTCTTTTGTTTTCTTCATTTCTTCATTTTGTTTTCTTCATAGATTTCGAACATCCACAATACTGCAAGTAAACCTTGTCGGAGCAAGACAAACCATAATATCAACGTCAACTTTTCGAAGAAGACTATAATAAGAAGGTTTTGTAACCCGTCATAAATGACGGAAGCAAACTGAATTCTAGCATTTCTTTCCTTCATTATAGTTCTCATTTCAAGTTTAAGAAAAATACGTATTTGCTTACTATTTTATCATACCTTTATTTTTTTATTAGAACGCTTTTAATTACCATAATATAAACATAATATTTGTAGTAAGGTGCAAAATTTTAGCGACATCTTATTTGCCATCATTGAAAATTTATCGTATAATTAAGAATCAAGTGAATTATGTTAATATTCAATAGCTGCGTAAGTTTAGCGTCAAAGTTTGACAAAAAACCATCGATATCTTCATAACAAAAAAAAACAACATAAAAATTTGGTATACCTATATAGTTTTTGTAGAGCTGCAAAATTAGTTCGATTCGAATAACTTCGATAAAAAATTCACAATATTTTGTCGAACTTATTTAATTTTTAATTTTATTTTTTTTTTTTTTTTTTTTTTTTTTTTGCGAAAGATAGGAGGTAATCCCCGAAGGACATCAAGAGCTCCAGCCGCGTGTGCATCTTGATAGTGTAGGAATCGAACCCACTAAAGCCCACCTATCTTTTTCCGTTATAACCAATCTACGTAAGATCGACTAATGACTTTTTTTTTCGTAAATTTTCGGTCGCGTCTTTAGGAAATTATTATAGTGATAGTTTCCGTGGAGGATCGCTAACATCATAATAATTACCGTGTAGGAACTTTATCACTATGATATTTCCCGTGAAGGAGATAGTCACAGCAATAGCTCCGCGTGGGAAGATTTTTTAGATTTTTTCGCAAAGGAAAATTATTGAAATAAAAATTTCCGTAAAGGAAACTATTATCGTAGAATTTTCCATTTTAGGTCGTGACCAGCTCGTGGGGTTTCGTTCTCTTGAGTCGACGGATACTGCTGTCGATATGAAGAACTGCTGCCCTTTCCGAGTTCACATGAGTTTGCAGTCTCTGCTCGTGTTTGACTGCATGTTTCTTGATCTCTTCCGTGACTGTTTCAATGCGCAAGTCACGGTGGAGATCTTTGTTACGTATGTACCATGGTGCATTTACTATACCACGGAGCACTTTATTTTGAAATTTTTGCAACATTTCAATGTTGGTTTTCTTTGCACAGCCCCATAATTGGATACCGTACGTCCACACAGGTTTTAATATCTGCTTATATATTAATATTTTGTTCTGTACTGATAACTCAGAACCACGCCCAAGTAACCAGTAAAATTTTTTGAGTCTAATGTTTAGCTCTTCTTTTTTCTTTCTTATATGTTCCTTCCATCTTAGCTTAGCATCGAGTGTCATTCCCAGGTACTTTGCTGTATTGGCATATGGTACTATTTTGTTATTGATTGAGATAGGAATGGTTGCAATCTTTTTGTATGTAAAATTTATATGAGTTGATTTGCTTTCATTAAGTTTAATGCGCCAACGTTGGGTCCATAATCTTATTTTATTCATTGCATTTTGAAGTTTTGCTGTGGAGTTTTCGACAGATACGTCAACTGCAAGAATCGCAGTGTCGTCTGCAAAGGTAGCCATAAAAATGTTGTCAATTTGTGGGATATCTCTTGTATATAGCAGGTAAAGTATTGGACCAAGAACACTTCCCTGTGGGACTCCAGCAGATATTTCTTTTACTTCTGAATATTCTTTGGCATAACGTACACGAAAGCATCTATTGTTCATATATGATTTTAATATTTCATAGAATTGTCTTGGTAAATCACGATGTAGTTTAAATTCAAGGCCTTGGTGGCACACTTTGTCGAAAGCCTGAGCAACATCTAAGAAGATTGCTGAGCAGACTTTTTTTTCTTCGAACGCTTTTTCCACTATATTTGTGATCCGATGCACTTGATCAATTGTAGAATGTTTGTTTCTGAATCCAAATTGATGGTTCGGGATCAGATCTCTTTCTTCAATAATCGGGGCAAGTCTTTTGAGGAGCAGTTTCTCAAATATTTTTGATATAATAGGTAACAACGATATTGGTCGATATAATGTTACCTCTGAAGGCGGTTTTCCTTGCTTCGGTATTACAATTACTTCTGCAATTTTCCATTGTCTCGGAACATATGTGAACTTAAAACATGCATTAAATATATGTTGTAGCTTTAACAAAGCTAGATCTGGTAGTTCCCGCATGATTTGGCCATTGATGAGATCGTAACCTGGTGCTTTTTTGACACTCAGGTTGTGTCTGCATATTTGTTTAATTTCTCTTAGAGTGACATGCGAAATTTCCGCTTCATCTATTTTAACTTCGAGAGTTATATTTTCATTTGCAAGATTTTGGGTTGGTGCTGTGAAGACCTCTGCCAAGTGGTCAGCAAAAATCTTAGCTTTTTCTTTTGGGTTACCGACCCAGCTACCAGCCTGTGTTTTCAAAGGTGGATCTTGCACCTGTGGTCTATTTATTCGTTTAGCTGCTTTCCAAAGCGAGTAGTCAGTATAAGCATTGGCTGATAAATTGTTTAAGAATTTATTAAATGAGTTATTTTTTATATTTCTGATTTGCTGTTTTAGTTGATTATTTAAGCGATTGAATATAATTTTATCACCTGTGTACCTCGTTGATTGCCATTTTCGTCGTGCCCTTCTCTTCTCCATAACCAGTGTTCTTATTTCTGGAGGATAGCTCACTCTCGAGTGATGTTTCGGGTCAAAACATGGCGTGCTCTCCTTTGCTGCTTGCTGCTTGCGTCTACAATGAATTGCTCGACTTCTGCATCAATTTGGTTCCTTGATTCCACGGATCCTAGAGTAATGAATTGCTCAAGTTTTTCTCTAACCATATCCCAATCAGTTTTCTTGTTTGTAAGTCTTGGGAGGCAATTTTTGTGTTCAACTTTTTCACTTAGAACCATGATCACTGGAGTATGGTCAGACGATAGGTCATCATTGCTCACGGCATATGTGTGGTTTCTATTTATTCCCTTTGTTATAAAGAAATCAATCAAATCAGGTAATTTCGCTGGGTCAGTGGGCCAATAGGTTGGGGCACCGGAAGAAATAAATTCACACTTATGATTTCTTCCAGCTTGATATAGCTCTCTCCCTTTTGTTGTGGTTAATCTTGAACCCCAGTGGGTATGTTTCGCATTGAAATCTCCTCCGATGATAAAATTGTTTCCAAGTATTTTAAAGAGATTTATGAAGTCGACTCTAGTAGGTGAGTGTCTTGGTGGGCAATAGATAGCCGAGATTTTGAAGTCCTTATTTTTGACCTTAATGTTGATTGTTGTAACTTGCATCATTGCATTTTCTATTTTCTGCTCCTCATGGTGTTGAATGTTGCCTTATATCAGTATTGCTGTTCCTCCTCTTGCTTTGTCATCTGGATGGGAAGTATGATAACAAACGTAATTAGGAATTTTAATACTGAATTTCTTTGTGAAGTGTGTTTCAGAAATTAGACATATATCTATGTTTTGATCCTTCAGAAAAATTTCGAGTTCTAAAATGTGTTGGCAAACGCAAATGGACTCTTTCCATGTAGCAACTCTAAGGGTGTGGCTTATTTTTTATGTGACTGCGGTGGTTTTCTGTTATGGTTTTTTATCGTTGTAATCTCGTCAGATAATGTTTTAATAAATTCGTCTTTGTTTGTTAGTCTCTGTAGGATAAGACTTAATATATCCTTGACTGAGTAATCATCTTCCTTACGGGAGTTTTTCACAATTTGGGCATATGATTTAGCATTTACATTACGTACAGCATTTATTACTGTAGGTTTTTTATTCGTGTCAACAAATTTTTCATTTTTAAAGGTATTAATCTTTTGAATTTGGGGTAGTTTTGCTTGTTTGTTTCTTCTGGCTTGCTGTTCTTTTGCAATTGGGCATCCTCTGTAGTTTGCCGGATGATCACCACGACAATTAATACATTTGGCTTTTTCTCCCAACTTTAAAATGCAGCTTTTTGTGAAATGCTTACCGCCACACTTAACGCAAGCACAGTCTCTATTACAATAACTTTGTGTATGCCCAAAAGCTTGGCATCTCTTGCACTGTGGGATTAACTTTTTGTTTTTTTCTTAGTGGTTCAATTTTAACGACTATTTTCATTATTGTTTTAATAGAAAAAATTTTTTCTATATTTTCTCTATTATCGAATGTTAACATAAACAATGGTAATCCTCTTCTTTGAGTGATAAAGCTACCATCGTTCTTTTCGATTTTATCTTTAATAATTATGTTTTTGGCTTCTAGTATCTGGAAACCGTTATCTCTCAGGTCTTGAACTATTTCATTTTCATCGCATGAAGGATGTAATCCCCTGGCCATAACTTTTGTTGGTCTGGTAGATTTGTCCTCATAGGAGTGCCACTGAACTTTCTTCGATGTTAAATCGTTTGTTATACATCTGTATGTGTCACTATCAGTAACATTGATCTTCCAGACGTTATTATTATAAGATGTGTACTTGCATTCATTTTTAGTGGTTTGCTTTATTAAATTATTTAGCTCACCAAAGGTACCTAACCCATGAACCATAATAGGTGGTGGTTTATGTTCCTCTTTTTTAGCTTTTTTATCCGCAGTATTGTTTCCAAGTGCTGCTTGTTTTGTTTTTGGTGATTCTTTTTTCTGTTGGGCAGTTTCGGGGCTACCCTCTGCTTTCCTTTTTTTGGATGGTCTTTTTGTTTTTTTAAGAATCCAATCCGTTTCTCTCGTGAGTTCTTCTTTATCCGTGAAGTAATTGAAGATGTTGCAATTACTTGGCGCTGGTGAATTACCTCTATCTAATAAGGTAACCTTTTTTTCTAGTTCTTTAATGTGATCCTGTAGACTGATCACTATCTGTTCCATTTCTTTCCGTGCCTTTACTTCTTTTTTCCATTCGTTGTAGAAGTTTACACCTACAGAGTCTAGATGGATCTTGTTATCGCCAAC
The DNA here is from genome assembly GCA_963942445.1 of Argyra leucocephala. NCBI lineage: Eukaryota > Metazoa > Arthropoda > Insecta > Diptera > Dolichopodidae > Argyra > Argyra leucocephala. The sequence goes on from OZ012680.1 coordinate 69,584,352, forward strand.
GCTTTCGACTCTTGTTTGCTTTTCTACTGGCACGTTTTTCAAAGGAGTTCTTGTTGTTTTACTCTCTTTGTTTATTGATTTAGGGGGAGTTCTTGATGTTAACGAACTCCTGTTGAAATTTCCTTTTGTATGTAATAGTTGGTCCCCCCCAGAATCTGTGGGACCAACCTCCGAAAAGGGTGGATTTTCCAGTGCAACTGGTCTGCCACCTGGGGTAATAGTAAATTTTTTTTTCGTCCATTACATTTTTGATTACTGCATTAATTTTATTGTGGTAGGGCAGATAAAACTACACACAAACCCCCTACCAGGAGGGCCAGGTCATTTGACGACGGAGTTTCCGTCTCCGCCTAACTAACCGATTGTTCGCGCCCGTCGAAAACATACGTCCTCGTTTGCGCGGATTGATCCAGCCTAACCGGTTTACTTAGTTATTGCGCTAAGTTCACGCATTCACCCGCTCTCGTCCGCCTTACAAAGTAAGTTTCCAGGAGGCACCCGACAGATAACTTAAGTTAATGTTACCTACCTTCGGGGAGGTGAGAGTCGGATTTGTTGACAGAGCTGTAGTTGTTAAACCAGAAGGCTTTTCCTAGGTTTTATCAGAGCTATACGTTAGGGGTACACTCTGCCTAGGGCCTAAATCAACCTTAGCCTCCCTTTAATTTTATGAAACCTTTTTATTATGAAATAAGTTCGAAAAATTTATTGAAATTAAAAATGAAATTAGTTCGACAAAATTAAAATTATGTATTTTATATATATGGTTTTCATTATATATATGGCATTAACTGGATGGGTGGATGGATGTTCGACGGAACGCTCCGACACATATACAAATCGTAATATCATGTAAACATAGTCTCTGTTTTTTTATTATTGCTTATATATGTCATCTGTCATCCGTCATCCTTCTCTGTCATCTATCAGCTGTGATCTGTCAGTTGTCATCTGTTATCGGTTTTCTGTTTTCTGTTATCTGTTATCTGTTATCTGTTATCTGTTATCTGTTATCTGTTATCTGTTATCTGTTATCAGTCATCTGTTATCTGTCCTCTGTCATCTGTCATCTGTCAGACTTCCATATTAAATTTTTTTTCCGAACATTACATTTCGTATCATTTTCGTCTAAAATTACAATAACAGTTGAACGTTAACTTTTTTCCGATTTATTTTTTGTTCAGCAGGCCTTGTGTGTGAGTGTGAGATATTTTGATTTAGCAAAAAATAATATAAAGAATGTATAAAAAAAAACTAAAATTAAAATAAAGAGATTTTTTTTAGTCTTCTGATAGAAGTTGAAATGAAAGTTTGAATGTAGAATTATTTTGTTTATGGATTTTTTTAATTTGTAAAATTATGAATGAAAGGATTAAAATTTTTTAATGCGGCTCTAGATACTAATAGTTTAAACACTCCCGTAATATCTTTTGAAGTAATATCTTTTGAAAAGAAAGATCCATTTGATTTACACATAAGTTGGATATTATTTTTACTCAAATTTTTTAATCTACTGGCCTGTCAAACAATATACAAAGCAATGTTTAGAGTATTATGAAGAAAAAAGTCCAACAAAGCAATCAATAGAAACTCTAAGAGAACAAATTCATAGCTTGGGAGAATATTACAGATGAAGTAATTGAAACTTTTATTGAATCCATGAAAAATAGGCGTGAAGGTAATAAAGGCGAATGGCGGTCATTCCAAATATTAAGTATTAGGCTTAGTTCTAGTATAATAAAGTGATTTTAAATTTCGATATTTATAAAATTTTTATTAAAAATATTACATTAAAAAATATTACATATGCTAAAAACGAAAATAATGCAATTTTTTTAATTTTTGCTCTTCCTTTGTTCCTATTTCGAAAAATTAGTTTTTTTGAAGAGAAACTATTGTGTTAACTAATATTTTAGATACATATTGCAATAAATAATATAAAAAAAATATATTAATTAAAAATATAATATTATTATTAGAAATCTTTTGAAAGACAAATCACTCTTTACAATGATTTATTTAAGCAAATTTTAGATGTTCGGATTTTATTGCACACTACTGTATTAGAATTACCAATAGTTCAAATGTCTAAGACCCAAAACATCCCATTACCAAAGACAAAATATTATTTTCTATCAATATATTAGAAATCCTATTAGCTAAGACAGAAAAAAGTGAGTCGCGCATATAACAACAAACGTATACAGAAACAGTTAAATTTTACCATCATTAATTAATGGTATGGTATGTTTATTGAAAATTAACGTAGATAAAGTTCGAAGTTATTCTTTTTCGAAAGACTGTTGATAAAACCAACAGCAGCATTAAATAATTTTCCATATTCAAATAAAATCTTTGAACGATACTATAATTGACAGAAAGAAATCAATCAAATACTTAGGTGTTGCTTTGAGCCTTATAATTTTTAAATATTTTATCGACTATTTTATAAGACTACCCAGTAGATTGAAATAAATAAATAACAAGTCTTCAAATATCTTCTGTGTTTTTATTTTTTCTTTTACATTTTTCAAGACTATGGGATGAGCAATCTAATTGGTTTAAAAACAGAATCTTGTTGTTAGTTAACAGTCATGAGTACACCAACTAATACATATTAGATAACATAGTAAGTCAGTGTCAGTTTCAGTGAAATCAAATGCATTGTGTTTAAATTTTATAAAGTATTTAAAAATCATTAAGTTAAACTTTAATAATCAAAAAATGGATTTTATTAAGTTTTTGCATCAACAAAATCAACTCAATTTCCTTCTAAATAAACATACACATATGTACCTAGTATAAAATGGATATAAAAAACAAAAGTAATTTTAAATAATATAAAAAAAACTTTAACTACCTACATCTTAAAAAAAATATTCACAAAAGATAATAAGCAGAAAAATCACAAAAATTACGAAATTGTGCATTATGGAGAGTTAAAATCAAGAAAAACAAAAACATTAGATAACAAACAAATAGAATCGAAGAAATGAAGAAAAAAACTATTTTTTTTTGAAACTCTTTCTTTTTATGATCACAACTAGAATTTGTAAATATGTACTTTTATAATGTATATATAGATATGTACTTAAAATGTCATTGATGAAAATCTTAAGAATAAAAACAAAAACCAAATAAAAAAAACCAATCTACTTTCTAGCTTTATCTAAAACAACTTAGTTAAGATCCCATTTTTATCATTCAAATCCTGCAATTTAACAAATTTTCTCCAGTTCTTTTGTGAAACATTTATTTTTTAAATGCCTCAAGATTTGGTCAGAATTGGTCATTTAAAGAAGATTTTTGATGTAAGATAAAAAAGTAAAAACTTAAAAATAACAAGAAATAAAGAAAAAAAAACAAAATAAAAAGTTATTTTAGATAAAATAAAAAAAAATGAGAACACTTTTAAGTGTTTGATGGTAAAAGGACTAAAACAAAAAAATCAAAACGAAAAAAAGGAAAAATAATAAAAGAAAAAAATAATCATATATATATGAATATGTAAGAGTCCGCACAAAATTGGAATTTAATGTCCATTTATTGACATTACACATATACATACTCTTATGTTAGTTTAGTTTTTGTTGTTTTTAGTTTCATGGAATTTAAGATTTTCCGTTTGTTTTGTTTTTTATTATCAATGTACATAGTTAAATAATGGCATATACAAAGAGGCTATATTAAATAACACCTAATGAAATAAGATTTTCTTTTCTTTCCGTCAAATGCAATCGTAGTTATTTACTTCATCCAAATCTTAATGTAAGAAATTAACTCTTTTTTGATACTCGGATCTCGTTTTTAGTGATGCACTTAATATTTTTTAAATGCAAGTCCTTTGTGGTCTTTCACTAAATTTTAGTATGTATTTATTTTTGTCTAATATTTCGAAAATAGAAAATTCACACAGATGGAAGGTAAAAGCTAAGAATTATATAAAATTAGTTTCCTTCCTTGTGCATGAATATAAACTATTTTATCCTTAGAGGGTAATATTTTAAAACAAGAAAAGGTGCAGCTATGGGAAATCCGTTATCATTCATTCAAAGTAATTTTTTGGACTCTAAGAAAAGGATCAAAGAAAAAAGAACTTATGTCACAACTCTGGATGAGATACGTAGAGAACATCATAGATGACAGTATGTAGATGACAGAAACAACAACATAACAATTTAACAATATACACGAAAACATAATTTCCACAATGGTGGAGAAAAAAAATAATGAACTACCATTACTAAACATAAAGTTAATCAGATCAGACAACAAAATAGTATTTGACATCTATGATGAACAGAAAAATACTACCATACAACGAACAATCCCATGCGATTCGAATCATTCTTTTGGACAAAGGATGACGGCATATTACATAACTATCAACCACTTACGAAAGAAAGGTTCGAGATAGACAAATAGAAGACAACGTTACTCAAAAGAAAGTATAAGGATACATAATAGAGAAGAAATTACACAGGCAAAAAATAGAACAACGGTTAACGTTATGTACACAAAATAAAGAAATAGACAAACCAAAAAGAATTTAAAGCAGGAAAATCAAGACAGTATCGCTGAGAAATATAATTCGGAAATAGTAACAACCAACAGAAATCAAAAACTATGTAGCGTATTAGGATCACCTAAGTTCAAAGAGAGCATGGAAGAAGCTAATAGCATTTACAAAATTTTATGCAAATATTGTACCAAATTTTACGTATCCCCAATCTGAAAGATTAATTACAACTAGATTACAAGAATATTAAAGAGAGGCAGAAATGACAGAAAAAAGAGGTAAATTTACTACATTTAGGACGATCAATTAAAATTGATAAAAGTAATTTACAATCAATAAAAGAAGGACAAAAAATACACAAATTAAATGCATATGAAAGTCTAGCAATGTAAAGGAGTAGGTAGGTAAACAGTAGACTCAACACAGACTTTGGAAACGAATATTCTAATTTATTTAAACAAGTAGAATCTACAACTCTACAAAATAAGCAAAATCAGGGTAATAAACAAATTTCTGTCAATAATTTTGAATAATTCCTTTATATTTTCTAATACAATTTCTTTACTATAATTCTCTTTATAAATTAGTTTATGATAGAGATTAGGGTAATAAAAGATCGTAAATGGTACAGTATAAAAATTATTTTAATAGAGAAAAATTATAAAAAAAAATGTAAGTCACAAGCATTGATGGAGGAAGTATGTTGCTTCCGAAATATTAATATATGCAAAAAATATATTTATATATAATATATATATATACTAGTGAATCCCCTGTGAAATTGCACAGAAACTGTTCTTTCAGGTACGATTTTATATAAAAAGAAATATTTGTTTTGGTATAATTGTAGTTGCTATACGTTTACGGTCAAAAACGTTTGTAGTCACAATTCTGTTATATTTTTTTGAAAGAAAATAATAAACTTCATAAGTTCATACAATCGATGTCGTTTATAGTCACTTTAAAATATAACGCCAATTTTTTCAATCAAACAAAAAATAAGTCAAAAGTTAATTATTTTATTAAGAAATTGATTTATATATTGTCTTTTTCTTTATTACAAATATTATATTTTGTGATTACATAACAGAATTGCTATTAATAAATAAAATAAAGCTTAAAATTGTTACACGAAAGATATTTAATTGAATTTGATTTTGTTCATAAAGATGCAATTTTTGTTTTACTACGCCCTATAGTCACAAAAACGGTTATAGTCAGAAATATTACTGAAATTTAGCAAATGACTAAATTGTGTTTTAAGGTCGGTTTGCATGAGAGTACTTTAAATTTAAAATTTTATTCAAATTAATATTCATTCAACAAAAGGTTATTTAACTTAAGCAATCTTCCTTAGAATTGGTTAAAATTTTGTGAAAGTATATAAATAAAGTAAAGAAAGTGAAGAAAAGTGAAATATGAACAGTTTTCATCTGTATATAATAAATTTATCTGTGGAGAATTGCATTATATCAAACAGTTTTTTAAATTTTAAATTCAATTGTATTTATTATGTTTTCCATTTTTCATATGTATTTAGGAGAAGTAAAATATTATTTTTTTATATTATACTAAATAATGAACTAGAAAAAAAAATTTATACATACATACACTCAAAAGTTCATTAAACAAAATTTAAATATTCATTCACATAAAAAAAATTAAAGCTATAAAAGTTAAAAGGTGTAATTAAAAGTAAATTTTTTAAACTAACTATTTAAGTTTATTTATAAGATAAATAGAATATATATAATTTTAGTTAAATAGATAGTTAAATATATACCTAAAAGTTAAAATATTGTTTTTTATTTACATCCATTCAAATATTCAATGAAAAAGACTAATTTTTGTTATTGTTTATTCAAAAATTTAAACGTTGTTCTGATGAAATGATATGGAATCCATAAAATGTGTTGGTAGTATGCGAATTTGTTTTGTGTAACCTACTTACATCACATTTTTTTATGTTAGTATTAAAAATATGGGCGATAATTATAGCAAACATATCGAAACATTGCGACATAAATAAACAATTTAAAAAAAAAAAATATTAACAATTACCAAAATAACATCTAAAAGTGCAACTCATAATAGCATAACTGAAATATTTATTTTTTATTGCAAATAATTAAAAAAATTTAAAATAAAATTTCATTAACTTGAAACTAACATGTATGTTGCAGATCTTTGCAAAGGTTATTCTATCTTTTAATATTCTGTAATATGCAAGTAGCTAAAAATATAATTCTACTTAAGTTTTTTTTTCTATGTTTGTAATTTAAAGCTCATATACAGTTCAATATAAGTTCAGAAATGATAAAACTTATAACCATTAGCATGTCAAGTACAAAATGACTAGAAGGTAAAGAAAGCATTGAAAAGATGGTACGATTGTAGTTGGACGTTATCATCAGAGTGTTGAAATGAAACTTACGTATTGTATAGTAGTTTGCAATAAACCGGCAACATTATTTAACACAAGAAGTAGAAGATTAAAGAACATTTTATTTCATTAGAACCTATTTCATAGAGGCAAACAAAGATGTGCATATAGTTGATATTTAGTATAATAATATGAGCATGAAAATTGGATTTACAGATTTTGAAATCACTACGAACAGCTAGTATATAGAGATTTTGTTTTGACTTTAGTGTAAATAAAAGCATTAATGAAGAAAATTTAAAGTTTGGATTGACTCTGTATTTGACAAATTGTATATTAGAAACTTTAATTAGAGTTATTGGGAAAATTTCGTTAATTATTACGATACAGAAACTAAAAAACAAAACCGTTGAGAGAAAATACTGAATAAATTGGTAAAGAAATTTCACACGTACTTACCTAAAATTAAAACATCACGAACATTTAAATTTAAGAAAATCGACATTTTAGCCAAACAAAAAAGATTATAGAAAAATTAAACAATTCAAAATCATCAGGTGTAGTGTAGATAAAATTAGGGCAGATACAATAAAATTTTGCAAAATTAATCCATACTATTTCAACGGAAGGTGAAATGCCAAATCAGTTTAAAATAATTAAAATTGTGCCAATATATAAAAACTAACAGAAAATTGAATACTTAAATAACTTAAGGCCGATCTCAATAAATACAATTTTTAATAAGATAGTCGAAACGTATATATTAATAACTTACTCTCGTAGCATCTAAAAAACTTTCAAGTAAAATATACAATATGGTTTCAAGACAGACTCCAATAGAAATGCAACTATCTTTGATGTAATGGCCTGTAGGCAATCTGATCTTGGATTGAGAAAAAATGTTGCAATATTATTTTGCGATCTTTCAAAAGCGTTTGATGCAGTTGGGAGAAAAATTTTAATTAGAAAGTTGTACGAATATGGTATAACTTTTTAAATTTCTTGTTTTTTAATTGTAAGTTGTAAAGCTATTGTTTTTGCTTTTGTATATTATCTGATGTATTGTTTCGTTTTAATTGCAGTAATTATTAATAAAATACGTATAAACATTCCATATTATTACAAGAGTTCAAAAAAGAATTCCACCTCGTGGTTTAATAATATCTGTGTCGAAGCCATTAAGGACAAGGAAGAAGCTTTCAAAAAATTTAAACTGGATAGATCTGAACCCACAAGGAAGAGTTATAATGTTGCTAGAAATAAATGCAAACATGTCATCAATCAGCAAAAGTTGTTGCATAACCAACGGTTGAGGCAAAAAATTCTACAACTCCCGAAAAATAGCAGAACCTTTTGGTCCTTTGCTAAAAATGTTATGCACAACTTTCAGGAATCCTCATTTCCGCCACTGATTGATGATGGTGAAATCGTGATGGACCCAAACAGTAAAGCAAAAATTTTTTGCATCAAATTCCTCACTTCGTCCTACATCTCTTGCACCACCAGCAATACCTCAAGTAGTTTTCTCAATAAGAAAAATTTACTTTAGAAGAAGAGCTATAGTGAAAATTTTTAGGAACCTCGATGTAAACAAGCCTGCCGGCCCGGATGGAACTCCTGCACCACAAACTATAAACCAATAGCTATTATTTCGATTTTTTCCAAAGTAATAGAAAGCCTAATCAATGAGAAACTTTCGAAATATCTTAAGAGCAAAGGCATAATATCTGACAGACAATATGATTTTAGACCGCACCGATCTACCGGTGACATGATGACATGTCCTTGTGAAAAACTCAATATCGGTCTACACAGTTCTGGAGAATCTAACATTGTTGCTTTAGATATTTCCAAAGTTTTCGATCGAGTATGGCACGCGGCTTTAATTTTTAAATGCCAAGCCATTGGTCTAGGTTCTGTATTTTCTAAATTGATTGAAGGCTTCCTTTCGAATCGTTCGATTAGCGTCTTAGTCGACGGTTTCACGTCTGACAAAATTCACATAAATGCCGGTGTTCCGCAAGAATCAGTTCTTTCCCCCACTCTCTTCTTGATTTTCATCAATGATCTGCTTCAATCAACTTTCAATCCAATTCACAGCTTTGCAGATGACAGCACTCTGGTAGCATCCTTTGATTTCCTCCGCAGAATCAATGCTTCAAACGTCGAAGTTAGCAATAGAACAGAAAAAACAGAGTTGAGTTCAACTCAAAAAAAACTCAAAGCTGTCTAATCTCACGGAAACTTCTAAGATTTGAACCCAATCTTTTCTTTCAAGGTGTTACTTTGCAAAACTCGGATAGTCTAAACAGCTTAGGTATGCACGTAAATCACAAAGTTACTTGGAATGACCATATTTTTGATATTGCGAAAGGAGCTGCCAACTGTTTAGGCTATTTAAATCGTTGTAAAGCTCTCTTCTCACCTTTGGAACTCCTTAATATCTATAAAGCATTTATACGACCCAAGATGGAATACAGTTCTCACATTTGGGCTGGCGCTCCCATTTCAGCCTAAGGCTACCTTGACCGCGTTCAAAATCGCGCCATTCGTCTCGTAGGCGACCCAAATGTAACTTCATCCTTAACTTCTATTGGACATCGTCGTACAGTAGGTGCACTTTCTCTGTTTTATAGATATCTCGTAGGTGTGGATACTTGCTCAGTAGAAAATCACTACTTCCTCCTCTAAAACAGTTCCAACACAAAACAAGAGGAGCGGCAAATGCTCACCCAAAGAAGTCCCAAGATGGCAAAACAATGGTTATGGAAATTTGTTTATAGTCCGAGCGTCGCGAATGTGGAATCACATCCCTCCCGACGTGTTTCCACAATCAAATAATAACAGAACAGCTTGTTATAATCTCCAGAGGTTCAAGTCAAACATAACCCGTTTTTTCACACTTTCACACTTTCCTTCTTCCTCTTCCTTCTCTATCCCAGCCAAGCGGTACGTAAGTATCAAAGGTCCTATTCTAGCGCGCGGCTGTTTATAAAAAAAAAAAACAATATGAAAGTCTGAATAATTTTAATAGCCAAGTAGATTATGGCGTAATACAAGGCAGCGCATTTGGACCAACTCTTTTCAATTGCTACACAAACAGTTATTCTGAACTTGATTTAAGAGGAAAAATATTTCTTTACGCAGCTTATTTAGCGGTGGTTTATGCAGAAAAAACACAAAAGATCTGGAAAAAACTATTAATTTAGATTTAGAAAAAATATCACAATAACCACAAAATAACAATAAATATTTGCATAACTAAATATATGTACCTGATGTCAAAAACAGTAAAAACGTTGAACATTAAATACAATGACCACATAATGCACAAAAGAAATGAATGCAAATACCTAGGCGTCCAAATATATTCAAACCTTATCTGGCAGAAACAAACTGATTCGCAAATGAAAAAAGCCCAAACATTAGCAGGAATATTTAAACGAATATCTCATAGAGTACTATACCTCATTTGAAAAAATTAATATTATACAGGATATTTCACACTTCGTTTGTATATGCGATAGTTAGTTGGGAAACGTCTTCAAAACAAAATTACAAGAACTCCAAATAATTAAAAATAAAATAATAAAAAAATTGTAATGTTTGAATCCCAGAACTTCAACAAGAGAAATATGTACATCAAATTCATGGTATACTACCTTTAAATCTGCACATTCAAAAAATGTCACGCATACATCTCAACAAAATGACAAACGGAACAATAAACACTAATACGAATTTAACAATCAGAAATGAAATACATCAACACTATACAAGGTCATCGCAATGGATACAAACTAATAGAGCACCTGGTACAAGACATAACTCTAATTACAACAACGCCAACAATACCTAGAACAGTATTTCATAACATCTCAAAAGTGCCAACAATAATTATTTTAAAAAAGAAATACATTTTTTTGAATTAATATAAATATCAAATAAAAATCACTCAATTATTATTATAGTTATTAATTACAATAAATAATAATTATAATTATTAAATACAACTTAATTATAATAAAAAATAAAACTTTTTAAAAACTTGCTTTTTAGAAGGGTTACACAATTTTGGTAGCAACATTAAATGTACCAAAAAGCAGAAAATAAATTAGGTAATTCAAGCTCTGTTAAAAAATGATATTTGTGTGATTCTAACATTTGACTTCAGGCAGGAGAAAATAAATGTTAGATAAAATGTTTGTACGAAAAAAGCAAATACATATATGAACTTTCCATGAATAATGGTTTACTGATACTTGCCATTGCAATATTGACATTTATGTCCTCATTGATTCATTAGCTTATTGCAAATGTTATTTATACGAAATCAGTAACAGCCGTATTTCTTTATTTGTGAAAGAGTATCTAAGTGTAAATTTTCATGCCTGTAACACAATTGTTCTTTGAAATATACCTAAGACGTGCTAGGAGTTATACGACAGCAACCCGAACCAGTCCAAACTTTTGAAAGTGGTAGAAGTGGTATTCCTTTATATTTGAAAAAGTATGTAAGTGTAGATTTTCATGCCTGTAATACAATTGGTTTTTGAAATATGCCTGATACGTGCTAGGAGTTGTACGGCAGCAACCCGAAAATTTTTGAAAATTCCTGATGGGTGCTAGAAGTTGTAAGGCAGCTACTCAAAGCTGTCATTTGCGGCTTTGTAAAGTACTGCGTCCAGTTATAACTGTGCCATGTACTGTAACCATGAAGCTTGTACTGTGCCATGTACTGTAACCATGTAAAGTGAAGCTTTTCATTTATTTTTGTTTTTTCACATATTTTATGGTGTGTAGGTGGAATTTACTTAATAAAATAATACTCCTGGTTTCTATCAGACATGAAATGCAAATTATAATGCTTATTCGAACTAAAATAGGTAGGTATATGGATTTTTGAATGATAAACAAAACACAATACATTAATAAATTGATGATAAATAAATTCACAGAAACATACTATAGTTGGGATGAATAAAATAATAGGAAAGGTATAATAATAAAATATCCTGTCGTATAGATGAGTATGAAAAGTTTTAATAGTGGGAAGTCTGCCACTTTGTGTGTCATTAAAGCAAACAGTATTAAAAAATAAATAAATAAATTGTACAATCAGTTGATTGGCAATAAATCAAAATCAATTGTAAAATCTTCTTTGTACTTTTATTCTTACAAATTACACTTGATTTAATTTACAGTTGTTTGGATATATAGATATGTTTAAATATTTTATGTAATGAGACATGTTTCTTTGATAAACCTTTGGATTAAATTTATGGTATAATGTATATGAATTGCAAGTATATAGACTTATGTATATTAGAATTATAAAATTGAATGATATAAAGAAAGAGACAAAGAAGATTAATCAACACGTATATTTATATATGTACCTATATATATATATTCTATACAAGTATATATCTATATGTAATAATTTTGTTGTTAAACGAATAAAATGAAAGTAATTTGAAGATTAGCTTTTATTGACATATTCAATCCCTAATAACACTCTCTAGTATTATTGCACAATCATCATTATCAGCCAACCATCATAGCCATCACCATCATAAATATCATCATCATTATCAGTGTGTGCAAAAATAAGTAAAAGAAAACATCACAATTTATATTAAGTTCTCATCCAAATATGTATAAAAGTATAATATCAAACATATATATACAAACAAACATATTAGTATTATTAGTATTTACAAAAATTCAATAAATATTGTTTATTCCTAATGTTAGAAGGACATCAACCAATCAACCCCTCACTGATTTGTTACCCAGTGGGACAATAAAGTATGATGTTATCTTAAATAGAAATCATTGTCCTTTCCTATTCTTCAATATATTTTTTATTCTTATGATTTTCATTTAAAACTATTTATATTATGTACTGTGCAATATTACAATCAAAGCAATTTGGCTAGGTTCACTTATAATTATTTTTAATTTAAATACGTTTCAATAATTAATATGAAGATTTTCAGTAAATATGGTTGGTATTATATCATAAAATATTGTAATAAAGATGATAATTTTAAATAATTTTGTATCGCAGTGAATCCAGGAAGTTGTAAAATCAAATACTATGTTGTACCAGTTGAAGTTTTGTATTATGATTATTGTACGTATGATCAAAAAAGGAACTGGACACGGTACTTTTCAAAGCTATCAAATGACAGATGCGGGTTGCTGTCGTACAACTCCTAGCACGTCTCAGGAATATGTGAAAATTTACACTTATATACTGGTAGCTTTTGCGCTTGTCTTAGATTTCTTGTCTTAGGACTCGCCCACAATAAAACAAAATCATATTTTTTAATTTATTAATCGGACTTTAATTTTTAATTATAATTTAGTAATAAATATTTTAATATAATTAAAAAAATAGATATTTCGGAAGTAACATACTTCGCCTTTATCAGCACTTGTGACTAACACCTTCTAAGGTTATATTACCATGCCGTATATTATTCATCGAAAATAACATGCCAATGTCTATTTCATATCATAATACCGAACCTGATACCCTGATACCATATAAGATGTATTCTATGGTTATGCAAAGTTCCGCAATTATGACCTACTAAAACTCTAGATGAAGTTTAAAACCCTTCAATTCATACGTTCTTCCTATGTAAAACTGAAAAATTTTATTACATTGTATAGCTATTTTATAATAATTGGGATTATTATTTTATAATAATTTTGTGATACTATTAAGAAGTCAGTAAGTGTTACTCGTATATGTACATACATATGTATTTTAACTTAAATATGTATATATATTTCACGCATTTAGGCACATACATGTTTTTAGGCATATGTATATCTGTATGTTTTGTATGTTAACAAACTACACAATTTGTACTCATCTATAGATAGTTTTGTTCCTCGATATACGTTGATATCTGAATGATGAACCATATATGATATATGTATATAATATGTAGTTATATTTATATGTTAACTGACTGTATATAGTTACAGTATGTTTTCGGTATTTTTATATTAGATATGACAATAATAATAATATATCTTTTTTTATCTATATTTTATATAAAGTCTTCTACATATTATGAAAGTACTATATATATATAAATTATATAGATACCGTTCTATTGAAATCATAAAAAATTCTAAAAAGACAACCGACTTTAGTGACTATCTCTTTCCCTTTACTTCTTATGTGGTATTTTTTTTTTTTTATTTCGATGGTCACAATAGAATATGGAATAAGTGTGGGAGAGCAATGTATGTAAGTAAGAGTGATTTCTTTTGGTTGGATTTAGATGAATTTGTTTACTTTAAGATACAATTGTATTATTATAGCTCGTGGTAAGTTAAGTCCATAAAAAATATTATTTTGTTCACATTATCTAAATATGAACTTGATGAAAAAACAAACAAATATCGTATTTTGGATTATTTGCAAAGGATATTATTTGAAGTTGTATGTATGCATGTATGTATTTAGTGTTGAGTTGAGTCAAAAGTCCTATTTGTTTATTTTCGTTTTTGTTTTGTTTTTGTTTTTGATTCCTGTTCTTGGCTCTAGTTATGAATTTCGTTTTTTTGTTTTTTTGTTATTAGGATTTTTTAGATTTCTGGATATTTGTTTAGTTAGATTATGCATATAATAGGTATTATAAATATAAGTTTATAGGGGATGCATTCTGATTTTACGATATAATTTTTAACACAAAACTATAGGTATATTTGTTTCTCTATTATGGTATATTAGTTTATGTACAAGTTGAATATAACAATTGAGGAGAGCATATTTTTATTTACTTTTATTAGTTTTATTAGGACATTTATATACTGATTTATCAATTGTATATAGGTATTTTGATAATAATATTAACTTCAATTCTAATTTCATTAGACTGATTAATAATATAAAATGGTTTTAGTTTTGTGACCTTTTAATAGAATTGATAAAATCTTTATAAAATCAATATAGAAAGTTATATTATTTAATTTAAATGTGATAAAAAAATGAACTAAAATTTGTTTCCGATTTAATTTTGAAAACTATCAGGAATCAAAATTACAATCAAAACGCGGAGAATAGTTGGTAAATTTATAGGAAGTTAGATCCACGTGGTACTCGTAACTCGAAAAAATTAATATTCAACAGTTAAATTTATTCTTGAGTAAACTCCAAAAAAACAATGATGGCTGGTGCACTCAACCACGACCTGGTTAAAATTATCGACTGGGGTAGAGCAAACAGAGTTGAGTTTAACACTTCAAAAACTCAAACCTGTCTTGTTATTAACAAAAGCTAACAGCATTCGAAGCAACTCTTCGGTTTCAAAATGAAGCTATTCAGCGACTCAAAGACTTGAACATTCTCGGGATGCGAGTGAATCGAAATATGCACTGGAATGAGCATATTTTCGATATTGTGAAAGGCGTCGCCAAATGATTCTGAGTCGCTGCAAAGCATATTTTTCATCTCGAGACCTTTTAAAAATCTATAAAGCATGTATAATAAAGCAAATATGACCCTTGCTGGAGTACAACTCACATTTATCGGCAGCTGTACTGCTTTAAATTTTTTGGACAAAGTTCAAAACTCCGGCATTGGTCTTATAGGCGACATAAATGAGACCTCATCCCTTATACCACTTGGTCATCGTTGTGTTGTTGGAGCAATTTTTTTTTTTTTATATTATAGCCAAAACTTAGGTTGTGAACCTTTTACTACTTGCGTACCGTTGACCATTTGAATAAGGAAAGGATAGTTAAAGGAAAGGAAAGAAAAAGTAAGAAGAAAAGTTTTGTGGGAACTTACTATATTTTCTAGATATCTACTTGGTGTTCACAATCATCAAGTGCCCACCCTTTCACTGTGGAAATTCCGAGATGGTTTAAGTCCGATTATGGAAATTTTTTTATAGTAAGAACATCTCGATTGTGGAATCGTGTCCCAATCGAAGCATTCCCAATGCGAGAAGGATTTTTTTTTATGACTTCCAGAAATTTAAGACGAATATCAACAACATTATTCCCTCTTTACCACAAAACTTTTCTTCTTCCTTTTTCTTACCTTGCCTTTTTCAAATAGTCAACGGTACGGTACGCAAGTACTCAAAAGTTCACATCCTAAGCTTTGGCTATAATATTTAAAAAAACAAAAGATACATCGAAATCACATGCAAATATTATATTTTCGCGAGCAGTTGATACATAAAGTTTTCCTAAAATCAAATTATAATAAGATGAAGTTATTCAATATGTTGAAAAGGGTAAAAATCTAGGGGTGATCTTCAATAATACTTTAACTTGGCGAGACTACATTAATCATATCTCTAACAAGGTCTACTCTAACTTACGAAAATTATGGAAGTTTTCATTCTATCTAAACGATTGAATTAAGAAAAAACGAGTACAATCACTTCTAATACCACATTTCCTATATTGCGATGTTGTTTATTCCGGCATAAACGTAGGACAGTTGAATACTCTTAAAATTATTTTTAATGCATGTACACGTTTTGTAACGCATAGACGTAAGCGCGCGAGAGTGTTAGAGATGTGTCGAAAATAATATTTAGCTTAACATTCGATAGTATTTGTTAGATAACCTCGTAAATTAAATTTAGTCATCCCACGTCACAAAGGTTGTGTCAGACATTTCTCGTATTTTGTTTGAGTTGTTACTATTTGGAATATGATGTCGAACTATATTCGTTGTGTTAGTCGGTACAAAAATTTTGTTGAGCTCTGCAGAGAGTGTTTTAAAAATTAGGGGAAAGATAATTGAAACTATGTTCAATTTAATTTCAATTATTTTGCAATTCAATTTTACTTTATTCTCTCTCTTTTTATGTTTTCTTGATTTTTGTTTAGTTTTAATTAGCTTTTCGTTTATCTTTTTCTAATTTTAAAATTTTGATCTTTTTCTAGTTTTAAAATTTTTATTGGTATTTTCCTATTTTAGTTTTGTTTTTCATATATTTTTCATTATAACTTTCCAACCAAACCAAATTAAAACTTTTGGGTAAACCAAATCAAACTGAATTTAATATTGTAATTGTATAATAAAAAGACTAATCGTCTGATGTACAATTTATTTAAATAAATAAATAAATATTCGATGAATTTCCTTTTAATTTTACTAAATATGCTAATCTACACTTATTTCTGGCAGACATCTTCAAGTCTTTTTTGTTTGTCTTTATTAATTCAAAAAAATAGTTTTTAACTAACAATTACAATAATGAATAAATCAATTCAACTTAGATCTTAGTTTATGCTGTATGATCTACAAAAATTATTCCTTTTGAAAAATTAATTAAGTTATTTAGTACTTATACAAATACTAAAATAATAATTGAAGTTTGAAATATTAAATTCAAAAAATAATCTATTATTTAGATTCATCATAATTTCCTCATAACCCCGTCCGTGGGGCATGAGGCGGAAATAATATCTTTCCATCGACTCCTATCTGCGGCTAAGCTCTTCAATTGCGGCCACGTTGCTGTGGTTAAAACTGTTGTTCTCTATCTTTTTCTCGGCCTTTCGAAGCGACATGTACCCTGAAGATTCCATTCGAAACATTGTTTTGCGATGTTGTTGTCAGGTTTCCTCCAGAATATGTCTGATTCAACGTCATTTCCTCTGTCGAATCAATTTATTGTTGCTTCGTTTTTTGCCGCATCAATCTCTTGCAAATGGTTTGTAGTTAACGGATGTTTAGAATGCGCCGAAGGCACCTATTGATGTATATATACGCTTGATTTACTTATATACTTACGTTATAAAGATTTGAAATTTAAGAAAAATCAAACAAAAATTAAAATTTGAGTAAGATTTGAGCTGAAGGTTATTTATTATAAGTAACACAAATTATAAAATAAATTTAATACATTGAAATATACTAATAAAATTACCCGACGTTGCCCAGATCGAACACAAAATGTATAGAATTTACTTCAATAAAATTTGATTTATGGACCGAATAAAAAAAAATTGGTTTATAAAAACCATTCTAATATATTTTTTTCACTACGATAAAAAAATCCACAATACCACAACTTGAACTACAACATTTCTTTGTAAACACTATTTCGGGTTTTTTTTTATGATGGAGTATAAACAAACACGTTCCTTACTGTTCCTACCCGGAATGTAGGTGGTTGTCCATGAGAGAAACTATCTTCTTTCAGTTGCTAATTTATAATAAATGATATTCATATATAAATTAGAATTTGAATTAAAATTGACTAATTTGAAATAATCCCGGTTTGCGTCTTAAATTCAGCCAATTCCAACGTTTAGCCAACTCGATGTTTCTAATTATTGAAACTTTGTTTTTTTCTTTATTAAATTTTTATATAAATACAATTTAACTAAAAATAAATGTAAATGTAGCAAATAATTTTTTTTTTTATCTTAGCTTTACAGTTTTTACAACGTCTTAATTTTTAAAGTCAAAATTTAATTTTTACAACGTCTTAACAAGTTTAAAGTACAAATTGCAAAAAGCTTACAGTTAACAAAAAATTTACAAAATCATACGATAAGAAATTAACTTTAATTTTACCTACATACTTTATTTGCTTTTTTGTTTTCTTTTTATATTATTTTATTTTTTTTTATTTCTTTTTTTTTCTTTTTTTCTAATTAAAGCCTATTTAGTATTTATTCATTGATATTGTTATAATAATTTTTATCAATTGAAAATAATAATAGAATAAGGTAATAAAATTTGTTTATACTCTGGTTATAAGGACTTTCACTTGATTATCTCCCTTGCCATGGTGTGAAAGCTGAGTACGGTCAATGACTCTCAGACTGGCTCTGAACTTGGTTCATTTTTTTTTTTTAACCATGATCAAAGACATGTCCCTAGAGGAGACCAGAAACCAAAGGATAATCCATGGGCTGGATTAAGGTGTTATACGAACCGTGCTGACAATCGCCAGGCTGAGAGCCCATATCAAAAATAGCTCAGTCGCAAACGGTGTATCCGGATACCTGGATTATATAGCCTTATCTATGTATGCGAATCTCTGCATAGGTGGACATTATTTTCTTCGCTTACACGTGGGTCCAAATTATGGATAATATTACTAATAAAAAAAAAAGAACAAACTTCTAGCCTAAGTGGAGAAGGTCTTCAAAATAAAATTCCCACAATTTCTTCGGTCATGCGTGATCATATGGCTTTGGCTTCTAAGCCCAGCCAGTTGACCGCATCTGGTGAAGTTGTTATACCTAGTATAGTTTGCAAAACTCGACCTAACATCAAGGTCAAAGCAAAATTTTCGGCCAAGCGAACTGCTCCTGCTTCGGTTGCAGAACCCGGCAAGAACAGTAATTCTGGCCTTGTAGCTCAAAAAGCTACTACAAAACCTTCCTCTTGTATAACGTCAAGTTCACGAAAGGCAGCTCCATCCACTTCGGTCACGTCTACCGCTACTGCCATGGTGTCAGAGCCCGGTATTAGTGATAAACCTGGCCATATAAATCAGGAAGCTACCCCCTCTACTTTGGTATCGTTTTTTTGTTTGGCTTCGAGCTCACAAAAAGATGGTACTTTTACTTCGGTCACGAAGGATGTCACGGCTATGGCGTCAGAGCCCAGCAATGGCAGACTTCTGGACCATATCACTGCTACGCCAGCCCGATCCTCTGTAGCTCTGAGATCTCACAGCAAGTCTTAATCTAAGAGGAACACTTTCTTTGAAAGAAGAAAAGCCTACAGAGTCCTTAAGCGACTCAGTAATATATCTGCTGAGAAGCTTACTGATACCGAAAAGGATTCTATCGTGTGGCCTAAGAATCTCACTAAGAAAATTGAAACGCTGCCAAAACGGCAGAGATCTCAGGAGGAAACTTCGGGTAATTCCACACCCAAAAATGTAACGTCGAGGGAGAGTTCGGATTCGAAGCTACAGGCTAAATCTGTTGTCAAAAATCTGAACAAACTCTTGGCAATACCAGTTACGAAACCTTTTAATGATGGTGAAATCTCCTGTGACAACTGGAAGAAGGTCGTACTTGCTTTGAGCGGGTAAAAGTTCCCACGCCTATTCCAAAGATTTCAGACCAATTACCCTGTCTTCTTTTTTACTAAAGACTCTTGAAAGACTGATTGATATCTATATACGATCTAATATGGATAATAATCGACTCTCAACGTCACAGCATGCGTACAACAAGGGAAAGTCGGTGGATACCGCCCTGCACTCTCTAGTTAGTACTATTGAAAAATCATTGGCTTACAAAGAGTACCCTCTAGTTGCGTTTATGGACATAGAAGGAACCTTTAACAATGTCAACGTTGAGGCAATCACACGTACACTGTCGAACCTTGAAGTAGAATCCGTACTAGTAGCAATTGTTAACAAAATGCTTACAAGCAGGGTCATCAATGCTAAACTTGGTGCTGCTTACGAAAGAAGGTTTGTCAGAAGAGGCACTCCTGAGAGGGGTGTTTTGTCTCCTCTTCTATGGAACTTGGTGGTAAATGAATTATTACTAATACTAGAAGGGGCAGGCTGCAGAGTGATTGCTTATGCGGATGACATTGCTATCGCTGTCTCTGTCTGGGGGGTGGAGTCTACTTGGAAAACCTGAATATTAGTCTATCCTTCAGCCTACCAAGACATTGTAGTGTGTTTCAGGCGGAGGTGATGGCAATAAAAGAAGCCTCAGACTGGCTGAGATCCAGCTTATTATCTGCTAGAAATATTTGTATACTCACAGACGTCAGGCCGCAATTAAAGCACTGGAGTGGGTAGCCATCAACTCAAAAACCGTGTTGGCCTGTCGCAGTTCTTTGGACGAACTAGCGAATAGGTTCAACATATTATTACGATGGGTGCCAGGACACAGTGATATTCCGGGTAACTGCATGGCAGATCCACTTGCTAGAGAGGGCACTATATTAGAACTCCTTCCGGAAAGGAGCAATCTGGGTGCACCTCTTGCCACCTGTAATTTATTGCTTCAAAATGATGCAATAAAAACTTCAAACTTCAGATGGTCAGTTAGACCAGACTGCAATATCACCAAGCATATCTGGCCTATGTTGAACCTGAAGCGATCCCTTGGATGGAGGTCGATCCAATGGACCTCACCGGTCTAAGTGTGTCGATGTACTGACGGTAGCCACTACTACCTACCTACCTACCTGGTTATAAGGAACTTGTTTATATCTCTTTTAAAGTGAGATATGCAAGTTATCTTTTTCATGTTGTTCGGTAGTTCATTAAACATTTTTAGACAAGTATAAAGGCAATCGTTTTTTTGGTTATTGGATTTTCTGTAACATTCACAAAATAATTGTTCATACATTCAGCAATAGCGTGTTCACTATGTATAGTTCCATTACCATTTTTCAAAATTTTAATACGATGTTTATTTTCATTTGGGTTTTTATTGAATATAATTTTTTTGCATCAACTCCAGAGTTTTTTACTATTACTCGGATCTTTTAAAATTTCTGCTGAGTAGTATTGTTTTTTTCACATTTCTTATTAGACTAGCTGTTTCTTTTTTGTGTTTTATATACAAATTTAAAATCCTTGTGTTATCTTTATATTTTTTGGAATATTTATAATACGAGTATCTTATTTTTATTTTATTCAATATTTCATTGGTAATCCATTCATGTTTTTTATTATTCTCACTAACCGGGAGAAGTTGAGTATTATTAGTTATGGTTTACTCAAGTCATTTATAAAATCATTTGTGTTTGAATATAAATTCTTTCCTTTTCTATATTATTATAAATCTATATATTATAAAAAATCTTGTTTTTTTCAATCAGAGGTCTAAAATTCATATTAATAAGAAACATTCTATGATGAGATAGTGCCGTGTCAAGTATATAAAATAAAAATTCGTTTTGAATTAGATCGGTGATAAAGTGATCTATTATGGATGAACGCGTATTTCATATTCTTGTAGCAAAGCCAATAGTTAACTTATTATAGATGAGGAAACTATTCCACTATTACTTTGTAGAACATCTTGATAATATTTCACATCACGATTTTGCGAGTCCAAAAGATTTAAATTAATATCATCAAGTACTAAAGATTTATTATAAGTAGAACTTATTTCATCAATTCTACTTATAAATTGGTTCATGTTCGTCTTGTGGGATCTATATATTGCTATTATATTATTTTTTTGGCTAGTTAAGTTTACTACCAAAATACTGGATTTGAAAAACTCTTCTTTAAAAATTAAAGCACTACTTACAAACCTTTTAACATAAATTTGCCGCCCCTCCATATAAGCTTTTCCTATTCGGAAAGTAGAATATATAACCTGGTAGATTGAAAAATTTATTTTCTGATTCACCTATACAAATCTCTGTCAGAACAATAACATGTATATCACATTTATATGACTGTATTAACTAGGTCCTGAAGTTTATTTCGTAAGCTCTGCATATTTAAATATATTATATTCAAACCATCTTCAAATAAGTAACAAGTAACAGGTTCACCCCTGAAAAATAATCAGCCTATCTTATACTATCTCTAATATTTAATGAATTGTCATTTGATTCCATTTTTGTTGTTAAATGTAAAATTTATTTTTAAACATAAAAGAGATGCCGGGTTAGTGGTAACCAGTTTACCAATTAAGACAAAAAGCAGATAAAAATGTGCGTATAGATTAAGTATAGATTAAGTAAAATATAGATTATATTTTAATTTTGTGAAATTGTTAGAATATAAGAATTTATGTAATTATTTTTAAAAAAGAAATATGAAAAGTGTTTTATAAATATAAATTTGTTTGAAGTAAATTTTCGTATAATTAAACATAATATTGTGAATTTGTGAAAATATATGTGAGATAAAAAATATAACCTTAAATTTAATCTTTTAGTATTAAAAAATTTTTTATAAAAATTTATAGAAAAAATAAAAAGCAGAAGTTTAGTAAAAATATACAGATTTACCATTTTATTCCAAAATATTGAAAGTTTTTTTATGTTAATGTCGTTAAGTGATATAATCCTATACACTTTACTAATTTTGTTCTTTCTAAGGAAGATTTGATTGTTTTTAGTCCAAAGAAATTTAAGTTTCTGCGATTCTTTAATTCTTTTTGCTTCATAATATAGTTTTGTTTGTAATGCAGATAGTTGATGGCGAAAAAAGATTTCGTTGTTTATACTATTTAATGAATTGATTTCTTCTGTAAACAGTTGTTTAAATAATCGTTTTTTGCTCATTAACTCTTCTTTAGCTGCATTAGCTGCATTATACAAGTTCAACCGCATACAGTGTATTGGTGATATTTCCATCTTTTGATCTTTATCAACTGATGTTACGTTGATTATATCTTTCCTTGTAATATTTGCTTGTATTTTTTTAGCAATTTTTATAATCACATTCTCAGGATCTATTAATTTTGGTGGTAATCCAGCGACAGCAATGTTGTTTTTAAATTTATGTTGCTGAGTTTCATCTAGTTTGCTTTCCAAGATATTTATTTTGTATTCTAGCATTTCAGTTTTTTTTTTCTGTTTCTTCTAACCGTTTTTTAGCACTATATTTCCTTAATTATTGTCTTGTTTTGTTGCTTTAAATCATTCGTACCCAGCGAAAGATAATTTTGAGATTTTTATATCTCACAAACAACTGCTCCAAGGTTTTTTAAATGATGAGCTATTTTTTCAATTGTGCAATTCGTCATATCAAAACTATTCAAATCTTCTAAAGCCTTACTTAGTAAATTATGATTTGTATCTTCACCATGCTCCTCAAAATCATCACAGATCACTATCGATCCATTATTAGCATGACAATTCATACATTTCCAGTTTGAACGTCCAGTTCTGATGGATTCAAATAGTCCATTTGAAATTTCTGCACACTTGATTTGGAAGACGCGCTCACATTCGCCGCTACATTGAACACCTGGTGTTCTACCTTTGATTATGGTTGTACAGCTTCCACAACGCTTAGAATTGGTTGCTGGCATTATTACATTTTATTTTTAAGCAAATGGAAAAATTAAAGTATGTATCTTTATATCACTTTGTAGAATATATATATTTACGCTTTGTAAATTTATATTTTTAATTATGATTCAAAATAAATCTAGTATCATTTTTAGCGCAAAAATTAATAGGTAAACATTTTTTTTATTTTTTTTTTTTTGCTTATTTAATTAAGCTAACAAATAGTTTGTAAAATAGTTTTTTTTTGTTTTTATGTTTTTAATATTAATTTAGACTTGAGTAATTCAAATTTATTTTTAATATTATTTTTAATATTATTTTAAAATTAAAATCCACATCTACATTTATTAATAATATGAAGCATGGTTCTTAAACGGATGTAATATACACCGATTTTAGCAAAGCATTTGATCTTCTCCCTCATAACATCATTGTTTTTAAGTTAAAAAAAATTATCTATTCTTTTAATAACCAAATTATTCCAAAATTCGTATCGTAAAAAAACGTGGGGATATTCTTCGGTAATAAGCTATCATTTCATCTTCATTATACTCACATACTGAATAAAACTAACTCTTTGCTTGATTTTATTAAACTTAAACTTATTAAACTTAAAGAATTTGATGAGTCTTATGTACTAAAACTTCTTTACAACTGCTTAGTAAGACCTAATTTGGAATATGCCATCCAGCTATGGAGTCCCTTTTACAACGTCCATATATAAACAGAATGGAATTAGTCCAAAAAAAATTCCTCAGATTTACTTTCCGCAATCTCCCATGGGAAGATCCATTAAGATTACCTGCATATGAGCACAGATTGAATTTACTACATCTCAATACACTTGAAAAACGTAGAACTGTCGCTGATATAGTATTTTTAACCGAACTAATCAAAGGGAACATTTTTTCTACCCATAATAACTGGTTCAGCTCAACTTTTGTTCTAATTCAAGATTACGATCTAATAATACTATCTAATAAAAAGATCTAATTATATCTAATCGTATGCATTGCCTGTGCTATAGTACTATAAGTATATATATATGTATATACTCTAGCCAGAAATGCGATGCGATGATGAGTTAAAATTGTTATTTATTTTTATTTTTTTTGTTTATTGTTTTTTTTTTTAATATATATATATCTATATGATATATAAATTTATGATCTTATATAATATTTAGTATATATTATGGGGTTAGATTTTAGTTCTGCTGATTTACACATGAAAACCATAACAA
Organism: Argyra leucocephala; assembly: GCA_963942445.1. Lineage (NCBI taxonomy): Eukaryota > Metazoa > Arthropoda > Insecta > Diptera > Dolichopodidae > Argyra > Argyra leucocephala. Next base: position 69,609,463 of record OZ012680.1, read on the forward strand.
CATATACATTTTTAAAGAAATTAAATGAAATTTTGTACTATTATTTTTTATTTCTTATCTTTGTAAATTTATAATTTTTAGGTATATTTGTTTTCTTCAAGTGTGTAGAAATGTATGTTGTAGGGACTTAGAGAGTGATGACTTTTTTTAATATAGTAAGTAGGTATATATATATATAGGTATCGGTTAAAACATATTGATTGTTGTTCTTCTTTTTTATGTATGTTATAAATAATAATTATGTATGAATTTTAACATGAACAGTTCGATAATGAATTTTTTGAAATGAAATGAAATTTTAAATAACCGAATTTGCAGTAAATTTTTTTATTTTAATTTTTTCTCCAAAACGAGTTTTTATTTTATTCATCAAAATAAATATTATGTGTACCTACCTACAATATTATTGTTTTTTTATATTTACAATTTTATTTATTTTTGTTTTTAAAATTGTTTTCGTTCAAAGTTGTGTTGTGGCTCATTATAAAATATTATTTGTTTGCTATAAACTTTGACGCTAAGCTTATAAGAATGTTATTGAATGTTAACAGGATTCACTTAATTCTGAATTTTACGGTAAATTTTCAATGTTGGCAAAAAGCATGTCGCTAAAATGATCGAGTAAATGACCCTTAGGGAATAGAAAATTTTGCACCATACTACAAATATTCTGCTTATATGGTAATTAAAAGCGTTATAATACAAAAATAAAGGTACGATAAATTAGTAAGCAAATACGTATATTTTTCTTAAACTGGAAACGAAAACATGAAAACTCTAATGAAGGAAAGAAATGCTAGAATTTATTTTGCTTCCGTCATTTATGGCGGGTTACCAAGCTAGTTCTATATATTAATCTACTACTATAACAAAGCAATCTTTAAAGAATAATTTATATTTGTGTCAATGAACATGCATCCTATGATGTCCCTTGGCTTTAGTATATTTTATAGATTACATTATTATGTTATCGTTCGTAGCTCGAATTATATTTGGAAATTATTCCGCATATCAATTCTGTCACTATTATATAATTATTAATTATAGTATTTTGTTATTTATTTATTTTTATAATTTTTTTTTGTTTTTTTTTTTGAATTAGAAAAAGCAAAACAGCGTTAAATTAAGATTTTACAAAAAATATATAATGTGGAATTTTTAATAAAAATTTAAACTTAATTATATATACCAAAGAATTATGTCGAAAACGCAATCACGACGAATGACGAATTTTTTGCTTTCAAATACATGATTTCATGTAAATCATGACGAATGACGAATAACCAAAATTTCGCGTTCAAAAAATAGATCTATTTCTATTTTACTCGTCGACGAATGCGAATGACATTCATTGATACCAACATAAATTGGTAAAAATGGTTTTAATAAAACATTTTTAAAATTAAAATTCAAATAAAAATTTTTTTAAATTGTATATTCACTTAAGTACCAACTGAAGAGACATCGAATAAATTCGGCATAAAAGTTTCAAATTACATAGCAAGTCTGATTTTTGTATAAATACAACAAGTTGGATACTAGGGTACAATCAGGAACTATATAAAATGTAAAAACTACAAGGACCTGTCTGAAAACTGAATTTCCCCGTAATATTATTTATGGAAAGGATTTAGATATGTTAATAGAACAGATTTTGATTTTTGAAAATAATCAGTTCAATTGAACATTTCTCTAAATCTAATTTTAAATATAATATATAAATAATTTATATATAATTTTCTCTTTGTACTTATATAAATTTATTTAAATATTCTTTTTTTTTAAACTATAAAATCTTACATTTCTACAGTGAGACAAAGAAAACAAGAAAAAAAAATGCAAAAATAAAATAAAAACAAAAAAATTTTTATTGCGATTTATTTCATATTTGTGTTATCTTTTTTCTTTTGTTTTAGAAAATACTTGACAATCTCATATGTAAAATATCAAATTTTCACAAAATGTCCACAAAAGATTCAATTAAAATATCAATTAAAAGGAATCAAAAATGATTGAATTCTTGAATAAACTAATCTAAAAAACACAATACAAAAATCAATTAATTTGCAACAAGAATTGTTGGTTTTTATTATGTGTGTATGAAGGTATAAAAGATATACCATTCTGGTCCTTCAACACACTTCATACTTTAATATATTTGAATATTAATATGTCCATATATAAATTGTTTTATTTTTTTTTTTGCTTGCATAAAATTGTATTGTGTATATAAAGTTAGTACTATATATTTATATGTGTGTATGTAGAAATTTGACAAAATTTCAATTTGAATGTTTAAATATATGTATATACAAAATATATGTACATTATATATGTGTATATTTTTATGGCCATTATACTAACATAATTTTATTATGTGGTATGATGGTAACTCCTTTACCATACTTTTCAAAAAAAAAAACTAAGGTACTTACTTAAAATAATACACTTGTAGCTATATATATATATATATATATATATATATATATGTGTTATTATATATTGCAGCCAGAAGGTACTTTAATTGCGGTGGTTTTAACAAGGTGTTTCTGATGACAGTATTTTTCTTGTATAAAATATTCAATTGAATTTTGTTTCAGATTTCTGGAAATGTGAAGATTTTCATTAAGATTTGGTTTTTAATAAAAATTTGTTTTTGTTATAATTTTTGTACTTTTTTTTATATTTAATTCAAAATTATATAGTTTTAAGACACACTTAAGAATCGTGTATCATCAGTTTAAAATTATACCATCTTTATAAATGAAGTATGTCTCTTGACAGAAACACATATAACAGATAAGTCATCGCTTAAAATAAATGACTATACATGCTACAGCGCAAACCTTCCGAGTAATACATCCAGAGGTGGTAGCTCAATTTTAATAAAGAAAGATATTAAGCACCACGAGGAACTTAGTCTAGAAATAGATGAATTCCAACTAATCGTGCTACGAATTATGTCTCTTAAACAAAGCCTTTGTGTCGGTGCATTATACTGTCCACCCAAATACAACATAAAGAATAACATGTTTGAAGAAATTCTTAAACTACTTGGCGAAAGATTTATCCTGGGAGGTGACTACAACGCCAAGCACATAGATTGGGGGTCTAGAGTAACCTCTACGAGAGGAAGAGAGCTAAGAAAAGCTATAAAAGAAAAAGGCTGCATTTACCAATCTACCGGTAAGCCTACCTATTGGCCAACTGATAGAAATAAAACTCCTGATCTGCTTGATTTTTATATAACAAAAAAAATTTCACCCAATTATATTAAGTTAGAAGATAACCATGATTTGGACTCATTCACTCTGCAGTTATACTAAGTCTATATGAAAAGGTTATTAAGAAACAGTCAAAACCTCTGCTAACGAACATGACAACTGACTGGGCTAGCTTTAAACAAGAAATTGAAAACAAAATAAACACAAAAACAAAACTAAGATCCAAATGTGATATAGATTCTGAAGTAGAAAATTTTATTAAAATTATTCAAAATGCTGGATGGAATAATACAAAAAATTGTGAATATAAATCGGTAGGATTCAACTACCCTAGAGAAATATTAAATATGATAAAAATAAAAAGAAGAGCTAGACGCAGATGGCAGCAATCGCGTGATCCGGCAGACAAAACTGTGCTAAATAGGTTAACTCAGAATCTTAAAAGAAAAATTAAAGATCTTAAAAATGAAAATTTTGAAAAATATATAAAAAATTTATCAGCTAAAAGAGAAAATAACTACTCGTTGTGGAAAGCAACAAAGAGTACAAAAACCTCGATCTCTCAAATCCCGCCAATCAGAATGAAAAGCCGTGAATGGGCAAGAGATAATAAAAATAAAGCTGAAACATTCGCAGATCATCTTGAAGAAATTTTTTGTCCAGACGAGACAGATTCGGATGATCTCACTGAAGAAAATAATAATTGGCAAGAAAATGTTATATCACCATTTTCAGAGAGTGAAATAGTTGAACATATTAAAAAACTCAGAGATAAAAAAGCTCCAGGTTTTGATCTAATTACATCGGAAGTCCTGAAAGAACTTCCGAAAAAAGCTATAACAATGCTAACACGCATTATAAACGCTGCTATAAGAATAAGGTATGTGCCGAATATGTGGAAAATAGCAGAGATAATTATGATACCAAAGTCCATAAATGAGGTCAAATCCTACAGACCAATATCATTACTACCAATAGTATCAAAATTATTTGAAAAACTATTATTGATTCGAATGAGACCGATCATAGAAAATAGTAGTCTGATTCCAAATTATCAATTTGGCTTTAGATCTAAGCACTCGACAATCGATCAAATTCATAGAATAACAGACATAATAGAAAAAGCTTTAGAGGAAAAGAAAGTATGCTCTACCATATTTCTAGATGTAGCCCAAGCTTTTGATAAAGTATGGCATCGAGGCTTAATAAATAAACTAAACAATATGTTACCTAAACAATACGTAGATATACTCTCATCATATCTAGAAAACAGACTATTCAGAATAAAACAAGACGAAGAGTATTCTACTATTAGAGATATTAAAACGGGTGTGCCTCAAGGTAAAATTCTGGGTCCCATACTGTATTTGCTCTACACCAATGATTTACCAGAAATGGAAAATATAACTGTAGCTACATTTGCTGACGATACTGCGTTGATGGCAGTAGGATCAAATATTGACGAGGCTACAATTAAATTGCAAAGAGCAAGCGACAAGCTATACCTCTGGACAAAGAAATGGAAAATTAAACTCAATGAGTTAAAATCAGTACATGTAAATTTTACAAATAAAAAATTAGAAAATCAACCACCATTGGTAAATCTGAATGGGGTCAATATACCCCAAGAAAACAATGCTAAATACCTAGGAATGACATTAGATGTCAAACTTAGATGGAAAGAGCACGTTAAAAAGAAAAAATTTGAGCTTGAAAATAAGTATAGAGAAATGTACTGGCTCTTAGGTCGTAATTCTAAATTACCTATACATAACAAGATTTTGTTATATAATCAGATACTCAAACCGATATGGTTGTACGGCATACAAATATCGGGATGTGCCAAACAAACACATGTACTTTGTATACAAAAATTCCAAAATAAAGTCTTGCGCAACATGGTAAATGCCCCCTGGTATGTTCGCAACAGTGATTTGCACAGAAATCTAAAAATTCCTTGCATAGAAAATGAAATAAAAAGATATGCAACAAAGCATATAGCTCGTCTGGAGGGACATGTTAACGTTGAGGCCACTCAACTGCTAGATAATCAAAATGATGTCAGAAGGCTTAAAAGAACTAAGCCACTAGATTTAATACGATAGAATTTCGTAAACTTTTTCTTTAAGAAAATCAAAATAGCAATAAATTAATTGTTAGTCCGTTGGATTAGTATTAATGGGAGGGGTGTGGTTTAGTCAGTAAAAATCTGGCACACAATGGAAGCTACGGGGCTCATTGTGTCTATGAAGATTCCCACCAATCCACGCAAAAAAAAAAAAAAAAAAAAAAAAAAAATTAAGTTTTGGTTTTTAATAAAAATTTGTTTTTGTTATAATTTTTGTACTTTTTTTATATTTAATTCAAAATTATATAGTTTTAAGACACACTTAAGAATCGTGTATCATCAGTTTAAAATAATACCATCTTTATAAATGAAGTAGGCATAATAAAGATGCTTTAGCCTTACAAGCAAATATAAAGAAAATATATTTCATAAATGGTGCACCAACAACAATCTCCATTTAGACATTAATAAATACGCACTAATTACTTGTTGATCTTGTCTAATTTTGTTTATCTATTCTCTTAATAACCAAATTATTCTGAAATTTGTATCATAAAAAACCTAAGGATATTCTTCGGTAATGATCTATCATTTCATCTTCATTATACTCACATACTGAATAAGGCCTCAACTCAATGCTTGGTTTTATTAAACGTTGGCAAAAGACTTTACCGATTCCTTTGTATACTGAAACCTCTTTACACCTGCTTATTTAGACCTGATTTGGAATATGCTGGCCAGATATAGAATTCTTTCTACAACATATACATATTAACAGAATTGAATCGGTCCAAAAAAGATTCCTAAAATTTGCTTTACGCAATCTACCATGTACCATATACCCATTCAAATTACCTCCGTATGAGCACAGATTGAATTTACTCAATTATTTCAATTGCTACAATAAACGCAGAGCTGTCGCTGGTATAGTATTCTTAACTGAATTAATCAAAGGGAGCATTTCTTCTGCCAAATTACTTGTTAATCTTGATTTTTGTTCTAATTCCAGATTACGGTTTAATAATACGTTTAACTTACATTTTATAGAACTAATTATGGTAAGCATGAACCATTAAATAGAATGATGTCTACTAACACATATATTTACCATAATAACATATTTACCATAATAACATAAAAACTTACCTTCTATTAACAAAGCAGTCTTTAAAAAATAATTTATATTTTTGTGTCAAGGAACATGCATCCTATGACATACCTTGACCTAAGTATATTTTTAAAGATTACATTATTGTGTTATTGCAGTTTAATTTATATACCGGGTGTTCAAGAGCATGCGTATCAGCTTTTTAAGAGGGGAATGAGAATTTATGAAAAATTATTATCTAACAGCGTTCTTTAACCTTTCGCGGCTGCCGGAACCCTTCTAGCTAATAATAATATTATAGGAACCTTACTTTTAGAAACTCTCCAGCAAGTAAAAACACAAATTTATATAACTAAATGTTATTTCATTTATACAAAAAGTTGGATCTGAGTGCTAATTCCCCCCGGATTAGTAGCTGGTTGTTAATTCCCCGCGTCGGAGGGGATTAACACCCAGACCCAAAAGTTTAGTAGTAAAAACAAATGATAAAATATTTAAATGAAATTTCTCTCTTAATGACTAGACTGGGACTTGTTTTTTATTACAAATTATATTAAAGTCCGGTAGAATTTTTGTTATTTGCAACCTCATATCATTTTCGGCATCTAATCTATTCCTATATTTGGTTTTACTGCCAATTTATAAAGAGAAAGACCTCTCATACATATATGTAGTAACAAACGGTATCAGATGATCAATAACCCGTTTCGCAAGCTCGGGATATTTGAAACAGACACTTATTGTTATTATTGATATTTGTTTACCTTTCGCAAAACCAAATTATTTAAATAAACTGTTCTTAACTCTTTCAATTTTCAACACCTAATCAGATTTTTTGATGTTTTGACTCTTGAAAATTCTAAATTTGCACGATAGCGTTTTATCAACATCTATTGAGATTATTGTTTAGTTTTATAAATTTAAATTACTTTTTTTTAAAATTATTTTTATTTTTTTTCAGAAATTTTGATGTTGTTGCTTTTTCAGTATGAAAATTGATAACATTACAAAACATAAAATGTTTTTAGGGAACCCCTAAATTTTTTGCGGAACCCTAGGGTTCTAGGGTTCCGCGTAACACACGTTGAGGAACGCTGATCTAAATCGAGGGTGCTCTATCGATTGGTGATATTTTCAAATTTCGCGAAGGACCGGAAAAAGGGTTTTTCGAGACCAAAAATCGCCGAAATTGAGCGAAATCGAGATTTTTAAATGGGAAGGAGTACTTTTTTATGCTAATTAGGATCCTACGACAAAAAATAAGAAACTATATAAGCTTAAATCAAGCAAAGCTCGGAATTAATAAATAAATAAAGAGTGATCAAATTAGTACTACTTATATATTTTCTAAATACCAATTCGGCAATTTTTTTTCGAATTCTTTCAACTTGCCTTCTGTAAAACTTACCTTCGGAATCATTTACAAATGGTTCGAATGAGCAAAGAAAAATTAATATTATAAGGAAGAGTGCACGTTTCATGGTTTAATATTATGACCAATACTGTTTAAATTTGACGATATCTCACATCTGAACCTAAGGGGAGAACTTTACTTATTTGCTAATATAACTGACATAACTGAACAAGCCACACTTTTATCGATATACAACATGATCTAATTTAATTAATATAATGAATTAACACTCAAACATTATCGCTCTAAGATAAAAATGAAATGGGAACTTAAATTTTTGGTTCACTATGAAATAAACCTCCTAAAAAGAAAATGAAATAATGCCCAAAGCCAAATTATGTTTTTTGTGGGTTTTATTTTACTAAATTATAATAATACTCTAAAAAAGCAAATGAAATAAAGCCCCAAAAATAAAAATTTATTTTAAAAATAATAGCTAAATGAAATAAAATCCCAATTTAGACAATAAGACACCAAATAGACAATTAAAAAAGGTTTTATTTCATTAGAGAAAACTTTAAGTTCCATACAAATTTGGGGTCTTATTTTATTTTGGTTTTAGGGTGATAATGTTGGGATGGTTAATTCAAGTGGAACCTATATGAATTGATTGCTTAATTTTAGAATTATTTTTCAATGTTGCTATACATCTTGTATTATTTTGTTGACCCTTTACTCTATTTTGTTTATATAAATTAAAACCGCATAATGTATTTATTGGTCGAATAGCTATACTTTACATAATCTAGTATATTAATACGCAAATGACCGGTTAAAATAAAGCAAAAACCATTGACAAGAACAAAAAATTTAAGTGTGCTTCTTTAAAATAGTATCGCAAAAAATTATCGTCTTAGAAATTATTTCTTTTCTACAAATTTTTGTGCCAATCTTTCAAATAAATCATTTATAGACAAATATATCAGAATAAATATGAATATAAAAGTGAAACTTTTTGAATATCCGATTTTGTTAAATAGAAACTTTTTCTATAAATTTTTACTCAAAATATTATTTTTTTGATACACTTAGCTTTGGACAAGTCAATGTTTTCAATAGTCTGAATAGTTATTTCCTCATATACCAAATGAAGATTATTATGATTTTCTCAAAAATTAAATTCATTTCGAAAAAAACATATGGTATGAAAATTAAAAAATTAGACCAAGACCAGTTTTGATTGGAAGTATAAATAAAAAATTAGTTCTTTATTAGTTGATTTAGCAAAAATTGTTGACCAAAATTATGATTTTTCTTAAGCATTATTATTTGAATAACGTTTATTTTTATTTTTAATATCCACTCAAATACAGTATTTAATTTATTAACTTTTAACTTTAATTTAGTAAACATTTTTCATCGAAACTCGATTTTTTCGATAACATTTAATATAAGCACTCTAAAGTTTATTTTTGTTTTTAAATTTCTACTTATTCTTTTATTTCTAATTTTGTCTTTATTTTTAAATTTCGTTTCAATACTTTAATTTTTTAATTTATTTATTTAATATTTTAAAATTTTATACTCCGTAATAATTCAAGCAAATTAAAAGCGAATGGGTGATATTTTCTGCCATTTTTTAAACAGATGTTTAGTTTTAAACAAATATAACATTACTGGGTCCTATATAGATTGTATTTAGGGCGTTTTTTGAATGATTTCCGAATTGTATCATTGATTTTATAGTCTATATACTATATTGAATATCTTTCATTAATATAATTAAAAAATACGCGGCAAGCGGCAAGTACAGGACACAGTGACAGTATTATAGTTTAAAACCATAAAAACAATAGTACATATGCGTACAATATTTAATAGTACATTGTAAGATAAAGTTTTTTTTTTATTTATTTATTTCCATATAAACCAGTTATGTTCATTTCCTTTCACTCCGTGTTAAGCAATATTCTGAGTAGTATATTTCTATCCACACTATCTAATGCTTTTTGTAGTTTGAAAAATATACTATTGTTACTTTTCCACACTTATATTTTTCGCTATGTGTTTTATTTCTAATGTATCGAACGATTGGATGCTTGATTTATTTTTAAATCCGTACTGGGGTTTTGATATCAATTTTATGTTATGAGTTGATTGTTGATTATTGTTTCAATAATTTTAATAATTTTTAGTTGTTATGAGTTATGAGATAATAAATTATTTTTCTAATTTGATGTCCCTAAAAATTCAAAATTTTTTAATTCAATTTATTAAATTTCAATATACGTGAGACAATTGGTCTCTACAATTGTATATGCTACAACCATATGTTTAAGATGTACACAATTAACACAGATTAACACAGATTGTTCCAATATTCCAACAAAAAAAAAAAAAAATAAAAATAAAAGAAGGTAAATAATTGAATAACTACGATTCTTGCCTGCGAAGCTCCCAACAAAGTTCAATAAACTTACAGCGAGAAGTTGCGTATTCCAAAGCACTGAAGTCTTTACAAAGAAAGATAAATGCCTGAGTATATCATTATGACGTGGGATTACTAAGGTTCATACTCCTTGGTGATCTTCCAAAAGTTATTTTGTCATGCAAATATGAAGGACCACTTTTATGTATTATTTTCCGCATATATGAAGCGCACCTAAAATCTAGGAAATTATTAAAGGTGCAGCCTAGTATTGTTTTAGCAACATCACTAATCCTATCAAATTTACGACTATTAGTAACGAAACGAGTGCATGCAATAAATATAATATTAATTCTGTTACGTTCATATGCACTCATCCCAGCAAAAACTACGCCATAATACATCAAGATTGGAAGAACCAAAGACAGCACAAGCTTTTTCTTTATATTTTCATCAATACAGAGAGAGAGAACTTCCATAATTTACGAAGTATTAAATATACACGCTGAGAAATAAAATTAATGTGTTCATGCCAAGTGAATGTATTATTGAAAATGATACCCAAGTTCTTAATCATATTGACATACTCTACTACAGAATAGTTAAGTTTGACTTTAGGAAGAATAGTAGTGTCAATATTTCTTACGTAAATAACCATATCTTTAGATTTAGAATGATTAAATCTTAATCCGTTGTCTTTGGCCCAGAAAGCAACTGCATCAAGTTCGTCATTAATTTTTGCAATATAATTGTGAATATTAGAAGGTGGATTATGACACTAATGTAAAGTTGAGTATCATCGGCATACAATCTAAAGTGAGCTTCGGATAAGCATTTGAGAAGATCAATAAGTTTAGTAATTCATTATAATTTAACGCAGATCTCAGTACAATGTTGGTAATAAGGCCCAGAATACCATCATTCCGCAAGCTTTCACCTTCAATGTTAATTGCCACACTCATTTGAGGTGTTAGTAGCACAAGATTGAACCCATACTGTGAGAATACATTTAAGCAAGAATCTGTAAATACAATTATTAAAATTAAAATTTATTTATAAAATAACAGAACAAAGAGAAATAATACCAATTAGGCAAGAGAAATACTACCTCTAAGATAGCAAAATAAAAAAAAATATATTATATATATATATATATTAAATATATTTATTTGTACATAATAAGTAAAGTTCATATGTTAACTTAAAAAACAAAAACTCTAAAGCAGCATCGATTTATTATTATCATTGCTTGAGATCACTTGATCTTTAGTTGTAGTTTTTTCAGCGTCATTACCTTCCGTTTTGACTGTGCAAAGAAATCCTTTCCTCGCAAAAGTTCTAGCAATCCAACCATCCTTTTTAATTTTGTTGGCAATACGAAGCAGGAACTAGGTATGTGTTGACAAGCTTTAATTAATATAGATGCGCGCAGTACCACTAAAACCAATATGCGAAACATTCAACTTTTTAAAATTTAGATATTTCTTAAAGAAAGAAATTTCTTTAGAAGAGTTAGTAATAAACTTAACAGTAATTGCTTTTGATTGGGTACGAAACATGGATCCAACACAACCATAATCATTGTAAAAATCGATAATTTTAGCTATGGCATTGAAAATATCACTAAAGTTTCCCTCTTGTCAACTGGAGAGGCCATTAACAACTAGATCGTTTGAATAAGTTCCAAGTTTTCCAATCAGTTTCAAGTTTTCCAATTTGAAATTAGAATTAATATTTTTAATTGAAATTAGAATTAATATTTTTAATCTTTTATCAAGACTTTCTTCAATATCGGCAAATTTATCATTTATAGTTTTCTTTGTATTGTCTTCAATTTTAAATTTGTTTTTCTTTTATTTTATTCATTAAAGTATTATAAATTTTATAAATGTATATTAAGGTGTCCGGTATTAAACTAAATGTTTATAGTTAAAAAATGGCAAAAATGCAGTTATCATTAACTGTTATCCATGTATTGATAAAAAGTAAATATGTATATGAGTAAATAAAATGAAGATAAATTTAAATTTAGACCTATATATATATTGTATGTCACCGACATCACCACCATCTGATTCTTGTATTTTTCCACAGAACCAATCACCATTTCATATGTCATAAATTCCATTTATATGATTCATTAAATTGATTCGATAAAATAACACAAGTTCTCATATAAAGTAATTTATTTAAACAACAAACTGTAGACTAAACAACTTTAATGTAAACAAATTCTTGCAAATTCAAGTTGCAATATAAATGTAAAATTGATGATTCAGATTAAGTATTAAATAAAACATATGTGAATACTTACCGAAATGCATGTTATAAAATAATAATTAAGTTAGTTCGGTAAAGTAAATTGAGGTGTAAAGTTAAATTAAAAATAAGAATAAAGTTTTTATAAAAACAAGTAGTTGTTTTATTTTTATTCTGTATTGAATTTTCTTTGAATATTATAGAAAAAGAACCTTTAAGTACATATATATAATTTTCTCATCAATAATTTAATAATTTTTGGGTAAAAAAAGCCAATTATTCACTACTAAATTATTTAAACTTGTAAAGTAGTCTATTTCTTTATAATTTTTAGTCCAATATAAATTTAATAATTTCAATTAACCACCAAAATAAATTTTGAGCATTATCACGAAAATATTCAACCGAAACAAATCGCGATAATAAGTTATATACCATAACTATAAGATACATTTGTTCGGTTTCGCCTTAGCCATTGCCAACCATAGGCCTGTATTTTCGAAAAATATGGAGGAATAAAATTAAATATCAATAAATACTTATTAATTGAAACCAGTATGAATACCAATTATTATAAAGAATTGTCGATCGATTGGTACTAAACTAACACAGTTAGTTTTTCTTAGTATAGTTTCTACATTTTCAAGTCTAAGTTTCATAGAACAACCTAATATAACTATAGTGTGAAATACAATTGCAAAAAATAATTAAAATTAATAATTATTTCTAATTTTTATAACATAAATATGTGACGACACCTTGTCACTGCAACAATTCAACATTTTTATCATATCTATATCAAAAATGTATATTATGCATGCATATATTATATATATATATATAATATGGCCGATGGTATATTAAGATTCATACATATTTAAATTTATCATTAAATATATATACATACATATACATATATTTGACGATACAAAAAATTTTGTATCCAGAAGTTTACTTTTTAATAGTTTTTATACACTATTTTAATATACTATTTCTGTTCTCAAATAAATCTAACACATGTATATACAATATATTTAGTATATCTTGAACTCTATTATAAATAAATGCATATGTATATAATAATGAATGAATGTGCAATACCAGTTTGATATTAAGGATAAGTAATTTGACGGCTTTGTAGCTCACTCCTGGCCAACATTTATTTTTAATTTAAAATCCAATTAACGAGAACAACTCTTGGATCCTCTACTATCAACTTCCATCCCCCTAAACAAAAACAAAAAAAAAACATAACAAAAAAGAAATGAAAAGTGAAAATAAAAAATGAGAAATGAGAAACAATTTAGATTGCAATAGCAGTTTCAATAATTGAAACCAAAATAAAACAAAAAAAAAAAATGAAAACAAAAAATAAAAAAAAAAAAATTTTTTCTCAGTCTATTTTGCATTTGCGAGGTAGTAGAGTTAACAGAGTTTAAATTGGGAAAATTGTTTTTACCTTAATTTGGGTCCCAAATTTTTCTATTTCATTACATGGTTTTTATTTTTATTTTTTTTTTGTTTTAATATTTTATTTCAATTATTTGAGGATTTTATATGAATACCTATATGTAAGTATCTTGTATCTAACAGGTAGGTGAGATAATTGTAACATAAAACATCCTTACCAAAATACGTTTATGTGTTTGTGTATAAATGTAGTTGAGTTCATGTACGAATGAATGGGTGATTATGGTATACGTACAAGGTACATATATATTATGTCTAGAGGGAATTTAAGAACGAATTAATTTTTTTATTTCATTTTGTAGTTGAATATATTTTTTTTTTTTATTTTTTTTACTTTTTATAATTATTATTAATGGACTTTATTAATTTGAATATTTAATAATAATTTCAAGTTGGGTGCATTCAATTTTGCAATTGAAATTAATGTAATCCTTTGTTTGAATGAGAAAAAGAAAATAAGAAAAACTTTTCTAATTAGATTACGATGAAATTGTGCAAGCAAATTCTTTGTTGTAACAATTGAGAACATTTGTTTTGTAAATATGTAGATATAATATGACTAGGTTCATTAGATTCTAATTATGTAAGTTATAAAAGTTCAAAAATATTATATTCGTAAATACTGAACTAAGTGTTATTCAGAAATAATTGTAGAAATCTGGTAACAGTAAAATTACGAGTGTCATCAAATAAGATGTCAAAAATAAAAGATAAAAAGAAGTGCCTTAGACTATTTCATCATAAAATTGCTATTCGATAAAAGCAGGTAAAAATTAAAGAAACAGAACTGAAAATAAAAAATTATACCAAAAAAATTTCAAAAGGACTATACCTTAATTATTTTCGTAATAATTATTATTTTTAATCGGCAAGGATAATGGTGTATTTTCTACAACTTCAATTCTAGGATGATATATTTTATATCTCCTATTGCAAAATTAAACTACTTCTGTATTTTTGCGTTTAAGCAGATTTTTTATCAAGTTATAAGAAAGTTTATTTCAATCAATTTGTTTACAAAATTTTTCTTTTAGGTAAATAATGATAAATGGGCCCACCAGAAACCACACATAAGTTAATTTTATCTTCTCATTTGTTTACCTTTGTTAATTCATTTTTGTTTAAAATTTGATGAAATACGAATGAGGGAGGAGCTTTCGTAACTATTGCTTCGAATTTAGTACATATATATACATACTTATAAATGGTGTTTTTTAGGCCCGATAGAATCTGAAGTTGTACAAAATAACACAAAAAATCTTTTTCTCTTGACGAAGTGCATTCTTGATGTCAAATCGGACACCAAATGACAAATCCATTTCTCGAAATTAATTTATTCCAAATTTTGATTTTAATTAGTCGATGGTTGTGGTCGCCTTATGTCACGTCGCACAGAGTCCTGTTGAAACCATCACATTTAATTCGGATCAATGTTATCCATATTTAAAAAAAAATAAATAATCGATCGTTTTTGAAGAAATAAAATTCAATTATGCCACTAGTGTCTAAACAGCACAAAACCGTTCATTTTTCTGGTTGTAATTGAGTCTGTATTATCCCTTGTGTCTTCTGGAATGCTCTCACTCCATCTCACTCCATATATAGTAGTTTGGTTTATTAACATAATAATTTACGAAAAAATTTCAAAAAATAAATGCAGTATGACAGCTTTTTCGATAGTTAGCCTTTTGGTAAAGTCTATGCGAGCAACAAAAAAAAGCCATTACTAATTGTAGTCTTACAGTTCCAATGTTATCCGAGCATCTTTAACTTGGCGGTCTTCTTGAAATTGAGTTATAAAGTTAAATATTGAAAACCTTACTTTTACGAAAATAAAATCGTATAGTTCATCGATCATATTGCATCTTAGTGAAACGAACGATAATTTCGTGTTTTACCAGACTGTTCAATTCGATATTGCATTGCATAGCATCTTCATTTTCGAACCTTTTGAGACCAAAAATCTCTTGCGCTATTTCGAATTTTCTCAATTTGTTTTCTTTTTATTCTATCTATCACACAACACAATTCATATGTCACTACCGGTCGTGTAATGGATTTGTATATATTATCAGTTTTGTCATCTGGCCAAAAATTTTGACTTAATGAGATATTTATTCGAATGAAACACAATTCTGCTAGATACTTATAATGATTATGAATTCTTACGTCGTTATGTATAGTTAACGAGAAAAATTAGGCAAATGAAATTTTGAAGATGAAATTCAAATGAACGATAAATCCAATATTTTGAAATAAATAAACTTAAATTCACTTAATTATTTTAAATTATAATTCTTTACTTTTACGTGACAAAATATGGAACAATAAGTCAACACCGTAAGCAAAATTGAGATCTACAACACATAATGCTAGGCCGTAGAATGTCAAACGCACTTACCAAATAAAAATTGAGAATAATAAATTTTTTTATTGTAAATGTATAGGATAGACTTAAGACATAGCAATTATTGTGCAAAATTTTTCTTCTTCGTTTTTCATTTTTTATTCTTGCACTAAACAAATTTCAATTTCCCCAAATTTTTTGCAATTTTTTCATTATGCCTGTTACATTCATTTTTTAAATTTTTATTTTTTTTATTTTTATAGTTTTATAATTATATATTTTTTGTAATAATATTTTTATAATTTTAATTATCTTATTGTTATATTAAAAACCTAAATGTAAACTTATATAGTCTGTAATGAGATAACTCTCTTTAGACATTGCTTTTGAAATAAATAAATAAATAAATAAATGTAATAAACCATCTGCGTACTGAGGATAGAAGGAAAACAAGTAATTATTATAAAATATTTAAAGTAGTTCTATGCGAAAATATAGAAAAAATTACCAGAAAAAGATCGAAGAGAATAAGATCGCTTAAGTAGTTTATAAATCTTCAAACTATAGGCTCAGCTGTTACTTCCATTATTTCAAAAACAATAGAAATCTTAATCAATCAAAAGTTGAAGAAATATCTTGTATATATATATATATATATTATATCTGTAGGTATAATTCATGATATTCTTTCGAGCCCAACGTTCCACCGGTGATCTCATGACATTAGGCTGCGAGAAGCACAACACCAGCTTTCATTAATCTGGTGAAGCTACTGTTGTAGCTCTGGATATATCTAAGGCTTTTGATCGTGTTTGGCATTCTGCTCTTGTAGCAAAATGCAACGCTATAGGCCTTGGTTCAACCTTTGCTAAATGGATTGAAAGTTTTCTTTTAGCACAGACAGTTAGACCGGGTACTTCCGCAGTCACGGACTGACTTTCGCAGTCACTTCCAACAGAGCAAGGATGGCTGGCACGCTCAATCGCGATCTAGCTAAAATTGTCGACTGGGTAAAGCAAACAGAGACGAATTTAACACTTCAAAAACTCAAAGCTGTCTTGTTATTAACAAAAGCTAACAGCATTCGAACCTGCTCTCCGGTTTCAAAATGAAGGTATTCAGCGACTCAAAAACCTGAATATTCTCGATATTGCGAAAAGCGCCGTCAAATTTTAAGGCTTTTTGAGTCGCTGCAAAACTTATGTTTCATCTCGAGACCTCTCAAAAATCTATAAAGCATATATACGTCTCAAGCTCCATGTGTGTATAACTCACATTTACGGGCAAGTGTACCAAAAACTGCTTTAAATTTTTTGGACAAAGTTCAAAACCGCGCCACGCCATTTGTCTTATAGGTGACATAAATGTGACCTCATCCCTTATACCACTTGGTCATCGTCGTATTGTTGACGCACTGTCTCAATTTTATAGATATCTACTTGGTGTTGGCACTTGTTCCGAGGAATTAAAATCACTTCTTCCTCCTCTAAAGCAATTCCATCGCATAACACGAGAGGCATCAAGTGCCCACCCCGCAGTGGAAATTCGGAGATGGCTTAAGTACGGTTATGGAAATTCTTTTATAGTAAGAACATCTCGATTGTGGAATCGCGTCCCAATT
This sequence comes from Argyra leucocephala, assembly GCA_963942445.1. Classification (NCBI taxonomy): domain Eukaryota; kingdom Metazoa; phylum Arthropoda; class Insecta; order Diptera; family Dolichopodidae; genus Argyra; species Argyra leucocephala. The sequence goes on from OZ012680.1 coordinate 69,627,342, forward strand.
GAAGCATTCCCAATGCTAGAAGAATTTTTATTTATGACTTACAGGGATTTAAGACGAATATTAACAGCATTGTTCGTTCTTTCCCATACAAAACTTTTCTTCTTCCTTTTTCTTTCCTTTCTTCTAACTGTCCTTTACTTTTTCAAATAGTCAACGGTACGTAAGTACTTAAAGGTTCACAATCTAAGTTTTGGCTATCATAATATAAAATAAAAAAACTCATTATTTATACTAAATTTTACTACAATAAAGATGAATGCATTGCTAGTTAGATCTCGCAAGATGGTGCAGTTCCACTGCACAAAGGGACAGTAGCAGCATATAACTGGTATAGCAATAATAATAAGAGCATTTAAGTTTATTGTCAGTGCTCAGCCAAAATGTGTCACATTGGTTTGTTTATTGGGTATCAATTACTTTTGTCAGCCGGAATAATGCCTGAGAGTGGAGTAGAATAACGTCAGAAACTTAGGCTTAAGATTTAATTTAATTTATTATAACATTTTGAATATTTCATTTTTCTTTTATAATTATGTTACTCATTTAATAATAACTTCATTAATATTGTTTCATAATTATATTTAATTTAATTTTACTTGAGCTCAAGGGACAAAATATTCGTAAACCATTAGAAAGCAGAGTTATATTTTTATGTGAAACCATATACGTTTTGAATAGTTCAATCTAGTCAAAAATAGCTATATTTTATTAAAAAAAAGTGATGATGATTAATACATGATTAATACATAATTTAATTAAAAACTAAATAATATTCTTTTTCTAAATTTACATTTGTAAATAAGTCTATAGATTGTTGAACTGTTTTTCGCTTGATAAGATTAAAAATTTTGAGGTTTTGAAGTAATTCTAAAATTGTCAAAGTAGATACATACAATTATTTCTCTACAAAAAAATGGAGTTAATTTTTACAGAAAAAAATATAATATTGAATTATTTCTTATAAAATATCCTTTTTGGATTTTTTTTTTTTTGTAAAAAATAAGTATATATTTTTTTTTTTATAAATAATAACAAGAAACGCAATGAAACAGGATACAAATATTGTATGAGTACAATAGTGTAGGTAATACCCTAGATTTTCGTAAATTTATTAAATATAACACATTAAAAATGTATCAAGAAAAAAAAAAACAACCAAAAATTTTATTAAACATAAATTATATAAATCCTTGTTCCAATTAAACGCTTTGTGATAATTAATAATTAATTATATACAAAATTTTACCAAAAGAGTAATTGAGTCCCTCGGCTTTTTAATGATACTAGGATAGTGATGATGATATTGATGATGGATATTATTTTATTTTATATTATTAAAAAAAAAATTATATTTTGTTATTACAATTTAAATTATACACAAAATTTCATATACACATTCATACATAATATTACAATATATATATTGAAAATGGAACTTACAAAATAATCAAAATGCGTATGATAGAAAGAGATAAAAATAAAATAATGGATCATTGTAAGGTCGGTGTACAATATTTTAAAATATAAATCCAAAGGACAGTATTTTAATTAACATTAGGCATGTTATATATCTGGTATATATATATATATATATATATATATATATATATATATATATATGTGCATAATTGTAAAATTATTTTTATATAATATTAAAATATAATTGTAATAAATATTTAATTAGTTTTTTATCTATTTATATTATTTGTATAGCGTTTTCTTTCACTATCCTTCTTTTCTTTTAAAAGTATTGTTTAAAAAAAGAATTATAATTTTTTTTTTGACATTTTATTTGTCTGTTGTTTTCTCTTTTTATATTTTTTATTTTTTTAAGTTTTAGTTAATGTTGAAATCTGATAATAACCTAATTTGCAGCGAAAAGTTATCTGTTTACATTTATCGATGTAAAATACAAGCCTGTATGAATAAATAAACACAATCAAAATTATGCCGAAAATAAAATTAAGTAACGAATTCCTCTCCATCAATTTGGGTTCCAAGGTAGCTCGTGGTACAATTGAACATGTTCATCGATTTGAACCGCATATCATTTGATCTGCATTGTTTCATGCAGTGTCACAGGCGTTTGACAAAGTTAGGCATGTCATGCTAAAATATAAATTAAACAAAATAATTACCTCCTCAAATTTATCAGTTTATAAAATGCTATCTATTCAATAGATTCTTTAAAGTTAAATTTAATGAACATTTAAATAAAGAATTTAAAATGGATGCCGGAAGGGCACTTGGTTCGCGGTTCACTTTTGTATTTATTGTAAACATCTGATTTACCGCTAAGATAGCAATTAAAAACCTGTACATTTATAGATAACGCCGCAATACTTAGCTTGCTCATATAAATACTCACATTGAATCCAGATAATCCATGTCGATAAGTCCAAGTAATTTTACGCTTAAAAAATGATCATGTCCTCATTTAAGCATAAAGAGAAGAACCTGTAACGCTAGGAAATAATGTCAAATATTTCAGAGGATACTTGCTAATTATTCAATGAAATTTTCACAAACTTGAAATATTGAATTTCTCCTAAAAAATTGAATTAAAATGCTCTGAGACACAGGACAAAGTTTTTGAAATCTATAAAGATCTTAATAATAATAAATCAAGTGTTGTTCTCTTTATAAATATAATCAAAGCATTTCATGATGTTCCTCACGATTTACTTTTAAAAATAGTGTTCAATCAAGAATTAATAGCAGATGTAGTTCTTCTTGGTTCTACATAAGGTTCAGTTCACGGTCCTCTTTTGTCTCTTTTTTTTGTTTCAGCAGAATTTTCAAATTAAGTGGGAATCACCTTTTCGTGCTTTACACTACAATATCTACAATATTTCGAGTATTTATTTAACAAATTGCTGGCTCTCTACTCATTAAATGTGGAAAACTACTGTTATTATCAGGAACTAAGTCTTCTTAAATAAAATATTTTCATTGTATTTATTTTGTTACCAGATTATACTACATACTCTCAATTATTTTTTGCCATTTATTATATCTTAATGACTAAGGGTACTAGACCAGGTCGAAAATTCAATAAAGCATTTTTTTATTCATCGGGAATCGAACCAGGGATCTTTCGGTTGAAAGGCAGGCGCTCTACCTACCGTTCCACCCAACGATTACCACTTATTTTTATAGTTCTAATGATTTATTTAATGTTGTTATAAATTTAAATTTATCTCCAGCTGTTGTAATCGCTCTACAAGCTGTTGTAAATTTACTTGAAAATCGCTTGATGTTAGTGAATGTTCTTCATCCTGTGTGAATATATGCTTATTGTAATAGATATGCTTATGCTTATTGTAATAGAGACTGTGCTTGCGTTAAGTGTGGCGGTAAGCATTTCACAAAAAGCTGCATTTTAAAGTTGCGAGAAAAAGCCAAATGTATTAATTGTCGTGGTGATCATCCGGCAAACTACAGAGGATGTCCCATTGCAAAAGAACAGCAAGCCAGAAGAAACAAGCAAGCAAAACTACCCCAAATTCAAAAGATTAATACTTTTAAAAATGAAAAATTTGTTGACACGAATAGAAAACCTACAGTAATAAATGCTGTACGTAATGTAAATGCTAAATCATATGCCCAAATTGTGAAAAACTCCCGTAAGGAAGATGATTACTCAGTCAAGGATATATTACGTCTTATCCTACAGAGACTAACAAACCAAGACGAATTTATTAAAACACTATCTGACGAGATTACAACGATAAAAAACCATAGCAGAAAACCACCGCAGTCACATAAAAAATAAGCCACATCCTTAGAGTTGCTACATGGAACGCAAATGGACTCTTCCAACACATTTTAGAACTCGAAATTTTTCTGAAGGATCAAAACATAGATATATGTCTAATTTTTGAAACACACTTCACAAAGAAATTCAGTATTAAAATTCCTAATTACGTTTGTTATCATACTTCCCATCCAGATGACAAAGCAAGAGGAGGAACAGCAATACTGATAAAAGGCAACATTCAACAACATGAGGAGCAGAAAATAGAAAATGCAATGATGCAAGTTACAACAATTAACATTAAGGTCAAAAATAAGGACTTCAAAATCTCGGCTATCTATTGCCCACCAAGACACTCACCTACTAGAGTCGACTTCATAAATCTCTTTAAAATACTTGGAAACAATTTTATCATCGGAGGAGATTTCAATGCGAAACATACCCACTGGGGTTCAAGATTAACCACAACAAAAGGGAGAGAGCTATATCAAGCTGGAAGAAATCATAAGTGTGAATTTATTTCTTCCGGTGCCCCAACCTATTGGCCCACTGACCCAGCAAAAATACCTGATTTGATTGATTTCTTTATAACAAAGGGAATAAATAGAAACCACACATATGCCGTGAGCAATGATGACCTATCGTCTGACCATACTCCAGTGATCATGGTTCTAAGTGAAAAAGTTGAACACAAAAATTGCCTCCCAAGACTTACAAACAAGAAAACTGATTGGGATATGGTTAGAGAAAAACTTGAGCAATTCATTACTCTAGGATCCGTGGAATCAAGGAACCAAATTGATGCAGAAGTCGAGCAATTCATTGTAGACGCAAGCAGCAAGCAGCAAAGGAGAGCACGCCATGTTTTGACCCGAAACATCACTCGAGAGTGAGCTATCCTCCAGAAATAAGAGCACTGGTTATGGAGAAGAGAAGGGCACGACGAAAATGGCAATCAACGAGGTACCCAGGTGATAAAATTATATTCAATCGCTTAAATAATCAACTAAAACAGCAAATCAGAAATATAAAAAATAACTCATTTAATAAATTCTTAAACAATTTATCAGCCGATGCTTATACTGACTACTCGCTTTGGAAAGCAGCTAAACGAATAAATAGACCACAGGTGCAAGATCCACCTTTGAAAACACAGGCTGGTAGCTGGGTCGGTAACCCAAAAGAAAAAGCTAAGATTTTTGCTGACCACTTGGCAGAGGTCTTCACAGCACCAACACAAAATCTTGCAAATGAAAATATAACTCTCGAAGTTAAAATAGATGAAGCGGAAATTTCGCATGTCACTCTAAGAGAAATTAAACAAATATGCAGACACAACCTGAGTGTCAAAAAAGCACCAGGTTACGATCTCATCAATTGCCAAATCATGCGGGAACTACCAGATCTAGCTTTGTTAAAGCTACAACATATATTTAATGCATGTTTTAAGTTCACATATGTTCCGAGACAATGGAAAATTGCAGAAGTAATTGTAATACCGAAGCAAGGAAAACCGCCTTCAGAGGTAACATCATATCGACCAATATCGTTGTTACCTATTATATCAAAAATATTTGAGAAACTGCTCCTCAAAAGACTTGCCCCGATTATTGAAGAAAGAGATCTGATCCCGAACCATCAATTTGGATTCAGAAACAAACATTCTACAATTGATCAAGTGCATCGGATCACAAATATAGTGGAAAAAGCGTTCGAAGAAAAAAAAGTCTGCTCAGCAATCTTCTTAGATGTTGCTCAGGCTTTCGACAAAGTGTGGCACCAAGGCCTTGAATTTAAACTACATCGTGATTTACCAAGACAATTCTATGAAATATTAAAATCATATATGAACAATAGATGCTTTCGTGTACGTTATGCCAAAGAATATTCAGAAGTAAAAGAAATATCTGCTGGAGTCCCACAGGGAAGTGTTCTTGGTCCAATACTTTACCTGCTATATACAAGAGATATCCCACAAATTGACAACATTTTTATGGCTACCTTTGCAGACGACACTGCGATTCTTGCAGTTGACGTATCTGTCGAAAACTCCACAGCAAAACTTCAAAATGCAATAAATAAAATAAGATTATGGACCCAACGTTGGCGCATTAAACTTAATGAAAGCAAATCAACTCATATAAATTTTACATACAAAAAGATTGCAACCATTCTTATCTCAATCAATAACAAAATAGTACCATATGCCAATACAGCAAAGTATCTGGGAATGACACTCGATGCTAAGCTAAGATGGAAGGAACATATAAGAAAGAAAAAAGAAGAGCTAAACATTAGACTCAAAAAATTTTACTGGTTACTTGGGCGTGGTTCTGAGTTATCAGTACAGAACAAAATATTGATATATAAGCAGATATTAAAACCTGTGTGGACGTACGGTATCCAATTATGGGGCTGTGCAAAGAAAACCAACATTGAAATGTTGCAAAAATTTCAAAATAAAGTGCTCCGTGGTATAGTAAATGCACCATGGTACATACGTAACAAAGATCTCCACCGTGACTTGCGCATTGAAACAGTCACGGAAGAGATCAAGAAACATGCAGTCAAACACGAGCAGAGACTGCAAACTCATGTGAACTCGGAAATGGCAGCAGTTCTTCATATCGACAGCAGTATCCGTCGACTCAAGAGAACGAAACCCCACGAGCTGGTCACGACCTAAAATGGAAAATTCTACGATAATAGTTTCCTTTACGGAAATTTTTATTTCAATAATTTTCCTTTGCGAAAAAATCTAAAAAATCTTCCCACGCGGAGCTATTGCTGTGACTATCTCCTTCACGGGAAATATCATAGTGATAAAGTTCCTACACGGTAATTATTATGATGTTAGCGATCCTCCACGGAAACTATCACTATAATAATTTCCTAAAGACGCGACCGAAAATTTACGAAAAAAAAAGTCATTAGTCGATCTTACGTAGATTGGTTATAACGGAAAAAGATAGGTGGGCTTTAGTGGGTTCGATTCCTACACTATCAAGATGCACACGCGGCTGGAGCTCTTGATGTCCTTCGGGGATTACCTCCTATCTTTCGCAAAAAAAAAAAAAAAAAAAAAAAAATTGTATTTATTTTGTTACCAGATTATACTACATACTCTCAATTATTTTTTGCCATTTATTATATCTTAATGACTAAGGGTACTAGACCAGGTCGAAAATTCTATAAAGCATTTTTTTATTCATCGGGAATCGAACCAGGGATCTTTCGGTTGAAAGGCAGGCGCTCTACCTACCGTTCCACCCAACGATTACCACTTATTTTTATAGTTCTATTGATTTATTTAATGTTGTTATAAATTTAAATTTATCTCCAGCTGTTGTAATCGCTCTACAAGCTGTTGTAAATTTACTTGAAAATCGCTTGATGTTAGTGAATGTTCTTCATCCTGTGTGAATATATGCTTTGACCTTGAAATTGTTAAATATTTTGAATTGCTTTGAATATTACGCCTTCGTCATTAATTATTTACAAAGTAACAAGGCTGTTTATTATTAAGTCGGACTACTTATATCAGCGTATAGTGTTAAATTAGTATTGATACTTTAGCCTCGGCGCTGGTAGGGTCACCACTGCGAAAAAAAAAAATTTATACCTTAGAGCCAACGCGTCACATTTTCAATACTTCTACATTACCTTCGCTCGAAAATTTTATAATAGATTTCCTGAAAGGTTAAGATTGGAACGTTTTTCCTCATCCTTTTCTGTCAAGTAAAAAAAAGTTGGCTAATTGAATTTTGTAATTGAATTTTGATCACAAATTGAATTTTTATTAATCAATGTAATAGATAAGAAAAATGTGTTAATTTTTTATTATTTTGTGAATATCTTTTGATGACGGCTTATTTTGTCTCTCAGACCTCGTATTTAATCAACAGTAATTATTAAAGGAGCATCAACTGGAACTCATCAGTATAGGTATTTGTAGTGTTTGACTACCTATACAACTCATAATTTTTATTTTATAAATTCTATATTTTTATTTAATTCGTACAATGTTTTGTTGTTTAATTTTGTATTTTAAACTTTTAATTTTGGATTTATTTTGACATTATGTTGTTGTCTAAATTTGTTGTTGTTCACCGTTTTTTTAGAATATTTATTTGTAATTTTGCTAAAAACAAATTTGAATCTAACAATTATCAGCAAAAATATTGACAATTACCTTTGTGTTGAACAATTTTGCCATTATTTTTCTGCTTACTTTCTTTTTAATGCCATTCCAACCCACCAGCAGCATTTTGATGGATGGTTCGAGAATGAAAATTTATATTAAATTATATAGGACATTTATAAAATGAAAATTATTTGAAAGAATTTTTAATTAGTTCACTAAATAACTTTGAAATACACAAAGCTAATTACATTTTAAATCGCAATAGGTTTAATAATAATTAACATAATAATGAAAACAATAAAAAACAACAAACAACCTTTTAAGCATATCTATACACAATTTTTTTTTTTTATTTTAATAAGTATATATACATTTTTATAACTGCTAATTACTTAAATATTATAGGTATGTATGCCGATATACTGGTATCCTTGAAAGCATTACTTCAAAATTTTTTGTAAATTGTCTAAATATTTTGCGATCATTGACTGTATATGGATGTGTATATGCAATAATTTTTCTATTTTTGTTTTCAGTATTTTTGTATTTAACTAACATGTAATCCTGTGTTTGATGTACAGTAAATGTTCCAAGTATACTTTATACTGTACTTACTTTGTTTGATAATAATTTAGAAATGCATTTTTCGTTTTATTATATATTTTTTTTGTTATTATGTAAAAGTACATTTTATACACCATATACATACATTATTAATTAATTATTTATTATGTTAATATTTTAGTCATATTTAGTACTTGAATCCTATTCAATTTTGACCAGTTAATCATCGTTTTGTATTATATAAAAATTGTTCATCACTTAATTTGGTATTTATCGATAATTTGAATGAATATAGAAGATTTGGTACAAAGAGTGAGAGAGAGAGAGAGAGAGAGAGAGAGGGGGAGAGACCAACAAGTAAACTATATGGAACTAAGGAGGAGTTTAATTAGCTTAAATAAAAGTTTGATAGGTTGCTATTGATCGACCTGAAATCTCTCCAACAACGTCGATTTGTGGCTGATGTTACGTTTATCCACCAAATTATTGCTGGAAATATCCTGGCACCTAAAATTATGGATTTGATAACTTTTAAAGAAAATTCGCGTAATCTACGTTCCGTTGACCTGTTTAATATTGCTGACCATAGTACTGACTACGGTAAATTTGAGCCTGTGTCTAGAATGTTACGTGAATCTAACTCGAGAGCAACTTGTTTTGATACTAACCTTAGTAAAAGAAACCTAAAATTAAAGCTGTATAATCGATAAATAGTTATGGAATTGATATTTGGTCTTTTTCCATTTTCTTTTAGTACTTGTTTTGTTTTTTTTATCTTTCTTATATTTTTAACTTCCTACTAACTATGGCATGTTAGCTATTTATTTTTCTTCTAACTATAGCATGTTATTTATTTTTATCTCTTACTAACATTAGTTTCTCGTACTAACATATCTCTTACTAACATTAGTTACTAACGGTGATGGAAACTAACCCACTGGATGATGATCTCACCGCTTAGCAACATGATGCAAGTTTTCGTCTATAATAGACGTCTGATTTGCTTGCTCTAAGCAATATCTGACAGTAATAAATGGTTTACTGCTGCAGAAATATCCTCACAAGTTTTTAAGGAGATCTTAACGATAAGGTTTTGTCTAGCTCTGTTCGGTGAATAAACGCGTAACTCCTGGTAAATATTCCTGTAGTTGTTGATATAAATAATAATCGGAAGATAAGTCATAAGACAGCTCTGCATTTAGGTAATTGTTTGCGAGTCTCTTTGTTATGCAAAAGTCAATGAAATCTGGCGTTTTTCTTCTTACGGGTCCATAGGCCTCAATTTCTTTTTTGATTATATTGGGATTTGTTGATGGATGCTCTTAACACCACTCTGAAGCTTCTTTCCGTTTTTAATTTATAAGTATAAATAAATGCAAGTGAACCTATACTCTTGGTATGTGATCCAAAAAATCATTGTAGAAGCATTACTGACTGCACTTTAGTACTTACATTCGCATATTTAAGATTACTTTTTGTTCTGAAGTCAATTGAAATTTATAAAAGATCGTAAAGTTTTGAAATGTTCAATTAACTTTTCCTTTTAAATCAAATTAATTATGTATTTTGTATCCGTCCTCTAAAACAATTTCTATACGATTAATGAAAGAAATATGGAATATCCTTTACTCAATCCTTGATTTCAATTATCAAGCGAGTGGTACAATTTACATGTTTGTGAAACATTCTTAAAACTTAAAATTTTTTTTAGTGAAAAATTGTTGTAAATGCTTGTAACTGTATGAGGTGAGTGTAAGTAGTGTAAATTTTCATGTGTTCGTCATTTAAAAACGAACAAAAAAAAAACTATTAACTAGAGGGCAAATTTCTTAAACTTTAGTTTTGAAGTTTTGTTTTAATTTAGAAATTTCTTAGCATCATAGAAAAGTTTTTGGATTTGCTTAGATTTCTGCTTCGTTTATTTTTTAAATGGAAATTAAAAGGTAATTTTTGTTTTCAACATAAAACATAAAAGAAAAGAAAACTTTTATAATTCTTAATTAGAGTTATGTGAAGTTGGAATAATGCCATATAATAATTATGTTTATGAATTTTACATTGTCATTAAAGATTGTTGTAACAATTTCAAAATTATTTTTGAAATTATTTTTGAACAATGAAATTTTATACAAATATTTAAAAAATTAAGCCTTTGTGTTTTTACACAAAGTAATGAGCATCCAAATGAATTTCTTAAAGGCATCTTAGTTAAAACAGTATATTGTATTTTTATATTCAATATGTTGTAATAAAATATAAAAGTACACATTAAGTTCTGCAAAGGGCGATTCCCGATTTTGACATTAAGATTTATAACAGCAGTTTGTTAATTTTAAGGACTAAATTCACTTTAATCAACACATGTCTTAAACATCAATATTTACTGTATAGCTGTTTACTAAAACGATCATACTTTCGGTTCTGCTCTACGGATTAGAATCATGGACACTACCAAAAGCAAGTAAGCATGCACTTGGTGTTTCCACGAAGAAAACTTTTCGCTGGGTATATTTCAGAAATGGACTATTAGGTGTGGAGGATAAGATATAATGCAATCTCAATGAACTATATAATAAAGTGGACGTAATCACGAAAATTAAATTCAATAGACTACAGTGGCTCGGATACCTAGAGCCCATGAACGATTGAAGCATTTTAGTTTAAGCAAATCTTCGAAACCATACCTGAAGATACAAGACGTCTGGGCAGACCAAACCTTCGTTGGAAAGACGAAATATCGGCAGTTATGGAACAATTTGGTATCTTCAACTAGAGAGAAGTCGTTCGTAAGCGACAAAAATGGAGGACGTTGACGAATCCGACTCGGGACCTACATAGTCTGTTGACTACCTAAGTAAGGTAAGTTTCATAAAAAAAGTAAAACTAAATTATAAATTAGAAATATATATGTATTAATGTATTTGTATACATTAGAAAAAATGTACTAATTATGTATTTAGCATGAGGTTAATTTTGAACATTTCAATTTGAAACTGCCAGAAGAGAAAATGAACTAGCTAAAGAAAACAATAAAGTAATTTTATAAAAACTTGAATGCTTTATAAATATTTAACATTCATACTACTAGTCTGGGGGCTACTGACCTTGTAGGTCGTGGCTTTGGTGTCCTCCACTGACTGCGGTTAGGAGATTTTTTTTTTCAACTTTCTGTTACTCATTGTACAATCTTATATTACTTAGCCTAAATAAAGTTTACAGAAAATAGCTTTTGTGATATAAATAATTATTAACATGTAAAGTAATAGTGTGTTTTTATGTTAATTTATGTTATATGCTTATTACAATTATTATTGTAATTAGTTAGTTATTAGTTTTAATTTACTTGAATTCTTATATAAATGTATTGGAAAATCTGGGATGTAAAAACCAATATATTCTCGTATAATTTACGATAAAACTTAATCTAACTAAACCTAATTAAAACTGTTTAACCTAGTTAGAACGAGAAAAAAGTATGTATTTGTAATACTTAGTGCTTTTTATAAATTTATCTTTGTCCGTTATATAGACATGTCATATCTCAATAGTTTTCATGTAGCCCGTCTACTATAGTTGTATAGTGTACCGACATGATTTTGGTTTTAATATAACCATTTTTATCCAAAAAGATAAAGTGCTCAGGGACTATAAAACCTGTGTGAATAGTCTTTTTGATATACTCCTCATTGTGGTAGAATATATGCGATATTAGACCATTTTCTGGAGTTTTTTGTGCTCTATCATGATGTTTTCGAATCAATTTTATTAGCAAATTATCGATTATATTGATAAATTATATTTTATGGAATAGTAATGCTTGTAATCGGAATCAGGTTTTCTATAAATATTGGTACATATTCTTATACACTTTCTTTCGAATTTGCGTAGTTTTTCCATTAGGCTTGTACTGACGTTAAACCATATGGGTACATCATATCCAAGTGTTTGTTTTATCAATGTCTGATAAAATATTATTTTAACTCTATTGCTTACGTTTTTATTGTAAAATAGTTTTGCCATCATGAAGAACTTATTGCATTTAGATATTGTATATTTTATATGCTCGGAATAATTCAGATTACGATGAAGAAATCTCCGATCTCTATTTCACAACTTTTTTGTTTGCTAGCAGATTTAGAAAATACTAAGTGCATGTTCACTTCCTTTTGGTAATGTCCACGTTTCAGAACTATATGATATTACAGGAAAAATTAACGTTTGTGATTTAGTATTTTGAGATATGAACCAAGCTGCTTAGACAAACCGAAGGAGCAGCGTTTTGCAAGGATAATTCTACTTCTTCATTTTTAAAAAAAACTTTTCATTTCTTCATTTTTTCATTTTGTCATTTTGTTATAACTTTTCATTTCTTCAGATGGAGATTGGTTAGTACAACAAATTACGACATTACTTCCTAGACTGTATGCGGAAAGATGATATTTATCGATTTAAAAGATTAAGTCAGTTAAGTCAATTTGCTTGCATCGAGAAAACTTCTAAAGTTATTAAAAGAAATTATTTTGTTCATACAACATATTATAGAAAAATAATTGTAATTTACAACATTAAAATTAATTATTTGAATTCCAAATCTCAAAATTATTCGAAAAAGGAAAAGAATTTCAAATGAAATTAATGTGGCTTTTTTGCAAAAAGACACAAACATGGCGAAAAGTTTTAAAATAAATAATAACAGTGATTTTGACAATTCACAAAAAAAAAAGAAAACTTCTGAGAGTAATTACTACTTACCTCTACAAACTATTGATGATGACAATGAAAGCACGTGTATGGAGGACGCATGCGAAAATAATGTTGAAAACACTGATTCTAAGAAAAATGGTCCACCACCAATAACTATAATAAAACAAAAAATTTCAACAATTCACGAATTTATGAAAAAAATTGGTGTAAATGATTATTATGTCAGATCCATTTCAATTGGTATAAAACTGTATTGTAACACAAATGAATCTTACACAAAAGCACTCGACGAACTAAAAATAAACAATCTAGAGTTTTTTACATATGAATCGAAAAGCACTAAGCCACTAAAATTTGTATTATCTGGATTGGACAACTACAATTGCACTGATTTGAAGAATAACTTATTGGAAAAAGGTTTAAAATGTTTGGATATCAAATCAATAAATAAAAACACTAATTTATATAATGATTTACAACTATATATTGTATATTTAGAAAAAAATTCAATTAAGTTAAACGAATTACGTAATAAGTTTACTTATATATTCAACACTAAAGTTAGATGGGAACGTAAAACCACCAATAAAAAAATCACACAATGTTACAATTGCCAGATGTTTGGCCACGGATCACGTAACTGTAGCGTAAATACAAAATGTGCTTTCTGCGCCGGCAGTCATTCAACTACTGACTGTACAAACAAAGAAATTAAAAAATGTGCTAATTGTCACGGTGAACATCATTCCACTGATAGTATTTGTGATAATAAGAAAACATATATCTCTCTTTTGGGTCGCAACAATAAAGTAAGACAAAATACCTCAGTGTCAAACAACAACAACAATGCAACTATGAGTAAAAGTAATTACAATGTACTTTTTCCAAACACTCTTTACTACAAGACAAACAGCAATAGTAACAGCAATAGTAACAACAACAACAACAATAATAGAAGCACATATTCATTACCTTACAATGTTGTATGTAGATCAAACTCTTTTTGGGAGAACAACAATAGTAACACTGCTGCAAGTATAAGCTGTCATAACAATAAAATTCCAGCAGGTAGTATTAGTAGTAATAGTAATAATAATTTCAATAGTAATAGTAGTAATAATATAAGAAATAATTCAGATCTTTTTTCTGTTGATGAAATATTAAATTTAACTAATGAATTATTAAATAAATTAAGTAATTGCAAAAATAAGGCTGAACAATTTTCGGTTATAACTGAACTTTCGGTTAAATACTTATATTCAAAATGAATGTTAGTAATAAACTAAATATTTTAACATGGAATGCTAGATCTATTCAGAACAAAAACCATGAATTGTTCAATTTTATGTTACAAAATGGTATTCATGTTGGCTTGATATGTGAAACATGGCTTAACAATAATATTATCCTAAAAAACTCGAACTTTAATATATATAGGAAAGATCGTCTTACAACAAGTGGTGGGGGTGTAGCAATAATTATTAGAAAAGATATTAAGCATAAACTAATTGAACCTTTAAAGTTGGATTTAATAGAAAATATTGGTATAGAGGTAACATTAAATGATAACAAGAAAATTAAACTTTTTTCTGTCTATTTTTCCGGCACTAAAAATTACATAAGTAGCCTGAACGTAAGAAATCTAAATAAAAATGACTTCAAAAAAGATCTACTAAAAATTTCAAGAACTACAGGTGACTTCATTATAGGAGGCGATATAAATTGCAGGCACAGAATGTGGAGATGTGCCCGGGCTAATAGTTGGGGAAATATTTTATATCAGTTATTACTAAGTGATAGGTTCACATTATTATATCCTTTTGACCATACCTATATTCCTTATAATAATAATTCACTACCTTCTACACTAGATATATTTTTAACTAACATACCAGAATATTGCTCCCAACCTATTACAATTAATGATCTGTCATCTGACCACTTGCCGGTTACTTTAAACGTTAGCAAACAAACTATATCACATGATCGTACTTATTTGGATTTTAACAATGCAAATTGGTATCTGTATCAGAAGTTTCTTAAAATGGAACTTAATACCAATAATAATGATTCTGTTGACTATTGTTACCAAATAGACAATATGATATCTAATTTAAACAACAAAATTAAAAGAGCAACTGAATTGGCTGTACCCATTAAAATAGTCAAGCAATACACCGAAAAATTACCTGACTATATAATAAATATAATCAGGCATAGAAACACTGTTAGGAGAAAGTGGATGCGTAGTCGTAATGTAATTTTTTATGCTCAATTACAACACTTCAACAATTTTTTAAAACATAAAATAAGTGAGTTTCGAAATATGAAATGGTCTAATACTCTTAAGCACTTGAAAAAATCGTCAAAACCTTTTTGGAAAATTTCAAAAGTTTTAAAAAATAAAAATAAATTTATAGGTACTCTAAAGGATGACAGTAACACATTTTACACGAATATTGATAAAGCAAATGCATTAGCTAAAAATTTTTATAACAAACACGCCGTGAACAACAACACAAGCGACCATGATACAAATCTTATGGTGGAGGAATCTGTAAGCAAAATTGATCAAGCTGAAATAGAATCCTTTGAACAAATTGAACTGAAATCTGTCAATGAAATATTTGCCCAATTAAAGACTAAAAAATCTGCAGGTTCAGATCACATATCTAATCTATGTATCAAAAAATTACCATTAAACGCAAAAAGATATCTAATTTTGATTTACAATTCTTGTTTAAAACTAGGTTATTTCCCGAATATATGGAAAGAAGCTCATATTATTCCGATTCTTAAGCCTGGAAAACCGATGGAGGAATTAAGTAGTTTTCGGCCTATCAGCTTACTATGCAGTTTCTCAAAAATATTTGAAAAACTCATAAAAATTAGACTGGAAAAGTTTATTTCAGCTAAAAAAATTCTTCCAAACGAACAGTTTGGATTTAGGGTAAAGCATAGTACCATTCACCCTCTTCTACGTGTCAAAAATTACATTAAATCCAACTTAGAAGAACGCAAATCTATTGGTCTAGTAGCGCTTGACATAAACTCCGCCTTTGACACTGTGTGGCACTCTGGCTTGCTTCATAAATTAGAAGTCTATAAATTTCCTATATATTTAATTAAAATCATACAAAACTTTCTTCATCAAAGAGTATTTCGTGTGATATTGAATAATACATGCTCCAATTTGTATGAAATTAAAGCAGGAGTTCCACAAGGCTCGGTACTTGGCCCAATTTTGTACAACACTTACACTGCAGATATCCCTAGGCTAGAGTTTACAAAAATATTAGTATTTGCTGATGACACTGCAATTTACTCTGCTGGCACTAATCCCAATCACATATTAACAAACCTACAAAATTCACTCAATAAGCTCTCTAGTTATTATGCAAAATGGAGAGTAAAAATTAATGCTTCCAAAACAGTATCAATTTATTTTACGAAAAAAAGGAAAGCCTCTCTTTTACCTTCTATACCATTAAAACTGCAAAATGACGAAATTAACTGGGCCGATACTATTAAATACCTAGGCATTACCTTAGATAAAAGGCTAACCTTTCAAAAGCAAACTTCTAACACTATTGATAAAATTAACAAATGTACTCGCATGTTGTATCCCCTTATTAACCGAAAATCAATCTTATCCACAGAAAACAAATTGATACTTATTAAGGTAATTTTTCAACCAATAATGTTATATGCGGCACCAGTCTGGGGAGATTGTGCAGCTAGTCATACCAAAAAATTGCAAATTGCGCAAAATAAACTTTTGAAACTTGTATTCAATCTTCCCAGATGGTATTCAACCAAAAAGCTGCATGATAAAGCCAGCATGAATACAATTTTAGAAAAAATAAGTTATTTAACTGTAAAGTTCCACTCGGAACTGTTCATGTCAGAAAATCCTCTGATCAGAAATTTAAATTAAGTTAAAAAAAAATTAGGCTAGTTTAGTTCGTACGTATAGATTTTACTATAGATAGGTTTTACTGTTTAAGTTAGCGTTAAGTTTTACAAAACAAAAATTCAAAAAGGTTTTTCATCTCCAATTTTCCTTTAAATTTATAGTATTAAACTCGAAAACTTCTAAATAAAAATAAAAAAATACAAATCAACTGTAGTAAAGATAATTATATATCTGTATCTAAGTAAATAGTTTTAAAAGAATTAATTGTACAATATATGGAGCATAATAAATAAATAAATAAAATAAAAAAAGATTAAGTAAATTTAATTTTATGGCAGGGTTTGAGTCTTTAAGCATCTTAGAGCTTCTTTTGGACTTTCAGATATTTTTCCATTAAAAAAGAAAGTTTTTTTAGTGAATTAAAATACCATAGAGTTCATTTATCCAGGATGCCAAAAAGAATATTAAAGGTAGTATCGTACAATACTAGAGCAAAAGGTGGTGATAATATACTACGATACCAAGATTAAGATGGCTGGTACGACAAAATCGAAGACAACTGTCGATAGAATGAAGTTAACGGATGGAGTACAGTTGTGGAAGATAAAGTAGTATGGAGTAAAATTGAAAACGAGGCTTATTCTCACTCTGAGCTGTGCAACCAATAGATAGATAATGATGATGAAAATACCCCATAATTCATAAAATTGTTCATAGAAATACGTGTTAACCTATATGCCGCCAAAAACGCAAAATTGGTTGGTACTAGGGTAGAATCGCTTAGAAGCATTTGAAGAATTGAACAAAGTAAAGTGATAGTTTTTTTGAATAACAATTCTATAAATTTATAAAACGTTTTTTAATCAAATTAATTCCAATTAAAATTTCATAATTAATAAATTCAACTCAATTGAATGATTATAGTATCAAAATCTTAGATTTCAATGCAATTATTTTGACCTCAAATATCATAAATTTCAATTGCTATTTTTTTATTTCTAGAAATCAATGACAATATAATTGCTACATTTTATTTAAAAATATTTAAATACATATAAATACAAGCATACATACACACACCCATACATACATATAGTATATAAGCATGAATTTGATTGTAGGTAATTTAAAATATTTTTAATCCTTTGAAGTATTTTCAAATAAAAAAATTTTTTAGGATAAATTTAACCACTGACCACTGAAGAAATATGATGAATTCTAACAAGTTCTATTTAAATTTAATAATTTTACATTTTCTTTTAACATTTGTGGCCAGTATTAGAGAATTTTCAACAACAAAGGAACCTTCAATTGTGGCGTTAGGTAATAGTTTAATGTAATTAGTATTGAAAATTAAATATTCGTTATTTTCTCATTAGGACTCTCGGAAATTATTCATGGTTTAAATCCAAAATATTTAGTAATATTTTATCAGGATCAATCAATGAATGATGATATCGATGATTTAATGTGTCAAATTAATAAAATGAATTATCAATCTTGTATTTTTTATAATATAACTAAATATTTCCAATTTATTGAAACAATAATTACATCATCAGTGGAAAGTACTAGTTTGATATTTTTAAATCCACAATATGGATTTGTTGAGAAACTACATGAGAATAATTTGGCACATCGTTTAAATTTATTTGTATTTTATTGGGGTGCAAAAAGCCCACCTCGAGCTAGATTTTTAAGATTTGAAGAGCCTCTAAGGGCCGTCAGTAAGTATATACATATATATATATATGTATTTGTGTAGTGTTATTTATTTAATTATATTTTTACAAATTTATTTAATTTATAATATGTACAAATACTCACCCGAAGTGTAAAACTCTATTCGGTGTCTCAGAGTGATTGTTAAATAGATAGTATAAATATTGTGTAAAGTGTTATGGTTTTAATGAATTTAATTTACAAAGTTACAAATTTACAAGATACATGTATGGAAAATACTTAATTTATTACTAAACCTAATGCCTGTTGATTGGGCAACACTCACAAATAACTTCTAAATTGAAACTATACGGCATCCTTGCAGAAATGTTTTATTATTAACAGAAGAAGTTCAAGAAAAATGTGTACCAATATGTGTGAATTTATTGAATTACTAACTATAGATTACTAACACAAAGCTATATTCTTCCCATATAGATGTGTTTAGTTAAAAACAATGAACAAACAATTTTTCTCAGTACATAAGCTTAAATGTTCTTGCCAATTGACTTAGCAGCTTCCTAAAAAAAAATTAAATAAAAAAATATTATAAATTTAAGTGTATTGTCTTTCTCTTAATTTTAATATTTATTTTGATTTGAATTAATTTAGCAAAATTAAAAATAAAATTAGACATTTGGAAATATTTTTGTAAATACATTGTAATAAAGCTGGATTCATCTACATTTGAGTTGGATTCTCGTTTTAAAATTCTTAATATAACAAGTTTTATGTGTTCTTGTACATCTTTCTTTCACCATATAACTGTTATTACTTAAATTTTAAAAACTTGTTTTATTGCTAAATTTTCACTGGATAATAGACGTCTGAAGTCAATATTCATAAATTAGTAGACAGTATAGTCAAAAGCAATCAATTGACTAATTTTCGTATTGAAAATATTGGGATCAGTTTATTTGTAAATACTATTTTAAAATTAATTAAATTTTTAATTCTTATAATTCAATTCATAACTTCTAGTTTTTAATATTTTGTTTTTATATTTTTCAGTAATTACAAGACCCCGAGAAAAAGCGTGAGTACATTGATATTATTTAATAAATTTTAATTTAAAATTTAGTTTATTAACCTGCTGCTATTGACAACTTTATCAGTACTTCAGCGTGGCTCTTTTAATATTCGTGACTTTTTAAAGTTTCAAATATTCCAGATTTTCATTAATAATATTTCAGTAAGTTTCATTTATCATTTCTCATATGCTCAAGATCTACCATTAATTTTATGTTCTATTTAAAAGAAACATAGGGAAATTAAATATTTTTAAAATTTTTTTTAATTTTCAATTAGAAATTTCAATTTAAAATTTCACCCTATTTATAAGTCATCTTAACACACAAAAATTTTTGTGTATTAAATTGCCGCAACGTACTCATCGGAATCGGAATTAAATTACATTTTTTTTTTAAATTACGGTATGCGGTTGTTGTCTAAGATAAATCACTAAAAAAATAAAATATAAAAATACCAAATATAAATTGAAATGATGGAAAACAATTCATAATGAAATTGAGCATGATTTTTTGTAAACTTCCTCAAATTTCGAGGAGCGAGCTAATATTAGTATTATATTATTTACAACGTTCATATTTACCTACATGTTTTTTGATTAAACCCCGAACATGGAAGCAATTCCGTGCCGAATTAGTAATACAAACAAATTACATCTGAGCAGTTTATCACAATAGAAATAAACCTTACTGGTCTAAGTGGTGTCGACGTGCTGTCGGCAACCACTATTACCAACCTACCGTTATATACAAATGTTTATAGTTTAAAAAACGAACAGAAAAAAGATAGAATATCGTAAATACGAAAAAGTAAATGTAAAAAAAAATATTTTCTTCTTTTGGGTTATAGAGTCAATCAATGTTTTCGTATAGTTATCATAGTGTATTTTGCATAACAGTAATATTGGGTTATAATTTAAAGCCTGAATCAAAATACACATAACATCACATAACAATACAATCGTATGGGAATAATCAAAAATGATAGATAATACAAAAAGCTGCGCGAAAAATGTTTCAAAGTATAAGACATTAACTAAGTCTCCCACAGCGGTCGTACAAAACATAAATTATAAAATTTTTATATGGTACATAATATTCTACAATAATTGTTGTTTACACTAGGTAGCTACACTAGGTGCTGACATTGCTTGCTTTCTGAAGAATCTAGCGTTACAATGAATAGAAGCGATGTAGCAATTAGTGCTGAATTCTTGTGCTGAACGTCTTGATGAAGCAAAATTTAAATTAACACTTGTTGTATGTGACGTTACAAAATTTTTTGCTTTATTTTAATACAAATATATCCAATTTAATAATTTATTTATTTATTTATTTATTTATAACAGTGAGATCTGCAGACAAATCTGCAGTCCAACTACGGGCTTATTTTCCTTTTGAACTGTTGACCTTTTATATATAAATTATTTGGTATATATGTATATATTGTATATTTTATTATTTTTATTTTTTTTTATTATATATCTGCTTATTAATTATTATTATATTATATTAGTTAGAACCGATGTGGTTGTATTGAAAATTACTTTAAGTAATTTGCATCATTAGAAATATTTTTTGGTTCTCACGGGGTTTGAACCCGTGCTCCCCGGCCGTTACATTCCTATACTCGAATGCTTTACCACTCGGCTACCAAGGCCACTAATTTAATAATTGTTATAAAATTTTTTAATTTAAATGTTTTTTTTAATTAAACATTATGAAGTTATGTAAAAAAATATTATAAATCACTAAATTTTTTATCTATGTGTATTTATTATCTTAATTTTTTTTATGATTATAAATTTTTTTTAAAATCTCAAAAGTTTTAAATCACAAAAAATTTAATGTAGCAAACAAATAATTTTTACATCGAAATTTCAACAGATTAACGTTATTAAAAAATCGCTATTCAATAACATACATTTTTTTGCTGCAAAATTTATGAAGTGCTTTACTGCAGCGCTACATAAAATCACCGTTCAGTAGAAAATTTGCTATACCGAAATTCTTAAAATACATTTTTTTCACATAATCAGAGAAAATTTAATTTACTTTAAAAAAAAATCCTCGACCATACACCGATCAATGGTTCACAAGTTATGAACAATTTTGTAAGTACACTTTCTTTTTATTTGCAGTAAATTTTTTTATTCTAATTTTTTTTTCCCAACACGATTTTTTATTTTATTCATCAAAAGAAATATTATGTGTAGTGTTTTTATTATACTTACAATTGGATTTGTTTTTATTTTTTTTTTTATTGCAAGTGCAAAAGCGAAACTGAAATACTAAAATTGTTTTTGTTTAAAGTTGTGGATCATTGTCAAATATTATTTGTTCAATACTTTATTTATGCGCATTAGTTAATAAATATTATAAGATCTAAAAATTTATATAAATAAGCTAAAAGCAAATGTAATATGATACTAACGATATTTAGATTTTGGAAATGTCATACAAACCCCTGACAAAAAACAAACGACCCATATTAATAAGATCTCGATTAATTAATCATTAATCAATCATTAATCAGTTCTTAATTATAAATTTTTAATGATGACAAAAAAGATGTCGCTAAAATGATCGAGTAATGGATCGAGCTCTTAGGCAATAGAAAATGTTGCTCCTTACTACAAATATTCTGTTCATGTTAATTAAAAGCATTCTAATAAGAAATAAAGGTATGATAAATTAGTAAGCAAATAATGAAGCAAAGAAAAACCTTAAATTTATTTTGCTTCCGTCATTCATGGCGGAGTACAAAGCTAGTAATAATAATAATAATAATAATAACAAATTTACCAATAACAGAAAAAAAATAAATAAACAGAAATAAAAAATTGTAAATTGTATAAATTTACTTAGAAATTATAATGAAATTTCTATTAGATTTTACTTTTCAATAAATAAACAGAAATAAGTTTTATTTATTTATATTACTTTAATATATAGATATAAGACTCCGCCCAATGCCCCACGCCCTATACCCACCCTATCTCCGCCTTATGCCCCACACCCTATGCCCATCCTAACTGCGCCCTAAGCGCCACGGATGGGGTTACAGGACATTGATGATGATGATGATAAATATATAAGCTATATCACCATTGTATATCTAACAATTTTACTTGCTTACCTCAGAAGTTTGTTTTAATAACAATAAATTTTAGGAGATGTTTTGGTTTTCTCGTTTCAGATTTCGAGTATTTTACAATCAGGCAATTCCAAGTGGTGTTAGTAATTTAAAATTGGTTAATTGGTATGATGGTGATAGTTTAGGCTTAATTAAAACACCATTATTACCTAGTACTTCATCAGTTTACTCAAAATTTGATGGTAGAGTTCTTAAAATTCCTGTCATTCATGTAAATATGAAAAAAACAGATTGAATAAATCAAAAAATTTAAACAAAAAATTAAAAATCATGATTAGGCTCCACCATGGTTTTTTATTGATTATAATACAAATGATAGTTACTCATGGAACTCATTGGTATTGGAAAATGATGGTAGACTTTGTAAAAATCAACATCCAGAAATTAGTGAAGATAGTAAAATCTGTGTTATTGGAGGACGTGATCATAATTTACTCTTAAATTTGGCAAAAAAAATGAATTTTAAAATTTTGTATATTGATCCTCCAGAAAGAACACAAGGCTCACCAATATTACCAGAAGAAACTGATGTTAGTTTTAATTTTTCAGGTGGAATAGGAATGTTACAAAATAGGGTAATAACTTTCATAAGAAAAAAACATTTTATCTTAAATTTGTGTATATAATGAAAAACTAATTCTAATTCCCTAGACACCAAATGGATAATTTTTATTTTTAATTTATATTTTTTTAAAAAAAAAAGGTTTCTGTATATTTGTTTTATTTAATTTGTATGTTCTTCAATTAAAATTGAATTTTCATCAATTAGGAATATTTGGAGTTGGCTAATTCCAAGACCAGGAAACCAGCAAAATTTCAAATTAGTCAATTCTAATTCAAATTCTAATTTATATATGAATATCTGTCACATTTAGAATTAGTCAATTGGGATGACTCATCTTATTAGGCACCTAATTATAATTTAATTTTTTTTTTTTATTCACAGTCTGGTGACATTTTATTGGGTGATGTCAGTTTAAATTGGGAACGTGGAAAAGCTGTGGAGTTTTCATTTTTCACTTTAGCAGATTCAGTAGCTTTTGCAACTCATGCGCCCAGAAGATTAAACGAAGCACTTGCTATTATTCGACCATTTAAGCTTGATGTTTGGCCGTATTTAATTTTAACTGTTATTCTTTCAGGACCTATTTTTTATTTCATTATAAAAATTCCCCACGCATGGAAATTTAATAAAAAAGATACAGGAAAACATACACAATTTTACGACGTTTACATAAAAGAGATTTCTTATGGTTGGAAAAAAATTAAATGTTTCGAAATACCAAAGAGAAAAGAAGACCTACCAAAAGAGAATTTGTTGGGTCATTGTGTATGGTTTACTTTACAACTATTTTTAAAACAATGTAAGTTCTTAATGAACATTATTGTGTTACAGTAAGATAGAAAGTTGTTGCGGAAGTTGAATTGAAAAACAAAAATAATAATTGTATTGTAAGAAAGTATTTTGAAAATCTTTGAACTATGAATTGTTTAAGAAGAAAAATTTCTATGCTGCCGGAAGCAGTAATTGCGGAAAGCCAAAAAGATTTTTGTTGATACAAAAAATCAATTTCCACTTCTCCACCAAGCTTCCTGTTCTACTTATCATTGATTCTAAATAAAATTAAATTTATACAATTCTCAGCTTGTTCAGAACCACACAATTGTCGGCGAGCAAAATTTCTTACAATTGTATATTGGATTGCAGCAACATATGTGTTGGCTGATGTTTATTCTGCTCAATTGACATCTCAGTTTGCAAGACCTGCTCGTGAAGCTCCTATTAATACTTTAGAGAATTTAGAAAAACGTAAAATTTTATTTAATTACGTCATCCGACAATTATAACATCGTACATAACAAAAACCGTCTTTAGTCAATTTTTTCACCTTTCTTAATGTATAAAAGGGTGTTGACTTCATCATTGTCCTGTACACCATCCTCAGAGCATAAGGCGGCGCCCAATTACATGCTCGACCCCACCAGATGAAATATGCTGCACTCCTTCATCCGATGTGTAGTTTACTAAAACCGAGACAGTAGGAGGATTTACCAACATTTGACCGCGATCCCCGATGACTTACCGTTTTTTGTCATGTTTGGTATTTTCTGAGATATAACCATAAAGTCTCATCTTCATCCGTTCATTGTGAGTACATGCGTTGTTTGCAGCCACTTCAACGAGCAGATACTGACGCTACATACGTATTTACGGAAAAGATCCTTAAATTCAAAATGTGAAAGTAGCTTAGTTCCGGAAATGGATCTTTGGTTGCTATTTCCGCCGTTTCCCGATCCATGCTTCTCCTCTCTTCCGTTCCCTACTCATCCTACTACACCGGGACTGGGACCCGATCGTTTGTAAGGATTGCTAGTATTAACAGGGACCACCACGTAAAGGTGAGAGTAGGAAAATAAGGTTGGAGAGGCTTAGAAGCTTATTATATTCAACGACCATTAAACGCATCACCACCCCATTAAACTCTTTACTGTTGACTGGCGGCTATATTTGTTGATATATTGATTACCAAATTTGTCGTAAGTGCCCCAATTTTCAAACCTTTAAAATCGATTTGTCAAAAGCTTTCAAAAGTACGATGTTATAATAACGGGGCGACTTGGTTTTTACATAAAAAATATAACGTTAATAAATTTTTGTTTTGTAAGGTATGAAATTTGGAGGATATCAGTTATTTGTTGAAAAAGATAGTTCAGCTTTACAGTTACTGGAGGTAAAAATAATGTCCCTTTTTATTCTTTTTAAATAATCGATTTGTTTTTCTTGAAGAATGGAACCGAATTATTTCAACAGTTGTATAAACTAATGAAAAGACAGAGCTTTTCGACTGGTGAACGCGGATTTCTTATTGAATCTGTTGAAAATGGTATACAAAAAATTGTTGATGGTTCAGAAAAGGTTATTTTAGGAGGACGTGAAACACTGTATTTTAATATTAAAAGATATGGTGAAATATTTTTGTTTATTAATTTTGTAAATTATATTTACATAAAATTTATAAATCATGTTTATTTTTATTTGTTTGCTTTATTTCGAATAAAAAAGGTTTCAAAAAATTTCAAATAAGTCAAAAATTATTTACACGCTATTCTGCTGTTGCTGTACAAATTGGTTGTCCTTATCTTAACAGTATTAATGACGTGTAAGTAATATTTTAAATTAAGTGTTGAGAGTAAAATTATCAAATTCAAAATATGACGTGTTTCATAGGTTGATACGATTATTTGAAGGTGGAGTTCTAGATAAATTAACTGATATTGAATATGAAGCAATGTCAAAACTATTATCGAAAACCCAAAGTTCTGCTGAAATTTCAGAAGATAATAAAAATGATAAGGAAGTTGAATCAAAGGATGGTGATATAAATAAAGTGAAAATATCAGATGAAGATGATATTATTAAACCAATTAATTTAAGAATGTTACAAGGTGCTTTTATAGTTCTAGTTGTAGGACATATTTTTGCAAGTAAGAATATTATATTTTGAATATCAAATTATGGTTATTTCTTGTGATATCATATTTTTAATTTCAGGTATTCTATTTTTATTCGAAATATTTTGTAATTCAATATATTTTAAGAATATTTTACGAAAATCAAGTAAATTGCATAGGCGAATTGTAAATAAATTTTTGAAAATTTATCAATATCTCATGAAGAAATTAAAAATAAAATTAAGTAGAATAATGCACGAATTTTTGTAATCTTATAGTTAGATGAGGCGCAGACATGCGACTGGTTTTATGTGTCATATAAGGTAATGGAACACAAATGTACAATTAAGAGTTCCAAAACTAAAAAAAAGTTGCAAAATTAGAAAAAAGTTGCAAAACTAAAAATAGAATTTCTGCGTCTAACTTTACAGTTTGTTCGAAATTTGGAATGTTTTATTTTTAAATAAATGTAGTGTATTAGTAGTTGAAAATGTATGAGAAACAAAAATATTAAATTAATAGGATTTCTACTTTTTATTTTGATGATGGTATATACAATCTTGTTCTATCTTAACCTACAAAAAAAGTTATTTTTATATTTTTAAATTTTTAACATTTCTTCACCCTGGTACAAATTAAGTTTAAAGTTAAAATACGTAATGGAGCGTCAATAAGATCGATATTTTAATGGGACATTTTTTAAATGGTGTGTGTCCACGAAAACTTTTCGTTACATTATTGTGTTGTTTTCCAGTTAGCATTGGATGAAATTTGTCGTATATGCAAAAATAATTAGCAATCGTTAATTTGTTATGCATCACGACAAACGTTATGAGTACATGAGTACATGAGTATGAGTAAATTTGTATCAGTACACTACTTATCATATGTCAAAAAACAAAAATATTGAAATAAAAATCGAATATTATTTTTATGTGAAGACTAATTTAGTCTTTAGACACTTCCTTTATTTGAAAGTTGTATTCAACTCATTCGATCTTTGAACTAAAATATTTCCATATTTTTTCGACCGTTTTCTTACTAGATAAAATTTTGAATCGAATATATATTTAAGATCAACAGATATAACGGTTTATATATAAAAACGTTAAAAAACAAGGACGCTTTCAAATATCCTTTTCGTACTTAAAGAATAAGATGCTTTATTAAATATATAACATTTTGGAAAAAGGTTGGAATACCTGGTTTTCTTTGAGATATAGTCATTTAATCATATGCTGGTACAACATTTACTTCAGAAATGCCTAACTTTGTCTTTAAATAAAACCTCTTGGTTTTGCTTTACTACCGTCTTATAGAGGACAAAAGATTTGACAATAGCGCCGAGTTTTATCATTGAAAAGTATAACCATGTATAACCAAAATGAAGAGCTGAATGGTTCATCGGTATTGTGGGTAAACTATATTGTGCTATTAATAATATTTTATTGTCTACACTTTGAAGTAAACTTTAAGGTAAACCAGTAATTTACTTAATGACTATATGTAAAGTATGCTGTATACAATAAAAACAATGTCAACTATTACTATATCTATATAGCTTGTATATTGCTATCATGTATATATCTTGATTACTTGACTTGAATTCTTATTGAAATTTCAAGCTGTGTATTCGATTAACCAGCTTGAGTGGCTGTAACCTCGAAAATAGCTTGAGTTTGACATAGGTATTTTTGTTGAAAATAATTTTGACGTCTAAAATTTTCTACTTCAACTCAAACTTTCTATAAATTTAAAGATTAAATAAAAGATAAAATATAAAAATAAAAAAAAATTATTTGCTTACTCTTTTAAATTTTCTATTTTTTAAATTGACTTCAAACATTAAACAAACAAAACTTCATAAAGCATTTTAGCAAGTTTAATATTTCAAATAGTTACACCATATAGTGACGGTTATTTCCAAGTTGAGCGACATCTATACTCTAAAATAATTTTCCAATCTATTTAAACTTATAAAAAAAGGTACAAAAATGAAAACACAAACAAAAATTGAAAACAAAACATAAAAACAAAAATCAGATCATACTTTTCAAAATATATTTATTATATGTTAGCTCGTTTGCTACTGCTATTTAAAAAAAATACATACAGTAAAGCTGGTCATTCGCTAAATTTCAGTAATATTTTTGACTATAATAAAAAAAAATTGGCGTAGTCAAAAAAAAATTGCATCTTTATAAACAAAGTTGACTATTGCTATAACAGAATTGTGACTACAAACGTTTTTGACTATAAACGAATTAAAACACATCGATCTAGTACGTTGAGAGTAATGGAATTTTATTGTGTTAAGTTATATTGAAATTAGCATTAATTTCGTGATAAATTATTAGGTATTGTACTTTAATTTCATTGTATATATATTCAAGAATCAAGCGATTCAGAAAACAACTACAAATATTCCAAAACAAATATTTCTTATTATATAAAATCGTACCTGAAAGAACTGCTTCTGTGCAATTGCACAGGGGATTCACTAGTAAAAAATGTATTTCATAAGTTCAGGCTATTATGAGTTTAGAATCAGTTTTATTAATAGATAAGTGGAAAAATTTCTTCTTCAATGCTTAAACGGTTATTTCAATGTTTCATAATGCTGCCAAGCTTTTTTACGTGCTTCGGACTTAACTGGAGATTCTGAAGCGGCTAAGAAATAAACTGTTGTGGAGTCTGTTGATTTTGAAAACGATCTGTATTCTACTGCTGTTAATGCTGTTTTATCCGACAATGCCAGTAACATGTTTGAGTTGTAAAAATTATCTCAGTACTTTATGTAGCATAGTAATTGTTATAGCCACACCGGCAATCTATTTGTAAAAGATGTTTAAAAAATTACGAACGAACAAAAAACGAATCAAGTGACATTTAATTTGAAAAAAAATTTATTGATAAAAAGCTTTTTGTATACCAATATGTGAATTGATTAATACTCTTGTCAATCATTGGAGTTGATGATTAACAGCTGACGATGTTGTAAAAATTTGGCTATATAAAACTACTTGAAAATTTTAAAATTAAATTTGAAAAAAATATACAAAAACGCATTGTTATAGTCTTTAATAGATACTCTTTAACGGTTTTTTATGTACGATAAAAAGTAAACTGTAAATTAATATTCACATGGCGAAAATTAATGAATTTTTTTTATTTAATCAACTCGATAGAAATGGAATAGGAGAGCTGAATAGTTTTCAAAGAAAAATTTTTACGAAAAAGGTATAAAAAAACCATTCGTTTTTTTTTTAACCGTTACAGCAATACGTTTTCCAAATCTTTCGGAATAGGCTGTTAAACTGAGGGCAAAAAGTTTTATTGCAAGAATCCATTAGTAATATTTATTAAATAAAAAAACAAACAACAAAACAAATAATAATAATAAAATAATAAAAAAAATTATGCTTTCGAATTAGTGACTTTCCACGAAAAAATTCAGTTTCATCTACCTCAAATAGAAAGAGTTTGTTCAAGCTGGCCCTATGTTCAATCTTCTAGTTGAAATCGAACGGTCCAAAATGTTGCGACAGACCATATTATTCTGTAAAAATTTTAGATGATATTTAAGAAGCTAGGGATGTGGATTTTATAAATTAGGTAAAATTAAAGGTAAGTAAAAGCACGGTACATGTACAAAAGTGTCATGTGTAAATTAAAAGAACTGTTTCGCTGACAAAATATGAATGTATGCTTAAAGCAATGTATTATAAACTTATAGAGTTCATGTTTCTTTATAGTACTATTACAGAATAATTTCAATAACTCATTGCTGCAAGAAGATATATACAAAAGTAAACGGTGATTTTGTACTATTATTCCACTCAAATGAAAAAAGCCTAATTAGTAAATTAGACAACTTTAATTTTTTGTTAGTTTTATTGCAAGAATCAATTAGCAATATTTAGCAAATAAAAAAAAATAAGAATAAAATAAATAGACTTTTCACGATATGATGTGATAATATAATTCCAATATTACTTCAGTCACATACTGCGTTAGTTTTTTTAGATTACCTATTTTTTTCAGTTCGTTAATAGGAACTGCTTTTTGATAGGCTTGCCTATGTGGCAATCGTGGATATGGACTTTATAGGTTTAACTATTTTAATTGTTTGCGATAGGAAACCTCCTATATATTGGTTTGTTTTGACATAGTCGGGAATCTCACTATCATAAGTGAATTGGTTGATTGATCGATTTACATGTTTTTTTGTTGTGGAAATTTGGCCACCAATTTTTAATATCAATAACATCTGTATAACGAATAGTAGATACGGTAAATTGTTTTTTCCTTCGAGAAGTAGCTAACATTTCTTCATATTCTTCAGACAGATAAATGCGATCAATTTTCCTTATAAACTTTTTTACGGTACCAAAATCTCTGTCGCAACATAAAAACGAGTGACCCGAATGGCAACAATAATGGTTAGCCTTTTTAAAGCGTTTGGACGATACAAAAGTCATTAAAAATCTAATCATTGTATTGTTGCGATTTTGTTCAGAACACCCTCGGAAAATAGGTTTTCTAGAAAGGTTTCTTATTTACTATATAAATCAATAGAAAACTGAAATCTTCGCTCGGACATATAAAAAATATTTCTTGTACTGGTATATGTGACAAACGAAGTTTCAAAACATATAGCAACAATATCGTTTCTTTTTGTGAACTGGTTTTTTATTATTATTGTTGTAAATATAAAAGGCTTCAGACAAAAACAAAATTCCTATATGTAAGATATACTTAATTGTCTACGCAATGAATTAGATATTGGTGTTGTTTAAGAAGTATTGGCGAAGTGTAGAAAATAACATTATCTACGTAATGTAGTTTACATCGCATAACATTGCTATTTACTTTGTACAATCTGTTGTTAAAATGTAAATTGATGCCACATCAACTAAATAAAATATTGTTATATTGTCACAAAACAAAATATTGTTTTGCTATATTTTATAAAATGGAAACATTTTCAATATTCTGTTTCTTGTTATATTCTACAAAAATAGTTTTCAAGGCGTTAACAAAATATTTTAGCGAAAAAAAATTTTTAATATTTGAAAATATTTTATTTCATAATTAAAATTGTTAAGGACTGTACCATCAAAAATAGATTTTACCTTTATTCTAATAAATTAAAAACTTTAATTTATCTCCAAATTTATCATATAGAATTTTAATTGGAAATTCTTTACACATACACCCACACTTTGTACCGCATAAAAATAGGATATTTTCGTTAAACAAATTTTTTGTTTTACACCAGCACACATGTTAAGTATAGGTTACTTTTAGAATGAACTCTTATCATATTGAAATTTTATATATTTTCCTATACATATATATATATATATTAAACCAATATAATTTATGACAAGTGATAAACATGAAACTCATTTGCTCGTTAGTTATCTCTAATTAAAATTCCAAAACTTTTGAGTAATGAAAAGCTAATTAGAATTTTCATTTTAATTCTTCTTTCAATCAGCCCTCTTCTATACACAACACACAGCACAGTGTATTTTCAAATGTTTACACGTGCAGAAATTATCAACATGCATACTCGTGTACATGTATGAATAGGTACATATTGAAAATATATATATATATATATACTAATATTTATATATATTAAGTGAATTGGAGTCAGGTGTGTTTCATTTTAGGAATATTCATTGATTGAGTAAAATTTGAAAATTGGTGGGTTTTCTAAAAAAAGCAACTTTTAGTTTAAAATTTTTGAAAACTTATCACGTTATCACCTAATTGAATTTTATAGGTATCTATTTTAAAAAATATAAAATTATGTTATATAGAGATGGTTCAGGCTATTCATTTTCGATAACTGATGAATACGTATTGTAGTAAATTTGATTTAAATAACAGAATAGTAAAATTGTAGCATTTATTTTAGTGGCTTAAGCTCCTTTGTTCTGCACTCACTGTAGTTCCATTAATTTCGTCATGTTTAAAACATAAAACTCTTTTCGGTTGATGTAGTTATTATTATTATTTTGTCGACTAGTTCGGTTGTCTTATAAATAAGTCGCTAGACGATAAACGTCTCGTAAATCGTTTTGCAAATAAGTCTAATTACACGTTTTGGATTAGTTTAGATTAGATTAAATTAGAATATTTAAATTTAATCGTTTTATTTATATTTCAGTTCGCTTCACTTTAAGTTAAAGAAATTTTCTTCAATATACATATTTGTTACATATTTAATAATATTCGTTTTATCAATATATAATATATATCAACTAATTTACAATTTCTTAATCTACCTAAGTAAAAAGTGTGTAATGTATAAATATTTGATTATCACGATCAAAAATTGCATTGCAAAAACTTTTTCAATTTTTGACCATTTGGTAACATCATTTGGAGATTATGCTCATTTAAGGGCAAACCAGTACCTTGACAAATTAAACGACTCTGAGCGCAGTGAGAATATGGTGAATTGCTTGCAATTACATTGAAATCAGTTTGACATACCAGACAGTTATAATGTTTAGATCCACTCAAATAACATTGTGGTGTTTTTAAAGCTGATAAACCAGTTTGAAGAGTTACACTTAATAACGATTGACTTGATAACTGATATAATCTATAGTTTTCATTTCTGTAATTTAAAACTAAATTCTCCCAGCGTATTGGGTCGAAAAGACTTTTATAAGGTTCTAATTGCGTATCTTAGTGGAAAGTTAATAATGCCATTACTTGACAAATCTCTTTTAAGTGATCTTTTTCAAAGCCAGGAAAATATTTTCTAGCATGTTTAACAGCTTCTTTTCGTTTGTCTTCTCGAACCAATTCTATAAACTCGCAGCTGAAATTCAATTTTTGAGTGGATTTTCCTTAGTTTTGATTTATTATCATTGCACCATAATGTACACTTAGATATTTTATTATTAGCTAAGTCTTCTTCAACTTCCCTCGATGTTTGAAATATATCTAACTTAGTCAGATGACGAATATCTGTACGTGCTGCCAAGAGCTCAGATGTTTCATAATGACCCTGTCGTAATAGATGTTCCACAACCATTCGATCCATTCGTAGTTTTTTTCCATTGATCTAATGAAGCGTGCCATACTTCGCAGCTAGATTTTAAATCCGTAGAAATACGTTCTTTCAAGTGATTTAATTTTCTTTTACATATATGAGTAGCACTAATTTCTTCATTAATATTTTCTTCGGATTTTCTTTTAAATACTTGGAGACGTTCAACAACGTTATCAAATATTTTTTGTATTTCACTACATGATACTCCTACAACTAAACTCTTTTCCATTTCACTTGCCGTATTTTGGATTTGATTTACTTCTATGCAATACGAATTTTTTATTAAGTAAGTCAGTTTTCAGTTTTACTGTCTCAACTGTCAGTTTTCACTGAAATACATGTATTTTGTTGTTGTTTGAAAATAATAAAAAAAGTTGAAATGCTTTTAACTTGTCGTCAGTTTTTCGATTTCAATCGTTTCGAATTTCATAGCCAACTTTTCTAATCTTAAGCGTAACACAGAAAAAAACCGTTCTAGAGAAGAAACATTTGAATAATTTGTCAGTTGGAAATTCTAAAAATTAGTTTTTATTATTATTGTCTCATTTTCACTTGTTTCATTAATTAATTCTCAGTTTTCGCCATTTGTAAATTTTTCATTCAAAACTGAACGTGTAGACACGTCTCAGTTTTAACTGACAGTAAAAACTGATTGAATAACTGACCGTCTAGACACCGCCAAAGTGAATGTTCCATCGAATTTATGTCAGCCATTTTTAAATTTGGTGAATTATTAACAATTCCAAATATTTTTAAATCAATTATATTAAAAACTATTCGAAGTTTTAGTCACAAAATTATCAAAAATTTTTTTTAATTAGATTATAATTCAAATTTCAGTCTTATATGTTCGTATAACCAGCAGTTAGCAGTACATGTACAATGAATCATCTCAATGCACAACACCCAAGAGCTACTCCAAATAGTGAACACGAGAAAACCCGCTTACTTTGGTCACATCATGTGTCGTTCAAAGTATGAACTCCTCCAGTCGATTGTTTTTCATGTGAAGATAGATATACCCTCTATCTATCTACCGATGAGGAGTTGGGAGGAAAAAAAATGTGCTGCGCAACATCAGAAAATTGACGGGAATACGAACAGTTTGCTAACTGATCCATGCAGCATCAAAGAAATCTGAATTTAAAGAAATAGTTGGCAACATCATATATAACTAGCAGAACATATCATAACGTTATGCTAACTAACATCCAAAATAGGGTAGGCAGAAAAAGAAGAAAGAAGTATAGTTAACACTATATATATATATATATATATATTTTTAGCTCACTCAGGTCATGCTTTATTAAGCATGAGAGGCCAGTCATGCGCTCTGCCATAATAAAATGTGTAAAACGTAGATAATAGAAAATATTTGAATTTGGATATGTACATAGTGCATATATATTTATTATATGAATGAGCATTCGGTACAATCAAACGTCTCAAATCTGATGTGATTCATTTTCCAATTCAAACTAAGAGTTGACTTATAAGACGTTTGTAGACTTATATTTGTAGCTTTGCTAATTATTTTAATTAACATGTTAAATCGAATTTATTTTTAGTAAAATATGTTAAAGAAATTATATATGTATATATGTATTAGGACTCTTCAAATTAATAAAAATGACGAGCAAAATATTTAATTTTAGAAGTGGTTAAAGAAAGAAAAACAAACAATAGTTTTCCCCAATAACGGTTTTTGTATTGTTTTTTATTCATATACATACCAAATACACACACCTTTATATAAATATATTCCAAACATATGGATATATGATATATGTATGTTTATATTTTCATGATTGATGATATTTTCAATTTTAATTTCACGTTAAGTAATTAAGAGAATGGTATTTATGAGTAATCGAAATTAGTTTGGAATGTTTCAACATTTTTATTTTTTTTTGGTTTATATCACAAATTGTAATAATAATAAAAATAATAACAGTTATAATAGATAATTGCGTGTCATGTTCTTGGTCTGGTTGTAATTGTAGTTTTAAGGGCATATATTTATATGTATATATGTAATTAAATTATATATGTAATACATATATATTTTTAAAAATTTATTTTTAAATTAATTAACTTGTAAAATGATTTGAAAAAAATTTAAATAAAATACATTATTTGAATGTTGAAATATTTTTTAAATATAAGAATTTGAAAATTAAAGATAAACTCAATACAAATACGATAAATTAAGTGTTTTTGTTTTCTGTTTTGTATTTTAAGATTCGTGTATCATGCAAGGTGACAAAAGGTTAATTAGTCAATTAGTCAATTTTCAGTGTTGTTGCTTTTTTATTTTTGTTTTTTGAAGCAATGACCATTTTTACTAAGACCAATAGAAATTTCAAGATTGAATATCCTTTTTACTTATTTAACTATAGTCAACACTTTAATTTTAATCAGTACATATTTAAAAAAATTCGAATTAATCAAATTTATAATCAATAAATTTATAAAAAAAATTGTGTAATGTTTTAGTTTCATTTTCAGGGCCAATAATTCAAAAATAATTTTTTTTTGCAATATTATATATGTATCTGAATGTTAAATTTTTCAATTTGATAGTTAAAAATATTTAGTTAAAAAAAGAAATAAATAGAGTATGGGATAGCACAGCTACTACGACACTTCCTATTTGCTTGTTCATTCCAATTTTCTGCCTTACTTGACTACTAGCGATTTTTTTTTAACCTGTTGGTTATAAAAATGTTTTGTAAAAGCATTCTCGCAGCCAACGGTTAGGGTTTTGGATTTGGACCAACCTGGCTGCATATTTGTTTTTACAAGTTCTTCTGTAACCAAGGGTATTTCAAATCTTTATGTAGACTAAAAATTTATTTATGTGGACTAAAAGGTACCAGGGGGCCTAGGTTATGATGCGTAAAATTTTTGATTATATCCAATGAATTGAGTTTTAGTTACTCTTTTTTTTGCGGTAATATGCTTTTTCCAAGTTAGCCTTTTGTCTAAGTGGACTCCCAGGTATTTAACCATGTTAGCTTGCAGAATAGTCATTTTATTTATACCGTAAAAAAAAAATTACCCGATCTTTTTGATTTTGGAGTTCTGAAGAATAAAGCAGTCATTTTACCGATATAGACTTACGGTATTCTAACATGGTGCACTGCATATCCATTTAATGTAGATAAATTGTAAAAAAACTCAATCAAAAGTCCTAAGGAGGTACACAGGAGCCCCCTGATTAATGAAAAATGCAAACACCTACGGACATCTAAAAATTCAAGGTCAGCGAATAAATCGTCAGATATAATTGAAACTATCTACTAAAACTGGAAAATCATCAAAACACACTAGCAAAAAACCTAACCACAACCCGTGGTCATATATGGATTAAAAAAAGGATACAAAAAATCTAGTCAATCTATAATGTTAATTATTTTTATTATTTTTATCTTTTTATTTATTTTTCATTTTTTTCTGTTTTTACTTATAATTATTACTGTTATAAATTAACTTACTTTGCTAAGTGAAACTGTGCCTTGCTGAATGCAATTTTCGATGTTATGTATTTTATGGTATGATTTTGCATCATTGGATAAGATATGGTATTTAGGACCTTGATGTTAATTATCGGATGAAGTCTTAATAGCACCACGAGGGTCGGAACCACTATGAAAATGGCCTATCATATAATGCCTAATATCACAAGATCAAAAGATGGTTACTCTTTTTTAAATACATAAATCCCATTTCTCCTGATTTATAATTATGTAGATACTTAAAAAAAATATTTAGTTACGCCTGAACATATGCAATTTTTCCTCATTTCATTTTATTCCAAAAGAAAAACTACAAATTTTTTTTATTTTTTTATTACTTTTTTTTTTAAAAATAAATAATTTTAAATTAAATTAAAAGTTTAAATTAGAAAATTATGCAGTGTATTAAATAAGGTGAAGTGCATTTTTAATAGTCAGTGAGAGTAGATCGAGAGAGCTTTAGTAGGTTTTGTTTATTACATTTTTATATTGCTGTTATTTGCATTCACTGTTATGAAAAGTATTTCTATTTGAAAGAGATATGTATATAATATAAAGAGTGTTACTTGTTTACGAAATAAAGCGATACTTGTTTACGAAATTATTATTATTTATTTTTTTGTTCTTTTTTACAGTTGCACGAATTGAATTCTTAAAATGAATGTGTATCTAATTGCACACTAATATGTATATTAAATACAAACAACTGTGTGGTGTATTTACGTACACCATCTATAATCATTTACAAAAGTACTTATATTTATATATATATTATATTATGTATATTATTTATTCTTACCACCATTATAATAGGTTGTTATAAGATGTTTATAAGAGAGGTATTGTTGTCATAATCATTTATGGTGAAATTATTCTAAAATTCTTAGAAATTGATGCCTTCTGTTGTTGCTTTCATTTTTAACGTTCTTTGCTGTTGTTATTTTGTGGTAACAAAATATTATTTGATTGCATTTGTTGTTTTGTAGAATAAGGTTAAAGAGAACAACTTGATGAAAGGTGGTTAGAAAGCTTGATTTATTTTTTATTTTCTAATAATTTCTACCGTTATATGTGTTATGTTGATGCGGAGTAAATTTAAAATGAAATTTTCTTCTGATCCTCATTGCGTTTGTTTAAAATTAGAAGCGCATTCAAAACTAACAGGCTTTTTTATATTTTAATCATAATTTTCACATTCTATTGAATATATTATGCATTTTTGTGGTATTTGTACTGTACGTATGCATGTATAGCCTACGAGTGTAAAGATGGAGAATGAAGAAAATAAATTGTAATCATAAATTCAGATGCATTTTTTTAAGTTTATTTTATAACTTCCTCAATACAAATTAAGGATCATAATTTTTAAAAGTAAACAATAATTATTAAAACATTATAAGACTTGAGATACGTTTTAATTTTCAGTACTTCAATAGTTCAATACTTATGAATCAACTTCCTTTGGTTTTATGGTGAATAAAATTGAACGTTAATCAATTCATTTGATTAGCTTTAAATTCAGCTGCTCTGGTCAATGTACCGAATTTTTTATTTTTGTCCGGATATCTTATCTGTTCTGTGCTTCATTTCTAGTGCTTCACTTCTATATATGGTATATTAAGATTCATTATCTATCACTCTATCAGGTCCGTTCTATAACACGACTTGTTATTTTAAAGGCATTAAAATCGTCAAAGAATGATAAGGCTTGGGGAGACCAGGATTAACTGTCACCGGAAACAATTAAGTTAATCGAAAAAATTCGGGATTTGAGAGTCTGTAAAAATTATTTAATGATACTTATAATACTGGAATATTTTTTCAGAAGAATGGTTGAAATCAGACTTCTGCTACTTTGACGGAGAAAAACCATAGTGAAAAGATTTAGTGAATAGAGACTGATCAGTCTAATGAGTTATACTTTAAATATTTTCTTAAAAATTAAAACATTAAAATAAATTGTAAATTTATGAAATGTGCTGTTAACGGTCTTATTTTGAGAATTACTTACGCAGACATAAACACTAATGTTAAGGTTCCCAGAATGATATAAAACAATAGAGAACTTTTCCAAGTCATCAAATGGAGAAAGACAAGCTGTTTTGGTCCTATAATGAGAAAAAAACAAATACGAACTGCTCTACCTAAGTATCGAAGAGAGAACTGAAGTTATTTTTTCCATTTTAGTTCTATTTATATTAGTAATTAGTAATCAACACAGACTTCTTTATCTTGATTAAACCTTGATAATTTAATGAAATTTGGTTTAGATCCTAATTTAAAATTGGTTTGAGAAAAATATGTAATATTTATGGAACCACACTATTTGCTATCGTTTATAGTACACAAAATTATTTATTCATACTTAAGCGCATATTTGCATCACGTACATATGGAGAAAAGTTTGGCTTTACCTTAATTTTCGCATATATATACATATAAAACTTAGTCCATATTATGTAGAAATAAATGTACCTATATATTTACGATTTTCTACACATAAATAAGTATACATATCTGTATTTTTAAATAATATTTTCTATATACTTATATGATAAACTAAATAGAAATACAATTAGAGAAATGAGGTTATGAATTTTTGTTAAAATCTAAGTAGAATTCAGATGAAAAAAATTAAAAGAATTTAAAAAAGAAGATATTTGAAATGTCTTCTTTTATAATCAATTCGGCAAGTGCAATCTTTGGAAAATTACGCTCTCTGTAATTTTTGTCTAATTTCATTTGAGAACTGTGGGTTTGTTTTTTGTAATTTTTCGAAAGATGAGATCAATCCAATTATATTTTCGTTATTCAT
The DNA here is from genome assembly GCA_963942445.1 of Argyra leucocephala. Lineage (NCBI taxonomy): Eukaryota > Metazoa > Arthropoda > Insecta > Diptera > Dolichopodidae > Argyra > Argyra leucocephala. Next base: position 69,667,198 of record OZ012680.1, read on the forward strand.
TTACAGGATCTTTACAAATGTTTAAATTTGTGTGATACATAATATATTAACGAATACATAGCGTCGATGCTAAAACAATTTTTTCTAAAATCCTAAATACATTTTTTTGTTTTTTTTTTGTTTTTATTTTCCAATGAAACATTACAATCTGTCTCTGAAGAAGACCTTCAGTAGTTTGTTTGATATTTTTTACACGGGTAAATTGGACTGACTGGCGGATGAAATAACCCAGTGGTCCACCATCCATGATCCCAACATTATACTCCATTGTATTTCATGGCCCTCATTTGGTACTTTCCGCTTATGCTTCTAATCTCCTCCTTAATGGTTCTCACTTGCAAATCACGATGTATGACATCATTATTGACAAACCAGGCGCCCCTTGGTTCTATCAATTTTAATACTTTTGACTAAAAACGCTGTAATATTGCAATATTTGAGTTGCTGGCCCCACACTTGAATTCCGTAGGTCCATATCGGTTTCAAGACAGCTTTATGAATCAGTAGCTTGTTTTCCAGTGACAACGGAGAGTTGCGGCCAATCATCCAATAAAATTTGCTTAGCTTCAAGCTCAGTTTCTTTCTTTTGTTATGGATATGAATTTTCCATGTGAGTCTCCTGTCTAAGTGCACGCCCAAATACTTTACAGTCTCTTTTTGACGTACTACTTCGTTGTTAAGTACAGCCACCGGATAAGTTTTTTTCTTTAGTGTAAATGTGATAGGGGTTGATCTAGCTCCATTCACCATGATTCTCCAATTTTTTAGCCATTGCTGAACTTTGATTATGCTGTGTTGTAGAATCTTTGAAGCATGCACTGGATTACTATGTGAGGCCAGTATGGCCGTATCATCAACGAATTATAAACTTTAGAACGTATCATCAGCGAACATAAATTTTAGACGTACAAAAGAACTAACAGAATCGTTCATTTGAAAAAATTTCAGTCGAAATATATTTCCCATCTCAGCCCATCAAATATTATTCAATGCACAGGAGCCCAGCGTGTGGTTTTATGGTACCATAATAATGTATCAACAATCCTACCGAAGGTAAAAAGTCAAAATAACTAGAACTAAATTTTAAATATACTTTATTAACCAGACTCATAATACTTTATTAACCAGCCATAATTTTTCATCTAGCGTAAAGGTCGAATCAATATAACTCCTTCAAATGTTCATTCCTACACCATGAAAGTACTCCGGTAGTTCAAAATCAGTTTAGTAAGAACTGCTAAAATGTGGAACATACAATAATTTTGTATAAAGGAATTCAATCCTACTGTTTGTGTAGTGTGAAACAAGAAATATATTTTGTTTCCTGATTTTAATTGTTACATGTACATTCAGCGGATACAAGATTAGTACATATAAAGACGGAGTTCTATATAGAATTGTGTAGAAATTTTGATTTATCATCGAAATTCCATTTGCAATAGAAAAATTGGAAATTAATGAAAATGTTTCGAAAAACAATATCGAAAATAATTTGAGATGAAAGTCAAACTTCAAACTATTATTTTTGAATAAAATTTTTGACTTGTCGAAATTGTGCAAAAAATTGTGTTTGAAATTTGATTTAGTTTTTTTTTTACAGAATTAAAATTATTTGAACAAAAAATCCTTACATCGCATCAAAGTTTATTTTGATGATTATGATGATATTTATGATAAAAATGATTATGATGATGATAATAATTTTGAATAGTAACATTTTATGAAATTCAAGAAGAAAGAGGAAAGGGTAATAAAAGAAAAATTCATACAATCAGGGCTATAATTTGCCGATTCAAATCTCGTTATCAGTATTTCACGTAGACGACGACGATGATAATGATTATAATGATGCTGATGACGACGACACCGATGATGATGAGAGTACGACGACAACAACAATGATTACGTAGACAATGTTGATAATAATGATTATAATGATATTGATGTTGCTAAAATATCATGATTGTACTGATGACGACAAAAACGTTTTGCTTCTGTTTATAAATGAATGTTATAACTTCAACCGAGATGATGATGAGGCATTTGTTCTGAATTTATATTTTTTTTTGTTTTGTTGGTATTATTTTCTTGTTGTTGATTTGTATACAACTACCATTAATTTTATAGAAATATGTGTTTGTATATAATATATAAGATCAGAACATTTGTATAGTGAGAGAAGAATCGAGTTGTAATGCGGTTAATTAGGAAAATATTGTTCTGGGCACATTTTCAGGGTATAAAACGAAAAAAAAATAAATGAAAAAAAGCATACCCAAAAAGAAATTGAGAAAAACATATGACATGATAGAATACTGGTTGAATATTGTTAATAAAACATTTAGATAATACAGCAATTGGAATAAACAAAATCAAAATAAAATATAAAAATGGTTGTATCATTGTGAAAATTATATGATTATTGCTTTCATCTACCCTAAATTACCCTTCTTCCAATGTCCGTTTTTTTTTGTAGTTTACATTTCATTTATGACTTATTAATAATTTAATTTAATAAACTTAAATAAGAAATTCATTGTTTTATTAAAATAATCTATAATATAGGGTCTATATACTATAAAGACAATAGTGTATGACAGTTTACTAGCAGTAGACATAATCAGTATCATAATAATAATTATAATCATTCTAGATATTCGATGTCCTAAGGGCAACCATGTTATTGTTAAAAAATATTAAACATATAAATAAATTAATTACACAAACACTATAATTCAAATATTCAGAATAAGAGCGGTATGAATTTTTTGTAAAGCTTAGTTATTATAATTCAGTTGCAATTGTTTCACGAAATACAAAAATTTAAATGCTAAAGCGGCTACCTATAGTAGTTTTTTAGGTAGGTTTAGAAGGTTAAATTTTATTTTTATCTTAAAATTTAGATTAAAAATTTTTGAAAAGGTTTAAACCTATTAACATTATAGATACAATTTTATTTATTAATAAAATAAACATGTCAGTTTTAAATTTAAATGAATTTATGTCCATTTATGAGTTCGTTTTAAGTTCTTTTTATATTTTTTATATTTTTTCTTTTTAAACTTCAATTTTAATTTTTATTGTTTTGTTATATTTTCTTAAAAATAATTTATTAACAAAATAAAAATTAAATTAAATTTTGAAATAGAAGTTAAGTATACTTCTATTATTTATTTTAAAATTAGATAATATTGAAAGTTAATTCAGCATATAAAAATTCAAAAAAATATCTGAATATCCTCAAAAATAATTAAACTTTAACAGGAATATTTCTCCAAAATTTTCTCAAGTCTCCGTTGCAAAACACTAATAAATTTGGTATGAAACCGGTGATTTTTCTCCTATCTTCAGCTTTAAATGTTTGTTGATTACATTTACTAGTGCTCATTCGCAGACAATATAAGGAACGTAAATTTTTTATTTATTTATTTATTTAACAGTGAATTCTAAAGTTAAATCTGTAGGCCAACCATATAGGTTCTCTTTCCTTTCGAAATGTGAGCCTTTTATTAAATTATATTAATTATTTGGTATACATTTTTGTATATTATATATTATATTATTGTTTATTAGTTATTAATTATTATATTATATTAGAATCGATGTGGTTGTATTGAAAATTATATTTTCAGTAATTTTCACCATTTGAAAAATGTTTGGTTCTTACGGGGTTTGAACCCGTGCTCCTTGGTCGTTATACTTTACTATACTCGAGTACTCTACCACTCGGGTACCGTGTGAAGTGTATAAATCCTGTGCAAAGTGTTACTTCGATGTATTGATCATTTGTGAAAGTGCAATGGCTAACCAGACTATTTGCTGTGTTTTCCGATGATATGCGGTCAAAGGTGAGGAACCACTTTAGTCTTAGATGGCACATTTAAAATACCAGTAACAAAGGAGGCCGCATGAGTTTCAATACCAATAAATGTGGCTTTTGTTATTATTATTATTGAATTGACCATAATTTAAAATATGGCCAATTTTATAAGCACTAGCTGCAGAGGCAACTGAATTATAATAACTAAGCTTTAAAAAAAATTCATACCACGTCTAATTCATAGCAAAGCTCTTATGTAAAGTTTTTGTTGTTCAAATTCAATTTTTTTTTATTTTAAATTCAGTTTCTCTTTATTTCAAATTCAATTAAAAAATTAATAAAATTAAATTAAAACAAAACCAAAAATGAATTCAATGAAAAGTAAATAATTAAACAAAGTATATAAATAACAAAAAAAAAGCTTTAAATTATTTATTCATTATTTATATGAAATTCAAGTATATGCAGTGAAATATTTGCATTTGGTTTTGGCTTGAAAGTATCTGAAGCTGCGTAACGCGGAGTCGTAATTGATCTTCTAAATGAGTATCTGTAATTTGGGTTTTTCAACTAGTTTTAATTTGTGCCATTAAAGAAAATGTTGCAAACGTATGTACTTACAAAACAGGAAAGTAAACCACGTTCATTATCTCGTAGACTTGAACATTCAACAGCATTTTTCCAGATTGGATCAATCGTAAAAGCTTTTTTAAATTAATATACCCAGCGCGAGAAATTCTACGTAACACTGAAAATCTTTAATTACAGCACGAATAAAATATAAAACATGCGCAGAATCGGTTTTATCAGTATTTTAATTATAAAAAAACAAAAGAAAATTAGAACAATCGACCACCGTAAAAACAATTTAAGGAACTTTACCTCGGAGCGGGGCCGTATAAGAAACTCGAAGAGGCCGTGCACTCCCCACCTCTAGCTAGTGTCTCTTGAGCTAAGATAAAATTATCCATTCTCATTACTTTGGCTATATTATAATGTATTTATCTGATAAATATTGGTTTGGATTAGTGGTTTTTCTATATTCACTAAGGCACGTGGAGAATGTTCAGACACCCCATATCCATCCCTAGAGATGCATTTGTGCGAATATGTGTGGAGAAAAAAAGTAAAAGCTCTAAAATTTTATTCATTTTCCAAAATTCTAAATGATATTTATTAATTATTAAATATGTTTATCCAAGGATATAATTTAGAATAAATTATTTTTATATTTAATTACAGAATTTATATTTGTGTTCTGTTTCAAATTTTTATTTTGAATAAGTTAATTTTAAGAAAAATCAATTAACATAAATTTTTTCACAATCTTATAACATACAAGATGAACGACGTTGTGAGTAAAAAATTAAGAATAATTGAATAGTAAATTAATTACACAATAAAAATATTAAAATTTTAGCAAGTTCTTGGTGCTGAATACTTAAAACATTTTAAATAGTGACACCAAATAGTGACGGTTATTTCCAAGTTGAGCGACCTCTATACTCTAAAATAAATTTCAACCTTATTTAAGCTTATAAGAAAAAGTACAAAAACACAAACAAAAATTGAAAACAAAACAGAAAAACAAAAATCAGATCAGATCAGATCATACTCTTCAAAAATTATATAATAAATGTTAGTTCATTTGCTTCTGCTATTTAAAAAAAATATATACAGTAAAACACGGTTATAGTCATTCGCTAAATTTCAGTAATATTGCTGACTATAACCGTTTTGTAACTATAGGCGTAGTACAAAAAAAAGTTGCATCTTTATAAACAAAATCAAGTTCAATAAAATATCTTTCATATAACAATTTTAAACTTTATTTTATTCATAAATGCCAATTCTGTTATGTAATTGGACCTTTGCAAAAAGTGTTAAAAATAACTTTTGTAGATCATCCTTCCTATCCTATTGGTTTGGGCAGCCTCTTTTGAAATGGATTGGATCTTTCTCTCGAACCGAAGTATACCTGTCGTTGTCGACAGTTTTATGTCCGACAACTATGTAATAAATGCTGGCGTTCCACAAGGCTTTGCCTTATCACCTACCCTTTTCATCAACGACCTGCTCTCTTCAATTCAATCCATAGTTTTGCTGATGACATTTTGCACATTGGTGGCATCCTACGACTGTTTAAGGAAATCAAACGTCACTTCTACCTCAATCAGCTCGAAGAGAAACATAATTAATAGCTCACTTAACCATGACCTAGCAAAAATAGCCGATTGGGGTATCGTAAACAGAGTTGAGTTCAACACGTCCAAAACTCAAAGCTGTTTGATCTTTTATAAAAGAGGTCAACCTGTCCCCACCCTGTGATTTCAAGGAGAAAACTTATAAAGGTCAGAAAATCTAAATATTTTAGGCATGCAGCTAAATCAAAAAATGCAGTGGAATGAGCATATTTTTGATATAGCTAAGAAGTCTGCCAAATGTTTGGGTTTTCTTTCTCGATGTAAAGCCTACTTTTCTCCAAGAGATCTAGCCAATATCTTGTTTTATTGAAAAAATTGGCGTTATATTTTAATGTGACTACAAGCGACTTCGATTGTATGAACTTATGAAGTTTATTACTTTCTTTCAAATAAATTGTTGATTACATATTGCTATAACAGAATTGCGGCTACAAACGGAGAACAAGCGACTCAGAAAACAACTACTATTATATCAAAACAAATATCTCTTTTTATATGCAATCGTACCTGAAAGAACTGCTTCTGTGCAATTGCATAGGGGATTCACTAGTATTATTTTATTTTCTAAAAACAAAAACAATTTGAGTGTACAAAGTATTTGTCTTACATTAATTTCTAAAAGCCTCAACATTAATTTTTTATTCAAACACATTATAAAATAGTTATTTTTTACACACAACGGCATTACATGTGCTCATCAAATAAACGTTAAAATATTTTCCAGATACTATATCTTACTAGATAAAAAACCGAATAATATATATCTAATATATCAATAGATATAACGGTTTATTCTATACAAAATCCCTCAAAAATGTTTTCAAATGTGGTTTTTGTCCTTAAAATGCACCATTAAAAAATATTATATCTTTAAAAAAGATGGCAACACCAATTATTCTTCAGATACAGTTATTTGGTCATACATTGGCCTGACATTTACTTTAGAAGACTGTTACTTCGTAAATGGCTCAATCCTAGTTGTCATGGAAAAATTGTCAAAAGAAACAAACTTGTTGTTTTTTGGTAAGATCTTGAGTATTTTGGTTTTTAAAGAAAGATATTTTGTTGCTTTAAAAAATTTTCAACATTGAAATACAATATCTCCATAACGGCAACACCTATCCTCATGATAAACAGATATAACGGTTTATATACATAAAAACGTTGAAACAACAACGATGCCTTCAAATATCCTTTTCATCTTTAACGTATGAGATGCACCATTAAAGATATATATTTTTGGAAAGCTGTTAATACCAGGTATTTTTGGGATATTGTCATTTGGTAATATCAAATAATATCCAATATTTAAAGGAATTGAATTGAAAATAATATATATATATATGTATATAAGAATTTTTAATAAGGATGCAACACGATACTTTTATCTTATATACTTCTTCTTCCTGTCTCTCTGTTTGACAGCCCACATTGATGTTTATATTTGATATTGATTAAGCGTTTAGTTATTTTGCGTGAGTATATTCTTACATATATCACATATATATATAAGTATTTACGTATAATTGTAATAGGTAATAAGAAAACCTTCATTGTTTTTTAAATGCTTATGATTTTTTTATCATTCAATCAAATTTTCTTTTATCAATTTTTACATTCCATATTGTTTCTCAGAATTTTTATTGAAATCTAGCAAATTTTTTTTTATTTTCTCGAATATTTGATAATTACATAAATGAAATTATGCGCACAACAGCTAATGGTGTTCTTTTTTGCTTCATTTATTAATTTATGTTTAAAATTAAATTTTTCAAATTTGAAATGTAAACACAAAATAGATCAAAGTAATTGATTTTTGTTTTATTTAACAGAAATTATATTTTCTTTTATCAAAATTAAATTAAATTAAAATTTATACAGTAGAATAATTTTTTTAATTATTTTCTGTTCTGATAATAATTTATTTAGAACAAAAGAAAAAACGAAAATAAAAAAAAACGAGAATCCTAAAAGAATCATAACAATGGTAACTGAATAATTTACGAGTAGAAAACAGAATTAAAATTTATTACATTATGAATTTATGTGATTAATTTTACCCTCAAGGATATTTTTTAATTTTTAAATAATTTCAATTCTATAGAAAATAAAAGACTTTTTGTTTTAAATTAATTACCTTTTTGTAATTGATCAGAATCTCTTGGAATCACCTTCGGCTAATATAATATAATTATTTTATTAAATATTCTTAAACGCAATAGCAATAACAGAAAATGTAATAAAGAAATAAAAAAACAAACAAAATTTAGCAACAAAAAAATATTAAACAATATAAGAAAATTATTGCAAGGTTGTTAGTATTATCTAGAAAGGTACACTCTTAGAGTTTTGATTAGGATCATTTTGACATTTTTGTTTTACCAAAAACTGAAATGTAATGCCAAATTTAAAATATAAGTAGGTTAAATTGAACACAATATTTTTGACTTAGCTAAAAAAACATCAGACTTTCGATTGGAATTAGTAGGATTACGCAAATTGTTTTAAGCTGTTTAAAACTATAGAAGCATAGAAGAAACTATAGAAGCTGTTAGAACTATAGAAGCAAGCATAAAACATTAACAACGCAGTCATGAGTAAGCATCCAAAAAAGCAAAATGAATTTAAATTATGTATTTAAGATGAATACTACAGTTTTATACGAGCTTAAAAGCAAAATAATTCGATTACTCCTTATTTTTTTGTGCTTAAAATTAAACTTAAGTTACAGCCTTTACAGTCTTAATATATAACATATAAACAAAATTTAATTTCATATAATTACATCTATAAACAAAAAAATTTCATTATTGACTCGTATTAAAAGAAAAAATGGTTTAGATTATACTGTCAGATTTATGCTTAGAGCAAGCACATCAGACGTCTGTTAATAGACGAAGGCTTGCTTCATTTAATTGTGCAATAACTCATCATCCAGTAGGGTTACTGTATCACCGCCACCTTTGATTAGAAAATTCAAAAATAAACTAAACCAGATACACGCTGTTAGTAGAAGAGTAAAAGTCATAAGTTAATACCTATGTTAATAGCTATACATTTATTAAATACATTTCCAAAAGTTAGGCCGAAAGTATCAAAGCTAAAAAGAACAACAGTTGTTAGTTAGTCTCAGTTGAACGTACATTAAAATTGCTAAAGAGAAGTATAGATTTGAAGTCTGTGTTGATGACAGTAGAAGATGAGTGATACGAATAAGTGATATGAGTGTTCAGCATCAATTATGGCTGAAGATGCGTGTTACTAAACAACATTAGTTTGCTTCACAATTGAGCTGAATAAAATATTTTGCATTGAAATGAATTTGTTTGATTATTTATTTTTTACAGTTATATGTATTTTACGATTCTACTAAAAAGCGGAAGTCTGAATAAATGTGCTGATCTTAGATTATGATTATTTGATTCACCAAAATAATCTAAAAGTCTCGATGAATAATCAGGAAGCATATTAAGCTCCATTTTATATTATGAAAATCAATGTATTAAACTTTAATCTTTGTCTAATAAACATCCATTTAAATTTTTCCCGCATTCAATTTATGTTTTGCCTTCTTGAACATTTGTAAAAAATAATTCTCATAGCACGGTTTTGAAGTATCTGTAGTCGATCTTTTTTGTTACATTGCATATAACAATAATAACGATGCACAATAGTCCAAGTGTGGTAAGATTGTTGTAGTATACATAATTATCGCACATTTATTGGTAAGTTTGTTTCTTATTCTACCTAAATACACAATTTTTCTTCCAACTTATTACTAACATAATCTGCATGGTTATCTATTTCAGGTTATTAAATTTAATCTGTTATCAATCATAATACCCAAATATTTAATGACATTTACTTTTTCGAGGTTTACATTATCTAAATGTATATTAGGTGAAATATTGGATCGATCATTTACCACCATACATTTCGTTTTTTCTAAATTTAGTCCAAGTTTATTCATTCGCAAACAGATTGAAAAATTTGCTAGATCTCCGTTTATTTTGAAAATGACAACAATCTTCAATGCTTCTACCCGTTAAAATACATCATCCGCAATTAAAATGGTTTAACCAAATTTTATACTTGATATAACAAAAAACTTACAACACTTAAAATTGTTCCTTCTGACAAGGCATGATATTAAACACAAGTTTTTAAGGTTCTGAATTCAGAAAAATATTATTATTTTAATTAAAATTTTATTATTTAAAAACCAAAGTAGTCCTACTCAATTGTTAAATAGTGTACTATGTACTTGTAAACTTGTTAAATTTCATAAATTATTTTAAAAGCCAATTACAGAAATAAATATATATCTACTATGTAGTATGTGGGAGCCTATATAAATAAAAAAAAAAAATTAAATAAAAACAAAAAATAATTTACAAAATCATTCTCTTAATCATAATTATGTACCTTAGGGTCATTTTTACTCAAGTTTAGATTTCATAAGTCAATAAGAACCAAAAAGGCTGTCATAAACATAGTAGAACAAAGGTGCACAAATACATGAAAACATAGGTAGAGTAGACTTTTTTTTATTAATTTTATTACATAGAATGGAGAATATATATATATGCCTATCTAGAATATACCTTTAATAGAAAACCAGATATTTTAATATACAATATTAAAATTTTAGAAAATTTTATTATTAGATATAATATTTCATTTTGTATACATATATATATTTGTCCATATATATTTTATATGTATGTGTTAGTTTTAAAAATAATAAACAAATAAACACTGATACTTATGTGTATGTGTAGAAAAATAAGAATAATAATAATAACTCATAACCAAACGAGGTGTAACAAATTGGAGTAGAAAATTTTGGTTTTTAAGTTTAGAGGTCCTTATTCTAATTAATTTTACGTATATTATTGTTATGTTATGTTAGACTATTATAATGTATATATAATTATGTTTATATGTATATATACACATTTCGTACCTATTAATTAATTTTTGTATTTTATATTAAATACCCTTAAAATACGTTGGTTTTGTTTTCCATGAATTCATATGAAAATGAAACAGTTCAAAGGAAATTTATATGAATTTTGAAAATTTTTATTATTTGTTTACAAAATATTACATAATAATATATTTCTGGAATTATTATAAAACAAAAATTTTATTAAATAAATTTAACTTTTTTTTTATTATTTTGCTTTTATATCAAAATTCATTCAAAATAACCGAAGGAAAATGTAATGTAAAAGATATGTTTTTATTTATATGCAAAATTTTTTTTTTTTTTTTTTTTTTTTTTTTTTTTTTGCGTGGATTGGTGGGAATCTTCATAGACACAATGAGCCCCGTAGCTTCCATTGTGTGCCAGATTTTTACTGACTAAACCACACCCCTCCCATTAATACTAGTCCAACGGACTAACCATTAATTTATTGCTATTTTGATTTTCTTAAAGAAAAATTTTACGAAATTCTATCGTATTAAATCTAGTGGCTTAGTTCTTTTAAGCCTTCTGACATCATTTTGATTATCTAGCAATTGAGTGGCCTCAACGTTAACATGTCCCTCCAGACGAGCTATATGCTTTGTTGCATATCTTTTTATTTCATTTTCTATGCAAGGAATTTCTAGATCTCTGTGCAAATCACTGTTGCGAACATACCAGGGGGCATTTACCATGTTGCGCAAGACTTTATTTTGGAATTTTTGTATACAAAGTACATGTGTTTGTTTGGCACATCCCCATATTTGTATGCCGTACAACCATATTGGTTTGAGTATCTGATTATATAACAAAATCTTGTTATGTATAGGTAATTTAGAATTACGACCTAAGAGCCAGTACATTTCTCTATACTTATTTTCAAGCTCAAATTTTTTCTTTTTAACGTGCTCTTTCCATCTAAGTTTGACATCTAATGTCATTCCTAGGTATTTAGCATTGTTTTCTTGGGGTATATTGACCCCATTCAGATTTACCAATGGTGGTTGATTTTCTAATTTTTTATTTGTAAAATTTACATGTACTGATTTTAACTCATTGAGTTTAATTTTCCATTTCTTTGTCCAGAGGTATAGCTTGTCGCTTGCTCTTTGCAATTTAATTGTAGCCTCGTCAATATTTGATCCTACTGCCATCAACGCAGTATCGTCAGCGAATGTAGCTACAGTTATATTTTCCATTTCTGGTAAATCATTGGTGTAGAGCAAATACAGTATGGGACCCAGAATACTACCTTGAGGCACACCCGTTTTAATATCTCTAATAGTAGAATACTCTTCGTCTTGTTTTATTCTGAATAGTCTGTGTTCTAGATATGATGAGAGTATATCTACGTATTGTTTAGGTAACATATTGTTTAGTTTATTTATTAAGCCTCGATGCCATACTTTATCAAAAGCTTGGGCTACATCTAGAAATATGGTAGAGCATACTTTCTTTTCCTCTAAAGCTTTTTCTATTATGTCTGTTATTCTATGAATTTGATCGATTGTCGAGTGCTTAGATCTAACACCCTATAATCGGTCTTATTCGTATCAATAGTAGTTTTTCAAATAATTATTTAGCAGTGATATTGGTCTATAGGATTTGACCTCAATTTTAGGCTTACCTGGCTTTGGTATCATAATTATCTCTGCTATTTTCCACATATTTGGCATATACCTTATTCTTATAGCAGCGTTTATAATGCGTGTTAGCCTTGTTATAGCTTTTTTCTGAAGTTCTTTCAGGACTTCCAATGGAATTAGATCAAAAACTTAAGCTTTTTTATCACTCAGTTTTTTAATTTGTCGAACTATTTCTCTCTGTGAGAAAAATGACATTTTCTTGCCAATTCTTATTTTCTTCAGTGAGATCATCCGAATCTGTCTCACCTGGACAAACATTTTCTCAAGATGATCTGCGAATGTTTCAGCTTTATTTTTATTATCTCCCGCCCATTCACCATTTTTATTCTGATTATCGGGATTTGAGAGATCGTGTTTTTTGTGCTCTTTGTTGCTTTTTACAACGAGTAGTTATTTTCTCTTTTAGCTGATAAATTTTTTATATATTTTTAAAATTTTTCATTTTGAAGATCTTTAATTTTTCTTGTAAGATTCTGATTTAACCTATTTAGCAGAGTTTTGTCTGCCGGAACACGCGATTGTTGTCATCTGCGTCTAGCTCTTCTTTTTATTTTTATCATATTTAATATTTCTCTAGGGTATTTGAATCCTACAGATTTATATTCACAATCTTTTATATTATTCCAGGCAGCATTTTGAATAATTTCAATAAAATTTTCTACTTCAGAATCTATATCACATTTGGATCTTAATGTTACTTTTATTTTTATTTTGTTTTTTATTTCTTGTTTAAAGCTAGCCCGGTGAATTGTCTTGTGCTTTAGCAGAGGCTTCAACTGTTTCTTAGTAACCTTTTCATATAGTTTATTATGACTGCAGAGTGATTTTAGTCCAAGTCATGGTTATCTTCTAGCTTAATATAATTAGGTGAAATTTTTTTTGTTATATAAAAATCAAGCAGATCAGGAGTTTTATTGCTCCCAGTTGACCAATAGGTTTGCTTACCGGTAGATTGGTAAATGCAGCCTTTTTCTTGTATAGCTTTTCTTAGTTTTCTTCCGCCTTCTTCTGGAGGTTAATCTAGACGCCCAATCTATGTGTTGGCGTTGTAAATGTTGGAAAGTAAATGTTGTTTGTATAAAACAACAAATTATTTGTTTGGCACATTTTAATAATATATCAGTTGCTTAATTACAATAATTGTCATAATTATTAAAATAATATAAAAATTATTCTTTTCATAAATTAACATTGTAACATAATCTGAACATTCCCAAAAAAGCTGAAGTGTAGCAGTTTTATCTCTTTCGACAACTTTCTTCAAACTCGAAGAAAAAAAATATAAGAAATTGTATAAGAAATTATTAAAGCGTTTTGAATGTAGGTACTTATTTATGAGTATATATAGTTACAGGGCTGTAAACAAAAAATCGATAACGTATTATATTGTTAGATATGCAATAAAAATCTTCTTATCGACTGACTTAATAAAGCATAGTCACAAATTGTAAAATTACATTCAGTCTGAAATTAAAGCCGTTGTTTTTTGATCTTAAAAAAAAATATTTTCGACCAATAGTTAACTTGCTTTTCTTTTATATTTTCATTAAATGAATGGTATCGGAACCATCTCGGAACTTCCACTGATAAAGGGTGGACATTTGATGTCTCTCGTTTTATGCAATGGAATTGCTTGACAGGAGAAAGAAGTGACTTTAATTCCTTGAAACAAGTGCCAACACCAAGTAGATTAAATTATTTAATTGTTGTCAGGTTTCCGTTCACTAATAATTTTTAATATTTGATTGCAAATATCGATATTTCGGAAGCAACATACTTCCTTCATCAGTGCGTGTGACTAACTGTATATATTAATTCATTTTTTACCTTTTTATATCCTATTCCCTCCATACTAGATATCTATTTTACCTGTACTTTTTCAAATTATTTTATTAATTTAAATAGCGGTGAATATCCATTCCCTAAATCATTATTCAATCTGTCATCTACCTGTACCCTCGAAATTGCTAAACTCTCATATGTGTCTAGTTTACTTATTTTGTGTACCTCCTTTATTGATGGTAAATTGGTTTTATCAATTTTATGGTGTTCCTCTATTATGTGTTTAGCAATTGCCGACCTAGTATTCGTAGTACCTCTTATTCTTCCCTTGCTATGGCTTCCCTTAAATGTTCTTGGAATCTCACCGTAATTAACCGTTTTGATTGCCCTATATAAAGTTTTGAACAGTTATGGCATGATATTTTATAGATGCCGTTGACTTCTTCCATCTCCTTTTTATCCTTTGCTAATCCAAGTATACTGCTCATTTTTTGACTTCTGCTAGTTGTTACTAGTTCCAGATTGTGTTTCTTGAACATTTTCTTAAACTTATCGGTTAATGTTGAAAAAAAAAAATATATAAAAAATAAAATAACCAAGTAGATATTTGTAAAATAGAAGAGTGCTCCAACAATACAAAGATGACTAGGTGGTATAAAGGAGGAAGATTCTTTTGATGATTTACTGCTATCTGAAAAAAAACTACACCACGTAGGTGAAAATTAATTGAATAATAACAGCTTAATTTTCAAAATTAACTAAGAATATGTCATCTACCCACATTCTGTTCTAGAAATGATCAGTACCACATTTCGATAAACGGTTATTAATTATTACTTATTACTATACATTATAGTTAATAGCAACGCAACTATTGCAAAATGAAAAATTCAAAGAAAAAATATTTTAAATAATTATAATGACTACAGACATTTTTTACCCAAATTCGTGACAAACGTAATGTGAATCTTTTTCCGGAAACAAAATTTTTTTTATACACCTACTATTCATTTCCTTCAACTTAAAAGCTTACTTTTATTAATTCATTATGATTTTTAAAAAAAACAAATAAATAAAAAAATATAATAAAAAAACAAATGTAAGCATCTTGATTTAACTAAGACGTATCTGTGTACATTCATTAAGGTGAATTTACGATAGAACCAGGAAGTGCGTTTTGTACCTACATTAGTCTAATTGGACGGTATTTTGTAAATTTTTTTTGTAATGTGAGCTAGCAATGGCTCAAAAGGAATTTAAGTAGCATGTAAATTAATGATGAGAGTATAGGAAAGAAAAATTTGTAAGAATTTATTATCTATTGGATATTATTATCTCATCATAATAAGCCTTAACCTCGTTTACAACTTTCCTCCTATCTGTTCTATCTTGTGCTACTCCACAGTTTATCTGGATATCGTCCAGTCATCTTATTCTTGGTCTAGCTCTTGCTCCAGTATTGTACGGTACTGCATCTATATCCATTCTCAACACATGTACATGTCCTGCTCATTGTCGTTATTCACCGCAGTGGAAAGTTTTACGGACATAATTAGCGTATGATAATAATAATAATAATATATGTTTGTTCAACTCTTAAATGGAGCGTAATTGCTCATATAGAACGTATTATTACAAAGTATTTAATATTTAATATTGATGATTTAAACTTTTGAGAAACAAAAAAATAATTTATTATGAAAAAATACTTCTGGTGTACATAATTTTTTTCTTAATCATATTTGTTTCGTGTTTTTATAATTCCAAGTCTATGCGATGACCAACCTAACTGCTTTTACGCAGAGATTTTCGAATACATAATTCATTCTGCTTATAAAATCTATGCCCTAAGCGGGGGATTTGATTCCGGGACCTTCTGCTTGGCCATGCTAAATATCTATAAATCATACAACGATCTAAATTGAAATACAATTCACATATGGGCCAGTGAATTAATAAGCGCATTCAATTTTCTTGACAAAGTTCAAAAACATAACATTCGTCTTATTGACGAACCTATGTGAGATCCTCTTTTTTACCACTTGAAAATTTTCGTATTGTTGGAGCATTTTCCCTATGTTATAGATATCTCGTAGTCATTTCTTTAGGCGAAACGAAATTTTAATGCCATCTCTAGAACATTTCCAACGATGAATAAGAGAGGCATCATATGCCACTCCTACGCAATAAAAATTCCTAGGTGACTCAATACCAGCTATCTTAATTCGTCTGTAATAAAATTTTCTCAAATGTGGAACAATATATTCCACCAATTATGTTTGCTCAATGTAAAATATAACATTATACAATCTACAAAAGTTGAAAATTAATATTAGCAAATTTATTCAAAATGTCCACTGATCAAAAAGTCATTTTTCTTTCTACAATTCTCAATTGGATTAAACTGTGACTTCGTGTATAAAGGTATCGTTTGAAACCTATTGTTTGGCTTAACTAAAAATAAAACAAAAAATTACCACTTCACCACTATAAGCTGGCAAATTTTATCCCTGATTTGTTGTTATCAAGTTGTGATTAAATGCAAAAAAAAAACTGTTAATAGGATGAACCACCCACCTATTAACAGTTTTTTTTTCATATAATTATATTTCGATAATAGCCAATTTGTGTATATATTGCGCAAGCAGTGTTTTTTTCTCTTCCTTATTTTAATTGGTAAATTGGTGTCAAACAGGTACAAAGTGACTCAGCTTTATCTGTACGATCAAAAAGTACACATATAATTATTGCACACATTTTATAGATTGTGTCTTATATTTTTATGCATTCATTTTCATTCGATTGTACTGTACTCGGAAATCTTGAATTAAGATAAATGAGAATTTAAAATGTCTACTTTAAATCAGTATCAAAAACATTGAAATTATTTTGACAAACACATTAGAAATGAATATCATATATTGAACGATCTCTTCTCTGTCAGTTTAGTTGTTATAAAAGCACGTTGTTTGTATAAATATGAAAGTTGAAAATTTTTAAGAAGTTCTTAAAAGCAACGTTTTGAAGTTCAACGCTGTAAAGGATAGATAGACTAAAAATATTATATGGTAAAATGTTGAACATTAACAATATTAAAGAATACAGCAGAAAAAGGTGTAACTACAACAGAATTTATATACATATGTGACAAGTTAATAAAACTATATATATATCTATATATAAGTACACATCAGTTGAGTGCTATTTAAGGTTAGGTAATTAAACATTCATTTTAAGAAGGATATGATATGCTGATGATAATGACGTTGATGGCATACATATTATATAGTCTGACAAACCTAACCATATATGTACGAGTATATATATTAAAGAAATATATATATATTTTTTTTTCATTTTCAAGGATTGAAAAATTTTCTCCGCAGAGAAAAGTGTAAGAAGGAAGAGACAAATATAAAAAGCACATACGAATATACAGAAAACTTAATGTTATCCTGTTGGTGGTGTTTTAATGGCGTTGGTTGACTATTTAGAAAATTAATGTTATTTCATGATACTCTGATGATGTGTGGATGATAATGATTATGATGATAGAAGTATGTTGATGTTAGTGACAATGATGATGTTGTTGATAAAGATGGATGCTGAGTATATTTTCATCTTTTAGGTTTTAAATTTAAAATTGCATTGTAGAAAAAAAAAACAAAACTAAAAGAGACCTTTTAATTTGTTTCAAATTTGTTCTTTCTCTTTGTTTTTGAAATTTTTTTTTCGTAGTTTTTTTTCCCCATAGTCCCCATAGTCTATTCACATATATGTAGCGGTTTCCATATATTTTTGCTTAATGAATTTTACGTGTGTTCAGCATAATGCAATTTCCTAAACGGAAAGAATTCTGATGCCTGCATCCTTGTTAAATAAAGAGTGTTGATAATAAACACAAGTTACTGTGTGAATTAAGTACCGGATGATGATTCTTATACTAAAAAATATTGATGATAATAATGATTATATAGTGTGATGATATCAATTTCAGAAAATAAACAATTTGAAATGTACAACGATATCCTTTGTATATAAATACACATTCATAAATAACTTTAATTCAAAAGCTCTTCAATTTACTTGCAATTTCATTTTACAGTTGTTTTTATTTTGTTACCATTTTTAAAAAAAAAAAAAACAGAAAATCATAACATAAATTTATTAACTTAATTAAGTCCCGGAAAGAGTAGTGTAAGGATGTTATCCATTAGAAAATATCCTTTTTATCAATCAAAAATAAAATATGAAATTTTGAAAGTATCAAAAGAAAAAACAAATTAACTTATTAACTTTATCAGATAAGATTCAAATATATTAACCGAATTATAAATATATTAAAATTGGAATTACAAATAGAAAATCAATTACAAGACATTCAATGTTACTACCAAATTCATTTGGAACCAAATAGGCTTCCTCGTCATGTGAGAACGATTTAATATTTGGTAGGTTAAAATCACCACATAGGATAATATTGTAATCTGTATTAAATATACTGATTATTGAGTCAATTGATGATAAATACTTCGTGTACAGCTCAATACAGGACGCAGGAGGAATTTACAAATTGATTATGATTACATTAAATGATTGAAATTCAATATTTACAGCAATAATTTCTAAATTATCAGACAAATTGCATTGAGGAGCTAGAATTTGAGAAGTACAAAAAGAACTCTTAGCGGCAATCAACACACCTGCCCCTCTAGGAACATTATCGGAAATAAGAGACTCTTCCTATATAGAGTTAAGGAGGAGGGAAAGATTTCTAAGCTATTTATTGAAGAAGTAAGAGAAGTTTTTGTCAAAACAAAGACTAAAAAAAGACTTAGAAAATCTAAAAGTATAGAATTTGAGAAAACTTTACTCGTTTTAGTACGCAAACCTCTAACGTTTTGGTAGTAAATGATTAACTTAAAAGGTTTAGTAGAAGGAACATCATTAGAAAATGACGACAGATTAATGTTTACTAGATTATCTCTCGTTTGAGAGGGGACATTTTTAACATAATGTGGAAGAGAATTCCTTAATCTTGGATAAATTGAGGAGTTGAATTTCAAAAGACGTTATTTCCACTCTTGACCGAAATAGTTTTTTGGATACAATTTGATGTAAAATCATGAATTACATTGAATTTTCACTTTATTTCTTGTCTAAATACATTATTTTATGGTCACTTAAATATAGCATTTATCATCAAAATGAGTTATTTCCATGGAACAAAAAAGTATGAGATGTATTAATTTAAATTTCATTTCAAAGCAAACTATTTCTTGAACTTTTTGTAAAAAATTTAATAATTTACTGACAAAACGTATTATTTCTAACTATTAATGTCTTAATTTTTTTGCATCTGAAGGTGCTTTAGAAAAATATAAAATAAAAAAATTACATATTTGATTCCTTTCTTATAGTCCAAAAAGGAATTCTACGAATAGAACGAAATATAGCTATATAATATATTATATATATATATATATTGTAGCGCCTACAATTACTAAAAGAAACAGTAATTATTTATATCAAAAAAGTTTCGTTTGAATCTTTTTTGAAATTCTCCGGTATTCTAGAAATACCTGAATATTCTACTGGTTTATTTTAGTTTCGACAAATTATTTAAGCAGCGACGTTTTTCAATAATAATTTATTATTATTAAAATAATAATAGTTTTTTTTAATAGAAATAATATTAACTTTTAAAACACTAACATAATGGATTTGAATAGTGAAGTTAATATAATTAATAGTTAAACTAAAAAAAAAGAAAATTTCGGCCCAACAAATACAAACTAGACCGAGCTAAAAAGTAAATATTATATTGATATAACCATGATTTCAATAAATTTTCATAGTTACTTATAATTTTGTTGATTTTAATAGATAAAAAGACAACAATTCAATATTGACTTATCTCCAAATATGTTGCCAGCATCTATATATAATTCTTCGCCGGTGTCACCATGTACCGTTATAATTTTTTGTTTGAAAGAGAAATATTGTTTCTGTTTCATGCATACATTTTGTTTTTAACATAAATGAAGAAGAGAATTTATTTGCAATCAAATTGGAAGAGATTTTTTTCTTTCTTTCTTACACCTCTTCAAGAATGCCTTTAATATAGGAGAAAAAAAAATCAAACTTTACTCAAATTGATTTAAATGAAACGGAATATACTGTACACATTTTTTGTTATTTTCTTTTGTTGTTTTTCTTCTTAATACATCATAGTAGAAAAGAATATTCTTTAATAAGAAGATATGCACTGGGGAAGTCAAGATTCCATTTACAAAAAAAACTCCATTAGATAAAGAAGCAAAAAGCTATTGTTTTTCTTATGTAATAAGTTGTGAGAAAGAAAGAGTGCGATATAAATGATTTAAAAAACCATTTAATTTTTGAAATTTAAAATTCTCTCACGGGAGATGAGATTTCTAATGTACATGGTCGTCTGAAATCAACGTATTAAATTTATTAGGGTATGAGAGTAAAGAAATTTTGAATGATTGATTTTTTACAGGTATTGGTTCCAAAAACATGTTATTTCTTAAACATAATGTTATTTTCTTTTATTGTCTTATAAGGGAAGTAAAAATTTTTTTTTATTTCAAACAGATTATAATTGATGTATTTTCAATATATAAATTTTAGAAAAGAAAAGATAACAACAAAAAAATCAAATAAATGTCGAATTAACACGTAATTCTTTCTGTTTCCTGTCCTGCTAAAACAAAATGGATTAAAAATATTTAGAATAATAATTTCGAAGCTATTGAATACATTCTTATTTACTTGAAAAATATATTTTAAAATAATTTTTTGACTACATTGATTAGCGTAAGTTATTACGTATTTTTTTATGAAAAATAATCAAAAAAACTTTAATCAATTTATATAATCAACTACATAAGTGTTGGCATAAGTGTTATTATTTAGAGCAACGTTTACACATAAAATTTTATTTGATACAAGTTACTTATTTATTTATTTAAGGTTTGTTTGGCTCAAATAAAAAACAATGATTTTAAATATATAGAAATTAAAAATTATAAACAAATAAAATAAAAAATAAAAAATACAATTAAGAAAAAGTTGAAAAAATCTTATAAATGTAGGTAGTTTAGTATCTACTAATTGTTATTATCAATATTATTATTTATAACAATCAATATAACAACAAAAGTAATCAAACACAACAAACATTAAACAAAAAGTTTAACAAATGACAAGAGTCGATTTCGATTTAAAGGAAAAAATTAGTTTCCAGCATTTTTTGTTTCAAAAATGTTTGATGATAATAGGATAATATTCTATTTTTCCATTAAACAAAGTCGGATGTCAAAATTTGTGGAACAGCGTTTACAGGACAGTCAAACTTTCAATAGTATAAACAAAATCTTGATGTCTAAGCGGTACCTAACAGTGAGTACCTAATTTTTTAAATAAAAAACAATAGCTATATTAGTTTACTTTAGTTTTAATATATTAGTGTTTTTTTGTGAAAATAGTCGAATATTTTCCTTTTAATTTTACTGATATGCTTATCATACAGATACGCGTATTTCGTCTACTACTTGCAGACTTCTTCAGTGTTTTATACTCGACTGAGGAAAGAAATCTAAAATTGTCTTATTTATTTTATTCGTACAGGTAACAATTTGATGTTTCTCGCAGCTGCATGGTTGTTTATTATCCAATGAATTAGCACAGGTAGGGGGTTGAATAAAAATATTTTTATTTATTTTATTATTGGTATTTGAAATAATTTTTCCGACGTTAGAGTGACAGGTAGGGGTGGTGTTATTTGTTTTATTGTATTTCGCTAAAAATTTAAATAAAGAAGAATATCCATTGCCTTGGTCTTTATTTAGGAGTGAGTCATTTTTAGTTTTGTAAATTTCGATGCTTTCAGCTGAATCTAGTTTCCTAGAATCTCTAATGTAATTTATCATTACAATGTCTTCTTTCGAAATGCTATGATTCTCCTGGATGATGTGTTCTGCTACTTTGGATCGGAACTCTGTTGAGTTCTTATTTTTAGCCAGTTCTGCTTCTTTCAGGTGTTCATTGAGTCGTGTTTGCATGTTTCTCCTAGTTTGCCCAATATAAACTTTGTTGCAATGACTGCAAGTTACCTTATATACACCTGATTTTTCCATTTGTTCAATTGGGTCTTTAGTTGAACCTAGAACAGACTTGAGTTGGTTAGTTCTGCTGCTATATACGATATCTAACCCGTGTTTTCTTAATTTCGTTCTGAGTGGGAGAGAAATCTTGCTAAACTCCAATGCTACTCTTCTTATGGGTTGTTGATCAGTGAGTAGGTTAGTGAGGGAATTCCGTTGTAAACTTCTTTTCCGTTTACTAAGTAAGGCCGTGATGGTTTTTTCCGGATATCCGTTTATTATCGCAATTTCAAATATGTGTTTAGTTTCTTTTACTAAACCTTTTTGGGAGATGGGAAGTGTTAACATTCGATGGATCATGTGGTTGAACGATGCCATCTTATGTTGATAGGAGTGGTTAGAGGTATTCGGGATGACCCTGTCAGTATCCGTAGGTTTCCAGTAAATCTCTAGTTCTAGAGATGTTCCTGTTTTACTTAACAGTAGATCTAAGAATGGTAGTTGGCCTTCTTTTTCTACTTCGACAGTAAACTGTATATTCCTGTGGAGCCCGTTAAGAGTAGTTAAGGTGGATTCTAAGTCCCTTTCCTTTATTACAGCAAAAATATCATCTACGTATCTTTTCCAAAATCTTGGTAACCGTTCTTCTGCTGCTAAATCTGACTCCAATTTAGCCATGAAAATTTCACTGATGAATGGAGAAAGGGGATTTCCCATTGGAGCCCCCTTCAATTGCTTGTAGAAATTTCCTCTAAAGGTGAAATAATTTTCTTCCATGCAAAGCCGGATCAGCTTTATGTACTGTTTTACTTTTGTCCTCCACTGTGGTCCAGTTTCTTGTTGTAGTAGCCATTCTTCTACCAGAATAATAGCCTCTTTGACTGGGATACTTATAGCCTCTTTGACTGCCTCTTTGACTGGGATACAAAAGAGACCATGACCTCGTCTTCGTTAAGTCCTCCCATTGATTGCAATTCTTGAGCAAGTTCCTTAGAGTTTTTCACTGATTGGGTTTCGAACTGCTTATCCATATTACGAAACTCCTCTACTAACCATTTGGCTATTTTATATGTTGGAGACATATCTGCTGTCACAATTTCTCTCATCTCATTCCCTGGTTTGTGAATTTTAGGAAGTCCTTTAATTCTAGGAAGTGCTGGATTGGGGACCTTAAGTTTGTTGACTCCTATTACTTGTCGGCATTACAGCACTATCAAGCTGTCTACTCGCTTGATGAACTGTTGAAGAGGATCGTTTCTTAATTTCCTGTAAGGTCCGTTCGTGATCTTCTCCTGCATCCTATTATCGTAATCTTCTTTGTTTAAAATTACCAGTGCGTTGCCTTTATCAGCCTTGATAAAGTATACTGGTTTCGCCTTGATGTCTCTGATGACTTTTTTCTCATTTCTGATTACCTTTTTATTCTCATAGTCAATCGACATCTTTTCTTTAATGACTTTTGCTGTGGTGGCACTTATAAGCTCCTTTTGTTCTGTTGTAATGGGCAACGTTGGATTGTACGTGTTGATTCCTGCTTCTAAGTCTACAATAAGTCTTTCGACATCAGTTTCATTGGGTATCGCTTACTTAAGTCCGTTGTTAAGTAGCACCATTTGATCTTCGGTGAAGGTCTGAGAGGACTGATTCACCACAAAATTTCCAATTTGCTGCACGTGAACTTTAGGTTTTGTGTCAACCTGTTGTTTTTCCTGAAGTAAGTTGAATTTCCTTTCAAGCAGTTTCCTCTTTCTTTCGGTCTCGCATTCTTCTGCCACTTTCACTTTGATAAGGAACAAGGGGAATTCTCTGGGATATTGTTGTGCTAGTTTGAGATGAAGATAGTATGCTTCTAGAGTTTTGCGGTCAAGTTTAGCTCTAAGGGAAGCGATACTATTGCTAATTATTTCATTCTCAATTATTTCAAATACCAATAATAAAATAAATAAAAATATTTTTATTCAACCCCCTACCTGTGCTAATTCATTGGATAATAAACAACCATGCAGCTGCGAGAAACATCAAATTGTTACCTGTACGAATAAAATAAATAAGACAATTTTAGATTTCTTTCCTCAGTCGAGTACAAAACACTGAAGAAGTCTGCAAGTAGTAGACGAAATACGCGTATCTGTATGATAAGCATATCAGTAAAATTAAAAGGAAAATATTCGACTATTTTCACTGTTATACCAAAATTTTACTCTAACGCTGGAAAACAAGTTTTTATAAAAACTAGTGTTTTTTATTTAAAAAAAAAAATAAGCAGCAGGTATAGATAAATAATAAATGTACCTATGTAATATATGAATATATCCTATATCTATCTATTGATATTTTGATATTGAAGAGAATAGAACTGTTAAAAATATAGTTTTTAATGAAATATTAGTTGATTAAATATTTCAATCTATATCAATCCAATTACATAGTCTGTCTGCTAATCTACTAATTTAACTAAAGTATTATTACTAAAATATTGTTGATAGGGGAATTTTTGATTTTGATAATTTATAATGCAGTACAACCTAGAATGCTCTAATTTTGATTTTTCACTATATATAATGGTAGCAAAAAGTTACGTAGTAACGGGTATTTAACTAGTAAAAATAAATCTACATTTGAATGTTCTAAATTCCAAAACAATGATTTGATAAAAACCCGTAGAATGTCTTATTATAATGTCGGAAAAACTGAGCAAGATTGTTACATTATAAGATTAATCACTCCATATCAACCACAACGTACTGATAAAACACTACAATCTGTAGAAACGAGAGAACGGCAATTTAGCTGTAATTATTTTCTTTTCAACAAAACAAAAAAACTGATAAAAATTTGTAAGAACTTGTTTGTAAAAAGATTTTCTTTGGGAAACACTAGACTTAAACATATTTGTAAGACTGTTCATGAAGGTAATGTTATAAAAAAAACCAGAGGTGGTAACATAAAAGATCAGAAGTTTGCAATGAAATGAGAAAGCGATAAACAATATTTATAGGCAAACTAACAGCAAAAGAGAGCAATGACAACCGAATTAAGTAGTGTTTTTTTAGATCCATTTTTAACAACGACTTCAAGGATTTCGAAGTCAGCTAGTAACGCTTGTAGTTTATGTGTTCTATGAAATGAACTAAAAAAAATATAACAATATTATTGTAATATAATAGTTTTTTATTTTCATTAGCTTTATTTTTAATATAAAAAAAAATTATTTCCAAATTGTTTATTATCAAAATTAATTATTTCCAAAATAGTTTTGCAATTTTCATGGAAAATATAGGTCTTATGTTTTCGAGACTAGATGTGATCGGTGAAGGTTTTGAAACTCTTGCATATGACAAAACAATATTATTAATAACAGTGAAAATAGTCGAATATTTTCCTTCTAATTTTACTGATATGCTTATCATACAGATACGCGTATTTCATCTACTACTTGCAGACTTCTTCTGTGTTTTGTACTCGACACGTCGTATATTCGACTATTTTCACTGTTATACCAAAATTTTACTCTAACGCTGGAAAACATGTTTTTATAAAAACTAAATATTATTAAATAATTTGAAGATTCATCTTCTTTTCAGTTTTTCTCATTTTCTGAAAAATTGCATAAACTGGAAATACAGCTCGTCAATTATCTTACTCAAAGATATTGACCAACTTGATCAATTTGTTATGCTTATTTAAAACTCTATCAGTCCGTGAATGAAAGTATTCTTGGGTGTATTATGAGGGTTTCACTAGAATCATCCTTCATGTTAGTAACACCGCGTCATCTGAAAAATTATTGAATATTTCATTTCCATCTGGAGTATAAAGCTTTAAAATCGTTAAATTTTCGTAAATTAGAACTTAAATGAAACTAATAGAATCGAAGTTCTATTTAATTTGTTATTCTTCTATTATACAGTTCATGACACATACCATCTGTGGTGAAGTGGTTAATGTTATGTCCCACAAGATTTGAAACCGTATTACATTTGTTTAAAGCTCTGATGGATTAAACAGCTAGTCTATGATTCACTAATGTGATTTCAGTACTTTCATGATTATGACCGATTAATCTATTGTGAGATTTATTTATTTATTTATCAGTGAACTTACAGATTAATCTGCAGGCCAACTACAGGCTCTTTTCCCTTTCGGAATTGTGAGATATTTTAAATATTAAAAAAAAAATATTATTAAAATAAATTAAATTTTAAATCATACTATACATATTATGTATGTATGTATGTATAAAAAAATATTTTTATAGTAGACATAATAATTAAATCAAAAATAAAAATGAATTATTAATCAATAAGAAATATTTTGTATTTTTATATTGTCATCATGACTAATTTTTTTAAATTTTATCGGCAAAAACAAATTCTTTTAACATTTAAATCATTTTGTAGTAAATCATCAGAATATAATTTAAGTCCAATAACTAATAACTTGAACGAGAGAAAACCCAATTTTTCCTATAGTAAAATTTATTCACAACTTTTTCTTAGATGTCCTCAAAATCAACAAAAGTATTTAAAAAAACTATATAACATGCATAGAAAATATGTTGAGTAAGTAAAAAAATTATCAGAAATATTATTATTTAATTAAATTTCCAAAAATATTTTTGGAAAAGAATACCAAATATTTTTCCGGTACAGCCAGTAAAAATCAGTACGGCTAGTAAAAATGAATACGACAATATTCACCAGTACGAGTGTACGACCAGTAAATCACACGAGTAAATACCAAAATTAATATTATAATATAATAAAATTTTTATGGAATTCTCGAGATCTATAGGCATCAATCAGATCAATTTAAAACAAAAAATTATAGAAAATATTATATTAAATTTTATAACTAAAAACTAGCAATCCAGTATTGGAAAACCAATATCGGAATAAAACTAAAATATGTGTGATTGTAATTTTTTTTCAAATTTAATTTTAAAATTTTTAAGTAGTTTTATAGATAGCCAAATATTTAGAGCTGAACAATCCAACGAATGAGAAGAGTATTAATCAATTCACATATGATGAATCTGAAAGCTTTATATTCGTTAACATATTCTATGATGATCAAATTTTCTTACGTATTGATTTGACTATCGCGGATTATGATAAATTGTGTATCAAACATTTGTAAGAATTTCGTTATCAACACCATCTAGTATCGCATATAGGGTTTAATACTGATTCCACCTTTATCAACAAAAACTTTTTCCAAACTTGCATCAATTCTTTTAAAATATATCTATTGCAATAATAGTCATAGCCACACCGGCAATCATATATTCTTTCAAAATATATAATTGCCGGTGTGGCTATGACTACAGTTAATATGCCACATGAAATGCTGAGACAATTTTCCCATCTTAACCATGACTGACTTTGTCGGATAAAACAGCATAAGCAAACAGCAGTAAAATATACATCAGTAAAATACACATCAGTAAAATACACATCTTTTACAATACTTCACAACAATTTCAGATAGTTCTCAATTATCAAATCTTTCAGCAATTAAGTCCCAAGCATGTAAAAAAGCTTGCTCTTCGGTTGCATTATGCAACATTGAAATAACAATATTAACATTGATGGAACAATTTTTCCACTCATCAATTAATAAAACTGATTCTAAACTTATAATAGCTTTAGTTTATCTAATACATTTTTTGTATGCTTTATCAAGTCAAGCTGTAGACCATATTTTCTTACCACCTTACTTTATTTAGGAACTTTATTTAAACATGCGGAACGAATTTTTTTAATACAGTTCTTGAAGTGAACCGAATCTTTTGACATTGTTTTTATTGTATACAGAAATGTAGAAAATTAAACATTACACGTATAAAGGAACAACACTGCCAGTAAAGTGATACTGGTACTGGTGCTTGAAAACTTTGCAATTATAACTGGTACTGAAATTTTAACAAATCTACTATAAGAGTAGATAGGTGTATAAAAAGCTATTCCACCTAAATTACTGACAATAGAAATATAAAAATAAACAAAAATTCAAAATTTTATTAGTTAATTGATAATAATTGGTATTTCCAGTAAAATTAATGTGTTACCTAATGTATTACCAAAAATTAATTGGAATGAATATAAATCAAAAGTCCCTGAAGACAAATTGAAAATGGTTGAAGATTTCGAATTAAAATATA
The DNA here is from genome assembly GCA_963942445.1 of Argyra leucocephala. Taxonomy (NCBI): domain Eukaryota; kingdom Metazoa; phylum Arthropoda; class Insecta; order Diptera; family Dolichopodidae; genus Argyra; species Argyra leucocephala. The sequence goes on from OZ012680.1 coordinate 69,695,914, forward strand.
AAAATTATCAAATTCCAAGACCAGAAGTACCAAAAGAAATTGAAAATCAACTAGAAGAGGAGGAGTGTAAAATTAAGGTATATATTGTATAATAAATTATAAATTTAAATTTTATTTGAAATAATTTTTGTTAGGAAAATTTGGAAAATTTCATTAAAGAGTCAAATCGTAAAATTAAAAATTATGAAGAAAAAATTGAATATTTTAAATCAATGATACCATATGAGCAAATGACTTATGAAGAATACATTATAGCTCGACCTGAATGTGCACCAGATTTTATAAATAAACCAACGTTTTGGCCACATAATGAAGAAGAAAATAAAATTGAAGAATCTAAACAAAATACAAATGGTCATAAGAATGTATCTTAAAGCATATTTTACCTTAAATTGTGTATCCTCAAATCATACGTCTTTTTTATTATTGAAAATTGAAAATTGACTAAAAGAAAATAATAATTTTTGAAATTAGGCTTTGTGTAACCTATAAATTAGTTTGTTTTTATATAAATACTAGCTTTGTAACCCGTCATAAATGACGGAAACAAAATAAATCCTAGTTTCTTTTTTTCTTTCATTAGATTCTTTATTCCGAAATTACAGTACTTATGTTTATATCACTTTTTATTTATTTTTATTTATGTTCATATTGGCCTAACACTAATCTTTTTTTTTTTATATAACAGAAAAAGAAGTACCATACCAACAAATTTGTATAAATGTATACTCGTACTCACTTCCATTTAGTTAAAATTCGTTAGTTGGGTTCCATTTAGTATAAATTATACCGTATTAGCGTTATTGAGTCCTCCGGGAGAGCAAATTTAAAAATGGGATCTTATTTTCATATAAATTTTGTCTTTTGTATAATGTATAGGGATCTTATTTTGCTATATGAATAAACTGTTATTATGGTATTGTGTTATTTTTAAAAAATATTCATAATTTATATATTCAAAATTTTGTATCTAAATTGGTAAAATTTACAAAAATACAAAAACATTTTCATCAATAATTTTCAATTTAAAAAAAACAATGTTTTATTATCCGGCGTAGAAGTAGAGTTAATTATCCTACTCTACTTCTATCAAGTTCTATTGATTGAACAGTGAACCTGAACAGTGAAGTGAAATGTGAACACTTAACACTGAAAATAAAATAATATTTTTGGAATGGAGCATATAGAACATACAGAATACAGATACAGCAAATAATAAAAAAAAGCGCAAAAAAACAAAAAAAAAACAAAAATAATTTTTTTTGAGAGAAGTGAATTACGCACACAATAATGCCATAAATAAAAGGTAGAAGCAATAAAGTAGTATAATGTATAATATTATACAATACAAATATGCTGATACACATGTGTATTATTATGTATAATTTTAAGTAATAAGAATAACCTTTGAGTGAATTATGTTTTTTTTTTGTGTTAAATGCTGTTTGCCTTTTGGTTATTATACCATATTAAACTATTGATTAAATTTCTATTAGTCCTTATTATTATAAATCAAAAAAATTGTTTGTTTTATTTATATTATTATTATTATTTATTATTTTTCCTTATTATTTGCGAAGAAGACTAACATTAAATTAAAAAAATATAGTTCATGCAATCAATTTTTCCTGCAAAGGTTCAGCTAGGTAGACAGGGGTTAAAAAAAAGCACCAAAGCAATTACACATATGCAATTTGTATATGTGTTGGAGCGTTCCGTCGAACTTACAAACATCCAGATAAATGCAGAATAATATATATATAATATATATTCTTTTTTTAGAAAATTGCCAAGCCAATTTATTATATATTTTTTACTACCTCGACCAAAAGAAGGACTTTACCTATGTCAAACATGGATTCAGTGTATTGCTTTTCCAATGCATTAATTTCATGCATTTGTTTTGAAAAATAAAATGATAATAATAAAAATACTGCATTGAATTATTGAAATTCTTATTTTCAATGATGATACTGAGATTGATGCATATTTTTTATAGGATATCAATGTAATATTTTTCGTTGTCATTATACACAGTTTTTCTATAAAATCAAAATATTGCGTTAATTTTTGTATTATCATTAAAAATAAGAAATTTATTTTTTTATTAATTCATCAATTTATTTCTATCTAAATGTACATATTACAAGTACTCAGATACATTCAAGATGTCAAACAAAAAAATTATTTTGTATCAAGTGTAATAAAAATATTATTAAAAAAGATAAGTCAATTCAATGTGATGGAGATTGTAAAGATCACTTCCATATAGAATGTATCAACATGATCAATGAAGTTTTCAATAGTTACGACTCAATCCTGAAAAAATTTGGTTTTGTGTTCCGTGCAAAACAAAGCATCAAAAAAGGAAGTCAACTAACCTTAATTTCAGCAGTGGTACTTCAACAAGTTCTACAAGAGGACAAAGTATTTTAGAAGAAGAATCTACAACCAGGAAACTTGATTTAATTCTTTCCCAACAAAATGCAAGCAACAAAAATATGGAAGATCTACAAGCTGAAATTGGTGAGTTGAGAAACACTATTGATATATCGGATTGAAAAACAAAACGAAAATCATAAAAGAAAATAATAGTGAAATCGAGATGTTGAAACAAAACAAAAATAGAAAACAATTGAAATAAGTGGATTAACTGAAATACCGAACAATGATCCCAAGCCTGTGCTTAATTCAATCTTCAAAGAACTGAAAGTAGAGGTCACTGCTAATGATATATAAAGTGCATTCTTGTCTAAATGACCCAAACACTCAGGTGAGTCTCACAAAATAATTATCAAGTTAACAAATACTGAATCGAAGAATATAATTATGAACGCAAAAAGGAATAAGACACTAAATTGTGATAAAATTTTTCAATCGAAAGATCAAATTGGAATTGTCTTTATAAATCAGAGGTTAACACCCTATTTCAGCTTCTTATTCAAAAAGGCAAGAGACTTGAAGAAGAAGGGTACTATAAAGTTTACAATGGGTAAAAGATGGTAAGATATTTGCTCGAAAAACAAATACATACAAATAGTGCCTGATAACAGCTTAGTACAGTTTAATGACAACTAAACATTATGACAGCGATGTCTTCCCTTGATAGTTTCTACAACCCTAATAATTCGTCTCAAGTCTAACCATTAATACTCTAAATTCTGTAAATGAATTAAAATTCGTCAAAGATAATTCTCTAAAAATTATTTATTTAAATGTTCGCAGCCTAAAAAATAAATTAGATGACATTAATATAATTCTGAATTCAATTCCTGAAACAGCTCATGTAATTGTTTTCACAGAAACGTGGATTCTTGAAGATCAAATTGATTTAATCAATATAAAATATTATAATAAAATTTTCTCATGTCGTTCCAAAAGAGGTGGTGGAATCGGAATATTTATACATTCTTCTTTAAAGTACAACCTAAAATCAACATTCTGTGATAATTTCAGTAGCTTAATTTCAATTGTTCTACTTACAAAAAATAGTTAACTGACATATATCGACCACCCACTAATGATTCCCGAACCATTGACAGTTTTTTGAAGTTGTTTGAAGCACATCTGTGAACATTTGATAATGAAAATTCTCTAATAGTTGGCGACTTTAATTTCAATATAAAAACTACAGGGGGCAAACAAGTTGATAATTACGTCACACTGGTTGAATCCAATGGTTTTCGATTCCTAGAGAGATCAACTACACGAAATATATCACAATCGTGTGTTGATCATATTATTTCCAACAATATTTCGGATTAAATATTCATTAATTGCGCTGATGTTAATATCTCTGACCCCAAAATTATATTTAATGAACTCGATAATAATAATAATAAAGGTGAAGATTTTGTAAACAAAAACAAATTAAAATACATAAGCAAAAAAACAAACGTCAGTGTCATTAAGAGACAGCTATCAAACTACACTATCGACACAAATTTTTCTACTAGCGAAGACATCTATCGTGAATTAAAAAACACTATCCAAACTAACTTACAATCTGCGACTAAAACAATAGTTTAAGTAGAAAAATTGTACATAGTAAACCGTGGATTGACGAAGAATGTATAAATTTAATAAAAATCAAAAACTATTGGCACAAAAAACATATTAATAATCCCACCAATTCTTTATTAAAGGAAAAATACCACATTTGGTTAAATAAACTAATTACAACTAAACGTAGGAAAAGAAAGAAATATGATGATTATAATTTCAAAAAAAAATATAAATAAATCAGAAAAAATGTCGAACTTTATTAAAGAAATAATAACAGATGGAGTGAGCAACATAAAAGTCAATGATTTTTTCAGTAATCCTAATCTTAGTAATGATGAAAAAAATATCAAAATAAACGAGTTCAATGATCATTATGCCGAATTGGGTGAAAACATTGCTAAAAATTTTCACAAAATTTATGTCCCAGTTTCTAGAACAAATACACCTTTCGAGCTAAAACCAATCGATTTAGTATCAACTCTTTAATTGATTGATAATCTGGCCTGAACAAATAGAGCCGGAATTGATGAGATATCAACATCTCTAGTCAAATATTGTAAAAATGAGTTAGCTACACCCATTATAGCATTAATTAATGCAGTAATCGACCAAGCTTGTATACCGAACGATCTTAAAATAAATAAAATTATTCCCATTTACAAGAAAGCTGGAGACAAAGATGACGTAAATAACTTTCGGCCTATATCTATAGCCTCAACGTTCAGCAAATCGATTGAAACATATATTAGCAATGAGCTCACTCTCACAGATTATTTGGTAAAAAAAAGCTTATCTCAGAAATTCAATATGGGTTTACTAAGCAATCCAACACAACAACTGCATTATTTGATGTGGTGTCTCATATACAAACTGAGATATCTAGAAAGAAAAAAGTTAGTCTTGTTTTCTTTGATTTAACTAAAGCATTCGATACTGTAGACAGAAAAATTCTATTAAGAGAAGAGAATATAAGAGGGTGTAAGAGAAAAGGAATACCAGCTTTTTGAAAGTTAGTTTAGTAATAGAAAACAATTGTCCCAAAGTGATCAGACAAAAAGTGAATTAACAGATATTAACTTTGGTGTAATTCAAGGTAGTTGCTTGGGACCAGCTTTATTTTCATGTTACGTCAGTAGTTTCTCAAGGTTAATGTTAAAAGGACAAGTTTTTATGTATATGCAGATGATATCATCATAATATTTTGGAGTTAATTGAGAAAATAAATTAAGTTTAGCCATGTCATTTAAAAACGGCTTAATCTCAATTAATAGGAAATAATAGTAATATTATTTTTATACATTTCCGATAAATTCTAAAAAAAAATTTTTAGTTCTAAATATTGTTCTGAACAAATGTTTAGTAAAACAAATGAAGCTCAACCAAGCCCAAAATTAAGAAGTAGCCATTTTAGGAATTTTGGTAACTAAATCAAGAAAAATGTAGCCCAATCCAGCAGCCCTGGTTATATTTAATCTGTAAATAACTGAACAAATTATAGTACAAGTATATGGACCATTCCACAATCGATTTTCATTACTATTCTATTAAATGATAGATATTTAAAAGCAGACGTAGCAAATTCAAATATTTTTTTAAATTTTACTAATTTTGAATTGGAAATTTCAATTTAAATTTCACCTCATGTATAAGTATAAATACATCTTCACATACAAAAAATTTAATTTATCAAATTGTCGAAACTGACCCATGTACATAGTTTCTGTTTTTTTTTTTTGCCGGAATTAAATTCAAATTTGATTATTTTTTAAATAAAATGTCACAAATATGGTTGTTGTCTAAGATAAATCATTGTAGTATTTGTTAAGTTTTCTAGTAGATCCTTTTATATCAAATAATTAAATGTGGAAAAGTACTATCTATTGTCAGAAACTAAGCCTTCTTACAGAGCGTTTCTATTTTATTTAACTTTTCGGTTGAAAGGCTCACTGCGCCACCCAGTGTGTGATAGTGGTGAGATCTTTGCTAAAAGTATAGCAGTATAATCAAAATAAAAGTAAATTTGCTTTAGTTTATTGCACAGCACCTTTCAGTCACTAGGTTAACTACTTTTGGTTGTCACTAGTTTCCAAACAATGGTACAAACGTCTTTTGGCTCATTAAACTGTAATTCTGCAACAATAATATTGAATAGAATTGCGGGTGCTATTAAGACTCACAACACAACCAAGTTATCTGTCAAAATAATACAACCTAATTTTTAAGTTGAGTTGTGTACAACTTGAGCTTGTATGTTTAAGTTCTCTGAGATAATTAAAATTTACAACTCTTGGGAAAGACCAAGGTTGTGTTTATATACTGTGAAGTGGAATTATGCTTGAGTAAAAAAGTGATATTTTCATAAAAATATAAAAATACTTTTTTTTTGAAAATATGGAAAAATAGAAATCCATCATCCTATTCCATCATCGTATTCCTCTATAAAAAATCTTACACTTGCAAACATTTTTAATTTTTTGTATTTTTAATTTGAGATTTTTTTATTATTGTTTTTAATTTTTACTTTTGATTTTTACTTTTTATACTATTAAAATTGTCACTATGTCAATGGCAACACTGTTATGACATGTTTTTTTCATTGGAGACTGCTGTGCTATGCTGTTTTGTATATACAACCATTCAACCTCTTTGAAACAGTTAAAATAGCAAAATTTGTTTGTGTTCTCTATTGGGTTGAGTTGTGGAAGAGACAAGTCAACTAAATACTGTGTGAATCAGAGTAGCACTCTACATGTGATTGTCTATGCATGACAAAGTCATATTCATAATTGATGTGTGAAATTGAATTTACAATTGTATGATTAGAAATCTTAAATACACTAATTGTTTGATTCAATTTTAATCATAATTCATATAGCACTTCTAAGTTGGATAGCACCTCCATTTTAAAGGATTAGATTTATATTCTTGCCTAAAATAAAACTAAATAAACGATATTCTTTTTAATCTCAAATTAAGCTGAAATCAACTGAATATAATACAAAAAAAAAATAATCATTATTGTTTGTACAATAAAATATAATTTTCAATTTAAATTCATTGAATTTAAAAATTAGAATTTCAACAATAGGAATAAAAATATCATCATAGGAATAAGAATGTCCTATTTTAAATATTTACTTCGTAATACACAAACACATACGAATAGAATTGAAATAGAAAAGATTTTACAAGTAAGAAAATCTAAATTTTAAATAACAAAGAAAGATATGTGCGCTTATTTAACTGTGCTTACAATTCATTTTTTTTTCATTCTTTTAAAGCTAAATGGCATAACAACAAAAACAAACAAACAAAAAGTAATTTTTTGTTTTTGTTTTAACACATTCACCACCACCCATTAATATCAGCGGTAACCCTTTCCAATCAGGAACAATTCTTTTCGTTTTGTATATGCGAATATTGTAATAGTTTTGAAAATAATTTGGAAGATAACAGTACTCTTAATAAAAAACTAGAAAAAGGCGGTTCACAATTCAAATCAACCCAATTGTGTCATTTTTTTATTATTGTTTTTGTTTTTATTTATCAAAAAAAAAAACTTCGTTATGGGTTTTGAAAATGGCTCTATATAATATATTTTTATATAAACATTTGAAGCTTTTTCCATTTAGATTGATTGATGAAAAACATTTTTTTTTCTGTTATTTTTTCGGTTTCTATTTTGTTACTTTACAGTTGTATCCTTTTGGTAATCAATAAATTTTCCATTTTATTTCAAAAGTTTTGAGGGAAATTTAATCAAAACAAGTACGGCGCGTGGAATTACTATCTATCTATTATATACATATATAATATATATATATATATTTATATGAAGTGAGGCATTTATAAACATTACTGAATTTAGAGAACATTAAAGTGGGACATCCTCTCGATTGATGATTGTTTTAAGTTTGATGATTTTATATTTTTAGTTTTTCATATTTTGTTTTTATTTTTGTTTGTTTGTGGAATTTATTTGTATGTAAAATTTTAAAAATGTTCTTCGTGCTCGATTGTTTAACCATTTAGTCGTTTTTTTATTATTTTATTTTTGATTCAAATTTGTAGATCAAGAATATATTTTATTAAATGAATTTTTTTGTACGATTTAAATTTTAGTCTCTACGTGGAAAATGTGGAAGTTAATGGAAAGTCGAAGTCTCGTTCAAATAGTGTTGGATTAAAATTTCCTACTGCGGTCTACAATCGTACGTCTAATCGCTTCTTCTTTTTCGTGTTTACATGACTTTGTTGTGTTTGTTTGGCAATATCTCTTCAAAGGACTTGGGTCGGATACTCCTGGGAATGGGGAATCAGTTTGTACATATATTTTTATCATCCATCGGCGGTCATTCTGGTAGTTAATGGCAATTTGAAATGGGTTTGAACCTAATTTTGACTATCATTTTTAACCATATTCCATTTATGTAATCTCATTATCATTTTCTTCCAAACAACTTTTCGAGATCGAACTCTACTTATTTTTATCAGTTATTGTTTAATTTATGTTGTTACGAGTACTGCGAACATTCATGTTTCCTTATGTTATTTTGTTTAATACATTGAAGCAAATATCGCATGTATATATCATAAAAGGCGTTTTACATACATATTTTGTTGATTTAAATTTTGCTTTGGGGTGTTGATATATATCACGTTTTGTCGCAAGCAGCCAGAATCTAATAAATCTGTATTTTAACAATTTTATTGAGTCTAACCCCCTTTTTTAGTCTTCCTTCAGAGTCTCACGCAAGACGATTTCTTACAATACGACATTTTCTAGGAGCGTATATCTACCGTGTTATATCTGTTAGGGTTATATCTGTAAATCAAATTTCAAAACAAATTACTACGAAATATAATGAAAGGATCAAGGTACATTCATACTAATGAATTTCTGTAATAGTGATCTTAATGAAGAAAGAAGTATAAAAAAATTGCTATTAGATATGGTTCTACAAATACAAAAATAAGTGAAAGATGTTATTAAGGTATTTGATATCAATTATATTTTGATGTACGACCCAAAATCAGTTTGAATTGATTGAATGCAATGATCTTTTTTTCTTTTCTCTTACTTTCACTCCCTTTGGAAGCACATGTCTTCCACAAAACTCATCCATCCTACTCTATTTAAGGCTTATTGTTTTATTTCGACTTGGCCGACTTGGCTTATTGTTTAATTGTTGGCCCGTATACATTTATTACCATGTTTACCGATTTTATATAACCCCATTTGTGGTATACAGTTCTTTTATTGGAAATTTTAAAAATAAATATTTGAATTTATATTAATTATATACACCCTAAACAAGCCATTAATCTCTTTTGGGTTACTTGAAAATAAATAAAATAAAATAAATAAAAATACCAACTGGATCATATACGGATATACACCCAGACCTTTGCCACCTGTGGGACACCTTTGACCGACGACGAATCTACCACACTTGGCTTGCTCAGATGGACGATTATGCCATTTACAAAGTTGTCTATAAGTTATACGAGTCGACGACTGATTTTTAAAGTTTTGAATAATTTTTTATAAAACTGCCAAGCTTGAGTTACTGATCATAAAATCAGCTCGGAATGAATATCGGAAATTACAGTTATTACGAAATACACAATTTAGAATTTTAGTCATTTCGAATTTAAATGAATTTTGTTAACGTTTGTATGCTGATTTATAACAAAGGCAATTCCTTGCAAAATTTTATTTTTATCCTTTAATATTATTTATGGTTTGTGCTGAATTGCGTAGTAAATTTGTTAAACTAAATTAAAGTTTTATTTTTTCAATGCTTTTTGAATTGAACGGATTAATAAATTAAACAATTTACAAAATTTTATTTTTAAATTCATTGAAATTTAGCGAAGGTAAAAAATATTTTATTCTAAGGATTCTATAAATTGAACTCGGAATCAGTTTTGTAAATTTAAAATTCTGATTAAATTTTCAAGTAGTTTTGAAAATAATGAAAATTTAAGAGAATTTTACAATTTAATGATATTAATTTAATTAAATTGTAATGAAATTTAATTTATTGAAATTTATAGTGTTTTGTTAATTGCTATGCAAAATTTTGATGAAAATTAATGTAGCCTGATAGATAACCTACATTAATTTTCACTCAATCCGAATTTACGAATAATACTTAATACGAATTTAGTTATTGTAAAAAACAAATGTTTGAATGAAAGTTATTCTGTAGAATGTAAAGTTTGTTTGTTTTTTTTTTTTTTTTTGAATTAATTGATCAAGTTACAATAAAGGCATTGAAGTATTACAAAGTAGAAAAATCTGGTAATAAAAATCAAAACAGTAAATTAGGAAAGAAAGTTTCAAGAAGTTCAAATGGAGTTTAAATCGAAGGCTCTTCTGACGCAGATGTTGTATTGACGTAAGACCTAATGTTCATATCCGAAGGATAGTTGAAATTGCTAGCTGTCCAAAAATATGTATCATTAGTAGCGCATCTTATCCTTTGAGGAAGAAAAGGACATTGGAAAGTATCCTTGTTGCTATGATGTTTTTGTATAAAAACTGTTATATCTGTTGACCCATTAGATATATATATATATATTCAGTTATATATTGTAGAAAGATAATGGCTTGGAGCATATTTTAATATTTATTTGATGATGATTGGTGCTGCCGTTATGGAGATATTGTAGTTTAAAGTAGAAAATTTTGAAAAATTTGGTTTTGGTGTCAAGTGCTCCCAAGAGCTGAGAAAAACAAATAAACATAAAAAATTTACAATAGTTTAGAATTTTGATTTACTCAAAACGAACAAATTTCTTAAAGTCCTACATTCTAAATTAAAGATTCAGAAATCTGTTCCAATATCAAGTGTGTGTCTAGAAGTAAAGGCTCTAATAACATAGAAAGACAAGGATTTCTGTGGCATATGGTTTGGATGATTTAACAATCAGCCAAAAAAATTCTCTTGTTAGTCTTCGGAATTTACTCGGATCCTTGTGTTCTTCTGTGATTTTTGGCGTATCAAGGAGCTTTGGTAATTATTCTTAATATTTTTTATTATAATTTTTATACAATTTTGATATGACTTGATGATACAATTTAAAATTTTTATTTTGACATTTATTATGTCATTTATGTTCAGTAGTTTATGCCATTTAACCATGGAAAGATATATGCTTGAACAGCATTTAGAAATTGTTAAATTGTGAGTAATGAACGTTTTTATTGAAAAATTTTATTCCCTGGTGAAACTCATTTTTGTTTAAATCAATGGTTATGTAAACAAACATAATTGTAAAATTTGGAGCGCTTAACCATTATATCCAGATAAAATCAGTGTCTGATGTGTAATTCATGCTGGTGGAGTGATTGGTCCATATTTCTTTTGAAGAAAATGGTTGAAGATCAACAGTCACTGGAGAACGATGCAGAACAATGTTAAATGAATTTTTTCCTGCTTTTGTTGAGAATAATTTGCAGAATATGTGATTTAAACTAGACGGTGCCACCTGCCACACAGCCACCTTTAATACTCGATTTATTGAAAGCAAAATTTGGTGATGAAAAATTATCTCAAGAAATGGTCGAGTTAATTACTCTCCCATGTCGTGTGATTTTCCCAGGTCGGTGTACCTATTGTGATATCTTTCTTTGGGGATAAATATTAAGTCACAAGTTTATGCTGGTAATCCAACAAAAATGGAGCAATTGCAAATCAACATTAAAAGTGCTATTGATGAAATACAGCCAAATTTATGTGAAAAAGTGATGGAAAATTGAGTTGATAGAATGCAGTACGTACGGAGAAGCCTTGGTAATCATACTATTTTCCATACATAATGACATAATGTAACCTTTCAAATAAAAAAAAAAATTTGTATATCTCACTGAATAATTAATGTGTGTTTGTTTTTTTAATTTGTAATCCCTATTGGACCACCATATATATGTTCAATAAATATTGTTGTATTCTTTAACAGAATTATTGTAAATATAGAGTCATTTCTCATACCACATAAAAACTCTATTTACATGACATTTGCTTCATATTTATCTGATGCAAAAGCAGTTTATTATTGTGTTGGTGCAATTGATTTATTGTTCTTAGGATTATATTTGAATTGACGGTTTCATTGAGCATTTTATCCCTGCTTTCCGTAATGTCGTCTGCGCTACAACTGTAAAAAAAATCAACTGTCATCACGCTTTCGGTTATGCATTTGACGACAGACGATCGTTATGCTTTCGGTTATGTAAAATGGCAATGGCAGTGACAGAGCATACAAAGCAGCATAAATTTTATGATTAGTAGTTGATCGTCATTGTTTTGGTTCTGTGACTGTGTGGTAAAAATTTTTTGGGATGGATTGTGAAAAAGATTTGTAAGTAAAACAAAAAAAAAATGTTATTATTATTCATTTACAAATTATAATAACACTATCTTATTTTAAATTAGTTTTTTATAATATGAAACATAAAAAAGTAATATAAAATAGAATGTAAGCATTATTTAAAAAAAAATTAAATAAGCATCAAAAATACACACAATAAATCATAATTCACAAATTAAAAAGTAATTTAAAATAAAAGTATGCATTTGTCGATTTGACAGTTGATTGGTCGCATCAAATGTTAATTGATGATACATGTATGTATTATTAATTGCAGAGCATTTTTTGTACATAGAGCTTCAACGGCAATATTTTCTAAATTTTATGTATTTATTGTGTTGATGTTATTTGTTCACTGTCTACATAAGTATAGCAAGCACTGATGAACTTGCTCGTCGATATTTCCACAATAAAAATAAATTATTAGTGAATGGAATATGCTAAAAAACAGACTTCTCTTCCATTGAAATGGTATCCTGTGTGTTATTCTGACTATAGCTTCTGAATATTGTTGCTATTTTTCTACCTATTTCAATTTGAGTTTATATTTGCCTTTTGCAGCCCAATTCAGAATTTGTTGCGACTTTTAAATATTTATATTCGTCAGTTTTTTGAATTTTCATGTTGTGGTATAGCAAATTTTATAATGTTGTATTTTGATTAAAAATGTTTAGATTTAAATTATATATACTTTATTATATTTATACTAGAAACCCCTATTTATTAATTATAATTCAAATTAAAGCCAAATTTAACGTTTTCAACAGAACAGGGATTGAAACATACTGATATTTTTCACTATCAATCATTAAACAGTCATGTTTTAATAAGATTGCTTGGTATGGTTTGAAAAAACAAAATACTTCTTAATTACCATGCCCTTGCTACCTTTTCCCTATATTAAATCAATATAATTTTTTTTTATTAACATATAAGAATCCTGTTGCATTTAGATAAATAGCTAATATTTTTTCCTTTTGTGTTTTTTTAATGTTAACAGTAACTTAGGTAGAATTACTGTTTTGTGCTTAATTTAAGTACGGTACTGTAATTTTTTAATAAAAATTTTTTCGAGTATTGTTATTTGGAAAATTTAAAGAAGGTGTACTAATAAATTAGTAATTGATTTTTGAAACACTGTTCAACGGAGGAGGGCCCTCTTTTTATGGAAATTTAAATTTGCTTTGATAACATATATATATAAATAATAATAACAGTAGCGTTCAATTATGCTGTGTAACCATTTTTACACATTTTTGAACACAGCTACACTACCTCTTGTTATTGTGAAGAAAATGGTTAGTAACGATCTACTTTCTGCTAGGTGCAGAATACAATTTTTTTGTGCTGAATAATTATTTAGTGTCATATTTATAATTTGAAATTTATATTGATATTTAAATAAAGCAAAATAACTAAACAAAAATTTAAATTAAAATATTTTTCAACAAAAAAATAATTTAAATATGATAAATAATCATTTTATTTCAAAAATAACTACATATAAAACTAATTTCAATGAAAAACTATACAACACCAAGAAAAGAAGAGAATTTTGTGAGAAATTATTTTTGATACATAAATTTCCAAAACAAAACAAACTAACATCAATGTTTTTGGATTATGTTTTGCTCATGAGCATAAAATGAGCGTTCCTTTTACAATATACATATGAACAGTTTACACAGCTTAATGGAACGCTACTAATGTTGCATTACGCAAAATAAAAAACTTTTGGAATTTATTCAAAAATTATTGGAATTTAATTCACACATTGGCAAAACAAAAAACCATGAATAGGTATAAAAAACAAAAAACAATAATAATTTTAGATTTATGGAATAAAAGTCGAGTTTCCTTTCAATAATCATTTGTATTTATTTTGCAAATATCGATATTTCTGAAGCAACTTACTTCCTCTAGGTCGCAAAGCACTGATGAAGGAAGTAAGTTGCTTCCGAAATATCGATATTTGCAAAATAAATACAAATGATTAGTGAAAGGAAACTCGACTTTTATTCCATAAATCTAAATATATCACTAAAAACAAATCTGGTTTTCAAAAACAAATAATAATTTTGTTTACAACTTATTACGATACACATTACATTGTCTATACCTAAATACCTACCTATACATTTAATGATGAAAATAAAACTCGTGATACCTATGCTATGCACTCTCTTGAAATTTGTATAAATAGGATGGTGTAACCTACACCAGTGTGGTCGTGGTGTGGTAATTTATTTTCTCTCATTTTTGCTGAACAGATTGAATAATTTTGAGGTGAAATGTTGACAACTAACTCTATTGTAATATATGATATACTCAATTTGTGTTTGCACATCTATGCTCTGATTAGGTCATGATTCATGTTTATATCTACTATTTCCGTTATATACAACTTCAAGATCATCAGCATATTGAAACGATTGTTCCGGTGTAGATTTAATTCAGTAAAACTATTATATAGCAATTAAAGAGTGTATAACCTAGCGAACTACCCTGTATTATGCCACAGTTCATTTTTTCGATTGTACTATATGTTTTATACATGCGAATTGTTTCCATTTAGTTTAAAAGCTCCTAAACCAATCTTGTTCAACACCATTAATTTTCCTAACTAACGTTATCGAATTTTCGTAAGATAAAAAAAAACATCATTCCTACCTGTTTTTTTATTCCCTAGTAGTCTCCTTTGAATGCTTGTTAGGACTTTATGTTATTTCTCCCGTGGAATGGTTATTCCATTTATTTTTACTGATGGACATTATGATTTTACATCGAGCCAAATTGACATAAGCATGTTTTATTTTCATTTAAGTAAAATCATTGTCATCGTCTATAATTAAAATGTTCACCACTTATAATATTTTCAAATTTTTTTTAAATTACATACATTAGATATCTGAATTTACTACAATTAACTTCATATAATGTAAATATACCGCAATTACTTTTAAATAATTCTAGAGTATTAAAAAATGTATTAATTAATTTAAAACGAAACTATACTATAATCATATAAGTACGAGTATATGATAAAATATTTGTTTTAGTTAAATTCATCCTTTGAAAATTACAGAGTTACCACAAAGAAATTTTTCGGAGACATCCAGATACAATAATATATAATATGCTACGTATATGTATACTGTGCTTTTAAAATATATATATATATATATTTTGGAGATGTATTCAATTATAAATAGAGTCCAAACACAGTTAGAATATTCTCTTTTGGATGCGTTTTCAAAAAGTTGTATTTTATTGTATTTGTATATATATTTTTCAAGCGGTTGTACTATTTGAATACTTGTGTAATTACAATATCCTTGTTTCTTTAGTAAAATCAAATTTGACAATTTTATTTTTTTTTTGGTTTTAAAATAAAATTTACCTATGGTAAAATTAGAAAATTTATATATGGTGTAGATACAATTTTATAAAAAAAAGTGATTTAATTCTTGTTTAACATTAAAATTTTGTCATACCACAGTAATTTTGTGAAAAATCGTTTGTTTTAAAAATCCTTGTAATTTTATTTTCATTCGTTAAGATTTGTATTCTGTTTTTTTTTAATGGGATTTCGAATTGAAAAGTAACAACATTTTATTCAAAACTCTTCAAAAACAAAAAAAAAATACTATAGATATTTTGTGGTTTTATTTTTAGAAGAATATTTTTAAAATCAACCAACCGAAATCGAGCTTAAAAACACTTCAAATAAATAGGTACTATATATGCAATTGCCTTGGTTTGTATAATCTTTAATTTTTTTTATTATATAATTTTATTGAAGAAATGTGGTGCAATTTAGAGTTCTCCAATACGATATTTATTTATTTATTTTATTATTAAATTAAATTGGTATGTTTTATAATATTTGACTAGTGTTGAAATTGTTATTTTACGATTTGAATATTGATAAAAATTTTTGTTTTGTTACTAACTATACAGGTTACTATAATTTCATTCTTTTATCTAAGTGCCAAGCTAAATACGTTGGGTTGAGTTCAGTTTTCACAAAGTGGATTGAAAATTTTCTTTCGAATCGTTCAATTCTTGTCTTAATTGACGAATTCATATCCAGAAAATATCATATTAATGCTGCTGTGCCACAAGGATCAGTTCTTCTCTTCCCTATTCTTTTTTTGATATGTAACAATGATCTTCTTCTTTAATCAACTTTTAATACTATCCATAGTTTTCCAGAAGATAGCACTCTAGTACCACCCTTCGATTTTCTTTGAAAATCACATGCTACAATACCAGCTACTGATACTAAATGTAACATGTTGGTCACCATGCTCAACCATGACTTAGCTATTATTTTCGACTGGGGAAAAACTAAAAGTATTTATTCGGGGTACTTGTATTAATCGAACGTACCACTTAAATATACTGACCCTGCATATAAATAATATTTTTATTTTTTTTATTTGGCCAAAATAATGAGATAAGCATCCTAACCAGCACGAAGCATCCTAACCAGTAAGAACTTTAGCCATATGCAGATGCACGTAAGAAAAAGGAAGATGGTAAAGAATAATA
Organism: Argyra leucocephala; assembly: GCA_963942445.1. Classification (NCBI taxonomy): domain Eukaryota; kingdom Metazoa; phylum Arthropoda; class Insecta; order Diptera; family Dolichopodidae; genus Argyra; species Argyra leucocephala. Next base: position 69,712,852 of record OZ012680.1, read on the forward strand.
AACAAAATTAGAAAAGAACTAGAATAGAATATAATAGAATAGAATAGAATAGATGGGCACAAAATTAGTACTTTTTATTTTTTTTTATTTTTTAATGGGTATTTTTTTGCGGTAACATTTGAAAAAAATTTTACATTTAAATTTTTGAGCTCCGATCACTGCTTTTTTGCTTTTCACTGAAGTGGAAAGTTTTATAAACATTATTAGCGTATTAAGTATTTATATATTAGATAATTATAAATTAAATTATCTTGAATTTTATTTTTTTAAGTATTTTTAAGTTTTTTGAAATTTAACTGAATATATAAAGGACAACGTATACATTGTAAAAAATAATAGCATGTTTTATTTACTACAGGATACCACTCTGTGTATTGATTAATAATATAAATGGATTTGATACCCAGCTTCCAATAAAAGAATATAAACAACATAGAAAAAATTGTAAAAATTTTTTAATTTTCATTTTAAACAGTCTTTCTCTATCCTATACTTGTCGTACACATTTAACAAGCCATAATAATATGATACCTTTGTTCCCAAATTAAATTTTATTTAAAATTTTTTTTTTGTTTTTCTTTGTATTTGTTTTTTTTCTAATAGAAAAAGGACATTTTTAAAATAAAATTTGAATGGAATTCTTAGAATTAATTTGAATTGTGCAAACGTAGTGTGTGTATTTTTTGTGTTTTGTTTTTTATTATTTTTTTTTGTTATTTTTTAAATTCTAATACTAGAATTCAAATTCATTGAAATAGAAATTAAAACATTTTATTATATTCATTTGATACTGATTGTGGTTTTTATAATATTATCCTGTGTGATAGATCCTACAGCAATACATATATAATATATATACATAGATATATACTTATATTTGGCATATATGAATCTACAATACATAATATAATCGTTTGAATGCATGGTGAATTTTCTATGATAATAATATTATTCATTATTTGATGTATATATGTGCATGTGTGAATGTTTTTTCAAATAAATTTTTAATACTCATATTATGTATGGATGTTGATGTATATTATTTTAATGTAAATGTATTCATATTAAAATAGTTTTTTGTTAAATTTTTTTTGTTTTGTTTTTTTTTTTTTTATTGTTTTTAAGTGTTCCTGTTGCATTGAAAAAGAAAAATATTTTTCAAAAATTTGATTAGATAAGAATTTTTCATTTCACAAATAATTTAAATTTTTTTTTTTTTGCTTTGTTATATTAATAAAATATGGTCATATGTTTTGTGTGTTTTAACAGAATATTTAAGAAATTCAATAAAACTAAAATGACTGAATATGTAATGAAATTATTTTAAAAATTAAAATGCAACAAAACAAAATAAAAAAGGAATATAATTTAAATTAAATTAAAAGTGAAATATTTTGAAATAAAATAATAAAAAATTATTTTTTCACTTTGTTTCATGAATGTTAAATTATATTTACAATTATGTTGTATAATTAGTAGTATAAATAATAATAATTGTAATAAAATTTAAATTATTATTATTATTATTGATTATGTAGTGTATTAAAAATATGTATTTTGATTTGGTGTTTTTGGCTGCTCGATTAAAAATAAAAATAAATATTACTCATTCATTACTATTATAATCGCGACGGCATTTATACGCAGGATTTAGTCCATTAACGATTAAATTAACGATGAAATTTATTTCGCGTTTACTCGTAAAACTAAATTCTTGCATTTTTTTTTAAATAAATGTCAAAACTTTTTAACAAAAGTAAGGTGTTGTTTAAATTAAATAATCAAAGTTAAATAATAAATATAGTTGAAATGAATAATACAAAAAAGCAATAGCAGTTATAGCCAAGGTCATTGCATGTTTAATTGAAGAAATATAAATGAAGAAAATGAAATGAATAAAAATCGCAGAGGAAGTATGAAGTATGCGTCAAACTCTGTTAACAGTGTTTGATAATGATAATAATGGGAAATCTTCAAATTTCACTAGAATAAAGTATGAGACTTTTGAATCTCTACATAGTATGGTCATTTAAAAGTTCAAACTCCATTAAGATTATGAATGAAAAATTGTTTGCCTTTAGATCAAAGATATAGCATTAAGGAACCGGAAAATGTTATGAGACAGAGTATCTCCATTAAAGTTAATTTGGTCATTACGTTGAGTTACATAGCGAGCGGAGATGCATACAAATCTTTGAATATTTAAGTATTAATTAATTGAATTTAATTTAATTCTTTATTAGTTTCAATAAAACTATACAATTTCAGAATTTCTTAAATTTCATTTCTTATACTAATTCAACATTATATTTTCTAATTCATTTTAATAATTCAACAGATATAAAATACATAATAATCAACAAATACATAATAATAAAAATTTAAAACTTCTGCTTCACATATTTACATACATTTTTTGCAAAAAAAGTTATGCCACTTTCTAATTTGATATAGAACTACGTAGCTCGTTGAACAATTTTAGCCCATGGTACATTAACTGATTTGTGCCCTTGTACTTCTCATTGCTGGCAATCGAAAATTTCCTGCATATCACAACTCATATGATTGAGCGTCGCTAACATAAATTGAATTTCTGACGAGATATCCTGGAACTAATTTATATTTTATTTTAAACACATGTAAAATAGTTTTGTATTTATAATCCTTTGTTTAACAATCAACCAATTTAATTTATTTAACATAGCTTTAATATGCTCATAGCTATTGCTGTTCAAAATGATACGCATTGCTCTATTTTGCAGCTTCCATCATATTTGCATTATATCTATCATACATGAATAATACAGAAGAGCAATAGTTGAAGTGAGGCAGTATTATTCTGTTATTATTATAGTAATTAAACAACTTTTTGAAACTTTGTTTTTAATTCTACGGCTCTTCTGAGGTAGATGTTATATTGGCGTAGGACCTACTGAACATATCCTAATGATAGCTGGAATAGCTAGCTTTCCAAAAATATATATCTTTAGTGGCGCATTTTATCCTTTAAGGACGAAAAAGACATTCAAAAGCATCTTGGCTGTTTTGATGTTTTTGTATAAAAACCGTTATATCTGTTGATCCATTAAATATATATATATATATATATTTAGTTATACCTTGTGTAACATTTACTCCGGAAGATTGTTATTTCGTAAAAGGCACATTCCTAGTTTTATATAGAAAAAGGGTAAAAATTTTTTTTTTTTAATTTAAATGCTTATATCTCCTAAACTATTCGACGTAGATATAAAGTATGTATGTATGAGTTTTAGAAAAAAATATACGTTTTCAACAGTATACAAACATTGGGAGGGTTTTATGCTAAAACCTTGAGGTATTCGGATTTTCAAGAAAGAAAATAAAGATTGATTTTTTTTCCAAAATTTTCCACTTTGAACTACAATGTCTCCATAAAGGCAGCACCAATCAACATCAAATAAATGTTAAAATATGCTCCAGACCGTTATCTTTCTAGAGTATATAACTGAATGTATATATATCTACTAGATCAAATATAACGGTTTTTATACAAAACATCAAAACAACCAGGATACTTTTAAATGTCCTTTTCGTCCTTAAGGGATAATATGTGCCACCAAAGATATATATTTTTGGAAAGCTAGCAATTCCAGCTATCTTTGGGATATTGTCTTTAGATCCAACGCCGATACAACATCTCCCTCAGAATCCCCGATATTTATCAAAAATTTTTCCTATATAATTTATTTCATTAACACAGTCTAGATTCTCCTTTTTTATTCTAATTTCAAAATTTTCTACGCTATTTATGTATACTCATATTAAATGACTCATAAGTTCAATATCATAATTTATTTATTTTGATTGTCATCTACATTTTCTCTTTCAATATAATTTAAGATATTATCCGCAAAAAGGGTTTATTTTTTTGAATACTTCATTATTTTGCTTATATCATATATGTATAATATTAATAATAAAGCTCCCAGAATTGAACCTTGACGCACACCTATTTCTATAACTTCAAGATCCGAGTTACTGCTTCCAAATTTGGTTTTTTGTTTTCTGTTTTTAAGATAATTTTCAAACCAATTAAATTCTTTATGTTTTATACAAAACTTTATGTTTTATATACCATATTTATTAAGCTTATTTAATAGTATCTCTCTACTTATAGTTTCAAAAGCGCGTTTCAAATCTAAAAATATTGCACCTATTTTTAGCAAATTATCGACAGCATTTTTCCACTCAGTGACCATCCAAATTGTCACTTAAATTTTTCATTCGACAAATTGTGTAGAGAACAAACTCTTCGCTAATCATGATTGCATGCCAGCGAATTTGCCTACATTGCAATAAATAGAACTTAGTTTTATTTAAAAATTCCGACAGAATTAAATAGAAATTTTCAAAAAAGCTAGTTATATAATTTGTAATTAAAGAATATATTTTCGAGTATTGAATTTACCTGTTATTTTTAATTAATAATTAACATTACAAGAACAAAAAAAATTATCTTAATGCATTTTCTTCAATTTTGCAATAAGAAATATTTATTCATACAATACCGATTTTATATGTAGATAGGTATCTTATTAGTAATTATTTTTTAATATGTGTGTGTTAATGTATTTTATTTATATACCCTCATTTATGAATTGAGCAAATGTGCTTATATGTGTAAATATGTATTATCATAATTAAATAACATTAGAGGAAATCCATAACATTTTCATTGAATAAAACATTCAACAACAATTCATTTAGACTTTAGAGTTTTCAAAAAACAATTTTTCATCCTTAAAAACAGTCTACACCGCAAAAAACATTAAAAAATATAAACAAAAAGGATTTTTTTGTTTATTTTTTTTTTTGTTTCATCTTGAAATTTTATGTACGATGAGCTTTAAAAGTACATGTAAATTTGGCTCTAAAGAGAAATAAAGAGTAGAGAAGAGATGGTAAAAAAAAATTAAAATTAGTAATACGAAATTATTCTGATTCTCCTTTTTTGTTATTACTAATATTTAAGTTGATGTATGACGATGAAAAAGAAAAAAAAAATTATAGAAGAGAGAAAGAAAGAGACAGCTGATGCATATAAAAATTTATTTTATGCTATATCATAGTATTTGCTGTTTTCATTTATTTTTGTTTTTTTTCTGTATTATTTTTATTTTTTTATTTGTTTGTTTTTATTATGATAGAAACATTCATTAGAACTCACTAATTACTCCCAACTTTAATGAATAAGCTCTAATGAACCACTTTCCGTTAATTAAAAGTGGAGTTAAGTGGTCTAGCGTCTTCCCATCATCATTGCCATCATCAATATCAATGTTATCATCATTCCAATCATCATCAGGATCAGCAGTATTAACAACATCTGTAGGTCGTGCCTTAGTCTGATTCATTTATATGAATTTTTTTCTATCCCCGTAGAAAATTATTGTTTTCTTTTTATTCTTATTTGTTTTTGGTTTGTCATGATTTAATTTGAAAGGAAAAATTAGTTAATTTTTAAAAGTATCATTGAGTTCAATCTAATTTTGTTATGTAATAATTTTGTCATGTAAATCTAAACTTGTGTCCATCCACTTTATAGAGTAAAGTACTTGCGTAAAGATCTTTGTTTCTTTTTTTTTTTAAGTTAAGTCAAATATTAGGTTTCAAAAGATACCTTTATACACAAATGCACAGCTTGGATTTGTACCATTACCTTACCTTACGATACGTTAATTCACGACTAATTGCGGATTGGTAAAAGAAAAATGTCCATATGACCGGTAGGGTCATTCTGGATAAATTTGATAATATTACTCTTGAACTTTTGTAGATTGTGCTTTCAAGGCTCAACTTGTACAGTAATTGAAGCCACATGATCATCGTTCGCGCTATAGTATTGGTGAATAAAGCGATAAAGCTCAATAATAGTCAGTGATAAAGCTCAGTTTTGGTTAATTGGCTATGTCAATAAACAGATTTAAGGCATTTGAAGCGATGCTAATCCACAAGGTATTAACGAAACTACATTACATCTAGAAAAAAGTCGGTCTATGGGCCGGTTGAATCATTGTTCCATTATGTCGTCAAAAATGATGATGGTCAGAACGTTATAGTCAACGGAAACTTGTGCACAAACATGATTATTCACTTTTTCGTGGCTCAATTGGAAGGCATTAATCTTGCACAGATATGGTTTCTGCAGGACGGCGCCACATGTCACACAGCTCACAACACAATCACTGTTAACGGACCACCTTGTTCGTGCGATTTGACTCCAATGTATTATTTTCTCTACTCATATGTAAAAATGCCTTAAAGAAGAGTGTGTAAAAATTAGGCCACCAAATTACGCCATGTACGCGATAGCCACAGCGGCCAAGTATCCTAGGTCATAGTCAAACATTAATGCCATAAAATTATGTCATGTCAAATAAAGCTAATTTAATTGAAACGAATCTTATTTCCTTTATCATTTAAATATATTATAGAAATATACTTGCAAATTTTGATATACTATAATAGTATATATATATTTATTTATTTTATTTATTATTATAATTCTCTCTAAAAGAGCTTGAAGCTCATACAGAGTATGTGTTATAAAATATTTACAATTTGACCTTACAAGTAAACAAATTTAAAAATTCAAAGTAATAAGTATATTGTTTAATTTTCTTTTAAATGCTAATAAAAATTCAGAATATTACGTATACGACAAAAAACCTATTTAAAGCTCTACGATTACATTATATATATGTATATATATATATATACATATAAGTTAATAATTATGATTTATAGAATGCTAGATTATCAGGTGACTTATTGTTGATAGCAACCTATTGTTGTTGTTCGTGTTTGTTATTTTTATTTTTTTTTTTTTGCAATTCTTTATTTATTAATTCTAAAAAGATTTTTTTATTTTTGATTTTATTGAGTGTGTATCAGATGTTTTTAAGGCTATTGGTAATTTATTAAATTCCTAAGCTCCGTAGTCCACTTCTATAACTTGACTTTCATACTCAGCATATTGTTTCCTTCCACTCAAGTAGTTACTGAACCACATATACTCTTTTCCTTTAATCCCACATTCAAAAAGAATACGAAGCAATATTTTTCTATCAAATGCTTTTATCAGATCAAAAAATACTAGAGATACCTTTTTACCATTGTTTATACCTTCCTGAATATGAGTGATCAAATCAAAAAGTACCGCATTAGTGTTTGATCCTCTTTTGAAGCCATATTGACGATCGTCCGATAAGTTATGCTTTTTTATATAATTAGTTAGTTGATGTTAACATACGTTTCAATGAGTTTACTAAATATTGTGGCTATTGAGATGGGTCTATAATTATTTATATTATTTTTATCACCATCTCCCTTATAGATTGGAACTACTTTGTTTATTTTCAATTGTTCCGGCATGATACATTCATTGATGGACTCATTTATTAAACAACTAATATTTGCTGCAAGTTCCTCTTTACAGTCTTTGATGACTTTCGTTTGGATTCCATCATATCCTGATGCTCCTGAGTTTGGTAGCTTATTTATTAAATTTATTGTTTCATTAGTTGATCTGAATTTGAATCTAAATCTACTTGTACTTCTATTTATTGGCTGATATATAGTATTGAAATTTAAGGCTAAGTTACGACCAATGTTCGCATAGTATTCAATAAATTTATCTAATTTTATCACTTTCTCCTTAATACTAAGATCTTGATCGGAAAAAAAATCATTTTGATTTGAAGTATTATTTTTAATTATGTGTTTAATGAGGTTCCAAGTTTTTTTTGGATTTCCTTCAGCATTTTGAAATTTATTTTTATCATGATTCATTTTTTTTATTCTTTTTAGTGCGGTGTATTTATTTAACCAGTATTTGTATTTATTGTGAACGTATTCATCATTATAGTTTTTTACATGTTTTTTGTGCCAGTATTGTTTGACTTTATTGATATTTGCACATTCAGTATCAAACCATATAGGCAAATTTTTTGTTACATTCGAAGATAACTTCTGATACGTGGCATCACTTATATTATTCTGTAACTCCGAAATTAATTGTAGACATTTTGTGTTGATATCCTTGCTTGTCATAATAATTGGGTTCTTTGTCAATTTTGTTTTTATTTTGTGTATATCTAAACAATTTATTTTATTAATATTTTTTTCCGGTTTATCCATTATGATATAATTATTTATTTCAACTACTATTATTTGGTGATCAGAAATATCTGAGTTCAGGTGTGTTATATTTGCATTTATATTTGGATTATTCGTAATGATGTGGTCTATACAAGTGCCTGATAATGGTCTGGTAATTGAATGATCACAAAATAAATATGCATTGCTTTCAACAATATTTTTATAGATTTGTACATCAGCATCAATATCATCAATAATATTGTAATTCAGATCACCTAATATGTATGTATGTTTTGTGAAAAGTTTAGTGAGATTAATTTCTAATAGCTCATTGAATTTATTTATAATATCCTTGTCTTTTTCAGGCGGTCTGTATATGGCCATATGTTGATGCTGTTTTTGTTGAAATTGACGATAATATTTATTATACTGTTGTACTTATCACAGAAGGTTTCATGTATTTTGTAATTTAATGACTTGTGAATAAATATTCCTGCTCCACCACCTTTACGTGTTTTTCTGCACGAATACACATTGTTATAGTTTTTAATATGTAGATAATTACTTTCCGCTTCATCTAGCCATGTTTCAGTGACAATAATTAAGTGTATGGTTGTGTTCAACCCATCCAATAAGAGAAGTACTTCATCAACTTTATTCTTAAGACTTCTAGCATTAAAATATACAATTTTGAGAGATTTTGTAAACACTTGAAATTTTACATGAGAGACATAATCACAATAATCATTTACATGAGTTTTTAATGGTAAAATAAAGCTTTCATTAATTGACATTTAAATCAGTTTCTGATAGTACTCTTATTATCTTACTATTTTCACTTTTTCTTATCAGTATTTTACCATTTTTTACCCAAGCAAATTTAATAATATTATTTCTTTTTAAGTCTCTCGCTTTTTTATATAAGAAACTGAAGTATGTTGTTAAAGATTCATTGATAAATATCATTTTACCAGCTATTTTTGGGGTATTCATGTTAAATATTGACATATCCAATTGAACTTTCTTTTTTTTAAGCATTATTTCATTTTTTATTACATTATCATTCAATAGCACCAGTATCTTCGGAGGCTCACCAGAATTTTTAGACATATTTTTGATAAATAACATTTTTATGTCTTATTCCTTGAGGTTAACATCCAATCTCGAAAATACAGCTTTAGCAATATCAACTGGAGATTTGTTTGGCATTTGATCAATTCCAGACAGTTCTAGGATGTTTCTATTTTTATCTTGCTTTAACTTCTCAATTTCTATTCTGTTATAATCAAGTCTTTCTTTAAGCGCAGCATTTTCATTTCTTAATGTAATATTTTCCTCCAATACTGTGTCCAAAATACGTTTTAATTCTTTAACCTCACTATTCACACTTGATAGGTGATTTTCTTGTATATTCATTTTATTTAATATTTCATTCAATTGTTCCATTATTGCATCATTGTTACCTTTTTTTGTTGTATCCAGAGAGCTCTTATTAAGATTACCCATGGAGCACCCAGCATTTACATTTGCAGAGCGTCGTTTATTCCGGCTGTTTTTACAAGGAATACAAAGCCATAGCTTAACCTCATTCCGGAGGTATTCCTTGAATTCTTCTTTCTCCAGCCCAGAGCAATGACTATGGTACCATTTTTTGCATTCACCATCGCATTGAATAGCACTAACTTTTTTTAAATTTAATTTTAATTTGCATTCAAAACAACTTATTACTTTGTTACTTGACATTTTGACAGAAAAAAACTATACAAACTACTAAAAAATATACTATCTAGGACAGAATAAAACTTAGTTAACGCAATAGTTTTCAATAAAATTTTAAGTTCATTGAACAAACAGGTGAAGGAGACAGGAGATTCAGTTAATATTACTATATGATATTTGTATTGTTTTAACTGCATCATCCTATAATTTGATGCCATATATTCAGATAAGTTTAACTATTGTTTTGTATAGTAAGATCTTAGTTATGATCAAAATATCAAGGTACTTCGCGGAAAAATTCCGACTATCGTAAAATTATTATATTTATCAAATAAAATTACACTACCAGTACAATTAGAACTATGGTTTGTTTCGTGAATTAGGCTGGCTAGTATTTATATCAATAATAGGTCAAATAAAGTAAGAACGTTTCAAATTCGTTATTTTTTCGGAAAGACCCTGAAAGACAATATACGAAATTTACTAGCTCTGCTAACAGGCGAAAAATTCATATCTAAACAAATCATAAGAAGGAAATTAAGATTGATAGGCCACAAAATCAGAAAGCCGTCCAACAACATTGCACGAACGAGTCTAGATTGGAGCCCACACGGTACCAGAAAACTCGGTCGTCGAAAGTATACCTGGCGGACAACCATAAAACAAGAGCAAGAAAAAGCACTCATAATATGGGAGTAAACAGAAACAGCAGCTACCAATCGAATACAGAGGAAATGACAATTGGAAGCTCTAAGCTGTATGTTAGGGAAAAATTAATACATATCTTTATTTACAAATTTTTAACTTTACCTCAAATTTCATACAACCCCATTTTACACATCAAAATCAGTTCATTTTCACAGAATATTCAACTAATTAGTTAATATCAAAACATCTTATAGTTATTATATGCAACCTTTTGTAATTTCCTTTAATTTTCTACTATAACTGCAGTAATATTTTGCTTTGGCATTTTAAAAAACAACAACAACATCATAAAAAAACAGTAAAATCCGGTATGTATGTGCTGTATAAAATAATTTAGTATTATGTTGTATACTTAAAAAATACTTCCCATTTATAGAATAAAACACTGTATAAATGCTCCAGCTTTCTATTAACGAAGAGAGTATGATGGCTTTAAATTTCTTCTTTTATTTTTGTTTTTTTTTTTTGTTGCTGTAAAGTTGAATGAATAAGTTGGGTTGTATATTTTACAATATAGTAATTTGATTTAGAGATATATGTATACATTTTATGATTTTACTTAAATTACATGTATAATTTTTTGTAGAAAATAAAAAGTGAAAAATAAAAGAAAAATCAAAAATTAAAAGATAAAAACACACACAAAAAAAAACTGATAATGAAACGAAAAAATTATATGCTAGAGATATACGTTACGCTATACAGACAATTTTGTGTAACCAAATCCTCGTTGTTTTATTTTTATTAGCCAAAAAAAGGCAAACAAACAAAAATAACATCCTTCAATCCAGACTTTATCTTAAATATTTCTTTTTCCCGCAATTTTTGTTAATTTAACTATACTTGTATATAAAACACAGAATTTCAAATTTATTTTCCAACTCACTCAAACACATATGCATATACAATTCATCCTCAAGTATGAAATGAACTGTTATTAAATTTAATTTTGTAAAATGTTAATTTTTAAAAAAGTTATACTGGTGCTGTTTAATATGTCTTATATAATTTACAAACTACAACGCATTATATATTTTAAGTATGAGTCCTTAATGGTACCTACATGATTTTCATCTAATGAAAATGAATTTTTATTCTAGCCATGGTACATTATAATAACCAAAATGGATAAATATACAAAATCAGATTAACAAGAATATCTTTTTATGTTGCGTATATGTTTTGGGTTTATGTTATGTTCGCAGAAAGCAGAAAGCTTAAATAAGATGAATTAAGTATGCGTGGCAGTATGGTTTTACATGAACTTAAATAATTTACTATAATTTTGTTGTTGTTGTTATTATTGTTTCATATATTTTATAATATATATAATTCTACTGAAGCTGATGCAAACAAAATAACACTTTATTTTAGTTGTAATAATCACGTTTAAAATATTATTCTCATTAATGAGCATTTTTTTCAAAAGGAATTATAGGAACGGTTTTTAAAACCATTTACTATAAAATATCAAAATATTTCCTTAGATTCAGTTTCCTGGAATACTCGTATGTGTATTTTTACATAATAAACATTTTTGAAGGAAAATAATTCTCTAGTATAAAATATTAAATATAGTATTTATATTGTGTCCTTGTGAAACCTCTTGAAGTTATTCAGGGTTTGTTGTTATTCAATGTTTTTTTAGTTATCATTTTTTATTAGAATATGTATATATTATATATTTTTAATAAATTTAATTTTCATTGTACGTTAAATCATTGAAAACTTAATTTGAAGTTATGTATATACAATACATTATATGTATATATGTAGATAGTTTAATATTATTAGAATAGATTCGGTGGCGCAGTGGTTATGTAACAGGATCCATGACCGAGGGGACCCCGGTTCGAACCTGGTTGGTGGCGATTTATAAAAAAAATCCATCATTAAATTTGTTAATTGAAATTTCGAGATTAATCGAATGAAAATCATTAATTGAGATCGAACCGGTAATAAGGTAGCGCCACGTTGTTTCTAGGCAGCGGTAGATGGTTACTCCATCTCCTAGGACCGGTTACTGTAGGCCAATCACCCGCATAATCGGTAAATCAATGGATTCGAAATAATAGAAGAAGAAGCCTCGGATACACGAATGACTACTTGATAACGACCTTTGGCACTCAAAAAAGGACCCGAATTGCACAATGGAATGTAAGAACACTTAGAGAAGCTTCAAGATTCTCGCAATTGGAAGCTCAAATGGCTACTTACAACATAGACATCCTAGGTATAAGTGAAATGCGATGGAACAACACCGGAGAAATCAACACGGAGAATGGAAACATGGTAATTTACAGTGGAAGGGAAACAGGGGGTGAAAGTGGAGTCGGAATACTAATATCAAAGAAATTGAGACAAACATTGGTTTCGTGGAAGGCAGTCTCGGATAGAATTGTTATAGGGCGATTTCGAAATATGACAAGACATGTAACAATAATTCAATGCTATGCACCAACAGATGTCGCTGAAGACCATATTAAGGATGACTTCTACGAACAAATAGAAACAACGCTAGCACTCATAAATAGGGGAGATATCATAATATTAATGGGTGACTGGAATGCGAAAATAGGATCTAACAACAATGGACTTGAGGAGATAATGGGCAAACACGGGTTAGGAAGAGAAAGAAACAACAACGGGGAAAGATTGATAGAGTTGTGTCAGACTTTCGACCTAGCAATCGGAGGGAGTCTATTTCCACACAAAGATATCCACAAATACACATGGACAACACCAAACGGGATCTCAAGAAATCAGATAGATCACATATGCATCAGCAAGAAGTGGAAACAATCAATGTTAGATGTGAGAAATAGAAGGGGAGCAGATATACACAGCGATCATGAATTACTAACTGGGGACTTCAGAATGAAACTAAGCCAACAAGGAAGAGGCAGAAGATATAGAAAGAAGAAAATAAATATAAACAACTTCAAAAATCCGCAAGTAAGAGCTGACATAGTTACGGCGTTACGAGAAAATATTAGAAATAATAGAGAATACACTTGGGAAGAGATTCTGGAAATTTACAACCAAACAAGCGAACAAAATCTTGGAATTTCACAACCACAAAGAAAAATCTGGATAACCGATAACACATGGGCCTTGATTAAAAGAAGAGGTGAAATGAAGAAAATGATAAACAACAGGATGGCATCAAGAAGAGAATATGAAGAAATAGCGAAAACAGTAAAAAGAGCAGCAAGAAGAGATAAAAGGAAATTTCTACAAAATTTAGCCGGAGAAGCAGAAAAAGCAGCACAGCAACATAACCTGAGAGAATTGCATCGCATAATCAAGAACTTAACTAACCAGTCGGAACAACAAAACAAACCAATTAAAGATAAAAATGGTGCGCTCATCACAAACTTAGAGGATCAATTAAAGAGATGGAGAGAACATTTCCAAGAACTGAGCAACGAAGAAAGTACAAATAATGAAGCAGACATAAGAAACAGAGACAATGCAAATATCTACCCAACTGAGGGACTGCCAATATCTACTCAAGCTCCAAATATAGAAGAAATCAAAGCTACAATCAATATCCTGAAGCACAACAAAGCAACAGGTGAAGATGGAATTCCAGCAGAAATAGCCAAACTGGACCCTGACTTATTCGCAAAAACAATTGAACCCCACAACAGGAAAGCATGGATAGAAGAGAATATACCACCATCATGGAAGAAAGGAATGATTGTCAAGATACCTAAGAAAGGAGACTTGGCAAATTGCAGCAACTGGAGAGGAATCACGGTTCTAAATACTATTCATAAGATAATAGCAATTATTATAAAGAAAAGATTAGAAGAAGTACTAGAACCAATACTACGGAAAGAGCAGGCAGGTTTCAGACCAAACCGAAGCTGTGTAGACCAGGCAAATACTTTACGGGTCATAGTTGAACAATCAGTGGAATGGAATGCCCCACTATATCTACTATTCATAGATTTTAAGAAAGCATTCGACACAGTCAAGAGATGCGCAATATGGAGAACACTTACAAAGAAAGGAGTTCCTGAAAAAATCATCAACATCATCAAAGCGATGTATGAAGATGCAGAGACAACAGTTCAACACAGAGGTAAGATCAGTGATCCATTCTACACCAATATAGGAGTTAGACAAGGATGTCCACTATCTCCACTTCTCTTCAACACAATACTAGACGACATTCTAAGAGAAGTTTGCACTGGAATAAACGGAATAGAATGGGATCTCTTCGGAAACTTAGAAGACTTAGATTACGCAGATGATGTATGCCTCATATCAAAAAATCAAAGGGACCTACAGAACAAAGTCAACAGATTACAGGAAGAAGCAAAGAAATCGGGACTGGAATTAAATATCGAGAAAACCAAAGCAATGAGGACAAACAATAGTTACAGTGAGCCAATAACAGTGAGTGGACAACAGATAGAATACGTAGAAGAATTCAACTACCTGGGGTGCATTATAACATCAAGAGGAGGTGCAACAGAAGATGTCAACAGCCGTATAAATAAGGCAAGAAGAACATTTGGGAGCCTAATGAAGATATGGCGGAGCAACCAAATATCGAGAACAACAAAGCTAACAATATTCAGAGCATGTGTTAAGTCAACATTAATATATGGCAGTGAAACATGGCTCACTTCGGTCAGAATCAAACAGAAGCTACAAGTATTCATCAACAAGTGCTTGAGAATTATATGCAGAATATTCTGGCCGGCAAGAATTAGCAACGAAGATTTATGGATGATAACTGGAGAAGAACCTATCAACAGACAGATAAATAGGAAAAAATGGAAATGGATAGGTCATACACTAAGGAAATCAGAAAGTGATATAGCAAGAACAGCTCTAGAGTGGAATCCACAAGGACAAAGGAGACCCGGCAGACCATACAACACATGGAGACGCACAATCGATCAAGAATTAACAGTCAACAATTATACCTGGGACGATATTAAGGAAGTAGTACTCAACAGAGAGGAATGGAGGTTCACTATCGAAGCCCTATGCTACCACGCGGAGTAATAGGAGAAAAAAAAAAAAAAAAAAAAAAAAAAAAAAAAGAATAGATTCGGTTGTTTCGATTGTTTGTTTTATGAAAATTGTTCAATAAAAGGAATCTGAAATGACAGAAAGAAGGATGAAATCATAATCTGTTGAAATCATTTCGATTGGTATTTTATCTTCGCCAATGACCTGGGGATAAATATTTGATCTTTTTTTAACCTGGTATTAATATTTATTTGTATCCATCATTACTATTAATACACAATGGGTGGCGCAGTAAATAGAGCGCCTGCCTTTCAACCGAAAGGTCCCAGGTTCGATTTCCGATGAAGCAAAACAAAAAAAAATGCTTTATGGATTTTTCGACCTGGTCCAGTACCCTTTGTCATTGGGATATAATAAATGGCAAAAAATAATTGAGAGTATAATCTGGTAACAAATTAAATAAAAATGAAACTATTCTATTTTAGGCTTAGTTCCTGACAATAGCAGTAGTTTTCCACATTTAATAAGTTAATAAGCCAGTAATTTGTTAAATAAATACTCGAAATATTGTTGATTGTAGTGTAGAATTGCAGTACCGTACTTAATTAAGCACGAAAAGGTGATTCTATACCTAAGTTACTGTAGAGTATAAAAAAAAAATCCAAACTGATAGACCAGAAGGTCTAAGCGAATTTTATTCATAACTGATGGCTAGTTATCCGTTAGAGATACCTTGTTCCTGTAACACATTAGGTAGGTAGTAGTAGCTGCCGACATACTTTGACCAGTAAAGTCCATTGTGATAATACAAAAATTTTCCTCGCAAAAGACTTCATTCCAGAACTGCGACAGGCCAACACGGTTTTTGAATTGATGGTTACCAATTCTAGTGCTTTAATTGAAGCCTGTCTGTTTAGGAGTACACAGATATGTCTAGCAAATAATACGCTGGATATCAGCCAGTCTGAGGCCTGGAACACACTGCAATGTTTTGGCACGCTAAAGGATATATCATTGGCATAACACGCACTATATAACAAAAAATCTAAGTTATCTAATACTATCTAAGTTATTGTCAAGAACACAAAACAAAATACAGACAAAATAAGCGTGTCATATGTCTGTATCTCATTTACTTGTATTTCATTTGACTGTGTTTCATTTGTATGTATTTCAGCCAACTTAAAAATTGAAGAAAAAGCGAAATGAATAAGTTTCAAAGTAAATGAGGAAAAAACAAAATATAATATGTTGTCGACAAATAGAAAAGGTTTTCAACATCATTATGATCACACCATCACTGTCGGAGTTTCGAAGTAGTTCAAAAGTTTACCTTGGAACCAGTGTTAATCCCACAAACGACAACAATGTATGGATACTGCGTAGAATAACCCTTATAAACCGTTGCTGCTTTGATTTGTCAAAACGCCTCGGGTCAAATCTCTTTTCTCAAAGCACCAAACTTCAAATTTACAAAACCGTCATACTAACTGTTCTGCTTTACGGATCACAATCATGGACACTGCCGAAGACACTTGGTGCTGGGAAAAGAAAATTCTTCGCCGGATATATGTACCAAGAAAACGACAATAGAGTCTGAAGCGATAGAAGCGAATAGAGGTGAACATAGTCACGAAAATTAAAGTTAATAGACTACAATGTGTCAGACACCTAGAGCGAATAAAGGAAAATGCTCCACCCAAGAGAACTTTGGAATCTAAACCCGAATGTAAAAGACGTCAGGGCAGAACAAACATTCATTGGAGAGGCGAGGTATCGGAACATTTTAAACAATTTCGTATCTTCAACTGGAGATAACCCGCCCGTGTCAGTAATCCAGGAAAGTTACTTGAATACAACGACTTTGCCATTATTTTCCAAAATAACACAATTTGTATTTCTAGTATTTGTATAATTTAAAAGTATAATAATTTTTGAAATTTCATTCATCATAATACGACATATAGTATGTCTAGAAATTGGTATTATCTAGAAAGTATACTAAAACAGAATTTTAATTTCGCTTTCGTCTTACGTAGTGTCAATCAACAAAATATCTTACAAGGCATCAATTTCTTGTTCAATAGCGTTAGCATTTTGTACATCCTGTAACGATTTTTATAATATGAAGTGGTGCGGAATGACGTAATTTGTACCATTATTTTCATTTTTTAGTTCCTAACTGCAATGAATGGAAATTGTCATATTCTACTTTTTTTAATAATATTTACATTCGATAATTTTAAAGCCTTTTTACGTAAACAAATACAGCAAAATTGAAATTATTATATTCTCGTATTTGAGAGCGAATATAGAAGAAAATGCTCCAGCTAAGAAGTTCTTCGAATTCAAATTCTAGGGAACAAGTCGCCGCGGAAGACTACACCTTTCTCGAAGAGATGAAAAAACTTCATATTTCCAACTGAGGATAATTTGGTCATGAACTCGAGGCACGTCAAGGTCTGTAGCGCCCAGAAAGGAAGTAAATATTTTATTATTATTTAATGGACAGTTGATTTGCATGTTTTTCAAATATACCACTAAAGTTAAGTTCTTTTATTGATTTGGCACAGCTTTTTCGAAGAGTGCTCCAATCTTCCCAATCCTGTGTAAATTTTTTATTATGTAGTTATGTAAACCCTACATTAGTATTTCGAACAAAACATAAATCTAAAATTATTATTTGAATATAATTAGCGTATTATGAATCCGCACTCTAACAAGCTTTTAGTAGATTTGCTGCAAACAATTTTTAAAAATTGTAGATATCACTAAGATCCATTTATGCTTGTGTTCTAAAATTTATTTATATTGCTGTCAATTATTCACAATGAAACATGATAAATAAAAATCCAACAACATTATAACAAATTACAGTTGAATTTGAGTACGAAGACAGTCTATTTGTATTCTTAAAATTTAGTTTTGTGTTTAATTTGTAGTCTTATGAGAGCTATAATAATCATAAATCATCATTATTAACGAATACCAACTTAATTGGGACATGAAAGACCTAAAATTGTGTTAAACTTATTACAAAAATATATTTGAATACAAAGTAGTTTCACATCGCGAAAAAAGACTAAAAGATTGTCTAAATTTATATTAATATGCAGTTAAGCTGATGTATAAATAAGTAAACAAATAGGGGCATAGGGCGGTCAAGCTAATAGTTTGCAAAATCATAGAGCATATTTTTGTATCAAAAGTTTCTTAACATAAAATTTTATATTCAAAAACTGAAACTAAACAAACAAAAAAAAAAACAAATTCATATCCTTGATACTTATTTTACACACAAACGAATTCGTATAATGTTTACTCTGTTTTATAAAATATAATCATAACTATTTATGGAATATTTTGCAAGATTGATGATCAGAATAATGTAATTAAATATATTTAACGTAATTTAAATGAGTTTTCGTATTCAATTTTTAATTAGAAATGTAAATTATAATATATTTGAATATATATATATATTATATATCTATACATACAAAAGTTTCTATATTTGAATATTATAGATAGAATATTATTTGTTTCTGGATGTGTATAATAATATGTATGTATTATAGGAGTATATATGTTAAATTATATATCATATTATAATGTACAAATAATTTAGTGAATTTAATTGTAAAAATATCTCTTTACACATTTTAAATAAAATGTAATACTACATATTATATAGATATATATATGTACATACATATATATTTTAATTATTTAATTGAGTGTATGAATGGTAATCCACGAGCTTTCTAAGGAATTCAGGGATTTTTTAATTAAAATAATTAATTAATTTTTTTTTTGTTTATTATTGTTGTTTTTTGTTTTGTTTTTGTTTTTATATATTTATCATGATGCCTTACAGAGAAATGTCATTAAATAAATGAATTTACACTAGTGTAAGAGAATAATTTTAATATGTATATTCATTTGTTTTAATGGAAAGTTTGTGTGGTTGTGTTTTTGTATACAATATGATATTTCACTACCCATAAACATTTGTATAAATATTATACAGATGTGTGTATACATTTAGCACATTTTTATTTTTATTTTTTGTTTCTGTTTTTTTATTTATGTTTTAATTAGTTTAGGTTTTAAGGGAATAAGCCAATTTTCAGAATTAAAAAAAAAACAAAAATAAAACAAAAAATTAATTTGATTAAGATGAGAAAAAAGAAATTAAAAAATAATAAAATTGAAATTAAAGAAGAGGAAATATCAATTTACCCTAGGTAGCTAACATATTAGAATGCATCTGTGTACCAAAGGAATAGCAGCAAATTTATAAATTGATCATACCATGTTGGATATAGCTTTTGCAGAAGGTCCTGAAGTTTTCTAAAAATTATTTTTTGGTTTATAAATTTTTGATTATTTATTTTATAGTGTTAGTATCGCAATCGACCTCGATGGCTTAAGTGTATGATAAATTTTCAACCATTATTACCTACTTATAGTTTATTTGATTGAATAATAATTTACCTGAAAAAGGACACATATGCATATCGTATAACGTTAAATTGAACTGATCGATTTACGCCAAAATACTTTTTTAAATAATAAAATAATGGAAATATCTATAATTATAATTGACAAGCATTTAGGGTCCTGCGCAGTAGACACCTTTTCATTTTATTTCGATTCTCCTACTCCTTATTGAACTTCTAATATATGTAATATATAAGTTGTATATAAAACAAAAATGCACACACAGTTGAAATTTTTTTACTCATATGATTTTATTAATCACCAAATACATTATGCATATGTGACATCTTATTAAAATAAAAAACAAAAACAAAAAAATCAAGTATTATTATTAGTTACAACTTACAATGAACCTACGTACATATGTCAAATAAAAACAAAGAAACAAAAAAAAAATCCCTTGAATTCTTCATTTCTAATTTTTTTGCGTAACTGTTTCCAAATTTCGGTAATTTGTAGTAATCATATAGTTTTGGTTAAAAATATTTATATGTATAGGTGTACCTAACTCTTTAATTACAAAAATATTTAATTTTATCCGCTGAATGCCACTAACAAAATATATCAGAAACGAAACCGTAAATTAGAGAGGTGTAATTAAGTGTCCTAAATAAACCTTACTTACCTCAACTTTTGTGCTGAGACTTACTTTTGTGCTGATATTTCTATGTAAATTACTGTTCTTTTTAAAACTTTTTAGCTTTCTTTCTTTTAAAAACTCTAATTTGGCTTCAACTTAAATTATAATTACTCAACAGGGGCCCCTAGTATAATGCCCTTATATACTATATAATGCCATTGCTAGTAAGTTTTTGGTGCAGCTTACAAAAGTATGCACCAATATATTGCAGAGATTTTTATGTACTAATCAAAAAAGTTTCATTCATACTTCAGAGACGAATGTTTAATTGAAATAAAAACAATAATAAAAATAAATTTAGAGCTTGTTTGCTATATTGAAGCAGTTTTACTTATTGAGAATAAGTACCTACAGTTTGTTAAATAAGGCCTTCAGCTAATTCACAGATCATAATATACTATGAAACAAAAAGTTAAATCTTTCAATCTAACAGTAAGTTTTAATCTCTTAATTAAATCTCACACATTACAAATCATTAACTAAAGGCACAAACAACAAAGTAAAGTAGATATGTCATCATATTGCTACATTTTAAACCTACTTTCAGAATACATTTCAAAAAACTTGTTTTCTCTACTTAAATATCATTCTTTTATTCATAATGAACTGTTTTATTATTAGATATTATGGTTGTAGTTATAATTGTGTTAGTTGATATTTTTTGCTGTACATTTTTATAACGTATATGAATATGAATATAAGAATATATATATTGTATGAAGAATTTACTTTTTACGGATATGCATGATAATATATGGTAACTAAGGCTTCAGACAGCAGAACAAAATTTGTATATTTTTTGTACATAATCAAAACACTAGGTGAAGCCTTTTTATACCTGTTGATACCTTTGGTTATGGAGGGTAAGGAAAGTTAAGAAAGGAGAAGTATAAAATGGAAGGAAGACAATTAGGAACGAGGGTGTTAATGTTCGTCTTGAATTTATGTAGATCATAAATATAGAAATAATCGTGTTTGGGGAACACATAAGATGGAATTAGAAAATTGGTTCCACATGAGGAGTTTTTTGGTTATAACCGAATTTTCATAACTTGTCTTTTAACATCTAGAGATTTTTATAGTGTAGCTGTAGGACTGTATTTTTTTTTATTTTTTTTTATTTCATTTACTCAAAGAGCTACCGTACAGAGTGTTTTAACCTTTTACAATTACTCATAACTATTTGAATTTAATTTCAGTGCCATTTTAAATTAACAAAAATTATTTAAGTAAACTTTTTTTTAATACAATTATAACAATATACAATACATATATAAAAAAAACGAATCTTGCAAAAAAAAACAACAACAACAACACCAAACAAAATTTTAAATTCTCATTCCACAATCCACACTTGCAGCAAATATTAAATTGATGTGTGGTTTCTTTATATATGTATGAATAGTTTTGTAAGTTCAGAAAATATATAATATATTAAAAGGTGTAATAAAATAAAAATAACTTGTTAAAATAAATTAAAATAACTAAAAATAACTTATTAAAATAAATTAAAATAACTAAAAATAACTTATTAAAATAAATTAAAATAAATAAAAATAACTTATTAAAATAAATTAAAATAAATAAAAACAAATATTAATTAAAATAAAAATTTACTGTCTCACAGATTATATATAATTGATTAGTTATTGAGAGGACTATAGACCAATCAGTCTATCGTCCTTTGTTCGTAAGACCCTTCAACGTATTTTGGATTACCAGATTAGAACGCAAATGGACAGAACGCTTCTATCAAAATCTCAGCATGCCTACCTTAAAGGAAAATCAACTAATATGGCTCTTCACGAGGTAGTGCATACGATAGAGAAAACCATTCACTACAAACAATATACTTTAGCTTCGTCAATAGACATTGAAGAGGTCTTCAATAATTTTCGGACTGAAGCCATTAACAATTCTATGATCGACTTAGGTGTAGAAACATGCCTTAGTCAGTGGATTGTATCCATGAAAAAATAATATTTGCTTGCATTTATATTTTATAAATTTCACATTTTTTCATTTCTTTGGACCTTTGAGCTTTATAAATTATAACTTGAAGTTGTCAACTGCAGTAACAAATAGCATCGTTTCAAAATTGCCTTAATTTTAAAATTAATATTAATTTGCATTCAGCGCAGTACTAAATTTAACAATATGTACATATGTATAAACGACAATTCAATTTAATCATACCTCAATTTAAAATTAATAATATATAAAAATAGAATTCTAGAAACGAATGACAATTTATATAAAATGAGTAATAGTGCATTTAGATAATAGTAATTAAAATAAATTTTTAATGAGCTTTAAATTATATGTACATTATAATATGTATGTATGAATATATATTATTCTACGTAAAATATGAATACATATATAAATAAATATATATACATATGTATAGAGAAATAAACATTTGCTTGCATATCTGATTTATATTAATAATAATAACAATAATAATAATTACGGAAGGATATGAATATTGCCTTGGAGAAATAAATTAATTTTAGATAATTAATCTGATAAATTGAAGTGTAAATTTAATTGAATTAAAAGATTTAAATTATAATTATGTATTTTGAAAAATAATTTTAGAAAATTATTAATTTTCAAAATTTTGTTTTACTATATTATATATAGTTTAATAGATAATAATAATATTATTATTCTATTTAATATTTGCTAACTTGTTTTATTTATAATATTGTATTTTGTAGACTTTAAATTTTGTTTTTGTACTAAAAATAATGTATAAATGTCAAAATGTAAAAAGCAGAATTCAGCTGGAACTGACCATTTCAGTTGCTTTTATAAAATCAATTATCACTTAATTGTGTCTTTTTGATGCCACAACTCGAGTAACTTGTCTGTTGTTGTTGGCTATTTCATGGAATTGTTATTAAGGAACCCATTACTAAAGGTACCCTGTGCGATTGAGAAAGCTCGATGAGAAGCAGAGTATAGTTTTTTTTTTCTTTATTAATTCAAAAGTAAAAGTAATTGCGGTTACAAATAAAAAATTTAAATTTCGATCTTAGCCATTGGCAGTATGATCTTCAAAATATTTTTTGAATAATAAATAATTGAAAATAAAATAAGCAATTAAAAAATAAAAAAAAAAAATATATACATATATATATACACATAAAAAGAAATAAGTTTCTAATAATAACTTGTAAGACTACTGAAGTTAGAATAATTTAAAATTTAAACTCAAAGTAAGCTTAAGGAGGCCTAATTCCTGACAATAGATTCTCGAAATATTGTAGATATTGTAGTGTCAAATTGCAGTACCGTACTTAATTAAGAACGAAAAAGTGATTCTACCTAAGTTACTGTCAAGAGTGTAAAAAAAATAAATTATATCCAAATACACAAACTAAATTAACTCAATAATATATGAAAGAAAATAAATAAATTCATATAAATTCATAAGTAAATTAAATTAAATTTGGCTTAAAATATACTCCTTTATTTCCATTTTAAAAATACATACGTTATTAATATTTTTTAATTCTGATGGTAATTCATTATATATTTTTAAACATTTGTAATGGCAATTATTTTTCTGGTTATATGTTTTGAAAAGACTTAAATAAAACTTTGACTTATTCCTAGTATTCTATTCAGTATGAATTTATGCTTTATATAATTGTTGACTATGTTAAATGCAATCATATACAATTCTTTTTTGCATGTGGTTTTAAAACTTAAATATTGTTCATTGTACAATTGTTCGCTGGGAAACAAGACAGGGTACCTAAATATTATTTTAATCGCTTTTTTGTAAAGAACATTTAAACGAGTTAATGTATTTTGGGTGATTCTGTGGGATATGTTGTATTTGCGTAGGACCTAATGATCATATCTCAAGGATAGCTGGAATTACTAGCTTTCCAAAAATATATATATTTAGGGGCACATCTTATCGTTTAAAGACATTTGAAAGTACTGTTATTTTTTTTATTTTTTTTGTATAAAAACCATTATATCTGTTTATCCATTAAATATATATATATTAGGTAATTTATTGTAGAAAGATAATGGTTTGGAGCATATTTTAACATTTATTTGATGATGATTGATGCTGCCGTTATGGAGATATTGTAGTTCAAAATAGAAAATTTTAGGAAAAAAAATTAATCTTTATTTTTTTCTTGAAAAACCGAATACCTCAAGATTTTACTACAAAACCCTCCATGGTTTGTATACTGTTGAAAAGGTATATTTTTTTTCTATAACTAATGCATATATACTTTATGTCTACTAGGATTGTTTTTTGTTACCCTTTTTCTATATAAAACTAGGAATGTAACTTTTTCTACTTAAAATACTGAATGCACTATTAAGGACATACATTTTAAAAGTCGGCAAAATCAATTATTTTCGTCCAAACAACAAGGATACTTTCAAATGTCCTTTTCGTCCTTAAAGAAGAAGATACCCAAATAAAGATATATATTTTTGGAAAGTAATCCAAAGCAATCCTTGTGATATGGTCATTAGATCCTACGCCGATACAACATCTCCCTCAGAAGAGCTATTTGCACAAAACTTATTCAGTTTAATTTTGTTACATCATTAATATATATTTTAAAAAATTCGGGACCTAAAACAGATCTTTGGGAAAGTCCTTTCTTCACGATTTTTGTAGACCTGTGTATATTGCTAATGTGCACTATTTGCAGTGAAAAACTGTATTTGGCTATTGGTAAAATTCATCAATTGAAATTTTGTTATTAAGATATCAAGATCTACGCAGTCGAAAGTTTTTTGCAAGTCTAAGAAAGCTCACGCAACATATTTCCCAATATCACAGTTTTTCGAGAGTAAATTGGTCAGACTTAAACAAGCAGCAGTTGTGTTGTAAAATTAAGTTCAAAACCATATTGTTCTTCATGGGTTATATTATTATTTCTTAACGAGTTTGTAAGTCATGCTTTTATTATGGTTTCGAAAATTTTTGAAAGCGCTGTAAGTACGGGAAATAGGTCTATAATTGAAGCATAAATTTACGCTACCGCTTTTGATAATTAGAGATACTATGGGTTTTTTTTAAAGATTTGGGGAAACATGATGTTTCAAAAGAAATATATATCAACTTGACGAACTTTATTAAGCTTTCCGAAACTTATCGATTATAAATTTCAAAATTTTAATGTTGCCGCTTGTTTCTATATTTCTGTCCTTGCTAAACATACTTTTTTAATAAATACTCCACAATGTTTTACTATTTTTAGGGCTTTTACAAAATTTTTCTGAATAAATAAAATCATTTTTGCTTCATTTCTGCTTCTCATCATTATATTCATAAATATATTTTTCACTTCTTCTTTAGAAGCCTCGTATAATTTTTGGGCATGAGCATCATCAACGTATTTCTTGTTGTATTTAAAATAAGAATCACTTATTTCACAATTTTACTTAAAATATCCTCTGTCATCCATTGGTGTTTCTTATTATTTTTTACTACAATAGTTTTCAATTATTTCCGTTATAGTTTCCCCACCAAATCAACAAAATTGTTAATTTTTTCAAGGTTAGTCCATAGATTGGGATTCTCTAAATTTTCATACATTAAAACTCCTTTATGATGATTTCATTTTTCTGATTTGGGCTAAACTTCTACACTTACCAAAAAGAGTTGGTGGTTAGAGAGACTAGTATCAGGGATATGAAAATTGTACATATATATTGATTAATATCCGATATGAGATGGTCAATATGACAGTGTTGGAATAACTCTTGTAGCATATTCCGTAGATAATTTATTATAAATGATATAACCATTATTACTAAGTAATGTATTGGTATAATTTTCTCTTTAAAATAATAGTTAGTGTTTAGTAAATTAATGTTGAAGTCACCTAAGATAATAGAGTGGCGGTATTTCTGAGTAAATTCATCAAGTTTGTTATTGAAATTGAAATATAATGTGAAATAAAAGTGAAATATAAGGCCGATCAGAATGAAATATTGTAAAATATAATAATTAAATTAAATTACAAATTAATTTATAAATCAAAATTGGTAATTTTTAATAGTTTTTTTGAAAATAAAATTTTGTTTAATATTTTTTTTAATTTTTAAAATCACGAGTGAAAATTTTTAATATTGTTGATTTGACATAATACTTTAACAGATTAAAATATATAAAACATTTATCTTATTTAATAGATAGATATTAAAAATAGTAATCTTTTTATTAAGTCTTTTTTATACATTAATTATAAATGAAAAGTTCGTTTAAGTAGAGATGTAATACTACTTAACTTTAGTAATTAGGAAAGAAAGAAAAAATAATTTCATTAAAACATACCCTTCCTGAATGAAACTCTAATACTAATTCATAATTTTCTAGTTAGTAGTTAATTTTCAAATCGTTATAAAATATCGGTCCGATAAACGAATATTTTTTATTGGCTAATATTTAATCTAAAAATCTCATAATCTAATCATATGACTATCAATTGATCAGCTAATTTTTAGTAGGTAAGTCTAAAAACAAAATCGTATAAAATGATAACAGTTAGGTGCTGTATTTATATTTCTGATATCCATGTAATGATAAAATATGATATTTAAGGAAATTAAGTAAAATTTCTGGTTTTAAAAAATTTTAATAAGCGTTTATATAATATCAATCCGAAATCTTACCAGACCGTTATGATGATATTTATTTATTTATTTTGCATTAAATGCCTAAAGGGATATTTTATTTTAGAGTTATTAACAACTTACTAACGAAGATCATGAAGTCGACTCCGGCTTTTTGGTATAGATGTAAGTACATTGTTGCAATTTTTGTGCAACGATGAAGTTTCTGTGTATGGGTTACCTAAATTGTAGCCGTCTAAGGACATCGATGTATTTTTAGTGCTTATATAGATTAACTGAATTGTAGCGGTTTAAGGGCATCGATGATTTTGGCCTTTATAATTGTACCGGTTGAACCACCCTAGTTCAATTTTGGTGCAGCGGTGCATTTTCGGTTATAGACTATTAGAATTGAAGCGATTTGAATATAATGATGTATTTTTGAGTACATGCAAGAAATTTTCACCATTATTCCTTATTTTATACAATATTTTATTATTTGAAATTGCTAGAAAATCTACTACAGTGTGAAAGTAGTAGTGGTGTATAAAGATCCTGCTTTATTATTTTTGTAAGTATTCTAAAAAAAATGTTTCAAAGATTAATCTAAACCACATCGGTCAACCTGTTTTATTATAACAAACGTTGAAATTAGTTAAAAAAGCTTTTTTTACAATTAGAATGTCCATATAGAATATCAAATAGTGTTAGTCTAACATTTATAAAATTTAAGAGTGTAAACGTTACTGAATAAATTTGCAAATTTTGCATATAATATATTATACTAATTTAAATGTGGAAAACTATATCTACTGCAGAATACTTCGTCTGCATAATAGCATAGTTTCATTTATTTTATCCCAAGGATAAAGGGTCGAAAACCCTATAAAGCATTTTACTTCTGCCTTCATCGGGAATCGAACCGGAGATCTATCTTGGATTGAAAGATAGACGCTTTAGCTCCTGCACCACCTAGCATGGTAATCCACTACTGTATGAAAATAATGATAATTGTTAACTAAAGCACAATGGCAAAACCACAATATCTGAGCTGTACCAAAGTCCTATACTAACAAATGTATATTTAAAAAGAATAAAAAATTGATATAGCTATACTTTCAACAACCAATAATTGGTCCATCGGTTTTATTATAAGTTTTTTCAAATACAACTTATTCCGATTTTTTCATTTCGAATTTTATCATTCCTTCCTTCTAACTTTATACAAAAATAAGCAATTTCTTAAAAAAAAAAATTATTTAGACATCGTATTTTAATTTTTTCCACCACATATCCCCACATTTTGACCTATTGAATTTTGTTTAAGACATCTTTATTATCACTTAATTGTAGCCCATCAGTACCTATATTCCATAAAAAAGGAAAGTATGGATGACACTGTATGAGATATTTGTCAGGGTTTTATTTGAATAAATTTTCACACACACACACCAACTCATAAATGACATATAAAATATTATATCGTAAACAAAAAACTAACTAAAAAGTATAATTAAATGAAATGTGAAATAAAAAATAATAACGTTTATTTTTTTTTTATTTTATACACCATCCAGTTCCAAACGCACCCTTAAGCCAGAAGAGTACACTACTACTAGAGATTCAACTTTTAATTAGGGAGTCAATTAAAATTTATAACGTAACCGGTTTATTATATTCAGTAAAATTGTAAAAACAAAAAAGAAAACAAAAACAGGTTGAAAGTGGGGGTGAAAAATGATAACTCTAAGAGGACATACTGTCTATAATTTATATAGAATGCCAGGGAAAAAAAGATTCAAATAAAATAATTCCTTTTTATTTGATAGTAAGGTGGACAGTAGTTGTATAATATTCGGTTCCGGTTCTTTTGTTTTTTTTTTTTTATTATTCTCATATGAAATATATAAAAATGGTGTTATTATAATAACTTTACGTTTGCCATATTTATATAAAATTGGGAATATAACATTCACTAAAGATAAAATTTCTTATGTGCATTTGTGCAAAAATTCAGTATAAATATGTACTTATCCCATTGTACACCTACAAATAAATTGAATGAATTTATATCTAGTAATATTGATTATGCCACCTATTTATTATAGAGGCTACATAATATTTTTTGTGTTTGCCAATATAAAAATAAAAATATTTCGTTGTATCATAGTTTAGTGTCTGAGTTCCGGTAAAACTAAAACAATTAAATTCATAATAACTCTTTTTATTATATTAAAATATATTAAAACTACTTTTTTTTATTTTGTTACACTAATGAATTTACTAATGAATTTACCTATGGCTTATAATTTACTTACTCTAACCTACTTCAAATCGATTTTAAACCAAATTATTTCAACCCTAATAAATCTTTCCCAGACCATTTTTTTATATATGAATTTAAAACGGTGCTTCGGTTTTTCGGAAAATGGGTACAACTGAAAGCAGTGGCAACCTTAGTAATTTATTGTCACGATATTAAATTGTCTTGGTTGAGACATCTTTTCTAAAATATCTTATTAAGATCGTATAATTTATTAATTTAAATTTATTATTTAAATTTCAATCTCAGGACTACCCATACTTCTCTTTGACTCTATTTTTACTTATAGTATATGTACATTCGAATGACAGCGTACAAAAATATGTGGGTTATGGTTTTTATAATTTCATATTTTAATTTATTTATTTCATTAATTATATCTTAAATTTCAAATTAATTCATTGCAAGTTGTAGAAAAAACAATAAAACTCCGTCTTCTTAGGTTAAATACTTATCCAAAAAGAATTTTTCTTTTCGAACGGATGCATTATTTCCCAGCTCTGTGATTTCAATCAGTATCACTTAACTCCCAGTTTAGCAACATTGTTTATAAACAAATAGTGGACAACTTGGATGGTGTTGATACCACTATTAACCCATAGGTGGAGTATTCATTCACTATACTGTTAATAGTTTTTTACTAAATGATTTTTTATATTGTATAATATATAACTCGCGTCTCATAGATAATACCAATGTTATTATGGTACCATTCGCTTCACTTGGTCACCGTCCTTGTATTCGTTGTTAGAGCACTCACTAATTATATTTAATAGATATCTTATGACGGTGGGAACATACTCGCCATACCTAAGATCAATATTTCTACCTTTTAAGCAATTCTATTTAGAAACCCAAGAAATAGCAAATGTTCATTGCTAAATTTTAAAAATACCGAAGTGGTATAAGATTGATTATGTAAACTCGATCTTAGTTAGCATATCTATAATGTAAAATTGCATTCACAACTTCCTGTCGAACCAGTTTTAGGATATCAAATAAAATAGTTGCACCTCTAGGATATCTGTACGAAATATAGAAAATACAGATAAGTCTTAGCTGACCAACATTTTAAGATTTTAAATAGTTTGTTGGCTCTAAAAAGGTACATAACGTGAAATGACATTATTTTGTGCGAGAATTCAATGCGTACAACAAGAACAGCAAATATCACTGGGATATTTTCAAAAAAATTGGCATAGTATAGCTCTTTGCTAAAGTACATTTTTAAAATGTCAGGGATAGTTTCTTTATATTGACAACACTTATTTAACAAATTTTTTGAGTAAATGTAGATAAAAATAAAATAATTTTTTCAACAGAAGATTTTGACGGTTTAATAGTGCTTCTTTGTATATAAAATAAATTCCCCAAATAGAAATTTAGGAAATTCTTTGCAGCGATCTATTTTTTTTTCTTACATACAAATTCAAATACGCTTTTTAGAGCCGACAAAATTATTTAAAATCTTAAAATGTTGGTCAGCTAAAACCTGTATTTTCTATATTTCGTACAGATATCCTAGAGGTGCAACTATTTTATATTTAAATTTTTATATTATAATGAAGATTTAATTAAAAAAAAAATTTTTTTTTCATTTCATTTTATATTTTATTTTATTTTAATTAATGGGCAGAATTTTTATATATTTTTTAATTAGTTCCAAAATACTCTTTTATAGTTAATAAAATAATTGTAAGAGTAAAAAAAAATTTGGAGAAAAATTTTAACAATAAAAAAACCAAGGGGGTAACTTTTTTGTTGTTAAAAAGTGGATCACTTTGGAATATAAATACTTGTTAGTAAGAGAGAGAAGGAAATATAGAATTTTTTATTAAATATATTTTTTTTGTTTCATTAATTACAAGAGGGAATTCAAAGTGGTAGGAGAATCAGCAGAATGAGGTAGAATTTTAATAAATTGATCCTATAATTTCTAAAGAACTTGATGAGAAATAAATTAATAATTGGAGTGAATAAATTGAAATGGTTATTCGTTATCAAGGACAAAGTTATTAAATTAACCTTCTTCTTTCGAGTAATTATTGTTACAATTTAACGAGATATTCAATGGTGAATGATTTTCAATTTAATAATTTATAATAGATTTAGTTTTAAGTCAAGTAATTTACAGACTACAACATTTATTTTATATTCACAATTCATATTTATATTTTGTTATTTCTAAGTTAATTTAATTTGTACTTAAACTATTAATCCTACAACCATCAATTTTATTTTATAACCTAATCTTGAAAAATTTCTAGTGCATTCATATTTTGTCCATTTTAACACGTTAACCACACAACTTCTTTAAAATCTAAATTTTTTTATATTACATTATTTCATTCTTTATAAGTACAAGTACCAATACCATTTTTTTCTACTTTTTTTATACATGATTTAATCAAAATTTGGATATTAGTAAGTTTTATTAGGGAAACATAAAAACAAAAAAACAGCAGTCTCCCTCATATACTGTTTCGTTTCGACATAATATTCCCTAAATTAAGTGGTACTTAATGGATAAAATTACTAAAAATAAAATATTTTTGTAATTCAAGAGATATTTATAGCCTCTACGAAATAACTCCTAATGAAATAACACATAGTGAAATAACTCCTAATACGCTATAAAATGAAATAAATCCCAAAACAGAAAATGAAATAATTCCCACACCAAGAATGAAATAAATCCCACACCTTGGTAGTTATTTCATTATGAAATAATTCCCGATTTAAAAACAATGAAATAACTCCCACATATTTTGGTATTTATTTCATTATGAAATAATTTCCAATTTTAAAAATGAAATAACTCCCAACGTCAATGGGCTTATTTTATTATGAAATAATTCCCATCATGAAAAAAAAATTAAATGGGAATGGAAAATGAAATGCAAACATATTTATTTTAAATAAAAACTTCAATTGTATTTACAATTATTTGTGTGCAAAAATTTCTGCCGAATTTTCCTGAATAATTTCCCAAAATAAATAATTTAATCATGAATTAAAAATGAGTATTATATTTATATTTCTAAAGAATTTTGACGTGACACGGCACTGGGCCACGCGGCACAGTTATTTCATTTAATTAATAAATTAAAATAATTTGTTTCACATAACTTAATCAAGAAAATTTTTAGAGTTGAATCTATTTTTAAAGAAAATGAAATAACTCCCACCTTTGTATGAAATAACTCCCACCATTTAATTGAAAATGAAATAATTACCACATATATTTGGATTTATTTCAATATGAAATAAGGCCCACTTTTGTATGAAATTAGGATGGAGTTATTTCATAAAAAAAGTGGAAGTTATTTCGTGTGGGATTTATTTCGTAAAGCCGTATATATATACATTATACATATTTTTGATCAACACTATATGATTATTACAAATGACCAAAATATAGGAAACAATAATTTCAAACAATTACTTAAAAAAATTAATAGAATAAATTTCCTTAATTATGTATAAAAATAATAAGATGTTGAATGACACAAAATGGATATATTTTATTTAAAATTTTGAATATTATAAAACCAAATAGAAATTTTTTCAACCCGTATGCGCATTTCCGGTGTATATACAACTTTATTATTTATATATTAAGAGTTCATTAAAGAGCATTTTTTTGCTTAATCTAAATTATCATCTTATTCTATCTAAATACCATCAGCATCAATGAAATATAGGTTCAGTTAATACACTCGGTATTTGGTTGTACTATACTTTTAATTGCTATAGTCATTCGCTAAATTTCTGTAATATTTCTGACTATAACCGTTTTGTGACTATAGGCGTAGTCAAACAAAAATTGCATCTTTATAAACAAAATTTTATAGAATATCTTTCGTATAACAAACGTTTTTAACTTTATTTTATTCATAAATAGCAATTCTGTTATGTAATCACAAAATATACATATTTGAAATAAAGAAGAGAAAAATAAAATATATAAATCAGTTTTTAATAAAATAATTCACTTTTGACTTATTTTTTTGTTTTATTGAAAAAATTGGGGCTATATTTTAATGTACCATTTCTAAATTTTTGTTATTATACTGGGCATTCAAATGTTCCCACATTGTCTTTAAAATAACATACATTTAGTTTTATTACAGTTGATGGTTTTATAACAGCTTAAATTTTTCCCTCCAATATCTTATCAAGATCATATCATTGGTAATAGGCTTTTCAGTATAAAATATTCAGTATATTTTCAAATTTTTCAGTATAAGTTCTGTATGAACTACAACTATAGATCATAAGTAAATATATAAACATTAACAACCCACTTATATAACACGATAAGAGTGTAGGACCTAGTGCGTCCCCTTGTATAACATCATAATTTACACAATTATTGGCTTTGCTTTTCAAATAGTCGACTTCTGCGTAGTGCATGTAAATAACTTTGTGACCTGAAACCAGTGACCCTGAAATCCAATACTCAAAAAGTATTTTCAGTATAATACTTCTATTAACTGTATCAAGCCTTCTGTTGACATCGAAGAACACCATAGCAATTTTTCTTTTGTTATGAAGGCCAGATTTAATCTCCGATACAAAACTCATGAACAATGCGGCGGAAACTGTACTGGTTGCAACTCATCAAACTTTCATAATCAAGATGTTCACTGAGTTGATTATTAACACAGATCTCAGTAGTTTGGCTAAGAACTGCTTATATATAGCAATATTCCTGTCAAAAAGAGTGTGAAATGTTTTGAGTGTTTTTTTTATTCGCTATCTTCCATTGTCAACCTCATAGATGAGTTATTTCACTTAAAATATCGTTTTAATATTTATATTTTAAATTGTGCAATTTTAAAATAATTTTGTGAATTTATTCTTTCTTAAATAATACTCTTAGTACTCGTATTATCATAAAAATTTACACACAACCGAAGGTTATGATCTTCATTTAAAAAATTTTTTTTATTATATTATTATGTAGGTATACGAATTTTCTTTATTATGTATTTTATTTCTTACTATTATAATTTTCTAATTATTTTTTAATTGATCCCCATAATAATGTCTGGTGTTCATTTTACGACTTTTAAATTAAATACAAAGTATTTGGTATTAATTTATTCTCTTTCGTTCTTTTAAATCTTATTATCAATTCAGATATCATTTCCCGGATATAAAAATGCATTTCACATTAATTTAGACTGTGATCTAAAATACGAGTACATATACTAATTTACTTATATATAGATGATGTTCGTACTTACTTCCATATTATAAGTTGTGCATTTATAATGTGTGGTAGATAATTGAAAGAAATGCTTCGAGCGAAACAACGCTGTTTACGCTCTAGGAACTTTTGGTTTATATAGATAATAATAATAAATTGTATCCGTACATTGTATTTTTTTTTATTGCTATCTACTCACATTGCACATAATTTTAAAATTGTAAAATTAAAAAGGATAGAAGAAACTATATAATTTAGGCAGATAAACAGAATTCAGATAAACAAAAGAGAAGAAAATAAAACACAAATGTTTTAATTGAGGTGTTGATGATTTGTTATTAATCAGATAGTGTAAGAAATTTGAATTAAGAGTAAAATTTAGATTTTTTTTAATCTGTTTTAAATTCATTTCCTGGTAATAAAATGTTTTGGAGCACTACTATAATAATTGTTACAAGTTACTAGTGGTAGTTAATATAATAGTTATTAAAATAGATAAAAAAAAACGAAAATTAATCTCAACTTAAATTATTATGCTGATTATGTTAGAGAATGGAATAAAAATATTATTTAAGTAACAAAATTGTAAAAATTAACCCAAGCTACCCGGTTCGATTCTCGACAAAGGCAAAGAAAAAATGCTTTATGGGTTTTTCAACTTGGTTTAGTAGTCTTTGTCATTGGAATAAAATAAATGATAAAAAAGTTTTTGGGGTTTCACTAAAAATAAAATGGAACAAATACTGTTATGAAGGCAAAGTTGTTACTCTACAATAGATATAGTTTTCTACATCAAAATTAGTAACTATATAATATAAATTTTGAAACAGAAGTAGTTTCTCTACTTGCATGTATTTGTGTATGCCAAATCTCTGTGTAAAAGCAGTTATGGTGTTCATCCCATAGACTTGGAATTATAAGAAAAATATAATTTTTCTCTTTTACTTTCTATTAACTGCTAACTTCAAACATGTGAAAGTTTTTTCGGTAAAATGATTAGCTTTATGCAATAAACTGTAGGCTCTAAATACTACAAAATCAAGCAATAATAAGTATTTTATATTTTATATATTATACACATTGAGCAAGTTCATGTAAAATAAATTAAATTTGATAAATTAAATTTTCTTGCTTAATACATTGAGTATAGGTTGATTTCTGATTACAATACCAAATTTTACGTATGTACGTATTGAAGTTGTGCAAGTATTCATACCATAACGTGATACAGAACTTTCATGTCATGTTTGTCATTTCTTCAGATAAAGCCATTTCTAATATTTGGTTTTAGTAAGAAAAATAAAAACTGTGTGTTTAATAATATCAAAATTTTATTTTAATAGTCAAGATTAGTTGAAATTATTGAAATTATAGAAGTTACTCAGTGCGTATTATACCAAATTACAACATTACTAAAAAATTACGAAATTTTTTTTCCAAGTGATATTAAAAATAATTAATTTTGTTTTGTTTGGAATCAAATAAATGTAAATAATAAAAATAAATAAACAAAACATAAGAAAACAAAAAAAAAAGATAGTGTAACAGTATACATAACTGTTAATTAAATATTATTAAATAATTACATTTATTTATTTTAATTAAATTTAATTATATTTATTAAATATAACTGAGCTTAGATTTAAATTGATATGTCACGAATTTAATACTCTAAAATGAATAATGAGTGTATAGTTACATAATGTTTAAAATAAGGAGTTATCTGTAAAAGTAAACATTTTTATGCATCATTTCAATATTCTTTTTTTTATCAATTTCTTTATTATAGTTAAATAATACATACCTACTTTATTTAAAAACAATTTTTTTTTGGTTTGTATTATTTTTTCTTATATCTCATCTCAACTCCTTCGTATTTCCATGAAAATTTATTCTGATACATATATATAGAAGTATATTATAAATTATATAATATATATTATATGTATATATGTTTAAATATATATTTTACACCACCACCAAAGTACGATCCAATCAACCAACCGTACATATCAGTTTAATAGAATATATGAATACGTTTATACTGGGTTTTCTCTACTAATTAGCTTAATTAATTGTGTATAACATTCGGTTTAATTAGCCATTGTATTTCATATACCAAACGTTTTACATCCAATTTGCGAAAAACAAGAGAAATTTTAGATACAAAAAAAAACAAAAACAAACACAAAACAAAAAACAACAACAATAATCATTAGAGAAGAATGGAGCAGAAAAAGAGAAAAAAAAGCGAAAACGAAAAAACACCATAAAAATA
This sequence comes from Argyra leucocephala, assembly GCA_963942445.1. NCBI lineage: Eukaryota > Metazoa > Arthropoda > Insecta > Diptera > Dolichopodidae > Argyra > Argyra leucocephala. The sequence continues at coordinate 69,749,975 of OZ012680.1, forward strand.
ATGAAGGAAGAAAAATACGGGCCCAAAACAATAACCTAGCAATAGAGAGATGTTTGTTATTCAATAGCTTATAGATATTCTGTATAAATACAGTGCTGTGAAAGACAATATGCATACTCGAGTTATGAGTAAGTGAGTAAATTTCTATTTAATATTTAATTATATTGTTGAATACTGAAAGTGTAATAGATTGAATAGGCAATAGTAAGATTGGAAATACATTTGGCACTTGGCATATATCCCACTATTTTTCAAGCTTAAATATATGCCATAGAGGTATCGGCATTGCAATGCGGTAAAAGAAGGCACAAAGATTCCAACATATACATAATTTCAGATGGCCAAGCTGTCTTAAAAACTCCAGCTTCGCCAATTTTTAAATTAAACCTTATCTACAGTTGTTACAAAAGTTTAATAAAGCTAACGGAAGAAACAGTTTTACTTTTATGTGGACTTATGTGTAATGAAGTAATGAAGTAAAACCTATGACAGGCGCGAAGAGTAAATTCTCTATAGACCAAAGCCAAATATTGTTTCTTCGAACGTCTACCTACAAAGAATTTTTTCGAAGTGGGAAACTACAGAAACCCAAAACATATGATTGCCAATGACTTATGCAGCTAATGACTAAAGCCTTTTTCAAATTAAGTATTCAACGATCGAATCAGGTAATCAGGAAGACTTGAGCCAATTTTAGAACACTGACATGGTTTATCACAGTTTGTGACTCATTTAACAAGCCACGATTGTCTGTTCAAGGTTGGTAGATCATAAACAGGCAGGTGCAGATTCTGCTTAGAAGACGAGGAATCCTCCTATCATATTCTAGTTGTTTGCGACGCCATATCTTGCAAAAGACATAACTATTTCCAAGACTGAACATCGTTTGATTCTGAAATTGATATCAAAGCAATAATAACGTTCATTATGGACATAACATTACCTACAATTTCACGATAATAAACGCGTTTACATACAACTCTAAAAAAAAAGACAAGATTTGAAGTAAAATAAATAGAGCTTGTAAGTTGTTATTAATGTTCAATCGAATAAAAACGAGTTGGCCTCGAAATCAAAATTAGCAAATCAAAATCTCCAGTTCAAATTCAAAATCCCTAACAAACGCTCAAATTCAAAATCCCTAATTAGGAAATCCCATAATCTAAAATCCTAAGATACCAAAATACATATACATAATTATTCTGTAAAAGGCGTCTAACCCAGATTTAACCAACTATAAAATTCCTCCCAACTCTAAATATCGTATATACATAAATGTATACAAATATCTTGAAAAACGCGTGTTACCTATGATCTCATAAAAAACTAAAAATCCCTCTTATACACAATCTCGCTTTTATATTTACATACACAACAACAGAAAATAGTGCGCCAAATTATTTTTTTCTTAAATATTTACCAAACGAATTTTTTTCTTAATCAACTTGGTGGGATTTTCCTCTGAAATCCGTACTAAACAATTCCCCCACTTTATAAGTACATTTTAACTCTATATAATGGCTTTACTTTTTGAAACTTTCGAATTTTGTCATTTAGGATTTCGTGGCGCTCTCTTATTATATTACACGTTTTGCCGACTTTGGTTTATAAATTTAATCGAAGATTTAATAAAGTAAATTTTTGGGGATTTCGTATTTGGGGATCTTGTATTATGGTTATACAAAACTATTTGGGGATTTTGTATTTTGGGGCTTACAGAATCTCTCAATAAAAACATATTTTCTGGACCACTTACACTGACAAACAATATATTTTGAGATTTTTGGGTATAGTGAAATATAAACTTAATTTTATCATTTTTCTTTTAATAAATAAAATAAAATATCTAAAAAGCAAACAAAGCAACCTTGGAATAGAATAGATGCCGTAGTGAAAAGAATCAGGCAATGAACATTCGGTGGTGATTGAAAGAAATTTTATCCAAATACGTTGCACAAATATCCAGTATTTGTAATTGATATGGTAAAGTAGAAGGAAATGATTGAACTCAAGTACGATTCAACAAATAAACCAAAGATAATATTATGAACTATACCCACTTGATAAAGACATAATATTCAATGTTCTGTGGCCATTACTGTACACATGCATATTTATGTAAGTGGGGAGGTACAATAACAGTATATTGAGTCAATTTTTATTCTATTGTACCGACAGATAGAGCTGTTCTGGATTTATTATTCTATGTAAATGTATATATATACACCGTTGTATATACATGTATACGTAGAATCGTAACCGACCTGTATGCATATATGTAGATATGCTATGTAGGTGGGTGTTTTCAAATGAAAACATTGAGTAAATTTATTTAATAGATGTATTTTTTTTTCAATTTTAACACATTCGTAAATATTCACAAAACACATTCTATATGTATATAATATGTGCATTCATGTATACTCGGATATAAGTAAGTTGGAATATATAGAAGAAGATGCTATGTGAAGTTAATTATATTGCTTCTAATTAATTTTATGGTTGAAAATTTCTTCTTTATTTTAACTGCGTTGTATTCGGTATCCAGATCAATTCATTCCTAATGTTTACCAACTCTTCCATCTTTAAAATTAGATTCATTATTAAACCGTTTTGAATGATATAAAAACTGTGGTTGATTGTTTATGATACGAATATTTCAAGATTTGTGAATTGTCTTTAAATTATACGAAAGAGAGAGGAAGCTGATATTATAAGATATGTAAATTCCGAATAATAAGTTAGCATGAGTTAATTGTTTTCCACTAGGTTGTTATGGTTGTTTTTTTTTTTGTTGTTTTATAGCGATTGATACAATTTAGGCTATAGTTTGACTCAAGGGGAAAAATAAAAAAATTTTTAGGGATAAACGATTTGTCAAAAATTAAATACCTACATATATATAATTATATATTTTGTCTACAATATTTCTAGTTTAGATGAAAAGCGGTTTTAAAATTTAAATTTGTTTTTTACTTTGACAAATGTTTGGTATTTTCAAATTTATTCAGGATATTTCAAATTGAGTTAAATAAAATAAATTAATATCGATAAATCATAACAAATCATTTTGAATATGGCAATTCTTCATTAAGACTGACTGTTCTGCAACACTTCATCACACAAAATTTTTGTTGGATACATTTTCCCATATGTAATTTTTTTAGTCGACTCTGCTTTTTGTAATATTTTCGTAGGTAGAAAGGAAGGCAGATGAAAGAGTATGTTCTGAAAAGGAAAGATAATTTGCATTAGATTGTATCTTTTTAATGTCATGACTTAAGTGACCTATTGATTGTATCCATATTTTTTTTTTATTTTGGAAAAAGATCAGTCTGTTTACTCAACTCTTTTGCCGGTACTGATTGTCTACTGTACTGATAGGACTTATCAGAGTAGATTGTTTAACATTTGAATTTGGCTATTAGTTTTGCTATGAGTGTTAGATTTGTATTATCTGTCTTTAAAATTCTTCTGGAACTATACCTATGTCTAGTCCCATTCGTATTTGTTTTCTTACAGTGTTAATGCTTTGCTATGGAATTTTGATTACTATTAGATTTGGCTGTCATTGTGTCATCGTTGTAGGTACTATGGAAATAATATCATTATCGCTTTGTCCTCAGCTTGATAACAATTTTTCTTTATCCACATACTTTATACTCAAACATTGCGAAACTAAAAATATTTTTTAATATTTGTTTGCCTTTTACGGTATATCGACTGATTTTAAAATATTGTTATTCCGGTATCCTGCAGAAGCGAAAAAAATTGCTGGTGTAATTTTTATTGTTGAAATTGTTTAAGATTATAATTATTTTCCCACCTATTTATAATATCCTTGATTAATGGGGAGCTGTGCAAAATATCCTTAGTTTAATCATTAAATCAGAAACTCTTAAGGATTCAGATACATAATTGCAATAATACGGGTAGTGACAATTAACCTATTTGCTGATGCGGTGACGGTGGGAATATACTTTAACTTTTATTTTAAGATTAGATTAGATATATATGTAACTGGTATATATATCCAAACTAATCTAATAGTAGGTTTCAACATTTCGATTTGACACTATGTGTTACACTATGTGTCACCATGATGAATTTTCTTTAATTTATATAAGTTAGTATGACATAATATAAAATCTTATATATCTCTTCAGCTTATCTTAATCTTAATATTTTAGGTTTTAGTTTTTTAGGTTTTAGTTTTTAAAATTTATTTATTTATTATACCATGTTACATATTAATAATTTACTACATTATCATAAGTACATAAATTAAAAAATGTGCAAAACAGTAATGGTCAAATTAAATAAATGTTCAGAAGATCATTCTGATATTCCTGAGAATATGTGATGAATGAAATAACAAGATTAGAAATAATAAAATTATATAATAAAACAATATGAGGTTTCAAAGCTAAAAGTAATACAGTTACAAGAATACAAAAATAAAAATAAAAAATTAAATATTAAAGTACTCAAGTAAACCAAAATGTAAGGCAAAAAATTTAAAATTAAGTTAATTTAATAAATAAAATAAAAAACTTATAGCTAATTAATATCAGTATATACATGAGAAATGGAATACACGAAAATAATAGAAGACTGAAAAACAAAAAACTTAAAAGATTGACTTAAGTTAAGTTAAACAACAACTCAATTTAAGAGTGATGAAGATTCATTAAGTTAGATCTAAGATTTTTGATAAACGTAACAGAAGTTGTGTCCGATCTTAAAGATAAAAGAAACGTATCGAAAATTTTGGGAGCTAAATATTTATAAAAGTAGCGAAAATGTAATGTATATGCTATAGGAACATTTATTAAAAATAGATTTTTGACTCCCAGATTGTAGTGAACTAAATCGGTGGGCAAGATAACCTGATCTAATAAGATAAATTTATAGCGTTTTGAATAAATATAGCTGTCTAATAGGTAGTATATGCAGCTTTCTAAATAGTGTACTATAGGCGTAAGTTTATTTTCCTCAGAATCAATTGAATACAATATTTTTTAGCAATAGGGATGGGACGAATTTTGCTGAAGTAAGAACCCCAGTAGCTAATTTCATATTGTAATTTAGAGTTGAAAAGAGCAAAGTATACCATTTTCATAACTTTCAAGGAACAATATAAGTTAAGATGGAAGACATTTATTAAGACTTTTTCCAAATATTGATGTAAGTGAAAAGTATGCTCTGTCCAGTTTAATTTACAATCCAGAACGAGGTCAAGATACTGAAATAATACAACACTATCAATCTTAAAACATGATTCATTACAGGTAGAGCTTGAGATAAAAGTGTTGCCACACAGCGACGGAGTCAACGGAAACTTGACGAAAACGATAATTAACTATTAAGGGACGTTTACATTTTCTTAGGTGCATTATCTTTGTTTTATTACCAATACCTAAACTATGCACATATGAGGTCCAGAGGGCTTAATTTATATCAAAGAAAAGATTCAAGTTATTATTTTTACTGTAAGAGAGTGCAGTGTCATCAGCAAAGGCTGTAGGTATACCTTTAAAAGCTTGTTGTAGTAGGGAATTAATAAAAATTAGTATTAAGATTGAACCGAAAACAGAACCCTGAGGGACACCTACTTTTATGCTAACAGTATCACCAAAAATTCCATTCAGTTTGATTCTTCGTTTCCTATTACTAAAAAACAAAATTAATCCAATCCTTTCCTATTACATTAAATATAAATCTTTTAAATCCGGCATTGTAGATTTTTTTAGCATGTCATGTTTTACCATATTAAAGTTATTTTAATTTTTGTTGTAGAAGATTTTTAATTTTTGTGAACTTTATTTTTATTTCTTTTTTTATTGTTTTTGGAATGTTTAATTTTAGCTTTTAAATTAATTAAGAATACATCTTTGTAATTTGCTTGAATTATGCTCGTAAATTAATGAATTGTATGTAGAATGGCAGACAATAAAATAATGAATTGCATGTAGAATTGCAGGTTCAACTCCCCTGTCAAATAAAATATATATCATGTACTAGACCATATAGGTGTAGGTCAGAGCAGTAGACTAATCATAGTAATAGTAAATTAATCAAATAAAACATAGCAACAGTTGAATATTCAAGTATTTTCTATAAGTAGAGTAGACCAACCAAGTACAACTTGTCAACCAATAGCAACAGTGAACTGGTTAAAAAAAAGGTTGATTGAATCAGAACCACAATCAAGTGGATTAATCAAGTACTTTCTATTTGTACGGTAGACTATACAAAACAAATACCCATGTAGGCCTTCATTTTCTGGACTCACTGACTAACAAAACTAAGTATATCCATCGCTTTGTAAAAAACACGAATTGGTTAAAAATAGTCATGTACAACTAATCTAGTACAATAGCAACAGTGGACTAAAATAATGATGATACTATCAGAACTTTCAGTTATGTCAAAACCCAATTCTTTCATGTGTATTTCGAATTCAGATAACGAAATAACCATTTAGATTTGTTAACTTAAATGTTAAACAAAAAAAATATTTCCCTTCCTATATAAGATATTTGATATTCTTCAATTACTTAATTTTGTAACAATTGAAGCTTATAATTAAATTTCTTATTTTTAAACTATCATTTTTTTCCCCTTTTTTGGATAACAATAGAAAATTTCTCCTTTCAAAAATATTCCATAATTATGGGTAATTTTGTATATTTCAACTAGAAATTTTTTAACTTTATTGTCTTTTAATTAGAAACTTAAAAAACAAAAAATAAAAAATAACAGTATATATCAAATAAGTTAAAAGAATTTCTATTCTTAATTGCACTTTAATTATATTTTTTATATTTATTTTTATTTTACTCCTATTTTTACTAATATCTCTTTTATTTTATGTTTTTATCCTTGTGGTGACATATGTACATATGTGTATATGTATATAATGTAATAGTTAAAGATGATAATTCTTTATAATTTCTCCCATTATATTTTCTCATTAATTATCTTTTATTGTGTTTTTACATATTTATTTACAAGCATACATATTATGCCATATATATTTTTCAAATGTAACAGTAAATTATTTTTGAAGTAGACAATGGTCAATTTACAGGATAATACAATAACTATATAGTATTATTATATAAAAAAAAAAAACAAAAAGTTTTTCTGATGCATCAAATGAAAATTTTTGTATTCATAAACAGTCATCTAATTGCTTGTTAGAGCGTTCTCTCAACATTACAAAAACAAGAAAACTCACTTGTGTTAAAACTTATTACAGGAGGAGACTATATAATAAATAGGATAAAAAACAAAAATAGAAATTAAAAATACAAACAAGTAACAAAAAAAAATAAAAAAAGATATAAAGACAAAAGATTTAGTATAGTAACAATTGCCTAAGTCCTGTATCCCTTTCTTCCTGTAGAAATAAAATTAAAAAACAAAAACATACAAAAAAAAACATCAAAATATAATAATAATTCTATACCTTGATCCTGCATCCTAATGGTAAATTATGTCACTCTTCCGAGTGATATATAAGTATATGGCATACATATTAATAGTGTTTATATGAAATGAACAACAATATGGCCTCAAATTCTAGGATATTCATATTATGAGTTCTGTTAAAAATTTTATCACCATTTTTTATTATCGTAATGAATTCAGAATTCAGCACAAAAGTTATGTTTTTGATTAACTCCAATTCGGATTTAATAATCTCTTAAACGGTGAAACTTACACCTTCTCTGCACCTGTCCCTCATTAATATACAAAACAAATACCCATGTAAGCCTTCACTTTCTGGATTCACTGACAAACAAAACTAAGTATATTCATCGTTTTGTAAAAAGTACGAACTGGTTAAAAGTAGGTTGAGTTGGAGGATATTCTGTCACATCACATCATGTCAAGATCATTTAATGAGTTGATAAGTCAGTAATCTCATAAATAAATGCTTGAAATACTGTAGGTATTGTAGTATAAACTTGAAGTACCGTACTTAATTAAGCACGAAAAGGTGACTCTACCTAAGTTACTGTCAACAGCATAAAAAAAATCACAACAAACTTTTGTTTGTCTGTTGAATTAGACAGCCACTCATACCAAACTACCCAACTACCTTAATAGTAACAGAGGCAATTTTTATTCCAGGTTATAAATAATTAGTTATTAGTTTATTAGTTTTTACAATAACTCTTTGTGTGGCCATATCTTTGGAAGTTAGTACATTGTACTACTTCTCTCTTGCTTCTTGCTGGTTCAATGCTTATTCTGCTGTGCATCAAATATTGGATCCTATATATCCTTGTTGTTGTCCTTCGCTTTGAGTTTGGGCATGAATAGTGGCATTGAAATGCGTGTACCTCTCTTCATGATGTTATTTACATAGATGACGTCATGGCCCAGAGTTTCTAACTCCTGTCTTATTGCCTTTTTATCACTTGAGTGGTGAAGGTTTACTATCACGGTTTCGAAAGATTTGTCCTGTTCAGCTCTGAATGAGTGAAATTCCATGTTTCTGGTTCGGAGTTCTTTGACTATCTCAGTGTAATGTTCGCTAGATTCCAGCTGTATTTTTATCTGCGTTTTACAAATAGATTTTATTTCAAATTTGTAATTGGTAATAACCTTAAGCATATCCGTTAGCGGCTTAACGGACTCTACTCCGTAGACGAACTATATGTATATAAAAAGACAAACTTTGAAAATAATTAAGAACAATTTTAATTTGGTAAGTTTGGTAGGAGTAGTGGCTACCGGTATAAGCGTATGAGACCAGTGAGGTCCATTATGATACCATGAGAGCTTTCCTTTCATAAGAACCTACTATTTAAATCATTTTAAGATTTTTACAATTTTGAGCAAATGGTCTTGGATTTTGGTTCCTTTAAGGTCAGTCAGTGACTTTAGAGTCAGTCGAAGGTCAGTCAGGGACTCTAGCAAGAGAGTACCTAGATGGGTTTTCCTTTTTTGATAAAGAAAAGAGAAGAGAAGGTGTTGGACAGAGAAGGTGTTGGAAATTTGCATCTTCTTACTCATCTCAACAGACTATAAAAACTCGTTTGATGGTAGTTCACTCATTCTGCTGGTTGCCAATAAGACAATCAGCCGTAATGACTCCTACAATAATAGGATAAGACGTTGGGTGGCGGAGTAGGTAAAGGACTTGTCCTTCAACCGAAAGATCCCAGGTTCGATTCCCAATGTAGTAAAAAAAATACTTTATGGGTTTTTCGACCTGGTCCAGTACCCATTGTAATTGGGATAAAATAAATGACAAAAAATAATTGAGAGTATAATCTGGTAACCACTTAAATGAAATAAAGCTATTCTGTTTAAGAAGGTTTATCTCCTGACAATAGTAGTAGTTTTTCACATTTAAGAGTTGATAACCCAGTAATTTGATAAATAAATGCTCGAGAAACATTAAATTACGTATAAATTAAATTTACATATAATTACTTTATAAAGCACGAAAAGGTGATTCTACCTAAGTTATTGTCAAGAACACTAAAAAAAAATAGTGTAACTGGTGTTATTTTGGGTAACTAGAACTGCAATACCTGTCTCTCCGATCTAAATTCCATTACTTATGGCTAAATTTCAAATTTTTATTAATAGCAGAACAATAACGTATATTTAAATAACATATATACAAATTTACATTTAGGTAATCTAAATGGTATACCAAATTTATAATATTTTCCTTTTATTTTTCATAAAGAAATTTTTGTTTTCCATTTTTGATTATTATGAATGTGTGTATTGTTGCATAATGTATATTATATATTGTATCTTAATATATATGCAAATAAAAATAAATTATATTTGCATGCATAGTCAATATTCATATATACACATCCATATATACACATTTATGTATGTGCCTCTATATAGTAAATATGTATATGAAATAAATTTTAATTGAGCTCGTTGTCCTTTCTATTCATTAAAATGAAATTCATTGTTCTTTCATATATTCAATTTGAAATTGTTTTTATTTTATTTCTTATTTATTAGAGTTGTCAGATCATCAGAATTTTCTTTAGACAATATAAAGAAAATTAGACAGAAAAATTTCACTTCAAATTTTAAATTAAAATGCACGGCTTTTTTTCTACTTGTATTTTACTGAATGTTTTTTATTTTTTACATGCCTTTATTAAACAATTATATATATTGCCTTCTTCATTCCAAAGGATAAAATTTACTCGTCATGGAAATACTCGTACAGATCACAAAATAAATAAAGTAAAGAATTAACAAAATGTAATATAGATCTCAAAAGTTCGAGTAAGATATGTCAACTAAGAGCAATACTCCTGATTTACATTGGTTACACAACGAAATCAAATTGCCGACAGTCACATTTTAACTAAATATGAATGAATTTACAGCAACCACTATGATGACGAACACAACATCAGATAAATTTAGAAATTATCAAAGAAATCAACACCTTGAAATTTAGTTGTGTTAGAAAATTTTAAACTCATCAAAATAAACCCCTCAGTTGTGCTTTGAAGTGGCACATGGTGGTACTGGAAACTGGCAATCTCTTTAGTTAAAATATATCTTAATTTTGTATTCATATTCGTAATTTTTATTCCGCAATCACGCTAAAGATATTCTAAAGAAGGCTGTCAGAATATCCTAAATGTCAAAATAAAATTACTAGTCAAATAAGTAGAAATCTTTTCAAGTTAAGAATTTTACTAGAAGCACTCAAGAATACTAATAAATCATATTATCAAATTATATATTATCATATTATTTGGTGGTCTGGGCTAGGATAAGCAGGGTAGACATTGACCGGTCGCTGACCCAATGTTGTAACTGTTTAATTCCTGGTCAAGTGCTTGCAGTACCTCCCCGAGGTGACCATTGGAAACTAGGTTTCTAATAACCATTAGATTCTTAGGCTAGAACTGCAAGGGCTCAGGTCCTCCTAGTTCGGGGTTGGTCGTACGGCTAACAACCGGACATCTGAAAACAAACATTGTTACGAGATCATCACATGAGCCTCGGATAAGGACTGATTTAAATAGAATAACGACCCGGCAAACGATTATGGATAATGATTTGAATAACGATTTAGAAATTGAAACATAAGAACCATGCTTCAAGCTGGTAAATTGACGGAAGTAGCAAATATGGCTCTTAAATATAGGCTGGACTTATTAGCTCTACAAGAGATCCGATGGAAAGGGAAGGGTATGATAAATAAACCGTCCTTCTCCTTGTACTACAGTGGGGATGAAAGAAGAACAGGGAGGTTTCATTGTAAGCAAAAATCTGAAGAAGTGCATATTAGGATTCACACCAATTAGCGATAGAATGTGTAGTATTAGGATCCGTGCAAAATTTTATAATATTACAGTAATATCAGCATACGCGCCCACAGAAGATGCTGATGATGAAGATAAGGACGCTTTTTATGACGAACTTGGAGAAATATGCGAAAAAGTCAGCTCCTACGATGCACTAATATTGTTAGGAGATTTTAATGCCAAAGTAGGCAGAGAACAACATATACATGAAATTGCAGGCAAATTCTCCTTACATGAAACAACAAATCAAAATGGACAAAGATTATGCAATTTTGCAAGCGCATCATCAAAGAAAATAAAAATCACGGCATTCGAGAGAAAAAATATACACAAAGCTACATGGACAGCTCCTGGTAATAACATCGCCAATCAAATAGATCATGTACTAATATCAACCAGAAGATCGTCAATAATAACAAACGTGAAAACCTGCAGAGGAGCAAACTGCGATAGTGATCACTTTCTAATAACCGTGAATATTAGACAAAAAGTATCAAACGCAGGAAAAAGTAGAGGTTTCCGGAGGATAAAATGGGACACAAACAAACTAAACACTGAATCGAATGTTATGCTATATCAATGCAACATACAAAGAAAACTTGAATCGGTACAAGAAAATAATGAAGAGCAATCATATAATGTGAATAGCGAATGGGGAAAAATTAAAGAAGCTATAAGTTCAGCGGCCAGAAATACTGTAGGTGTTATACCTCAGCAAAGAAACATAGAATGGTTTGACAGCGAATGCGAAACAGCGATAAATATTAAAAACATAGCTAGACTAAAAATGCTACAAAGAGATACAAGAACAAATAGAGAAAATTATAGAGAAAAAAGAAAATGTGCAAATAAAATATGTAGAACTAAGAAAAAGCAAATGCTAAAAAGAAAAATAGAACAAATACAAAACGAACATTATCAAGGTGACATGAAAAAATTCTACAGTAGTATTAAAAATAAGACAACAGGCTTCCAACCAAGAGTAAATGCATGCAAAGATAGACAAGGTAATACGCTCTCAGAAAATGACATCATTATGAATAGATACATGGTATGAATATTTCAATGAACTATTAAATATAAGAAACGAGGAACAACAACAGCAGCAGACTACAATGCATACAGCAGAGCCATTAATTATGACACCTTCATACGAAGAAGTTAAACAAGCTATATATAAATTAAAGAATGGAAGAGCTCCTGGAGAAGATAAGCTAACAGCTGAGCTTCTAAAAAAAGGTGGAGAATTTCTGCATAAAAAGATACATAGCTTAATATGTACAATATGGGTGCAAGAAAATATTCCGGAGAAGTGGAAGGTGGGGCTAATCTGTCCAATTCACAAAAAAGGAGACAAAATGACATGCAGCAACTACAGGGGGAAAACGTTATTAAGCTGCGCTTACAAAATATTATCCAATGTCATATACTCCAGATTAGCTTACTTTGCTGAAGAAATACTGGGAGAGTACCAATGCGGATTCCGGAGCCAAAGATCAACGATTGACCAGATATTCTTCATGAAACAGCATGGAGAAATGTTATGAACACGACATAGATCTTCACATACTTTTCATAGATTTCAAGCAAGCATTTGACAGCATAAATAGAGACATAATTTTAACAGCTCTAAAACATTTGGGAATACCTCAGAAATTATCAAACCTCGTCATAATGACAATGCATGAATCAAGAGCTAAAATTATAATACAAAACCAAATAACCCGTGAATTTAAAATAGAAACGGGAGTACGGCAAAGAGATACCTTATCCGCATTATTATTTAACTTAATACTACATTACGCCATAGGAAAATTAGAAATGAAAGGCAGTATATTCAATATGACAACACAAATAGTAGCATATGCGGATGACATAGTAATCATGGCAAAAAATTACAGATATATGGCAGAAGTATTTGTACAACTAGAAGCGGAGACACAAAAAGTAGGCTTAAAAATCAACGAAGACAAGACAAAATATCTAAAAATGTCAAGGAGTGAACAAATAAGAAATACTCAGAATATAACAATTGGAGAGTACAACTTTGAAGGAGTTACAACCTTTACATACCTCGGAGCAACAATAAGAAATGATAATAGTATGCAATGCAAATAGAATTCAGGCCGGACATAGATGCTACTATGCAAACAGAAAGTTGCTTCAATCCAAATTAATATCAAGAAAGGCCAAAGTGACGATATATAAAACTCTCATACGACCCTTAGTGACGTATGGATGTGAGGTATGGACTATGAACGTGGCCGAGAAGAATAGCCTTCGCATATTTGAAAGAAAAATTCCCCGAAAAATACTCGGCCCAAATATATTACAGAATGGAGAATATGTAATCAGAAGCAACAGCGAGCTCAATAGTATGATTGATAGTGAGGACATTGTACGGTTTGCAAAGGCCCAAAGACTAAGGTGGGCTGGCCACGTAATTCGAATGAGCGAAAGCCGAAAGCAAGCAGTGGTGCTGAATAGAAAGCCCGATAGCAGCCGTGGTAGAGGAAGACCAAGGAGCAGATGGGCAGACAACGTGAAAAACGATGCCCAAATCCTACAAATCCCAAATTGGAGAGAAGCGGCACAAGATCGACCTTTTTGGAGGAGCATAGTGATGAAGGCCAAAGCTCACCCAGAGCTGTAGCGCTATAAGATGATGATGATTATCAAATAGCTTTCCTACAACACCACCATCCTAATACATCATATTATCAAATTGCTTTCCTACAACACCAGACCTATGGAATAGAGTTCTTTCCCTCATAGCAATAAAAAAATTTTCTTGCATCTTGGTTTGGACTTAACTTATTATTTTGTAATTAAATTTAATAAACAGTTTCCAACAAGGAAATGTGAAAACAAATCAGAATTAAAGAAATAAGGTAAATAATTAGTGGTAGAAGATGGAATTGAAATGGCCAGAAGACTTCGCAAAAACAGCTCTTGAAATAAATCTGGTCGAGTCGTGGTCAACCACAAAACAACGGAGCACCGAACAGTAATAAGCTAAACAAGTGCAGATGAAAAAGGTTGAGTTAAATTTAAAATGGTTGACCCCAAAATCCTTTGTTTAGTTAAGCAAGTTTATTGAAGTTCTCTGGACCCATGAGGAGCAAAAACATTGATGATAATTAAAAAGTATGTGCTGGTATACTACAGCTCAGGTAATCTTAACTTCATCAAATATTTACCTCCATTCTGATCTATTTTGAAAAGCTGTCTTCCATTCATTAATTTAAATTTTTCAACAATTAGAATCGACTGCGTCTATTCAGATCAATCTTTTACTCTAGTATTATACGTGAATTAAATTGAATTACGTTTGGTGTTCTGTTTTGGTAATTATTAGATCTATAATTTTTATCACATGTCCTAATTCATTTTAGTTTTTTCATCTTCAGACCTCGTTTGATCTAATTGGGTGTTAAGTTATTATTTTCTCATTCAATTATAATAAATTCGATACATATTTCAATTCTATTTAAAATATCGAATGAAAATAGTTCAATCAAATTGAATTAAAAATAATTTAGTCGCGGATAAACAGATCTTAAATAATGGCAACCCTATGTTTATGTATATCTGCATTGTGTATTTGAATAGGATATTCTACATGCAAATCCATATATTTAAAAAACATATATACTTATTATATACATATTTACGTAACATACACTTCATATTAGGGTATATTAATTGAGTTTACTTTGAATTTACATATACTATGTATATATACACATATATACATATATTCAATTGGTTCCAAAAATATTTTAGATTTGGTTTTTTTTTTATAGTTATAAAATATCCTTATATCACAATTCAATATAATCCTTTATATATCATATAAAAATATATAACATAATATTATACATAGATAACACATGCAAATAAATCATATTTTATTTTATTCTATGCATTTTATTTGAGACAATACAGAAAAATTAACGAAACACATAATAATTGTGAGCAATTGTAAATAGAAAATTTTCGCAATTTTACCTTAAATTACTGAAATAATTGTAAAGGAAAAAAAAAGAAAAAATCATAAAAAAACATAAAAATCTTCAATCTAGACAAAAGCATTTATTTTATAATTTATCATACAAATGTGAATAGACATTTAGGTATAAATAAGTATAAAAATGTATGTATGTACATATATATAGTATAAAGCGGACAAGGATCTGAATATTATCAACATGCTGAGTTTGATTGTGTATAAATATGTTTTCCGTATAAATTTGAAATAATTTTCAATTTACAAAACTCTTACCCAAATTCCTATTCATAGAATACACCATATAAAAAAAAAACTTCTAAATGACACCACTACACGAACATATGTAAATATAAATATATAGATAAAATAATTGTTCGCTAATTAATTTGATTTAAATTTTGTTAAAAATTCTCTCTAATCGTAGCTTTTATATCTTCTTTAAATTGAATACAAACTATTTTGAATGTGTATTATGGAATTGGTTTTTTAATTTGTAACACCAAATATAGTCAATTGTAGATTGTGTAATTTCAGAAGGGAATGTGTCTTCTAAATCACGGCAGCCGCAAATTGGCTTATTGTGATTACCTGTGTTTGATAGTTCTAGTTAGTCCTCCTAGTTCTTAAGAATACCCTGATTTTGTGTTCCCAAGTGTCAAAGTCTGCTACGAGTGAGTTTTCATCTATTTCACATATTCTACATAAGTTATTGTCATTTAGACCCATTTTGTAAAGAGATTTCTTTATTAGGCAGTTGCCTGTTATTATCCCGAACGTTTAGACATAAACATTTTTACTTGACGATTTCCAGAAACATTAACCCAGAAATCCTCAGCTTTTGGCTCCACCTAAGCTTTTAATTGCATCTTAGGTTTGCTCAGAGGAATCCCACATAACGGACTTGACCATATGAAAGGCGTATCCGATGCTTTTCTTACTATATAGTCTCTAGCTTTGTTTCCTGTTGCACCAGAATGCTCTGGTACCCACATTATTGTACACCAAATATAACAGACAACAAACATTATATATCGAACTAAATGCTCTATATGAGATTAGCAAAATACATAAAATCGACCAATTCATAATTAATTTAACAAGAAAGTGTTAGGTATTCAAGAATATAATTTGAGATATAGAAAATAGTTTGATTTCTCACTCATTATATTCAGATGATGGGTACATTGACATGACTACTCAGGCCGTAAATATTAGAAAGTGGAGAATATATAATTATAGAAATAACATCGAGATTAATAATATAATTAAAAATGAAGACATTGTACAAAATCCATGTATGTAATTAAAATGTATGAAACTCGAAAACAGCAGTGTTGTCAAATTAGAAGAATGCCAAGGAAGAGATAAGAAGACAATTTTCAAAATGATGCCAAGCTCTACAAATTTCAAATTGGAGACAAGCGGCACAAGATCGACCCTTTTGGATGAATCTATTGTAATGAAGGCCAAAAATCACCTGAAGATCTGTATATAAGATGATGATGGTAGTGGCGAAAACTATATTTTCGATATATTAATCATTGATAGTTTACCTTTCAGACACAAGATAGTTCACAAGATAGGTATATTTTATTAACTTCTGTAACAGTACTTACTTTTTAGGTACATTTTAGAATGAATGATACTTACATGAGAAATAGATTTATATGAATGTATATATATACTTATATTCATTGCTAAAATTATTTCAGATCAGAAAAGATATTTTATGATAGTAGAGAGTACATTTCAAAGGTATTTTTGTTTTACATTATTTTGCTGAGGAATTTACTATCTGAAAATAGCTTGAATTTTTTAATTTTGGGCTTACAGATTGGTCATCTTGATAGATCCACCATTCAAATTTCTATCTCTAATAACGAATAATAAACAAAACATAACAATTCGTTTTATTAAGTATACAAATTAAATAAATTTATTTATGAAAGGGCTTCCTCTGGTATTTGGTCCAGTAAGAGATATTTTGAAGCATCTCTTACTGAACCAGAATGCGATAAATTCTTATAAAATGCGTGATAGGCTCTAGGAATTTGCAATTACTTGCTCAGTTTTTCAAATCCTGTTTTTTAGCATCAGATATTGAAAATCTTGTCGAATTGTCTGGTATTTGTTATAAGATCGAAGGGTAAATCTCTCCTTTGGGTATTGTTTAAAATCTTAGTGATAATCAGTTTTGATATGCAATTTACCTGGGGGTGGCCTTCGAATACTGAAACCAAATAATATTTTTGAAAGAGAATGTGTGTTTTCGTCTCCTATAAAAAAATATTCTCTTAATTATGCAAAGTCTATAAAATCTGTGTGTGTTAGCGAAGAAACGCTATACGGAGATGGATTTTTCTGTGAATTTCTTATTTGCTGAACCCATTCTTCTAGAGTATAGACCGGAAGTCATTTTGTCGCAATTGTTTTCGATATATTAAATCGAATTGCATCAAGCTATGCCCTGATTCAAAATACATGTGATTTATTATTTTAACGGAACGTGCGTTTCTCTTAACTAACTCTTAACACATATACACAAATTTTGTATTATTCTGTTCTTCTCGACAATTATCAGATATCAATACAATGTCTACTTCAGGATACTGCGTAATATATTTATATATGCTAGTAGAAATATCAATTAATGCTTCCTCTTTTTTTTTCGGTCTCATCCCAGATAGAGCAAACATCACCTAAATTATATGCTGTTGAATTATATACTGCTTCCTGATAGAAAAATGTAGCTCCCTTAGGGGTACTCAAAAGGCTTGTAAATCAAATTCAAACGCCAAAAGTGTATTATCTTTTTGAGCCATTTCCTTTTGTAAATTTTTTAAATTACGAGCAGTTTCTTTTCTTTTTATGTGAATGTTAAGTTGGTATTTTTCTTTATTTGACAATTCACCTGGTTTTTGTTTTTCATTATACATGTTACATATCTTTATTACAGCCCTTACATTACAACCTTACGCGGCTTTCGATTTTTAATTAATAATAATTTTTTCGTTACCTGAATTTTGTAAAATAAATAAAAAAAAATTTCTAAAATTCTTAATCGGAATAAATTTCACTCAAACTTTTGAACTTTATGAATTTTTTACTTGACATTTAATTATAACTCGATTAATCGATTACAACTAAATTTTAAAAACTGAATACCGAAATAACACCTACAATAACAGAAGACATTGATGTTGAACCTGGCCTAAAACTTATATGGCTTCCAGATCAAAATAATGAATTAACTAAATACATTATTAAAGAATTTAATATACGTACTTTCTTCTACAATAAATATTTGTTAATTGATATTTTGGAAATATCAAGGTTTTATTCTATATAATCTATCTGTTATTTGTGATATAAATTCCAAATCTAACAACTTCTCGAAAAATCCACTAAATCCTATACAAAAAAATATAATTGAATTACCACTCTGTTACTATATATATATATGTAACATAATTGTGCTAAAATAAAAGATTGTTCTATAAATTAAGGATACCTTAACTAATTACATAATATCAAAATATATCACAAAGCCATATACATACACATATACACATAAAAATAAATTACAAAATAATAATTTCAACCAGAATAGACCGGTAACTTAATTAATTCATAACAAAAAAAAAATGTCACTGAATTAACTCGAAATTTATGTGTGCATCATTCTACTTAAATTACTAAAACACTAAAGTATACGTGTGTATGCTTTTAAAAATATTTC
This sequence comes from Argyra leucocephala, assembly GCA_963942445.1. Classification (NCBI taxonomy): domain Eukaryota; kingdom Metazoa; phylum Arthropoda; class Insecta; order Diptera; family Dolichopodidae; genus Argyra; species Argyra leucocephala. The sequence continues at coordinate 69,769,047 of OZ012680.1, forward strand.
GTAGAAAAAATCCTTTCAAAAATCCTTTTAAAAATTTTTTTCAAACCTTATTATAAATAATTTAATACTTTTAAGAGTGAACGTCTCCGGTTCAAACAAAAAAAATAATTAGATTAAAATTTCTATCGTAATACAAATTGTCAAAAATCTATCAAGGAATTGCAGTATTTTTTTTCATTTTATAATAAATCTATATAATTTTTCTTTTTTTTATGCTTTCTCCGCTGTAAACCATTTAAATTTAAATTTAGATTTTTAGTTTCGGGAGGGATTCAGTCTCAATATCATCGCAGACTCAAATTTACCTCTGGTAAGAATAGCTACATCATCAACGTATCCTTGTGCTTCTATACCAGATTCGTTCAGTTTATGTAGCAGGTCATCCACTGCAAGGGACCACAGGATAGGCGACAGTACTCCTCCTTGAAGACATCCTTTAGCAGCATTGACGACAAAAGTTTCTCCGTTTAGCGTTGTAATAATATTTCTGCTTGTAAGCATGTTTTCAACTCAATTGGCTGTACCTAAACTTATTTCCCGCCTGATGATAGCGTCGTGGATGATTTCATATCCAGTGTTGTGAAAAGCGCCCTCCAAATCAAGGAAAATGGCAGTGATTATTTCTTTGTCCCTAATTGTTTTTTAAATTTTTCCTGTTAGGTTTTGGAGTGGGATAATTGTTGATTAACTTGGCTGATATTCATATTGCTTTTTATGTAGTGGTGCATGTTATTGCATATGTTCTCGGATGTGCTGATCCAACAGCTTTTTCATTATTTTTAAAAGAAACGATGTTAGCCTAATTGAACGGAAGGATTTGGGTTGGTCACTTTCCCTCTTACCTACCTTAGGTATGTATGTTTCTTTTACCATTCTTCAAGCACTTGGTATATGGCCCCAGGTATGACTGGCTTGGAAAATGTTCTTTAGATTTAGAATCACTATGTCCTCTCCTTTTTGTAGCAGAGCTGAGAAAATGTTTTCTCTTCCTGGAGAATAATAAGGCTTGAACCAGCGAATAACGAGCGGTTAATCTACCTTATTATCTTCATCGTGAAGATATCGGATGAGTTTTTCCAGTGTGTCTATTTAGGTTGGTTGCTTCTTTGTACATGTTATTGGGATGAATTTGCCTGCACTATTTGGCTACCCGGAAAATACGTTTGAGCCATAAGCTCCAGTGTTCCTAACCGGTTTCCAGTGTAAGTATAATCACTTTTTTGTAGCATGCCATCTTGTTGTTATTGAGAGAATTTTATGGACCCTTGTCCCACTGGACAGGTCGCTTATTCCTTGGAAAAAAATTTCTAAGATAGTTTTTTAGTCCTTCTTATTTCTAAGTTGCATTCAGTAAGTGCTAATTTATATTACATCCAGTTACCATTAGCTTTGGCTTTGTTAGAGCTTCCTACTAAGCTTCCTCTAAGTTTGGATAACTCGATGTTCCACCAATGCACATTTCTGTTGGTGATTGTTATTTTACCTGCATTTACGTACCTGCATTGTGATAAGATGACAGAATAGCATTCCCAAGAAATTCTCTAGATATTTCAATGCTATCAATATCTGTAACTTTTTTCGGGACGATAGTTAGTCTATCAGTAGAGTATAAATACCCCAGTTTGTGTTTTTGGGCTGTCTTTACCTCTTTTATTTTCTCAGGTGTTGCAATGTTGAATCTTATATGCTTAGGTTGTGACATTGACATTGACATGCCATATTGATATTTTTTGACTCAAAAGTGGTATAGCAAGTGTTAGGTCTAAAACTTCTTCTTCTTCCCTAATTATATTACTGAATGTTGGAGTGTTTCCTTTATTTAGGATATCTAATCTACAATAGTTTATAAAATCAAAGAGGTACTCACCCCGTTTTTCATATTTCTTTTGATGCCAAAGTGTATTCCTAAAATACTCAAATTCTCCTGGATTCAATTATGGTTAAGATTATTTTTCATTAGTTAGTCTGTCTGTTCAACTTATTTTCAGCATTCATCGGTAACGCAACATTTCAAAGGTTGTAAATTTTTTTCCGAAAAGTCTCTAAAAAAAATTTAATGTGATTGAAATTGAAATTATGTAATGATGAAATAAAACAGCAACCAATCTATTGTGTACTAAACGAATCCTTCGGCGATGACTATTACTGGATGCTAACATTGCTAACTATTAAATACTTATGAATTTTATTTCAAAATAATTTTCGAAGTTCTCGTATGTTCATGGCAGAACAATCCAAATATATACTTTAAGTCCTCAATATTTCATAAAGTTATCGATTATTTGCGTGACCATAACATTTAATTTCTACTATTTCTGCTCCTGTATTCGAATTTTACTTGTGCGATTCGTTAAAGGATGAAAAATTGAAATAGACAAAGTATTTTACTCGGACGGCCATTTAATCATTAAGAACAAACATATATTAAATTTTCTCATCTCTCATGCTGATAAATACCAGTAAAAAAATGTTTTTGTTACTCCTCCGTCTTATTTTACTAAAATTTCTTTAAATCAATCACAATAAAGCTCAAGATGAATTTAGTGATTTCATATTCTCACATTTCACCGGGTTGTGACACAATAATATTCCCGATTAAATGAGTTATCAAGGAGACTAAATCCAATGGCGTTGACCAGAACACTGAGATATTCACACTCTATTTAACAAACATCTTTTCAAGGTTTGTATATCGAACACAAATAAGTGCAGATTCTGTTTAGAATAAAGGGAATCCTCCTTTCATATTCTATTTGTTTGCAAAAGACAGGATATGCAATATTTCCAGAAATACACATCGCCTACCTCCGAAATTAATATCAAAGTAATAATAGCATTCATCAAGGACATAGACCTACAATTGAGAAAATAAACGCGGAAGTACAATAGATTTGAAGTGGCTGCATTTACATAGACCTCCCCAACACTATTTGTTCATAAATTTTCATCTTCAAAGAAAAAAAATCAAAATTTATCATAATCAAGAAAAATTAATTGTAATTATAAAATGCATTTACACATACACTTTCAGTTATTATATAAAATGTGCATAAGCCTTAAATAAGACCTTTAATTTTTGAACATTTTTAACAATTCTAAAGCTAATTATATCTAAATTAGTAACCTCTATTTTCCTTTAGAAAATTGTTCTACAGTTGTGTTGTCCACTTGGATCATAATGTATGTAAAATTATGGGTAACCTAATATACACATGCCTGCTCATTGTAACAAATGATCCGTCGTAGATGTGATTATGATTTAGACTTAGATTTTATATTTTAGATTTCATTTATTTTCATCTCAAGTGAGCCCAATTATTGCTCACACAGAGTGCAATTGTGTATTCAAAATTAAAAAATGTTTACTTTTTTGGTTTTACTTAATACTACTTTTTTTTTTTTTTTTTTTCTCCTATTACTCCGCGTGGTAGCATAGGGCTTTGATATTGAACCTCCATTCCTCTCTGTTGAGTACTACTTCCTTAATATCGTCCCAGGTATAATTGTTGACTGTTAATTCTTGATCGATTGTGCGTCTCCATATGTTGTATGGTCTGCCGGATCTCCTTTGTCCTTGTGGATTCCACTCTAGAGCTCTTCTTGCTATATCACTTTCTGATTTCCTTAGTGTATGACCTATCCATTTCTATTTTTTCCTATTTATCTGTCTGTTGATAGGTTCTTCTCCAGTTATCATCCATAAATCCTCGTAGCTAATTCTTGCCGGCCAGAATATTCTGCATATAATTCTCAAGCACTTGTTGATGAATACTTGTAGCTTCTGTTTGATTCTGACCGAAGTGAGCCATGTTTCACTGCCATATATTAATGTTGACTTAACACATGCTCTGAATATTGTTAGCTTTGTTGTTCTCGATATTTGGTTGCTCCGCCATATCTTCATTAGGCTCCCAAATGTTCTTTTGCCTTATTTATACGGCTGTTGACATCTTCTGTTGCACCTCCTCTTGATGTTATAATGCTCCCCAGGTAGTTGAATTCTTCTACGTATTCTATCTGTTCCACTCACTGTTATTGGCTCACTATAACTATTGTTTGTCCTCATTGCTTTGGTTTTCTCGATATTTAATTCCAGTCCCGATTTCTTTGCTTCTTCCTGTAATCTGTTGACTTTGTTCTGTAGGTCCCTTTGATTTTTTGATATGAGGCATACATCATCTGCGTAATCTAAGTCTTCTAAGTTTCCGAAGAGATCCCATTCTATTCCGTTTATTCCAGTGCAAACTTCTCTTAGAATGTCGTCTAGTATTGTGTTGAAGAGAAGTGGAGATAGTTCACACCCTTGTCTAACAGAATGGATCACTGATCTTAGCTCTGTGTTGAACTGTTGTCTCTGCATCTTTATACATCGTTTTGATGATGTTGATGATTTTTTCAGTAACTCCCTTCTTTGTAAGTGTTCTCCATATTGCGCATCTCTTGACTGTGTCGAATGCTTTCTTAAAATCTATGAATAGTAGATATAGTGGGGCATTCCATTCTACTGATTGTTCAACTATGACCCGTAAAGTATTTGCCTGTTCTACACAGCTTCGGTTTGGTCTGAAACCTGCCTGCTCTTTCCGTAGTATTGGTTCTCGTAGTAGTACTTCTTCTAATCTTTTCTTTATAATAATTGCTATTATCTTATGAATAGTATTTAGAACCGTGATTCCTCTCCAGTTGCTGCAATTTGCCAAGTCTCCTTTCTTAGGTATCTTGACAATCATTCCTTTGTTCCATGATGGTGGTATATTCTCCTCTATCCATGCTTTCCTGATGTGGGGTTCAATTGTTTTTGCGAATAAGTCAGGGTCCAGTTTGGCTATTTCTGCTGGAATTCCATCTTCACCTGTTGCTTTGTTGTGTTTCAGGATATTGATTGTAGCTTTGATTTCTTCTATATTTGGAGCTTGAGTAGATATTGGCAGTCCCTCAGTTGGGTAGATATTTGCATTGTCTCTGTTTCTTATGTCCTCTTCATTATTTGTACTTTCTTCGTTGCTCAGTTCTTGGAAATGTTCTCTCCATCTCTTTAATTGATCCTCTAAGTTTGTGATGAGCGCACCATTTTTATCTTTAATTGGTTTGTTTTGTTGTTCCGACTGGTTTGTTAAGTTCTTGATTATGCGATGCAATTCTCTCAGGTTATGTTGCTGTGCTGCTTTTTCTGCTTCTCCGGCTAAATTTTGTAGAAATTTCCTTTTATCTCTTCTTGCTGCTCTTTTTACTGTTTTCGCTATTTCTTCATATTCTCTTCTTGATGCCATCCTGTTGTTTATCATTTTCTTCATTTCACCTCTTCTTTTAATCAAGGCCCATGTGTTATCGGTTATCCAGATTTTTCTTTGTGGTTGTGAAATTCCAAGATTTTGTTCGCTTGTTTGGTTGTAAATTTCCAGAATCTCTTCCCAAGTGTATTCTCTATTATTTCTAATATTTTCTCGTAACGCCGTAACTATGTCAGCTCTTACTTGCGGATTTTTTAAGTTGTTTATATTTATTTTCTTCTTTCTATTTCTTCTGCCTCTTCCTTGTTGGCTTAGTTTCATTCTGAAGTCCCCAGTTAGTAATTCATGATCGCTGTGTATATCTGCTCCCCTTCTATTTCTCACATCTAACATTGATTGTTTCCATTTCTTGCTGATGCATATGTGATCTATCTGGTTTCTTGAGATCCCGTTTGGTGTTGTCCATGTGTATTTGTGGATATCTTTGTGTGGAAATAGACTCCCTCCGATTGCTAGGTCGAAAGTCTGACACAACTCTATCAATCTTTCCCCGTTGTTGTTTCTTTCTCTTCCTAACCCGTGTTTGCCCATTATCTCCTCAAGTCCATTGTTGTTAGATCCTATTTTCGCATTCCAGTCACCCATTAATATTATGATATCTCCCCTATTTTTGAGTGCTAGCTTTGTTTCTATTTGTTCGTAGAAGTCATCCTTAATATGGTCTTCAGCGACATCTTTTGGTGCATAGCATTGAATTATTGTTACATGTCTTGTCATATTTCGAAATCGCCCTATAACAATTCTATCCGAGACTGCCTTCCAAGAAACCAATGTTTGTCTCAATTTCTTTGATATTAGTATTTCGACTCCACTTTCACCCCCTGTTTCCCTTCCACTGTAAATTACCATGTTTCCATTCTCCGTGTTGATTTCTCCGGTGTTGTTCCATCGCATTTCACTTATACCTAGGATGTCTATGTTGTAAGTAGCCATTTGAGCTTCCAATTGCGAGAGTCTTGAAGCTTCTCTAAGTGTTCTTACATTCCATTGTGCAATTCGGGTCCTTTTTTGAGTGCCAAAGGTCGTTATCAAGTAGTCATTCGTGTATCCGAGGCTTCTTCTTCTATTATTTCGAATCCATTGATTTACCGATTATGCAGGTGATTGGCCTACAGGAACCGGTAATACTACTACAATTGGCCTACAGTAACAGTAATACTACTACAAAAAAAAATTAAAATCAAAAGTAAAAGTATTCACTTGTGTAAGTAAGCTGCTTAAATTTTTTATAAGGAGTTACAGCGATAAAATTTCATGATTAGGACGAATCATTTGAAATGATGTTCTATTCTTGTATCTATATAATTTGAGAATGATCTAATGAGATTCTTCGTATAACTGCATATTTGACATTTGGCAGATTACTCGTAATATTCTTACTTTCAGCGTACTCTTCCCGATCAGTCAGATAACTTTTGAACCACTTAAGCTCCATGCATTTGAATAGAATAATTAACACTATTTTTCTTTCAATAGAGTCGAAAAATATAGCTTTCGAAAGCGAAAAATCCTCATTATTTTTGTCTACGTTCTGCAATTTCTGCATCAAATAGAGCTGCTAAGTCAGATTAGAATTCCGTCTAAATTGATGGTTATAACCCAAGTTTTCTTTATACAAATTCAGTCATAGGCATAGCCATTTAAAAATGTTTCTATCACTTTACTGGACACAGAACTGACAGTAATTGAACGGAAATGGTTGAGGTCATCAAACTACCTGAATATTTATAAATAGGGACTATTTCATTTATTTTCAGTGATTGTAACATTATTCTTTGTAGAAGAGAGGTATTAATTCTTCTGTTTAAGTTTTGTGATATTTCGATCTTGTAAATTTGAAATACAGCTAGTGATATTATCACGAACTCCTGCAGAACAGGTATTTGACAATTTATTTGCTTACCCATTCATCTCATTTACATAAATTGGGACTTTGTTTTACATATTGTCAAGAACAACAAAAATTTCAATTTCAATTTTATTTATTAAATCTTCCATTGTAGAAATTGACAATAATTTGGAATTTAGATTTATTCCAAAAGAGCAAGCATATTCAAATCCTATACAAACTAATTGTATGACGTATAATCCAAAGATTTGTTCAATTTGATCTCCCACACCTACATTACTATTGTGGTTCGTTTTAATCTACTCATCAAGTGTATTATTAAAAGGTTCCATACTAGATGGCTAGGATGATTTCACAATTTGCCAGCATAATTCCTTGTCTGTATTTCGAATTTATCCTCGACCAAAAGTGTATTCAAATCCTCATGTATGTTGCAATTTTGTACCTGCCTAGAACCTTTGATATTTATATAGTTTTTTATTGCAATCTTGGGAAGAGTTTACTTGTAGCAAACTTCGCCACTTATGGGAACAGCGTTGCGCGAAAAATAGGTGCTATATATCCAACATACCATTGAATAATATCCTGAGTGTGATCACCTGAATATCAGGTATCCTTAAGGACTCAGAGACAACTAACAAACACTGGTTATCACAATAAACCCATTTGCGGCTGCCGTGATATAGGGGACAGATTCGAAATTCACAATCTAATCTAATCTGTTGTAATTTTTGTATAGCTTCAACATTACTTTTAGAAGTGCTTTTCTATAGTTGACAGTCAATGACCAGATTGATTTTAAGATTGCATTGTATAAAAGTACTTTGTAGTTAATTGCTATTGAGTATCAGTTTAATTTATTCTCGTTTCGTTTTTATATCCTTTTTCCAAGTAATCCATCTATTGAGACGGACTCAGATATCTTACTTCTTTTAACTGTTGGATTGTGATTCAATTTATTTTTACTGGTGGACTTGTCTCATTAGATTTACTGATGGACTTGGTGATGGATATCTGTTTATTTTTATTGGTAGACTTTGGTCCAGTAAAACTTGTTACGGATCCAAAATTATATTAACAGTTTTTTTTTTCATTTTACATATTTTGATTTTCAATTTAATAAGCCATCTTGCAATAAATTGTATATGGCCCTGAAGATTTTTGGAAGCAGTCAAAAGCTTATGACGTGTAAATTAAACATAGCCGTTAACTACCTGCAAATTATTATTATTATACTATTTGCTTGCTATCAGGTAGATTGGCGGGTATATATTAAATATAAAAGCACGCTATATTACTGTACACCAGTTGTGATAACATGTTTTCTGTCAAATAATATAGTAAATAAAAAAAGTATATCAAATATTTTATTTCATTGTAAGCATTAACTAGTTGAAAGAAAAAATCCAAATTAACAGTTCATGAATTGTTGTTTAAAAAACAAAATACACAAGAAAAGAATGTCCTCACATAATGTAAGAATTGTTAAAAGAATCTCTTTTATCCGCCTTCACATTCATATTAGTTCCTATAATAACATCATCATTATTAGCACCCAACTAAAATCAGAAAAACAAATTATAAGACATCAAAATGTATTCGCAACGCAATATCAGTATAAAAATTTTAACCACCATTAATAACATTTATTTTGTTTTCCTGAACAGATGAAAAAAAAACGGTTAAAAAGAGTTATAACTTAAAATTGAATTTAGAGAGAGCATATCAACAACAACACTAAGTCCATGAGAGACAAAATCAAATATATATATTATGTATATAATATATATACATACTTTTGATACAAATATTCAAATTTTCATTTAACTAAATATATATATATATATCAATTTGTTTGTAATACATATATATATATATATATAAAATCTACATAATATATGAATATTTATATTTTATTATGAACTCGAAGGGGAACCCAGAGGCTAATTAAAATTTAATTAAACAAATAAAGTGCTATCACAAAAAGCAGATAAATTAATGAAAATTTTAATTGCATTTTTTTGTTATTTTTTTTTCTTCTTGTTATTTTTTATTTTTTATTTATTTTGACGTCGACGACCCTCTCATCTTTCCACGTATTCTTCTATTTCTCTTTCTATACCATACTTATTCAAAATGTACGTACGGACTATGTATGTGTTTTTTGCTACTTAAGTTGTGTTGTGTTGTGAATGTGTGAATGAATTTGAAACGTGCATAACAGGAGATTTTCTCATTTGAAGAGAAAATCACTAATAAAAGAGAAGAGAAAGAAAATTAGAGGAAAATTTTATAAATGAAAACAAAACGAAAAGAAAAGAAAAATTGGAAAAAGGAAAAAAATTAAAAGTTTTTGTTGAGAAATTAAACAAAAAAGGAAAATTAATAAATGCTTGTACACATACGAAGAGATAATATTTGAAAAAGAAAAAGAATTATGTAGAGAGAAGGGAGTGGGTTGTACTGACAGAATGTGTTTTAGATGAATTCGTGGTGTTTTAAAACTGATATGTTTTTAAACAAAAAATACCTAATGCATATATAAAATATTTCGTTAGGTGTAATCCTCATTTTAGAATTTCATATTATCATTGGAAGTTTATACACATATTAATTACCATACCCCACAGTGTCATTATTTCACCATCACTCATTTGCTGATCTGAAATTATTTTCTTCAAATATAATTTAACATATATCCGATATAAATACCGTTGTAAGGATAAAGAAATTTTTATATATATATTTTGATTTCACAAGTCCAATAGATTATGTATTTTGCGTGTATATTTAGAACTTTTAAGTTCTATATTTAGAAGCCGGATGTTTTTTTTGCCTTTTATTTTTTTACTACCTTTGGTATCGTTTACCTATATACTACAAATTTTTATAAAATTCCGTGTTTTAGTAAAAGGTAATAGAAATTATTATGTTCTATCTTATGTTTTCAAGACATATGCTTTATCATATCTTGGAATTTTGTTAAGTGGGAAAATGGTATGATAACTAGTATAGCAATAGGTAGAGCTAATGCAATTACTCCTCTTAAATTATTAGGGATTGGACGAAGAATAGCATAAAAATATAATTCTGGCTGAATATGGACAAAAAAACAAGGGGGCTTACTGGGATAAAATTGACTGGGTCTCCTAGTAAGTAAGGGTTAGCATCAAGAATTAAAATTGTCAATAATATAATTATAATAACTATAAGGTGAAGCAGGGGTGGAATGGAATTTTATCAATTTCTAGGGGATTATTTGAGCCAGTTTGATGAAGAAATGGAAGGTGAATTATAGTTCTAAATGGTAAAATAAAATGAAATATAAAAAAACGAGTTAATGTTCCGTTGTCTACTACAAATCCTCCTCATACTCATTGTACTATTATTGTACCTAAGTTGCTCATCAGAGATAAGAGCCTCTTGAAACTAGAACTGTGAAATATAAAAATTCTTTCATCAACCGAACCTCTAAACTATGGAACACCTTATCATCTTTTGTGTTCTCCCGAACGTATGACTTCGAAGTTTTCAAGAGACGAGTAAATAAATATCTGTTAACCTGTCCGTAAATATTGTACTAACTATTCCATTCTAATTTTTTTTTATAACTCTTTACTATTTTTCTTTTTCTTCATCTTAATATGTCTTAAATTTTGCGAAGGCAGTTAGGGTTCTTATCCCTTATTTTGGCCTAATATAAAAACAAAAATAAGGATATTTGTCCTCATAGTAGGACATACACTATAAATGATGTTCCTATTACAGGAATAGTAAAATGATTCCGGCAATTCAAGTAGGGGTAAATACTTAAGATCGTGAAAAATAAAGGTTGAAATGTCAATAATTATCGTTGATCTACTCCAGTTATCTTCTAGAAATATTACATTATTTGATGAGATGATTAGAGATCATTGAGATGTAATCAAAATATGTTTGTTTAATGTGATTTTATTATGACTCGTCTTTTTAATGATAATTATTATTTTCTTCAGTAATTTTGTATTCATGAGTAAACCACATTTAAACCCTAATTTCTGCAGTAAGGGCTTAGTTGTCATGTTTTAGTCTCTTAATATTATGGTAAATAAGATCATACTACTGGTAGCAAACAACTAAAGTATTATTAATTTTTCAATCAACAAATTTGTTCTTATGATCTACTTTCATTTAAAAATTAAATTACTACAGTCATTTTATTGTAGCAATTTTAAAAATTTCTGCAAAAAATTGCATTAATTAACACTTTTCTTATCTGATAAGGACAATATTATTCAGATTTTGCGAATCCATGACTATTTCGAAAGAACCCATTAGATAAAAAATATCTATTAACAATAAAATTATCAAAGAAATGCCCAAATTGAAATATGTGGGCGTAAATATTACCAACTCCGGAACACTGAAACAGAAATAATAACCAAAGCAGGAAAAAAATTCAGCCATTTCAGGTTATCTCCGAGATGCTATATGTAGAAACAAATACATCCTATTTGCAAACAAAACATGAATTTACAAAATCTGCATTCGGTCTGTACTAACGTACGCTATTAAGACAAATCAAAACAGAAAATGCTAACTCTAAGGCAAATATGGATACACATTAAGAGATAAGAAACGTAGCAATGAAATCAGGGACGCATGTGATTTCTTTTTTTTTTTTTACACTCTACAGTAACTTAGGTGGAATCACCTTTTCGTGCTTAATTAAGTACGGTACTGCAATTTTACACTACAATATCTACAATATTTCGAGTATTTATTTCACAAATTACTGGCTTATCAACTCATTAAATTTGGAAAACTACTGCTATTGTCAGAAACTTAGCCTTCTTAAATAGAATAGTTTCATTTTTATTTAATTTGTTACCAGATTATAGTCTCAATTATTTTTTGCCATTTATTATATCCCAATGACAAAAGGTACTGGACCAGGTCGAAAAATTCATAAAGCATTTATTTTATTGCTTCATCGGGAATCAAACCGGGACCTTTCGGTTGAAAGGCATACGCTCTACATACTGCGCCACCCAGCGTGATATTTAAAATATTGTCCGTTGGAGTCAAAATGGATGAAGAAATTGGAAATTAATATCAAACGTCTACCAGGAAGACCTCCGAAAAGAGGGTATGAATGCTGGGCGTCGTCATCACAAAATTGAAGAGATATCCATATTGAAAAAACAGACACTAAATGTCTATTTAAAGAAGAAGAAGAAATATTACCAGCTCTCGTAACATGGAAACAGAAATAGGAGCCCAAGTAGTAAAAACTGAAGCAATTTCATCCGAAATTATCTCCGAGATGTTATCGAGAAACAAATACCCTAAGAAAACAACAGACGAAAGCTGTATTCACCCCACGCTAACATACACTATACAAAAACTGCAAACTACAGTAATTCGAACTCTGAGGCAAATATTAAAACATAATAAATGTAGTGACGAAATCAGAGACGTATGCGATATTCAATCTATTGTCCGTTGGGATTGAAATAGATAAAGAAACTGGAGAGACCATCTAAATAGAATGGCAAAAGGTCCATTGGCAAACATGGTAATGATAGGCCAAATCAATATCAAACGATTACCAGGAAGGCCTACGAAATGGTATGAATTACAAAATTGAGAATGAGATATGTATATATTGATAAAAGAAGAAACTTCCTTATAAGGGAATGAATTTGACCGATCCAGAAAATATATTTATTTTCTGTTTATTACAATAGTAATAAACGAAAATATTTTTTTTTATTAGATCACAATTCGGTAGATTAACTAATTTTCCCTAATCATTTTATTACTCTTCATTATTGTATTCGCTAACAGCTGTAATTGAAATGAAATGCTACTATTTCAATCATATCAATTCATAATATCAAATACTGGAATAAATCTGTATTCCATTAATTTTACAAACAAGTTAGAATTAGTGTTAAATATTTAATTTAAATATAATTTTAATTTTTGGTGGGAGAGAAGCAGTTTATTACTTCTTTACATATACCACCCATATTCATTAATAAATTATAATTAATTTTATAATTACAAAAATATTTTTCTACTTATGATTTATTCAATCATCCCCACACCATTATACTTACTTATCCTATATTCTTATATTTTTATTCACTCATATCATAAAAATATCAGTGTGTAGTACATAATATATATATATATATTATATAATATGTATCTTGTGAGTAATAATAATTACTTTCTTAGTTGCTTAATACTATAATAAAAAAATAAAAATAAAAAAAAATAATTTAACCACACCTACCCTTCTCCCTTTTTTAATCTTAAAACCATCATAATAATTCAAACTTACGAGTATAGACCTACCCACCAAACAAAAAAAAATTAAAATTAAAATTAAGAAAAAATTTCAGTCACACCATCATCACTGGAAAAGTCCATATTTTTGGCGGTTTATTTCTCTCTCTCTCTGTCTCTTTCTCTTAATGCCCAAACTTTGTCGTTTTCACGTAATGAAATTCCAGTTTTATATACCACGATTGAATCAATTCATCTTTCTACTTTCCTGTCACTATATTCTCTGAATTTTAGTACTTTCCTTTTATTCTCCTCACCGTCACCTCTCCCTTTTTCACTATAAACTTGTTAGTAATCTACCGTCAGTTTGGTAGAATACTGATGATATGGCTAACAACAAAACGTAATAAATAACCCGCGAAATTTAATTAAAGGAAACAAAAACAAAATAATAAAAAACAAAATAAATATTTTTTATTACATTCAAAATAAGTTTAGTTAAAGGATGGATGGATAGGCTAGGATATTGTTGTGCTACTACCACCACCATCATCATCGTCACCGTCACTATACCATTGATGTGCTTTTTCTTCTTTCTAAATTTATAAGAATAACTGAAGTACAATACTTTATTATTATTATTATTTTTGATGCTGTTGTTGTTATTATTGTTGCTGTTGTTGTTGATGAAAGTGTTTTTTTTTGTTGTTGTTGTACAATCATAGCCAAAAATTAAGTTTTGTTTTTTAATTTTTTAATTTTTCTTTTCTGCTTTTTTCGCAAAACAGGAGAAAAAACTTACTTAATAAATACATATATATGTACACATATATAAATATAATACAACCACACATAAATAATGATGTAAGAATACTGTTAATGGAAACTTTTAAAATAAAGGTTTTTAGTCAAATCAGGATAATAAATTTTCCTTTTGTGTCATCATTGTTTTACAGGATATTTTGTAACGCGTAATAGATGTGTGTGTGTGTGTGTGTGTGCATATGATAAATTGACATTAAAATATTGATATGTAATTTATATTTGTAAATAGATGTGTGTATGATGTGCGTTTGTTTATTAAGTTTAAAATTTTAATTGTTGTAAATTGTTTTCATTTCGATAATAATATAATTTTTGTGAATTTCTTAATTCGTATTTGGTGGTTGTAAGCTATACTATTAAGGTATATAGATATTTAAAATCGTTAAGTTGAATTTAAAACTTTTTGATGAGATATTTTTTTATAGAATAATTGATCAATCAAATGACAACAAATTAAAGTGTATACTTCTGATAATGTTGTAGCAGTTATTTACATATCAGCAATGTTATAGGCATAAATCAGGCATGTTATAGACATAAAAATAATAACGTACAAAAGCGAGCCATCAAAATTATCAATAATGAAGGTGTTAAATAACATCTAACATCATTAAGTCATCACCTTAATGTAGGAGCAACCACCCTTTTTTATAAACATCTGTTGGGTAATTGCTCTGATGAAATAAAAAGTATTTTGCTCAAAATACAACCATTCTAGCGTATTAACTTCTTTGATCCAAAACTGTAAGATATAAAACAGCTTTCTTCACCGAACCTATAAACTATAGAACACTGTACGATCTTGTATGTTATAACAAGCATAAAACTTAGAAGTTGTCATTTGGTTAATAAATATATCTTTTAAACTGTCTGTAAATTTTATGTACACTAACTCCCCAATTCTATTCTATTCTATTTCTTTTATGTTCTTTTATAATTTTATTTATTATTTCTTTACTGTCCTTCTTTTGTTTATATAGAATTCTTGATAATTATATAATCCTTATATAGTAAACGGTCTTAATCTGCAATGGGGGCCGGCAAGGAACGCATTCATTCATACTATTTGGCCAGAGCAAATAAAAGGTGTCATAGTCTAAATACCTGTGCGACCTTAGGAAAACATGGCTCTTGTATAACACGTATAACATCAACAAAAACAAAAAACTTTTAGCCAGGTTCCGTACTGACATATCAAAGTAGTAGCTATCAGTCAAATTCACTGGCCGATAGGAAGAAACGCTTCCAACCTAAGTATTCCATTCAATCGCCAGTGCCGCAACTACAAAAATGAAAATGAGACAGAAACTCTTGGTTAACTAGAGTCAGACTCCGAACTTAAGACAAAACTTTCTCTAACAATATAGGCATTAGCGGAAAGCAACATTGATCTGATCTGATCAACCTTCTCAATCACGCAGGGTGGTGATCCCAACAGTAAAACAGCCAACAACAACAAATAGGTCTCTCACTCGAAACGTGGTATCAAAAAGGCAAAGTTAAGTCCTACTTGGTTTTCCAGAAGTTAAGAATTTGTTAAGCACTCTAAGGTCACTTCTGCCTACCTACGATTCTTTAGATCCCATTATTTTAAGCTCAATTAAAAAAAAAACTCAACTATCATCACAAAACAAGATTCAAAAGGGTTTTTAAATATAAATTCAACTTAACAAATCATGAAACCTGTTTAGCTTCAATGTCGAACCTTAAATAAGTCCAAAATTTTTTATCAAAATTTACCTATATAAAATATTAAATGTTTTGATACAGAGCTTAAATAACAGACTTTAAAATTACAGACGTATCTTTTACCCTAGATAATCTCGTAGTTCCTATGAATATTCCAATTTTTCATAAATGAAATAACGAATTGCAATATTCTCAGGGCCCTTAAAATGTTTATTGTGGAATGATCCATTAAGATTTCCACTTTATTTTCATCGTCTTTATTTCATTGACATCCAGTTAATAAACTCGCGTTAGCTAAACTCTCGTTATCTCGCGTTAGCTAAAATTTCCCTAAAATTTAAAATTTTTTGGTTTTTAGAGCCAGTTGGAATATTCTCAGAACGATTGAGATATTTTTTGTCACCCTACACAGAATACGACAGATTTGAACCGTCACCACATAATCGAATATATTTTGACCGCCATCTCATAATCGTTTTCAAAGTACACGGCGTAAAAATGTGAGTAAGGCTAATTAGCTCGATTTTTTTTTTAAATTGTTTTTTTATTATATTTTTACATTTGACTTAATCTCTCAATCTTAATTTTTACTAGTAGTACGTTTTATCTTCTAACACCATAGTTTTTTTGTCATTTACCAATGGTGTTGGGTTCTACTAACCCCACTGAATAATGATAAATATTGCACAAAACTGTGGCAAGCTTTCGTCTCTAAAAGACGTCTGATGTGTTTGTTCTAAGCATTAAGTCTAAAGGTACTAAAATTTAGGGATTCCTAGATTGAACATTGGTTTTTCCATCATGTGTTTAAGCTTTTCCGTGTATCAACATTATAAAATGAAAGAAATAACACATTTTTAAAAAATTGTGGTCGACGAAGAAACTATCAAATACATCCAAAACGATTAGCTAAATCTAGAAAAATATGCTTTTATATTAGTACAACTATTTGGCTTTGTAAAAACTGGGGTTCATTTCATGTCATATTGATTTGAAGAATTTTTGAACGAAGAAAAAGTAATGAGAGGAAGTTAGATACACTGCCGCAAGAATCTAGATATTTGATATTAACTATACAGAGTGAATATTTTTCCAGATACGATCGTATCGGGAAATATATTATGTACATCCCTCAATCATTGATTAATTTTTTTTTGACATTGGGAACTTGGTAAAAAGATATGAAAAACCTAAATTTTTTTTTTTTATTCAAAAGGAATCAATAAAATTGGTCATGTTTGTTTGTTCCATTTATCATATCACCAACGTGTAGTTTCATCATATTACTACCCGTTAATATTATGTATCAAACAGTAGTAGGAACGAGTATTCAATTACTTGGTCATTAATTCTCAAATTTGGGAATATTGATTAGACTAAACAGATAATAAATTCAGAATATAAGGGCTTCTAAGATTATTTTTAAAGAAGGGAAAAATCAATAACATTCTGACATTATTTTGTTGCCAAGTAAGGGTAAAAAGAGTAGAACAGTACAAGCGTCTAATGGCATTCATTTGGATTAAGTTGGAAATAGAAGGAGAATTAATATTTCTTTTGACCACTTCAGTGATAAAAATAACATTAGCATGCTCATATGGTAAAAAAATTTAGGAGTCCGACCGGGGTAGGTGATATAACGCGAATCATAAGAAATTTTTTTGAATTGCCTGAATCCGTAGGGTATGAATTTCGTAATAGAGAGAGCAAATCTGGCTGTCATACTGTAGTTGGGCCTAACAAGACATAAGTATAAGGATTTTAGGATATATGGATTGCCAAATTTTCCATATTTTTATAAAACCTCACATTGAATTAACCTTATATTTATAATATTGCTATAATGGAATTTAAATAAGATTTTTTCATAAAAAAAAAAGACCTAAATATTTATTATACTTAACACTCTCTAATACTTGTCGGTTAAGAAAATAATTACTTGGAAGGTATGTGATACGTTTATTATAGCTTGTTACAGCAGATTTATTGACTAATTAGTCGCAAGCACTGATGAAGGAAGTAAGTTGCTTCCGAAATATCGATATTTGCAAAATAAATGATTAGTGAAAGGAAACTCGACTTTTATTTCATCATTTACATTTATTGATATTTAAAAAAAGGTTATTAGTCCAACACCAAATGAAGAAGTTATTAGAAGTCATTTTGGAATAATCGTAAATCATTTGGTTATGTCATGTTATTATTGTTTTTTAAATTTTCATGTCATCAGCATAAATTTGTACTTTGCTATTTTTAATTACTGGTGTACCGTAATAATGAATATTATAAATAAAAACTGTCCTGAGCTCGAAACACGATGATAGAGCTGACCTGAATTGAACACTATATGTTCTGTTAATAAGCAAAGACTCCATCCAGTTGACAAACGATTTATGGAATTAGTTTATTTTTGCTAACTTACATAAAATTACACAATGCGGCAAGACATCAAAGGCCTTATTTAAATCTGTATAGATGACATTGGTTTAAAAGTATTGCTCCATATAATAGTATAAATAGCAAATCACATTCATCCCTATTCATAAAACTTAGAAATAATTTGAAATTAAAATCAATTATTTAAATTCAAAAATTGTGAACAAGTCCGGTAGGATTCAAATTCAATTATATTTTTTTTTTATCTCAAAAATTAATTTTTTATTATTTCACATACAGCAAATCAAATTTTTCACCTTAACACCATTTAACTTTTTAATTTTACGTTTTATACGTTATTCTCAATTCAATAATATAATCACTTACAATAATAGGATAAATCAATCCCTAGAAATCCCGTTAAAAATTATTTTCAATTACCATAATGAATTGGATATGCATATATGGATATTTGTATAAGAATTATAGTATATTTAATTTATGATATAATACATATACATATACTTGTACATATATCTTGTTATTTTCTTTATTTTATGTTTTCTTTTATAGCAATTTATCGTATTATATTTTATTTAATAAAATTCTTACATTTACCTATACTTAAATACACCCTGGCCCATATTCAATCAAATAAATTTCTTTATATAGATAGAGAGATACTAATATGTACATATAGGTACAGTTATAGTTAAAAGTTAACGAACAGTATAAAAAATATTAAATTTTGTTTTTATGTATTCGTAGTTATGATTTGTAATACCACATTTATGAACATTTATCCTGATTGGATTGAGATTTGTGAAAAAAACTGTGTTTTAAATTAATTATTGTATTGTTATCAAATAATATTGTTAGCTGGTAGTTAGTGTTTGTAGGTTACTATTATATACAATTCAATATTATATAATAATAATAATATTGCTAGATTTAATGTTTAGAGCAAGCACATCAGACGTCTAATAGAGACTGAAACTTTTTATGCCGATAACATAAAAAATACACTGTAAGGTACTAGAGTACTAGAGTATCTAAAACGTACCGTTAGTAATTGCAAAATAATTGAAGTTTATTAAAAAACTAAGTCAATACTAGTTGTTAAGTTAAACAAAAAAAAAATGTAGGTATGTTAGCTTTAACTATATTATTACACAATAAAACAGTCAAAACACTTACGTGGCAGTAAAAATATATTGAATTCAAGCATTCTAGTAATTGTCTAAAATCTACCATATTTTTAGGATAAAGTGGAACTTGGAAAAGTTTTGAGACTCATTCAATTGGTTGTTTTGTAACAAATAATTAAAAATTAGGACTGATGTTTTAGCCAATAGCATCTGGTGGATAAATTCGTAATAGACAATTGTTTTTCCTACCCCGTTGTAAGCACATATGATTAGATATATAGTAAATAGCGTTCTCAATTTTATTGTAGGAAAACACTTTTAATCAATTGGAAGAAAAAAATTATCAATTCATTCCAAATTAACGTTTTATTTTTTTGGTCCTTTTTTCTATATTTCTACATTTATTTTAAATTTATCATAAATAACTTTGCGCGGCGTTTCATTTAAATATTTAACTCAAGAAAAAATTTGCTTATTCTGGAAAACAATTAATTTTTCTTAGGATATTGTCCAATTTAAGCATAACATGTTTGTTACATAGGTTGCTACCTCCGTGAAATTACCGCCGTCCATTCGGGTATAAAATTTCCTTCTGCATACAACGGAAACACCATGTGGAAATGAATAATGTGGTAGTTTTCTAAGTTGAACATCAATTTAAGAAATAGTATAGTGTTCTTGATATGTTCTCTACTATCTTGCTTATGGTGTTTTTCCTATCAGAAAGATTTTTAGCAAATCTAATATTTATTGATAACGGTAAACTATATTAATACAACATCAGATTGTAACAGATCTGGTTGTATCTTTGAAATAAATTATCTTTTCAATACAAAAATAATAACTAATGAAAATACCCAATACAAAAAAAAATTGTTAATATTTAAATTGCATAAAATAAGAATCATGCAATTTGAAAGAGGAAGAGAGGTATCGGATAATTTTATATTCTCGTGCCACATCTCTTTTACATATGTACAACCTATAAATATGTACAACAATTGTTTTGTTGAATATCTCAAAATTATAAAAATATTTAAATATATTTATGTCACATTTGAGCTTATTTTTAATTAATATTTATTGTAAATGAAGGATTTATTGCCATTGTCTTGCTGGATTAGGAATTTCCCAAGAAACACAAGAACAATTTGTTCGTTAATAAATTCATCTATTTTATCGGTTTACTTATTATTGGATATCTGAAACAATAGACCCAAAATTATAATGCTTAAGTCAAAAAGACTATCTTTAATTTAAATAAATGAATAGAAGTTTTTAGTACGTTAAAGTCAGTGATATATAGTCCTTATCTATGTTCTCCCCTGGAAAATAGAACGATAAATGAAAATTCCTTCACTTCATTCTAGCCCGGAAAAGCAGTAGATCAGAAGGCTCTTCTGTAGTTTTTGTTCTATACGAAAAAAAAATTTAAGTATTTAGTCAAAGCTCATTTATTTATACATCTAATACAGGCGACGTTACATCTAATCTTTCAAATATTTTTTCCAGACACACATAGTTAGCGTATACGTATATAAGGTAATTTTATTCCTTTATTTCAATTAAAATTATTCTTCTTCATACAAAAAAGTCTTCTTCTTTCATCTGGTGTTACTTGAAAACTGAACTACCAAAATGTTCAAGTTCTATCAAACTTCGTGTTTTTGTTAAAACGTGTTTTTTCTATTTTATGCCATCTATCGTGTATCTAATCAATGGCATATTGCCTCGGTTACGCTGATGCCTACATGTTAAATACACTGTGAAGATGTTGTATGTTAACTTATATAAATGTTGAGCAATTGACAAAACTGTTCAATTCGATAATTAAGAAATTTGTAATTTGTAATTCCCACCTCTTAAACATTTCCAAATGTAGGAAAGGAACCGTATTCCAACAAACGTGTTTTCTCAATGCAAAAATATACCTACGTACAATTTACAAAAGCTCAAGAGTATAATGTTAACAAATTTATTTAAAATGTCCCTACTGATCAATTAATCCAAGCTGTGTATTCGTGTATAAAGGTTTGAAATCTCATGTTTGGCTTAACTTAACAAAAAAAAAACAATTGTACTTGTAGAAACTTAAATATTTTGTATACAAGTTTAATGGTTCTTCTTGAAATTGTTTCATTACAAGTCGATGAAGGTCATGAAGCCCGTTATTAGAAAACTAATTCACTCAAAATATGTAACCAATATTTTCCATATACTATTCATTAACTTTTTTCTATTACTGTGTATTAATATGTATATAATATTAACATTAAATGCCAGTAATTATATTAATGCAGAATAAACACTCTACCCTGTCTGTTTTTGTATCTCTTTCTCTATCTATTTCTATCTCATTTTCTTTTCATAAGAGAAAATAAAATTGTATTGCAAAATTCAGTCAGATTCCTCATCCTCATTTTTATAATTTGCTTTTTTTGTTTTTTTGTTTTTTTGGGACTTTTCCTTTTTTTGTAGTAATCGTTATAATAGCTTTCGGTTGATTGGAATATGATTGAAATTGTAAGGCGTGAATCACGTAAAATGCCCATTAAAATTCTTAATTTTATTTTATATTATTCCAACTATACTTATGTATAATATAAGTGTATACATATATAGATAATATATACATACATACGAATTTTACCGACAGATATACGTTAATTTTGAAAATTAAATATTCTGTAGAGTTTTATATGAATTTTATGTCCTTTTTTTTGAACAGAGCGCGTATTATAAGTACTGTTAACTTATATTATTTTGGAGCCGAGGCCTTGATATTATATTTTAAAAAAAACAAAAAAAGGTTGATTGTTATTTTTGTATTATTTTTTTTTATTTTTGTTTTTCAATTTTCATTTTGATTTTCTTTTTCTTTTTTGGATTAATAAATTTCATTCCTCTGGACTTAAATCCTCCGTACTCTTTTTCTCTCTTTGGTATAATTAATCCAATTCTCTCGTCATACGTTTGATTTTTAATTTGATTTCAAGGCACTTTTTTAATTAGTCCGGTTAATTTGATAACACAGAGAGAATATTTTAATATTAATTTATTTCGGTACTTTGGTTTTCTCATTAACTTGTATGATTAATTAAAAAAAACAATAATAATAATAAGAAAAACAGAAAAATTCTGAAAAACTGGGTGGTGATAATTAATTTTTGGACATGGAATATTGTTTTTTTTTTTATTTTTTTTTCCTTAATTCTTTCGTTCTCATTTTTGTCTTTATAGTTTTATGTTGTTTTTTTTTTATATTTTATGCTTGTACTTGTTCAAAATTAATTTATTGAAAAGATTTGATGAATGGAGTTGTGGTTTATAATGCACAAATTTAACATTTTTTTTTAAATTAATCTTCTTATTCTTCAAATGTGTTGTCACAGTATTTGTAATGTATTCATACGCACCATTTCGATTATATTTAATATTTCAATACTAACTTTATTATTAATTGCATACATAAGATAACTATATATTTTTTTGGTATCCTTTACTTTATTGACAATTAGAAAAAAGTTTTATAAAACTAATATTCTATGTCTCAATTTACTTAGAACTAAAACCTTAACGGGTTTTTAATTTCCTTAGTTTTTTCAAAATATTATTTACACACTATTAATATAATATTTATTATTTTTTATAGAAAAAAAGTATAGTGACAAGTATAGTTATAGTGAAGATTCCTGCTTTGGGATTTTTGTCAGTTCAATTAAGTCTTCTCTGCTCTGCCTAACAAATTTTAACTTTTTCCTATAACTCCTACAGAATGCAAACTTGGTTAGCATTTAAAGAATTTGTCTGACTAATGTCGTAAATAACGATTTAGTAACATAAGGATTTAGACCTCATTTAATTTCCACCCACCCTTAATTTCCTTAGACCACCTTTTTATAAAATCAAGCATTGAGTTTCTTTTGTTAATGATCTTATTAATATGTATGTTAAATGTAAATTTGGAATCAAAAGTCACGCCAAGATCATTAAATTCGATGACTCGTCTAATTATAGAACCTTCAAAGGTATAATTATTATATATAGAGTTTGTAGAGCGAGTAAACGATATGATGGCGCATTTATCAACATTTAAAAATAAACCATTATAATTACACCATTTCATAAAATTAATTTATGACTATTTGAAAAGAAAATGTGTCGTTATTTGAACTAATATCTTTAAAAAATTTCATGTCGTCAGCGTAAATTTTTATACCACTGCTCTAGATAATTTTAGTGACATCATTTATAGAAATAATAAATGACAGTGGTCCGAGGTGACTCCTTTGTGGCACTACAGAGTTAGAAAAAAAAGCATCTATTGTCTATTACTAAGGTAAGAGTCAATCCATAATCAACACTAACAATTTAAACAAATCTCATAAAAAGGATCTGGCCACAAAGCTGCGGTGTAATTAATTTTACCGACCCCAAAAGAATATACTTCTGAGCAAGAAATAAACCAATCAAAAGTATCATTACCTAAAACACACAAATTTTATATTATTTGGTAAAATCCCGAGTGGGAAAAAACAAAACTGACTATGAAGCCGATAATGTCCAACATTCAAAACGGAGTAGAATCTTAAGAATTAGAATATGTAGTGTTCGGTTATTCATGTAGGTATATTGTTAAATAAGATTAAATTTTTAATCTTATTTCACTTTTTAATGTTTTGATTTTATTAACTTGGTTTATAAAATTCAAAAATTGCAATCCAGAATGTAAACAATAATACCGAATAGAGAAACTAAAATATAAAAATTTGTACTAAATTGTAATAACATGCCGGTTCAATTTTT
Organism: Argyra leucocephala; assembly: GCA_963942445.1. Taxonomy (NCBI): domain Eukaryota; kingdom Metazoa; phylum Arthropoda; class Insecta; order Diptera; family Dolichopodidae; genus Argyra; species Argyra leucocephala. The sequence goes on from OZ012680.1 coordinate 69,793,307, forward strand.
TCGTCGTATCTTATGTCTATTATGATACCAAATTCATATTCAAGTGACACGATTATTCCCATGTGAATTGCATCGCCTAGCCTATTATGATAGTGGGGAGATGACTTAATGAAATTAGGTGTTTTTATTGATAATTTTGATGGCTCCAAACATGCGAGTTGAGCCCATGCCATGCGGCTGAGTGACTACATCTTGCATCATATTAATAGAAGGGTGGAAGATGTAAAGTATTTTAAACTTTTCCTTAAATATAAAAATTATTATGTGATTTAGTAATTTCACACCCCACTTAGTATCTTAATTTTTTATCTGTATAATATTATTTGCTGGACACGAAATTTGCTCAATCGAAACCGAATTTGCTGATGTGAAAAGTTTAATGTTTTTTTTCAATGATACTGTGGTTTCGTTCAATAATACATATATTAAAGATGAAGATCTGATAATTTGCTCTGTCTGTTTTTTGGATATCCTAAAGTAGAACGGTACAATATTTATAAATATTTTGTTTTTGCCTTTCGGTTCTCTATATACTTGAACTGAGTTATTTTCTGGTATATTTTCATATTACACGAATTAATTTATTTAAGTTATTTTTCGTTTTGGTGTACCTACCCTCATTCACTCACTAACAACTCATTCGTTTGTTCGTTCGCTGAGACTCGTTTATTCATTAACAAAAATTAACTATATATAGAGTTCTTCTTTTCTCTGTCTCCATTTCTCTTTCTCTTGTGATATAACATTAAATGTATATAAATATAAAATATTCACCTCTGTATATATATATATTATGATTATAAATAATTAAATATGTGTGAGTGTGTGTATGTGTTATTTTTTAACTAATTAATATTTTGTAATTAGCTCTTATATAGTTTGGTTGTAGATAGTTAAATATAAAAGTTAATTATAAAAATAAATGCTTCTTTTTTATTTTCTTTTTTTTTTGTTTTCTTTTTCTTAATTTCTTAAGTTTTGGGGCAATACAAGGTTATAATTTTAAAAGCTTATTAAATATAATAAAAGAGTAAGAAATGGAAAGGTAAGGAGTTCCCCATTAAAATATTTAATTTATTATAGTATTTTATAATTTAAAAAATATTTTTGTTATTTTCATTTTGAAATGAAATGAAGAGGGAGTTGGATAGTTTCAAGGATAATTTATATAGTTTTAATAAACTAATTAGAAATATTTAATTAATAAAAATATTATTGCATATTGAAAAATCGTATAACATTGCAAGACCAATACTTTTAAGAAATAAACAAAGGATATTTTTTTTTGTTGAGAAATATTTTTTACTAACAGAACAGTTTCTAGTCTGTACACAATAATATTTTCTGGTATTCATTAATGATCTAAAATATAAGTGTATAGTTGTTATCTTAATACAATGTTACAGGTCCTTGTAAGATATTTGTAGATTTTGTAAATGTAGGTCGTTCTGATTTGAAATATTAATTCACTAGTCAACAAAATGGTTCGAATATAGTAGAATTGTGAATTTTAATAGTTTACAAATGGATCGTATTATATTTTATGAAACTTTCATAATAACCTTAGCAGCCCAAGAAGCATGTGCTGATGACTGTATATTTAAAAATTCTCTTTTTCCTGACATTTTACATACATAAATATGTAGATTTTACCTCTTAAGTTTTTTCAAGGCCATTTTGTAATTATTGTAGAATTTATTCCTAGTATCGTCTATATTATAGTCTAACTATGGGTTACTAGTATTCAGCCGCTCCTCGACATTCGAGAAAGTTTGATAGAAAATTGTACTTAATTTGATTATGAATATTATTTTCCATCATTTCAATTTATCCTTGGTAGTATATATATATGGTTTTTATTTGATTTATCGTAGACCAACCACATACGTAATAATTTATTAAGAAGAAAATTAAATTAAACTGACATTAAATTAAAAGACATCTTCGCCCCTTATACATTGTGATACCGACAAAGCAGCTGCTGTAAGGCTACTCAGACCTATTTGATTTTTTTACTAAAGTTTTTATAAATAATTTAGCAGGGTCAAAATGCCTGGAACCTATTCCAGAGAAAACGACAAAAGAAAGAAATTTAGAAAAGGACCAACATTCGACTGAAAACCGTTACAGGACAAAAACCATTGCCGTTTATTTAAAATTTTACAGTCAGAATTTTTGTAAGAATTCAAGCTAAATATGTACCACTTTCCAATTAAAAAATTATTGTTTATTATTATTTACTACAACTTAAAGTTCTAATAAATAATAATAACAAACTTTCAACACAAAAATTAATTATTTTTATTTTTTTTTTTAATTTAACGAAAATGTACATACATTATAAATATATATATGTTATGCATTTCTGCTACATTAATACTTTCAATTATTAGGTTTGTTCAATAAACTGTTCTAGAACGTTCTAGAACGATCTAGAGTAGAACAGTTTTTTGTGCAAATCCAGTTTGAAGAAGATTAGCTTTAGTGGCATTCTGAGGTGACAGCTTTATTTTCAAGTTAAAATTTTGTTACAAAAAATACTTGCTGCCACCCCTGTATTGTGATAAGCGATATCACCCTTGCGATAGTCAAAGATGTCACTAAAAGTTTTTGGTATTCTGTAACGCGATCACTTGAAATTTAAACTTAAAAAAAATTACATTATTCTTAAAAAATCTTAAAACTGTTAAAACAACTAAATCTTTTCTTTATTTTTATCATTTGTGACAGTGTGACACCTAATTGCCTGTTACCCTAAAATCACAAAAAAACTGCTATCACTGCGGCAATGACTCATATAGCTAATACCAATTACAAATACGTGACTATAACCATGATATTTGGTTTACTATATTCAGAAAACCAAAATTCAGATTTTTCGCGAAAAATTAAAATCTAAATTTTTTCTGAATTTTTGCTGGAATTTTTCTAATCTTGCTAAGTTACATATGTTGCTAAAAGTTTTATTTATTTTTAAACATTACGTAGAATGATTATACAGTGAATAGTTTAGTTTTAGGGAAGTTTAGTTTTATTGTTATTGAGTTGCAAAATTTAAATATTTGATATCCTGATTTCGCTGACGGCAGAAAGATGTAGATAACAGAAAAAAAACAAAATTGGAAAATTATTACATTTTTTTTTTATTGTTATTGTTAAACCCCTGCTCGATATTATTGAAACACGAATTTAGCTGACGACAGCAAAAAAAAATGGTTCTAAAACTCTGTTGTAAAATCTAGACTAACTAATTTTATTTCATAAATATATTCTTAAAATGGGGTACATAATATATATAAATGTATACATAATTTGTATGCTCTATTCTAAACGATTTCGTGTTTTGTTGAAATAATTGAGAAGATAATAATAATTAAAACTTACTTTTCTTATCAAAAAAAATATTTTATATTAATATTAAGTTAATATTATAAATTTTATAATATAATAACAAAAAAAAAGTATTTTTTTAATAAAGAAAAAAAAACAATTTGACTAAACAGAGAATTGAACAAAATTTGCGATATTAAAATGACGCTTTAACCAACTGATCTAATAACAAATAACCGATTAAATTTATTTCCTCAAAATGCAAACATAAAATAAAAATTTGTTTTGATCCACACAAAATCCAATAAAATAAAATGAGTATCTATACCCAAATGGGATATGCCTAATGGTGGTTTTCCTCTTGATGGACGAACGTCCGGACAAATTTTTTAACCAATCAAAAAATTTTATTTTACCAACACATACACAAAAAATCCCCTCCGGGCACTTTCTTCATCCAATTTCTTAGTTAAAATATTTTTAACTTTTGGCTGAAGGACGAAGAAAAAGAAAAGGATATTAGGATATTATAAAGGATTTATGAATGAACGCATTCACATATAGAATTTCAAATGTTTTTTAAGAAAAAGATATGAAGTGTATTTATTTTGTTTTTTGTTTTTTAATATAAGATTATTTTGTTTCTAACAAATTATTTATATTTTAAGATAAAAGCAAAGCGCTATATTTTATTTTTTCGAATATTACAATGTTATTATCCATTATTACTCTTGACAAAATTTAAAATTTTTTTAATAAAAATAATATCAACGCATGTAAACATATTTTCAAACGACAACCGTTTTTGACTACATAACAAATGTCAGTCCTTCGCGCACTGAGAGGAAATCATAAAATTTTCTTTAATGGTATTTGTGTTTCAATTATAGTGTAAAAAAAAATTGTCCGGACTTTCGTCCATCAAGAGGAAAACCACCTTAAGTCTACATTTGTTCAAAGTCATGACATTCGCTTACAGAGACTGTATTCGTGAAAAAAGAGACAAAAATAACATAATATTCATTAGCACATAAGAACACTTCCAAATAAATGAGAATGAAAAATGACATTTGCGCCAATTGGACCGCGCTGTGAAATAATTTTAGAAATTTGGCAGATATTTTTATGTTTAAACAAAGTTTTAGAGCATTAAATATAAATAAAAAAAATAAAAATTTAATATCAAAATAAAGTTTAGAATTTGTACTTTAATTATATAAAAAAATATTACATAAAATATATTTTAAAATTTAAAAAATTGTTGGTTAAAGAAAAATGGTGAAAAAAAAATTGTGATGATTAAAAATAATTTGTTGGGTTTTACTCTCTTTTGAAATGTATAAATATTTTTTTTTCAAATGGCAAGGTCTTTTTTAAATAAATTTTTCTAAAATAAAACATTAAAGTATATAATAGTTTTTTTTTACTATTCGATCTAAAAACTACAAAATTTTAATTTCTTTTTAGAACAAAACTTGAAAAAAATTATATTTTTTCAGTTATTAGACTTAAAAAATCTGGTCCTTATTCTTCCTATGCTGGCCTGTATAAATAGGGGTCAAAATGAGAATCCTCTCTGCAGTGTCATGACTTTTTTTTTTTGTTTATATAATTCCAAGTCTATGGGATGAACACCCTAACTACTTTTTACACAGAGATTTGGAATACACAATCACATACAATAGCTTTCTCTGTAGAGTTTTTGTGGTATATCTACTAATTTAAATGTGGAAAACTATATCTATTGTAGAGCACTTCGCCTTCATAATAGCATATTTCCATTTTATTTTTAGTGATAACCAAAACTCTCAACTATATTTATTTTATCCCAATGATAAAGGGTACTGGACCAGGTCGAAAAAACCAGAAAGCATTTTTTGCCTTCGTCGGGAATCGGACCTGGGACCTTTCGGTTGAAAGGCAGGCGCTCTACCTACTGTGCCACCCAGCGTGTTTGAGATAATGTAGACTTGGAATATATGTAGACTATGGATATGCACAAAACAAACGCACACAATCAGAGTACTCGTAAAAAGAAAATTGTATATATGAATTAGATGAATACTATATACTATGTACTATATACTGACTAATATTATTATTATGTGTTATGTAAACCAATTCTTGTAGGCTTTTTGAAAGCAATTTATGTAAATAGTATTAGATTTTAATTTTGTCGATGTGTGAGCTAGTTAGTTTTCAGTTTTAAAATTCTCTATTCTAGTGACACTTTTTATTAAGAAAGTAGTGTTAAGCGTCACTTCAATAAAAATTTACAATTTGAAATTAACAAAAAATTATTGTGGTATAACAATAAAATATTAAAAATTAAATATACAACAAACAATATAAACAAAGAAAAAGAATTCAAAATAATATAATAAATAGGTAACAAAAGAAAAACAAAAAAATATGTAAATTAAATAAAATAGCAATGAGTTTAAACATATGAAACAAAAATTAAAACATATTCAAAAATAAAATATAAGTTCAGTAATTATAAAAATATAAATATTCAAATTGAACAAGAATCAAAAACAAAATTAAATTCACAAATTAAAAAGAATTTAAAAAAAAAGTTAATAATTCAAAAAGAAATTATATTTCACAACATTGCTAAACTAAGAACTCTAGAAGAATTTCGATTTCATTATGATTAAAACCCAGAAGCCAAAACTTAGTTAAATTTAAATAAACATTTTTATTGCATAAAATTCTGATTGCAAGTTCGTTTAAGAGTATACCTGATACTATGGATATTTCGGAAATTTGTTGTGTGGAAATTAGGAATGTTAACTAACAGGTTAAGATTAATTTTTAAGTTGTGATTGCGAAAGATTCTAGACTTCAAATATCTGCTCCTAACAAAAAAAATTTAAAGTTTTAAAATGATACAAATGTCGTACAGGTCAGATTTTACGATGCGAAAATAATTGAAATGTTGATTGCAAGTGATTTTTGCTAAAAATATTTCTAATAAGACATTTCTCAAGTATAAGTAAAATAAGAGGGATATTTTGCTATAGTATGCAGCAACAGCAATCGAAGAACAATTTCCATTAATTAATTTAAATTTACCAAATTCAGACGCATGAAAAATTAAGTCTAAGTCTGGATAATCTTGTTGAGACAAACTAAAAAAAATAATTTGGTTTTATTACTAACATGCTCTGAAAACAAACTTCTTAATACATTTAAATCATGATTAGTTTCTAGAACCATATTAAGAGGATTTAACTAATGGTCCTGCGTTTAATATTCTTCTGGCTTCCCTTGATCTTTCATTCTCATTATACTTTTCTTGACCATCGTAGTATTTGTGCCTGAGTAAATTCTACAGGCTTATGTCCATCAGTTAGTGTTTATAGCTCCTTGTTTGAAAATTATCGAAATTATCGAAATTATCAGCACCATTTTCTTGTATTCACCATTCAGTAGGGGTATTATAGGAATAATAATATTTCAAAAATAATAACCTACAAAAGGGTATGTTATTTCTATCAAAAAATTTACCCAAGTATACACTTGATTTTAATACTTTATTACATTATTGTTTATAATGTTAGCGGTGCATGCATATTAGCTGCTCATGAGTACGAGTTACAAATAATCATGGAAAAAATTAACAATTAACATGTTTCAGTATTTCAAGAATACAACCATAAAATAAATAAAGCCACAAGAAAATCATAATTAATAGGCTCTATGTCTAGCAGCCCACCTATGCTGCAGAAAAGTGAACAATAAAACAGACAAATAGGAGAAAACTAGAAAATTTCAAGCTATATACATAAAAGAGAATAAGGAGTCGTACGAACATTTCAATATATCACGATCTGAATGTGAAATAGAAGCAACAGAAGAAATATAACCGTTCTCGCACATTTTGAATCAACATATGACACAAAATAGGTTCAACCGGAACATCTAGAACAGACCTGAAATATTATGCCTTGCATAAGGTAAAGGTAAATGGAAGGAGATGAATATACAATTTTTTTCTTTATATTTTTTAATCTTTCTCGAAGCCTTAGCGTTAGCTGTCTGATGGTTTGAATATTTGTTACATATGTATGCATATTAAATTAAAGTAACAATATTTATATTTATAATTCAATTTGTTAGCTACTTGGTACACATTTCTACAAACAAATTACAATAAATTTTTAATGATTTATAATTAAGCGAATTCAAATATATTTCATTTGGCTATTATACTAGTATATATCTGTATTGTCAAGACGGTATATTATATGCAGGGTATTTAATGGTATAGGTTATTCCAATTCGCAGTGATGGAAACAATAACCTATAACATTAAAAGCAAACATAACCTTCTAATATTAACCTTTACGATGATGATGATAACCTTCTATATAACCTTGTACTAATAACATATACATGTGTATAATTGTATTAGAAAATTAACCAAATCAATTAAGTTTTTTGTAATGTTTTATCACTAAATAAATATTTCACTGAAATATTTTATAATTAATTTTTCTACCTTAATAATTTCATACAAATATTATAAATTCCAATTAATCATAATTCATTAATCAGTTTTCTTATTTTAATTTAATTTAATTAAAAAAATAAATTATTAATAAAATTGAAATCCTTAAACAGACAAACAATCATACATATAGTATTCAATACGTGTAAGGATATTTTCAAATTTATCTTTACATTTATGTGTACGATATAGATTTAATTTATATAAGAATGTGTCTATGTGTGAGTGTATTTATGTATATCAGTTTACAATAAATTCCCATGTCACTTAATTAAATTTATGCTTTATAGATTATTCATGATTATTAAATGTCGTATCAAAACTGAAAATATTTAAAATAAGAAAAAGAAAAACAATAAAAAAAAAATATAAAAGATAAAAAAAAAACAAAAACAAAAAGAAAATCAACATAATACAATTTTCTCTACTATCACTTACAGCATGATTCTTGTTTTTTTATTTTTTTTTCTATGTATGGAAGTAATGAAAATATATATATTTATATACATGTGTATATACTTAAGAGAAAAGAGCCCTCTTTAAAATTTTAATTTGTTTCCCTTTTTGTTTTCATTTGTTTATTTTTTTTCTTTTGTTTTTAATTAACATTACCTTGTCCCATGTTTATGTTATTACCATTTACCAGATGTACATAGATAGATAAATAGTAAGAAAGAGAAAGAATGAAATTAAAGCAACAGAGTATATATATATATATATGCATAATTTTGTACCTATATTTATATATAGATATTTTTTTTTATCAACTTCCGATCCCACAAGTTTTAATGAGATTTTTAATTGAAATTTTATTTTCACCTTTAATGCTTTAATTAAACTAAAAAAAAAAAATAATATAAAATAATTTTTTTTAAACTCCTAATTAACAGCCCGAAGATAAAATCAATTTGCTTTGTTTAGTATGCTTGGTAATATCATTAAATTAGGTGATGGTATTTGCTGTACATATTTTCATGATATCCACTGTAAAATTATATTTGATACTGATGTTATAAATTTAATTTTAATTTTATAACATCATATTGTATTCCATTGATGACAGGCTATTAGATTCTGATTACTCTTTTCTGTTTAATCTAGTATTTCTTCCTGTTTTTTCATTAATCCAGTTCATAAAAAATGCCCTAAAAACGAATTCACCAATTATATAGGCATATTGCCAAACTCTCATGTATTTCTAAACTGTTTAAGCGGAATATATACAGGGTGCCCCGAGTTAGAACAAAAATATTTTAAGGGGTTATTCCTTGAAGTATTTTAGGAAAAAATTGTTCTAGACGAGAGATTTATCTTTAAATTTAAACTGGGCTGCAGAGGGTTAAAGAAAATCGGATTAGAAAAATTAGGTCTAAACTATATTCACTACAACTCCAAAGGAATTACAACTAGAAGCAACATCTTCTTCATAACTTTTTTTTAAAAATTAATACACCTATAATTTACGGTATGTGTTAGATGAGTATCAGACTTACCGTTTTTGAATAATAGCTGCACAAACTTAGAATTAACAACTGAAAACTTTGTAAAAAAACGTTTATTATCTCGAAAAAAAACTCGCTAAATTTTTTTTATTTTTTTTTTTATTGTGTTGATGCGTTAAATCATCCGCTCCAACTTTTTCATACACAGCTTTCATATCAGACTTGCCGTTTTTCAGGTAAAATCATATTTAATATTTGGATAACCCGTGTTTTAGTATAAGAAAAATAGTAACTGAGAGTTGAATATTGCAATAATTTTATTTTTTAGTCAAAATTAGGCAAAATTACTGGAGTTAGTTCAGATTACTGAAATTGTATATGACTTTACCTGAAAAATGACAAGTCTGATATGAAAGTATGAAATTCTCTTGATTTTTAAAAAATGGACCAACAAATCATCACCTCCAAGCGCCACGTAATTCTATAAGAGAAATATTCTGGTACAAATTGTATTACAATAAACTATACTACTAATACTACTACTACTAACTAATACTATTAAATATAAGCCAGAATATTGAATAATTTATTAAAATACAAAAATTAGTTGGGTAGGATATCGAAAACAATACGAAATGAGATTCTGATGTACAATACAAGAGCAAGACACAAACCAAAAGGTCAAAATGATTAGATGAAATAAAGAATAGCTATACTTAAAAATTAATAGATTAACGGATGTAGGACGTCCTTAATAAACAATCAGCTGCTGATATATTTAGACAGTCAAGATATTCTTAACGATATTCAATACAGATGCTCTTACAAAGTTTACTTTTAAATCGTACAATTCAAGTCTCTAGTTAATTGTTTTAGGTCCGATCAATACCAAAAAAACGCTAGTGTTTCTCAAAGATCAGTTCTATCACCTGCACTATTCCTTATATTTATAAATGATTTGCTTCAAACCACTTTCAATTCAATCTACAGATTTTTAGAAGACAGCACTCTAGTGACATTCTAAGATTTTCGTAACAAAATTGAAACTACATATATTGCTGTGTCAACCAAATGAGACATTATTTACTGCCAGTTTCCGCAACCATTATTTAGTCGCAATAGCTAATTGGGGTTAAAACAACAGGGTGGAGTTTAATACTTCAAAAATTCAGAGCTGTTCTATTTGTAGAAAAATGTCCATTTTTGATTCTGATGTATTGTTTCAAAAAGATAAACTTCAGTGGTTGTGAAGCCTAAGCGTATTAAGTATGCACTTAAATCGGGAAATGATCTGATATTGCAAAAAACGCAGCCAAATGCTTAGGTTTTTTACTCGCTGTAAAACTTACTACTCTTCCTCTGTGACCTCTTGAAAATCTATAAAACTTTCATACGACTCAAAATGAATTACAATTCTCACATATGGGCTGGTGCTTCTAGGATTACGTTAAAACATTTAGATAAAGCCCCAAAAATCGCTATCAGTTTTATCACGTGCAGTTCACACGCTGGGTGCCGCACTAGGTAGAGCCTTTAGAAAAAATAATTGAGAGTATAATCTGGTAACAACTTAAATAAAATGGAACTATTCAATTTAAGAACCAAAATTCCATATGATGTGTTCCCCAAACAGGATCAATTCTATATTTATGACCTGTATAAATTCAAGATAAATATTAAAACCTTCGTTCATAATTCTCCTACTTTCCTCTTACCCTCCTTATTTTCCAACTTTCCTTTCCATTTCTATTCAAACGTACCAACCGATTTGAATGATTTGAGCCGTCCTAAAAAATAAATTTATTTAAGAATATTTACAAACATTCAAGCAATATAGTATGTTCTTACTTACTTACTTAGTTGGCCAACAGACGATGTAGGTCCTTGACCTGACTCATCATATTTCTCATTTTTGTCGGTCACGGGCGCCTTTCCTTTAGTTGAAGATATGAAATGATTTCATATTTGCCAATACTTCGTCTCTCCAACGAAGGTTTGATCTGGCCGACGTCTTGTACCTTCGGGTCTGATTTCGGAAAGATTTACTTGAACGAAAATGCTCCAATCGTTCATCCGCTCTAGGTGTCTGAGCCACTATAGTCTCAAAGAATATATTCACCCATATTCTTGAAGACTTGTCATACGAATACAATCACTGATGCGTCCGCTTTGTTATTTTGCAAGACGCTGAAACGATACTTTTAATTTGACACGATGACAAACGTCAAATACGTCGTGTGTGGTATTTCTGGAAGACTTTTTCTACGAAGCGATAGCCATTTTAACTCACTTCAAATTAGGTCAAGCGATAAGGTTGAAGGTCGTAGTAATTAAGCTTGTTTTTATTTTTTTTTTTAGTTTTTTAAGTTATTTTTAATATAAAAAATTGATAGAGTAGAAAAGTAAGTATAAATAAAAGCATGTTTGTATTGTAGTGAATTGATTAGTCCTTTTATTTTTTATTTTTGCTATAATTAATAACTTATATATATAGCTTTTATTTATGCTTACAATTATTTTGTAGAGCACAAAATAATTTTTTTTAATTAAAATTTATTCAAGTTCTTTCTTTTTACTTTAATTTGTACAAAAATATTTGTTTACAATTCTTTCTTTATACTTTGAAAAAACGCTAATAAACTACAAAACAAATTTCAAATTTAGTTGTAAAAATAATTTTTTTTTTTTAAAGCAACAAGTACTACCAACATAACGAAATGTTTCAAAAGTTTTCCAGAATTACAAATTTATTTAGACGTGAAGCGATTTATCTTTTCATCGTGTCAGTGATGAGTCTTCAAGAATATGGCTGATTATAACATAAAAAAATCGAATGCTTAACTCTTTACATATCAGTTACTGTAGCTCTACCTACAGCATCAAATTTATTTTCAGATATAATTCAAATCCGAAAAATAATGATTTTATTTAGTTATATGTACTATATTTTAACTTGACAAAACCAAGTTGACATAAACAATTTCAATTTTACTACCTTAGAATGAACAGATCCACTATTTTTATATATTTTTGTATTTTTAGTACCTACCTATACTACCACTTTATACAAGTATTACTTACCTTCTATGGATAAAAATTAAATTTGTTTTAGTTTCTACAATGGCGATGTTTCTTAAATGTGACACTCACTAAAATACAATTAAACCTGATGCATTTAATTTAAAATGTTTAAACATTATTATTCTTTTTTTTTTTTGTTTTTTATATCTTTAGATTTTGATCAAACTTCGTGTGAGGTCCACGAAATTCATTTTTCTCTAATTAATAAAGAAAAAAATATATGAAACCAAGGAGAACCTATTTGAAAAACCTATTTAATTTGAAACCTGATCAAGAAGAGGTTTGTTTTGTTTTTGTATTTTTTGTTTTTTTTTTCTTTACAACTATTTTAAACTAGGATTTTCACAAAATTGTCATTTAATTGATTTTACATTGAATTTCCACGTAATAATATCGATGCTACTTTAATTTTTCCAAATTAACAGTCATTGTGTAGATTATCAAGATTATATAAAAAAAAGAAACAAAAACAACAAAAATAAAAAACGAAATTAAAAAAGAAAAAATTTCAATTCTTCAATTTAGGATTTTCTATAATCGACTGACAATGTTAGTTCTGCCCTCCTTCAATGATAATCAATTTTTATGCGTTTCTTATGTTTTAAAATAAATTTAATATTGGACAAACATATTATTATAGAGTGTCAAGGATTTTTGATTCGAAGTACATATCACTCTGATAAATTTTGTTTTTTTATTGTATTGGTGGGTTTTATTTGTTTGTTTGTTGATTTGTTTCATTTTTATTTTGTGTGTAATGTGTATATATGTGTTTCAATCTGTGTTTATAGATTTATTATTTTTTGTTATTAAAAAAAAACAAAAAAAAAACAAATATCTTAAAAGAATGCCATTATGTCTCGACTATCAGAAAATCTATATGTGATCTAGGAAAAAAGAACAAGAAGAAAATATATCCGATTGGCAGTATTTTTTAAGAAGGACTATCATGATGATGTAATGTCAGTAGCATATACGTATATTAATATACATTATGTACATAAATGTATTATAAATGTACTCATCATGCATTTAAATTATTTTAGATAAGTTCTTATAATTCATAAAATAAATGAACAGTGCCGGACGGTAATTTATTTATTTTTATTGAATATTTTTCTTACACATAATAGAGGACGTTTCATCAATAGGATATGGTTGTAAAAATATATGGTCTATGTAATTTTCAATGAGGGATCGAAAATGGACTGCGGAGTAGGTGCATGAATTTTCATAGAGAATTAAGAAGCTCAAAGTCTCATGGTCTCTCCTAATATGCTAGTGTCTTTGAAGCAAAATTAATCGCAATTGAGGAACCCCTTAAGGCTTACATACAAATTCAGACAACTAAAACAAAGTTATCAACTTCACGCATATTTAAAAGCTACTATCAAAGCTTTACTCGCTATCTATATCTGATTGCACTCAATATGGGTTTTTAAGCTCTCATGGCTTTTCAACTCTCTATTCCAGATTCCTGGACACAGCAACAGAAAGGTATACGATAAAGCCGATTAAGGAACCAAATAAGATTTTATGAGTCCCTTGACGATGACTTCTACTTTCTAACGGGAGCCGTCAAGGAACGCATTAATTTGTATTATCTGGCCAGAGCAAACGAAAGGGGCATAGACTAAAATATAAGACAAAATATTGAGCTCTTACAACATCAATATTAACACTAGCTCCTGGAATTTAGATTCAAATCCCATTGCCACAACTGCAAAAAAATAGAAAATAGAACAGAAACTCTTACAAAAGTGTTATAGTAAACGTGCATCACTGTACCAAAAATGCATCGAAAATTTCCATTACAGCTTCTCACTATTAACAAGAACTCAGTTAAGGATTTACTATCTAACAATATAGGAATTATTGTGGGAAGAGCCAAATTAGTAATCTCATCGAATATCTCGATCTAATAGGATGGCTTTAGTATTGCGTTCCTGAGTCGTGGCATCAAAAGGGCCCAATTAAGTGTTATTTGTTTTTCTAAAAACATCTGGGATGGCCATTTCAACATATACCACATACCTATGATATGCCATATTTGATTGTCTATTGAATTATGTATAATTGTAAAACAATTGAAATTCAATCGAAATCTAAATTTTATCAATGCAGCATCGTAACTTACATCGGATTGAAGATTTATGTTAGAACGTATTGCAGAAATGTAAAAAAAACTTCAGAAGGTTCAATATTCTTGATATTTAGTTGTATGTAGGTGTTGAGCGAACAGAACGCTTAAATATAATTGAGATGTAGGTAAATTATAAATTGACATGGATCGATTACAATTTGATATTGTCAAAAATGTAGCCAGATGTTTTCACAATCTGATACTTTGCAAAACGTACTTTTCTCCTAAAGAAATGTGAGTGGTACACAGAAATAATCAAAATTAATGTAGAAGATTTACTTTTTCTGTAGAGAAGAAAAAAAAATTTATAATCTAAAGAGGAAAAAACTGGAGTGATCTTATTTTAGCAATAATTGTTGATTGCCGAATGCCAAATTCAGTTGTTGTCGATCTGCATGTGATATTATACCTTATGATCTTAACCAATACGTAACTAGGTACTAGTTATATTCATTACACACTCATCTTCAATGTTATACTTTTTCCACTTATTTATTATAAGTAATCGTACTGTACTAATACAGTACTGTAAATATCGCTAAAAACAATTTTTTAATAGAATAACATGCAAGCACATATATATTCGGTTTATACAAATATGAGCCATCATCTCATTATGCTGAGATCCCTTTTCTATATTCAATCTATACGTATATATATATATATATATATATTTTTATTTTAGATACACATATCTATATTCATAATATTTAAAAGAATATTGAGTTTTATTTGTAACAAGTTTGTGTGGATCATAAACATTTTCCATTATTATTACATTTTTTCAGTCTTTTTCTTATTTTTCTTTTTGTTCTTTTCTTTTCTTTTATTTTCTTTTCCTGTATCATTTTTGTTGAAGAAGTTTTCTGAAAATTGTGGAAAAACCAAAGAAAAATCATTCTCTTCCCAAAAAATGAATTAATCATTTCGAGAAGAAATAAAAGCAATTTGGGATATTGCCCGACGTAATGTAATTGCCACCACTAAGTCCCCTTTCAGTCAGAGATTATTGTGTCGGAGGATAAATAAAAAAAAAAAAAAGAAAAAACAATAATAAAAAAATTAAAATAAAATAAACCAAAGAAAATAATAATAATAATTTGAAAAAGAAAAAAGAATAAAAACAGAGCAATGTTGCTTGATTCCTTCAGCTGAATATATACATACTACACTAGTAGTAGAGTACAGTACGGATTGAAAACAACAACATTGAAAAATGAGAGCAACGATGAAGAGAATTCGCAAACAAAAATATGAACTGAGCTGAGATGAGAAATTTAAACTATAGTGATTGCATAGAGTAATTTTGGAAAAAAAGTATAGCTAAATATGTACATTACGTACCTAAATACATATGTATTTATTTATATATATATATATATATATATATATATATATATGTATATAGGACTATGTTATATCCACGAAAAAAGGATACTCTAAATAATTCGATTCTGTTTTTGTTTTCCTTTTATTTTTGTTCTAAAATTCTTATAATTTTTTTTTTTTGTTTTTTTTTTTTATTTTTTGGGTGTCATAACATTGGAATGAGATTTTTGGGACTTTTACTTAAAGAAAATGGAAAAGAAGAAAATTATTTTATTGATTTCAATTATTTTAAGATTGTTATAAATTATTAAAAAGATATAAAATGTATTAAATTAAGGTTATATTATACAGTCTTGTTATATTAAGGATTTTTTTAGATATACGAAGTTACATACATATCTATTCATATGCAGTTTATGTATGTACGTATGTTAGTAATTGAAAACGAAATTACTATATTTCAATAATATAAATATTTGAAGATATATTTCAAAAGGCATTCATACATTTTTTTGTTTTTTTTTTCAATACATATCGGTATGAAGAATAATTCAAAGCAATATATATATATATATATATATATATAATGTGATTTTCCTTTATTTATATAATAATGATTATTAAGTAAATAATACTTGTATAAGTAAATCGAAAGAAAGAAATTAAATGTAGTATAAATTTTGTGTTTTATTTTTGACTTATTTTCAGAGTAATTTACTAATTAATTTTCAATATTCCATTATCAAAAATCTTATTCATTTTTGTACTTTTCTATTTTATTTAATAATATATCAAATATTGTTTTGATTGGGTTTCAAATTAGACTAATGAATTACGTTGCCGTAAAACCGTGACTTTCGAGACTTCAAAAAATACGATTGTGAGACGTATTATTAAAAGTTTATTATCTCAATATCCAAATCATGTATTTGATGTGTAATGTCTATACAATTGTAGTACATCCATAATCATTCAAACATTAACATGAATCCAATTGGAATCTAAAATGATTCTTACAAAATTCCTAACGGCACATATCTTACTTACCTAAAGTGTTTTTATTTACGTTAAAATCAAAAATAGGAGTCAAAACACACGCAATATTTTAAATTGCATTGTTCTTATATTGAATCATAAATTAACTAATTTATGACTAACCATAAGTAGGTCAAATGTATTTTTTTATTTTTAAATTCTAAAAAAATAGAATAAGGATCATGTTACCACTATATGATACTATGCATTAAAACTTAACTAATAATGCATATAATTGTGTGTGGTCAATTGGTCATATAGATATATGAATATATATATTGTTATAATGCATTGCATATGAAACAATGCTAATTGTAAAAAAGAATTAGAATTGTATTAGGATATTCTTGACCTAATTATAATTCTTAGTAATATTGGAAATACCCAATTTTGAATATTTGTAATTATCAATACTAATGATTTTTGGAAATAGGTATGCATAAATATATTAATAAATTGTTGGACAATAATTTTTGTATAAATAAGAAGAAATTTGGAATAATAAATTAATTAGTAACTTGCAATAATTTAAAGAGCACCGTGTTTTTAATCCTGCATTTAACCCTGCATCACCAAATAATACAATATACCTTGGTTAGAGATCGGCACATGCCACCTCAAAACTGGAAATATATTGTCCATTCATCGTTTGTTAGGCTTATTTATTCGAAAATATATTTTGCTTGGACATACAAGGAATTTCACATTAAAAACAAAAAAAAACCTATTACACAATGCATTATTGGGCGTTAATAAACACTTCTTGCAATTTTACGAACATTAGTTTTTTTTCAATATCATAAGACCAAAAAATGATAAACATATAAATTAATATTATATTTGATGATTGTTTTGCATCTAAAAACGAAAAGTTAAGCATGAGTTTACTTAAAATTATTTCAAAGAGAAGAAAAAAGCAGCATTGGTTCTATCAAATGAAAGGAGAAACATTTACTTTTGGGTGTCCATTTCTTTTCTCGATTCAAAAGTTTCAGTTAGTTACAAAAACAAAGATTATTTTTGTTTTTAAAACAAATAAAAACACTCACAATTTATTATTTTTGCCATATTTAAATTTTCGAAATTACTGTGAATGTCAAACAAATATCCTTCAGAAATGTTTCGATACCTTCTTTTTCTTTGTACATTTGAGGTCGCGGATACATACACCCATATTCTGTTAGACCCATCTCGCGAGATCGCGTGAGAATATCTCTGACGAGATAGTTTTGTATTCTGTTAGACCTTTGACGAGACGAGATAGCCATTTTTTATCTCGTCAAAAATTGTAAGCGATAGAGTATCTCGTCAAAGTATTTTGTGTTTTTTTATCAAAAAATTGAATTAAATAAATAAATTGAATAGATAAAATAATTAAGTAAAGATTAATAAACAATTTTTCATTATTGTTTCTGCGTTATTATTAAAATTGTAAAATTTTCAAAAAAAAAAAAATCATCTTTACTATTACTGTTTTACTACTGTTTATGTACTAAACTAAAAAATATTTAAAACAAATATATTTATATTTATTTTTTATTTAAAAAATATTTTAAAACTAAGCTCCACTAATCCTTTCCAAAAATTTTATAAACCATATTTTGTTTATATACCAATAATTATTTTTGATAGTAAAAAATGATCAGTACTACCAACAAATAAAATTTTCTATCGCGCCGCTTACAGTGTCTAACAGAAAGGCATATTCAGCGAGACGAGACGAGATGAATTTTTTCTTCTCGTCAACGATGGGTCTAACAGAATATGGGTGATAATTTAAGCTTTCAGAAACTCAACACATTGTTTTACAATTTTGATTTGACGAATGTAAACACAAGACATTTGTGTTTCGCCTTTTTCAGATGTTTCGAAAGTCGAGGTATAGCTCTATTGATTCCGCTGATGGTTAAATACTATCAAGTTAATATGAAAAATAACGATGTAGCAAAAAAAAATGTGTCTAGATAGAGCTAAATATTAACTAAAAATTCATTATCGGTAATTCTATAATTTCAATCATTGATCCTGGCCTGATTAATCATATGTTTTGTCCTCTTCTATCTTATGTCATGGTGTTATAATGTGAGGTAACTAATTTGGCTAACTAGATGATGGCCCATATCTTGATAGTCATTCCACTGTAATTTTTTTTATGAAACACAAAATTTTCGATTTCGATTGGCGTAAAAAATTACGATAACTATAAAAAATTAAAATAAGCCAATTTCGATAATCACTTTTTATGAGTATAGACGGAAAAATGACAAATTTTTGTAATTTTGAAATTGTTAAATAACTATTTGTTTTGGTTATAAAATACTTTTAAAAAAAATGAATTCATCAAATTAATTTGAAAACTTATTTTATAGAAAACGAAATAAAAACAAACAAAAGGTAAATTCGGAATGCAATATTGTCAATCATGATGCGGTATCACTATTTTATACAGTAACATTATAAAATTCATGACGCAATTCGGCAATGATGGTTTGTGTTGCTGATGCAATTAATACATTTTAAAACTATCAGAACTTGACTTGACTTGACAGATGCTTTGAAAATTTAATTAAAATCAAACAAATATTATTTAATATCACTTTGAACGTATTTTTGTAAAATTGTGAACAATCAGAATATGATGATATACAGTAAGTAATTCAATCACAAAGTACATGAAAATAACCAAAAAGTATGAAAGTACTGCCGATTTATTACAATAAAATATTATATAATTTTTTTGCGAATATCGAAATTAGAAAAGACCATTAAAATCATATAAAATTCATTTTTATGAGATGACTATCAAAATACGGTCGATATATTATATAAAAAGAAATTTTTCAGGAAGTTGAAACATTTGTTTTGCAGTTCAAATTTGAAATTCTTCGGGTGTTTTATTTTTTGACGTAGAATCCGAATTTGCATAAAAAGTACCCCTTCACATTTGAAACCGATTTGCGGTCTATTCTGGAAGTGGAAAATACCACCAATCGATAGGAAACTTTCGATTTAGACTTTTTAAATTTTAAAATAACGTCTCCTTTCCATCTTAAAAAGCTGATACGGATGCTCTGAACCACCCGGTATAATCTTTCACAAATATATTCAATTCAAATATTTTCAAAATTTATTCATAAAATAGGTATCCACAAGAGTATAATATTTTGACATTTATTGTTATGACGTTTATTTCAGAGACAATGTGTTTAGACTGATCGGAATTGTAAGCAAAATACATTGTGTCGCCAACATAATGTTGTCAGTTCAGAAAATTTGACATATTGTATTTGTATGCACATTGTATCGATTCAAATTTTTTGGATACATTTCCAATGTCACCGAATCTTACATAAAAAAAGAAAATAAGTAAATTAATGTATGTACTTATTACTGATAATATGTATACACTAAATTGATTTTTAAATTTGATTTAAATAGAATTCATTTAATTTTTTCTTTAATATCTCTAGTATTTTTATTTTTTGGATTTTTGTGCCTGTCAAACTGGCTGCGAAGATATCGTCAAGAACAATTGTGATCATGACGTCAATATCTCAAGCTTTTGTGAGCTTTTGTAGATATATACACCCATATTATCTTAGACCCATCGTTGACGAGAAGAAAAAATTGATCTAGTCTCGTCTCACTGAATATGCATTTCTGTTAGACACTGTAAGCGGTGCGATAGAAAATTTTTTTTGTTGGTAGTACTGATCATTTTTTACTTTCAAAAAAAAATTATTGGTATATAAGCAAAATATGGTTTATAAAATTTTTCGAAAAGTGTTAGTGGGGTATAGTTTTAAAATATTTTTTAAATAAAAAAATAAATATGTTTATGTTTAAAATATTTTTTAGTTTAGTAAATAAATAGTAGTAAAACAGTAATAGTAAAGATGATTTCAAAACCAAAACACAATTTTAATAATAATGCAAGAAAAATAATGAAAAATTGTTTATTAATCTTTACTTAACTATTTTATCTATGGCAATTTGCTATCGCGTCTATGGTGTCTAACAGAATACAAAACTATCTCTTCAGAGACATTTTCACGCGATCTCGCGAAATGGGTATACCAGAATATGGGTCATAATATCATGTGGACGTTGTATTCATCATTTCCAAATTTTAAAGTTTGATTTTTGAGGTATCAATATTTTTTAAAAGTTTAATTAAATAAAGAAAACTGTCTAAATTTTCAAAATTTAGTCTATTAATAAATTTATTTGAAGCAAGTATATTAATATAAGTGTAAGCATATACAAATGTATATATTTTGTTCATATACACGTGGAATAAACTTGTTCGAATATGTTATAATTTTTTGCATCTGAGTACTCATCAAAAGATGCTGATTTCAGTTTCAATTTGCCACGCCAGTTTAAAAACATATATAAATAGATCATTTCTTAAGTCAAAATAAGTGAAAGTGGCTTTTAGCACAAACAAGCACCGAGGCAACGACCATTTGCATTTTAAAACCTCATTAGCTTTATGAGTGTTCTTATATAGTTTTTGAAATACACATTTTGTATGTAAAATTAAATGTGTTTAATTTTGAGAGTTCAAAATAGAACCAATTCACCATCAATCCTTCTCTTACCTATAGTTATCTAAAAATTTCTGAACAATTAAAAAATATTTAAATTGAAACAAAAGAATATTAATTTTTAGGAATTTTTATTCGACAATTAATTTTAAAACTTACAATTATTAATTTTTTAATCTTAAATTAATTATTCCTTTTTTTTATTTTTTTTATTTTTTTTTTTTTATAATTTTATTTTATTTTTCACTTCGTTTATATTGTATTTACAATTTGATTTATTTTCTTCTTTTTCTTCTTCTTATTTTTGTTTTGTATTTAATTTATTTACAATATTCGGAAATTCCGGACTTAATATTATTAGAAAAAAAAAAAAATTAAATTAAAATAAAATAAAATAATAATTAATCAGAAGTTAAGTGAAATAAATGTTTTTTGTTTCTGCAATAAATTATTTTTATTTTTTAAATTAATCTTGAAATACTCATTATATATTTTGTGTAGTTTCGATTCTCAATTGTAAATTTGACTACAATTTTATTGTTTGAATAAATTATTTTTAAAATCACTATTCTAAACAAAAATATAGATACATGCTGGCTTGGACATGTTATAAAAATGAAAGACAATTAAACAGCAAGACTGTTTTGAATCCAACTTCAGTAGTCCACACAGCAGAGATAGGTTTAAGGTTAGGGGGAAAAAGGGGATTTGAAAGCGACTGTAATACATGATTTAAAAATATATCTTTAGATTTGCCACCTGTTGCAACAAATTAAAATATTTGTTGTTACTGAATGTAAAAAAAAGACACACACTAAGTACATATTTTGTGAATAATAATACGAAACTGTCAATTTTTGATTGGTTAAAATTTTTACTTCAACAATCCAGCTCAAAACCAAAATATTAAATCTAAATACAACATTGTATATTAAATATGTATGTATAATGATTTGTGATTATAGATATGAAAACACAAATACAAACATAACATACAATATAAGAGTAATGATAATTTAGTCATAAGTGGATGAATGTGTAGAGGGTTATTAAAAAATGTTCTAAATGTGCAATCCTGGACATCTAACCCTAATATAATTTCTAATATAGTTTCTAAATTTTTAATTTGTGAAACAATCAGTTATAATAAAGCGTTGGACGATTCAAGTTATCACAAAATAATACAGTACATATATAAGTCATTTCTAATTGTAATATTGAAACAATCACAATAAAGCCTATTGCAAATATAATATTAAAGAAACAATTTCTAGATATTAGTAAAATTTTTCAAATCATGCTTACTACTAACGAAATTGAATATCAGAATAAAAGTACATACATGTACTTGAGATATATATAATATATAAATAATGTATACCTCGTAGGTGTGGACATTAGAATCATTCTATGACGTGGACATTAGAATAAACATTAGAAAAATTCATTAGAAATCAACAAACTACTCCCTCCTGTTAAACAGTTTCATACCAACTAGCATACCAACTGTAATTTAGAAAACTACTACCATTGTCTGGAGTTAAACCTTCTTAAATATTGCATTTCCATTTATTTCAGTTACTAACAGATTGTATACAAACTCTCATTTATTTTTTAACACAATAAAAGTGTACTGAACATTTCGAAAAGCATATAAAACTTTAATCGACAATCGAACAAGGAACCTCTCGTCGGTTGAAAGGCTGTAGGTTTACCAGAACAGCGCCATCCAGTGAGTTTAAACTTTCAATTTCAGTAAAATAATCGATAGCGATCCCTAATTTTTTATTTTTCAAGGAAGGTAGTAATGACTGTCGGCAATACAATTAGAATAATTGGGTCCATTGTGATACCACGATTTCTTTTTCATAATATTTTTTTAAAAAAATTATTTAAAATCTGAAAACTTAAAACTGAAAACAAAATATACAATTAAGACACTTTAATTTTTGATTTAAATATAAATTTTTGCAGAAATAATTTTGAAAACAAAAAAAAAATTTTTTTTTACTTTTTTCTTTTTGTTGTTTAAATAAAAATAAAATTTTCTTATTACATTTTTAGTCAAATTTTTGTTTGTTTTCAATAAAATTTTTACACCTTGATAAATAAAATACATATGAAAAAACTAATTGCATATGAAAAAAAATATTAAATAATTTGAAAAAGTAACAGTAATTTTATTTTTTTATTTTCTATTTGTATATATATGTATGTATATGAATGTGTATAAATTTATAATTTGTAAATAATAATAAATAAAAGAGAATAAAAAAAAAATTTAATTTTGTATTTTGGTTTTGTTTTATTTTTGTTCTTTTCAAAATTGTCATGGATAGTTTGTACATTGTACAGTTAAAAACTTTCAAAAAATTGAATATAACTAATTTGTACAATAATATTTTATTTAGGATCTATATTTTTAATCCTTATTGGATTTATAATATAATTTTAAATTTATTATATGTAATTGAATTTATGAATTATTATTGTTGTTAGAAGTCCCATATAGTATTACTACTTTTATAGTACTAATAACTTATTTATGAAAACAATACAGTGAGTGATAATGTGAATTAAAATTATTTCATTGTATTTGTATCAATTTTTTGAAAGCTTTTTTACTATTTACTTTTATTTTGTTTTTATTGTTTTTGAAGCACAGAATTATAAAACAATTATTTTAAAATATTACACCTATATATGTTTGTATATTTATATATAAATAGAATATTTTAAAAAAATTTACAAAATGTTGCAAATTTTCAAGTTGTATATGTAATATGAATTATTTTGATGTTAGATTAATTAATCAGATTTAGAGAAATAATTTTTTTTTAGAAAATATATTTTACATTTTCGAGGTTGATTGAATTAATTATTAACTTTTAGGAGGTCTATGACTGTTTTTAATGACTTAAAATTTATAAATTACAATAAATTAATATATTTATGTGACTTTTATAGAGTCATTTATGATCAGTATTATGTTTTTTTGTAACATTCGTGAATTAAAAAAATTGTTAACATCTAACAAATTCAAAATTTTTATCCTAATAAAAATACCATATTAACGTAATGTTATCAATTTCTTCAGATAATTAAATCTTTCCTGAATAGTTTATTGATGCAGACGGGTATGTAGGATTAATATACGTTTTAATATGTAGGATTTCAATAGGTAGGATATTTTAATAGGTAGGTATAATATTAATCCATACATTGATAAATATTTTGTGATAATACAAATTATATAGATGGACATTCAATCATTAAAAACGGACATTTGATCATTAAGAGATTCATTTAATAAACAAGTGGAGAAAAATATTTTACATTTTCTTAAATTTGAAAACTATTATAAATTTGTACTGCAGTTGCACAAATAAATATTGAATCATCAAAAGTATATACTGGAGATTTCATACATTATTTAACAATACATATTGAACAAATCTTATTTTGTTTATCATACTGAACTGAAACTTAAACCACAATTTCTTAATTGCAAAAGAAAAATTATCATTTTGGGAATCTATAGATTTAAATTTAAAGGGCTGTTCTAAAAATATGATTGTCAAATAGAATATCCAACACAGATGCAGTAAACGACCAATAGAAGAAGAAATTAAAATTCGTAAATGAAGTCAATTGGGGACGTGTTCTCCAACACAAAATTTTGATAGAACATACTAACAGAGCTGGGAATGGAGTCTATAGGGAAATAAAAGACATATGTGAGACGTAGAAGTTTTACGTTAAATAGTATACTGAATGACGAAATTTGATATAAAGACTCCAGGTTTGACAAGGGATTTAAAAATTTAGTCATAGTAATAGCAAGTAATTATAACAGTAGTTATGTATAGCTAACTGAATTAATATTTAACTTTCAAGCTTTCGAAAATTAACAATTTTACATCATGATTATTTTTAATATAAAAGCACAAAATATTTAATTTGCAACCAATCAAAATAATTAATCGAATATTTAGGAATCAATATAAGTCATATTACATACAACAAGTTTTTATACATTAAAAACAAAAAAAAAATGAACCAAATAACAGTATAAAAAAGTGAAATTAATTAATTAATTAATTAATATATAAAAAAGAATATATAATTATTTTAATAAACCTAATTAACAAATTAAATAATTATACTGAAATTTCGGCATTAAATTTTATTAATTCAAAAAAAAAATTTATTTAATAATATTCATTTAAAAAATATTTCTTTTTTGATTTTGTTTTTTTTTTCTGTTTTAACTAGCAATATTATTTTACTGCCATTTACTATATTTAAGGTATAGTTTAACATTAAGGATATTTATAGTATCATGCGTATCTATTTTCGGCCGAATATAATTTTTTAAATTAATATTTATGTAGTTATATATTATAACATACATATATATACATATAGTATTATAAAACACAATATTTCAAAATTATTTCTCCACGTGTTACAATTTAAAGAAATTTGAAATCCCATCATATGATACTGTAAATATCCTTAATATTCTGTTATTTCCTTTCTTTTTACTAATTTAAGTTTTTTAAAATAGAAAAAAAAATAACATTTTTTTTTCTCTGATAAAAAGCCCTAATCTTTACCTAACTGAATTTTTATTTTATTATTTTTTTTTTTTTGATTCAAATTTTTTATTTACAATTTTTTTTTAATATTATATTATCATTATATATATTAATCGTTATAAACAATTTTTAAATTTTATTTTGCATGTATGATTGCGTGTGGATGTATATGTATGTATGTGTATGTATTTAAATATACTTTGTCATTTTAATTTTTGCTTATTTTTTTTTCTTTTGGCTCGGTGGCGGCTATTAGCTAGCTACTTAAGTAGAAATAAAAAAAAAAAAAAAAAACAACACAACAAAAATAGAATTATTTTTTTAAATTAAAGAAAAAACTGATTTTGCAGTTTAGTGGGCGATGATGCTTGTGTTGTTTGGTGCTGTGGATGTTTTGGGATGTATTTCTTTTTCTTTTTTTCTTGATTTTGTTGAAGACTAGATGTACATATGTAATTTATTTAGATTTTTTTTATTAACATTTTTGACATTATTTCTGTTTAAAAATTCTTTTTATTTTTTTACATTTACTTATTTGATTCTGTTCGAATGACGTGTATAAGTTTGATTTTGCCTAAATTATGATGTGTGAGTTAATATGTTTGTGTGTGTGTGTTTAATTTAGTTTGTTTGGAAAATGCATAAAAATTATAATAATAATTATCTGTAAATAAATTTTTGTATGTATATATAATGTTTATAATTACTAATATATTTATAATTTTACTTATATATATATATATCGTATATATATACATAATATATATATATGATATAATTATAAATATAATAGGAGGCTCAGGACAAACAACATCACAGATTCCTGACCATTTTGTTTTTATGTTTATTTTTATGTTTAATTGTTTAAAGTGTTGTATTAAATTTTGTCGTTGTTCCTTTAGTTTTTTTTTTGTTTTTGTTTTCTTTTTAAATTTTTTCATTACATTACATTTGTTTGTGTATACTTTTTTTTTGTTTTGTTTTAAATTTTTGTAAGTATTCTACCAACTATTATTAATAATATTCACTCTTTTGTACGTCGAGGCCTGCCCACTTTTCCTTTTCTAACTGTTGTTGCTGTACCATTTGTTGTTGTTGTACTACCGCTTGCTCCACCAATATTATTACCGCTAGCACCTCCATTTCCAGGATTATTTTTAATAATTTTATGCCAATCTTGCTCACATACTAGGCTACCAGCTAGCATTGTATATCTGAGAGAAAAAATAAATATAAAAATAAATTTTCAATTTAATTTAAAATGAGTCTAAAAATTGGATTGAAAAAAAATTATAATTGTCTTATTGTTATTTATTTCAACAATGTTCTGTAAACGTTTTTCCTTGTTAAAACTAAATAAAAATGTGAAATGGAACGACACACATTTCATGTGATGCATTTTAAGTGATGTAAATCCAAAATTTAATAATAATTAAATAAGTTTTTGAGTAAATAGAAGATGTCACTTTATCAGGTTTTATTGAAAGCAGTTACGAGCTTCAAGCAGTTACGAAATTTGATGAAATGTGAGATGCAATTCTTAATTTAATTTTGTTGCGAGATTGCAATTCTGTTACGCAATTGCTTCCATATATGCGTAATAATTGATATTTCAATTCGAAAACATAAAGATATCGTTTCATATCAAAATGGGGTTAAAATATGAAATACATCGGTCCGTTACGTATCAAATTTTAGTTGTGTAAGACACATCGAAGTGAAATTTTTTTCTTGGATTCAAAAAACTAATAAAATTATAGCACATTTGTCTAATTGGAAATTCTTTTTACTACAAAAACCTCTACTAATTTTAGACCAGAATCAGTCTTGGGTGTACTATACAGCACACATAACCAAAAACATATTATTATATTTGGTTTTATTAATTTTTTTTGTTCAAATCAAAATTAGTAACTTATAACACATATTGTGTACTTATATCCATAAGCTTTTCTTTTTTGAATTTTTAACATATCTATACAAATTTAAATATGTTGAAAACTATACATCTATTGTAGAAGATCCTTCACAACAGAATATAATCTCATTTTATCCCACAGTCTTCCTTATACAACAATTCAACGGTCGTTGATGCCCTAAAATTTAAACATGGTTGCGTTTAAATCTATTTAGCTACAATTATACAACATCACTTTACCTGCTAGACTGTTCTGACGAATTAAACGCAATTGAACAGTTTTCTTTAATTTATTAAAATTTAACTAGAAACATCAACCATATTAATTTGTGATGCTTCACATAATGCTAAAAACGATAATTGAATGAAACGATTAAAACGAAATTATCTAAAATGCGTTATTCAAGTTTTGGAATAAAAGTTATTTTCCTTTTATAAATAGCTAGGTGGAGACCTTTTACACGGGTTGATATGTTTCGTTAGCAAGGGAAAGGAAAGAAAGGAGAAGGGTAAAAGGCTTCTCCTTTATCTCTTTGGACACGAGGATGTTAATGTTCCTCTTAAATTTTTGTAGGTCATAAGCACGTAAGATTTAGTTTGGTTCCACATTCCCAATGTTCTGATTATAAACGTATTTCTACAAGAAATATAATACTTCCGTTCGTGCTTCACGGGGCTTAAGTGAAGGTAATACAGATTTAATTTCTACCAATCATGTACTCGTGTCTACGATATCTAATTTATAAAAAAGGGAGAGAGACGTTCAACTATACAGTGATGACCAAGAGGAGCAAAATGAGCAGTGATATTTTGGGTCATTGACAATACGATTAATCTGTTTTTGGACTTTATTAAAATGTTTTAATGCATCATTAGAAGCGCCATATTATGTGAGAGTTATACTCTTTTTTGGGTCGTAGCTTTATATATTTTCAAGAGATCACAGGAGGAGCAGCTGTTCTAACAGCGACTAAGAAAACTTATACATTTTGACTACGTTTTTGCAATATCGAACATTTCAGATCCAGAAACGTTTCAGTTTCCAGAAAGTAAAGATCAATATCAAAAATAAACATTTTTCATGAGATAATACACCTCTGAGTTTTTGGAATATTAAATCCCACTCTGGTACCCCAACTAGCTATTAAAACTAAATCATGGTTGAGGGAAATAATGACCATGATGTCCCTTTTAAATGATACAGCGATAAATGTAGCTTCAAAATTTCTATGAAAATCGTAGAATGTCACAAGAGTGCTGTCGTCTGCAAAACTGTGGATTAAATTGCAGGTTATTTATAAAAATAAAAAAAATCGTAGGTGATAAAACTGATCTTTAAGGAACACCAGTGTTTTTTTTTTTTTAATTTATCAGACCTAAATTCATCAATTGGAATTGTACGATTCGAAAGAAAACTTTCAATACATTTGACAATATATGCCATACTGAATCGAAAGAAGAAATATCAAATATTTAGAAATATCCAGAGGCATGCTATTTACTTCATCCGAATTGTAAAAACACATATTTAGCTCCTCATTAAGATATGCTATTTAATTACAGGTGGATTATTGCGATCTAAATCCGTATTGCCTATCGTGAACGAAATACGTTCAATCAGTTTTTTATAGCCATCCATCACCATCACTTTAGAGAGGATCGACATTATAGATACATATATGTCTGTACTTAGAAAATATCTCTGAAAGAGATAGAGATTGATAGAGACTTAAATGAATATTAAAAATGCACTTTCATTTAAAAATTGACGGCAAATAGCAATACCATAATAATTTATATTTATTGGACGGTGTTGATGAAACATTGTAATAATTAAATTGATTAGCAAGAATTTCTTAAATCAAAAATTATTTTCTAATACATTAATTCACGTATACATTATCCTTTTAATCATAAAAAGTGCTAATAAATTTAAGATCCTTTTTTTTCATTTTATTTTATTTCCATGTTTTTTTTTTATCTCTTTTATGAAAAAAATAAATAAAATTTCTGCAATTTAGAAAAAATAACAAAAACCAAATCAAAACTTTTTTCAAAGAAATTTCAATTTATCATATTAGCTTTTCCTAACTATTTGCAATATTTTTGTATCAGTCCAAAATGTATTTTTCATATTATTATATACATATACATATGCACATCCGTGTATATGCATGTTTGAATGTATTATATGTATTATACAATGCTATAAGAGTAATAAAAATAAAACTACTACTTGAAATTTTTTTGATTTGTTTTTTTTTTTTTTTTCATTAGCGTAATTGACTTACCTATCACCAGGTCTTAAATGTGCTCCACATTTCGTACACAAAAAGCATTTCAAATGAAATACATATAAATTGCTTTGACTACTTTTTTGGTTATCTAGATTCGTTGTTTGTTGATTTAATGGTGACATCGCTTTGGCCACCAATTCATTTGGAGGAATTGTTTGACCACAACCTGAACATGTGCCAGAGCATCCAAACATACTGCAAAAAAATAAAAAAAAAACGTTAAAATAAGAAATAAAATATAGAAAAAAGAAAAATATAATTGTAAAAAACTATACCCATATAGTAATATGAAATAAAAAGGATATACTTATATATGTATATATAATATATACTACTATACTAATGTATTTAAGTAGCAAAAAAAAAACTTCATTCAATTCAATAATTTTGATTAAATTAAAAATAACGTGTGTAAAATAAAAATTCTACTGTATAGGTACATATATATAAATTGTCAACAAATTTAAAGTTTTTCATTTTAAAATATTTAATTCAAGGATTTTAATCAGAGATTTGATATTTCTAAATTATTTTACTATTTTTTTTTTTGTTTTACAATTACTGAGACAAGAAACAGTCCTAGCTTTTTACACAAAGAATTGATATACTAACATCACAAACACGTGCGGGCATTATAATAAAATTAAAAACAAGTAACAATCTGTTGTTTGTTAACCTACGTCAAATTAATTGCATGAATTCCAAAACGTGAATTTACACCACCGCGTTTTGTCGTATATCCAGAAATTTGGCATTTACGTCAAAGTAAGAATAAAAACATTAATCTCGGTGTCTCTTACGGCAAAGTAGTAATGAAATATCTCTGGATATTTGCTACATAGGATAATGATGAATGCAGATTGATAGAGCATCGAAAGTTATAATAAAGATGGCATTTTCAGTTTTTTTTTTCGATTTTGTGATGTACGACAGTATAATTGCGGGGCGACGATAGTATTACTAATTCAATTAACTAAAGGAAATCCATCTCCTCAACTGTTTGTTAAACTTTATTTTTGCTCACATTTAAGATCTATGAATATGCTTAATTTACAGTTTCATCGAACTAATTATGTCATATATGAACCAATTAATAGGATAATGTCTATCTGTAGTACGCATAAGCCCCACATTAACTTTACCCTAACTAAAAAAACCGTTAAAAAATAATCTGTATTTGTGTAGCTGAAATTTGTGATAAATCTTTTTTAATTCTGTAATATAAATTTTTAATTTTTGTTATTAACTTTATGATTAATTTTTTTCTTATTATTTTTGGAATGTTTAATTTAAGCTTTTAAATTAAGAATAAAGCATTGTAACTTGCTTAAATTAAGCTCGTAAATAACTAGCTTTGCTAACCATTAAATAGCTAATAAGTAACCAAAATATTAATTTTTGATTAATTTTTATAACTCACAGATATATTTATAATATCGTCATGTAAAATCAATCTTGTAAAATCAATCAAAGTAAAAATTTAGAGTTGGGTTTTTTTTTTGTAATATAACTTCAAAACTAACTTTTGTTGACACTGGAAAGGGTATATAAAGAATAAAACCAATTTTGGAGTTGTATTGGTAGTCTAACACTATAAAAACCTGAAGAAGAGTTTAAATAGTGTTATGATGAACGAAACCACTCCTTTAATAATTATTTATTAATCATTTTTATGTTTTTAGTTTTTGGTATATGTTTTTTTTAATTTCAATGCGAAAAACCGTTTTTTTTACACAGTAACTTAGGTAGGTAGAATAACTCATAATAAATTTGGAGAACTACTGCTATTTTCAGAAACTAAGCCTTCTTAAATAAATAGTTTCCTTTTATTGAATTTATATACACTCTACCAGATTATATACATTCTCAATTATGTTTTGTCATTTATTATATCTCAAAAACAATGGGTACTAGACCAGGTCGAAAAACCAATAAAGCAGACGCTCTACCTACTGCGCCACCCAGCATGTATTGTTCACATTTACCATTCATAATTTCATAGTTCTCATTTTACTTAAGTGACATCCTCAATAAATTTCAAGGAGTAGTGAAAAAAAATTTGTTTACAAAATCACGTATGTACTACAAAATGGCATGACTATAACATGTTACTATACAAATTTTGTAAAGTATTAAATAAAATTGTCAAGTGTTAAGGATCTATAAAGAAGGTAAGTGAAAATTTAACTAATTTAAAATTTTAAACTTATATGATGATACAAACATCAGTTTTAGTTGAAGGTGTTAAGAATTAAGTTTAAGTTGTGTATGTTCACAATGGTTCATCAGTAAAAAAAATATAAATTAGGTGTTCCAGTGCTTAATATCAGACACAATGAGAATGTCATCTAAATAATACATACCAATTTGTTACCCTTTTTTTCCAATTTATACCCATCTGTACCATTGTTAAGCAATTTTTTTACTAATCAGAAGGTTTTTTTTTTAGATTTCTGGTTCGATTTTAGCTAAGGGAATGAATGTGTAATTGAATTTTTGTTTCACTATTCATTAAATAAGGAAATTTTATAAAAAAAAAAACGTTATTGAGAGTATATTTTATATTTATAAATAAAGTGAAACTATCTAAGAAGGTCTAGTTCCTGAGTAGTTTATAGTAGTTGTTTTCCATAGTTGTTAGTTGATATACACAAGAAAGATAAAAAATAAATACGAACATACTATTGTAAAAACACTTACTCGTTCCATTTTATTTAAATAAATTACAGTACCGTATTTAATGTACGAACATGTATCCTACAAAAATACTACTGGTGATAGGATACAAAAAAAAAATAAACTTATCGGGTTAACCCATCGACTTAAACTACACAACACGCTGGATGCTGGACTTGCCTTTCAAAATTTGAAGGTAATGAAAAACAAAAGTAGTTGTATATATGCATAAGTTTTGAAACTATTCAAACTGGGAGCTGTCTAGGTAATCCAAAACTACAATATAACTAACTCACTACTAATGATAAGTTCAAATAGTGCCGGTGAGCAAATTTAACTCCTTTAATTTGAAAAATAATTCAATTTCAATAAATATTACCGAATAATGATCATTTAAATCCTTATTCATTCTAGATATTTGTTCTAATTGTATGTGCATTTTGTCTTAATCATTTCTTGTTTTTTACAGTGGGAAATGTAAAAACGATCTTTTCAGATATATTACATTTCCTCGTTTGATTATTTAAAATTTCAAGTTTATGTTCTTGGCAAACGTCAACATTAACGTAATGATAATTTTTTGAATCAGGCGATGTGTAAACTTAGAAATATTTATATCTTTTACGATCTACAGGATTGCAATCACAATATTTATATCTTTTGCGAGCTATAATTTCGCAATCAAATAGAAGGATATAAATGGATTGGTCTTTTTGTCAACATAATCTTAATCTGTCTGTCATTTAAACTTGGTAATTTTAAACAAATCTTATTCTTCTAATCAGTAGCACTATTCAAAGCATATGGAAGAAAATTAAAAGTAATAAAAAATTATAATGTAAAGTAAAATAACCAATTTATGGTATGAACAAGCAAACAAATATTTATAAAATCAACATTATCTAAACAATATTCACCTAAGAGAGCGGAAAATAAATACGCATTTTAAAAGAAACAATTAAAGGTTTCGTAAATTCAAGAAATATTAAATTATATTCGCATAAAATTCAACTTTCTGTTTGTTTTATTAAATTTTTAAGCAAGCTATATAATCTATTCATATGTACATTGTGTTTACCGATACAAATGGTTTGTTGTAAGACGTTTATTTTTCATACAATTTTATGAATGACTTCAATTAATTAATTTAAATTGCATTAAAAAAAAAAAAAAATTTGTATACAAATTATGATTTATCTTTCTTAAAAAATATTTTCTATTTGATAACTTCGAATTATTATTTTTTGTTATTATTTTCTAATCAATAAAATATAATTTTCTATCTTTTAATCCCTTTACATAGCTATATAAATATATAAGTATGTATATCAAATCTTGAAAGAAAGTAAGCAACTCCATTAACCTAATCGATTACATGATTTTGCTAAAAGAAAAAAGCCCCAGAACAGAATAAAATAACAACAACAACAACAAAAATAGGGAAATCTTAAAACTTAATTTTGTTTAATCTTCCCATCCATTTCTGAAATGAAATAATAATATTGTTGAACGAAAGAATAAAAATATTCTTCAAATCGAATAAATATACATACATACATACATATAAATAAATAAATTTGTATATGTTGTATATAATATGTACTGCATATATATTTTGTACTACAAATAAAAAAAAAAAATTTTAAAGAGTACAAAGCAGGAACACCCAAAAAAAACTGACTCATTTCTGATGACATACATATTCCAATACACATATATATTTGTACATATACACGATATATATATATAAGTGATTGTTGAATAACACCAATCACCATATTAATTGTATAGTTGGACGAAGAGAGGTGAAAAAAAAATAAAAACGAATCCTTGATAAAAGCTTATCCTTTTATTTTTATTTTATATACTTGTATTTCTATTTTCAACATATTTGGTATTTTATAAATTTTGTTGTGTTTTGTTTAGTTCGAAGGAACACAGGACGAAATAAAAACGCAAAATAAATGGAATAATGGAATATAATTCCCTTTTAAATATAGTAAAAATATAATGAATTCAAAATATACCACTAAAGTGAAAAACAAAAAAATAAAAAAATAAAATAAAAAATAAAAATATATATAGGTATACAATTTTGGGAATACCAATTTTATGGGTGAAACAGTTTTCCTTTATTTTAATTCAACTATACTTCCTTTACCTTTTACTATAATTTTAAGAGTTTTTAAGAGTTTGACAATAGAATTCGTTGTAAGTATCTATTTTGAATATTTATTTTAAATTAAGGTACGCTTTACAGTTAGATTCAAATCCTATATAACAGGAGAACATGAAATCAATGCTGGCGTCCCACAAGGTAGTGTACTAGGATCCCTTTTATACCTAGTATACGTCTGATCTACCAGAAAAGACGAACATATTAACACCGACCTTCGCAGATGATACTGCAATTTTAAGCTGCCCAATTCCGAATCCAAGTTACATCTACAAATCTGCAAGAACATTTACAGCAGATACGGGAATGGCTCTACAAGTGGAAAATGAGAGTAAAAATGTACATGTAATTTTCCCGTTAAAGAAGGGATTATGCTCACCAATTGATATAAATGGGATAACTATTCCGCAACCTAACGAAGTTAAATACCTGTGAGTACACCTAGACCAAAAGCTAACTTGAAAGAAGCAAGAAATGAGCAACTAAAACTCAGGACGAACAGCATTTATTGGCTTATTGGAATAAATTTCACACTAGATCTGGAACACAAAGTGTTGCTATATAAATCCATTCTGAAACCAATTTCTAATAGTAACATCGATCGAGACAATTCAAAGGATGCAATTAAAAATCAAAAATTGTACGTACCATAACCCAGGCCCCTTAGTACCTTAGAAATATTAATTTACATAAAGATTTGAATACACCCTTGGTTACAGAAGAGCTTGAAAATTGTAAAAACAGATATGCAACCAAACTTATCCAACACCCGACCCTTTTGCGTGAGATCTACTAAACATTCCAATAACCAGCAGGTTAAGAAAAAAAAAGAAAGAGCAATTAGGAAGTGTCAAATCAAGGAACGAGACTTTCCAAATTTTTAGATTGTAAAATTTTAATAAACCAAAGGTCACTATTGTTATAAATTATCATCATTTTCGTTTAGAAAGATTCAATAAATTCAGTTAAGAGGGACACGAAAAAAAATTAATGTAAAAATTTCGGAAAAGAAGACAAATTTGTGTAAAACTATCTTATTTTTCGAAAAACTGGCAAGATTACCAGCCAAAATGTACTTTTACTTCCATGGAACCGAGACCCAGCAAGAATAAGGAGATTGTAGTTAAAAATTTGAAGTCAGTCGTCAGTAGTTAAAAAATAAAAACAAATTCAAACTAACTGAATTAAACAATCTAACAAATGTGGGAGAAGGTAGAAGGTCATATTCATGTCACATCTTTGCTGTTTTCGTATTTGGTAATCATTTCTATACCTATATTAAAGTCACTACGACTAAATAAAAGACTTTGTGAAGCCCACAATGAAAGTACTCAACAAAATTATTTAAACATTAAAGTAGATAATTAGTCGTACGCTCTGCGACCACACCACACACACATACTTATAGATAATAATCAGAAATTAAGAATTGATGTATAGGAAAATTTTTAATTTTGATTTTAAGTTGGTTGGTAAGAAACGATACAACAAAGTGGATCATCAGTAAATCATAATAATATCCGATTTTATTTTTAATAATATCAATCCACAACTTCAACTGACCAACACCAGGTGTCAAAAAAATTTAATTGTTATGTAAGATGATAATATTCATTGGCATAACTTTATGATGACAATTACGGAAAAAAACATCAAACGGGAAAGAGCCTACTTTTTCAGGCCTATTCTACTCAAATGCGTAAGCAAACAACGTGGTTTAATTAAAGATAGTAGATGTAATAATATAGCCTTGTGCATACGTTAATAATTTAATGTAAAATAATTAGATACATACTTGGTTTATTTTCATTAAACAATAAAAAAACGAATTTCATATGAAAAATTTTCTACTGAATAAAACAATTTGAAGTTATTCTAAATAACGAAAGCAAACGAAATGTGGCATGGACTTAATACCTAACAAATCAACATCAACAATTTCAAACAACATTTAATCAGGACTCGTACTGAGAAGCCAAGCTTAGTAGCTATCAGTACGAGTCATTGGTCGATAGGAAGACCGATACCTATTCTGCCAAGCTAAGTATTCCATTCAACTCTCATCGTCGCAGCTGCAAAAAAGAAAACGAGACAGAAACTCTTGAACACTGTCTTTGCCGTTTAGCCCAGCATTAGTGTCAGACTCCGGACTTAAGGAAAGGTTTCAAATCGTTTTTTTAAATTAGACTTCGGACTTTAGGTAAGGAAAGTAAAATTGGTAGTCTAATCAACATTATTAATCACACAGGTTGGCTTTAGTATTGAACTTTTTGGGAGAAAGATAATGGAAGATTGATTTCATTTAATTCTTATAATTAGGTGCTAATTGATTTTATCACTTCTACATACCTACCCTAAATACCGCATTTTATTTGAATTAAAGGTTAAAACAACTGACATGAGCTATGTGTATGTATATCACACCAACTTAACGAAATCTTAAGTATTGAATTAGTCTCTGAATTGATTACAAAGATCTTTTTTCCAATTCTTTATACAATCAATTTATTTATTGTTATTATTACTTTGATTGGTTTTTCAAACTTAGTTGAGAATGAAAAGAGGATACGAATTGAATTCATTTAATTTTTACTTAAAAATTTTGATTTGTCTTGATGGTTATTGATCTTGTTAATCATCTCGGTTTAGAAGAAAGCTAGAAAATATTTTATCGAAGTTTCCGGTGGTGTTGTTCATTCATGACGGCGGCTCGGTATATTATCCTAGTGCGAATGAGACCATGTAGTTGCCAAATTTGAACAAAATATTCAGGCGTTGAAGTAATATTAAACAGCAAGTAACCTCCTCTAAAAGTTTAAGTCTTAGATTTCGGTTCAAAATAAATCAAAATGTTGAATCTTCAAAGGCGTTAAAAATTTTATTAAAAGTAGAAAAGCTATAAAAATCAAATTTCTTTAGAGTTTAATGATGCTGCTGCTGCTGATGCAATACGGTAATGATATTGTAAGTGAATCAATACAAATTTGCAAAGAATAAACCATTCAAATTATTGACCCAATTTACTGTAACAGTACAAATTCATCTACCCACATACGAAAAATAATACCATAGTCCAGTTTGAATCCCAATTTTTTAAAATCCAAAAACTATAAGGACTGCACCAGTTTCTCATATTAATCTTATAATTGCCCCCAATAACTGTACTTATATGTGATGTGCATACAATTTGTTCCTTTTTTTATAACTTTATTCTCAGTCTAAACCTAAATACATAATATGTACTATATCTATATATACACATACATATAATATATATTATGTGCCATTGAGACGAATATCCTTTTGCAGATTTTATGATTAGAGAAAGAGAGAGAAAGTGGCATCAAGAAAGGAACCCAAATAAAATGGAAAGAAAAAAGGTTTTTTTTCTTAATTGGTAAAGTGGGTGTATGGATGGAAATTAAAAAAGTAAAGAAGGGTGTATATATATAGATATATATTTTAAATATATACAATTTCTATATAGAATAAAATGAGGAAGTGTAGAAATAGAAAATGGAATTTGTTATTAGTAAAAAAAAGAAAAAAGAAAAAAAAAATGATAACAAAAATGAAAATGAAAAAAAAACAAAAGGATTCAATTTAATTATCTCATTTAATTATCATATACTACCACTCTAAATATATATATATATATATGTATATATTTGTATTCGTATACATTAATGTAATGTATATATATACGCGATGAAATTAATTTGATAAATGGACATACCCTAGGAGGGCATAGTATTATACCACATTATTTTTATGTAGCTCCCTTTTCCAAATGTATGTCTAGATGTGTATATTGTACATATTTATGTTTGTAAAAATAAAGGATATTATTTTTTATTTTTTATTTTGTATTATTATTTCTCCTTGTAAGTAATACTATGTATATATACTAACTGCGTAAATTACTTGGATGTGGTATACAGTTTGGTCGGCAAAATGATATTTAATTACATAAATGTTTATAATTATTTTTTTTTTTATTATTATTTTTAGATTTTTTATTTTTCTTTCCTCTTTCATACATAGTTTTGAATTTCTATTTCTATCTCATTTTTACTTAAAGCACTGAGATTCAATTTTAATTATATTAGAATAGACATTAGAAAGATTGTGTTTAGGTGAATACTTATATATCTTTATATATCATACTGTGATAATTTTAATTTTATGTTTTATTTAATAAAAAAATAATGTAGTAAGACCCCACCAGTCTCTCAGCACCATGATAATATACACTCTCATATATCATCTTTGTTTTCTTGTTCTAATGTTTCGGTTATTTATGTTTTTTTTTCATTTATAAAATTTTATTTTTAAGGACATTTTATATATACTTGTATATGACTTGTACATTTTTATATGAGAAAATTTCAGTTTTCAAATTTCACTTTTAGATTATTATAAATTTTTCGTTTTTAAATCGTTTTAAACATCTATTCTATTGTGTATTTTAGAGAATACTTTAGATAAAACAATTTATCCAGCCCTATTTAGTTTATGTCAAAATGTTAGAACATGAACATTCTCAAAATAGAAAAACAAATTTATTTAAAACTAAATGTACAAAAGTACAAAATACATAAATCATAGTATACGAATCTATTGCAAAAAGGTTTGTCCTGGTTAGCTTTAGACTTATCACAATTACTATCCATAAAAATTTTGATTTTATCTTTCTCATCTATTGAAATTTTATTGGCAAAACGAAGTAAAAATAAGGAGGCAATCGTTGTACCAATAGTCAATTTAAAACACAACCAAGATGTCGGCCAAATTTTTTGCAATAGAGTAGTATATCATTCATTAAGGATTCTGCTTTGCATGGGGAAAGTATATTATAAATACTTAAAACTGTGTAAAAAAATTATGCATTATGTAAATTGTGTTTGAAACTATAAACAAAATAAAATAAATTGCATTCATCATCATTGTCCTGTACACTCTTCCATGGGCCAAAAGCTTACTTGTTTAACAAAAACAATTTAATACTATACAATTTAATGTGGGTGAATGTCTGGTGATATACAGGAAAGACAGGAAATGAAAATGTTCATCATCATCATTGTTCTGCAACCTCATCAGTAGGACATATGGCGGAAATAAGACCCTTTAATCGTCTCCTATCGAAAATAATTTTAACCTATACAAAACTCCATAACCTATTACCATGTTACTTGATTTGTATGAAAATAGATACTTAGAGTTATTTTGATGCAAATTTTCAAGCAGATATGGTTTGAAGTAGCTTCAGAATTACAAAACGATTTTTATTTCAATCGAAAAAAAATAAAAATTGCTATGTAACTATAAAAAATAAGAGAAAAAGATAAAAATTGGAAATTAACTATTTTATATAAGCAAAAATTCTTTGATTAAGAATAATTATTACAAATGATCGATGTGAAAACAGGTCAAAGAATAACTCTTCCAATTTGATTTTTTTAATAAAACTTATAACAGTTACAGTCTATGATTTTAAATTTATTATTATTGAGGTCCTTACAATGATGAGCTTACAAAAACAACTAGTCCAAATAATTAAATGGATTAGTTAGAGAAGCTTTTTGGACCATACAATGTGGAAAAAAAAGTAAAATCTGATCCAATTAATATTTCCAAAAATTCCCAAAGACCCAAAAGATTCAAAAATTCAAGGCAAATGAAATATCGATAGAAAGCAATAATTTGGTTTACAATTATCAGAGAGTGAAACCGGTTACAAAGACAAAGCCATTAGAATGCCATTAATTTGTCAATAAAGTTAAAAAATTTCGATGATGTGCTGTGACCGCTTGATTTTGAAGTAAAACCGGAATATACATCAAAAAGTACCTCTTTTTATTTGAAAATCTCGATTTCGGTGAATTTTCGGTTTCAAAAACCTATTCTCGATCCTTTTCGTAGGTTGAACAGTCGGTGAAGCACCCTCGATTTTAACCACCCTCGATTTTAACCACCCTCGATTTTAACCACCCTAGATTTTTTTTTTAAATATTTCTCCTCGTACAAAAGTGATACGCAAGTAAAAATACTAATACCAAGCCACCCGCTCAAGAAAACAATTTTCTCTAAGTTTCAACGTGAAAATGATGCGCATCATGGCAGGGATAATAACTGCACTCTGCCTACTAAAGAAATATATTTATAAAATCGGCATAAAAATTGTGCAGAATAATATGTAAAGACCAAATTTTGTCATCTGGTAAAAGCGTTCCCCGAACAATGTAATCTACCAAGCTAACCACAGAAGAATATCCCCTGAATATGATCATTAAATCAAACATCTTTAAGGACTCAGATACTTAATTACTTTACTACGGGTAATAGCAACAAGTCAATTTGTGGCTGAGCTGATAAAGTTCCAGAGCACCCACTATTTTAAATATATCTTTTATCTAAATAAAATCTATCTATTAAGATGAACTGGTTACTAATTATCATAGATGTTAGTACATGTAGTATATATAGCATATATAGAGTATATATTATATCTAGAATATAAAGTACATATAAGAAATATTTAAAATTTGTTTCATTTTATTTATCAATAAGCAGAGCTAAAAGTCATCAAAATTCATTACTAATCGAATCCATATCCAAATCCAAATTTTTGCTTCAATAAAATTTGAAAATTTATAAACATAATTCAACCAAAATACTTTTGCTGAACAAGCATTCCAAATTTTTTCGAAACTCCTCAAAGAACTAACACTATTTTTTTATTTTTCACCGAATTTTTCCACTGTTTAACTTATTAAATATAATTTTTTAGTTACAAAACAAATTTTTTATCGTCTCCTAAAAATCTTAAGCGTTTTCCTGTTTGTTCATAATAATTTAATATATAAAATTAAAAATAAACATATATCTACACACATATCTATAACTAAATTCATAAAATAAATTTCGTTTTTATTCTCTTATTAATATTAACGTGTAAAATGATTTTAATTAAAATAAAATTATAATTAATTAGTCAGAAATAGAAGAAGGGGGTAAAAATAATTTTGAAATAAATTTGAGCCTTTATTTGTTAACTATATATTATAATGTTTACACGTATATTATTAATATACATAAATGTTACAAACAAAACATAAATAATATTAAAAGGATATTTTCTCTGACAAATTCTAGTACCCTGCACCTTTATAACCATGATTATTATAATTATTATCATTATCATTTAATATAAATGATGAAATGGTATAAAAATGTAACAAAATTTTAGAAAAAAACAAAAAACAAAACAAAAATAATATTTCCCTTCAATGTTTTATCTCTTCCCTAATGAAACGGACGGTGGTCTTCTTGGAGGGAATCTTTACGTATCATTATTTTTAAATTTAATAGAAATACATTAAAAAAACAAAATAAAAAAAATTATAGCTTTTATTTATGATAGGGGATACACCCTTTCTTTATACCCACAATATACATACATAAAACAACAATCATCTATATTATAAGTTTGATGATACCTGTCGAATTAAATGGAATACCCTACTTAAAACAAAAATAATATAAACGATACAGTGTCCTACGAACAATATCCCACCAAAAAATTATGTTTGTAACTTATTGACTTCGAAAAAAAAACGAATTTAAATTTTCTCTCAAAATGACGAATTCATCTCTTCGTTGGTTCCATTCCATCTATATCAAGAACATCATCAGGGGGACAAAATTACGATTTCGGTGAAATATAGTCTGTATTTATTTCATTTGGATGGAATTATATTTTTCGTAGAAGAGAAAGATGAAATATTAGCCGGTCGGTTAAGTTTTATTAAATTATTAAATCTTGTTTGACCATAAAAAAAAAACTGAACAATAACAAAAATAATGAGAAAAATTTGATGAAAAAAAAACACTCATTTAATAGTATCTGAGGCGACAGAACTCATGACTCAAAATATGGGTATAATAATATTAAGGGTTATTATATGACAACCATGTTAATTATATAGTCATACTTATTATACTTATTACATAAATATTAATATTATGTAGTAAGTAAGTATATATGAATGGATCTCAAACTTTATTTGAAGAAACTGTACTTGTAAATATTACAAGAATATAACAAAAATATTGTAGTATATTTATTTAAAAGTGATATAAGTAATCGGAATAATATCCGGAAAGTGATAATAATAATAATAATGTCCCAACGACCAATTACCCCTCCCGTGCCGCGCACGCCAGGAGTCTCCATTCTCATTATTATTATTATTTGGCATATGACTAGGAGTGTCGTATACAAGGTTATCACAGTGCTTGGAAGAATAAAACTATTCGTATTAAAAGTATAGAAATATTTTAATAAATTAAATTACTCAGTATGTAATACTGTGACGAGCATACACTCAATGAACTTTCATTAATTAAACTTTAATATTTATTATTATATTTTAATTTTATTCAAAAAAGAATACAAGCACGTGATAACCCTAAATGAAGAATGCGTTATTAAGGAGAGAATTGGGTCAGAAAATGCTTAAAACAAGCATGCAAAACAAAACAAAAAAAGGGGAATTAGTAAACCCGATTAAGGAAATTAGTAATTAGTAATAAATTGATAGAATACTAAAAACAGAAACAAAAATGAAATCCATAAACGGAAAAAACGGTTAAATCTAGTAACTTTGATTTGCCTTCCAACATGTCAAGCAAATCAAAGAACAAAAATCAATAAACAATATGTACAATTCAAAAGTTGAAACAATTTAAAATCTTCAATCAATTAAAGAATTATATCATAGATTTAGACTATCTTCCGACATGACATAAATCATAATTTTACAATTTTAAATTATGCCGAAGAAGCATTAGTCAATTTATTTAGGTATTTAGGTAAAAAACAAGAAAAAGAAAGAAAAAAAAAATAATAAAAATATATATCCATACATATATAAAAATACAACACATGCAAAACGCAATTAGTCAAAGACACAAAAATAAAAATAATAATAATAAAAATTAACATAATTTATGTACACTTATGTATACATGTTAAAAGTATGAAATACTA
This sequence comes from Argyra leucocephala, assembly GCA_963942445.1. NCBI lineage: Eukaryota > Metazoa > Arthropoda > Insecta > Diptera > Dolichopodidae > Argyra > Argyra leucocephala. The sequence goes on from OZ012680.1 coordinate 69,837,453, forward strand.
CTGATTCAACGTGAACAACTACGTATACTACATGTATTACATATCCTTCAAATACTTATGACGTTTTCGAATAAAGCAGATTCTTTAGTTTGGACTTACTAATGTGAAAATCTAAGAGATTAGAGTTATTATTTACATTACGTAACATTCTTGTAATTCGCTCATTCTTTTCATAATCCGTGCGTTGAAACTTTAAACGAAAGAGGGCAGAATGCCTAAGAGACCGAAAGTTGATATTGAAGTTTATGTGTTCTAAAATACCAACCGAGTCAACTGCACCTGAGAGAATTTGGTGTACAAATATAATATCAGCCACTTCACGACGATTAAAGAGACTTTGCAGACCTAGAAATTTAAGGCGGTCTCTGTAAGGGGGTAAGTTATATGGGTCTGTCCATGAAAGACCACGAAAAGCGAAACGAATGAATATACGTTGAACAGATTCAATCCTGTCTATGTGAACTTGATGAAAAGATGACCATACCTGAGACGCGTATTCAAGTTATGGTCTTACCATAACATAATCAAATATAAAGCTCTGGTGACATATTGGTCGGAAAATTCTTTTGACCATCTTTTGATAAACCTAAGAGCTGAATTAGCTATACTGACAATATTATCTACATGAGATCTGAAATTTAGTTCGGTGTCTAATAGAATACCGAAGTCTTTAGTGGATGTGACATTAGAGATAATAACGTCGTTAATACTATAATAACGCGAGACTATAATATGAACAAATGAATTAAAAATCTAAAAAGATACTCAAAATGATAGAGATCAAGTGATACTAGATCAAAGATGATATTAAATTTGTAATTAAACTTAATTTATTGAAAAAAATCTTTAATTACTAGAACACAATAACTTCTACTATTCAACCCCAGACTAGTTAGCTTTATTTATGTCCTTGACAGTAATTTACGTATAGAATTTTGTATAACTAATAAATTTCGTATATAGCCTTTTCGTACATTAAGAATGGTATTGTAATTTTTAGCACATATTGCGGAACACGATATTTATTTATCAACTTGCTAAGTAAATACTGAAAATTATTACTATTGTTAGGAATGAAACCTTTTTAAATAGGGTAGTTCTATACCTGTTCTATACTCTATCAAATTGAGAAGAAAAACATATTGTATTATGATTATAAACATCGTTAAATTAATCTGTTTAAAATAAAACAAAATCAATATACCTTTTTATCGTAATCTGCATTCTTATGTATATCATAATCGAGCGAGATATAAAATAAGTAGACTAATAGAAATAGGAGTCATATCTCTAAGAGAGTAAAAAAAAGGACAAGAAAAAAAAAATAGTTTTGATGAAAAGTACCTCTTACATAATAAATTAATTTATTTAGTAAAACTTAAACCAATCTATGACTAGTAGATATATGACTATAGTATGCAGAGTATAACACAAACAAAATGGCCGTCTATAATACGATGAACAATAAATTATTGTCAAGTAAATCTTATGACGAATATTATTTGAATTAGTATTAGAGATTGCAGGGGTATACAACATGTATCCAAATACAAGAAAAACATAATAACGAAGCCTAAAAAATAAATTATATTGAATTTGAATGTTCTATATGATATTTAAGAACATGTGTTACTAACTGTAGAAACAAAAAATAGATTGGGAAAAATTAAATCCTATAGTCTATAATTTACATATTAATATTTTTATTTCAGTCTAATTTTAAAATTAATTTTCTTTTTTTGTTATCTATTTTCAGTTACTATATTATCTAAAGTAGTAACATACTTTTCTTTGATATTGTACAGAACATTTAACGAATTCAAATTAAAAAACAAAAATTTTTTTGAAATTAGTTTGAAAGCCACTCTCTAATTCGAAGTAAAAATTAAGCACATGTGTGTGTGCATATTTCTGTGTTACATATATGATGAGGATAATATGCCATACCTTTTCACAAGAAATTTTATGGTAAACTAACCGAGATGGAAAGATGAAATTGTGGTGAGTTAATTAGATAAATGAATGTTAAAAAAAAATCCATTTCCATGCTACAGCTACTTATGTATATAAATATTATGTATATTATATGAAATTAAATAAAAAAGAAACTAAAATATATATTATTATGAATTATATTTGATGGCTATAATGAAATGATATATAAAAACACATTCACAAACATAATATTATGAACAAATTTAATTTTATTATTCTGTTTTATTTTATGTCGTGTCTAAATTACACACGATAAAACATAATATATAATACACCAATATATAAACATTTAAACAGATATAAAAGTGACATTTGATTATATGTACATTAAATTTTATTGTATATACACATATTATGTAATTGTATACAATAAAATTGTAGATTATATATATACAGGGTGTTTTTTACTATTGCATTTGTTTAAGGATAGGTCATTGTAATTTGAATATCTTAAGATAATGTATAAATATTGAATCGAAAAACGGTCATATGATCGGATGAATACAATTTTTATATATATACATATATAATAAAACAAATCGCTTACATACATATTATATATAACGAGTTCTGACATTTTATTATTTTTTCTTTATTTACTATAAATTAAAATTACAATAACAGCATTAGCTCCCAGGGCTACCAGCTGAAAATGACATTTTAACTTCCTTGTATTTTATCAAAGAATAGCAAATTTGCGTAATTTATTGAAAAAAGTGCACTTAGAATAAGTGCAAAAATTCTAACATCAAAAATATTTCTACTCTCTTCATATCTCAAAAAATTTTCTCATTTGTATTTGAAACATTGGTTAAGATGTGAACAGCGGTTAGAAATGCAATAAGTTCAATCCAATGAATTAGTCCGTCGACTCAAACTATTGAGCATAATACATATACCTTAGTAATACAGAACAATTTTTGCTCAGTCAAAAATAATATCATCGTGAAGAAAATACCCTGTACACATTTATTATTTCAATTCAAGATTAAATTTTATTACAATTATAATGTACAATTATAATATATATACATTACATATATATATAAATTTATAATTAAATATTATATTGTGTTTATATATGTACATATATGTATATATATTTAGGTGGGTACCAGGTATTCAGATGGTATTTGCAAAACAGAGATTTGCAATGAATCCTTCTTACCTAATGAATAAAACAACTCAACTAATTAATTTATTAATTAACTAATTAATGAAATATAAAAGTGGTTGAATAATTCTTGTTTTGATATTTATGTTATATATATACATACATAGTCTTATATTCTGAGTTGCATTTTAGATTTCATTTAACTTTTATAATATTTTCATTAAAGTCTAAATTTTTAATTTTTGTTTATTATATTTGCCTTAATTAACTTGCCTTGGACTTTATATGTTTGTTTCAATTTGCTTCAATTCAACAAAATACCCATTTCAATAACCATTTAACAAAAGTATATCCATAAAAAGAGTATGAACTCATGTATGTATTCATTTGTTTGCACACAAATCAATATGCATATTGATAAACATTGTCAGAAATAGACGATAATAAGAATTTTACGTGTAAGAAAAAGAAAAAATGAAATATAGTTAACAAAAGAGAGTAACAAAAAAAATTGGCTGAAATTAAATAAATAAAGTTTATAATTTTGAAAAAAATTTTCGACAAAAATTTCGTTGAAATATTTAACAATATTATTTTCTAAATTGTATCAATAATGCATAAAATTTTTAGGAGACCAAACTAAAACAGCGTTATCATATTCTTTAAATTCTGTGATTTGTAAATAGATGTTGTCCTCAGTATTATTTTATAATCGTATACCAATATAATAAATATTTAGGTTTACTAATATAATTAATAAAAAATAATAATGTAAAACTCCAAATTATTACTGACAAAAATATTAATAATATTTTATATTATTGTAATGTAATTATAATTTAATATTTTTAATAGGTATATACGAAAATAATAATGTTTAAAACGAAAATATTAAAATAATAAAAGATCAGAATTAATCCTCGTATAAGGGAACAAACTAAATTAGAACTAACATTTTTTGCCACCCTGCCTGATATAAATAATGGGAGGAAACGTAAACAAATCCAAAGGAGAATAATGAGAACGCAAAATTACTTTACAATATAAAGCAAAAGGCAAACATCTGTTTTGTACCTTTTCTCTCTCATAGTAAATTTGGTATACGATAAGTAAATGTAAATTTTACCTCTTTTAACTAATGATATTTTGCTCGGTTTGGTATTTCTTAAAAATTAGGTTTACTTAAAATGGGAGTGTATATTCTTGTTAATATAGATATAGATTATAGATATTCTTTGCATTCAACAAAGGTGAAATTTAAGTTTGCATGTGTACTAACAATGGAATATGGATATTTGATAAAGTTAAAATTTGGTTTCTCTTTAAATTCACTATATTTATTGACATTTCTATGGTGTAAAGAAGCAAAAAAAAAAACAAAAAAGGAATACAAAATAAATCTGTGCAATACAAATCATTATCATTATATTTCAATCATTTTCTATTATTATTCAATTTCAATTATTTTCAATCATCATTTTCATTATATTTTTTTTGTGTTTTTAATTTGGTTTCTTTTATTGATCTCTTTCTTTTATTATTTCTCTTTCTCTCACTAAGTATATGTAAATGTACGTACATGTGTCATATAGGGCTTGCATTTGTTACATTCATACTCATATGGCTTAGTTTAATTGAAAATAAAATGCAAACATTATTTATGGAAGAAAACAAAATTTGAACCTATCAAGTATCAGTTATCTATCACTCAGTTACAAATTACTCTTCTCGCATGTAAAAAAAGTTCAATTTCGATTTATGCATGTATATATTATACTTTTATATGCCAATTTATGCTTAGGCAGCGTTTACACGTCGGACAAAATCGAATTTTATCGTAGATAAAGTCGGATGAGTGTTTACATTTCAGACTTTTTCTCAGATTTAATCTACGATTTTACGTCAAATATTTTTTGTATTTAACAGGGTTTCTTTTTATAAAGTGCGTAATTTTTTATTGGTGAAAATTTTTTAATACGTAAATTAAAAAATTCAAAGGTATCTAATCAAAAATCTCCAAAAAAATTTTTAAAAATATACATATTTTCATAAAATTTGTTAGAGTAATATAAAATATAATTACACATTTGAAGTATGAGCTATAATAACCAAATTGCGTTAGAGTGAATTTTAGTGCCATTTGATTATATGTGTTGTTCTTTGACAATATATTATTTTTCATTAAAAAAATATTTTCACTAAAAGGTCGAAAATAAAATAAGGAAAAAAAAAATTTTTTTTTAGAAATATTTGCCTTCAATTTAAGCGTACTAAAACTACAAAAATAAACTTTAGAATCGCAGCTTGATATAATGTTTTCATAGCAAGTTATGATTGTAATTACGGAAAAAGCAAATTAGCCGAACTTTTTACCAAATCTCTTAATCTCATCTCAAGACTTCCTAGAATTTCGGCTAATTTGCTTTTTCCGTAATTACAATCATAACTTGCTATGAAAACATTATATCAAGCTGCGATTCTAAAGTTTATTTTTGTAGTTTTAGTACGCTTAAATTGAAGGCAAATATTTCTAAAAAAAAAATTTTTTTTTCCTTATTTTATTCTAACCAATCTTACTCAGTTTTGTGGGAAAACAAAATTCTTGTAACAAATTTACAAGTCTTACTCTCATTACAGAAAGTTCATACTTCCTTTACAAGTATGTAAAGGTTATAATCATTGTATACATACAACAAACTAATGCGTTTATCGATAGAAAAATAATTTGACAAATTTAATTAGATTAGGCTTATTTTGAGTAATTTGGTCACAATTTTCTTTGAAATTAGACTCCTAAAGGTTCTTGCCTTTGATTAAAGTACAAAAAATTAAAGATTATTAAACAGTGTAAATAAAAATAACTTATGAGATAAAATACAAGTAAAAATACAAAGCAAAAAAAAATGACTTTGAAATAGGATGGACTATATTATATGAGTACAATGACGTGAATATGGTAAAATTCTAGTAAATATAATGTTTCTGCTATACTCAAGGTGTGTAATACTATAAATTCTATTATTTGTAAAGACAAAATAAACTTTAAATTACCAACTTTCACATCGCCAGTCGTTTTTAACACTATAAGTCTTAGCTTCATGTTAATACCTGGTTGTCAGCATTCATATTTTTTAAATTTTTATTGATAAATAAACTTTTTAATGTGTTAACTAATTATCTTTAGTGACAACAGTTTCTTCAATCTATTTAAAAGTAATTAGTACCAATAAACTGGATCGAGTAAAAAGAATTCGTAAATTTGTAAACGGTTAACTATAAACCAAAAATCGAATATATATTATTGAAACAATAGTTTTTTAATTTTGTAATTTACTTTATTTTCCTTTTATTTAGTTTTATTTTAATTTATATCACAATTGCCTTTCGTTATATTTTTTGTTTCGTTACGTTTTTTAGACTGAGTACAAAAATAGTTTTTCAATCGAGTTCATCGAATCGAATCGAGCAATGTCGATTAATTTAACATCAAGTCGAGTTCATCGTTGCAATTATTAAATATTTGTAAAAAAAAAACCAGCACCAAACAATATATTTAAAAATATCAAGCAATCCAATCCAATCAATGGCAGTCCGGACTTATTCTGGTCATGTTAATAAATGTTGAATTAAATATATAACGATAATTTAAGGTTAACTTGGTCTAATGATAAGAAATAATAATTTTATGCATTTTTATGCATTCTATATTCAAAGCAGAAAATTCAATCAGTTGTGGAACTGGTCCATGCAGCATTGAACAGATTTTAATATAAAGAAATAGTTGGTAACATGATATAACTAGAAGAACATATCATAAAGTAATTCTAACATTCTTGTATCTCTACAAATAAAATACTTATTACATTACACACCAATACTTTCATAATTATACAATCAACAGTGACAAATTTATGGCGCTAATAATATCAGACAAAAGCGCATTAAAAATATTTGAAAGTAGAAAAAGTAGATACTACGAAATTTTTTCGAATTATAACATAATTAAGAAACAATAACGACGTGAAAAATATAATAAACAGTAAAATATAAATAGATGAAAATAAGTCGATCATTTAGTAAGATTAGACGAAAATAGAGCTCATCGTACAATATTTACTATGATGCTATATACAATACTTAAGATAAATTATTAATGTCCAACTATAGATGTCGGCAGCTTTGGGAGCCCTAAATTGGATAAAACTTGTACATGATCGTCAAAATGATGGAAAAATTGTGAAAACCAAATTTTACTACGAAATAATATTTATAATAATAAATTTTATTTTTCATTCTAATATCCTTTAGTATTCATTCTTTACAAATTTTATTTTGGAATATTATTAAACAAAAAAATAGGAAAGGTTTTTAATACTAAATATGGTTAATGGAATTTAATGGTAAATTTTCATGATCGGGTGAATACTGAATACAATTTTTTATATATATGTATATATATAAATATATATATATATACAATATACCCATTAAGATATGTATACATAATAATATATTATAACGAATTGCTGATACAAGATGTTTTTCTTTGTTTATAGTAGTAATTAAACAAAATTTAAAGAAAAATTAAATAGAAACATTTAACCAAACACACACATTCATATAATTTATGTAAATGATAATTTAAAATTTTATAGATGTTTTTCATTAATTATAAAATTTAATTTAATATAACTTAGATTGTTTCTTTTAATAGATAGGTATGGTATAGGTAGGTAGGGTACCTATATGAAATTGCAAGACTTAAAATGAAATAAAATAAAAAAAAATTTTATTTTAAAAAATTAACATTAGATTATTATGATGATGATAATAATGATGATATTGATAATGATGATGATGGTGACAGTATGCCAAAATATAATTTATGTACAAAAATAATAATAAATAATAAAAAAAAAACAATTAAAATGTTAAAAACATATGTACATATTATCTGTTAATATTAATAACGTAATTAAAATTATAATAATACATTCAGACTTTTAATTAAGTTCAGGTAAAACAAAAATGTTTTTTTTTTGTTGCTTTTCTTTTTATGGTTTTTTTTATTTTTTCTAATTAAATTTAAATTGAGATAAAAATCAAATGTTATCATTAGACATGAGTAAGTATATAAGTATATTTGAATTTAGTACAATATTTGTAAGTATATATATACAAGAATATATTTTAATTAGGGACATGTTTAAAAAGATAATTAATTAATTTTATATGCAATAATTAAGAAAGTTTTTTTTTAACAGTTTTGCTTCATTATGTTGTTGTACAATTTAGGATTCCTATCGAATTTATTGCACTATATCTTATGATAATGGTTATGTATGAAATGGTATTGTACAGTTATAATTTGTTGAATTTTAATTTTGTGCTTAAAAAACAAATTAATACAGACGCTAGGTGTAGTAGGTATAGAGCCGAACGGTGAAAGATGTAAATTCGATTTCTGATGAAATCAAAATGCATTGTGTGTTTTTCAAAGTCAAAACTAAACGAAAAGCCAACTAAAATTTGGAAATTGCCTAAGTTATCCATGATAGACTTTAGTTAACTTAAGTGAATTTAACTTACGAATTGTAAAGGTAAATAAAAATACGTAGATAAACAAATGTTTTGTTATATAACCCTGTTTTCGGTAATGCTGATATGACGGTCAATCAATTAACATTTGATGCGACCGATCAACTGTAAAATCGACAAATAAATATACTGCATACTTTTGTCTTTTATATTAACGTGAATTGTAATTTATTGTGCTTGATTTTTATATAATTTATTTTAATCAACGAATTAGAATTAAATGGAAGTGGCTATCCCATACAAAAATACAAACATTTTGTCCATATTTTTTTAGTACTTCTCTTTCTGTTTGGTTTCCAATTGTCAAAAAAAAAATTTTTTCAGTGTTAGGCCAATATAGTTTTTTTAAGTAGAAAATTAGTAAAATCTTTGAGTATGAATAAAATAAAAGGTATCAAAATATAATCTTAATAAAAATAACAACGTTTTTCAATTTAAACTTTCTTTTACTTTATTACCGTATTCTATTATTACACAGAAAAGTATTGCTGTTAAATTATTTGAAAAAAAAAAAATCATTCATGTTTCTGAAATATTGAAAATGTAGCAGTAGTGTGTAATATATGGATATATGAAATTTTCAAAAAGTACGAACACTAGCAATGAAGTAGGCAAAAATAAAATTTGTTATTGTCAAATAAATATTAAAAAAAGTCAATAAAATTTTTGATTTTTATTATAAATTGTTAAAAAATTACAAATTTTAAGGAAAAATGGAACGTAAAAGGAAGATTTGTATCATTCCAGGCTGTAAGTCTCATTTGGAAAAAGAAAATTACGTGTCTTTACATATTTAAGTATTATATTTTACATCTTTTGAATTTTTAAAAACTTCTAAACAAAACAGTGTAGTATTAGGACAATTTAAATATCCGGACAAAGAAATTTTTTTTTTGAATATCATTTTAAATATTTATTTTGAATATATTGGACTATATATATATTTGAATATATTTGATATAATTTTAAAAAATGTATATATATGTTTTAGTTTCCCAAAAGACGATGGTTTGAAACAACGATGGATTGAAGGAATTCAAACTGCTTGTTTATTAATAAAAAGTATTGCAGAAATTTATTTTAATACACGAATACATTATTCCTTAAAACTACATAATGAAAGAAACAGTGTAAGAAATAAACTAACAAAATTAATCCATTTCAAAGGGCACTAATCTATATTTTCTAAAAGAAACTTTAAAAGTGTAAAAAATGATTGCACATAGTCCATATTGTAAAATGAAGTGGAATATGCCTCTTGGGGAAACCATTTTAAAAAAAAACGCTCCTATTTCTTTACCTCAATGGTGGTGTGGAAAAAAGAAAATGTTTTGATACAAATATATTAATAACATATTATTTACATATTTATAAGTATAGGATAGACAATCGGCAATAATAAGTTTATATAATTTTATATAATAAATATCAAATATGTAAAAAATTTTATAATCAATCTGTTGAAAAAACTTATAGAAAAGAATTTAAAATCTAAAAAAAAGAATAAATATTTTAAAATTCAAAACTAGAAAGCGCTGTATTTCTCATATTTTTTTCATATATGTATTAATAATAAATTTTGATTAATTTATCCATTATTGTTAGATATTTTTACTCATCATATTTTTAAAAAAAATTTAAGTCAAAATACATACAAATTGAGGCATATTAAATTCTGAGCACTATCCTGTTTATTTATCAAAATAATTTCCATTAAAAAGAGAGAAAATATATTGAACGAATATATTCGTCTATTTCTGTTTTTTGACAATCGGAAATACCAAAGAAAGAGAGGAATATACCCAAAACATTGGACACTTTTTTGTATGGATAGCCACTTCCATTTAATTCTAATTCGTTGATTTTAATATTGCAGCACACAAAAACAATAATTATTACAAAAAGACGCTAGGGTATTCAATACTAGGCTAACATTAATAATATTTATTATGATAATTTTGTATGATTTTTAAAAACAATTGATTATAAATTTTCAAAACTATATGAATAGATGTTATTGTTTTGTCTTTGTTTTTGTTAATTACTTTTTATTTTGGAGAGTTTATATAATATTTTATTATTAATTTCGTTTGTGCATCTTTTGAATTGATTTTTCATTAGTTTCTTTTTTTATAATATCACACTGAATTATGACTTAATTAAATCACAAGTTGTTGAATATAGTATTATATTGTATATATATATATATATATATATATATATATGTATTAATACATACATATATATATATATATATATATATGTATTAATACATACATATATTTCTATTTTTCCGAAACGTGTTACTTTTAAACAATTATAAAAATTAACCCCTAATGAGCACAAACTACATAAACAATATTAATTTTGTTTGAACGAATGTGGTGTATGTTTGTGTATATGTTTGGATGGACAATGTGATCTAATCTTTTATTTAATTTTTAATGACATTTTTTTTTTATTTTGTTTTCATCATTCTCTCCAACACTTATAACAATCAATAGGAAATAGAAAAATCTTCAAAACACGACCACAGGATCATTAATTTACACATTATATGACTTGTATTATTATATTTGTAGCTATGCACATAGTACCTAGTTAAAAATATAGATATATAGATATATACATAAAAGTATAGACAATTTCATTTTAATTTTCTATACAATCATGTTCATTTATTATAGAACGTAAACATATTATTAACAGAATATCTATCTATATACGAATTAAGAATAATAAAAGAAAAACAACAAGAAAAAAAAGAAAAGCAAAATCAAAAGTATATTTGACATTAGAGTTCATCAGAATGTGAATTCTTGACAAGTACAAAAAAATAATAATAATAACAATTTTTCCTTAATTAACATTAATGATATAATGTTAATGACTTCTATTCATTCTATTTTTAATTTTTTTTTTTTTTTCGTTATGAATTAAAATTTTTCACGCTTTATTCTACACACACCAAATACACACACAGTAACACACAGAATTATATCATAGTACCATAGTCGAAACAGTACAATCAATTTCAAATATATATATTTTGTATATATATACACATATTTATATAGAGAATTATATCATCCATAATTTTGTTATAATTCTTCAATTTCATCCTTGCGTGTAAGTTGCATGTTTTTTTTTTGGATTTTTGATTCTTTTTTTTTTTATATGAAAATGAATTATACACAATACAATCTAAATGAATGTTATTACTTGCAACAATGTATCCTAACTAAGATACAATTTTGTTGATAGAGTCACGATTCAAAAAAAATATATATATATATACATATAATAATCTAAATCTGATGATAATAATGCTGATGATGAAAGTCAGTAATTCTGTCAGAATCTTAATTTGTTCTCATTAATGCCATCTCTTATCAAAATTATTATTTACGGTGTGGTATGAAATTACCCTTTTTTCTTTATTATTATCATTATTATTATTATTACTATTTCTTAGAATATTGCTTAATCCAGTGTCGTTCTCTATATAATATTATGTAGATAAATAAATAGAAACGAAAATATAAAAATATTTATGTACATAGATATTTTTATAGTTTTCACTAATTCAACATGAGTTCATCGAAAAAATGCAACATGTACAATACAAAGTAGTACAACAGAGTCGGATTTCAGATTAATGTAAGAAATTAATTTGGCCATATTTCGGATGGAAATAAGGATATTTTTGTGATAGGTATAAATAAATATATATTTTTGTTAATTTACATCTTCCAACCTCCTATTAAAAGAAAATGCATACATTAAGTGGTTTCAAGTCTGCAGGAAGGCAGTTAGACTGTTTATCAAATTATTGGACTCAATTAGAGAAAAACAAAAAAAATAATAAGTTAAGTAACGGTAGAATAATTTAAGAAGGACAGTTGTAGTTGATAGGTGGATATATATATATATTCCAAGATATAGATAGATATAGATGTACATGTTCGGTATTTAGTTTTGGAGATCTAAATAAGCCATTGGTTTGACCTCCATCAAAGAATTAAGAAGTACGGGTAGTAAATTCTGTTTTTATTTTATACCATGTATTATCATAAACTATAGAGACAATCCAGAAAACTAGCTAGAAAATCTTTATTTCATTTCAAGTTAACTTAATTAATTTGCATACTATTATAAATATTATCAGTAAATCCGATCCTGTCTACAAAAGAAAATTTTCAATTCTGTCTACCTACATACATAATAGATAAAATTTGACCCAATATTAATATCTATTATTATTTTTGAATAACTCATAAAATTTTGTGGCATATATATTATGATGTGTATATACAGCATTACTACTACAATAAATAATTGTAAATAATGTTCTTATAATCGTTTCTAATTGTAATATCATATTATGTGATTTTATAACTCTTAACTTGTATTATCCAATTTTATTTTTTATTTCTGAATCAATTTAAAAAAAAATTATGTTGATGGATTACAAATGTAAAAATCATAAAATAATAATGGTAGCTAAAAATTAGATGAATCTTAAGATATTTTTGAGGTAAAAAAAAATTTATGGTGAAAAATCAAAAGAAATTTTTCTACTTAGTAAACAGACATACATGCATAATAAGCAAACAAATTTATAAACATTCCAATTAGTATATTATTACATATGTAATATCTTAAATATATAAATAATGGATATTTATATGAATCTCAATTTATAGATTATAGTTCTAAAAGTTTATTATTTAATATTAAAAAACATAAAGCGTCGAATTTGATTGTTGATTCAGAATTTATTTAAATAAACAACTTAAAAATCAAATTATACAAAAGCACAAGTATCGACACAATATTGTCAAAATGATTTTATCTTTAAAAGTATGTCTAGCAGAGATGGTAACTAATGTATTATTTCCATAACTCATTACGTTTACATTAACATTATTTTGTAATGAATTAAAATAATTCATTATTTTTTCACATAATGCACTAAAATTATTTGTTTAAATTATTTATTAAAAGTAATGCATTAAAATAATACACTATATTAAAAAATAATGTATTACATAATATAATGCCTTACTAAAAATAATTCAAATTATTTTAACTATTTTTGAATTTAAAAAAAAAACGTTCAATCAACATAATTTAATTGCTGAATGCAATGTTGAAGCAGCAATAGCATTATTTAGATATACTTGATGGTGATAGATTAAAATATTCAGAAAATTTGTTTGCTAAGCATTTTCAAATTTTTAAAATGGATATAATTTTTTAAGGATTTTTTTTATTTTAGGCAGTATTGTAGCGAGTGTTATGTTAGCAAATAGCAATAATATTATGTATTATTCTTTACTTGTAAGTAAACTGGCTTGTTGCTAAAGATATTGTATTTAAAAATGAACACCACAATTTTTTTGACCACTATTGTACATATAATATAAAAATATGTAATCAAAAAGTTGAAAGCCGCAGCAATTTCAATATTATAACAATAACAATAGCACAATTTAAATCACTAAAAGAGGTAACAAGACGACTAATAATCTTCTCAAATGTCAACAACCGAAAGAAACTCATAAACAGAGGGCTAATTAGTAACAAGTTTTAAATTTCATTTGTGTTCAAAGAAAAGAGGTGTTCATTTTGAGTTTATATTTCATTTTTGTTTTGTTTTTATTTATTTTTTGTGTTTGTTTTTTTTTTTGCTTTTTTTTCGTATTAAACAACTGACTTAGTAACAAACAACTGATATGTTTAGTATTTCTCTATACACAATACATTCTAAATGGATTTCAATCGAATCATGGCACAATGAAAATTATGAAATTATAAAATAAAAAAAAAAAGCTTCAAATATTAGTTTTTAAGACAAAGTCGTAATTTTTTATATTAAATGTAATTTTGATTCTTAAGTAATTTTCATTATTATGAAATCAAAATATATTAATTATAAATTAACTGACTTCATAATTGCAAAACGTTTGTAACAACAACAATTGTTTTAAATTTTTTTGAACTGAAATGTAATTGAATATAATATGTTCATGTGCATTATGTCTCTATGTAGAGATTAAAATAAGCTCATTAATGTTTTTATAAATATTATAACAATAAATGACAGTACAAATCAGAAGTTAAAATTTTAAAATTGTTAAATTGTATATATGCACATATAGAACAGAAAAGAAGCTCTAAAAGTGATACAAGCATGTTGTAAATTGGAACAATATTTTTATGTACTTACATGTATCGTAACACACATTTCTGAGTACAGATAGTCGAAAGTTTGAAATGTGAGTTTAATTTGTTTAATCTCACTTACATACATACTCTTTAAAATGCAATGAGCATTAATTTATATTAAAATAATACACGCAGGAAGAGATTTCACATAGCCTACATTATATCCCGCCTGCAAAGACGATGATAATGATGATATAACAGACGGTTGATCAAACTTATGGTGACAAAATCAATATAACCCTTATTTTTTAGTAATCGGTATTACCATTTGAAGAAGATAGTATGTGCTCGGAACAGAGAATTGGAAATAAAAATGTTTGAATGAAAATCTGGCGTATATTATAATATTTTTTCATTATTATTTTAATCATTATTTCAAAAAACAATTATTAAAAAACCCTTTCACAACAACCATATTGGTTCACATAAGATCACTAAAGTTAATCGGTCGACTAATTTTAATTAATACTAGTACAATTTAAATTATACCTTATATAATATGAGTAATTTAAATTACAGCCAATATATAATTGAAGCTACAACTAAATATAATTCTAAAAATTGAAATAATTACTAAGATGAAATATAACATAAAAATATTTTTTAGTAAATGAAATGGGTTTTTCATTTTATCAAAAAAAAGTAAACATTGATACAATTGGTAAATTTTATATATGTTATATATTTATATACATTTAATTTATTAAAAAATAAAAGTGTAAAACCCTTGTCCAGTGAGAAATTAATTTATAAATTATTATTCTTAAATGTTTTATTTCAATCCTTTCGTCTTTATAATTTTTCTTCTCCCAAAATTCCCAAATTATGTATATACATAAAGCGGATTTTTATTTGGGGCTTTTGTTTTTGGAGATTTACACCCCAACCCGAATTATTTTTTCAACTTATTATTCTCAATTACTGCGAATAGATTTTATTTTCTTAAAATTTTGGTTTTTTAAAAGTCCGACTATCATTTTATATATCTGAAAAATTGGCTTTATATTTTAATGTGACTATAAACGACATCGATTGTATGAGCTTATAAAGTTTATTACTTTCTTTCGAAAAAATTTTGACTATAAAATAATTGTGACTACAAACGTTTTTGACTACCAAAACGAATTAAAATACATACATAAAAAATTTAAATAATAATACAGAAACATAACCACAATTTAAATTATGTAAAAAAACATAATATAATTTATTTGTCTGAGATAAAGAATTGATTAGTCGATCTTTCATGGATTTGTTATGTATGAAAGACAAAAAAGAGGTGGTTTTAGTGGGTTTAAGGCTTTCCCAATCATGCGTTGCGTGCGCGTGACTGAAACCACTTGTTGTCTTTGGAGGATTCCTACCTACCGACAGAAAAAAAAATAAATAAGATTCATAAAAATTGATGTTGTTATCCAGGATTTTTAAAGTTACTACTGTGCAATTGCACAGGGACCCACTAGTCATATTACATTATAGTGTATGAAATTGTTGAATTTAGTTTTATATTATATAATTCAGCTATTTTCTACTATTTTTTTTTTCTTTGAAGTGATCTTAGACCCTGTTTATTATATATTTTTAAACAAATAACATTACTAACTCGCTTACACCATCAATACTTTAAATTTTATTTTATTTTAGATTCTTTATTGAATTTATCTTTGTGTTAAATATGGTAATAGTTATTAGTTATACGAGAATGAAGAATAACTAAATATATAGTTTTTACTATAATTTTAACATCTATAGTTTTGCTTCAATTGATTTGGTAACTGACATATTGGTTTTCATGAAAACTAAATATGAGTTTTAAATGTTTAATTCAACATTACTACACCTATAGACTGATAAGTTCGAATAGTGATGATGTACGGAATATTCCATTAATTTTTACTAAATAAAAAATAAATATATTGTATTATCTTTACCAATATTTCATTATCAATATCATTATCTACCATTCATTCATTAATATTATTTTTATTGTCAATTTGAAATTTATTTAAATATCTTCGCGTTTACTTATAGAATGTATATCTTCGAATACATTCTATATTGTGTAATCAGAATCCGTCAAAATAATGATACTACAAGGGTTATGATACAATGTACAAAAATAATTCAATATTGTGATTAGTTTTTTTTTTAACTTGAGAATACCAATTTATAAAAAAAAAATATGAAAATAAAATAAAAAAAATAATATTTAAAAAAATATTTAACTAGGTTATGCATACATATATAAAGTTATTATTTGACACAATGAAACATAATTTTAGACATAATTTTCATACGAGTCGAATAGGATGTAGTTTTAATAATAATATAGTACTGAAGTGTTAGAAATATTCATCGTCAAAGCATTGAAAGATTTTAATATAGGTACGAACATCTCATTTCTAGATTTTCAACAATTTGTGGACTGTGTAATTATTTTAAGAAATTTATCTCAAGGACAATTCTCCGGAAATATTTCTTATATTGCTGACATTCAATGGCAAATAAAATATTTAAATTTAATAATTGTAAAATTTATCTTTCATACCCAAAACGTCAACAGAGACAAAAAAGTTGTAATTTTTTTCAGGATAGAAAATTATAAATCTAATAATTTTCTACAACCAGTTACAAGCCTACTTTCTAAACAATACCAACTTTTTTTTATTCACTAGCCCAACGTACCAACTTGTATAAAATGTCTAGTGTTTTGGCTAAATGTATAAACAACACACACACACAGAATTACTGTGTTAGTTACAAACCTACATTCTAAGCAATACTAACTTTTCTTTCATTCCCTAACCCAACGTACAATGAACTAGTATGAAATGTCTAGCGTTCTGGCTATGTATGAAAAAAATAAATATATATTATATTGAGAGGTCTTGTCCTTCCCCTTATATTTATTGCTATGATATAATTTTTTTATGTAATCTTTTGTATATTCGATTATTGCTTACCTCTTATATACTCTTAAAGTTTAACAAATTCAACAAAGTATATACATGAAATTTATAACAATTTTAAATATTTGCATACAATCCAAAATACAAAATTTTACACGATTTCTCATATTCAAAATTTCAACTTAATTTTTTTTCCTTCGAAATTTCCATTTCTATAACAGATTGTGGGACATTATATAATTAAACACATCTTTCAGAAGTTTAAATTATAGATTAACAATCTGATTTTTTTACAAAATCAAAATTACCTTCACTATCGTGTTTACTCCCATTTAATTCAAGCAGTTCAAAATAACACATGGTTCTCACATGCAAATTTTAAAGATTTTTAAAAACATGCGAAATAAAAAATAAATAAAATTGAAAATTGTATATATAATTTTAAATCGTCTAACTTGTAATTGACAATATAAATTTGAGGTGTGTAATTGAGACATGACATCTTATTAAGTAGGTATGTAAAAATAATAAATGTTTTAAAAAAAAGAGATAGTAAAACTTAAATCGAATTTTCCGGAAAAATTTTACAGGTTAAACTGTCAGCAGTTAGTACAAAATGTAAAAAAAAACATTTGACACATTACATAGCGTGTAAAAATAGTACCTGAATAAAAATGTAACATTTATAGACGTGTATACTGAAATTTTAATTTTAATAAAATTGTATTTTAGAATTTTATTATTGTAAATTATATTTAAAAATTTATTTCATTATCATTTTACAAGTACTTCAGAGAATACTAATATTTAAATATTATTTGTCACCCCACCCCATTTTCACTCTATATTCATAGTCTATATCGTATTCATATTATAAAAAATGTCTTTCTTGTCATTTTCCCCATTAAATAAAATGTATTATAAATATATACTACCGAAATTTAGTATAGTCTGAGTTAATTATAGTCATAGGTGTAAGTAAACACTTTAGTATTATGTTCTAAGGAAAATGAGTTATATTAAAATAATATTCCAATCTAAAACAATGATTTTCTCTTCAATCAAAGAAAGTAGAAAGTTAATATTATTTTGGTTGTTACTAGGTTAATACGATATTATGTGTAATAACATCAAAGTAATTGCGATAATTTTTATTACAATAATTTAACGGAAAAAATCAAACAAAAACAGTTCTAGTAAATCCTTGTTTAAAATCATAATTTAAAATATCATTTTTAAATATCTACAATCGTTTTGTATAAGGGAACCTGAAGAAACAAAACTATAATAAATCTGGCTTGTGTTGGAAAATGTAAAAATAGATTTGTAAATTTTTAATCACTACTTCAGAACACTAATTTCGCTTCAGATTGCTTTAAGTCAATTATATATGTCGAATTGAACTGATTAAATAACCCATTTCCGCCGGTTGTTAGCTATATATAGGGCATCAAACAAGAGGTCATAAAAATACGTATTTAACTACTATAAAAACAAACTTAGTTCAGCCAAAGTATTTTGAAGCTAAATGATAGAGGATCATATTATATTTATTTTTTTATTCAATACTTGGTGTCCTAGTCCTATTTAATATATTTATATAGTCAAATTCGTAGAAAATATGTAGAAGAATTTTTATTTCGTTGCAGCATAGAGTAATCATATGATTACTCTATGGTTGCAGTTTTATTTTGGAACATGTCAAAGCGTAATTGTGAGACAAATAAAAGAATTTCCCATAGTAAAAGTAATCTTAAGTGTCTTCAGGAAGCTATTGAAGCTTTATTTGTTAAGTAGAAGTTAAGTAAGTAGGTAATTTTTCAATCTACAAGATAAATTCCACCAAATTTAATGAATACACGTGAGTGTTTGTTTTGTATTGAATTAAGCTGAGAAAATTATTAATAAATAAATTTTATTTTATTTTATTTACTAAATTATAAGATAAATTATGTAGTTTTAATGATAATTATAATTTAACTTGGATTCTAATCTCAGTATAATTTAAGTTCAAACACACCCTGCAACTCATACATACTATTTTTATTTCAAAATTTTAAAATATTATTAAGATTTATAGTAAACTTTCATTATTTGAAATAATAAAATTTATACCAATTTATACAAATGGCGTTTAAATCTGATCTGGGTAGAAAAAATTAATTTTGTTTAAAAATCTCATTAAAGTGTACATAAAACATCCATATAAGACCGTCAACTTTGAACTTCAACAGATAACATATTTAAATAAATTTTAGAAAAATTCAAAATTACTACGTTGCACGGTTTCATGTGATTTACAAGAGAATAAAAATTAAGTGGCAATGTTTTGACAATGACTGAGCTTAGGTTGTTACTAGGTTAATACGATTTTTGTTATAACTAAGATAAAAAACTAAAACATTAAAACAGAATTTGAAATTCGATATCGTTTGTTTAGAATTGTTTTAAAGAGTTCTAAAAATTTGTATAAGAATGTTATCGATGATCAATGCTCAAATCAAACAAAATATTAAGCATTGTCATTGCGTTTGCATTATCATTGCAAAAATCCGTACCAATGAAAAAAAATAGCGTTGATTTTTCATTTACAATGATAATTATAAAAATATTGTATTGCATTTTGAAAACAATACATTGCGGCCATAGCTGGCTCAAATCCATATGATTAGATTATTCTTTTACAAAATTTGATTTAATTTCATTTATTTTTCACTGCATACAGATACAGTTCATTGTGAGTCTTGGCCTTCTTCACTAATTCTCTCCACCTTTCTTGATCATGAGCATTATTCTCTAATTTTTGACTTACAGTATTCAAAATAATTTTCGACGTTATATAGCCATATTTTTCTAGGTCTTTATCTGAATCATTCCATAAACATTATGATGCACCTTTAAATATTTTTTTTTGTTTTCTATTCTCACTTATTCTACATACGTGATTATATAAATGTATTCGTTGGAAAAAAATGTTGAATTATTTTCCCTAAGGAAGTGAACCAAAGAGATCAGTATGAAGAGTGTATGAAAAATCGACCCATCATAAGACTGAATTTTGATAATCTGTATTTCTAACACAAAGTCGTATGAGTTAATGTACAATTAATAACTTCTCATTTATACAAATTTACAAATATAAATTATTATTTGACAGTTATTTAAAAAAAAAAGTCCTTTTTAAGTGTTATCAAATTTTTTTAAATCACTGCTGAGATAATATTTATAAAAACAAAAAAAAAAAAAAACAACAAAAATAATAAAAAAATAATAAAATGAAAAGAAGTAGATACTGTGAACCAACAGATTTGGTAAGCCACTAATTGGCTCGTTGGTTATATGTTATGATCGTTAGTAATTCTGTTACCCAATAAACAATAAACTTTAAAAAAAACGATGAAACAAAATAACGATAGATATATTGGTATATATTTATATAGGTAAAAAAATGTATATTGTATATATAAGTGTCATTATATATATACATAGTATAATTTAACTAAGTTAACTAGCTTACAAAATTATTATAGACTCACACAAATACCTACATATTTAATCTACCTACATAAATAAATATCAATAAACAAATGCAAGTAGTAACATTAAAATATATAAATAAAGATGATAAGTGACGAGACGATGAGACGATGAGACAACAACACAAGAAACGAGGGAGAAAAGAAATATTTCAGATTTATTTTTTTCTTTTTTAATTTTCTTATATTTGTTTCTTTTCCTTGATGTTTTTTTTTTAAAAAAGGAAGAAGTTGCCTTGCAGAAATGACACCTCATTATTTCAAATTTTAGTTCTCATCTTTACGAGAATATTTTATAATAAATTTATGTATATGTATAACAAGAAAAATTCTTGTTAAACTTTTCTTTTTTTTGTTATCTTTGTTCTCCCTCTATATAATATTCTCTATCTATTCTATTTTATTTTCATTATATCTCTTTCTCTCACTAAAGTATGTCTGTTTGATTAATAAAAGAACGTTAACTCTTAGTTAAATTTTAATTGGATACAATTTTGAGATTTTATTATTACACTTATATGTATTAGATCCATATATATAATATATATATTGTATGTATTTATATATATATATATATATATATATATACTTATATATATTATATATTTATAAAAAGTACTTTGTCAACTCAATAAATTTTTGAATATGGACACAAAAAGAAGAAAAATGGAAGATCATTAAATCGCAGTTAAGGTTGACGAGGTTCTCTGAAAGTTAGTTAATATTTTTATTTTGTTTTTATGTTGTTGTTGTTGTTATTATTATTGTTTTTTTTTGTCCTTTCATTCTTCAATAGTACTAACTTAAATACATGACTGTCATTTTCCACATAAAAAAAAAAAAACAAAAAAAAACCAAATAAAAAAATATCCGCGCCGTAAATTATGTTTATGTTAAAATGTCTTAAGGGGGTACTCTGTTCGGTGTACAAAAAATAAAAATAAAGAAAAACACATAGAAAGCAAAAAAGAACAATTTTTCTTATATTCTAATATTATTTTTGTTTTGTTTTTGTAATTTTTTAGTATCATAAACATTGTCATTATTAAAAGGATAAAAGAATTTTTGAATTGTTCATGTTGACCAATTTATGTATATTTGTCATTATTGTTGTTGTTGTTATTATTATTATTCTTGTTGTTATTTAGGAATTTGATGAGTACTAACGATATAATTTTAAAATGAGGTCAAAAAAGCTGAACAGGTTAGTTTAGTAATTAAATGAATATGTAAGTATGTAAATTATTATTATTATTATTATTATGGACATGGATGTGATTAAATAAAATATCTAAAATACAAACGAATAGGTAGGTACATTTGTAATATATAATTATATCATGATTGAAGAATAAAATTGTGAGTACTTTTAATATTTATATTGTTTTAATTAAAACAGAAATAATTAAATTTAATAAATATAAATAATATTTAAAAATTAGATTGTTTTTCAGTAAAAAATGCATGAAAAGCTGTATGATTCGAAGTTTTACAAGTTCAGGTGCTACAATAAAGTTGAAATAGACGAAAACACTGTAGAGATTATGTGAATAGAATGGCAGAAAATTGTCTGGCGAAGGTGTATAGTAATGAATGGAGAAATCAACATCAAGCGTCTATCCTGGAAGATCTACCAAGAGATGTTAAGAATATTGGACGTCATCATCACAAAATTAATGTAGAGGATAAGATAAATTGAAAACACAGATACTTAATGGTAGATTTTAGAAGAAGACAAATTCAGGTTCTAACTATATTATAAAATTAAATATTTTCTGGGCAATAGAAGGTACTGTTTTTTTTAAACATTAATGCATTATGCAAAATTATTGAATGTATTTTTGAAAAATTTTTGTTTTACTTATCTAAAAGCTGTTCAATGGTGTCGAGTTCTGATAAATTAAAATTTGATAATTTTTTGATATTCAGTATTACTTTATTATCTATTATTATTTTTTTGGTCATTAAGTAGCATTATTTTTAGTCAAAGAAGATGTAGTTAGTGTACTCCTACTCTTTATTCTCACAATATGTACTTATTTTAAGTATTCTATGGAAACAATTAAATAAATAAACAAATAAAAATTAATATTTATTTAACATTTCTAATATATATTGTACTAACATTCTCTTAAGATTCAATATTATGTATTACATAATATACAGTATTATGTTTAAAATTCAGTCGAACTTATGGTATCAACACTTCATATGTATTTTTAATATTAAATCTATCACTTATCACTTGTAGGTATGACCAATTTATATATTTTTGAATAGTGGAATCACATTTGTTTTAGAATAAACCCCCTTCTACATTCGAAAAAATTTTACTGCAAACGAATTTACATGACCAGTTCTTATTAAAACTATTATTAAAATGGTATGCAATATTTTCCATCTTTGTCCAATAAATCTAGGACAAAGAAGAATTAAAATTTTACTACAAACAAATTGCTGTGGCCAATTCTAATTAGAATTGTATGCAAAATTTTCCATTTCCTTTGTCCAATAAATCTAGAAAAGAGAAGGATTGTTTGACTACAAATCAAATTTCCATGGCCAGTTCTTATTAGAATCGTAATTAGAATCGTAAGCAATATTTTCCATCTACTTTGTCCAATAAGTCTACGAAAAAGTAAAAAAAAAATTTTACTACAAATCTAATTTCCATGTCCAGTTTTTATTAGAATCGTGATTAAAAACGCATACAATACTTGTCCTAGACTTATTTCACATTATCTGGAGTCCAATTTTCACGTATGTAAACAACATTTACAAATTATCATCTAATATATTATATTATGCAAATTTTGTACTTTAAATAAATTAACAAAATATAGGAAATTGAATTTGTTTTCAATTTTACATAATTACTCTAATTAATTACTATTACAATAATATGAATTTGGTAAATTAATGATTTTACTTCTAAAATGATGTAATTTAGGATAATAAAATTTATAAACCTATTTTTTAAATAAACTATTATGCTAATTATTTTTTAAAACACATACACAGATACAATATACAATATAATATGCACTTTAAATTTATATATCATCGTAAATAAAAGCTTAAATTCAAGAATTTTCCGAGTATAACTTATAATTTTTGCTTATACTTAAAATTCATACTATCTATCGTTATAAAATATTTTATATATAAATGTATTATGTACATACATTAGATATATACGAAATATTTTTTCTTTTTTTCATAAATATATATATATATATATATATAATATATATATATAATATGTATGCATGTCATTATGTAATTTAATACTTTGTTTGACGTAATTAGATTTAATTAACTTAAGTTCATTAAAAATTCTTACTTTTCTCTCTCATACTAATAATAATAATCTATAAATGTGATGAGCTCCTTTCTAATATAAATCTAATTATACCAATGAAAGAGTAGCAAAATATACATATATAAAAAAATATATATATATTTATTTGTATAAGGTCTACTATGTTTATTAGTAAACATGCTCCTTTTGAAAAAATTTCTAAATTTTGTACTTATGTAAACATGTATGTATGCATATATATGTACTTATATATACATATGTTTTTGTCTGCATATTATTAGCATATTTATGGATCTGATGGGAAAATTATAAAAATTAAAAAAAAATATTTGTTCTCAATTTATTACTGTTGTTATTTTTGTTATGTATATATTATATACATACAAGTATATAATATAAGGGAAGTTATCTTTCTAAAATTTAAACAACAAAATAATCACTCTGTTCAAATCCTGTTTTAGAAATTTTTATAGTGTTAGTTTTATTAAAAAATTTTGCCAAAAAAAAAATATAGTGATACAATGGTGGTAACAATGAATACTAAAAAGTTCATTTGCAAAAATTGCATTATTAGATTGATGCGAAATTGTTTGGATTGTTACTTTTTTTTTGCGGATGTTATTTGTTATTTATTTTGAAGGGTTAAATTTGGAGGTGTTTTCTAATAAAATTTAAATAATCGATTTCTCTAAAATATTTTTTTTTTTTTTACTAGGACAAGTTGAAATTAATTTTCCATTGTATTAATAAACAATAAACAACAAATTAAACCCATATAATTATACAGTTCAGAGTAGTCATTCTTTAAATTTTAGTACTTATTTATACTGTAGTAGAATTGTTTTGTTTAAAATTGTGGCTGCATAGCCAAGTATTATTCGTTTTTTTTAAACCTTTATGTTTTTTCAATTAAGTGTTATGTTTCAATATATTAGTACATAACACTTGTAACCTATACTATTACTTGAATTATGGCTTGAATTATGGCTCTAAGCCTCTTCATCTAATTATAAATCTTGGCTTTTTGATTTGAATTACGATCAGGTTATGGACTTAGTACGTATTATTACAGAAATTCAACATATTGTAAATTTTTATTTTAATTAAAATATAGCTGTAATATAGCAAAAACACCAAATTTAATCTGTATGAACGAGAAAAAAGAAAGATTTTGGAAATAAAAATTTTATTAAATTTATTACTGATTAAATTTTTTGTAACATATTCTGGATCAAAGCGTGGGCCAAATTGATAGCTGTCGAGGGTCACTTTTTGTTGATCACTGTATTAGACATAATTAGATCATATTAAAAAGCTTGAAAATTTATTTAAATAATTATATCGCCGTGCCGCGTAAGCATGACCCGTTCGACTAGTTTATTTTAAACGAAATAACAAAGGAGACAAAGTTGTTATATTAAAACAAAATCATCAACTCTTTTCAAATATTTCCAATTTTTTAGAAAATATACAATTTGTAATCAAACTATTAAACATTTTAATTTTTGTAATAAATAGAAAATAAAAAAATAGCAAAAAATCAATTCAGGAAAAAAATTGGTTCTTTACTTTCTCCTTAATTTATTTTTCTTACAAACATACAGACATCCTTCACAACTTGTATGTACATTAATAACAAACACCAATTTATATTTAAACGAAGTTGAAATACATTTATACATACACACAATATCCTACCCTAAATGAACAACAAATTTTCATTGCCCTAGGGTTTATTTTTCTCTGAAATTTTTTTTTTGTTTTTTTTTTCAAATAAAGGGTGGTATTTTGTAGTACACTTCACCCCATACAGTACATCCACATGTCAGTATAGAAAAGAAAAATAAATGTGAATGAAGAACGAAAATAAACAAGAATTCTTATATATCGGAAACGGAAGTGGTATAGAGGTTACGTCTAGTGTATATGCAATTTTAAAAGTTTTTTTTTCTTACTTTTTAATGAAAATTAATATAATAAAAAAAAGGAAAAAAAACACAAATCGCAGTACCTAATAGAAAAAATAACACTGTAATCCAACTATTTCATAAGCCTGTCAACAGGAGAACAGAAGAGACATGAAGTATTCCGTTATAATATAAATTGCATAATAAAAAAACAGTAATAAAAGTAGAACCAAAAAAATGATGACGACAACAACTATGCTTGTCAAATTGTAATTTAAGAAAATGAGTTGAGTAAAAGATTTGTAAATATACATGTACCTAATATTAGATATGTGCATTTATACATATTATACATTTCTGATTCTAAATCCAGTTAATTTAGTTTTCACAATGCACAGTTACATTTTTCTATACTAATATTCCTACCATAATACAATTAAGTAGTTAAATTATTTAAAATTAAAAAAAAAAAGTATTCAAAGTACATTAAAAGTAAATATAGGTTGAATTTATATACCACTAAAATATTCATATATGTATGTACTACTCTACTGCAAAAAAGTTGGCCCACCTTTAAACTTATAATTAAAATTAAAAATATTGTGTAGCTAAACTAATATCTATTAAATATTTGATTTGATATCGGATCTACTGAGATTTTATGGAAAAATGAGAGATCATTATGCCAGTACTGAAACGGATTTAAATTACAAACAACGTGTTGGACAATTTTTATTGCAATAGAGTAGTAATATACAAAAATAATTCTGTATACAAGAATCGAAAATTTTCTATTTTTTAAGTTCAATAAAGCGTATATGGGGTGGTGGAATGTGATTTGTGTTACAAGTACTCTGTATATAGTAAAGGTATAAATTAAAAATAAAAATTATTATATCTACTCATTTCACAAATTTTTAAACAACAAAACCAAAGTATAAAAACCATAACTTTATTTTGCATACATTATTTTAACTCGTTCAGTCTTTTCTACTGCTCACACCATCTTATTTTCTTCTTTTATTTTCTTTCAAAGTAAAGTATTACTACTACTACTACCATACTTTACCTTACCTATTATAAAATAACAAAATTTTAATACACTGTAATAAAACAAACGCCCTAATTGGATTCGTTAATCAAGAAAATAAACGTCCTCTGGTGATATTTAAAATTTAAATATTGGATTACTAGAGACGCTATTGTTTTTATTTTTATTTTCATTGTTGTCACCATTACCACAATTTAATATTTATGTAGTCACTATATATATATATATATCCAAATACCTTGTTTAAGTTAAATTATTATATGGGTGGTATATAATATAAGTAGAAATAGATATTATGCTCGTAATATGAGTTTTAAAATGTACTTAAAATTGTGCAAATTAAACGACTGAATAGTTTTCATTTACAATATAGGGCCTTAAAAATAGTTTTTTATTCCTATGACAAGTTTTTATTCTTCAGATATAGAAATGCGATATATTCGTCGTATTGTAAATTAAATGGTTAACATTTTAAATTGAAATAAGATTTTACTAAGTTGTTAATATAGATATGAACATCACAATATTGGAAAAAAAAAACGTTTGATTAAAACTTAACACAAAATGAGCGAATTACAATATGGAATTTGAAAAAATATATATTAACGTTACTAGTATTCACCAAATTCGAGGAAGTTTGATTAAAAACCATATTTCATGAATAATTGTTTTCCATTATTACTATACATTTTTTTTTATTGATTTATCTGAGACAACAACCCCATATGGTAAAATTTATTTAAAAAAAAAAATTTAAATTGTAGCGGCAATTTAATAAATTAAAATTATTTTTGCATATTAAAAAGGCTTATACGTGGTATAACATTGTAAATTGAAAATTCTAGTTTCGCTTCGTCTCCTTTTAAATATCTAACATTTAAAAGAATAATTGGTTGTGAAAGGGTTCAGATATTTATACCGTACTTTTTCATTTATAGATTAAATATAATGATTTCTAAGTTATGTTATAAGGACAATGGCATATAGAGTAAAATACGGACAAATAAATTTCATTAAAACAAATATTAAGAAAAAACCTGAAATAAGATGGCTAGAGAAAGCTAGTCTGGTTGTTTCTATAACAAAATTATTGATTATAAAATTTTAAATCGTCAACATTTTGCAACTGCTTCAGCAGTATTCAATCTATTATCATTTATTATGAGTAGGTTATCCAGTAATTTGTTAAATAAATACTCGAAATATATTAGATATTGTAGTGTAAAATTGCAGTACCGTACTTAATTAAGCACGAAAAGGTGACTGACTGACTGAAAAGTTACTGTCACGAGTGTAAAAAAAATAAATGCGAATACTTACGAAAAGTGAATACTTTACTGTAGATACTGTCGCTAACTTGGTCTTCGTCGGTAACTCGGACGCATATAATATTTCATCACGTGACCTAAGGTATATCTGAGAAAATTTTGAAAAAGGTCTGACAATGTACCGAAGTTAAAGTATATCCGATTAAAAACTGACAGATAGCTTATAATAAATTTTATAGAAAATGCTTATAAAATATTATGATTAGGTTTTTTTCCAACAAAACACTCTGTATAATTAAAAAAATTGACATATATTATATTATAAAATTCATATACATATGAGTATGTATATGAAAACGAAAATTAGAGTTAAAAAAAATAAATTACTCTGTCGTACTAGTGGACTTTATTATTTTGCATTTTAAATTCTTATGCAACATAGTTTTTCTGTTATTTTTTTTTTTTTCAAATGTATACTTGTAAGGGTGTAAAGTACTTACTTTAATTCTCTTTTTCTTTAATTTTTCGTCTTTAAAAAAAGAAAACAAAAAACAATAAAAAAAATACAATTTTGAATACATTATTACAGTTTTAATAAAATTACAGGTAAAAAAAAATAAAAGGAAAATAAAATGAGCAACCTTCCTACGGATTGTAAGTCTCGTTTACATGTGACGATCATTTTGTTAACATATTATTATTATAACTACTAACTACTCCTATTATTTAACTCTTATTGAAGACAATAATCAGAAAAAAAGTTTATATTTTTTTTTATTATTGTTGTTGTTTGTTTGTTTTTTGTAGAATATGACAAGATTTATTGCGGAAAGGACTTTAACTGTTTAAATGAGATTAAATAAAAATAAAAAAAATATAAGAAAATAAATTGTTTAAAATGAATATGGTGAAATATTTTATAGTTACGAGTATTTATTATAGGTTTATTTATAAGATATAGTTGTAGTTGTAGAAACATTTTATATATATAAATATGTATATATATATATAAATATTGCAAGTAATTATGCTTTTATTTATGTAAATGAAAAATAAATAAACATGATTTAATATGTGCCACAAAATATCCATTTAAAAAAAAAATGTTTTCTTTAAATTGTCACATAATATTATTTATAATATTCTCTTTTGTAGTATTCAAGAAGTGACTTTTAATTGGATATAATTATTTTATGTAAATATATAAATATTCAAAACTATAAACATAAACCAACCCAATTATAAATGTATATACAAACACAACACATACAATGTACCTACTTAGCTATAATTATTATTATAAGAAATTATGGTCAGTTTTGAGGAAATGATTTTATTTGTTTTAATTAGCTTTTAATTAGGTGAAATTTTTAAATAAAAATAATAAATCTAAATTTTTGTTATAATGTACATATACTTAAGTATATATACAATTAATTAAAAATGAGTGGAATTTGTTTTTTCTAAAGTTTTTTATTTTCACTTAAAAAGTTATAATTTAAAAACCAAAAGAAAAATTTAATTTTTTTTTATTATAGATATACACTATACATTATATGTATATATATATATATAAAAAAAACTCTAAGAAACTTTCAAGTATAGAAAATAAAATTTTGAGATGAATATTGTAATTTCATAAAGATTTTAAATTGAAATCGTAGATTTTAATTTTGTTTAGTGGTGCCCAAGATGTATGTATGCATGTATGTATGTATGTATACCTATATAAAAAATAAGGAAAGTTATTTTAGATCTTAGAATTTATTGTTTTAATTTAATTAGAGAATTTAGATTAGAATTTGGTTTGCAAAAATAAAAATAATAATAATTGTTTAAATAAGCTTCGGAACACCATGGTAGTTATCAGTGGCGAGGCCAACTATCATAATCATAAATTTTCAGTTTTAAAGTTTTATTATTAACTTTGATTACAATCAAGTTTTAAACCGTTCTGAGTTGATTCGTGATCTAAATGTTATCATAAAATTCATAGGTGTTACTAGGTGTTATCACGCAATTTCAACAATAGTGTTAGTTATTAAATATTGACAGGAAAAATTAAAAAAAGATAAATAAATAGTGTTAGGTGTTATACTAGATATTTAATCTAACAATTAAAATGAATCGACTGTTATATTTGTCTCTAAGTAGTATTATGTCTGTTTACGATAAATTACATTTAATTCAGTTCTCATAGCTTTATTATTAAGAAAGAAAAGAATTAACATGGTTGCGCAACATTAGAAACTGGACAGGCAAATATTGGCGATTTAATCAATTAAGCAACGTTAAACATATATCAGGCGCTGACATCCAATTATGGATAGGTAATAAAAAAGTAAAAGCTTTATTATAATTACGGTAAGTCAAAATAATTTCATAATCCCACTATTAAAATTTAATGAGTGATTACATCTATGATATTCAATGCAGATTTCTAGAATAAGTGTTTCAAATAAATTACAATATACATATAGCTCGGTTATATATTGTACACAAGTCGATTGTGACAGCTCCAATCACCATTTCTTTTAACCTGTGTATAATATAAGTATTATGTTTAATTGTAACATAACAATTTTAGTCTATAACAAATAAAAAAAATAATAAAAATAAATAAAAATCGAATACAGAGTTTCCATATCCATATTCTAATACTTTAGTAGACATCGTACCTTCATGCATTGTTTTAACAGTCGAACATGCTTTTTCTAATCTCATGTTAGAAGCTTCAACAATCTATATGCAGGTTGTCAATACGATTTTTACACTGGATCATTGTAACTGTTGTACTACACTGCAGTAAATTTTATGAAATGTTCAAAATTAGACAATATATTTTGACTCTAAAATTGTTCTAAATATAATGATGATTTAATACAAATACATTTTTAATGATACAGACAGCTCAAGTGACAAGCAGTTTTTTCAGTTTTAGTTATTTCACACAACTTAAGCCGAAAATGTTGCTAATAATAATAGATATCCTAATTCTACATAAGTTGCTGCCAAGAAAATAAACAAAATATATCCAACATATTCAAGAACAGTTCTTCAATATTGTGTTGTGTAGTTTTGACAGATTGTGTTGACAATTATAATAAAAATTAAGTTGAAATTGTCAATCACAAGTAAATTACAACTTTATTTTAGGTTATATTGTGAATCATAATGTCAACATTTATTTTGGTGTGATATGTATATAAAAAGATATATATTTATATCATTATTTATATACATCATTGTACACACACTAAGAAATCTATGACCTAAACCAAGCGATGACAAATATTGCACAGTCTTCCAGGCTGAAGTCTTTGCCATAAACGCAGCAGTGAATATAATAAAATAGCACAGATGGTCTAACAAAGTCATTAGAATCTTTAGTGACAGTCACGCTGTCTTAAAAGCGCTTGAAAGTAACCTCATCCACTCTAGATTGGTGGGAGAATGTTCGGAAGCCCAAAGCTAATAGGGCTTCGAAATAATGTACAATTTTATCTGCATACTGAGTCATAATGGCTTGACTGGAAATGAGAAGACTGACGAACTAGCCAGATCATTGGTGGCCAACATTTATGGACCGAAGTCGGTAGTTGGTCTATCTATTGGTAATATTAAACTATCGATAGAAAACACCCTGAAGAGATAACACACATTCTTTGGGGGAGTATTGAAGGCCACAGGGTATCCAAAATATATCCACAAAAAATAAACACAAGAATAACCAACTTCCTGCTCACTCTCAATAGATCAAACTGTAGGAAGATGGTAGGCATACTTACTTGTCACAACCACATGAATAAGTACATATGTAGACAAGCACTAAGTGACGACCCAACCTGTAGACACGGTCTGGAAGAGTTAGAAACTTCCACACATATTGTAGGAGAATGCCTAGCTTTCTCAAGACTGAGACTCAGATTGTTGGAAACGCACTACATAACCTCAGAAACTTCTGCAGGATAAAACGCTAAAACCTATTAGTCTTTATCAAAAGGGTCGACTAAGTTGAGCGGTGGAGGAGGGCATATAGTGATAAAAGCCTAAACGCCGGTCCTGATATATTAGGGCCACTTCTGTAAGAAATAAAAACAAAAACCAAGGGTATGTAAAAACCCTTTTTGCTTCAGGTGATATTCAGGTGATTTTTTGTTTTTTTCGTTAGTGATCGTTATATTCTGTACATGATAAGCACATTTAGTAAAATTAAAAGAAAAATATTCGACTATTTTCAACAATGAATACAATATCATTGCCAAAAAAACTCCTCTAAAAGTGACATTTCAAAACCGCATAGTCACACATAAACACTGAATAAAAATTCAGAATTATTATAAATTTCTAATAAAACTCTAAATCTTTTCAACTTGGTCAATTAAGAGTTAAAAACTCTTTTAATCACAGTAATATTAATTAAATAATAATAAAAGTTAAATAAATTAGATGTATATTACAAGTACAGTAAATTCTTTAACAGTTTTCACACGAATATATACGAGGATAATTTATTAAATAAATAAAAATAATTTTTCATATTTAAGACATTGTAGCATACGATAATATAAACTTATTTTTAAATTTATTGCATGGGATAAATGTTTTTTTTTATTTTATTATATTATTATATTATACTATATATATATATATGCATATCATGTATATATTTACTATCTCTATATTAAAAATTATATATGTAGGACTAGGTTTATAAAAAATGAATTTAAAGTCGAGTTTTTATAATAGTGAAAAATAAATTGAAGTTCTAAAAACTTTATATTATTATACATATAGGTATGAATGAGTGTGTTTGTGTGTGTGTGAATGGAGAAATTATTTAAGCTAAAAAGATAAAAACAATTTATATTGATTTATAGAGAGATTGCGGTTTACCATTCGTTTTAAATTTATATACAAAAGATGTTTTCATACTATCCATAAATCTTATTACCATACCCTAGCTTAATTAATGACAATACAAATATATAATATTCTTAAATTAAATAAACATATATATAAATAGATATTATACAATATACTAATATGTTAAGAACAAGATGATAAGAGTAAAGGAAATGATTTTAGAAGAAGAGGATGCATTTTTAGAAAAGGTAAAACAAAATAACAGCAATTTTTATGAGAAAATTTTGCTGAAAAGATGGTTGGAATGGCGTTAGTGATCTCATTTAAATGGAAATTGTTGTTGATGTTGTCATATGAATATTTTCTCTAAAAAAATTTAATGAATGATTTTATTTCAAGAATTTTTGTTTTTCTTTATTTGAATTTTCGAAAAAATTTCTATTTATTTTAAAGTTTTACAACAAAAACAAAAAATCTTCTCTTTTCTAAACTAGAAATTTTTACTTAGTAATTCCTGTAATAAGGCTTACACATTTATATTATCTATAAATGCAAGTAAAATTTGAAGAAGTTCTGTAGATATGTATGTATGTTTGTGGTTGTGGTTTTTTTTATTTTGTTACACCTATATAAATACGTTATAGTCTAACTACAGTTATAGTTTTATACCAATAAATTCCTGTTTAGAAATTGTTTTGACATTTTTTTTTACTTTTTAGTTTGGTAAATTGTTTTTTTTTTATAGAAAATGGTTACAAAAATTATGGGAAAAGTATTTAAAACAAAAATTTGTCATTTTTAAAGAAATTAATTAATTTTTATGAAATTTATTTGATTTTATATAACCAATAAAAATATTAAAAGTAAATACGATTTAAATGCAATAAAAAAACTTTTGATATTTTCTAAATTGAATTTAATTGAATGTAAGTAAATTTTAATTTTAATTTTGATTGTTGTTAATTTATTTTTTTTTCTTTAATTGGAAATTAAATGTCTAAATTAGTTCCACAAGTTAATGGAATATTTCTTGGTGAAGTTCTCTATCCACAATCTAATGCATAAAAAATTTAGAGCTGCTTCATATCTTTTATTGCTTTTATCCGTTTTGAACTCAATTGCAAATAAAATAAATAAATATCAGTAAAGCAAAATTCGTAAGTACCAAGTATTCTATTCCTGAATATCAATATCGAGAACTGCGAGGAATTCTTGTAATGGAAACAAACAGCAAACTTTCGTGGCACAATCACATTTTTTCTGTTGCAAAGAATGCTGCGAAATGATTAGGATTCTTAAACAGAAGTAGGAAATAATATTTCAAACTTCGATCAATATACAAAGCATACGTTTGACAACGACTTGAATACAACTCGCATATTTGGGGCGGTACATCCGGTACCACTGTACAATATTTATTGATAAGGTAGATAAGGTACAAAATCGAACCATAAAAATTATGAATGATGTAGATGTTACACAACACCTAAAAACATCATTCAGTCATCGCCGTACTGTAGGAACAGCCATTCTGTTTTATAAATATCTGTTGGGTAATTGCTCTGATAAATATAAAAAATATTATACTCAAAATACAACCATTCCAGTGGAATAGACGCAGCGCAGTTCTTTCCTACACTTCAATTCTTTCCTATTTTGTATTGGAGCCTTTTCGAACCAGAAATGTTAATTATAAAAATTCTTTCATCAACCGAATCTTTAAACTATGGAACATTAAGATTAAACTATCTTATGGCTTCCCACTTTCGTTAAAAAACGTTTGCTCGCATATTAGTTTTTAAGTTTCAAAATTTCAATATTATAATATAAAGTGTACAAATATGTGTTTTTTTATAGCTTATAAGTACCCATTGTCAGGTACTAATTTTAATGTATGCCAGCTACCATACAGAATTTGTCATTTGATAGTATTTTAAGTTACCACGTGGCTTATCGTTTGTGATCATAACTGTTCAAAATTTATCTTTACAACTTTGGACGTTTATAGTTAACAAAAAAGTATATCATTAAATAAATTTCCTATTTACTTATTCTTTTAAAATCCCTTTTTGCTCACATCAGGAAATCTTTAAGGATAATAATTTATTTCTATGTAAATAAAACTAGACGCAGACATTAAATTTTTAGTTTTGCAATTACTTGATTGCATATTTGTTTGCTATTAGTTAAATATTAAAACAGTGCAAAAATGTGCAATCAAACATTTGTAAAACTAAAAATTGCATGGCTGCGTCTATAGTCTAAGACCCTCTAATTAAATGTAATTTGAAATAGCGTTTAATATAGTAATTTTGTTTCACATTTCATAGTCTTGTTTCACATTTCATTATGGTCGCCGTTATACTGTAATAAGGTAGCTGTAATAAATGGAATAAAGATAAATTTTTAAAAACTTTTATATTTTTCATAGTTTTTCAATTATAAATTAATTATACAAATATGTAAGTATATAAATGTAAATTTGAAACATTACATATAACTCTTTTCATTTTTATTTTATCTTTTTATCTATTTTTATATCATTTTAAATTTTAATTATTTTCTTTATTAAACTAAATTCAAAGAAAGTAATTGTACATATGTGTGAGTGTGTTTTTTTATAACTATCAATAACAAAGGCTATTAAAATCAAACGATTAATTTACAATTTTATAATTCCAAATAACTATTCTCATATATGTGATATTAACCCCGAAAGCGATTATACTATATTAACAAAACATTTTTCAATAATTACTAAATATTTTATAATATAACTACTCATATGAAATATATATATATATATATATGACTTGCTAATATACATATATATACATATCAATGTTGTGCATATTTGTGTAAGTGAATATTTATTAAAACAGCAGCTGTCAAATCTAATAATCCATAACATATTATCCTGTATTTGTTTTCCCACAATTTCCAGTTAATTTTTTTTTTTATATGCTATATTTGATTAACTTCAATTATTATATTTTGCAATGAAATATTATTAATATAATAATATTAAGAATGTTATATCTAGTAGATATATTTTTTATATTGCCCCTTTACATATTTTCAAATAGTAAAAAAAACAAAAAAAAACAAAATATATGAACAACACTGAAAAACTCTTTTGTCTCCCCTTTTGTATATGAATCAGTTATGATATAATTGTTATTACATAAAAGATAAATTACTCCTTATTTCTTAATTTCATGCAATATATTATAAATATTATGCATTTAATGTCTTTTTCATTGGTCCCTCCATGCAATTCTCTTTCCCTTTAGGTTTATGCTGATAATCACTACAAATAAAATTATATAATAAAAAAATAGATAGAGAAAGAGAAAAAGAGTGGGTGAAAATAAATATATTTTACATACATAAGTATACAAAGGGAACTAACTCAATAATAACGGACAGAATAAGTTCATTCTGATTTTTTGTTTTCTTTTTTTTTGTTTTAATAGAAAAAAAGATTATACTTAAATAGAAAACATATGGTTGTATCATTCATTTTCCCATGAAAAATATTTATTTTTTTCATTTAAATTTTTTTTTTGTATTAATAACCGAACAAATTTAACCGCGATGATAGACTCATAAAATTATAAAATTGTTTTTTTTTTTTAGTATTGTCTGTATTTAATATCCTTAGATACCGTATTTATGTGAATACAAATATGACATAGTAATTGCTTAATTTTTACTATCTAAAGAGAAAAAATAAGATTTTATCTATTGGAAAAAAGAGGTTTAATAAATGTCATAATAAATATTTTGACATAAGAATAAGTGGGATCTAAAATTAACTAAGTAGTTCAGATAAATTAGAATGACTACTCTGATATTGTGTACAACTAATTTATTTGTATGGGAAATTCCAGTAAATCCGAACTCTTAAGATCTATTGTACTTCCACGTTTATTATCTTAGAATTCTAGGTGTATACCCTTGATATGTAAAACATGCAAGTTTTATTAAGTCTTATTAAATAAACTGATTTTGACATTTTATTAAGTCATCTAATATATTAATACGCTAATAATGTCAGTAAAACTTTGCACCTAGGTGAATTAAAGCAAAAGGCTAGTAACAGCAACCCAAAAATATTAATGTGAAGCT
Source organism: Argyra leucocephala (assembly GCA_963942445.1). Taxonomy (NCBI): domain Eukaryota; kingdom Metazoa; phylum Arthropoda; class Insecta; order Diptera; family Dolichopodidae; genus Argyra; species Argyra leucocephala. The sequence goes on from OZ012680.1 coordinate 69,875,381, forward strand.
TTTTCAAAATATTACCGTTTTTTAATCAAAATTAAATATCAAATAAAATATGATTATGTATATGTTTGAACATAATTAATTGTATATGAAATTGATAAACGATAAGTATCTAAATTATAATCTAAATTAGTATATAAAGCCAAAAATGACCGATTAAAATATAAATAAAAATAATTGAAAACTACTAATTTTTGTTACTAAAAAATAATTAAAAAGTACTAATGTTTGAATATCTTCCAACTTAAATATTTATAGAAAAAAATATCCAAGTTCTAAACCTATATAGAAAGACTACATATTTAATACCAGAACCAAATAAGATCATCTGAATAATAGCAAAACATCATAAAATCAATATAACATGAACCTTTTTCAAAACGATTAAAATTACCCAAAAAATAAAGTAAAAGTACTTAATAAAAATATTTTAATTTCTCTGGTGAATTATTGACTTTGAATTTTTGTAATTGACCAATACATGCACATGTTCAAGTTCAAACGAATGTTTATTTTGTAAAACAAAATATTGACAATCAGAAAAAAATATTCCTACTGTTGCCAGGGTGGTAGTTCTTGCTTTGCCAACTTTAAAAATCTATTAGATTTGCTAAAAATCTTTCTTATAGGAAAAACACTAGAAGCAAGATATTATAAAAACATATCAAGGGCAGTATTGACTATATCTTCAATTGGTGTGAATATTATAAAAATATCATCTTCTTCATCTTCACATGGTGCCTCCGTTGTATGTAAAAGAAAATTTTAATCTATGAACAGTTGTAGATCGGTGACGCTACGAAATTGACTCCACATGTGTATAAAAAATGTTATGCTCAAATTATGATATACTAATCAATTGTTTTGCGGAAATAGAAAACTTAGTTTTGAGTTAAATTTAAATATTTAAATGAAGAGAAAAAAAATGTTTTTTAGTGCTTGCCCAATAGCTTATATCATCCGAATTTTTGTAATAATACTTAATTAATTTCAATTCCAATTTATGAACATTGAGGTGCCTATTATGCATTTCGATCGATTTTAATCGAATCGTTCATCGTTAACGTTAGAGTTATTCGATTGTAATCGTTAGTGCTATTATGTATTTCGATGAAAATTTGATCGAAAGTTTTTAAAAATGCTGCCATTGTTAAATTCAAATCTAAGATGAAAATGACATACATATGTTTGATTCTTTAACTGTCAAATTCAAATTATTATACGAAAAAAAAAAACAAACAATAGTGCTATATTTGAAATTTTTAAGATGAAAATAAGTTAGAAGTGTTTAAAAGAAGTGTAAAATAGAAATTATAAAATAAGTTTTTATAAATAAAATGATTTCAGCAGAGTTAAATTTTTCAATTTCTGATAGTGTTGGAAAACGCTTTCCAATTAAAAAACAAGCAAACATATTATGCTCGGGATTATTCTAACCTACTGGATTTGATGAGTTATTATCTATATTATTGAAAAACAGTTTTGATCAAAATTTCCTATTAAACAACATTACTTTTATGAATTTATTAGAAAAATTAGGGCAAAAATTGAAATAGCCAATAAGTAACAGTTCGATTCCAAACATAAATAAATTGGCCAGTGTATTAAGATTCTTGCGGTTTGTACCAAGTAAATGATTTTCAGCATAGGAAAGGATTTTCATGTGGGACTAGCAGAGCTAATTTTTTCTGTTGTGCTTAAGGAAGTTTTATATGAAATTTGCAGTTAATACTTATGTACAAAATGGATCAAATTCCATTACACACTAGAAGAAAAAAGTCAGACAAACGTTATTTTTATGATTAAATTAGAATTACTGAAATAACTTATTTACACTACTTTCATATTGCACTTTATTTGTAACTGGCCTTTCATTCCTATTAAAATTTATTTCAATACAAAATAATTAAGAAGAATTAAGTAAAATACCTACTTCCATTTCAACTTTCAAATTTATTTTTATTCCAAAAAATATCGCAAATATAAAAACAAACACCAGGTGTCTAAGCGTCACCTTTCAATTCAAAATTAAAATAATTTGTACAAAATTTTTCTTTCGATGTCTCTTTAGTGGTAAAATTTTACATCGATAAACTTTCGATATAATCTCTGGACGATATCGAAATACAAATACAATTTTGCATTTTGACATTTCGTTCGATCAAATCGTAATCGTTATCGAAATACATAATAGGCACCTGAATATTAAATCCAACTAGACCAACTGATCATATGCCTATATATAACAGATCGGTGACGTATCAATACTCCCGTAATATACTTAGGGAGTTTTTCAAGTGCTAGTCGGAAAATATAGTGTTAATGATCATTAGTAGTATTTGTGTACCCGAAGCAGATGTTTATTCAATTGACCATATATATACATAATCGTGGTATAATGCTGGCGTAATGCATACATAATGGTATAATATAATATTTTATTTGTGTTATTTGATGTTTTGGAAAGTGAAAATTTGACATCTACACTTTTGGATAAATACCTTTATGCTGAACGAACTTTTTTCAATATGACTTTGGGTGAACCGCGCTATACCCATACAGAATAGACTTCATAAATTTCATATATTCCTATTTGTTATATCTTTAGAAAGTTATTATGTGTGTGCCAATCGAAAGCTTTTAACTGTAATTTATATTTTATCAATTGTCAATTATGGTTTGTTTCTGTATGTCAAGCCAATCTTATGGCATTATTTTGAGTTACAAGAACACCTATACGATTACGAGAATGCAATTATTCTACTATACACTAACATATATTTTTAACAATTTTATAATATTTATTTTAATTTTGTAATTAGCAATTTTAAAAATTAAAGTTTTATTGCTGGAAAGAAAAAATAAAAAGTTAAAACTTTTATTAATTGAACTTTTCATTTAATTTTGTTTTAATTTAATTTTTTACCCTTTGAACTTATTTTTACCTATTTATATAATTATTATTTTTTGTTATTTTTATTATTTGTGTTATTTATTTTTTTTTATAAACTAAATTAATTGTGTAAAATTGCAAAAGAGTAAAACACGAAATGTAGCAGGTAGAAGAGAAAAAGAAGGAAATGAAGACTGTTTGGTAGGTTGGTTAGTTAGAAAAAGTATAAGGAAAACAAGGAAAACCTTGTGCTATTTTTTTCTTCGAATATTATACAAGGTTTTCCGGAAAATATGAACGTAGTTAATTGAGTGGTTTACATATTTTTTTTACTATTTTGTTTTTTTTTTTGTTATTCTGTACCTTTTAATTTTATTTATATGGCAACCAAAATATTTTCTATTTTGAATTTTTCATTTATTTTTATTCAAATTTCACAATGTACAGATGTATGTTTTCGAATATGTTTTACTATGATGTACACAATGTAACTAATTGGTTTATTTATATAATATACACATATCTATATATATATAAATAAAGTAAGGTACGTAAAATATATATATATATGTATATATTTAAATTAAGCTTTCAATTTCGTGCACACGATATAAACTTTTTATAACGTATTGTATTATAACAACCTTTCTACTTTTCCAATCCGATATTTTACTGTATAGAAGGTTATGTTTAAACTAAATGTATATATGTGTATTTACAGTGATTTGAAGTTGAGTTGAATTAAGTCAGTCAACTAACCAACTAACCAACAAACCAGACTAACCTGAAACATATATAGATAGATATACATACATATACAATTTTCAGATATATATATATATATATATATATATATGTACATATTATAGACAACCCATCCAATTTATTTTAGATTTTTCATCCTTAATTCACATTCACACACATAAATCTAAATTGAATATATGTATATGCATATGTGCACATTTTATTTTTTTCTAGATCCTTTAATCAATCTATCCATATTCTCTAAACCATATAGAGTATGAAGGTAACTCAAATTTTGTTTTTCTATATAAACCTTCTGGCTCTTTCTAATTTGTTATTTCATTTCTTTCTTTTTTTATTTGGTTATCCTTTTTTTGTACGTTTGCAAAACTAAAACTTTAATAACAGAGGGGTGTTACATACAAATGTAGAAATTGCCATGAAAGCATATAATATATACTTATTATAGATAATATATAGTATATATACATATATGCGTGTATATGAATAAAAAAATAATTTTCAAAGGATAATAAAATGTATTTATTATATTAAAATTATAATAATAATAAAAATAATAATAATAATAGTAATAATAAAATACATAAATATATTTATGATGTTGTAGTTTTATGAATATTTTCCATATTATATTTATGGAAAACTTGTAGATGATAGTAATGATGATGATTCACAAAAAATTTATTTCAAATAATAGAATGATAATTGAAAATTTGATAATTATTTTAATTTTGTATTGTATTGTTATTTTTGTTATTATTTATATTATTATTATTATAATAATAATTATTATAATTTTGTTTTGATAAATATTAATTAAAAAAATAAAAAGGTGATAAAAATAAACAATTAATTTTTTTCTAATGTAAAAATGGTTGACTATTTTAGTACGATTTTGAAAAAACCATTAACACCAATTTGGTTGATTCTTATAACTCACAGATGCATTAATAATATCTATAAATAAGTTATAAAATCAATCGAAGTAAAAATGAGGAGTTGTATAAGTAGTTTAACACTACAAATACCTACTGATGAGTTCAAAGAGTGTTGTGATGAACGAAACAACTCCTAAAATTTATTGTTAATTAACAACAGGTTGTAATTTTTTCAATGTAATATTTCGTATAAAGGACATGGACAGAAGTTGTTATGGTTTGTTTTAAATAATCTTCAAAAAGCGAAATTATTTGTACTATTTGGTCAAATAAACAATAAAAAATCAGAAAGTGACAAAAAGTGACTCTTAATATAAATTATTTTTTTATAATTTGATATTAATTATTCAATATGAAGCCACAAAAATTACGCGAAACAGTAAATGAGAAAACTTTTTGATTCCGTACATTCCGACAATTCCAAACGATATTCATTTAATTTCAAAATACTTCAATTTATGTTGTCTCTGCTATCTCAGTAAATAAATCCCAAGGTCAGTCATTGAGTGTAGCTGGATTAAATTTAGAAAATCCTTGCTTTGAAGATTGTCAGTTATTCGTTGCACTTTCAAGAGCTGTAAATTCAAATAATTTATACATTTCACTTCCAAATAATAAAACAAAAATTGTTGTAATCCAACAAGCAAGGAAATAAATTGTGATATTTTATGGTCTCAGGCCCGGCTTGATTTAATATAAAAAGTCTATGTACACATATGTTATTTTAACATAAACTGTTAAAATGAGAAAATAAAATTAATAACTTTAAAATTCACGTTTCTTTATCATGCCTAACACAATAATATATTGTTGAATAAATAAATGTAACATTTTTTTTCCATTTAATTTTGAAATTTATATATCTAATAGATTAACAGATATAACGGTTTTTATACAAAAACATCAAAACAACAAGGATACTTTCTTTGAAATGTTCTTTTCGTCCTTGCAAATACAGCTATCCTTGAGATTTAGTCATTAGGTCATATGCCGATACAACATCTCCCTCAGAATCCCCCAATATAGATTTATTTTTAAAGTTTTACAAAATCTTTATAAATCTAATTTCCACTGAGGCGGATCAACGTTCGTTGGGTATGCTAATACCTGATAAAAATCAAAAAAACATTGTTTTTCGCCAATTTAGATTCATCAGTTATTAGGCTGACAATTTAGCATTTAATAGTACCCTGACAGTTCAACTGACAAATTTGTACCATGCATTAAAAAAATAAATTTAATTCATTGTAATTTCGTAATTTCATAATAAATAACTATTTTTTATATTTAAAAAACAAAAAACATAAAAATTACGAATAATAGATAAGAAATATTTATAGCTGTAATATTTGTACACATATACAATGAAAAAAATTATTTCTTCCATATAACACTCCCCCCACTCCCTCTCGCATTTTCCACTTATTTTCTTTAAAAAAAATAAATTTACAAAACAGAAACAAATTTTCATACATCTCCCCTTTTCCTTTTTCTAATACGAAACAAAACAGAAAATCATAACAAGAAAATAATCAAAAATTTAACTCAAAACACCACCATCAATAATAATAAAAAAACAAAAAAAAACCAAAAATAACAAAAAAACAGACAAGGCACAAAAAAAAAAAAAAAGGATATCCTAATTTAATTGAATCGACATTAAATCAAACAATAATATGTATGAATCTATTGACGTATATTATGTACATATGCATACATACGTTTGTATAAGCTAAATGAAATAAAATATAATAATGGAGGGGAAAGTTAAAAGAAGGCAGAATGAATCGAAAATAATTTTCATGTCAATCTTGAATTTGGGTTTTCGGATTTCATTCATTCACACAAATATATTATTTTTGCACGTACATATATCTACTCGTATGCATACATATGTAATATAAAATATCATAATAATATAATATGTATGTACATATACAGGATTATATGTGTTCTATAGTGTTATTGCTACTGCTGTTTTCAGTTGATTGGTGCTGGTGCTGGTTTTTATCAAAAACGTTGTTTTTTTTATTTTTTCTTGTTTTTATGAAAAGAAAAGTATGGAAAATATTATTTGGATTGTTAACATAGAAACAAGTCAATATATCAATTTATCGGTGAATAATCTTATTAAGTTATAAGAATAAAATGTGGGTGGGATTCATTCGTTAAGTTTAAATTGTTACTTTATTATTATTATTATTATTGGTAATTCTATTTATGTATGTACGTACGTATGTAGGTATATGATTCGTAAGATTTAGACAAGAAAATTTATTAGGATTAGGAAAATGACAAAAAAGAAAATTATTATAATTTGTTTTTTTTTTTTTTGCTAATAAATATGATAAATTAGGTAACCGTACCTTTTGTATGTTAACAAAAAATAAATGTGTATGGATGTATGACACAATACACAAAACACAATGTATAATAATCAACATATTAAAAGTGAAACAAAATAATTAGCTGGAACTGGAATTATATATCTGTACCTACGTATGTATGTATATGTATTAAGATATAAAATTTCAAATTAATAAGTGTGATGATTAAATTTAATTTGACAAAAAAAAATAATACGATAAAAATTGTGGCGGATTTTTCAGATTAATGCATATAGTTTTTATTGTAGAATAGTGAACCTAAATAGTAATACAAATATCATTTAATTTAAATCAACAGAATATGTAACAAGTATAGGTAGGCGTTAGATATAGAAATGAATGTTACAGTGCTTTAAAAATATTTTATCATTTTGGCACAATTTTGGTGATCTATTCGATGTTTCAGTTCTATTCCATATTTAAATATGACTTATTCTTTCTGATTATATAATTTAAAATACTATAGGTTGATTATATTAAGTTTAGTTTACAATTAGGTAATCTAAATTATTACTTGCAATACAAATATTTCTCTTTGTCTTCTCTCTAGCTATCGCTTTTATTTGCTTTTCAAAAGCTAACTGCAGAAAAGTATAAAGGTTCCTCTGACCTAAGTTTTGGCTAATAATAAAAGGGGATTCTGAAGTAAATGTTGTACCCGCTTAAGACCAAAAAAATATGTGTCAAAGTAAATGTTGTTTGCGAAAATATATATCTTTAATGGTTCATTTTAACCAAGTAATTTGTTAAAATAAATACTCAAATTATTGTAGATATTGTAGTGTAAAATTGCAGTACCGTACTTAATTAAGCACGAAAAGGTGATTCTACTTAAATACTGTCAAGATCATAAAAAAAAAAAAAAAAAAAAAAAAGGACTCTGTTTATCTGTTGGCCAATAATATACATATATATTTGATATGAAATTCTAATAAAATAGTTTTAGTAAGATCCGGACAAATATTTTGCTGTTCAGTCGTGCTTTGTGCGTTGTGGAGATATTGTAGTTCAAAGTTGAAAATTATAAATCCAAATTACTCAAAATTTTACCAATACAATATTTGTACATTGTTGGAAAGGTCTCTTTTTTGTTTTAACTCATACATACATTTTTTATCTCGTGTAGTTTAGAAGATTTAAATATTTATTAAAATATAATTTGTTCTTTTGCTCTTTTTTTATAGAACTAGGAATGTGCCTTTTACGAAGTAACAGTCTTGTAAAGTAAATGTCAGTTCAGCTTATGACCAAATCACTATATCTCAAGTAATATTGGTGTTGACATCTGTCATCTATTTAAAAATATAATAATTAAAATTAATGTTCGACATCTTATTTAAAAATATAATACCCTTAATGGTATATTTAGTTTTCTAAGAGCAAAAACCTTTGAAAACATCCATGTTGTATTAGAGGTTTTGTATATAAACCGTTATATCTGTTAGATATATTCGAGTTTTTATCTAGTGAGATAGCGTTCTGAAAAATATTTAACGTTTATTTGAAGCCAACAAGTGTTGCCGTTGTAAAGATATTCTAGTTCAAAACTGAAAATTTTGAAAACAACGACAGCACATCATTACATATTTTTTTGTCTTCCCATTTAATATTTATAATCTGAATGATTTTTCAATTTAATAAGTTAAATAATTTTGTATATTGTACTGGATTGAAGAAGAGTATCCTATGATAACACCTCACTCTGCTTATTATATTAGGTATTATTATAGACTTTATAACTTTTGTTTTAATTGAGCGCGCTTACAAATTATGTGCTTCTTCCATATTAAACGCCTATCAAGATTAATCCCCAAATATCTGAAAAAAATACCCTTGTGTGGTATAACTGTACTGTTACAAAGTTACTGGATGACAGTTACCATTTCTATCAGTATAAATGTCACATGGGTTGACTTGTTTTCATGTACTTTTATATTCCAACTGTGAAGCTGACGTTGAATTTGATTGAGGTTCGTAATGGATCGATGTCTGAACCATAATTACTGTAACATCAGCAAAAGTTGCTACTTTCACATCTAGTGTTGTTGGGATATCTGATGCATCATCATTAAATGAATGCTGAAATATTTTTCAAACCATTATCTTACTAGATAAGAAAACCTAATATGTATATATATATATATATATATATATATATATCTAATATATCAAATATATATAAAAACATTAAAACAATAAGGATGCTTTCAAATGTAACTCCCAATGTCCTTTAAAAAAATAAATGTCCTTTTCGTTCTTAAAAGATGCGGCAATAAGGATATATATTTTTTGGAAAGTTGAAATTACCAGGTATCTTTGATATATACCTACTCATTTGGTCCTACACCGCTACACGGGTACAATATTTTTTCCAAAAACTCACACTATACTAGTAAGTTTATTTAAAAATATCTAATTTATAATTTGTTTTACTTTTTTTTCTGAACAATTCTGATGATATTTAAAAATGATTATAAGAATAAAAAGACACTAAAGATTTGTTTTAATTCTGCGTAAGAAATAAAATGTATCTTTTCTATTAGACAGTTGAGTTAATTAATAAACTGACTTATTTTGAAAAAAATCAATGATTTTATAAACTGCAGGACACAAACTGACATTTCCGATTTATGACGAAAATTTATGTTCCCAAAAGAACAAAGAAAGAACAATCAATCATTAAGTTATTATATACATTCTCATAGTTTGACTATGACTTTCTTAAACATTCATTGTGTACCGAAAATCTGTGCTGTCCACACAAAAATACTTGTGTTTGATATAGAATTACATTTTTTTATACTTCTTGGATAATCAATTCTTATAGGATTGTCTAGATTGCATACTATTTAATTTTTAAAATAAATTTATTTTCCATTTCATTTGCGGTGTAAGTTTTTAATTTAAAATCAATTAAAATAAAATTGAAATATTTCAAAAAAATAAAAAAATGTAAGAAATCAATATCTTAGCAATTTATATATTTAATGAGTTTTATGAAGGTTATATCAGTTTTTAAATTATATGTATCTAGATATACATATATATATCTATATACCTAGATGTTATTAAAATAAATATTAAGAATTCTTAATGTTATAATCCTTAATGTTATTTTTTTTATAATTTTTTATCAAATCCTTTTTATCACCTTTATTTACACCCTTTTAAATAACATTCAGATTTTGTTTCTTTGTTTTTTTTTTCAATTATCTAAATCGCGATTCTAATGTACATTTTTCGTGTATATTACCAATACTATTATAAAAAACAGTATTCGAATTATATATTTAATGTATCTATAAATGTATATATATATAAATTTTTAAAGTCAGCTAGCATCAAAAGAAGTTATTTTTTATTGCTATATTTATGCGAGAACACTTATTCAATCCGAAATTTCTAAAGGTCATATATAAGGTTTTATGTCAGACTTTATAATTTTTTGCTTTTTATTTATTTATTTTTTTTTTTTTTAAATTTTCTCTTAAATAGAATGAAAATAAAAATCAAACATGAATATAAAGAACAAGTCAAATTTTCTAATGTTCATTTAATATCAGTAAATCACTTTGTTTTTCATCCTTTTTTTTGATATGACAATGACTAATATAATAAAATGACCTGAGAACGAGAGTTATTATGCATGTAGAGAAAACAAAATAAGGTTCATGTTATAATAAAAGATCTATCAAACTTGGCTGTTTAATTATTTGGATATAAAAAGTATAATTATTTGGATAATTATTTAAATTAAACATGTAGAAGACAGTCTGCGTTGATATAATTATTTATTTTATTTATTTATTTCATACCATCGCCTACATTGCATCCAGAATGATGGAGGTAGATAGTAACAAACAAAAATCAGTCGAGTATATTTTTTTTCTAACTATCCTAGACTTTCGAAACGTCTAAAAAAAGCTGAAACACAATGGCTTGTGTTTACATTCGTCAAATCAAAATTTTAACACAATGTATAGAGTTTCTAAACCCCTAAATTATGTATCCGTGACGCCTCGAATGTGCAAAGAAGGTATTGAGAAATTTCTGAAAGACATTATTGTTTGACTTTCATAGTAATTTTGAGAATTTAAATGTGGCAGAAAATAATCAATTGTGAGTGCTTTTATTTGTTTTAAAAACAAAAAATATTTTTTAATAGAGAAAAGAAACGGACACACACGGTTTTTTATTTATTAGTTAGTAGAATCAATGTTGCTTTTTTCTTCTCTTTAAATTTTTAAATAAATTCATGCTTAAATTTTATTTTTTAGATGCAAAACAATCATCAAATATAATATTATTAATTAATATGTGTGCTACATATATTATTATTCATTTTTTGGTCTTATAATATTAAAAAAATAAATGTTCGTAAAATTTCAAGAAGTCTAATTTATTATTAACGTCAAATAATACATTGTATAGACATTACAAATCAAGCACATGATTTTAATATTGTGATGATTAAAGTTTAACAACCCGTCTCCAATCGTATTTTTGGACGTTTCGAAGGTCACGGTATTTAACAGTAATGAAATATAAGACTATATAAAAAAAATAATTGTTTAATTCAAAATACGTTGATTCGATCTAAATACTTATAGGTTAGATCTTCTGTCCAATAATATTTGTTCTTAGACCTAGAATAATGACTCATATAATAATTATTTTATTCTATTCCATCTGTTCTATTATATGGCTTTCATAATATTTTCTAATTTTATTTATTGTTCCTTAATATTTTTCTTTTTTTTCATTCATCCTTAAATGCATTAAATCCACCATTATAATGACCTCAATTAACAAATATCGATATTTGTAAAATAAAAATCACTTAACATTCATATTCAATTTCAAAATCATTCTAATTTATTCTTGATTACTGCGTATATAATTTTTGTTTTATTGATTTATCTTAGACAACAACCGCATATGGAATAATTTATTTAAAAATTAAATTTAAATCATCTGGCGATGGGTGAGTTGTGGCAATTTAATAAATTAAAATTTTTCTATGCAAAGATGAATGTGTTTACATGGAGTGAAATTTTAAATTGAAAATTTTATATTGAAAATGAAAAAATATTTAGTTTCGGTACGAAAGTACGATATAAATAAGATAGAATACAAATGTCTTGGCTAAAAAAGATCAGAATTTGAAATAATATTACATCGATAAACAAATTAATTCATAAGACTGGAGAAATAATTTACATATAATATTTCGAATGTGACAGGAAGTCAACATAAAAAAAAAATATTTAATTTCGCTACGTCTCCATTTAAAGGAGTTCAGATAATTACCGTACTTTTTTCAAATTACAAATAATATATTATGATTTATTATTTAATATTTATTTATATTTGTGCCCATTCTTATATGATGATGACAAACCTCATCCTGTAAATTGAAAACAGGGCCTATTTTCTCACTATTTTTTATTCATTTGAAAATAATACTACTGTTAAATTATTCCCGAACCATTCTCTATACAATAATTTTTAATTCTACAAATGAATTAATGACTATAATATAAGTTGAAGGACGAAACAAAAAACTGAAAATGTTGAATTTCAATTGATTTAACACTGTAAATCAACCTAATAAAATCAGAAATGAGAATTATTATAATATACAACCAGCTTTTGTTATTTTTTGGTTTTTTTCTTCTCTATTTAAAATGAAAATCGTTACAAACATATATGGCTAGTATAAGATTTTCTTATAAAAATTGTCTGTATGTAAAAAAAAGAAAAAAATAAAAAAAAAAGTAAAAAAAAAAATGAAACAAAAAATAATGGAAAGGAAATTTGAAATAAGTAAAGTTATAAATTTAAAAGCTTTCATATTATATTTGAAGAAAATCGATTGAATGAAGAAGTTTCAATCTGGAAATTAGTTTTTCAAACAACATAACTACATACATTATACATTATATATACAAATATATATCTTATAACAACTATAAATATAAACATGTATGATGTATAAATGTATGTAAGTCAAGGATTCATATATGAAAGTTTCTTTTCTATTCAATTTTTCAGAAAAATACTCATATTAGATAACCATTTATATTGCAATATATAAAAAATTTCTCACCTTCAAAAAATACAAAAATACAAAAACAAAAACAGAAAAAATTATAATAATAATCTTTTCACCATTCCTATCATAATAATTTCATCCCTTTCTATACAAAAATTTTTTTAAAACTATTCCAGACGAAAGAAGAAACCTTTTTTATACGATGGTACTCACTTCACTCACTATAGTTTTTATTATATTGAAATCTTTATTAAATAATTGTAGTTACGAGATGTATGAATGTATACTGATGGAATAATGAGAGAGAATGAGAAGTGATGGGATTTTTTTTTTTTTTTTAAATTACTTCCTCATATAAACTTTCACAAACTACTCACACCAACTGTGAATTATTCAATTGAAACTATTTTCAAAATTTATTGTTAGTTTTATAGAAAGATTCTGAAGATAAGTCTGTCCAAATGTTCAAATTTGATTATATCAATAAATTTAATCAAATTAATATTTAAAATTATGATTAAAGTAATAAAAAAATTGAATTTGATAGCGATAAAAACTTATATTTCGATAGATCGAAAGATGTTCTACATTGACACACTTAGGCCAGTAAAATTCATTGTGATACAAGAATAAGAATAAGGTTAGGAAAGTGTATGCCTCAGCAATTACACTACTTTATTAATTTTGACGCTTTTTCACATAATATAACAGTTCATTTGCAGATTTATACTAATTTCATAAACACAATTAAACTTTTAATAAAATGTTATGATGATATTTTATAATTTTTAATGTGATGAATGAAATTATTTGTATGTACATAAAAAACCGTACTGTATCGAGTATTAATTTATTTATTAATTTTATAGCACACAATTATAGTACTAATAAATGTGAGAAATTACTACCACTATTAGAAACACTTGGCCTTCTTAAGTATATATAGTTCTTAACAAATTATTATACTCTCCGAGTCTAGACAGAGATTTTTAAAATTTCATTATTTTAAGAATAATGAAAGAAAAAGAGAAAAAATTCGATAAGTGATTGAAAAATAAATTTTAGAGATCGTTGCTATCGTTAAAATTTTTCAACCATATATCGAATTTGTATCAATAAACTATAGAAGCACTTGAGATTTGAATAAATTGGTGTTTATTCGGTGTTGAATGTATGTATGTATAAAAACGTATTTTGTGTAGCTAACTTACTAAATAACAGTTTACTCAAAACTGTAAATTGAAAAAAGTACGGTTCAAATATCTGAACAATTTCATAACCAATTTGCATTATTATTCTTTTGAATGATAAATATTTTAAAGGAGACGTAACGAAATTAATTATTTTTAAAAATTTTTTAATTTTAAATTAGAAATTTCAGTTTTTAAAAATTTTACCTCATCTACATATTCAACACACTAAGATCTTGACATACAAAAATTTTAATTTATCAAATTGTCACAACTCACTAATATACAAAAATTTTTTTTTTTCTCGTCTGAATCAAATTTAAATTTAATTTTTTTTTTAAATAAATTATTCGGTTGTTGTCTAAGATAAATCAATAAAAAAAAATATGTAGTACCAAGAATAATTCATGAATTGACAACATTTCATAATGAAATTGAATACGATTTTTTTATCAGAGGAACGTATGAATAATAGTCGATGTTTATTCGGCGTTTAAAAGTGTACAACTACACTCACAAATGATAAAATTTTTCGAATGTTACCAGCAGATCAACAATAAATATTAATCGCCATCACAAACACATTTAAGAAACATAATAGATTAATTTGATCATTAGATGCGTAATAATACAAAAAAAATATTTCATGTTGTTAGAATAAAATTGAAAGTACGATATAAATAATATAGAATACAAATGTCTTGGCTAAAAAAGATCAGAATTTGAAATAATATTACATCGATGTGTAAATTAATTCATTAGACTAAAAAAAAATTAACATATATTATTTCGAATGTGAAAGGAAGTATATCAACATAAAAAAAAAATTCGTAGAGGTCGATAACATTCAAAATTAGTATATTATTTTTGTACGGATTATTTAATGTGAAACGTTTTTGTTAAGGAATTCGGCAATAATATTATATTCGTCAAACTTTATAAAAACAAGAATTAAATTTACATTTCAGACAATAAATATTAATTTTTGTAAACGGTTACTGATATGCACAAGCTCGAATACTAACTCACTCATCAATGTTCACTCTTTACTAAGTGTTTCATATTTGAATTCTAACTTATATAAAAACATAATAATAGTTTCTTGCACTAGTCTTCATTATATGTTCCAATATTTTTTATTGGGACATTAGGACCCATGCATTCAGTCATTCAAAAGAACTCCAACATATATTTCGTTTTTTTTATTATAAGTATTAACGTAAGTTATGTCAGCAATAATGCGACTATAAAATGCTGTCCTTTCCAATAATAACTTATACAAAACACAATCGTTACAATTATTGACTTTACTTGAATTTTGATATGTTTTTTATTTTAATTTTGCTGATAGGCAAAATTTAATTTCAAGTAAATTGTAATTTTCAGTTTTTATTTTTTTGATCAAATAAAAACATTTTGTTACTATAGTCTATTGCAAAAAAGTTGGTCCACATTTTGTTTGTATTTTAAATCCGTTTTAGTACTGGCATAAAAATTTTTAATTTTTTTTTTTCATTTTTCCCATAAAATCTCAGTAGATGCGATATAAAATCATAATATCTTTTATAGATAGAAACCACCTATACAACATTTTTTAATTATGATGATAAGTTTAAAGATGAGTCAACTTTTTTGTAATAGAGTGGTATAACATCGACTCAGAAATGGAAAGTGAGCATATTTCAAAATAAATATTTAACTATTAAAATGAAAAAAATTGCTTTAATTAAGAATCATAAATATAAAAACTGTCAAATGACAGTATAAATGTCATAAAAATCATTTCCAACGAAGATGGATATCAAAGTACATACATAATGTCAGTATAAATGTCACATAATTCGTACAAAATACTTGATGTTAAGAACGGAAGGTGGAAAATTTAAAGTTTTATATAGAACCGAAGGTCTAGAGAAGTAACCTCTATATTATTGCTAATTTATTGAGTGTCGTTAATAAAAAAAAAAAATACTTAACTCAAATCAATATTCATTTTACAACTAAAAATACATATTTCTGAATACTTGTTGTAATTGCAATTAATTGTGAACCCTAATTATAATAACTTGTACTCAATTTTAGTTTTAAACTTCTTGAAAAAATTTCGAAGAATCCCTGATTTTGTGTTAGTTTTGAATTATTATTTTATATTAATAATAATATATTAATTTTGCTATAATAAACTTCATTTTTTAACTCATACACAATAAATTAGGATGCAATGTCTTATAAATAAATTTTCTTTTATTCTTTTACCTATTAAACATTCACGGATTCTATACAGTGGTGTAAGATGAGGAAAATAAATATTATTATTAAAAATATATACTCATACACCTGTCTACATAACCTACCTACCATCCCTAGCATAATTTTTAATGAATTCTTTAGAAACTATGTATAAAGTATTAATTGAATCTATATTAAGTAGCAGCCAGAAACTATCTAGGCCACCCCAAAATATTAAATTTTGGATATGGGTTTAAAATATAATATTCTATGTTGTATTATAATATACTTATATACACTTATGTACATATGTAATAATGTATATTATGCTATTATTGCATGCCATTAGAAAAATTTTGTTTTCTTCTATTGGTTTTAAACAGCAGGAAAATAATATAAAAGAAAGAGGTATGGTATAGTCTCACAGTTTATTTTTTTGTTTTTTTTGTTTAAATATTTAAAAACTGTTATTAATAATCTTCAAGCATGAAATTTTCTTTCTTTGGAAATTTCAAAATTTTCTTTCTTCTTCCATTAAGGAATCTTTCAATATTAATTTAGTTTTCTTCAACAGATCCCCTTTTCAATTTCCTTCCTATCTCTGTTGCATTGAATTTATAATGAAGTTAGTTAATTAATATCGATTTACTATTCTCTCTCCCTCTCTTTCTCTCTCGCATACAGACTCTCTGATAAGGCTTAAATATATGAAAATTAAAATTGAAATATATATGAGAAGTTTATAAGCTATGAAGTATTCTATTATGTATTAAAATTTATGCACCTCTACTTGATATTTCTGGAGTTTTTTTTTTTGTCTTCTCATAATAAGCTTTGTTTGTTGTTTTTGTAATTTAATGATAGCAACTAGCTCTAATAAATGTCAGCTGTTGAAAAAGTTACACAATTTTTTTTTTTTTGTAAATAAACAAGAATGCAATGCAATCAAAATGGAGATGGAGTATTTTATTATGCAATTTTTGCAGAGGATCTATTGAGATAATTAAAAGAAAATAGAATAACTGTTTTGTTAAAAATAGGTAAAAAAAATTTTTTATAAACATTGGTGGTAAAATTCTTAGCTTACGTGAGCAAATCTATTGCACTCTTTTATAGAGTATAACTTATAGTTATAACTAAGTAATTTAAATTTCATTATATATTAGGAAAAAATTATAAATGAAAATTTAACAAAAGGTTTAAATGAAATCAGGACAATGCAAAGGGTATCATAATTATTTTGACAAAGTATTTTATGGACAAATTATGAATAAAATCGAAATAGATTCGACAAAGGATATCATATTAAATTCAAATTTATGCCTATGCCATAAATTATTTAATTATTTTTTGGGTTTGTAAAAAGCCCAAATTTCAACACAATTTAAGCTTCAACCCATATTTTAAGTTCAATGTACGAACTAGTACAAAATGTGTTTATCTGTGCTATATTTTGAGTGTTCATCCCAATTGTGAGCTAGCTTAAAATTTGAGATGAGAAGGTATAATTTTTAATAACATAAGAAAGATAAACTAACTGTAAGTAACTGTAACTGAAAATAAAAAAGAAATTACATAATTATTTAGATAAAAAGTGACAAAAACTCAACAAATCTGAAGAAAAACGAACTACATTGAATATTTGGTAAATAAAGTTGTAGAGAAATATTTAATATTTGAATTCACCTTCTCTCCGCCATTTCCGTATAAGCTCGTTTTTATACGTTTATGTGATGAGTTTACTAAATTGTTTGATATCTTAAACGTAATTTTCTACAAAGCCCAGCGTCAAATTTGCAAATTATTAACAAATTTTTAGAACTATAACATAAAAAGAAATGTACTTGACCAAACCTTTTTATATAAAACTATAGCTCTGGATAAATTAAAAAATACATAAAATTTCATCAATATAAAACGATTGGCTTGAATCTTGAATCTAATCAAAAGCGCACATCTATTGCAGAGCAAGTGCACTTCTCTATAATGTAACTTAGAAACATTTCTACACATCTCTATATGTTGCTATCAACATTTTTCCCCTCCACTCTAAACACAATTTTTTGTCTCTCAGGTGTCTACACAAAGCTAAATTTATATTGTGATATTCTCTAAATGGTTTGTTGGCCACTTAAGTAAGTAAGTAATATTCTCTAAATAGTTGGAGTCTGGTTTGGAATCGACAGTGCTACAATTGATCGGTCGTTGACCCAGATGCGCAATTGTCCAGTTCCTATTCAAGTGATTACATTACCTTCACGTGGGGCCCTTGGAAACTGTCTTACATAGCACCCGCTGGTTGCCGTAAGGTTGACTCTCTTACTCGTAAAAATAGTTTTGAGAGACACAATTGAAGCCTTGGATAAGGTGTTGCCATCTATGTTGAATGTCAAACAACTGGGTTCAAATTGCATTATTCAGCCATTCATTCCCAACAAAATCGTTGGATTATTGAGACGAATATGCATATTAATATTATCAAAGATTTTAAACCTTAATTTGAATCCTACCTTAAAGTAAGAAATTTCTTCCAATATCACTATAACAAAATAAGTAAAGACAGAAGGCACCATTACTAAAGGTAGAAGTGTACAGTACTAGAGGCACCCTTTGCGATTGAGAAGGCTGACCAGATTTTGTTTACCGCAATAATTCCTATAGCAACTCCAGAGTCTTACTCTAGCTAATACTAGAGTAAGACTCTCGAGTTGCTATAGGTATTATTGCGTTAAACAGCTGTAAAGGGAGTATATTCAAAAGTGTCTGATGTGTCGTCTTTTTTGTAGCTACGAAAATGGGAGTTGAACGGAATATCTAGGTTGATAGCGTGGCTTCCTATCGACCTCTACCCATTAGTAGATGTTACTACCTATTAGATAGATACTACTGTTGATATATCAGTACGGAATCTGGCTAAAAGTTTGGTCTATGAACCATTTCGTTTGCTCTAGCCAAATAGTCCTGAATGAATATGTTTCTTAACGGTTCCTACTGAAGAGTAAAACATCAAAACGAAAGAGGCCTGTCAAGACTGATTGAAACATTTTAAAATCAAATGTGTACAGAGAAATTAAACAAAATTAATTTTTTTTTACAGAAAATTAATTATACCCCACAAAATTAGTATGTCTGTAAATTATCTCGAAACGAATGAAAAAATAACTCCAAAGAATTTCATACATAAATGGTCAATTAACTTTTGTAAAATATTTGATAGGAAAATTAACATTATTGTAATGTGATCTGTAGCACAAAGGAATTGATTAGCAATATACCAAAGACAAAAAAAAACCAATTGACAAATTTTATTCTCCGTTCCAATTTTAAAACAAAGAAATAAAAAAAAAAACAAAGATTCATTTCAGTAAAAGGGGGCAATATTTTCGCGTCAATTATTTATCTTTCCAGAATCTCGAAACTGAACTTATGAACCACATAAGAAATCTATAATCAAATATAAAGGAATGGGATAAGCCAGGGATGGAAATTCCAATTGAATATCTATGACAAATCAATATGAACTTTAAGGTGCGAACTTTAAACTTTAAATTCATATATTTCTCTCCCTCACTATCTCTACTTCTTTCTGTCTCTGGTGTCTAAGTTAGATTCAGTTAACGTTCGTTTATTAAAATCAATTTTTAAGATTTGATTTCGCCATTATTATCATCATCATCATCATCTGGCTTTGAAATCAAATTTATTTGAATTGTTTGTAAATCAAAAAAATAAAAACAAAAAATAAGTAAAAATGTTTTTATTTGGATGTATGCATTTAATGATGGACTCAAGCTATTTCAAGTGTGATCAAATCAATTTTCAAGATTTCAATTTTGAAATTTTTTTTTTTTTGTATATTTCGAGGCCCACCTTTCTTAGATAAATCAGATGAATATAATCTTAAAAAGATTAAAAATCAAAAATCAAAAATGAAAAAAAAAATTTTTTTTAAAGCGTTAGAGTACCGTTTGAAGTTTACCACCACCTATATATACATAATATTTAGCAGTAAAATAATTGAAGTGTAATTCTTTCAAAAATTTTTTAGTTTTGTTTTTTTTTTGTTTTTTTGGGCTTGGGCTTAAAACTTATAAGATTTATTGTTTTTTTTTTCGTTTTTTAATCCAAAAGAATAAAGGTAATTTTCCCATTAAAAACAAAAATACAATTAATTACATATTTTATCGTTGTTATTACCGTTGTTCAAATTTTTGTTGTTGTTGTTGTTGGTACAATCATAGTATGTACATAAATAAAAAAAAAATAAATAAAAAAATTTAATTGTCTTTACCTTTATATTGTACAGGTATCAATCGTAAGGAGTGTTCTTAGAAAACAGATTAAAGATTAATTGTACGTGTGCTCAAATATCCGTATATTTCTATGATGATGGGCTGTAATTGTTGTTGTTGTCGTTATTGTACATACATTCGTGCGTATATTAATATTATTGAACCTGTCATTCAGTTATTTGGTAAAGGTTGATCTTGATGAAGAGCGTCCATCAAATAAAGAATAGGTAATGGGGAAATTATTGTTTTTGTTGTTGTTTTTTTTTTCAAAAAAATAACAGAAAAAAAAGTAAAGAAACAGATTTCTTTAATTGATGATTCCATTGCTTATTTTTGGTCTCGTTTTTTCTTCTTCTTTTTCTTCTTGAGATCTGATAATGATTGATTACAAATTAAAAAAAAAAGAGGAAAAAGGTCTATTAAATCATATGAAAAAGATCCGGGTAATCTGCAATTTAGTCTGATACGAAAACAAATTTCATTAAGGGGTCATGTACCCAAAACCAACTAAATTGATGAACGAAATTAAAAGAAAAATAATTATTAATTATTTAAGGCGATTGTTGGTTCTTTAGTGTACACATTTGTACGATAAGAAGGGGGTGTTGTATAAAATTAAGAAAAAAAAAATATAATTCGAATGATTGACAGAATGTCAGAGAGTGGCAATTTTCGGTTTTTAATTTTTTTTTTGTTTTTGTAATTATAAATTGTTTTAAAGGTATATTATGTATACCTTTGCAGTCGGTTTATATATTTTAATTAACTTTTAATTATTAATTAAAAAATTATTAGAAAAAATTTAATTAAAATTGTGTATAAATATACTTGAAGAAACAAAAACGGACAAAACAAAGGACTTTTTGGACCCCTGAATGGTATATTGAATTTATTTATTTACTTTATTTTGATGGTCAGGTGTTAAGTCGGTTTAGAAAAAAGTCTATGTAATCTGTTTAGAATTTCAAGTATCTAAGGATTTGAATTAAATTTATTAATTATGAAATTTTAATGTAAATTCTTTAGCAATGCGTGATTTGAATATTGTTGCATACAAATATATTGTCTACCCTCCCAAACTATAATAAAAAATAACAAAACCCTCGTAGTATGATATTACAAACATAATAACAGGATACGGTTATCATATGAGATAATTTAGCAGATATAAGAAATACATTCTAGAATATAAGTATGTATAATTGTATTATTATTAAAACCGATTTCAAATATTTTAATCAGAATTTTAGTTTTCGGCAGTTTTTAAGAGCCGAAAAAAAATTTTACAAAATAAATTTTGTAAGTAAGACTTAATACATTGTTTTATTACATATATGTATAAATTATAATTGATTTATAATTTATAAAAATGTAATAATCTTCAAATATTATTATGCAATATATTAAAAATATAAAAAATATTATAAAAAATTAAAAATGCATTAATGGGAAACTTGTTTCTCCACTTGGTTGGATAAATCGTTCATATCAATTTCTATTTTGGATGTAGGAATTCGTAATTGATTATGTAAATTTTTATTAGTAATTAATCCACGATATTTGATTTTAGTAAACATCAATTTTTAAGAAAAAAAAGTGAATTTGCAGTGAATTTTCTTATATTTGGATATTTGGAATTTTGAATAAACTTTGCATAAAACTGCAATTTATCATCTGTTTGTGAAAAATAGTTTTTAATTCGGGATGGCATTGGAGATCATTTAATTCCATTTGCAAAGCAGTGCTGTGCTGGGATTAACATTGAATGGTGATTGAAATATTTCAAAATGTTTTATCATATGAAACAATTTAATTGAATTTTGAACCGCAAGGTGTTTCCGATTTTTACATTTTTCAAACAATCAGCATATTTAACAAAATCCTTTTATACCGATAAACTAATATTATTTAATTCAGGAAAATAAGATGCATCGTCATTCCTTAATTGATTTTCTTACAAATGTAATTTGAGCATAAAAGATTTAATGTCACGACGACTTTCAACAACTAGCTTTGGCGCACACTGAGGTTGTTTAGGTGACCAGTCACTCTCAAACAAAACATAAATCTAGCAACTAATTATCATCTGACAATTTTTCAACGTGACTCCATAAAAACCTTAATTTCTTCTTTCAGATCAGACATTAAGCAAAATAAATACCGTCTCCGTATAGTGTGAATTTATATTTCTTCTAAATATTTTTGAAATTGAAGATGGAATAATCCACGACTACGAATAACATTAATAGTTTAAATCACAACATTCATTACATGATCCATTTTTAATGTTTGGCTACATAAGCTTTCTTGATGTATAATGTAATGAAATGTGTAAGCCCGTCCAATATATCAGTCTATAAATATTTTTCTTATTTCACCAGTTCATATGTTCAAATTACAAAAACTTACAATCCAAATTACAAACCAAATGCTGTTTTTGATTTTGCATTTTTTAAGAGGAAACAAAAATTAATACACATCATCATTTCAAAAGTTTTATTCATACTAACAAAAAAATGAAAGCCTTTTTTATATTTGAAATATTTTACAAATATTTAATTATTTTGTGAGCCCTAAATTATCTCCCAATGAGCCGCGGATTGGTCAGGCCTGCCATAAAGTAATCATATAATTAATATTACTTTACTATGACACTCCAAGTCTGTAAAAAGAAACGCTCATCAATTTATAAGTAGGAAAATACCAATTTATCAATTATCAATATTTATAAGTGGCTAATTGGAGGAATATATTTCAAATATTGTAACTTAAATAAACAAATATTATAAAATCATTTCTAGGTCATATAAACATGTACCTTAACAAAAATGTGACTTATAGTTGTCAGAATCAAGTGAAATTTCGACAGGAAATATTTCGAAAATTCTAAACATGAGAGTTATTTTATCTCAAAATTTTCTTATGTTTACATAAGTGGTTATAATTTGTTGGCACATATATTGCACAGGGGAAAAAACTAATAATGTACAAGGAAAAGATTTAAATTTAATCAAATTATATAAGAAACTGAAATTGTTATTTTACTAATATACATACAATATACAAGTGGTGAAACTATTTTTTTTTTAATTCTTAAAAATTAATTAAAACTTTAAATTTCAAATTTAATATCATGTCTATTTGAGTACATTCCAATTTCATTGAAAATCGTCACATGTTTGAATTTAAAATTAAATTTTAATATTTTAAGTAGATTTATAATTGCATGTTATTCGAATTTCAATAAATTAATAAAAAAAAAAATGTTCATTCATTATTAAAGGTTATAACAACGAAAATAAGAAATTTACTCAATATTAAATTAAAAATTATACGAGAATAATCAATTTGAAAATCGTATTTTTAAAATGAGATTTTATTAATAAATTTTTAATAAGAGTTAACATTTTTTAATCAGGAAAATTTTTTATTTATTTTTTACCGCATTGTTTTTTTTTTTGCTTTTTTATTTAAATCTTATAATCATTTAATTTCTGTAATTCATTTGATATTCTTTTAAATTTATTTTTTAATTAATTTTTTTTTTATTTTTATTATTATTGTTTTTAGTCTCATTTAAATTAATTTTAATTTGTTTTGTTCTTTTAATTTAATTTTGTATTTTTATTTATTTTTTTATCAAATTTTATTTTTATTAATTAATTATCGTTCCTTTTGATATGAACGTATACGTAACGTATATATATATATATAATTGCAAAAACCAAATTGGGTAATAACAATAATAAAAAACAACAGAAAATTGAAATTAATTCAACTTGTTTAATCCCATATTCATTTACGATTAAAATACATAAATAAATTTATTTAACATATATATAAAAAAGTAATAAAAATAATAAAAAAAAAACAAAAAATAGAAAATAAAAAATGAACTTCAATTATATTATTAAAATTTAATTACCTTGAATAATCCTTTTTGCACAGTATAAGTCCACGTCTAGTATAGCAACTGGATCCCATATCAGCTAACATTGCACCACAACAATTACATTTAAGACACGAATTGTGCCAATATCTATCTAAGGCGTGCAATAAAAATCGATCTGATATTTTTTCTGCACGAAAACCAAAAAAATTAAACACAAAATTAGAAAATTACATTTTGTTTTTTGTTAAAATTAAAAAAAGAAAGAAAATTTTTTTAATATTTATAAAAAAAAAAAAATTGGTAAAATTACTTAAAAAAATTTTAATTAAATTAAAATTTTTATTTAAAAATCAATTATTTTTTTTTTGTGCAAATGAGTTCATTTTTTAAATAAATTTCTATTTTTTAACAACTTTGTGTTTGAACAAGTTATAGATTAGGTTTATATTTCCTTTAAGTGCGTTATTCAACTCAATTCATTTATTAAGCGTTCATCAACGTTTTATATAGTGAAATTTTAGAGGTAGTTTAAAAGCCATGATCAAAGAAGAGTTTATGTTGCTTTTGTAATACAAATAGATTTTTGCAAATCAAATCAAATTACCATAGTAAAAAATGAATTTCGTAACCGGTAACCGTGATTCCATCTCGGAACTTACACAGTGTAGGGGTGGGGACTACCGTTTTTCCTTGTTTGATTTGTAATAATGAATTGTTTAAGAGGAGGAGGCAATGTTTTCATTTCTGCTAAACATGTGTTCACACCTATACGAAGTACCTATAAAACAGATAAAGTACTGGAACTATACTTCGATATCCAAGAGAAGTTAAGGATGAAGTTAAATATGGGTCGTCGATTAGACGAATGACGCAATTTTCAACATGATCAAGGTAGCCTACGGTTATATTGAAAACGCGACACCAAATGTATGAATTATATTCCATCTTAGGACGTACAAATAATTTATAAATGTTAAGTTGTTCCAAAAGTAAAAAGATAGCCCAAACACTTGGCAACTCCTTTCGTGATCATAAAAATTTGATCACTCCAAATAATTTTTTGATTCACTTGCATTCTTAAAATATTTAAACTATCCGTATTTTGTAAAGTAACAACTTGTAAAGAAAGTATAGGTTCGTATTCTAGATGTTTCCGTGAAATAAGACAGTTTTGAGTTTTTAACGAGTTAAACTCAACTCTTTTTTTTGTCTCAGTCAGAAATTTTAGTCAAACTGTGGTTAATCATATTATAACTAATATTTGTCTTCTATTATCAACTTCGGCAACTTCGAAGAATGCCACCATAGTACTGTCATCTGCAAAAGTATGAATAGGATTTAGTGTTAAGTAGATCGTTGATGAAAATCAAATAGAGAGCTAGTGAAACAGAACCATGCGGAGCACCAATTATCAACCATATAAAATTGATAAAAAGTTAATAGGTAATTAAAGAAATAAACCGTTTAATTTCCAAAAATCAGACCATTATCCTACTGTTGCTTGTTTTACTTTATTATAGTTTGCGTCATCAATATAAAATTTAATATTTAAATACAAATAATTATTATTTATAAAATGTTGTTAATTAATTATTTTTATTGTTTTTTCATTAATATTTCAATCTCTTGTATAATGCTCGTTAATCTATTATTTAGAGTATAAATATATAAATTATGTGGGTTTTTAACTCTGGAGAGTGTAACACCTGATTTCTGTAACACTTTTGGTTTTTGAAATATTTTTGCTGGAGGCTAGGAGTTGTATATTGTCAATCAATATAAAATTTTTATCAGGAAACTTCTGAAAAGATGATGTGAAAGCTAATAAAAGAAGAAGAATAATGTATATTTCTAATTAAGTTACCGACTAGGTCACAAATTAATTTTTTTATAACATCTTAGAACTCATTTACTACAAATTGTTAAGGAAATAATTTAAAATTAAAAAAAAAAAAAATATTAATTACCTCCACAGCCAGCACAATGCTTAATTGGACTATTATTATTATTATTCAATTGATGATGCGGATGATGATGATTACTATGATGATTTTGATGATGATATTCTGGTGATACATCATCTGGCATTTGTGTCATTTGTGGTGTATGAACACCAATATGTCCATTATGATAACCACCCGCTGATAATGGCGGATAATTATTATTATCTGGACTAGGCGGATGTGTTGGTGATATATCCGAATACGGATGATAGGGTGTATTCATTGCTACGGTAGCCGCCAGTTTGACGTTTTTATAAGGCAAAAAATCTGATTCTAAATCTGGTTGCGAGTAATCTGTCATGCAAACTAATTTTCTTTTTTTGGTTTTAATTTTGATTTTTTTTTATTATTTTCAATTTTTATATTTTATTAATATTTATAAAATGTTAATATTAAATTTATTTTAATTATTTAGAAAAAAAAATATAAACAAAAAAATACTTTAATTATTCGTATTTAATTTTGTATGTATATATATGTATATATATTTTATTTAACATTTCATTTATTTATTTTAAATTCGAAATATCGAATATAAATTTAAGAAATATAGTTTTAGTCATTGAAAATTGAGTTTAAAAAAAAATTATAGATATTATTCACTCTTTCAGGTTCAGGTTACTTTGATAATTTTTAGATTTTGTTACGCCTTTTTTTATTTTTGTTTTTTTTACACTATTTTTTAGTAGTCAATGTATTAATTCTCATTTTTTTTATAATATTTTTGATTTAACGCTTTTTTAGTAATAATTTTTGGTTGTAAACTTTTTATCCATTTCAAATTTTATTTTATTTGAACTGCTGACAGTCTCTGTGGAAGAAATTATTAAAATATTTTCATTAGTTAAGATAAATAATTTTATTTTTAATTTTTTTTATTTTTTTTTAATTCAACTAAAAAGTGCCTAAAGAGATTAGTCCATTTTAATGCTATACAAATATATGTACGTAAATCATATTTTATTTTATATTAAATGTGCGTTAGATTGTGTTTTTTATCCATCCCTGACTTTAAGATGTCTGAAGCTAAGATAATCATCTGTGCGTCATCTCATTTCACATGACATTGTCATTGGCAGATGTTATTGAAAATGTAACAATATGATAATGTGTTGACAATATGACATTATTAATGATTATGGTCAGTTCAGTATTGATGTTGTATCTCGATATAGGTAAATATTTTTAAATTAATTGTTAATAATGAATTGTTACTTATTTTTTTGTATGAAATTATTGATTATAAATTATATCTCATATTGATATATTTTTTAAACCCTTCCCACGTCACAATTTCATCGCTATAAGACTCTTGTAAACTGTTATAGCACTATTATAAGCACTCTTATAGCAGTATTAGTGTTAATTTGAGTGCTCCGCAATTGTTCGCGTTATAGCACTGAAATAGAGAATCCTATAAGACACCAGAACAAGTGTTGTAATATTGTTATAGGATTAGTATACATTTATGTAATAGTGTTTCATTTGAAATAATTTATGTTATGGGAGAGTGAGTGAAATAGGTATTATTTTTTATTTTAAAATAATAATTTTATGGAGTTTACATTTATTTCATTAGAAAGGATATTAGCTACATATTTTTATATTTGTATGTATAATGATTTATAATATAAAAAATGTCTTACTAATAAATAATATTTTGCGGTTAAGAATAATTGTATTAATATTAATAATTATTGTGACCAAAATGCAAAATTAATCTGGGAAAGGAATTCCATTGATATTTATTATAATAATATTTCGCAAAAATACTAATTTTTAAATGAATAAAAGAAAATATATTTTTAAATGGCATCATTAAAATGTTAAATACTATACGTTAATAATTAATGCATAACATTAAATTTGATATTTAAATAATTATTCTTTTAAGTAAAAATGATACTTTTGCGAAAAGAATGCAAAATAAAGCTTTTCAGTTTTTCTTTATTTAAAAAAAAATATTTTTTTACCATGTTTGCAGAAAATAATGGCCGTCGCAAAATGCTTATTCTAAATATTTATTCAAAAGTAAGTTTATTAGTGACATTATAGGACAATGGCAAAATAATAACACTACTACTGCTATTTTAGCAATTCTATTCTGATAACAACACTTAAACTCTTGATATAGAATTACGCATTATTTGACTTATAACAAAGTTGCTATAGCACTGTCTGAAAATCCCATTATAACAACTCCCACAGTTGCTATAAGAACATTCTTATAGCAATATTAATCACATTATTCCCATAAAAAATATGGTTACAAAACACCTTTAGTGTTTATCGGAAGTCATATAGGAGTCTTATAGCACTAATTTTGTTATTATAACAATAAAATGTTACGTGGGGATATATAAATATCTAAGAATAATATACTGATTATTCTGACCGCAATAAGCAACAAAGACCTATGGAAATAAGTAAATAAAGAAATACTGCATGCTCCACCATTTATCTAATTTTGCTCCTTTCGACCCGCCGTAAAAAAGATCGCATTTATCTTGTTTTAAGTTCGGTTGAAGACGTTTTAATTTAATATTGCCTTTTAAATTTAAGAAACAAATTACAGTGCATTGCAATAAGGTGCATAGGTGACGAAATACTTATACAATCTCTAGGAAAGCATGACTCTTGTATATAGCATCAACAAAACCAAACAACTCTTAGCCAGGTCCTGTGTTATCAATACGGGACACTGCCGATAGGAAGTCACGCTGACAAGCCAGGTATTCCGTTCAATTCCTTTGTCGCAATGAAAATGACACAGAAAGTCTTCAACACTTCCTTTGCAGTTGCCCAGCATTAGCTACAGTCAAATTTCGAATTTTAGGTGAGACTTTCCCCAACAATATATGTATTACTGCGGAAAACAAAATTAACGATCTGGGCAACTTTCTCAATCACACAAGGTGGCTCTAGTACTCGGTTCCTTGGAAAGTAATACCCCAAATGGAAAACTGATCCCCCAAGACAACCAATAACATCAAATAGGTCACTCGAGTCGTGGTATCAAAAAGGAAGTAACTGGATAACCACTTCTACCTACCTACCTACAATAAGGTACATTACAGCCTCTAAATTTCAAGACTCATTTAATTCTTGTCCCGAACTTATCCATCCCACTAGAATTCTAATTCTGATTTTTAAATTTCATTATAATGTTAAATCCGTTTCGGGTTACCTTCGTTCTACTACAAAAACAAAACCGAAAAAATGAAACAAAAAAAAACTAAAAAACGAGAAACCTTTCAACATTAACGATTGAGTGTGTGCATTGTTAAAACCGTCTCATAAACAAACCATACTACCATAATCATTCAAACTTAAACTGACAGACATTAAAAGTATTTTTTTTTTGTAGTACTAAAAATCACTCACTGCCTCATAGAGTATTTTCCAAATAACTACATTTATCATCACAACTGCAAAAAAAAAAACAGACTTTGTGTAGATACTTGAGAAATGATGAGGTTTTATTTTTTTTTTTTTTTTGGTTTCAAAGTCATCAACACCTGCGCAATATTTACTTATATTATTGGTATTAGTAAAAGAAGAAACGAGTCACATTTTTTTTTATGTACATATATTACAATTTTAAATTACAACGGATATGGCTAAACACATCACACACTAATAATAATAAAACAGAGATGATGGTGATGATGATGAGCTCTTAAAAAAATCCAAGTTGAAAAAAGTGTGAAAGAAAAAGCTCTTAAATTTTGTTTAAAAAATTTGTTGAAGTCCATTAGATTATAGTCGGTAAATTGAACAAGGATCACAATTAAATGGTAGCATAAGCGTCTACAAAAATTCTTTGAAAAGAAGTGACATATTAGTGTTATAATTGATAGTTCATGACTACTTTATTATATTTATATTTGAAATTTGGTATGTTGTGATAGTAAAGTGCATAAAATATTACCGTAAAGTAAAAATTTAGAAGTTGTACCAACTGCATAGAATTTTAATTTGATATCATCTTCTTCTTTGAATCGTACTACAGTACATTGCAAATCGGGTCTTGGATAGAGGAGGAGACTATTATTTCTAATATTTTGCAGTAACTTATAGCCACTTATAGCCGATAAAAATGGAGGATAATATTGACGTCAGAGATAAGGGGAGCATTCAGATCAAGAGATGAGGGGAGCATAATCAACTGGCATATTCAAGAATATGTGTCACAAACGTAACATAATTATGTTTTGTGAGGTAGGGATCTCAGAATTTTTTGGATCAACGTTTGATAAAACCTAAAGACGATTTAGTTTTACTAACTTATCATAGTAATAACAATAAATAATAATAGTAAGCGAATATCTCGTAAGCGAATAACCACTTAATTGGTAGTTATATTAAAACAAACTAACAAAGCTGGACTTCTCCTGGAAAAGAAAACAACTTGGCATTTAGAAGTGTTTAATTCAAGACCGTTATTATAAAAGGGGCTAGAAGCAAAATGGTTACTATCATTCTGTGAATTCAAGCAATTTTTTATTAGCAGGATCTCGGATTATAAAATTTTAAGTTGTCTACAAAACTGAGAATTTTATAAAAAAATATTAGAAGCACCAATTGTGAACACTATGTGAAGCAAAGTGAATATAAGTGACTGCCTTGAGAACCACTAAATGATGCAGAGTATTCAATGGTTCTGAAATAGCAGTTCTGAAGTGTACTGAGTTCTCTCAAGACGGAAGGTAAGACTCAATGTGTTGTGAAAACCTACCATTTCATGCTTGAATAGTATGACGCGCTATGAGGGATTCTTTCAAACGCTTTCGCGTCAGTAAAAATGGTGTCGAATTGTAAACCATTCTAGATTTTAGTAGTTTCTTGAATTGTAAACCATTCTTTCTTTTAGTAGTTAGAGAACTAAAAGTCAACTAAGTCAGTAGTTGTTGACCTACCACTTTGGAAGCCAGCGTACTGCTCGTACAGATGGACGGTTTACAATAGTAAATAATCTGGATGAATCGTATCCCAAAATGAATCATCCAGAGCCCATCAAATAATCTAAATCGTCTAAAATTAATAAAAGACACAAAATTTATTCCCTCATCTGATTACGCTCATGAATCATGACATACATATATTATATACATACATATATACATTTTTTATATGTTAAATTCGCATATTTCTTTCCATTTTTTTGTCTTCAGTTTCAACTTCTTTTCTGATTCAACAAGGTCATCATTATTGCATTTTTTTTTTTATTTTTTGTATATATTTTTTTTCTTCAACTTCTTCGCATCATCTAGAAAAAAAGAAATTTCTCAGAAAATATGAAGTGTAAGAACTCAACTTGTGTGCAATTTGTCTTTTAAAATTACACACTATTATTGTTAATTTTTGTGTTGTTTTTTCTTTTTGTATCTTGTTGTTGTTGTTGCTGTTGTTTTTGTGTTGTAAAAGAACAACTTTATGGCTATTACATTATTTTAGTTAAGCAGTTTTTGTTAATATATTTTTGGCCATGATTTGATGAGTTCGTTCTTATTTCCCTGTAGGTATTAACAAACTATATATATATATATATATTGGGTATAATAAAAATTGACTATCTCTATCTCTTCACAACTCATAGAGTAAGAGTGGTTATGATTTTATTTATTTTTTTTTTTTTGTTGGTTTATGTTTAAAATATATTCTCTCTACAGGTGGGATGGCACGTTATGTCTCTTTCATTTTTATGATCTGAAGATTTATTTAAAAATAATGAATTTGGTTTACATTTTTTTCATTGTCGTTATTTCTTGGCCGTCGTCGTTTTGTGGCAAACAAAACAAAAAATTAAAAAAAAAAAAAACGATAATAAACAAACACCTAACAGGTTTTTTTACTTTTTTTTCTTCTTTCATATAATATATAATGTGACTATTGTTTATATATATATATATATACCAGAATATATGTATATGTATATATAAATATGTTTGTAGCTATATTGGTTGATTGTTGATTTTCGACTTTTGTCTCCTCATGTTGAATTTTAAATGTAGGTTCGACTAACTATAGATATATTTTTTTTACATGCATTACTTTTTGTTTTAACTCCTCTTAAATTTGTCTGTTTAGTTTTGATGGGAAGTTATTTATTTTCTTTTGTTATTTTTTAGCTTTGCATGTGCGCGACTCTGTTAAACATTTTCTGCTGATTCTTATTTCAAATATTTAGTGTGTTCATCAACCGATGTAGTGACTGAGTAAAAAAAAAAGTCAGTTCTTCAGGTAAATTATTTTTTATATGATGACTTTACTATAATTTCGAGATTTGGTTTTGAAAAAAAACAAAACAAAAACAAAAATACACAGTGCAATAGAAGTTAGTAAAGAAGTTGAAGTGCAAAAGAATGAGATGAGAATAAGAGATGGATGTAGCTTGTGAGTGAAATAATGTCATAGATTTCCATCAACATTTTTTTTTGCAATAAACAAACATTAGGTTAGGACCTTTCGGTATATGATGGATTAAGTGAAGAAATAAACAAAAAATAACCAAGCAGACGTAAAATAAAAAAGGAAGACTTTTGAATGTGGTGGGATATTGAAAAAAAAAATTATTAATATTCGTTTTTGTTTTTTTTATTAATTCAATTTGAGTGTTTTTGGGAATGCTGGTGATAATAACAATATTAACAATTGAATTCTATTTCGTGTTTTGAATTAATAAATTTTTTTTAAAAACATAATACTAAGCATTTCACGATTTATAGCAAAGTTATCATGATTAGTGCAATGAATGACACTTGATGGTGTCCGGCCTTTTAGCAAACTCCACTTAGCAAATAGAAATTTCGCAGTATATCCAACTAAGCGAAACAATTATTTCGCAAAATCAAATTAACAAAATAAATATTTAAAAAAAACCTTTAACATAAAAAAGGTTTGAAATTTCTAAATTTGAAAAATGGACACTTGACAACACTATCATGTAAGTCTCTATTTATATTTACTCTATATTTTTTAGAGATCCATATAGGGAAATAGGTGAAATTCAGATTTAGTTTTCCAGAAATTAGTCTTTTAGACTTAGCATCAATACAGTTTTGACTCTAATATTTCAGATATCTTTGATCGAACAAAATTTTGTTAGGACAGTTTTAATAATTCAGCAGAACTAACGCAGTTCGAACTATTTCGTCCATTAAAGTCTTCTAACAAAGTTTTGACTGTCAACTAAGCGTAATTATTTACATGTTGAGAACGACGAATTTTGTGGCGTACTGCCATTTGTTTTATTTCGGGATTTTGAGATCTCTATATGAATATCAGTATTGTGAATATACCAGGGAGCATTGACAATGTTTCGGAACTCTTTCTTTTGGAACGTTAGGATAGTTTGAATATGTTTAGAACAATCCCATATTTGAATACCGTATTCCAAAACTGGCTTGGTGTTAAAAATTGTTTGTACATCATACGTCGAAAACGTAGATCAATTTTGAATTTGGACAAATATTGGAGCTGCATTCAAAATCAGGGTATTCCCCTTTTCCAGAATATTAGGTTTACCTGAACAGAAATATACAGAAACAACTATATACGCCTTTTACAGAATAATCCACGTCATATTAAAAATTAAAATTTTATGACACAACAGTACTGCTAATTGCTTTTATAATTTTCCGTCCCTCTTTTCTTTTCTGGTAGCAAACAAGATTTTAACTAAATGAGCACAGCCTAGAAACTACAGCGCAAAATTTGAATTTAAGTAAGATGATATCGTATCATCTTTGTTATTAAAACTAAAATTGAGCTAATGGAATTTGAGACAGTCCCCGAAAAAAAAATTATACTGTACTTAAATTATTTGTTGTTTAGCCCTTTGAAAATTCGGGACTGAAGCCTTCACATCTGGTATAAATAAAACCAATTTAATTTGAAAACGAATCTTTTTGAAGCTACGGCGTATCAAAATTCGGGACCGAAGGTTTGAATATCTAGTGTAAAAGATTTTTAGATTCCCAGATTTGATTTTTGCTTCCCAATTGTTTTTTTTTTTGCAAATTTACGTTCACAGTTTACGTAAATAAAAGTTTTCAAATGTCCAAATGTTAGTTGTCCATTGGCTAATCTTCTTTTTGCTAAGTGTCCATTTTATTTGTTTGTTCGCTAACCGTTTGTTAGCCAAATAAATTTTTTTTGTAAAATGTCCACAGACCAAATCTTCATTTGCAAAATGTACTGTACTCCATTTTATATGGGTTGGTTACGATATTCCAAAAAAATAAAAAAACCAAAATTCTTTTCGGAAATACCATTTACACACACACACACAAACAAAATAATATTTAACAAAAAAAGAAATAAAAATTACAAAACTCAAAATATTCTGGCAAAATTAGCAACACTGATGACATGATGGAATTTTGGTATAAAATGTAGTTTTGGTTTTTCGAATTTTGATTTTTAAAATTTTTTTCTTAAGGCATTGTGAATTTATTTTTTTTGAAATTTTTCTTGTTTGGAGCGACACTAGTCTATTTTATGTGTGTATAATACCAATTCAAATAATATGAACGATGGGGCTTGACAATAAGGTTCAAAGTCTGTTTTTATTTTATTTCAAGTATTTTAATTCAACTTAATTTTATAGAATGCAGACAGTTTATCAAATATACCGAGTTTTCTTCTTTTCTTTCTCTTGTTAGGTTTGAGCACTGTTTCTTGTTAGGTTTGAGCACTTTCTCTTGTTAGGTTTGAGCACATTCTATCTCTAACGTTTCGATGGTCTGTTTGGTTGAAGCTTATTTGATGATCTACAGTGAGTGTATTTGATCATTCAATCGGGACACAATGATCATTCCAGAATCTTATTATACTTCTAATCCACCGAAAATTAAAAATTAGGCACTTTTCTATGCGTCATTTGACAACGCTACACTAATCATTTACAAATAGCTAAACGAACTTATTATATAATAAATGTTTTCGAAATAGACCTCAAATATCTTATATCCCACGACCTACGCAGATCGGTTCTATTAAAACGTTATATTGAAACGTATTTCGAACATTTTCGGTAACATTTTTGACATTTTCGGCTTCTATTTCATTCGAAGCGGTGTTGTATCTAAACGTGTAAGATATATTTTTTGGGCCGTAGTACCAAACAATCTACCAACATTTAAAGTATTTTTAAATATGTTCATCAAAAATTTTCATCATCATAAATCGATTGTAAAATCGTCTTTTAACAGAAAAGAGATTTAATTTTTTTTTAAAAATTCAAGTGTAATTTCCGGTGTTGTCTTACATGTCAAATTGGTGGGCTCGGAATACAGTAATCGAAAGAAAAAAAACATAATTTTAAGCTAAAGGCAGTTAAAGATTTAAATTATTACAAATAACAATTAACTATTTCGATTAGAGTAAGTTTATATTAGACTCGTTCAAGAAAGTCAAAATTCTTCTACGTTTCAACAAATGTGCATCATGATAGGACTAATAACTGGGCACTGCTCAGTAAAAAAGCATTTACATAGAATCGGACTTATCGATAACAACTTGTGCATAATATGTGAGTGCGAGGATCTCTCCCGTAGTACAATAGTATTTCGTCATTTAGTTATATACGGCCTGAATAACCTCCTCAGTGTAATTACTAAATTAGACATCTTCAGAATTTTAATCAAAATAAGCCCCACATAAATCTAATCTATTCTAATCTAATCTAAGTCTACATATAAGGATACGATATAGTTCTGTCCTTTCAAGCTTAACAAAAAATACTTCATTATAGATACACTCATATAATGTTTAAAATACAAACCGGTTTATTAAACATGAGTAAAAAAAAATTAAAAATCACGTTTTACATTATCATTTGGTGTCAAATAAAAATCACGACTTCAAGGTGGGATTTTAAATATATAAATCTGGATGAAATTGTAATGGATATGAGTACAACTCATTTAAAAAAAAAAAAATTAAAATTAATCTATGACAAACTTATAGATGTCGTGTTCTTGTTTTAATTATTAATTATATATATATAAATATATATCTACATTTTATTTTTTAATGCCATACCTGTAAATGACATTTAATATTACATATACATACTCTTATGATAACCATTGCATGTAATTCAATATAACGTTAAGATATGTCATTAGTTCTCTAAACAAATCGTTCTGTTACCATATTCAGCTTTAACTCTCATCAACTCATCTGATATTTTAATACTATAAAAATGTTTCTTTTTTTATTACCGTTTTTCTTTGGTTGTGTTGATGCGAAATTTTTTTATTAAATTTTACTTTAGGTATTTTGGAGATTTACCAAATACTTGTACACACACAAAACTAACTCGACTGATCAGGCAGGAGATAAAAAAACACAAATGAAAAAAATTAACCTGAAATGAAAAAAAAACATAAATAATTAGTTACACTAATACATAAATAAATAAATTTGTAGATACTATATATATATTCATGTATATAAATATTTAAATAAATATTATTGACTTTTGATATGGGGTTTTTCATATTCTCCTCCTTTCTACATTTTATTTTAGAATTCTTATTTTTTCTTGGATTTTGGAGTTCGTATACATTTACACACAAACACATTCAAAATAGAGTTATCAATTTAAATGCGGTTAATTTTTTATTTGTTTATATTGGACATCTTTTAACACGTTTTTGGTAGAATGGTGTTAATGTTATATGTTATGTTACGTTACCTATTTAAGATATTGGTTAATGAATGAATGTTCATTAATTGAAAGAGGTTTCATTGAATTATGAACAAAAGATTAACAGAAGAATTTATCAAAACAATTTAAAAATCAATTTAGATAAATTTTTTTTTTTTTTTATTTATTTTTTGTTGGTTATTTTGAAAAGTAAGTAAAGTAGTCATCAACGATTATAAAATACGTTATGATAATATTTTAATGATTGGTTCCTTATGATAATTCAATGTGGTCAAATAATGTTTCAATGGTAGGTAATTTCATCACTGATGATTAATAAAAAGTAGAACAAGAAGTTTTAATGGTAAATTATTTACTAAATTTACATATTTATAATAATATAAACGAGGTGGGGATAACAATAAAGGAGATGAAATTAAATAAGCTTATAAATAAGTCATCAAGTTTATTTTTCTTATATAAAAAAAAAATTGCTATCAATAAAAAAAAATCTGTTTTTTATTAACGCTGTAAATCATTTGTGTTAAGTAGTATCCATTATTTTTAACTTCTGAAATAAATTATTTATATTTAGTACAGAGTGTTTTGAAAATAATCAATTCAAATTAAAAAAAAAAAGGGTGTGTGTGCGTAGATAAAATTATTACTTCTAATCGTGACGATCTTCTATCGTTTGGTGGGTATTATTCATATATGAATTTGAGTTGGAATTGACCAATTAGAAATTTCCCTGGTTTCCGTCTTGACCTAGCCAATTCAAAAAATTTATAATTGATGACAGCTTAATTTTATTTATAAAGCATGTGAATCAAAAATGATAGTAGTGCCCGCCGGCACTTTGACCCGTGAGTTCCATTGAAGTGTTATTTGTGCAAATCAATATTTTCTAGGTGGTTTAATGAAACCGATATAAAGAATGGTGTAATATAAAGAGAATCATGGAACTCACGGAAATTTGGAAATTTTAACCCAATTCATTTATTTTTAAATTATTTATTTAGGTATTCATTAACTTGGATTAGTTGATTTTTTATACGGTCCTGCTTTACTGAAACAGATGTACGGACTCATCGTAGTTACGTATTATTTTTTATTATTATAATTGTCACTTATTTTTATTATATATTACTTATAAGAGTAGTAGCCATCAATACGGGTCATTGGCCAATAGGAAGCTACGCTAGGTATTCCGTTCAGTCCCCATTTCCGCAAATACAAAGATGAGAATGAAACAGAAACTCTTGAACTTCCTAATCAACCTTCTTATTCACACAGGGTGGCTCTAGTATACTGTTTCCCTGGAGAGAGTAAAAATGAGAGAATAAAAACACTAACAACAAGAAATGGATCACTCGAGTCGTGGTATCAAAAGGCATAATTAAGCGCTAATTGGTAATTTCTTCATTCAATATTCTGATCATATAGTGCGACATCTACATTTCGGTGGACTTATTTGGATTATGGAAATGTAAATTAAAATGGCTTCTTCTATTCTACTTTTGTTTTGCATTTGTGAAGATGTGTGTATATACTTTTAAATTGATATTTCTAATTGAAAATTAAAAAAATTTAAAAAAATATTTAATTTCGATATGATTCCTGCTAAATATCTATAATTTTAAAAAAAAAAATCGGTTGAGAAATGGCTCCAGAAATTGTACCGAATTTTTTCCATTTACACAGATTAAATATTATGATTTCATAACTCGTAATTAATCGTGAATAGACAATAAATTCCCATACTATTAAATTATTTTACTTTTTACAATATAACTCTAATCACACATAAGGATAATCACAAATTATGGGGTATATTATTTTCAAAACAACCTGTACCTATCACACTAACATTACTGAAAATTATTTTTAATTGGATATGGTTGAAGTTTTTGAATTTTGGAATTGAATTTACAAGAAAAAAAAAACAAAATGATAGTTGGAATTTAATTATTTTGAAAAAAATATTTTTGAATAAGAATACCCATACAGACAAAATAATAAATTTGAAAGATTTATTTTACAATTCCATTTTTAGTGATCTACGATGTGATTTCAGAGTCTAACTCATACTGTAATTCATATGATGGTCATTAACTACGCATTGTTTGTTGTTATTTGAATAAAATAAAATTTAAACATTTGAACATATTTTTTTATTAAATTTTTCAAATCTTTTCAAATTAATTTCAATTCAATTTAAAATTTCTATTATTCAATTTTTAAAATAACGATATATTAATGATACTAAATAGTAACTTATAATGGATGGATGTAGCGATTTAAAATCGAAAAAAAAATAATCTTAAAAATTTTATTTTACAAATCTTTGTAGTTGAATGACCCTCGCAGTAGTTAAACAGTTAGTTTATTTATTTTTTATGCGTTTTTATTCATTCACTTTAAAAAGCTTTGACAGAATACATTCAGAAATTATATTATACTTTGATTATTAGACTATTAAACCAACAACTATAAGTACAAAGTTATTCGACACAAATAATCAAAAAGAAATGTGGCAATCTTTAGCGTGCAAGGGAATACCACACAAGATAATTAGTATAATAGGGCCATGTGCGAAGACGCACAGACAACAATCTTTTACAGTAGCTACATGAGTAACACACGAAAACTTAGAACAGAAGTTAAACAAGCTCACTATCCCCTCTGTTGTTCAACATAGTATTTGATAAGGTTCTTAAGAAAGTACCAACCGCAGCTAGAGGAATAAAATGGTATTTCACAAGAAGATTGAAAGACTTACAAAAGACTTACAAAGTGGATGTCTCTGCCCTTTTCGCCTTTCCACAAAATGAATGCAAGAGAAATAAGAACTCTAGAAAACAATGCGTAGAAGTTGGTTTCAAAATCAATACTAATAACACAAAATGCCTAAGAATTAACACAAGAAATAGTGCCCTCCGGCACTACAATGAAGGACGAAATCATAGGAGATCTCACCGAATTCCGTTGTCTTGGTAGTATAATTAATAAGATTGAAGGTACTGAAACAGACATGGAAGATCGGTTAAGAATTGCCAGAATGGATTTCGGAAGATTTTGGAAGACAACCTTACATTACCAAGGGTCTCAAATTTAGACTGTATTATGCCCATGTAAACTGATGCCTGCATTGTGGAAGTTCAAAGAGGGTGAAGCAAGAAAAAAAGTACATAGGTAATATAGTTTTATTCAATATAGGATCAAAAACATAGGATTCCGTTTCAGGTGACTGAGATCACAATTCGATGCAAAACTACTTTAATTTAATCAATGCAAATATAAAATTTAGCTAAAAAAAACTTCTTTCAAAATTGCTCATATTTCTTTAGTATTAATTTTGAGGCGTATAGATATATAGAAGGTGCAATAATTTTATTCAAGTAAAAATATGTGGGCTTATTATTATTTGAACTCTGTTTTGTTTACAGTCAAAAGCTGGATTAGAGAAATCCTTATATTCTCGTACGATCAAGGAAAAGTTCAAAAAGGAAAGAAGTTGAAAGAAGAAAAATAGATTCTATGGAGAGCTGCGAACTAAATTGTTAATTTAGTAATTCAAACACGTAAAAACTGTTCCCTCTTGAGAATATTTGTAGTGGGATTCGATTTCACATTCGAGTTGTTCTGATTATGAACGAATTTCCATATCCAACATATTATATTGGTATTTCCACGGTATAAGGGTGAGCATTTTCACCCACTCACGTTCATCGAATAGTTTAGGAGGCGGAAGTAGTGATGTTAGTTCTTTCGAGCATATGCCAACTCCTACGAGATTGTTTTTAGGGATATATTTAAATTATGGAATAAAAGTCGAGTTTTCTTTCAATAATCATTTATATTTATTTTATTTTGCAAATATCGATCTTTCCTACGAGATGTATAAATGATACATAAATTAGTGCTCCAGCCTCCATTGGAAGTTAGTGATTCAACTATACGACGATGGTCAAGTGGAGCAAGTATTGATGAGGCACTTACATTATCTGTAAAGCGGCTGTATATGAAGTAGGTTATAAATTTTTAAAATTATATAAATTGAACTGCCTAATACAGATACTAGAATTTATTAAACTTTTTACCATTAGCTTCAGAGGTGACTGAATTGATTTTGATAAATAAAAAATTAAAATTCTCGATCATAGTTATTGAATTTACACAGCTAGCGACAATGCAATCGATTACTTGTCTAAGGTATTCAAAAAAAAAAATGCATTCTCTTTCTGACCGATATGATTGTAATGATTATTTATGTCTTTGGTTATCACTTAAAATAAAATGTAAGTATGCTGTTATGAAAACGAAGTTAATCTAAAATAAATATAGTATTCCACATTTAAATTAGTAAACATAGAAAATACTATTATTATATGTGATTGTGTTAAACCAATTATATCCATTATCATTCCATACCAGTTATGGGAACCAAGAATTCTAATTGAAGGAAATTTCTATCTGATTCCGTTGCAATACTTCCTGATATAACTTTTCTTTATCAAATCGAAAAATTAATCTTTACATTTTAATTGTATTATACTGCGATAGGTATAATCATGAATACAACATGCAGCAAGCTATGACGACCAGGGAAGAGCAAAAAATATAATATATAAAATTATTAAACCATCGAAAC
Organism: Argyra leucocephala; assembly: GCA_963942445.1. Classification (NCBI taxonomy): domain Eukaryota; kingdom Metazoa; phylum Arthropoda; class Insecta; order Diptera; family Dolichopodidae; genus Argyra; species Argyra leucocephala. Next base: position 69,917,333 of record OZ012680.1, read on the forward strand.
TATTTAGTACAACAATTAACAACAAACACAAACAATATCTTGAATGTTATGATAATTATGAATGTGTGAACAAAATTTATATAATATTTAATTCACAGTTATAGAGGTCATAAAAAAATAATATATATATAAATATATATATGTAAATAATGATAAAAAATTATCTAAACAAAAAATTCAAATTTATAGCATCATAAAATCAACTGCTCAAATTAATTGCTATAAAACAATGTTTCCAATTTTCGAATAATACTGATTAGCGTTTCAAAATAGTTTCCTAATTACGTAATATGTATAATACATTACGGAATATTTCCGAGTTCAACCTAATTAATATATAAGCTTGCAAACATCGGCCCAAACTCTTTTATAGCAAAATGAATTGAAATTTAAAATGATAATATGTAATTGCTGCCAATATGGATTATAAAAAATAAACATACAACATTTTTCAAATTATTCAAATCTCAATTAAGAAGGATTTTACATGGGACATGCTTAAATATTTAGGGATTATGTTGATGTGAGGTGACTTTGTATACTTATATATGCACAGAAATTATTTAAATTAACTTCAAAAAATTGATTCTTATCATCAGATCATAAATCAAGATTAATTAACACTTTTAATTTTTTATGCCTGTAGAACCACCCTAATCAATTATATTTGATTTTTTCATATTATATTTTACATAATTAAAAAAATGTAAGTTAAAAAATGTTTTTTTCTTTTTTAGAATAATAAATTTTTATAAATTGCACTCAAACTGATTAACTCAAAATAAGTGATTTTATTTGAACTCCTACTCCCTTCACACAAAAAAATTTTGTTTATTAGAGAAGTATGCAATTTACTTAATTAAAATTTAAAAAGCCAACAAAAAAAAATTTGTAACAATGTGCGAATCTTTAGCAATAAGAATTTAAGTGATACTTAATTATATGTACATTAAATATTATAAATATATATATACATGAATATATGTATAAATATAAATACAAATGTGTGATTGTCTTAATTAAAATCTGAAATATTTTTTTCTGTTGTGTTTATTTTTTATTTTGTAAAATTTTAATTAAAAATTGAGTCGTTGTTTTTTTGTTTTTGTTTTCGTTTTTTTTTTCTTTTTGCTCCTGTACTCTGTTTTTTTCTTTTTTTTTTAATTTATTTTAATTTGTTGTTTTCATTTTTCAGTAATTAAATGAATTTCAAATGATGATAATTTTTGTTGCTCCAATTTTAAATTTCGAATAATATAATATTTAAATATGTAAGTATGTAGATTTGTACATATAATATATTTTATGTGTGTACATCTGTAAAGGGTACTTAAAATTGTACACTAAAAATTGTAAAAAGCGCCCCTGGGTTGGAATGAAATATTTATGTGTGTATTTGAATGTAGATATTATTATATATATATGTACATTGCATATTACAATTAATTTGATTGTATGCACATGTAACTATATAATATTATATTGTGTTATATATATATATTTTATGTATTTAGGTATTCTGTGTTGTGTTGTGTATTTTTAAGATAATAATGATACGACAACGACGACAATGTCAAACAGAGAGATTTATTAATTAATTAAAACGACAGGCTATAATATCACTCTTTTAATTAACTTCATTATTTTTAATTGGATGCGGTTTGTTCTTTCGCCGGCTTTGAAAATTAATGTCCGTTCACGTATAATTGCATATATATACATATATATGTATATATATATATATATATATATATATATATATATATATATATATATATATATATTTGAATATATTTATGTGCGTATTTTACATTGTTTTATATATAGATTAATTTAGTATCTATGAATTTATATCATTATACATATCTACATACATATACGTATAAAATATTTATTATTTTTGTTAGCAATTGAAAAATAAATGTACATAACTACTGATTACTATATCTATATATGTAAATATATTTATATTATAAAATCATATAAAATATAGTTTTAATAATTTATTTTGAAAAGTTCTACATAACTATTTACATACGTAAGTATACAAAAATATATACCTATATGGAACATTTTATACAAATTTACAATTGAAATTTACAATTGAAGCCATATAAATATTTCAATAGAATGGACAGGTAATTGATGAAACTATACGTGTATGGTATGTAGTTTGAATTATTTTTGTATGTTTATTTAATTATTTCTTTCATTGTTATGTAATTATAATTAAAATGACAAAATAATAATTACAAGGACTAGCTACCTGCCAGGGTATTATCGACTCTCACAAAAAATAATTAATAAAATATAAATTATCGAATGTGGTTGTATACATGTATGTACATACATATATTGAGAATTACTTATTTAATAAATTTAAATTCTTAAAACTTCAATTATACCTATGGTCTGTAGAATTTGAACTGAACTGCCAGTTCCATTCCGGTTGGGAGATATTAAATTTGATCGTTCTGATAAATCTGGCAATTTAACTACGAACGTCATTTGAATTTATTAAAATGTGTAAGTAAATATTTACAGATAACTACTACCTGACTTACAAATTATTTTTTTCAAATAGATTATCAACACTAATGCATTTCACACTAAAAATATTTGCTAAATGTGAAAACTGATTTCAAGAAGATTAATTGAGATAGCTTGCTTTTGATTACATAGACTGTACAAATAGATAGGTTTTATAAGTCGACAAAAATTTGAAAATTTCATTTTATCTTTTCTATACAATTATCTTAAGTACTAATCAAAAATCTATTGAGATATTGAGCACAATTTTGGATAGTATAGTTGATATGTATCAGTTCAAGAACTATTGGCTCTAATTCGATTTTCATATTGGTTGAAACGATCAAATTAACCAGGTTTTGAAATCCAGCATACTGAAACGTAAATGCAGCATACTGAGTAAAGAATTTGGACGAATTTCTAGATCATATGAATATTTTGCTACTTTCTTTCTTATAATGATTAAACAGATGAAATGTTTAAATCGCATCTTATTCTCTTATACGTATCAGAGGGGATTCACAATATATTTTAATACCGTGGACTATCAATGGTCATTTATTTAAATGTTCGAGTTACTAGCATTCTTCTTCAGACACTTATATTCTACACGCTCTCTCTTCAGTAGTTCTTTTTTACTCATCATTATTTTTCAGATACTCCAGATATTCTACACACGCTCTATCCAATTGGTAGCATCAAATATTCTATCTTTTAGATAGAAAAATGTTCCGATCTTTTGTAATTAAATTGATTATCTTCTCAATAAGAATTATTCTAGACCTAATATGACTAGACCTAGTAATCCATTTAAATTCAAGAATTTTTTTTAAAATTCTATCTATTTTAATGATAGTAATTTTATGACTTACCTTAGGCTATTTAAAATCATTATTTTAGGAATATTGACCTATAATTATAACAATTTTAAGTAGATTTTATCAGTTATTTAACATAATCGTTCAACGTTTTTCTCCCTCGATATTTCATAATTCCCACAATTTTAACCATACACAAGTATTATTTAAATATTTTATTTAAAATTGAACAAACATGTCTGTCAGGATTAACTATAAAAAATAAAAGTAATCCGAAAGCTAAATAAATAGAATTAAAATCAGATGAATTCATTTATTAAATCCCTTCAAAATGAATGTATAATATATAATATAATATAATATAATATTTTTATATTATTATATATATTTTTAACTATACACATATTTAATTTGAAATGACAGTATTTGTGACATTTTCAATCATTCAGTGGTCACTAGTCACACATGTTTGTTAATACAAAATAAATGAATCGAAAATCTACTTCATTTGTCATTACTGCCACAACAACAATCACTAAAATACGTGGGATCAAATAAATAAAAAACTACAATTTACTGTTGTTTGTAGATACGTAATTTTGTACAATCAAATGTTGACGACATCATGTGCAAGAAAAAATTATAGAAACGAAAAAAAAAAAATAAAAAAAAAATACTTAGTTAATTTTCTCCCATAAATGTAGTAGTTACCATTTTTAATACATTTATCAAAGAAAATGTTTTTAAGAAAATTTAGGAATTTTCACAAATACAGAAAAACAACAGTTATCCGAAAAGCACTTCTAATATTTTTAATAAAAACAAAAAAATGTTGGAAAGCCGTTCTCTTTTGTTAAAATGCATTTAAAAGGCAAAAGATAACGATTTGATATTTTGGTATAGCATCAAAAGTCATTTTCATTTGGTTGGTAATTATGGGTGTATGGGTGTTGTATTTAGAAAATTAGTTTTTCTTTTATTTAAAAAGGGTGATACGAACAGATAAGATATGGGAATAGTAAAAAGAAAAAAACAAAAAGAAAAAAAAATGAATTTGTTTAATTTAAAAAAAAAAAAAGCAAAAAGGGATAAATTTTGTACTCATTGTGTGTATTTTTTTTATCATTTCAAAATTATAAAGAAAAAAATAAAAACTCTTATTTTGAGTTGTCATGTTAAATGTCAGAATTTATTTTCGAAATAATAATGTTAAACGATTGCATTTATCTTTTTTATTAGTATTTCAGACTTGTGTTTTTAATTTTAGAGTTCAATAGTTTTTCCAAAAAAACATGAGAGACAATTCATAAAACTGGATTTTAATAAAATAGAACTAATCATTTTCACCCCTATTTCATTTTTTAACAATTCATAAACTATTTTTTGTCTGTTATGTTCTTTGATGATATCCATCCATATTTGATGATAGGCGAAAAAATGTATTCTTATCGTATTGGAAATGACATTTCAGATAACTGTTGTTAGGTAAATTATTTAATTAATTTTTTAATATATTTAAAATTTTTATGATTTATAATACTTAATTTTTTTGTAAGTGATAAAAAATGTATTAATCACTTTATTTGATTAAAAATGTCGGTATTTCGGAAGCCTATCTATAGTTCCTTCAACAGTTTGATTGTGTTTAAATTGGTATCGAGTTTAATTAAAGTAGTTTGTAGTTATATTTATTGCTTAATACAAACATATTACAATTTTTAAACTTAATTTTGATTTCAGATTTTATGGTTTTCCTAATAAGTTTTTATATTTTATATTTTATATTAAAATTAAAAAATCAGAAATAAAACTTGTAATTTCAATTGAAAAAACATATCTTGGTTTTTTTTTAATATATTTAAAATATATAATTAATTTTTTAATATATTTAAAATTTTTATGATTTATAATACTTAATTTTTTTGTAAGTGATAAAAAATGTATTAATCACTTTATTTGATTAAAAATGTCGGTATTTCGGAAGCCTATCTATAGTTCCTTCAACAGTTTGATTGTGTTTAAATTGGTATCGAGTTTAATTAAAGTAGTTTGTAGTTATATTTATTGCTTAATACAAACATATTACAATTTTTAAACTTAATTTTGATTTCAGATTTTATGGTTTTCCTAATAAGTTTTTATATTTTATATTTTATATTAAAATTAAAAAATCAGAAATAAAACTTGTAATTTCAATTGAAAAAACATAGCTTGGTCTAAACTCTGTAAAAATGTTATCAACCCTGCTGTATGTAAACACATATTTTCAAATAATAGCAATAAATAAAAATAAAATAAATACTTAATTTAGATTTAAATGCTAAAGTTGACAATTATACAATTTTATAGGATTACCAACATACCAAAGTTAGTACTAGACGAAAGATATTTTCCAATCTACACCTACTTCTGTTGTTAATATGTAAGTGGATCATATCTCTAACAAAACAATTTAATTATTTAAAACTTTAATAAGAAATATAATATCATCAACCTCCCTTCTGAATTCTAATGATTTCATCAGATCCAAAAAATTTAACCGATTCCTATAAATTGGCAAAGTAACTCTATTTGACCAGTATTATTACGTATTGCAAATCTCAAAATTTTGCTTTGCGTAGCTTCAATTCGTTTGACATGATTAAGATAATGCGGCGACCAAAATTGACTAGCATATTCAACATTAGATCGAAAAAGAGACGTAAAAGGGGATTTAAGGACATATATGTTGTTGAGTTCTTTAGAAAATCTTTTGATGAAACCTAGCATGGACTTAGATTTGTCATGCATGTAATGTGCAATTTAAAACAATGAGCACATGACATACACCATCCATTTGTAACAAAAATTATTTGCTACGGTATATCTGAGTTAGTGTGTATTGTTATCAACGATGATGATAAAAGGAACAAATAAATTAAGCCCATTCCAAAATTAAAAAAACAGAAAATAGTTATTGAGTCAAAGCTAAGTAGCTTTAAAAAAAAATATATTTATAAGAAATTTCAGAACTTGATGTAAGAGTACTATTAAAACATATTTGATAGAGGCATAGAAATATTATTAAAATACAAATTAGGGCAATCGGATGTAAAAACTAAACCCAATTCTGTCTGTTACGAGAATTTTTCGTAGCATTTCGTAGATTTTAATAGCATTACGGTGACAATAGTTAGTCATATTATAATAAGCTAGGAGAAGGATAAAAATTGCCTACAATTTAAAAAAAAAATAAAAGTGATCATCAATTAGATAAATAATTTAATTATTCAGATACCTACAGGGTATGAAAATTGTTATGTTTTCATTCTAGTCAATTCTTTTTATTTATTAACACAGCAAAATTCTTTGATTCATCAGTATAATAATAGAAATATTTTAATTTAATTTTGTTTTGGTTTTGTTGTTATTAAAAACTTGATTACATTTTTTTAACTGCTTTAAAATAGCTAAATTACTTACTATAACTTCAATACACTGGCTACAACTACTTATAAATGAAAATTTAATTTTGAATTTTCATTTGAGTATCAATTTTAATTTCAAATTTTTCTTATTTTATATTTTCTTAATTTTTCAATTTATTTTTATTTTTATTGATTTTTTTTATTTTTTTTTTCTTATTTTTAATTTTTCATTAATTGCAACCAGTCATCATTACCATTAAATAATTGTGATTTTAAAAAGATATATGTATGTAACATCATGTATTTACATCGTGAATCCCAATTCCAATTAAGAAATAAGGTATATATATGTATATAAATATATATATATAATATAAAGTATATACGTATATATATATATATGAAAGTGATTTGTAAAAATGTATATAAATATGTTCGCATGGGTGTATTTCAATTGTAAATTAAATATATATATATATATATATATATTTAAATATATACTACAAATATTCCAATTAGATATTTTCTTTAAAATATAAATGAAAATGAGAAGAAAAAAAAGGAAACGAGAAATTCGTTAAAATTACACTCAACTCATACGAACAAATGCTTTTTAATTACTTCCATCTCAAATTTGCCGCTAATTGGCACACATAAACTTCTTGAATTTCAATTGAAAAAATAAAAAAAATTATCTTAACATTTTTTTTTTCTTTTGTTTTTTTTTTTGCGCTAATCTTATAAAAATGTTACTATACCTATATAGAACTGACAGGTATATACGTATCTATGTGTAAATGTCTATTTCGCCTTTTGGGTACCAAAAACAAATGTTTTTTTTTTCTTTTTAATTCAAATCAACTTTTCTGATGTCTAACAATTCATTTGCAGTTTCAATTTTTATTTTTGTATATTTTTATTTTTCATATTTTGAGACCACCTTCATTTACCTCCCACTTTTCTTTCTTTCTTTTCTATATAAATATCTGTTGTCTCTTCTCTGTACTAATATTACAATTCACTTTTATAAAAGCTTTTTTAATTTCGAATATTGCAGGATAAATTTAAAAACAAAAAATAATGTGGAACAAAAATTAAATAGTCAAAATAGATTTTATTTTAGCCCACACTGACTGTTGAGTTGGATGTTAAAATTTGTTACTTACTTTATTTAATTTGAATAAAAACTATGAAATTATTATAATAAATTAGTAAACGGTAATTACGGTTCAATATATTTACGGTTATCAAACTATATAGGTTTAATCTATTTGTGCTTGTTTTATAATATAACGAGTGTGACGAGTGGAAGACGATTGTGCAACTCGTTAAACGGTTTTTTATTGGATATGATTTATTGACAAATTTAGTTAAATACATTGGAGCAAGATTTCGTGCTATTTTATTTGACAGTTGATATTATATTTATTTTTATTTTTGTCTGAAGCCCTTTATAATTACAACAATAGTAGCGAAAAAAAAGCTCATTATGAATAGGTGGTATAGATAGGTAGGTAGATAGGTGTATGTAGAGTAAAATATCGTGAGAATATGATATTAATGCATTATATGAAAGAAGATACATGTTATATTGTTGTTGTGGGTTTTGAGTTGTAATGTGCATACCTTTTTAAACTGCGCCAAAATTTTACTAGATTAACAATGGCACTAGTTTAATATATATAAACTGAAAAAAGTACTGTACACATATCTGAAACATTTCACAACTGATTTCCAATATTATACTTTTAATTGATATATATTTAACAGGAGACGTAGCGAAGCTAAATATTTTTTTTTAATTTTTTTAATTTTCAGCTAGAAATTTCAATTTAAAATTGCACCCATGAGTCATTTTACACCATAATTAAATTGTTACGTATGTGGTTGTTGTCTAAGATAAATCAATAAACAAATAAAGTAAAATATAGCACCAAGTACCAAGTATAAATTAAAATGATGAAAAACAATTCATAATGAATTTTGTTATCAAACTTCTTCGATTTTCGAAGAGCGGGCGAATACTAGTTTTATTTTAATTCAATTCAAATAAAAACAGTTAAAACGTTTTGTTTTTAAAAATGCAAAAAATGTTATCAATATAATGAAATAGCTGACGAAATATGTTTTCACTTCAAATTTATTGATACTCATTCTGATCGTTTTAATGAGCATTTTGAGGTTTTTTGATTTTTAATAATCCAAATATTATTGCAAAATACCTCAACTTATTTGGTCCTGATAAACTGGCTATTCTTATTTTTTTTTGTTTTTTTTTTTTCAAATTTCCATTTTCTACTTATTATAAGCTATAAGTACATTATATCGTAGCCTAGCTGTTTTTAGTTTTTCCAAATTCAATTAAATTTTCTACAAAATTTTAATGTAACAAAAAACTATAATATAGTTTATTATATTACACAGCTAATATAAACTAACTAGCGTAGCATACTAACTAGCATAGTATTGTAAATTGAATTGTTGATGTGATTCCTACGCCAGACTCGTACTTCTCACAAAATTATAAATTACGCATAAGTCACGTCGTGGGGTTACGAACTATTATTAGGGGTATTGTACTGTGCTACATAGAATCGAATTGATCCATGATCTAATTCTGAACACACTTTAATTAAATTATTTAATAAATTTTGCTAATTTACAAGAAGAGGTTTTTGTTTCTGTAATAGGTGCACCTTAAAAATGTACTTATGTAGATACTCTAATGTTAACATGAAAAACAATAATGTCAAAATAACATTAGTAGTAACTGTATATAATAAATAATAATAATCATAATCATAATAAAAATAACAACAATAATAATAATAATTATCATAAATAATAATAATAACCTACCCATACTGAGAATACTTCGTTGGTTATATGTTGTACCTATTCGGATATTGTAAATATGTAATATGCAATAATTTTCAATAGTTTGTGTTACCCATTGGAGAGAGTCAACTCAGGATATAAGAGCATGAATAGTAAAATCAAATTTATCAGGGATATTGTCTAGAATCATGTGTAACAGGATTTAACGCTTTAACGAATTCATATCCACTCTTGAACCATCTCGGCTCACTCTATAGAAATGGAAATTTACTGCATCTTTAATTTCGGGATGGAATTGTTTGGACTTGGATTCATGAATTACTTATTAAACCTATATTAAAGACTTGCTTTCACACCCGTTACAATATTTTCACTTTAATATAAACAAATTGTTCTCAACGCTAGATATTTAATTTTTTTTAAATACATAACACTTCAATTATGGCCTAACATAACACTCTAAATATATACTCTAACTCTGTAATTATTATGGGTATTCACGAATAGGTGTAGTCTTGCACTAGGTGTAGAAATGTATTGCCATTGTAAAAATTTTATATAAAATATCATTTACATAACACTTACTGTACTTTTTAAATGTGACAATTGTAAAATCGTCAATAAATATGATATATTTGGAAAATGGTTGAGAAGAGCATAGAGATAATTTTTTAATCAGAAATTTAATTTGAAACAAAATTTTAATTGAATTATTTTATGAAAGTTCTTTCTCACTTATTCTCATAATTATAAATTAAATTCATACGTAAACAAACCAATTTCACAATTTTTCAACGAGCACAACATCAAAAGTACAAGGGTGCGTTCACGAAATCGTTGTACAAACCATTGTAGATCTAATTTTGAATACCCTTATTGTAATATGTTAACTATTTTTCAACTAACTAGTATATATTACATACATGATGTAAGCAAACATATACAATATACATGGGTATAAATATAATTGTTTTTTTTTTTTAAATTAAATTGCTCTCAGTTAGTAAATGATTGAGGTTGAATGTAAAAATTCCACTATACATACACATCCACACATATTTATTCTTTCTCTAAATTTTCATTAAGGAATTTTCACAGAAAAAAATTCTATTCTTGTCTCATGAAAAAATTCGATAGAATGATAGTAAGTGTGATGCAGAATTGCAATTTCTCACCATTGCATCACTTAAATAAAAATAAAAAGAATAAAATGAGAGAAATTTAAATTGAGAGTATGATACATATTGTATGGCTTATCTACATAATACATATATTTATATAATTGTCGATATATTTATAGCTATCTTATAGACCGGTTTGTTATTTTTATATAGAAGATGCAAAACATTGTTGTGCAACATAAATTTTTACATTTATAGAGATATATATATATACATATTTATTCATATACATATATCTCATATTGTAGTTTTGTATCTGAATATATTTTTATACAATATAATATGTAACTAACTATATATTATAGAATATAAACATATGTTGTTCTTCAACGTTTTGTATCTAATAATTAGGGTTATTATGAAATGAAAAACTAACACAATATTGTAGGTACAGAAACTATGCTATACCACCTGCAATATTCATACAGATATTTTTGCACAATTTTATATGCATGTACAGTACAATACGCGGTAGGTAAACTTAATTGCTATTAATCAGAGCGTAATATTTATATACATAAGACATAGTTATATATATATATAATATATATATGTACATATTATTAAAAAAATATGTATTTAATTAGAATAAAAAAAAATCTTTTTAATGGATTTAACTAGACCACTTTCTTTTGATTTTAATTATAAAATGATGAAAAAAAGCAAAAAAAAAAAAAAACACAATAATAAAATATAAAAATAAAATAAATTAAATTTGAAATGAAATGATATTAAAATAATTAAAAATGAAAATAAAATTAATTGCTTTTATTTATGTTCATTAGACATTTTTGTAATACTATATTAGAGTTGTCAAATCTGCAACATTTTGTATAAAATGGAAAAGTTTTAAAATATATTATAAAACAAAAAAACTTTTCAAAAATCTTTTTTCACATTTGTTTTGTATTGTTTTTGTTATATGAAATTTAATTTAATTAGAATTGAATTAAAAAAAAAAACATTATGTTTCGGAAAATGCAATATGATTGTAATTAATTTAAATAAATTTAAAAATTTTAGCTGGAAGTGATTTCATATATATCTATTTGAGAATAAATTTGGTTTAATACTGTTTCGTATTAGAAAAATTACTATCAGATATAATGTAAATCGTGTTTTAAGATACATAACGGATGTTGAATAGAAATTGTATAAAAATAATAATTTATATATATACTTATGTATAATAACAATAATTGTAATTTCTTTATCTAAATATTTTCTCCTTTGGAATATAAAAATGTTCATTGAGGGGATCAAAATGTTATGTAAAAATTTATATGGGTTTCAGTAGGACAAAGACTCATGTAATATAACATATAACTTTGTAATCTTGTGTAATTTATAAAAGAAAATGGTCAAATTTAAATTTTTTTTTTACACCTACGTCCCTTATTTGGGACAATGTTGATGGTAGAATAATTTTTGGAATTTCGAATGTTATTCGATATCAATTAGTCAACGAAACAATATCTAGGTCAATATCAATCAAACTTCCTATTAATTATCTAACTTAATTAAACAAACATCTTATATCTTTTAGTCTTGACTGAGATATAATCATTTCACTCATAATAATGTGTTCTTTTTTTTAAGTTTGTTAAAATTAGCTTTTTTAATTTCGTCATAGTATATTTTTTTACAACATAGTATATTTTTTTAAGAAATATTAAAAATTATTAAAACAAAAAAATTTATAGAATATAAAATTTTATAAGAAGTTCACTTGAACCAATATTTTTTAAATGTAAACTCTATAATACTTATTTCCTATTGTCCAATGCAAATGTGTACGAATAGTGAACGAAATAGAAACAGATGAGGGGATCTAAGATGATTAATGTCTAGCGACAATATTCATAATCAATGAATATCCTAACTGTTCTAATAACAAATGAAACAATGATAAAAAAAAACATTGAAAAATCCAGTCACAAGTTAAGCAATTCTAATATAATCGAATTATGTTGTTAACAAAGAAATTTAAATAAAAAATCACTTCTGTGCAATTTCACATCGTGTCCTCTCATAATCAAATAAAAATAATTCAAAAGTTTTGCAAATAAATACAAATGAAAAAAAAAATTAACAAAATAAAAATGAATGAAGTCAAATGAAAACAAAATATATCATCTGTATATATTATACGTATATTTTAATATTTTGCAAATTCAAATTAACGACTCTGTAAGAAATAAAAGTCTAAAAAATATTAACAATCAGATGAAAGAATCCCGCCCGAGTTTTACGTGGAATCACCAATATTATATTATTCATTTTAGTGGTTATTCTGTTCATTTAGATTTTCTTTCCCTACCCCTACCAATTTAAATACTACTTTCCGTTATTAAATTACATTGGATAGGGAAATTTAATTTATCTAATTTTCCGCAAATTGATTAACTTCATAAATTAAACTATTTAGAACGAATTGAAATTAATAAAAAGTCTTATTACAGATAGGGATAGTATCACAGGTTTTGTCAAAGTACGTGGGGGTAATTCTAAAAGTTACTTGTGTTTTGTTAAACAAAAAAAAAAAACTGCTCTTCAAGGGTTGTATTTAAGCCTGTACTACTCGGTAGGCTACTTTATTCATCAGAATGAATCTTTTTTTTTTTGCTTCTTGGGACGTTTGAACTTTTTGGAGCATAGGGTTTTCATTTGACCCTTTCATAGTAAATTCTCGATTGTTAGCTTCTGTTTTCCTCATTGTCCAATGTTCTTTGAATGACCGAAGTTTTCTTGTAAATAATAATGGATTCTAAGTTAATTCTATGCCAATCAAAACTAAAGTGCTTATTATGTTTTGAATCAAATATATACTTTTCATTTATATAAATTAAATCGATATTTATTTCGAGTTAATTTTTCTTTGTATCATATTTCAAAAAAGAAACAATACGATTTTTATCAGCATAGCAACTACAAAAATTCATATAATAATTTTTTTTTCCATTATACAAAAATTCTATTGTAGTGTTAGTTATTTTATAATTAACACGTTCCCTGATTTTATTAATTAACTTGAAAACAACACTAAAAATCAGTATTTTGTTTCTTTTTAATACCGAATATCATAAATTTTCATAAACTTTTATTAAATAGCAATTAAAATTTTGAATATTAATTACTTAAAAAATTCTAAAAGGAATAATTTCAAAACAATTGAATCATTAAATTTTTCCTACTATGTACCCACCTATACTTATTTCCATATTAATTTCACAATTGTATTAAAATTTAATCTTCTCAAAACACCAGCAGAGTACATATATATAATGTGCTGATATTATAAGTAACATTTTCTAAATTAAATACTAGGTATACACCTAATTTATTTATTTCACAAAAAAAAAAAAAAAAAAAACATAATAAAAAATAAGAATTTTTTAATTAAAAATTATAACAAAAAATCAATAAATGTCCTTTATTTGTTTTTGTTATTTTTCATTTTTATTAAATTAGTATGCAACTGGTAACTCTAATCTTCCATAGTTTAATTTATTACATTCCTAATTCAAAAATAAAAATAACAAATAACAAACAAAAAAAAAACAAAACAACAAAGAAAAACAAAACATAATTTTAATTAGATCTCCCCTCGCTACTTAAGGTGGTAGTAAAATATAACATAAAATTAAAAAAAAAAAAAAAAAAGTAGGAAAATATATTTCGCATCACGCTCACCCTTTTGTTATTATTTTGTACAACACTCGTACAATTTTACAGTACTACATACTATAGTACAATCGCATCGCATCGCAATTTTCATAAACACACAATATATATACATTTTCCATCCAACAATCATTTCTCTTTCTCACTACACCCCACCAAACAGACCGACACTTTTCTTTCCACGTTTATCCTAAAAGTTTAACCATTCTATATAAAAAAAAAATAAAAAATATTTCTCATATTATATTTGGTGAAAAATTGGTTGGTATGTTTTGACGGTGCCAGTTGGAAGATTTAAAACAACAACAAACAAAGCAAAAAAGAAAAAAAAATTAATTATTAGAAAGAGAATGAGTGAAAAAGAGAGAAAAAATGGAGGATAAAAAAAGAGTACGTTCGTTAGAGAGTTTCCTCATTTCAGCTGTTTTATTTTTTTTTATTTTCCAGAAATTGTTGTTTTTTTTTTTTTGTTTTTCTAATATCATAGACAGTACAGTAAATTGCATGGTTTAATTTTCTTTAATTATTATTTCAATTAATAAATATAAATAAGTAGGTATTTATTTATACAACATATAATGGATGAAACTAGTTATTTTACTTTATTCTGTATTGTATGAGTACATTGTGTATAAATGGAGATGTATGAATGCAATTATCTTTGATTCTATTATAATAACACTAGTATTTTAATAATTTTAGAAGTCGCATAAGTTTTAATAAAAATTAGTCCACATTTGAAATCAAATTTTATTATGTGAGTTTGATAATAAAAAACAAATAGTGACCTTGTATTGTATTAAATGCAATTGTAATCTTTTTACTGAATGGTGTCCGCCAATTTTACTATTTTCTTACACCCCCTTGTTACACCCCACTTCAATAAATGGACAATATTTTTTCAACTATTGATGAGAAAATATTGATTGTGGTTCTATTCTCATTAATAAATCAGCTGACTTATCCATAATCTCATTAATAAATCAGCTGATGTAAAAAAAATGACTTTTTTGGGGAATGTTCAGATACCGCGTTATTCATACTTATTTTTTGGGAATGTTCACATAATGTTATAATGTTAATTTATAATGTAATTCTGAAAAGAACAATGTTTATATTAATTTTAATAATAATTATATAGCAAATATTGCAATAAAACAATTGATATATGTATTATTAAAATATTGCAAAAAAATAATTTGCTGTTTGTTAGAAATTGTTGTTTTTATTTTAAGAATTCAATTTAAATGGAAATAAATTAATTATATTTTCAATATTCATATGTTTCGCAATTATCAATATATATTCAGAACACTTCCACAATATGTAATTGCAAAATGTCACAATATGGATAAAAAAGTTGATTAGTGTAATATTGATGTGTAATCGTTCATCAATATTATTGTCTATATATTGTCCATATATGGACAAGAATATTGATTAAAACAATGATGTGTAATAGGCACCTTACGACCATTTCAATACAAAAATGGTATACAAATTCCTTGTTACTAATTGTTTCTATTTTGCTCCTATTTACATTTAGTGGTGGATAGTATTTTACTCTTTACACAACATTTTAGTGATTCTAATACTAAAGTTGAATGGAAAATATTTTACAGCAAGTACTTTTTATATATGTATTATTTTTTAGTACTTAATCACTTAATTATCTTTATTTTTACAATTAATACAAAAATAAATATAAATGAACAGAATCGTAATAAAACAATCACAAAATTCGTTTTTATTTTGATTTTAGATATATTTTTGAGCGGGAGCTTATGCACTTCTTTGATCTTTATTAAGTTACCATTCTCTCAACACACAAATCAAACTTCTCATAGGTAAGTATATGTATAAATAACTTTTACAACCAATTTTATCATAAGGGTTAACAATATGGATCATAAGCTCGTCCACATATGCAAAAAAAGTTGGAAGTTTTAGAACGAAAAATTTTAAGGAAGTATCTGAATACATATTACAAATCGGACTGTCGTAGATATTCTAACAAATACCTATATGAAAACTCCAAAATAATACCTTTAATGTCATATATACTAAATAATGGGGAAAAAAATGTATAAAAAATTAAACCACACCAACATAATGGTCGTATAGTATAGTGCAAATAAATAATATAAATAGTGCAAATCTTTTTGAAATAAGTCAATTTAATTCACCACAATGTTATTTGTATAACGTCACAACAAAAAATTCACCAGCTAATCAACTGCAATAAGTTATAGTCGTATTTTTAGTTTTAGTTTTAGTCGATCGACCATAACAACATTCAAATAATATCAGTTAGAAGTAAGAATTCTAAAAGCGTTTGACTTTGTACTATACTATTCCAAAATATTTAAAATGCGAAGGGGAAGCGTAAAATAACAGCAGAGTTTTTGCGAAAAAATTAAGCGAAAATACTGTGTTAAAATTAAGTGAAAAAATAAGAGTGTTAAAATTAAGCGAAAAAATTTTGACTATACATTTTGCATACATGTCATAGATCAAAATAACTAGAATTATTGAAATTATATGTTTATATGTATACGTAAAGCATATGTTTTCGGCGGAAAATAAGCTTATTGCTATATTTTTCCGTCTAAAGTATGTGCTGACCTATGAAGATCTAGCTTGCTGTTAAAATGTTAGGAAATTTTATTATGAAGTAATTTCCACTTCAAGTCACAACATAATGCAAATTTTATAATATTAATAACTAAAACTCTAACAATAAAAAATTAATTTTAATTAAGAGCTTAATTTTCATATTAAGTAGTATATACAAAACAAAACATAAAATTTCGAGATAAACTAAAGAAATAAATAACAGTCACAATTTGGTATTGTGATATTTAAAAACTTTAACAGAAAAATTCTTATAAAATAAAAAAAAGGGGAAAACATTTTCCGGATAACACTTTCATTATTAAAAAAAATCCGATTAGTTAACCCCCTTATTCTAGAGACCATTATAGAATTTATATCATCAATTATTAAAGTAATATAAGCTGTCTTTGTCCAGAAATTGAATTTAGATTTAAAACAGAATACAATTTTTAAATTTCAAAATTAAAATTGTTATATTTTATATTAATGTCAGACTCTGATCTGAAACATTTCTCAGATCAAATATATTATATATCTAGAAAGTTAAATTTAAATCTAAATTGGAAAAAAGGAAGATGTGGAATGTTATTATTATATTTAGTTACATGTTATTATTCTTAGTTCAAATCAAAATTAGATTTGGAAATAGTGAAACAGGTGATATTATATTAATATAAATGTTTTAACAAACACTGTGCCTTTTAATTATGTTGTTAACAGTAAAGTGAAAAATCCTATAAGATTTCATAATACATAATTGTTATAGATTTTTTTGAGATTAAAATGGGCAAGAAGAAGTTCTAGTAGCAACAGAGCAATTATTCAGTAGATATGAGTTCGATTCAGTCCCGTCGGACCCGTTCAGTCAATTAAGCATTATTAGTTTTGTACTGCAACATTGCAATCATATTTATTTAAGTATATTTAATTTTCTATATTAAAAAAAAAATAATAATTATATTAATATTAATTATTTGTTATTGAAAAATGTTGGCTACCCCTGTTAGATCTTATTATACAAATACAAAATAATTAAATAAAATTCTAATGGAATTATGGAATTTGTGTCTTGTCCCAGCTCTATTTTTGATTATTTTTATTATTTACTAGTAGTATATAGTATAACCAGATATAATTATATGTGCCATCTCTATTAATTTTCATTGCTTGAAAGTCAAGTTTTCCTGTTTTCTATGATTTTTTTTTTTTTTTGTTTTTGATGTTAGTTGTTGTTATTATTGTTGTGTTTTTCTTTCAAAGAAATTAATTAATTTTCAAAAGAATTGAAATTAGTTTCTGACTTTTGTATAATTAAATGTTACATACTTAAAATGTCTTTCACATATATATATATATAATATAAATATTATATATATATATATATATATTGTATGTATAAATTAATTTCTATGTATATGTGAGAACTCGTAAATTTTATAAAACATTTTTTTTTTGTTTTTTAATAATAAATATGCATAATAATAATGAATATTTATTGTACATAGATACAAACAGCCACATTACATTACGTACATAAATAT
The DNA here is from genome assembly GCA_963942445.1 of Argyra leucocephala. Taxonomy (NCBI): domain Eukaryota; kingdom Metazoa; phylum Arthropoda; class Insecta; order Diptera; family Dolichopodidae; genus Argyra; species Argyra leucocephala. Next base: position 69,935,947 of record OZ012680.1, read on the forward strand.
GCATTAAAATAAATATGGGTGAGTATTTTACACAAAATTAAAATCAATGTTGGGAGGTGGACAATATGAATTACATTTTGAAGGGGGGGAGGCCTAACGAACGATGCGGAGGATTTTTTACATTGTGGGTTAAAATGATAAAAGTTTAATTAAATTTATTATTTTTTTTTTTTGTTTTTTGAATTTTTGTTTATCTTCTGTTTTTTTTTTACATGATTTTATTATTTTTATACCATATTTTCTCAGAACTATATTGTAATACAATAAATTATATGTAAGTGTGATATATAACCATAGTATGTATAAGTAACTTGTAGTACACACAGAAGTTAGTATCATTTAGAGAAGAAAATAAAAATTCAAAAAAAAAAATAAAAATGAAAGAGACAAAAAACTAGTTAAAAACTTCTAATTGACTTTCAATTTATTTTTTTTTTCATTTTGTTGTTATTTTTTGTAGTTTTTCATTACATATAAAAGAAAAACGAAAAATGAGAAGTAAAAACATTTGAATACTTTACGATGGCATGCTAATTATAATTTTCATGAAAATAAAATCTGTCTAGTATTCCATATCAATAAATTTCAATCCTGTTTAAGACTATATTACATGATTTTAATTGGATTGCAGTGGTGGTAGGGTCTTGAATTAATATTTTTTTTTTTTTTGGTATAAATTGATTAATTTCATAAAATGTTTTTGTAAGAGTAACAGTTGTTTTTTTTTATTTTATTTTCTTTTACAGTAACAGAGAAATAACAGAAAACAAAATAGAGAAATAATTATTTTTTTAAATTGATATGCAGAGTAGTTTTTAATTATCGACTCATCATTTTGAAATTTTTTTAAATTAAATATATTAATTATTTTTGATAATAATTTTTTATAATCAGGTTTGTTTTGAGTGATATAGTTACTTATTTAATTTGTTAATTGAAATATCTTCCTATAGGTCCAATATTATTTGATGCTAAGTAATTTATATGTATATTTTTAACTATTACCTTGCTATAAAGCATCTTCGATTAAATAAGCACTAGCTGATTCAAATGAGATATTCTTGAACTATACTATATTTAATTTTAATCTAAGTAAAACACCTAAATTGTATCTTAAATGTTATGTTAATTAAATTATTTACATTTATTTAACTAAAACCAAATTTTTCGGACTTGAGTTGAGATTTCAACTAATTACAAGAAATATTTTTTTTTTTAAGAATCGATCGATCTGTGTCTCTATCTTTAGACACATTTCAACGAAAATAAATCAATTGAGATAAGATTTTGTGAGCAGAGTCATTTAAATATAATTTTGTAAAGTTTTGGTTTGTAGTGATAGTTATATAACATTAGATGATAGTAAATCATAACTATACTAGGGGCCCCTGTTGAGTAATTATATTTCAAGTTGAAGTCAAATTTAAAGTTTTTAAAAAAATATTAATTTACGTACTGACATAGACTTCGCACGATATAGCAGAAACCACTCGTGTTTAATAAAAAGTTTTGTGGTTAGTAAGTTTCATTTAGGACACATAAATACACGTCCCTCATATACTGCTTCGTTTCCGATATATTCCCTATAGTAAGTGGCATTTAGTGATAAAATTACTAAAAATAAGAAATTTTGTCATTAAAGAGGTATATACCTACATAACACATAATTTTAATAAAAACTATATTATTACTTCAAATAACCAAAATTTAGGAACAGTTACTTAAAAAGATAAAAATGAAGAATTCAATTGATTTGTTTTTTTTGTTGTTTTTATATTTTTTATTTTAGATGAATTTGTTTTTTTTCTTTTATTTGGCGTATGTACACATAGATTCATTTGCAAGTCCATATATAAATTATAATAGCTGATTTGTTTGCTTTTGTTTATTATTTTAATAAGATCTCACATATGCATAATGTATTTGCTGAATAATAAAATCATATGAGTACAAAATTTTCAACTGTGTGCGCATTTTTGTTTTATATATGCATCTTATATATTATATCAGAAGTTCACTAAGGAGTAGGAGAATCGAAATAAAATGAAAAGGTGTCTACTGCGTAAGTTCTTAAATGCTTGTCAATTATAATTATAGATAACATTAGATGACCAATAAATAAATTTAGATTAATAAGATAAACACATACATGATTATCAAATTAGTTTAAATCAAATTTAACTACTAACCAAAGGTTAGTAAAGTATTTCCGTTAACGGCTTACCGAAATTTCGTTTAAAACGCGTCAAATTTTACGCGTATTCACCAGATAGTAACAAAATATACGTTATAAGATTGCAGTAAAGTCTGAAAACCTATATAATTTAATGATATTCGTTAATATTTGTAAGTATCTCGAGAAATTATTAAATTTAATGTGCAATGTGTAATTAGTAAATTTAATAACTTAAAATTGCAATAAGATGGGGTAGTGAAAATTGTTTAAAAACCACCCTAACAATGTACATATATATCCATAAATCTAGAGGTTTAGTTACCCTTTATATTTCATCATTAAATAACTATATGGGAAAAATATTTTTTTGATTGACAATTTAATTAAATTTTTGTTTAATGTGTACCATATACATACATATCTATATATTTATGTATAGGTATAAATGATAATAATGGAAATTTTCTTGATTTTTAACAGAGATTAAAAATAAATTTAATTTTAATAATTGAATATATTTTCTTAAATTAGATTCATTTAATTTTGTTAGTTATTCTGAATTAAAAATTAATTATTTTAAAAAGGTTGGAAAGAGAGCGAGTATAGGTATTTTGAAAAACCCATTTATAATTAATTAAATTCTTTCAAAATTATTTTTAAAATTCTATAAAAAGATTATTTTAAAACAAATTCAAATAATAAATAACATATTGACAAAAACTTGAATATAACACCTACCTACCATATATGTACTTTACACAAATTTCCAATTAAGAAAATAAAATTTCATATTAAACACCAGTACCCAGTTTCTTATTTTATAGTTTTAAGATTTTATTTAATTCAATTGGCACAGTGAAATTGTGTATACATTATATTCAGGCCAAATACTTCAGATTATAATTAATATTTATAAAAAAAAAAAACTGAAACAACAAAAATAATAAAAAGAAAAAAAAATTCCAACGAAATTGAATCTGAGCTACCAATTAATGATTAAAGAACAATCATAAAAAAATTAATATAAAAGAAATAAAAATAATAATAAACAGAACAGAAAAAAATATATTTATTTCTTTACTGAAGCAAAAAAGTGAATAAGAATAATAAAAACAATAAATACATAATATGTACAGTTACAGTAGAACCACTCCATAGCAAAGTCAATTACAACCTCTATATGAATAGTTTGCTTCATTATTTGCTTGTTATTTTTGTCAATTTGAAATTTACATATATTTCTAGATTTACCTGGAAAAATCCGAAAACAATAATTTAATCGGGGCTAATAGTTAATTTGACTATGTTTAAGTATTTAATAAGTATTTAATAAGTATTGAATGGTTTTGTAAAAGAATCTTGCTTGTACTGTTATTGTTTTGTATTTTTTATTATCCTGTTTACATTGAATTATATTATCTTGTATATTTTGAATTTTATTTTATACTTGATTATATGAAATTATATAACACACTCTGGTACGACCAATTTGGTCTATTTGAAAAATGTCAAATAAATAAACTAAGGCATATCAAAGCAAGAAAACCCGTTTTTAGATGTAAGATAATTTACCGAATTACTGAACAATATCTCTATTACTTATTCTAACAAAAATCATTGAAAATTACACTCCTGTTATTGCTATTATTGCAGAATCAAAACACTGATAACCTTAGATTCAGAACCAAACCCTCTCCAATTGAGTAAGTTTATTAAAAACAAAACACAAAAACACAAACGATTATAAATAAGTAAGTATAGCAAAAATAAAACACAAATCATTCGAATGACGTTAGACACCAAGTTCAGTCTAAAGGAGCACATGATGAAAGAAAAAACAATAGCTCAATTAAAAAAAAATCTGAAGTGACTCGGTCTAATTCTGAGTTATTCTATAGTACAAAATGAAATATTAATACATATAAACAGTCGATGTATGTTATCAAAATATGGTGTTACGCAAAGAAAATAAGCATTGAAATGCTTCAAAATTGCAAAATAATATGGAAGATAATGCTATCAAAGTACGTACGAAATTATAGATATTTACTATGACTTCCGTATTGAGAGAGTTACAGACGAATTCAAGATATATGTAATAAAATATTAACAGCGACTGCAAATGAATTCAAATTAACGTTAACTTAGAAATGGTAGCAATTCTTGAAGTCGACACAGGATTTAAGAGTATCAGTTGGTTTGACAATAGAGTCTGCTGAAGGGTAAAAGTGAAATCGCTGAGTGAATGTTCAACGGGTCTTAAGGCTAAGATTTGTCGGATAAAACTAACCGATATCGTTTATTTTATCCACCCTATAGACCAAACAACCGAAATGAAAAAAATTTAGTAAGAGGCAAAATTGTCTAAATATTAATAAATTTTCCAGGAATATTAAATATTATTTATATTTAAATTACTTATTGAAATCTGAATTAAAAATGTAATAGTTGTGGTTTTTGCCAACGAAAATATTATGGAGCGTACATTTATTTAGAAAGAAATTGGCAACATTCTAAAATCTTAGATAATTTTGTATATGTGATAGTCGTTTACAGTTTGATGAAGTTATTAGAATAAGTATATGTAACTCGGAACAATTAAATTATATAAATAATAATAATGACGAATACTCCCGCATTATATTCATATTTGTGTCACAGTGATTCTAAATCTAATGATAATGATAATGAAAAACAGCAGTGATGAACTAGTAAATATTAAAGGTACCACAGAACAAGAGATAGACAGAGCAATGGATAAACTAAATTAATCACTTAAGTTGTCTCTGAAATCATTGGTATAGGCCATAATATCAGAATTACGGAACATGTATAATGATATAGCTAAAAGTCAGAATCGATTAATATCGGAAATTAAAGAATTGTACATCACCTCAAAAACAATTTCAACTTAGAAACAAGTTTCTTGCACTTCATCAGAGCTGCGTGAAGTTGTAGAAACATTTAAAAAGAAAAATGGAGTACTATCAATTTAAATCCTTGCATACACCTTGAGTCTGAAACCGAACAACTTTCACTATTAGCAGAATTAGAGATTGCCATTGAATGTTACATTCGACTCGGAAATATCATTAAGAACACCTCAAGATTCGAAACTAATGTTAACAGCTCATTCAACTAAACAACTTTGGAATATACAATTTCTCCAGAATGATGTAGAATGCCCAAACATTTTAATCATTAATCATATTCAGCCCAACAGTTCCAGCCTTAATGTATGAGCATTCATCATCTTTGGTACGAGATGCTCAAAATATTTTATATCTATATCTAAATTGAAACAATATTTAGACTTGGAATTACTTGGGAAAATAAGGTAAAAAAGTTAGAAATGGTTAACAAAATTACAATTCTTCGGAAAAGTCCGTTTCAACGGTAGCTTTCTTCTTTTGGATAACCACTTTTTTGTACAACAAATTTTCCCCTAAATTTTCAGTCCAAAGTTATGTTTTTTTTTATTCGTTCATCACTAATGGTGTTTCAGTACAATAATAATGATGATGATTTTCTTCTTCTATTCTATCTATCTACATATTTCTTTTTAATTTTCTCTAATTCATTATTAATTTTAATAGAGTTCTACTGTGTTTGTTGTTATCTACATAAGCATACATTGTACATATGTACTCGTATATATACATATTTAAATATCTTTATTAAAATTAAAAAGCTACCATCATACGCACAATAAATTTTCATTTTAATATATTTAAAAGGACACACATAATAATAATAAAAATAACAACAAAACAACAATAACAACAACAACAACAACAAAAACAACAACAATAACTACAACAAATCAAGAAGAGTGGGTAGCGGGAAAGGAGTATAGATAAGAAAAGAGAAAATAACAATATCAAAAAAATCAAACATATTAAGGGAAAATTTTTAATTAAATTTCCCATCGCTCTATAAATCAAATGAAAAATAAAATAAAATTTATAAATATAACAACAAAATATAGTTATCTACATATGTAGATATAAATTTATATATATATATCAATATATAAATGAATAACTAAATATATATGAATATTGTATATTATAAAAATGAAGGAAAACAAATTTAAAACAAGCTAAAAAATAAAAATAAAACATAACAGTAAAATCGTCCAAATAATAATGTACAGATAATCAGAGAAATGATGATAATAAACAAACCTACATAGTATCATGTATTTTGTATAAAAATAATATATATTATGTAGTATATTAACAGGAGTAACGCGCAATCATATCTTAACCATTCAGTAGCAAAGCAATACATAACTATCAAAAATCTTTACTTTCATATACATAATGTATATCAGTATTTTTACATATAAAATATATTTTCATACATAATATATATATTAATAAAACATCCTTTCATACATATTATATATAATATAAATATATAGTACCTATATAGTATATGAGATGAGATGTGTTTCAACTGACTCCATGTACAACATTCATCTCGAATTCCATCACTAATTGGATTAATTTAATTAATTTTATGATATTTAATCAATGATCAAATGTATAATGTAATTAAATATATATACAGACATATAAATACATATATCTATGTATATAAATAATATTTTTTTTTATACATTCAAATTCAGGATCATAATATAAATAAATATATGCATGGGTGTATATTTATGTACATATACTTACACCAAAAAGTTATTATATATTGAGAGGAGTTATGGTATAAGAGGGAAAAACAAATTATGTAGATGAAAACTTATGAGACAAAATGTTTATTATATATATAAATGCGTATATTTACATACACCCACTGCATATAAAAAACATACAAAATAAAAAAAATTAGTTTAATATTTTAAGTTTAAATTCATATCGAAGATAATTTTTATATTGCGTGTAAATGTAATTAACGTACATTACAAAAAGAAAATGTCTTTGGAAAATATTAATTATAAAAGGAAATGGTTTATCATAGTTTGGTTGATTAGTGTTAGTAACGAATTCAGGAATATCATGCCATTTACTTCTTCTTAACACTTGAGACAATTTATGTTAAAAAAAATACTATTTAGATAGAATCAATAAATTTGCTTGGATTATATTATAGAAAAATCTTCGTTGTTGTAACATATCTGGCAACACTATTATAAGTCAATTGATGTGATATATATGGCAACATTCATTATAATTCAATTTTATTTTTTTTATATATGTAAATTAATAAAGACACTGAATTTGAGATACACAAAAATTGTTTAGGATGCTTAACTTATATAGACTGACTTTAAGTCGATTTTGCTCCAAAAATGTCAATTGTATTGAATTTTGACCTTCCAAACTGCCAAAATGTCAGTTCTGAGAATATCGACAAAAACATCGATTTTTACAATTTTATAATTTTTTGTATAAAAAAGTGTTGTAAATGGGATCAATAAGATGGAAATTAAGAAAGATGGAAATCGGATTCAAAATCGAAATTCCACGCTTTTTACACATATTTATATGAATTATTTTTATGCATAGTCGCTGTTCCAAAATATTTACTTTTTTTTTTTTTTTTTCTCTTATTACACCGCGTGGTAGTATAGGGCTTCGATAGTGAACCTCCATTCCTCTATGTTGAGTACTACTTCCTTAATATCGTCCCAGGTATAATTGTTGATTGTTAATTCTTGATCGATTGTGCGTTTCCATGTGTTGTATGGTCTGCCGGGTCTCCTTTGTCATTGTGGATTCCACTCTAGAACTCTTCTTGCTATATCACTTTCTGATTTCCTTAGTGTATGACCTATCCATTTCCATTTTTTCCTATTTATCAGCCTGTTGATCGGTTCTTCTCCAGTTATCATCCATTAATCCTCGTTGCTAATTCTTGCCGGCCAGAATATTCTGCATATAATTCTCAAGCACTTGTTGATGAATACTTGTAACTTCTGTTTGATTCTGACCGAAGTGAGCCATGTTTCACTGCCATATATTAATGTTGACTTAACACATGCTCTGAATATTGTTAGCTTTGTTGTTCTCGATATTTGGTTGCTCCACCATATCTTCATTAGGCTCCCAAATGTTCTTCTTGCCTTCTTTATGCGGCTGTTAACATCTTCTGTTGTACCTCCTCTTGATGTTATGATGCTCCCCAGGTAGTTGAATTCTTCTACGTATTCTATCTGTTGTCCACTCACCGTTATTGGCTCACTATCACTGTTGTTTGTCCTAGTTGCCTTGGTTTTTTCGATATTCAATTCCAGCCCCGATTTCTTTGCTTCTTCCGGTAATCTGTGGACTTTGTTCTGTAGGTCCCTTTGATTTCTTGATATGAGGCATACATCATCTGCGTAATCTAAGTCTTCTAAGTTTCCGAAGAGATCCCATTCTATTCCGTTTATTCCAGTGCAAACTTCTCTTAGAATGTCGTCTAGTATTGTGTTGAAGAGAAGTGGTGATAGTGGACATCCTTGTCTAACTCCTATATTGTTGTAGAATGGATCACTGATGTTACCTCTGTGTTGAACTGTTGTCTCTGCATCTTTATACATCGCTTTGATGATGTTGATGATTTTTTCAGGAACTCCCTTCTTTGTAAGTGTTCTCCATTTTATTAAACATTAAAAATATTTACTTAAATCATTAAAAACAAAATTATTGAATTCGAAAAGACTAAATAAATTAAATTGGATTTTTGGAACTTGAAATTTGGGGATTTGGGTATTTTGGGACTTTGTATTGAGAATTTTGTATTTCAACCCATAAGTTGTGTACATGTAAATACAGGCCAATGACATACATACATACCCAACTATATTACTATTTTTTAATTAAATTTAGTTTTAAAATCTCTACCTTTCTTCAAAACTGAGATGAAATTTTCGGATTTTGTGATTTGGGATTTTGTAGTTTACGATATACTTAAGTATAGCTACAAAATCAGAACTTTATTTATTAATTTAGTCGAATATTCTTTGCTCAAATTAATCCGAAAGTCTACATTTTGTCCAAGTCGACATTTTTGACATTTCGACATTTTAGAATCTACATTTCAAAAATCGTCATAACTTAACCGAAGTAGAAATAGAAAAAGTAGAAGTATCAGAAGTAGAAAATGATCATAAGAACTCGCCGATACAATTCCATGAGTCTACATCATATACCAGAGGTATGGTAGACCAGTGTGACAAAAGATATTCTAGATGTAGTGATAATTACCAACGGTTCCTATAATTATTATTAGTATATAAGAATACTAATACTATAAACAGTTTTTTTATATATTTTTTACATTTTGAAAAATGTTTCCTTTTTTTTATTTTCCGTCTGTGTGGACATTTTTCTTTTTTAAATTTAAAATATTAAAATAAAAAATTTGACGTTTCGACAAAGTTAAGGTTGTCATCTTCATATTTTTTGCGGGGAAAAAGAAAGTAAAAAGTACTAAAATGTATTCTATAAAGAGTTGATTGTATGTAATTGTAAAACACATGGAGGATAAAATAAAGAGCTCTTAATGAGATATGATGTAAAATATTACACTAGAACCAATGCTTATATATACAAAAATTAAATCTATTATAAAGATTAATTAAATAAATAACATAATTCGTACTACTAGACACGGATGGTAGTAAAAATTGTATCTACAAACAAAAACGTTTATAAAGTGAACCAACTTAACTCTAAAATTTCAGATTTTTCTATTTTTTTATTTACTACTAAAATTGTTTGTAACATTTCAGTTTTAATTTCATAATAGAGGTTATAGTGGGAAATATACAACGCGCATATATACATACACTTATACACACAGTATATTAATTATATATATGTACATTTTTAGAGTAAATTTAGATTGAAAGTCGACCGGTCGGTGGCCCGGCATATGAAATTTATTTGATTGCAAATAAAGATATGAAACTATTAACAACGAAGATACACAAGTTAATACATATATATAAGTATAGTAGTTATCAATAATGTAAATGATATATAATATACATAGTAGTTATATTTATATAGGCAATATTAATAATACAATAAATATAAAAACAACAAAATAAAAATAAGAGAAAAAAATTAATAAAATATTATAATAATAATAGCAATAATAAAAATAAAATCTTAAGAATATCGGTACTTATATAAATGAGTTCTATTTTGTTTTCTTGTGTTATTTTTTTTATCCTTTTTTATTATTATTTTAGTAAAGTAATTATAGTAAAAGGATATTTCTCTCAAGAACATCATATCTCTTTTCTTTTGCTATAACAATCAATTGCCTCGTTAGTTTTGATGTAAATATCCTTAATAACAATCAATGTAAATATATATAATATATATATGTATAAACATATTATAACATATAAATTCAAACAAATATTTTTATATATTATGAGATGACTATATAGAATTAAATATGGATTTTGAAATCAATATATGTATATGGATGTATACAATATATGGACCTATGTATAAAAAATAATTATAGTAATAGATGTAATATACTAAGAGCTATATAGAGGAAGTATAATAATATGTTTATATAGCAAGAGCGTTATGATTTATGTGACTTTTAGAGAAATAAAGGTGTTAGTGATTAGATTATTAAACTTTTGATGTTATAATATATTAACAATAACAATAACAAACAGAAAGACATACAACATTAAAAACAAAAAAACAAAAACATTAATTTTTTTTCAGTTTTGTTTTCAAAGAATTTTACCCACCAACCCCCCAATATTCTTATATTTGTATATCAGGATAATAATAAAATATTATTTATTATATTAAGTTTTTATTTTGTTTTTTTTTTTTGATAATTTTTTATTGAAAAAGTTTCAAAGTAAATTAACAAAGTAAATTATATGTAAATTGAATTAAATATTGAATGTTTATTTATTTTTTTATTAATAGAGTAACTATAGTCATATTGAGGAATTCATATTACTCAGAAAGACTTAAGTAAAACTTTTATAAAATCAGACTTGTCTAGTTACATAAACACATATGCCATTTGAGCTTATTCTTAAATTGTTAAATTGAAATTTGACTTGATACCCCAAAACATTTTCGTAATGTGAATAAATAAATATTTGGTTTTCGAAATTGCTTCAAAGCATACTTGTCATTCAAAGCTTTGCTAAATCTATAGTCGGCTAGTTTTTGTTTTTATGACGGAGTATTGGAGTCTTGTGCAGATGATGAAAATGTTTTATTTATTAACTCACTCCACTTGGTTATCATTATGATGTTTTGGTATTTTTTAAAACATAACAAAAAATAGAGTACACTTTATGGATATGCGCACTTTAGATTTCACCACATAATGAACAAAATTACTAATTTCATTTCACCATTATCCGAATTTCCCGCCAAATCTTAATTTTTTACTTTCTCTTTTTTTATAATTATCCCTTCCACTTTTCTTAATCAACAGTACATATGACTAATATTTCACATTTATAAGTTGTCTTCGTTCTTTCATATAAACGTTACTTATCAAGTTTTTATTTACATTTTCAGATGTCAGTAAATTTCAGAATGTATAATAATTAACCATCATGTAACAAATGACAGCTATTTACTCACAATCACAAATGCAAATGTCATTTCTTTCATCTGATGATGCAAATATTAACCTTTAAAAAAAAAAAAATTGTCAAATGTGTAACAATTCAAGGACTTGGAGGTGATTTTTGATGATAAACTGTTTTTGTTTATCAGATAAATACTAAATTGTATATATAAGGATAACAAATTCAATGTTACGATTCGGAATGGTCCAAAAAAATAATTGATTGATATATTTTTTAAATTTATTTACACCTCCATCATAAGACTTAACTTATAATATGTACACATACAAATACAAACACCTTCTTGATTTTCCCTGGCCGTTCACCAGCTCAGAAATACTCTTTTATCCCAGTTCATATACTATTTTTAACATTTAGTAACCATCAGTCTTTGTAGTTTTCGTTTTAGTTAATTTTACATATTTATTTTTATAATATTATATTTTGTAACGTTAATTTTTAATTTAAAACTATAAAATAAAATGTAAAATCTAAACGTAAATTTAAATTAAGAATAATAACTATAGTATTGTAGTATGTTTGAGTTCCACGCATTAATAAATAAATAAGTAAATAGTAAAATATCAACATTTGATGTTTTCATTTTAAGACAATTGTATTCTAAGTTTCGAAGTCATGTACAAAATATCTAAGCCATTAGAAATAAGCAAGTAAAGGTGTTTATTAAATTGTATACTCGTTGGCTAATTAAATATACAGGAAAATAATTAAAATCACGAATTGATATGTCGTAAAAACACGAACTGATATGGCTTGGACATTCATGTTTTAATAAAAACCTTTGAAATGAGTTTGATTTGATAAAGAAAAATTATATTTAAACCCATTTCATCTTTAGTTTTATTCCATTGTTCCAATAGAATTAAAATAAATTAAATTTGAATAAATGATACAATATCTAATATATTAATATGCTAATAATGTCTGTAAAACTTCCCACCTCGGTGAATTAAAAGCAAAAAATAGTAACAGGAATCGAAAAATTTAAATGTGAGGCTTCTTCAATATATTACCGTAAGAAATTACCGATTAAGGAATGAAAAAAATTAAAAAGAAATAATTTTTGTGCATATAATAACAAAAATAAATCATTATCCAAGTTTTTAACCAATATAAGAAAACTATGAAAATATATATGTATTTAATACAAGAACCAAAAAATCAATCAAATATGAAACTTTTACGTTTTCAAATTAGAAGTAGTTTTAAAGTAATCAAAACAAAAATTAACATTTCAAAAAAATAAAGTAAATATTCATTTTAAATTTTCCTGGTTTGTGTCTGTGTACATTTTAAATTTTCCTGGTTTGTATCAAAATGTTTCTAATTGACCAACGCAGGCACATCTGCAAGTTCAAATAAATGCTTATTTTGTGAAGCTAAATATTGACAAGCAAAAGTATTTCTATTGCTGACATGGTGGTAAATCTTGCTTTACCACCTTTCAAAATTGACTAGATTTCATTTTTGATTATCTGTAAAACTTCCCACCTCGGTGAATTAAATCAAAAAATAGTGACAGGAATCGAACAATTTAAATGTGGGGCTTCTTCAAAATACATATTACCGTAAAAAACTACCGATTAAGGAATAAAAAAAATTAAAAAGAAATAATTTTTGTGCATATAATAACAAAAATAAATCATTATCCAAGTTTTAAACCAATATAAGAAAACTATATATTTAATACAAGAACCAAAATATCAATCAAATATGAAACGTTTACGTTTTCAAATTAGAAGTTTTTTAAAAGTATAATCAAGACAAAAATGAACTTTTAAAAAAAATAAAGTAAATATACATTTTAAATTTTCCTGGTTTGTGTCTGTGAATTAACCATATCAAAATGTTTCTAATTGACCAACGCAGGCACATCTGCAAGTTCAAATGAATGCTTATTTTGTAAAGCTAAATATTGACAAGCAAAAGTATTTCTATTGCTGAAATGGTGGTAAATCTTGCTTTACCACCTTTCAAAATTGACTAGATTTCATTTTTGATTGCTAAAGCATCAGTATTAGCGGCAATATTGACTATTTATTAAATTGGTGCTGAAATTATAGAACTACAATCTTCTTCAACATAATTTTAAACCAAAAACATAATATGTAAAATATGTAAAGTTAGTTAGAAATTGAAGTTACGTGGTTAGTCGTGATTGTTATTTCATAATTCTGGAAGCCAAATGATTAAAATGTATTAAATAAATTATTAGTATAAGTAGGGTATTTAAAATTTGTTAAAAAAATGTTAGTTACGAGTTATAAATATTTTTTGGATTTTTGGATAACAATTTTCAAAATATAATCAATTAGTCTGATTTAAATAGTTGCTAAGGACGAGTTTTGCAGTTATAAAGTCAAAAGTGTAGTCCTATCAAGACTGTACTAACTCAAAAACATAATTTTTTATTTAAATGTTTTCCTTAAAACTGTAATCATTATCGTTATAACTTTTAATTTTTTAATTTAGAGTCAAGTATCTATTACACTTTTAACGAACACAAACGAAATGTGAAATTATATTGAATAACAAAATACAACAATTTTAGTTTTGTTTTTTTTTTTAATTTACTGTAAATTTTGAAATTCATCATTACTTTCATTAATTAAAAAGAAAAAACAAGAAATGATAACAAAAAAAAAATATTTGACTAACTATCATTTATTATTATTTTTTTTTTATTTTATTTTTGTTTTTGTTTTTCCAAATGATAATAATAAGGTGAACAGCTAACATCAGTACCTGAATAACATCTTGTATAAATTGAATTGCAAAAAGCACAACAAAATAAAAAATGATAAAAACTGTAGAAAAAAACAATACACAATATAATATTCATCAGCTCCATTTCCTGGCAATAAAAACCAAAAACAACAAAAAAATTACAGAAAAATATTTCAAGTCAAAACATTTCATTTTTTTTTTAATAATAACCAAAAACAACAAAATAAATAAAAATTTTAACTATACTTAGCGGCACCGGCAGGCGACATTTTCATTTAGCTCAATTACGTTCCAAACTTACTTTCAAAATAAAATATAAAAAAAAAAAAGAAGGGGGTAACATGCCTATCTGACATCTATAATTTTCACTCCGCACTTCATCATACATATACCTACCTACCTCCTACCTATCCGACATTATTATTATTTTTTTTTTTTTTAAATATTTCTCTTTTTTTATCATTTTTTATTTTTCATTTATTTTTGAGTTCATTCTAGAGTTCTAAAGCTAAGACGATGGAAAATTCATCATCCAACAATAGAACAGTAATACTTCATAGTTTCCAAAATGAAAATAACAATAAAACACAAACAAACAAAAAAAAAACAATATACGACCGTAAAAATAAAAGCAAGTATCATGATCACGAGGAGGTCAAAAACAAAATGTATATATATAGATACACACATATATTATATAAACAAAAACAATAAGAAGAAAAACAATTTTCATCCTTAGAACTTTACAAAAAAAAAAAAAAAAAAAAACAATAATACAAACAAAATACCATTAAAGGTTCGGCAGAGGGGTATAAAAAGGATAAAATTGAATGGAAAAAAAATAAACAAAAAAAAATGCCTTAATTTAATTAAATTCCACTACATCCTCTCTAGGTTGAGCAAGGAAATCCATTCCATCCTATCTGTATAAATATACTTGGATCCATCTAGATACACATAACTACATATTATATATACTATTCAAGCGCACACTTTTAGACAAACATTGTATTTTTCTCATCTTTTAATATTTTCTCATTTTTATGCACATATACACCCATATATACATGTATCCTCTTCAATATAAAAATGATGATGTATTATAGAAAATTACTGTACAATGATGAAAATTTCAAATAACCACGTTCTTTTAGCTAAATAAAATTAAAAGTAGGTAACTTTACTTGAAATAAATGGCCTTATAGACGTAGAGTATAGTTAAAATATTACCAATATAGCCTTCTATGCTTACGTATATGTTCTGTACTGACGTTTATGTACAAATTCGTGGTGACTGACTTCAGGTTTTAATTTATCTTGTCCAACCAAGTACACTAGTTGGACTATGCTATCACAAATTCTATCACAAATCAGGCGAAGAAGTAATAATAATTTCTGCTTAAAGGAGAATGACTTACATAATTACTTCTATGTTTAGTTATAGTAGTTAAAATTTAGTCTATTGAATATGTAATGATATATTTGATATATGTTTGAGTACCACTTTATATGTTACGGTAAATGTGTCACAAAATCTTCACCAAAACCACACAACTGCACATCAATGTCCAGACATAAGTAAATAAAGTTTTCGTTAATGAAGTGTCCAGCTGGCTTCCACTATTATATTAGATTAGTTTATTGTCTGACCGTATATTTAACTATCCTGATTTGATAGAATATCAGGAGTTGTTATGATTGCATCATTTAATGATTACACACTTAAAACATATTCTAGAGGTATGTTAGGCAACTATCATCGTTTTGAGAGGTTGTTCAGAAATGGTGAAGTATATTAAGAATGAAGCGATGTCCTCGCATGTTCGCATTCACAGAGAAAATTTTTAATAAACTCTATAGAGCATAGATGATTTTACAAGACGTCGGGGCAGATCAAACCTTCATTGGAGAGACGAAGTATCGGCAGATATGAAACAATTTCGCATTTTCAACTGAAGAGAATACGACCGTGACCCAAAAAAGAACTTCGATTAGTCAGGCCCAGGACCTATATGATATGTTGGCTACCTAAATAAGTAAGTAATAGAGCATGGAATCTACATAGAACAATCCAGATAATACACGCCAAAGAAAAAAAAATAAAAATATTTTTTAAAAAATATATATATATATTCTTCCTCTATACTTTAGAAGAACTTTAATTTTCCTGAGCGAGCATGTTGGCGAACATTTTAACTTATCGATTATCAGGTATTTTAACAGAGAAATCCTCAGTTTTATGTTCAAGGTTAATTTTGATCCCAATTTGGTCCCAGGGGAATCTCGCAGCACGTATTTGGTTATATAAAAGGCGCAGACGATGCTTCTTTCGCTTTGGTAATCTGTAACTTTGTTGTCTGCTATATCAGAGTATCCTAATTATTTCCTGGAATGCCCATATTATACTGATAATCTTTCACAACAAAAAGTCAATAAACATCAGTTCGGTAATGGTCCTTCCAACTGTACAATTAAAATTTAATTTCAGTTTATTTATTTTGTTCATCACTGTAGTTATATATGTACTTATTAATATATTTTTTTCTACATAGTGACATACATTTATAAAAGTATATATTTATGATACCAGACAGTTCGTCCTCTGTCCTCGCATTGGAATTTCATTTTTCTCTTTTATCCTGTTTTATTTAAAAAAGAAATTTTGTTTTTTGTTTTTCATTATTATTTATCAAATCCATATGTATTATATATATATATATACTTTATACACATTATAATAATGATGCATGTACGTTTGTTGAATTTTCTATTTGTTTGTACATGTGTTTTCGATATACATTCATACATGTATAAATTATTATTTCCTTTCATGCGACCATAATAAAAATATAACTATATAAGTATTTAGTTTTTTTTTTGTTTTTGTTTGGTCGGATCGGGTCAGTCATCTACTACAATATCCAGTCAGTATCCATCCGTTTTCAATAAAAATACTTAAAATTTGGTGATTCATTTGGAAACTTTGAAGAGTAAACCAAAAAGAGAAGAAAAAGATTTCTTCTTGAATTATTATTATTTTTTTATTGTTTTTATTGTTGCAGCAGCAGCAGCACTCATTTAGATAAAGAGTGAAGAGAGAATTATATTATTACCCAGGTAGGTTTAGGGATATATTTATTTATTTTAGAATTATTATTTATTCTCTTCAGAAGAACTAATGTATATAAAACAGAAATATTTAAGTACATTTCTCTCTTATGATCCCAAAAAAATGTTGGTTGGGTTGGGACAAACAAAAAAATTAATAACTGGGAATAACTTTTTGGCGCCTTGACCATCAGCCCATCACCTTTTTAATTTGAAAATTATTGGTTCTATACATAGGATTGCATGCTTTATTTATATACATATATAGTTTTGTATTTACTTGTATATAATATAAATAAATATATTATTGTATAATAAATATAAGATTTTAATTTAGAGTAAAGAATATTTTCTCCACTCTAAGGAATTTTCTTTTATTTAATTGTTTTTTTAAAATTTGAATAGTTAAATTATATATATATATATATATATATATATATTATTATACAGGCAATTTTTTAAAATTGTCAAAAGATAGGTATATACCTATATAAATACAAATAAAACAATTAAGGATATATTTAGGTAAGACCTTAAATCTTTAGGGATATTATGAGGATGTAATTAATTAATAAGAAATGTTGGTTAGTTTTGTCTTTTTTTTTTTAAATCGATGATGGATGTTCTGAAAATATTTCGTTCTAAGTAATTAAGTAATGAATATTAAAATATTACGGTACACTTCTTCTTTTCTTCGGGACAGAAAAAAAAACCGAGTCAATGCTAATACATATAACTGCGTTCACATTAAGTTGCAATTGCAGTCAACAAATTTTTCTTTCTTCTTCGCACATATATTCCTAGAAAAAGTATAAGTTAAAAGAATATGTCAACTCCAATTGCAACTCAATGTGAACGCAAGGTATGATATACAAACATTATCGTTATTGCTACTATCATGGTCATGATCATCATAATCATTATACTATCATCAACATTACACTACATTACACATTCAATTCAACTATACACATTACGATGTCAGAACGCTGTCACGTGTCAGAAATTATGGTAAATTTGGGCGAAATTTAGGTGCATTCAAATTTTATTCTAAAGTTGCTTAAAAGAGTTGTGGAAGGGTAGAGATGGGAGTGGATTTTTGAATCCTTTTTGGGTAACAACATTTATTTCAAAATATTCTAAATATTATAACAGAATAACTGATTCAGAAAATTCATTTGGCATTTTTATAACGACAATTTACCATTCACAACATTAAACTTATTAAAAGAATGCTTAAATACATCAGACATCAGCATCGATACATCATTTTGAAAAGAATTACCACGATCTTTAAGAAGTAAGATTTTTCGACATTATAAATCAAATTAGTTTATCGAAAATCATGGATTAGCAGATAAATGAAAAATAAAAGAAAAACAGGAGCAAATTACCTAACTGGATAACTGAGACCTACCCACTAAAAAAATTACCATCGCATTTTGTTTTCAGTTTAAGATCCTTCATATTGCAATAGCAATGATCAAAAATATAAAAACAAAAAAATTACGTGAAAGGAGCAATACGTGGAATACCAAGGATAGGTAAATGTCGCTGTTCAATGATATTTTCACCAGACTATGCTTATTTTCAAATGGGAGAGTTCTAAATATTAATATGTAAAAATCATTTCGCGAAAGTATCAGTATGTTGTATCAATGTAACTGATGTACATAGTTAAAGTAATCCATAGATCTAATCTATATTATTCTTGATTTTTCAATGAATCTTGAGACACATTTTAGTGTGTTGGATAGGAATTCTTGTGGTTCAATAAACCATTATATCTAAGATAAACTGGTGTATACTATTGAAAACATTAATTCAATTTCCGGTAATATTAAAATTTATATAATAAAGTATAAAAGAGCTCATTGGTTATCATTGAATCTGACTCAAGGTCACAAAATTAAAGTGTTTTTTTTTTTTTTTTTTATTCTGAACAAAAAATTTAAAACAGAAAAAAAATTAAAACCCAACTATTTTAATAACTGTTTTAGTTAAAACAAAATAAAACGGATAACAAACAATATTCAAATAAATTATTTTTGATATTTACAATCTCTACAACAAATATAACTGAAGAGTAATTAATTTTTCTGTTATTTATACCAATAATTTAAAAACTCTACATAATTTTATATCTACCCATATATATATATTTATAAAAACTAGTTTACTTTCAGATATAAATACACCCATATAAGTAGCTATAAGAGTAAATCAGTAAGTAAAAATGTTAACACCACGTGTGATTTCATTTTTATATCCAGACATTTTTCTGTTATTCAAAATTATGTACACATACACACTACTAAATAGATGCACACATCCAACACCAGTTTTTTATATATCTATATTTATATCCACAATATGAAGTATCATATAGCAAAATGTATTTTTGATAAAAAAGTTATCCAGATGTGTAAATGTATGGTGAAACATGGATGTAGGTATAAAAAACGTATACCCTTTTTTTATCCATATCCCATCAGTCTTTGTCGTTGTACGCGTTTTTCTATTGCTGTAATGTAATTTTCTTTTTCTTGACTTTGTAATTGTTATTATTTGTTTATGTAGTTGATGATGTTGCTGTTGTTGTTGTTGCTGCTGCCGTTGTTGTTTGTGTTGTTGTTGTTTGTGTTGTTCTTGTTGTTGTTTTTGTTGATGGTTGTTTATGTTGTTTTGTTGTTGTCGTTGTTGGTATCAACACCACTTCATAAAACTAAAAAAAAAACAATGGAAGCAAAAACAAACAAATCGACTTGGATCATGTAAAATGGTAGAATATCCATTTGAATGTATGTACAAGATTGCGATGAATGTGTATCTGTGTATAAACAAATAAAGCATGTCCTCTTTTGTAATTTAGGTAGGTATGCAGTGTTACTAAGCAGGGAAACTTTTCTATTCTATTAAACGAGTTGCAACGAGTTTATACAGGAGGATTTTTTCCAAATTTTAATTTTTATTTTACATTAGAGAGTGATTTTGATACTTTTGATACTACACATACTTTCTATTATATTATTCAATTTTCTTTTTGCTTCTATATTATTTATCAAGAAATAATATTTTAAAACTAATAATGCACAAAGTCTTAGATGGGCAGAATGATCAAATATGCTAAAAATAATATTAGACGCAGTACCGTACAATACTAGAGTTTGGGGTAGACCAATATAGACAGATGGCCTAAAATTGATGCCTTTTTTTTATTTTTATTTATTCATTCTTACCCTCTAAAGTTCATAATACAATTGAATTAATTGATATTAAACTAAAGTAAAATAACATAACCAGAAATTTAATAAAATTACTTTCGAATAGAAAAAACAAAAAATGTGTCGAAAGATTGGAATTAACGGATGCAAAATAGTTGCACAAGATTGAGCAGAATGAAGAAAAAATGTAAACAAGGATAAGACTTACCCTGAGCTGTAGAGCCAATACATTATGATGAATAGCTAGAAAAATAGTTCTCATCGAAACGAAATAGAACTATAAAAGATAAGTACATTCAAATAATTTTCACAATTGTAGCAACCTAATGATCTAAACGTATACTGTGTTTGGTTTCTATATATAACATTAAAACTTTTTGGTAAATGAATTGATCGCGTAATGTAAACAAATAAATCTATATAAATAAACAACATTTTTTCAGAACTTCAAATGTGCTGCACAACATATCAGAACGGATCAGAATTCGAGGTAAGTATAATTATTTTAAATTAATTTGAGTAGAAAATTGATGACGCTATAATGTAAATGCTATAATGCTAAAACATGTAAACAAACAACAATATATTGTCTTTTTAGAAGGCAAAATTTTCAAGTCAAGTCGACCTATTTCCATTAATTTTGCATATGGATATGGATCTTAATTTGAGTTAAATAATTATGCTAAATTAATTTGTTGTGGCTAAGCATCGCTCTAATGCATACCTTAACAATATTTTTCAATAATTTCGACATCATGACGTAATATATTTCTTGAATCTGAATCCTACTATTAAAATCGTTTAATTTAATTTTTTTTTAGTTTAATTTGTTTAGTAATTATTTAATATCACTTATAGCAAATTCTGAACGCTTATTTAACAACACTACGTTTTTATTTTATGTATTTCTACTTTTTTTAATCAATATCATCACATTTTTTGATATTTCACTTTTTTGATAGTTATCTTAATTTTATACCACAATTATTTATTCTTTGTTATTATTTGAATTAACTACCATTAAGTACTATTACATATTATTATTTATTAATAATACTTATAGATTTTATTTTAACTTCTTTTCTTGATACTAATATTATTTTCTATTTCAAATTATGGTTATATAGTATATCTATAATGTTTGTTTTCTCTTTCTTTTTTAATCTTTTTACTTTTATTAATAATTAGGCATATTGGTAGGTAGATTATAAGAGGTAGATTAATATTTATAAGAATAATTTTGTTTGTTTTTTCAAATGTATTAAATACAAATATTAATTTTTAAGCTTCGAACTGTTTCCAAGAAGATCCAAGGCATTTTGGCTAACTATTTATACATTAAATTAAATTGATACTAAATGTTAAGATATGAAATTATATTAAATTTTTTCTTTATTTAGAAAAATATAATATTACGGCGTTGATAATGTATATATACATTTTAGCACATGTAATGTATATAAATTGAGAATTCTAATTTATGAAATTGGGACTATACTTAAATAATTTTCTGTAACTACTTTGCTTAATATTATTTCATATACGCTGTCTATATACTACTTAATATTAGATTGCACATTTAGTATTTAATATTTTGATGAGAATGATCGAAAGGTAGTTAGTTATGCAAAATAACAAAACAAAATAAAAAATAAAAAATGAAATAAAAACATTTTTTTATGTCCTAGACTCTGAGTGTGTTGTTACTACTATTGGAATATTTTCCATCGTCCTTGTTTTTGTTTTTCACTTTGATATATTTTTTATATATATTTTTTTTTACGTTTTTACGATGATGCTATATACAATAATGTATGTACGAGTATGTTGATTGATATTGAATACCATATAATATATATGCATATATATATATAAGTATAGTACAAGGGGACACAAAACAAGAAATGAATGTCCTTTATTGAAATTGAAAAATTTGTCATTTTGAATGAATGGAAATCGGAATTGTAATGCACAAAATATAAAAATAATAATAATAAATAAAAAGAAAAACACTACTAACAAAGTTTATGTATATTTTTATCCTATTTGTTTGTGTGGTATATAGCTAGCTACGTTTTTTTTTAATATAAAATAAATTGAAAAAAAAAAAATATACACAAAACAACAAAAAATGCTATGCGAGGAAAAAATCTAATAATTTTAGAGCTCACGTACAATAATTCCATTCCATGGAGAAGAGTTTATATTTCAATTGATAGTATATAAATTTTCAATTAAGAGATTGAGATTTAGAAAATTTATTGATTTTATTTTTTCAGCTTTATATTATTTTTTTATTGTTTTACTATTTTTTTTTTTT
Organism: Argyra leucocephala; assembly: GCA_963942445.1. NCBI lineage: Eukaryota > Metazoa > Arthropoda > Insecta > Diptera > Dolichopodidae > Argyra > Argyra leucocephala. The sequence goes on from OZ012680.1 coordinate 69,959,100, forward strand.
TACTATTTTCATATACATACGAGCTACATATTTTCAATTTTCTGCATAACAGAAATTTTGTGTGTGTGTGAAATTTTCTATAATTGATTTTATTTATTTTTATAAAAAATTTTTAATTGCGATTTGTTTTCAATTATTTTGAATATAATTGAGATTTTATCACCATAACTAAAATATAAATGTTTTTTTTATGTTATTTTATTTTCAAATCTGTATAATATATTTTGACACATGGTCCAATTTCCATCTATACAAAATGGTCTTTTTTTTGTTTAATTTGAATCTAATAATGTAGGTATATCGTATATGGAAGATACATTTTTTATAGTTGAATAATGTTAAGATACATCATTTGACATATAATTAGAGTATACGATTATAAAAGTGTCTTCATCATATTTTAAATTATTTTCACAGAAATTTCTAAATTCAAAAGACAATCTTTACAAATTCTTCTTACATTTTAAATATTAAATAGCAATCCCCGGTTCCCCAAATTTTGAGGAAGTTCAATATGAATTGTTTCCCATTATTCATCTTTGGTACTATATTTTATTGTTTTATTGTTTTATTGATTTATCTTAGAACACAACCCAACGTAACAATTTATTTAAAAAAAATTTAAATTTAATTCTGGCGATGGATGAGTTGCGGCAATTAAAATTTCTGTATGTTAAAATGGGATGAAATTCGAAAAGCAAATTTCTAATTGTAAAAATATATTTAATTTCCCTACGAAGGAAACGATTGTCGTATTAAAAGATTAATATGACAATCGGTTTTGAAATGTCTCAGATATTTATATCGTACTTTTTTCAATTTAAGTATTATAACATCCAGTATGTAAATATAGTATCCAACCATGAATTGTGAACATTGTAAATATTTATAATGAATAAATGGAATAAATAAAAATTTACAATTATACATAATAATATTATAACTAATAGAACGTATACATAATAATAACATGGTCACTAAAAAATAACATTATGGTTTTTATTATATTCTATAATGTATTTCAATTAAAATAGAATGAAAATATTAGAAAAACAAATATTTTAATACCGCAACGGTTGTCATAATACTAAGACTGACTGAAATACAGTTAGACTGTTATCTTTAAACCCGTAGTTTATCACCATAACGACTATCTCGCTGCTGTAACACTAATTCACACATAATGATCGACTGAAATATAATTGGACGACTGTTTTCAAGTTTCGATTAAATATTTAAAATAGATTTCTTAGAAATTCTAAATTATTAAACATACCTCCCAGTCATCTGAAACTACTGTCCTCGCTAGATCTGAACATTCATATCTGAATATTCTTAATATTTTCATGTGTATCTCGAACAGAATCTGTACTAACAATTTCTCAACGTTTTGCACTCTTGTTGAGCAAACAGTCAGAACATGTGATAATATCTGTCATCTGACACATATTAATGAATGTTTTGAACATCTGTCAAACATCCATTGCTGTTCTAAGTTTGTTTTCTAATTAAACAAAAATGATATTCTATATAGTTTTTTCTCATATCTCTATGTTTTATCTCATATCTTAGAAATTTTTAAAGAAAACAGTTAGCTTATTAAATATTTTTAATTTGAGACTAATAGAATACAAACATAAGTATTATTTAATTCAATATTAGAAACATTCCGAAATTAAACAAAAATATTGATTTTCAAATGGATATATAAATAAATATTGGAGTGTTCAGAATTAATTACATTTACAAAATAATTAGTTGAGTATTATAAGATTAAAATATTTTTATATTAATTTTATTAATATTTGAATATATTTACAATTAATATGATTTATTTTCAATATTTTGTCCAAAAGATTCTCATTTCAATATTCTTTCAAAATTATTAGAAAACAATGGATTAAACTAAACATATAAATGAAGAGTTAACGAATTACTGCCATTATTACTATTATTAAAACTATTTTTCATGTTAAGTTGAAGATAATAGCAAAATAATGATAACTATAATAATTATGTCTATTTTTATGTATATATATATATATTATAATAATATGTGTAGATATTCTATCCACTTATGAATTAAATTCTATCAAACAAAGCTTAACAAGTGTTTTTAATTCATATATATTCAATATATATGTATATACGTACATACGTCTATATAGTTATATTTTGATGAAAAACAAATTTTGCAATTATCATTAAATTCCCATTAAATTAACTAGTAAAATCATTTAATTTTCTCAAACAGACATACATAGGCATATATATATATATAGATATATATATATATATACATGACGCATAAATTATACATAAGTGTATATGTAGATAAATATGTATTTTATTAATTGTATAGAAAATTGAAAATTTATCAGTTTTCCCTGTACAAATAATACCAAAATATGTATGTATATTTATTTGTACACATGTTATATCGAAATGTTCATTCATTATAAGGCAGTTTTCATAAAATTTTACACATAAATTTAGAAGTAAGAGGGTGGACTATAAAATTTTTCTTTTTAATCAATAACATTAACATGTATGTACTAGTACTTACATTATAAAATAGCTTTTACATAGTTTTAACATACAAAAAATTGTTTCTCAAAGCAATATTTCATAATTTCGATTATACTCTGAGAAGCGTTTAGAACCGAAATGTCATAGAAACTTAAAATTTTTTTTAAATATATTATTTTAGTTTTTTCATTATTCATAAATTAAGACAATGGTCACCTTGAAATTGAATTGAATAGGATTTAATGGTATTTTGTTTTGTGTCATGCAGTACAAAGAAAGTAAAGATCAACAAAATATTATCGAAATTATCAAAATTCCTAGGTAGGTAGGTAGATAGGAGCATCTACCAACTATATACCGAGGTATAACAGTAAGGTCCATTATTTGAATAAATCTACTCATTAAACCATTTTGAACGTTTTACAAAGCGGTGGAGGTCTTGGCCCTAAGCGCTTTGAGTGAGTTGAGAAAGCTACCTCTAAGATGGGTTTTCCTTTTTTGATAGCAACCGAGGCAGGTACATGGAAGGTCATTCAACAGTTTCATCCTCTTCCTCTTCTCTACAGGTTCTGCAAAAATCATTTGAGAGAAGTCCAAGAGTTCTGGCATGTTTACCAATTAGACAATGATCTCTAGTGACCTCTACCGTAGTGTTGATGTTGCGCCTTTTCAACAACAACAGATTAAGGAAGCACTTCAAGTTCACCATAGATAAAATTTACTTGGTGATGTTGTAGTCTGGTCTACTCGAGCATTTGAAATTTGAGACTTTGATTTCTTTGATTTCTTTGCGATTACAAGTAGTTTTAGAGTAGTATAGATTACAATCGAAATTCCCAACTACATATCATTATAGTTTACGCAAATATTATGAAAAACGAGATTTTATTATTTTAATTATGTTAGTTTCAAGCGTCAAGTTCAGCTATTAGGATAATATAGTAGGTAGCATTGTACGCTATTCACCATCACAACAAAAATGTCAATAATTGTTTTAAGTAAAAAAAAATTAATTTTATAATAGTTATTTCCACTCTATATTTAGTAATCAATTTAGATCTTTTGTACCTATATACTTTAGGTCAAAGCTGATAATATTCATTCAGCCTATTTCTCTTTCATAAATTTAACATGTTTACATTTCGAAGAGATTTTAACACCATTATTTAGAATTTTTCTTTCATAATTGGCTAATTATCATTACTGATTAGTTAATATATAGTCATCGTGTGATACCATCCTGTTTGTAATCAATTAGCTTGCATCTAATTTTGTATCGAGCTATGGTTTTCAAATTGTTCTATTGCATATTTAATTGGATTCCATATGTTTAACAGATTTTTTTTTATTGTAAAACAAATTTTTACGGGGTTCTACCAGGGGGTTCTACGGGGGTTAACCCAGATAACTACGACTTATATTTTTGATTTTCAAATATCTAAATATTGTGCAATATTTTCTTTTTCCAGATCTGTTTGCTTTTTGTATTTCAAATCATTTTCATCATCATCATCAACAAATTTTCTTTATATTCCGTGTCTACCGAAGGTAGTTACAGTTAAGTTAACTGGTTTTTAATAAATCTATTTTAATTTGAAATGTCGACGTACTTTGTTCTTTAATGTTAGGCTTACTTTATCTATCTGAATAGACCTGAAATATTGTTTTATTTAAACAGAAGATCTATTCACAATAAGAACTGTTCATTTCAGTTCATTGTCATATCTATTTGTATACATATACTACATATTATACTATGCCATATACTGTATGTACTCTACACTAGAACACAATAAACTTCACTATATAGTCTACGCAACACTACACTACATCTAACGTACGAAAAAAATATGTATTTTGTGGAATACTCTGTGGAGTTCTAGGTCAAACAATTTTAAATAAATAAAATATAACACACTAGGTTATAAGACATAATAAAATAGCAAAAAACCAATCGATTTTGGAAAACAATTTATAACAGTTGCCATCTGACATTTCAAAAAAGAATTTGACCACCCTCAAATATAATATTATATATACATAACATAGGTATATATGCTATATGTATATTTGAATAACTTAATCAACATCATCTTTAAGGACTAATCAATTTAATAATTATCATCATGTTTATAATCATCATCATTATTATTATCAATATGGATTATTATTATTATTATTATTATAATGGTCATACCATAACGAAATTATCACGATATAAAAAACAACAATTCAAAAGAGAAAAACCAAAAACAATTTTGCTTTTATTTTTGTTAAATCTGTGAAATGTGTATAAAATTGATTTGATTTTTTTATAACCACGTCATCTTAACGATTTTAAATTTAGATGAAATTTTTTTATAACTGACTATATATATATATAGTTACTCGTATCGCTATTATATATATCGTGATCAACTGATGAGCTTATTTTCCTTTATTTTAATTTTTATTTTCTTTTTATTAAAACTGAACTTGGTAATCAATCGCATTTTTTATTATTATCGCAACTGATATGAGTCACGATTTTTACTAATGAATTATTACAACACTGATGATGGTGTATATTATGTATTTATATAATTGTATAATGTTTAATAGTTTTATTACATTACATATTTTAATATACATAATTAAACAAAATAATCGTGAAAAGAAGAAATTAATAAAAACAAAAAAAAAAAAAATTTTAATATTATAAATTTACAACCAAAAGAACGTGTACCATACCTAACATTTATTTAGTTAATTTTTAATCTTCAAATTAATAAAATACTAAATACGTCCTCTGTTCGAAATTTGAGGTTGAATATCGAATAATTATGAATTGCTTTCCATCATTCCAATTTATCTTAGACAACAGCCGTTTACATATGTAGTGTGTATTAAAAATGTATATTTAAAATTGGCGATCTGGCTATAGGTGAATTTCGGCAATTTCATAAATTAAAATTTTTGTATGGCTTATATATTTAAATTGAAATTTTTAATTGAAAATTATTTGAAAAAATATTTAAATTCGCTACGTCTCCTTTTAAATATCTATCATTTAAAAGAATAATAATGAAAATTGGTTGTGAAAGTGTAATATTATAAAGTCAAGCCACGTTGAGTCTCTGATAACAACTGTTTGCTTATTATTTTACTAACTACAACTTACATTTATATCAACAGCCATCATTAATCCTATATAGAATATAATGTAAGAGAGAGACTAGTCTATTATTACAGAAATGATTCAGATATTTGTACAGTACACTTTTCAATTTACAGATTTAATATAATGATGATCACAAACCGGTCTTATTTAAAATCTATAAATACAAAAATATTAGGTTTGATTTTAAAAACTCTTTCAATTTGATGTTACTTGTTTAACTAAAAACTGAAAATCAAACTGCAATGCAATGTTCCTGTTTTTAAATTAATCTCGTTTCCAAAACAAAATTATATTTAAGTGAATATTTGAATTTAATTTTTTCAATTTTCGTTGAATTTCAGCTTTTAGAAATGAATTTTTGTGGAATTGTTGATTTTAAAGTGAAATGATTGATTTTTTTTTTTTTGGAATATTTTTGCCTTTGTTTTGTTATTTTGAATGGTATAAAAAAAATACCCACATACTTAAGTGCACTGCTTTTCTGGTACATAACAGAAGTGAATGTTAATATTTTGCATAATAATAAAGAAATAATTTGAAAGTTGGTTGTTTAAATTTTGCTTTAACAAAAAAAGAGTGTTTCTCAAACTGTAATACATTTCGCTAGATTGTTCGTGTTATTTACATAGTTTATTTTATTGTCTTGAACTGCCTATTCATTGTGGTGTTCTTCATGGCAAAAAACAAATAACATGTAATTGCAATACGGTTGTGAGAATCGAGACCATGCAATTTATCTGAAACATATATGCTACACCTCAGAAACGAATATAATAGCTGATTCATTTTACCGCAACTTAAAATAGCAAATCAGCAATAATAACCGCAACTTAATTTTCACTTGTCTTAACTTTTGTGATGACAATTGAGTTACAATATTAAATTTGTTTAAACATAAAAGCTAATATATATAAAATAGTACGCATCAAAATTACTACGAATGTTTTTATTAAAAATACAAAATTATCTTGGAAGAACATTTTTAACAAGAATTTGTTCTAGTGAGTTGTTAAATGTTATGAGTATATGTAAATTTCATAAAAATTAAGACGAATATTCTTAGAAGAATTATTACTGTAAATTTACAACTAATTTCTGACAATAATAGAAAACTGTATAGATATTTTGACCATTTAATACATGGTCTAAAATATTTATTATTGCGACTTATTGTGTTAGGGAAAATTGTGTAAAGAACTTTTATTTGTCATTTGAGACTATATAATCTAGTTTTAGATTAATAAGAATTATTTTAAGAGCCATTTTTAATATTACTACAGTGAAAATCAAAAGAGAAACCGATAAAACATATCTCATATGATTTGAATGTGTATTACCACTGCGACCTGTATAAGTTAATTTTATCATAAAACGGTATGTTGGATTTGACTGTACTTTAATTAATTAATTATCAATATATTCAAAAAATTTACAAATATAATACACCTTCAGTTTTATTGATTATAATAGTGTTGTCAACTCTATAGTGTTAACAAATAGTTAAAATTAGCAAACAGACAGGGTTTCTATGAATTTAATATCAGCGAACATATGGCTGCTGAAATTATCTTAAAGATGAAGGCAATAAAATAAGAAAAGCAATTGATTAAATAGCAATTGAATATAGTATTCAATTACATATTAAGTAAATTTATTTAATTATTTAGTAATATATTGAACTAAATACAAAAATGAAATGAAAAAATAAATAAATAAAAAAATAATTAAATTTACTATATACTTACATATTTAAAAAATAAAAAAAAAAATGTAATTGACTATTAGTGCAGGCACTTTCTGAGTTACACACTGTTTTATTCCAGATAATTTCTTTTCAATAATCACATAAAAAAAGTTAGAACTCAGAAATTGACTACAGCTATAGACACTATTATCTTACCCATATGTAATATAATAATTTTTAATAATATTTTTGAAATAATCCGTTAAACATACCTGAAAATAAAAAAGAAATGCTGTTATTAATATTTATTTATCTTAGTTATTATCATTATTATAATGTTAAATTTAAAATTAAAATTTATGTCTTTTATTTCCAATTCAATTAATTTATTTCCTGCAATATAACCTATTACTTATTTTTTTTTAAATACATTTTTTTAAATACACGTTGTTTTATACAGAGTTTGCAGATATTTTTTTTCTAAATTTATAGGATAGACTTAAGACATATCCCCACATATTCTGTTAGACCCATATCGCCAGATTGCGTGAGAATATCTCTGACAAGATAGTTTTGTATTCTGTTAGACCTTTAACGAGACGAGATAGCCATTTTTTATCTCTTAAAAAATTGTAAACGAAAGAGTATCTCGTCAAAGTATTTTGTGTTTTTTTTATCAAAAAATTGAATTAAATAAATAAATTGAATAGATAAAATAGTAAAGATTAATAAACAGTTTTTCATAATTTTGTTTGCATTATTATTAAAATTGTGTTTTGGTTTTGAAATCATCTTTACTATTACTGTTTTACTACTATTTATTTACTAAACTAAAAAATATTTTAAACATAAACATATTTATTTTTTTATTTAAAAAATATTTTAAAACTACACCCCACTAACACTTTTCGAAAAATTTTATAAACCATATTTTGTTTATATACCAATAATTTTTTTTGAAAGTAAAAAATGATCAGTACTACCAACAAAAAAAATGTTCTATCGCGCCGCTTACAGTGTCTAACAGAAATGCATATTCAGCGAGACGAGACGAGATGAATTTTTTCTTCTCGTCAACGATTGGTCTAAGAGAATATTGTTAAAAAGGAGGGAGAAAAACTTCGCTTTTCATTTTTTAATTTTTCACTTTACAAATTTTAATTTCCGTAAATGTTTTGCAATTTTTTCGTTATGCCTGTTACATTCATATTTAAACTTTTATTTTTTATTTTTATAGTTTTATAATTTTAATTTTTCATTATTATATTATTTGTACGAATATGGGATAGTAAAAATCTTATTCAATATTTTTTTTCTTCTATTTCAATAAAAATTAAATTCATTCTTTAAAAAAAATTCAAAACTATCAATTATTAGAAAGTTTGATATTCTCTGATATAATAAAATTTTTTGACTTTCAATAATGATTCATAAATTGTTTCTCCAGCCAACGAAATTTCAATGGTGGGTGGATTTTCTTTTTTATGCTTTTTCGCACTATAATTTAGCAATTGTGTTGCAATCAATTTTTTTTTTTTTTATTGTAAAATGTGAATTTGGAATATTGATTTGGTTATCATCTATAATGTATGTTTTATGTTTTTTTTTAAAGCTATCAAAGAATGTGTTAATGAAAAGCACTTTCAATATAACTAGTGTTTTTGTTTTTGGATCCAATTTTAAAATGTTGTTGTTCTTGTAATATAAATTTGAATTTTAATGTATTAATTTAGTATGTATCCGTTGAGTTAAAAAAATATATTATGTATTTAATAAAAAGTAAGATATGCTTTATAGCAAAAAAATAATATAAGTGGAACCAAGTGATGACCGACTATACCAGCTGCCAAACCGCGTATTGCTATACTTTCCCAACATTATTTTCGCATCTTAACATTTAGTACCTACTCTGAATTGCGAAATTAGCATCGATGTAATGCGCACATCATTTAAAAACTATAAGTATATTAACGTATTTTTTGTACTACACACTATGTATTTTACTTTGTTTTGCGTATCGGATATGCTATGGGCATTTGAAAATTGTACACAGTTAGGCCTCAGTAACACACCGAAACGTTATAGCACATAATACTAGAGCTCTTTATCCAAAAGAGAGAGTCTTAACAATAAATGGTAATATATAACACTAATCTTTAGTATAAGAAGAAGAAGGAAAAGAAGAAGAAGAAGAGAAATACAAAAATATAGACTAAAATATTTAATCTTATATCTAGGAATTAAATTTATTAATAATACATAATATGATTGAAAAATGATATGTGCCAATTTCTGCTATTTTGGTCAATTTATTTTTTCAAGAACAAGAAAACTTTAATTTTCGAATTTGGAGCGTTAATCATGATGTTCATTAACTTTAAATAGAGGTCAGTATTAGTAAAAATAGCACAAGAAGAAAACACACTAATTCGAATTAAGGTGGGTTTACATCTTTTGTACAGTAAATACGCCTTGATAATAGTATTTTATTTTATTGATAATCATATTAGCTTTTCACCCGCTTTAAGGTCTAGGTGAATCTTTTACTATGTATATACAATAATAACTCAAAAACCAGATATTGATCTGGTTTTTATGCAGGTCCTAAATATATGACATATAGATAATATATGATATATTTATGCAGGTCCTAAATATTAAGAAATGATATTTTTTACGAATGCTAGACATTTTAAGTTTCAAAATATTTTTTTGGGACTAAAAGGAGAGATATCTCAAGGGTCTATTCTGATACAAAACATTACAACCTAAAAATAGGTTGTAAGTGACAACTTTGTTGTCTTTCTCTATTCTGATTCACAACCTAATTATCTGTCAAAATAATACAATCTAATTTTTAGTTTGAGTTGTGTACAAATATAGCTATTCCGATCGACAACAGTTGAGAACTGAGACAACTAAAACGTTACATTTGGTTAAGAACACTTGTTAGAATTAAAGAAACAAAATAATCAAAAAAAAAAAGAAAGAGAGGTGAGTAGTAATATTTTATTATTTTAAAAATTTTATTTTTGTTAATAATATTTTGTAGGCTGTAGTTGATTTTAGAATTCGTAAAGAAAAAAAAATAATCGAACAAAAAAAAAATATATGAATCAACTTTTATTATAAAATTGTCAGTTATCAATGACAACACAAATATGACATACACCCTCTTTACAACAGCTAAAAGTTGTTATTCGGAATATCAAAATTCGGTTGTGTTGTCTATTGGATTGAGTTGTGTAAAAGAAAACTCAAATATAACTGTTGTGATCGGATATTGTGAAAATATCGTGCTGAAAAATATCCCGAGTAAACAATATTTACTGTTGTGTTTCAAAATTTTTAGAACTAACATGTTTGACCATTTCAGAAATAATGTACCTATGTATAAGTAACAAACAACAAATCTTGGACAGACTTAAAAAAGAAAATCTGAATCGGAATAAGACAGACATTTCAATTTTAATGTTACAATGATTGAAAATGTGATGCTCCAGTGGTTCAAAGTTCAAGTAACTGAGAATCATTATTATAACTATTAACTTAATCAAGATGATGACAAACTGCTTAATCTAGGAATTCTAAATTAAACTTAAATAACAAATTAAGTGATATCTACGATGACTCAAAAGTGGTATGAATCTCATTTTTTCTTCATATAACTAGTTACCTGCATTTTTAATTTTATTTTTGTTTTATGTCTGCAACAAGATTGGACTATATTATGTCTACCAGGAGAACAATTATCTCAGATAGAGATGAATGGGGAAGATTTCTTTAGTTGGTCCAAAATTATTTTTTTCTTAAATACATACCAATAGTATGAGATATACACTCGAACTGTTCTGCACAGTCTGAGTCTTACCATATTAGCAATCATATACTAAAACTTTTTTTGAAATTTTCAATTACTCAATTTCAATGTAGAAACTACAGTGCAGCTTTTGTACAATAAATTCACTTTCATAATAATATTTTATATTATTGATAAAAAATAATTTTTCCCAACCTACCTGGGACCGGAATCAAATTAGTAATACATTGATAATGGCTATTCAAATGACATAACTATACTGTCGTTTTAGCGATTTAAGAAAATAGGAGAACAACATTATCTACTCTTTTTGTGTAAATGTGATATTTCCAACTACTGTTAACTACCTATACCAGGATAAATAAATGTTCATAAGGCATTGTCTTTTCCAGTTTAAATATATGGATACAAATTTATTTTGTATGCGAGAGAGATTAATTATCGACAGTGTTTAAAGACGTATTCTCAATTGAAAAAAGCCACCTGTAAACGTCACAAACGGAGGACACACGACAAGGGTTGAGAAATAATATTGAAGTCAATCCCAAGACCAACATGTTCCCATGATCACCTATGCAAGAAAGTAAAATGTTTCATATATGTCAGTTGTCATTTTCCATAAATCACTTGAGAGAAGAACTGGTTTATACAGCTTTAATAATTCACATAATTCTATTAATTAATTGTATCATAATTAAAATTCTTATCCTTCTAATTTCCAATCAGTTTTATTTAAAAATGTCTCAGGATAATAAATATTATATTTCAGGATAATTTTGATATTGAAATTAATTAACTTAAGAACTTTCAAATGAAAATTGTGTTATCTATTTCAAATTAAGATTATAAAGAATCAATTTGAAATTTATTGAAAAAAAGAAAAAGATAAAAAAAAATTTTAATCAGAAAAATGTAATGTCCTTGAACATCAACATCATCGTTTTTATTATTTTCAAAATTCAAAATTCAAAGAATTTCTTCAAAAAAATAAAAATATATTAAAAATCGAGGCAGCTTATATTTCAATGACCTCGTTAACACGAAACAAATTTAACAGATATACCTTAAATGCATATACCTTTCTAAATTTATATTTTAAATTTTATTTTAAATATAATAAAAATATGTATTAATAAAAATAAGTGTTTTTTTTTTTATTTAAGGTAAAAAAAACAAGAATCATAAAAATTATTAATTCCATAATGCGGGTAATCCTATACAAAAAATATTTCATATTAATTCCAATGTTGTTTATGAGCAGATTCTACACATGTAAAAAAATTGATTCACATTTCAAATGATAAAAATGTTATACATGGTGTTCCAGAAATAATCTGTCATAGCTTCAGGATCGATTGAGAAAGTCATTAAAACTGAAAGAAATTTGTCCTTTTAGACGTAATGGAGTCTTGAAAGATCTTTATTAAGTTTCGAAATGATTTTGTTTAATATTTTGGCTATAAAATATGCCTATATGAAGCAATGAAATAGGAAAGAACATATGGAAGAGTGTTTAAAGTTGATTTTAGCCTTCTTGTAAATTAGAATAAATTTAAAACAAAAAATTAAAATGCTTTGTATGATTTTGTAGTCCAATATCTTTTGTCATTGTATAGGATACAATAAATAACAAATAATATAATGAGAACAAATAAATAAAATGGCCCGAATATCTATAAAGGTATATGACCCTGTATACAAATTTATACATATAAGCCAATGAAGTATATATATAATTTTCTGCATTTATTCTGTTTGGAAGTTCGACGGAATACTCCCGCACATATACAAATTGCAATATATATATATATATATATACAAATTGTAACATCACGTAACTGTCATAAACATAGTCTCTGTTTTTTCATTATTACTTATATATGGCATCTGTCATGACATCTGTCATTTGTCATCTGTCATCTGTCTTCTATCATCTATCATCTGTTATCTGTGTCATTTGCCCATCGTTTAATAATGGTTGTCATGTCATTCAAGTATTAAAATAGTTAATTTAGATGGCGCAATAGAAATTTTTGCTTTTATTATGTCTTAATTAATTTCATTTTACGATTTGAATTTTACAGTAGAACGCGGCTATGATTGTAAAAATATAAAATTATTGTAAGTTTATATTATATAGTTAGAATTTGTTTTCATTAAAAAATATTATTTGAATTTAGTATTTCTATATTAATTTAAATAGAAATTATCTTTGTGACTAACTTATATTATAATTAATTGAATACAATAGAATGTCTAAGAATATTGATTATCTAGAATTATTGAGGTCTTAGGATAAATATGTTTAAATTTTTAATGATGACAAATAAGATGTCGCTAAAATTATCGAGTAAATGACCCTTAGGGAATAGAAAATTTTGTACCTTATTTCAAATATTCAGTTTATATGGCAATTAAAAGCGTTCTAATAAAAAAATAAAGGTATGATAAATTAGTAAGCAAATACGTATTTTTCTTAAACTTGAAATGAAAACTCTAATGAAGGAAAGAAATGCTAGAACTTATTTTGCTTCAGTCATTTATGGCGGGTTACAATACAAACCCAGTAAATAATTATTCATTATTCAAAGCAAAGCCATTATTTTAGATCTCTACGATTGGAAGGCAGCAAAATCGAATGCAAAAACATGCAATTCGGCTCAAAATATATAGGGGAGAAAAACAACATAAATTTCACCCTAAAAATATGTAATTAGTACCGTTATATTTTTTCTTTTCTTAAACCGATTTCAAATGAAATTTTGTTAATAAAAAAATTAATAATAATTGACTTTAGTTAACTATAGGTGTATTGCAATTATTGTTAATAGTTTGGAAGTGGACTTAAATAAAATTTAAATAATCACAGTTACTTTTATCTGTTGTTATCTCAACAAATTTTCATTATTATTATTTTAAATGATAAATATTTAAAAGGAGACGTAGCGAAATCAAACTTTTTAATTGTGAATTAGAAATTTTTAATTAAAATTTTACTCCATGTGTAAGTATATACATACATCTTAACATACAAACATTTTAATTTGTCAAATTCCCGCAGCTTACCTACCGCCAGATTTAAATTTCAATTTAGTAATTAAATTTTTGTTAAATAAATGATTGCATATATTTACAATCGAATGAAAATGCAGAGTTTATTTTCTGATTATTTGTATTTATTTTAAAAATAGTTGTAACCTTTTTATCTCTCGACTGCTAAAATCAAAGTGTGTCTGATTTTCTATTTTTTAAAACTAAAGACTTAAACATAAATATTGTACTAATTAAACTAACAGTTTTAGTTAAGACTAGAAGAGGTCAGTATTTGTTTATTTAGGTTGGTATTAGGTTACATATGTGACAAGATACGGTTGTTGTCTAAGATAAATCAATTAAAAAAATTATAGTGCCAAAAATAAATTAAATTTATACGATTTTTTATCTAACTCCCTCGAATTTGGAGGAGCAGGCGAATGTTAGTTAAAGATAAAAAACTAAAATTATTTTGACAGTGAACAAATCTTTAGGTTCGTCCTACAACTGTTTAATCGATAAGAAAAATGTTTTTTTCTTTTTCAATTTTTTTTCTCTTGAAGTTATGACACATTATTTTTGACACTCCTGTACAATATAGTATGTATATATGCATGTAAGCGTATTTGTGTGCATACAGTAACTTTTTTTAGAATTGGAATCGAAATGATTAAAATTAAATAAAAATCAATAATTTAATTATGCTCATAAAATTAAATAATAAAAATTGTAATAATAATTAATTTATAATCTTTTTGGGAAGCAGTAATCTAAAAGAATTATTATAAGAAGTATCTGAGGTATTTAACAAAATTAAAATAGATACGATTTTAAATATTATTGTACAGAGTGTTATACGATAGTATTATATTTATATACAGGTATATAGGTAGAACACAATTTATTTTAGCTTCTAATACTTAGAAAATATATTTAGATAGATTTATAAAAATATGATTCTGCTAAACATATCAACGTTGATAATCAATGGACTTAAAAGGATATTTTTTTTAAACATTTTTAACTATTAAAAATTATTTTTGATAATCAGATTTGTTTTTAGTGATATGTTTAGATTTATGGAATAAAAGTCGAGTTTCCTTTCACTAATCATTTGTATTTATTTTGCAAATATCGATATTTCGGAAGCAACTTACTTCCTTCATCAGTGCTTTGCGACTAATTAATATTTACACTAATCCTTACATATAATTATATAATTTGAACCCTCAATAATATGCTCATTTTGTTAACAATAGTAATTCCTTAATAGTGCTACCTAATCTATAGTGTTTTATTTATTAATTTTTTTTTTTTTTTTTTTTTGTTTTTTTGTATAATTATTATTTATTGCATTTAAACTAGTCTTACGCAATAACCCTTATTCTAGTATTTATGATCTTAATTCTACCTGAACCTGATTTTTAATTTTAAAGTAATCTAAATAATGGCGAGAATCCACATCATGATTTATGAAAGAAAATGTTGAGAAAATAATAAAGAAGAAGATCCATAGAACTGAAATGGAAAATCTCTCAACTTTATTCGAACAAAACAAAAATATGGAGAAGCCAAAACGAATCTGTGTAGCACATTCCACATACACAAAAAAATTTAGCAATATATTTAAGAAATACAACTTAACTAGCAGAAATCTCAAATTATGTAATCTGTTAGGATCTGCTAAAGATAAGAAAAGCATAGAAGAAGTAAGTGGTATATACAAAATATCATGCCAAGATTGCACAAAAACTTACATAGGACAATCCAAGAGGTTAATTACAGTTAGATTCCAGGAATATATGAGGGAAGCACAATTGGCGAGGAAAAGAAACTACACGAATTTTAGGTCAGCTGTAGCGCAACATATAGTTGAAGAAGAACATCATATAAATAAGAATAGTTTAAAATTAATAAAAGAGGTAAACAAAAATAATAAACTAGATATGTATGAAAGCCTGGCAATATCTAGAGAACCTGTTAACAACAGACTTAATAATGATGTAGGTAGTGGATTCTCGCCATTATTTAGATTACTTTAAAATTAAAAATCAGATTCAGGTAGGATTAAGATCATAAATACTAGAATAAGGGTTATTGCGTAAGACTAGTTTAAATGCAATAAATAATAATTATACAAAAAAACAAAAAAAAAAAAAAAAAAATTTAATAAATAAAACACTATAGATTAGGTAGCACTATTAAGGAATTACTATTGTTAACAAAATGAGCATATTATTGAGGGTTCAAATTATATAATTATATGTAAGGATTAGTGTAAATATTAATTAGTCGCAAAGCACTGATGAAGGAAGTAAGTTGCTTCCGAAATATCGATATTTGCAAAATAAATACAAATGATTAGTGAAAGGAAACTCGACTTTTATTCCATAAATCTATTAAAAATTAGTTACTCATGTAAATAATTTAAATAAAAAGTATGTAGTTACTATACATGTAATAATCAAGGGTAAAAAAACAGCTTCAAATTGCACCAAATATTTTTGAATTAGTTATCTGATCTAGTTAAATCATACTTTGTTAATAAAAAAATTAATTATATTTGACTTTATGTAACTAAAGAATTAATGTTAATGCGTTAGAAGTGAACTTAAATCAAATTTAAAAACCAATTAAAAAGTCTTTATCTACACAAATAACAAATTATTTCTTAGCTCACTCTATACCTAACCCAGAAATTTGTAAACTACACTAATTCAATGAAAATTATCCTCGCAAGGGACAATATAACGGTACTGTATAAATATTATTCTTAACTCGTGCATTTTGCATTTCCCTTCTCTTTGATTCCATCAACTAAACAAAACTTTGAAGAAATCGTTTTTGTTTTTTTCAATACCAGGGGACATTAACCCATTCTGTGCCACCAAGGTCAAATAGAAATATTTGAATATGAAAGAATAACAAAAGAAAAATTTATTTATTACAATGTTTTGTAATTTGATATCATAAACATTTAAAAAAAAGGTTATTTCCAAAAGATAATAAATAAGACAAAAGAAAAAAGAAATACGACGCTTAGTAGAAAATCCAGGATGACAAGTTGATTATGGAGAATTAATTAAATAAAAAAAATATTTGTCTTATTATTGTCCAAAGAGCGAAGATGAATTTAAAAAAGTAAAACATAATATCGAATTTTATATTGAACTGCGAAATAGCCGTCTATAGCGAACATTTTTTTGAAGCAAGAATAACCCATATTGTAAGCCTAAAGTTATTTTTGAGATTAGAAAGAACAAAATATTACAAAGAAACGTGAAGAAATTTTACATCCATAAAGAAAAGATTTTGAACTAAAGTGAAACCATGAGCAAAAGTAGTACTAAATGATGATAAATAGACTGTCAATATTATGTAATAAAATACATAAAAAATAGTACTCAATAGGCATGGAATCCTCATATAGATTAAGTAAACAAAAAATCTACTAACAGGGCATTTTTTTCATGCCAAAATATGTTTGGAAAAACATAGGGATTATTTCCAAAGATAAAAATACTGTGTCCTGGTTTTTTGATCTGAAAGTTAAATTGGAACTGTAATGTTGAACTATATAACAAACAAAAGTAATTGATTACCGCAGGAGCCTTGCTGTACTAATATCTCAAAAAGAGGTCGATTGAGTAATAAGAGCCTTGCTTCAAGGAGCTTCGGTATGGTATACATACTGATGACTTAAAATTCGACGAGAAAAACAGATCTTCGCGTACTTGGACCAAGATGTAAGTTTAGTGCTGCGCTTCTTGATACATATCCCACAATATTTAGGTATCGACATTACAATGCAGTTAAAGAGGACAAAAATGTAACATATACAAAATTACAGATAGTCAAGCTGCTTTAAAACCTGGCTTCCCCTATTTTTAAATAAAACCTCATATATAGCTGTTACAAGAACTTAATAAAGCCGGTATAAACATAGTCTATAAACTTCTGAGCATCAAGAAATACAAGATAATGAGAAAGTCGATGTCCTTGCAAAAACAGGCGTGAAAAGTCAATTTTTAAGACCAGACCCAACCATTACTCCTTCAAATACCAACTTACAAAAACTTGTTTTCAAGTGGGAAACTACAGAAACTAAGAACATATAAGATAGTTGCCAAGAATTTACGCAGTCTGAAGTCTTTTTCAAACTTAACATTAACCAATTAAATTAGATGATCAAGGAGACTAAATCCAATGTCAGAACACTGACATGGTTTATCACGGCTTATCAAGATCCATTCAACAGATACCTGTTCGAGATTTGTAACTCCAACACAGACAGTTTTTTTTTTTTTAAATTAAGCCAAACACTAAGTTTCAAACGATACCTTTACACACGAATGTATAGCTTGGACTAATTGAGGATTGTAGAAAGAAAAATATCCATTTGATCAGTATTAGGGACATTTTGAATAAATTTATTTATTATTATTACTCTTGAGCTTTTGTAGATTGTACGTAGGTATATTTTTGCATTGGGGAAACACGTTTGTTGGAATATGGTTCCACGTTCGGGAAAATTTGACTACAAACGAATTTGCACTTGATGCCTCTCTTGTTCCTCGGCGGAAATGTTTGAGAGGTGGCATTAGGGTTTTTAGTTTCTGTTTAGAAGGGGAGGAATCCCACTCTAACATTTTATTTGTTGGCGACGCCATAGATCCAGGAATACACATCGTCAATAATAATACACATCGTCTATAATTCTGAAATTGAAATTAAAACAATAATAACGTTCATCAATAACATAGATCTGCAATTTTCAGATAACAAACAGGGAAGTGCAATAGACCTGAAAATGTTGTGTCCACATAGAACTCCCCCATTGAACAAAAAACTAATTTTTGAAAATATTTTCTTCAAACGAGTCTAAATGATGTTGACATTTTATTTATAAGAAAAATTTTCAAGTTTGACGTCATTTTTGTAACATATACACATATATATTTATCTATATATTTCTAAATTTTTAAATTTTATATTGAAAAAAGCTCTTCGTTTAACCTAAGCTAACCTAGAAGAATTATTTAGGTACCAATTTTTTTCACTTTGGTTGCGTCAATTAATTTAATTGAATTCGAATTCCTTAAAGAACACACCTCCATTTTATTTTCAAATAACTTTACCAATTACTATTATTCGCTAGTAAATTGTTATGGTAGCAAAAATTGTTACATTGTATTAACTATAACCACGTTTTTTGATTTTATTATTTTCTTATCGAAATTTTATATTTTGAACTTTTTGTCAATTAAATTTTTATTTTAGCTAATTATGTATACAATGTAATCAAATCAATTTATATCTAACAGATTTTATAAGTCGTTTAATATGTAAAAATTCGTGAGTTTTAATCTTTAGGTATTTAGCTTTGAAAAAAAGAAGCTTACGAAATAGGTTAAAAAATTGTATCATAAAGTTGATCTTCGCTTAAAATATATTAATTAGTTATGTGTTCATTTAGAAATGTATTAAAATTATTGGATTTTAGCAAAGTCACCCGACGTTGTTTGGGGGTTCCACACACAAAGTATTAAATTTACTTCAAACAAGTTTTAATTATGAACTGAATTTAAAAAAAAAAGGCGAGGGAAAGATGTCGGAAATGCTGTAAAAACTTCAATGAATTTAAAAATTTTTGTTAGGTATAGTTATAAAAACTTGATGCCCACCCCCAGCTCGATTGAAAGCGGAAAATATGTATTAAACACAAACAAGCCAATGTTGATGGCTATAGTTAATAGCTTGTTGGGTAGTTATTATCCCACTCCTACCACTTTCGACAAATTTTTTATCAAAACAAAATATTAAATTTCCAAATCAACAGTGTGAAATATTTTGCGGATACAAACAACCATTACAGTCAATTGGATACTTACTTGATATAATATAATTGAATTTTAAAGCCAAGATCCGGTCCGTTTGATAATTTTAGCAGTGAATTCTGCCTCTAGAAATTATACAAGTTAAAAAAGTGTTACCTAATAATTAGAACTTGGATTTTTTATAAGCTAGTATATTAATAGAATTCATCACAAACAATCCTTGACTTCCATATTGTAAACACAACGTAATATCTAATATGCATCATATTCCATATTGTTCACAAAAAAAATTTACAATCTAGCCTGTTCCATATTGCTTAATATAAGTTCAAATGCGCAAAAGCAGAATACGCATCGAAAATTGTTCGATGCTTTAATTTTTTTAGGATATATTTATTGGAAGCATTATCTTCTTAGTTATATTTCCAATATTTTTTGACATTTTTCAGTAAATTCTGGATTTCTTCTGCTAAAGTTTTTTTTACAATATGGAAGTCGCGGAATGTTTACCTACCATTTATAATTATTATACTGAAATGATCTTGGCAACTAATCTCCATAATTTTATGCTGCTGGTTAAGATCAAACAGAAAAAAATCCGATAATTTCAATAATTTTGGTCTCTATCTGTTGATATGTGATTGATTAAAAGTTAGTTAGAGTGAGTTAAATATTGATTTACTAGTTTGCAAATCAGTTTTAAAAGTAGGGTTCGACCAAGTTTAAACTCGATTCGATATTTCGATTCGAATAGCAATTAATTCCAAATTTGTAACAGATTAGCTGTCAATACCGTACGCGATCTAAATAGGATCGTTGTTTCAAGTGTCAAATCCTTAAAAGAGTGATTTCTTGGAGTATTGTCTAGACAGTATATATTATCTATAGTGTGGATCTTTGAAGTATTTTTGAAAAAAAAAAATGTTCGAAATATTTACTGGATAAATTTTAGGATTATTTTAAGTAAAAAATGGTTCTATTAGATGGTTCTCTATTTTTATTTAACCCCTGAACTAGTTAGAGAAAATCATATTGACAAAATAATGTCCGATTAAAAATAATAACAGCTCCGAAATATGGAGCAAACAGGAGCAATATGTTCTTTAGAATTTTCTTTTAGAATTGATCTACCTAACTATTTGTTTTTATATTTGGTGTGTATCGAACATACAGTTTTCATCCCAAAATTAAAAATTAGCTATAAAAAGCTGAAATTATTGTGAAAAATGTTAATTAAGTATCTCGGAAAAGTTCGCTAACGTTTTTTTTTATGCTATTAATTGTTTGGATGAATTGCTGATATATACACAATTTTTATTTCAGACTTGCGATTTCTCAAGTAAGATCAGGTCAGGTAGCAAAAGTCAAATTTAAAAATACACACTAAAATACTCCACTAAATCACCCTTTAAAAGAACTTACACTTAAAATGGACCAACCTGTATAATGATCCAAATTTCCCTTCCTAAGTTATTAAACAGGAGGTACTTATTTAGTATAATTTATTTAGAAGCTAAAAACAAAATAATTTTTACAATTTTTATTACGAAAATTAATTTGAACAATGATTTCAAGTGACATCCTATGTCTTATCCGCATATGTATATACATACTAAGTAACATACAAATAAAATTTTTTATATATATATAAAATTAATATTATAAAATTATATATAGTTACGTAAATAAAAAAAAATCAATTTTCAATTAGGATGGATATTATGACCGACCGTAATAATATTTAATGGCAAGTATTAAGCTATAAATATCCTTTTTCACACAATCTCACTTTTTTATAATACACACATTACATACATTTGTACACAAAAAACATTGTTAAGTTTGTTTGAAAAGTGTTTGTACATACATATATAATATATATATATATATAATATATATATACATTATATTATGATTACCTTAAGATTTTATTTTTTAATTAGAGACATACCAGCAAACAATACGAGATATTTAAAGTGTACAGAAATGCGATTATTGTACTCCAAGTCATAAATTATATTTTTAATGAGATATCATTTGATTTATGTTTTAATATAAAATAAAAAAAATTTATAAATATATACACTTATATCTTGAAACATATAAAACAATATAGTTACATCCCAACAAGCTACAACAGTACAACCTACCTATATGATATGAGAGATGAAAAAATGTAAAGAGAAGAAAATATTAATATAGAAAGAAGGAGATGATAGAATTTTCTTTCTCTTACTTTTGATTTGTGATGTTGGTTTGGTCTTCTAAGGTTTTGTTGTTGTTTTTTTGAAAATCTAAAATGGCAATTAAATTCCCATAATTATTCATTTCTCTTATAGATATTTAACAACATTATATATATATACAATCTTAGTGTATACCTAATGGTGGTCCGTCATAGATTAAATTTAAAAAGAGTAAACTGGAGTACAGTCTGTCATCTTATTTGAAATATATTTAAGACAACATTTTCAAATAAGTATGACAATTTATTTCCTTTGCATAAAAGAGATGAGTATAGGTGTGTAATATATATATATATATATAGATAACTGATTTTGATTAAGAATGTTGACCTGCTTTAAAAAAAAAACTGAAATGATGAAACGGGTATATCAATTACTATCAGTAGATTATTTTGATTTCAAGGAAAGTTATAATAAATCAAAATACTAAACCCTTTTTTAGTGGCCTAGCGACATTTGACATATTATTGAGTCAACTAAATAATTATACGAAAGTATAATATGTAGATATATAATTATATGAAATTATAGAATGTGGCTTCTTCAATCACAGCCGGTGCTATATTTTTCAGATATAGCAACTAGAGCATGTCTACGGCATTGACATCATCGCCATTCGGTTTTTTAAAACATCTCGGGTCAAAGCTCCGATTTCGAAGAACTAAAATTCAAAAGACGCTCATACTTCCGATGATCTACGGATCAGAATCATGTACAAAGACAAGTGAACATGTAATTCGTGTCTTTACCGGATGTACGGCCCTGGTGGTAAAAAAAAGCTTCAAAATGAAAAATTGAATGTCTTTTTCATCTTTTGTTGCCTATCCATAATTGAATGTCAGTGACCAAATATGTTACTGTTTCGATCTGTTACTGAATAGATTAAATCACCAATGTTTCTGATGCCTGTCCAGTTTGTAAGTTGCGCAACCCTGTTCATTGTTTTCTTCCTATACCTATTTTTCCTTCAATTTTTGCTTGAACTATTACTTGAAGTAGCTCCAAAGTAGGAGGTTACTTTAGAAGTAGTTCTCTTTCTGTGTTTGCTCTACGTAGATATTCTTAGTTTTTAATGTGATCTGTTCACGATATTTGTACCATCTTTCTTTAGATCCCCATTTCGAAAACTTCGAGTTTGTTGGATTCTTTTACTTTTAAGGTTCGAATGTTTCTACACCTTATAAGAGTACACCATGCATAGCATTTAACAAATTGTAAGCGAAGACCTAAGTTCATTTCACGACAATAAAAAACTTTTTTATGTTTAAGAAATGCATTTCTTGCTATTTCAATTCAGCATCTAATTCCCTTTTCGCAACTCCAATCCTCTTGTAACCAACGTCCGAGATATTATGAATATCAATATTTTGTATCAGCACACTATTTATTTTTAAACGGGCCTATATGCTATTTATACACATTATGATATTGTTATATAAGCCAATTCTGTTTAATATCTCCATAACTTATTGATGACCTTATCAAAGGCCTTTTCTTTGAATCTACACTTATGTTAATTGTATATTGTAGACAACATAATACCAATTGTATACCAATACTTTCTAATATTTTACCAAAATGTATATAGAACTCTTTACAAAATGTATATTAGTATTAGGTAGGTAGGTTCGTGGAAGTGACTATTCAAACCAATTAGCACTTTTGTCCACTTTTAAGGCCACTGTTGTGATCTATTTGTTGTTGTTGGTTATTTTATGGGATTACTTTTACCTCAGACCTAGAGCCGCCTTGAACCAAATGATTTTTATATATATTATAAATATTTTATTGTAATTCAAATTCAGTTCAGTATACATCCTGAGATTAGAATTAATGTCAGTTTTATAATTTATTTGAAAGTCAATCTTTAATTAGTCCGAAATTTTGTAATTGAAAATCAAGTTTCTAAAAAAATTTATAAATAATTTTTATCTAGATAGATTAAGTAATTATAGATTTCTCGATCGAATTTCAACTCACTCTAGTAATTCTAACTAAGTGAAGATATATTCAATAATATTTTTATTATCATATTTTTTCAACACTCTGTTTCAATATTACAAATAATAATATATAGAATTATATATTTAATTTGTGTATATGTATACATGTTTGTACATTTAAAATAAATTATCGAGCAGCCCACATTATTTATATGAACTTTATTAAATACATTTGGATTGCTCTTTAACATTGGTATCATTAGTTTTATTAAAACTGGAAGTTTCAGAAATTTTTATGTAGATAAGTTTTGTCCAGTTAAATTTTTTTTTATTAAGTACGTAAAATGCTAATAAACCAATATCAATAATGTACATTATTTACACAATATTATATGCATATACATATAGGTGATGCATATATATATAAATAAGAAAATAAAAATCACATTTATAAATAATAATATTCGGATAAATATGTATATATATATCCATACATAAATAATAATTATCAATTTTAATATACAATCTGGTTATAAAGAGGTTTACTATTATTATGTATATCCTCGAATCTATATGTAAATATATCTTTATCTACACTATTCAATTATGCACAGTTTTTGAAGTTTTTAGATAAAGTAGAAATCATATCATAGGGTAAACGTATTATAATTGTCTGGCAAGTCAATTTCTGACTAATTGATTTTATTATTTGCATTAGATTAATAATGAAACCGATGTATAGTTGTTTTAGTGAATCAGTACAATTTCCAAAAATTACTTGTTTTAGATTTTAACTTGAAAAACTGTGATTGAACTAATAAATAAAAAAATAGAGGATGGATTTCAAAATTTAAATTTTCAAAATATATATATATATATATTATTCTGGCGATAGTAGTGTCACCCAACTTAAAAATTACACAAAATTATGGCATTTTCTTCAAAGAAGTTTTAATCAAATTGTATTTAAAATTAAAAATGTTTTTCTTATTAAGTACGTCAGAGGGTAAGCTATACTATACATATAATTTATTTATTTGTTTCAGAAATGTTTAAATTATAGTACAATAAAGTACAAGTGACAGTATTATAATGCTAGACGTGTAAGCTCATGTAAAATGTTTAAATATTCACTTAAAATAGAAGTACTAATCGGCATTAGTATTTTTCCATTACCAGAACCAATAATAAAACAGTAGTTGCTTAACGAAATTCATTTATAATTTCATCGATTTCTCTGTATAGTGAACTAAAAGTTAAGCATAATAATGTACTACTAAAAGGCGTGATTTAAGGTGAATCTAAGTAATAGTCTTAGACTACTATTCCATACTATTATTCTACTATAATAGAGCCGAAGGAAAGGTGAATTAATTCTAATTCATTTGAATTTCTAACGGTGATTCTAGAAGTAAATATACTTCATTTTAGTCTGTAACGGTGATTCTGATGCATATTGCAAAGCAATGAAGATATTGTAAAAACTACTATATACGTACACGTATTTAACTATATGTATACCAGTATGTGTACACTATATACGAGCAATTATTGAGCTCATTTGAGAAAGAGAAATAATAAAAATATCTCATTAGAAAAATGTCCAGTAAATTTATTTTAATGTTACACAGGTACTTAAAAACTTTCTCGTAAAAAAAATCAAAACTCGTAGTGGTACTGGTACTACTGGGAGAAATAGCTTTATTTCATTAGAGTGCTCTTTCTTTAATTGCGTGAGTTTGTTTTAACCCATCCGTAAAAAATAACTGTGACCAATTGTTCAATTCTGTATTTGTTGTTGAACTCAACAAAAAATCGTTAAAAAAACGAAAATAATAATAAAAAATAATAGAATTAATTGAATTACTAAATATTATGCTTATCATACAGATACAAAATACAATTAATTTTTCTTATATCCCTATTCAAATTATTACAACTGTATAATAAAATTCAGTACATAGTACATACATACTATTATTTTCTACTATTAAATAAGAGCAATTATGAGTTTTATTATTATTAGGATTATTATTTTGAAATCTATTATCTGCCTATAAAATTATGGCATCTCAGAAGATTATATTATAAATTATACATGTACATTGGTTCTTTAAATATATATAATATTAATATATAGATACTGTATAGTATAGTAAATATTAAACAATCATAGAATATTATTTTTAAATAAGTATGTATATATAGATGTGTAATGTCTGTGTTCATAATTCGTATTAATAAAAAAAAAATATCTATAAAGATAGTAATTAAATTAGAAAATAATTTTTAATCATAAACATAACCCAACTTTGCAATGTAATTCAATAAGAGACAAAAAAAGGAATAAAAATAAAAACAAAAAAAAACAAATTTGAAGGATTTTTTTTTTATCGGATTAGTTTAATATAAATTGGTAGACCATTTTAGGAAATTATTAATCTTCCCAAAAGACATTATAAGACGTTAATTTATTACAGTATTAGCCTGCAATGTGATAGTCGAGTATAAAATTAAAAATAAAATAAAATTATTATTACTTAATAAAAAATACTTAATAAATTATAACTAATTTTTATAATGTTTTTATTTTTTTTTTTTTTTTTGGTTTGTAATGGTGTTGTGTATTTTGACTGTCATGATTTTTTTTTTGTTTTTTTTAAATATTTGAATATTTAATATGAATTGTGGTTTTGTGGTATTGTTATATTTTTATTTATTAAAAGCTAATAGTTAATATTAATATTTAATAAGATCATAAAAATATTGAAGTGAATTGTTTTTTTAATAGATTGTAATAATAGAATATGAATTCGATTTTATTGATCTAATTTCAATATAATTTCTCAAGGTTTTTATTTTTTTAAAATAAAAATTATTATTAATTATATAATATAACTAATTTATGATATATAGATTAAAATTTACAAAACTTTGGAATTCTATAATATTAAATGTTTGTGAATGTTTTAAATCAGGGATGGGTGTATTAAATCATCATTAGTTTTATTAGAGAAAAAAATTTCAAATTCAATACGAATTGAATGGTGTAAGATTAATAAATTTGTCTTCGAAATTCAATGAATTTATTTTAAATAAGATCTGATACAAAGTCATTCCAATTAGAGCGATTTCGAAATTTTTCAGACTTCAAAATTTTGTAGACTTCGAAATTTTTCAGATTTCAAAATTTTTTTTAACGATTGAAAATTGCATTGAATACAAATCATTGAATTGATTTTTTTTTTTTAATCACTGAATTTTGTTTAGGTTATCGAGATAAAATTTCTATGCAGGAGTTACACATAGATTTTTTATTGCGCAAAATTTTTTCTGGCTAATAATAGTGAAAATATTCAACTCAGAAAGCTTACGATACAAAGAATACACTAAGTATAGATACTTCATACAAATAATGTATGGTTAGATCAGATTAGATTAGATTTATAGGTATATAACAGGTGGATTCACCCGGGTGAAATGTCTGTGTGATTGTATTAATGCAAATAATAACTTGAGTCCTTCAGGTGTTCAATATAATTTGCTCTATTTTGCATGCCTCAACCAATGAAAGGCTAAGCTGATACTCTTCTTTATAGGTAATCTACAGCTTAATTTTCTGCGATTTTTCTGAATGTTCCTTGGTATTCTGACTTTATTGTCAGAAATCAAAGTTAATTGGGGCTGTTTTACTATCTCAAAGAATGTAGATATTACGTTTTATTAAATACTCTCATACAGAAAGTTCAGTAGGATTTACTTTAGCTTGGAAAACTATGTTTGTAGAATCTGGACTTAAGTAAAAAGTGACACTGAAGGTTTTTTTTTATAAAGTACTAACTATACTGATCCTACTTAACCCATTTTTTTAAAAATTCGTCAGTATACAATAATAATGGTATTTTTTCGATAGAGAAAAAGTTGGCTAATTTGTCACGTGTCTCTGTTTGGCACGATTATTTTGAATGGTTCCGGAAGCATTAACGTTTTCTGAAGCATGGAGCATGACATGTTATTCAGTTTTAACTCATGATTGTATTAATTTCAACTCATTGAACATGTATTATTGATTGCAAGCGATTCAAGGGGATTCTAAGTGTCTGGTTTTATTTCACAGGATTTGATACCAGTATTTTTGTCACATTGTGATTTTGATTCAAATATTAAAAATAAATTATATAATATTCTAATTAGAATATAAATTATATAATAGGCTAATTAGAATATAAATTATAAATGCAAAGTATGTATATATACCACTCCATTGCAAATAAGTTGACGCATCCTTAAAACTTATCAACACAATAAAAAATGTTGTGTAGGTAATTAGAATCACTATATATAAAATATTTGATTTTATATCGCATGTACGAAGATATTATGGATGAAAAATTAGAAATCGTATTATGCCAACATTGAAGCGAATATAAAATACAAACAAGATATTGACTAATTTTTTTGCAATACTGTAGTACTGTACCGACATGTACTTGATGGTAAGTTAGGTAATATTACCTTTTCGTACTGAATTGATTACAATTCAGTGTCAATACAATGTTTTTCGAGTATTTTTTTATTAAATTTTTGACTTATGAACTCATTAAATGTGGAAAAGTACTACCATACATAGTTCGATATTATGTATAGTTTTTATATTAAGTTGTTACCAAATTATTTTTTATCATTTATTTTATCCTAATGACAAAGGAGTATTGGACCAGGTTGGAAAACCCATATAGCATTTTTTTTACTTCGCCCGTAATCGAACCGAGCTCTATCTACGGCGTCACAAATCTGTATCAATATAGCGTTTCTTTTACATGAAAAGAGTAGTTTGAAGTACTTAATTGGCAGTTGTTGATAAATTGAACGTTAATTTTTTGTTTGTTTAAGTATTTATTTCTGTCATACACTCTTACTTAAAGGATTAAAGTAGAAAAAAGTAGTTTAGTCAGCAAAAGAAAGACAAAAAATATAAAATCAAATAGAACAATTACCTTATGTCGACATTTAGTACAAAAAAAAAGTTGTACTAAATGTCGACTTGCAAAAATGTCGACTTAGGCAAAATGTCGATCTCAGGTCCCTACTTTCGAACCCAGAGCTCTTAAAAAATTTTATTCGTGATTTACCTATGTGGATATTTTTAGTTTTCTGTGAGTGGCATTTTAGTATTTGGGGCGGCAACCCCCGACTATAAAATTATTTTTTCCATTTCATAAAATAAATTAATTAAGTTACATATATATGTGCATATTTCCAATTTTCTTTAATTTTTTTCTTCAAAACTACTTATGAAATTGTGAAAACTGAATATTTTTTTAAGACACAGGCATACGAATAGGTATGCTACATGGGGTTTACAGTTGGATTCAAAATTAGAATTGCTTCTTTTTTCAGAATATGTATATATATATATATATATATATATATATATATATATATATATATATGCCAGATTGTAAATTAGCATGTATTTTATAGTAGGCTACAAAATCAACATTTTAAAAACCGACATTACTTAGCAGATCCAAATCAAACACACACACTCAAATAATGAAATTCGAAATACTTCATAACTAATTTTATTCAGTTGAAGAAAAAAATAACCTGATAAAGAACTGAAGTCTAAAGTTAAAAATTAACTAGAAATGTAAAATTCAAAATACTTGTTGTTCTTCAAATTTTAATTCTAATTTCAAATTTTCCCACCTTTTGAAACGCTACATATTCTTTAATTGAAAACCATCATTAAATAATTTTTTTATATAATTAAAATAAAATCTCTGACACTTCAAATTTGTTCTAAAAATATTGTATATAATTCAGTTAAACTTAATATTAATTAATTATCAGAAAATAAAATAAAAAAAAAAAAAAATAATTTAAAACATATTTTCTCAGCCAAAAAAAAAATAAATTATTTTTTATTTTTATATTTTTTGCAATTAAGATTCTAAGAAATCCGATTACATAGATTTAATTTTGAAAATCGCATAATAAAACTTCATGGTTGGTCAACTAATTAACTTGGTAATTAATTACAGATTTGTTAAATTTAGCAAAAATTTTCTTTTTATTTCTTTTTTTTTTTGAAAATTTTCAATTTAAAAATGTAAAAATTAAATTTTTAATTTAAGATATTTAATTTCTTTTTTATTTTCTAATGATGAATTTTGTTTGCGCATTTTAAAATTAAATAAAAACTGTTTAAAATAATGTATAAAAATAAATATATATGTATCTAATTAAATTTTCAAAAAATATATATTTTAGCATTAGGATCTCAGGGTGGGCTGACCAAAATATAAACAGAAATAAAAATATAAAAGAAAAAAATTTAAATTTTGAAAATTTTCATTAGAACAGGACGTCATAAGATTATTTTGGTCTCTTTCTTATTTTTTTTTTTTTTAATTTTTTATTTCTACTCATTTCATTTCATTTCATTTATTATTAGCCCCAGTTCTTTAATTAAGATGGCATTAGCTTAGTAAATTATCATTATCAATGCTTCAATGATTATAATCATAAATCGTATCTGAAAGATATACAGTCCCACACCTTTTAAAAATTGATTTTTTTTTTCGTAGAATATAGAAATACCTTTACAATTTTTTTTGTGTATAAAAAAACTTCCTTTATATAGGTATTAAGAATAAGGAGGGAGATCCAAAAGTATTCAACACAATTTTTTTCTTAACGTTTTTTTGTTATTTATTTTATTATTATTATTATTATTTTTTATTCAATACAATTTAAATTACGCACAATAGTAATAGATAAGAAATAGCTGACAGAACTGACTATTTTTAATTTATTTTATTTCAAAGTTCAAATGTTTAAAGAGGTTTTAGCATCTTTATTATTACCAATCGCTAATAATCACGTGCCACGATAGTTACTTTTAAAAATTATACGGTTGTATTAGCGATTGGTGAAAATCTTAATAGAGTTAAAAATAAACAGTAGCAAAATTAAAGACTAAAAACTCTAGGTAGAATTATTAAATAACTTAAACGATTTTGATTATTACACCATCATCAGGAAACTGAGATTGAGTAGCCAATATTAAAGTTTCTAAATGGTGCAAAAACTGGAAAATGAAATTAAAGGAAACAAAGTAAATACACGTAAATTTTAGTAACAAAAAAATATAGTGCCAATCATACCAATCACAATAAACAACGTCGACATACAATATGAAAATCCAACAATAGGTTTATTTCGGCATTAAGCTTGATGTATAACTCAGGTGGAAAGAGAGAGAATGAGAAAAAAACTACCGTTAGTTATAAGTACACTACTGCTGGGTGACGCAGTAGGTAAAGCACTTGCCTGTCGTTTACCAATGAAGTATAAATGAAACAGTTTTTCGACCTGGTCCATTACCCTTTGTCATTGGGATCAAATAAATAACAAAAAGTAATTGAGAGTATAATCTGATAACAAATTAAATAAAAAAGAAACTATTCTATTTAAGGAGGCTTAGTTCCTGACAATAGCAGTAGTTTTCCACATTTAATGAGTTTAACCATCAGTAATTTGATAAATAAATGCTCGAGATATCATTGCAGATATTGTAATATAAACCTGTAGTACCGTATTTAATTAAGCACGAAAAGGTTATTCTACCTAAGCTAAAAAAATAAACTAAAATAATTTTTATTGAATTAATTTTTTTTTGACATACTAACTATACTATACTCAAACATTAGGAAAGATTTCCTTAATACAAAGCTATTGCAAGCTAACACAAAAAAGCCACATGATTGAACAAATAAAGAATTATATAATCGTAATTTTATGCTTTAGAAATTTGTGTTCAGTCAGAGTCTAGTTTCAAGTACGATGTTTGACATCAAAACGGTCAATTTATAATAAAGTTTTGATTTACAATTAAATATTGAAACGAATACTGTTCTACGGTGTTAAAATCTGAGGTTGAAATAAACAACTTTATATTGAAACTGAAAAAAAATATTGCGAAATCCTGCCAATGCTATCTGATTTTCGCAACGCTGATATTAATAGGGAGTTTCACATTATATAATGAAAGATGAAATAAGGCTATTTGGCTGTTCACAATTAAGTTGTCTTTCCTAACATGTCAATGTAGAAGTTTTATGCCTATAGATGGCAATCAAAACTTTGTTGGATGATTTGAACGAATGAACTTTTTTGAACTGCCTTTGGCTAAACTTTATAACTTTTAAGAACAAAATATTTGGAATTATAAATCCAAAACTGTGTTAATAGTTAGTGTTATAGTATAGACTATATTTCTACAAAACGATAGAAATTTCAATCGAGACAGTTTATAAAGTCAGTCTTTCACTACCCCCGCAAGAAAAGGGCAAGTCAGGGAAAGGTAATTTTGATGATTTACTTCTATCTAAAGAACCAAAAACAAAAAAAAAATATTAACGTTGATGTTCAGTTAAGGTATACTAAGGTACCTATTGTAGAGTTTAAAGATTTGTCAGAGAGATAGGGGTTACAAGGGAAATAAATAATGGTAAACAGTTTTTGTTGAAGGACATTGAACGCCACATTTTGAAACTGACTATATAGCTAACAAACAAAGCCACTTCATCCACTACTCAAGGCCATTGTAATTTAAATTGATACTAGTATTCGCCCGCTCCTCGAAATTCAAAGAAATTTTATAAAAAGTGGAATTCAATTTCATTATGAATTGTTTTCTTATCTTTTCAATTTATTCTTATATCAATTTATACTATAACATGTTTTAATATTGATTTATCTCAGACAACAACCCATTTCTAATAATTTATTTATTCACAAGAAAAACAAAAACTCTGTACTTTGTTCAGCTATGCTAAAATATAAGTTTTATGCGTGTGCTAAAACATGGGCTCAAATTTTAAATTCAAACTTCTGATTGAATGAAAAAATATTTGATTTCGCTATGTCTCCTTTTAAATATCTATCATTAAAAAGAATATTACTGAAAATCGTTTGTGAAATGGTTCAGATATTTGTACCGTATACTTTTTCTAATTTAGAGATTAAATATAAAATGATGATTAACAAAAATATAATAATATAAGCAGAACTTATATTTCAATATAACAAACTATATTCAGAATTCAGTTATGATCCCATAACAATTAAGAAAAACTAGCAATTAAACAAAATAAAACTCCATTTATTAAAATTCGCCTAATAAAAAAATTCAAACTTGTCTTATTTAAAATAAAATATTTCATTTGAAAACAACTTCAAAACCATTAAAGTTAGAACTTTAAAGAAAACCCCGAAAAAAATGCACAGTCCTTTCTACGTAAGTTCTCTGTTGATTACATTTTTATACACTTATTATTTAATTCTACTTGCAGCACAATCTTTCATTGAATATCAACAAAAAAACAGAAAATCAAAAACAAAAAAAAAAGGAAAATAAAAACCTAAAAAAAAAAAAAAAATTATAAAAAAAAAACTCAACCATCTACAACACCAACACTATCAACAAAATCAACATTTTTAAATCTATAAAACATATTCAGTTCTTAATTCCTTTTTAAATGCGGTGTTACACACCGACACAAAATAATAATAAAAAAAAAATAGAAAAAAAATGAAACAACACCAAACAACACTAAACTAAGAAAATAAAATAACAAAATAAGAGAGACAACAGGTGGTGTTATTCTCACAGTATTTAGAGTTTGGTCGTAAAATTTTATTTTTTATTCATATTATACACAATCATACAATACTATACACACACACATATATACATTGTATATTTTCATGATGACTAAAAAAAAATTAGATTCGCTTTTAAGAATATTGTAGTCTCAGAGTTAAATCTAGCCAAAAGCAATTATTAACTAGTATTTTATCTATTGTCATTTCTGTTGTTGTGACTGCTGTTGCTGAAATTTCCGTTTTTACTTTTATAATACAGTTTTATTGCACCATACAAACTAGCTATTTGGAATATGTTTAATAACATAACAACAAAAAAAAAGTCCTTATTTTGTTCCTACAACAAATCTATTCCAGAACCTGCTTAATTCACCGTAAATTTAAATTTTAAATTTTCAAAATAAAAATAAAATTGAGAATTAAAATCATAAATTTATAGTTTGATTCAATAAGGTAGGTTTCATAAGGTAGGTATGTAGTAGTCGCTGCCGGCAATAAAATGACACACTTAAACCAGTTATGTCCATTGCGATACCACGGGATTGAATCATAAGTTCGATTTTTAAAATTTAATATCATGATCCTGAAACCCTATTAGTGAGAGCGGCGGCAGAACTTATTTTAAATTCTATAAAAAAATAAATCAAAAATTAGTTAATTGTGGTGTGGTGCAGTTAAAATTTCACAGTAGTTACTATGTAATTAAAATATTTGAAGTAACAAATTGTAGAAAACGCCCAAACTTTGTGTATTTTAACATTGTGTAATATTTATTGGAAGATTTTTTGTAAACAACATCTTATCTTTTTCGACCGACTAGAAGCTCTGAATTAATTTTTTATTGGTTACTGGTTATTTTAAGTATAACAGGAAACTATACCTACTGGTACTTGTACCACAAAATGTATTAAATTATATATTTTCCTAGTACCAGTCTTTTTGAAAGTATAGTATTGATACTAATATTGATTGGTGAAATCCTGGAATATAAACAATTCAGATATTCTTAACCTGTTTGTTTGTAATGTAATGATCATTTCATTTCATTTATTATGCCTGCATCAAATGAACTCTTCATACATTTTTTTTTTATAAATATATTTACAAGTAGGTAGTTACTTGTTGTTTATGTATTAATCTATATCCAACTACAAAGTCTAGTTTGATACCTTTGTAAATTTGTTATTCCAACCTTTGGATTATATTTAGATTTGGATTATATTCTGTGAGTAGCTTCACAAAAAATTAAGTTTCGAACATCCGTTAGATTTTTGGGCTGAAATTGTAAAAGCTTAGGCCCCGTAGTTGGGGATTGGTCGCATGGCTAACAACCGTGCACCGGAAAAAAGTAAATTGTTATGAAATGTCATACTGAACCTCGAATATACACTGAAAAAAACCGATTATAGACCCGGCAACAAATTATGGACAACGATTTGGACATTATGGACACGATACAATAATGGGCGGCTTTATCACAAAGATCGGTACAGAAATTTAAACTACTCAAAGATACTACTAAACTAAAGCTTTAAGTATTTAACAGTATTTAACTGTATAGAACTTTGTTGCCAACTTCAACTTTTATTGTAACTAATCCTATTTTTCTTTCTTTCTATTTTTTGCCTACTTAATCCCTCGAATTATTGCATTTTGATGCTTTCGATTGATTTCTTGACTACCGCAATCTGTAACTTCATTATAATCAAGTAACTCTATTCTAAGTGTTGCAAAATAAAATTTGCATACGACTAATAATTATTTTACCTTACCACCCTCCTAGTAACTACATATTTATAAATAATTTTAAAATATAATTTTTTATTAGGACACTGACATATCCAAGTACGTACATATATACTATATACTCAAAAGCCTTATCATTTTATATCTGTTTATCAGGCCAAAAAAAAAAAAAAAATAATCTTTGAATTTTCAACATAATAAAACTAATAACGTGTAAACATCTTACTTAAATCGTTATCAATATATATAAGGATATTATATATATATATCTATAGATACAATATTTTATATGTAATATAATATCTGTTAAAATTTGGTCATAAAGTTTTATCGAATTGAAATTTCTTTTTATTTTATTTGTCTGGCACTTTATTTTATTTTTGTTTTTATTGTTTTATTCTTTTTTTTCATTTTTATTTTTTGTATTTAATTTGCGCTTTATTTGCAATTTGATGTGACAAATAACTCTATTTCCACACTCATTCATTTATAATATCTATATACTATATACATATTATTGTATGTACGAATGTAAATGAATAAATTTGCTCTAAATAATAATATAAAAAATAAAAAGCTCAAATAAAAAATATAAAAACACGATTATAAAAAAAAATGTATATACTTTATATATAAATAACTGTAAAATCGCTTTTATAGTCATGTACATGTTATAAATCACACAAAAAAGTGTTTAAATACAAGCGAATATGACATTTACTTATATAAAAATCGCTATAAAGCAAAATGTATAAACGACGACAAGTCATCAATTCAGTGATATAAAATAATTTTTTTTTTGTTTTTTGTTTTTTTTTTTTTTGTATGAAATGAGTCAAACAAAAGAGTTGATTGTACGGTTTTGATGTTAATATATACTTTTATATTATTTTGCAATAATATTACTATAATATTACATTTCTACACATTATCTGAACATAGGAAATATAAAAAATAAAATAAAAAAAATTAAGAGTCAGTTTGTCTAGCGCTTGAGATAAGCTTAAATTAAATAGCGGCAAAATAAGAAACAAAATTAAAATTCATTTCCTGTTCAGATTTATTTTTTATTTTTGGAGGTATTATGAAAAATAATTGGTATTATAAATTGAAAATGATAACTCATTGTTAAATGTTGTGGTGGTGCTAAGATAAATATTTGAATTTGTTTTGAATTCTCATGAACTTAATTAAGTAGTTTGAATTTTCTGAATATCACATTAGATTCAAAGAGTCAAAGTTAGATAGCCTGTGATAAATGCCAGAGGGAGAAATCGATATTCGATCCAAATAATTTTTCGATTGATATTGGGAGAGGTAGTCAATTCTATATTGTTACATAAAAATATAACTTTTTGTGGTAACCCCGTCTCATGATGCTTATCTTGCATCTATTACCAAAAAAATACCATCATGCGACCTGTTACCAATAGTGCTAATCATTAATATCTTTAATATATGCCTTGATATATGGATTACGAAAACAAGTTTCATTATGAATTGTTTTCCATCATTCCAATCTATTTTTGGTATTATATAGCGCTTTTTTATTGATTTATCTTAGACAACAACCAGATATGTAATCATTTATGGAATGGCGAAGTGGCCACTCTGGAGAGGAAAACAAGGAGTTTTTTTTCCATTGGTGAGTTTCGACAATTTAATGATACAGTATCCGCATACTTATTAATGGAGTGGTAAATTTTAAATTAAAATAGCTTCTCTACGTCTCCTTTTAAAAGAATAATAATCAAAAACGACTAGAAAATGGTTCATTGCAGATACTTTTTTTACTTTACAGATTAAATATAATTATTTAAAATGCTGACTTATATGTAAATTAAAAATGTAATTGAATGTTATAAATTAGATAAGAGAAAGATATAAATATCCAGAAGATGAAATCAATAAATTGAAACCTGCATATTTGGAATAGAGAATTTAAGGAATTTTTGTGAATACTTCATAATGTATTATTATTTATTATATAGGCTATGAAGAGTAGGATTTTGTGTTTTATGTTTATTATTACATAGATGTACTGAAATTTATTACATAAAGTAGAATGAATTTTATCAGTATTTGTAATCAACTACCGATTATTCTACCGATTATCTTCCGATTTTTAGTTAGTACTCTTAATTTAAATTTTGTAAAAGCCGTCCTTGACCTCGTCTAACATTTTCGATCTTGTTCTACCTATTGTTCTAGTATATCGTACGGAACCATTTTATTTTTTTCTTTTACATTCTTAGATTCTCTATTCATGTCACATTTTCTACCCATCTCAGACTTTTCAAAAAAATGGCTATTAATTAGTGCTTAAAGCCCTAACGATTTTAAAATACTTCCAATTACATTTTAACAGAACAACATCTGTATAGATAAATAAAAATAAATGTGAAATTAAAATAATTTTACGCTTAAATTTTGGTCGATTTTTTTAACTCCCAGATGTACTAATAACATCTTGTAATAAGTTATAAAATAAACGAAAATTAAAATTTATAAGATGTATAGGTATACTAATACTATAATTACCTACTGTTGAGTTGAAGTAGTAATATTATGATTTCTGAAAATAATTACTGTTATCTGTTTAAAAAATTAGTTACACTTTTGACAATATATACTTTGCAGATTTTGAAATGTCAAAACAATTTTTACCACTTTATACATGTAAATATACACATACTGTGAATTCCAAAATGCAGTGAAATCGTAAAAATTGCAATGTATCATTTTCCAAAATGTATATAAAATACTCTTGACTTTGTACAACTATTCCAAAATGTTTAAAATATTTAGTGGAAACGTTAAATAAGAACAGAGTGTGTAGCAAAATAATTTTGTCTACATTTTGTGTAAATGTCATAGATAAAGTTACCAGAATTATAGGTTAGCATATATTTTCGGTGGAATAATTATTTATTGCCAAAATTTAGTAAAATATGTTAATAAATATATTTTTCCGCCGGAAATATATGCTGACCTATGAAAGATCAGGCAATATTAAATTTGATGTAACAAAATAAACTAAAAATAAATTTATCGAAAGATAAACAAAAAGTCAGATTATTTATTTATTTATTTATTTATTTCAATCTACTGGGTAGTCCCTTACAGATTTTGCTTATAAAATATTTAAAACTAAAATAAAATAAAACTAGAAATAGAAAACAGAATTTGTAAATATAAAAATAATTTCAGATATAAAATAACATTAATAATAAGATGCATTAACAATTTCAAGTTAAAAATAACATTAATTCAAGAAAAGAAGTTAAAAAAAAAGAAAAATTCAGACTTAAGTAATAAATAAATATTAATAGTAATAGCAATAGTAATTATAAAGGTATGCAGTACATTCAAATGATAACAGAGAATAATTTTAATAAATTTGTAGAATAAAATTATAATTAATTAAAATTAGAAGAATTATTGTAATGTTTCAAAAAATGTGATGATTTTTCTCCTAAAAACGAATCTACTGTAGTTGAAGTCAATTACTGAAAAACTGTTATTAAATAAGCGCTGAGAGTTTGCAATAGGTTCGGAAAAACCATAGTTCGTTCTATGATTTTGAAGATATAAAAATCTTTGGCTTCTGAAATCGCGCACTGGAGCATAGATATTATAAAAGCGAAAAATAGATGGACATTTTAATCTGCCAGATAAAATATCATAGGAAAACATCACGGATGCAGCATTTCGCCTAGCCTCAAGAGTA
The DNA here is from genome assembly GCA_963942445.1 of Argyra leucocephala. Taxonomy (NCBI): domain Eukaryota; kingdom Metazoa; phylum Arthropoda; class Insecta; order Diptera; family Dolichopodidae; genus Argyra; species Argyra leucocephala. Next base: position 69,998,503 of record OZ012680.1, read on the forward strand.
GAAAGCTTAATAAGTTGACATTTAGCTAAATATCCAGTAATATACGGTTGCCAGTTGAATTTACGAAGGCAAAACCTAATCATATTCTTTTGAACAGACTCTATTCTCTTAATATGTTTATCATAATAAGGCATCCAGATCGGACAAGCATATTCGAGGTAAGGACGAACAAGTGCAGTATATAAATTTTTGAATGTATAAGGATCAGAAAATTGCTGTGAATTACGCTTAATGAAACCTAACATGGAAAAAGCTTTAGAAATAATTCGATCTATGTGAGCATTAAAAGTTAATTTATTATCGAGAATGATACCCAAGTCTTTTGTTTCACGGACATGTTCAATAATAGAACCGTTGATATTATAATAAGATTCAATTAAAGTTTGCTTCCTGGAAAATGACATGTAACTGCACTTATTAATATTAATGGTAAGACGATTAATGTTACACCAAGAGTAGAATTTGTCAAGATCCTGCTGCAGGAGATGGCAATCTTCGTCCGACTTAATAACCGCAAAAAGTTTGGTATCGTCAGCAAATGATAAGATCAAAGACTTAATATCGTAGTCGATATCGTTCATAAACAATAAAAATAATAGTGGCCCCATATGAGTTCCTTGTGGAAAACCAGACGTAGCCTCGAAGTTATATGACGTGCTATTTTGTATTTTAACGCAGAGTTTACGACCAATCAAATAAGATTGAACCCATAGAAGGAAGGTACCATGAATACCAAGAGCCTGAAGTTTAGAGAGTAGTAAAGAGTGGTCTACTTTGTCAAAAGCTTTAGAAATATCCGTGAATATCGTATCTACTTGATAGCCTTTTTCAATTGCATTGAAAACTGTGTGAAGAAAAACTGCTAAGTTAGTGGATCTAGATCTTCCATCCATAAAGCCGTGCTGATTTGGAGATATGTGTTCTTTAACCAAGAAATACATTTTATCTGTGACAATAGCTTCGAAAAGTTTAGGAATAGAAGATAATTTAGCGATAGGTCTATAATTTTCAACGACAGTTTTAGACCCTGATTTGAAAATAGGAATAATGTTTGAGAATTTCCAGTCATTTAAGAAAATTCCTTCATTTAGTGATCTGTTAAAAATTAAGTAAAGAGAATAAGTCAAACTGTAAATGCAGTTCTTTAAAACTAAATTAGGGATAGCATCTGGACCAGAACTCAGATTAATATCTAAGGTATTAATTTTGTTGAAAATATCACAATATGATAATTGCATGTGTCCTAAATCAACAAAAGATTGTAGGTGACTTTGCAAATTTATTCTTGATTGTGGTCTTATAAAAACTGATTCAAAATACTTAGCGAATAAATTGCAAGTTGAGACTGAATCTGTAGCTGTTTCATTTTTATAGGAAATGCCTTGAGGAAATCCACAGGATTTTCTTCGGATATTTATAAATTTCCAGAAGTTTTTGGAATTTGATTTTATATTAGACTCATAGGTAAGAATGAAATTATTATAAAGATATTTGCTCAAAAAATCAAATTCCTTGCGTAGTCTCTGAAATACAATTTTGTCTGCCAAAGAAAAGCTAATTATATACTTTGTATGTGCTTTATTTCTCGCATTTTTCAAAGAGAGAAGCCTTTTATTGTACCACGGTGGATGATGAGTTGAAGTGGGTTCTTTCAGAGGAATAGATGTAGTAAAACCGCCAAATAACAAATCTATAAATTTCTTATAACAACAATCAAGAATAATTTCAGCACTTAATACTTCATTCCAATTGATATTTAACAAATAATCGTTTAAAAAGAAAAATCACCATTTTTAAAATTAAATTGAGGAATGTCAATGATTTTTCCTGTTAAATCAGCAATAAATTTAAAATTTAATAGTAGCGCTGGGTGATACAAATCTTTTTTAACAAATGGAAGTTCACATTCACAAATAGAAGTTGATATATCTTTTGATACAAACACTAGATCTAATAATCGATCTGAAACATTAAACAGATTATTGACTTGAACTAAGTCGAGGGAAAATAATGTATCTATTATAAAGGATTAATTTATATTAAGATTAAATGGAACTAAAAATTTATTTCTATTATCATTTGGATATTTCCACGATATGCTAGGTAAGTTAAAATCGCCCAAAACACAAAAAATATTCTCATCATTATTGTGAGCTTCAAATATTGATTCAATGTTTTCAACATGCTTACTATAAATTTCAAATGAACTTCTTGGAGGAATATAACTTAATATAAAAAATATATTTTTCTTTGTAAAAACATTACTAGAATTATTAATATTTACTTTTATACACAATTGTTCTATATTATTACCAATTTATACTATACAACAGTACAAAATTATAATTAAAACGTCAAAATGTATGTGTGTATTTATATTATCAACATGCTATTCCAAAGTGTAGCAAAAGTTTTATTATATATTTTACAATGAAGTGGTTATAAAAGGTTTAAACTATATATACCTAAAATTAACTCTTTATACTGCATTTTCGAAGTCACCCATAGTAGGCCATCATAACTAATTTTTTTTTTTAAATTTTCAGAAAAACAAAACAAATCTTAAAAAATAGCTTTTAAACGATTAAAATGAGAGTAAGTATTTATTTTTTTATTACATTTTTTTTCTCTAATTTTTATTAGCTGTGATAAAAAATTAATCTTATGTTAATTATTAAACCATTATGAATATTACTGTATAATCTGTAACCTCTGTTGACATCAATTGAAAATAATAAAGATAGAAAATAGAAGAGAATTTACATTGCATTATCGGTGTTAGTTCTAATGAATGAGGCGATGAAATTGAAAGTGTTTTATAGTGTTAGTGTTATTCGAAAATGGACAATTTTTAATTTGTTTTTGCAATTAATTATATTTAAAAAAAAAAATTTAATTTTATAACATTTTATTAATTTAAAAAAATATGAATTGATCAACTTTATGTAGCTTGTATGTATTTTCGAAAAGTAGTATAGAAATGTATTTTAATCAGTATTTCAAAATGTTGATTAAAATATAAAATCAATATTGTGATGATATCATCAAGTTGATAATAATTTCAAGCGATTATTTTATAAAGCTGGTCAACATAAAATTATCATGTTTCTTTTAAATTAGGTTTTAAGTTCGTTGTTTTGAAAATATAAACTGAACTATTTTACAGTTATTTTGTAAATATTTATCAGGAGTAATATTCTGTTATATAGAATTTAATAATATAATACTACAATAATAGTAGGTATTGACTAATTTTTATATAATCTTCTATGTACCTAAAATATGTAAGTACTTAAAATATGAAATGACTGTACCATAAATTTATAGCCGAATTAAAATTGAATGCCTTATGATGAATATATGCCAGATTTATATGGGTCTTTAACTGCATTTATTTATTTATACTGCTTAACACCAACAGTTAACAAAACAAAATTATTACATATTTGATTTGATTTTTACATCAATTTACATACACAAAACAACAAAAACAACATAACAAAAACAAAATGGAAAAACTCTAAAAATAGTGATTTTTGGAAATTCTTTGATAGTGTAAATTCAACACTGAATTTAAGTTTGCTACCCATAATAAGCATTCTATTAATAGATTCAAATTAATTAGTCCGATGATTACTGATGATTTTCAATAAATTGAATGAGCATAGATGGTTCAGATTTCTAATAATGATATTATAAGTTGATGTTACATGGCTCTTTACGATCTCTATGAATGAAAATAACATTAGAAATCTCACACCTAAAGTTCAATGTAAACAGATCAATTAACTTTAGTCTTTATAAAGGATTACACAATTGTAATATAACAGGATTAAACGATGACAAATTGCGTAAAGATAATTAAAATGGCGTACCTAATAAAATGGTGACCAAACTTGACTTGCATATTCAAGATTTGGTCTTACAACAACAACTAAAAATTCGTTTGACCAACCTTTAACAAAATCCAATATGGATATTTTATTTATGTGAACATGGGGAACATTTAAACATATAAATATAAAATGACGAACAATATTAGCAGGCGAATTTCCATAATATAATAATTTTCATTAAAATCCAAAGACTAAGATGGGCCGGGCATATAATAAGAATGCTAGAAAACTGAGATCAGCATAGAATATGCTCGACAAATCCTATTATGTAGAGGCAGACCGAGAAATAAATGGGAAGACAATATTAAAGCAGACGCAACAAATTTGGAAATAGTAAATTGGAAGATGACTGAAGAGAAAGAGATAAATGGTGGAAAATTGTGAAGAAGGCTGAAACTCACCAAGGGTTGTAATGCTACATGATGATGATGATAAATGTGAATATTTGGGTAAATAAATGAATTGAATTGAATAATTAGAGTAGTTATTTAGCAAAATATTATGTAATGAGTTGTCCAAAATCGGTATTCAAAGGCTCACACCTAATGCTGGAGTATAAAAATTCAGGTTGATAATAAACAAATAATGAGCAACAAAAAAATCATACAATAAATCAGGATGAAATATGCAAATAGGTTTGAAACAGCCAAATTTGGGTTTTTTCTAATAATGTCTCTCATGTGACATTTTTCTAATTTCTACGGAACTCAACTTCTAGTTACTTAATTTAAAAATTTTCGTTTATTATTCTGAAATTTTTATTGTAGAAATTTGACAAAAAGAAAAATTTCTTTCAGAGATAACAAAAATAAAAATACCTTAACTCAGTTAATTTCCAGAAATATACATATATATATGTATATACATATATATGTACATATTTAAATATGAAATTGTTATTTGTGTGTATTTATTCAAGTATGTATGAACTGACAATCTTTTATCAAAAAAAAGAAAATAAAAAAAAAATTAAAATAAAAAACCCTCTTAACAAATTAAGTAGTATTAAATATACAAATAAAGGTGTGTCTCAGACAACAGATTTAATGGCACATGAAAAAAAGAAATTTTTTTTTTTAAATTTTTATCACCTTAAAATATATTTTAAATACAAACATTGGTCAATTTATCTGAAGAATTTTTGATAATTTCAGAGCAGAGTTGAGTTGTCAGTTGCTCTCAATAAGATGTGTGGTGAATATAAACTTATTAGAATTTTCATATAAATAGATATATGGTTCTGAAAACGATGATGGGGTCTGGAGAAGAAGATATAATGCCAAAGTCAATAAGCAGTGTAATACAAAACCAAGTGGCAAACCAAGCTTTCCTAGAAGAGACGAAGTAACTAGTGGCAGATATGAAACTGTTTCGTATTTTCAACTGAAGAGAAGTCGTCCGTGACCAACCATAGACGACAATGATGAGTCAGATGAGTCCATAGAGAACACTGATTAGTCAGACATTGAACCTGCATGATCTGTTGACCACCTAAGTAAGTAAGTAAGTAAGAATATTTTTATGCAAAATCAGTGATTTTTAAACTATGAGGGGCTAAATTATTTATAATATGTTCAAAAAGCCGATTAATCTAAAGCCAAAGCTTGAAAGATCTAATCCTTATTGATTTTCTATGAATATGTTAAAAATAAAACTTAAAAAATCAAATGAGATTTTAAAAAAAACAAATAACGTTACTGACGACGATAGCACTCTGGCGGCATTCTACGACTTATTAAGGAAATGTAACGCTACTTTTGTCACAATCAGCTTAACGAGATATAATGCCGTATATATTATCCAATTGGAAACATATTAAAAAACAATTATACTTGAAAATTCAATTCAGTCAAACTTTACGATTATAAGGAGAAAATTTACTAAGGTAGTCCGAAAGGCTAAATATTTTAAAGCCAAACCAACATGCAAAAAAATTCAGTTTTTTAAATACCATATTTTTGTTATACTAAGAATGCTATCAAATATTTTTAGCTTTCTTTCATGACCTTCTTTCCTCCAATAAATTTGTCCAATATTTAGAAAGCATATATCCGACCTAAGATGGAGTACAATTCCAATATATGGACTAACACTAGGTCTGCCTAATGATAGGTTGACTAGGTTAACTCGATTAAATCCAAAGTCGCGTTCTACCTGTAATTAGCAACCTCCACTTAACCTTTAGTCCTCTTAACATACGTTGAAACATTGGAGCTCTAATCAAGACCTGATTAATTCAAAATGTCTAACAAATTGAAAGCTATATTGTTAAAGAAAAATGTGATGTGAAAATAAAATAATGAAAAAGGTATGTGTTCGGATACAGTTGACAGTGGTTGTTATTCCTAACTGAGATTTCAACAACTCTACGTAACAAAGTATTAAATCCAAAATACTTTTCCACTTTTCAGTTAAGGTGGGTTTGAACTGGTAAACATTTTAAGTGTGAAAATATTTTGTTGGCTCTAATGAGAGAGATATGACATTATTTTATATGAGAACTCAATGTGTACGACAAGAATAGTAATTTTTCTTTACTGGGGATATTTATCCCAGACATTGTGATACTCTTTACACTAGACATTCTATATTTGATGAAATATATTTTTAAAACATCAGGGTGAAGTTTCTTTATACAGGCAACACTTTTTACAACAATTTTTATAATAAATGTGTATGAAAATAAAATATTTTTTGCCTAGTGAGGATTTTGACGATTTAACAATATTTCTTTGTGTATAAAACAAATTTCCCAAATAGGAAATTCGTTGTTGCTATTTATTTTTTTCTGATATAAAAATTGGATAAGTTACATCTCTCTTTAGAGTCAATAATATGTTATAACAATTAAAATATTTACCAGCTAAAATCCATCTATAGTCAAAATAAAACTTGATGTCGATAGTTTTGATGCCTTAAGTACAAATTTTGAATTGTTATAACTTATAACCAAATCGCTATGAATTTATTCTAATTTTACATTAACTCCAATCCAAATGAATTAATTTGTTCTAAGTAGGTACAATAAACAATAAAACATTTCGGCCCATTAGGGAAAATATTAAAACCTATAATAGAAATAGAATCAGTGTTAGAAGTGAATATAATATTGAGCAGATCAAGCATGAATTCAGTAATATTTCATCAAATTTATAAGATCTTAAATCCCGAATCTTCTACACCAACCGGCAACCTCCATTTATAGATTCTATCTACATGTATAACAAGAAATTTAAGTGTAAAACATTTTTTTGTGATAATGTTATCCATCAATACTCTTTTTATTTTATTTATATTATTTTTTTTTTTGTCTAATATCAATAAAGAAATATAACCAGAATATAACACAACAACAACAACAAGACCAATAGCAAATAAAATATATTTCTAAGCTAGGTATTTAACAAAACAAAAACTATTACGAAAAATTTTTCGTAGAGTTACCAACCTCTTTAAAATTTAAGTATTCATATACATACATATACATATATGTATCAGAAGATGATAAGATTCTTTGTTTAAATAAAATGAGAAAGGGAGGACAACAGAAAAAAATTAAAATAGAAAAAAAATATTTTTTGTAAGAATATAAATTTCACGCAAAATAAATTTATATCGTACTTTAAGATATGCCATCATAAAATTTTATTTCAATTTTCGCCTGTTTATTTTTGTTTTTATTTTTATTTTTGAAACGACTCTTACAATACAATTCTGTTTTAGTTTAGTTTTTTATTTTTTTATTTAAACTTTGTTTACAGTTTTGCGGTGAATATAACCGGAAACTAGTATATTGTGTCTATTCATTATGTTTTATTCTATATAAATTTTCATATATATGCCCATAACTATTATACAGTGATTGTGGGGAGAATATACCACATTGTGTCAAAACAAGGTTAGAAAATGAACTATACATGAAAATCTGGAAAAACTCTTCAATAATAATTGGCTGTGTTTATGTTTTTTTCATACATAAAAAAATCAAATAGAGATGAAAATGGTTTCAATTACAACTAAAGGATATTATTTTGGATTACATTATTGATCTGAGAGGTTAATAAAAAACTGAGAAATAATCACTGATATGTGTATTAGGTTAGTTCGAAAAAAATTTAGGATTGTAAAATTTATTTACTCAATTTGTTGGTTTTCAATGAATTTACACACGTTTGGGCACTACAAATTTATACTATAATTTAATAAGGTTAAAAAAAAATTTAGTTTTTGAGAATAAAATGGATTGGGACCCAGTAATAACGTTTTTTTTTATATTGAACATACCTAGAAATATCTAACTATAGATATCAAAACTATTTAGGAAATTATGGTATTGCGACAAATCTGTTCTCTTGTGTGACAGTCACACTTGAGTGATAAACAGAATGGCAAATACATAATTAGTATAAACAGTGCTCTCAATCAAAAACACAAGGTCTAAAATGTATAGATACAACGACTTGTTACTAACGAACAAATTAAAGAGAATATGGAAGTATCAATAAGTAATCAAAACGAAGCTATACTTAGCAACAAATAAAAACTAATAAAACATTTAAATATCCTGACAGTTAATCTGCTAACAACAATTTTTGTTAATCATTTTAAAAGATTTAAAATACTAGACTTACCTAAGAGGCGTTAAAAATAATATTAAAACTGATGTATGACTCATTAATTTAAAATTTAAAAATTAAATAAATTTAAATATTGTACTCTAAGTGGACTACTGCTTTGGTAAGTTTAAATACATATCACACTCGATCATATAACTATAAAATATGAATTGATTGCCTATTTATTAACTGAGCGTTATCCTAATAAGAGAATGTTATGTTAATCTAATACACAAAACTCAATAATTAAATTTAAATTTACTTAAGGTAACTTTATACTGCATGCATGTGTCTAGAATAGTTTTATCTAAAGCGACATTTATCATTAATTAATTTTTATTTACATATAAATATGTCAAACAATCTCGCTCTTACAAATTTTAACGTACGCTACAAAATGCTAATTAATACCTTTGTTATAAGACAGAGAGAGTACCAAAATAGATATTGTGATATTGCAATTCAATTAAGTTATGATAAAGATCAAATTTGAAGTATTAATTTACAACTTCTATAAAACACTGTGATAAACACCGTTATATACCACCGCGAACACTTTAATCTATTTTGGAATCTAACGTAGTTTATTGTTATTTTTGCTCAAAATATTAAAAAAATAAATAATTATATTTAATCTGTAAATATAAAAAAGTACGGTACAAATATCTGAAACATTTCACAACAACCGGTTTTCATTATTATTCTTTTAAATTATAGATATTTAAAAGGAGACGTAGCGAAAGTATTGCTATATCAAATTTCACTCCATGTATATAAGTATACACATACTTATGTTAACATACAAATATTTAAATTTATTAAATTACCGCAACTCACTCATGTACAGAGCTTTGTCTTTTTCTCGCCAGATTTTTTTTTTTAAATAAATGATTACATATGCGGTTGTTGTCTAAGATAAATCAATAAAATAAATTATATTATGCCAATGGCAAACGGAAATGCTGGAAAACAATTCATAATGATAAATTGATTATCAAACTATTGATTATCTAACTATATATTATCGAATTTCGAGGAGCGGGTGAATACTAGTAACTGCATTATTGCTAACGCAACACTACATTATCATTACTACATGAGGTTGGGAAATACAAAAAAAAAAAAAAAAAATCTATTATAAACGAATTTTATTAAACACTTCTATTTTTCAATAATTCCAAAATAAAATTTAATGTCTACCATTATGAGGGTGATTTTGACGCATTGAATTTAATTGTTTTATTTTTGATAAAAACTTGTGGCAATTGAAAAAACTATAAATAATATTCAAAAAATGTTGTAACGAGAGAGTGTAGATTTTGCATAATGATCTGGAAGTGTAAGAAAATCAATGAGGCTTAAAAAAATTTACATTCCCTTATATAAAATAACAAAATATGTTAAGGTTGAAATGTTGCTGAGTGTAAATTCTAAAAATGCATATTCAAATTTTCTTTCAATACGGATCTTTTTTTTTACGACGTCAAAATTTTTTTTTATTTTTAAATTCTAATAAAAAAAAATTTATTCCAATAAATTCATCAAATTTTTTTGTTTTCTAAAATTTAACGGCAGTAAATGCAAAAAAAAAAAAAAAATTAGTTGAATCTATATGGAGTCTGTTAGGACATAACTAAGTAGTTAATAAATTGCCTAACTAAAACAACGGACACATCTAAATTGGAAATATAAAATCAAAACAATTTATTTAAAATTAAAGCGTTGTATCTGTATGTAATAAGTTATGTCATTATTGATGGTGTAAATATTTATTTAGCAGTCGTGAGCCAAATTTTAAATAGTAAGTTCATGAAAACTGTTTTACGACACATGTAAATGGCGATTGAAATCACATTTGTCCATTCCTATACATAGCAATTTATTCATCTTGGCATCTTCACAGTATACTTTTTCTAAACGGAACTACTGAGTATAAAAACTACTGTGTGCATTTCTACACACTGACATTTGAAATCAGTGCCAAATTTGTTTAAAATAATTTTAAATTACCTGTGAAACATGAAAAGTCAGTTCAGGTATCACCGAAAAAACTGCAAACGTATTTGTTAATAATTATTACCTCCATCTTATTTTGAAAATTCATTGTTCCCACATGATACCACTATTACGGCAAGGAAACAATGAAAATGCAATAAAGGATCCGAAAACATACCGAGGCACGTAAACGATAATATTGCAAATTAAACTTTCGAGTGAAATTCATCATGAAGGATGATAAAAACACGAAAGACAACGATTTTAATCGAAGTGAGATTACAAAGGAAAATATGACTATAAATTTAATGTCTTGAAATAAATTGCACAAATAAAAAAAATCTGTTTGTATCTTACCAGACTCATTGGGGCAACACAAGACATTGGGGTAGTGAGAAAATCGAATTGAACTAATTTTTTTGAAAAAAAATTACAAATACAGAAGACTAAAGACAAATTAAATTTCAAAACATCATAGTTAATACCCGAAATTATAATTGTAAGGCAAAAGTAAAAAAAATAAAGATTACTACATCCTAATCATTAAGCATCCATTTCAGGTTATCCATAGATTCGCTACAACTAGCGATTGTCTTCAGAAAATGGATATAGATTCAGTTTGTAGTATGATATGGTGAAAAGGATCGTTACGGACCCACATGTGGCATATTGACGTTATAGCGAGATATTGGCCGCCCTTTTATAATCCAAACTAAAATAAACAAATTCTGAAGTACCAGGTGACATTTATTTACATAGCTTAATAAGTACAGTATGGGACATAGAAACTCTGCCAAGCAAATGGATAAAAGGTATCATTGTCCCCATCCACAAAAAGAACAATACACTTGATTGTGCCAACTATAGAGACATTACACTATTAAACATGGCTCAAACAAGATTCTCCCCAATATTATAAATTATAGACTGAGACGTATAGCTAAAAACATCTTAGAAAAATGTGAATTTAGATCTACTATCTATCAAATATTTCTACTGAGGTATAACATGGAAAAAATTCTACGAGTTCAACAAAAGTCTTCACCGATTAATTACTTATTTCCGCCAGACTTTCGACTGAATAAAAAAAAACATATGATCGAAGTTATATTTCGCAGCATTAGAATCTCTTTAACACTCAGACACACCAAATGAAAGGTAGCAGTGCAAAACAAAATAACAGACGAATATTCGAAATAAAAACAAGAGTCAGACAAATTTACGCAAGAAAAGATTTAGACAGAGGAGGACATATATATTATATTAATTATTCACCATATATTATATTAATTATTCTATTTATTATTTAGTCGTTTTAAAACAAAAATATTATAAATTTTTTTAAAAATATTCAAATGAAGCTAATATCTTTGCAAAAATCTTATTATGTCAAAATGATAAAAAAAATTAACAAACTGTTGACGTTCAAAGAAAACTGCCTACAGAAATAATGTAACATTTAAAAATTTAATTGCAATTCCAAAATATAATTGATTATCGAATAGCTTAACAATTTTGATTTATAAAAATATTAAAAATTATGTCAGTTATTGAAATTTGTTATTTTTAAATTGATTTTAACAGTTAAATTTGTTAAATAATATTGTAATAATTGTACGTTTATGTATAACAAGACATATTGATTAAGATAGAAAAACGTTATAAATCATCAAAAACTCATTAAAATTTATTTTAGCAACATTTTTGTATGTACAAACAATAATGTATAACAACATTTTTTTTTTTAATGTAATGTGGAACATTTAAACCGTATAACCGTAGGAAAATATAATTTGAAATATTTTTATTGAAATATTTTATTTCAATTCGTTTTTATTTTAATATCAATGTTAACTATGTTTTATATAACTAAACATCTGGTCCTGCTGCTTGTTTTATATTACATATGTATAGTTTTCCCCTTCTCTGACAGCACATAAAATAATTTATTTTTATTTTTTTTATTATTATTTTTTTACTTCTTATAAAATGATTCAATGACATTAAAAGGTCATTTTAGTTACATAATAACCCTCAATAGCGATACAAATAAATAAAAGGTAGGTCAGTTTACCATTTTTTTTTTGTAATTTTTTTGTTGATTTTCTATTTACTTTATATTCGTACGTGGAAGTAGTTTCCCTAAACCACTTCCTTATAATTTCTATAGAAAATTCATTTATTTGACGACCCTAATTTTGGTAGATATATTTTCAAATGTCGTTAATGTAAGTAAATTTGTCGTTAACTTATTTTGATTTTCCATTTTAACCCCTTAATTTGAATTGTTGTTGTTGTGTCGTTAACATTTTATGAAATTGTTTTAAGAATTCAATTAAATGTACACATTATTGTACATATATGTATGTTTGTATATAAACGAATTCAATTCCAATGTTATACTTGAATGCAACCAGAAATCTTACACATCTGGAATAATATTGTAGTTATGTACAATTATATTATATGTGTATAAACAGAGATGTAGAGAATGCTTTAAAAACAATTAATTTTAAAAACTATGAACTTAACTTTATTGGTATTTAGTGTTATAAAATAAGCAATAAATTACGTAGTTTAGTCGAAAAGTTTATGTCATTGTATTTAATCTGTAAATTGAAAAAATTATGGTAAAAATATCTGAATCATTTTGCAATAGATTTTCCTTATAATTCTTTTAAAAGGAGACGTAGCGAAATTTCATGTATATTTTCAAATATTTTTAATTTTCAATTCAAGAAATTTCAATATAACGTACAAAAATTTTAATTTATTAAATTGGTGCAACTCACTCATAGTTAGAATTACATTTACATTTTATTATAAAATAATATACATATATATGTAATAACTTGAACACATGTTAGACCTCTTGGTCCGTGTTTCAACACCTTTTAAATAAATTATTACCATTGCGTTTGTCGTCTAAGTTAAATAAATAAAAAAAAACTAATATCAAGGATAAATTGAAATGATGGATAACAATTCACAGTGAAATTGAGTTTGACTTTTTTCATCAAACTTCTGCAATAAGAGAAAGAGCGAACAAATACTAGTTTGTGTATAATTTATATGAATTAGCCAATAAAATATAATTTAGCTTGCAGTTGATAAATAATATTGGTAAATAAAATAAAAGTATACTATCGATTTGTTGTTTAAGTTCATCAAATTTAATAAACGTAATCGCACAAGAACACTTACTACGTGATGGTAGGATGATATTTTTTGTCGTTAAATATAGAAGAACAAATTGTGTAAATAGCTTTTATATTTTGATATGTAGTATGAATTATAAAATAAGATGATAAAATAGATCATGATAAAACATTGTGTTAAGGCATGACATGAATGAAGTAATTAAATTTTTACATCATTTTTTGAGATATACAAATGCGTTTTCTACGATTAGTCAGAAATGTTACAATAATAAATAATATTGAAATTCTTTTATTTATATATTTCAAATTATATACGTTAGAAACAGATATTCAATAACACCTAAAGATTTAGAAAATTACATGAAAACGGATGTATACCGTTCATATACACATATATGTAGAAATATGTATATAAAACATGTTATTACAAACATGTTGTAAGCATGCAAGAAATGTAGAAAAAATCTTTGTCATTATGGAAAATAGTGTAATAACAAATCTGGAACAAAAATAATTCTGAATATATGAAAAAAATGTTTTAAGCGACAAAGTCTGTTATATACTAATAAGACCCCATAATAATTTGAAAAGACAGTGAGAGTATAAATAAATTTGAACACTTTAAATGCCGTTTTGTTTATATCAGCAGTTGTGATATAACAAGATTAGAACAGCAGTTTTGTTTTTATCTTGACAGTAGCTTAGTAGAATTAACTTTTTCTTACGCTAAGTATGGTACTGCAAATCTTATTACATAAAACGGGATCGTGTAATATTATTCGAGTATTTATTTATCAATTTTCTGGTATAATCAACTATAATTAAATCGTACAATTTTATATTTGCCTAACGAAGATGAAAATTATTTATTATTTTTATTTATTTTCAATATTAATATTGTAATTAAAATTACTACTTATAAGAGGTTACCTAGACTCCTATCACCAAAGAATAAATTATAGTTTTTTATGTAGTAAGTAGTTTCCCGATTACATTCTTATAAATTCATTTAATATATACTAAAGTAAATAATTTCAAAATTTTGAATCAAAATATATTGACTTATTTTATTTGCTTTGTTTATATGCGAGCCCAAATTTACCATTTTAATTATTTATAACTATTTTTTCTATTTGTAACACTAATATAATAATAACTTATATTGAAATTAGAAATACTGATAACAGCAAATCCAATTATAAGTGTAGCAAATTGATTAGAACATCACTTATATTTACATAGATTTATTAACATATCAATAGATTCATCTCCAAATTCATTCTAGGTTGAGAATGAACTAATATCATAGAGTAATCATATAAGTAGAGTATTCACGTAGAACCATATTTGTTAATCATTTTCTTCTAAAAATGCCGTCCCATTTTTACTCAAAACACGAAAATGCCGTCCCATTTTCACTCAATACCCCAAAACACTCAAATATAATTTTCGAAACTCAACTATTTTTACTCAAAATTTTTTATTTATTGAGGAGAATATTTCATACAATGCCTCTATACTTTTAGCCTATTCACAGAATGACTTTTCGGGATTTTTTCGAATTATGATTTCGTTTTAAGTTATATTTTAGTTTTGTGTATAAAGTTTTGCTCTCCCAGTGACTAGGCTAGCAGTATAGAGGCATTGTTTGATAATTTGAAGAGTATACACATACGTATGTACTTTTGATTTATATGATGAGTGTATATCGTATATGCGTTCACCATTTACATATCTAATTCAATATAAAAAATATATATAGAAAAATGTAAACAAAAACACACAATTAAATGGCAAAGGTAATGAAAGAAATAGGATATGTACATACAATAATAGGTCAATGATAGAATCACATAATCAAGAAAAAAATTCTAAAAATAATAGTAATAAAAGAATAAAATTGATTAGTTATGTATTACAAATCGTGAACTTTGTACGGAATACCGTTTTGTTTTCTTTTCTCAGAACTTGGTTAAAAATATTATTTCTATTTCAGATGAAATAATTTTTGAAGAAATAAAAACAGCCAACAATCCATATAAATAATAAAATGTCCAGTTTTACTATTTTTACTTACTTTTTTAAATTTTGATAGCTTGTTTGTTTGTTTGTATTCATAATAATTATATTATGTATTCATATATATACTATTCATATTATTATCTACGGTAAGAAACAAAATAGATATAGGTACCTTTATATCTATTTTGTTTCTTACCGTAGAACACAAAATAGATATAGGTACCTTTAGAATTTAAAAATAGATGTAGGTACCTACTTTTCAATATACCTACTTTTCAATAGAAATCTATTTGAATTATTTTTAATTTTATAAAACCAACATTAATTTTATTGTCCCTTTCCTCTATAAAGTTCACATCGACCAAGTCCAAATAAAAATATTAATTCTTCAAATTTTCAAAATTAAAGCAAAATAACAACAATTCTTTCAATTTTTAAAAAAAAGTTATTACATTGCGCTCAACTTATAAGCAGTTAAAAATTGAGTAATATTATTTTGAGTGAACACAGAATTTTGATATTTGAAAAAGTGACTAGCAAATTTTGTTCTACGTGAATACTCTACTTATATGATTACTCTATGCTAATATTTAATTTTAATACTTCCAAAAAATTTTGGATTGTACTTCGTAACTATTTTCAAATTAACATTAGAGGAATTGTGGTCTTTTTAGTTGCTACAACAAAAGAAAATCTTTGAGGCGAATACCCCTCACTATATTTGATATATATATATATATATATATATATATATTTATAGTTTTGATATATATACATATAGTTTTTTTTATAAAAATATGACTTAAATTTTGTGGTGGATCAGCACTAAAATGCGTAGAAAACATTATTTAATAAATCTCATACTGAATTGTATAAACATTTTCCTTAGAAGTAAAAATCATTTAAAAAAGTGTATTACTACAATGTTTTACAATATAATTTGAAATCATTACAATAATTATTGAATCGTTACAAACAACTCTTAAAGGTAAAACAAATATGGAATTTGAAATGTACAAAATTAAATTAAAAATTTTAATTCAAATTAAAATCTTTAGTAACAATCATTTTGCAATTATAAAATCGAAATGCGTTTCTACAAGAAGAGAGTGAATGAGAAATATTCAGTTAACATGATTCTGGATGGTATCAATGTTTGGCATTTAACAGGGAATGAAAACCTTAATTTAAAAATAAATTCTAATAATATGAATATAGTTTATATAAACATACAAAGTTTACGAAATAAATTAGACAATTTAGATCTATTAATAAGATACGAAATACGTATTATAGGCCTAAAGGAAATATGGTTACGCGAATCTGAAAATCAATTTTTTAATATACCTGGTTTTGCACCATTTTTCTCAAATAGGTTAGAATCGTATGGAGAACTAGGCATTTATGTTCGAGAAAACATTTACGCTACAATAGTCGCGAAAGAACAATTATTATAATTATAATAATAATAATAAAAATAATAAAAATAATAATAATAATAAAAATCGTAATAATAAAAAAAATTATAAAAATAATAATAATAATAATAATAATAGTAATAATAATAACAAAAATAATAATAGCAAAAATAGTATTAATAATAATAATAATAATAATAAAAATAATAAAAATAATAATAATAGAAATAATAAGTTATAACTTATTTAAAAAAATTCTAGTAAATCTAGTAAATTCACACAGCAATCGCTAAATCAATAAATTAAATTTATTTTAAAAATTGTTTACAATTCCATTACAGATACTATTCTATTATATTATAATTAAAACTAACATAAAAATAAAAAAAAAACCTTGCAAATATCCGAAAATTTATGATTAAAATTTGTGTAGTTAAAATACGAAAGATATCAGTAAAAAATTTCAGCAAATTTTTTCCATAAAATTTCTCCGTCGTACTATATTTAACATTAATAGTTTTATTTTAATAAATTTTGTCCCATACTTATATACTACATTCATTTGTTTATTTATCGACCTTATCCAACATATCCTCAGTCTATCAATCCATCTTTTATTGTAAGACAACATTTTAATATACTTAATATTATATTTACCTATATATTACTTTTAAATTTATAATTTAAAACATTTTTATTTTATTTAAAAAATAAAATAAATTAAGTACTTTAGTATTTACTTAATAATAAAAAATGAACTAAAAATTGGAATAAAAAATAAACATCAGACAACAAAATTTTCTAATAATAAAAATTAAATTGTTGCAAATATTAATATATAAAGAACCAAAAACAAAAAAAAAATGTTCTGCAACATCGTAATTCAACAGAAATTTGCATACAAATTTTTTTTTTGCATTAAAAGAATCGTGACCTCAAGTTATAAACAGTCCAATTTTAGGTATAGGAAAACAAATAAACAGAAGCCCGAAACAACTAACATAAATATTATAGTTATAAATGTTAAAAAAACAATACATAATAAAACCAACCAAAACAGTGGGAGTTTAAAGAGAAGCTCTGAGTTAAAGATTTTAAAACTTAATAAAAACAAAAATAAATAAAATTGAAGAGTGTTCAGCTGAAATTATTACACAGAAAAAAAATGATTTCTTCAATTTTTATTTGTTTTTAGAGAAGTGGCGCATTCATTTAAATATACGTATATATATATGTATATATATACACATTTTCAACACTTAATATACATAGTACATAGAAAATATAAATATTATATTTTTTACGTATACATATATAAAAAATAGGTATGGATATAATAAAAAATCAAAATGTAAATCAGAATTTTTTCAAAAATTTTACCGGATGGAGTCATTGTTTTTTATTTGACTGTTTTTTTTTTTTTTGTATAAAA
This sequence comes from Argyra leucocephala, assembly GCA_963942445.1. Taxonomy (NCBI): domain Eukaryota; kingdom Metazoa; phylum Arthropoda; class Insecta; order Diptera; family Dolichopodidae; genus Argyra; species Argyra leucocephala. The sequence goes on from OZ012680.1 coordinate 70,017,043, forward strand.
TGACTGACCAAAAGATCTGCAGATACTATTATATATAATATTTTTGTTATTGTTGCGGTATAATGGCGGTTACTGTTATTATTGTTTTTTTTTATAATTTTTTTTATTTCAATATTTTATTTTTGTTGAAATGTAAAAACAAAAATGAAAAAAAAAACAAAAATTGTAAGTAAAATACTTCGAAATTAACTGTTTAAATATACTAAAACGAGCATATATTGTTTTTGTGTTTTTATTTCTTTTTTGTTTTAGATTTAATCACAATGTAAAGAAAATTTTGTTTAGTTTATGTTTTGAAAATAATAATGTAGTTAGTTATACAGTAAATGTTAAGTTTATGCAATTATGATACAGATTAACAGTATTACTGACTACAGTAAATTAGTAAATGTTCTTGGAAATTAATTTTGTAAAATTTTAATTGGTCAATTAATTTGAAAGAAGGAACGAGAAAAACAACAAAAAATTTGGTAATATGACTTATTCGTATATCGGTGTAATTATTTCGGGATTAAGTGGGATCAGTTGGGATATTGTCTCTATAGCAAGAGCCGTTCATTTTATCTCTTAGAGAAATCGATACTTGTGCAAGAGGAAATAATTAAGTTTTTAAAATTTCTGTAACTGTATTTTTTGACATCTTTTATTGACGGTATCGATACCAGGGTACTTTCATACACTTTATATGGAATTATGTCATAAAAATAATTTATTTTGTATTTTGTATTTGATATTAATATTTTATTACATTGTAATTAAAAATTAATACACATACATACATAGATAGTTGTAAAAATAACGATTTACGTAACGATGTACAAATAACAATTTACCTGTATAATATGTTGCAACATCTATTTATATGTTGCAACATTCTATGGTAGGATCAGTTAGAAATAATATTTGAAAAAAACACATCTGCTACTAATAAACCGTTATTACCATCTAGAGTAAGAACAAAATTTAAACAATATATATCTTCAAAGCCGGCAGAGTGTGAATTCATATCGACTATAAATCAATTTTTGAGTGGCAAGACTGTACAATTTTTTCAATAATCTCAAAATACTCAAAATACATTAGTAAGTATGAATGTGTATGCAATTGAAATAAAACATAATAATGTATAAAAATAGTACATATTCCATTAACATCGAAAATTTAAAACTGAATATTACATTACCACTGAAAAGTACATTTGAATTTTGGTACACTTACTAAAGCGTTAGTTGAGTACAACATCTTCTTGATAGTAATTGTATTAAAATTAGAAACTGTTATTAATTACCAATTGTTGTATAAATAGAAACTTCTTCAATATTAGCAAATTCGAAACTATTGCAGCAATTAATGCATTGGTAGTTAAACTCTGTTATACAAACTTTTCCGAAGATCTCATTTGTATTGAGGTGGAGTTTAAAAAGTAGTTACATACAGTTTTAAAATTTTATACATTTTTATGAATTATTCAAAAATGCAATACGATCAGTTGTGAATGCACCATGCCAAAATTACAATCTATGGTGCTATTTTAGCTTAATCTTATTTTTTATTTATTTTATTTATATCTGAAGAGAGTTAAACGATCGTACAGAGTATATTAATATAACAATTAATATAAATAAATTTTAAAATAATTGTAAATAAATGTGAAAAATAATAGTTATATTATTTGTTTTTAAATGATGGATGAAGCCGGAGAAAATTTAAATATCCTGTCAGTTAAGAAAAATTGCACCAATATAACACTGAAAACGCATTGCTCAATTTATCGAAATGGGTTGAACTCGCTTCCCACTATAACCTTTTTCTTTTAGATCAATAAAGCAAAGTTGAGAGAAATATTCTACCACTTAAATGTGAGGAATTGGTTTAAATCTTTTATGAAGAGAAATTTTATATATATATATCATAAAATTAATTGGCAAATCATAATCGTGGTTTAGTTTCCATTGAATGATTTTTTTTTTTGTGATACAAATACTAGATTGAAGTACACCCATTTCTAATCTACGATTGAAAAAACTTTGATATAGGAAAGACCATAACAGTTTCTCTTCAGATAATAATATCTACTGACTATAGTCACTATATAGTTAGTTACCTTTTATGATTTTTTCAAATTCAAAATTGAAAATACATATTAAATACACTGTATGTAGGTATGTATATATGTAATTCTATATTAAAAATTAATAATAACTAGATGCTGACATTCTGATAACATAAAAATATAAAAATATCAAATCACATAAATGGGTCTGTGACAGTTAGCCTAAATCCATTTCGCAATGTGACATTTATGTAATGTCAGTTGACCAAATAAATTTGTAAAAAGATTATGCAAATAGCTTTTTGACAATAGTAACGTTTAGCAAAAATCTATTCAATTTATTTTTTTAAATTCAAGTTTTGTTTTATTTAGCTTATTATTATCTCTGCTTCATCGACTAGTCTTTGTCAACTTGTACTTGAATTACTTTCTAAATATTGTGGTAGAGTTTTATCCCCTCTTTAATAAATGCAACACATCTGCTTTCATTTAAGTTCAGTTTAATACTGAACTAACTTTATTCTCTTACATTAACTGAACTTTATTCTTACACCTATACATGCATGTAATAATGCCTTACAATATATTATGTAGCTGCAGGCATGGTTTGTGTACCCCATCAAGTTATGAAAAAATGCAAACGACCATCATTTGAAGATATTCGCAAAAAACATTTAATCCATAGTGACAATTTCACTTGTGATTCTATTATAATGTTCAACTTTTCTCTTATTATATTTAATTGTTTAGGTGTAGTAGCTGTAGCGTTTTTTTAACAATTGATTAAAGATGGTCATATAGAAACAAGTTATCTTTATTAGAGACGAAATTGATTCAGTAAGTAGATCTATCTTTTGATGATTTCATTTTTGGCGCATAGAACATTTTGATTTTTTTCTGTAGCTGTTCCTACCAAGAATACAGATCAATTTCAGAGTGATAAAAATATTATCAATTGTGATGTTGTACCCAAATTCTAATTAATAAATCCAAAAGCGTTCATTAATCAAACGTTACCTTGGCAATCTTCTTGAGGTGGCTTGACAGTAAAAAATTGGGTTATAGTCGATATGAACTCATATTAGGCAAATTTAAAATTAGGCAAATTTTGAAAATAGATATTGTGTAGACCTTGTGCTTCCTCTATATTTTATTGAATTATCTTAGACAACAACCACATACGTAAAAAATTATTTTTAAATTTAATTCTGTCGAGAAAAAAAAAGTACATTGTTTGGAAAGCTAAGACAATTTTATAAATTAAAATGTATATGTTTACATTACTTATACATGGGGTGAAATTTTAAATTGAAATTTCTAATTGAAAATATTTAGTTTCACGGTTGTGATATAGGGCGGATGTTTGTACCATATTTTTTCCAATTTACAGATTAAAGATAATGATTACTTTTTCAAACCTCGCAGCTACTTTAATAAAATCTGCTTTATTCGGACGGAAGAGAAAATGTAAGTGACAAGACTTTTAAAACGGAATTTACTTTAAAAAAAATGCAATCTTGTAAATAAAAATTAAAATTTTAAGTCAAATTGATTTGATATTGAATTTTTTAGCGAAGTGCAAGATGGTATTAAATGGAATTGGTCTAATAAGAATTTTTGTTAAAAGAACATTTTTGCCAAATATGATATTATGTGAATTTAGACCTAATATTAATTTGTTGAATAGATTTTGCGCCAACTGTTCTGCTTCCCATATAACAAACACGATATCCACAAATAATTGCACAATACACAAGCAAAACAAAAAAAAAATGTGTGTGTTGCCGTTTTAAAATAATAAAAATATACTCGAATTTTTTTTTTTTTTTTAGAAATTCAGTCAATCATACTCTCATTCTCGTGTATAATAATATGTAACTACCAAAGCTTTATTATTTTTTGTTTTTTGCCTACCTATATGATATGGATGAATGTGTGCGTCTGTGAATATACGAGACTTTTGTAACTGGTGACTTTTGATGATGCTGTTCGGGTACTTAACCTCAAAATCCCAATTAACATTTGTTTATAAATTTATTGTATTTTGTTTTTGTTTTTTTTTTTTATTGTTGTTATCATATATGGATGTAAATATGTTTGTAGATACATTTTTTTGATCTTTTTTTTATGATAGTTAACAGATCGTTTTATTTGTCATGAATAACAAAAGATTTCACGTTTTTTTTTTTATTTTATTGTTTTTTTTTGTCTCTTTCTGTTATTTAAATTTTTTTTCAAAAGTTTAAAATTATGACAGCATAAAGTACATTGAGCGTTTTATGTATGTAAAAGAACAGTGATGGATTTATTATGAAACTAGTAAACTAAATGGAGGGTCTTAGGAACTACAAAAATGTGTTTTGTTTAAAAATGTTCTTAGGTTTGCGAAACAGAATTACACTTAATTGACTAGGAATAACATTTTTAACGGACCAGGAGTCTAATAAAGTAATATTACAGAAGTGAGTTTAAGAAGAGGCAACACAACTAGACTATAAATTGAAAAAAAATAAAAATATCAGAAAATGTGATGGTAATATGACAGTAATATGATAAACTGATGTTCAGTACCACCCAAAGAAAGGTAAATTTTTTGTTGTCAATCAGTGAGTTATAAAACATGCAAATAATTCAAGTATAATACATAAAGCAGCATATAAGCCCCGAAACCTATTTATAGCATTGTGGAAGCCGTAACTGAGAATTAAAAATGCATGAGAAAGTACGATTTACATAACCTTCAATTTAAACTTGATGTCGAAAGTCATAAATCGATTACTATTTTTTGTTATTAGGGTTATAAAAACAAAAATTCATAACAAATTTCAATTTACATTCAACATCTGTTATTGGATATTATATACAGTGTTAGTAGAGATAATGACATAATATGGTTCTATTTTCGAATAAAATAAACTAATTTTTTGCCCGCTTCTCGAAATTCGAGGAAGTTTGATAAAAATTGTAGTTAATTTGATTTTTCAGTTTATACTTGGCACTATATAATTTTTTTTCATTGACTTATCTTAGACAACAACCGCATAATTTAAATTTAATTCTGGTGAGTTGCGGCATTTTGATAAATTAATATTTTTGTATTGTAATTTACATAACATATTTTACATGGGGTGAAATTTTAAATTGAAATTTCCAATTGAAAATTAAAAATTAAAAATATTTATTTTCCCTACGTCTTCTTTTAATCTATTATTGAAAATAATAATAATGAAAATCGGCTATAAAATGGTTCAGATTTTCGAACCTTTTTTTTTTTATTTTTAATTTACAGATTAAATATCTTTATCTTTGATTCATATATATGAGTGGGTAATAACTATAGGGGGTGGGGTAAATTATTTTATCTCGGATCAATAATTTGTTTTTTTTTTTTAGCTTGAAGCAACAAAAGTGTATAAACATAATAAGTGTAAGTGAAAAAGTTCAGATTATTCGAAAAAAGGATTAAAAACACAAAGTCTAGTTAATGGAATACAAGTCCCAATTGAACTCACAACAATAAATTCTGAATGATTAAGTTCTGATTTTTTAATTACTTAAGTTTAGCCAAACATTAGGTACGAAGCGATACCTTTATACACAAATTGTCAGCTTGCCGCAATTGAAGATGTGGGTAAATAAGATGTCGCTTTGATCAGTAGCAAAAAGGTAGGAAATATGTTTTAGTGAAAGTAATTCAATAGGTGTGCCTAATACCATCATGATTATGATCTATCACAAGTAAAATCACAAGTAATGAATCAAATTTGAGTTGTTTGATTTAGTTCAGGAAATATGATCTCTTTAACAAATGAAATACTACAAACGTCATTTCGATACTATTGAAATTTAAAACTAAGAAAATGGTCATAAATTTTATTTTGTTGTGCATCCATCCAAAGTAAGCCATAATAATAATAATAACGTTTCCGATCAATGAGTTATAAAAGCATGCAAATATTTGAAGAATAATATTCACATCCATGCTTTTGTACTGGCCATTTGTATCACAACAAAAATCAACAAACAGAAATTGAGCAGAAAATCATTGTTATCAACTATTTCAAAGGACTGGGTTTTGTTTTTGCATTGCAAAAATATTAACTGTTTGTCTATAGTATTATGGATCATAGTCATTATAGTTAGAATCGGTTAGATGGTATACGTTTTTTAGAGGTTATTAGTATAACACTTTAAATTTAATTTCCAATTTAATTCATTATACTTAAATTTAATTAGAGTAAATAAAAAAATAATAATTAAATTGGAAAATTTACTGTACAAAGCTCATCAGAAATTTACTCTCGCGTCTTTTTCAATCCTCCAAGTGATATATTTCAGATAAGATACTATTGCTAATTGTAATACTACACCCATAAGATACTCTTAATAATTGTAGTTCACCATAAATCACCATAATTACCTTTTTTTCTTGTTAGAATACTATGCATACTTATTATTAATTAGCTTCAGACCCTACAATATACAAACTCTTTAAATCCAGTACTGTATGTACAAACATAATGTAAATACCATGTGTGAAGATAAAGAAACAATAAAAAAAAATCAGAATAAATTAACAATGGGAATTGAACGCGTTAAAAAATTAACTAAGGCCGGTATTTGAATAGAACAAGCGAATGACACAACATATTCAAAAAAAAAAAAAAAATAATAACAAAAAATTCAAGTGCCATAATCAGAAAAAAAAATTGTATAAGCTAAAATCTCTCCCTTTCTCTTTATTTATGACGTTTCTATGTCATACTCGAAATACATCATCATCATCATAACTATAGTATGTGTGTACATACATAATAATTTTGTTAAAGAAATAAAAATTCTAACTACACAAATACGCAAGTATAAATACATAAGTTTGAATCAAAATAACCTTTGATTTTTTGTTACTTTTTTATTTTTTTTATTGTTTTATTTGTAAATCCGCGTGGCCGCTAATTTATATTAAATACAAACATATAAGTTCTCATAGATATCACCTCTATATAGATATAAAGATACACTGTAATTTATATTATGAATGTTAGATCGTTCCAGCGGATGATGAATTCTGTTGCGGTAATGTTAGATTGTTCGGCACGTTATTAAAAAAAAAAGCAACAAACAAAACAAAAACAAAGCAAAAATCATTAGAATAAAAAAAAATGTGTGAATCGGACGAATTAACTTTGTATTTGAAATAAAAAAGTATAAATAAAAAAAAAACACAAACTGATAAAATCATTGTAGTAAAAGAATTATAGAAATGATGATGGTTAGGGTTATTAATGAATATCTAGTATTTGTTTGTTTGTTTGTTTGTATGATTACATTTATGATAATAGCAATCATGATTGTATCATAATTTTAATGTATAAAATTTACTTGTTGGGGAAATCATTTTAATTTCGTCTTAGGTTCTTTTAAATTATTTGCTTTCTTAGTTTGATGGGAAATTATCTTTGTAACTTGTATCTTCTTCAATCTTTATATAATTATAATTATTTATATATGAATTTTATTTATGTACAAACGTAGTTTAATAATAAATTTTTGAACTGTACTTAACCTTTGGATAAGTTAAGATTCAAATGTTTCGTTATTTTTTTATATTCTTTAATTACTTAAATTATATTACTAATTATATGCATATATATGTGAGTGTGTGTTCTTATGTAAACACGAACATAGAGTTTGTTGGATTAGGGTGTTACATTATATATTTTAACGTATGAAACATAAAAATGTAATCTTACTTCTCTTGGAAAATTTTTGTGCCCAGGATTAAATTCAGTTATTTTAATTAGGAATAGTAAAAAAAAATCTGACTCTGAGTTTTTGTAAAATGTCATCATCTATGAACAAAATTTTAAAAATTGTAACTATACAGAAGAAAAAATTAATTGACTTAGACAGTATATAATTACGTGGTTAAGTGGAGCTAGCACATTTACGCAATTACGAAAATGTATTAAAAATTTTATAATAAATAAATTATCCTATTCAGAACTTGAAAACAGTTTGTTCAAAATTTCCCAAAATCATAAAACCGGTTTTTTTGTATCATTTTTCGGTTTTTGCCTAAACAACATGCTAATTATCGCCCATGTTCGACTTATCGTATGAAAATATAGCGGAAATGATATTTTTCTATTCCATTAAATAGAGAAGTAACAGTTTTACATTGACATGATGTTAAAAAAAAAATTGGCAGTACTACCAACATAAGAACATTTATCACCTGTCTTAGAGTGTCCTACGACAATACATATTCAGTTTGACTGATTTTTCATTGTAAAATGATGCGTAATAGAATATATAAAAGAATATATTTGTTTCGCAATAATTCTGGTAAAGTGGTAATTTAATTTTGCGAAATACAATTTTTATTTTTTATTAAATGAGGAAAGAACGATTGCTTTTAAGTTGTTGGTTTTATTTTTATAGGTTTTAGAAGTCCTTTTTAAGTGATTTAGTCTATAATATATATAATTAAAAAACTAGCCCTATCTTCATTACATTTTCATAGTATAAGTAAAATAGTTATAAATAAATAATCAGAGAAATATTGTCAAGGAAGTTACAATTCATCAAAGTCCAGTTGATATGACGGTGGTCGAAATTGAATAATGTATTGACGGAAATAATTTTAACTATGCTCCATTAATAATTGGAAGGGTATAAATGCTAAATAAAATACTCTACAATTTATTCTACACAGTAGAATAGAAACCAAACAAAACATTGTCCTCCTAACTATACTCAAATTGGGTATAATTTTATGAATATTGATTAAAAGATCTAATTTTAAAATATACAAAAAATATCATTTGGATAATAAAAGTTATTTATCCCTGTATCGGGCCTTATTAGACCATGTCAAATGATGTATTTTCTTTTCTTTGTCTCTAACCCTCTTATGTCAAATGACCTAAATTTATGGTTGGGATATTTTTGTTGACAGCGAGAAAGAATTTGCAGACAAAAAACTATGTGCCACACGGTATGCATTTCACAAATCCATAGACAATAAAAAATTTTGTTGACTTAAAATTTTTTTTTGTTCTACACAAAATTAATCGAAAATTGACAAAATAAGCTAAAATTAAAATCGCAATATTCACTAATGCACAGATAAATGTTGACTGTTGACATCAAACGGTGTAATAGCAAGCTGTTGACACTTACTGCTGGTATCGTCTAATAAGACCCCATATTTGAGTAGGAGAAAAACAAAAAATGCTACCCTATACTCCACCTATAGCATTACGGATAGTGATAATGATGGTTAATTATGAAATTAGGTAGAAAGTAAGAAAATTGATAAAACCAATTTATCATTAATAAAGTAGGTACAAAAAATAAACAAATTAGACTCATACGAAAGATTAGCAATTTCGATGGAACAGCTATAGTTATAGATTGAGTGGTGTTATAAAAATAAAAATAACCGAAGGTATATTGAAAACATCAGCAATGACAAAATTGAAGGGTATAAGTTTGAAAAAAAAAAATATGCGGAAAAATAGGGCACACCCTAATAATATATATAATACCTATTATACGTAGGTATATTTTTTTTTTAATTCGACAAATGGTTTGCGCTAGTTTGTTGCTTGGTTGAATATTCTGAAGTTTTGGAGGTTATTTAATAATATTATGAAAAACAAAATAAAAAAAAAATAAAAAAACAAAAATAAAATAATTTTATATTTTTGCTGAGTCACATTTTGTATCTTTTCGTTTCGTTTTTTTTTGTTTTTTTGGAAGTAACAAAAAAAAAAACTAAAGCAATAAAACCAAGTCGCGGTTTAAAATTATTAGATAAACATAATAACTTTGTAGATTTTAAAGCAGTATTTTTTTTTTGTTTTATTGCTTTTCATTTTTTTTTTTTGTTTCTTTTCTTAGTTTAGTTTAATGGGGATTGTACAACAGATTGAATTAATTGAATTGAACATAAGCTCTTTTAGTAATTAATTTTGTAATTTTTATGTAATTTTATATGTTTATTAATTTTTTTTATATATAATATATATATATATATTATATATATATATATATATGTTATTTATAAGGAGGTTATATTGTTCTTTTTTAAATAGCTTAGATTTAATTTTTTTTTTGCTGTTGCCTATTATAGAAAAAACAATATTTCAAAAAAAAAAAATTAAATTAAATAATTTTCAAATTAGAAATTCAATTAATTAAGGCGGGTATAAAATAATTAAATTCTTTTTTTTTTAAATGTTATTTTATGGTTTGTTATATTAATTGATTTTTCAAAATAGAAAAATATAAATAAAATATGTGGTGAATGTGATGAATTTTATTTTTCTTTTTATTTTTGTATTTTTAGATTTTAATTAAATATATTATGCTGGTATATATATACATAATTATATGTATGCATATATACATATATATATAATATAGTTATATATTTATGGGTGTATAAATTTATATTTAAAAAAAAATGATGAGATAAATTATGATAACACGCCCATAATATTTTTATTAGAAAATAATAATAAAGCAATTAAAAAAATCAAAATTAATCAAAAAAAATGTCTCCAAAGAGAAGAAAAGATTGTAAGGTTCATAAAAGTATTAAAAAAAATGGTTTAGCCATAACAACTAAATTTATTGAAACTACATAAATAATGGCAAAACTAAACTAACTCATCTTTTTGTTTTCTCCAAAGTCACGTAAGCAGCACAAGATTACTTACATACAGCGACCGAAAAAAGTATTAGTCGAATTAGTGTAGGTAGATCGATTATAACGAAAAAAAGATAGGTTGGTTTTATTGTGTTCAATTTCCATACTATATCAAGAGCAGGCGTCAGTTGATAACTGACTCCTATTTTTCGAAACACAAAAGCCACAAAGATTCAGGTGAAGGATATTTGATACAATTTGATATAAAAGGTATGTAAGCAATCGGTAAAAACAGTATTTTTAAAATCAATAAAATTATTAGTTACCATAAAATATTCGGCTGTAAGTATGCTATTTTAATAGTCAATGAGCACTGCTTATTATCTGCATTTTATATCCTACTTTTTGTCTACATTTATGTTTACCTGCAATGAAAAAAATGTTTTTATGATTAGTAAAATAATTATGTTTTTTTGAAATATTTTTTTAAAGTTAAGCCAAAAATTAGGTTTCAAACGATAACTACACGAATGCACAGCTTCGTCTAGTTGAGGGTTGGGGAAGGAAAAATGTCAATTTCATTAGTAAATTTATTGATATTTTTCTTAAATTTTTGTCAATTGTACTAAGGTATATTTTTATATTGAGGAAACGATTTTGAACGGTGCCAACTATAGGAAATAAAATAAAATTATAGTTAGTTCTGTTAGTTAAAAATTACATCAAAGTTTCATTAAAAATTTAAGTCAAACATAATTTAACAATACTATTACAACTATTACAACTTTAACAATAATACATAATGATGGAACCATAGAATTTGATATCTACAGAAAAAACACTACTACCCAACGAACCATCCCCACTAAGTCAAATCACCCACATGGACAAAAAATGGCTGCATACCATACGATGGTCAACAGATTGGTAAATATAACATTATCAAAGGCTAACTTTGAAAAGGAAAGACACTACATAAAAGACACGGCTAGGAAAAATGGATATAATGAAGAAATCATAGACCTAATGATAAGGAAGAAAATGCACCGCATTGAACGCAATAACATGACGAGTTTGTTTCAACAAAATAAGGATACCGAAAAACCTAGAAGGATTTGCGTAACGCACTCAACATTCACCGATAAGTTTAAGAAAATGTTCAAGAAACACAATCTGGAACTAGTAACAACTAGCAGAAGTCAAAAAATGAGCAGTATACTTGGATCAGCAAAGGATAAAAAGGAGATGGAAGAAGTCAACGGCATCTATAAAATATCATGCCACAACTGTTCAAAAGTATATATAGGGCAATCAAAACGGTTAATTAGATTCCAAGAACATTTAAGGGAAGCCGAATTAGCAAGAATAAGAGGTACTACGAATTTTAGGTCGGCAATTGCTAAACACATAAAGGAACACCATAAAATTGATAAAACCAATTTATCATCAATAAAGGAGGTACACAAAACAAGCAAACTAGACACATATGAGAGTTTAGCAATTTCGAGGGTACAGGTAGATGATAGATTGAATAATGATTTAGGGAATGGATATTCACCGCTATTTAAATTAATAAAATAATTAGAAAAAGTACAGGTAAAATAGATAGCTGGTATGGAGGGAATAGGATATAAGAAGGGAAAATAATGAATTAATGTATACAGTTAGTCACAATCACTGATGTATGTTGCTTCCGAAACATCGATATTTGCAATCAAATATTAAAAATTATTAGTGAACGGAAACCTGACAACAATTTAATTATTTAATTTAAATTATCACTAAAAATAATAATAAAAAGCCGATTAAAAAATATAAAAAAATACTATTGTGTTTAGTAGCTTATTTTAACAGTAAAACACAATTTAAATAGAAATTTTAATGTATATGTAACTATTACGTTTTTAAACATTTTTACATTAAATTGAGTCGTAGCTACATTTTAAAGATTTAGACATTTTTAAACATTTTGTCGTTATCTACTACACTATAAATAATCTTTTTTTAATAAAGAAAATGTACCAAACAAAATATATTACTCTAATAAATTATTTTGGTATTTCTGAAATCAGTACCATACATACTTTAACCGTGAATATTGCAGAACAAATTTTGAAGATCGGTTTTTCATTTTTTGAATAAATAGAAAAGAAATTATAAACGGTGACATCGTAAATGTCTTAAAAACAAACTTTAACCTGACATAATGTAAAAAAACTACGTTGTTGATGTTATCGGTAAAATAAGTTGGGAACATTGTGTAATGACAGCTTTATGAGAGAGACACTGTGTTGTAATGGTTTGTAAGCCCAAATAGCTGTCAAAGCGGTCGCGAAGACATCGTCAAAAACAATTGTGATAATGAAGCTAATGCTTCTAGTTTTTATGAGCTTTTGTAGGCATTCGGAGATCATGTGGACGTTGTATTCAACTTTGTATTGAAACATTTACGATGTCAAGGAAAATGTCACATTGTCACCAACATCTATTAGACAGAAAAATAAAGGATGAAAATTAAATAATTTGGCTTTGAGTTAAATAACGTTATAATATAATTCGTAAACAGTAAAATATTATAACTTGTTTGGACACTATAGTTTTAGTTATAAATCTCTAATTTTTTAAACAGTGATTTAAATAAAGCTTGATGACCTATCAAAAATTTGAGATGGAAAAAAGAAGTTAAGAAGTATAGATCTAAATCCTTCCCGTCAAACTTTCTTTATTCACTTTTTTCTATAACTAACAATGTACCTTTTCCCAACCCAGCGGTATCTACGACGGTACCTACTCAACGGTACGACAGTATACAGGTGGTATTCGAAAATAGGTTTTGGATATTAATAAAAAAAACAAGAAGAGGAATTAAAGTACTTCCTTTTAGTTTCAATAGTCATTCAGAAGTTGGGAAATTGTTATAAGTCCATCAAGTTCTATTAATGTTTAGAAATTATTTAACTAATTTTTTATAAAAATGCTAAAAATTACGAATGAAAATGTATAAATTTAAATTTTATTCGACTTTTATGTATACTTTACTTATAATTGTATATATATATATAACTTAATCTTAACGGTAACAATTCAGTATTTAAAAATTTTTATTTGTTCAATTAGTCTACGATACTGTATGCAAAATATATTTGTACTTGTAATATAATACTGTAATTGAAATTCTAAATTTTGATCCTGATTTCTATTGTTTATTAGACTAAACTAAGTTATTGTAATACGTTTGATTCAAATATAATAAATAAATTAATAAAAACATTCAGTACATAATTCTTTTATTAGTCAGAAGCTCTAATGAACGAATTATGTGGCTTCCCAAGTGTTGATATTTGAAATCAAATATTAAAATAATTATTAGTAAACAGAAACTTGAAGAATAAATAAATATCAAAATTAATAAATTTACGTAAGTTTTAACAATTTCAACTTATCCGTCAAAAATTTATCACACTGTTAATTACAATTTCTTACATCTTTTAATTCAAAACATATTAATGCCCGTTCTACGAAATTCGATGATGTTTGATAAAATATCGAACTCAATTTTATTAAGAATTGTTTTTCATCAATTATCATCAAATTTATTATTGGCACTATATTATAATTTGTTTTTATTGATTTATCTTAGACAACAACCGTACACGTAATAATTAAATATTAGTATGTTATGTTAATGATAAAAACTTCTTTAATTTTTTTTTTGGACAATAATAATAAAAATACAAATGTAAATGAACTCTGCTTTTGTAAGCTCATTTGAGTTTTAAATAAATAAATACAATTTAATTAAAATCAAAATAATAAATTCAAATTTAATTCCAATGATGGGTGAGTTGCGACAATTTGATAAATTAATATTTATTATGTATGTTCAAATGATTTATACGTGAAATTTTAAATTAAAATTTCTAATTGAAAATTTATGAAAAAGTATGAAAAAATATTCGCTACGTCGCCTTTAAAATATCTCTAATTTAAAAGAATAATAATGAATATCGACTGTGAAATGGTTCAGATATTTGTACCGTACTTTTTTCAATTTACAGATAATGATATTTATATTATAGTTATGTATATAAGATCTGGGACATAAGTTGAAGACAAATTTTAAAAAAATTAATTCCCCACTTAAATTTTAACCACATACAAAATATTTCTGCTCAATTCGAAACATACCCTTATATATAGAAAATTTGTATAGTTAATATCTTGGCATAAATAGCATTTGATTGAATTTAAATTTGATAAACCTTGAAATTTCCATGAAAAATTGTATTACAACTATTTATAACCAATTTTTAAATATAATTAAATAATTTAACTTCTATCGTTATATAAGTAGAGTGGTTTAATAAAAATTGGATCGAGTTGTACGTCTGCTTATGACATCTCTTAAATAAATTTTATAAATTATAATAGACAGTATTCTAGTAATTTCATTTTTAATTCTTCAATTATCATTTTTTTTTTGTTTTGTTGTTAGATAATAAATTGTAAAAGGGGATGATGGCATTGTTTTTGAGTAGATATTTCGTCCTTAAAATACGAACATTATCTAAAAATTATTTTTATATAATATCATCAATGCAATATTATAGTGTACATATACACACATAATAGTATAGATATATATATATATATATTTTATAGTTATGTACATAAAGAGATTAAATGAATATAGCACGTGATATATATATATATATATATATATATGTATATATATATATTAAAAAATGAAATTTAATATAAAAACAATAAAAACAAAAAAAAAATATTTTAAAGTATATTCTCAGAAAAAGTTTTTTAATTATTTTCTTATTTTTAATTGAATTTGAATTTTGTATTACGAAATTTATAATAATTATTAATATGTCAATATTATTATGTATATATATAATACGGTAAAATTGAAAGTAGATTTCACTACTTATCTCTGAATGTAAAGCCTGGAACATTATTAAATCTACGAAAGAAATTAAATTACTGAGATAAAGAAAAAATCGAACTTGTATAGATGAAAGTTAAAGTGGGTATGACACCCAGAAATAATTCGTGTTCTCCAGAAGGATGATACGCTTTAACATTGCGCTATAGCATTATCCGACTATAATGCTTGCCAAGAAATAATTTTGAGAAACCTTTCAATATGATCATTCCAACAGAGACCCGTGGAAAACCTGCTCACCTCTTTCATTAGTATGGTTTACTGACGGCTTCAAAAAAATAAATGAAGTAAGATCGGGAGTATATTGAGAAAGCCTTAAGGCCCATATTTATTCAAGTCTAGACTCTACAAACTGACTTCACAAGGCGAAGTACATGCTGCAGAGCTCTGTGTGTGTGAGAAGAAATTACAAAAAAATATAAAATTTACATTCTCTCGGATAGTAAAGCAGCCATACTAGCTATTAGTTCATATACCATCACATCAAAGCTAGTATGGGATTGTTTAGAAATACTTAAAATTCTTAAAATACTCAAAAACTCTGACAAAAACAAATAAAGTCAAAGTCACAATAATGTGTGTACCAGGGCATCCTGGCAATGCAGGCAACGAAACTGCAGATCATCTAGCAAGAAAAGTATCGGATACGCCTTTCATAGGGCAAAGTCCGTTCTGTGGGATTACCCAATTAAAAACTCATGCCTAAACGCTCGCACCGAAAAACCCTAAGCTCTTCTAAGTCTCAATAGGAAACATATACGGACCTTGTCACGGATAATAACAGGCCGCTGCCTAATAAAAAAACATCTTTACAAAATGGGTCTAAACAACTTATACAGAATATGTGAAATAGAGGAAGAATCTATTGAACATCTGCTTTGTGAATGCGAATGGGAACAGCATTCCCCGAGCAATACCGTTAAAGAATATCCTGAGTGTGATCACAAAATCCGGTATCCTTATAAGGATTAAGAAACTAACAAAAAAACACGGATTATCACAATAATGCCATTGCGGCTGCGGTGATAAGGGAACAAATTCCTTCCCGAAATTCATAATCTAATCTAATATAATCTAAAGCGGGTAATTTCTTAAAATTTAGGCTGGTAATCAAATTTTTAAAAATTTTCTTAGATATAACTATATAGATAAATTTTGAGTTGAATGCTGCTTTTCCGATAAAACAGCTTGTTCTATTTAGATACATTGAGCTTTTAATAGATTTGTACATAATTTTATGGTGAGTATAGATAAATAGTATAAATTACTCTTTGAATTGCATAAAAATAGTTCCATAAAATGAATTGGAGATGTGGCAATCGGTCCTATTATAAATATTGGCCAAGTTAAAATATTTTCAGTCTCTTGTTTATAATTTGGTTCAATGCGGAGTTATTTGATTTCAACATTTTATTTTATAAGTAAAATAATTACAATGGCTTCAGCAATATCTGAATTATAAAAATGATAGAAGAAAGGTAGAATATAAGTAATGGCTTATTGCAATGAAATTAGGAAATCATTCAATATTCAATAACTACCAATTTATTTATAAATATTTGCATTTACTCTCAGTTTTAAAAATTTACCTTTTTTGTATATTTATTCTGTACAACTATAATAACCTATCTTACCTAATCTCTTGTATAACTTATATTAACAAAGATATTGAGTACAATATTTGGGACTAGATAACTTGACATTTATCTCAATTTTTTGAAGTATAGTTACTATTTTTGACGTGAATTTATTTTACGATTCGTAGCTCATATACCTATATAGCTATGTAGAATTAGAAATTACAGTTAGGTATACGAAAATAAATATTTTGGTTAATAAGCTGAGTATAATTTTGTTGCTTCTAGAAAATCGGGAATAATAATAACAATAATTTTAGCATCAAATTCACTTGTTTAAGGCACAATAAAATAAAAATTCACTTTATTTTTTATTTCCATATTCCTATTCAAATAACCATAGATGTATATGTTATTTATCACAATCGTTTTTCTCTATTTTTTTTTTTTACTTTGAAAATTAATTTTTTGCCTGTTAATAAATTATTTTGCCACGTGTTGCAATCTATTTTTGTTCTTTTTATAACCAATATTCATACATAACATAACTAACTATAATACGCCTGCACCACACTCAAAATTTGTTATTTAGGGTTACACAACTTACAACTTATTTTCGTCCTTATTATTGTTTTTATTGTTATAATACAAACTTGATTATACAACTATATTATTGTATATATGTATTAGTGAATTGTTCTACGAAAATTCACATTATAAATAATTATTTCTGAAAATTTAATTTCTTTTATTTTCATTTAAAGGATAATTTCAAAAAAAATTTGATGTAATTTTTTAATTAAAAAAAAAAATAATAATATAAGGGTGAATGTTGTAAATCAGGGATGTAAATTATGTTTTTGATTTTTTCTGTTTTTTTTTTTTTTTGCTTAAGTGCTAGTAGAGAAGAAGAATTGTGAATAATTGTAATTAGTTGAATATTAAATTGTTCCAGATTTTTTCTTGATTTCTAATTAAAAATTTAAATAATTGGATAAGTATTCAATAATATTTGAGGATAGAAAAAATGATTTTTATATTTAAAAATGTTATGAAGTGCTGTAGATAGTAAACTTGTAAATGAATTATTTTTTTTATGTAACTAATTATAATTTATTACATATGAATACGAGTATTATCATCTGCATTATTTTTCCCTATTACTACTTCGAATTGAAACATCTCAAAACACAATTTCGATTTAAATACTTGAGTCATGACAATTGGTTTTTTTTTTTATTTTAACTATTCAATTAATCTGATATTTATACTATATGCACATTTTATATTTATTTTAATACAGTTGAAACTCACTTTATCGAGTTATTTGGGATCGAGCTTATTCGGGATAATCGAAAATCATGGTTGATAGAATGATTTTTTTCTATCTATCACTACTTAACTTTGTCAGTAAAAATTGACTTACGCATTGACTTATACACAAATATTTAATTGACAAAACATATTTAAACTTAGTAAAATGTAAAATAAATTTGAAACACAATGGACAGCATGTATACTGATCCCTGAATCACAAAAATTGCTAGAAGACAAAATACAAGCAATCAAAATTTGTTCTAACAAGAACATACCGAAAGTGTTAGCCACCTAAGTAATGTTTAAAAACAAGTTAGCCACCTAAGTAATGTTTCCCAAACATTACTTAGGTGGCTAACAGACAATGTAGATGCTGCGGCGTTTCCCAAAAATTATCAATTCTATATATTTATTACCTAGATAAATTTAAAGGGAATATTGACTGCATCGTTCGAAATTGTACTGCTATCATTTTACTCTCCTTCTCTTCTAACTTTTCTTTCCCTCCATAGCAAAGCGTATATCCCACGTAACAATTTTATTGCTATAAGACTCTTGCGCACTCTTATAACACTACTATAAACACTTTTATAGCAGCATTAAGGTTAATTTGAGTAATTGTTGCAAAACGTTATCAATACGTTATGGCACTGAAATGGAGAATCCTATAAGGCACCGGAATAATTGTGGTAATATTGTTATAGGATTAGTATACATTTACGTATTAGTGTATAATGTTTTTATTTTGAAATAATTTATGTTATGCGAGAGTGAGAAATTTATTATTTTTTATTTTAAAATAATAATTTCATGGAGTTTATATTTATCTGATGAGAAAGGGAGATAGATATTAATTACATATTTTTTTATTTTATATGTTAGAATTAATTAATTTATATTATTTCAGTTTTTGTTTATTTAAAAAAAATTTTTTTTTACTATGTTTGTCAAAAATAATGGCAGTCGCAAAATATTTATTGAAAAGCTACAGTATTTTAGCAGTAACATTATAGGAATACAGTAAAATATTAACACTAGCACTACTATTCTAGTAATTATATTATTCTTATAACAAGACTTAAACTCTTGGTATATGATTATGCACTTTTAGACTTATAACAACATAGCTGTAGCACTTGCTGAAACTCCGATTAAACAAATCCCGCAATTGCTATAAGAACATTCTTATAGCAATATTAATCACATTATTCCCATAAAAACATAATTATAACACCTTTAGTGCTTATTAGGAGTTATACAGGAGTCTTATAGCACTAATTTTGTTTTTATAACAATAAAATATTACGTGGGAAGTCGGTATAAAACATATCCGCCTAGTGTTTGGGCTATGTATTACAACAATTTCTTCATTTTCGGCTATGTATTACAACAATTTCTTCATTTGCTTGTGATGGGTGAACTGTAACATATACAATATTAGTAAAAGTAGGCGCAGTCTTGTCACAACCTACCTAATTTATAATGTTGCTTACATTGAAGTATTCGTTAATATATCTTTAGTGTTCATTAAAGTGTAGTTTAACATTTAAAAAAAAATATAAATACAAAAAAGTCTATATAAAAAAATCCAACTAAAAGAGAAAAACGAACAAGAGTTTGTAATTCTCCCGTTTAATATAATCCTACAATTACTTGGAATACGGATCGATCGGTTTCAATTGAAGTTATTTTTGAATTTAAATTTTAAAATCAATTATAAATTATTATGTAGCTGTTGTTTTTCAACTTTTTAATCAAAATTATTTTTATATTCAATGTCCAATAATAGTAATAATGATTATTATAATAAGAATTTTATATTAATTTTAAGATTATTATAAGCACTGATACTTATCGTCAATTACATGTAAACATAGTGTATAAAATAAATTCTTAACATGTAACCTACATATACATTACGCTAGCTTTATAATATTATATTTGTCTCTTTCTATCACATTAAAATATGTTAAGTATGAAATTGAACTTATTACAATTCGGTAATAAGCTCCCATTGAATAAACAACAAGAATGTTAAAATTTTAAATTGTAATTACTTAATGCGGTAAATCGAGATTCTGTAATATCACAGTGGACTTCCTTGGCTTAAATATGTAGACTTGGGCAGCCCCTTGTATCTACCTACCTGCCTAAACCTATTTACTTAAGTAAATACAAATTGAAACAAACTTATTTAAATCCCCTTGTATACTGACGGCTTAGTCTACATTTTCAAACCACCTTTACTTAATTAATGTGTATTATAACGTTCAAGCTTAAAATGTAAAATAAACTAGTATTGCGCCTTACCTACCTAACAAAGATGAATTTAAAAATAAGACCAAATTAGTTAGTGAAAACTATCGGTACATTTCACAGTGAAAAAAAAACTTAGCTTTTCTAAAACTAAGTTATATCTGATCAATGTAGAGAATATATTATATCTTATACATATACTAATTTTGTTTTTGTCTGAAGCCTACAACAACAATAATAATGAAAAATCAGTTCATTATGAAAGAATGAGATTTTTAATATATTAAGTATGGAAGTATGTATAGGTAGAAATAAAATGTAGTATTAATGAATAAAAAAAATAATATTAATGAATTTTGATGAGAGATGATACATAACTATTTACTTTACTATTATTTTTGTTGGTGTTTTGATTTGCTATTGTTTTAAAAACTTTAAATTTTACTTTTATTTGAATTACAATTAACCAATAGGGTACCCTAGTTTTATAGTTGATATAAATAGCATAAAATTTTAAAAATAACAACTATTTTGCATTCAACAATTTTTCTGATGCATTCATTCAATCTCAAAACTATGTTACTCAAAAATTTAATTTCAAATTAAAATAATTAAATTGTTTGTTAGTCTAATTACGATTTAATTAATGTGCTTCACTAATTTTGTTAGTTAACTATTTTTGTTGTATCTAGTTAAAAAAAAAAGAGCAAACAATCGACAATCGACCTAGTAATCTAATTACTGGTCTAAAAAAATATATTAAATAAAACTTTTCGTTTATTTTCAATTCTGTTATTTACAATAATGGTGTGTGCACATATTTTTTAAAAATTTTATATTACCAAAAATTTTGTGAAAATGAGATTTCGTATTTCGTATTTCTATTTCAATATCCTTGTCTTGTTTTTTTTTTTTTTTGGTATCTCATATTCACTTTGTTTTTGAACGTTTGTATCTATGGGTGTGCACATCATGTTCAATAGTGTTATGTTGGTATTCTGATATTTGCTTGATTTTTTCGTTTTTCGTTCGTTTTTATAAATTTTCAATCAACTAAATTTCTGACAAAGTTTTCATCATTATATACGGATATGTACAAAGTAAGACTTCAAGCTAAATCCAACATTAATTTATTTTAATTGCGTTTTTCACTATAATAAGTTTTTTTTTTCTTTTCTTTTCTTTTTTACTCGTTTCAAATTGAGGACTGAATGTCAATTCTGCATATTTTTTTTTTTTGTTTTTATTCATTCTCTTCTTCTTCCCCAATTATACGTACA
The DNA here is from genome assembly GCA_963942445.1 of Argyra leucocephala. NCBI lineage: Eukaryota > Metazoa > Arthropoda > Insecta > Diptera > Dolichopodidae > Argyra > Argyra leucocephala. The sequence goes on from OZ012680.1 coordinate 70,039,142, forward strand.
GATTTGGGAGAAATATTATAGAGACAATAATGAACATGGATAAGGAATCTACAAAACAAAAAAGAAAACCAAAATCAAAAAAAGAAAAAGAAAAATAAAACAAAAAAAAAATATATGAATATAGAAGGTTTTAATTGCATGTTGTACAATGGGTATAATATAATGTAAGATTCAGCATATGTTTCAGGGGTGTGCAAACGTTATTAATTTTTTTTATTTAGAAATAAAAGATTTGATTTGATTCGGTTTATACAATGCCTCTATACTACTAGCCTGCGCTGATTGAGAACAACTTTAAAAATGGGACATTATTGTCATATAAAATTAGTCTTTTGCATTTTAGGACCTTATTTTGGCTATATGAATAATTGTTTATTATGATATTGTGTTAGTTTTTATAAAAACATGTTTTTTAGGGTTATTGTAAATTTTTTTTAAAAATTTGTCGAAAATAGTCGAGTACAAAACATTGAAGAAGTCTTCAAGTAGTAAACGAAATACGTGTATCTGTATGATAGGCATATCAGTAAATTAAATTTTCGATATTGTGTTATTTTCAAAAAATATATTCAATATTATTTACCAAAATTGATAAAATTTACAAAAATAATTTTCAATTTAAAAACTAAAAATTCTTATTATACGACAAGGAACCAACTTCTATCATATAATAATGAACACTGACAATAAAATAATATATTTTTGAATAGATACACTAGTGCAGTGGACACAGTAAAATTTTGAAGACGAAATTAAAACCACATGCAAATTGTTGTTGTGTATTATTTTTTAGCTGGATGGTTTTGTATTAAATTTTTCGTATTAAATTGTACATAATATTCTTGTTTGTGTTAGTTTTTGCTTTTCTTAAATTTTATGTTTATAAAAATAATGTATACACAAAACATACCATATGGCTCAACATTCGTTTAAAACGATATGGTAATTCGGTAAATTTCGGAAAAATCTTCGCAGACATTGGCTAGAAGTAAAGAAGCCTTGGTTTTTCATTTCAATACAAATAATTTATTTTTAATTAAATTTGACCGTGGCTTACGTTTGCCTTAGTAAAAGAAAAAATTACTATTAACAATGCATTTGTAATAGACATTACAAAAAATGAATGTATTCTTAATAGTTAATTAATATTTCTTTCGAAGAGACCACTAAATTACTTAAAATAAGAGCAAAATTAATTGACTATTTGATCACTTTTCATAGTTAACTCTTTTAGTTTTATTTTCTCATTTTAAGCTATAAAACTAACATTTGATGAATACGAGTTCACAAATCTACATTACATACATGGCCTCTTATAGTTTAACCTTTCATTTCACCTTTATTGTCCGCTATTATGCCTGCACTGTACGAAACATAATATTTCGAACTGGATAGAATCTGCTCATTAGCGCAGTGGAGCATATTATTGCGCCAGGCCCTTTAAGGTCTGTAGCGTCCAAAACGTAAATAAGTAAATGTAGAATGAATATTGCTCGTTATTTTCAGTTTTCTCGCGTAGTGAATCGAATCGGATTTTTGTTTCGAGATTGATATCATGATTAAATAGAACTTTTTATATTGTTCAAAAGTACTACGAGTATATTCTATTCTGCATTTTGTTTCAATTCTACATTATATTGAATATCTGAGTTCCAGCTTTCATTTCGTCAACATCCTTGATAGATTTAAGACTGAAGACTCGTTCAATTATGGTGTTATTTATGGTTAATGTTATGTTGGTGAATGTATTGGTATTAAAAATAAGCATACATTTGATTCTACTTTTATTAATATTTGAGTCGTAAAGTTTGTTGCGATCGTTTAGCAAATTTAGAAGTTGTTGAAGATCAGCAGTTCCACTTAATTTAAGATTAATTACAGAAATAAATATAAACATACTCTTAACGAATTTAATAATATATAATTATATTTTAACATTTTATTTAAACATTCATGACCAGAGCTGAATTCTGACCCAGCAGTTTCTGATTAGTATATAAGATGACATAATCACTGCCCGATATCTGTTGTTTCAATATTTTTGTTTTAACAATAATATAGTATAGTATATGAAGTATAATGTAAATGAAAATAATGAAAGCATTTACTCGAGTTTATTTTTACAGAACGTAGGAAATATTGCCACCACAACACAACCGATAATCATAATAACATTCACACAATAAAACTCTATAGCATGGCAATATACTAACAAACAATGTATTAATTTATTGTTTTAGCAGTTTCTGATTAGTATATAAGATGACATAATCACTGCCCGATATCTGTTGTTTCAATATTTTTGTTTTAACAATAATATAGTATAGTATATGAAGTATAATGTAAATGAAAATAATGAAAGCATTTACTCGAGTTTATTTTTACAGAACGTAGGAAATATTGCCACCACAACACAACCGATAATCATAATAACATTCACACAATAAAACTCTATAGCATGGCAATATACTAACAAACAATGTATTAATTTATTGTTTTTATAATAGTTATTAATTAAATATCAAATTACTATAGTTAGTTAATAACAACCATTTATATCGGCTGAGTAACAATATATATTGCAAATATTTTAAAATATGTAATTTCAAATGAATAGGTACTAATTACACTAAATTTTAATTTGTGGGATGGTATTTTATCTTCTTAAGTAATTGCAATATTAAATGCATGCTAATTATATACATATATATATATATTGTTGTATCGGATAATAGTACAATTTAATCAAATATTTTGAAATGTATACAGAACCATTTTCAGAGCCGATGTCACAAAATCTAATTTTATTTTTAATCCTAATCGGATTAAAATTAATTTTTGAAAATATCTTGCAAATCGTTTCTAATTGATTTTAGGTATAGATTTTTGATCCGAAGCTCTAAACATTTTTAGAAATTCAAAAACAAAAAAAATACTTAGGAGGATACCTATTTAGTTTAAAACTAAACGAATTAACTGACACAGGATTAATATATAGAAGATACCTCTAATAATTATTACTGAGTTAAAAATTGTCAAAATTGAAATTTTAAAGCAATTCATCATAACATCCTTATTTTTTTTCATTTTTGTATTTTATATATTTTTTGCGACCCTAAATATGTGTAACGAACCTCTGTGATAAAGTAAAAAAAAAATTTTTTTTTGTTTTTCAAATATCGACGACATACACACAAAAGTAATTTTATATATTGTTTTTAAATATATAATATATGTATATATATATATATATATATATTGAAATAAAATAATCCCTTAGAGTCCTATTATTTTATATCCTTTCCCTAATTTCATTGTTCTTGACTGAACTTTTTCCCTTCATCTTTGTTGTATTCAATTTACCACCATCAGCATCATCATCATCATCATCATTATCATCATCGTTATTTTTGAGTGATGTAATTGCAATTTTTTTTTTGTTTTCTTTTTTTCATTTTGTTCATTTTGAACGAACTCCTAATTAAGGATATTTTTCTAAATACCTTCAACAGTTTTTCATTTTTGTTTCTCCTCTTTATATGCAGCAGTACCGCGTTTACATATTATATTTTTGTTTAGTCCAAATATACAACCATACTCATATGTATTATTGTTATTATGTTTAGACCAAATAACAATATCCATGTAGTAAGAGGAACAAAGTAAAAAGATATAAAAATCTAAAAAGGATAAAATGAGACAAAATAAAAAAAAACCTACAAAAAAAAAAATCAAAAAGAAATATAATCAACAACTCGTTTTTTTTGTTTTGTTTAAAAAGAGGGGAATGACAACATTTTTTTTATGTTGTTATTGTTGTTTTTCAATTTGTTTGCTTTTTTATTTTCAATTTTTTTTTCAATGATGTGCAGATGATGATGACGTATCGAATTGAATTGAATCAAAATTTCAATCAAATATTGGGAACGGTGTGTGGTGGTAACAAAACAGAAAAAATAAAAAAAAGTAAAAAAAAATGGGTACTGCTCTGTTTCATTGTGTTTCTGCTGCTGTTGTTGTTTTTTTTGCTTTTTTTTGCTTCTTGGTTATATTTTTGCTGATTGAAATTCACACAATGGAAAAACGTGCGAAAATTATTATCCTTAACTGTTGTATTTTCTATAGAAAGAAAATACACATGAATGTATAGATACATATGTGTATGTATATATATTATATGTATATTTATATTAATAAACATGCAAACATACATATATAATATGAATACAAAATTGAAAATGAAATGCACGTACCGTTACTTATTTTATGGGATCCCGTTTTTATCTTTGTTTTTCATTCTATTTCTCTTTCTTTCTATCTCTCTTTCTCTCTCTTCATACTTTAATTTTCTTTTTATTGTTAAAATATTGATAATATATGACTAGACTATGGATCCTTTAGATTTATATAGATGTTTGTATGCATGTAAAATGTGAAATGATTGAGTAAATAAAAACCTGAATTTAAGATTGCCAACTCATAATAATAAAAAAAAAAATTTTTTTTTTTTTATTTAAAGTAAATAATTTTTTTATTTTCAAATGACTTGCAGCTATAATTTGACTTGTAAGTCCCGTTTCAATATTTATGGGGAAGACCGAAGTTATCATGGGAGGTCAGAATAAGCATTTATTAGTTGGCTAGATGATTACAGAGCTTAATTTTTTTTTTATTTTTTTTTTTAAAGCTTTTATTTATATTTGTGTATACGGCCTTGCATTTATTTCCAAATATTAACATTCTGTTAACAGATTAAAATCTTCCAGAATCAGTACTATTCTAAATCAGACTAAAAGACTTACGAACCTACAATTGACAATTATTATTAATAATAATTTGATTTAGAATATGTGGAGAAATTGCAATTGCAACAATAAAAGTTGAATCAGCAATTTTTCTTCTTCTCTACAGAACATTTAATTGAATTGAATTTCGGCGATGTTAGAGACTAGCAAGATTACGTAGAGCAAATCGTAAAAACTTTTTTTGAAAAGATTAGATTCTTCGTGCGTTAACATTATAAAACAAGGACCATACTTGATGGCTGACATATTTCAAGTTGGGTCGAATCAAAGTATAGTACAGAGTTTTTACGATATGGGATTTTTTAAACCAAAGCTTTAGAGTAAATTTATTTATTGTGCAGTTAAAGTGTAATTTAAACGCTATCTTATCGTCGAAGTAGAAGCCTAAAGGTGAATTCTCATTGACAAATGTTTAAAAACTTAAAAATTTTATTGGCTCTAAAATGGGAGATAGCTTATTGAATTTTTATGTAAGAAAAAAATAGACCGCTGCAAAGAGTTCTCTAAAGTTCTGTCTGGGAAATTTATTTTATACACAAAAAAACAATAATTCAACCGTCAAAACCATGTGTTGAAAAAAATTATTTTATTTTTATGCATTTACCCAAAAAATAAATGAAAAAAGTGTTTCCGGTATAAAGAAACTATCCCCGATAATTTAAAAATATACTTCATCAAATTATAATATCTCATATTTTTTGAAAATATCCTCAATTTTTGTAAAAATATCCTCAATTTTTGTGATAATATCCCCGTTAAATGATATTTTCTGTTCTTGTCGTACGCATTGAGCTCTCATATAAAATAATATCATTACAGGTTATTTTCCTTTTTAGAGCCAATTAATTTTTTAAGATTTTAAGATCAATGAAAATTCAGCTTAAGTCTTTAATTGAATTAACTCTTAACAATAATTCATCATTATAAGCGTATAATTGTAACAGTCTGATTGGGAACGACGTGTATAACACATTAAAGTACATTTTTTGATACTAAGAAGTAAATTGTTATTATTGGACTAAAGATGGAAATTGGTTCAGATCAGTTAAAAGTAGGGTTGAGTCATCAATGTATTTATTTTAAAATTTTCATATTATTTGCATGTTCATTATTTTTTATTATACAGAGGCAATAGCAATCACCGAAATGATGAATGGAAGAGGCCCCGTAGTGGGACAGAAATGATGATTATACAGAGGCAACAATATCATTCACTAAAATTATGAATAAATCGGTCTGCCAATCTTCTTCCATATTATTAATATAAAAAAAAGCGGTTAGTTGCCACGGATTTACTTCTTTATAAATCCATGAAATGTCATGTTTATTGTATTTCTGGAAGACTTGAGAAAAATTTCGTTATGTACTAAAGCGTTAGACGTTTTATGAAAAATTGCGAGTCAACTTTCATCGCGTCATTAATGAATTTTCAACAATATGGGTGTTAAATAAAATTCGCATTATTTTCATTTCGGAAAACAACAATCATTGTTATTTTGTTTACCATTAACTGAGTTCACCCTTCAAAAAAATTCAACCAAGAATTTGATTACAAACAAAAAAAAAACAATCTGGTAAGCCTTGTACCTATTCATGTGTTATTCTAAATTACTCCAAAAAAAAAACACTCCTTTACTACATCATATTATAACAATATACAAAAACCTACTGTAGGTATAAAATATAAAAATGAGTGAGACAAAAAAATAAAATCAAGGGAAGAAAAACCATACCAAAAACAAAAATCAGGAAAAAAACAAAATTCATGATTGGACGTTAATAAATTTCGTGAATCAATGAAAAAATAAAGAAAAAACCAAAAATATTTCACGTAAAAAACAAAATAAGAACAACAAAAAAAAAATTAAACAAAACTTAGAGAAAAAAGGATGATAATTTTACCCCACAAAAATCTATAAATTTGAAAAAGAAACTTAACTTCTAATTGGCTCCACGTCAATGAAGAATATAAAATTAAATTGGTAAAAAAAAAACATAAATATACGAAATTGATTTCGTTACTACTTACACATATACATATATATATACATTTCGAAAGTAGTTAAATAATGAGATGAAATCAAAATTTATGCTACTATGAATACACATACACATGTGTACTTAAAAATCGTATGCATTATCTATGAATCCTTCGCGGATTTGATAAGATATTTAAATGAATGTGTGGGTGCTTGATTCGAGGTGTTGAAAACAACGATAAAGAATTAATTTAAGTTTTAATCATAATTTGGAAAATATAATTAATATATGGTAAACTGTTGGGAGCCATTTTTAATTCAGGCGGTGTTTTGCTAAAATACTACAATCATGATTCATTAAGCCATTTGATTTGATAAACGAAAGGGTGATTAAATTAATCGCTTATATATTTTTTTTATAGATTATAGAGGCTATTTTCTATTTTCTGTCCTCCTAAATTGATAATTGCGTTCAGTTTTATTTTTGGAAATAGACGAAGAAACTAGAGAGAGCATGTAAATAGAATGACAGAACGGTTACTGACGAAAGTATAGTAATAAATAGGTAAATCAATATCAAATGTTCACTAGAAAGACTTCCTAAAAGATAGTATGAATGGTGACATGTCATAAGTCCCAAAGTCATAATTCCGATTGGGACTTATGTAAAATTCCCATGGAAGTTTTGTCTCATTTAGGTGGGTCATACGTCCCAATGGCAATTATGACTATGGGACTTATGACATGTCACCATTTTGACTCATTTTAATGGTACATAAGTCCAATGGCAATTATGACTCTGGGACTTCTGACATGTCACCATTTTGACTCATTTTAGTGGGAATTAATCACAATGGGAATTACGACTCTGGACTTATGACATGTCACTGGTATGAATGCTGGACGTCGTCATCAAAAAATTGAGATTTATTGAAAAAGACAGTCACTGAATTAAAGATACGTAATTAAAGAAACTCAAAATATCTATTCTGAAATTTTATATAATTTTGTATGTGGAAGATCGATTAATGGAAAAATCAGAAATTACGCAAAATAAGTTTAATTGTATAACAATGTATTATTGTATATAGCCGTATTAAATATGTATAACCGATGTATATATACGAAGGTCAAATCAGTAGATTTGTACAATGTAAAAAATCTCTGTAGTTATTGCCTCTATTTTGTTGATATTCGAATATTATAAAAAATAGGTGATCAAACTTGGTTAGCATACTCCAAATTTGTCCAAACAAGACAGAATTAATTGGATTTTATACTATAAGTAAGAGACCATTAAATCCCTCAGATCAACTTTTTGTATAACCAAGCATTGAATTAAATTAATTGATGATGTTATAGAAATGTAATTCAAGATTAACCTTATCACCAAAATAAACACTTTAATAGTCCTTAATAGAGCTCGTATCATGAGAGTTCAATAACATTCGTAACCAAATTACAGCGGATTAAAACGACTCGTCACGCACATAATTTGATCGTGCACTCACTTTTAAAGAAAAACTAGTACTTATTAATTTATAAGTATATTGTAGGCTAAAACATAATAAAAGAAGAGGGAAAATATTGTGTACTCCACTAAATGCCTTAGTTTATTTCAAAAATTTAAATTAAGAAATAATAATAAGTTGTACAACTAACTATGCAAACTAAACATATTTGTTTTTAATTAGATTAGGGTATATATCAACGGACAGTTCGACTTGAGATCGACAGGGTAACATCTGACCGCTCGCTGACCCAGGATGCGTAGCTTTCAAATTCCTCAGCAAATACTTACATTCTCTAAATGATGACTCCTGGAAACTATCCTATACAGTAAACGCTTATGCAAACGCTGCTATGCAAAAACTTATTGGGCTTGCATCATTATGTAAGAATGGGGGTCCTCAAAGATGCAAGAAGGTTTCAAACTCTAAGGAATACTAGAGGATGTAGGAACAAACATTAAAGGCTATGGAAAGACTTAGAAGAGGAATAGAAAGAGTTCTTCATGCCACCAGATGACATCACTACATACGTATCCCTAAAGAAGAGATACGAAGTAGAATTTCCGACAAGAGAGACCTGGCGTATTCAGCTCTTTCAAGGCTGAGACTCAGGTTGTTGGAAACGCACTACATAACCTACTTCTTCTGCAAGATAGAACTCACAAACCTATTGGTCTTTATCAAAAGGGTTGAATAAGTTAAGGGTGGAGGAGGGCATAAAAGGCTAAAAGCCTACATACCGCTCCGACATACTAGGGCCACCTCCGATAGACGAAAATTGTGAGTGCGCAAAAACAAACCCTCTGACTGAAGTCAACTACCGAACCCATAAGAAAAATGTAGTTCTGAAAGACTTAAAACAAGCCTCGAATAGGGATACATTAATTGGAAACCGACCCAAAACTAGTAAAAATTTTGATTTTACAATTTTGACTTATAACATTCGAACACATGCAGACCAAATGGATCTAACACATTGAAAAATATCTTAATGCAGTATAAAGGTGACATCACTGCGTCACAGGAATTGGGTTGGATAGTAAGGAAATAAAAATATATTGAATACATATACTATAGCTGCCACGAAAAACATCACATATCTATATACGGATTTGAAATCGGAGACAGATTAAGACGAAATATTATTGATTTCAAACCCAACAATAATATTCTCACTTGTCATATTTACAATAATTATTAAAGGCGGTTATATGGTTTTGTTCACCATAACACTACTTGAGCTCATAAGTGGGTATTTATAGTGTTAAGCTGCCTCCTATATCACTCCAAATTTTTTGATTTTAAAACTCGATTCATTTGATTGATTTTATAATTTAATTACAACATGTTACAAATACATCTTTGAGTTATAAAAATCAACCAAAAATAATTTATTAAAGTGTAAAATCCAGTAACAAATTTTCATAATTTCTTTATTTTTATCTAATTAAGTATACTAAATCCAAAATTTAAATAAAATTGTGAATATTTGAACTAAATATTAATAAATTCTTCCATAACTATTTAATTTTATTTCTTCATCAACTTTCAGATGATATCTATTTATCTTTACGACATTATTATATTCGTCCTCGAAACCCCAAAAACAAATTTAATTATTGTTGAACATAAATCCATTAAAATCATTTAAATAATAAAAATTAATGTCACATCAACTAGTAACATCTAAATTTCAAGAATATATATATAAAAAAAAAACTAAAAATAATAATCAAAATAAAAACTAGAAAAACACATTTTAAAAAATTACTCCCATTTGTCATCAAAAATCATCCACCCACACAAATACAAAATTGGTCTAATGTAGTTTTAAATGTGAATATCTCATTAAAAGTTTCTTATTTATTTCTATTTCATTTTTTTATAACATATTTGCTTATAAAATTTAATTTAGAATTTATTTTTGTAAATTTAATATTTTAAATTTATACAAAAAATAAGAAATAAAAAACATAAAATTCAAAATATTTTAATATGTTTATGTTGAATGATTCATAAGGATTACACTTGGCGTAATTTATTATATTTGAGTTTTAAGGCCAAGAAATTTATTGATATTAACAAAAAAAAAAACATTTTTTTTTAAATATATTTTATTTTAATATGAAATATATATTTAGTATATTAAGATTGTAAAGATAATTTATTTAATCATTTTTATATCAGCATGAATACATGTTGGAAATGAACCAGTTCCAACAAAATAAAAATATTAGAATAAAAATAAAAATAATTTAACAAATTTGAATAATGAAAAACATAACAAATGAAAATAAATATAGGTCTACTTATGGCTCTCGCATAACATTAACTAAATCAAAAAAAACTTTTAGTCCAGTCCCGTACTGATATACCAATCAGTATATGGATCACAGATCTATACGAAATCAGGCTGTCAAGTTTGGTATTCCATTCAACCAATATCGCAGTTGCAATAGCTAAAACGAAATAAAAATCTTGAACATTTTCTTTGAAAAAAATATTTTAAGATTTTAACTAGGTTTATTTTTCACATTTATTTATCGTATAATCGGACATAGTATGGACCAAGATAGCGCATAAATGTATGTGTAGTTATATTTTAGTTAAATAAAAAAAATTAATCAAATCTTTCCATATTCGTCCTTAATTTTGTTCGGCCATCTTGATCTTGGCCTACCTCTTGCTCTCGTATTAACTAGTTAATTTTTTATCCTATAATAGCAAAATAAGATAGAGTAACAAATATTTCTTTTAATTCGTCAAAGTATATGGCTATAACTGAAATTTCGTCAGCATACGTGCTTATTATGGATGATCTTATAAATATGTGTCTTACTCTGCCTAAATCTTTTACTGGGTGGTGAAGCACAAAATTGAAGATTGTTGTTGAATATTGTTGACTGGTTTTATTTCGAATTCGACCGTTAGTTTTGTTTGCACTGCTACTTCGCATTTGATGTGTGCTAACACTCGCATAATTAAATTGCCAATTTTTGTGGAATTCTCATGTTACGAAGGATAGCTTCCACAATATGTCTTTTTATTCAGTCAAAAGCCTGACGTAAGTCAATCATTAGTAGGTTGAGACTTTTTGGAGAGAAATTTCAACTCAGATAATTTTTTTTAATGGCAGACTCGATCAAAGGCTTTTGAGATATTGAGCGCTACACCTTCGAATTCACTGGTACAATGAAAAGAAGTCAAAAAATCGCTTGTTGACCGTTGGCTTGAAAGGCCATTTTGGCGATCATTTCAAATACACGAACTACTTAATTATCTCAATAGCATTTTGTTTTATATGGTTTCCATTATTTTGGATAAAATCGAATCAATACTAATTGGTCAGCAGTTAAAGGTGTAACTTTTGTCACCTTTTTTCGGAACCGGTAAAACATGCGCAATCTTCAATTGACTGGGATATTTACCAGTTGATAAATAAATCAATAAAAGATTTCACAGAGGTTTCTAGATGAGAGAGGCGATATATTTGAGAACCATGGCTAAAAATACCATCGGTACCAGTACATTTTTTAACATTTAGATCCTTCAGCACTTTCACTACAGCACGAGACGTAAAGTATATCAAATGTTAGTTTAATTTGACTAGTTACCAACCAACTGATTTTTCTTGTAATAAATGTAACGTCAATTGAGTCTTTACTTTCTTTAAGTCGTTTTTCATTTTTGCAATCATCAAGTCAAGAGTTTTCTGCAAGCAATTGCAAGAAAAATGTTTGATCCGGAAAACTTGGTGTTGTTCGCAAAAAATTTACTCATTACCCACACATAATCTCATATTCTAAAATTTAATTAATTAACTTAAACCAACTGTGAATATTTCTTAAAGTTAAATTTAAAATTTAGCTGCTTCATTTTTATTTAACCTAAAAAAGTCAACATTGTTTTGTATCATCCACACACACACACACACATTCATCAAAATTAATAATTTGAACTCATATTGAAATCTCTATAGTTTCTAAGTAAATACAAAAATTTATTTATACAATTATGTACAATATATGCAATTCACCTGGATGGATATGCAAAATTATATATACTTTATATATATATATATATATCTATATATAGTAAAAATAATATTGAGAGTCAAGTATGACCGCGAATTTAAAATTCACTTTGTCAAATAATTATTCATTAAGAGTGCACAAAAACAAAGAAGTCATCATCAAAATACAAAATACAAAACATGAAATTTCAGGATTATCAGCAAATAAATGAGGACATCATGACAAATTGTATAAGTATGTATTCTGTACTTATATAAATGTATTGTACATATTGACTCAAATTATCAATGTTCATTTAAAATACATGGAAATTGAAGGAAGGTAAATTATAACTATGCATATTTAGACGTAGTTAGTTATGATTTTTAGATTTTTAGAGCAAAAATGAAAATATTTGTTCTTGGTCATTGTGATTGGTAAACAAGAACAAAAACAAAAACAAAATAAATGTTTGGTGTATCTAAGGAAACACAGTACAATTTTTATAGTTAAATAAAAAAACAAAAGTCCATCTGTGCATATTTATGAGAATTGTTTAAATAATTGATATAGATAAATCCTATATCGTAGTCTTCTTTAACTATGTATAGGTTTTTCAAGAGGAACATCATATTTTGTAAATATGGAATTTTATTCAATTTGTGTATTATCTGTGTATTGAATATCATTCGATCACGCTGCTATGTAAATATGTTTAGTTACTTAGTATGAATAGTAAGTAACTGTTCTGTTAATTCATATATTACTAAATTTCAGTTGGTTGAATATAATTTGAGATAAATAAAAAAATATATTAAAATCTAAGAAAACATAAATACAGGTCCCGTACTGATATATCAAGAATATAGTAGCCATCAGTATGGGTCACAGCAGATAGGAAGCCACGCTGCTAACCTAGGTATTCCGTTTAACCCTCATTTTTAAAGCCTCGGATAACTGTTCAGCATTATTTGAATTGTTTTCAGATATCAGATACCAGAACAGACAGTTACCAGAATTAAAATATTTAGCGAGAAGACTAAATTAATGACTCTCAACATCAATTGTTTTTTTTTTTGTTTATTGAATATTGGTTCATGTATTCTCAGATATGGATCATGCATTCGTACACTAAACAAAAAAAAAAATAATATTGAGGAAGCTTCTGCCATTTTTGGGATCCAAATATTCAAACACGAAAGGGAAGAAGGTGATACTGAACAGAAGAAGATCTTAAGGATTAAATAAACCGTCAGCAGGTTGGCCAAACTTCTGATCAAGTTGGTACTACCAACTAAATTTAAGTTGAGAGTATTTTTTTATGAATGTCATAAAAATCCTTTTAACAGCAAAAAAGCAGGGAAAGTAAGTGTAAATTGATATTGCTTAGATGTATTTGTAAATAGATATGTTTGCGGCGAATATTGAAAGTATTTTGATTTACAATAAACAATACTGAATTGTCTAACAAAATTGGCTTTGAATCCCGAATCCGAAAATATTAAGAGAAAAAATGAAACTTAGACAGACTTCATACGCAGCTAAAATTCAAGTAACACGTCGGAAAGAACCACTCAGATAAGAAATCATCGCAAAGTAGTAGGGCGAGACGATCATACAACATCTGGAAAAGAACTATTATACACATGAATGAATATAACTCAATCAAGAAATCCTAGAACGAGATTAAATTACATACATAGTTACTTAGATTACCAACAGTGTATGTATATCCTGGACTTGAGTCATTATCATCCCCCATTTTTGTCAAAGCTATACGAAATTGTATAATTTTTATCTATATTTCATCTCTCCAACGAAAATTTGGTCTACCCCGACGTCTTGTAGCTTCATGTTTAGTTTCTAAGTTGTTCTTGCATTGAAGTATTTTCGTCCATAAACTCTAGATGTTCAAACAACTATGGTCTCTTGGCTTGGCTTTAATTTTCTTGTCGAAAGTCGTCGAATATTTTCTTTACACGTATTTGGTCTACTATGCTTGCAGACTTCTTCAGTGTTTTGTTCTCGATTGAGGAAATAAATCTAAAATGGTCTTATTTATTCTTTTTGCACAGGTAGCTATTTGACGTTTTCCGCAACTGGATGGTAGTTTATTTTCCAATGAAATAGCACAGGTAGAGGGTTGAGTAATAATATTTTTACTTATTACATTGTTGATATTTGAAATAATATTTCCGACGTTAGAATGCCAGGTAAGGGTGGTGTTATTCGTTTTATTATATTTAACTAAAAATTTTAATGAAGGAGAATATCCGTTACCTTGGTCTTTATTTAGGAGTGAGTCATTTTTAGTTGTGAAAACTTCGATATTTTCAGCTGAATCTAGTTTCCTAGAATTTACCATTACTATGTCTGCTTTCGAAATACTGTTTACTCGAAAGCAGACATACTAACTGTTATCTTGTCTCTTAACTCTACTTGTCTTGTCTTAACATTTTAAGAAATTTAATCATGATTTATGAGGTTTGCAAAAGTATTCCTTTCTATTTTTTTACTTTTTAGGCTCAAAAACTTTCGTTGAGAATATCTCATTAAAAGATGGGTGGGAGAGGCAAGAGACAGGGTGTTATTTATGTTGTTAAGATTAGTTATTTTACACACAATAAAGATTAATCTTCATGTCCACATTTATATCAACATTGATATTTGTAATGTGGCTTCTATCATTCAGCTTATCATGGATATCGATTCGAAGAAGGGGTTGGGTAAAGTTCGTTTTACCAAATTGAAGTGTGAAAATAGCCTATAAAATATATTTTTTTTATGTACCAGAATGGTTTCAGTTAACCTAGAGCAGATTCTCTATTTTAGTAGATTTTGCTAGATAATTTTGCCCTACTCTCGTATTCGGCACTTAAGTAATAGAAAATGATTTAATCTAAATTTTGAAAATTATCAAACGTGTTTCAAATTGCCAACAAATTTTAGAATTAAATCTGTATAATTTAGGTTATAAGTATTAAATAAGAGAGTATTAAAATGGATCAAGTGTAATTCATTATAATAAAATAGGATTAAAATAGGATAAAAACTAAAGAAAACAAAATTTTATTTTCATATGAACGAATAGAAAAAAAAATATTAATAAATTTTTGGAAATTACACTATTACCTACACAGCTTTAATCTTTTCGGAATTTTATATATATATATACATAATAGGACATCCACTAGATTGAGATACATGAAATTGGTATATAAATTACTTTGTTTGTTAATGTCCTTGAGAATTGTAATTTCGTTTGCATTGACATAACATTAAATAAATTTCAAAAGTTGAACTTCTAAAAAAAAATTTACACAAACACACACAACGATTAATACACCTATACGAAAAGGTAATTTAAAGTCAAGGCCATAAAAATAGAGAGAATAAGAAGAAAATGAGATAACAAAAAAAGTAAAAAAATAAAATAAAAAGTAAAAACCAACTTAAAACATTTTTCAATTTATACAAAAAAAAAAGCAAAGGATAATCCAAAATATAGTTAGTTTGAAAATGAGAAAAGGAAGAAGAGAAGAATTTATAAATTGAATGAAAATGTCTTTGAATGAAATGTGAAAATCCTTTTTCTATTGTTGATCTTATTTTTTTATTTTTTTTATTTTTTTTTTTTATTTTTTTTTTGTTGATTAGTCGTTTAAAAACATGTTGCAGAAGAGTATTGGAGTAATGGAAGTTTTAAATACTTATGTACATCCACACACACATAAATACATGCATATATGCATATGTATATA
The DNA here is from genome assembly GCA_963942445.1 of Argyra leucocephala. NCBI lineage: Eukaryota > Metazoa > Arthropoda > Insecta > Diptera > Dolichopodidae > Argyra > Argyra leucocephala. The sequence continues at coordinate 70,055,211 of OZ012680.1, forward strand.
GTGTTGTGAGAGGCACAAAAAAAATGTGTTTTCAGGTGTTGTTATTAGATTAATTTCCTAATTTTGTGAGCTTTTTTATTAATGTTCAGATTCTTTGTAGGAACAGATTTATGATTTTTGATTGGAAAAATAAATTTCAAATCAATTTTTTTTCGATTAAATTGATGTTTATAGACTAACTACACAACAAATATATGTATGTTCAAAATATGTATGTAAATTCAAAAACATGTATTAAAAGTTTTAAATTAAAACCAACAAGGACTTTTTGAAAGATCAACATTTTTAATAATATGACTACTATATACTATAGTATGTTGTATATTATCCTTTTAAGCATTCACACACAATCTTAAGTACAAAAAATAATTATTTAGAATTTTAAATAAGTGTTGGAGTGGCACAAGATAGTGTTCTTGGTCCAATTTTGTACTTAATCTATACATCTGACTTGCCGGGAAGTGGTAAGCACTATTAGTGTTAATTTGAGTGCTCCGCAATTGTTGCGAAACGTTATAAATAAACGTTATAACACTAGAATGGTGAATTACTAAATGGTGAACCGGAGCAATTGCTGTAATATTCTTATAGGATTAGTATACAATTTATGTATTAGTGTACATGTTTTTATTTTGAAATTAAATTCATTTGAAATAATTTATGTTGTGCAAGAGTAAGAAAGGTATTATTTTTTATTTGAAAATAATAATTTTATGCAGTTTATATTTATTTCATGAGAAAGGCAGATAGATATTATTTACATATTTTTATATTTGTATGTAAATGATTTTACAATATAAAAAATATCTTACGAATAAATAATATTTTGCGGATAAGAATAATTGTTTTAATATTTATGATTGTTCTGATCAAAAGAAAAAAATTATAAAGCGTAGAACTCTTCGTTGGTAAAATCTCTACCCACTTGAACCACAAGATTATTAACTTCATCTTGTTCATCTTCTTCATCATCTTCATCATTACTTGGGATATTAGAATTAATTTCAATTAGCATTTCTTCTTCTGCATCTGATGTTTCTTCAAGTTCACAATCATCATCGATATCTACATCATTGTCTTCAGCTGGTACTGCCACAATTTCATATTCGTGCAATCGATCTAATTCGTTTGTATTTGCATTAGCATTTGCAATACGTTCTAAAAAAATCTTATTGACCTATTGCACCACTTTGTCTAAAATTGTAAACCATATCTATTTCATTGTCGAAAATATTTGGATCTGGTACATCCATTTCTATATATCAATTGAAAATAATTGAAAACAACACTCAAAATTATATTGAATACAGTTTCAAATACTCTAAATTTGCAAAACCTATACTTTTCGGACTGAATTAAATTGAAATAAATATATTAGACAAATTTTATCTATGATGACAGATAGCTTACTAACTAACTGATCAGCATTCATTTTAAATTGTTAAATGTCAATAAAATATAAAAAAGAGAAAAAAAATCATAAATTTTGTATGAAAATATACAAATATAATGTCTGGCCAGACCATAGTAGTACCGGAATGGATATATACATATACATATTATAATTTTTTTACATACATACATATAAAAAACACTTTTTTTTGTTCTACTGCGCGTAGAATTGTTCAGTGAAGGAATTCATGGAATATAAGCTTGAAACAATAAAATTTATGTACATAAAATTAGGTTCAAAATTCGATATGGTCTGACCAGAACTGTGTGCTCACACAAGGGTTTTAATGAGATAAGTTTTTCGATAAGAATAATGTCTAATTTAAAAAATTAATTATTTATTGGTATTTTCCAACTATTCGTATTCGCAAATGTCAATTTTCTTATATTCGAGCGGACCATCCCTATTGTGAGTTCAAAATTTGACTTGAGATTTGAGTTGAGGTGAAATTTGAATACTCTACAACCTTACTAAATGGAAAAAGAAGAAGACGTGTACCAACTTATTTCAATAATACTTTGGATATTTCGTCCAACGATCTCAAAACCATTTTATTTTGAATCTATACTAAAATAAGTAACAACAAAAAACAAACAAAACTATAAATAATTCTATTTTATTTTTAATAAATTCATTAAAATTCATACTTTGATTTTGAATTAATTTATTGGAACAACACCTTACATTTTTTTTTTTTTTTTTTAATTGACATTTGTTAAATTGAAAATACACCCAATTCAATTTAAACTTATTTATTGCAACTGTCTGTATACACATTTTACGAATTAAAATTTTATTATAAAATTAAATAAATAAATAAATATAAGTTTAAGAAAATTTTTCACTAACTACCTATAATATAAAGTAAATTATTCCAATCATAATTCAATTAAATCACCATAAATCATTTATGCTACTGACAAATATAGAATTTAAAGTTTTATTTTAAAATAATTCAGACATCTGATTTTTATTTATTTTCTTAAAATTACTCATTTTTCTTGAATTGAATTGTTCCAGGTATATGTAAGTATATATATACTGGTCTGGTATACTGGTACTGACCTTGTATTTCCTTTTTATTTTCGTTTTTGTTTTTAATAAAAATTTTCTCATTAAATATTTATTAAAAGTCAACTCTTTCAATTTCAATAAAATTTTATGACATTTTCTTATTCGAATTATTAGTAGTCCTGTCAGATTCAATTCTGGATGACCAACAAAGTTATTTTTTAATGCTAATTTTCACACTCAAAAATCTATATATATATATACATACACTTACACGTAACTAAATTGTTTAAAATGATGGTTTTATTATGGCTTAAATGCGGTTCGGTTCATAAAAGAATTACGAATAAAAATAATATTTTTTTATTTTTTTTATATTTTTTTTAAATTAAAATTTTGATCACGTTTTTAATATATGAATTGATTACATTTAACATCTTAAGAATATCAAGAATTTTAATTTAATAGAAATAGATTTTTAGAAATATAATTTTTTAGGTGTTTTCTAAATAAGGTGTATCCTTACAAAATAATTAATAAAATTCAGTTAAAAAATAAAATTTTGAGTTTAGAGTAATTTTAAATAATTAAATAATTTGCTGAGTACGATAATAAGCAGTAGTGGGGCTCAAAGCAGTTTAAAGAGAGCAAGAGCAACGTTTGGAAGAGCCAAATATCAAAGCAGGCTACCCACGCTACATACTAAACGTAAGTAGCATGAGAAAAAATGACACCATGTGGAGCGCATATAGCGAGGTTGCGCATTCGTAAGTAGCAACAAGGGTACCATGGTGTGCTACTTGCTAACATTTTTGACTTTTATTTTACTTTTTTCATTCGTTTGATAATTTGTTTACGAAACGTGTGTAATTTTTTGTTAATTTAGTTAAATTTAGTTTTAAAAATTAATAAAATTAGTTTTTAATAATTAAAACATGTAAATATTTTTTTGGTTGAAATCAACGTTTTAAAAATATTGACAAAAGATATTCACTTTATCAAGGTTGAGTATAATGTATGAATATATCCACAGATTTATTAACTATGGAAATTTATCAATACTAGTATAATAAATTGATGCATGTTTCTGTTAAAGATTCAAGAATAAAGAGAAAACAGTCATCTATTGCTCAAGTAAAAGAAAGATTGTGTCAACATTACATTAAGTAAGTATCTTAGGCTTAGCCAATGAAGATTAGGAAAATGTTTGTTTAGTTAGCTAGTAAACTTTATTTGAAAACTTGTTGTATTAAGTAAGTAAAAAATCGAATCACATTCTATAAAATGATATAAACAAAAATACTTACATAAATGCCATAAATAAAAAATATACTAAATAAAGTTCTGTTTTTAATTATACTTTTGTTTTTAATTTTTTCATCCATAGCATTTTAATTTGCTATTACAAATATGCAAAATAAAATTACCCACAACATTAACATATTGGCAAATTCTGTTTTCCAAATTATGTTTTATAATGCATATTTATCAATTGTTTACAATTTGACAAACAAAAACAAATATGTAAAATGTAGATTTGAAAGTCTTTATAAAGAAAAATAAATGCCAAAGTGTCAATTTTAATTATTTTTAATGGCAGCGTCGTGAGACTCGTATTTGTTACATGATACCAATTCCCTTGCGCATCGCAAAATCAAAAGCGGAAATATTTGCAATGTGTTTTTCTTACATGATAGGGTCAACTAAACTTAGATATTCCTGGCTTCTGTAAAATCAATCCATAAGATTGCAAAAAGTGAACATAATGTGGCAACACACGAAAACAGCAACTACCAATCGAGTACGATGGAAACGTCAGGTGCAAGATGTATGCACCCAAGAGGAGTAAGGAAAAAAAAATTGGTGATTTTCAAATTGTAAAAAAAAATCTTTAAAACGGATTTAAATTTACAGCCATTGCAAACAGTTTGTAAAAATCTTATTCGAAAATGAACATTACCGTAATTATATAGCGTTGGAAAAGGAAATATGATCGCAGCTTTAAACAATCAAATGCGGAAGTTCATCCCAATTTCAAAAAACCTAATGAAGTAGCTAACTAAGAAAGTTACATAAAATACCGTTAAAAAAATACTTTGTAAAAGTAGTAAAGTTTTGAAACTCAAGTTTTGAAATTACCATTAATTTTTTTTTTGGCCAAATGAAGTGAATATTAACTTACAGTTGTTCTGACACCTAACGCAGATAGATGACACCTAGCTCTAGCCAAGAGAAACTTTCAAATTCGAGGCCGAATGTACAAGACGTTGATTAAAGATACCTTATAGTTTCGGGTACGAATCGTACGTGAGCGACCAAAGACGTCTTGCATATTTACCCGCAGCATCATTGGAGTGATCAAAAACATGTTACAACTTCGAATTTTCAACTGAAGAGAATCTGCCTGTGCACGACAAAAATTGAAGATTGTTGAAAATGGAGCTAGGTCCAGGAAGGCCTGTTGGTCATCTGACAAAGGAAGGAATGATTTTGAAGACACATGTTTGTTACTAACTATGTAAATATATAAAACAAAATGAAAATTTCACAAAACGTAAAAATTAAAATAAAATTAAAATTTACAAATTGGGCTTCGCAACTTTTATAAATTAATTTATAAGAAATTAGAAAAAGAAAAAAAAACGGACCAATGATATTGTAAATTGATTCAAGGGTAAATCTTCAATGGAAAACGTTGCTACAAGACAATATAAATAAATTGTATCATAAATAAATGTGCTTGTTATATAGATTGTAAATAAATTTAGGAAGTTAACAACAAAAAAAGATTAAAAAATTTTTTTTATACAATTCAGAACGTATGACATTGTAAAATGTTTTTGACATACAATATGTAAAAATATTTGAAAAATGTTCCAGTTTTTTACTTATGGAGCAATTAGAGTATAATTGTCTAATGTTGGAAGTAAATTTTCATACTAAAATTTCAAAAAAGATTGTAAAAAAAAACTAGTGGCACATTCGATATCTCATTTTGAGTCTCGATCGGTTTGAAAAGAAATTGTTGATCTGTATATTATACTGTAACAGGGCGACCCTCGTACGATTTCAATATCGGTTGTGTTGTTGATGTTAAAAGTTTTCTTCATGATTTTTTGAAATCAATTAGAAATTCAATTTTTAAATAAATTAAATTTTTATGTTGTTAAAAAGATGAAACTATTTTAGAATAAATTTATTATTTCATATTTAAGTAAAAAAAAAAAAATAATAACAATTGGAGTGCTATAATCAAACCCAACTTTGCAAGCGTTATGTTTTAACGTGTTCCTGAATGATCATAATGTGTTAATGAATTATCAAAGGATGACAAAAAGAACATTAGATCGTTAAATATTAGAGCAAGAGATAGACCAAGATCAAGATATTTGCTTAACGAAATCGACTCCAACTATCAAAATATTCGATGGAGGATGAACGGATGAAGACCAGTTGCACAAAATAGAGAATGGACGAAAATTTTAAACGAAGTTAAAGCTCACCCACAACTGTAGGACCAACAATTATGATCATGTTGATGAAGTATTGTCACTAAATTAGACATAAGTACTGTTTCAAACATTCAGTATCATACTGGAATTTATCACATAAAACGAATAATTTTTTACCTGTATTTAAATAAATATTAACACTCCAGGTATGTTTCACAATTTTTATTAAATATCTTAATCGATTTCGGTTATTACACCATCATCAGAAAACTGATGATTTATTTAATTTTAATAATGTTTCACATAAAGCCTACAGCATATTTTATAAACTATATTTTACCTGTATTTATTTATCAAATCAAAAAATTTACAAAATTCTTATTATTAGCAACTTCTTCCATAATATTATTGTTCAATGTTATTCAAATTATTCCATTATATTAATTAATAAATAATTTTTTAGGAAAATATTTTTTGTATATAAAATTGAAACTTCACTCCTACTACCTTCTTACCATAACTTTAAAATTTTGATAAATTATTTTTTTTAACTATTATTCAATGCTTTTAGAAACTATAGTTATTACTTATTTATTATACCATCTTTTTTTATTACTTGTTAGATCGCTAAATTTACTCACTGACTTTATTCACGTACTCTGATATTATTTTAGCAAAAAATAGGGTAAATTCAATTTGTTTTTAAAATATTCTTCATAAAAAATAATAAATTTTATTATAATTAATTAATTATGCTGTACACGTTTCACAGATGACCACATGGTCGGTCGTTGGAATTATGAAAATTGACGATTATAAAATAAAATTCTAAATTATGAATTGGAAACAATCGGTTCGATATTGTATGAGACACATAATGTCAAAAAAATTCAATAAAGAAGTAAATAATAATAACAATAGGTACATTATGTTTAATAGCAAATAAAGGAATTCAAGGTTTATAATTTTTTTATGTATCAATCAGTTTTTAGGCTACACTACTGAGGTTGTTTCTCATTGGAATATGCGTTATGGTGTATATATTTTCTTTTCAGTAAATTTTTTCGATTTTGCAATTTATTTTTAGGAGATCTCATTAATTTAACCAAATTAAAATTTAAAAAAAAAAATATCATTATTTGTTTTTATTTTTGTAATATTCATTTATAATGAGTTAAAATCTCTTTAAAATGTCTTATTTGAAATCGTATAAACACAATTTATTTAACATATGTGTGATCTGATGACTTCAGTCCATATTAATTACTCTAATGAGATCATTATATGGTGCCGACAGCTTGTCTTAATTTTTTATTGAAATTTTTATTTAATTTTTTCTGTTTTATTCTTAATTTTTTTTTTTTTATTTTGATTATTTTGTTTTTTTATTTTTTTATTTTAATTTAAATTTTAGTGAAATATTTCGCATTTTAAGTGAAAAGAAAATTTCCAAAATGTTTTTGTTATTGTTTTGTTTTTTTCTTGATTTATTTTTCAAATTTTTATTTTAAGATTTATGTGAATTTAAAACATTAAATAAAAATCAAAGAGAAAATAATTTTATTATATTGTAAAAAAAAAATATACACGAGATATAAATTTGAAATCGTTGAAGAAGGAGAACAAGGAGGAACCTATAGGATATGCTAATACTATGTGTGATATGTACCCCCCAGCAATATAGGTTTTATCGCGGAAAGTAAAATAGGAGATCTGATTAACCTTCTCAATCGCACAGGGTGACTCTACTACTGAGTCCCTGGGGAGAGTGAAGATGAGAGAACGACTCCCTATAACAACCAACAACAAAATATAGGTCACTCGAGTTGTGTTATCAAAAAGGCACAAGTGCTAATTGGTTTTCTAGAAGTTACTGGAATGGCCACTTCTATCTACCTACCTATGTACTATGTGAGCATACGATCTCTGGGAGTTCATAGAAGAATATTTTTAATTGTAAAAACACATATGCAGTATCCGAGTTAAACCAAAAAGTATATACAACTGATATGAAACACCATTAAGTACCCACTATAACTATTATGTACAGTAGTTTTCATTAATATGAAAATCATGATAGCAAATTCATTTTGTTTGTGATATTTTAGATCATTTTAGATATTAGAATTTTCTGCAAATTAACAAAGTTGTTTATTGAGTAGAATAGGATAAATACAGGTAAAAGATTTATTAATTTTGTTTCAAATTAAGTTCTGCGTACTTAATATGTGAAATTAAAATTAATGCTTATAGTTTTAATGTTTCCAAATGAGAAACATCAAAGGGTAGTGTTCCACCATCTCCCCACTATTGACAATGAGTATTCTTTGTATCTAGATGATTTAGAAATAAGCAGTAAATAGATATTTAGATCTATATTAAAGTCGGCCACTTCATGTCTACAGTGGTGACCATTTTTGAAAAAGTAAAATACAAGACAAGAAACTTGAAATTTAAAAAAAATATATATATACTAGGGGCCCCTGTTGAGTAATTATAATTCAATTTTAAGTATTAGCTTTTCTGTAAAAATTGTTTACCTCCAGGTTTTTTTTTATCAGAAAATCGCATGTTAAAGAATGAATGAATTACAGGAACTGAACAAGTCCCTATGTCAAAATTTAAGTTTCAGTAAGTTGTTTTTCAATTGAACTATACTAATAAATATTTTATTTTAATGTGAATTTACCGTGCTAGTCTGTTTTATTTGTTTTTTATTCATACTCCTATTTATAAGTTAAGTTCGATTGTAAAAATCAAGATATGGTACTCTATGCAGAATAACCTTATTCCAACGATCCAAGAAAATTTTAAGAAAACTTAATATCTATTTTTACATACCTTACCTACCTACATTAAATGTACCTCATTTTTGAAACTTTTGTTAAGTAAATTTTTTTTGTTTTTTTTATCCCCGTTTTGAGTTCCTACAAAGTTTAAATTAAAAAAAAAAAAAAAAAAACAAAAAAAATATCAAAGAAAAAAATTTACTTAACAAAAATTTCTTATTTTTTGTCGTAGAATCTGAATTTGCAAACAAAAATACCCCTTCCAATTTGAAAATCTTGATTTCGGCCAATTCCGGCGTCTTTTTGGCTTAAAAAACCCTTTTCCGGTCTTTTCCAGATGTTGAAAATATCAGCAATCGATAGAGCAAGCTCGATTTAATTAATAATTTTTTTTTTTTAAATTTTAAAATAACGGCTGCTTCCCTCGTAAAAAGCTGATACGCATGCTGTGGAACGCCCGGTACATACCAAATTAAAATGTCATTTTTATCCATAATTTACAATCGCAGTATGCAAAATCAATCCTATCAACAAATTTTTGTGTATATAACTATATAAATACACGCTTTTTAATTATGAAGTAATTTCATTTGCAATTGACACATACCTACTTTCTACATCACTCATTTTTCAAGTTTTTGACAACTGATTTTATTTTGTACTAACGTTTACGATCACTTGCAATAGCAGTGAGTATTGGAATTCATATATGACGCTAACGTAAAAAAATATTGGAATTCATGACTTATGCAAATTGCCTGCAAATGATATTCTGGGAAAATTCAATTTTTTTATAATAATATTTATGGTGACTCTCTAGATCTTTCTTCCTTGCTCTATCACATCTATGGTATTTTTGTATCATTTGCTTATGTGCTTCTAAAATTTCGCCGAGATATTGGCTAAATGAAAATTGGACATAAAAATTACCTAAGTTGTTATACGAAAACAAAATCAATTGACTTCTATACGAACTTTTTAAATCATTATATCTCACTAAAAACGACTCAATTCAAAACAGTGAAAAAATATAAAATTTGAATTGAATACAAACAAAATTTAAACTCTTTCATTTGTTTACCATTTTCATATTAGCTACGTATTTTATATAAATAATAATTTATTTTTAGAACTTTCAATTGAAGTAATTTTTAGTTGACGCAGAATAAATCAAATAAAAAATTTTGAATTACAATTTTAAATTTGGAAAAAAAAAAATTTAAATACAAACGTCAACTTTCAAATGCAAAAAAAAAAAAAAAACTCCAATTTGACTAAAAAATAAATGAACATGAATAAAAAATTAAGGCGAATATGTTTCCAGTTTTGTAAGTAAAAAAATGCTGACAGCAATCACAAAATTCTTTATAAACATCATTATCATCAAATATCTATATATATATATATATATATATATATATAAGAAACCGATACATGATAAAAAAATAAAAAAAAAGTAAAAAAAAAGTAAATAATAATATGAAGTTATACTACAAAAGTGCATCGGGTTGGTCTTTTATCTGTTTTTTTTATTTCTCTCAGACTACTCTCGTTTACAAAACAACTTAATGAAATGTGTTTAAAAATCATTCATGTCTGGTTGGTAGGCAATCTTCTGATTAACATGAATCCAGCAACTAAACGAAGACATCAAAAACTAATAGCGAAAAACAAAAAAATTGCATAATTTTTTTGTTTGCTTGTTGTTGTCGTTGTTGTTGTTGTTAATGTAAACAAAAAAATATGTTAACACAGAATATTTTTCTATACTTATGAAGAAAACTCTATCCATACTATTTGATACATAACATTTGCATTTTCAAAATATTTTATGCAATCTTGTACAATAATTTTCTAAGATTTCTATAACAATCATTTGAAACAGAATTTTAGATGTAGTCCAGTATTAGGGCATTAAATTCGAATTGTAGGCATAGAGGGGAGAAAATGTTAAATTAATTGAGAAATAAATTTCTATTTTCTATGTTTAATTTTGGTTTTTGTAAAATGACATTTTTAACAATGTATAAGTACCTTAGAAATAGGTCAATTTCTGATTTTAGACCTGGAATTGACCTCAAATAATTTCTTCAAATATTCGCTATAACTACTATACTTTAAAACAGTTGTTGTAATATTACTTATATTTTTTTAATTACTTTTAGAATATTTTAGACTCACTATTTCTTGCACTTACCCAGATGTGGTTGGTTAGGTATAATTAATAGAACATTAATGTTGATAACATCAGTTAAATATAATGTTATCTGTATACAAAATCATTTAAGTAGCTTTTCTTCATAACTGTTTAAATATCATAATCATAATAATGGGTATTTTTCTTGGCAGGTAGAACTTACCAAAAAGTTAATGGTCAAATGAGCTGTCATATTGCATTAACTTTTTATATTTATGATAAGTATAGACATTCTGGCAAATCATCATCATGAATCGACTCACAAGAATGTTTTTAAATTTGGATGTTACCATAATGTGAACAGATTTTATACCACATACTCTGAAAAATAAAACAATAACACCACCAACACCACCAACACCACCAACACGACGAATGAATGTGCGTATATACTGAAGAAAGTATTGCCACTGTAATTGCCAATTTGCGTTAGAATTTATTGTCATAATATTTACTTTGCATTGATATGGACGGATTGTACAATGATAATCCAGTACCTACAATTTATCTAACATAACTTAATAATTGGCATATAATTCGATAAATGTAGCTCATAAAATTTAATACGATAAACTACAATTTTTTTGGTCATTTTAATTATTTACCAACACAGTATTATTGGATCTAAAGTTATTTTTTGAACCCTTATCACCTTCCATCGAGTATATAGAGCAGTCTTATACGTTGAGTAACACACGCAGGACAGTCCTTTCCCACAATTTTGCAATAATAGCCTCTTCAAATCGAATATTTAAAAAAACTTAAACAAAAATGTTCATCATCCGAGCATCTAAACTATGGAACACCCTACCACGAACATCTTTTTAACTCTTAATCTTAGATTCTACTTTTCACTTCCTGTAGAATAATAATTATAAAAATCCAGTACTGTAATAATTAAAAAATATTGTAGGTCTCATTGTGATTGTAGGTCTCATTGTGATGTGCAGTTAAATTCGCTTAGATTTATAAATCTATAATTCTAAAATGAAGTGTTCAAATGAGTTGTTTACGACCGCTTTTTACATACAAATGTTTCACCCCATTTTTATTATTGAAACTTAAACCAATTCCAATTAAAAGATAAAAAATAAATTCTTACCATGTGCAATTAATAAATTTCAATTGTAAATAATTCTTCTCTTACTATACACCTCTCAACAAGATCACCCCTAAAAATTTTACATAATTTTATTTGCTTGCAAATTTCAGAATGTGGTGTTATTTTTTATTTTTTTTTGACACTATATTCTGTATGTAGGTTCTAAGAAAAACTAAATTTCACGCAATTTGAACTTATGTGCAAAAATAAACAACCATTTTGTTAAAGTATTTTTTTTTTTTGCTTTAATGTAAACTGAAAAAATATTTTCCGTGATAAAATTAAATTTATAGTCAAATAGAATTAAATGCTAAACTGTCTTGTTAACAAATTAGTTAAACTCTAAATGTCATTTTTAGTACGAAAAAAAAAATAATAATAATTACAATAATAAGAACTAAAAACAATTTTTGATCTTTTCAGAAAGAGACGTGATCATTTAAAATTCGTGTATGTATCTATAATGATTTATGAGATTTGTATATATATATATACTTTCACTTCACTACACTATATTACTTACATCCTCTTGGTGTTTATTTTGCTCTGCCATTTTCAATAGTCTTCTATTGGCTTAATTTATTAATAGCTCTCATTTCTTATTTTGATTTTTTCTTAGGAATGCATTCATAATGAATTCATTTAACACCCTTGTAATTCATTTTTCAAAACATTTTCCTTGAAAAATTAAATTTAAGTAAAAAAATATTTATTTTTGTTGTTGTTTTTTTTTTTACTTTCGCAAATAGGAAATTTTTTGTTTTGGCTTAGATTGGCATTAATAGAAAAATAAAATAAATTTTTTTTATTCTTAACGGAAAAATACCGTTACTGACAAAATGTCGACATTTTTTCTTATATAATTTTTAAATTTGTTTTTTTTTTTCTTTATGCTTGTTACGCTCTACTTAAAACATTTTGGCGGAATTTTTATGTTTACAAATTTTATAAGAAATATTTTATGGATTTAAAATTTTTGAAATTATAAAAGGATTTTAGTGTCCGCTTAAATGAATTTTTTTAAAAAACTCTTAATTAATTTTTTTTTATTGTGAAATTCGATGTGAAGAAGGTGCCGCAGTGTTACTGTATATGCATGAATTTGTAGATTGTTAATGAATTTGCAATAACTATAATGTATGTAAATTTTAGGGAACCATTAACAATATTTTTGTTGTATTACAAAATGGGTAAAATTTGTAACGGTAAAAAATGGTATTGTAAAATAATTGTAATCCAATTCCTAAAAAAATGAGACAAAAGCGATCAAATTACAGACCTATAGCAATCATGTCGATCATCACCAACATGTAGAATGCAAAGGAATTATTGGTTAACAGTAACTAATATGGTTTTAAATCACATCGTTCCACTGGTGATATACTTACTGACGTTAGCGAAAAGCTTAACATTAGCATATACAACTATGGAGAATCTAATGATGTAATCCTGAATACTTCAAAAGCTTTTGATCGAGTCTGACATATAGCGCTCTTTTATCAAAGTGCCAGCTTCTCTTCATGCCAAGTTACTCTTCAATAAATAAAATTTTCCACATTTCAAATTAGAGGATAAGTATCGTGCGTGTTCTACAAAAACATCCTAAGTCTATAAAACAATGTCCCGAGATATTCACTTTTTCAAGTTTAAAACTCTTGGAAAAATAGAAAAATTAAATATTTTTTTTATATTGATAAGAAAGTTTTTTTTTTGGTTTAATTCTAATTGTGTTGATAAAAATAGTAAAAAGTTTAAATAAATATAAAATTTTTATTAATAAAAAAATGTTGTCTGGACTTGAGTTAATTTTGCTGTAAACAATTTGTTCGTAGTGGTATTTGAGTGATAATTATGTGTAAATCAATAAAAAGTTTATTACATTTTTTGTTATGAATTTATTGATAATTAATTTCAGAATCTTTTATTTTAAATAAATAAATTAAATAACAAAAATAAACTCAAACACATAAAATCAATTAAAACAGTAATTCATGCCAAACACGCCTAAAATACTCAAATTATATAAAGCAATTTACATTATTATTCTTCGTCAGATATTTCAGAATTTGATCCATTAGCTAGAGCCACATTTTTAATTGTTGTAAACCATGGATAAAATTCTTCCAGTATGGCTGCAGATTTACAAAGTCGTAGCAAATCTTTCTTTTTTTAACAGCTTATCGCAAATCTACATTTGTAAGCTTTATTAATCTTATCACACGCTCATAATTTAAAATTAATAGGAGTGTGAATATAACGATACTCGATAATACCCTGTTTTGAGTTTTGGTATCTGAAACATTTTACCTTGAGCCAATTGACTTTGAATCCATTCAGTTCCATATTTTTATTTAATAATATCATATAGTGATGACAAATCAAGAGACCCGTTGTATCAAATTTGCATAACCTCTCAGGCATTAGCTTTACTGTTTAACGGTTTTGATCGAGCAAGTCGAAAAATATTTAATCAATCCTGAATTGTATACATGAAACAGGTATATTTTTTTTTCTGTCTCTCAATCGCACTATGCATGCTACCTACTTCCGTACGTATGGCTGTTTTCTTAAAACTTTTGTTCAATAATTTCAAAATACATAGTTTGTACCATTAAAAGAAAAAAGCTGCAATGTTTTTATTTCTATTTTGACCACTGCAAATGTCTGAAAAGAATGATACTTCCGTTAATTCAACAGACAAGTCACATAGATATTTAAGCAAGCAAGTCCCATTTTCATTACTTCCTCTTTTGCAATCAAGTTCCGTCCAAAAATAACAAAAATCATTATTTGGTGGGGCTGAGTTATAAACAGTAAGGCTATATGCACACAATATTAACGTCTATAGTACATTTGACTAACATCACTGGATGGAATTTGCAAAACAGATTACGAATCAAAAGAATATAAAATTGGACGCATTCTCATCCTTCATTTTGAGATGTGCTATGTATTCTTCATTACCTGTACTTTTATATTTCTCACATATGTTTGACATTGATCATTTTTAGGCTGGAAGGACTATAAATTGTAGTTGTTTCGAAAATACTACGATAGGTAATTTTCGATGGTGGTTTAATTGAAAGATTGTTACTAGCTATATAATATTTTTCAATGAACAATTCATAAATAATATCAATCGATAAGTTTGCATCCAAATGCATTCTTGTAGAAAACTATCTGCAATAATGTGACTAAATAGTTGGAAAACTTTTAATGTCATTCTTAATTTTTTTAATTGTTTCATCTGAAGTTTTATTTGCAGCTGATGCTTTACCTCTTCCATCTGTTTTAGAAAATGTTCCTAATTCTCCTTTAAATTTGGAAGCGGTTTTATAGTTTCACTTGAAATATTTAGGATGGTATGAAAATAATCACGGCAAATGCGTATTTTTGATTTATCTCTTAATAAAAAATAAGATCTAGCAGTGCTACGTGCCTTTGTTTATTGATAACTTAAAAAAGCGTATTTTGTAAAACTATAAAATACAGTGAATGATTGGAAATGGTGTATTATAATTCTATTAGTTTTGGACTTAAATTTTTTTAAAAGTTCTTAAAAAATACTATTATAAAATTTTTACAGCAAGAAAAACTCAAGTGTCCTTGAATTTTTGTTCCTGAATATAATAATGCGTTTTGGACTTAGGTTATATTGAAATAATAGAATATGGGCGTAATTTTTAAAGGTAGAACTTTGAATAATTTTGCAGATTGAAGAACACAATTTTTTGAATTTCTCTGTGTTAATAATTCCATTTGACAAAAAAGTGGACTTAAGTTGTTTTTGTATAACACCCATATTATCATATTTATGGAAAACACTGTAAAAAATAAATATTTTTGTAGCATTGGGAACTCCAAATCAAATTTTTCAAACACCATCTCTTCTACGTGTTTTGGTTATAACATTGGTTTAGTTTCGACGATTTGAGGATTTGAATATTTTTACACTTTATTCATTTGTCAATTTGTGAACAACCAATTTTGAAATAATAGAAAAAAAAATACTGAAGATATGAACAAAAAGTAGAATAAGGCATTTTTTTTGGGGTTTTTTAATTTATGTTGAAGGTTCTGAAGTAAATGAAAATTTTCCAATTATAATTTTGGTTATTTTCGTTGGTGCTTAAATAGTTACGAATTATTTTTTACGTTTTAAAATCCATTATAGGTTATAAAATTAAATTAAAATTATTAACCATTTCCGTGTTAAAGTGGTTTTGTTCTTTTCTTTTAGTTTTTTTTTTTTTTCATTAAAGTTCGTGAGATTTGAAAGAAGTTTATATAAAACGTTTCCGCTTGAGGAATTTGAAGAAAAGTTTTTTTTTCTTTGAATTTCTTTTTCAGTTTTATTACGGATAATTGATTTATAATTAAAAGGAATAAAAATTTTAATTTAAAGTTTAGCAATCATTTAGTTTTTTTCTGTTTTTTTAATTTGTAGGTAAGATTCTGAAAATTCCAAGGAAATGTAAATTATTGTAATTTTAAAAAGTTTATAAAATTAACACGAATGTTCTGTACATTTTTGTTGTTGCGTTGAGAATATTAAAATATTTAATTACTTCAAATTAATTTTATTAAATTGAAATAATATTTATTGTGAATTATAGTTTTATTTAAGAGTGTTTTGAGAATCAATATCCTGCTTCTATTTTGATCTAGTGAAATTTTACGCACTTCCTTTGAGTGGAGATTCATGTGTTCCTTCATTACACACTTTTTTAATGTTTCTATGCAATTTAATGTCTAAAAAGTTGAATCCGTGACATTCTTATAGTTGTAATCAATAAATTTTAAAAATCCATAAGTTTGTAAGTGGGGAAAGAAGAAATTCCCCTTTGATCAGTAAAGACATTTTGGATAAATTTTTAATACTACTCTTGAACTTTTGTAGATTGTATGTGGGTATATTTTTCCATTTGCAGGAAACAGATTTGCTTGAATTTATATGTATTTTTTGTTATAGACGAATTTCCATAGCCAGGTTTTAGGGTTGGGCACTAGAGGCTTCTCCTTATTCCTCGACCGAAATATTTTAGGGCATAAAAGTTATTTCGTCTGAACAAGTGCCAAAACCTCATCATCGTCATTATTGTCCTGTAACCCCATACGTTGGACATATGGCGGAGTACCGAAATCTATAAGATATCTATAAAATGGGGGAATAGGATCCAACAATTTGATGTTTTGAATTGCTCCAAATTCTTTCCACAAGTTCCACAATTCGACAAGTTGTATTAGTTTTAATTTATTTATTTACTTGTTTAACACAAACAGTTTACAAAGAGGACATATAAGGGATATTAGGATTGTCGATAAGACGAATTTGAATTTTGTCGAGAAAATTTAATGCGGGTCGCGATACACCAGCCTATATATGTGCATTGTAGTCCAAATTCGTTTATATGTACATATGTATAGGAATGTTCATATATATATATATATATATATACATTATACATATATGATTATAGATATTATAGGTTCTCTGAATTCTTGTACCATCGAGTACTACGATGCGATAAGATGGTGCAGTTTTGTTCGAGTCTTCAAAGCTTTTATGTTTTGGAGGTGATAAACTCCACTCTCTTACTTTTTCTCAGTCGAAAATATTGCCACAACCATCTGCTGTTACGTGATGTTACGTTTAGCATCAGTAGTTGGTATTATAGCATGCGATTTTCAATGAATCGTTTGCTAAACTATATGGATAGGATTAAAATTGATTGGAAAAGATCTTGGGAAAGAACTGATGCTTGTGAATCATCAGCGGGTTAATATAATTCGCCGAATGTGAATCTGTAAATTGAGGCACGGACCGAACAATTCGAGATAAAATTTTCAATCCGTTTTGTGCAAACAGAATCCTGGTATATAGTTTTTTTTTTATATATAATTCCTGTGGGATGAACACTCTTACACAGAGATGCTATTGCAATTGAGAAGACATTTTTTGTTTCTATATAGAAAATCTTCAAATAATTTAGGATAGTGAAGAAATGTGGAACAAAAATTATGTAAAGCAAAACCCCTACAAAACCCCCTGAAAATCAAAATATGTAATTTTTTAAGTAATAAAAGTTGTTTGTAAAAAACTTCAAAGGAACACGACATATTGAAAATCAATCTGCAGTAGGTTCTTAAATTGAGTATAATAACATTCTTAAAAAAAGAATACCATTTTATAGCCCCACATTGATTTCATTATAAAAACAAAAAAAAATTTTCCACTCTGTAATACACACTAATTTAACACTATATGAAAAATTTAAATATAGCTATGTATATACATATATAATTATTTTTTTACATTTTTTTAATTATTTTAAATTGGAAGTTCCGCTTTACTAATCGTAGAAATCTTTGTTAAACATCCACACACTCAACTAGTCGTATAAAATGGCATAATTTTATTTTAAATGGAAGAAGAAAAAAAAGGTGGGATGGTAAATAATAAACGATTCAATATTCAATTAACTCCTGATGATTGATTTCTTCACATCTTCAGACATAACATACACTTTTTTTTTGTTTATATATAACTAACATACATACTTATATTTATATACTGATATATTATATAAATATATTAGCCTTTGATGATAGCCTATCTTTCTAACTGATCGAGTGGTAGTTGTTTTTTTATTTTCTTATTGTATTTTGGTTGATTGACTGTATAATAAAGTAATCAATTGTATGCATGGTGGTATATATGAATATATATATATATATATATATATATATATATATATAGAATAAAAAACAAAAAGAAAGCAAATATATCCTAACTATATATTTATTATTCTAGTGATTGGTTTGTGTAATATGGAGAAATGTAAATGACTTTATCCGGTCTGCTACTTTTTCATTTCTTTTATTGTTATACTCACCACCATCATGAAACTGTTAACAAATTAAGAACTTTTATTTTTTTATTTTTTTTTAAATGTATTTTAATGAAAATTCATGACCAGTTCAATAATAGTAGATATTTGTAGGTAGAATAGTAATGCAAAATTAAAATAACGAAATAAAATGGAAAAAAAAGTAGTAAAAAATAATCCAATAAAAAAAAGAAAAGAAAAGCAGAAAATAATAATAGAGTTATGCATCAGTTTTAGTTTAATCAAGGCTGCTGCAGTAGTTGATGAGTTGATACAAAGAGTTGCCAGTAGAGATTATTATTATTTTAAGTCCTTGTGTTGTACTATGTAGATGGATAGATATACAGATGGATAGGTAAATATATTTGTAAGGAACCGAGTCATCACTGTCATCGCAGTCTCAAATGCGGCTACTATGACAGCCCGTATTATTTTAATTATACATCTGAACTCTTGAGGATTACTGATTTAATAGTTACAACCAAAACATACTTCATCAGTGGTATACTGGGTACCTACTTCACTTTGTGAATATTTTTCTTACAGTACGACGAACGGATTCAGAGTACGAGAGAGCTATATGATATTTATTATATTATATATTGAACGTTTATTTAGATAAATTAGGTTCAAGAAAATTTTACAAAATCTTATATAGGAAAAAAAACAAAACAATTGTAGGAAAGGTGATCGATCGCTTTACAATATCGGATTAGACCTTGGTTGGAATTAACTATTTCAAATTTCTTCAGAAAAGTCTGTATGAGGTTTTTGGCGATTTGAAACTCTTCTATTTCAAATGGATTTGTTAATTTCCTGACTCGACAATATTTTGATGGTTCTATCTACACCATAGTTTGCATTTTCGGGAATTATTTCTATTAACTATGTTTAATGGTAGTGAGATTGGTTGTGTCTTGGGCTAGATGTTGAATGATTGGGATTTTCTTGTTCGTTCCTTTGATTTACTGCGGAATCTGGCCAATCATCAGAATACAGATGGCCGTTTCAAACTGTCCTTGTTCAATAATAGTTTATATTGGCTGGTTCAGTGCCGCCATCACCTCTTACTAAATAAGGTAGTGTTAGTACATGGTCTTTATTATCTCATTGCCGATCTACCCGTTCGTATGACACTGTCGCATCTTGCTTAATACTGCAGATGGCTTTCTACAACCCTCCAACGTTATTTTCGATAAGAGTTTTCTTACGAGCGATTGGTCGGAGTCCTCGTCGTCGTAAATCAAATCAAAGTCATCCCTAATTAGACTTCGTTTTAAAATTTTGTATTTCTCCTCGTTTTGCGGTTTGCGGAGCAAATCTATGACCAGGAGAGTAATATATTTCAGTAGTATTATCTATGTATGTTAATGGGAACTTTTATCTATGTATGTTAATGGGCATTTTTACCTAATAGCATTAGACAGAATCATTCTTTGGCAAAGTTCGTACCTTCCACATTTTTAATTCTAACGCCATAATTTTGCTTTTTACTTTATTTTTTTTTGTTATCGGAACATGTAAATTAAAAAAGCTAAGTAACAAAAATGTTAAGTCTTATCACTTAGATAAGAAAGAAAATCAGGAAATAGTTCATGGTCACTTTAACTAATCTGGGGTCTAATAGTTGTTCAGTTTTCTCCAACATCAAACAATGGTATTTTTCAAAATGAATATAAATATTTATGATCCACCCCTCATAATACTACGTTCGTTAGAACTAATCAGTTTTTTTTAAGTATGTCCTGTAATTAAGCACGAAAAGGTGATTCTTTCTAAGTTACTGTCAAGAGTGTAACAAAAAAAAACCCCATCCGTAGGGTATAGGTTGAAGATAAAGTCATTATATCACCTTTTATCCGTGGCTAACTTCTTCAATTGTAGCCCCTAACTTCTTCAATTGTAGAAAGTGAGCTTTTGTAGACATTTAAGATCATGTGGAGATTGTATTCAACTTTGTGTTAAAACATTTACGATGTCAAGGGGGCTAACACTGCTGATCTCTATGTTTTTCTCAGCCTTTGGAAGCGACGTGCTCCCTGAGAATTCCATTCGAAACAATGGTAATTTTAAGCATGTAAGTTAATCGATTTTTTTTATTTATGTATTTATTCAGTGTGACCACAGGCAACTTCTTTATTAGAATTTTTGATCAAAAATCATTTCCTTTGAAAATTCACTTTGGACGGTTTTAAGGTTACTGAGCTAATTGATTTAAGATAGAATGTATTTTGCTTGACATTATTTTGAATAATACGTTATTGGAAATTTCAAATTGATGGGAATGATGATGAATGATTCACGAACATTTCCATTCATAGAGTACACACAATATTTCTCCAACGGATCAGTTCCAACAAACCACCTTGTAATTTGTTATTATACATTTAACTTCTCAACAGTTGCACTTATTATCAATTTTTCAACAGTTGGTAATTCTAACAGATGATCATTTATATAGAAAAGTAAAAAAATTCAAATTTTTTTCTTTATATGGTAATAAAATTGAAGACAAACATTACAACAAAAAATCTGTTAAAAAACATAAAACAAAAACAAACAAAAACAAAAAAAAATGAAAATCTAGTAGACAAAACTCTTCTTCACTTGTATATTTGAATCTTTTGTTTTTTTTTATTCAGGTATATCTATACAAATATGTTTTTTAACATTTATGTACATGTATGTATATAAATTTAACCGTTTATCTATTCATCTATCTATCTATCTATCTATCTATTTATCTATCTGTGTAATGTTTTCTAAATTATAGACAACCGGAAATTATTGTTTCCTCTGTTCATTTTGCGCTCGGCTTGATGTGAAACCATTCGACCAGAGCTGATGATAAATTTTTCCGATTAGTGACATGAATTACGCTTACACGGCTTTAGGGTTTTTTTTTTCCTTAGTTTTTCTTTTTTGTATTTCCAATGTTTTTCTGTAAATTTACAGTGTGTGTGTTTATGTTTGAGAGCGTGTAGTACAATTTTTTGCGTTTTTACATTTCTCTTTAGTTTTTAATTTTTTTTATCTACTCTTTTCATTCTTTCAGATGATGGTGTGGTTCTTTCGTTTGTTACTACAATTGTGACTACCATTTGCTTGCTACGATATTGTTCTTTTTTTCTTGTTTTACGTTTCAGTTTTTTTTTTTATTTTATTTTTCTATTCCGTCTGGTGTTCTTTTCTTTTACTATACGCTTTTACTCTTTTTTTTTTATGAAAATTGTTTTTTTATAGTTGAGTGAATGTGAAATAAGTTGAAAAAAAAAATTGAAATGAAATAGATATAAAAGGAGAGAGTGAGATAGATAAAAAGAAGAAAAAAAAAACAGAATTATTATCTATCCATCTTGGATGGCTGGTTGGACCATATAATGGGCTACAGGTTACAAATTTTTTTTCTTCTTAATATTTGTCAAAGGGTACCTCTATATTGATTTGTTACAAGATAAAAAATTAACTTATTTTTATAGATTTTTATGAGTGATTTTGGAACTGTATTTGAATTGTGGTGATACAAAAAAAAAAGATTTAAAAAATTAACACAAAGGTAATAACTAGTATATATTATAATGGTCATTACTTTCATTTACATTTGGTTGTAAGTATGTTGATATGAATGCATTAACATATAGATATGTAAGGGAACTGATTATACATGGTTCATTTAATTTTTGTAAATTTGATTTGGTTAAAAATTTTAATTGAATTTCCTGAAATTAGGATAGGTTATTTTCAATTACATTGAATTATAGTTGCATCCGGATTAAAAGAAAACCCACATGAATTAAATTATTTTTAAAATATTAAATGAAAATTCAATGGGAATACTAGATTTTGATTATTTTTTTTTGTTTTTGATAAGAAAATGTTCTTTATGTGAAAAGTGACGTTTGAAAACCGTGAGAAATATTTTAATGTAGTGTTTTTGATGGAACATGCTTGGTACCAATAAATAATGAAAAAAGTTGTTTTTGTGTATTTTGTTTGTGTACATATAGATTAATTCCTGTTTATTTTTTTTTTGTTCCATCCGGGAATTTAATTTTCAAATTCTTTTTAATATAATAAGTTAAAAAAAATTAACACCTTACGTTTTTTGTTTGAATTGTTGAAAAAAATGTCCAAAAATTACCTGTAAATAGAAAAAAGACATGAATTAAGATTAAAATTACTTAAAAGTGGAATTTATTAAAAAATTATTAATTTAATTTAATTTGATTAAATAGGTGTAAGAACTATTTAATTGAATTTCATTATAGTATCAACTCTTATAATATTTTGGAGACTTCTCGTCTCAATAACTATCAAAATGAATAAAATAAAAAAACAAACAAATTAATACATAATAAATAAATAAATATATGATAAGTTTCATTACAAATTACAAAAAATTTATATGCAATGGTCCAAAATTAATTTGTTCTTACTATTTCCTCTTTTCTGCCTTTTCCACTTTTGGATGTTGGCGGTACATTATGATATTATGTTTTGCTAGTCATATGATGTGGGGTTTGGTTTGGGATCGACAGGGAAACATTTGATCGGTCGCTGACCCAGATGCGCAACTGTCGAATTCCTATTCAAGTGCTTACATTACCTCCACGTGGTGACCCCTGGGAACTGTGTTACATAGCATCCGCTGATAAGCAGGCCAAATTGTAAGTTCGCCAAAATCCTCAAAATTAAAGGTTCGCGTAAGGCTGACTTCCTTACCCGTAAAATTACATAGTACACATTTACACGCTGGGTGGCGCAGTAGGTAGAGCGCGTGCCTTTCAACCGAAAGGTCCCGGGTTCGATTCCCGATGAAGCAAAAAAAAAAATGCTTCATTGGTTTTTCGAGCTGGTCTAGAACCCTTTGTTATTGGGATATAATAAATGACAAAAAATATTTGAGAGTATATTATAATTTGGTCACAAATTAAATAAAATGAAACTATTAAAGCTATTTAAGAAGACTTAGTTCCCGACAATAGCAGTAATTTTCCACATTTAATGAGTAGATAACCCAGTAACTTCTTAAAATAAATACTCAAGTTATTGTAGATATTGTAGTGTAAATTTGCAGTACCGTACTTAATTAAGCGCGTGAAGGTGATTCTACCTAAGTTACTGAAAAGATCATAAAAAAAAAAAAAAAAATAGTTTTGAGAGAAGCAATTGAAGCCTCGGATACGATCGAAATTATAGGAAACCGCCCGGCAAACGTTTAAAGGACTCCGATTTAAGAATTTGTAGTTAGAATGTAAGAATACTCTATCATCCAGCTGCATCCAACAAAATTGAAAATATTCTCTTGCAGTATAAAGCAAACATTAATGCGATATAAGAAATCCAATGGCAAGAATCTGGCATGTGAAAAATACGAACATGTGATATATATTACAGCTGCCACGAAAAATATCACATATTTGAATGCAGATTCGTAGTAGGAAAACGGCCATCAGCCTAATATGTGTGCACGCACCAACCGACGAAGGGGAGGACTTCCCAAAGGAGGATTTCTACGACATCCTGGATAAAACATATGGGTTCTGTCCTGAGTACGATGCGAAATTCGTGCTTGGAGACTCCAATGCTAAAATCGGTAGGGAAGAAATTTTCGGCAAAACGGTTGGTAACCATAGTCTTCACCCCACCACAACAGAGAATGGATACCGAACAATAGATTTTGTAGCAGCTCATAATATTGTTATAAGTAGCACAAATTTCCAGACTCTCATAAGTTCCCAGTTGTGGCCCAGTTCAGAGCACGAATATCCAAAGTCAAAAAAGGAAGCACCAGCCAGAATAGGAACTTTAATATTGGAAGACTTGAATCATCTGAGATAGCCATAACATACAGGGAGCGAATAAGCGATATACTCAATACCACTCCACTACAACACAATCTCTCCGTCAACGAAAAATGGAAACAATGCGCAAACATCATCACGATAGCTGCTACACATACCGTGGGTTTTGAAATACCTCCCGTGAGAAACCGTTTATTTGGAAAGTCTTAACTTTTTGATATAGAATCAAACCAAGACAAAGGCGAAGCACGGAACTTTTACAAAAAAAAGCCAAGCTCCGGGTTTCAAGCCCCGTACACACACGCTGAGGAATTATTCGGGAAATTTGGTAACCGATACGCAAGGGGTATTAGTGACATGGAAATACACCTAATACATAATCAGCACGGATTTTTAAAAAGTAAATCCGTGGTAACTAACCTTGTAGAAGCAACGTCACCCTTTATTAATAATATATAGATGAAAACAGATGTTATTTACACAGATTTTAGCAGAGCTTTTGACATTTTGCCACTTAGTATTATATTACAGAATCGAAATCATTCAAAAGAAGTTTTTAAGATTTGCACTACGTAATCTTCCTTGGGGAGATCCGATTCGATTGCCATCTTACAAATATCGTCTAAATTTAATTCATTTGACAAATCTGCAAAAAAGAAGGGATATTGCTGATGTAACCTTTGTTGTTGAAATTGTTAAAGGTAACATTAGTTCTCCATCTATTTTTAATAAAATTGTCAGTAACAATAATTCTCGACTTAGATCCTTTCATCTTTTCACCCTTGTTCATCATAGAACTAATTATGGTAGATTTGAACCCATTATTAGAATGTTAATAATGGGAAATAAATATAAGGCCGTAATTGACTTCTCTCATTCTAAGGCTGTATTAAAAAAATAACTGCACCAACACACAAGCTAAACAACTCTCACTCCTACACCTTAAGCCGTCATTTAGTACTAAGAACTTATGTTAAGAATTTAAAAATAAAAATTTATTTAGAATTATGTAGCTTTTTTTAAGATAGATACTTTTTAAAATTTGTAACGAACATTTAAGTAAATATTATTTGTAACTGCTTGATTTAAGCTTGAAATAAATAAATAAAATATATCTACGACCTTTTCAGGTTAAAAAAAAACTAACACATTAATTCTGAATCACCAATTTTTTTATAAGTAACAACACCAATACAACACTTTTTATTACGACAGTGGACTATTGTTTAGAATACAAAATTTGAAAATGTTAATTTATTTTTATCTTAAACAATTTACTATTTCCATTTAATAACTTACATTAAGTCTTAATGCCGACTCATAAGAGTATAAAATTTAAATTTAGTTACCACAACCATCAACATTTTTTATTCAAATTTTTTAATTTCGCGGCAATTTAAACCGTAAATTCATCAATGTTTTATTCTTTATCTTTTTATTTTATTACCTTACTAATTAAAAATTCAAGTATATTTGGAACGTAACCAAAAATTAATCAAGATATGAAATTTTGAATTAAAATCTCTTGGTTATGATATAAACTTCACAACACATTGATTATTATTATTGTTTGCTATATTTTTTTCTTTGATCTTCTCTAATTGCTGAAACTTCCAAACAAAAATTATATATTTAAAACAATAATTAAGAGCGTTTTCTAATCTTAGATATTTACAGACCCAGAAAAAAATAATCAAACACAACAGAAAAAAAAAAAAAAAAAAAAACAAGTTTCATTACCCTTTTTTCGGGTAACTTTGATATGGTAAATTCAAATAATTTATATAAAAAAAATAAAAACAAACAGAAAAAATCAAAACAAAAAAAACTTGTATTACCCCCAAGTTAACAAAATTTAAACCATCAACTTACAACTTACAAAAAATGTACTACCAGTAATTCGTACATTTTAATGTGAAGTTAATGTTTGTTAAGTTAACTCCAAACAAATGATAAAAACTGAAAAATAAAATAATAGCTAAGAGATACATTGGTTAAGATAAGGTGTACATTTTAAGTTTTTGAAGAACACATTAGGCAATGCATAGTGTTGTTGCTTTATAATAATGGCAACAATAATAATTAACTACAAACAAAAGAAAAATCATAAAAAAAAAATATAAAATAAAAAAAAACCCTGAAGGAAATTCAGAAATGTTTTTTTTTTGTTTTATTTTTGCTTTATTTTAGACCAAAACATTTAGCGATTCAACCAACCAAGTCCAACCTGTAATCATTCTTTCCCAATCTTATTTAAAAAAAAAAACAATAAAATAAATAAAAAAGAAATGAAAAAATCAAAGAACTCAGGCACATAATTATAAGTACCAAAAAAAAAAAAAAACAAAAAAAAGTAAAACACAAAGAACCTAAGTTAAGTACATGAGTTAAAATTTGAATCAAAAAATGAATTGTCTCTATTAATCGTTGACCCAACTCATAAATTAAGATAGTTAAAACAAAAACCTATATTTTCATACTAGCTGTACAATATATAGTTAAATAAATATTAAAAATAGTGAAGGAATGTAGAGTTTTAATGCAAGCCAATAAAGCTTTAAAGGGGCTCGTAACACGAAAACATAATAAACAATTTACGATCGCACAAGAAATACAATTAAATCCCTAGCTCTCAAATTAATAATTAGATGTGCAAAGATATAATATAGAAGTTCTCAAGAGACGGGTAAATAAAAATCTTTTAAATCTTTTGCAAATTGTATATACTTACTCTTCTATTCCATTCTATTGTAGATTGTAGATTGTGCAATTTCGGGAGGGAATCTGAATTCTTAAATTCTATTCTATTTCTTTCATATTCTTTCTTAATTTTGTTTATTATTTTTTACTATCCTTCTTTTCCTCAAACTTTTATATGGCTTAAATTCTGCGAAGGCAATTAGTATGCGTATCCCATTATTTTGGCCATTTATGATTTAAGTACCCCATTATAAAATCGTGAATCGAAAAATAATTTTTGATATTGACAGAAGAAGTTGCCAAACATCTTCTAAGTCAATGTAAAGCTGTCCTTTTCATCTTTGGAACTCTTTAATACTTATATATATATACCGTTTTTAAGTCCCAAGAAGGAATATTCACACATTCGGGTTGGCATTTCTCTTACAGTCTTAGGCTACCTTGATTCGCGTTCAAAACCGCGCTATTCGTCTAATTGACAACAAAAATGTAATTTCATTGTTAACTTCTTCTATTGGACATTTACGTATAGTTGGAGTACTTTCTCTGTTCTATAAATACTTCGTAGATAGGGTGAACATATGCTCAGAAGAAATAAAAATACTACTTCCTTTTCCTCTAAAATAATTTTCAATATGAAGAGCATCACTGCACTGTGAAAATCTCAAGATGGCATAGAACATGTGACGGAAATAAGTTCACACTTCAAACTACAGGAATGTGGAATCGAATCATATTCCCTCTGAATATTCAATATACGGGTTAGTCCTTAAATCCACAAAAAAAAACAAAATCCGTAATGGCTTTTGCCACAAAAAAAATATCCACAAAAAACAATCCTTGTTATTGCTTTTACACATTTCACGTCATTATGTACGGCACTTTATGCGAAATTCTGAGTTGGGAGAGATTTTAGAGTTGGATTCAAAATTAAAGTTCTACGCTTTTTACAGAATATGTATATATATGAATTATTTTTCATAACCGCTGTTTGATACAGCAAGAATATCTCCTTTTTCCAGGATTAATTTTCAACAATTTTAATGGAATTTATGGATTTTGTGGATATTGTGGAAACAAAAAAGCCCAAAGTTCAACAAATTCATCTTCAAACATTAATTGTTCATGAGTGTAAATCACTCTATACAAGTAAGTTAATTCTGAGATCACTTAAAAATTATGTAAAATCTTTCAATTCCACTTTTTTCCTTAATTATATGTAAACTATTAGCTTCTCTAGCTTTAACGGATTATTTTGGTATTATATAGAGTAATATTTTGGCTGTTAACATGTTCTCAATATTTCAATATTATAATCAGTAACTACTTTTAGTAGAGTGAAGACTAGAATCTGATAAGTAGATTTTAATTTGCCTACTGTACAATTACAACTATATATACGTGTTGTTATTATTAAAACATTTCGTCTAAATAGAAATAGCAAGACCGTGATGCCGTGCTCAGCGCATTAACGGATCGGTTCAACATACGATTATGTTGGATGACAGGATACAGTGAAATTCCGGGAAAATACAATATAGATCAAATCCTGCTTCAAAGGAACAATCCGAGTACACCTCTAGGCTACTTCTAATCTATTGTTTTGCAAAGAAGTAATCAAAGCTTTAAATTTGAGATGATTAAGTAGACTATAGAATGCTTCATAACTAAGAAAATCTGGTTAATGCTGAACTTGAAGTGCTCACTTATGCTACTGTCGTTTAAAAGACGTGACATCAGTACTAAATACTAGAGGTCATTAAGGGTCATTGTCATATTGGCAAACATGCCTAATAACACTACATTTGACATGATTGTGTTGTTTAATTTAAACACCAAATCATCTGACAGCGATATATTCCGTAATTGGGCTGTGATTGGATTAATATGATGATTGGAATCCACAGCTAGATACTTCATTAATTTGGAATCCACAACTAGATACTTCATTAATTTGAATGTTCAATTGTTAGCTTAAATGCTATAAGGGCTTTCATCGGCAATCTTTAGTTTATTTTATTCAAAATTATTTGTTTTATTTTGTAAGCATAACAAAACTTCTATCAAAATTTAGTCTTCTTGAGGGACGTTGCATCTAGTAATCAATCTTGTAGTTTCTAAATCGACCAATGAAAACAAAAGCAGTTTTAATATATGCATTTACGGTGCCACTACTGTGTCAACCTGATACTTAATTGTTAAAATTTATTTTAACGGAGTTAAGCTCGATTTTTAAATATTCTTATGTTCATGAAAATGACTGTAAGTAGATATATAAGTAGATCAGTAAGTAGATATAAGCTACCAGTTATCAGTTATTATAATGGACAGTTGGAAAACAAAGTGATAATGATCTTGGCTTCTTAATCCACAACTCGAATGACCTATCTATTACCATTGGATGTTTCAGATTACTCGACCAAGGAGCTCAGTACTAGAACAATCACCCTATGTTATTAAGGAAGTCAATTAGAGCACACGCTATTTTACTTTTAATTGAACTTAGTACTAGGACAATCACCCTGTATGGTTGAAAAAGTTAGTTAAATTACACACTATTATACTTCCCAAAATTAATCCTATATTGTTATAATAAATGAATCCAATATTGTTAGAGGCCCTAACTACCTCCAGATTCTATATCGGAGAGAGTATAATATATTTTTCAAATTTTTAAATTTAAATTTCACCCTAGACAATATAACAAATAGAATTTGTATCACATTTGTATCGTTCATTTAAAAACTAACATTTCAGAATTACAAACTTCGGATAAAAATCTATCAGGTAATCCTATTCCTAAGTAAGTGAAATTATAAAATTACAAATCTTGTTGGTGTCTTCACAGATCAATGAGCCCACAGATGTTAAGTGATCAGATAACAATTTAATGTAATCATTGAGCAATATTAAAATCATCAATTTTCATATAATATGGTAATAGGGGTATTCCAGTCTATCCTAATATATTTTATTTATTAATTTATTAATAGAGGTATGGAGAGGTAGACCAAGAGGTAGACCAAGATCACGATGGATAAACGAAATCGAGGACAACTGTCCAACGATTGAAGTTAACGAACGGAGAGCAGTTGCACAAGATAGAGCATAATGAAGGAAAATTATAAACGAGGTTAAGTCATCCTGTGCTGTAGAACAAATAGAAGACGATGATATATGAAATACGTCCACATAAATGTGAAGAAGTTGTTTAGATCTATTTGCCTTCAGGATAACTACTTCCTCAAAATATTTTGAAAACTACTTATATTACACCAGTTATACAGAGATAAATAGCTTAAACTAAAAGTATTACGGACGGACAAACAATAATTGTCAAAATAAATATTTCTTTTCTAAATGGAAACATTTTATTTAATAACCATAGTGAAAATTAGCGTTAAACATCAACCAGAACAACTACACTAAACGTTTCACACTGTATTGTGTTTTTTTTTCATTATTTCTATCGTATTCTTTTTATTCTCGGTTCCCTAAGATTTAGAAACGATGGTATATGTACTTAAAGGTCTATTTTGTATTTTTATGTATAGTAATTGTAGGCAAAGGTACGTAAGCAAACACTATTTTTTTGTTTTTGTGTTTTTTTTTTTGTTTTTGATAGGAAACGGTTAACAATCTATAATACATAATTCTAGGTTAGGTTTTTATTTTGTTTTGAAACCAAATTGTACTGAACACAATAATAATATATATAGTTATATATATATATATACTTTGAAAAAAAAAGGAAAAAAAAAATGGAAAATTAGTAAATAACAGAACGGAATAGAAAAATAAAAATAAAAAATAAAAACAAAATGAAAAACTTATGGAACAGTCTTAACAAAATTAACGTGTGGTTAAATTCTTTAATTATAGGTTTTCTTTTTGTTTTTATTTTTTCTTTTTTTGAATTTTATTTTTTGGTCCGATTTTAGTTTTGTTTGTTGTTGTTCTTGTTTTTTTTTGTATTACGTATTTACTTTGGTTCTTTAGCCTTTAGCACTCTTATTCTGTCTTTTTCTAGATAATTTGTAGGTTTTGTGTTTAACTTTAAATGTTTTAAATATATCTTTTTTTTGTTTTTTTTTTTTTTACTTAACTATATTTGTGTTTTTAATTTTAATGTTATGAATGCATAATTATTATGTATGAGTTTGTGTTATTTTAGTTTCCGTTTTTTTTTTTTCCTAGTTTCTGTATATGGTAATGAAAAATTTTCAAAATTGATAGAAAACAATTCGTTCCTACCCGGTATTGTATTTTTGGAAAAAATAAACAAAAAAATTCTTAATGAGTTAAAAGAAGAATAAATAATTTGAATATAGGTATTAAATATATAAAGAAATTACGTAATTTTAAATGTAGATGAGTTTTCAGATATCAAATGATTGCTAGATTAACTAACTATGTCGGGGCAGTTATTTTTTTGTTTTTAGTCTAATAACATAATATCAACGCGTTCGAACACTACAGATTATACTCTGGTAGTATTAAATTTCGACTGTAATTCATCAAATCGGACCTGTATATAATTCAAATAATCGGATTTACTTATATAACTCATAGATATAATCATAAATGATATGCAGACCACTAAGTATCTTATCTGCTATATAATAATTTTTTCTAAGGCTCGCTGTCGGAAGCCTTCGTTACGAAGTATTATGCATGAATATTCGTAGAAACCAAATTTTTTATACAATATATATTTTATCTTATATATATATATATATATGCATGCATAATATTTGGTAATTAAAGCTTCAGACAACAATACATATATATAAATATACTAATTTTGTTTTGCTGTCTGAAGCCTTAGTTACCAAATATTATGCATATTACATTTATAAAAACAAAATTCTTACATGTTCATATATATGTTGATATATTCGTATTCATATACGTCATATAAAATACAGTGAATATCAACTAACGCAATTATACCAATAACAATAATAATGAAAAAACAATTTATTATGAATGAAAGAATGAGAAATTGAGGGGATAAATGATTTTGTTTTTTAATGTTGTATATCGAAGGAAGAAGGTAGAATCAGAATATAGTGACAAGATAGAATCAGAATATAGTGACAAATATTAATGCACTACTATGAGACATGTTTAATCATATTCACTTTTTATTGTTGTGGTTGTTTTGAGTTAATAATTAAATCAATGATGTGTGAGATATATTACATAATTTTAAGATATGAAGAAAAATTACTATTAAATTGAAGGATGTAGCTTTTTGTTTCGTCGTATTCTATAACAGTAAATATAATCTCCTCTTCCCGGAAATTAGGTGAAAAAAATACCTATCTTATATCTTAATCTCTAAGTATTTTCAATAAGTAAAACTTCTTCAATAGCCCTAAATTGATTTTTATTATTGTTTATACTACTACTAAAAATTAATGTTTGTAGGTGGATTGCAATCTTTTTCATTAATATATAACAACATCTACAATACAGTTGCACACAAACTTTACTACAGCTGGGTAGCAGTGGTATACTAGTATAAAGTATTGTGACAGTAAGTGTCACAACAAAAATTTAGCAAACATCAAAAGCATTGCATTCGGACGTATCATACTATGATATGGTATACAATTACAAAATAAAACATTGATGTTATAGAACAATTTCCGAATAAAGTCAATTTAGAGAGAGATCAATTTTGAGTCTATTCTGGTGTAAACGGTTTCTGTCTAAAATTTTCAATTTTGAATTTACCCTATTATTGCCGAAATTCTGTCATCATCATATAATAATATAATTTTGTAAATGTTGCAATACTATACTTTTTGAAGATATAACCGCAGCCGCAAAAGGGCTTATTGTGATAACTCGTGTTTGTTAGTTAGTTTCTGAGTCCTTAAGGATACCTTATTTTGTGATCACACTCAGTATATTCTTAAATTGTATGCTAATACCATACTTAATGCACGAAAAGTTAATTCTACCTAAGCCAAGAAGAACATAAAAAAAAAAATAACCAGTAAACTTTTTTAAAAATTAAAATTGATTTGTGACGGCGGATTCTACCAAATCGTCTGCTCGTTTCAAAATCAATACTAAGTACTTAATTTTTATTAAATATAATAATCAACCGCAATCATAATAAAGTTTCTAATTACAAACAGACACTGTACCTGGCCACCATATAAATATATATATATATACATGTATAATATATACTTACACAAATGCCAAAAAAAAGATTATGCCAACTTTTTCTTATACTGTTTTTTCTACTACTCATTCGTAGTTCGTATACGCTAAAATATAAATTTTAAAATTTTAAATAAAAGAAGAAGGAAGAAATATAATATATATATATATATATATATAATATATATATAGATAATCTTTCAATTAATCAAAATTTTTCTTTTAAGTTATTGAAAAAAATCTTAAAACATTTAACCTTTACTCTTACTGGCACATTATTCAATTTAAAATACTTAAAAAATTTGAGGCAAAATAACAAGACTTAATATTTTAAAATAAGACAATTTTACTCAACAATAATAACTACATATTTTAATATTAAAACAATAAATATTACCAAAGTCAAAATGAAAATATTCAAATTTTTACTTAAAACGATATACCTATAATTAAATAAAAAAAAATTGAAAAATAAAAAACAAAATGCAGAAAAATACCATCCCTAAATTTTTTTTAAATTTTCCCTATGGCTAAATGCATTATAATAGCTGTGTATACTTGCATTATAACCTCATAATTTCACTTCAAAAATAATTACAGGGGTTCTGTTTTTATCTTAAATTTATTTAACTCAATAATTATTTATATATATATATATATATATATATACATAATTTGTGTTAGTAAGTTTTTACCTATATATAAAATTTAATTTAATTTAAATTATATAAAAAAAAACAAAAAACAAAAAAAAATCATTGAATCTTTAATGAACCTTTAAAATACCCATTTTAATAGTGACTATTTCAATATTAAAGTAACAATAAAACAATTTTGAAAAAAAAATATATTTTTAATATATATATAATAATTATATATGTAATACACTATCCATAGCACTACTACACAACGTAATATGTTGATATCAGTGTATTTGTTTTGTTTTAGAAATAAAAAAAAATATTTAAATTAAGTTGGCCCTAACATTTAAACTTTTTAACCTATAATAATGATAAAAATCTGATCATTATACATGATTTAGTCCTGTGAAAACAAAATTTTATTTATATAACTTGGTATTATTATTATATAGATACTATAATATACATTTCATTTTATACTTATATTATATAATATATTAAATATATTTTTAATAAATAATTTCCATATTCAACAATTTTATTGACATACATATAATTTACACATATACACACATAGATATATTATAAAACATTGAAGTAAGGGTTGTCAGTGTCACTATACATTGTAGAGCTAACTAAAATTATTTTTAATTTAATTCAGGTGATCTCACAGGTAGCGTTTAGGTTAAATGCGGCTACACTGTAAATTTTAATGAGTACCATTTATAAAACTTCAGTTTAATTTTTTTATATAAAGAATCCGCAATTAGGTTTCAAGTTTTTATACACGATTGCACAGATTGGACTAGTGGGTAAACTGGGGTAATGAAAATGATCTAGATGATTCAAAATTTGTTATGGAAATTATTTTATAGTCAAATTTTCTTGAATATAGAATCATTTTCATCAATTCATACTAAACACTTTAAATAAACAAATTAAAAATATCAACAACACAATACAAAACTAATAATGAAATAATTGAATAAAAGTAAATCTTTGCTCTATTATTTCCGGATCGATACAATATTGCAGCTGATAAGCAAAAAATTGTTTCTAAGGACCTTGGTAAGATTGGTCAAATTATTAGTTTTTATCAATTGAATATTTGTCCAAAAAAATATAAAAATGATGGCGAATAATCAACAAAACTGATTGAACAATTTCTTCTCCTAATTAAGACAGATAAGGTCTCCCCACAATTTTATTATTTAAATATTAAAAAAATAAATAAAGAATAATAATGAAGGTCTAAATTATAACTACCTGATTATACCTGCAAATTTGCCAAATAACTGTAAGTAAATATTTTAAATTGTGTCGACATGTATAAAAAAAATATAGAAGTATACTGCAAGGGTATGCCCTGGTTTTAATTTTTATAAATGACATTTAAGCAAATTTAAAAAATAGAAGTCGAATTCAGAATTAGTATATTTGGAAATTCTTAATTTCCTCTGCATAGCACTGATGAAGTGTTGATCAATTATTAGTCGAAAGGACTAATAAATTAAGGAAATTGCTTCCGAAATATTGCAAAATAAAAATTTATTAAATTCGACTTTAACCAAATTTAATGTAGTGCTAAACAGAACCTATAATCACAAATAATTGCACTAATATTATTTGTTATAATCTGATTATTTTCAAAGGCTAGTGCAGCATTTTGATTCAACGAATGGTACATCAGTTTTTGAATTATTAAATTTTATGAAAGATATTACCCCAGGCTAATGATGATGAATTTCACTTCACCACTTTTTGAATTTTATTATTTTAGTTACTAAAATATTTACTGGAAAACATTTAACATTTTGTTTTCTACATACAAATGTGATAGTATTTGTGAGAAATAAGAAGTAAGTAGTATAACCTTCAATTATTCTTTCAATTGGTATGCAAAACGATATTTAATGATTTAGATCAATTAAATTTCATTAAAGGCTTTAATTTGTTAGAAAAATTAAAAAGTCATTTTGATAATTTCATACGGCGTACTGAAATATTGATTATAAATATTCGAATTTTAGCCCACCATACATAGTTAAGTGTACATTTTACATATTTATGTATATGTCACCGGTATAAGTCGGTATTAGATGAATTGTTATATTGAATATATGTATTCAACATTTAGTATGGGTATTATGTTTAATACATTTGGGCCCGAGATTGATGAGCCAATCATAAAATTCCATAAATTAAATTAAATTTATATGTTTAAAAAAAAAAAATGTCTCCTAATGTTGTTGGCTACAAAAAAAGGATTTGATTAAATGAGGGACTTTGGTTTTTATCATTAGTAATTCTTTTTTTTTTTTATAAAAATCCACTTCAATGGACAAAAATTATATTATTTTGCAATAAAAAAAAAAAAGAATTTGCCATTGCGTAGAAACGGCTTCTACCGGTAACATATTTTATATTAAATTATTCAAGTATTTAGTCAATTTCACCGTAATTTTTACTTATTTATTATTACATTTTAATAATTTGTAATATTTACTTAAATACACCACAAAAATATTTCACTTAATGAACGAACGTGAAATCAACAAATAAATGAAGTGAAAGTACAAAAATAAAACCAAAAACACAAAAAAATAATGTAAAAAATGGTGGGAGGGTTAAAAATGGTGTTTTGAAAAGAAAATATGGACAATTTTTACTGCATGCGATTTGCGAAAACAATAATTAATGTATATATATATATATATTCATAGTTGCCTGTATTATGATTATGGTAATCATTCTAACAAACAAAATAATTATAGTTGTTCTTGTTTTTGTTGCTGTTTTATTAGAATTGAAGGTGTTTGTTGACTGGTTGAAAATTAGTGTTTTTTTTTGTTAACATTTTTCTAGATTTTAACTTTTGTTTTTTTTTATTATTTTCTGGGTAAGAAAAACAATAATTATTTCAAAGGCTATTCGGAATTATTATCATCATAGTCATTATTATTATCAAGTACGATTTTTGACAATACAGTTATTTATATGGTTGAAATCAAAACATAAACACTGTAGCAATGTTTAACAATTCAGCTTATATTTAGTACATGTAAGCTATATTATCATTATTATTGTTAACAATGGACGACTTCAAATTTACCACATTTGTCCAAAACATCCCAGACCGTGTCAATATCAGTTCAATTACGCAACGAAAAATTGAATTAAAGGATATACGAATACGACCTAAGAAAATTTATTCAATAATTGCACTCTTGTAATCTATAAAAATTGTTAAACATATACTAAATTCAAACCGAGTACAGACAGAGGCCCTTTGCACCTTACTACCTTTATCATGGTAGCCACCGTGTCAAAATCAATTAATTATAAATATGATTGTGTACTTATATCAAATCAAATAATTTTAAATCAATTTTACAAATCAACTGTAAAAATTAAATGGAATGTAAATTATATAAAGTTTATAAATTCTGATTTATATAAGCTGTGTTTTTTTAATGATTCGGATCCATATAGATCTCAGATCATTAAAAAAACGAGTAGGGAAATTTTTTTTTGACATAACAAAACTTCAATTTTAAAGCTTTATAACAATTCAAAATCATCTTAGTTATAAAATTATAAATTGAGGGAAGAACAATATTAAAATTTATCATGTACAATATAATTTATCCCAATTGAAAATTATAAAAGAAAAAATGGGTTTGAGTGTATGACTTACTCTTTATTTTAAAAACAAGTTATATTAAAAAATTAATAATTTTAGGAAAATTATTGAAGCCATAGAATTGCAGAAGATCTGCTGTCTTCTTCATCGTTTGGTAGTAGTTCTTCTTCGGAAAATTCAATAGAAAATGAACTCGAAAGAGTTAATAATTACAACAAAACAGTTAATAATGTTTTTATGATTGTAAAAGAATATTCTGAAAATGACTAAGTCTCATTTTCGTAGCGTAGCACAGAAGGCAAATTCTAGTAAATGGGTGGATAAGCAAGCAATGTTTTAATAAAGAAAAATTAAAATAAAAAAGTATCTTAATTTCATGAAATTCTTGTTTTGCAGTTCAGTTTTTTTTTCATATTCTTTATTCTCAACCATTTAAAGAACAATAATAATTTCACTTACATCTAGAACAAAAATATATATAAAATATAATAAAACTTCAAATAGAGCTTAGGTTTAAATCACAATAAAACATTAAATATTAAAATAATAATATTCTAATATTTAACACACAAAGTAAAATGTAAGCAATAAACAATAAACAATTTACTTTGACGTTTTATTTTGTCAAATATTATTGTCAAAAAAGGGAAATTTATAAATTTCCCATAATCTGTATAGAGATCCCGATAAAAAGTTGGATTAGCGATTTGTATGAATTTCAAAAAAGTTCTTTGATCTATATAGATGCGGATCATTAAAAAAACACAGCTATAGGAATTAAAAAAAAACAAATGTCTTGCACTTTACGTTTAATTGCTTATAATGAAAATCTCTTGACACCTCAGATATAGGGTTACCTCAAATAAATTCAAATGACTTTATTTCAAAACACATTTGAAACAAAATTTAAATCATAAAATTTTGTCGTCAACTTTATTTCAAATGCCTTTCAAATAAAGTAAAAAATTGCCACTTGACTTTATTTAATATAACCGGATATATAGTATAGTGTGGTGGTTCCGTAAAATAAGGCCGAGTAAAATATAACAGAATTAGTTTTATAATAAAAAAATATGGTAATGGTATTAAAGAAAACAATTTTTTTTTTAATTCTGCCGTAGTGTCTTCGAAAAAAAAACGTGGCAAT
This sequence comes from Argyra leucocephala, assembly GCA_963942445.1. Classification (NCBI taxonomy): domain Eukaryota; kingdom Metazoa; phylum Arthropoda; class Insecta; order Diptera; family Dolichopodidae; genus Argyra; species Argyra leucocephala. The sequence continues at coordinate 70,094,220 of OZ012680.1, forward strand.
CAAATAAAGTCAAAACACTTTATTAATAAACAATATAAAAATTAAATATAATCAAAAATAGGTAATAAAAAAAAAGATGTTTGGTCAAAAAATCAATACAATAAGATTTTCGGCAATGAGATAAAGTTCGATATTATTAGACAAATTCTGGCTACACATGGGCAAAGATTTTTAAATTGCCTTACTTTGATCGTTTTTATTATATATGTATATAGTTACTTACTAAGTAGTTAAACTTTAAATTTGAAAAATATTTACTTTATAACCAAATTTTATTTTTGGCATTAATTTTTATTGTGGTACTATTTTTCTTTCGAAATATAGTTAACTTATTAGATTTAAATTTTTTGGTTGTAATTCATTTGACTTTATTTCACAACACCTAGTATTATACCATTTTAAACCGATCATTATTTGTTTATTATTATTGTTTTCTTTCTTCTTAGAATTATTAGTAATGTGGGTTATAATATTGATTTTAAGTATGTTATTTTTAAGTTTGTAAAAATGTAATATGAAAAAAATAATTGCTAAAAAAATGAAGAAGAAGTAAATAGTTATTCATGCTAAAATTTGTTGTATAATATTATATTGAAGTAAAAGTATATACTTATTTTTTAATATATTTTATAGTTAAGTCGATTTTGTTAATTTAGCTTTATTTGATTTTTTCTTTTAACTAAATATAAATAATATTTTTATACAGATTTTGGCACATTTCTTATCGTCATTATATTTAATGCGTAAATTGAAAAACCTATACCGTACAAATATCTGAACTATTTCACAACCGATTTTCAATATTATTCTTATAACTAATAGATATTTAAATGGAGACGTAGCGAAATCAAATATTTTTTCTCATTTTTTTAATTTTGAAACCACCATGCATAAGTTATTTTAACTTAAGAAAATTTTAATTTACTACATTACCACAACTCTTCCATCGTTAGAATTAATTTCAAATTTAATTACTTCTTTTTTAAATGAATTATTACATATATGTGGTTGTTGTCTAACATACATCAACAGAAAAAGTAAAGTATAGTGCCAAGAATAAAATGAAATGATATAGAAAACAATTGATACAAGCGATTTTCATAAACCATATATCAAATCTTGGGTATATGACATCATCATCATCATTATATATATCAGAATGTGCTACGGCAGCTGTTTTTGTGGATATTTTTTAATGCTTTTGATATGGTTAACCATAAAATATTGTTGAAAAAAACTTCATCGCATAGGTTTTAGAGGTTTTTATCATAAATGATTTTCATCTTACTTAAAAAATCGAAGACGATTAGTTAGAATTGGTAATAGTTACTACGATTTCGTTATTGGTAATTAAGTAATAGTGGTGTTTCGCTGGAATCATTTCTTGGGCCAATACTATTTTTAATATACTTTTTTTCATTCAAATTTAACATTTTGTCAAACAATTTGATTGAAGAAATGTTGAATTTGAGTAAAAAAATGTTGAATTTATTTGAAAAAATGTTGAATTTTAATGAAAAAAAGTATATACATAACTATGTAAATTCCTTATTTAATAAACATTTTAAAGGTTAGATAACGACTTTTGCTGGTGATGCTGCTATTTTATAAAGCAATAAAAATTATTTTGATTTGTATGTTGGGTTGAATTATGATTTAGATATTCTTAGGCGCTGGCTTAAAAAGCATATATTTGTAATAAAACGAAATTTACGTTGTTACAGATCAACCATTGTAAACTTACAGGGGTGGCATTGTGTAATTTGAAACGTCGTTTTGTTTCGACTATTTTCAAAAAGTGGCATTGCATAATTTTGTTTCGACCATTATTATTTTGTTTCAATCTTTTCAAAATTGGTACGACATATTTTGGTATTGCGTAAGGTTGAAACGCTACTTTTTTTTTTACATTTGATACGACCAAATTTTGGCGATTGAAAAATAGTTAACGCTTTTAGGTAAATTTAAAAAAAAATAATAAATTAATACATGATTTTTGTTGGAATATTTATTTTAGAAACGCACAGAAATAAAAATTCCAATAAAATGAAAAATTAAGTAAATTTATAATGATTTTCTGTCAAGAAAAAAAATGTTGAGAATAAAAAAAAAAAAAATGTTTGGTATTATTATTAGCTTCTTTTACTTGTATCTAGTTGCAATTTCTTTTAGCTCCATTTTTTTTATTTTAATATTATTTTCTAGCAGTAATTGTTGAAATTTTAACGAAACAAATCAAAAATTGTATTATGTAAAGTGTTTCACTGTTTTTTCGAGCGTTTCAAAATAAATTAACGTTTCAAATCACGTAATGTCATCCAAATTTTGTTTCGACAACATTTTGTTTCGACCGAAATGTTTGAAACAAAGTTACACAATGCAACCCCAGATCAATCATTGTTTAAAATGGCTGTTAGATATATCATTCTCCTATTTGTTTCAAGTTTAAATTAGATACTGTTGATGTCAGCCACAAAATTTTGATGTAAATATTGATTGTTCGGTAGATACTTTTTACTTTTAAATATTTAGCTATTGTTTTAGACTTTAGGTTAAAATGTTATTTTAATAAGGTCGTTCCACAATTGTATCATTTAAGTTTGTATTGTCCGCGTTCAATTTTTGTTTGGGCTTTAATGGACTTTCTAAGTCTAAGTATGTTTTGAGTATGGTTTGATTTTTTGCGGTGATACCTACCTAAATAATTTACGACCTTAAATTATAGATGTGTGTGTTCAAATTTGACTTTACTCAAATTAATTAGTCGCAAAGCACTAATGAAAGAAGTAAGTTGCTTCCGAAATATCGATATTTGCAAAATAAATACAAATGATTAGTGAAAGGAAACTCGACTTTTATTCCATAAATCTAAATATATCACTAAAAACAAATCTGATTATAAAAAACAATTGGCTTTACAGTTATGATCATAATTCCATCGAGATAGTTTTAAGTACGGTGACATGATTATATTGTATCTAGTTAATATGCTTACTATTTTAATTTAATATCTGTTTTTATTTTCTTTAAATATTATTTCTTTTCGTTTTTGTATTATTTATTTTTTCAGTTTAAAAAATAACTTCTTTCTGCCTCCGATATTTACGAACTACACCTATGATATGATTTTATTTTATTTTACGATTTCATTTTTTACTTTTTCTCTTGTCCTTAAGACACTGGAATGTTCCTAATTATTTGGCTTGGCTTAAGTATATTGTATTAAATTTTGTTATTTTGTTACATGAGGAAATAACATTTCATATTTTGTACATCACTAATACACAATTTCTTCCTATTTGTGTTAAATATTTTGGAATTGTGTTAATTGTGAAATATTTTAAATAAAAAAAAAAAAAAAATATTATACATACTTTACTACCTTTCAGGTTGAATGGAAATAAAGAATTAATCTAATTGCAAATACTATATTTAAATTGAACTACGAATGAACGTCAGGAGCTGTAATTGGTCTACATATATTTTTTATAAAAAACATCATTACTTACTATTTTAATGTAAAACAGATCATACATGTCCTGGCAAAATACTTTTATGTTACTAAATAGTAAATTGTTACTATGTAAGTACTAGTCAATACTAAATAAATAAAAACAATTTTCAAATTAAAAATTAATTCTTAAATTTGTCATAATTTGTTTTGCTTTCTTTTCTATAACTATCGCATATTATTTAATAAATGTCCAATTTATTATGAAATTCTATAAAAAAAAAATCAATGGAATTTTCTTTTTAATCGTGACGGAAACAAAAATTTAGTTTTCTATTTTTTTTTTTTATTATTATTATTTTATTTAGGTCGATATAAAACAAAACAAATTTGCAATATTTTAAATTGGTTGTGCTCCACACACCCTAATTAAAATTCTAGACTTGCGTGCTTTTATTATAAAGTGAACTCATTAATTTCTTAATTTTAATTACGCTTATATAGAAAAAAGAAAAACAATCAAAACAAGAATAACAACTAAATCACTTATACAATATACAAATATTGTGATGTAATTAGAGATTTAAGTTAGTCTTTAATTGGTAATCTTTTCACCACTATGGTTTCATTTTTTTAGGTGTACTCTTTATATATATATATATATATATATAGAAACATACATATATTATAAATCAGCCTGTAATAGTATTTGAAAAATTGTTGTGATTATCATCCACAACACTATAATTAAAAATCAAGGAAAAGAAAATCCTATTAAACAAATATAAAAAAAAAAAAATTGTAAAAAAACAAAAACAAAAACAAAAAAAAAATTCTATTAAAAGTATCGATTTTCTTTATTGTATTTCTATTTATTTATTTATATTTATATTTGTTTCTTTGTGAAAAAAAAAATAAATAAGCAATAATGAAAAAAAAAAATAAATATAGAATTTTCCCATAAATTCTTTTCATTTCATTAACGTTTTCTTTTTCGTTTTTACACGTCTTCTTCATATGGCTTTTTTACGCTTTCTCTCTATCTGTTTCGCTATCGGATAAAACAAAAAAAATAATAATATATAATATAAATAAGTAGTGTTTTGTTAATGGAATATTTTCAAATAAAAACAAACATATTACAGAAGGACTTCAATATATTCAATACATATACACATATATCAACATAATATTGCAAATAAATACAAAAGTTATATATATATGTATATAAATACACACCTGGTTGAATAGGTGTATATTTAATTTTTAATTAAAATAAATAATGTTCACACATTATTTTGTGGCTTAGCAGCCGGAAATTAAAATTGGGAGCGCAATACCAAACCTCAAAAAAAAAAAAACAATAATAATAATAACAAAATAAATAAATTCGAAAGAGATGAAATCAATGCAATATGTGTATATGTACATATAACTATAATGGATGGCAAGTTTTCTTATACAATTAAATTATTTTTTTAAGTGAAATTTTACTGCATCCATGATTCATTCATAAACATTTTTTGTTTCTTTGTGGTCTGGCTATTATAAAATATCTTTAAATAGTAAATACATATATATAATCTGTATATTATATTATGTATGAACATATTATTAACAATATGCGGGAGGTGAATGCCATTAAAAAACACTATAGTTATTGAATATTTTTTTTTTTTTTTTTTTACATTCTTATCACGAAAAAACTTACGGTTAAAAGTATATAATTGCAAAAATTAAGAAAAAGTTGAAAATTTTTTATGTGAAAGTTTTTTACATAATACAAAAAAAAAATAAAAAAAAACCAAACAAAATCAAAAACTAAAGATACCAATACTTAATTACGATAAAAATAAATTTGCTTTTAAAATATAAATTATACTTAATTCTTATCTATATATTATAATATATATATATACGTAACATATATACCTAGTTATATCAACTATATTTTTTATATTGATGTAATAAATACACCTACTAAATATTACAATACATCTATATTAAATATATATGCAAACACATAAATCTATATTAAACAAGTAATTAAATTAATAGATCGTTTTGTGGTATAACAGGTGTTCAAAATTCATAAACATAAATTATTAAAATGTGTTCCAATATATTATATATATAGATACATATATATATACACATTTATATCATGAATAAATAGAATGCATAATTAAATAAATTAATTTTTATTAATAAATTAGTAAAAAAAAAATATATATAGGTACAATAAATTAATTATATTATATTAAAATTATTTTTAATAAGTAAATAATAAATTTAAAAATGGATGCCAACATAAATTTTTGATTTATTAAGAATAATAGGTGTACAATAGAAAATTTAGGTATATAACTTATATATCTAGACGATTATGGTTGATATAATTAATCATTATTATTTTGACCATTTTAATTTTTTTTAATTAAATTTTATTTTTTAGTTATTTTGTGAATAATTATCACACTAAATGAGATACGCATAATTTAATTTTGTAAATTACTTAAAACTTTTTGGTTAGTGTGTAAATCAATTAACTTACAATTATTGTTTAATTGAATTTAGTATGAATTATAATCAGTACACATATATATATATATATATATATATACAACAAGAAACCGTTAATTCGGAAAATTTAATCATTTGGAACTAACCTTATTGTTATTATACTGATATTATAAAATGGACAAATTAAAAAGATTTGTTATTTATTTCACATCAAATACGTATTTAAATATTTACCGGAGTAAGTAACGAAAATTTTTTTTTTTATAATAATATTAATTATAAGTATATTTTTAAATGATTACTGTTAGTGTGACACAAGAATTGCATAATTTTCTTATATCGAAAAATTGATAATTAACTGTTTATACATAATTATCTATTGTGATAAATTTGAATAAAAAAAAAAAATAATTAAAAATGCAATACTTGAAAATAATTGAAAGTAGAACAAATAGCAATGAACAAGACTTCAATTCGCATTTTAAAAAAATATTATACCACAATAACTACTGGTAATTGTTTCATATTTTTATTCGCTTTAACTATATTTTATTATTGTAAAATGGTTTTACTGTAAATTTTAATATTGTAATTTGTAAACACTTGAACTAAGTAAGAATAAATAAATAATAACTATTTTCAATGTAGTTATTTTATATATATATATATATATATATATATATATACATTTTTTCATTCAAATTCAATATTTTTGCAAATAAATTATTCGACTATTATATAGTAAAGTTTGGGTGCATTAGATCTCTGATCATAGTGCATTAATATTATTTTCTCACTACAGTTTACTTTTACCTAACTATATACCATAATCCATAATATAATACACTTAAAAGAATTTATTTATTCTCTCAATTTTCATTCTTTCATTTCAATTTTTTCATTGTATTATTGTTGTTGTTATAAAACGCTTCAGACAAAAACCAAATTAGTATAAACAAGATATGTACAATGAAACATATTATTACATTCTTCTAAGCTGTTGCATAACTCATTTCTAGATTCTAGAGTAATATTAATGTTCAGAAACCACATACAGAACAGGATTATAAGAAAGCTTTGAAGTGATTTTATTAATTTAGAAACAAATGTTAAATAGTTTTTAGGTTAAATTTCGATGTTGGTACCAAATTGAGGGATTTTGTTTTTATTGTAAAAAAAAAAACTGAAAATTCGAAAAATCAACTGAATATGTTTCAGTCAAAATTTTGATACTTAGTTTAAAACATGAAATTTTCTTTTTTAATTTGCGATCTTAAATTAGGCTTGCCATCACGATTAATTTACAATTTTTTCAAATTATAACAAATACTAAATATAATACTAAATACTATTCATATACACACAAATTTTGTTTTAATTTATCTTCATTTTATGTATTTTATCAAAACAGTCATTAGTTTTATTGAAATTAGAGTTATCGTATTTAAATAGTTGAAACCTTCTGTTTGGCTTTTTTTACTTGGAAATTACTAACTTTTATTACAGATATCGCCTGTAACAATAATAATATAATTGGGTTATTCACAAGCTGGTGGTATCATTGTAATATTGTAAATTTATATCGCATTGTAAATTTAAATGACTTGAACACACCTTTTTTGTTTAAGTGTTATACTATTCCAATGCAAGAAATGTCAAATGACAGTTGATTTATTTTATGTTTTTTTTTTAATTATTAAGTATGTACTTAAATAAACTAAAAGATTTAGATAATATATATAGTTAATTAAATATAATTAATTTAAAATTTAAAAATAAATATAAATAAATGAAATGTAATTTTAATGGTGTTCTGTAGTATACCAGATGTTCTAGAGCATGCGTATCACTATAATACAGTAGTACACTATGCGTATCTTTTTAAGACAGGAAGGAGCCGTTATTTAAAAATTGGACCGGATAAGGGCTTTTGAAGCCCAAAAATCGCCGAAATCGACCGAAATCGAGATTTTCAAATGGGAAGGTGTACTTTTTTATGTAAATTTGGATTCTACGACAAAAAATAAGAAACTTTTAAAAAACTAATAATGATATATAATTAATTTTTGTTTCTTTTTATTTCTTTTAACTGATTTTTATAAAGGCCTCCTACATCCAACGAAGGGAAAAAAACCTAAAGTTACAGATTTTATCTGTAAGTCAACTGATATGTAAACAAAATTTGAAATAAGAACCAACAAAACAAAGTATTAAAACGCTAGTTAAATTATATTTGAATTTAAATTAAAAAAATAAATTAATTAATTTTGTATCAAACTTACATCTTCTTATTACGCCATTTTTATAAATGTCAAAATAGAACAATATACAACCGAATACAACAGCTAATAATACAATAGGGCTTAACTTTTGTTTTTTTAAATATTGTTAGGTTTTGTAAAAAATATGTCTATATCTAAAAGTTTTACAAGGGACTTAAAATTTAACAACCCCTTTATAACAATAACTACACCTTCAGAATACACCAACTCGTGAATACCACTAATAACAATTTAACATAAAGAAAATATGTTAATATTAACATTTTACAATTGTGTCAGTGACAAAACTCATCATAACAGTAAAAAATAATATGCTATAATTGATAACAAAAGTCTACTATGTACGTTATAATGAGTGATAACCTAATAACCGTAACTCGCATTAGATCGTTAGATTGGAAATTTCGAAATAAAAAAATAAAACATGGGTAATCGAAAAATTCCACTTAAATTATATTTTAAAATAATAAATTATCATTGAATGGTTATTATGCAAATTAATTATTAAAACTGTAATTTAATAATATTAAAACAAAGAAATGAAAAATTATTAAAATATGGAATTGAAATAATAATAATAAAAAACTATAAATTTATGACAAAATTCAATAAATTTTAAGGATTTAAGTCGACCTTAATCTCTAAAGAATAATTCGATTTTCTGCAAGATTTTCAACTTTCAACTAATCTTTCTCGAATATTTAGTCAATTACATGAAATATTTATGTATATATATATATCTAGATATTTAATAGTTTATACTAAATATTTAATAATAAGTTTTTAAAATAAAATTACCACATTGTAGAAACCAACTAACCAGGAAAATTTTGTGTTTGTTTTGATTTTGTTTTTGTTTTTACCAATCTGTAAAATTCCCACATGTCGAGACAGCCTCTAATCATTGCACAATCATTTATTAAATTCAACCTCAAAAATGCATTTAAAATTATAAATTACAAAATTATAAAATAAAAAATAAAATAAAAATTAACCAAAAAAAATAATCGCAAAAGAGGGTAAAAAAAAAACGTAATTTTAATTTTTTGTTTTATACATTTTTTTTTTTTATTTTATACCAACATTGAAGTATTATAATGAAGTGAAAAATCATGCAAGGGAAAAAGAGTTGTTCTTATCAATATTAAGAATTAATCCATTAAAGTCAATCTATTGGAGTAATACGTGTAGGTACGAATGATGAAATTTAGCATTTTGATAAAGCCAAAAACTAAATCTAAAAAATCTCATCAATTGGCCTATATTCAACGAAGAGTTAACATACGTTTCATACCCCTATGCCAACAATTTAATTTTGTAGAAGGGATTATCCCAATAACACTGAGTATTTGATCAGATTAAAAATGAAGTATATATATTGATTATGATGGTGGGCTTCAAACTAAGTATATTAGTATAGTTATCACAAATATTTTGTTTAAGTAATTATGCGGATGTTAGTAGATGGTTAGATTTACTTAATAAGCCAATATAAATTATATATAGTTAGATTAAATATATAAAAAAGAAATAACAAAACATTTAATTTGGCCTAGGAATTTAAAAAAAAAATTACGATAGAAGCTAAATTATTATTGATGCCTTTTAGACTGTACTAATTAAATAACAAAACAATTTTAATTCACGTGTTATATTATAAAACGTCATGTCACTGACAGTACAGAACTCTATAAATTATTAATTTAATCAAAAAAAAAAAATCAACAAACTAAAGAAATGTATTAAAATTAGGTATGTTAGTAAGATTTAATTAAATTTAGGAAGATAATTTTAATAAATTACGGATTATTATTATTTTTCTAAATTAAAAAATGAAACAAAATCATTATAATATTTAATCTGTATTATCTCCTAAACTGTTAATTTAACAGTAAAATATATACTGCATAGCTGATCTCTATATTCTAGAGTAATATTAATGTTAAGAGATCTTTGCAAATTATTGTAAAAAGTACGGTACAAATATCTGAACCGCATTTCACAACCGATTTTCATTATTATTTTCTTTAAATGATTGATATTTAAAATGAGACATAGCGAAACTAAAAATTTTTAATTAGAGATTTCATTTTAAAATTTTACCCCATGTATAGGTAAAATATAGTAAAATATATAGTTATATGTACGTATAGTATAAAATATAGTAAAATATATATATGTATATGTATTATATAGTAAAATAATTATGTATATATAGGTATATACATATGCATCTTTACATACGAACATTTTAATTTAACAAGTTGTCTCAACTATTCAATGTAGTAACATAGTTTGTTTTGGCCAGTTTAAATTTAATTTTTTTTAAAATAAATTTTTACATATGCGGTTGTGGTCTAAGATATATCAATAAATTATAAAATGCCAAAAGTAAATTGAAATGATCTATAACGAATTTAAAAACAACTCAACAATGAATTGAGTACAATTTTTTTTATCAAACTTAATTCTTCGAGGAGCCGCCGAATACTAGTTATTCTTAATTTGAAACTACAGAAACATAGTATTTATAAACCTTTTCTTATTTGTTACAAAAAAAAATTTTTGAACTGTTAACATACTTCCATTAACTACTTATGTAAAAATATGTAAAAAAATAGAATATACCTTAATACCTAACTACTTATTAATGTGTTTCAATGAATATTTTTGTTATAATTTTTTAAAAATATACTTCAGACTTGGGTCCCAGATAAATTCAAGTTATATCTTCAATTAAGATAGAGTCAGAAATGGAAATTTTGATTTTTGAAACTAAAGAAATATTTTCCTAAATTTACATAACTAAGTTTGATTTAAGAATTAAAATTAACTAATTAAGAGTATATATTTAGAAAAATGTCCAATAATAATTTTGTTTTCTAATACAAAAAATTGTAAAGTCTGAATTTACAGTTAACATCTCAGATTAGATCAGATTCTTAACTAAGAGTGATATCACAATTGAACCCTACTGGGCTAAGTCTGTCGATGTACTGTTTACAGCCACTACTACCTACTTACCTAACTTAAAGAGTTAATGATTTAGTGCCAATGTCATCGAGCTGGTTAAATATATTGTAAATTGCATTTGGAGATTTTGTCCACCCCTGATATTTTAATGAATCTAGACATTACCGTGAAGTATAGAGTTTTAAAAAAAATATATTTTTATATTTTAGATCTCTGATGAGATAGTCCTTATATTGTAAACCAATTTAGATAATAATTAATCAACTATATATATCCGCTAATATTGACCTTAGCGCTTAAATACGTTTTTTGTTAAATAAAAACTTGATAGAGAAAAATTCTTTGTGCCATTTAAGCAATTGATTTTTAATTATAACTTTTTATATAATAACTGTTCTTCTACTCCGGTTAAATGTTGCAAAAATACAATGACAACTCAAAACCCCTATTTATCTAGCTTTTTAAATAGGTCTCAAATCTGTAGTAATTATATTTGTCACGAATAGCGCTTGCGTAGTTTTGTGATAGAAATTTAAATTCAATGAAGATGGTTGCCAACTTAAGAAAATTATCCAGGTCATTAACCCAAATCGTTCTTTTGAATTTAATAAAACCTAGACCTTGAACCGTATGAGAACACAGCTAATATTGGTCCAACAACATTGCATCAAATTTGATTATTAATGGTGATAATATAATATTTAACCCTCACATTACGATGAACAATAATTTGATGGTGCCTATTAGTACATAATTATATATTCTTATAATTGTCTAAAAGTAGAAAATCTCTTATCAATATCTGTATTTATTAGATTCATTACAATAATTTTTTTCAGTCTACTTAATTATATTTCTGTTAAAATTGACGAAGAAACTGGAGATACTACGTAAATGGAGTGACAGTAGGTCGACTGCATAAGGTATAGTAATGAATGGTCAAATCAATATCAAATGTCTACCAGAAAGACCTCCGAAAAGATGGTATGAATGTTGGAAGTCGTCATAACAAAATGAAGGAAAAGATATATTGAAAAAACAGGCACTACTTAAATGCTTTAAGAAGAATAAGAGAAATTATGCTTCAAAAATCAAAAAATATTGAAATCTCCATTTTCGTTCTCAAACAATATTCCAACATTCATTTTAGGTTAATAACACTTTTATGTATTAATATTTTGTTTTCTTTGATTGAATATCCAAATAACATTGGATCAACCAACTTTCAATCAAAAAAAAAAAAAAAAAAAAAAATACCAAAATTTATAAAATAACAATTCATTCAACAAACTTTAAAATAACAACAACAACAACAACAAGTAAATCACAACATACTGACTACAACAAAAAGAATAAAAAAAAACACAGAGTAAAAAATCATTTATCAAAGATGTTAGGTAAGCCAAGATATAAAAAAAAAAACTTCCAGCAGGACACACAGTATGTGGGGTGCGTTCTCTGTTGATTTTTTTGCTTTTTTATTGTAATTTTTTATTTTTATACTCATTTCTTCAATCAAAATTAATTGAATTTCCTTCAATCAAATTAACTTCGCGGGATGCATTTAAACTAAATCCATCATTATTATGTTCGGATTGTAATTAACTGAAATGACTCAAATTGGTATTTTTTTTTTCGTTTTTTTTTTATTCCTTTTTTTTCTTAATTTAATTTTCTTGTTTCTTCATCATTTTTTGGTTTTTCTTTTTTTTTGTAATATAATACAAAAACAACATTTTTTTAATCATTTTTAAGTTAGTTTCTCTAAGTCGTCTTTTTTGTTAATTTAATTTTTTTACTGTTCTCTTATTATATTCGATTCTCTCAAAATATATATATATATTATATATATATATATATATATATATATACATAATATTCTTAAGAATAAAACCGGCGCGATCTTGGTTAGGGATAAATGAAACTTTAAGGAAATTAATTAACGTTTAAATGAAGTACGGAAAATTAAGAAAGAAAGAAAATAAGAAAAAAAAAACCAAACAAACCAAAAATTAAAAATAACACTGACGTATTTGTGTATAAGACTGTACCTTTGTACTCAAATTAAAATATAATCCGAATATTTAGATTAGGTATTATAAATTTGATTTTAGTTTACGAATTTACGAACGAAAAATATAATATTGGATTTTTTAACTTGTAAACAATTAATTAATAACTAGTTTATTGATTAAATGATTATGTAGTTTATTTTTATATTTATTTCAAACTACTGGATAGTCCCTTACAAATTTTGTTTATAAAATATTACAGAAAAAAAAATAAAAGTAAAAAAAGAAAGAGAAAACAAATTTCTAAATATAATTAACAATAATTTGAAATAGAAAATAACATAAATAATAACATCATTAATAAATTTATAAAGTAAAATTATATATATAATATATTTCTGCATTTATCTGGATGGCTGTAAGTTCGACGGAATACTCCAACACATATACAAATTACAATATATATATACAAATGGTAACATCATGTAATTGTCATAAACATAGTATCTGTTTTTTATTGCTTATATATGCCATCTGTCATCTGTCATTTGTCATCTGTCATCTGTCATTTGTCATTTGCCATATATGTCATCTGTTATATGTGTCATTTGCCCATCGTTTCATAATGATTGCCATTTAAATTTAGATGGCGCCATAGAACTTTTTACTTTTATTATGTCTTAATTAATTTCATTTTACAATTTGAATTTTCCAGTAGAACGCTGCTATGACTGTATAAATATAAAATTATTGTAAATTTACATATATTATATAGTTAGATTTTGTTTTCATTAAAAAATATTATTTGAATTTAGTATTTCTATATTAATTTAAATAGAAATTATCTTTGTGACTAACTTATATTATAATTAATTGAATACAATAGAATGTCTAAGAATATTGATTATTTAGAATTATTAAGGTCTTAGGATAATATATGTTTAAATTTCCAATGATGGCAAATAAGATGATCGAGTCAATAACCCTTAGGGAATTGAAAATTTTGCACCTTACTACAAATATTTTGTTTATATGGTAATTAAAAGCATTCTAATAATTCTAATAAAGGTATGATATTGATAAATTAGTAAGCAAATACATATTTTTCTTAAACTTGAAATGAAAACTCTAATGAAGGAAGAATAGCGAGAATTTATTTTGCTTCCGTCATTTATGGCGGGTTACAAATAATAGCAGTAACAGTAATGTTTAAATTCATTTCTATTTAATTGATAACTGAGACAAAAAATAATGAATTTATTTAACTTTATTATAGCTATTAAGTACTTGTTAACTCTTCAACAATCGGAAAAAAGACTTCTAAAATTACAAGATCAACATGTATGGACAATAGAATAATATTGCATTAGTGATAAGGTGCGTACAATTATTAATTAATATTTCAGTCAATAGAATTATAACTACGCAAGGTTTGTACACTAGTACCTGATTGTTTGTTTGAAAATTATTAAATATAATATTAGTTTATTGGTTGTTACATTTAGGACTAACTTACTCAAGGATTACTACTTATATAAGTTTCCATAACAAGTATAGTAAAGATAGTAAATTCAAATAATAATAGAGAATAATAATAATTGTACAGTATAAAATTATAATTAATTAAAATTAGGAGAATTATCAAACATGTGAAATATCCAAAAATGTGATGATTTGGGTTCTAAAAATATGTGTGTTACAGTTGACGTTATTTAGTGAGAAATTGTTAAATAAACGTTGAGAATTTGCTTTAGGTTCAGAAAAATCATAGTTCAACATAAATAAATATATAATATAAAAAAAATGTTTGAAGTTTGTAGTGTTTGAACTAATATTATTTTATCTGAACTAAAATTTAGGTTTTTCAAATCAATTCATAAATAATATGAAGTCAAAAAATAGAAATTAGTGCAATTGAGTAGTAAAATTGTTTTAACTATAATAATAGTAACTTCAAATAGTTATTTGTGTCTTAATATGAGCATCCACTCACAGGACTTATTCCGTTCAAAAAAAGTTAATAGTTTGAAAATAATAATTAAGGTCTGTCGATAATAGAGACAGTTTTTAATAGAGAAACGAACTCTTGATGTCTATAGTCAGTAAAAAATTTGTAATGGCATTCAACTAGCATTGTCAGTGTCTTTTTTGAAAATGTTCAGCTCAGAGGCAAAAAAAAAAATAGATTAAAAGAATAAATGAAGTAAGTTGAATCAATCGTATTCACTATAAAAATTAATATAATTTCGTAATAATAACTAACAGTTTTATGGAATAAAAGTCGAGTTTCCTTTCACTAATCATTTGTATTTGTTTTGCAAATATCGATATATCGATATTTGAATTAATTAGTCGCAAAGCACTGATGAAGGAAGTAAGTTGCTTCCGAAATATCGATATTTGCAAAATAAATACAAATGATTAGTGAAAGGAAACTCGACTTTTATTCCATAAATCTAAACATATCACTAAAAACAAATCTGATTATCAAAAACAACTAACAGTTATTGAATTCTGTACAGTTAATGAACTGAATTAAATTAATTAAATTATAGTTAACAGTTATTGAAATAGTATTAGATTGATTAAGTTGTGCGAAATAGGATGCTAAAATTTTAATTTTGTTTATACATGATTTTCATAATAAATTGGATATATTTTGTATCATCACCTTCACTCCGATTCATACATTTAGAAGTGATTTAATGCTCAAAATTTTAAAACTGATGCTCTGTGTGTCCTTTAATAAAGGATTCTACTGGAATGAGCCCTTATTACTTATATTAGAAATTAATTTTTTGGAGTATATTAAAAAGTTTGTTTTTGTGTTGGTATGCTTATTTTTTATAAGATTTAAAAAATTTTTTTTACTTTATTTAACTTAGTGTCATGTTCTTGAACAGTCCAAGACTTTCAAACATATACCAGAAATTGTATAACTTGATCGTATTATTATCTTAACATTAGTTGTTGCTCACAGGACGAATGTTATTAAAACAATATCAATATCAATCATTAAAAAAAAAACTAAAGACCCGGTCGAGTAAAGACAGGATTTTTACTTTAGGTAATGTTATTTTGAACACGTGTTTGTTTAAGACTCAATTTATTTTTAAAACTATAATCTTTAATTATTATTGAAAATGTTTGTTTCACCTTGATCATATACTCGTACAACAGATTCGTTGACCAATATAGTAGAAGTAGTTATGTCATTTGACCACTAATGAGAACGTTTTGGAAAAATGGAATTATGCTAGTGTAACGGTTCAGTTACACATTGCAATAGATGTAATTTTCCACATTTGAATTTATATATCAAAAATTCAAAAAGAAAAAAAATATTGCATGTGATAGTGTATGTCAAGTCACTGCATACATTTTGATTGTATATGCCAAGGCTCTGCTTTTAATTGTTTTTTCTAAATTTTATTTTTAATTGTTTTATTAGAAAATGTTTGAAGTAAGCATAAGTAAATAAATAAAATAAAGACAATAAAGGTGTTCATCCCATGGATAGTTTTGGAATTATAAACAAAAAAAATCAAACATGAAAACTTGACATAGTTATGTAAAATCCCAACAATAGTTTATTTCTTCTTTTTGATTTTTTTTTTTACAACTACATCTATAGCATAACTTTGCCTTCTTATTGACATAGTTCCAATTTATATAGTGATAACTAAATTATATTTTTAATTAAATTTCAAAACATAATTGGAAAAATTTTTTACAACATCTATGGCCTGAGTGAGATTCGAACTAGTAACATTCTAATGAGTCGTCAGATAATAATAGTCGCTCAATATAAATCAACTAAAGTCATATATTTCAATTCAATGTTGTTGCAATATAATTACACCGGTAATACATCCTTCTTCTATTCAAGTTTTTCTACTAGGTATATTTTAGCTTTTATTTCTGATAAATAATCAAAATTAATTTTAAATCTAAATAAATAATAAAAAAAAATATCAAGGATTTTTATAAATATCCTAAAATTAACCAGACTAACCTGAAAATATTCAGCGTTAACCTTATATGTATATATATACCTGAATTCATTTCTAATTACCATTATATGTTTTCTAAGAAGAAACTAATTAACTTTCATTTTAATTTGATATTATAAATATGTATACAATATATGTATACACAATACACATACATAATATACATATTTATGAGCTAATTTACTTCCAAATATAATTTTATTAAGTCTATTATTTTTCAGATAAAATTAACAAAACTTAAGAGTAAAAAAAAATAATTTTAAACACTAATAAATTTTTATTTTTTAATTTAAAGGTAATATGGCACCTTATAAATTTTTTTTTTTTTTTCAATAATGAATAAAAATAAATTAGTTATTAAGAAAAAAATTATTTTTTTTATTAGTTAGTCCAAATTTTTTTAATCAGGTAACTTATCAGTTGATTTTAACTATTTTTATAAATCGTATAAATACATAAAAATAAAGGTAAATTTTTAAAAAAAGATTATTAAAATTTTAAAAGGTTAAACCAACATTTTATGGCTTAATAACAATTTTATAGCAAGGACAATATTCAGAATATTTTTCCTAAAATGTTTGACAACAATTCAATAAAATTTAATATAAGAAACATTTGCATTCATAATATCGTACAAATGTATATATATAGTTATGGCTGGATAGAAAAACGCCCAACGGAAAATCAAAAATGAAGTACCACTTTTAAGCCAACATTCATTATGAAAAAACACTGGCCAAAATTAAATAAAAAACAAACAAAAAATAAATGAAAAATCGGTCTAACAATTTTGGGCCGTTTTTCAAAATTTCTTTGTTCGTCCAAAATTAATTACAATTAGAAATACTAATATGATTAGTTGGAATGTGTATATATAGAAGAATAATAATGAAGAGAAGTTTTAGAGTTGAACATACAAAGGCCATATCTCCTTTTACGGGATAGTTACATTATACTCATAACCACTCAACTCGCAACCGCTGTCGGATACAAAGAAGAATCTTTAATCTTTATCCAGAAATTTCACAAATTTATTCAAAACAATTTTTTTTTAAATTAAATAATTAAAATTGTTTTAATATTTGATTACGAATGTTGATATTTCGGTAGCAACATACTTCTTTCATCAATGCTTGTCATGAACTAATTTTCTTAAATCTTTTTTTCATTTAGTTATATATATCCTAATGCTTAACATTTATTACATATTTTACATGTTTCTTTTGCAAATTAATTTATATTAATTTAAATAGCGGTGAATATGCATTTCTTAAATCATTATTTAATTTATTATCATCGACCTGTTCCCTCAAAATTGCTAAACTTTCGTATGTGTATAATTCGCTTATTATTTTGTACCTGTTTTATTGGTGATAAATTGGTTTAATCAATTTTATGATGTTCTTCAATTATGTGCTTCGCAAAATGCCGACATAAGATTAGTAGTATTTTACCTCTTATTTTAATTTTAAAAAAAAAAATCTGCAAAAATTACATTCTGCAAAAAAAAAAAAGCCGAATCTTACATTAGGTTTTTGAGAAATTTTTTTTACGCTTGGAAATTGAACGCTGGCCATATTCATATCATTGCTAATCAAATATTACGTAATTTATATATTATTATAGCGTATGCTAAAAACCCATTACAATGTTGTTAAACATTTTTTTGTTTTCATCCAAAATATTATTTTCAGTAAATTGAAAAATAGCCCAAAAAACATTTTTTTGCTATTTTTGATATTTTGGGCGGTTTATTTTTATAAATTACAATGATTAAATCGTCCAAACAGAAATGAAAAATCTTTATTATCGTTTTTTGGGTTATTTTTCATTTTTCGTTTTTGGACGATTTTTCATACAGCCATCTTACCTATAATGTTATAATAAAAATAATATTTTATACCGGCTATAAAATTGACAATAAAAAATATTTTGCTCATATTATTTGACTATAACCAGAAAGTTAATGGTATAGATTTGGCTTGTAGTTATATTTGTCAAATTATTTTTTCCTCAAATACTCAAATTAGAGGGCAATATTGGATCAAGACAATCCAAATACTCCAAAGAAGGAAATTGAAAAAAATAATAGTTCTAATCGCCAATACAACTGATCGGTATGGCAACGCTGTACTTATCACATATCAAATAATTGTTACATATTGTTTTTAGAAATATCAAAAAATAAAAACAAAAGAAAATAAATCAATTCTGAGAATTCCTCAAATCAAATTCAAAAATAATTTTAATTTAATGTAAAACCCTCATCGTACCTTTAATCATTGAAATACTCCCCCACATTGTAGTACCATACTTAACTAAAAAAAAAATAACGTTGAAAATCAAATTAAAAAATCCAATTTAAGAGAAAAAAAAATTAAAACCTCCTACAAAAAAAAAACAAAAACTAAAAAAATCTTTTTATTTGATCCTCAATGTAACTTTGGAGGGCAGCAACAAATCTACAGATTTATTAAATCGAATTGATACTTATTAACAAACCGTTAAAACTATACTTACGAATCATATTTATAATTATAAATTCGTTGGTTGATCCTATTTATATCGTTGATTTTATTAAAAAAATGATTTTTGATAAGGACATTCTATTGTGTGAAAGAGGTGGGTACTTTTCTCAAGAAATTCCAATTTGAATCTTGAATTATGAAAAAATTTCGTATGAGTAAAATAATATTTTAGTGGTCATAAGTAAATGAAATCAGGATAAAGAGGTACAATTTTTTTAATGTAAGAAATGATTTACACTAATTTTTTGTGCATAAAGAAAAACAACAGTTGTATTTTATTTAACTGTAAAAAAAAAATGTCTATTTCTGTATTTTAGGTAATTTTGAAACCGTCATTTTTGGTAACCCGATTTATTTATTTATCAGTTGACTTTAGAATAAATCTGCAGACCAGCTCCAGGTCCTTTTCCCTTTTTCATAACCTCATTTTCAAACAATTTTCGATTTTCATTTTTTGTTCAAGACCATAATTTGTAAACTCTCACCACAACTATAATAATTGGTTCTTTTGTTGCGCTATGAGATGGAATTTTATTTGTTAAGTACCAAACTCAGTTTCTAAAATTTGCTAGAAAAAGAAAGAAAATATGATCCCGCTCAAAATTGATACTACTTAAATTGGAAAAGATGTTTATGTTTTTATAAAACTAGTTATAGGGTGAACAAACTAACTTTTTTTTCTGAACTGGTATACTAACGAGTCTTGGCATACTAAGAATCATTCACAATTGGAATTTTTGGTAAATCTGGTAACTTAAATTTGCAAAATTATAAAGTAAAGTAACTTTTCGGCCATATACCCCATGGATGGTGGGTTATGAAATGTATGATGATGAAGTAGCTTCACTTTCGTAATAGCATTACTCTAAAAATGCCAAGCAACATCCACTCATCCAAGCGGGCTAACGTCAGATAACTTCATCTGGGTTTAAATCTCACTTCAGGCACGGATGTACTATATTGCGTCTAGTGCACTGAAAGAGCTCAAAACAAAATTCCAATAATAGATAATACGACTCTATAAGAGACCATTCAATTACCATTAAATGTGTGTAACTTTTGCATTGGGAGATAGGACGAATTGAGTCCTTAATAACAGTAAATTATTTAGTTAGAGATTAATAAATCGTTTTATAAATAATTATGTGGATCGTCTGACTTCGCGTTGTCCTGTTTATCATTGCTATTTGAAACAAAAAAGATTTTTAAGATGAATTACAGGATTCTGTAACAGCAAAGTAATATTATAACTAGACACTTTACAAATGTTAATAAATTGCAAAGAGAAAAATGGTTTTCAATTGAATTCACTGTGGGTGATAAATTACAAAATACAATGCAAACGATTATTATTGCGAACCTAGATTCATTAATACTATAAGTTCATCAATTGATTCTACAAATCGGGCTGAGCCTTAAGCTTTTGTACCACTTCCTACCATTCAAAATCCTACCATCAAAATACAACAATTGAACTACTTGGAAGCAAAACTGTTACCTTTAAATGTCTTGATTATTTTTTTTGCCGCAAATGGGCTTATTGTGATATAAATAAGTTGTTATACTGTATAGTATCATAAGACTGAACATAATGTTAAAATGTAATTTTTAGTCGGGCGGGGAAAGTCAACTATAGGTATAAGAACTTAATGAAATAAATGGTAAGAAATAAAGCTAATATCCAGTCGACAAAACGTTTTTCTTCCTCAGTATTTCATTCCAGTTCGTTTGAATTATATCCAATTATGCTATTATGAAGTCGAAGTACTCTACAATAGTTAGATATAGTTTTTCACATTTAAATTAGTCTACATCACAAAAATTCTACAGAAAAAACTATTGTATGTGATTGTGTATTCCAAATCTCTGTGTAAAAGCAGTTAGGGTGTTCATCCCATAGACTTGAAATTATATAAAAAAAAAAAAACAATTTAGCTGACGTTGATCAACATATATGTAACAAAATAAATAAAATGAAGCTATTCTATATTTAAGAAGGCTTAGTTCCTGACAATGACAGTATTGTTTTCCACATTTAGTGAACCAGTAATTTGAAAAATAAATGCTCGACATACTCTCGATATTGTAAATAGTATAAACTTGCAGTAGAAAAGCTGACTGTACCAAAGTTACTGTCAAGAGCATAAAAAAAGTCTCCATTTTCATCTCTCTTTTGGAAAAAATATCTTACAGACAAAATGATGTGATGACTGATCAACCGATACGTTGTAGTGATTATGTCATTCGGACTACTATTTCGACTCCAGCCTGGGACATGGCTGTTGTAAAAGTAAGTTTTTTTTCAATAATTCGTCTCAAATTAATTTGGAATACAATTTTGTTTAATTCAGCCAAACACAGCTTGGCCTAGTGAAAGATTGGAGAAAGATAAATGTTACCTAAAACCAAATATAAATTTATACTATTATGAAATTGCTTTACATTATATTAAGTTATACGCCAAAATTGCTTTACATTAGAGTAGTTTACATTTAAATTGAAATTTCATAAATGAAAAAAAAAGAACTAACTAATGTAGGTAATATTAGGAGTTTGTGATTAGGGTCTTATAATATAAAGAACTTCATTGTAGAACATTCATTTATGAGCCCATTGACCATTACCCTGTAATTCAAGATCCTGGTCTATAGATTTATATCCGAACAAAATTCCATAACAAACTATCTATATATAAAATTTAAGATATTACCATGATAGTATAATAATGGTCTCCGTATTTATTAATCAAGTTTTGCATTCTCAGATTTAGGAAGAGTATTACACGAATATTAAGGACTTTATATCCAAATGCAAAATAAAAATTAATTAACCATGAAATATTTCAAAAATAATTCAATACTCAATCAATTTACATCTGACAAAGATATTACCCCCACTAATTTAAACTTAATAACAGTCATAGTAAATAAATGAATCAACTTAGATATTCAAAACACGGATATTCTACATAAAGAATTGTGTCGCGGTATTATCTTAAAAATCTATCAAATTTCTTCGACAATGAAATTTTTGTCATATTTTTATAAAAAAAATATTTCTGTAATTTTTGTTTTTTTAATTTCTATAATAATTTAGCTAAAAACATCTTCTTCATGGAAATTGGCACAATATTTTAATCTCACGTTCTCAAATTAAAAAATACTTAAGTAATAAGATACAAAAAAAAAACGAAAGAAAATGAAATTCAGGTGTCTCTAATTATGACCTGTTTGAGTCTATTTTAATGGCACCATTTTAAATGATTATTTATTTTTTTTTTCCTATTAAAACTGGTAACCAACTCGTTCGTTCACCAGTTTAAAAAGTTGATGCTTCTTTTATTGTTTTTCTTAGTTTTTTTTTTTGTTTTTTTTTTTTTTTTAAATCACGGATTATGGAAAATCGGAAAATTCTAGTCAGACTTAAAGTCTTCATTTTCAAAAATTTCATGTAAAAAGTATATATATGTACATTTGATTATATAAAATGTATATGTACATATATTTAGGAATTATGTAAACGATATGTGAGGATATAATGGATTTGAACACCTTTAAATAAATTATAATAAGTCACTAATAAATTTAAAACAAAAGTTTTTCTCTGTGACATTTGGTTTTGTTTCTCAACAATAAATTCAAATAATAACAAATGACTTGACCATATTTTTCTTCTTTATTTGTTATTATTATTATTTTTTTGTTATTATTTTTTATCGTTAAATAATGTTATTAAATACGACATCAAAGGGATCAAATTGTATTCGGGTAACGAATATTTTTACCTATGCGCTATAAAAATTTACCTGAACTTTTTTTTTATTTTGTTTTGTTATTGTTTTCCAGTTTGTTATATTTGTAATCCCACATTTTAGATTGTGTTCAAATTAAAATATTGAATTGTGTATTATGAATTTTAGTTTAGGATTCGAATGATATGACGTAGGTAGGGTCGACTGTGATCCAAGAGAAACTTTCCTCGCATCCAACGACTCTATACTCGTTGAACCATTTGGAGCTTTTTACAAAGCGGTAGTGGTCTTTCATTTTAATGCAATAGAATACAGGTAGCTAGATGTGCAACTTGCTCCTTTACGGATGGATTTTTAAGTTGAATATAATGTTGAACCGATCCGCTAGTTCGTCCAGAGAACTGCGACATGCCAAAACTGTTTTTGAATTGATGGTTACCGATTCCAGTGCTTTAATTGCAGCCTAACTGTCTGTGAGTATACAGATATTTCTAACAGATAATACGCTGGATTTCAGCCAGTCTGAGCCTTTCTTTATCGCTATCACCTCCGTTTGAAACACACTGTAATGTTTTGGTAGGCTGAAGGAAAGGCTTATATTTCGATTTTCCTAGTAGACTCCAACCCCGACTCTATCAATCAATTTGCAACCATCAGTATAGAGGTGTACGTGCTCTTTAGTCAGAACCGTGTTATTCTTCCAGTTTTCACAGGAGCTCGTATCAGTTTGATACCCTCTAAGAGTTAGATTTATGTTTTCTGGAATAAATTTTTTGTATTCAATAATGGGAGAGTGGCCATTATATTGTAATTTACACTGCGAGTTGGCTTTAAGCCTGGTTGCAGTTCTTAACTCCATCTCTTTGCCATATATATCTACTGGTAAGAGATAAATTAGTGAATCCGATGCTGCGCAAAAAGTTGTTCTAAGTACTCCACTTATGCAGATTGAGGCTCATCTTTGAACTATCAGTAGGAGATTGAGGTTTGTACCAATGTTGAGTCCAACACATTACGACACCATATATTAGCACAGGACTGCTAACTGCTGAATATAGCCAGTGGATAATGTGTGCAGTGATTACCAATTTTTTTCTAATCGAGCATTTGCAAGAGTAAAGCGTTGTTGAAGCTTTCTTTACTCTTTTATTTATATACAGTTTTCAACTTAGTTTCTTGTCTAAAATAAGACCTAAGTATTTGGCTGTATCTTTGACAATTAGTTGGGTTCCGTTAATATGACCTTCAAATGACGGTATTAAAGAACAAAATTAGATATAATTTTACTTTTGTAAGAGTAAAATAATAATAACTAATATTCACCCACTGCTCGAAATTCGAGGAAGTTTGATAAAAAAAATTATATTCAATATCATTCCACAATTCCATCATTTCAATTTAAGTATACATACTAAGTATACAATATTTTATTTTTTTATTCATTTATCTAGGACAACAACCACATTCGTAATAATTTATTTAAAAAAAATGATTAAATTCAAATTTCATTCTGGCGACGGTTGAATTGCGACAATTTGATAAATTGAAATTTTTTTATGTTAAAATGATTTATACATGGAATAAAATTTTAAATTGAAATTTCTAATTGAAAATTAAAAATATTTGAAAAAATATTTGATTTCGCTACGTCTCGGTTTAAATATCTATCATTTAAAAACGTTTCCGATTTCGAAATGGTTTTTCTTATTTTCAGATTAAAAATATTGATGATAAATTACACTAAGTTTGTGTTTTAATTAAAATTTCGGATATAGTTAAATGCGAGTGGTAAGATAATAAATTAAATTGTGAAACAAAAGCACATCAACAACTCATCATGTCTTTAGTTAATTATTATAAATTGAAACGTAAAGATTAATAATTTAATGCTATTGGGTTATTTAAAGCTATCCAGTTGTGAACTACATTAACACACCTTATTAATAGCTCCGAAATTTTGTATTTATTTGTCTTATTAGTTATTAAGGAGAATCGGGAGAATATCAGTATAAATTATGTAAATTAAAGGAGTAGGTAATTGAAAGTATTTCACACTAGTTGTTTAAATACTCTCAATTACCTACTTATTTATATTATTATACTTTTTATAATTATATTTTTAAGGCGTAGATTTTTTGATTTGAAATAAAGACAAAGGGTATCAATACATTTTTTATTCTTATTTTTGATATTGGTTTATGACATTTTTATTTAAAAATGATTTCATGTAAATGATCGCCTCTGGGACACTGATTTTTGGCTACTTTTTCGCATAAGTTTGTACTTATCTGAATATGATTTAACATGACCCCAATCAAATAGGTTCAATGCAGTTATATCGCAAGATATTGATAGCCCAATTCACACCGACATTTCTGGATATTACACGATCATTAAACTTTTCTGTTAACAAATTGATTGTGCCACGAGCTGTTTGGCAAGATGGTGCAACATATCTTGTTGACATCACATATCAAAATCAAGTCGAAATCATCTAATACATGCCATGAATCCTCTGTAGGAGAACATCCAATTACATCTCTAAATGATAAATGAATTTCAAAACATGAATTTTTGTAGTAGTTAACATGTTTTTTGAACAGTATGTAGGTTTTCTACACTCCAAATGTGATAACTGTGCTTATTTACAAAGTCAATTAACCAGAAATGTGCTTTATCTTAGTATACTTATACTAGAGACCCCTATTTATTAATTATAATTCAAGTAAGAGCCAAATTTAACGTTTTTAACAGAACAGAGATTTAAATATACTGATATTTTTGACTATCAATGAATAGGTATAAAAAAACATAATAATAATTTTGTTTACAACTTATTACGATACACATTACATTGTCTATACCTAAGTCCCACCTACATTTAATGGTGAAAATGAAGTTCATATGCTACCTATGATATGCACTCTCTTGAAATTTGTATAAATAGGATGGTGTTCTGCTGTAGGTGCGGTTGTGGTGTGTAGATTTCTTTTCTCTCATTTTTGGTGAATAGATTGAATAATTTCGAGGTGAAATGTTGACAACTAACTCTATTATAATATACTTATATGTTGTGTGATCTACGTAATGCGCGAAACGTAACCGATTAGATTAATTATTTTTTTAGTAAACTTTAACAATTTCTATACTTTGTGTAATTCTGTGTATCTTTCCATTGACATTGAAAATAAGATATACCGAAACTATAAACTCATCACAGAGTCACGGTCGATTAGATAAGTTGAAAAAATATATGAGATTCCCAACCCGTGAGGCGTTAAGCATCGTTAAAGATTGTTTTACTATTGAAATAGCTTATTTTATACATCTTTCAAATCCCCAACTCTTGCAGGATTCAATGCGTCATCCAACAAAACCAAATGTCGTTTTTGAGTACCTAAAGGTAATATATTGGATTTTTTCTGCTATTTCAGAATAAAACAATTTTTTTCAAAAATTATCATCTAATTTAAATTTATTGGTAGCTTAAGTCTCCGATGTCCGCGGTTTAATTATTCGTGTAAGTGACGAAAACAGTGAATTTATAAATTTAAACCTCATTTAAGCACAAAGCTTTATTTAAGTTTTCAATATGAAATTGAACCTAAAAGTAAAAAATTAAAAATCACAAAGTGATTTAACATCTAGAGCTAACGATCAAAATTTTAAAACATCCTACAAAAACGATTGAATGTAAAGGACGATAAGAAGAATTGTACCTATAGTTTACAATCATAATACATATTATATTCCCGCTCTTATTTACATTATTATTTTCTTAATATTATTTTCGTCATTGGTTGTTGGTACAAAGCTATTCAATTCTTAATTTCTGCTTTTTTACCATTTCATTTGGTTTGCCTTTTTGGTGGTGGACATTTTTATTTCATAATTTTATTTTTTTCTTATTTTTCCATTTGGTAGAAATAAATTCCCAGATTATACAGAAAAAATATCTATATATATACTTTAACATTATACATACATTATGAACATATATATATATTCATACAAATAGCTAGGGTTTAGTTAACTTTTCATATTTGTTTTATTTTCTTATTATTTCTCTCTTTCCCTTTCTATCATAGATGACGTTCTTCTGATATAATAAAATTTCCGAATAATAATATAATAATAATAGCTTTACAAATGTATATATATTTATATATATATATATATTTTTTTTTTGCTTCTTTGTAAAAAGATGTCGAATTTAATCGTTTGAAAGAATTAAATAGGTAAATAGAGAATCAACAAAATAAAAAAAAGAATTAAATAGAAGTTTCTATGTAGGTACTATGTATTGTGTTTGTGAGTAAAAATAATTGTAAGGGGGTACCAAGAAAAAAAAAGGAATCCCACTAATAATGAATCAAAAAACATATTACAGTTTCAAGTAAATGTACAGGATTTGATGTGAAAATTTATGATTTATAATTTTAATAAAAATTATTCTGAAATATTCCTTTTTTTTTGTAGATTTTCAGTAACTGTATATTAACAGTAAATTAATTCTTTTTAAATATACGGAAGAAAAACGTTTGTTATTTTGTATATTTAATATTTAACAATTAAAAAATTTAAATGTATTTTACAAAGGATCTATCTTTAAGAAAATTGTAAATATTTTTGATGTTAACTAAGTGAAAATACGGGGGTTGTTGTAATTTGTAATACAATATGTACAATGAAAATGTTTGCATAACATATAGATAATATTTTATTCCGGTCATTTACCGAGTTTCATCAGTATTGGAATGAAAAACTAAAAATATAAAATAATATCTAGATACTTAATTATTTAAATGCAATAACTCCGAATTGAAGCTAAGTTAATTGTAGGACCAAATGACTACATCTAAAAGATACTTGGTATTTCTACCTATTCAAAAAATATATATCTTCAATGACACATTTTATACTTTAAGGACGAAAAGGGCATTTGAAAGCATCCTTATTGTTTTAATGTTTTTGTATATATAGATCGTTATATCTGTTGGTCTATTATATATATATACATTTATTTAATTATTGTTATATTCTGTGTTTTATCTAGTAGGATAACCATCAATTATTTTTACATTGCAATTCAAAGTTGAAAATTTAAAAAAATATAAAAATATTTTGTACCGTTCTTTGGTACCAAATTACTTAAAATTTTACAAAAAAACGCACCAACATTTATACATTATTAGAAAGGTCTCTTTTTGTAATATAACTTGTACATACATACTTTGTGTCTGTATAATGTCCTCCTTTATCGGTAGTTGACTTAAGACTAAATAATACATTACATGACATAAAAATGGCTCTACAAAATAACTTCCAATGAAAAAACACCCAATGAAATAACTCTCGCTATAAAATGAAATAATTCCTTAATTATTATAAACTATAAATATAATAATAATCTCCATACCTAGGTAGTTATTTTTTCTTGGTACGAAAAAAAATGAAATGGGAATGGAAAATGAAACGTAAACATATTTATTTTAAATAAAAACTTCAATTGTATTTACAACTATTTGTCAGCAAATTGGACAACTAATTGAATCAAAATTTTCCTGAATACTTTTTGTAAACAAATAAGCGCGCGGTTATTTCATTTAATTAATAAGTTTTTATAGTCAAAAAAACTTGTTTACAAACTATTAAAATTGATATTTTTTTAATTTTTAAAGAAAATGAAATAACTCCCACCATTTAATTGAAAATGAATTAATACCACACATTTTTGGATTTATTTCATTAATTTCATTTATTTCATTCATTTTCCCAATCATAGAAAATGAAATAAAACCCAATGTTAAAATGAAAAAAAATCCCACTAAATTGGGACTTATTTCATGATGAAATAATTCCCTACCAAAAAAAATTAAATAATTCCTACACTTTGGTATTTATTTCATAATAAAATAAGTCCCACTTTTGTATAAAATTTTGTTGGGAGTTATTTCATAAAAAAAGTTGGAGTTATTTCGTAGAGCCTATAAATCAGTCTTGCCGTATAATACATATTAACTTATTAGGTTGTGTTTATAATATCTTACATCCACCCTCTCTAATTTTAATACTTTATTGTGATATTTTTCTAATTTCAATAATATTTGTGGAATACATTAATCATTTCTATATTAATTATAAACTAAATAATTTTTTTAATTTTTTTAAATATTTAATAATTCTAATTTTCTTTTTATATGTTTCGTTTAAACGTGATTTGGGCTGGACAATATCATTCCTGTGATAGCATGAATGAAATTTCTATAATCCAGTAAATAAGCTTGCAAATAATAATTGAGGAAATTTTTATTGTTGGAATTATTTTCAAAGCTTTCAACAATGCTTATTTAACCGATTTCACCGCATTTTCAGTTTGACCATTAGACCCACTAGAATTTTTGGATATACAATTCCGTTAGATTTCAAATGTAATTCAATTCTTTTAATATTACCGATGTTTCGGTATCTGTTACCATCGTATTTGGAAAACCGAAACGAGTAGAGTGTAGAAGATATAAGCATTTATGACAATAAACGCTTCCGCCCCCTTAATAAGAAATTACGTTTAGGTTCGAAAAATAAGACAAGTATATATATACAAACTTTTTTTGACTTTTTTTTTTTAATTTCAATAATAGCATATTTTTAGTTGTAATTAAATTATTTTAAACCAATTTTTCCTAAATAAATAATAAAATGTTAAAACTAAAGGAAAACAGTACTAAATAAGTATTTCCGTTAAAAAATTTCAGTCTGAGCTAAATCCGCTCGCAGATGTACCCAACCCAATCCCGTTTTTTTAACAATTCACATTTACCTATTTACGATTATAATGAAGAAATCCTTTTGCAATAATTTTTACATTGTCATTATCATTTTTTTTACATTGTCTCATGATCGTCAATTCAATTGACAATGTTTTCGCGATTTATTTCTACAACACCAGTTGTTAAATTGTGTATTCGAAAATTTGTTAATACACCAGTACGTATCACATTAGTGATGATGGATGACTCATTTCAAGTAGTATGAACAATATTAAAAAAGCAGAGGTGAAAATAAATTGAAAAAAGGACGATTTTGATGTAACAAGTTATCTTTATAATTTCACATAAAAATAGCTGATTATTGTTTTGATATACAGGAATGCATAACATTTGAAATAAATAATAATAAATAGAAGAGCATTTCCATATAGATTTTGATTTTATACTTAGACTCTAATGGATATACAAGATCAAAATCATGTCCCCATATTATTTCACTATGATAGACGGGCTACATGCAAGATAATTGATTGCAACCCTAATAGAAATTTAGATTATACTATACTAAAATTTGAAAGACATATACCAGAGAGAGACAAGAGAGTAAATAGATATTATTGGTGGTTAGAATAACACCTACTTACATTAGATTAGATCGTTACTTATTAGGATAGGTAGAATAAGGTAGATTAAGTTAGATTAGGTTAAAATTGGTAAAAATGTGGTTTTTTTTTCAAGTAAAATATTTACTAAAACGTGTAATAAAATATAAGTATATTTAAACAATAAATCACATGACAAAGCTTTCAAATAACATAAAATAAGATTTAAAATTAATAAAATAAGAAAACGCATTATCTTAAGATTAATTATAGAATATCAGAATTTAACCGATATTTTTGTAATTTTTTTTAGGTTGTAATATCAGATATAAATGAAGAAATAAAAAAAATTAATAAAAAAAATAGATTTTGATTTTTATTAATAAAATGAATATTATTAATGTAAGTACAATTATAATTTTATAATGAGATAAAATTCGTTATTGATCGTGTGAGAATCGAAAAATTTTTTACATTGTCTTATGATAATTAATAACTAACTATTTAAGAATCTTAGATCCATTGTCAATGCTCACTCCCTCACAGTTTTGATCAAAATTGCCTATGTGAGCAGAGCTCGATGTCCAAAATGGATCAAATTCCATTACGCACTAGAAAAAAAAATCTGACAAACATTATTTTTATGATTAAATTAGAATTACTGAAATAATTTATTTACACTAACTTTTCATATTGCAGTTTATTTGTAACTGGCCTTTCATTCCTATTAAAATTTATTTTAATACAAAATAATTATGAAGAATAAAGTAAAATACCTCCTAACATTTCAACTTTTAAATTTATTTTTATTCCAAAAAATATCGCAAATATAAAACAAACACCAGGTGTCCCAGCGTCACTCTTTAATTTTATCTTTTCAATTCAAAATTGAAATAATTTGTACAAAATCTCTCTTTCGATGTCTTTTTCGTGATAAAATTTTACATCGATAAACTTTATCAATTTCGTCTACAATTTCTGAACGATATCGAAATACATAACGGCAATTTTGCATTTTGACATTTCGTTCGATCAAATCGTAATCGTTATCGAAATACATAATAGGCATCTAAGTTAACGAAATATATTCCAGCTTGTAATACAACCCATTACAGTTTGAAAAGCTTCATCACATTTCTCTGTAAATCTTTAGATTCGGTTAAGCATCACGTATAACATCTAGACTAGATCTCTGAAGATATGCCATAATAGCTCTAACGGTAAATTTGCAGTAGAAATAGTTTCGAAATTCAAATATTTATAATTTTTGATATTTAGTTACTTCTCATCTCTAAAATTTGAAAAAGTTAAATTTAAAAATTTTTCTTAATACAATCTAATAAAATAAGTATAATGGAATGAAAATCTCATTTTGATTGATTTTCTTAGAAAAGATTTTATTTTTTTATTTTTTTTTTTTTATTTCTTATTTTAGAAAAAAATAATCTCTAGAGATTTAAAATTTTCTTCGAAATTAAGACAGAGATCAACTACCTAAAATTTTTGTATATGAAAAATAAAACAGAAATAAATAAAAAATAATAAAAAAAAAATCAATTGGATATTTTATTCGATATATTGTACTGGACCCCTGTCTATTTTAACAAACCATAAAATAAATCTCGAAATAAATTTATGATTCTCTTTAGAATTGTAAATAATGAAAATAAAATTATATGAATTGAGATCATCATTTTGCTGCTAAATACTTTACAGCGATTGTAGGTAGATAATAGGTAGATATCACTTTGTATAGTAATTTTTTTTTTTTTTTGGAGGGCAGTAAGAAAGGAAGAAATGTAAAAAGAAAATTTATTGTGGGGTAATAAAAGATCAGAGAAACAAAAATAAAACAGATTGGATGTATGTATTTAGTTATTAGTTTTCTAAATGGAAAATTTTACTAAATTTTCAAAAATATTAAAAGTTTGTTATGAAATTGTTTTCAAGTTTAACTAATTTGTAAGAAAATATATTTTAAATACATATTTTGTGTCAAACAAATTGTGTCGAACATCAATATTTATTAAATAATATAATTGTTGTCAGGTTTCCGTTCACTAATAATTATTTTAATATTTGATTGCAAATATCGATATAAGTTAGTCACGAAGTATTTTTTTTTTAATTTGTGGTAATAAAATTTAAATTTTTTTCCAGAAGTGTTTAGAATATGACCCTGAAACTTTAAACTTCTATAAATACGTGTCTGCATACGAATAATCTATAGAAATATACTTCAGTGTTTTGTAGTCGAGTACAAAACACTGAAGAAGTCTGCAAGTAGTAGACGAAATACGCGTATCTGTATGATAAGCATGTCAGTAAAATTAAAAGGAAAATATTCAACTATTTTCACTGTTATACCAAAATTGTACTCTAACGCTGGAAAACAAGTTTTTATAAAAACTTTAAACTTCTATAATTTCCAGAAATATTATTCAAAATTTAATTTTAAAGTTGTATTTTATTGAAAAAAGTTTACATTTTCTGAAAATATAATTTTTAAACTTTTTTTGATTACTATTTGAGTTATAATAAAAACAGTGACAAGGCCATTAAAAATATATCGATAATACGTACGTCTAAATGTTTATAATATGTTTTTAACTTGTCTTAGCTTCATTAACACTTACAGTAAATTTTTCTTCACACTTACATTACCTCTAGCTAGAAGATATACCGTGTTTTGTTATGTTTCATGATGTGTTGATGATCACCCTTTGAAATTTACTGAGATATGAGTGATAAAGCCGTAAACTCATCGACATCAATTTAATCCCAACTATATATCGAACAATAAAATTTGATTCATTCATTCTATCCCAAATGTCTTATAACTGTCTCGTTCAACTCTATTTTTCTTTCCAATTTTTTTATTGTTTTTTTTTGTTTTTCTTACAATATTATTTTCAGAAATGATTCACCCACTTAAAATTATTTGTAATTGGGAGCAGCCAACGGTAGGGAACAAAAAGAAGCTGAATTAAAGAAATTTTGTTGTTTTGTTTTTTGGTTTTGTTTTGTTTTTCTAATTTGAATAAGTAGAAACGTTTTGCTAATAATCTGAAAATCAAGTGAAAATTTAATGATGAAGATTCATAACTATAGAAATGTATATAATAATATATACATAAATTTAATATGTTCACATATGAAACTGACAACAATAATAATAATAATAATAAAAATAATAATAAAAATAAAATTAAAAATATATTAAGTAAGTATCTATTAAATAAAAAAATATATATATATATATATATATATATATATATATATTTTAAGTGAAAAGATAAATAATAAGTTAAGTGATAAAAGTTGATTGAAAATAAGAAGCTAAATAAAAGGCTATATAAATACGTGTCTGCATACGAATAATCTATACAAATATCCAAACGTATTATTATATATATATATACACATATTAGGCATATATATATAGGAGAAAGAATAAATTAATGTAGGTGGTTGGTTATATGCGTTATTTAAACATTAAACTTAAAAAATTGAAATGTCAAAATCAATTTAATATTAATTTGTTATATTTTCTATTTTGAAATCACTTAAGGCATATTATGAAAGAATTAAGAATCACCTATACATAAAAAAAAAAGTAACAAAAAAAAAAACTGCATTGTCTATTTAAAATAAAATTTAATCAATTTAGATTTCAATGTTCATTTCGATTTAAATATTTTCTTACTATATAAAATAAAATTTAATGATGCGCCGTTCCGAATATAGAATTGTTAAAGCCTACAATAATTTTCAGAAATATACCACTAACTACAGTTTAAATAAATATTTTTTCACTAAATAAATTTGATACCTAACAATTATAATAAATTGAAACAATACAAATAGGGGCATTAAAATTTCTAAGATTTTAATAGTAATATTCCAAAACTTCAAACAAGTTTGGAAAACAATTAGTAAATTCGGAAATGAATCAATATTGCATCGTAAAAGTTCGATATTGTAAAATGCACCATTAAAATGTTGTTGAAAGCATCAATTTCTTATTTGCAACATTACTATTTGTGATGCGCAAAGTTGAGCAAAATTCGTATCATAGAATTTTTTGTTTGCTTTGTTTGGTGTTGTATTTCTGGTTGACATTTCATTGAAGTTTTATTTGTCATTTCATTCGTTCAATTGGTTCACTTGTTTGAAATACATTTTCTGCGAAAGTGCAAAGTTAAAATTTTAAAATAATTTTTTTCTGAGATAGTAATGTAGAAATAATTATGAAATATTTTTTTGTTTTTTTTTATATAATTCCAAATCTATGAATTTTTACACTGAGATTTAGAATATACTACAATTACATACAATATTTAGGATGTTTATGGTATGCATATTTACGACTTGTAAATCTGAAAAATTATATCAATTGCATAGAGTACTTCGCCTTCACAAAAACCTAGTTACATTTAATTTTTAGTTATAACCAAAACTCTCAACTGATCCATGAGCTTTATAAAACAATAAACAAACATAGAATCAATTGCATCTTTTAAATTATTTTTATTAAATATATGTTTTTGGCATGCTGAAATTCAAAATTTTTCCTCTTCTTTCTAATCTAAAAATTTTTAAATTAAAAATTTTTATTCATAAATTAGAACGTTCCCAATTATGTGCAAAATGAACGTGGTTATGTTCGTAATTTAGAACAGCGTGTTTCAGTTTAGGACTTCAAATCAAGTTATTATATTTATAATTATCCCAGTTTGTCCTAATAATATGGAGCTGAAAATGTAAAATTTTGTAAAGCATGAAAAAGCCTTGGTTTTGAGTAGTAAAATTAAAGCTACTTATGTGTTTAAAGTTTTGCAATTATTATCAAACAAATAAAAGTTTGTTCATGTAAAAATTAAAAAAAAAAACTAGTTAGCAAAAATCTATGTTGCAACTATGGTCCGAAAACTTTTAGTAATATAATAAACGAATTTTGTAAATTAATTTAATTAAATATTAATAAAAAATAATAAAAACTAAGCTAATTTTTAAAAATTGTATGTCGTCTCTAAACTGGAAAAACTGTTCCGACATACGAAAATGGAACACTTTAATTTTACATAATAATCAATTTGGTTTTATTTTTATTTTTGTAACATTTCTAAATTTTATCTTGAATTAAACAATTTAAATATGTTTTAATTAAAATGAGAAAATATTGCTCATAAAAATCTAAAAATAAAATCTTAGCAATAATAATACCGGTTTTTGCACTATTTGACATTTTGTTTGACAACTAACTTTACTTCACTTTTTACAAATTTGGGTCTTGCTTATTTTTAAATAAATAATAATATTTTTCCGAATATGGGCTTTTGAGACAATTGCCATATTGCTTCCGCTTTTGGGACATTTGCCTTATTGCTTTTCCAATAATTAAAGGTTCGATTTCTGATGAAGAAAAAAAATTTTGTGCTGACTTAACAGTGATACCGCATGTGATACATCACTGTTGGCAATACTGCACTTCTAATTTTACTTAATATTATATTTTTTAGTACAAGGATGATTATAAAAAGGTTTTTCGACGTTATAAAATTTGATTTAGATAATAATTAAGACGTTATTAAGCACTTTAATTAACCCTATTTCAACTTGTCGTGTTATAATGTAAGTCAATAATAAATTACCTTTAAATTTAATTTAGTTCATATATTTAATTTTAAAAACTCAGAAGAGGTATACAGTTCTTATAGCTTTTTGTATAGCTTGTTGATATTATATGAACAGTTTAATAATCTCCAAAGCAATATTTACCTGTAATACTTGACCTGGAAATCTAGTTGAAACTGATGAAATATAATTCGTCAATATTTACCTATAAATATAAAATTAGATTTTTTTTAATAAATTTAATATTATGTACTTAACTAGTTAATATATTATTTTATTTCAAAATATCAGACATCAAGTTTACAATATCACTCTACAATTTCTAAATTTTTTTTTCGTGATATATTTTATTTGTTTTTTTGTTTTTTTTTTTTTTAAATCTATAAACAAAACTTTGAAAATATTTTTTCCAAAATTCCATGAATACTCATTCTTAATTATAACAATTCTACAAATAGATTTATTGTCAACTTTCCATTACTGATTTACGATAGTCAAAAAAAAAAAAAAAAAAAACAAATAAAATCCCACCAATTTTTATATACAACAATATACACCACATCAAATGATAACATTTGTTTTTTTTTTAATACTAAAAGTAAGATTGAAAATTGTTGCAATAAAAACAACTAGAAAATAAAAAAACAATAAAAAAATAAGAAAAATATTTTGGATTTTTATAATTTTATAAACACATTTTCTAGATTGAAATCGAATCCCCAGAATCAGACTCCATTACCACAGTATCAATATATAACCTTCATATGTAAGTAATAAATAAATAAAAATAACAACAATACTATAAAAATGATAACAACAACAACAAAAAGGGAAGTTAATTCAAAAAACTCAAACTCAATAACAAGAATTTTCTGTGTTAAGTTAATCTTTTACTCCGCCTTTATTGTCAGTTAAGAATTAAATAAGAAAAAAATAAGGAAAAAAAGAATCATAAAAATTAATGGAAAATAGGTGGTAGATGAAGGGGAGGAATTTGTTTTTTTTTTGTTTTTTTTTTGTGTTTTCATTTTTGTTTTTCGTCTCAACAATATTACCTACATTTTCTTGTTTATTATGTTTATTATGCGTGGGTATCAATATATGTATAAACATACATACATATTATATATATATATATTTTGTGGCACGTAATGTGTACATCTATAAATATTACACATTTATATAAACATATTTGTTGATAACACAGTCAGGATAAAATAGTAAGTGTGCCGTGCCGTTCAATTTTTTAAACTTGTTCTCTATTTTATTCTCAACAAATAATATTGAATTTTCATGATATATTTTTAGAATGGGCTTTATATAATCAGAATTCAGGATATTTTCACTATGTATTTTATTTGATTTTTTTTTTTTTTTTTTTTTATATTATCATTCTTTTTAAATTCTTTACTTGTGTAGTGATTTTGTTTTTTTTTTAACGTTTTGTTTGTTTTATTTTTTCAATTTATAAATGGGAACGGCGACAAAAAATTATTGTAACGATTTTATAATTTTAAACAGTTGATCAAGAGTTGGTCAAAATAACGATTTTTTGTTTTTGTTTAATGTAGAAAACAGTGATTCTAAAAATTGGAAAAATAAGTAAATCTTTTTGGTTGTATACTAAGTAAGGCCTTTTCACAAACGAATTAATAAATACATTAATCTCGTCATGTGTTCATCAAAAATGATTTATATTTATAGATTATTTTGTTTGCAGTTCATAAACTACATTCCAACAATCATATGACACAAAATTCATTAGCAAAAATTAGCAAAGTCAGCTACGCATTATGAAATTTCATACTGTGCAAAATTTTTTTGATTGTCAGTTTTGTTTTTCAGAGCTTTGTTTTTTTAGAGATAGATTTGTTTAAATTTTTAAAATAGCTGAGGGTGAAAAGGACAATGTATTAATTTATTTATTTTAAATTTGCAACAAAATTAATTTGAAATTGTAAACAAAATTAAAACCAATGAAAGCTAAATATTAAAATGCGTTTTCATAAACGTCGCAATAAATTATTCAAGTGTGACCGTCTTAAACTAAAATCAAATGATTATAAGTCTGCCATGTATAAAACAACTGTCACGTCATACTGCGTTTCTGAAAAAGCTATAATCAGGAGGTGGTAAAAACGAAAAATAAGAAAATTTCCATATACGTACTTGAAAGTTGTACATTTAATCAGCAGCAGCTCTCAGCACTGATTTTTGTTCACTTGAATGTCACCTAATAAATTATTATTTTTCTCTTGCTCTAGTAAATTGAATAAATAAATGTGTTTTTAGTGTTTTGATACAGTAAAAATTATGGCCCACCTTTACGGTTATGTAAAAAATGTTTTATACGCAATTAGTGCTTGATGCAAAATGTTTTGACTTGAAGAACTTTTATCTACTGAGAGTTTATGGGCAAAATGAGACGTTGAAAAATGTTCTTACATAGCAGTATGATTGAAGCCCGATTTTATTTTTATGTTTTTATCAGTAATCAAAATGATAGTGTTGCAATATCAAATGTCTCGTCGCCTGGACAAAACAAAACCGTATACGAACGACGAAAATATCTTTATTATAAAATATTTGTACAAATATTATAAATTGCAATGCTCATAATTGAGAGTATAATCTGGTAACAAATTAAATAAAATGGAGCTATTCTATTTAAGAACGCTTAGTTCCTGAAAATAGCCGTAGTTTTCTACATTTAATGAATAGATAAGCCAGTAATTTGTTAAATAAATGCTTGAAATATTTCTAGATATTGTAGTATAAACTTGCAGTACCGTACTTAGTTAAGCACGAAAAGGTTAATTAAGAAGGTTAGTTAAAAGGTATGGTAAAAGGTATGTAATTTTAAAATAGTTTTTATGAACTTAAGCTGTATACTTGGGTTAAAAGTACAAAAAATAAACAAACAAAAATATTAATGAAAAAAAAATAACCCTCTGGAAAAGTTGGAGTCAGAAACTTATAGTTAAAGGGATTCCTAACTAATAATCTACCTTTATAGCTTGATAACTAAAGACAAATTCATTAAATACAGTTGGTTAATCACAATAAATAAAATTAAATATTCGATAAACGAAGGAGGCATGTGGCTTCTGAAACAGTTATATGAGAAGTATTCTAGTGCAACGCTCGCTCCTCAAAATTCGTGAAAGTTTGATAAAAAATCATTTTCATCGTTTTCTGTCATTTCAATTTATACTTGGTATATATAACTACTATATTTTATTTTTTATTAATTTATCTTAGACAATAAGCGGATATGTAATAATTTATTTAAAAAAAAATTAAATTTAAATTTAACTATAACGAGGAAAAGAAGAAGCTGTGGTGAGCTTTGCTGAATCCTTTACTTTGGTGAATTCAGTAAATGTATTTGAAGTATATACTCATACATGGAATGAAATTTCAATTGAAAATTAAAAAAAATTAAAAGAAAATTTAATTTCGCTATGTCTCATTTTAAATATTTATCATTTACAAGAATAGTAATGAAAATTGGTTCTGAAATAGTTCAAATATTTGTACGGTACTTTTTTTAATTTACAGGTTATGATGATATTAAATGGACTTCAGCTTTTATTTAATACAACAATAGCAAATTTAGTTTTTAAATTTTTAATTGAGTTCTGAATTCTTTCAAACACATGAACTTCCTTTTAAAATCACTTGGGTTGTCAATATTATACGCAACCAATACCGATATGTATTTAATCATGTAATATTGTAACAATATCTTATCATTACACTTGCTCAATGCACACCATTTAACTATTTTAAACGAATTAGTTCTTTTTAAGAACCTATGGAACGCATTTAAAGTAACTGTTAAAGCAGAATTTATAAAAATAACAGTTTGAGAACAATAAATTCTAAAATTATATCTAATAAGTTACATTGTGTACAATAATGTAACTCGAATGTATTTAATATATAAATATACAACTGTATAGGACATGTACTTATGTGTACAATCATATAATACATATATATATATATACATACTTATTTAGTTATAAGAGATGTCATATATATATATAACTTGAAAGAAATATTAACCGCGAATATTAGATGTGACGGAGAACATATTACAAGTATTTTGCAAATAAGAAAAATTACCTTTGCATTTATTTTAGTTATTTTTTATTTTAACATTTTTATGATGATGATGATGATGATGGTAGAAAAAGATTTACTGTCATTTGTCGCGCTACATACTTAAAACAGTTAAAATTGTAAGTCATTTGGTATATAGCTATAGCGAAGCCAGCCAAACATTAGAATGTCTTTTTTTAATTTGAGAAAAATCATTTTTATTTTTTATTTTATTTTCCCAATTCTTTAAAAATACCGATGTCCGTGTTAGTTAGTAATGTTATATTTCTTGAATAAGCAGAGATTATAGGAGTGGATTGAATTTTTTTTTCTGTTTGTTTTTTTCTTAAGATAATTGGAAATTATTTAAAAATAATGTTCTATACTTATTATTATTTTTATTATTTTTTTTGTTGTTTTTTTATTGGTATGTAGTTTATTTTTGTTTTTACAGTATAACTTAGAATTATTGAATAAAAAGAATTCACATCAAATAAATTGTAAACGCACGTAAGTACTTATTTTAAATTAATTTTTTTTTTTATTTACTTTTTACAATAATGAATCATTAGTAGTTAGTTTGCGAATGTTATAAAAAACTGGAATTGGAATTGGTTATATATGAAATGACCACCAGCTAATTAGAAGTATAGAATGTAATTGTACGTATATATATAACTACTCTTATGTTCTTTAATTTTTGGAATGCATATTTACTGTTAAACTATTTAACAGAGTTAAACTGGTAGAATTTTAAAATTTTCTAATTTAGACGTAACTGGTATATATATAAACAAAATTGGAACGTAACAAAAATAACAAATTAAATAAGAAGAATAATTATTCCTGTTGGAAGAAAAGATATTTTTAATAAAAATAAAATATTGTTTATTTTAAGTTTTTATAAATTTTATTTCATTTCGAATTGTTTAGGTGGAGCTGTAAGTTATGAAAAAAATTGTTAAATTCAAATGTTAGTTATTAACGCTCTAAGTATATGAATTTAGAATACTTTGTGAACTTTATTTTCTTTAAAAATCATGGCATGAAATATAATTTATTTATTTATTATTTTTATATTTATTTTTAATGGGCTTGTCAACCTTACTTAATAATATAATTAATGAACTATTAACTCACATAATATTTGATATAAATTTAGTTTGTCTTTACAACTAAGTATATATTTTTATATTAAAACTAGAGTAACATTGCCCGCGTTGCTGAACAAAAGAATAATATACGTTTACGTTTTTGTATTAAAAATTAAATCTTCCAGAAAGAATTGACATTTTCCTGCAAAATAAGTGGAAAAATCATCAATTTTATTAAAGTGAGAACATAAAAAAAAAAAAAAAATATTGTAGTGCTTGTTGGTCACCATTTTCACGGATAGTCAAGCCGCTATCAAAGCTTTGGTGGCGGACACTATCTGTTCTAAGCTGGTGGTGTTGGCCGAAACGAAATTGGAAACTTAGATAACCGGTTCTCGATCTCTCTACTATGGGTTCCTGGTGACAGTAACATAGATGGAAATGAGAGAGCCGATGAATTGGCAAGGCAAGGTTCCAATCTCGACAGGTCCCTTGAGGAAGACATTTACAGTCCAATGAGAGTCGTCAAGGAGCGCATCCATTCATACTTTCGGGCCAGAGCGACTGAAAGGTGGCATAGACTAAATACCTGTGCGACCTCGAGGAAACCGTGGCCGGCGTACAATATTAATAAAACCAAACAACTCTTAACCAGATCCCGCACAGATATAGCAAGAGTAGTAGCCATCAGTACGGGTCACTGGCCAATAGGAAGCCACGCTGCCAAGCTAGGTATTCCTTTCAATCCCCACTGTCGCAGTTGCAAGGATGAGGATGAGGCAGAAACTCTTCAACACTTCCTTTGCAGATGTCCAGCATTAGCTAGAGTCAGACTCCGGACTTTAGGTGAAGCTTTCCCCAGCAATATAGGTTTTATTGCGGAAAGCAAAATAGGAGATCCGATCAACCTTCTTAATCTCACAGGGTGCCTCTAGTACTGAGTTCCTGGGGTGAGTGAAGATAAGAGAACGCCCACCTATAACAACTGACAACATGAAATAGGTCACTCGAGTCGTGGTATCAAAAAGGCACAATTAAGTGCTAATTGGTTTTTCAGAAGTAACTGGAATGGCCACTTCTACCTACCTACCTACCTACCTACCTGGTTGTTGGTAAACGGCATTTTTAGTTTTGCCATTTTCACAAAAAATTTTAATAAAGACAAAAGGCTTTCCAAAATGTAGCTGACCGTGTGAAAATAGGAATTTCTAAATTTATGCCTCAAACTTGCAATGACTAACCTTGAGCTGTATTCCTATGTTCGTCGTAATTTTTAAATTTTTTTTTTATTGTCAGTGTAGTGTTCTATGTAAGCACGACCTCTTAAGATGTACTTCACCGTTTATTATTTTAGACTTGTGTAGGTTTATGTCTTTGATGAACGCTATTATTGCTTTAGTATCAATTTCAGAATCAGGCGATGTGTATATAGTCGCAAATTAATAGATTATGAGAGGAGGATTCCTCTTCTTCTAAACAGAATCTGCACCTTCTATCTACCAATCTTGAACAGGGGCTTGTCAAACAGGCCATCAATTCAAACTTCGTGTTCAATTTAACGATAGTTATGCTAATAGTAATAATAGCGAAATAGTTTATGTACTTTAGTTTAACAAAATATGATCTGGGTACAATTGCGATTTATATAGAAATTACATTTTAATGAATTTGCCGAAGAATAAAGAGTTAATGTAGTTATTCAACATAAAAAGTTGTTAAAATATAAACATTAAATATAACATTTAGATTACATAGAAACCAATATGTGAGTTATAAAAATCAAATCAAATTCACACTTGGTAAAGACAAAACTAGATGTTAAAAATATCAAATAAGAATAACAAAGTTTTCGTTTTAGTTAATTGTTTTTTGTTTTTTAATATGTATGTCAATTTTAAGGACCTTTGTAGTATTAATTTATTAATATAATATAAAAATTATAAATAACGTCTTTTAATGTTCAATAACACATATACGACGTAATAGAAATGCAATCGCCGATAATAGGATTTTTTGAAATTTCATGCGCCGGTAATAGGACAATTTGAATGATTTATTAAAATTTAATAAATATTAAAAAATGTTATTTTTTAATTAATAGTTTGTATTACAAATATGTTCTTAAATATTCGATATGTAATAAAACCCAATTTTCATTTAAAATATAGATTAAAAATTTTTTTACAGAGAAAATAGAGTAAAATAACACTTAACATGCCGATAATAGGCTACTTTACCTTAACAACAAATTATAACCAATAGGTATTTAAGAAAAATAAAATTATAATGAAAAGAATACATTTAACATTTTTGTTATAATATATACTTACTTAGTTTAATTATTTAACATTATACTTATTTAAATTAAATGAAGCTATTTGTCATCGCTGTAATTAGGTAATTGTTAAAACTAATTAAAGCAAAAAAAAACAAAAACACCACCAAATCCAATGATTCCAAATTTAGAATATAATAACTCAATAATATTAACTATTGAGTTATATTGCAAAATATTTTTAATTTTATTAGATTTAACTATAAAACGAGAAAGCATTACCTCTCTAAATAAAATTGTGAAAATTTTAAAAGTCAATTAAAAATTAATAAAAATT
Organism: Argyra leucocephala; assembly: GCA_963942445.1. Classification (NCBI taxonomy): domain Eukaryota; kingdom Metazoa; phylum Arthropoda; class Insecta; order Diptera; family Dolichopodidae; genus Argyra; species Argyra leucocephala. The sequence goes on from OZ012680.1 coordinate 70,138,575, forward strand.
GTTATTTTGGGAAGTTATCAATTTTATTGGAGTTCATTTTCTATCAATATAGATTTGATATTTAATCTTTTATATCAAAATCGCATTACATTATTAATTTTAAAATCATATTAATTGTTTATTCAAATAATTTCATAATTTTTTTTAACTATGAATTATAAACAAAAACAATTTAGTTCGCTAATTTAATGTTATTTATTATATGTACAAATGAATAACTAACTATAACATAATAACTATTGTGTATTTTTTGTTTAATAATAATTTATTCAGGTAATTATTTTAAAGTTATTATTTTAACTAATAATGTTAATTTAATAATTAAACAAAACAATAACAAGATTTAAAAAAATTAGTTATCAGTGATGTTCAAATGTTTATTAAAAATTTTAAAGTTGCAGAATTAAAACTTGTATCGTTTCTCAAACAATGAAACTTATTCTACAACAATTTAGATTCGAAAAAATTGCATAATTAAGTAATTCAATTAATAAAATTTAAATTAAGGATAACCAAAGATATGAAATTATCCGGCCTACATTTTGTTTTACAAATAATATCAAAATATCAGCAATTTTTTAACTATAGGATTCTGTACTAAGGCTAGACGCAGACACACAATCTTTAGTTTTGCAGAAAGCGCGCAACTTGTTTTATGTGTGCTCGTTTTCATATAAACTAATGTGAACACAAACGTGAAATCAAACAGTTACAAAACTAAAAATTGCATGCCTGTGCCTAGCCTAACACTCTTATTATAAAGTAAGACTACAGTAAGACTCTAATTGAATAGTATACTTAAATAATAATTTAGTTCAAGCATAAGCTGAAATTGTTAAAAATAAAACCAATCTCCGAGACACATAGAGATCAAAGCATGTCATATATATATATATAAGTGCAGGAATCAGAAATAAAGAATATACCTAATTCTTGAAAATAATACTACTTAGTTATTCGGTGAACATCTTCATTCGAGAAATGCACACCAGTAACTATGACAGCAAGGGTTAAACATTTATAATAGATGCAATAAAATAAAGAAATAAATTTAAGTAGTCAGAGGCTGTGCTGTTTTTATGTAGATTTAATTTGTAATTTTTTTAAACTTAAATTAAATCTACCTACCTAACATATTTATCTTTTCATTATTAAGTATTATTACTATTATTAATTTTCAAAAATTTAAATAATGACCAACTCCATGGTTTATTTTACTTTAAAATTGCCGACAGCTGACAGCCAGAGCTATTTATTAGGTAAATGTTAACCAAAAAAATCTGGATCAAGCGATGTGTGAACCTGGAAGTATTTATTATTTATATCTTCTGTTACTATATGGCATCGCATTTAAATTTGTAAGGTTAGAATGGAATAAACTTTTACCATAAACAGAATCTGCATCTAAGTATCTGTATTGAACTAACCAATATTGAACAGATATTTTTTAAATGGACATAGTCCTGAGATAAACCACGTCATTGGGCATTAGATCTGTTCTTCCTGATTACCAAATTAAATCGGTTAATGTTGAATTTGAACTACCTAACATGTTGTAATTATACTTACTATATAAACATACCTGAATTGTTATAAGACTTTTAATTTAAAACTTTAAACTCTTCTTAGTTTTGAAGAGATCAAAAGCTTCATATAGAGTAAAAGCTTTTCATGGATGTAAAAGAAAGAATATATACTCAAAATAAGAATTATTTTCAGATTTGCACTCTCTTTTGTGTCTTGTATCTTTTATTTATGCAGAATGTATATGATATGTGAACTGTCAAAAAGAAGTTAAATGATATGAAAACAATAAAAGCAGGCAAACTCAATTTTTCGCAAAAAAAATAAAATAAAGTTGATCCAATTTCAACTTTTTCGGCGTAGAATGCGTAACATTTTGTGATTGTCAATGCTAATTTTAGTAAGTGTTTTGAAAATTACAATTTTCTACGGTTCGGGTTTGCCTAAAGCATAAACTCTTCAAAATAAAAACGTGTTTTAATATTAAAACCTCGTGGTCCGATATAAAAACCTATAAATATATTTTTATCAGTGTTTAAAATATTGTAAAAAAAATGATTAGTTTTCAGTTACCTACAAGCCCATTATATTAAGAGATCGCTCTTATACTTTTCGATTTAGAATAAAGTTACATTATTAGTTTAAATAATTACTAATTGTCAAAGGCAGTTATGATTTTCGAGCCAAACTGTTATCATATAAAAACATTTTACATAACTATAAAATAAGTGTAACTATAACTAACTATATATTGAAAATATGAATCTCATATTAAAATAGTTTTCAATCATAAACAAAATTATTAATTAATGCACCTTTCAAGACAAAATATTTAATTTTGATTTTATAATGATTTTTCTAAAAAAAATTTAAAAAAAAAAATGCAATTTAAAAATATTTTTGTTCTTTTTTTGTTCTTTTTAAAACTAAATTTTATTAATTAAATTTCTCTTTTAATTAAATATTTTTTGATATGTATTACTTTCTTCTCTCTCTCTCTCTCTCTCTCTCACTCTGTCTCTCTTATTCCCTATAAATCATTCTATTTCAATGCAATAGATTTATTAGAACATACATACGTCACTGCTCTGATATTTATTTTGACATACCATTAAATTAATATAAAAAAGGGTAACATAAAAAAAGAACAATAATAAAATAGCGACAAATAAAATATTTATTCTAAAAAAAAAAAAAATAAAAAAAAAAAAATAAGTATAATAAAATTTAATTAAAAATATTTTAACTATTATTAAAAAACTTATATATATATATACAACATATAATATAATATCTGTTATATTATGTACAAAGGAAGAAAAAAAATTTGTATACAGTTAGTTGAATGTATAGCATAGCGTACATTTATAATGATTTCTATTGTAAATTTTAGTTATACGTACGCAAATACATATACACATATACAATTATATTGATTTATGAATACGTAAATTTTCTCATTATAATTTTCTAAATTTTTTTTTAAATATATTATGTTTAGATTGTTTAAATTTATATTAATAAATATGTATGTATGTATAATGTATGTACGTATATATATATGCATATAAAAATATAGAATCTCATACATAAGTATAATATAAAAATTCATTAGCATAATCAAACGCATATTAAATAATTAAAAGGGCATATTTTAGAGGATCCAATTAAAATTATTTGAAGCATATCAAAGCCTTCATTTTACACACTATTTAATTTTTATACATGTGCTTATATACCTATATATAATAATTTCAATACGAATTATTTATATGTACAGTGAAATTTATTTTGGGAAAACTTTTTATTTAAAAAACACAACAATAAGACTTAATAAATATTTTAAAAAAATTTGTTGTGCAATCCAAATTTTAAAAATTTTCTCTTTTTTAGAGCAGTAAAAAACTTATAAAACTTATAAGTGTTCAATGTAATTAAGTAAATTTGATATATGTAAATAAGTTGTAATAGTTTTTAATTAATTTTGTAACATGATTATAATTTTATATGCAACTTCAATTATAGACGTCATTTTCACTATTTCTGCCAGATAACAGGCAAAACTCAAAGGAGATGATAAGTCAAGTATATCAGTATATATGTAACTAAAACGGTTTAATAAACTGATAATTAACTAAATTTTGAATACAAAATTAAACGTACAATAAGGTGCCCATTATGTATTTCGATAACGATTACGATTTGATCGAACGAAATGTCAAAATGCAAAACTGCCATTATGCATTTCGATATCGTTAAAAAAATTTCGACGAAATCGATTAAACTTATCGATGTAAAATTTTAACGACAAAGAGAGATTTTGCACAAACTATTTTAATTTTGAATTAAAAAAAGTGACGTTTGGACGATTGGTGTTTTGTTTTGTATATTTATAACATTTTTTTGGAATAAAATTGAAATAAATTTTGACAAGTATTTTGTAATGAAATAAATTTTAATAGCGATAAAAAGCAAGTTATAAATAAACCTCAATTCGAAAAGTTGATGGAAACAACCATCAATTTTCAAAAGGGATTTATGAAAAAACAGAGCACAAAAGAAATTAGGTAGAATATTATATTAAAGACCTGAATGGTTTAGGTTCTCCAACAAAAACTTGATCACTATCAAAATTTGAAAAATATAACTATGCTGAAACAATTTTATTTATTAATTTATAATTTAATAATTTCTATTTATTTCAGTTATTTTTTGGTTTGTTCGAATAATAATTTGAATTTGACATTTAAAGAATCAAACATAACTATGTCATTTTCATCGTCGATATGAATTTAACACTCTAAGCACTTTTAAACACTTTCGATCAAATTTTCATTGAAATACGTAATGGCTGTAACGATTTAAACTGCAACTGCAACTAAACTAAATAAATCTAACGATAACGATGAACGATTCGTTAAAAATCGATCGAAATACATAATAGGCAGCTAAATATTTATAAATTGTGGTTCTATATAGAGCCTGATATTCAAGCTTTGAATAATACCATATAATTTAACACATATTTATTACCGAGGTTTTAAAGCAACATTAACAGATATAACATGTATACAATAAAATTTAAACATTCAGTAATATTTATTTCATTCTAATTGGAATTAAGGGAAATTTTTGATTTATTATTTGGGGTCTCAATTAATTAATTAAAATTCAAATTACAATATTACAAATTGTTGAAAGAACTGAATGGATAATCAATCATTGAATTAAACATAGATTTTTCACAACAATTCAGAAAACATATTTAAATGAAAAACTTTGAAGTTATAGTATGATTTGATAGATAGATACTCCTCATACACGTTTTTTCAGCTATTCTGTCTTCTATATGAATTATTTTAAATACTTTGGATTTAACAAAGTGATTGATTGAATTACTTGAATTAATTTTTGAATTATTTTTTTATTTCAAAAGTAATTTGAAATATTTTTGGTAATACATTAAGTGTATGTAATGCATTATTTTTTAATTATATTTTTTTAATTCAATTGAATTATTTATGGTAATGCATTAAGTATATGTAATGCATTATTTATATAAATATAATGCATTATTTTAATGAATTAGTTTGAGAAAATAAATCAAAATAATTATTTTATTGGATGTTAAAGAAATTAATGAATTGTATCTAATTAATAATTACGAAAAATATACTTACTTAATTCATTAAAAAAATATAGCAAACTTTATTACATACATAAATATTTTTTGTAAACTATATATAAGAAAAAAATTAGGTTTTTTTTTTAATTATTTCAATTGTTTATTATTTGTATTATTTTATATAAATAATAAATAATAATTAGTCATTCTAGTTTTCGTATATTTCGACTAAATATATATATATATATATATATATATATATATATATAACTATATTTACAATTTTAAATTTAATTTATTAAGGTGCATATTATACATCAATGTTTTCATCAATATTCTTGATTCATCAATATGGGCAATAATACTGATGAGGGATTGCACATCAATAATGCACTAAACAACTTTTTTATCCATATTTTGAAATTTCGCAATGACATATTGTGGAAGTGTTCTGAATATATTGATAATTTCGAAACATATATATAAATATTGAAAATATAATTTCTGGAGGAATGCTTTTGACTTCAATTTAAATTGAATTTTTAGAGTATATTCTAATATATTATTTAGAGTATATTCTAAAAAACAACAAATTATTTTTTTTTGCACATTTTAATAATATATCAGTTGTTTAATTACAATAATTGCTATGATTATTAAAATTGAAATAAAAATTGTTCTTTTTATAAACGAACATTACAACATTATCTGAACATTCCCCAAAAAGCAATTTTTTTCAAGCTCCTACATAAATAACTCTTATGTATTAAATATGAACAATTTTCATGATTTAGAAAATTTTCCTAGAATCCCGCTCACGACGATAGACTTTGAACCGAGTAAACTGAAAAAATATTTGGAAAAACTTAACGATGATTCATTTCCTGGACCAGATAATGTACCAGAAATTATTTTAAAAAAGTGTTCTGAATCTCTCTGCACTCCTTTATCAATTTTATTCAAACTCTCACATTCTCAAGAAATCTTTCCTGATTTTTGGAAAAAATCGTTTATTAGACCAGTTCATAAAAAAGATTCTAAGAATGATATAAAAAACTATCGCCCAATTGCAAAACTTTCAAGTATTCCGAAACTATTTGAATTAATAGTATTTGACTCTATTTATGATCATTGTTCAAACTTATTGTCCCCTAACCAGCATGGTTTTATGAAAAAAAGATCCACATAATTAGGAGTTATAACGTATTATTTAGATCCGCTACTTCTGAACCTTTTGAAGCAAACTCTGGCGTTCCACAAGGCAGCCATTTAGGTCCGCTTCTCTTTATTATTTCCATTAATGATGTAACTTCCGTCATTAAGCATAGTAAAATTACTATTTATGCAGATGACATGAAAATTTACAAAAAAATTACATCAGCAAAGGACACATCCCTTCTTCAACAAGACTTAAACTCTTTTTTAAACTGGTGTAAAATTAACAATCTGACCTTAAATATTAATAAATGACTTTCTCTCGCTCTTCCGAATCATTAATGGTTGATTATACTTTTGAAAATAAATCTATTGAACGAGTCTCACACTTTAAAGACCTTGGTGTACTCTTTGACAATAAATTATGTTTCAAACAACATTTAAACGTCATAATAAATAAATCTAACTCCATGCTAGGCTTCGTCAAAAGATTTTCTAAAGAATTCAACGATCCATACGTCCTTAAATCACTTTTTACGTCTCTTGTTCGACCAAATCTTGAATATGCCAGTCAAGTGTGGTCGCCTCATTACCTCAATCATATCCAAAGAATTGAAGCTACACAAAAAAATTTTTTGAGATTCGCACTGCGTAATTTACAATGGTCAAATCCAGTTATTCTGCCACCTTATAGGAACCGGTTAAAGTTATTGGATCTTAAATCATTAGAATCCAGAAGGGAGGTAGCTGATATCATATTCATTATTAAAGTTTTAAATAATGAAATTGATTCTCCTTATGTTAGGGATATGATCCACTTACATATTAACAACAGAAACCGCTTTAGATCGGAAAATATTTTTCGTCCAATATTTCATCGTACCAATTATGGTAAATTTGAGCCTGTTAATAGAATGTTTACGTTAATAAATAAGCAAAAACACCACATCGATTTTACATTAAACGCAGCCCAACTAAAAAAAAAACTGCACTTACATATATCTTAGAGTTAGTATAAATTTATAATTTTCTAACATTCTTTGGTAATAAATTACAAAATTGTATAATTGTCAATATTTTAATATTAAGATCTAGAATAATATTAAGCTTAAAATTATATTTTGTTTGTTTAATTTTGTACACTTATGTATATTGTAATATGTTTGTACTAAGCATAAATAAATAAATAAATAAATAAAAGCTATTTTCTTTTACATCAGCTTATTTATTGAAGGGTCAGCTGATTGAATTACTGATGAGAACCGCCATCAATAATTTCTCATCAATATGTGGACAATATATTGATCATTCATAAATATGTAATATATGCGCCTAATAATCAGTTTTTTCTTCATATGATTCTCACATTTAAGTAGAGAGCAATTTAGGTATTACATCATTAATTACGCGAATTTATTGGACTATTTAAATCAAATGATGACTTCAACAATATACGACTTAAGTATTGGATTAAAAATATCAAAACCTGTTACAAGTTTTGTTCCATAAAAAAAAATATCAACAACTCAAATAAAAAGTAATAGATTTATATTATAATTTCAGTAATTCGATATGAAGAGGTTTTACTGTTCTAATAACTATATTATATATCTTTATATTTAATCATAACATATTAAAATTTAATTAGGAAACAAAGCATTTATTTAATATATTTATATATTATTTTATTAAATATTATAAAGCAATATAATATATGAATACATCACTATTTGTATCTATATATATGCATCTAAATATATGAATAAACTTGTGTATAGAATTTGATTTAATTAAAATTCCTCTAATGATTCTATTAAAACATAATATGTATATCGAAATCTCTATATTTAAATTTATAATATAATAAATATATATATGTATATATTATAATTATATATAATTTATGTAAAATATATAATATTTTTAATATGAAAATTCATCATTAGTATCATAATCATTATCATAATGATTATCAAGTTTTGAATAATTGATTATAATCTAAGGATTTGTAATTGATTCTAAATGACTTATCCTCAATTTGTAGCTGGATAATTATTAGAATTATTAGAATATTTTTTTTTATTATGTTTTCATTTCTATTGAATTTAAAATGACTTTATTGTTTTTTTTTTTATCATATTGCTTATGATACCTATAATAGTTTCAAAAGATAATAATATAGTGATGATAGTTAGTAATTCAGTAATTTTTATGAACGCCATTGTAATATGAAATATGTAAAAATATTGAAAATATGTAGATAAAATTGTATCAATAATTAAATTACAGTTTGTACCAAAAGAACATTAACGATTTGTACAATTTTATTTAGTAATTATAGTAATTGAAGATTAATTTATTGTTTTTGATTCAAAAATTATCAAGTACTTGATGCATGGTGATTAATCAATGATGGTAACATTGTGGAACGATCAAAAAATCAATTTATTGAAATTTCAGTTCTCAGTACATACTTATAATCTTTTTTAAGTGTAAAAATTATTTTTTTCCTTAATAAGGCAAAATAATATACTTCTTCGATCATTAAGAGAATACAAGAACTACAAATTAGTTTGCCTACATGTTTTAAAAAACTTACTTAGGTCTTTAAAAATTAAATTTTTGCAGCGATTTTGCACAAACTTTTGACACTCACTGTTTATATATACTATCATGAATAATAAATTATTTTACTATAATATTGAAAATCATCGTTATTATCGATATATATACATACTTAGCTATATATGATAATATTATTTATGAATTGTAATACTAAATATGAAATTTAAAACGAAAAATAGCCAGAAAGTTCTGATTTAAGTTGCATAGGCATGTAATTCAAGTTAGAAATTCCAATGGTTAGAATAATGAGTATTAATAATTCTTATTTATAATTAAATTATATTCCATTTAAATAAAATCATAACTATTAGTTAACTGGAATTTTTAGTAAAAGATTTTCTATTTAACTTTATAAATACCTACGTATTTTATTAGTAATGGGAATACAAGCGTTCATGTCACCATTTTACTTATTTCCCATCTCAAAAATTTTTTATTTTAAACATGAAAAATATTTCATTGTAAAACAATTTGGTAGCAAAAAGGTTAATATTAAATAGTTTTAAAAATTGAAATTTAGACATAACATCAAACTTTCAAGGCAAATTATTAAAGTATACTCGAACTGGAGTCTGGTTCCTAAAATAAATTAAATCTATATAAAAGACATATGCATCAACTAAGATAAGTGAAATTAAAAATTAAATGAATTGAAATTCATGATTTAGAATATGTAAACAGGCATAAAAACTATTAGTGAATAAAAAAAAAAATTTCATTTCGATTTGTTTTTAAATCGTTATAGCGTTATAGAATTTTTTGAAGAGTTCGCTGGTTAATTACCACAAATTTGATATTAGTTAGAATCACTGTAATCGAAGCAAAATACTTGAAGTTAAGACAGTTTGTTCAACTTGAAGTTATTCAATTTTATTTATACATTTTTTTGAAAAAAAATTATAGGGTTTGTAGGGTACATCATAATAAGATTTTAGGGTTTTATTTCTGCCACACGCTGGGTGGCGCAGTAAGTAGAGCGCTTGTCTTTCAACTGAAATTTCCCAGGTGCGATTTCCGATGAAGCAAAAAAAAAAATGCTTTATGGGTTTTTCGACCTGGTCCGGTACCCATTGTCATTGGGATGAAATAAATGGCAAAAAATAATTCAGAGTATAATCTGGTAACAAATAAAATAAAATGGAGCTATTCTATTTAAGAAGGCTTAGTCCTGACAATAGCAGTAGTTTTTCACATTTAAAGAGTTAACCAGTAATTTGATAAATAAATGGTCGAAATATTGTAGATGTTGTAGTATAAAGTTGTATATAACATCGTACAAAATTAAGCATGAAAAGGATAATTAATTAAAAATTAAAAGGAATAATTTTACCTAAGTTACTGTAAAGAGCATAAAAAACATATAGGGTTTACCAAGTTCGTAAGTTTTTGATTTTAGTGCCTTCAACCCCAGCATCTCACTGTATCATTGCACCCACTGTAGCAATATTTTGAACCGCTAGTTTGTCCTGAGAACTGCGGTAGACCAACACGGTTTGAGTTACCAACTGTTACCCATTGTAGTGCTTTAACTGCAGCTTGAATGTCTTTGACTATACAGATATTTCTAACAGACAATACGCTAGATCTCAGCCAGTCTGAGAGTTCCCTTATGACTATCATCTCCGACTGAAACACACTGCAATCTTTTGGTAGACTGAAGGATAGACTTATACTTACGTTTTCCGAATAGAACCCACCTTTTCACTCTGTTATTTAGTTTTGAATCATTAGTGGTAGAGGTATACGTATTGTTTAGTCAGATCCGTGTTATTCTTTCCCTGGATGGAATATCGCTTTAATATACGACCTTTCAAAGAAGTAGCCTGTAAGAGTCAGATTTAGGTTTTCTGAAATAATGTTTTTTTATTCTGTAACAAAATTATGTAAACGTATTTTAAATAAAACAAAGTATCGATAGCGTAGTAGAGATTCGCACTAATGACGTATGCTACCAAAAATATATTGCAATTGTCAATTATATTTCCTGTAAGAAATTAGAGAGAGTTGAGTTTAAACACTGAAGCAGATTGGTCTGGTTTCTTTTTATTTACTTAAAACCTTTCAATTCCAATATAGAAGAGTGGCCGTTTATACTCAGGTTGTAACTATACTTACTTACTACATATATATAGTTAATTGCAAGAAATTGTTTTTTTTAACAAGACCTGTGTCAACAGCATAAAACAAGAAATTAATCTGATTTTCGGAAAAGAAGAGGTAATAAATATAATTAATATAATTTAATATAATTTAATAAAATAACAACCACCAGTCAAATAGGTACGTAAACTGAATGGCAATTAGTCTTGTACATCAAGACATAAAAAAAATATTCATATTATCATTATTGTATGCCATGTGAAAGAGTAACAATGGATACTGAATAAGAAGAAACAAGGCAATAATAAGGTTGTTCTGACAAAATCCGTTTTGAACAAATAAACATGTCGCACAGATTTTGAAAACTACACCACTACTCGACAGGCTTATAAAAAATGTGCAAGATCTAACAGTACATTTTTTTTTAAATTGTTTCGTACACACTCTGTACGACTTTGAGAATCAAAAAAAGATATAAGTGAATAGAATTAGTGGTCTCTAGATTTAAGGTATCCGAAAATTTTACAATAATAAGTGAATTAGACTACAAATTAGTTAGACTAGACAATAAAAAATTAATAAAATTTCTTGAATTGACTGTCTCCAATTTGTTCACACAAAAAAAAAAAACAATTAAAAATGAATTATTGTTCCTATAGTCTTCTACACATACTTTATCTTCTCTAAAAGGCTCTATATATGTACATTTTATTCAGTAACTAAGTAAGTAAAATAATAAAAATTTTCTACTTACATTCATTTTAACGACAAAAATTTAGTTAACGTGATCAAAGTATCTGGTATAAGAGCAAAAATTGTCCTTTATTGAAATGTGTGTGCAATAAAAAAAAAAACATAACAAAAAAAAAATTCATGTCATGTGTCAAAAGGAACACACTGTTTTTTTTTTCTTCTATATTTTACATTGTACGTTTTTAGACACATCAATACATTGTCTATATGTATATACTTATAGACTCTAGTTATACGTAAATAAATATGTATACATATTATACATAAATAACAATGTATAACTTTTATTAATAACAGAAAAAAATATCAAAACGGTCTTAAATCATCAATCAACTTACAATAAGTTAACAAATTTTATAAATCCATACATGTACATAATAACTATATACTAGTATGTATGAATATACCTTATTTATGCAATGTTCTAATGATAGGTAGGTAATTGTTTATTCCGGATTAAATTCATTACATACATCTATTATTATATATATATATCAATATTGTATATATGGATAACATAATCATCATCATAATCATCATCATGATAATAAAAATAATAATAATAATCAAAATCATTACCATTATGGTTATTATTTTTTATTATTATTATTGTTATTATTATTAAACGCCATCAGATATTATTTTTGTTATAGAAAATTAAACGATATTGATTAAATAATGTGATAATGTATGCTTTGTTAATTTCTAACTATGGGCTGTAAATTACGCTAAACGTCAATGATGATCCTTTTTTTCCTCTAGGATTTTTTTTTTGTTGGTTTTTGTTTTTTTTTTTGTTCTTATGTGATTAGTGTTATATGTTTATTCTATCAATATATACAATATATTAGCTAAATTTATTATGTACGTTAAAATATTTTTGTAATACCTAACTATATGATGCCTGCCATCATTTTCATACTCATTAGTTAGTTATCTATCATATTATATCAAATTTTTTTATAAATTGATTTTTACGAAACATTTCAAAATTGTGCATTTTATTGTTAGAAGTTTGATTCTATTTCTAATGAACATCCTTCCAACTAAATTCCATATATTATATTGAGTTAAAAAATTGTTCTTTGTACTTAGATGGTAAGTATTTGAGTATAGAGTTGATCTCCCACACCTTGGATAGTTCAAATAAAGTTTCTAATTGCACAGTCTATCTTCATTGTCAATATTGGACTGATATAAAAATCAATAGGCACAATCAGGAAGCCCAAAAGAGTTTTCTAAAAACTTTGCAAATATCTAATAATGTGATCACCAATATTTAGAAGTGGATCGATAGAAGAGGATTAGAAAAAGTTATTAACACATAATAGATATTTTCACATATAAGCAATAATGCTAATACCGCTAAGACACTTTGTTCATAACAAATGTTGCAAGTATAGTAATTATAGCTATAGTATTAAGCATACATTGTTGCAAATTAAGTTTGGGGATATAAACATTGCTAATTTTACATATTTATTTATTGAAATTGCAATATTATAGTTGAGACCGCAGTACAATCATCTCCACTACTCCAATACAATTTTTTAAGTATTATCATAAATCTAATTCAATTAAAACGACAGTACTACCCTGAATATAATATAACCATTTCGTTTTACTTTTGCAGTACCTATAAAAATCTCTAATATATATTGTATATGTACTTGTTTAGGGCTCTATATCATCAGGTTTATTTGTCTAATTTCTAGAGATTATATTAAATTAATCCTGAGTTATGTAAATTGTGGTCATGAATCACAACTTGTAATTTGACTTCTTCAGTAAAACTAAAACATTTTTAAGTATTATTAAGTTGTAAAATAATTTCTAAATTATTACGAGTACACGCTACATACAAACTATTATACAAATAATTAAAATTACAGTATATTTATAGTTACCTAGTATGGAAACAAATAAAGTTATTGAATAAATAAATTCGTGTTTAAAAATATTTACTTGTAATATACTGCGAACCAAAAAAAATTATACAGGGTGGTCCGGTTTAGAGCAAAAAGTTTTTAAGGGGTGATTCCTTGGAGTATTTTAGGAAAAAAATTCTTCTAGAAGAGGGGTCTATCTTTAAATTTACCTGGGCTACAGAGGATTAAAGAAAATCGGATTAGAAAAATTATGTCTAAAGAATATCCACTACAGCTCAGAAGAAATTGAAACTAGATACTAGATTTAAACTGAAAATTTTGTACAAAACGTTGATTATCTCGAAAAAATTCGCTATTTTTTTTTTATACTCGAAAAAATTCGCTATTTTTTATTGTGTTGATGCGCTACATCATCCCCTACAACTTTTTCATACACAACTTTCATATCAGACGTGCCGTTTTTCATGTAAAATCATATAAAATTTCATTAACCCTAACTAATTTCAGTAATTTTAACTAACTTTGACTAAAAAATAAAATTGTTCTCAACTCTCAGTCATTATTTTTCTTCCTAAAACATGGGTTACCCAAATATTAAATATGAATTAAAAAATTTGTGTAACTATAAAAAAAATTTAAATGAACAGTGAAGCTCAATCTAAAATTGCAAAATAATTTTAATCTCGAATAATTTTTAATTGATATCGAATTTTTCTATATTTTCTTTCTTTTTCATCTTTGTATGGAAGCTTTTTTCGAACTTTTTGTCTTTTTAATGTCCAAAATAATTTCGTACCAAAATACATAATAATAAAATAAAAAAAATTCAAAACAAAAAACCAAAATACAAAAAAAAAATTAACTTAACTATAAAACTTCACACTTTTGCCTGAAGATGGGTTTGCCATATACGGTTGCCGTTTTATAATTAAATTCCATTTCATCCAAGCATTGAAAGAGGAATACAAAAATAAAATTAATTTTATTTTACTTTTTATTTTATTTTTTTTCAAGTTAAGTGTTTAGTGATATCTTGTAAATTCTGATTATACACCTATAATATACCTTTAATGTATGTATATATTAAATAAGTACGTTTATCTATACAGATCATTTTATTTTTTGGACCATTAAATGACATTTTTCACCTATACATTTATATTACATATATATAGTTATTCGAATATTAAATAAAAATATTTTCTTAACTACAAAACACACACACAGAATTTCATCTAAAGTAGAGATATTTCATATAGCTTCTGAATTTCTTAGACATCATAAGGAATTTAGTTTTGTTTTTTGCTTTTTTTTTGTATATGATTGTTAGTTTGAAATGAGTCCTCTCGATTCAATATTAAATTGTACATACACACACACACGCACACACACAAAATCATAGCAATATAAGAGCTATAAACAGAATTATAGAACAGCTGAAAAGGATATAAAATTTATAAGGTGGTAAAATCCATATTTATAGATGTATATATATACATGTATACCTACATAAATGTAGATATGAACATAAAAATAGAGCATATTTTTGTATAAGGAATGAGATTCTATTAAAAGTACCAAAATATAATTTAAGGTGGCCAAAAACAAAAACAAAATAAATAAAATAAGAAATTAAGAACCGGCATATCACAACAGGGGGTTTAAAATCCATGGAAGACATGGAAGATGAATTTATTTTATTTTTTTGCTTATAAAGAAAAGATTATTTTGTGTTTTTTTCTTTTTTTTTTTTGATAATTTTGTCTGTAGAATAATTTCAATATAAAAGAAGAAGAAAAAAAAAACAATTAAGCATATTAAGGAACATACACTCAACCTGATTATTTTAGGATATCATCATAGTAAAAAAAAAATGGGTGAGTGTTATACAATTATAACATAAAAATTAATGAAAGTACTTACCTAACTATAAAACAAAAAAAAATCTTTTATAAAATACCAGAAATCAATCATTAATAATTTGGAAGATAAATTTTGTTGTTAAAAAATTTAACGATTGTACTGCCAATTAATTTTATATCAGGATTTAATTAACAGATTGTATCCTATCGAAATATGTATATTTTTTAGACTTCAATAGTTCTTAATGTTGTAGCTATATTATAAATGTTTAAATTACTTTTGTTGTCTCATCTGTATTTTGTTCAAACAAAGAAAATATACAGATTCTAAGTATGGTTAGTTTAGTTGTCAAAATATGTAACAATTTCAAATTGGGATACCAAAATAAAAACAAAATTAACTAGATTTTAAAGAAATTGAAAAAAATACATAAATTAACTACAAAACCTTCAAGTAATTATTTAAATTAAACTTAAGTAGATTTTTGCTATACGCTCGATGACGCAGCAAGTAGTGCACTTTCAACCGAAAGATCCCAGGTTCAATTCCCGATGAAAGGAAAATACTTTACATATATATTTTTCGACATGATCCACTACCCTGTGTCATTGGGATAAAAAAAAATGGCTATAAAAAAATATAAGACCCACATCTCAAAAGCGAAAATGGTCTGAAAGTATAACTATATATATTAATATTTATGTAAATTAATATAATAAATAAAACAAACAAATAAATAAATAAATAGATTCTTCCTTGATTCTTGTGAATAAATCGCAAAATTTTTAATTCTGAACAACCCTAACCATATTCATATTATTATTAAATCAATTAAAGTAAAAACTACATTAAAGTAAAACATACATACGTGTATAATCATAATATTCAATTACCCTTCTTGTGCGTATACTGACTTCACAAAATATGTTTTTAAACTGAACAACGAGAATTTATTTTCACAATATTTATTACTCGTGCATAAGTACATAATGTACTGGCTTTTTGAAGATAAATAAATAAATAAAATAAAAATTTATATATATATATAGTTATCTGAGTACATATTTATATCACTTTATTATATTTTACTAACTATTTAATTAAGCAATACTTAATATAAAAAAGTCAGTTATAAAGCCGACGGCATTATCCATTTGGTAATAACAATTTTTTTTTTCTATCAACTATAACTAGTTAGCATAAAAATTTTATTACATTCTAAGTACAGCATAATTATTTATTTGTTATGTCAATAATTGTCCTTTGATTTTTATGTTGCACTGGAGAGTATCAATCGATTACAGAAAAATAGGGGTACACTGTATCATATGCTTAATGATATATAAAAGCAAAAAAAATGTAAAAAAAACAAATATCCTCTATTAAATGTTAAATACAAATCAGATAAGTACTATTGCAGTGCAATTGGAGTTATGTGTCTAATTTAATGAAAAACTAGTATTCGCCCACATAAATTCTAAATTCGAGAAAGTTAAATAAAAAAATGTAGTCAATTTCTTTATAAGTATTTGCTTTCCATCCTTTCAATTTATTTTTGGGACCATATCATTTATTAATTATATATTAATTATATATATATTTATTAATTTATCTTTGACAACAACCACAGATGTACTAATTTATTTAAAAAAAAAAAAAAATTAAGTTCAAATTTAATTCTGGAAAAGTAAAAGAAAAAACTCTGTACTTTGATGAGTTGCGGCAATTTTATAAACCAATATTTTTCTGTATTAAAATGTATATTTATTTATTTATTTATTTATTCAAATAACCTAAAAGAGCCTAATGACTCGTACAAGGTTTATATATAATTATTATGTTTTACAATTAACGTATAACTACTTCCTTATAAATGGGGTTAAAATTCTAATTCAAAATTTTTGACAAAATTATTTAGTTAGTTTCGTTACGTCTCATTTTAAATATCTGTCATTGAAAAGAATAATAATAAAAGTCGGTTGTGAAATGGTTCAAATTCTTGTACTTTTTTCAATTTACAGATTAAATATAATGATAACAATAATGAAGACTACTATACTTACTAATACAAAAGACTAAAATTACTTACTAATGCAAAAGAACATAATATTAAATGTTATTATGTTCTTTGCTAATACTTAATATGCAAGCATATTAAAAAAAAATTATGTTAAAAGTGTATGGAAGATTATTTCTAAACATTCATATCATTGTGTGATCAGAACGAAGACATTTTCGTTTTATTTATTTTTTTTTGTGAAATTTCGAATATGAATAATCTATTACGTCATTGTTTAAAAATGTCAGAAACATTATTATAACCAAGTATAGTTAATAGCAGCATCAATTTTCAAAAATACGAAAATGATGATCATTTGAAATGGATCGTTTGTTCTTTTTTTTGTTCATGCAGACTGTTGACCCATAATTGTATATATATAAAAAATCTTATACCCACAAATTAATGTTAAGAATTTAGATATGATTGTAATCAAACTTTAGATTTTAACGATAAGCTGACTACATTAATTTTATTTGATTCACATAATGCATATATTTGAAATTAAATATGAAATATTACAAAATTGAAAATCTCTGAATGAGCTCAAGCCTAACACGTACTTATCTCATTGTTATCGGTTTTAATACATGTGAGCAAATTTCACAGTAGATGAAATAAATAAATAAGTTGGAATTGAAATACAATAAATTTTATGCATTCCAAGTCTATTGCGATGGACACCAACTGCTTTTACATAGACATTTGGCATACATAATTACATACGATAGTTTTTTCTTTAGAATTTCTATGGTTTTATATCTACTAATCTAAATGTGGAAAACTATATCTATTGTAGAGTAACTACGCCTCATAATAGTATAGTTCCAGTTTACTTTTAGTGATGGCAACCTAATTATATCTCAACTATTTTTTATCATTTTTATTTTATGCCAATGACAAAAATACTGGATACAGGTCTAAAAACCTTTGAAACATTTTTTTGCTTTCGTCGGGAATCGAACCTGGGACATTTCGGTTGACAGACAGGTATTTTACCTACTGCATTACAAACCGTGTTATTTATTGGGTTATGTGCGGATATCTTTCAAAATATAAGAATTTCTTTTCTATCTAAAATCAAATAATGAAGCTAGTGTGGAAAATATGGAAAAAATAAATTATACATTAAGTAGCTAAGGACGCAACCTGTTTGTGGAAGAAAAGTGGGACACTATCGTTATATATTATATTAATGTGGTTATACTAAAGTCCGAATCGGAATATCCCCAGAAAAGATCTCCGATTCGAATACGAAAAAATCGGTATGCTGAAATCCATTCGACTGCAAAGTCTGAGCAGAAATCAATCAGGTGTTCCGGAAGAGAACGGATTATTTTCCGTTTCGACAGCATTTATAAATTTAAAAATTTAGGATAAATAATGATATTTGTAGACCGCGGAATACAATACGGGCTTCATCATCTCCGAAATGCGAATTGTAAACAGAATTTGACATTCCGACGGACTTCAGTATAACCACCTTAATATCATCATCTTTATCCTGTAACTCCATCCGTGGGGCATAGAGCGAAATACTATTCATTGACAAGTGCATTATTATTATTATAAATTCATGAATTCAATTCTTAATGTTGGTGTGATAAAACTACTACAAATCATGTCTAATAATAATAAAAAAATAATAAAATAGCCTTTATTTCAACATAATTACATGTACATATATAAAATTTATTTATTTATTTACGACTGTATGTCTACGCAATTACTTTTACTTCTTCCTTAGTTATTAGATAGATTTGATTTAACTAGCATCTACTTAAGTAGTTATTAAATTTTATTTCAATAAGTTTGTGAATTAATGTTGATTATTCATTTCAAATTAAGTTCAACTCGATATATTTTTGCTATTCCAATAATAAGCAGATAGATATGTATATTTGAAAGGGATACGAGAGAGGTCTGTGTCTCTACTGCCTCCGTAGACACAAATGCGCATATTGTGACTGCCTCTATCAGCCTGCGTGGGCTAATTGCGACTGCCTGCATCGACCTGTAATTAACCCATGTAGACATGATTTGCAAAAATAAATGTGAATTTTTATGGATTCCTGATTTGATGATTACACTCAGTAGGGCATTCTCCAATGGTATGATAGGTATGATCATTGTTCAGGGTGACTGTCTAATTGTTCTTTTTTTTATTTTTATGTTAATTTCGTATGTTTCTAAGTTTTGATTATTAAATTTCGTCCATACAAATAATTAGCTATATATGCATATGTACATAATGTAATAAAATAACTTTAGTTTGTTTAAAATATATTGAATTATACTAAAAAACTATAAGATCATACAGCTTAAACTTAAAATTTGCCATGATGAATAAAACTAAATATAGTTGTATTAAGTAGTAAGCATTCATATAGTTGGAATAAAATAAATAAATAAATAAATAAATTTTATATATGTACATGTACATGTATATAAATAAAAATGTATATTATTTAATAAAATAAAGAAAAAAGTTGTACCTAATATGGAAAACTAATTTTTAAATACAATAATTAATACTTATAACAAACCAAGAAAAGTTGTATACTTATTTCTTTAAAACATACCTAACTACTTTATTTATTTATTTAATTATTTATCGTAATTACATAGGTATATGAATAAATATTTTTTCTTTAGTACAAATACGGCTTAACTCCAACTAAATTCAAAGTACATACCACATTATATACAATATACCTATCATAAACTTTAACAAATCTTATTATATACGAGTACGTATACGTTTATTTATTATAAAAGCATATACAAATACCTAAGTATCATACGATATGAATATGTTACTCAATGCATGTATAAATACATATATTTAACATTAATTTGAAGAAATTGAAAATAATCTCATATAAAATTAAAATACAAATTTATGAAAACGAAAAAATATAATAACTAAAAATTTAAAAGGACTGTACATTGCAACATAGAAAAAACAATAAGTTCTCTGTGATTCAAACAACACCAACAACTACATATTAAAAACCATAATACACACATGCACAATAATATATTTACGTTCCTACCATATCTGTTTATAAAAGGTACATGGACTAATCTACTACCATGCATATGTATTTAATGTACATATAGTATATCCCATAACTCCATAGTCCATATAGATATGTACAAATAAAATAATAATTGTTACCCTACAACCACGTTCTAATTAGAGCAAAACCTTGTCCAAGATAATGAACTGAAATTCTATTGTTATGCGAGTTAAAAAAAAAACAACCCAAAAAGAGAGAAAAAATTAACAAAAAATCATACAGAGAATATTGTAAAAACGAAATACGAAATATTTTGGGTTCGGATTTTAAATATAATATAAAAAATATCAAATAAAATAAATATGCATTCATACAATTTATATCTGCATATTATATTATCACTCTTAATAACATAAACATAATATATATACACATATAAAAATAGTAAAATTCATGTAACTACATTTAGTTATAATAAGAAATTCAATAACTATTCTCTCTGATCATACAAAAAAAAAATACAGAAAATATGAATAAAAAAAAACACTAGGAAGAAGGGAGTTAAAAAAAAAACCAAAAAACATTAAATATACCAACTCTTCTTAGTTGAATATTCATCTTCTTCTACCCCTTTACATTTTTCTTTTAATTTTCTCCTTAAAATTTCAAAGAAAAACAATATAAACAACAACAAATTAAATTGGTGTATATATGTCGTCATCATACTTCTTCTTATTTTTCTTGTCTCCATTCTTTCTTTCTTATTCTATCCTACCTATACAATTCCTTCGTTCCTGTTCATACAATTAATATTTGGTATAATATGTATGTACATACATATAGTTACTAGTAGATATTGAATTGAGTCTTGGGTTGTGTTGTTTTGGTTTTCTATACTTACTATATAACATAACATACTATAATTTAGTATTTCTATATAGAGTAGATATTACATTAAATACGATTTTATTGCAATCATCATCATCATCATCATCATTATCATATCATACATATAATTACAGGAGTTACTGAACAACAATATTGAGACGAGAGTAAAATGAGAGTCTCGTGACGTTCAAATTGTATCCTATGATATGATGGTATATTCTTATATAGTTAAAAATAGTGTTAGAAGTAGATAGGTAGGTAAGTAGGCAGACTTTAGTGTGTTGTAAAAAGGCTAAAATATTTTGTATAGTTTTTTATTACTCTATTTTTGCTCCTTTTTTCCTATGGTGTTTTTTATACTGTTTTTATTTTATTTTATTTATTTTGTTTTAATACTGACGAAGGATTAGGAATGCAAACAAGATGGATTTACGTTTGAAATGAAAATACATTAATATGAGTGTTACTTATGTTTTGTTGCACAGCAGGATACAAAAAAATAAAATAAAATAACTACAAATAAATAAACGTAAAAGTTTATATATATATATACTTACATATGTTATGTATGTATGCATGTGCATACACAGTTATTGTTTTATTTTTATTTTTTTTTAACTTACATTAAATTGTAAAATATTGAATTGAAAGGTGGAAAAATTCTGTGGGTAGTTATTATAGGATCTTGCTAACAAATTATACGTACTTGTAATTTTTGTTTTTTTTTTAATTTCTTATTTTCAATTTTGTTTTTATTTTTTTCCTTTTTTTAACACAAAACTTAAGTTTTGTAATGTAAATTGAAAGCAAATGATTAGATATTTTTTTCTTTATTCATATTAAGTTATTATGAATAAATAAAAAAAAGACGAGTAAAAATGTGTGGAAAATTGTAATAAAGAAGTGAAGGGATTCAAAATTGTAATATAATTATATATATAAGTAAGGATATATGACTAACTTATGCATATAGATTTCGTTAGTATGTTTGTGTTGTATGTAGGTAAACAGTTTTGTATTTAGCAATATTTTTGTGGTTATTAGGAACACATATGACCACAGCATGATGTATTTCGTATTCTTTTTCGATCCACGTAACCATTTTTTTTTGTATTTAAATCCTTTTTTGCTCTTTTATATATATTTATTATTTTTTTTTTCAATTTCTATTTGCATATGCATCGTTTAAGTTTATTGAAGTGAATTATTATTTTGTTGTGAAAAACTGATTTTTCAAAAACAAAAAAAATAGTTGAGTAAGTAAAGTTCTTATTGAATTTCTCCCTTCTACCATAATAAATTCATTAAGGATAATTACAGTTTTAGAATTTGAAAAATCAATTGAAAATTTAATTTACTATAAAAGTAAAATTTGTGTGAAAATTATATTAAGTACTTCAAAAAAATTTTTCACTTTTTTATTAAATAAAATTGGATTTAAAGATTATTTTTTAGTAGAAAATCACAATATGCCAATATAATTAAAGTCAATTTAATTGAATTGAATTTAAGTTGAAAATTTAAATAAAAATTTTGTTTAATAAATTAGTAATTTTTAATCTTAATTGAGTTTTTTTTTAATTTTATTTATTTAGCTTTAAAAAAGCTATTTCATATAAATTATGTATTCATTGGTGGAATATACTAAATTTTAATTTTATATTTTGCACTTTGTAAAATTAATTTAATTTTTTTTTAAAAACAAATAAGTAATATTACATTTATTTCTAGCCTGTGTTTTATGCTAAGCCATGATACTCAACATACAATTTATCGGGAGTGTACCAGTACTACGTACACACATGATAGATTGAGTATTTGATTTGAATTCTTATAGAAATTTCAAGCTGTGAATTTGATTAACCAGCTTGAGTGGCTGTCAGCTCGAAAATAGTATTAGTTTGACATGTATTTATGGTGAGCAATGGAGTTCATTTGAATAAATAAATGAATAAAATAAAATAAATAAATATAAATATTGATGCTAAAAAAGTTTTGTGATTGATTTAAATGAAGCTGCTTTGAAAAATTAACGTATACATGATGTTGTTCTTGAAGCTTACTTGAAGCTATCATGTATAGGTAGTATATTACACTTATAACTATATAGTAAAAGTGGGTATTGGTGACCTATGTCAGTTAAATTTGGACTTTTGCGATGCGTTAAAAATCCAATTTTCAAGATAACTTTCTTAAGCTATCATTTTAATTTACTTTATTTAATTCTTTGCGAATAAAATGTAATTTATTTGACTTTAATAAATTAGAATAGTTTCTAGAAAAAAAAATTAAATTTCATAAAAACTCAAAATCTCAACCTCGCATCAATTTGGGACCTAGAGTGCTTCAAATTGTGACTATTTGGTGTTGATATTTGTGACTATGAAAAAAATACTAAGCTCAAAATTTTAATAACTATGTTTATCAATTAATAAAACATAATGAATCCCATAGTTATTATTTCATAAATTACGTTAGTGAAAATCACAAAAAAATAATTAGAATTAATAATACTTAATTATAAAAAGAATTAAACAAAAAATAAATGCAACTTCATAACAGAAAAACATATTCTTATTTCTTCGTTTGATATAGTTAATTAGTTTTTTCATTGATTTGCGAAGATCTATTTCCTTGACGAAATAGATTCCCTTTGCATTGACTAAAACTGGTTCAACATTTTTGTTAACAATGTCATGCCACAATATATTTTATTGTAAAAATTTGTAAAATAACTATTATATCACAATAAATTATCTTGTGCTGGCCACTTCCAATTATGACCGGTCATGACCACAGCCTTGACTTAATAGTTTTTTTCTTTCTAGAACTACACCGGGGAAATATTCAACTTCGTATTACACAATGACGTATGAATTAGCTTTAATCTCAGATTCTGATTATATTGAAGGACTTTCGTTATGTTTATTTTCTATCTTCTTTTCAAATAAAACCATTTTGAGATTTTGTTGTTCTTCTTTCATTTGTTGTTGTTCTAGGTTTTATCCAAAGCTTTATTCTTGTCTTCATCTTGTTTTTTTGTAATAAGCAATCCATAAATCACTTCTAGCTACAGATGGAAACAGATGGATTTTCTTTAAGCCATTTAGTTGTTCTTTCGTTTTTTTTATCTTGATGACTTGTGGGCTAAAATAGAGACTTTTTAAACGATAAAATTAATATATATATATATATAAGTACTATAAATACTACTTATTTTTTTTCGGGCTCTTAAATTTTTTTATCTTATATAAAATGATAGGTAGCATATTTGTGATCATTTTGAATATAATTATGACCGCTGTGATGTTTAATGATATTCAGCTTATTTTATTAAATTTTGTGTAGGTCATAAAATGATGATTCCTTATTTAATTTAAACACAAATCACAAATTTACGTGTACCTAAGTACCTAATTCCCGATCAAAAGAAGTTACCAATTTTAAATATTTTTTTTTATTAAAAATTAATTGAATTAAATTTGTGACCGTTGTGTAGTAATGTGACGAAATTAAAAACATTTTTATCAATTTTTCACTTCAAAACCTTGACGAAAGCTGAAACTACGAGAAAAAATAAGGTGCTTAATGACAAATTGGTTTTTTGGCACGAAATTTTCTATTATCATATGAAAGTACTAGCACAAGTATAGTAGTATAAAATAATTAAATTTTTGAAATAAATTCCCAAAAAGTATTATTACTAGCACTAGTCTCATTCACCAGCTTTGCTATTTTTGGCGCCTATTTATCATTTCATTTGTTGAAAATGTAATTACTGTAGAACAGTATTCAAAGTGAGGCTTAATAATTGTATTAATCGTATTAATTTTATTTCACTATTTTGTAGATAATTGCTTTCTAATCTTAAACAAAAAACATATTTTTTTTTTTATTTGTTTAAAAGTAAAATCAATGTAAGCGGCTTTTAAATTTTAAGTTTTTATCAATTATAAGACCTTTAGATATTTAATTTCGTTTACTTTCTGTAAAACATTATTATAAATTATAATCAGTATTAATAATTATCATTACTTTAGTTGCTTATTTGAATAACAATAAAATTAACATCTTACCAAGGTATACTTAAAGCTTAATTGATTTCATATATATATATATCTGTAAAATTTCTATACGAATCATTAACTGAAAGCCGCAAAAGATGTGACTGATAATTAAAGAATATACTTAATAGTTGTTTATTTTGAATATTGGTTAGTGAAGGTAAAAGATATTACCTAACGTAAATATACTCATTTTCATATTAATAAATTAGTTATTGTTAAAAAAAAAATAAACTAGGAAACCGTTTCAAAGGAAATCTTAGTTCAAATATCATGATTTCTTTTATTTTGTTAAGACCATAATAATTATGGTCATGTTCACTTATTTCCAGTGTTGGCATTTTATGCGTAAATTAACGTTTTTATGATTCTTTACATATTTGATGTAAATAAGTGTAAAATACAAGTAAGCAACTGTAGATAACTGTAAGCAACTGTAAACTACTGTAATCAACTGTAAAAAACTGTAAACAAAGGTAAAGAACTATAAATTACTGTATTCTCATTGTATTAAAGAATTAGTTTAGCTTATTAATATTTTTTATAATACATAATAATAACTAAACTAAAACATCAGGTTTATATAATTTCTAACATTTCCAAATATTTTAGTAGACCTTCTTCGAATTCAACGTTTTCTTTAGCTGAATTTGAATCATCGAAACGCATTATTAATTTTCATTAAAGCCATATTGATTTAAAAAATCAACTGATGATTTAAAGCAATAACAATTAAAATTAACATAAAGTCAACTTCAAAAACAAAGTACAACATACTGATTTTAAATTTCCCAAAACATAATATATTCATTTTTGGCTGAAAATGGCATTTAATGATTAATAAGATAATGTATTAGAGAGAAAGAGAAAGATATACCAAGCTGCTAATCTGTATTTATTATATATATGCGGCATACCAAAATTGCAATAAAATTTTTGACAATGATTGATGTAAACGTATATAGAATATAGATCGTAAGGTTAGATATCTTAATAGATTGTAAAGTAGGTTCTTAGCAAATTGTGATTTTAATTATTTTTTGAACATAATCACTTCATGTTCGTAAGTTTTCATTTCATATATAGTTAAATATTTTGCAGCTAACTTATCTATTTTGAGTTGTTTATGCTATTTACATTGTTTATACACTTACAACAAAAAAAAACATGCCAGTAAATTACTAAGTTCTTTACATGTTATAAATAGCTGTGTAAAAAACTAGACGTAATTTACTTTGCCAACACTGCTTATTTATTTTATTCAAATAAATGTAAAATATATAGATATTATTAAATAATGTATATTTAATTCAATTTATAAATAAAAATATTCAAAGTTATTTTGATCTGGAATTAGTAAGGTACACGTAAGTTGATGTTGTATGTATTTACGATCGATCGGGCGAAATTAGGAAAATGATATATCGAAATAATTAATTAAATTTTTTTTGGTGAAATTGGATGAAAGGATGAAATTAGAAAATTTCAAATTGGAATTGAACAAAATAAGGTGGACTTAATTCCTACAAATTTAAGTTCGTATAGTTATGTATTTTTTCTTTTTTGACAGTAACTTAGGTAGAATCACTTTTTCGTGCTTAATTAAGTACGGTACTGCAGCTTTATCTACAATATTTCGAGTATTTATTTAACAAATTACTGGCTTATTTACTCATTAAATGTGGAAAACTACTGTTATTGTCCGGAATTAACCCTTCTTAAATAGAAAAGCTCCATTTTATTTTATTTGAAAAAGGGTACTAGACCAGGTCGAAAAACATTTTATACAGATAAAGCATTTTTGTTTCATCCGGAATCGAACCTGGGACCTTTCGGTTTGAAAGGCAGGTGCTCTACCTACCGCACCACCTACAGTTTTGATAAAAAAATTTATAAAAAAGCGGGTCGGTAATATGTACAATGTGTCCTAATTGTCAACTAAATATTTGTAAACTATTTTTAGTAAATTAATTTTATTACTCATCTTATATTGTAAAAAATCTATATTTAAATGTTTATACTTGTTTTTTATAAATAGGAACAATCTCTGAATTTATCTTGTTTATTTATACTTTAAACTTGATGACCCTACTATATAGCTAAAATGATGTAGACTAAATTTTATTCGACATGAAAATTGCTGACAAAAGAAGTTCTTGTTAGGGTGTTAGTCTGCATATTGCAGGGACGTAAAAGGGACAGAAGAAGGTAAATATTTCGTGATGTGCTGATAATTTATATTACTATATATCGATAACCAAGTAAATAAGTTAACTTTATCCCAATTAGTTACTTATGCTTAAAATGGTTCATTTGTAATGTACCTAAGCAGGGGTATAAATATTGAACTAATTATAGTAATTTAAATAGTTAAGGGTGAGTTAACTTTAAAAACTGTTTTACATTATCTACTCTTGAAGTTTTCACATGAGTTATTCCAGAATTTACTACACTTAAGTACTTAAGTAAATACAGAGACTTTTTTCAATAATGTATACTTTTTTTCATTCAAATCCAACATTTTTTCAAATAAATTCAACATTTTTTTAATCATTGTTTCGAAAAATTTGTTAGAAAAAATTTTGAATTTGAATTGAAAAATATATATATATAATAGTTAATACATAATTTATTCTAGTTTCATCTCAAGCGAGCTAAATTATGGCTCCTGCAGAGTTTAATTCAAAATTTAACATTTGTTAGTATAAAATATAATAGTATACTTAATAACTTAAATAAATAGGAGCTAGTTATAGTTATGCTAAAGAAGACCAAGTTCTTGATAATAGTTCTAATTGTTCATATTCAATTAGTTAATGTACCAGAAAATTGATAAATAAATACACGAAAACGATTAGTTATTCTTTTGTTTAATTTATGTTGCAGTTTTAGTATACGATAAGGCAATTTAGCCTAAGTCACTAAGAGTAATAAGAAAAAAAGGAAAAACTTAAGTATGTAAGAATCATAATAAAAAATTTATAAAACTTAAAAGCTAAAATGTTTTTCAAGTATCTCGATATCAAACCAAAATTCAGCAGGTTGTGTCTAAACATTTTAGTTATAAAACATTTTCAAAATATATAATGGTAATACTTACTGTGTTCCAATCCAATAGACTTTAAAAATAATAATTATTAATGCTTAAGAACAATATTTTTGTTTCTATACGAGTTATTTTTAAATAACTTTTTTATTAATTATTTTATTTTATTTTATTAATTAATTATTAATTAAATTTTAGATAAAAATATACGAGTTCCGACGGTAATGTCATAATATTCCGACACATTTAGTTAAAAAAAAAAAATGTACTTAATAAGTAAATTTGAAGTAAAACGACGATTAAGTCAAATTGAGTAGAAAATAAGTACTACGTATAGCTATTTGCAATATCAACATATCCTATTAGGATATTCAAGGATCTCAAATGACAAATTTAACTTATATAACTACTTACTATACTAACATTCATATCCGTTACAAAGCCTATGCTCATTCTATCAAAGATTTAAAACAAATGGTTTCGAATATGTATAATAATCATTAATCAGTAATCACAACATAATCACAACATGTTCTTTGATCTAAATGATAATAATAAAATAATGAGTTGTGCAAATTTACACAATTCTCTTATTGATTGCATCTTTCTAAAATTTATTTTATTTATCAGGCAAAATAAATTTATATTTCTTTAGTTTGAGGATTAACTCTAGGCTTCAAATACTTTATTCTTTCTAAAAATCAATTCTAAATATTCGATTCAACTACTACCTGTAAGTATGTTCAAAATAGCCGTTTTAATTAGCACTATGTTAACTATTTTTCTGTTTTCATAAGTGCTTTTAATAGACGTTAGTTAAGATTTAGGTTAGGTTTACATTAGGTTTTATATTAGCATAAAATAATTAATTAAAGGTTTTTTACTTGCCATTCTGTCCTTTGCAAATTAAATTTATTCTAAATATTTAAGTCAGGTTATTCTAAATAATTACAAATCAAAGGTCTAAATATTCTAGTAATATAAGCTTTTGAAATATAGAATTAAAATATATGAAAATAACATATTGTACAAATACATTAAGCCATTAAGGCAATAAATAAAATACTAATAATAATAATAATATAGCACAAGTGCTTAATACTTATCTTTGCTCACATAATACAGAAACACACAATTTTCTTCTGATATCCAATTGTCATGGCAACTGATAATGCTTTAAGTCAATTATAACACAAATTTGCTGTTTGATTATATATAAGTAATTAAAAAAATAACTAGTTAAGTCATCTGCCTAATCTATTTTAAATTATCTAAAACTCTGAAAATTTTTCAAAATACCATTTATTTAGTTTTTAATTTCGGTGATATTTCATTCCAAAACTATCAAACACTATCCGTTCTAATTATAGATGATGATAATTTAATAGATTATCAAAAACCAATAATGCTTATTAGAAAGTAAACTTTTTGTATAAATTCCCAAAACGGGTGAACTGCTATGATGTGGTCTATAAAATCAAGCTATGGGATATTAACTGAGTTATATTTCAAGAGAGTATATTTCTATCGTTCTATATAATAGAATATTTTAATTTGGAAGATTTTTTTAATTTATTCATGAAGCCGATATGCCATGAGAACACTTTTTGTTATATTTTATCATTCCATTTTGGAGTATAGGGCTTCAGTACAGCTTATACGCATTGTGGGATTGTGTTTTATTATTATTATTATATTTTATTAGATACAATTTAAAATTATATACAATAATAATTTACAAGCACTAGCTACCATGGCTATCGGCTTTTTTTTTTTTTTAGTTTTCAATCGTCAATCGCAATTTTAATAAATTACGCAGTTTATTACTCTATTGTTGTTATTCTCTCTAATATATCTAATATCATATTTCCCTATACTATGTTTTCTCATTTTTTGTATAATATCATATTTCTAAACCAAGGAGGTTGATTGGCACATCATAAAACTTTATAAATTGAAATAAATTAAATTATCATAAGTATTGGTATTTATATTTTTTAATTGTTGTTTGCTATGATGCAAAATTTAATTTAAAATTAAATATTAATAATCCTTTAGCTAACGCTATATTTCAGACAAAAAAAAACAAAAATAAATAAAAAAAATATTCTACTTAGTGTGGTCCTGCACCTTCTATCGTCTAGTATAAGAGACGAGGTTTATCACCTAGGGGATTTGAAACACCACTTCGTTGAATTGTCCTTTTCTGCCGCCCTACGATATAATAAACATACCAAGTTCGTTTAAAATTAAAATATAAATTTTGGTATGAATTAACATTTATTTTTTAGTTGTTAAGTGATATGAAATTCATCAATTATTCATCGATCAACTTCTTGACAATATTTTTTTTTTGTTGGGCGGGAGTTTTATGTATAGACGCAATCTCTTCAGATCTATTGTACTTCCCATTTTATCATCTTAGAATTGCAAGTCTATATATATGTCCTTGTTTAAAAAATATTATTGACAATATAGTGAAATCCGTAAAAACTATTTGAAAAATTCCGAAAATGCGTATATACAAACGTATGGTCTTAAAATACCAACTATAATTATTTACCTTAAGGTTGATACACTAAAAAAAAACTTTGTAAGGACGATGGATGAATTTAGTAAAATTTTTTTTTTGTTTTGCTATATTTCTACTAACTATAAACATTTGTTCTGTTATACATTTTATTTTTTTCTACCGCAACCAATAGTTATTTTATAAAAATTTTACTGACCTCAAATCAAGGAGTGAATGATTAATTATTCATATAAAAACAAAACTTAATAAATTTATAATTAAAAAATATAATTTTTTTTTTTTCGAATTTTCTTTATTAAATAGACCAACCAAATGAACGAAAAAATTAATTTAAAAATTCTTTAATTTAATTCTGTTTATTTTTTGTTTTTGTTTTTCTTTTCGATTTTTTAATTATTTTGCAAAAAAAAAAATGTTAATTAAAAATCACTTACCTTGATTTAGTTAATTAAAATTGGTTAAATTTATACGAAATGTTTTATATTATATTATATCTACTATAAGTATACATAGACGTTATTACATTATAATTACAAATTTATCATTTTTATTTCTTTCTAGTGTTATTATTGTTGTTGTTATTTGTATTTTGTTTTGTCTGAGTCGTTTTTATTTCATTGTGATTACACATTCGTCCTCAAAATTAAATTTAGCCCCTTAATTGAATAGCAAAATAAAAAAAAACAAAAACAAAAAACAAAATTCAATTAAAAAATAAAATAAAAGTAAAATTAATTAAGTCTTAAATGTTCCAAATAAATTACGTCATTTTAATTTTCGGTGCGCTGCCAGTACTTTTATTTTTTGAAAATTAACATGCAAAGAAAATATATTTTTTTTATAAATTCTTTTTGATAAAATAATTAATTTAAATATATATATATACTAGTATTTTTTCTGTTTTTGTTTTTTTTTTGTTTGAAACATTAAATTCTAACAACAACAATGTCTAGCCGGGAATAATGAATAGTTACATAGCTAACTATTATACTATTAATAATAATTTACGCTGTTGGTCATTTAATAAAAAAGTACACAAAAATTTCATTTTGTTATTTTTCAAATAAATTTGGCATTTCTATTTTTCTATTCTAACACAGTATTTGTCCAATAACCAAATTTGATAAAAATGGCTAGGATTGATTTACAAAAAGTAGAAAAATATTTTATTTCTTCTTAAGAATCCATTAAAAATGGAGTAAAAAATGTTTCGCTGGGGTTTCAATAGTTTATCGATTTAGATATAACCATATCATCGCAGTGCAAAAAAACAATAGAAACATAATTATTGACATGTTTGATTATAGCTTTGACTGTTTATGCAATCGAAATGGCTAATTTAAATTTTTTGTGTTTAAAAATGTTGGATGAATTAAAAAATGAATTTAAATATTTTTGGAAATATTATTTTAAGTAGTTAATAGTTATAACTGGTTTGCAAAGTTCATCTTTTGATGATATTTAAATGAAATGTAAAAATAAATAATGAATTAATAATCTCACTGGATTAAATGCTTACTACTGAATTTTATTGACATATTAAAATTGCTACCGAATCTTAATAAAAATGTCGCCAAAATTTTAACTAAAAATTACTAAATTTGCTTAAATATACGCTTTTTAAATAAAAAATAATTTATATAATATATAATATTGACATATATATATACCAAATAATTAATATATAACAGTCCCACATTTCGAAAGGGAAAAGAACCTGTAGTTGGACTGCAGATTTATCTCCAAATACCACTTTTATAAATATAGTTACGCTTTTTGACATTGTTTTTTAAATTCGCTATATTTGGAAACACCGATTGCAGTAGATTTTAAAAAATGTATACTCGGAATTTTTGATGCGCATTCTGCCGTTTTTCTGCGGTATTAAAACCGATATCAAATAACATTTTTGATTTCGAAACATTGTCTATTTTTGGTCATAGTAGATTTGTACATTGTAAATTTGACGTTTTTGCTTAGTTTTTGTTGTCACGTTATCTTGCCTACCAGTTACTGTTCTCGATGAGTATTTATGAAAAATAACGACCTTCTGATTTTTATAGTAATTTCAAAATCCCTTGAATAAGCGATGAAAAATTTAGTTTTTGTCTGACAATAAGTAGTTAGTTACTTACAGATAATTTTTGTTATAAATATGACTAGAATACACTTTGAATTAGATAACAATTTAGTGTAGATCAAAGGGTAAGTCGTGAACCAATGAAATGGTTTTTTAAGAAAAGCATGTATCCCAAGTCATTACAAGAATATAAAACTGCAAATCTCCTTACAAATTTTAATCTGAGTTCCCTAGAACTACAAAATGTGTGATAATGAAAGAAACATATTTAAATATTTCAGAATGAAAAAACATAAGATATTTTAATTTTAACAAAAATAGTTATATATATGAGCTAATCTAGGTGTACATTAAATGTGACATGTTTATCATTTGACTATCGGGTAAGGGTTATTTGTAAAAATTTTGCATAAAGATTCCGAACAAAATAATACAATGTTTTTAAGTATAGTTAAGGTCTTTATTATATTTTTATGTTTTGTCTGTAGTCAGCCAAAATAAATAATTTGGTTTACTTAATTTGCGATTATGTAATTTTATTTAAAAAAAAGAAATAAGATACTTCTACAGGTAAATATAATTAACATCTGACTTAGTTATGTCCTAAATTCAAAATAAAGATGTAAAGATCAAAAGTAAAAGTAATCAAAACAGACCATATAATTTCATAACAACATACTTATAAGTAACTATATGTAATTCATTGTGAATAGTTATTTGGCGATAAATGCTTTCTGAGTTTCACTGATACTTAAAATTTGAATGACTTATGTTCATAGTCCTCCCCAAATCTTTCCGAATGATATTACGGAGTTAAAATATTCAATGAAAGTGTAACTAATATTTTTTTGGGTGTGATTAGTACCTTTTTTTTTTTTATTTTTTTTTATTTATTTGTTTTATTCTCAAAAAGAGCGTTAGCTCATACAGAGTGATTATTATTAGTTAAATTTTTTTATACATCAAATAACTATTGGAATACATTTATTTAGCTACAATAGTTTAAATGAGCTGATACCTTGCATGTCAGACAATCGTATTACCATGAAGTTATTCAATGACAGTAATTAAGCAGTAAAATCTATTTATTAGTAGATAACTAGATAGCAAATTTTTGTTCCTGTCCAATACAATTTAAGATTTCAAACAATGAAAAAAATAAATGAATGGGTTACTCCTAGTATCTGGTTATTTGGAGCGAGCAAAACATTACTAATAAACACATTATCAAAAAATGTAGTTAAAAAATTTAATTTACTTATCCGACGCTCAAGACAGTTATGCTCTGTGATTGGATTTGAGTTTTAAAACATTTAGAAAAATGTATATATATATATATATATATATATATAACATATATGTAAAATATACTTTTGTTAATTTAATTTTTTTTAATAGTTTCTTCACATAAATATAATAACGGAAGTTGGCAACCCTATTGTAAAAAATTGAATTCCAATCAATCCAAATTTTCTCCAAGTTAATAAATTCAATCAAATTGTCAAATTATTAATCTTGAGTCTATAATATGATGTAGTTGACTGTAGATATCATCTTGACTCTTTTCATTAAAAGGCCAACGATTCGGGTAATACTTAGGGCATGAATGTTTAATTGCATTTTTAGTTTCCAATATTCATAAATTTAAAAAAAAAAAAAAATTTTGTTTTGTTTTGTAACACTGAATTTAAGTAAAATGAAGTTCTTCACAACAGCCAATAGCAGTTTTCCATATACTTGATTACATAGTTTCTATACATAAAAATTAATAAATAAATACTTAAGTATTCGACAAAAACAATACATATACATTTTCCACTTTAGTAAATGTTACTGACAACAACATAAAAAAAACAAAAAAAATATAAATTTTCAATTTCTCATGTTTTTTTAATTAAAAAAATTTAATTTAATTCCACCAATAGATCTCTGATTACCATCCGATGGGGGAATATTATATATATATATATATATATCAATAGTTATATATGTAATCCGTAAACTGAAAAAAGTGCTGTACCATTTCACAACAGTTTTTCATTATTATTCCTTTAAATGATAGATATTTAAAAAGAGACGTAGCGAAACAATTAAATATTTTTTTAAATTTTTTTAATTTTCGTTTACAAATTTCAGACTACGCACTACACTTTAGTCTTTAGTATTTTTGAATTTATTCAAAATTAATACTTAAGTAGTTACCTAAATATAAGATATTTATAACTACATTAACTAACTACTTAGTGTTATTACTAATTATTTTACCAATTATTTTCATCGGTACTATGTAACTACTATATTCTTTATAATTTTTTATCTGTTGTTTTTTATTCTGAACAATGCCTTTAAACATCTTTTTAACAAGACATATCGCATGACAGCGCCATGTTGTGCATTCAATAATAAAATGTTTACAGAAGCAATACTTAACTACTCTTTAGTATTATTTATTCGACCATAATACTCCGACTTATCATTTTCTGATTCGAATCAGCTCAATATACAATCTAAGCATTACCATATTAAATACATTTTTGCCGACAAAAAAAACTTATAACAACAAAATTTTTATTTTGTTTTAATCAAAAATATTTTTTTTATAATGTGCAAAATTATAACTCCCACGTCATTTGTCAATATTAATTTTATATATTTAATCATATTTAAATATTTATTTGTTTAAAGCCGCTTATAGACTTAAAATTAATAAAATTTCAAGAGAAAATAATTATTTTAATGAAGTTCTCATAAATTAATAGAATATAATATTAAATTTTATACGCAAGTATAAAAATAAATCTTATCACATAAGTATATATATATATATTTGCATGCATAGATAACATTTAAATTGAGTTCAATAACATATTTAATAGTTTTTTGGACTTAATTAAATTAAAATAAATATATTTGTATAGAGGGAAGTTATAAATTAAATTAATTAAATAACAATTTAAAATATTGTAAAAGAGATAGTTCGTAAGTATACAATGTGATATTGAATTATATATGTGATTTAATTAATTAAAAAATTTGCTTACGCGTTAGTTAAAAAATATCTTAGTTTGTTTTTATAATTCTAAAAATTATTGAATAAAAATTAATTAACTTATTTTTTTTTATAACTGTAAATTTAAATAGTTACAGAGAGCTATAACTAAAACAATTCCACATTTCAGACTATAGAAAAGTCGCTCACAAATAACAAAAAAAAACCAATACCCAGGATTTTAAAAGTCTGAAGCGGCGGTTAAGTAAGTGTAAATAAATAAATAAAAAAATAAAGAGAAGATAAAAATCATGATCATAAAATTTTTTTCATTTTTAATTTTTAAAACAATGACATTTAAAGAGGTTAGAAACTTAGCTTAAATCAATTAGTGTTTAAACATTACTACCCTTCTAATATTGGAGAAGTGTTAAGAAAAAATTATTGCAACAATTATGTTCAAAGCATTTATTGTCAAAGACCGTTCATAGTGAAATATATTTCACCAGCTAGTAGAAATAACTATACATAGTTATGTAGTACAATGTTTTCGTA
This sequence comes from Argyra leucocephala, assembly GCA_963942445.1. Classification (NCBI taxonomy): domain Eukaryota; kingdom Metazoa; phylum Arthropoda; class Insecta; order Diptera; family Dolichopodidae; genus Argyra; species Argyra leucocephala. The sequence continues at coordinate 70,175,346 of OZ012680.1, forward strand.
TAGGTAATTTAGTTAACTAATTGGTGAATGGAACACGCTCCTTTCATTTAAATGTTAACTAAATACTTATTCGATTTAAAAAATGATAATTAATTAAACAAAATTAATATTAAATACATGTTAAGTTAGAATTATAAATAAATAATAAAAAAAATATTATTAAGTAATTACTTATGGTTAGAATTTAAAATGTGAAGCTTTTTAAGGTGGAAGACTTAACTTACTAAGTATACTATAGTGACTTATCTTACTAAGAAACAACTATAAATTTATTTAAGTAAACATTTTTCATCTTTTATATATATTAACAAACTACCTACTTGCAACTTCCATGAAATTTGAATTTATTGGATAGTTTTTGGGCCCAAAATGGGCATGTGTGACGAGGAAAAAATAACTAACTACTTAATTAACTAACGTCAATTTCTTCTATGTACAAACAATGTTAATATGGAATTTTATTAAAGAAAAATGTAAAAATTTTATTGTAAGAAATAATAACAGGCAAATGAAACTAGGATGATAAATCTTATTTTTTTATTTAAAAATAATTTTTAAAAGAGTATTGGTGAACAATTTAAAACATACTTAAACATACTTAACTATTCAAATCTGATTTTTTCGAATCGCTTGATATAAAATTAATGAATGCAGCTAAGTAATAGTTAGTAGTTATTTAATTCATACAACGATTATGAAGAATTGTTATCTTTGTATGTAGAAGAGGGTCAGAATGAAATCTAACTGCCTCTGTTATCTTCATATGTTTTTTATTTTTAATAATCAAATCCCAAGCACTGGTCAAGGAAGTAAGTTACTTCCGAAATAACAATATTTACACAATAAAAATAAATTTTTAGTAAAATGAAATTCGGCTTTTAATTAATGAATTTAACTTATACATATTATATATTATATTATATAATTAAATAATTTCGAGTTTGTAGTTAAACTTAACTATAAAATAATTATATAGAATTTATATAAAAACAAATGTTTTTAAACTTGGAATAGAAATTTTTTTTTTTACAAGTTATATCTTGTTGGAAATGACACTTGTTCCATTGAACTAAAGCTAATTATGTATCCCTTCAAACAATTCCAATGCAATGCTAGGGAAGCTTCAAGTGGTCATTTCTACACCGGTGAAAAGCCCAGGTGGTTAGAAATTGGTTTTTGAAATTCATTTATTGTACCTCGCTAAAATGTGGAACATGTTTCCATATTAAGTATTTCCTTCAGACAAAAATACATCATTTTACAATTTGGAACCTCCATTCAACCAATTTAGGCATAATACTAAGAAAGCTTCAACTGCTCATTTCTACGCTGCTGAAATTTCCAGATTGTCCAAAATTGGTTTTTGGAAATTTATTTAATGTAAAACTGCTAATAAGGTGGAACATAATTCTATTGTTAATCCTTCCCAAGATGGATACATGCTCCATTTTATAATTTGCATCAACATTTTAAAATGAACCGCTGTTCAGGTTTATTTTCCCCCCAAATCCTCATATATTCCTCCTCCTTAACTACAATAATTTTGTTTGTATAAAGGAATCATTTTGTAGTCTTGGATAGTGTAGAAAAATAGAGCTTTAGAAAAAAATGTTTGTATTAATCGAAATCATAGTAAAAATATGCTTTAAATGCATATCTCAGTGGCAGATATTAAGCTTAACATATTCTCTTAACCGACAAGAGTTTTTAATGTAGATATAGGTCAGTATATATACACATGTTCTAAAAAGCTGTAATTTAATTAATTCAGTAGTTGTAATAAATAAAATTGAGATTAAAAAAAAAAATGAAATTGAAATGTTGAGAAATATTTTCAAATAAGTACCTACATAACTTTTTTATAAAGATTTGGATATACATTATAACGGTAATAAGAAACATTTTACTTAAATATCATATAAATCTATATTTAGGTGTAAAAAAAAAAATAATAAAAATTACAAAGCACAATAGAACTAAAGTGAATCTGCGATTCAAATTAAATTCAATTTACATAAATGTATGTGTACATATGTACTTAATTGTGCAATTGCATAATTGTTGCATAATATTGAAAGGTAATAATTTTTAGGGAAGTTTCATTGAAATTTAGTAAAAATGTAATATGAAATATTTATGATTTTGACAGCTCGAAGCCCCAATTTATTTCTACAAATGGTACAACACTATAACTACTTCTGTCAAAAATGTGTTGAATATCGATTTAAAAAATTACTTCCATTTGGCTTTCAATACAAGTGCGCCTAATCTACATATATTAAGTATTATGAAGAAAATACTAGTTAAGTATATAAAGTATATTTAATACATGTTTTATTAAAAATATTAGGTAATGAAAATAAATTAAATAAAGTACAGTTATTTATCCATTTCAACAAATATTTATTGAGATTAAATTATTTAAAAAAAATTTTTTTTATTTTCTTATTCTTTCTGCTTAATTTTATTTTTGACGTGATATTCAGCTACTTATTTTACGATTTTTTTTATTGTCATAAGACATGTATTACAAAACCAAATTATAAAAATTATTAATCATCTACATTTATTTAAAACATAAAAAATTCTCATCCACTCTTCAAGTATCAAAATAATTCTTGAAAACAGATTCGAAATAAGGGTTATTCAGAATATCTATAATATATTCAAAGATTCACTATTAAATTGTCATTACTCTTAACAGTTACTATTTTAGGGGAGTCACTATGTCGCCATTCTACTGTATACTAATTGAAGTACTCAGTCCATAGCTTTTCAATCACATTTGAAGTTAATTTTATTTTTAAAACATAATTAATTAAAATAAATATTAATTAGAAATATGTATTGCAATATAATTATAAGTAACTACTTACATACATAATTACAAAGATTATCTAATCCAATATGTTAAAAACATTTTAAGTAAATTATTTCTATATGTAAGTAATTTAATTACTATAAACTAATTAGTTTTCTTCGACATAAGTAGTTAAAAGAAATTATTTCAAATCATTTTTATTTATTTTTTTCTAAATTTTCTTTGAGTTATTTTTCATATTAAAAATAATTTTCTTTAAAACAAAAAACAAAAATTAACTAAAATAATGAACATTATTATATGAATTTTCCATATTGAACCAAAGTAATTAAAAATTTTTCGTAATTAATCTTTTCTATTTTATATCTTTTATAGAATACCTATTTGTATATTTATATGTATAACTATAAGTAGTTATATATATATAAACATAATATATATATTCATTATATTTTATATCACATACAAAAATATATAAGTAAATTAAAAAAATTTTTTTTTTTTTAATTAAATAAACCACAATTATGTTTAAATTGTAAAAATAAAAAAAAAAAAACCTCAATTAAATTAAAAAAAAAAAAAAAAACGAAAAATAAAATGTTATCTTTTACAACAACCTCTTACATTGTATGTACAATAAATTATTTTAATTAAGTAAATGTTTTTTATTTATGTTCTTGTTGTTGTTGTTCTTTTTATTTTATTTCATTATTTTAATAAATTTCCAGAGCATCATCATATCTAATTCCATTAATAAAATAATCCATCAGTTTTTTTTTTCATCCCTCTTTATTTTATTTCTCTTTCTTGTTGTTGTTTTCATTTTTGTTTTTCGTTTTTCGTTTTTTTTTTTGTCAGTGAGATAAAATTAATTGAATCGGACATACAGCTCTATTTAATTAATTAAGGTTTCCATTCCTTCAATTTCAATTTTCGGCACCCCTCATTATTTTCTTGTTTTTTTTTTTGTTTTGTTTTTTAACTTTTTAATATCCTCAATTTTTGTTTTTGCTTTTGTTATTATTATTTTCGTTTTTGTATAATGAAATAGCAAAAGCATATGTACCGACCCGACTATCGAGTATATTAGAGATCTCCTTATTTGGATTCCATTGGTATTGGGTTGGTTCCGTAATTATGGGATAAAAGATATAAAATATAAATAAGTATGAATGAAGAGAATGATGATGATGATGATGATAATGATAGAAGGTAAGTAACAGAAAAACAAGATGATGAGAGAATGATAGGCAGAGAGCATATATATATTGTATTTAGATAGGTATAGCTATATATATATATATATATATAATTTGGTTGTCTAACTGACTAAGTTTATTCTCTCATACATTTTCAATTCTATTTTTGTTTTACTATTCATTTAGCTCTTTCTTTATTTCTTCTTCTTCAAGTCTCTTCTCTACTTTTTGAATATGTGTTGTGTTTTGTACAGTACACTAGTTCAGTTGTATTATATTTTATTCTCTTCGCTCTATTCGATTTTTCTATCTAATATTTTATTATTAATAAATGTACTCACCCGAAATTAACAAGCAAGTGGGTTGAATGTATGTATTTAAAATACATTTTTATATCTAAAGATACAAGATATGATACATATGTTCCTAAAAACATGAATAGAATTAACTATGGTTTCTAAAGGCATAAACTCAGATAGTATATTATATTAATACATATATCTTATTTTGTTTGTTGTAACAGATGCAGTATAGATGTAGTGTAGATTGTAGGTATTTGAATTCGTATATGAATTGAAGAAAATATTTTCAAGAGTGGTAGAATTCGATAAACACAATCAAAAAAAGATAAAAATTCTTTTTGTAAAAAAGGTTTGTGTTGGAATTGTAATTTCTCAGTATATGTGGTATCTTTACATATTACAATACAATACAACTAAACATAAATATCAGCTAGAATAAAAAAAAAAATAAACAAGAGAGCAAAATTATCGATGAGTACATTTACAGAGATCCAAAGAATGTTGATATATTTAAATTATTATAATGCATTTTTTTGCTTTGTTAATTCGAATTCGGTTTTATTTAATTTTTAGAGCGCTAAAATTATATTTTGAGAAATTTTTAAACCTAAAAATTCAAATGAGAAAATTCAATGTACACTTCAGTTCAGAATCATTATGTAGAGACAGATATAAAATTTGTTTTATTTTAATATAAAAACGCACATTTTAAATTTAAAAAGAAAATATAAATCCATATGTAGGTACCTACTCGTCAGTCAATCAGTACTCCAAAAGTCCAATCCAACTACAAGTATATTTTATATTTATATAGTTAGTGTGAAGATGAGTTTTAAGGAAATTGAATGGTATTATAATATGTAGCTAACTGCATATATAGTTCTTTATATTTATTTATTTAATACAAAATTCATATTGTTTTGTTATAAATATGTAAATATAAATGTACATATTTACATACCTATATAAATATAATTATTTTTTTTTGAAAATTCATTTCGGATACCGGGTACGGAACTCTCATTTTATTTAAGGGTAGACTTGTTATTATTATATGGTTTTTTGTTGGCTTGTCATACAAAAATATTTATTATAGAGAGAGAGTGTAGTGTTGTATTGTAGAATGTATGAAGTTGTGTAGTGTAGATTCTTTTTTTTTTTTGTTTATATGTTTTCAAAATGAAAATTGAGAAGGTGTATATTATTATTATTTTGCCTTAGATACTATACTTGATTTTGGATTCATTTTACGGGTTAGAGGGGAATTAACAATCAGATTTTCGGATATAATACTTGATTATAATATATTTATGTTTGGAAATGTACAATGTAATATGGATGAATGTGCATATTATCTGCATATATATAAATACATATATCTACTATATTTATTAAAATAAATTACTAAATTTATACAATATAGTATTAGTGGATATAGTTGATTGAATCTATGCATATATATATATATATATAGATTATAAATATAAATGTGTTTGTGTATAACAACATTTTGGTTGTGCTCATTTTTTTTCTCATACATATTTTTTCTGTTGTTCTTCTTATTTTATTATATGTTTTTATTTTTCAATTTCTCAAAAACGTAATTGTCTGCACTTTTTCAGTGATTTTAATTATTTAGAGATTTAAAAAATTGCCATCTTATATACTCTAAATGTTGATTAAAAAGCATTAGGTTTATAATATTCATTTTGTTTTGTTTTTCTTTTTATTTTATTTTATTGTAATTGTTTTGTTGTTGTATTTTCGTCTTTTTTTTTTTGTTTTGGTGGATGTTCATGTGTATTTATACATATAGTATTAGTGTTTTGTTGTGTTGTGTGACATGAATAGAAGAGCGAGTTGTGAGAAGAGGACGAGTAAAATGTGATGGCAAATTCAAACGGATGTAATTTAAAAATTTGTTTTGGGTGGAAAGCTATTAAACTTCTAATTAATTTGAAATGATTTTATTTTCTGTTTGTTGTTACTATTATTATTGTATACATAATATATATATATAATTATAATAAAAATTTTCTTTTTATTATAATTTTTGTTGTTGTTGATTTTTTATTTATTTTCTTTTAATTTCGTTTTCAAGATATTAAGATTGATTTTTTTGTTTTGTTGTTGTTTTGCTGATTTTTTGCTTTTTATATTTTTATTTAATTGAAAATATTTTTGATTCGGAAGGAGAAAATTACTTTTTAAAATAATATAGGTATTATGTATATTTTTATTTGCACATATAATTTATAATTTTAATTTTAAATTTGCAAAATATAAATACATAATATTATTGTTGATTATAAGTTTATTGAAATGTAAATATAATAGGTATAAATCAATGGCTATACCACTGCATATAAACCTACATATATTATTATTATAATAAAGAACGTGTGTATAAAAATGCAACGCTTACCTTAAAATATAATGTTGTGTTCGTTTTTGTTGTTGCTGTTCTGTATACAAAATACTACTTTATTTCTTTAGTTCTTTTTATTTTCTTTTGTTTCTATTTTCCTTGTATGCAATTCTTTTTTATTCAATATTATTATTATTATATGTATTATTATTATAATTATTATTATTACTATTATAGTAAACTTATAATAAATAACCACATTTTACTGACATCCTGAAAACTAATAACTTTTTTAATTAAAATTATTTACGTGCTTTATAATATATACATATGTACATACATATTATATTTTATATATTTGTATATTTATATTTATATATATGCATTGATGTATATGTATAGAAATAAACTTCACTTCTTTCAATTTTATTGTTGATTAAATTACCAAATTACTTTTTTAATTAAATTTCAGTTTACCAGAAAAAAAAAGAAACTTTTCTAATTTATAACCTCAAAAAAAAAAAAAAAAGAAAAAAACATAATAATAATAATGTAAAAGAATAAAATATAACTGTATATAGATTTATATATACAATTCTATATATATGTATATATACGTATATATGTAGATATTTAAATATAAATATATTCACATATATGTATATATATATGTGTATTTGTATATTTCTTAAATGGATTTTTAGTTAATTAAACTTTTTCTTTTTTTTTCTTTTATATATTTTTAATCAAAAACAAAAGTAAGAACATTTTATTCTTCGTTTTCTTTTAATCAAATTTAATTAAATTAAATATAAAAAAAAATAACAAAAAAAAAATCAATTTTTTTAATTAAAATAAATATAACTACATATATATTTTTATTATAAAATTATGCAACTTTTAAATATAAAAAAAAAACATCATTAAAGAAATTTACTTTTTGCTTAGCTCTTTGATCATCATTTATTACAATACTTATGAAATTTTATTTTATTTCTAAATTAAAACCAAAAAAAAAAAAACTTAAAATAAAATATATTTTAAATTGAATTTATTTTGTAAACAACAGTTTTAAATTATTTAATTTCTTTGCACTTTTTTTTTTATTATATTTTTATATATATATATATATCTTTTATTTATTTAATTTTTTATAATACTCTATTTATTTTTATTTATTTTTTTATTTATAACTATAAAATTATAAATTTTTTATGTGTCACCCGTATTACACGAAATTTAATTATAAAAATTACCCGACAATACTAATAATCAAGAACGTCTTAATTTAACATGAGACAACACTAAACTAATGTTAAATAAGTATGAATGCTATAAATGAACCGTTCATTTGTGAAATTTAACATGCCGCTACGCTTCTATGCAGAGCAGAATTTTCATTTAAGTTAGTATTTGGATTTTGGTGTATTTTAGTTGGAGTATTTTTCACACAAATATCTATTCACTTCACAGTTTGAATACACGCACAAAAGCATAGCAATGAAAATGAAAATGCGTTGAGAAAATTTGTATACTACCATTTTCAACAATAATTTTGTTTCTGTAACTGTTCTGTTATTATATAAATGTAGTTGTGTTTGCTTGTACTCTCTTTTTGAGCTATTTTCTTTCTCAGTTTTTTTCTCTATTTTATTTTATTTTTTTTTTTGGATTGCATGATTTTTATTAGTGTTAGTTAGTTGGTTGAGAGTTTTTTTTAAACACATTTATAATTTACCAAAATACCATTTTCAAATTTATTTTATTCTTTTTTGTTTTGATTTTTATACATTTTTCTCTTCTCTTAGTATTGGCTCCTTTTTTCATGTTTATTTTTTTTTTGAGGACATTGGATAAGGAATTCCGTAGCATAAATTTAATTTGAATGGTATTGCCATTGGGGTCAAAAAAAGGAATATGAAATATTTTAGAAGAACATTTTTAATTATTTATTTATTATCTCAAAAGAGCCTGATTGCTTGTACAGAGTATAATTGGAATTTGTATAAAATAACTTATCTAACTTATATAAATAATCTAAGTTCACTACAAAAATTACTATAACTATAAAAACTAACATAATTAATAATATTTAATTCGCAACATCTAGTTTCTACTACATTTATTCAATTCATTCAAATTAAATTCACTAACCTAACCTAAATCAAAAAAAAAATCTATGCCTATATCTATTCAAAGCAGTGTTTTTGCGTTATATTTATTACAATTATCTAGTATCATAAAATTCGTTCATTAGATACTTTTTAATCCTATTTTGACCTTCCCGATATCCATATATTTTTTTATTTCCTCTGTAATTCCATTTTTTATTATATTTACTCAGCTCTTTCATTTATGTCAGTGACATTCAACCATATTAGTTGAAATATGTACTTGGCCAAATACTGGACCGATCACATTTTCAACTCATAGCAATGTCCTACAACACAAATAGGAACGTTATTATATTCCACGATCAGCAATTTCATAACCGTTAAAAAGCTATAGACACCGAAAATATTTATTTTCGAAATATCTTTAAGGCTATTAAACGTATATACTCATATAGCAATTAAAGACTAGTTTTCGACCACGTCTGACTAAATGTAGAGAATATTTTGTATTGACATGATTTTGTGATATTAATGAAATTTGATAGTAAATTATTAGTACTTTGACAATTTTACCACTAATCTGTCAATTTTGAGTATACCCACTACATTTAAACTGTTCTTCTGAATTTCTAATGTATAAATGAAATTTCAGAAATTTTAAAACTGTTTTATTGAAAATAATAAAATATAGAAATTTTTAAAATTTTAATTAAGGTAGATGAATAAAAACCGATTAATGTTTTGATTTTATTTTTTCCAAAAAAATCTATTGTCTATAATTATATCTTGTTGTACATAAATATAGTCTAATACGAAATTATATATTATTTTATTATTATAATTAACACATATTTCATTATTATTATAATTAATATATATATATATATTAAAATTATGTATTATTTTATTATTATTATACTCATATAATTGTGCTACCACCACAAACAATAGCCTTTAAATCTATTAAAAATTATTTGTTTTAATTTAACTCGTCGAAAAATATCTATAGATTTATTGATTAACCAGAGATTTCATTTATAACTAGAATATAAATATATATATAGATGTTACAATATCACAATAATAATGGACTTGTCTTATTAGATATTATGATCTTATAATCGCATGTAGGTAAATTTTGTTACATATTAAGATTTCTTTATTTGGTTCTTCACACAACATATTGTTTGTGTTTCTATGCTATAAGGCAAGTACGGTAGGGCATCATGACCTCTTTTTTTTGTAAAAATATATATATATAATAAATTATATGTCATATTCCTATAAAAATATAAAAATATTAAGAACTAGATAAGTTTTATATCGCATTAACACTGAGAATTTGACGAGAATGAGACGAACATAATTAATAATGATAGTAACATTAAATTTAACAAAAATGTGCTAACATAGTATATTAATTACAAAATGAAATAAATTTTGTAAAATAACTTTATCAGTTTAAATATGAATAAAGTGAGTGAAATAATCATATAAAATACAATAAAATTCATTAAGGACCATATTTATGATGTATGTTATATTCATATAAAGAAGAAAATTGTATATAATACCTTGTTTTGAAATTAAATGTAAGCACAATAGTATTTGCATGAATATGCATGATCAAGGATACGGTATGTTTCAATTAAAGTGATTCATATATAATTTTATTATATTGTTATTCAGGTTCTTATCAAAAACAGCCTTTTGTATACATAAATAAATTATGTATTATGAATATGGTGTTCCTTTCGGAGTGCGGGCCATAACTTAATCTTTTAATTATTTTAAGAGTTTGAATATATTTTGTACTATTTTACTATCATTCATGTTAAATAAAAAAATATATTATCTTGTGGTGAATAGATAGACATTTAAAAATTTGTGTAACAGATTTCACTTCCCTCAATATTATTCCCACTGTTCTTGCTGTCACAATAACTCTTCGTTTTAATATTAATTATGCACATACAACCAAATATTAAAGCAAAAATATCGGTACATGTATACACACAGGGTGCTGCGGTATGTAACGTGCCTTCCTTTCAACCGAAAAGACTAAGGATCAATTCCCGACGAAGCAAAATACTGTATGGCTCCTACAATGTAAAAGGCATCGCAAAATTTAATTGCGCTTTTGATTTTGCAATGCGTAAGTGAATTGGTGCCATGTATCAAAAACCCCATCGCAAAGCTGTGTTACCATTGAATATTTTTTAAATTGACATTGTGACATTTATTTTTTGTTTTAAAATTTGAAATTTCATGGAAGAACTGATAATAACTTTAATAAAGTGAAACTATGGCTATGACGAAGAAATCTAAGTTCGTGAATATAGTAGTAGTTTTCCACATTTGATAAATAAATACTTGAAAAACATTGAAGTAAAATATGTAGTGAAAACTTGCAATTTGGTACTTAATTTAAGCACGAAAATATCCTGTGTCTTGTTGACTGTGATAGAGAATGCAAGTCTTAATGGAAATTGCAACCTCTTAAAGTTAAAATGCAAATATCTGTAGGAATGATTGGTATTCATGGAATAAAAATGAATATTTGAAACCGAAATATCACGAGCTCGATCACATGTAAACAAAATATCTTACTGTAAAATTTAGTTGAAATAAACTTATAAATATTTATTCATATATATGGTTCGGTTCTGAGATAAAACAAAGTTAAATCGGTAAATTATTGGATTCGATTTAATTAGGTAAATGCGTTTCAAAACAGTTAGCTGTTTTGTTAGCAGTTTGCTCCTAATCAACACAATTTATTTAGGTAAATTAAATTTTTTCCATATAACAATCAATAATAATTTTTCTAACAATAGAATTATGTGAAATTCCAAATTCACAAAACCATGAAGCCAATTATTTATTTCGGTACTAAATTCATGTAATATACAATATTATAACAATATGGCAATACTATTTTTAGTCCTGTATTAATGTTTTGTATTTAACACCTCTCCGAAATATTTTTGAAAGGAATTTTTATTATTATTTTTAGTTTTTTTTTTATTATTATTATCATAAATATTTGTTGTTGTTTTTATATTTTTTTAAATTTTCAATTAAATTAAATGAAGGAAACAACCGTCATCGAACCAAAACGAACGAACTAGTTAGGTATAGGTACAAGGCAAGGATATCTTAAAATTAATACTAACTAAAAATTGAACTCTTGGACATCAAATTTAGCAAAAGAGAGAGAATAGAATCTAGATTCCAGTTATGTATATATATTTATTATATGCAATATACTCATATACCTGTAAATTTAAATATAATATGTATGAATATATTTATACTATAACAAATAGCTATAGGTTGTAAAAATGATGGAAGAAATATTTTTTGCCTCTTCCATTTTCATTCGTTCTTTCGCTTTTCAGTTATATTAATTGTAAATTTTCCATTCCGAAATTTCAAATTGAAAAGGATATTTTTTTTGTGTTTGACTAATGCAAAAATATTTATAATAATATTATATATAGTGAAGATGGTACGTTACGTTTACGTACGTATAAGGATATATAAAATTTGATAATGTGTGTTGTGCATGTATAAATGAATCTAAATACAATAGTGTATGTGTAAATTTAATATTTATAGTTTTTGTCCTTTTTTGTTTTTGTTTTTGTTTTTGAGATTTATTTTTTAGATATTTTTATTTTATTCTATTTTAATGTTTGAGAACGGTGAAAGAGTGAATAAAATAAAGAAAGAAAATTAAGGGGAAGTGTCTATATTAAAAATAATTTAATTGTATGAGAAAGAAAGGTATTCCATTTTGCTAGGATATCAAATTGGGCTTGGGTTCATTTCTTACTTTTTATTATTGTTTTTTATTTTTGTTTGCATGTTGAATGAGTTAAGGTGGTCAAATAATCATAAAATTTTCACTCCTCGTGTATTTACAGTTTTCCAGCTTAATTATTATTATGTATATATTTGAATTCTTATACAGTAAGAATAATAATAGTAAAAATAAATAAAAAAAGGGATTCTTTTGTTCCTTTTTTTGAAGGATTTGAATTAAATGAAATTGTTTTAAATTAAATAATAAAAATAAATATAATTGATATTTTGGAATATTATATGGAATCGGAAATAGTGTGTGTACAGTACGTACACATACATTATATACATGTGTAATTGAATTTCAATTTTCGCGCGTAAATTTTTTATTTTTTAAACTTATAACACATAGTAATAATTTTTTTTATTGAATTAATGGGACACAAAATTACTAGTCCAGAATATACATATGTAATGGGGAAGAAAAATAATTGTAAAATAAATAGATGAGTAAAGCTGCATTTAACATTATTAATAGTATTTTTTTAATTTTTTTTTTTTTTTTTTTATAATAATTATAGAGGTATAAAAAATAAACAAAACAAAAATAAAAAAAACAACAAAATGTTTTTATAAAAGAGAACACAATATTTTAAAGGGTTGCCAGTTATCAAAAATTTTTTAATACTTTGAAGTAAGTATATGTAATATAATTAATTATCTAATTAGATACATGGATAAATAAATAATAATTTTTATATTATCAAATCATTTTTTTTTTATAAAGGGTGAATATTTAAGCAACTTCAGATTTTAATAAAAAAAAATATTTAATATAGTAATTGAAATATTTTTATTTACAATCACCTTATTTGTTAAATTGTCATTTTTTCGTAGGATTCAATTTCAGAAAAGAACATAATAATAAAAGATATGAAGATATTATATCTTAAAAAATAAAGAATATGAAGGACTAATTCTCAAGTGTGCCTGTATTGTATAAAAATATATTTCCCAAAAATTAAAAAGGGTGTAAAAAGCGTTGTAGAATGATGTCGAACAAAGAAAAATAAATGAATTTATAAAGAATAGAAAATTAAATAAATAAACAAATTGAAGGATGAAGGTATTAATATCTTTCTTAAATCTTTGAAAATTATAAGTTGAATGTGGAAACATATCAGCAGAAATATGGTTCCACGTTCTTGAAGTTCGAACAATGAACGAATGTCCATAACGTGTTTTATGCCACAGCGTAGGGGTGAGCTCTTACAGCTCCTCTTATTTCGCGTTGGAATTGTTTAAGAGGAAGAAGCAGTACTGTCTCGCATGGGCAGCCAGTGAAAACAATTGAAACTATTCTTGTTACGATTTTACACAAAAACATAAAAATTTGATTTTTGTTGTTTCCAAATTTTTCATTAACACAAACCTACACTAACAGATTTTGATTAACTTTACAAATAAATTGTCTACGGTACTCATACATATTCGTTTATGATACACTACACGGAATGCTGTGTAGTGTTATAATAAGTTATAATAAATTAAAATTATTTTTCAATATAACTATAATCTTAATTTATTTTTAACACAGGTAGTCTTGTCAATGTCAAGTTGATTAAAACAGAGTAAAAATAGAAATAGAAACTATTAATGATACTCAAAAGCAGTTCACAATATCAATCAGAAAATATTATATGTAAAAAAGTAAAAGTATGATCAGATTCAGGTGAAAAGATAATACAAGGAATAATATCCACATGGCCATAATATAATAAAAATTCATCAAAAGCCAAAGACTAAGATTGACCAAGCACATTATAATAATGAAGAAAAGAGGTAGAGGCATACCGAGAAATAGATGGGCAAACAATATTGAAGGAGACGCGAGAAATCTGAAAAAGAAAGAGATAATTGGAGAAAATTGTAAAGAAGGCTAAAAACCCACCCAGGGATGTAATGCTATATGATGATGAAAGAATAATATCCGGATGTCCAAGAGAAGTTAGGAATGAAGTTCCATTTGTATTGCCAATTAAACGAATAGCGTGATTTTGAACACGATCAAGGTAGCCTGCAAGAAAAGTACCAGCTTAAATGTGTGAATTATACTCTATTTTGGGACGTATAAATGATTTATAGATGTTAAGTAGTTTCAAAGATGAAATAACCGCTTTACATCGACTTAGATAGCCTAAATACTCTGAACCTCTTTTCACAACATCAAAAATATGATCGTTTCAAATAATTTTTTGATTCACGCGCATGTCTAAAATATTTAGACTATCTGTGTTTTGTAAAGTAGAATCTTGAAAGGAGAGATTAGTTTCAAATCCTGGAAGCTTACGTGAAGTAAGACAAGACGATTTAAACTTAAATCTATATTTTTGCCCCACTCATCAATTTTCGTCAGATAATGGTTAATATCATGTTAACCATTATTTGTCTTCTATTGCCAACTTTGGTGGTTCTAGCATAAAATTTACGGATAAAATCGAAGGATGCCACCAGAGTACTGTCATCAGTAAAACTGTTGATTGGATTGAAGATTGATTGGAGTAAATCGTTGAGGAAAATCAAAGAGAAAATGGATGAAAGAACCGATCGATCCTTTTGAATACATATTAAGTATTTCAGACGTGAAGCCGTCTACTAAGACGCGAATTGAACGATTCCAAAGAAAACCTTCTATCCATTTACAAAATACAAAACCTAGACTAATAGCTTGGTCAACAATAACTGTCATACTCGACCAAAAACTTTCGAAATATCTAAAGCAACAATATCTGCTTCAGTAGAGTTATGTAAGGTGATATTGGGTGCAATCTAAACCCGTATTATTTATCTGAGATTATGCTTTTGCTCTCAAGATATTTCGAAAAATTCTCATTAATTATTCTTTCCATAACTCTGGAGAGAATCGAAACAATAGCTATAGGTCTATAGTTTGTGGGATCGCTTTTGTCATACTTTTTTTGGACAATTATCAATTAGTTCATTCTTTTGCATTTTCTGATATATGGGTGATTAAACCATAAGTCGAAACCTAACAGGTACGCCGCCCGTTGGAGGGTCAGATTCATTTTCTTTTACAGTTCGCTGATTGTGAACACAGAAACCTTTTGCAGCCGTCGGAGGAGATGCAGATGTTGCACGATGCTTAACGAGGAGATGCAGATGCTGCATACATGATTACGGAAAAGGCCCCTAAATACAAAATTGGGAGATCGACTCAGTTACGGTAATGGATCCTTTACCTTTGGATGCTATCTTCGCCGTTGTCCAATACAGTTCATGCTTCTGTTTCTTAACCATCCTACTACACCGTTAGTGTAACCCGATCGTTCGTAAGCGTTACTAGGATTAACAGGGGAATGAAAGTGAAAGTAAGAAAATAAGGTTGGAGAATATAAGTAGTGTAAGTTGGATAAAATGACCATAAAACGCATAACCACCCCACGAATGGGATTGCAGGGTAGTGATAATGATTTTGAAGTTCCATCGTACATACTACTATTCAAATAAATTTTCCAGTTTAGTTCAGATCAACCGGCTTTAATTATTTAACTATTGGAATTTAAAACGGTTAAATCCGGGAAAAATCCTCCACAATTGTACATTCTTTTGGTATTTGAGCAAAATAAAATTATTTTAATTTCATTCTTATTTATTCGTTCATTAAAAATTGATTACACCTTTTCCGTTTTTGTTTAAACGAAAATTTGAAGCTAATATTAATTCCCATCTCTTTATATTTATTTAATCAAAGTTTTCTTCTTAATCTGGCAATCTGATTTCTATTTAAAATACCTGTATTCATACACGTACATACACAGCCTACATATATAATAAATATAAATAAATATACGTGTTCACTTTATTCAAACGAAGAGAAATAAAAAAAAAACAGAAAAACAAAAAAAAGAGCCAGCGTGATATAGGAAAGTATTCTTTTACTCCCTTAATTGGGCCCAATTAACAAATAGACATAATAGCCATATTTCTATTGAAAATGGAATATTAAAAAGGAAGTTAAAGAGGTCGTCTCTCCCCTATATCAATGTTTTTTTTTTAAATATATTATTTTGCTTTTCTTGTTTTTTTTTTATATATATATGTATCTACCTACCTACCTACCTACCTAGCTACATAATATAAATATAGACATTTTTGTGCTATTTCGTCTTCATGTCGTCCCCGTTTATTATTTCATATATTCCGATCGACCCGACTAGTTGCATACTTCAATGATGAACAAAATACCCAGAATATAATTTTATTTTTCATTTTGCCTTTTTTCTTTCTTGATTTGATGGTAAATTGGTTGATGGTGGTGGATGGATGATGGCAAAATTTTTGAGAGCGCGAGTGTTTTAATATCACCAACCAATGTACCCAGTCAGTTGAGTAGTATAATATCAGTAGTACCAGCAGCAAATAATAATAACAATGATATATAGTAAGTAGTAGGTATGTAATATAGAGGAGCAAGAGCAACAGTAGCATGTTATGCTATAGCATGACAGATGAAGCTCGTTAACGTTTAATGAACAACAAAAATAACACACTGTAGTTGTCTCATTATTTTTAATTTTTTAATTTTTACTTTTTTTTATTATTTTTCTTTATTTTTATATGATATTTTTAATATGTATGTACGTATATATGTACAGACATTCCATATATATTTTTGTTTATTATCTTTGTCGCTATTGTTGCTTTGTTGAACCAAAAAAAAAAACAACAAAAACAACACAAAGCAAAAAAATCAAGAAAAGAAAAAAAGAACGAATAAAATAAAATGTTGGATAGAAAGAGAAAAAAAATTTCAAATTAAAATTAATTAAATGAAATATTCTAAATTGGAAAAATTCAAAAAAAAAAATAATAATAATAAAAATGAACAAAAAAACAAAATAAAAGACAATTAAATTTAGACTAATTAAAATGCCAATTTGTTAAAATAAAGAATTTTCTTTTCTCTGTTATTTTTCCTTATTATTATGATTGTTATTGTTATTATTATTATAAAGAAACTAATTAGTTTTATATAAAAGAAAAACGAGAGAGTGCGAGTAAGAGAGATGAAGATCGAGAGACTAAAAGTAAGTAAATGAATAAGAGAATATGGAAAATTTATAAATCATATATATATATATATACCTATATAAATATGTATAATATAATATAGTATAATAATAATACACATAATTATTTGTACCAAAATACAAATGTATATACATATATATATAAATAGTTATATAGTCAAAAAGAGAGGAAAAATAGAGAAAGAAAATGGAAAATGAAGAAAAGAGAACTAAAATGAATGAAAATTATTCTAAATAGTTTTCCTAATTTACGGTAATGTAACATTTATGTTAGATATTTTACATTATTTTCTGTAACTATATATTAATATCTTATATATGTATAATATATACAAACATCCATACAAAATTATATTTATTCACATAAATATATTAAGTATTTATAATAAAAAAATTAAGAAGAGTAGAATGAAAACAAAGATGTAGATGAAATAAAGCTGAAGAAAAAGAAAAATAAAAAAGAAGAAGAAGAAGAAGAAAGAGAAACCATTAATTAATTTTAGAATGAACAAAGATCATTAACATAAATAGGATTTGTGCTGATTATTTTTTTTCTGTTTTTCTTTCTAAATTCTGTATGAAGAAAAAATTTAATTTTTTCGTAAATGGTATTCTAGAATACATATTTCGTTTTGAATTCATTTTGA
Organism: Argyra leucocephala; assembly: GCA_963942445.1. Lineage (NCBI taxonomy): Eukaryota > Metazoa > Arthropoda > Insecta > Diptera > Dolichopodidae > Argyra > Argyra leucocephala. The sequence continues at coordinate 70,193,715 of OZ012680.1, forward strand.
AATTTTGATTTGCATTTTATAATCATTATTCAAATTTTATTTATTATAATTTTATTAGCCTTCAAATTATTAAATTATAATATTAATTGGTTGATAAAAATTTTATTAAACTTTTTTTAACATTGGTAATTAACAATTAATTTAATTTTAATTTTCGATAACTTTCATAATACTAAAGGGTTTCATAATTAGTACATATTGCATATTAACTAGTTGATAGTATATAGAAAGACACTGAACAACTATGGATATGGAGTCTGAACAATTTTGTTCTGTCCTCGATTGGAGGAAACAACGTAGAATCTCGAGACAAAGTAAAATATCTAGAGATCATATTTGATAAGAAGCTCAGTTGGACGAACAATATCGAACCGTGAAAGTCCTGTAGCAGTGCAGAAGGGTCTTTGGCAACAATTGGCGCCTAGCTACCGAAAATAGCCTTAAAACTGTATAAAGTATGAATCTGGCCTATTGTTAGTCAATTTTCCGCGAGCCATAAAAATACTCGAAGCAAATGCCATAAAAACAGTAGAAGCAGTACAAAAACTTGGGCGTTTCTATGCAACAAGTGCTTTTAGAACCACACCTACAGCAGCTATGCAGATATTTCTTGGGTTCCCACACTTGCAACTTTATGTAGGAATAGAACCTCACAAAGTTGCAATAAGTTAGCAAAGTCTAGAAAATACTACAGGATTTAGGAGCAAACATCAGAGGCTATGGAAAGACTTAGATGAGGAGCAGAAAGAGCTCTTCATGCCTATATATGACATCACTAATGTATACGTATTCCAAAAGAAGAGATTCGAAGTAGCAATCCCGACAAGTGAGCGTGGTTTGGAAGAGTAGACTAAGTTCTCAAACACCCCGGACATTTTCACTAAAGGATCCGCTACGACTCTAGGTGCGGAAGTTTGGGTATTCTTTAAAAAATTGCAACTTGAACTCCAATTTCCTTTCGAAAAACACTGCACAGTCTTCAAGGCTGAACCTTATGCCTAAACGCAGCAGTGAATGTAATAAAATAGCAAAGAAGGCTTAACAGAGTCATTAGAATCTTCAGCGTCAGGCTCCCTTAAAAGTTCTTGAAAGCAATCAAATCTAGATTGGTGGGAGAATGTTGGAGAGCCCTAAACCTCATAGGGCTCCGAAATAAGGTACAACTGATCTGGATCCCCGGTCATAGTGGCTTGACTGAAAATGACAAGACTGATAAACTAGCCAGGTCATCGGTGGCAACACTCATGAACTGGAACCGGCAGTTTGTATGTCCATTGGTAATTTTATTTTTAATTTATCATCATTTTTCTGCAAGTTCAAAAAAGTAAACATTTTTCACCTCTTTTTAAACTTGCTGCTCAAGATTGACTCGTTGGCACCTTTTTTAGCAACAGTGTTTCATTCCATGTATAACAGAAACCTTTGTGGGTCGCTAGATCGTCATGCGTAAAACATAAAAAATCTCCCGGATATGACTTACTGACAGGTAAAATAATGAAGGAGCTGCCTGAAAAAGAAATTAAATTTCCAAAAAATATATTCAATGCTATTTAAGAATTCCTAAAAAGATTTTCCTAAAGAATTTCCTAAAGTCTGGAAGGTAGCCCAAATCAAAACAATACTTAAACCTGGAAAAGATGCTACATTAGCAACATCGTACCGACCAAGTAGTCTCTTGCCTGTTTTTTCAAAAATATTCGAAAAACTATATTTTGATCGACTAGAACCAATATTAGTACAAAAAAATCTAATACCGAATCACCAATTTGGATTCCGACGGCAACAAGTTCATAGAGTGATAAATAAAATAGCTATGAACCTGAATGATAAAAAGTTTTGTATTGGTATCTCCTTAGATGTGGCAAAAGCGTTCGACAAAGTCTGGCACGAAGGCCTGATACATAAGCTGAGAAAATTTTTGCCAAAGGGATATTACCTAATTATAAAAAGCTATTTAAGTGATCGTTATTTCTTTATTAAATACAAGTCTGCGTGTTCAAATATAAGTAAAATAGAAGTATGAGTACCGCAAGGCAGTGTATTGGGTCCAGTTTTATATCTCATGTATACAGCCGATATTCAAAAAATATCAACCCATTCTAACAATGAAATTAGCACTCTACCAGAACAAGAAAGAATAATAAATAGACGCCTAAAAAAATACAGACATGATTTAATAAGATTTTAAGTTTAAAACAAAAAAAAAATATAATGTAAATGAATTTTAGAAAAAAATTACCATAACAAAATTATTGTATAGTTATACTCTACCCAAAATGTAAAGAAAGTTACTAGGTGTCTTATATTAAGACAAATGTAAATAAAATTGGGACAAAAGAAAAATATAAAAGACGCTTGAACCATCGCAAGGTATACTTAAAATGTTTTGAAATGTAAACGTAACTGTTAAAATACTATCATCTTCAAAAGCTTTACTTTTACCTTAAATTTATCTTTCATCTATCTTGCCTTCTGCTTACTGAATAGATATAAGTCATGATATTGTCTAGCCTTTTCCTTTTCTTTGCAAGTCATATTCTTGAACTTTTGGAGTACTTATTACATTGGTCCTTTTTGGGAATGTAAGATTCAATGTTAAAACATTGATTAAAGAATTCCCGTACTGTCTAATGGTTGCTTCGTAATTCGGTGCCCATTACATTATTTGACCCACTCTAAATAAAGTATGTAAATTTTTTTGCGACATGATCACCGTCTTTGATGTTTGATTTCTTAAATATTGTGATTCGATGATGTTCGCAAATGTTTATGATAAAATGTGTTTTTGTATAGTTTCTGATCAAATTCTGGAGTGCTTACCTCTCTTTTCTCATAAAATATTTTCTTCTTCTGGCACTAGTTTGGAAAAACCAGTATCCATCATTTGGCAACTTATCTACTTAAAAACATTTTTATATTTTTAGAAGAAGTTAAACTTTATGATAAAATCCAAAAAATTATATAAAAAACTGTTATCAACAAAATTTCGCAACTCTCAAAATTCTCCTAACTTATTTATCGTAAGAATACATACAAATTAAGCATTTGACATTTTGTGGCAAGATAAAATATTGTAAGTGTACATACATACTCATTTAGAAGACAGTTTTTGAAGTACATTCGATCATAAAAATTGTATGTCGATGTCTGATTTAAAATATACGTTCTATTATATTGTATGTCGACGTACAATGCACTGAAAGGGAGAGTCAACGAAACTGACGGAATATCGTAGGTCTGTAATCTGTCCTTACTTTCGAGGAAGGCAATGTATCGCTATGAAATTTATATTGTAGATGCGTCCTGTCATTATCTTCAAAATAAAACTATTATTATAGTATAGTGTAGTTTTGTATAAAACTTTATATAATTAACATTAACAATAATTAATTTAAGTAAATTCAATTCAATTAATTCAAGACATCAAAAAATCAAATAATCAAATAATATCACTTCCAAAAATCAACAAAAAAAAAATAATCAGCAATTAAAATTTATCAGCAAAATAAAAACTAAATAACTTTAAAACTAATATTCTAAAAAAATTCTATAACATACTTTGAAATAGTCTTTTTGAATCGATTGATGTTCCTGATACACTTCATCTCATTCGACAGTGAGTTAAACAACTGCAATCCTATACAGTAATTGGATTTGACCTGCTGTTCTATTCTATATATCTATTACTACATTTTAGCAATATTCTCATCCCCTTATTTTGAAATTTTTGCATCCTGTTCAGGTGTTCTAATGACCTGGAAAACATGACTGTTGCGCAATCATCAAAATTAGGTAAAATAATAGCATTATACACCATTTTCACTGTTGCAAAATAAAGACTGCTTCTAATTCGACGTAGAAAGCCATTTTTTGTTAATTTTTCTTTATACGTAGTCTAAGTGTTCACGAAAATTCATTTTATTATCTATTATAACACCTAAATACTTAATACTCGTAACAGGTTCAATAATCCCATTCCACAATATAAAAAGCAGGAACAGTAGAGACTGCAGATCTAATATTGATATGCATAAATTTTGTTTTTGTGAATTGAGCTTTAGCTTGTTCATACAAAGCCTGTTATGTATATTTTGCAGGTCTGTGTTTAGATTTCGAACTAAGTCTACAAGTGCATTAGTACTTACAATGTACTAGAATTAGGCATGCGATCTTCTATCTTTCGAAAAAAAAATTGTGAGTAGAACATTTTTTTGGAAAAAAATTTTGAAAGTGATTTTCATAAATATTAATTTAGTTGTACAAATGACATGTGTGCCTATAGTTTTAAATTTGAAAACGGCCTTTGGTATATTAATACAGGCCCACCAGTGTAAATAAATAAATAAATAAATAAAAATAATAAATCTTCACAAATTAATTAATTTAAAAATTCCAAAATTATATCCTAGCATAGATGGTACACCATGTATTTGTATATACATACATATACATTTCATTATTAATCTAATAAAAATCTTCGTTATAAGGACATTATAAAAGAACTAAAGTTTTAATTTGAAATGAAATTTGTATTTGTATTTGAATGAAAATAGTAATAAAATTAATTAAATATTTAATATTAAATATATGTATTTATTTATAATTTTTAATATTATTTTATTGATTTTAGCAATTTATTGAAGAAAATATAGAAATTTTGTGATATTTGACGTCTAGTTTGTAATAAAATTTGGCATAAAAAAATAAATAAATAAATAAAACATTATAGGAGTATATAAATATTTAATTCCTTAATTAAAATACTTTAGTTAATGTTTTAAAATTTATTAGAAATTTAACTGGTCTTGGCTAAATGATTCTGAATAAATATTGATACAATTAAATATCGAATTATTTCAAGTTATAACTGAAATTCTAATTTATACATTTCAAAAGAGCATCATTTGATTAAAAATTTGGTGCGATATTGGATATTAAAATGCTAATGGCAATGGCAATCGAAGGCAAAGTCTGCCTTTTCTTTTTTCACGAAAAGTATAGTATACTTTGAAATACTGATGTACAAAGACCTTGTACTGGAACAATGTTTTTTTTTGCAATACGCAGCTCTGTAAAAGTAACACAAACATTGAAAAATATATAAATCTGAAATAATTTTAAAGATTGAGTGCGAATCTGTGAAATTTGAATATTGAAAACCAACAAAGTTATACCCGTTTACAAAAATACAGGAGACACAGAGGATGTAAACAATTTTAAACCCATTTCCATTTCAACAGTATTTAGCAAAATTATTGAAACCATAAACATTGTCGAATTATCTCGAAAAAGCAATTAGTCGAATATCTTGAAAAAGCAAATTCTATGAACATAAAAGACAATACGGGTTTAAACGTGAATCAAGCACCCAGGCAGCTCGATTTTGTCTCAGAAATTCAACTAGGCATAAATAATAGAAAAAAAGTAGCTGTGGTTTTCTTTGATATCAAGAAAGCATTTGACTCTGTTCATAGAAATTACTTGTTGAGAATTTTGTATGAGTGTGGAGTCAAAGGCATGGAGCATAAATGGTTTAAGAGTTATTTATCTGAGAGAGCTCAATACACTGAATGTGAAGGCATTAAAAGTGAGTTAATTAACTTTGGTGTCATCCAGGGTAGTTCATTGGGTCCTACGTTGTTCTCGTGCTACATAAGCAGTTTGCTAGATTTGAAACTAATTGGAAAGCCATATTTATTTGCAGATGTCTGCAATAGTCTATAATAACAACACAGATAAGGGTGTGGAAGCTGCTGTTAATTCAGACCTGTTGTTAATCAATAAGTAGATGAAGTGTCATAAGCTAACGTTTAACATAAGCAAAACAAAATATAAGCTATTTAAAACGCATGCGGATGAAAATATCAACATCAATTTTAATGGACATAAGCTGCTAAGGGAGGAAAAGTACAAACACTTAGGTGTAGTTATAGATGAAAACTTAAAATAGCGCACCCAAATCAACGAACAACTAAAAAAAGCTACAAGAGTTTTATTAGTAAAAGAATACCATTTGATGTGATCAGTAATTTTTAGCATGTTCAATAATACTGTGATGTATGCAATCCAAATCGGGGTAATTCTTTTAATAAAGTTTTGGATCTGATACAGAGGATACAAAATAATGCAATAAAAAATTTATTTGGATACGATCAAGGAACACCAACCAATGAAATCCATAAGAAGCAAAACATATTACCAATTGCACTGCTAATAAAGTACAAGCTGGTAAGTCATATCTATATGATGATGAAAAATAGAATAAACAGAAACATAATACCCTCGTGAAATATGGATTGCCACAATTATTATACAAGAGCAGCAGGAAATCTAAGAATAATATCATCTACTATCAGGTTCAACGGGTATGACACACTATATAATTTAGGCTACAAATATTAAAATGAGCTGCCCACTGAGCTGAAACAAATTGAGAACTTATCTCACTTTAAAGATGAATTAAGACAATATTTAGTAGACTTTAAAAGATAAAATTTGTGGTATGTTTAGGTTATTAATCTAGGTATTAATTTTTATAATTTTATTTTCTAAAACTTTTTTGCATTTTGGTTAGTGTAAGTGTAATGAATAAGTATGTAAGTAGTGTAATGATAAGACAGTATTCATAAATATTTTTACTCTAGGTTTAGTACAGTATAGGTAAATTAAGTGTTGTTGACATATTTAATTTTTTAATTTTTTATTACTGATATTATTTTGCTGAAATTTTGTTCAATTATGATGAATTAGTCTTCTTTAGTATGGTTTTATATTAATTTCGTATTATTATTATTTTTTTTGTGCACTGATATTTAAAAAAAAAATATTATTTTTATACTCTGTACGATCGATTGGGCTCAATTGAGAAAAGAATGAAATAAATAAATAATTAAAAATTGGTAGCAAAAAATAATTATTACTCAGCATGTTGAAAGTTTAAGTCGTACTTTATTTTCATAAAAGTTAAATAAAATTTGTATTATTCAAATATTAGCAAGTGTTGGTGATGAAAATAAATTGGTTAGTAAAATATTAAACGTAATACAAACAATTCATCCTCTTAGTAAATAATTTAATAATTAAACACAGTAAAACAATAATTTAAATTTACAGTAAATAAAATTGAATAAAATAAAAGTAAATAAAAGTAAATAAATTAAATTTACAGTAAAAGAATAAAACCACAAAAATTACTTTCGGAAAAGGATTAATTTAATAATAAATAAATTTGCAACACAGTAAATTTAGACAAAAGGTACATTTAGTTATTTTGGTCTCATGCAACGTTTAGTGTAATAAATAAGTTTACTAATAATTTTTTGCAAATATCGATAGTTCGGAAGCAAGATGCTTTTTTCATCAGAGCTTGTGACTAACTTCAGCTATGTGTATTCAGCTTGTTGATTAAAGTCTAATTTTTCATCTATTCTAGAACTCCTAAACATTAATTATATAGACAGTTTCAATCTGTCCTACTCTTCCTCCTCCTTCTTCTCGTTAGAGTTATGGGAAGAATTATTGGTCTTGAATCAGAAGATAAGTTTGGTTTAAAATTTTTTGGAATTAACTTAATTCCAGTTTATTTTCATGTAGACAGAAAGATATCCCATCCCGTATTGTATTTAATAATATGTGTCATTACATCAACAAATAAAAGGTCGATCTATCAGAAAGTGAAATCTGTATGTGAAATTATTTACTTACTTACTTGCTGGGCGCTACAGACCTTGAAGGTGCTGGGCCTGACGCAAAATTGTCCTCCACTGATTTCGGTCACGAGCGGAATCTCTCCAGTTGGTGAGATTTAAAGTTTTTTCATATCTGCCGAAGATCTCTCTGATCTCTTCAATGAAGGTGTGGCCTTCCCCGACGACGCGTTCCCTGAGGCTTGGATTCGAAAATTTTTCTAACCGGAGCATTTTCATCCCTACGCTCTACATGGCCTAGCCAATGGAGACGTCGGTTGCAAAAGGCAATGGACGGGCGTGCCTGGCAGGATTGAGCTTAAGGTTTTATCACTCATATGTCAGAAAATACCAAAAGGTCAACAACAACTGATAATGTTTAAGAGGTAATCGCGATCAAATAACGGTGAATTAAGTCCTACAGCCTCGGTTATAGTAAGATTTGGGAGTGCGGTATATTTGATGTAATGGTGTCCAGTGGAATACCGAGACAATAGAATCGGAAAAAAAATCCGCCCTACGCCCCCACGGATGGGGTTATAGAATATTGATGATGAATATTTTCTTAAAAATTAAATATGTTTATTTAAACTAAAAACTACTTACAGAAGAAAGAAAAATAAATTATCATTTCACAAAAGAAAGCTGATATCAGACTATCTGACTATATGTCCTGTCAACGATGAAAATTAATCTATACTTAGGTGATTTATGGAGAGAACGATAGGTGCTATACCAAAATTAAAATCTGGTGATATACCCAACAGAATAAACAAAACACGGGAATTTTAGTGGATAAGCCCAACTGGTACATTTTTTTAATAAGATTTTTTTACTTATCTTTTAAGCTAGCTTTTCTAGCAAGAATCTCAGTTTTTAAGTAAATAATAGCGCAGAACTATACCATAAAGCTGACCGACATTATCATTAATCAAAATTTATGTAGATGGAAATCAATTATATTGATGTTAATATCTTTCTGATTTTAGATTCTAATTAAACAAAAAAATGTGTTAAATTAAAAATTTAACGCAAATAAATTCGCATAATTTATAGGCGCTAATTTAAATGATAAACATAAAAATTACTTTAATTGCGACTTTAAAATTCTAGTATAATAAAAACAAAAACAAAAAAAAAATTATTTATGAAATAAAAACGAATACAATTGGTCTGGTTAACTTTAGGATGTTGGTATTGAATTTATTTTTAATGAACAGCCAATTTTTATATTTCACTATATTTCATTGGTGGGTAACCTCTATGTTAGCTGTCGTTTTTCGGAACCATGCTCAACCTGATTATTTGCTAATATTTTTTTTTTAATTAATCTTAATATTTGTAATTACTTTTAATTGGAACTTCGATCAAACAAGATTAGGTTTTTTATTATACCAAAGAATTAAATTACTTGGAGTAAGAGAACCAATTAAGGTGCACCGGTATTTGAGCTGGGATTAAAGATATATTCATTAGGTAGTATAATATATTTTTCCCAGCGTCGGAGTGTTAATCTGTAATCTGTAAATTAAAAAAAAGTACGATACAAATATCTGAGCCATTTCACAATCAAGTTAAGTTTTTAAAAAAGATGTAGCAAAATTAAATATTGTAACAGCTATGGATAAGCTTTAATTTAAAAATTGGGGAAGCCAGAGCTTTTAAAGCAGCTTGGCTATATGAAATTATGTATATGTTGGCACCTTTGTGCCCTCTTTTACTGCACTGTAATGCCGATACCTCAATGGCATAGGTTTCAGCTTGAAAGACAGTGGGATATGTGCCAAGTGCCGCGTTCCCCGATTTTTGATCCATCAGTATACCATACTGAAGCTCCTGGAGGTAAAGCTCTTATTAAAACTTCGACTTCTTCTCTTTTAGATATTAGTACAGTGAAGTTCCTGCGACAATCAATGGCTTTTGTCATATAGTCTGACATTGCAATTGCTTCGGTAACTAGTTTAATTTTCTGTAGGATCATGCTAGGTCCGGGTCTTTTGTGTTTGAAATTGTTTGATAAATGCAGCCTTGTTGCTGTCATTCCTGCCGTCTTCATCAAGTATTTGTTCTGGCCACCATGCAAATGTCGCGCAAGATATTATAGGTCATATTATAGACTTGTAGAGTCATACAGTCATCTGTGGAGATAATCCCCATGTTTTGCCAAATATATTTTGACATGCAAAAAACGCCCTGTTAGCTTTTTTGTTTATGTAATCTATATGTGAGGATTATTCCTAGGTGCTTTGTTGCCTTTACCATTTCGATAGCAACTCCATCCAATGAAGGCGGTTGGTAGTTTACTTTTCTTCGATATGTAAAAAGGATGTTGTTTATTTTGTGCGGATGAATACTCAGACCCACGTTTTGGCACCATTTATGCACTATGCTTATAGCAAATTGCATTCGTTCCGCAATTGTGTTTTCGAATTTGCCGCTGACTAGTAAGACTAGATTGTCAGCGTAACTAATACAGAAGATACCTTCCTTGTTTAGAATGACCAGTAGTTGATCCATGACTAGCCACAGTAGTAGCGAAATTACACCTACTTGGGGACATCCCCTTGTTGGTGCTATTGTTAGGCACTCGTTATTTAGTCTTGCTGTTATTCTTCTATTTTTAAGTACCAACTCTATATTAGTGGAATAAAATTTTTTAGCTTCCGCCGCTTGTGGATTATATTGTAGTTGGTGTTATCAAATGCACTTTGTATATCAACAAATATGCAGGAAAACAATTCTTTGTTCCAAAGCGTATCTTCGATTTCATAAATGAGCTCATGTAATGCTGTATCTGTTGATTTCCCTGCTTGATATGCGTGCTGATTCAGATTCAAGGGAAATTTCTTAAGAAAGTTGGATTTTATGTATAAATCTAATACTTTTTCCAGGTTGTCTAGGTTTAAAAAACTATTTAATAAATGAATTCTGTAATTTTGTATCAGCTTTTTCATGATATAATCCTTTATTTAAATTTGCTGCATTGATGAGATAAACATTTATAGCTTATGAAGTATTGTAAAAATTAAAATAGAATATTTGTTGACGATAAACTGGTATAACTTTAATCTATTAAAATTACTTTTCATTAGACTAAGCATTAATTTTTATTGATTTGTACTGTACACAGAGAAAATTACTCTAATTCATAGTTGTACAAAACAGAAACAACCGTTTAAGGGCTCTGACCAAATTTGAAGTTGTTAATAGGTTGAACCGCTTCCACATATAAATGCTGTTGAAGACGACCGTCATATTGCGTTGCATATCGCTTCACTTATAGTACGATAATGTTAGGATCTCTAGATGTCTATGTCTATTTGTGATTGCGAACTTCATTTACTATGTTTTGTAGATCATTACTTTGGATAAATATGTATCTGATATTTATCTCTACTTGGAACAATTCCACAATTGTGTCACAATTGTGTCCAGAAGATCTTCAATATTTGGAATTACATTAATAACAAATTTACTTTGTATTTACAATTCGATTTAATGCCTAGCAATTATTACATTTCAAGGGGTCTAACGAAAATCTACGAAATCTAATCTACGAAATCTTTAAAAAAAAATCTCCTTTTTTAAAATCTCCATAGAATCTATCATGAAATTTTTGAATCTGCTGAAAGGCCAAATTTTAAAATCTAACTTTCAAAATTCAAACTTTCAAATCCAAGAGCATGAAAATGCAAACTTTTCAAACCCAAATGGGTTAAAATCCAAACTTTCAACATATTTTTCCGAACCTCGCCCACCTAATTAACAACGCTCAGAAAAATTGTTGGAGAGGTCAAGTGTCCCAGAAATTGGGGTTGACGGCGCTTGAAATTTTTTTTTTTATCATCGTATGACACGTAATGAACAACGCTTAGAGAAATTGTGAAAGAGTTCCAAGTCCTAGAATTTGAGGTCAAAAGCCCTTGAATATTTTTTTTTTCCAAACTTGCCATACGTTAATTAAGACGATTTCAAGACATTATTAGTGAGGTTCGGTATCCCAGAAATTAGGTGTATATTCTGGAAAAAGGAGATATTTGTAGTCCAATTACAAATTCGGTTTTTTTGTATCCAACAGCGAAATGATTTAGGTAAATATTCTGTATAAAGAAGAATTTCATTTTCGTAGACTACAAGACACAAAAAACATTTAAATCAATTTATGATGGTATGTAATTAATTTGATTCGAAATTTTAAGTTCTTAAAAATTCATTGACTCATCAACGAAGTTACATAATATAAGCTAGTGAGGAATTGTCATCAGACTATTCATAAATCTTCTCCTCAGGTCTCACAGAAGAAATCTTTTCAGCTTTCGCACTTTTTGATCTGTATACTGTAGCTGTGATGCGAGACCAGTTTGGATGTATTTCTGATATGTCAAAGTATTTTGAACTTCTTGAAACTCTTTTGGCTTTTCAACCTATTTTACTTTTAAGTGCTTTATAATTTCTTTATTCCTGATGAGCCATGGTACATCTACTTTTGTTCGCATGATTTGGGATTTAACCCGTTCCAGTATTTCAGTGTTGCAGTTATTTGTACTCCACAGTTCGTTCTATACCATAATATCAGATGGGCTTGAAAATGGCATTGAATAGCAGATTTTTACACTCCATTGTAGCTGCGAATAATGTCTTATTAATCAGAATAGACTGTTAAATTTCAATCTAGGTTGCTTGTTTTTGTTAACAATATGCTGTAAATTTATATGTGCATAAATTTTGCATAGTTGACATGTGTTAATAGGACATTATTAAGTATTACAACTGAGCAATCTTCTTTTTTAGTAGTGAAAGTAACATGTACTTATTTGTTTACATTAATTGGCCTTGATTCTCCACATTTTCAGTTCCTTAATTTTTAAAAAATGTTCTTACAATTTGTTTGAGCTAGCAGTTGGGTTTGCGTTTGTAGCTAATACTACTGTGTAACAAATGTTGCAGTATCTGGCGAACATGTATTGTTAAATTTATTTTTAAATGCTGAAGGTATAAGACAGGTATATAATGGGACCCAAAATACTTTCCTGGGAATTTATAAAGCTAATTTAAATAATATATTGTAATTTAATTAAATCAGTTTGTTAAAGCGAAGAACTACGCAAAGTTGAACTTAAGAATATAGAATAAGAATATAGGTAATGTGGGTTGTTGACTTGATATAATTTATTTTTTATAATGAATGCTCTTTTGAGCTACGGCAATTTCCTCTGGTATGGCTTTAATAAACAATCTGAAAATATAAGTTTAACTACACAATCTCAGCTTAATTGGTATTTCTTTAATATTTAGTAAATGAAGTGGTACGTATCAGTGCAACTAAATCATTCCCACTGATCAATTCAATAGTATTAATGCAGAAATGTATTCATATTTTAATGAGTTTTAATAATATAAATGAATTCTAAACGTAAAATCAATCAAGGCTTATCACAAAATTTAAATTAAGTTCGTAACAAAATGAGAAGTGTTTGAAAAGAATTAATTTTACTTCTTTTGTGTATTTTTTTTTTTTTAGCTTTTTAATTCCTTGGAATGCTATTGGCAAATTGCACTGAATTAATTTAATAGAAATAAAGAAGTTGATTGCATATAAAATAATTTTAAAAAATTGTTAAAATGCCTCCGCAATAATTCTTTAACATTAATTATTATAATAGCACCTACTTACATTAAATTAAAATCTTTTTTTTTTTGTTTTTTTTTTTGTAAGATATATATTTAAAATTAACGAGTAACGTTAATGTTGTTAATAGTTTTAGTTAGTATGTCTATTAAATATTTTTATTTTTAATATTTAAAAGTGTTTGTAATTATTTTGTAATAAATTTTATTATATGAAGATAATTTGAAAATTATAAAGGCATTAAAAATTTCCTTGTGATATTCAATAAGAGTAAAAAACAGTTTCTGGATTAGGGTAAAACATCCAAGGATTGGCATTTTAAAGACCTTCAGTGAAAAACTATATCCCTCAATTCAAACTGGGGAATTAATTAAAAAAAAACTGAAATCCGTAACTCTGGCTTAATCTCGTAACTTTACCGTTCATTTTGAAGTCTATATTTTTCAAATTCCCTTTCTAATTACTTCGATAGTCTTAAATCTCTATGCAGGTAAAAACTAACAAGCTATTTTTTAACTTATTATAGGCTATGGCACAATATTGTCCTACACTGACTGCATTTACGAGCAAATTCTATCCAGTTGGAAATATGAAGTTTTTCATATTCGTCCATAGTTCATCTCTCCCAAAGAAAGTGAGTTTTTAACTATAACATTTTCTAACCTGTGAAGGCAATTTTACTTTTTTGGATAGATTTATGTCGTTAAACACCTAATTTAATTTTGTGTTAAGTCTTCTCCTCGAGAACCTTTTCTTTTTAAAATACCAAGTGCGTTCTAACTTACTTTTGGTAATGTCAACGTTTCAGCACCATATTACAATACCAGAAGAATGACATAATTTCTTATTTACTTATAAATTAAAAAAAAAAATTAATACAACATTAATCGAATATTTCGATGACTGTAATATATAACATCGCCAATAATTCGGTGAGTAGAACTATTACCAATGATATAGACACCACAGTGCCAAGAATAAAAATAAATACGGTTTTTTTTTACAAACAAGTATGTATATTATACTAGTGAGTACCCTGTGCAATTGCACAGAAGTAATTCTTTCAAACACGATTTTATACAAAAAGAAATATTTCATCAGTGTAAATGTAGGAAACTATTGTAGGTCTACTCTGAGAGTAATTTGTGAATTGAAAAAACTATGTTCTGTACAAACTATTAAAACAATATACTATGCCTATTTCAATCCAAAATTCAATACGGTTTAAGTTGTTGGGGTAGTGGTACATATAATAAATTACACCCTATACTTACCGTTCAGAAACACTTACTTTGTATTTTATGTAACAAAAATAGATTTGAAAGCAGTCTTCCACTATTTATCGATTTAAATATCCTTCCGCTAAGGCACTTGTATTGTTACAAAGTTCTCGAAACTTTTTTTATTAGATCCGGTTATTTAACACTTAGAAACCTAGAACAATACAATATTCGAAATAACAACAATGCAATGTGCCTTGTACCACAGTTTTGAACTACTACTTTGCGTAATTTTTATTTTATATTTTCATGTCGTTTGTTTAATAAATTACCGCTTAACATAAGGAAATTCAGATTACTAAATATTTTTTGTACAAAAGTAAAATCATGGTTATTACGTTTAGAATATTCTAGCGTTGAATCCCTTTTTGATCTACTTAGTTAAAGTTCTCAATTCCTGTTATAATACTTTATTGATTTATATATACTTTACTCCTATCTTCTTAATTTCCCTTTGTCATCATTATTTACCAAACTCAGATCAAGGATTTTTTTTTCTCTCTCTTTTTTTTAAATTTTTAAATTTTTTACGCAATTTTAACCTAATTTTGGAATTGCTAAAATTGTATATTATTAAAAAAATTATTTTGTTTTTGTAATATAAATTTAAATTATTTTTTTTTTTTAATGTAGTATACATTTGTGATTAATAGAAAATAGTATTTTATTTGTTAGCAAAATTAAATTTTAAAAAAATAACAAGGTGACTCGATTCTATTTTTTAAATTAAATAAAGAGTCTTCCAATATTTTTTCTGTATGTAATTTTTAAATTTAATCACTGATTTAATGTAATTTATTTTTATTGTTAAGCGAAAAATATGAAATGAAAAATAATAAATAAATAAATAAAATAAAAATAAAATATTAATGGATCTTAAGATTTTGTTGTAGAATATATTCCAAAGCGTATTTAAACAATTGATTAATCACACTTGGTTCATTATGATTATATAATAAAAAAATATTCGTCAGTATTAAAGAGAGCCATTAATTTAGACAGACCAAGATAGTGTAGTTGTTATGTAGTAGTAAAAGAATAATTTCGAGTTCGAATCCCGCTTATGTCATGAATGTATGTACATACAAAGTTTGTTAATTATTCTTTAAAATTAATTTGGAATACATGTTCGTTGTCATTTAAAATAAGATTGGATCTTGCTATTATGAAGGCTAAGTTTTACATTACAATGGTTTTAGTTTTCCACATTTAAACTGGCTGCTAAAAAAAAATACCAAAAATAAAAAAAAAAACTTATAAGAAGACAATATTATTGTCTATGCAGATATTATTGTAAATACCAAACCGTTGCAGCAGTTACGATGTTAATCGTTCAGTCTCGAAATCATAAAAATAAACAATCTGATCATTTTAATGTGTTTGTATTTTATTTATCCCGTATTTTTTACTTCTGTAGTGACCAAATTTATTTGTACTTTTGTATTACCTAAGTACCACAGAGCGTTAACAATTCATTTTTAAATATTTGACAACCATTTTTAAATATTTGAAAGAAATTGTATATTAATTATTATTTCTATTGTTTTTTTTTTGGGTTTGTTGGTATTTAATTTTAAATGTTTCCAATATTCGCCACCGTTTTGTATACTTTTTATTTTTGGTTTGTGGAATGTGTAACTATTTTAAATGCTTTAAGTATTCACCACCGTTTTGCATATTTTTATTTTTGGATTAAAAACTGCCTAAAATTTTAATAGTTTTTGTGGTGTCATTTACTATTCAACTATACTTGTTTTTATACTCCCCACGTCGTCGATCTTGCGTATAATAATATAAGATATTTTTTGATAAATCTATAATCTACAAACCTTTTAATATAAAAGTTAAAAAACAACCAGTTTCAACAGGGCCAATCACTGAATGAGTTTTACATATACCCGATATTACCCTATAATGAAAATAATAATTTAGTGCTATGAAATTTCATTTATGTATTTTTGGTTTTTTATTATTTCTTAAAAATATGGTGTGCTATGTATAAATTGTAATAATTATTATAAACTGTACTTAGCCGAATTATATAGGCCTAAAAGCCTAATTTATAATAAGCAATATTGGTTCAAAATCTACAGCATGGCATGAAATAGATTAATAAATTATTATATAAGTCATTTATGATTAGTTAAGCTATATTATTTTATTTTCTTCCAAAAATTGCTGCTTACTCAGTGCTCGACCTAAATAAGAGCGTACTACGTATGTCGTATAGATTTTATCAGTCAAAATATTCATCAACACATGGATTTAAATCAGAGCTCCGGAAATACGCGACGTACTGTACGTCGAACATTGAAAATTTTAAAATTGTGCCATTTTTGCGAATTGTCATTGTTTCTGTTTTGATTGAAAATAAAAATAACAAGAAATAAAGAAAAGAAGTAGGACGTTTGTATCTTAATACACTTAGATATTGTTTTAAGTATAATAATAATTTTTTTAATTTTTTTAAAATGGATGGAAACATAAGTACTTATATTTAATTTACTTTTAGTTTTAAATAACTATTACTATTATTAGCTAAGTTTAGATAATGAGAAACTAATATAATTAGTTTCAAATAACGAAAGTTTGTGGAGAAAGGAAAACTTAAAATATAAAGATATTAAATACAAAGAGAAAGTTTGGGATGAGAGTGCCGTGGAAATTTGATCCACATGTAATATATTTATAATAATATGTATATTGGTATGTTTTGTTAAATTTTGTACATATTTTTAGCTAAACAATGTAAAATAAGATGGTAAAACTTAAAAGGTAAGTATCAGCGGCAAAAAAAGCCAACCATGCTGGCATTAAAACCTAAAAAGGAATGTGTATTATGCTGAAAAATAATTTATATTTGTGATTTTTCTTACAATGCTGTAAAATTTTTTATGTTAAAAAACCGAGATCCAGTTTGTGGTGGACTTTTTATCCTGATGTGTTTTCCGTCTAGTGCATCTATACCATTATTAGGTACACCTGTTGTTGATAAAAATTTGGATGCTATTTGTAACCAATTTTCTTTGGTGGGAGGCCTTAAATAAAATTCATGTAATTCCCGCCATAATATTTCACGTGTTTCAATTATTATTGACATAGCTGTTTCCAAGCCGACTAGAAACGTCATAGACCATGTATGTAAGCTGCATCCATGCCCAGGAAAACTAAAAAACACAAAAAGCGATATGTAACAGTAGTTCATAAAAAATATTTACATCATTTACATAATGTAGATTTACTTACTATAATCTTATAAATAGGCTTTGTTCAGGTTTGATAGGCTTTCTGCGAGAATGCTTCGTCAATGAAAATTCGGCTAATTCTAATAATGTCTTGAATTCACCATAATCCATTCGTACAGATTTGAAAATTAATTTAGGATTTTTTTGTTTTTAGGATCTGAAATCCAGTATTATAGAATCCAAATTTGTCACGAGATTTGAAAATTTCTCTGTTACCGCTTCGTTTTTTATCTAAAATTCTCAAAAACAATAAATCCTCTAACATGTCAATATTTGCATTAATATCCATCTTAATAACAAAAAAATACTCTTTCCTTTAAATATATTTTAAAAAACACTTTTTTAAACTATAACCAACTTCAAAAATTGACAACCTTTTATTAAACTGAAAAAGTTTTTCACAAATCAAAAATTGTACGCTCGTACCAATTTCGGGATACGTCGACGTATCAACGCACGGGGTATAGTAAGTCGTACTTCGCATTTTTTTTTCAATTACGACACCGCTTAGCATTTCATGCAATACATTTTTGCAATGGAATCACATCAATAATTTTAATCTATGTAGAAAAGTCGTATCTTCTTAAATTCACAAAAAGTGAAAGTACTTAGGGACTATTAAATGAAAGTTACTTCGTTCGATTTTTCTCCGGCTCTAAATTGTACAGTTTTGCTCCTTTCGTCCTCAAGTACATTATTTCGATTTCGTAATTGATATCTTCAACCCATCTGCGCCTAAAAAACCTATTAATGATGGCAACTCTGTTTTTCTAAATATTAATTTTTTATTTTTGCTTTCATTTAAATATTTCAATAATTTTTGAGTCATCTCCCATAGACAGAGGAAAAGAATTTTCTTGATTATATTTCAGTAAACGGTTCTTGTAAAAAATAGGCTTTATTTAAGGTTTTCATCTACCAAAGTTTTCTCTATTAAATAATAAAATTTTTCCAGTAAAAGTAGTAAGTAATTTTTCCGAAATTTGTAAAGTTTAGTTGACGCTAGATATTTAGTTATAAAATCAAAAATAACAGTCAAGTGTGAGTAAATTTTATTATTTCACTAAGACTAATAGTTTCAAATTTTGACATATCGTTCGATGATGGGTGTATTTTTTTTTTTTTTTTTATAAACAGACGCGCGCTAGGACCTACCTTACCTTTAATACTTATACGCACCGCTTGGCTGGGATAGAGAAGGAAGAGGAAGAAGAAAAGTGTAGTACAAATTAACAACATAACTTAAATGTATCAAATAATACATAACTTAAAAATAGCCAAAACAATTTTTTTTTTCTTTTACCTCTCCTTTATTCAAAATGTTGTTAACTGTTCGTCTTAGTTGGCAATAATAAAATCATGATTCAATTCATATTAAAATAATTTTTTTTTTCGTTTTTCTTTTCCGGCTTTCTTTTTCTTCTACAAAATTCTCTCATTATGTACTATCATTTTTTCTTCTTTTTTATTTTGTTATTACCGTAATTTTCTCATTGTTCTAACCTGCAGTGAATGTTTCTGAGAGTATTTCTACACCCAATAAGGTATTAAAAACTGTTGTGTGTAGATATTGGTTTCAGTTGCATTCATTGCAGGGGTGGTATAAGTAAGTGGTACGTGGGCCAAAAAATTTAATTTATATATATATATTTTTTTTTTATATATATATATATTTTGTTTTTCGGTACTTTTTGTTAAGTTTAATTTATTTTCCTTTTCTCTTTGTAAATTGTTCGTTATTATGTTTAAGATAGATTTTTGTAACATCCGCGGTCTATCAACAAATTTCCATTCCGTCGAAAGCCATCTACGGCTCCAAAATCCAGCAATTTTAGCACTAAGTGAAACACAAGTTGTGAATAATGATATTAACTTTAATATCAATAATTATTCGCTTGTGCCACTTTTTATACCCTATAGAGGGATTGCTTTGTATATACGAAATGATGTAGCTTATAAGACTCTTCAAAATTTTGAGTGCTCCAATCCAATTTATCAATATAATTGGATGAAAATACACGCCGATAAGCACATCATTCACTTCTGTTTTATTTACAGATCGTCTCAAGCGAATCAGCTAGAAACTGATATGCTTATAGAAAGACTATACAACCAGATAAACTCAATTCTGGAAACCAATCCCGAGTCTGAGATTATTCTGGCGGGAGACTTCAATATTCATAACAGAGACTGGCTTAATTTTTCTAGTCACAACAGTCCCGAAGGCAAACAAGTTGAACTTTTTTCCAATTTTTTCAACCTTTCTCAACTTGTCAAAAGCCCTACGAGGATACCAGACCGACGCGACCAGAACGGACACCTCCTGGATTTATTCCTAACTACCCATCCAGAGAAATATTCAATCTCTGTTAACTCTCCGCTAGGTGGTTCCGACCACTGTCTTGTAAGCACAAGCTTCGAAGTAGGCACAACAACCAGTTCTTCTAATTCTCCCAAAAGACTAGTTTGGCATTATCACCAAGCTGACTGGGAAGGCTTCAACAACTTTTTAAATGCATCGAACTGGTCGTTGCGTTTCCAATATAAAAATGTCGACTTTGCTGCAAAGGTGATTACCAAGAGGATTCTATTAGGAATGAAAACTTTCATTCCAAACAGCCTTAGAAGTATAAAACGAAATCCCTCAGGTTGGTTCAACGACCTCTGCAGCAAAGCTCTGAAATCCAAAGAAGAAGCTTACAAAAAATACAAGAACAATAAAACAGTCAATACGTATGAGAGTTATAAAGTGGTTAGGAATAAATGTAAAAAAATTATCAATCAGCAAAAATTCCTGCATAACCAAAGATTGAGACGAGAAATCTTTGATCTCCCCAACAACAGCAGGTCTTTCTGGACATTTGCTAAAAATGTTAGGCAAAATTTTTGCAAGTCTTCGTTTCCACCTATGATTGATAATAATAGTACTATTATATCAGATTCTGTTGGAAAGGCTAATCTCTTCGCAAAATTATTTGCAGCTAATTCCACACTCCCTCCTACAGCCCAAAATCCTTCATCAATCCCTGTTCTAAATTATTCCTTCGGAAGGATCTACTTTAGAACAAGAGCTGTAGCAAAAGTCTTGAAGAATCTCGATATAAAAAAATCTACCGGTCCTGATGGTATACCTGCAATTGTGCTGCGACACATTGCCTTCGCTATTTCTAAACCTCTGCGTAACTTATTCCATTTGTCCTTTTCTTCAGGAACTTACCCGTCCTATTGGAAAGTTGCCCAAGTTTATCCTATTCCTAAAAAAGGTGACAAAAGCAATCCTTCAAACTATAGGCCCATAGCTATTACTTCCATTATTTAAAAAACGATGGAAATCTTAATTAATCATAAGCTGAAGAAATATCTTGACAGTAGAGGTATAATTCATGATAGCCAATACGGCTTTCGAGCCCAACGTTCCACCGGTGATCTCATGACATGCCTCTGCGAGAAGCTCAACACCAGCCTGCATCAATCTGGTGAAGCTACTGTTGTAGCTCTGGATATATCTAAGGCTTTTGATCGAGTTTGGCATTCTGCTCTTATAGCAAAATGCAACGCTATAGGCCTTGGTTCAACCTTTTCTAAATGGATTGAAAGTTTTCTTTTAAATCGATCTATCATAGTTTCAGTTGACGGTTCTTTTTCCGACCAACTTCAAATGAATGCTGGTATTCCACAAGGCTCTGTCCTTTCCCCCACCCTATTTCTCATTTTCATTAATGATCTTCTCAAATTAACTTTCAATCCAATCCATAGTTTTGCTGATGACAGCACTCTAGTAGCATTATATGATTTTCTAAAACAAACTAATGCTACAGCTTCCGCAGTCACCTTCAAAAGAACAATGATGGCCGGCGCGCTCAATCACGACCTTGCCAAAATTGTCGACTGGGGTAAAGCTAACAGAGTCGAGTTTAACACTTCAAAAACTCAAAGCTGTTTTGTTAGTAACAAGCTAACAACATTCGAACCAATTCTCCGGCTTCAAAATTAAGGTATCCAGCGACTCAGAGATCTGAACATTCTCGGAATGCGAGTGAATCAAAATATGCACTGGAATGAGCATATTTTCGATATTGCGAAAAGCGCCGCAAAATGTTTTGGGATTTTTGAGCCGCTGCAAAACTTATTTTTCATCTCGAGACCTTTTAAAAATCTATAAAGCATATTTACGACCCAAGCTCGAGTATAACTCACATTTATGGGCAGGTGCACCAAAAACTGCTTTAAATTTTTTGGACAAAGTTCAAAACCGCGCCATTCGTCTTATAGGCGACATAAATGTGACCTCATCCCTTATACCACTTGGTCATCGTCGTATTGTTGGAGCACTTACTCTATTTTATAGATATCTGCTTGGTGTTGGCACTTGTTCCGAGGAATTAAAATCACTTCTTCCTCCTCTTAAGCAATTCAATCGCACAACATGAGAGGCATCAAGTGCCCACCCTTTCACAGTGGAAATTCCGAGATGGTTTAAGTCCGGCTATGGAAATTCTTTTATAGTAAGAACATCCCGATTGTGGAACCGCGTCCCAATCGAAGCATTCCCAATGAGAGACGGATTTTTTATTTATGATTTACAGAGATTTAAGACGAATATTAACAACATTGTTCGCTCTTTCCCACAAAACTTTTCTTCTTCCATTTTCTTTCCTTTCCTCTAACTATCCTTTCCTTTTTCAAATAGTCAACGGTACGCAAGTACTTAAAGGTTCAAAACCTAAGTTTTGGCTATAATATAAAAAAAAAAAAAAAAAAAAAAAAACAGGTAGTATAAGCAAAAAACGGTTAATGTTTGACTTGAACCTCTGGAGATTATAACTAGCAGTTCTGTTATTATTTTATTGCGGAAACATATTGGGGGAGATCACATTCTACATTCGCGACGTTCGGACTATTAACTAACTTCCATACCAATTTTTTGCCATCTTGGGTTTTCCACTTCTTGTTTCGCGTTGGTACTGTTTTAGAGGAGGGAGTAGTGATTTGATTTCTACTGAGCAATTGTTCACACCAACGAGTTATTTATAAAACAGAGAAAATGCCCACACTGTCCAAGAGAACGCTGATGTCCAAGAGAAGTTAGAGATAAATTTACATTTGGGTTGCCTTTAAGACGAATGGTGCGATTTTGAACGCGGTAGCCTAAGGCTGAAATGGGAACGCCAGCCCAAATTCATTGCCAAGTTCATTTGTTTGAACTTTATTTGATTGGATATGATTAATACTTCTTGGTTGCTTGCTTGATTGGATGTGCCTGACAACGAACCGTCTCCAGCTTCAAAAACAAGGTTTCAATAAATCATTAACAGAGGGGGGTGTATGGGCGTCAATTTTATGCGTACCCGCTGTTGAAAAATATGAAATATCCCCTCTATTCAGACTATTTACCTAAATTATTTTTATGCGTAACCGCTGTTGGATACAAGCAAAATGGTTGAATTCGGAAATACTAAATGACTTAAAGTCGGAGTTTGGAATTTTGAATTTTGGGATTTTGTTTTTGGTATTTTGTATTTGGGATTTAGTGGCCAACTATAAATACAACTAAATGAAATGCAGGCAAATTAATTGAAAAATAAGTAAATAGAATACAACCAGGTGATAGTAACCTTTAATCAAAAACCCGTGGACGGTAAAGTAACGGAATAGTTAATTCTATCGAAATTTGATTCTCTGCATTTCTGGATAAACTTGAATTAATATAAAATATTAGTTTCATCGTTGTTCAGAACTCTAACTGTATTTTCTGATTATTCCCAGATTTGTTAACTTTTATTTTTTGTAGTTTTTATAATACCTGTACAATTTCAATTCTTATCACACTATACCTACTAAATTTTTTCAATAGAAAAGAAAATTAGTTTAAGAAAATTTTTTGTTTTATTTTTTTTTATGTTCCAAAACTTATCAATAGTGTTTCCCTTCATTTACCTTTTAGAGTATAACATTTTTTTTTCTCCATATATATAGAATATAATGTGAATATATGTCTATATATTCAGGTGTAATTGCAATAAAGATAAAAGTTAAAATTAATCTATATTCTACATTATATTATATAGACTTCAGAAAAACAACTCATACCGGCTCGTTATAATATCAATTTTATATATTCACATATACTATGTAGATATGTATATATGTATATATATTTATATGAATATAAATTTGTATTATATTATAATATATTTATTTATACGAGAATATTATGCACACCATATCAGGTACTTAATAGCATATTCATGTATCTGATAGATACATTAATATAAAACCCCATCATTGTTTTTCTGTTGCTTTTATTCTTATTGTTTATATTGTTTTTATTGATATTATTATTGTTGTTCTTATTGTTGTTTTATATGTTTTTGTTGTTCTTGTTGCTGTTGTTGTTGTTGTTGCCGTTGTTGTTTCTGTTGTTATTATTATATGGCTTGATTTGTATAATGTTTAATAACAATAATCATAACAACTAAACATACATTATATACATAAGGATAGATACTAGCATTAGTCATAAAGATCTAGTTACAAGCAAATGTTGTTTTTGTTGTTTAATATTTTGGAAACTGTCATATACATATACATATGTATATATAATACCTTTATAAGAAATTAGTTAAGAGAAAAAATAAAATAAAAATATTTAGTTGATCTGAGCTATTTAAGGATACTGTTATAAAACTGTTACTAAATAGACAAATTGATAAAAATTCTGATTATAAAAGATTTTGAATTAATTAAAATAAAATAAAACTAGTAATCGTCCGCTCTTGAGCTTCGAGGAAGTTTGATAAAAAAATTTTTTAATTTGAAGACTCAATTTCATTGTGAAAATAATTCATCATTTCAATTTATACTTGGTACTATATCATTTTTTTTTATTGATTTATCTTAGACAACAATCGCATATGTGAGAATATATTTAAAAAAAATTTAATTCAAATTTGATTATGGCGATGGGTGATTTGCGGCAATTTAATAAATTAAAGTTTTTGTGCTTTAAAATGATATGGGATGAAATTTAAAATTGAAATTTCTAATTAAAAATTAAAATTTTTTTTAAAAAATATTTAGTTTCGCTACGTTCCCTTTTTAATGTATATTATTTAATAGAATAATGATCAAAATCGGTTGTGGAATAGTTCAGATATTTCTGAAACACAGTCTCAGAACTACAGTTGATTCAATTGGATTGGGTAATTATCAAACATAATCGGTATCCACCCTTTTAGCGAACTCCACTTAGAAAATGGAGATCTTTTTTCTATTTTCTTTTCTAGTAGAAACCAAGTGTAACTAAATAAACGCGGATATCTAACTTTGGACCACTTAAAATTTTAGATGGCCTCAGCTAAAAAATTATAGATACTGTGCTTAAATCGTTTGTTGATTTGTCCGGAGCCTTGAATATTCTGTAGAAAAAATTTGATTTTCGTTTTCCGATTGTTTCTTAATCATTCTTTTTTACATACGTAAATAAAATTTACCAAATGTTCAAATGCTTTATGTTCATTTGATTATCTTCCTTTTGCTAACTACATCATTTTGCAAACTCTCCATTTTACTAAACTTTTATTTGGCAAATCAATTTTTTGCGAAAAGTTTCAAAGATCAAATGTCCATTTGCGAAGTGGAAATTTCCAATAATGTACTTCAACTAAAATAATCAGAAAATATTCACATTTTACCTATAAAAGCTTTAAAGACTGCTTGGTGTCATTAACGAAAAATCAAATACGTAATACAATATTATTTTTTATAATAAAATTCATATGGGTTGAAAATAAACAAAAACAAAAATAACAAAAAAAAATTAATAAAAGAAAAGCCAATTTTGATATGATAAAAGCGTTTTGCCAGTATCATGAATCTTTTAATGCATTTAATGGATGGAAAATGGGGAAAAACTGCTCTTAATATTCGACGAGTGATTAGGTTAATGGTATATAATATTGGCCATATATCTATATATGTATGTAGGAATATATTATGTATATATTATAATCAATTATAAAAATCATATGAATTAAAAAGAAAATAAATACAAAAAATAAAATAAAATAAAAATAATAAGAGAAGAGGTGATACAGGAACTCATAAACATACCAACTAAAAAATAAATAAAAAAAAAAACATTGTAATGAGGGCATATAAGTGAAAATAGAAAGATATCAACCACATATCCAAACATATATTCTATATATTATGTATATATAATTATTATAAGGTACCCAGGTAGGTAATATTGTTATCTTTGTTTTATTTCTAATTTCAATTATCCTGGCAGTCAGATTTTACAATTCTCTTGAAATTTGCAAATCCTGAGAGTATTCACATATATATATATTGTACATTTGTATATAAATATGTACTACATATATTTATTTTTCATTTTATCTATTTTATTACATACATGTCTACATCCATTAACGAATGGGCGTTTAAAAATCCCAACAAACATAATATGATAATTGGTAAATATCATTTGAAAGTACATGATGGTTATGTGCAATGCACAATGTATACATAATAATATAGTACCTAATTTTTAGCGATTATAGAGTTTATTATTTCCATTTTTAATCAAATCATTTACTTCATTATATAGATTTGAAAAAATAACTCGAATAATATTTGGAATCGGTATAAGTAAAAATGGTTCTATTTCTAAGATAATCTAATTTTAAAGACCTATTCCATTTGATATGTTATTATCAACTTCTTCTTATTCCTGTGCTTCATCTGTTGCGGTTGTTGGCTAACATGATGGTAATTTTAACTTAACTGTTTTTTTTTTACGAAATAAGGTTTTGGTGGTTTTATTGAACCACAGACGTTTATTTTTCAACCACGAAATCGTTCTTCGTCCTGGGGCTGGATTTCCTTCAATTTTACTTTCAAGAATAATTTTTTCGCTATTTCATATTTCTATTGATGCCGAATTTAATGCCCAAACTATTAAAGTTTTCTGGATTTAATAATGTTAATGATAACTTTGTTTTTCGTTATCAGCAACAATACTTGTCTCAGTCCAACTGATTTTCAGCATTAATTTCTCCAACAATTTGAGTTGTTTTTTAGATTTACAATTAAATTATTGTGTCGTACCTTGTATCAAGTCAACCGTTGCACTGTAGTACCGAAGTCAGTGGAATACAAATACATGTTTTTACAACACTCAACACAAGTATATGCCATATAAAGCTTCTCTGATGGTTCCTAATATTTATAAGCTAATAAATAACTAGATTCTATATTCTTATCTGTTCAAAGCACCGTTTAGATATTTAAAAAGTTTTTATTTACTTGCTCATTTATTATACATTTATATTTGGGACCCACCTTGTAGGTCTTGCATAGATAATGGTGCATTAAGTGCAGTGGTTGGGTATGTCACTGTAAGGAGATGATAATTACCAATTTTTAAAATATAAAGATTACATTCTTTTTCGGATTAATAACGGTTTTATTGAAAATGTCTAAACTATTTCATAATCAGTATCAAGCTTAAAATACATCGGTATAATAACACTTATTGAAAATGACTGCACTGCAGTAAAATTCAAATTATGCACTGCAGTAAAACTCAAATGAGCAACAAGTGTTATGTTGGAAACAGGAAACTTGTGCAACCAAAACTGTTATCTATTATACGCTACATACATCTGTGAGGTATGGTCAATAACGGCATGAAAAAATATCCTGATGTTAATCGAGCTAGAGGTAGACCAAAAGCAAGATGATCCGTTATCCGTGGAAATTGATGCGGGAAAGTTACAAGTTAAAAATTGAAAAACGGTTGCCAAAGAGAGACAAAGCTCACTCCGAGCTGTAACGCAATATGAGGATGGTGATTTCCTAATCTACTCAAATTAGTAACAAATTTAGCTTTATTTGTGCGAGATCTACATGATATGTGTGTGAACATACAAGATATTTACAGAGATGAATTTAGTTACAAAATAATCTCTGTTAGATATCAGTACCCTAAAATATATTACTTATTTACTTACTTAGATAACTAGCAGACAATGAAAGTCTTGAGCCTGACTCAACAGCGTCCTCTATTTTGGCCTGTCATGGACGGCTTCTTTGCAATTGAAGATACGAATTAATCACTAAAAAAATATTTTTTTTTTTACTTTTTATTTTTATTTTGTACGACGTTTATGTTTTACAAAATTTAATATTATTTCTAAGTTTGACAATAACCAAACCTTAAAATAACGTTGAATTTATTTAGTTTACATCATTCTTATAATTGTGTTGGAAAGAAATGTTTTATTGTTGTTTAAATTTTGTAAAACAAAAAAAAAACCAAAACTGTTTGAATTTTTTTGATTAAAAAACTTTAAACTAACCTAAATAACTTAAGCTATATCTATAATCTAACTAAATCTATGCCTAACTAACTTGTCCTAAGCGTGTGCTAAAGTTTAGATTATCTATGTTATTGGTTTAACCACCAATGATATAGGTTTATTATTTTTTTATCCTTATCTGGGATAGCCCGTCTATTATAGTGATATAATAGAGGGACATACTCGTGGTTAGCATTAAGATAAATAAAATGTTCGGATATTATTAATCCTGTTTTCATGCTGTTTTTAATGTAGTATTCATTATGGTGATATATGAGATATTTTAGTCCATTTTCCGTTGTGGTAAGAGATATTTTAAAATGATAACGAATTGTTTTTATCAAAACGTATTACGATACTAGCTTTTTGGTACAAGCACTTATTGGAATAAAAATGTCGATTTACGCAGGCTCTTGTATATTTTCGTTCAAATTTTATTGTGTTGACTGGCACTTATGTTGAACCAAATGGGTCCAGCATATGGAATAACCGGTCTAATGACAGTTTGATATGCAAACATTTTTACTCTTCCATTGATAACTTTATTATGGAAAAGTTATTTGGACTTCATAAATGCCTTTGTTCCCTTTTTCATATTTTTTTTAACATTATCAATGGAATTTAAATGTTCATTCAAAATAACACCTATGTATTTGACTGAATTTTTTCTGTCAATTATGGTATCGTTCAAAGCTTTTCAAAGGTTTGAAAGTTCTTCCAAAATTTTTTGATTTACTTTTGGTTTTATCAACATTGTTTCGAAAAACAATTGCTTCACATTTATCTACGTCAATTTTCAGTAACCATACCTTTATCAATAACCAATAGTAAGATTGGCATGTTTCTGAACGTTTGTTGCTATTTGTGCGACTCTATTGCCGGCGGCATAAATGATTACATCGTCGGCAGATGCTATAGAGTAATGTGGAACTTTAAAGTTTCCAAGCAGCTCCTACAATTCTGTTAAATGCAATCAGAATCGGTGATTTAATGGTACCCTGTTGCAAACCACTTTTAATCACAATTTTTTTTTTTCAATATTTGAGTTATTGGCTATTCTGAATTCGTTGTTGGATACCATATCCATAATTGTTTGGAAATTGATAATTTAATAATTTGCATATCAGACCATTAATCCAAACACTATTGAGCCCGCACGCGACTACTCCGTATTATTTGTGTACCAGCATACATCGGAGGTTAGTTTGTTCATAGCGTGTATGATGCTACGATTATTTCTGAACCCAAATTGATTTTCAGGTAAAAGCTGACTATCGTTTACTTACTTTATTTGTAGCGTCCTTACCCGGTTTTCTTTAGCATGACAACTTTAGCTATTTTTCATATTTTAGGGAAGTAGCAGTAGTTCAATGCATTATTAAATAATATTAGATATTTCTCTATGACCTTAACCGTTAGATTTTTGAAGATCACATTATAAATACATATATAATTATAATAATATGACCTAAAATGATTTTGTCATATTCGCTTATTCAACTTAAAGTATTTCAAATATAGGTATTTCTACAATTAGCCATAAAAACTTATAAGTTGATAAGCGTTTTTTATAAATTTGGAATATCATTTTCAAATATGTTGAGTGTTTACCCAACGGCTTATTTTACTTAAGCGATTTTTGCTAAATTAATTATAACATTTTATCACAGCGTTAGCATTGTTTTACGAAATAAAGTTTTTGTATTTGAAATGCCTTATTTAAGCGATGTAAAAAATCAAAAACTGGCACTGGCAAATTTAAACTTTTCTAGAATTTCGTTTTATCCCAAATGCAGGTACTTTTACGTAATTTTATTGTATTTGTTATGGCTTTGCGTCGCATGAATTAATTTACGCCTTAGAACTAATTTACACTTTCTGATCTCATTTTTTCCGGTCTTAGGCTAGGTTATTGAAATTATTAATAATTTCGAAAATGATTAGTACCACTATAAAATATAGCGCTCTACTGCAAATTCATTTCCATTGATGATACGTGGAAACCTGTAGATTTTAATATCATAATGTTAGTTCTAGTTGGTTTAGTGTATAACCTTCACGCCTTCATAATATCTATTCTGACAATATTAATGTAATTAGTACACCACTTTCTATAGTTGAATAGCTTAGAGTGACGACATTTGCCCTAAGAATTCTGCAATTTTATTAATTTCTTAATGAAAGATTTTTGTTGAAAACAGCAGAAGCAAATCTGCCTTCCATTTCTAGTTAGATTAATTATTTTGTACACATTTTGGGAAATTATTTGAAAAAAATAAAACGACAAATGAAAATGACAGAAGACAATAAGCTCATAAAATGGATTGCTCTTACAAATAAGCTATTCTACTTAGCTATATTTATTTGTTATTATTTATGGGGTGGAGCGGGGATTATTGTGGCGTTTGTGTTTGTTATTTTTTTGTTTTAATTGTGCATCAAATGAAAAAAAATTGAATTGAAGTTAATATGTTAATGGTGGCATAGCACTTATTCTTATTTGAAACTTAAAAATGAAAAAATACAACAAAAAAATATTAAAAATTTGAGTTAAAATTAGATTTGAATTTATTAGTAATTATGTAAATACTTTTTTTATTTTAATATTTTTTTTTCTTTTTTTTTTCTACATTTTTATAATTAAGAAGGGGAGAAATGCTGTGCAAAATGTACAAAATGTATAATTAAATTTATTTAATGAGCCAACATCAAAAAATTAACAAAAACAGATAATAAGAATAATAAAAAAATAGAGATCCATGTTGGCTCATTGTGAAATCCACCTCTAACCTTTTAATCAATTAGATCTTATTTTTAAATCCACCATTGTTACATCATCTGTGTTATACTTAGATATACTTAGATGGCCACTATATTTTGTTAGATATATTTACTTAGATGCAGATGTCGACGTTCTGTATTTTTTTCGTTCACGTGCGGATTCTCTCCGGTCAAAAATACGAAATTGTTTGAATCTGGGCTCGAAGATTCTTTTGGCTAGAGCATTTTGGTTCATCCGCTCTAGGTGTCCCAGACACTGTAGTCTCTTGACTGTCTGTTAGATATAGAGATCATGAAAAATTGCACAATAGGATTGATGTTTAGCCTGATTCACTGACTTTTTTTGTTGTTTTTATTTTTTCTATTTTTTTTTTTTTATGATCTTGACTTTTTTTTTATGATGGTAGAATCACGTTTTCGTGCTTAATAAAGTACGGTACTGCAATTTTACACTACAATATCTACAATAATTTGAGTATTTTATTTTAACAAATTACTGGCTTATCAACTCAATAATTGTGGAAAACTACTACTATTGTCAGGAACTAAGCCTTCTTAAATGGTAATAGTTTCATTTTATTTAATTTGTTACCAGATTATATATACTCTCAATTATTTTTTGTCATTTATTATATCTCAATGACAAAGGGTACTACTATACCAGCTTTAAAAACCGGTATATTGGCAAATTAGTAAATAACTTTTAAAATTCTGAGAAGGACAGCCAACTGACTATAAGCCGTTATATCTACATCGGAAGTTTTCATGATTTTTTGAATAGACTTTAAAATTTATGACGTCACTGAAATTGAATATCAGGTGCTTATCTATCTTAGGATGTATATCGGAGGTGATTACGTCATTGAAAGTACTTATCTAAGTAGTGAATGATGAGGAGGTAATGACTTTCTTATCTACATAGGAAGTGATGACATTACTCGAAATACTTAACCACTTTGAGATTTTATTTTTATCTGAAGCGATAAAGTCAGGAGAAGTGGGTATGGTTTTTTAATCTAAATACAAATTGGTGACGTTTATCCATGATGACGATATCTACACTAGAGGTGATGAAGTCACTGAAAGTGCTAATTTATTTCGAGATCTTTCGCCCTTATCGTAAGTAGTGACGTCACTATAAAATAGAAATTATCAATAGATAAAATTTTAAGATCTATGTGTGGTGATCACATCGGAGTGTTATCTACACTGGAAGTGAAGATGTCATCGGAAGTGGCGTGATTTTTCTTATCTACATCGGAAGAAATAATGTCATTCGAAACGGTAATTTAGTTTAATATCTTTTGTGGGATATAACATTGATTACTAGAAATGATGAGACCATCAGCAGTGATTAAATACCTTGAAACCCGAACTACACAGGTGTGGGTAACGTCATCACTTACAGTATATGCAAAATATTTGGTATCACCTGATGAGATCAGCACTTCCGGTATGGATAAGATTTCAATGTGATAACGTTCAATATTAGAAGTGAAGCCGTTAATTTAAATGCTTTTTACCCTGAAGTTTCTATAAGGTCATCAAAAATTGGGGAGGGTTTTTATTATTTGAAATGAAAGTGATAATTTAGAGTCAGTTATCGACCTTGATATTTTGTTTATAACAAAAGTTATTGGAAGTTGCGTTATTGGAAGTGATTATTTACATTTATTTCTTATAAATAGTGTGAGTGGTGACGCCATCAAAACTGCTTATCAACCTTATATAGATCCCAGAACTTATATATAGTCCTAGTATATCACCGGATATTGTCATCTACTTGTAGATTTTATCTATCGCATGTGATGACTTAATTATAAAATATAAATGCTTATGTACCTTTAGATCTTATATATAAATAGAAGGGAGTAATGTCACCAGTACTGGGCATAGTTTTCTGCTCTATACTGGAAGTGATGATGCCACTGGAAGACGGGTGAACTTTTACCTATATCTATCTATGCTGGAAGTTGATGTGGTCTGGTATTGATAAGACCTTCATATCAACTTTTAAATATTATCTATGTCGGAGGTGATCGGATGCATCTATTGAAATAAATTGTTTTATTTTTTTTATTTATTTGGGCCCCCCAAAATTCTAATTACAAAGCGGACCTATCTAACATTTTTCAAATAATTTTAATTTGTTTACTATTTGTATTCACAATTGTTGTCGTACAAATTCATGATAGGTAGAGTATTTACTATATTAGTCAACTATCTGCTTTTCTAGTATAGGAAATATCCAGTAGATTAAATGAATAGGTATTTTATGAATAGTGAGGAGAACAATATGCTGTAGAACAGTCAGATTGAAAAAATGTAATGATTTAAAAAATAACTATTACACAATATTGAAACTGCAATGAGTACTAGCTATGTCGGAATCCTGTACTCTCAAAAGGAATAGAAAAGGACAAAAAAAAGTGGAACAATCAAAAAATTTCATCATCATTATCATATGGCGCAACAGCTTCTTTCTTCACGATTACCGTTTTAGCCAATTTTTAATTTGTAACTTTCGCACATCATTTTTCACGTTATCGGCCAATCTTGCTTGCGGTCTACCTCTAACTCAATTAAGATCAGGACGATAAATAAATATTTTCCTTTGTGCTCTTTCATCTTCTATTCACACGACATGGCCAACCCATCTTAGTCCTTGCGCATTTTATAAAACGAACAATATTTTTACCTTCAATTAAGTTATGAACCTCACTGTTTGTCCTTCTTTCATAATCACCACTCTCTAACCTTCTTGCAAGAAGAATTTTTCTTAGTATTTTTCGATCGAAAGTTCGAAGCGCCTTTTCATCAGTCATTATTGACCAGATATCACAAACGTATGTATGTATAATAGATTTGTAAATTGTAAGTTTGGTACGTCTCAGTTTTGATTGTATTGAAGTTTCTGGTTGTAAAATAACACCTGCATGTGTTCTCCATTTGATATTATTTTGTATGCCATAGACTGCATACTATTGTCATTTTGAATATGTGTTCCGATAGCTTGATACTCCCTCAAAGTTATATTCATTTGTGTTATTCTGCAGTTGTCTTCTTCCGGTTTTTTTAAACAGTTTTAAATACCTGATTTCGTTAATTTTTAGACCTACTTTTTAGATGTTTTACGTTAAAGCACGACGAAAGTTTGTGTCAAGGCTCTCAAATTTTGTGCAACAATCGCAATGTCGTCTGCATAAGCTATTTTAGGTACGACAAATTAGTAAAAATATGACCATGTCTATCGCAATCTCCTATAGCTTAAAGCTTGATTCAAAAAATGTCCTTGAGAAATAAATTTTTTATTTATACATCACAATCATTAATATTAGTATAAGAGAAAAAGTGGAAGTGGATATGTATGTTAAATACTCACTAAATATCTTCATTAATAACACAATGTAAAAAGAAAAATATTGTAGTATCGGAAATAGTCCTGTTAACACAGATTATTTTTTTAAATTACCTACATTTAATTAAAATAAATGGTTTAGTATACTTCAAAATTTTCTTTTAAGACTTATGACTGAATTTTATAACACGACATAATTCTTGACATAAATCTATATTTCTAACAGGGGTTGAAGAACTTCCATCTCAAAAGATCACATTTCTTCAATGAACAAAAAATAAATAAATAAATATCAAAATGTTGAATGGAAATATAAAGAAAAAAAAAATATTTAAGAACTCTATGAACCTCTTGCTTATAATTTAGAAATCGTAGTGTAGGAATAAAATTTCAATGAACTAGAAGTGCTATATTAGCATAAAAGAAAATTTATATACATTAACTTAATTAGTTTAAATTATTATGAATAATTGCAATATCCTGTTTACAGTATATATAAAAAAAAAATATGTTAAATTATATAATAATACTTGTAATCTTGTAAATTAAAAACTAACTATCTATCTATTTGCTTTGCCCCCATCATTTTATAACAACTTCCTCTTTAGATACTTACCTCCTTAAAATATTCGAATATTTGAAGTCTTCAAATTTTTTATTTATTTTTTTTATTCATATTTTGTAAGTATTTTTCTCAAAGTACAGCATATAAAACATGGGTATTTAAGTTAATTAGTGGTAATTATCGGTATAAGAACTACTAACATAAGGACTCTAAAGAAAATAAGTAAAAAAAAAAAAACTGCTTCTTCAAATAAACCAAAAAAAAAATAAGAATAAATAAAAAAAAGAAAAAAAATATCAGAAAATAGCATCAACTAAGAGTAATGATAATATTCTCTCTCTCTTTGAAAACCAATTTTTTTTTTCCAATGCAATTATTAAAATACATACCAAGGTACCCAGGTACTATAAAAGAAGGACTAATTTTAACCTTATTTATTATATAGAAAAAAAAATTAAATATTTTTTTTTTATACCTTCATATCATAGTATCAAAACTTTGAAATGAACTCAGCAACATCTTGAGATGAGATTAATATTAAAATGTATATAGATACACAAAGCATAACAAAATGGTGAATCTAAGAGAAATGTTGCACTAAAATAAAACAAAAAAAATATATAAAAAAAGATAAAAAATATAACTACAATAATGTAAAACAAAATTAAAATTTACTAAAATTGTTAGTTATAACTGATAACTATAGGTAGTGTAATTATTATATTTAACTTTTTTAGTGTAGTGCAAATTGGGGAGATTTTGAATTAAATGTTGTAGACGTGTCCTGCTTTCCAAAAATATGTAATTTAATGACACATATTAAGGACAAAAAGGACATTTGGAAGCATCCTCTTGTTTTTTTGTTGTTGTATATAAACCGTTATATGATTTATTTTATTTATTAATTCATTTATTTGGTAAAATTTCCTAACATTTTAAAAAACCCTATTTTAACCCTATTGATACTAAAAAACATTGACATTTGCCTGATATCTGAATACCACAACTGTAAAGAAATGAAGTTTCGGGGCCATAAAATATACTACGCACTTTATCCGAACAATCCAACCCAAGATGCGCTTCCATCATCATTAAAGGTGAATTGAATTGAATGAGATAGAAAATAATGAAATGCTACTTAGTGAGGTAAAAATAACATCAATGAAGCAAAACCTCCAGGTTAGAGCAATATACTGTCCACCCAAGTATACCATAAAGAAACAACTCTTTAAGGATAAGGCTTCAAAAATTTGGCGATAGGTTTCTCCTAAGAAGTGATCTAAATGCTAAATACGTTGACTGAGGGTTCAGGATAACACTAACGCGAGGTAGAGAGCTCAGACAGGCCATTTGGGAACTGAAATGTCTCTTTCACTCCACTGGCAACATATATTGGCCTACAGATAAAAGCAAAACTCCCGACCTAATAGACTTATGTAATTTTTACATGTACCAATTTTCGCTTATTGCGTTTAATTTTCCATTTCTTTGTCCAAAGGATAAACTATACCTTGACAAAGAAATGGAAAATTAAACACAATGAGCGAAAATTGGTATATGTAAATTGAAACATGTTCGTTGCAAGCTTGTTCGTTGCAATTTATTTTTAGTCTCGCAGTAGCGTCAGCGAATGTAACTACAGTTCTATTTTCTATTTTAGGTAAATCATTGGTGTAGAGCAAATATAGTATGGAACCCAGAATACTACCTTGAGGCACACCTGTTTTAATATCTCTGATAGTTGAATACTCTTCGTCTTGTTTAATTCTAAATAGTCTGTTTTCTAGATATGATTATAGTTAATCTACGTTTGTTTAGGTAAAATGTGATTTCGCTTATGTATTAAGCTTCGATACCATACTGTAGTAAAAGCTTGCGCTACATCTAGAAATATAGTAGAGCATACCTGCGTTTCTTCTAAAGCTTTTTCTATTATGTCTGTAATCCTATGTATTTGATCTATTGTCGAGTGCTTAGATCTAACACCCTATAATCGGTCTCATTCGTATCAATAGTAGTTTTTCAAATAATTATTGGTAGCAGTGATATTGGTCTGGAGGATTTGACCTAATTTTTAGGCTTACCTGGCTTTGGTATCATAATCATCTCGGCTATTTTTCACATATTCGACACATACCTTATTCTTATAGCAGCGTTTATAATGTGTGTTAGCATTGTTATAGTTTTTTCGGAAGTTGTTTCAGGACTTCCGATGTAAATTAGATCAAAACCTGGAGCTTTGTTATCTCTCAGGTTTCTAATTTCTTCAACTATTTCTCTCTGGAGAATGGTCATATAACATTTTCTTGCGAGTTATTATTTTCGTCGTCCGAATCGGTCTCATCTGGACGAAAAGCTTCCTCAAGATGATCTGCGAATGTTTCAGCTTTATTTTTATTATCTCTCGCCTATTCACCATTTTTCATTCTGATTGGTGGGATTTGAGAGATCGTGTTTTTTGTACTCTTTGTTGCTTTGTTGCTTTACACAGTAGTTATTTTCTCTTTTAACTGATAATTTTTTATATATTTTTCAAATTTTTCATTTTTAAGATCTTTAATTTTTCTTTTAAGAATCGAGTACTTATAGATTTGAGTTAACCTATTTAGCAGAGTTTTACTGCCGGATCTTTAAATGGTATTAGCCTTCCCAAAACGTGTCGAATTAAATACTTAGGGGCTTACTTTGATGACAAGCTTTAACTTTAAATAACATTTTTGTTATGTTATCAATAAAGCTCTATTCTACGTTTTATAAAACGTTGGTCAAAGGAACTCAACGATCCATATGTTACCAAATCCTTGTATTTGAGTCTTACTAGACCTAATTTGGAGTATGCCAATTAAGTTTGATTACCCTTCTATAATGTTTATATCAATAGAATTGAAGTAGTACAGATAATTTTTCTAAGATTTACTTTGTGAAGCTTCAAATGGTCAAATCTATTGATTTAATTTTCATATAGTATGAACTGAAGCTGAGCTTTATTCAGTTGAAAACTTTAAAATTAAGACAAAAAGCGGTGATGTTATTTTTCTTACTCAAAATTATTAAAAGAGAAAGATTGGAATATTGTTAACATTAATTTAAATAATTAGCTACGTAATGTAATACACGCATTTATTAACATTAAGTATTCATAGGATCAATTATGGTAATTGTGAACCAATTAATAGAATGTCACTAATAGGTAACAGTATACAGTGGGTATACATTGGGTTGCAATTACATTGATTTCACACTTTCCAAAAAGACTCAACAGCTTAAAATGGATGATTATTCCTCATTAACTGAAGGAGCCTGCAACTCGTTGTGTATTAAATTGTTTAACATTAATTACGAAGACTGGACCCCCATTCTTAGGACTTTGTTCTGAAATGTTTGAATTGCGTCAAAGTTGGATTTAGCTACAGTGCCCCAGAGTTGGATTCCGTACGGCCATATATAGGTATAAAGACAAGTGTGTACAGCAGCACTTTGTTTCCCTTTAACCAATATAGGCTTTTGCTTTTGACTCAAGCTTTTGGCTCAGCTTTTGACTCAATTCAATGCCTTTACAAATATAAGATCCTTCTACGGTATGACTGCAATGCTCAAATTACTAGAGGACTAGAGGAATAAAAGTTTAATAGGTTGAAATATTTTCATTGCTTTTTATTTTCCAACTGCAAGGCCAGCTTTGAATTTGATTAAGTTTTGTTGTAGGAGGTTTAAGGCCCATAATGGATCGATGTGTGACGCCATAATTGGTATCTCATTGGCAAAGGTTGCTACTTTCACAACTGGCGTCATTGGAATATTTGTCATATAGATAAGGTTGAATTTGGGTCAGAGAACGCTTCATTAGGACACGTCAAATCAGATATCGAAAACTTTTGTGTAAAAATCTTACTGCCTGACGTAGAATGTACAATTTTCTGTATAATTTCTCAACAGTTCGTAGAAATCGCACTGCAGATGTTTTTTCAACTTACATAATAAGCCCAAATGCCGCACTCTTTCGAATGTTTGGCTTATATCTGTATTCTATTGTATTTCTGTTGTTCTTTTGTGAGTATATATTTGATTCACAATTCAATGAACTTGTTCTATAGTGCCATGTTTTATTCTAAAATCAAACTGTTATTTTGGTATTAGTTTTTGGTCTCTACAACTGGGTTGTGTCTTATTAAAAATAGTTTTACATATAGTTTGGACTAAATTGGTATTAAACTGATCTGCTGATAAGATGATGGTTCTTCTGGTTTTATGGGTTTTTTGTATCATGACTATTTCTGATACTGAATTGTATATACATATATTAGGTTATTAATATTAATAAAATTATTATACAGTTTTACAGGATTACTACACCAAGAGTCACAAAACAAAATTTCTTTTCATTTCATTAAATTATTACAAAACTCAAATAGCATTCCAAAAGTTAAATCAGTTACATAACAACTTTTAATATTCCTTCAAGACACATTTTAATTCACACCACAAAATTGTACATCGAAGTGCCTTATTTTGGGGAACATAATTACATATACTATGTACAATAGATTATACATAAAGAGGTATAATCTATTTAAGTAAAAAAAACAAAATTTGACGTAATATATAACTATTAATAACGTCATTTTATTATTCTACGAGGTATAAGATGAAGATGAAGATGAAGAGGAAAAATTATTTTTATAACGTTATGAATCCTTGATTCTATAATATTCTTTTTAGGATTATTACTAAATATTTAAATAAATATCCTTCCGTACATTGTACATATGTATATATAGAAACAAAAAAAAAGGATATTCATAATGAAAGAAAAAGTAGAAAAAAAAATACAAAATATGCGTACAGTAAGTGGGAGTTAAAATTAATTTTCGCAGAAGTTATTTCACTGCTTTTGCAATTAAAAAGTTTTGCGAACGGTACTTCTGCAATTTAATTAAATATTGAAGAGTGTAATGGTAAAGTTTTTTTTTCTTCGTTTTTAATTTTAGTTTTTTTTTTGTTTTTTTTTTTCATAAATTCAAATTAACCAAAAAATATAAAGCATAAAATTAAACCCCAGCACTGACTTACATTATTTTAAAGAAAATATTTTTTTCTTACTTATTTGAAAGTTGATGATGGTGCTGGTGATCTTTATGATGCTGGTGGTAATAATGACGAGATTTTAGTGATTCTGATATGATTGTATTTAATTTATTAAAAACCAAAAAAATAAATAAAATAAAAACTTAAAATGTAATTAATAAAAAGAAAATTCTTTGATTTTTATTTTAATTTAGATAATAAAATAATCTGTACAAGTTTTCATTCTGATGGAAATTTTTAATTTTTGGAAATTTTTTATTTAGTAAATTAAATAAAGTAAATACATCATCTACGTTAGAATAGGTATTCAATAAATCAATAGCAGGGTTTGGCGGCAGGCCCTACTTATTCATAGGGCTAATTGGGCTGTAGCTCCCTTGAACGCTATTGATCTGAGGTGATCTGAGGGCACAATCTATTGAAGTATAATATTATTATTCTCCAATACAGATCATATATTAAAATATAAATTTTAAATTACCTAAAAATCAAATTTTTTTTTCATCACACATAAATTATTTTTACCTAATTAATTTTTATTGTTGAAAAGAAATAATAAATATTTAGGTAATAAAAAAAAATCAAAATAATGCCGTTGATGTTGCGATATATGGCGGATATGACACAGAAATCTTCAACCAGAATTGAAGCAGAAAGTTTTGAGAAGCAGTTCAATTCTCTGGAAACAGCAATAACAATATCATTTTGGAATGATATTTTGGAAACCACTAATGAAATTAACATAAGTCTCCAAAAAGGGGAAATCGAAATCGACACAGTGGTCGAATTGTACAACTCTTAACAAAGATATGTAAAAGAACGACGAAATGAAAATTCGTTTAATTACTATTTAAAAAAGGGAGAAGAGCTATCGGGTACTACAGAATTTAAAACTGAGAGAGCCTTCAAGAGGAAAAGGCAATTTGAAGAAGGGCCATCAGCTGACGCTCAATTTGATCAAACTACAGGTTTCGGAATAAATACATTCTATATAATTATTGATTCACTTTTGGTGGAAATAGATAAACGAAAATCACCTTAAGATAACATTGCTGCCAAATTTGGATTTATGATGAATTTAGGAAAACTTTATAACCATGTTATTTGAGAAAAGACGAATATTTTATATAAGGAATACCATGAAGATCTAGAGGAAGGGTTAGCTGAGGAATGCATGCATTTCAAGCATATCAACTTGTTATCTGATGACTTAAAGGCTTTTTCGAAAGCTCAATTTAGTTTGAAAACAATCATTGAGTTGCAAATTGAATGCACTCTTCCAAATATAGCAGCTCTACGGATATTTTTGAGTATTGCATGTACAAATTGCAGTGGGGAAAGGTAATTTTCGACCATTAAAAGGATAAAAAATTGTTTATGTTCATCTTTAAGACAATCTAAACTAAATAATTTAAGTGTATTATCTATTGAAGCTGATATATTCTGTAGTTTCGACTTTAATGAAATAATAAATAACTTTGCCAATAATAAATGTCGGAAAAGAAATATTTAATATTAAATTGTATCTTTTAGTTTTTTAAGTAATAATTAATTATTATATTTAAGCATGCATATATATATATATATATATATTACAGAAATAAAATTGCCTTTTAAAAATAAAACTTATTTTAAAACTATTTCATTCTCTTAGCATTTTTACGTAATATTAAGCCAAAGCCCAGGGCGCCCAAATTTGTAAAGACGGCCCTGTTTGCGGCGTCAATTTCATACGCAGTCATTGTTGAATTTGAAAACACTAAATATATTAAAGTCAAGTTTTGGTATTTTGAACTTTGAAATTTTGGATTTGGTATTTTGTATTTGAAATTTCGTGGAAAACTCATAAATTATAAATAATATGTTCTGATAATATCCTAAAACTATATGCCTATATAATATCATAAAAAAAATTATGTATGTAGTTTTTATCAGATATGGGAGTAATGTAATGAATTATTAATTAAATTAATTTAATTTTTAGCTAATATTAATCAAATTCAAATATTTCTGTAAAATACAGGAAAATAAAATAGGCTTGTGACTAGTTTCAATTAAAATCATATTTCAAATTAATTTTGAATTAACAGAAGTTTTTATCTTTAACAATTTGAATTTAACTTGAATGCTCTAAAACGTAATGTATGAAGTCCTTTTGGATCTTGTATAAGAAGATTGGTTCTATAGAAGAATTTTGTATCCTTATAGGTGTTCCGCAACGGATTTTTTTTTATAATTAACTAATTTGCAGGGCTTACTGATGCTCTCCATAATGCTTATGCATGCGAAATTAAATTGTCTTTTTACCAAAACTTAATAGTTTTGAATTAAAATGAAATTAGAATTCTATTAGATAGCAAATTAAAGTATAGAACGTCTGGCGTATTTTTTTTTATTACGACTGTATAATTTTAAAGCACAGTAAGATTAGAAGTAGTTTATTAATAAAAAAAGAAGAACCAAGGAATTTAATAATATATGGTTGATGACATCCTTGTTTTTTTACATTCCCTTGAATAGGGTTGTACTATATTGAATCCCTGCTTCTAAATTCACAGTATCAAAATTGAACCAATCCTAAAACAGTTTTCTCTAAAACCAACTTCCTCAATATATTGAATGAGCTATATTTTGTGGCGTGTTGAGCTACTAAGTTGGTACTATACGTGTGATTTTTTCAATGGATTTCATTTAGAGTAAAGTCCGATTTAAAGAAAATGTAAGACAACCTAATTTTTTTTACTCAATAATATAAGTCAGTAATATAACAAATAAGCTATGTAGGTTGAATTGAATTAAATCAAAATAAGCTTCATTTGAACTCCATAAGTCATTGTAGTTGTCGGAACTTTATTCTTATTTGGTTATATCCTATGGATTATATATAGAACTGTATAAAGATATAAGATTCGATGTAATGTTGTGTTATACTTTATTTGAGTCTTCAATTACAAGTGAACTCCTCTCTTGAAAACTACCATGCTTTAATCTATACATTGACATTTAATTACATCTGATGATCATGTGTTATTTATATTACTGTTATAACATTTAATACAAAATATACAGAGATAAGAGTAAGATACAGAGGATATATTACAAATATTTTCAGGTTTTGATTCAACTGATATATCGCAAAAAAAAATATAAATTTGAGAAATTAAGAGATCAGAAAATACAAAAATACCATAAGTGTGTGCTAGAGAAACTTTCGATTTTGTGCTAAGATCTTCGAAAATATATTTTTCCTATCATTATTTATACTGACATAAAAAATTGTTTAGAGAATTTCGTACATTACGATTGCTTTTATGGATGAAAGTGACATTTAAATGTTTGTATATAAAAATTGGTACATAAATATTATAACTTTACTCTCTCGTCCACATTAATAGTGTACTATTAAATCTGTATTACCTACACTTTCTTGAAAACAAAAAAGGCAGCATGTACTCATCCCTACACCGTACAAATCGATAAATAACAGAAGGCAAGTTATATAAATTCCTTTATAATCTCAATATCGCAAATGAGTAGAATACATATTAAGTGTTCCCCAAACATGA
Organism: Argyra leucocephala; assembly: GCA_963942445.1. Lineage (NCBI taxonomy): Eukaryota > Metazoa > Arthropoda > Insecta > Diptera > Dolichopodidae > Argyra > Argyra leucocephala. The sequence goes on from OZ012680.1 coordinate 70,237,276, forward strand.
TCAATTCTATATTTAGGACCTACATAAATTCAAGACGAATGTTAATATTTTCATTCATAATTGTCCCCCCTTCTCCCTTGTTAACTTTCCTTTCCCTCCCAATCGGTAGAAAAGGTCCCCCAAGTGGTTTGGTTATGTATAATATAATGTGAAAAAATACTCCTCTCTTTCTAAACTGCAATTTATCTGCAAAAAATTTCTAATAAAAACCAATAATATATCAATGGATTATGTAGGACTGTATGCAGAAATAGGATTTGACATAATATTCTTCTGTATTGATTTTGTGTATTTTCTCTTCAATAAATAATTTTTTTTTTCTTATAGCTTTTATTGAATCTGTCTTATCTAGAAACTCACAATAATTAGATCAAATCTTAGCCTAAAGAATTGGAAAATCCCTGCCATTGCATTGATTTTTCTATTTAACAAAGTAAGTTAATTTATAACAGTGATAAGTATAAATAAAAACAACAAAAATTCAAAATAAAACAGAAAAAGATAAAAATAACAAAACTAATTAACATTATAGATTGAATAATTTAATTGTTGTCAGGTTTCCGTTCACTGATAATTTTTAATTTTTTTTGTTAGAACAACTAGCAGAAGTCAAAAAATGAGCAGTATACTTGGATCAGCAAAGGATAAAAAGGAGATGGAAGAAGTCAATGGCATCTATAAAATATCATGCCACAACTGTTAGTATATATATAGGGCAATCAAAACGGTTAATTACGGTGAGATTCCAAGAACATTTAAGGGAAGCCGAATTAGCAAGAATAAGAGATACTACGAATTTTAGGTCGGCAATTGCTAAACACATAATAGAGGAACACCATAATATTGATAAAACCAACTTATCATCAATAAAGGAGGCACACAAAATAAGCAAACTAGACACATATGAGAGTTTAGCAATTTCGAGGGTACAGGTAGATGACAGATTGAATAATGATTTAGGGAATGGAAATTCACCGCTATTTAAATTAATAAAAAAATTTGAAAAAGTACAGGTAAAATAGATATCTAGTATGGAGGGAATAGGATATAAAAAGGGAAAAAATGAATTAATATATACAGTTAGTCACACGCACTGATGAAGGAAGTATGTTGCTTCCGAAATATCGATATTTGTAATCAAATATTAAAAATTATCAGTGAACGGAAACCTGACAACAATTAAATTATTTAATTTAAATTATCACTAAAAATAATAATAAAAATCCGATTAAAAAATATAAAAAATAAAATTATAGATTGATTAGATCTTTTATGTCCTTTTTTTTAAGTCTTACATGACCTCTCTTTGTGGTTCGTTTTTTTGCTAGAGGTTTTGGATTCTTCCAGTTTTCGTAGATAGTTTCGACTATATCTGACGATTTTTTCGCTGACCATCGAAATTTTTATATCTCTGTGGATGTTTGCATTTTTAATAAACCAGGAGGCTCCACAGATCCTCCCCATATTTGAATTCCACAAGTTCATATCGGTATAATGACTGCTTTGTACAGAACAACTTTCTAATCTTAGTTTTGAGTACTAATTAAGTAACCAGTGCATATTGTTTGCTTTGAGTTTTATTTGAGTTATTTTTGATGCGATGTGTTTACTCCATGTCAATCTGCGATCTAAGTGAATACCTAGGTATTTAACCTCGTTGTTCTGAGCGATAATATGGGCACGTTTCTTTTCTTAGTGTAAATGTTACTTGAACACATTTGAATTCGTTAACTTTAATCTTCCAGTAATCTAGACAGTTTTAAGTGATCTTGTAGATATTAGCTTTTTTAGGGTTAGAATGGTTACTTAGTATTGCTGTGTCATAAGAGAATGTAGATGTTAAGGTTTGACTGCTGAGTGGCATGTCAGATGTATACAACAAATACAAGATTGGACCCAACACACTCCCTTGGGGAATACCAGCTTGGATATTTTGTGTACGTGATATGAAACTTTTATACTTAATTTTAAATTTCCTGTTAGATAAATAGTTTTCTAGAAGTTGATGAACATTTGTAGGAAGAAATAGTTTTATATTAAAGATTAAGCCCTCATGCGATACCTTGTCAAGGGCTTGGGCTAAAAACGGCTGAGCAGTATGGTTTTTCTTCAAATGCTTTCCTTATATATGTTACTATTCAATGAACTTGTTCCGTAGTACTATGTTTTTCTGTAAAGCCAAATTAGTGTTGTGGTATCAGTTGTTTTTCAGAAGTTAGAAAAAATTGGTAATAGGCTAATTGGCCTGTACGATGTCACTTTGGTTTGGCGTCAACAAATAATGGTCTGCAATCTCTCGAGAATCAAAACATCAACGTGTTGCCTCTCTTAATGTTTTTTTAATTTAATGAATACTTTGATTTAAAAAATTTTTATTTATTTTATTATATTTTGTTTTCTTTATTATTGTAATTTCAAAATTCATATACAGTTCAATATAGTTCACAATATTAATTTAGTGCTTAATTGTATTATTGTTAATAGGCCATAGGCATAGGCCGTCTGGTCTTATATTTTTTTAATTGAATTGCTTGACATAGTTTGATAATTTCTATTCAATCTATATATGTAATCAATCATATTTAAAATATCAAAAATCAAATTGAATAAAAGTTATGTTTAACTTACTATTCTATACATTAATTTTGACATATATGTGAAATTGTAAATAAAAAAACTCAAAACTATTTATTTACTGTATTCGTTTACTTTTGGTACACTACAATATTCAAGAAAGACAAGAAAACTTTAATATTTTTTAATTAATGTGTATTTTATTAAATTTATCTCGTCTTTTTTTAACCGTATTGTTTTATTTTTATTATAATATATTTCAATTCTATTCTAATGTCGATATCCTTTTTGACCACGCAACTTCATTATTTTTTCCACATTGTTGTAAATTTTCTTTGTGTTTACGCGAACTTGACCCAAAAGATGTTTGTTCTAAATTAAGAACAAATAAAAAAAAAATATTATAATTACACGTAAAGTAAAATTTAATGACATCATTATGAAAACAACATTATAATATTCTAAACAGAATTGTTTCTCTTTCTCTATATATAAATTTACAACTTTTCGCATATCCTTGCACCAAAGAATTGTTTTTTTGTTTGCTTTTTTTTTGGTTCTAGATTTTTTTAAAATAAATTTGTTTCAATAAAAAAAAACCATATAAGATTCTTTTGAATTAAAAAATAATATTAAACTTTTTTTTTGTTTTTTTGTTTTTTTAGAATTCAATTCTTTAAGTTATTTGACTTTCAAAAGATAAGGATTATAGAAAAGAAACTAATTCATAAAATTCATAAAATTTTCTATAGAGTTAACAAGAAGTGAATATAGTTAAGGAAAGCAATGGAATCTAAGAATGTCATTAAAAAAATTAAATTCTTCATGTCTGCAATGTTGTTATTTTAAGGCTCTGATCCGCAAATAACATATATAAAGGAAAAAAATGGATTTTAATAAAAAAAACGAGTTTACAGGATCTAGTAACAAAAATAAAAATTAAATAAACAGAAAAACAAGAATGGAACACTACAAGAAAAATATTACAACAAGTTGTAACGTGGTTTATTAAACAGCAACAAGAAAAAACAAAAAAAAAAAACAATCTAAGGTAGATTTAATTTTAAACCAAAATCTGTAAATAAGATTTATATATGAACAATGTACATACATTTTGATGTTTAAAATTCAAGAAGCAACAAAAAAAAAAATCAAAATCATTCGGACATGGTCCAAAATGAATTGTATGAGTGTGTGTATATATTAAAAATTTGAAATCAAAGTATATGCTAAGAAAACCTTAATTCAATAAGGAAAATGTAAATCCTGTAAAGGATGTGGTTAAGAATTAAAGAAATAAATTTTTTTCAATTTACGTATATACGCACATATACATAAATATACATATTTATAATATTTGTTACAGTCAATGTACAAAATGCCATGAAATTCTTTGGCGAAATCTAATAGCGAAACCACAAATTTTTCCTCCTTTTTTTCAATAGCAGAAAATCATGAAAAGAATCTTCAGTGTTGTTGTTCAAAATTCCGTTCTAATGAAAAACTGCATTAAAATTAACTCATTAAAAACTTCTATAATTTGTTAAAATTAAAACTGGTATTTAAGATTAATTTTTAGTACCTACGCATTTAGATCTATAATTCGAGATATCTGTCATAAAAAAAAATTCAATGCGAACTTTTGAGAGACAAAAGTTTTAGAGATAGCCAGCGTAGTCTACATTTTCTTCTTTGATATGTTAGAAAAGATGATATCTGTACACCTATCTATTCTCAGTACCTATTGGATTTTCAATTTTCCCTATTTTCATTTTAAATTTCAGTTCAAGTGATAAAAATAACTGGTAAGATTTATTATGATATTACAATAGTAGTGGTGAGGCAGTTGATAATTTTGAAAACAAAAAACAAATTGCGTAATTTAAAAGAAAACTGTAATTAATTGTATTATTTGAGCTAAATAGTATAAATAAATAAAATATAAAATCTAATCCAATCTAACTTAACCATCAATTTTATATAAATAGAATTTTATTTTACTTAATTCACATGAATTTCGTATCTTTACTGTAACAAATATGTGTACATTTTGTTTACATTTTATTATTCTCTATACATATGAAAATATCCAAATTATGTTTTCTTATATCACTTTAGGGCTAACAAATCGTATGGTAATGCATGTAAGTATACTCTCTTTTCGGAACAAAACAAAAACATATGGCTTTCGTTTAAGAAATTTTCTAAAAAAAAATTTACCAGTCAGCAGGACCTTTCCTAATATTATTCATTTTTTACATTTCTTCTACAAGTTCATATATTTATAAGCGTTCACATATGTAATATATAGTACATATATGTATATATGTATAGATTTAAATAAATATAATATTAGAAACGAAAATGTACTATTGTACTTCTTTGAGTAGCACAAAAAAAAAAAAATGCTAACTATATACCCAATTACTTTAAATCAGCGTATATCAGGATTTTTCATAGACAATGGCAATTTTCAGTTGAGCTGTATTTAAATTTCCATAGTGAATACGAGTTGTATATTTTTTTTATAGTTTTCAATATTAGAAAAAAAAACAATAAAAATAAAAAGAAATAAAAATCAAAGTATGTAAAATAAAAAAAAATAAAAAAATAAATAAATGGACAATGCACATCAAAGATTCATGAAAATACACTCAGAAAAATATTTTCTTTAAATAAACGAGTAGACGTTGACTAAAAGATAAGTTAGTTCGGTTAGGTTCGGTGAACACTACTATTCATGATTAAACTCACGATTTAATTCAATTGTCAATCTGTGTGAAATAAAAAATTGCGGACCCTGATAAGTCAGGCCCTACATAGTGACGAAAAGTTCAACTTAAATGCATGTTAAGGTGGTTTTAGAAAAGTGCATGTTTGAACAGAAAATTAGCTGCTTATTCAAGTTTTATTTTCTTGCTGATTTCGAAAGAGTTATTCGCAATGCTGCGGGTATTGTTCTTTCATCATCATTATACCATTACTCCCCTTGGTGAGTTTTAGCCTTCTCAAAATTTTTCTCCAATTACCTCTTTCTTTTTCAAATTTCTCACGGCTTCTTCAATATTGTTTTCCCTTCCATTTCTCGGTATGCCTCTACCTCTTTTCTTCATTATTATAATGTGCTTGGTCGATCTTAGTTTTTGCCTTTTGATGAATTTTATTATATTATGACCATGTGGATATTGTTCCTTGTATTATCTCTTCATCGGCCATAGTTTGACTTTTTTATATCTAATATTTTCTGATTGATATAGTGAGCTGCTTTTGTGTATCATTAATGGTTTTTATTTCTATTTTTACTGTGTTTTAATCAACTTGATATCGACAAGACGACCTGTGTCAAAAATAAATTAAGATTGTTATATTCAAAACTAATTTTAATTTATTGTAACTTGTGGAATGCTGCGTAGTTAGTGTATCATAAACGAGTATGTACGAGTACAATTTATTTGTAAAGTGAAAATAGATAAAAATTTGTTAGAGTGGGTTTGTGTCAATGAAAAATTTGGAAACTACAAAGATCAAATTTTTACGTTTTTTGTGTAAAATTATAACACGAATAGTTTAATATGTTTTTTCTGGCTGCCCATACGAGATAGTATTGGTAAGATAGTGCACTAAGTTGCCTAAAATGTTCACTAAGCCAATCTCATTTTTTTTGACTGCCTTGTTCATTGTCTTGACTATTTTCTAGCTATTTTCGTGTAATTGCAAAGGCGATTATGAAGTTTATTATTTTGGGGATAGGAAAAAAATAAATTAGAACAAAAACTGCTTTAATTTTCTGAAAAATTAGAAAATTTATAATTTTGTTTAATATGGAAAATGATAATATGGTAAATAAATCAAATATTGTAAGCTATCTTAGTAATAAATTTATCGCCTACGTCAAACATTTGATGTTTCGCATTGTATTAACAGTCAAAACATCAATGATTGTTTCGTTTAACAGAAGTTTTATTAAAACCAAAATATTATTTCAGATTTTTAAACTATTAATTAACGCGATTTGTAATTGATATTTTTGGGGATCGATCAGCTTGTATTAATTTGTTAAAAAATTAACCACTCTTTTAATATCTACCATTAGGCTTCTAATACATACAACAAAATACCACAACCCAAAGAATGAGGGTTTTAGAAAATCATTTATTAAGAGAAATCGTTCTTCAATAATTTACATTTTTAATGACAAAATCCAGCTGGCTAACAATCCCACAAAATAAACAAATTATAAATACAATAATTAGGTTTTAGGTTTAGATTTTAGATTTAGATTTATTTTATTAGATTTATTTATATCTAAAAGCTTTATAATTTTTACAATTAATTTTAATATTCACTAACATACTCAATATGTTTCTGTATATAATTGGGTAGTAAATTTTACTTTAGTTTAAAAATAAAAATCAATACGTTGTACTTTAATTTACTTCTAACATCCATCCATTTCAATGTATTTAGCATATCTTTGATACGGGTTCTAATACAAAATAATTCTCATCGCTCGATTTAGTGCAATTTGATGTCTGTTCAATTGTGTTTCATGACGTAACATGTGGCAGTATCAGCCAGAATTATACATATATGTTAATTGCACAATATTTAAATTTTTTTTTTATCTTTCTACCTAAAGAAGCAAATTTATCCACAATCCCAATTTTCTTTGTTATATTTTTACATATATATGCATATTAAAGTTCAGCTTTTTATCTATAATTACTCCTATAATTATTTGATTTCATCAGCATTTTCAGTTTTTTCTCCATACTTATTTCTATTTTTAATTTTTATATTGTACCTATTGTTGAACATTTTGTTTTCATTATATTAAGCATATTTTTATTCATATTAAGCCAAATATTCATTAATTTTTCTTTCACAATCAACCATCTCATCTTCAAACACGTATACCAGAGTGTCATGTGCAAACGGTGTAACTTTATAAAACTTCAATGCTGTGCTAATATCATGGATATATACAAGGAGCAACAATACATCCAGTGGAACACCCAAATCTAATAATTTAGAATTTCAGACAGTGTCATTTATCTTTGTATACTGCATTGCAACTGTTAAAAAGTTTTGGAACCATTCCAATTACCCATTTCTGATCCCATCTTTTTTTAAACTTATTTCATAGTATATTTCGGTCTAGCGTTTCAAAAGCTATAAACGATTCTAATAAATAATTTATTGCTAATTTATTTGCAAGTTAATTTTAGTTCTATGTTAAAACTAATTTTTCTCAGTGAGATGGTGATTGTTTTTGTCTCTAATACCAACTTTAGCTTTTCGAAAATTTCCAAGAAAATCAAGAGCAAATTCCGAATAATTTCTGTTAATTTTTTTTTTTTAATGTGGGTTGAGGCAAAAAACTGAATATCACAACATTGAAATACAGAAATTTTTTTCATATAATATTATTAGGACTTATATAGGATTCTGATATCACAATCTTAAATGTGAGAAGATAGTTAGTAGTTTTCTGATGATGGTGTAATAACCAAAATCGATCAAGATATCATAAATGTTTTACCTATAGTCTATTCGATAAAATATTTTAACTCTATGAGATTTATTCGGTTATCAAAAAATTACTTTATGGGCTTTTCGACCTGGCCCAGATACCTTTTGTTATTGGGATAAAATAAATAACAAAAAATCAAAAAATAAGTGACAAAGTGATAAGTAACAAATTAAATAAAACGGAGCTAATCTGTTTAAGATGGCTTAGCTCCTGACAATAGCTATAGTTTTCGACATTTGATGAATAGATATAAGCCAGCAATTTGATAAATAAATGCAAGTCTATATGTTCGAAATATTGTAGATATTGTAGTATAGACTTGCAGTACCGTACATTAAGCATGAAAAGGTTATTCTACCTTAGTTACTGTCAAGAGCATAAAAAAAAACTAGAGCTGCTTGACTGCACTAGCACTAGCAGTGTTGAAATGGTGTGTGTTGTAGAATAAGGTAGAACGTAATGATCCGTCAAATAGTGTTTACTCAATGTTTGTATGTTTTTTTTTTATCTATATTTCAGATTCAATTCAAATAGTTGAAATTTTTTTAAAATATAGAGTTTGTATATAACATAACGGTTTAACGTAAATAATATAATTTTTTGAACATAAGTGTATTTATTTCTTAGAATATGTTGTAGGTGATATGTTTTAAAAATAACGATTAAAACCTCTAGATTGGTCAAATATAAATTTTTTTTAATTTCTCGATCGGTTTCGGTCATTACACTAGTTTCTAAATGACAACAATTTTTTAATGATGATGTAATAACCGAAATCGATCGATAAATTAAATCAAATTAGTGAAACATACCTAAAGTTTTTAATCTCTATTTATAATTTTTTGAGTCGATTTTCTAACGATAATCAAAGCCTTACAGAATTTTCAATTGCCTTTCATAACGAAACACGAAATATCTGGAAAATGTTTTGTAACCCTGATTATTAAATTAAAAAATTTCTATAATTATAGTGTTTCCCCCCTTCTCAAAATTAAAGAAAGTTTGTTATCTCAATTTATTCTATATAGTTTTTTGTGATTGATTTATCTTTGACAACAATCGCATATGTCATAATTTATTTAGAAAAATATGCAAATAAAACGGAAGGAAAATTATTCAGTTTCGCTACGTCTCCTTTTAAATATATATCATTTAAAAGAATAATAATGAACATCGTATGTGAAATGGTTCAGATATTTAATTTACAAATTAAATGTAATGATTTTGACATTGGGTTGGAGAGACCCGAAGGGTTATTTTAAAGAAATAGAATTGTTAATAAATAGAGCTAATACCGTAACTATTACTGTCAATCATAATATTTTTCAACGTGACTCGATTATAGAATTTGAAATAAGATTGGTTAGACAATAATATACGCCATCAGCACATGCTATCAAAATATGAATCCATGTCAGCTTATTCAAATTAAATTTAGTCGTTTCCGTAATGCGTTCATAACAATTCAAATACGTTAATATAATAACAGAGCAACCTGTACAGGATTTTTATTTATATAAAAAAAAAAATATTAAAACTTATAACAAAAATATAAATTGATATTAACAATGAATTTTTCCAGAATTGTTATATTTGAAGGTACAAAAAAAAAAAGGATTTCAACAAAATACGAGTATAAAGAACAAAAAAAAATTATTATGGCCAATGGCTATATTAAAATAGAGACAGAAATATGGCGAAAGATAGAAAAAGAAAAAGAGAGACAGTGATATTATCATAATGTTGACAGTATATAAAACTAAAATTAAAAAAAAAAAAAAAACAAATAGGTACTCCTACATATATTTATGCTAACGAGCAAAAAGGACTCTTGGTCATTCTTTTATTTTTACAAAAATAATAAATTTACAATTTTGAATACGGAACTTATTATCCTTCCAATTATTTTGTAACATAAAATTTTATTTTATTTCTTTATTTTTATTATTATTATCTTTTTTAAACTATATAGATTTTTTAAATAAATTTAAATTATAAAATGATTATCCTTACAATATGCATGCATTAAAGTTTCAGTAATTTTGTTTTCTATGATGGTAATTGACTGTATAAAAAACATTGTCATCGAAAATGGCATTGAATGACATGGTATTTTATAGATTCCCAATTACAATTCGAATTCACAATACAGTCATTTTTGGTCTTCAATAAATGACTCCTTCGATATGTATTGATATTCAAATTAATTTAAATAAATTCATTTAATAGCAATAATTTCTATTTAAATAAAGAAGAAATAATAATTGTAACATAATTCTGTTATCTTTCTAAGACGAACAAGATATTAAATCCAGTCGAAATAAGGCGACAAAAAGTTTTTATATACAATTACAAATAAACTGGAGTACAAAAATTTTTTCCAGAGAGAGATATTTAGCTCTAATTTAAGATCTGTTTTGTAACAGAGGATTTTAACTACGAAAGGTTTATCAACACCAGCATCTATCGAAATCTGAAAATTACATGGTTTATCAATTTTATATTATATTACCCAACCAACAGGATTACCAATATTAAAATGTATACCAGATGCAATAAAAAGCCGATAATAGAAGAAATAAGGACAAAAGATTGCCAAATTTTTGTTTTGAATCAAAAGGGCACGTGAAATCAAGATCTTTTGGAGAACCTATGGAGAAAAATAATAAATTCGGAAACACCGGAAAAATGCTTAAGTCACACATTGAAGTCGTATTGAATGGAAATGTTTCGTTAAGTTTTAATGTTTTGTTAAGCTGATAATAAGTGAAATAAGGAGGAGAAAATTACAAATTTTTGATTGGATACTAAGAATAAGTGGAAGACAATAAATAAATTAATTTTCATATTTTTGTATTTCGGAATGTTAATCACTGATTAAAATTTTAATTAGTAAACATGATTATCATATTATAAAAATAAATTGACAGGTGAAAATAATAAGGCCGATACAGAATAGCGTTAATGTCATGTAGCTAACTTAGAACAGAAGTAGTATTCAGAAGGTCGTTGATTCAAACTCCCCTCAAAGGATTGATATATTAATGAAAGTACGTTATTTCGTTATGGCTTTAACTTTTACTTTTGTTATTTTATTTGTTAAACGTTGTTTGTACATTATAAATAAGTTTACGATCTAATTTGATGGCTAAAGGGCTAACCATATTGACATTTACATGGCTTAAGTCAGCGTAAGAAAATGTATTTTAATTAACTTTAGTTGGTTTCTGTATACTAAAGACAAAGGGCTAAAAAACCTATTAAGCATTTGTTTTTGATTCGACAGGAATCGAACCTGGGACTTTTCGGTTGAAGGGTACGCACTGTACCTACTGCACCACTCAGCGTGTTGTTACTAATTTTTATTATAGCAAATTATTTGAAAGTGGAGTGCTTAAATTAAAAATTTGTGATATATAATAAAATAAGTTATTAAGTATGCATATGTATGCATATTTAATACTTCAGGTTTCGAATGCAAAAATAAATGTAAACAAATGAATGGAAGCAAAAAACGAAATTCAAAACTTGACAATGATAGCAGTGATTGATTATTTCTACTGTCTTAAGCAGAATATTCGCAAATTTGCATTTAAGTATATCAAATAATTTAATTACTTTAAAATAAATGTATTGATTAACAAAGGCTGGGCAATGTAGTAGGTAAAATCAATCAAAAGGTCCCAGGTTAAATTCTCGAAGAAGACAAAAAATAAACAAAAATTGTTTTATGGGATTTTCGAAATGTTCCAGAACCCTTTGCCATTAGGATAAAATAAATGACAAAAAATAATTTGGATTAGTGTGGTAAATTAAATCAAATAGAGCAACGGTATTTAAGGGTTTTGAAAACAGTAGTAGCTTGTGTTTGTCATTGAATTAGTTGATGATAAGGCAAAAATTTTATAAATAAAATACTCGATCAACATTATAGTAAAATATTTCGTAAAAATTGTAGTATCCTACTTAGGAACGAAATTTTACCTAAGTTACTGTTAATAATATAAAACAAAGAAGTCAAGCTGGAAAGTTCACATAGGTCTTTACTCGTCCCAGGAAAATTGAATGGCAACTGGAATTTTAAAATCTTTATGCTTTCCAATTCTGTCTGAAAAAATATAAATGTTATTAGTATGATAGAAGTTTAGTTAATTCATTAGAAGTCCATACAGTTTTTCACTTTGCTTTTTCCCGGAAAATTGAATCTTTCTTATGATTTTATTCTATCTGACAAAAATATTTTATAAAAGTTTTTTGCCAATGTCTTAAAATGAATTGTGTTTAGTAATCAAACTAATGTGGAACTGCACTATATAAGAACGCTTATTATTATCTTCAATATTTCATATCCCCCAAATTGCAATATCGTAATAATATTATAAAAGCTGTTTTGATCTAGCTATACTATAGAAATTAGAGGCAAAAACAATAGAGCTAATACTATATACTTTCAAAATTATAAAAAATGTTATTTAAAAAAATTGAAAATTTTGAGTTTTGAAAAAATATTTTACGTTCTCTTTCAACTCAATTTGGAATGAGAAATATAATTAGACCTTCCAGTTAAGTATTCTTTAGATTTAACAAAATAAAATATATTCTATATACACACTAATTAAACTCACAAGAACAATTAAGTAACTTCTAATGTCCTAACCTCATTTTAATGTAGATTATATGTATATATATATATATATATATATATATATATACAATATCCATATTATGAATTCTTTTTACTCTTACAAAATTTCCTTTTATTTCACATACATAGTTATTATTTACCACATTATTTTCTATAAGAAAGGACAAAGTCTTTGTAGTTGAAAGTTCTTCAAGGCAAAAACATAAAAAAATTAAAAAAAAAAAAAAACTTTAAACAAAAATCATTAGGCACCTTAATTAACAAAACCCACCCAATTGTGCACACACACTATATAAATATACAAGTATATCTATATACAAAAACATAAAATTATAAAAATAAGTATTTACCTAGTCCATTTAAAATTTTAACCGATTAATCTTACAAATCAACACTAAGGGGGCCAACACCTTTTATTAAAAATGTATGTGTGTACCTGTGTGTAATTTTGTATATACATTATTGTTGAATAAACTCTTATAAAATTATTTTGTAATGAATGAATATGTATTGCAAGGATTTAGCTAAAACTCATATACCTACAAAAATAAAGAAAATTAATAATATAAAAAAAAAACTTTTATTATTTACTTAAAACTTCTAAAGACTTGAAAAATAAATTTCAAAAGAACTCCCATAGGGTGCTTTAATGTGGCATAATTATACATACAAACAAATATAAAATTTAAATAAAGCTACTCTTTACCCTTATATACAAAATGTATGGTCACATATATTAGATTTTCATTAAACAGAACTCTTGTAGTTCTCTAATAGCAACTAAAAAATTGTATAAGATGCTCATATATGTATGTACAAAATATGTATATACACATTATAGAGTCCGTCCACCTGAAAATATATTTTCTTCCTCAATACCATAAACTTAAAAGATTTAATTTACATGGATATTACTTTATATTATAATAGTTTAAAAATAAGAAAGGAAGATCATAATATTTTAAATGAAAATAAGAAATCAAAAAACAGAAAAATGATTGACATTTTGTATTGTTTATAATTACAATATTCCCAACCCAAGGAGTTCTTGTGTTAAACCGGTATTAAAAGAAAAAATGACTCTGGGTATAGAATTTGTTAATTTTGAATTTTGTTGTTTTTATTTTATTATACAGAGGATATTAATTTAATTTTCCATTTGGAATATACATCGATTTGCTATGATAGAAGAAATATAAATAATTAGATTAAATATCGCAACAGAAAATGTGGGATAGTGTCTATTAGGCTCACAGTGGGGGGGAAATTAATATGTTTTCTAGATAAAACTATATAAGAAAAATATATATACTTTTATCACATATTTTAAGTCATCTATTTTACATATCGGTTATGTCTATGGCTTCAGACATCGGTTGTATTTGTACATTTGAATATTTAAGTCAGTTACTGTGTTTCAATTTTTTTGATATATTATTCTTATTTTCCACATCTTTATTTTCTGCTTTTGGTAATAGTCTCAATAAATCAACTTAAAATCATTTTTTTTTAACTCAGATATTCTATACATTCGCGATTTTCAGATCTATTGTACATTCCCCTTTGTTAATTTAAAATTGCATGTCCAAGCGCCTGACAAACGATATTATTTGATGTGACAGGTGATGTTTATACCTGAAAATATTTATATCTTCCAGAACCTGTATTTATTTGTGTTGGACCTATTAATTTCCAAAAGATGATTTGTTAAATGGATTGTGGGTTTTGATAAATAATGTCAGTTTTCTGACATTAGATTTGCTCGTTATGCTTACCTGATTTATTTATTTATTTAAGTACTATGTATATTAATAAAATGCTATCTATATGATTAGTAGGACATGGCTTTTATTGCTTTATTTTAAATTATTTGCAGATGGTTTAAAAAAACTACTCCCCTAAACATGTACATCATTATGTTATGACACTATGAAACATGCTGTAATACATCAATTTTTTACTTGGTTTGGCAATTAATATAAATATTCCAGCAATCTTCCTTCCTTTCAATATATTATGTTTTTTAATTTGAGGAAGCCAACTCAATTTGCTATCCACTTTAACTTCCAAATATTTGCATCAGTGAATCTATTCAATATTTCAATTATTCAGTTTAATGTAAAAATAATTCGTTAACAAATTCCGTTACAATCAAAATCCATAATTTCAAAATTTGTAAATCACAAATGCCGTAAAATAAGACAACAGATGGCAGTGAATATTTCATATTTAATTTTCAGCACTTTCACATAATTTGTATATTGTTATGCCTGTTTCTGACATATTTCGGGATTTTTCCGTTTTTAAAGGCAACATAATGCGTCATTTACATTATTTGAAAACGGAAGATAGTGTTATTACTTACTGTTATTTGGAAGTTATAAAGAAGTTTTAGTTGGAAAAATATAGAAGGTAGTGGGTTTGGAGGCATGCTTATTTTCTTATACTTTTTACTAAAAGCTTGCCGTCTGCGAAAACAGGGTTTCAATAAAGAGGTAGCGGGGGCTTAGGGACAGCAGCCCCCGACTTTAAAAATAAATTTGTTTTTTTTTTTAAGTTTTTACTAATCTTGCGATTTTACTAAAATTTGGACTTTGTCGCATTTGGATTTTGAAAAAAGGTATTTTGTCATATTTGGATTTTGTTTATTTGGATTTAGTCCATTTGGCTTTTCACATTAGGAATTTCGTAGCTATTCCACCTACAAGCTGTTTTTTGGGAATTCCTCATGTTAAGCGCTTATAAAATTTTTTCTGAGGTTCTGATAACCTTATGTTATTCTTATTGTTCTTGTTCTTTGTTTTTACAGATTGTGAAATTAGGGATTTTGATTTATGGATTTCAATGCCAACCTTCATATCATATGTATTATCTCTGAAGCTCAGATATTTGGTTTTGTTAATGTTTATGGTAAGTTTGTATTTAGTCATCCATGCCTATATAGCCATCATGTCGAGGTTTATAGAATTTTGTAGATTCGAAAAATTGTCTTCTATTTAAATTATGGCTAAATCATCCGCAAACATGAATGGCTTCCCGCAAAATCAACAGTAAGTAGATTACTTATGTAACACGAGAACAAAATTGGGCATAATGAACTTCCTGGAATAACTCCATCATTAATCGGTTAATATTGAATTTGAAGTAGCTTGTATACTGCAATATTTATCAGCAAGTATTCATGTAAATTGAATATCACTTAAGTCATTATTTAAACTAGCGACAAATTATTTAAGTCATTTAATTTTATTATTTAAAGTCATTATTTAAATTCGTAAGCCCTTGCAAATTAAACAAATTAAATATTACAAAACTTAGACTTCATATCACTCGAGGAATTTAACACCAAAAAAACTACTCTCCTCTTTTTCTAATACATATACAAAACTTATACTAAGTATATATAAAAATGCTAGAAACTTATCGTGTGAAATAAATAGGAGTTATTACAAATCAAAATTTTCTGAAAAACCTACTAAAAATGACTTAAGTACCATAGATATAATTCAGAAGGTGTTCCATGCAAGCAACAAGGGAAGATATATAAATTACAGAATATTAATCTGAATATTAAGCAGAATTTACTGTTAAGGACCTTGTGTTTGATATATTTTGTCAGCAGACCCGTATTCTCAGAAAATGACATTGAATGAACGGTAGAAAAAACTCAAAATAATTTTTAATCCGACCCATCATCCGACCATATAGTGGCTATATTTACACAAAATTAGTAAGTTCGGATTCTTTGTTTTACAAATTATACTCGAATCTTATTCGATCATATTTTTATAACATGCAAATTATGCCAGTAAATATTCAAATTTTGAAAAAATAAAAATCAGTCAGTAGAAAAAATAATTTCCAAATTGACTGTCTGTCTGTCGAAGTTTTCTTTTAAAGACATTTTTTAATGCTGAAATGTACTTTATCGGAAAAAACAAACATAATAGATTAGTCATTATCAGTCAGACCCATCACTTATCATTTTAAATAATGCTATATAAAAATTCCTTTGATAGTTTTTATTTTGTTTTGAAAATATGAGTATAATTAATCTACTAGTTTTTTTTTTTTTTTTTTTTTTCTCCTATTACTCCGCGTGGTAGCATAGGGCTTCGATAGTGAACCTCCATTCCTCTCTGTTGAGTACTACTTCCTTAATATCGTCCCAGGCATAATTGTTGACTGTTAATTCTCGATCGATTGTGCGTCTCCATGTGCCGGGTCTCCTTTGTCCTTGTGGATTCCACTCTAGAGCTCTTCTTGCTATATCACTTTCTGATTTCCTTAGTGTATGACCTATCCATTTCCATTTTTTCCTATTTATCTGTCTGTTGACAGGTTCTTCTCCAGTTATCATCCATTAATCCTCGTTTCTAATTCTTGCCGGCCAGAATATTCTGCATATAATTCTCAAGCACTTGTTGATGAATACTTGTAGCTTCTGTTTGATTCTGACCGAAGTGAGCCATGTTTCACTGCCATATATTAATGTTGACTTAACACATGCTCTGAATATTGTTAGCTTTGTTGTTCTCGATATTTGGTTGCTCCGCCATATCTTCATTAGGCTCCCAAATGTTCTTCTTGCCTTATTTATACGGCTGTTGACATCTTCTGTTGCACCTCCTCTTGATGTTATAATGCTCCCCAGGTAGTTGAATTCTTCTACGTATTCTATCTGTTGTCCACTCACTGTTATTGGCTCACTATAACTGTTGTTTGTCCTCATTGCCTTGGTTTTCTCGATATTTAATTCCAGTCCCGATTTCTTTGCTTCTTCCTGTAATCTGTTGACTTTGTTCTGTAGGTCCCTTTGATTTCTTGATATGAGGCATACATCATCTGCGTAATCTAATCCTTCTAAGTTTCCGAAGAGATCCCATTCTATTCCGTTTATTCCAGTGCAAACTTCTCTTAGAATGTCGTCTAGTATTGTGTTGAAGAGAAGTGGAGATAGTGGACATCCTTGTCTAACTCCTATATTGTTGATGATTTTTTCAGGAACTCCCTTCTTTGTAAGTGTTCTCCATATTCCGCATCTCTTGACTGTGTCGAATGCTTTCTTAAAATCTATGAAGAGTAGATATAGTGGGGCATTCCATTCTACTGATTGTTCAACTATGACCCGTAAAGTATTTGCCTGGTCAACACAGCTTCGGTTTGGTCTGAAACCTGCCTGCTCTTTCCGTAGTATTGGTTCTAGTACTTCTTCTAATCTTTTCTTTATAATAATTGCTATTATCTTATGAATAGTATTTAAAACCGTGATTCCTCTCCAGTTGCTGCAATTTGCCAAGTCTCCTTTCTTAGGTATCTTGACAATCATTCCTTTCTTCTATGATGGTGGTATATTCTCCTCTATCCATGCTTTTCTGATGTGGGGTTCAATTGTTTTTGCGAATAAGTCAGGGTCCAGTTTGGCTATTTCTGCTGGAATTCTATCTTCACCTGTTGCTTTGTTGTGCTTCAGGATATTGATTGTAGCTTTGATTTCTTCTATATTTGGAGCTTGAGTAGATATTGGCAGTCCCTCAGTTGGGTAGATATTTGCATTGTCTCTGTTTCTTATGTCTGCTTCATTATTTGTACTTTCTTCGTTGCTCAGTTCTTGGAAATGTTCTCTCCATCTCTTTAATTGATCCTCTAAGTTTGTGATGAGCGCACCATTTTTATCTTTAATTGGTTTGCTTTGTTGTTCCGACTGGTTTGTTAAATTCTTCATTATGCGATGCAATTCTCTCAGGTTATGTTGCTGTGCTGCTTTTTCTGCTTCTCCGGCTAAATTTTGTAGAAATTTCCTTTTATCTCTTCTTGCTGCTCTTTTTACTGTTTTCGCTATTTATTCATATTCTCTTCTTGATGCCATCCTGTTGTTTATCATTTTCTTCATTTCACCTCTTCTTTTAATCAAGGCCCATGTGTTATCGGTTATCCAGATTTTTCTTTGTGGTTGTGAAATTCCAAGATTTTGTTCGCTTGTTTGGTTGTAAATTTCGAGAATCTCTTTCCAAGTGTATACTCAATCTACTAGTTACTAGTACTATATTTAGCTATGGAACTACAACAATGGGTACGTTCAGTAGAATGTCGCACTGCAATAAATAGCAGCGATGTAGCAATTAGCACTGCATTGTTATACTGAACGTTTTGCAGCGAAATTTAAAATGACATTTTGTTTTTCTATCCATTAAAACTTTACTTTATAATTACTTCACTAAATTTATTCGTCTGCATATCTACAATAATTATAATACAATTTTTTAATAAAAAATATTTTTTAAATTTAATTATATTAAAATTATATTAAAACTTAATAAATCACTAATCTATATGTTTATATATAATTATTATTTATTATATAATTACAAATCTGTTTATTAGCATTCAAAGGAAATAATTTTTACATCAAAATATGGAACACATAGACAAACGTCATTAAAAAGTCGTTGCTCGATATAGCATAGTTTTTTTTGGCTACAAAATTTATGCAGTGTTTTAATCTAACGCTATATAAAATCAACGTTTATTAGAAAATTTGCTCGACCCCTACAGTAATTTTCCAGCATAAACAAATTTTTATTTTGCAAAATAAAGATTTTTTGTTATTTGTTGGTGAGCAGAACCTCTCTCAAATAATTTTGTATATCAAAAATAAAAGCTTACGACGGACTGCTCATTTTTAGGTGGTATGAGGCAGTTTTAGTTTTGTTAATTGTTATAATCTATCGAATGTAGAAACATTTTTAATTTAATATGTTCGACTGAAAGTTAGCAGCCTATTTATAATTAATAAAAATTCAAAATGAATGAAAATCCTCACAATTCACAATTAAAACTAGCCAAATATGACTAATCATTAATTTTGCTATAAACTTTATTTTTATAAAACAATCTTTAGTTCAACAAAGATCTATGAGATTTTTTGTTTTGAAGAATTAAAGATTTTAGGCTAATACAATTCGAACGGTTTTGTCTGTTAGAAACTGCCTAACATAGATTTTATTGTTAAGATAGACCATATAATAAAATGTTCAGATAGACGAATATTATGGCTACCAGAATTTTTTTTATTTTGTCTGGTATGTAAGGGACCTTTATATAATTTATAGAATATGCTGTAGACTTTAGGTGAAACATTATTAAAATTAAATAATGTGGATCTTTATATCTCTATGAATATTAATATTGTGAATATACCATAGGGCGTTAACTATATATTACTCAATAGATATTTTATTCTGAAATGTTTAAATACTTTGAGTGTGGAATTACTCCCTAAGAGAATACCGTACAAGCCTAGACTTTCTTCAATATTTGATTATATATCAACTTTTTGTTGTGTGCCGATTGTTTCGATTTGCCGGGCTCGCCGGAGTTATTTATTTTTCTTGAAGTGTTCTTTTCAACGAATTTTGGCCTCTAGTGTCATACCCAGATATTTTTCTGTGATTTCGTATTTGTAGAATAATATGTAAGTGCAACCTCTTAAGATCTATTGTACTTCCACTTTTATTATCTAATAATTGTATGTCTATTGATGAACGCTACTTATATCGGAAATATTTATGTCTTTTGAGAATTAGAGAATGGGAGGAGGATTCATCGTTTTCTATCTACCTTCAGTGATTTGGTATGGTATGAGGACTTCATTTATTTTGACTGTGAGAGGTGTCTCTATTTTTCTGAAGTAAACTTACATGTGCAGATTTCGCTTGATTCAACTATCCACTAAGCTTAGTAATATTTTCTTATATTTACTGATTTCCTAGTCCTAATTATAAAGTTTATATACAAATGTATACCTAATGCTTGGTTAAAAAAATAATTTTTATTTGATAATTAATTATTTCACATAATTTATACCTTACTTTTGCCAGTCCAACTGCCACATTTAAATGTGTATTCATTTTCCATTTTAATTTTTCTACTTATATTCTCCCTTAATAATGTTTTAAAACATCACACAAAATATTTTTTATATGTGTATATTTTGATTTGATATTAGTTTATGTTATCAAAGTAAATTTTGCTGAAAAGTCTAAATTTTATTATAAAGTTATAATGACAAGGGCAGACAGAGGTGGGGGCGTTAAAACCTCAACTCTTTTTATTTTCTTTTCTTTTATTTTTTCACTATTTTTATTTATTTTATTTTCGTTTTTCAGTTTTTTCCATTAATTTGTTGGTATTTTATGTTTGTTGTTGTTGTTGTCTAAAAGTATTAAATAAAAAAAAAAAATAAGTTAGCTAATTGCATCATGTATGATGAAATGGTTTAAAATTAAAAATTTTATTTTATAAGATCACCTAGAATGTACATACCAAGTATGCCATAATTTTAGAAAAGGATTTTTATCATAATAGTTTTTACCTCCATAGGATGAAAATATTGAAGATTTCATGTCATATACTAGAAATATTAGATCTCTTCTATATGTAAGGGTTTTGAGGAACACTCAAAAATTCAAAAATTTTATTAAATCTCAAGAAGTATACCTATAAAATGAGGGAGTTATTTAGTATTGGTTTCGGAACAAAAGTGGACAAAGACGAAGTAGGGTAGAGCAGTAGGTAGAGCGCTTGCCTTTCAACCGAAAGGTCCCAGGCTCAATTCCCGATGAAGGAAAAGAATGCTTTATGGGTTTTTTGACCTGGTCCAGTACCCTTTGTCATTGGGATAAAATAAATATCAAAAAATAAATGACAGTATAATCTGGTAACCATCAGTTAAATAAAATAAAGCTATTCTATTTAGGAAAGCTTAGTTCCTGACAATAGTAATACTTTTCCACAATTAATCAGTTGATAAGCCAGTAATTTGATAAATAAATGTTCGAACAACATTGTAGATATTGTAATATAAACGTGCAGTACCGCACTTAATTAAGCACGAAAAAAGTCCATCAAGTTTATTGAGAAAAAAATAATTTAGTGCGTTATTTTGTGTGGCTTCGCGAATTGGAGAGAATTTTAATTATAAATTTAAATGGGGTTAGTTCGCCCTATGCCCCAGACATGAGGTTACAGGACAATGATAATGATGATAAGATCAAAGTAATACGATTTTTCAAAGATATTTGTGTTCATATATGTACATACAGTATTCAGTATTTGAAGGGATTTTATAGTTGGTTCCAAAATCGGTGCTATACACTTTTTACAGAATATATATATATATATATATAATATGTATATTCAAAATTGTCAATTAGACAATATCTTAGAGTTCGTATTGTCTCTTTACGAATGATTATAACAAAAATGCTTAGAATTTGCGGATTTTGTGATTAGGGATTTTGTAATTTGAGATTTTGATTTGGAGATTTTGTAATTAGGAGTTTTGATTTGGGGATTTTGTAATTAGGAATTCAAGGGTAGCCCTTCAAAAATCTCGTGAAAGCTTAAAAGCTCCTATAGAGTGCTTAGATTATTACAAAACTAATATAATCAAAATAGTTAACAATTTCATTGCAAATATAAAAATTTTACGTTACAGAACTTGAATGTCTGGGGCATGGTGCAATATTGTTCCCACTGACTGCGGTTACGACTCGATTTTCTCCAGCTGGAAATATAAAGTTTTTTCATAACCGATAGTTCATGTCTCCAATAACGAAGGTGTGGTCTCCTTCGTTACCCAGAGCGTGGATTGGAAGAGTATTTTAGATGGTATTTTATTCCATTCGCTCTACATGGTCTAATCGGTGAAGACGTCTTAATATTACTTTTTTTGACTAGGTTCATATCGATTTATGTTTGTTGTGTTTTCGCTATTCAGCACATTTCCAAAATATTGCTTCCATCTCTCTCAATACCATATACATATTACTTAATCTGTCAATATATTTAAAATAATAATAAATATTAAAGGAATTAAAGAAAAGAGAATGTACAAAAGATTTCAAAGAAGAAAGAAATAATTCAAAATAGAGAAACAGTTCAACAGCAATTTTTTATTTATTTATTTATTTATAAGCTCTTTATTGTGGTCTTATCAACCACCTGGGTTTTATCAAGCCCACCAACAGCATTTATGCATTACTATTAATATTATTATTTCAACACTATAAATTTAAGCAATGAAGAATATCCATTGTCTTGGTCTTTATTCAGGAGTGAGTCATTCTCAGTTTCATAAATTTCGATGCTTCCAGCTGATTCTAGTTTCCTAAAATCTTTCATGTAATTTACCGGCATTACTATGTATTCTTGGATGTGTTGTGCTACTTGGGATCTGAATTCGATTAAATTTTCCTTCTTAGCTAGTTCTGTTTCTTTACTTTGTTCCCTGAGTCATGTTTCCATGTTTCTCCTACAGTTTTTCCTATATAAATTTTGTTGCAATGGCTACAAGTGATCTTGTATATTCCCGGTGTTGCCATTTGATCAATTGGGTGTTTAGTTTATCTTCGAATGGTCTTGATAATTGACTACTATGTCTAACCCTTGGTTTTTTGATTTCATGAAAAAGAGCAATCTCACTAAATTTTAATGCTATTCGTTTTTTGGGTTGTTGATCAGTTGGGTAGAGAATTTCGCTGCTGCGAAGCTCTTCAACGTTTGCTGAGTAAGTTAGTGATTAATATATATTTGGTAACTTTTACTAAACCGTTCTGCGAGATGGGAAGGGTTAACATTCGATAGATTATTTGACTGAAAGATGCCATCTTCTGTTGATATGAGTGGTTCTAAGGTGTTAGAGATGACTCCATCAGTATTTGAAGGCTTCAAGTAGATCTCTAGTTCTGGGAATGTTCTTGTTTTGGTTAATAATAAATCTAAACGGTAGTTGACCTTCTCTTTCTAGTTCGACGGTAAACTGTATATTCGTGTGAAATGCGTTAAGGGTAGTTAGCGAGTATTTGATGCTTTATTGTTGCAAAAATAGTTTTAATAAAAATAATTTTACTAAGTATGATAAGCATTATATTAAGCAAAATATTCGATTATTTTCAACAATTTGGTCGTTTTACGGATTTGTATTTAATTTTTCTGAACTGATGATACAAAGTTATTTTACTGAAGTATGTTCCACTTTTTCACTGCTTCATTTGATCAGAAAAAAAAATTCATGCAACTGCTACCGAAAATTCATAAAATACCAAAATGATAAAATGATTTTTATTGAAACATGTTTTCTGATCACAGTTTCAATTTTATACGTTTATATTCATTCTGATCGCAGTCATGAAAAAAAAAATTTAACAAAAATAGCATTGCTTATCCATGGACTAGTTGTATTACAAACGAGATATTAAATTTCTAACTGTTTGCAAAAAAAAAGCAAAAAACAAATTCCTTTGGACATACTAAAAGGAATCAGCACTATACGTTAAGGAATTAAATTATATTAACATATGAGGAAATTTGGTAAGGACACCCTTATTTACAAAAATGGTTTTTGTTTTTTTTTTGTAAATTTTTTTTTGAGTTGTTTCCTGCTTTTTAAGCAATCAAGAAACTTTGTTTTTTATGAAATGTTCAACAAAAAAATAATAATAATAATACGAATGTGTAGGAAGTTGAAGAGGTTATATGTTTGAAGAACAGCAAAATAACAATAAAAAGAAAATCCAAAACCACAGTATTTACCTAGAAGCAATAGAAATAAAGTTTTTTTTGTACTTTTTTTGTTCACATAAATGACGTTCAAATTTTTTGAAATAGCAGGTGAGTATATGATGATCACTGATGAATTAAGATGAAATTATTTTCTATGAATTAAAATGGTAAAGTATTTTGTTTAATTTTATTTTTATTGCGTAATTTCAAAGAAAATTGCGATGAAGATGATGGTCAGAGTTTTTTTTTGATTTTTTGCTATGAGTTCTATTTTAAATTTAAATCTTACTAAAAATTAATTGCAGATATTTTAAACCGTTTTGATTTTTTAGTTAGTGCCGTATTAATTTGTATTAAAAGAAAAAATAGATAGAAATTTTTTTGTTAACCCTAATTAAACTGCGTATATTAAATTAATTATATAACGAGCATGAAGTACTTCGAAGTGCCTCTGAGGCCCACATATATAAAATTTTTCTTAGTAGTCTGTTAACAGTAAAAAATTAATTATATAATTAATTAATATATATAAAATAATTATATTCAACAAAATAATATTCGGAGTTTTACAACATATATCAATTAAATTGTAAAATATTGCAACAGGCCATCTATTAGTCTTGATTCGTACCGAAAATACATCTCTTTGTTGAATTATAATATTAAATTATAAAAGCTTCTTTTTACGGACTTAACAACAGATTTTTTTTTTTTGGGAACATAACTTACAAGAGTCTCAATATAATCTACAAGTTAATCTTTAATTTATAGAAGTAGCATCAATAATTAAAGAAAACACATCTATATAGTCTTCTATAAATGCTATTGGTGGTAACACTACTTTTCTTAACCCTCCTCTTGTAATATTATGGAGTTTAGTTCTGCCCTGCCCTTGTCATATAATGACAAATTTTTCTATTCCGTTCTTTACCTGTAAAAACTTCTGCTGCAAGATCTTTTGTAAGCTCGTTATTGTTATTATTGACGTCTCTTCTTCTTCAGAAGCTTCTCAAAGGTGCTCGGAATCAGAGGCTTCCCATTCATCATTACTATCGAATCATTAAAACCAGCATCATTATCATCAGATTCACATATTTCCGGGCGTATTTGCTCCTCTGTTATAATATAATTTATAGACAACGATAAAGTTTCAATTTACCAATTTGAAATAAATTCGATGAAGGATAAACAAAAAATTTGTAGAGTTAATTTTGTATTACATTCGTTTTAACATTTTGGCCAAAAAAATGTTGTGTCTTTTGGCCAAATGCAAGAAGAACACTTAGCAAAAAAACCTTTCGCAAAATAAACATTGAGCAAATGGACACTTGGCAACTCTATAATTTCAATATTTATACATATTTATTATAATTGCTCTATGAAATGTTTCTTTGGATATCCGAATGGGGTATATGTGAGATTCTCAATTTAGAGAAATTTTGGAGTTTGATTCAATTTCAGGGTATTCCCTTGTTCCAGAATATTGCGCTTACCTGACGTCTAAAGAAACAAGTATACATATACGCTTTTTACAGAATAAACTACGAGATATTGAAAACTAAGACATAAGAGTATTTTTTAGACTTAAGAGTACTTTTCTAAAGAACTTTCTGTTTTGCCGTCTCACTTTTGTTTTTTAGTAGACAACTTGGCTCAAACAAATTTGAAAGAGTCCGATTATTTTAGAATTCGGTGTCGAAACCTTGAATATTCCGTGTAAAAGCTTTTAGATTGCCTTTTTTTGATTTTTGCTTTCCAATTATTTTTTGGCAACTTTTACTTGCGTTCATAACGTAGAGAAATAAGAGTTGCCAAATATCCAAATGTCAAATGTCCAGTTGCTAATTATGTCCTAAAAATGCCCTTATTATAAAATTAAAATTGAACTGAATTAAGCCTTAATTAACTATGCAGTGGAGCAATGGAGCTCATTTGAGTAAATGAATAAAATAAAAAATAAAAATAATCTTCCTTTTGTTGAGTGTTAGTCTTACGAAATATCCAAAAACATAATGTAAATTTGTGAAGTGGAATTTGGCAAATGTATTGTATCTGACTACATAATTAGTTTTATGTTTCATAACAAAAACAAGTTCTCAGTATATACATACGGTCTGTAGGGTCTAGATATATGTTGAGTTCCTTTGCTTATAAGATACATCAACTACTAAGCCAATTTGGAAAGTTGAAAGAGTTGCTTTTCAAATTAAAAAAGTTACGTAGAAATGCACCAATCTTTTTCTTAGTCATACAAGTACAGATACTAAATATTTATTCAACCAACAACGGATAGAAAGACTGGAAGATTGGAAAGAAAAAAAAAGGTTAGCAATTAATTCCATAAATTGACAACAAATATTGATATAGAGCAAGTATTTGTTGGTCCTCATACATAACAAACAAACACATTATATATTTAACATTTCATATTGTTTGAGGATATAAAATTTCAAATGAAAAATCTATCCTAATCAGATCACAATAAATAAGTTGATTTAGGGTGGAGTAATAAATGGTGTTAGGAATTAAAGTTTTACCAATTGTTGACATAAAAGTAACATATATAATGTAGATATATCTATTATTAATATTTTGTATATTAAAAAAATCTTAATTATTAATTTTGTATGAAAGCCTTCACAGGATTCGAGCTGTATATCCAACAATATATTTGAACGAGATGCTCTTGCAGTCTTGCAGCCTCTTTTTGTGTTTTATGTTGAAAACTTTAATTTTATCATTTAATGTGAGAATTTTATCTTTGACTTGAGATCCTGCAGAATAAAATTGTTGGTTGGTATCAAGGAGCATTATAAGACCATTCATAAGGCCTTTAAATATGAGCCTTAAAATATGAGCATATATTCTGTTCTTTGATCTTATTAAAAAGTTTAAAGGATAATGGTAATGTTTAGATTGGAAAATTATTATAATTTTGTTCAAGTAAAATCGCAACAGATTGTGTAGTAAATTTTTCCGTTGGTTTGTTTTTCCTACTGGTAATAGACAGCTCAGCGTAGATCTGTCCTAAATTAATATAATATTTCTGTGACTTTATTGGGTTAGTAAGCATATCCACAAACCAAAATCTAGAAATAAAAATCGTCAAACAAAAAACATAAATTCAAAATTCATAAAATTGCGTTGACACTAATGCTGGAAGAAGAAAATATCCTCTTTTTTGTATCCAACAAGTGGTTACGCATAAAAAAATTTTAGATAAGTAGTCTGCTAAAATATTTTACATAAATGTTTAAAACGAATGCGTAAATATTTATATTTTACTTAAAGCATGTAAAATGATAGCGACTACCACCACCAAACCACTGCTGGGGTTTTGATTGGTGAGATTTCGATACACTCCGGTTGTAAAGCCAGAAATTTGATAAAATAATTTGTTTTTTTTGCACATTACTCAAACACTAGGAAAGGATTCCTTTATACAAAATTATTGTAGGACAAAGGATTAGGAGGGAGATTTGATGATAGAGGAAAATTAATAAGTTGGAGACGAACCTGAAGATGTTCCTTTTGGAAAGTTGCAAATTGCATAATGGAGCATTTGGGAGCAAGTGAGACGGAAGCATGTTCCGTATTTTAGGAGCTTTTACAATAAAAGAATTTCCGAAACCATTTTTGGACTAGCAAATTTCCACAGTGTAGAAATGGGCACATGAAGCCTCCCTAGTATTACACTGTAATTGTTTGGAGAGGCCTTGCCGAATTTATTTCCATAGAAGATGTGTCATTTCTGTAGTATTTATAAAAGAAGGAATTAAGTGAGCTGTTTAACGTTTTTCGCTTTAAACTGATTGAGATAGAGGTGCTGGCCACCAATGTGCTGTCATCAGCAAAACTATGGATTGGATTGAATTATATATAGAATATGATATGGATGGGATTATATATGGAATATTATATTCCAAATCCAAAATGGCGAACAGACGAATATAAAAATTAAAATTTTAAATAAATTTATAGAAGTTCGTTCCTAATACCTTAAAAAATAGACCAGAAACGTTAGAAAATTGGATAAATGAAGTTCAATAAAATGTTATTCTAAGTCCCTTTAAACTACTTCCATTTTTTTTAATTGCTTACGCTTTTACTACTGTACTAACTATGGTTTCACAACTTCTTTGAAATCACTGACTTGTTATGTAATATTTTATGTAAAACTTTTAAATATAAGAAAATGTATAATGATAATTTATAACAATTTAAAACGTTGCCAAGGTATGAATTTTAAATTCAATTTATTTAATAAAAATTTATTCTTTCTCTTTCTTTCATATTAACATGAACACATGAACGCACAAAATAATCTAATCTATATAGAAATAGATTTTTCATAGTACATTCCATATTATAATTTTTGTTTTGTTGTTATTCTTTAACTGATTATAAACCAAATATCCTTTAAAAACTTAATTTTCTTCCTTTAAAAAATAAAAAGAAAAAATAATAACAAAAAAAAGTTATTTTAATTGCAAAGTACCACAATAAAAAACCGCCTTTGGGCTTTGTTATGCTGTCATCTCCTTTTTCTTCTTTCAACTCATTTCATCATCATCATAATCAGAGGAAGTGAATGAATGAGTGAATGAATGAATATAATAGAATAGAAAAGAATGAGTGAGTGAGAACCCAAAACCATTATTTTTAGTGTGCCTTTACTCTATTTTACTCTACATGTGTGTATTTTTTTATAGTCTTCTAAAAAACAAATCGTTTTATTGTTGCAGTATTATTCAACGTTTTTATACGTATATAAAAAAAACAAAAAAAAAAACATCCCCACTAACCCAAAAATTTTAAACAACTTTTGAGTAATTTTCCAACTTTTATCCTTTCTTTTTATAATATTATAACGGTTTAATTGTGTTTTTTGTTTTCGTTTTTTAACTAAATATATACAATTGTAAAATTTCTACATATTATATGGTGGTTGGTTAACGTGAAATCCTTGAAATCCTATTTTGTTCATTGTATTAAAATGAATCAAATAGAAAAATAAAAACAATAAGAAAGAAAAACAAATTTTTTTTTGACTAAAAAGGACTAAAATAGATAATTCGATAACATACGAATATAACTTTTATAAACACTTTTCAAAACCAGTAGTATTAGGTAAAGAATATTCTAAAATGCCATGTCCTCTTATATTATAGTAAATAAGTTAAATTAATCAGAGGACAACTAAAAGATATAATTGTAGTAGGGAGATACAAATGGGTGAAATGAATAGAAAAAAATGTATAAGTATCAGGAAGAAGAACTAAAAGATACTGGATTGCGAAATATTTTTGATACAATATGAAACATAAATTTTACATACACTAAGAGAAATAATATGTTTATCCAATTGTTGCGAGAAATATATTAGGATTACTTTAAACTTATTATGTTAGATATAGTTGAAACAAACATTTGATATGTTAATGAAGAATATAACCATGGTTGATAGAAACATATTATATTTGTGTTAAAAATATTATAGTTAATCGAAATATATTTTTTTTTCCTTACTCCTCTTGGGAGCATAGGACTTCCACTTGGCATTTCCATCGTACTCGATTTACTATGATATCTATTTCCGAGGCAATGTCTAACTTCATTTTATAATCTGTCTTATACTGTCTAAGTAAGGAATTGGCCTACTGTAGAAGACCACTTTGATAACGCTATCTGCCGTCTTTGATAACACTAACGCTATCTGTCGTCTTACCACCTACGTGGTAAGACGACGTCATATTTTCTGCAAGTTTTCGCTGCGATCTTATCCATCTTTGACGTTAAGATGTCTGACGTTACTATTTTTACTGGGTACGTCATTGCACAAACTTTTCTCAGTTGTTGACAATTGTGTAATTATTATTAGTGTTTATCCAATATTTATTTATTGTGTTATTTTTATTGTGTTGTATGAGATATATGAGTATTGATATAGGTATTGATACAGGTAATATTTTTAGTTATAAAGTATTAATTATTAATTATTTTTTATTGATTATAAATTTGATATATAATATTTTGCTGTTTTTTTTGTTATATTTTTTGCCCCCCCACGGAAATCGAACCCGTGGCTACCACATCATAATTGAAACACATTTCTGTGCTTCAGCCGATTAGGCCACGGAAGGGTTGGCCTACTTGTTGCTCTAATATTGTACGGTGTACTGCTTCTAATAATCTTTTTGACATACTATGTTCATTCATCCACACCACATGTTCTGCCCATCATAGACTTTGTGCCTTAATAAATTTTGCCACATTCAATTAGTGTTTCTAGTTCCTCGTGTGAACTTATTTGGTACTTAAGAATTTCATTAATTTTGGTCCACTAATTGTCAATACTCAGACTTCGCAGCCATAGGTTAAGACCGGTTGTATTATGGTCTTGAAAACCTATGGATTCAGTTTGAAGTACCTGTTGTTTCCTTTCCGTAGTAAACGGGTTTCTATGGAGAGAATTACTAGCATAGCATCTAACCTTGCTCTTATAATCCAAAGAAGTGATAATGCTTGCAAAAATTTGAACCTAAATACGTAACGATTGCTACTTATTTAGTTATCAGTGGTGACCGCATGGAGATAAAGCAAGAACTTGGGTAGGATTTCAACAGTAACAACATTAGTATAAATCAAGTTTAATTAAATAAAAAAATAAACAAATTAATAAATTATAATTATTATCTTTTATGAAGTAAGAAATAGATTTTCTAAATTACTGTAGCCTTCCATTTTCTAATTATAAGCATTGTAAACTTATTTTTCAACTGCATACGAAAACTTTACTTGTAATTGTCCTTATATTCAACTCTCAAATGATTTATGCTATTAAAAATCATAGTCTCTCAATATTATTATGGAAGAGCATTTCTTGAACCCTAACCTTAACGTAAATAAGTACTATGTAATGAGGTAAAATATATTTTGTTGCGTTGTTCATTGCACAATGATGTCGGAAGCACTCTTTATGTAAATTAAAATTTTTTTTATATGTACATTATAAACGAAAATATAATTATTTAATTTTATTTATTTTATTTTATTTTACTAAAAATAAAAAAAAATATCTAATTACTAAAAAGAAACATAGAAAACTTTACGCTATTATTTAATGAAGTTCAACTCGAGTTATAACTGTTTCCTCTGGATAACAACAGACATAATAAAAATAAGAAAAGTGAAATAAAAACAAAAAGTAATAATAACCATAACAACTAACTAACATTAAAACTATAAAGAACGGGCGTTATTTTGTGGCATCAGTCAACGTGCTGTAATTACCAAACTTTTCTAAAAGTTTAAAAGTTCTTAAATTTCATTATATACGAAAATACAAAAAAAAAAAAAACAACAACAACAAAATAAATAACAAATAAAAATTAAATAATTGTATTTTAAAATAAAATTTATACAAAATATATATATATATATTAGATATATATAAACATATTCTGCAAATTATTTTCTTTCTTGTTAGTGATTATCTTTCATGCATAAAAAATATCCTTCTTTCTATGATAATTGTATCATACATATTATAATATGTTATCCTTTTACTAACAGTAATTTAAAAAAATATAAATAATTTGACATAATGTTCATAATAAATGTATAATATGTATATTATTTTTTATTTGAATGTGTTTGTGTGGTCAACAGACCATAATTTAGATCAGATCTTAAAAAAATAATTTTTTACTGTTATTTATTGAATACCGTTTTAACAGTATTTTAACTGTTATATTTTGTGTTGATATTTGTATGTAAAGATACCGTTACTATTGAAAACTTCGCATTGTACTAATATACATTTTGGTGGTATCGAATTGGTTAATTGAAATGCAGGTTAAAATTCATTGAACATTTTATTCGATAATATTTATTCTTCAGTAATTCATACTAGGTCTAACTATTTAAGGTATAACATTCAAAGCTATAAGTGTAAATTTACATCTAAATTTTCATGTTTCACGACACAATACCAGACTCATACATTTATTGATTTTTGTCAGACTTATTGCCAAGTTCTATTATTAGTGAATTACTTATTAGCAGACTTAGAGAGCTATTTTGAGAATAGTTTAACCCTTCTTCGGGCGCGCATGTATCAAATTGACACACTCGAATTAATTTTTTCTAAACGAAAGTTAGTTTCTATGATCTCTTACCGACATGATCTATCGTGTAAATTTTTTTTTTGATTGATTTTTATTTTTTAATTCGTTAATCGGATTTTTGTTTTCAATGATATTTTATTTTAAATATATTAATTGTTGTCAGATTGATCGATGTTTGTAATCAAATATTAAAATAATAACTATTAGTGAAAGGAAACAGGATAACAATTAAATTACATTATCTAATGATAAATTTATTGTTTTAATCCTTTTTTTATAGTTGATGAAAGAAAGAAAGAAAGCACCAAGATTCAAATATAAAAAATGCTTATACTCCCGGTTCACCTCTATAGATCAGAAGCATGGGCACTGCCCAAGACAAGTGAGAATGCACTTGATGTGTTCGAAATGAAAAATCTTCGCCGAATATACGGCCCTGCAAACGATGATGGAGTGTTGAGATACTTGTAATGCTAAACTTGATGAGCTGTATAATGAAGGGGACATTATAGTCAACGAAAATTAAAGTTAAGAGATTACAGTGGCTCGGACACTTAGAACCGATTGATAAAAATGCTCCAGCCAAGGGAATCCAGACCCGGAGATACAAGACATCGGGGCGGACAGAACCTTCGTTCGAGAGACGAAATATAGGCAGACATGGGGCACGTTTATGAGTCAGGCCAATCACCTACATGGGGTGTTGGTCAACTAAGTAAAGTAAGGTTATATTTAGCTTGTGCATTACAAGAATTCAATTTATTTAAATTTATATTTTAATTGTTTTTTATTTATTTTTTCAATATACCTACTTATTTTTAATGTTTTTTGCAATTAATTATTATTTTTTGAATTCAATTACATTTTCTTTTTAATATTAACTAATTTAGTCAATTGAATTTTTTTTAATGATTTGTAACGAATTTTTACTAGTTTAGTGGTAAGTTAATTGTGCAATTTTAGTATAAGAAAAATATCTTATTGTCACTTGTATACAGTTTAAAACACACTGTGTAGTAACATTAAGATAACATAAATAAAATGAATAAATAACAAAAGCGGTGGTACCAAAGAAATCACCCGATCTTCAACTGAAGAGAATCTATTTTGAAACGATATCAGTGGATGTTAATAATGTTAGATTACCTACTGCTTCAGAGTCTGTAGCGATCAGGAAGTATATTTAGATCTAGATCTTAAATAAACATGGTCACTAAATTGCAAATTTGGAAGCTGTGCTACATGAATATTTCAATTTTCTTTCATTACTTTATTAAATTCTTACAACTTATATTTGTAAAATTTTAAATTTTTAATTGAATGAAGTCAAATTGGGAAACTAAGATTAATATATAAATAAAAAATCAGGTATCCTTAGGTACTCCTAGGCTAACTAACAAACACCATAACAAGGTTATCATAATAAGCCCATTTTTAGCTGCAGGGGACAGATTCCCTCCCAGTTTCCAAAACAATTCATAATCTATCTACAATCTACATTAATATTAAAACTAATTAAATATTAAACACTATTTTTCTGAATCAATAGTCTTGGAAAAAATAAATAGGGTTAAAAGAAAGAAATTAAACTACACATTACACTAATAAGTTGTAAATTTTGTGTCTTAGGAATCGGCTTAGTAAACTTACTTAGATATCCATAAAACTTTTTTTGAAATTATTAACTTAAAACTTAATTTTTTAAATTAAAATAATCTTAAAAATTTGAACGACTTACACCAGATCTGAAAATTGAAATGCAAAATCTACTTACAGAATTACTTCTAAGAATTTTCCATTCAAGTTAAAATAGATTAACAATAACAGATACTGAACAGTTTTATCAATTATCGAAATTTTAATGCATGTAACACTGGGTCGCAATGAGTAGAGCAAGTTTTTACTTAGTATATAATTTATGGAGCAAACAACCAACAAAGAACGTGGCCATAATTGAAGAGCTTCACCGCAGATAGGAGATGATAGAAGGACTTTATATCCGCCGTACGCCTAACGGATGAGGTTACAGGATATGGTGATATAATATAATATATAACATTATGATGATCTTAATAAAATAATTTACATAGACCTTACCAATATATGAGTTATTTGATGTAAAAACTTGAAAAGTATTACAAGCACATGTTTCAATAAATGCTTTCCGTCTTCGATCTTATAAAAATTTTAACATAGGAAAGTTTTTTGAATCTAATATTAATTCAATATCATATGAAAATAAATCCGAAAATAAAACTTAAATAATATTATGACTAGTTGTTAGACTTACCAGATGGGCACTAGATTTAGAAGACTTAAAATTTAATGTTGAACACAGAATAGTCAATCAATTACTATGAACACAGTCAGTACAAATAATGGATTAATTTAAAATTTAATCTCGTAACTGACTGTAAGGCTTTCAGTCAGGTATTGTTTATAACAAGGAAATCAGATGTATTTTATAGACATGTTTTATGTAAATAATGAAAATAATAAAAAGATAAATTCAAATACAAAAATAAGCTAGAAAAAGAATAAATTTTATAAGATTAATAAACATTTGTCAATTACAATTCTTTAATGAATTTAATTGCCAATTTCATTTGTATTAAAATATACTTATCACTATTAAACTTAACAGGTAGCTTATCTTGGATTCCCACAAACTTGGAGGAAGCTCAAAATTTTTTAATTTATTATGCATTTTTAGAGACGAGTTGTATTCTATTAATCAACACATATTTTTCTATTTTCTTGTTTTATATATTTTTTTATATTAAAAACTTATTTAACTCAACTATTAGAGTATAAGGTGTTCTCGGTAGCCGAGTGGTAAAGAATTCGAGTATATAGTAATGTAAGGATCAAATCATGAATAATACTGAAAAAGTATCAACCACATCACTTCATATAATAAATATATATAAATATGATAAACATATATAGTAATGAAAAAGTGATAAAAATAATATATAATTATAATAGACAAGCAGTAGACAGTAGACACCTTTTCATTTTATCTCGCTTCTCCTTAATGAACTCTTACTTAATATGTAAATAAATAAGTTGCATATACAACAAAAATGCCAGTATGGGTTGAAAAAATTTCTATTTTGTTTTATAATATTGAAACTTTTAAATAAAATGTATCCATTTTGTGTCATTCAACATTTTATTATTTGTATATACGTAATTAAAGCAAATTTATTCTATTAATTGTCTCAAATTATTGATTCCTAATCATTGAGTGCTAATCATATAGTTTTGGTTAAAACCATGTATAATGTATGTATATACCTCTTTAATTACAAAAATATTTAATTTGTAGTAATTTTATCCATTAAATGCCACTGGCTATAGGGCAGGGGTGCCCATAAGGTCGATCGTGATCTACCGGAAGATCGCGGAGTATTTTTTCGTACATCTTCATAAAAGAAATTACTATGTTTTATGTGGTTTAAATGTAAAGTAAATTATATGTTTTTTTTATAAATTTTATCATTTTTATAAATTGTTTACCTATTTTTATATTTTGCGTGCCATTTCCATAGTAGAAAAAAAGCCAAGACTTATCATTATAGAGAAGAAATGGAGAAGGAGTACTTTTTTGTAAGGATTAAAGGTAAATATTGTTGCTTAATTAGCAATGCTACTATTTCATTATCAAAAAGAGGAAATTAGGAAAATTATTTCGAGACATTTCATAAGACCTTTAATTAATAGCGGACTTATAGCATGTTGTAGGAATGATTGTGACTTCCCAGATTTTCTATCCTACCACTGTATTATTGATCAACAAGCCTTGTGTGCTAAAATACTGATTATGACACATATTATGGACACAACAATAAAAATTGCCAACTCGATTAGTGCAAAAAATCTTCAGAGGCGACTTTTCAAATTACAAATTGAAGAAAGTAATAGCAAAGGTCCTACTGAACTACTGACGCATACAGATGTAAGGTGGCTAAGTCGGAGAAAATTCTTACAAATATAAGATAAGTACAATCAATGCATTTACACAGAACTAAGGACAAACTAGAGGACAAAAATCTAACTTATTTTCCAAATATATGTTATCACAATTAAAGGGGTAAGAAAATGTAAACTTTAATATTACGAGATATGCGGAACAAATCAAAAATTGGGTTTTAGAGTTCGAGAGACGTTTTCAAGACTTCAAGAAACTTGATATTGTTGCTGCATTTATGTCGTTTCCGTTTAATCCAAATATAAAACCAGAAATTGTTGCAGATTCAATATCAACTTTGCTTAAAATGGATATCCATGTAGTTGAGATGGAAATCATCCCATGCACTTCAAAATGATATCTTCATTAAATCAAGATATACCGAACAAAATGTATGGAAATATCTATCAGAGGCTTCGGAAATTTAGTTGCATTTTTTGGTTCAAGTTATTTATGTGAGTCTGTTTTTTCAATATGAAAATTATGAAGTCAAAATACCGAGCAGCATTAACAGACGACGATTTGGAATGCTGCTTAAAAAGTTCTCTTAGCACTTATATGCCAAATTACAAAAATCTAGTGGATTCAATCCAATGTAGAGCATCAACGTCGAAAATTCTATAGCTGATGATTACTCGAAAAAATAATTACAAATTTGTTTTTGTCATAAATAGTTATATACCTTAATTTTCGATATTTAGACATATATATTTGTTTTATTTTGATGAATTTATTGCATTAGAAGTAAATATTATGTAAGTATTAAAAAAGTAGATCACAAACATATTTCGGATGTGAATGTAGGTCTCCTAGAAAAATCAGTGGGCACCCCTCCTACAGGGAATATATCGGAAACAAATCCGTATTTGAGGGAGGTGTATTTATGTGTCCTAAATAAAACTTACTAATCTCAAATTTTTTTTT
This sequence comes from Argyra leucocephala, assembly GCA_963942445.1. Taxonomy (NCBI): domain Eukaryota; kingdom Metazoa; phylum Arthropoda; class Insecta; order Diptera; family Dolichopodidae; genus Argyra; species Argyra leucocephala. Next base: position 70,274,619 of record OZ012680.1, read on the forward strand.
AAACATGAGTTGTTTCTGCTATATCGTGAGAAGTATATGTCAGTACGTAAATTACTGTTCTTTTAAAACTCTAAATTTAGCTTCAACTTTAATTATAATTACTCAACAGGGGCTCCTAGTATAGTATACTTTAAAAAATATACAATAATCTAATAAAATGTTAAATAACATTTTTTGGACTTTGTACTGTATCCTGTTCACAGTATCGGTCACAGTATACATTACAATATCATCTGTGAAATCCAGCGTGTAATTATTTCTTTTAACTCGGTCTAATGATTGACATAATGCTGTATAGATAGAGACAAGAACAGGTTAATTTACAATACCTTGTTGGAGACCATGTTAAATTTAATTAATATTGCTAAATTTATTATAGTATAATTTATGGTCAATCATAAGTGCCGTTTGTATATACTTAAGGCTTTTTAATTTTATCAATGGTAAGTTCTATTTAATAACAAAAATTGAATAAATTAATATTCAAGGATTTCGATTGTAAGCGGTAACATTTTACATAATCATAAAGAAATTTATAACTCTTTTTAGATATTTTTCTTAAGGATGTTCTCTTTGTTGTTGGTTTATTATGTCCAGTAGTTTTTCTTAAAAATTTGTTTTACTTTTCGGATTCTCAATTCTAAAATTAAATAAAAAAAAACAAAAAAAAAATAACTCTTTTTCAATTTTACCTTGCTTTCAGTAAAGTGTTAGGGCTATAAAATGTTTAAAAATTGCTGGGTATCATATTTTTTGTTTCCTTTTTTTTTCTTCTTAATATAAAACATGGAAGATGATTTAAAGAAGATGATGATGATGATGATAATGATGATCATTAATTATTTAAGAAGATGATTTTAAAGAAAATGCAGTTTCTTTTTAAGAGTTTTGCAATTATATGTCATATTCTGTTTGTATTATTTCATTTATATACATATATGTATGTATGTATTATGTATACACATATATACATTTTAAGACATAAAATACATGAATTACAGATGATTTCAGACGGACATTTATTAATTATTCATAGATGATTTTAAATATAGTTTTGATCAGAGATGTATAAAAGATGTAGTTTAGAATTTTGAGTTAATTTTTTGTTTTGATTTTTAATAATAATTTGAGATTGATTGTTATCTAATATAATGCAATTCGATTGTTAACAATTGCTATGGTAATATAAAATATCTTGTGAGTTATAGATAAGGGACTTTAGTAATTTAAATGCTTACAGTAATTCTAGAGGTTATAACAAAGATTTAAGAGTAGACTCTGTTTATCATTCAATAATTTTTTCCAACCACAAAAACAAAAACAAAGGGGATAATATCTATTGTGGTGTTCATTCAGAACGCATAAGGACTTTCTTCGGTAATTATTATTCTTTCTTGTTAAGCTTAAAAGCTGGTGCAGAGTATTTGTTTCTAATATTTGTTTTAAAATGATGCAACGGCACTGTTTAGTGAGTACATTTTTTTTAGCAATTATATAAAAATTAAAATTATTATTAATGTACTAAAAAAATAATATGTAAAAATAAAATTTTGAATATCTATATACTTTTATCGAAACAAAATTAGACTCCTAAAAAGAAGAAAATAAAATGAATGTTGGGTCAATCCTGAGGTTCTCAAATTAACAAATTATAAGTTAAATTTTCCGGAATATTATTGATGGAAATTTGAAATATTTTAGGCTAAAAAAATAATGAACGTTAAAAGAACCATGCCAAGCTTTTGAGGTTTTATCAATGAGATCAATATTGGCTTGAACACATTTACAAATTCGTACAAAAACTGTTATTAACACCGTTAAAAACATTTTTAATCGGTTGCCTATAGAATTTATGTTTCTATCAACGTTGGATTTGTTCGTAAGTGGGAAAAAAATATCTAAACAGAAAAAGAACTAAGCAATAATAAATTTTGGCGAGTTAATATAAAAGTGTATAAAATATATGAAAATTGTTATATGGTTAAATTATTCTAATATTTAGACTTTAGACAAAAGTATTATTTTATAATTTTTTTGAATTTATTTGTTGGTAAATTTTTTACCTAATCCGCCATTTCATTAAACAATCGAAATGCAGTATAAAGTATAGACTCTAATCTTTGTAGATGGAAGCTATAGCCGAATATCGAATATGCAGAACTGATCTAGTTTCATATTGGTGTATCTCATTATTAGATGTTACGGGTGACTTCCAAAATGCAGTAAAAAAAGTTTTAATGCAGTTTAAATACAGGTCAACTACCGTTCAAAACTTTTATAACCACTTCAATATAAAATAAAAACTAAAGCTTTTGCTACATTTTGGAATACTTTTTAAAAAATTAAATAGTGCTTAAATATACATTCACTTTGACGTTTAAATTACAGTTCTGTGTTTTTGTAATATCAAACGGCAATAATATTAATAATAATTTTGAAAATGAATGTTTTTATTAATATATTAGCCAATAATTTAATTAATTTAAATAACGAGTGTAATAACTATTGTAATTTTAACGAGTGTAATAACTATTGCTAAACTTGAATGTAAAATATGTTATCTTTCCTTACATCAAAATGAATATTGCCAGACCTCCATTGGTCAGCGTATATTTTCGGCAGAAAAATACATTCTATTAACATATTTTGCTACAATTTGGCATTAAACTTATTTTTTCGTCAAAAAATAATTTTATAACCTATAATTTAATTGATTCTGGTAACTTTTTCTATAACATGTATACAAAATGTAGTCTAAATTTTTTCGCTACACACTCTGCTCTTATTTGGCGTTTCTTATTAAACATTTTGGAATAAGTCTACAAAGTCAAGAGCTTTTGAAATACATTTTGGTTTATACGGTTTCACTGCATTTTGAAAGTCACAGTACACATCTATTTTGAATATTATATGTATTTGTACTAGTTGAGTCAGGATTGAAAAATCTTAAATATCCTTCATTTTTTGTATATCTCTTGTATCAGTTCTATGTCTTTACACAAACACATTTTGGATCGCTTTATTTTGTATTTGTTGAAGTTTACTTGTGTTTTTTTTATTAAATGTATTTCCCTATTTACCTATTGCATATGACATAGTGCTGTGAAATCGAAATAGATTGGAGTAAATTATTATTTACAACTTAATTAAAAGCTCGAATATTTATTTGCAATTATTTTATATTTCAAGTATAATCTGTATTAAAGTTATGTTAAAATCCATATTTTGGCTCATCGTTTTTCTTATGATTTTTTCTAGTTGCTTCTGTGAAAATATTTTAGAGGTTTGGGCTTTAATTAAATCGTTGAATTCACTAGGTGAACATTACTACTCACTCAGTAGGTAATTGCAAATCTTACTTAGATAATTGCTTACTGTAGCGTCTTCTCAGAATAAAATTATATCCCCCTATTTCCCTCCTAATTTCTTCCACTCACTCTAATTTTTTCCCTAAGTGTTTGCGTATTGGGAAAAAACGAAAATATTTCTACTGAAATCGTTATCCTGTATTTTGGATTAAGTTTTCAATCAAAATTAATACATTCTAGAAATTATATTTGAATCTCCATTAAGTGCTGAAGTTCTGAGTTTCAGTGTGTGAGGCACGTTATTTAAAATCATTTGTTATTAAATTATTATGAAAGTTAATTTGAAGTTATTTAATCACGTTAACTGTGGGTAATACATTTTGACGATATAAAAGAAAAATTTCTATAGAAACTTAGCACTTGAGCAAATTAGTCACTGACCAATTAAATATAATTCAAATCTATTTTGACTAAATTGTGTGATTTTTATAATAAAGAAATAAAACAAAATAGAAATAGGAACATTTGTATATTTTTTCGTTGACGAAATTCCATTGCGCTCTGTCATGAATATCACTATCATTCAGTTTTTGGTATCATGATTTAAAAATGGTATGTAAAATGTAAAATGTTTTGGTACATGAATAAAAAAAAAATATCAATACAGCTGTTCATCATTCACTGACTATTTATTTGGTGATAGGAAGTAATTTTTTTAAGTTAAAAAAGTTCATAAATAAAATAAAAATGTAAAAAATGAATGTAGGCTTAAAATAAATAAAAATAGAAATTATTTTCAAATACTTTTTCTAAGTTTTTAATTGTTAAACTTTGAAATATTAAACTGTCAACAAAAAATGACAATATCATTCAAAATAAAGTGAAAGGTTCATTCATTAATCACTCATAACACCTAATCGTCTCTATCATTCATTTTTGCTTTTATTTACATTTTAGTGACAGGAGGGGCCATTACCAAAAACAAATTTCTAGGTTATAAACATTTTTTGTTTTATTTCTTTGCCTGTGTCCTAGAGGCTTTTAAAGTAAGAACATATTTACTGAATACATACCTGTTTTGAAAACTTTCTTTTAAGATTTCATGTACATACAAGTTGTTTTTCACTCCTGGACATTTTCTTATTTTTATATCATTTAGATTTTAAGTGAAAATTTCACATTATTTTATTATATGTCTATATATATAATGTTATATATATGCATATATATATATTATTGAAATAAGAAACTTTTTAAGAGATCATATTTTATTAAAATCTGTTAAGAGCTTTTACTACTCATATTAAACGTTCAAATTTTCTTCTAAGTAGTTTGATATATTAAAATTGGATATTAATATGTATGTTTATTAGATATATATATATATATATATTCAATAAATAAACACACATACTCATATGTAAATATGTGAAAGAAACATATCTAAAATGAAAGAATGAATTTTAAATTTCCTTCGGAAGCAATGTTAAGTAGTTTGGATTAAACATCTTCAAAAAAAAAAAAAAATAAGAAAAAAAAAAATAAAAATAAGAATTTTGTATATTTATTTTATTTATATAATTTTTTTTATTGAATCTAACATATAATAATTTATTTCTGAAATATATGTTAAATATAATATTTTAAATTATTATAAAATTTAAAAATAATTTTTATATCCCCAGAAATTTTATTTAACTAATGATAAATTTATAATTATTATAATTGAAATTTTTTTTTTTAAAAAAGCTTCAATTTAAAATAATATTTTGTAAATTTTTAAATTTCTAAATATATAACAAAATTTTCTTAATTTAATTGTATTCTTTCAAAATATCCCGAATATAGGTTGTAATTTTTCCTAATCTGGACAGGGAAGATTTTGAACTTTTTTTTTTGCAAAATTTTATAAATATCGAAATTTGAAAATAATTTATTATCTAAGGCTAATTATTAATATTTTTATACTCGTCAACACAAACCTAGTTTTCCTGTCAGACTGGAATAACTCATCAATTTTTGAATGTCAGGATTCACTCGTTAATATAGACCCCTATCACCCCCCCCCCTCCCCATTCATATCACTTACTTTACGGACTCTGCAAATATTCCTAACATTGACACTTTTCTTCAATGTAATTTTGATAAAACTGACTTTCATAAATGAAATGAATTTTTTGATTCCTATGACTTCTCCTTCATTTTTATTAACTCTGATATTGAATCAATCACTATCAGATTTTACGAAATTCTATTCAATGGCTTCTTACTCAGCGTCCCAAAAACGAAAGTTTATTCAAACTCAAGTCTTCCTTGGTTTACTCGTGAAATAAGAAAAATAAAGCTTAAAAGTATATAAAATCTAAAAATTCAAACGATTATAATACCTTTAAATTGCTCTTTGATCAATTTAAAATGCACATAGAGCACAGTTATAACATTTATTTATAAAATGTATCTAATATTTTAACCAAACCTAAAATCTTTTGAAAATTTGTCAACACAAAAAAAAATGTGACCAATTCCCAAGTTTCATGAAATTCAATAATTCACAGAGTAATAACCTAAAAGTTATTTCACAATACTTTCAAGAATTTTTTAAATAATTCATATCCTCTTTCCTTCCTCTATCCTCTTACTTTCAAGAATTTTTTAGTAATTCATATCCTCCTTCTCTTTTCAATATTAACGCTGTAGGGCGCTCAGTCACATGAATGATTTCCCGAAAACCACGTGGTTGGAAAGCCACGTATTGATTTTTCTCCAAAGACACCCTAAAGAAGCTTTTATATTCCTCTTAGTTAATTCTGATCTCATCTCTCTATATTCAATATTCTTATAGTTGCTAATTTTTTCTTTAAGTACTAACTTTAACCCATAACTACTTACTAATTCTCAAATATAAGAATATTTATTGATTATATTTTGCAGATTGTTCAATTTTTTTATTAATAATTTTTGGTAATCATTGATTTACATTTTAATTATTTCACAATTTTTGCAATTAGTTTTTTAGTTTTAAGTTTTTGATTTTTGATTTAAAAATTTGTTTGAATCCACATAAATGTAAAACATGTTACTCTCTTGAATTAAGCCTGTAAATAAATAAATAAAATGACCGTTGCTCACGTTTATTACCGTTTCACACCTATTGTTCATGAAATCAATAAAACGTTCAATGACATCATCTGTAATGCTTTCCTAAGCTATCTGTATTTGATCTCTTAAAGCTTCTATTGTCTCTAAATGATATTCAAAATATTTTCAATAGGATTAAGCTCTTACGGACTATATGGAGCCATTTCATAGTGTATATGCAGTTACAACTTAAGTGCTCTTTTATTTACAAGTAGAAATAAAACCGGACTTAATCAATTTCGATAACATTTTGTAACCTGAAGTGCTACAAAACTTTTTCTAATCTTCTTCGAACAGTTGATTTTGATATTACGGTTTCTTTTGCTCTGACAAGGGGTCTGCAATTTATATACATAGACATATGTTGTACAATAAAATTTAATTTAAATTAAAAATTCCAATTTAGTAAAAAATTTTTTGAAAATGTAAAATAAATATTTATAATAAAAGAAATATTTAAAAGAAAATTTTATTAAATGATAGACATTTAAAAGGAGACGTAGCGAATTTAATTATCTTTTCAAAAAATTTTAATATTCAATTATAAAGTTAAATTTTAAATTTCACTACAAATAATTTTAACATGCAAACATTCTAATTTATTAAATTGACGCAACCCACACATGCACATCGCTAGAACTAAATTTAAATTTATATTTTTTTTAAAAATAAATTATTGCGTACGTGGTTGTTGTCTAAGATAAAGCAATATAAAACATATTATATAGTGCCAAGAATAAATTGGAAATATGGTTGCTTACGTTTTTTTTATCAAACTTCCTCGAATTTCGAGCAGTGGGCCAAGATTGGTATAAGTTTAATTTTCTCTATAAATTTGAAACTGATAGAATATCAGAAAGTAATTTTTACAATATAGAATTAGAAATACTATCGTTTTCACAATAATTAAAATTTTTAACAGATTCAATAATCTAAAAATTTTAATCTAGTTATTTACAATTTTCTTTTCAGCTCAAATATTTCCTTTATTACTATTAATAGTGTATATTCTTATAACAATTATTGTTATTACATAGAAATATGCCTGGTTTTGTTTCACCACATAAATGTTTATAAAATGCATTGAGTTCAGATTTATTTTGATTTTTGTTTGAATAAACTAATTTTGCTGGCTGTCTTTTTGATTGGCTATCATACCAAATCATAAATTGGAGCTTAGAAAACAACATTCAACTGTTGAACAAGAAATTATGGCATCGAAAAGACACTAAAAGAAAAATTTATTCTCTCTTCAGTGTTCCTTAATGTTGTATAAACAAAATAAGAATGACTTATTTACAAACTGCCCAAAATCTATGTTGAGCTAACCCTATCTTACTTATCAAAACGATTATAAATTCAGATTATTAACCTCCATAGATTAAGTATAGTTTAAGTAAAATTAATTTACATTTTCTATCGTGTACTTTTGTAGACCTACCACCTCATATGTACATAATGAAATAAATAAATAAAAATAAAATAAATAAATTATGATTTTTTAATATATATTACTAAAAACAATAATAATAATTCATTCTTGAAAATAACATCTGATTCGATATTGTGTCCTAAATAAATTATACTCAATAGTTTTCTAATACTAAATAGATTAAATTAAAAATTTCTTCTTCGAAATACCGGCTCCATCATTTTATTTTATTTAAATTTTAAATTTTGAAATAAATTTATTATCTCTTTCTCGCTTTCACTTCTTCCACTAATTGTATTTAACAATGCTGACACATTGTATATATGAAAATTCCAATAAATTATTTTGTTATTCATTGTAAAAATATCTCATTAAAAACTCTTATTATTTAAATGTGAAAAGAAAAACAAACTCTAAGATTAAAATAACAAAAAAGAAAAAGAAACATTTTCTGAAATAACACCTTTAAATATTTTTCATAATAGTAAGTTAGAAGTTAACAAAACCGAAACAAGGTATTTATTTATTGCTTTTAGCACATCTGTCAGAAATAAAGTACAAAAAAAAAAAGAATAAATAAATACAAAGATGTGAATATTTGGAAAATCATTTTAAAAAAGTTAAAAGGAAACACTTAATAGATTTTCTATAAAGCAAATTAAACAAAAAAAAAAAAAACAAAAAAAAATTCCATGCTGCAAACAATCCATGAAATATGAGGAGTGGAAATATAACCACAAAAATCATTCAATGTGGACTTGCAAAAAATTTACAATTTAACAAATTCACACCAATAAGAGAAGAAATAATATAAAACATAAGTAATAGTAGTTAAAAATCTATTAAAAACAAACTGTAAATAAAGAGAATAACAATAATAATAAAAACAAAATTAACTAATTTTACAAAGCTTTCTCGTCTTTGTTATTCAAAATATTGATTACATGTTACAAGTACATATTTATAGGCAACTTGTTGCTATACAATTATTATTATGTTTCTGAGAGTTTAATACATACATACATACATAGGTAATGTTTCTGTATTAATTCAATTAAAAGAAAAAAAAAATCCTTTTACAATTTGAATATTTAAAAATACGAAAATCTGAATTTAAGACGAGTGAAGGAGTGAAAACAAAAATACTGATTATTGAATATTCGAATATTTCGTTAGAAGTTTATTTTGATCAATTTAACCAGGGGTTCTAAAACTGAAACTTTATATGCTGATTAATTTGAATGAAGTTAGTAAGCAAATCCACAAATCGAAATCCAAAAATAAAAATCCATAAACAAAAATTCATAAATATAACATTCATAAAATTGTGGCAAGATTAATCATGGGAAAAAGAAATATCCTCAGTTTCTAAGGTGATATCCAACATAACTGCTACGCATAAAAATGTTTTAGGTTTAATTAAATTAAATATTCTAGAAAAATATTTTGCCTAAACATTTAAAATGAATACCTAAATATTTAGATTTTACCTAAAGCATTTAAAATTATGAGATCTACTGCTCTTAAATTTCCGCTAAACTTTTTTTAATATAATGTCATGATCCCCCCAATATTGTTGTACTTTTTCATTTCTACCTTTTTGTGAAATATTTTGAATTAGATTTATAAAAGCATTAGATTTTTAGATACGAGAGATTGATTAGCGAGACTTCGATACGCTGTCGTTCATAAACCAGAAATTTAATAAAATAAATTACTCGAAAAAAACACTGTAGTAAAAATATGTAGTAAAAATTTGTAGTGCCGTACATAATAAAGTGAAATAAATAAAAGCAATAAACAAAAAAAAAGTTTTCGTTTGTTGTGAATTTTGCTTTTTAACGAAAGTCGTTATGGATTTTGTTTTTGTGGATTTGAGGACCCTAAATATTTCCTAATGAATGAAATTTTATTTCAATGATTGACTTGAATTGGTTTGGTTATGGGCTATAGTTTATAAAAGATTGAGTCCTTCGAATTTACAGAGCAGATGTTCATTAGATTCGTCCTCTATTTCACATATTCTGGACAATTTGTTTTCATTTAGGCCGATTTTATTAAGATCCTTTTTTACTAGGCAGTGGCCTGTTATTATTCCTGCCATGATACGTATCTGTTTCCTATTGAGACTTAGAAGAGTTTTAGTTTTCTTGAGCGATCGTTTTGACATTAGCATTTTTGCTTGACGATTTCCACAGCTTTTTAATCCATCTAAGCTTTTAACTATATCTTAGCTATACTCAGAGGAATCCTACAGAACGGCCTTGGCTCTATAAAATGCTTACTTTATATATACTGTCAGGTTTAATGCTTAGAGTAAGCATATCAGATGTCTATTAGCTCTTAGACATTCAATGAGGTTACTAGAACTCGACACCGTTAGATAAAAAAATATAAAATTTGCTGTTTTGTTAGTAGAGTCGTTATGTCACATTGTTAGTAGATTCAATTTAAAATATATTAAAAAATAAGTTAATATTAATTGTAAAATTTAAAAATAAATAAAATGAAAGAAAAACGAAAACAAAAAAATAACCAATTGATGAAATCGTTTCCTTAGTACATTATTACGTTATTTATTCTACTTTTAATTGTGCCAACATTTACGTGGCGGTAAAAAAATAATACACACACAAATATTACATTTATTATATAGGTTATTTATATCATTTGTTAAAGGAGGCTAGTATGAGCGTCTATATAGTTAATATAAATTTAAAAACGATATAAACTCTAAAGATATAAGGTTATAAAAGTTAATTCTGATTCTTACTTTATAAAGAAGCAATCTTATTGAAAAAAGTTTCAGTAGATCTAGCTTTAGCCAAATTAATCTGTCTAATACTGGATAATCTAAAATGTTCACGTTACCTATTATCACGAACAAGATTAGATATCAGTACCATTTTAGAAGTTATCACAAATATGCCAGTTTGAGTGGTTAAACCTTTTTTACACTTGCCCTGATATATCTCACATAAGACAAACTTATCAAGAACTTTACTTTCTAGACTAACTGGGTGATGTTGTAGGTACGAAAATTAATTGTGTCCTTCGCTTTGCGAGTAGGATACGTGTAGGTACTGAAAATCGAAAATTTATTGCATCACAAAAGAAAGATTTAGACAGCCACTTGTATTTTACTTGCCTGCCTAATTATGATTTAAATGATGGAGAAAAATTAAAATATTATAATATGATGATATTATATATTTCTAAATGAATTTTTAAATATTTTATAAGGCAATATTTGAATGTACTTGAAATAGTTTAATATAGCTAGATTCATTGGTATAGTAATAAATTATATCATGTCAGATGTTGATATGGATTTAAGGATGGAGTTGATTTGTTTTTTGATTGAGTTAAGGACTTTACTATTATCTCATAAATTATTTTAATAACAAATACCGAGTTTTCTATGAGTTTTCTAATGAGCTTTACGAAATTATTTTAAAACACTTGCTTGTTTCTATACATTACTACATGATCATTTATGTATACATGAGTTTTTTTTTTTTTTGATTTATTTTATTCCCCCTAACGAAAGTATCAATATATATTTATATAAGTTGATAAAATAAGTTAAATTAAAATAAATCTACTTAAGATGAATTACAAATAGTCACTCTAACAAAAAATACAGTTGAATTAAAATATTTCTGATTGTTCTATGAATTTGAATTTAAACCAAATTACGGGAGAGCATAGTAAACTGAACATACAAGTTTTTACGAACAGTATAAATTGAAGTGATATAGTTTTCTAATAACATTACGAAGATACTTCTTCAAATAGCAAACATGTCAAATCCAAACCGGGTCAACCAATAAGCCAAGATATTTGAACGATTTTACAAATTCAATTAAAAAACAGTTATTATCACATTGGTTATTACCACCATAACGCATATTAGAGTCTATTGGAAATTTGTTACAGTTAGGCTCATGATAATAAATATCCATGTCACCAGATGAAGGACCATAGATACCAAAATTCATATGTTCCGTTTTACAGCTGATCATCAGTTTATGTTCATTAAAGCAATCCCTAATTAAGTCAAGACCATAGTTCATGAATACAGCTACCTCAAAATTGGTTTTATAAGTATATATAAACGTTATCTGAAAATTCGATCACCGTCCCCTTAAAAAGTTGTAAAAAAAGCGAGTTTATAAAAATTAGGAACAAGATAGGTCCAAGTACAGAACCTAGAGGAGCACTGCAGGAAACATTAAGTAAGATACTTTATACATTCCCAATTCTACCTCTCTGCATTCTATCAGCCAAATAAGACCTAAACCATTTGTAAATTAAGCCTCTAATATCGGCATTATATAGTTTATTCAAAAGAATATCGTGATCCACAATATCAAAATCCTTAGTTCTCTCCACTGGACTGAAGTTACACACTCTCTGTTGATCAACCTTTTAAGAAACTAAAAAAGTTAGTTTTGTTGAGAAAATATAAAAATCTTCTCATCATAGTTTTTTCAAAGATTTTCGAAAAAGAGAATAGGAGAGATATAGGCCTATAAATGTTAACATTCTTCTTAAATAAAAGAATAACTCCGACAATTTTTAATTTATTAGGAAATTGGAAATGAATTAGGAATTAGGAAAGTGTTATATCACTTCTATTAAAAGTATTATCATCAATTTTGAGATGACTACGTCCAATATTTGTATTATATGTTCGGAGGTGTCACTACTTTCACCAGACCTCTGCCATGCTATTTTACGTGGTCTCTCCTGTTTCGCCGTCTATTTCAACTACAAAGGACCATATCTTCAATGTTTCATGCGTCCCAGATTTCGTTGCTACATTTTTTACATCTTAACGTGTGTACCCATATTTGCTCAGAGTTCGCATCGTAGTCATAGTTCTCATTTTCTCATATTATGAATACATCTTTTGTACATTCGTGGTTTGCTTTCCATGATTGCATGTATTTGTTTCTCTATAACATTTCGCAGATAACCTGAAATGGCTGCGGCTTTTCCTGCTTTAATTATTATTTCAGTTTTCAAATTCAAATTTAAAAATTATTCGCCATTATAAGTTATTTTGAAAGATGTTTTTGAGTACTACTGATATTAATGTATAAACTAGAAATTTCATTATCTAAGATAAATATAAAAAGCACTTAGCTTTGTTAAAATAAAAACAAAAAGAACTGTATACAAAACCATCATATAGCACGAAATCATAAAAAATAATCAAATTATATATTTAAAAGAAAACAAACACAACAAAACAAAAAAAAAACACAAACAAAAAATCATTCAATCGTTAATAGGGTCTTCAATATGAGGGTAGGTCAAATGGCAAAATCTATTCAGCAATCAGATATTTGGTTTAAAGACTTTTCGTAGGATTTTCCTAAACAAAAATTTTTTTTGTATATTATTATCCAAAACTAAGAAATAATCATGGAAGTTGGGCTAGAATGGAAATAGCGAATCTATGTGTTTTACACCTGCAAAATAATTTCGAAGCATATCTCTCGGTAGTCTCAGATGCTGAAGATAACAACATCATCTAGTTCTTTGATACGCCATATCAACTAGGTCTACCTATTAAAAAATTTAACATTAATGAAGCTCAGAATACAGTTAGAACAGCAGTCAAAAAATCACCAGACCACGACGAGCTAACAACAAGGATGATAAAAGAAGTCTCAAACCAGACAATGAAACATTTCACACACTTATTTAATGCAATATTAAGCCTGTGTTATTTTCCAGAAAAATGAAAAATATCCCAAATAATAATGCTGCCCAAACAAGGTAAATTATTATTTACCTATATAGATTAACCATAGACAAACTAAATAGCATAACAATCTATTTATTCGGATTCCGGCAAAAGCATTCGGCTATAGAACAAATTCACTGAGTAGTGCAGCATAAATATGAAGCATTTGAATGTAGAAAATATTGTTCTGCAGCATTTTTCGACATTACGCAAGTTTTCGATAAAGTTTGGCACGAAAATTGAAAAGGTTGCTGCCTCACCATTACATCAATTTTTTCTAAATCATACCTAAGTAATCGAAAACTTTTAGTAAAGTGCAACAGCGATATTACACATATTAGACAAATACAATCAGGCGTACTACAGGGAAAGTGTTTTAGGACCAGTGCTTTATGTCATTTACACAGCCGATCTCCCAATATCACAAAAAATTATTGCAGCTACTTTTGCTAATGATACTGTTATTTTGCCATTCCATACAAATCCGATGATAGCGTCTAATATATTGCAAAAAAATCTTTTTAAAATTGGAAATTGGCTTATGAAATGGAGAATAAATGCAAACACATCAAAATCATTGCACATTACGTTTACATATCGTAAAAGATTCACTAATGCTACAGGTGAATTCAGTAAAGTATTTGGGTATTCATTTAGGGCGTCGACTTATTTGGAGGATTGACATTGTTTAAAAGTACAAACAACTCAGAATAAAGTTCAACCAACACTACTGGTTTTTAGGGCGTTATTCCAGGCTATTAAATTATAGCAAATTAATTATATACAAATTAATATTGAAACCAATATGGATATACCGTCTTATTTTTTGTTGTAGAATCCAAATTTGCATAAAAAAGTACCCCATCCCATTTGAAAATCTCGATTTCGGCCAATTTCGGCCATTTTTGGTCTTAAGAACTCTTTTCCGGTCCTATCCGGAAGTTGAAAACATCACCAATCGACAGAGCACCCTCGATTTAGTTAACAAACTTTTTTTAAAATTTTAAAATAACGGCTGCTTCGCCTCTTAAAAAGCTGATGCGCATGCTCTGGTACACCCGGTATAAATATATTTTAATTTCGGAATTAGTTTTTCTATCTAATTACTTTGATACAAAATATTTTTTGGTCCTTGGAGCCGCATATAAACCAAAGCCCTATGGGTATAAAGTCTGTTATATCAAATGGAAAATTGGGCCAAATTAGTCAATTCAATTCAATTTGTTTATTTCCTTCAATATACCTGTTTTTTTTTTTTTTAAATACACATTATTTTTTACAAAGCTTAGAGATATTCTCTTTACAGCTGAAACATTTTAAATTTTTAATAAATGGTATATTATCATATTAATATTAAATTATTATAGGAAAACAGGATAGTAATAACCAAATGGTTAAGTTTCAATTATGATGAAATAGACTATCAAATATATATTAAGCATTGACATTTTGCAATTTGGTATTATGGCTAATTGTACTATACTCACCCCTGTCATACATATATGCATTTATACATAAAATAAAATCATTAGAATCAACCAACATTTTATAATATTCAAATTCAATAGACTCCTAGTATCAATACTGCGCGACCTACCATACCCACATGTACCAAAATTATATTAAAAAATTATTATATATAGGTGGCACTCTTTAGTGTCGTTCGTTGTCAATGATCATTAAAGAATTGAAAAATAGAAAACAAAAGGAAAACAAAAAAAAAATTGGAAATAGAAAATACAACTCAAATGTACATCTATACAAACAAAGTGACTCTTTATCATCGAGACCAGTATGCTAAATATTAAAAGAGAATTTTTTTTTTGTTTTTATTTCTACAACATCAACTCTATTATATACCATTACCATTTAGTATAATATAACCAACATTTGGAATATAGGTGTCAATTAGTGCTAAATGATGGATGTGATATGTGATATCTCATTTCTATGCTAATGAATGTATACATATATGAAAAGGTAATTATGTGTATTTTTTGTTTTTTTTTTTTGTCAAATCAATCGTGTTGTTGTTCCTCAACATTAATGCACACACCTCTATTGGTATTTGAAGGTTCAAAAAAATTTAGTATAATAATTATATAATAAGAAAAACAAAAAAAACCTAACGATAAAACTATTTTTTTGTTTTCTACTGTTTTTCAAAACTACTGCGATACCAGTAAGTTGTTTAAAAACTTAAAAACATAAAAGAAAAACAAAAAAAAAAACAAAGCAAATGCTGATATTGTATACTTTATTGATTTTAAACTAATCATTTAATGATGGTTTGTTTACAATTATTATGGTTCACATCTAGTATGTACATATACCATATACATATGTAATGTATATAATGTACAAACAAATAATTTTAAAACATGTAGATTGTAGATAATAGAAATTTCTAATATTACATAAATATTACATATATGATAAATTACTGATATCAATTTACAAGATATTAATTCAATGATGTGTGTTTACGGTACACTAATGTATTTATTACGATCTGAATGTATCTGAATATGCTATACATAAAAGGAAGATTCCTTACTAAGTTTTTGAAGTAATTATCGAATTTAATATGAGCGAAATGATTAAATGATTTTTTATGAATAGTTTTGTATTTAGGTCTCTTGTGATACAAGTTTATAATACTAATTGGAGAATATTGTGTTGCATCAATTAGGCTCCACTAGTAATATTAATTTCTAATTATCTATAATAAATTTACGTTGGTTTGGTTTGTGGAGAAATTTTTCAATTTATCTGTAAAATTTATTCCCCTTGTATGCCATTTTTTTTTATTATATCCCCTACAAACCATTTCCAACAGAACATTGGGGGTGAAAAACGATCTTCTGGTTTTTTTCAGGGTATTTACTACAATGGTATCATAGCTACGGATATGGAATCATCATGTAATTTATTTGGCAATATTTTCAACCTGTGTTCGAGGATTCATTGCCAGCACGATCGTCAGTATATAATCTCACACCACTTATTGATTTAGGTTCCATTGAGCTCTATGCAATTGACATAATTCAAAAAATTAACACTTTTGACGTTAATTCAAACGTTTGTCCTAATGGCATTCCAAACTTAATATTAAAGAGATGTTGTCAAAGTTTACTAGAACCTTCATTTATATTTTTTAATAAATCGTTAAAAGAAAGACTATTAATTAATGATTGGAAATATTCCAATATTGTGCCTATATTCAAATCGGGATCTAAGTTAGTTTTGGAAAACTATAGACCAATCTCTAAATTAGTTACAAAACTTTGTTTGAGTATATTATACTAACAAATTTTACTTCCAAATTAAAGCAAATATTTCACCGTTTCAGCCTGGTTTTTATCAGGGAAATCCACAACGACAAACATGTCAATTTTTCTTAATAAAGTCATAAATTCTGTAGACAAAGGCTATCAAGTAAATACAGTTTTTACTAACATATCTAAAGCTTTTGATAAAGTTAATCGCTTTAAACTGCTGCAAAATTTTAAGCTTTAGGAATATATGATACGCTCCATAAATGGATTCAGTCATATCTCGTACACTCTCGGTTAAGATTTTAAATTCAAACTCTTGTATATTTTCAGCAACATCAGGTTTTCCTCAAGGCACTCACATGGAACCATTATTATTTTTTACTTTACATGAAAGATGTCAATATCGGATTAAAAAAATCAATTTTATCATTTGTTAATGACTCTAAATTATATTCAACTATTCAAAGTTATGAAGATTGCCTCTCATTACAGGAGGATATCGAAAATTTCCATTCCTGATGTGAGTTAAATGGATTAAATATTAAAAAATTTAAACTTATGACCTTCCACAAATCTTCTAATATAATTAAATTTAATTATAAAGCCAACCACTCCGTTATAAATCGGGTTAACGTAATCAAAGATTTAGGAATTTTTCTAGATAACAAATTTAACTTTTAATCCACATATAGATTATAATAGTATCTGAAGCTTTCTCCATTCTTGGCTTCATAAAACGTAATTCTCAAAACATCTGATCCATACACTTTTAAATGTTTGTACACATCTCTAGTTCGACGACATATCGAATATTCGCCCATTTGGATGCCATCTTATGACAAGCACATTAAAACAATTGAGTCTATTCAAAAGAATATGATGAAATTCTGCCTTCGTAATTTTAATTGGCAACAAAATGCTACAAGTTACAAATCTAAATGTCAGCTAATTGATATTTCTACATTGGTGGAAGTAAGAAGAAATGTAGCGGCAGTAATGTTTTGCTATGATACCTTGTCAGGTAAAATCAATTGCCCTCAAATTCTAAACAATTTTAACATATTATATGCACCAGGACGAGAAATCCCTTCTCGAAGATTTCTGTACCTAGATGCACACAAAACAAATTATGGTTTTTCAGAACCGATAATCAAATCTCAAAAATTATTTAATTCTTGTTTCTCTGTTATCGATTTTAATGATGTAAGAGAAATTGTTAGAAGAAAAGTCACCATATTTTTAAATAACTTGTAATTTATTATTTAGTTTACCGATATTCATTAGGTATTAGTTATTTTTAACATTAAATAATATTTTTATTTTCATATTTTACTTTACTAATTATTTTTAATCATTATGAAATGTTTATTTTTAAATTAAGTATGTGTTTGTAATGAACTTTAGTTTCTAAGTAATATCTGTCAGGGTTAATTTCCCAGTAGATAAATTAATAAATAAATAAAAACTAATCAACAGCGTTCAGTTCAAATTCAGGCGTGAAAATTCGAAAGTGGAAATGGCCATTCATTCGGCCTGGGTACTCTTAAGAACTTGAAAGCAGCATCGCGAAACAATGTTTCGAATGGATACGCGCCTCGTCGGAAGGCCGAGTACAAGCAAGTACATAACAAGGAACGTGTGGCTCCAATTGAACATATTAGTTGCAGATAGGAGACATTGGAAAAACTTTATCTCCGTCCTATGACCTACGGATGGGGTTAAAGTACGGAAGTGATGATTTATTCAACATAAGAATTCAAAATTTCAGGTGGAGGTTAAACAAATATTGTCATATATTATATTAGAGGTGATGATAATCGAAATATGGAACTGGATCGTTTTCAATAAATATCATCAATATATTTCTTCTGTTATTAAGTTTATTTTTCAGATTCAAATGAGATAGTGACGCGAATACATTGTTTTTTTTGCGCCTAATATAATGCAATTTATTTTTTGCAATTTTTCTAATCTCACTTTATTCATCTGGTTTATCCATTGAAGACCTAGGATCAAAGGTGGGTAGGTAGGTATATGTTATAAAAAATATATCTTTTGGTTCCATATCTAAATATACATTTGTAAAATAAGTTATTCTATGTTCGTTATTTTATAACCAGAGAACCACTAAACCGATTTACAAACCAATACGAGCGTTGGAAAGACCTACTTTCACTGATGGTTTCAAAAAAAAACATCGAAAAATTCCTACTCACACTTTTGTGATGGTGTGTTTTTCCCATATAAAATGTGTGAATTCATTTACATTTTGTTATGAGAAGTACATTTTATCGGTATCGGTATACAACACAAAAGGTCTGCTTACCAGCGTCATTTGACTTATTTAGTTTATGTGTGTTTATTGGTTGTCATTTAAGTTTACATGGTGAGTATTGACATTTTTTAATCATTGATTTGTAATCATTCCGTTAAAATTAAATAAAAAAAAAATAAATAAAAACAATTTCTTATGTTAACAGAGTAAAATTATTCAACAATGCCGCCACGAAGGCGTACACAAATTAGTCGACGAACACACAACAGTAGTCAAATACTAGGTTTAAATAGATCTAATCAGAATGAACAAGAGCACGATTAGAAAGTAATAAATTGGCAAGACAACGAATGGCACGATCAAGATCAAATCAAAATCAAGAACAAAGAGAAGAACAAATTGAAAGTGTGAAAGTTAGAAACAGATGAAATCGTAAACATAACCAAGTTTACGGCATAAATTTAGAAGTTCCTGTATTTTGACACGGTCAACTAAATGATGCATGTTCACGTGTTGGAAAGCCGTCGCCTTTATTTATTTTTTGTGAAATAGGCAATCCTAAAAATATTGTTTACCATCCAGCACTACAATAAATTATTTTGATGAAACTGATGTTTTTCTGCACTTCCTTTTTCAGGAAAATGTCAATTCTTTCTAGAAGATTTCATTTTTAATACAATGACGAAATGTATATTATTGTATTGTCTAGCAACGCGGGCAGGGTTACTCTAGTAAAAATATAAATCTTGTTCCTATCTTGTAATAAATTTTGTGTTTTTAGGGTTAGAAAATACAATTTTTGTATGATGTTGTGATTTATCATCATCATTATTAGTGCAACATTCCAATTTTAAAGAATGTTCTTATTATTAATCTGCTGTTATTTTTAATTGCAATTGATGAGGAGGAAACGCATGTCAAATCCAATGAATAAAGAAACTCCGTTGTGTAGTAAACAGCGTCACTTTCATTGGCAACTGTATCTATCGATTTGTAAATATATGGACCCCGTGGAGTACTTTGCAGTAGCTTTTGATTAAAAAAACGAACTGCCACATTTTTTGGAGCTAATTCACACAACCATAATGTCATTTAAAAATTTTACACTGATTCCTTAAATTTGGAAATACTTTTTCAGTCAACTCTATTATACTTTGAATGCTTGTACTGATCGTTCCTATTTAAATTTTGACACTTTAGTCTTTTGAAATTTTTGTTTCATTAAGCTGTATTAAATTCATTAGGTTAGTACAAATCTTATTTTCGAAATCGGTAGTAGTCGTATTTTTTTATTTTTAAAAGTAATTTTCTGATCTGTAATACCTTTGGTTTTTGAAATATTGTTGATAGGCGCTAGAAGTAGTATGGAAGCTATCCGAAGCTGTCATTTGGCGTTCCGGTTTCTTTTTTGATCATGAATAGTTGTGCAAGACTTCAGAATAAACTTTATCTTTTATGAGTATAGTAACGGTTATCACGTAACGCAATAGCTTTTTGTTATAATTATTATAACGTTTTATAAGTAACGTTACGTGATTGATTTATTTTACAACATTGTCTTTATCAATAACCAAAAACAAAACAAAAATTGATCATGTACTGAGCCTCCACAACAGATTATTTTGGTTTTTGTTATTTCAAAAATCAAATAAAATTACAATTTTCTTGAAAACTGTATAATAATGAAGAAAATTTAAATAGAATTTTAAAAGTACACCAATATTTTATTAAAATATTATAATAAAATATATACATACGTTTATACATAGAAATAATAAGAATATAATATGTTAGTTAAATAGAAGAAACAACTTAATGAGGTCTTTCAACTTTCTAGTTTTAAATCCATCCGTTCATATTTTATTATTATTGTGTGTTCTTATAACAATCAACTCATTTTGTATCCAACGAGCACAATACAATTAATATACACAGTATACCTACATACATACATTAATATACTTTTTTTTATAATCATAGTTATACTCTTTACTTGGTTATTAATGTGTTATTATAGTAGGTGTTACTTCTTACTACCGCAATTATTGCTTATTTTAAAAATTATATTTTACCTGTCAGCAGAGCTGTAATAAATGAATTGATTGAATGAAGAGGGTGGACTTTTTTTTTACTTGGTTTTTTTTTAATTTCTATTTTTTTTTTTTTGAAAATTAAATTGTGAAAAGACCCCAATTGAATATTGTTTGTAATTGAATTTATTTGTGTGTGGTAAACAAACAAATTAAATATTGAGAAAAATATAATAATAATAAAAAATGTAGTCATTATAATGCGACTAATTATTTTGAAAAGTTTTTTTTCGAAGATTTCTTCTTCAACTCAAATAAATACCATACCATACCATATGGGCAATCTGGCTAAATAATATTTCAAATCACTTAAGTGTTATTATTGATTTATTTGTTTTATATAAATATAGTAAAAACACTAGATAAAAACTTTTTGTAACGATTGGTATGTTTGGCTGTGCAGGGAAAAAAAAGTTAGGAAAGGAAAATGGTAAAAGTGATCGAAGGTGTTAGCCTTCGTCTTCAATTTGTGTAGGGCATAAACATAGAATTAATCATGTTTTGGGAGCGCATAAGATGGAATTTGGCTCCACCTTCGGAATATTCTTGTTAGAAAAGAATTTCATTAACTTGTTTTCTGCTGTCTAGGGATTTCTACGGTATAAAGGATGCGCACATACTGCCCTTCGCGTTTCACGAGGAAGCGCTTAAATAGTGGCAATACAGATTTAATTTCCACTGACTATTTATCCGTCCCTACGAGATATCGATACAAAAGGCATAGAGATCCCACTATACAACGATGTGGAAGAACCAAATGAAGAACCAAATGAACAGTGACATTTAGATCGTTGATAAAACGAAAAGCCTATTTGCGAGCTTTATATCCAAATGTTTTAACGCATTATTAGAAGCGCTGGCTCATATGTGAAAGTTGTACTTTATTTTGGATCGTATAGAAACTATATAGATTTTTAAGAGGTCACAGAAGAAGAAGTAGGCCTTACAGACTTAAATATTTGGCTGCCTTTTTTGCAACATCGCATATATAATCGTTCTAGATCATTTTTCGATTTGAGGGCACACCTAATATATATGCTTATGAAGATATTCAAAACCGTTTAATTTTATTTGCCTGAAACAAAATATCAAAAATACATATTTTGCATATTTAATACATATCTCTTTTGATTGTCAATTAAGACTAAAGCGTTGCTTTAGCTGATTCTAAAGCGTCGATTATAGCGATCATTGAAATTAATACATAAAAATGAAACAATGAAAAAATATTTTGTTTTTACGGTGAGACGATTATAGCGATTGTGTGGTTGTCATTGTTAGATTGTATCAGAATTTTTTTTCTGATGAAATGAAATAGTGAAAAAATTAAATGTACTTAAATCTGGCATTAACTTGTTTTCTGCTGTCTAGGGATTTCTACGGAATAAAGGATGCGCACATACTGCCCTTCGCGTTTCACGAGGAAGCGCTTAAATAGTGGCAATACAGATTTAATTTCCACTGACTATTTATCCGTCCCTACGAGATATCGATACAAAAGGCATAGAGATCCCACTATACAACGATGTGGAAGAACCAAATGAAGAACCAAATGAACAGTGACATTTAGATCGTTGATAAAACGAAAAGCCTATTTGCGAGCTTTATATCCAAATGTTTTAACGCATTATTAGAAGCGCTGGCTCATATGTGAAAGTTGTACTTTATTTTGGATCGTATAGAAACTATATAGATTTTTAAGAGGTCACAGAAGAAGAAGTAGGCCTTACAGACTTAAATATTTGGCTGCCTTTTTTGCAACATCGCATATATAATCGTTCTAGATCATTTTTCGATTTGAGGGCACACCTAATATATATGCTTATGAAGATATTCAAAACCGTTTAATTTTATTTGCCTGAAACAAAATATCAAAAATGGAAATTTTTCAGTAGCTAGTACAGATCTGAATTTCTGAATAAACTGAAATCTGTTTTTTAAGCCCCAATTATTTTACATATTGCACTAAGTTATAGTTGAGGGAACTGGCCGTGATGTTTTTGATGTATTTTTTTATATTATTCAAAATGTTATTTTTTGTTTTCAAAATTATAAGAAATGATTATAAGTCAGGGTAGGGGTCAATTGTTGTTCATTGTTATAAAATAATTATTAAAGTGTGATAATCTCGAAATTTTCAAAAATTATAGAATAAATTAAATAAGAATCTTAGATTAATTAATTATTTACAAAATTATGAATTCAAGGATCTTCAGTCAATTGAAAAACTACAAACACACTATAAACTATACAAAACAGGAGGAGTTTATCACCTATAATTTACCTAAAATATTATTAGTAGTAGTAAATCCTACTACACAGATCTCGGGATGAACCTACGGATTGACCCTAAGATCAGTTTCAAACAACATTATAATCGAATAGTGATCAAAGCTAATTCTTCTTTATGTTTCATCAAACGACAGTTTAAAGGATTTTCTGATCCGTACCTAACGCAACATCGTTATGTTACATATCAAAGGCCTACCTTTAAATATGCCCCAAAAATTTGTACGTTTCGCTATAAGTATTTTTTTAAGGAAATAATGAATGGCGGTTTCCTTCTTATTAGCACCATCTTAAACTTATTGAAAGGTCTACTACTCTTTGTCATTGGGATGAAATAAATGACAAAAAATAATTGAGAGTATAATCTGGTAACGACTTAAATAAAATGGAACTAAATAAGGTTTAGTCCCCGACAATAGAAGTAGTTTTCCACTTTTAATTATTAGAAACAGTAATTTGTTAAATAAATACTCGAAATATTGTAAATATTGTAGTTTAAAATTGCAGTACCCATACTTAATTAAGCACGAAAAGGTGATTCTACCTAAGTTACTGTCCAGTGTAAAAAAAAATCATTGTGTGATCGTTAGCAGATATATTTTTCATTCATCAATTCTTTTCGGCCAATACGCTAGCACCTGAAATTTCAAATTATTTCGTTGAAAGAAGTAATCGGAATAATTTCAGAACCATTCAGTTAATTCACATTCCTTTCTACCCATATTTTTTTTCTTTGTTTTTTTTATGGTCTTGACAGTAACCTATTCGTATTTAATTAAGTACGGTACTGGAAGTTTTTAATACATATTTTGCATATTTAATACATATCTCTTTTGATTGTCAATTAAGACTAAAGCGTTGCTTTAGCTGATTCTAAAGCGTCGATTATAGCGATCATTGAAATTAATACATAAAAATGAAACAATGAAAAAATATTTTGTTTTTACGGTGAGACGATTATAGCGATTGTGTGGTTGTCATTGTTAGATTGTATCAGAATTTTTTTTCTGATGAAATGAAATAGTGAAAAAATTAAATGTACTTAAATCTGGCATTAAGTTGATTATTTTTGCCTCAAGTGCCTTTTCGTTATTATTACCCTCGTCGGGTTTTCTATAGCTGTCTTTTTGGGACATGTTTTCGTAGATCTTTTGAGACCCTGCAGGAGGTGTTCTCTGGACCCCAGATTTTCTTCTGAATGGGTCAATTAAAGCAGCTCTGCTTTCGTGGTTTTGCAATAAGTGGTCTCCCCCAGAATCCGTGAGACCTGCCTCGAAAGAGGGTGGATTTTCCAGAAGATCTGGATTACCACCTGGGGTATACAATCTTTGAGTTTTATTCATTGCATAGTTTTTTTTTGTTTTAATTCGGAGTTCCATATCCTAGCCTAAGGATAATATTTCCCTGGTACCTTTTATTCCTGCCGTCCCTCTGGGATCAGTCGCAAACCAGAAAGCCGCCCATTCTGGGTCAGTCGCTTCCGGATTTTTCTAGGATTTTAGTGGA
Source organism: Argyra leucocephala (assembly GCA_963942445.1). Lineage (NCBI taxonomy): Eukaryota > Metazoa > Arthropoda > Insecta > Diptera > Dolichopodidae > Argyra > Argyra leucocephala. The sequence goes on from OZ012680.1 coordinate 70,299,693, forward strand.
CTTTTACCACAAGCATGCCTTACTGCCGATATTTCGTACCCCAACCCGCCGGGGGAAAAATGTACTTCATTGAAATAAATTTGTTTCATTATGCTAATACTTTTTTTGTATAGTTTTTTATTAAAATTTAAATTTAAAATTTTAAAATTTTGAACAGAATTTGTTCGTTAAAACATTCTTTAGCATTCCTATAACTTTTTAAGAAAATTTTGTGTCTACAGCGGTTGCAAAATCGAAAACAAAAATTTTACCGACGTCTAACTACAATTCTTGTTTTTTTTTGCTTTTTTTTTTTTACTCTTATGTATTTTGACTTTGATTTTGACAAACATACTTACTTATTTATTTTTTCTTACTTGTCAGGAGTATAAGCCCAACCATAATGAACTTTAGCTGGCGTAAGCCAACTTAAGGAAATGTACGACTACATGTAAATTGTATTGTGCAACCATAATAGGAATATCGTCGTTTAAGTTTTCGTTAACTTTACTTGGCTTAAGGAGAGTACGATTTCATTCGCACATTCTGTACGGAAATTTGAATATTTGATTTAGGAGCTGTTAGTACTTATTGAAAATTTGTGATATATAATTAAATAATTTAATTATTTAATAATTTACATATGTACTTCAGAACAAATTAATTATACATAATAATAATAAAAGGAAAAAAAAATAAAAAAAACATTAATTAAAATATATTTAAAATAACACTGAAAACAAAATTCGATTAATAATAAAATTTAAAATATATATGAAAAACAAAATGAAAAACAAAATATAATTTATGTTGAATAAAACTTCTGTTTTATCTACGTATTTTTATTTAGATTTATAATTTAACAATAGTCAAAATCACTTAAGTTAGCTAAAGTCTATTATGGGTAACTTAAGCAAATTACAAAACTTTAGCTGGCTTTTAATTTAGTTTTGACATTAGCTTAAACCAATTTAAGTTCATTATGGTAGGGCCTTATATTGTATATGTTTATTTACTAACATTTTTTTTAATTAAAGGTGGCAGGGCTTTACTAACCCTAGTTGATGATAGATATATTGCATAATCAATTGTAGCAAGTCATAGAATAATAGACGTCTAACGTGTTTGACAATATTAAATGAAATAGTTTTATAACAAGCAAGTATATCGAACCAACAATCTACACTTTGTTCAGATCAGATTTACTAATCTTCATTTAAATGAAAATTTTTGGATTTATTAATCTTCATTCAATTTAAATTTAAAACTGTTAAAATTTTGCTTAAACGGTTAACCAAAGATTTGCTCTAATTTTAGGAACAAAATAAAAAAAAAATTATAACTAATAAGTAATGTTGACCGGCTAATATATTTTATAGTTAATCCTGAAACGAATTAGATTAGCATGGGTTTCGTTTTTCGTTTTTGGGCTTGAAATAACTTTAGTAGAAATCAAAACAAACATCCAACTTTCTCTGTTTTGCCATTTTCGAATTTCACAATGCCAAATTTTCGAACACGATTTTCGTTTAGTGAAAGTAGCAATACACAGTAAGGGTCCTGGTTTATTGTTGTTTGAAGTCATTATCCGTAGCTGTCTCTTTCATGGGACTGCCACAGTGTTTTCATTCATTATCAATAATTGCAATAAATGAAAATTAAAAAAGTACAACTGTTAAATTTAGGCTAATTTGTTGTAACAAACTAATTTTTTCACAATTTATAAAATTTAAAATTAGTTTTCTTTATAATTTATTTCATTTCCTGAAAAAAAAACTAATTTCCTAGCTACAAATTTTTGATCGCCCTTCATATTACAAACTTTTTCAGATGTACACAATATACGCCTGATTCTTAAATCTATCCATAATAAAATTTATAATAAATAAGTCATAATTTTAATTGACTCGCTTACTAATTGGCTCTTTGAATGAGCTTTAATTATGTTTTGATTAGTAATGAGTGTAGGAGTTAAAAAAAACTTGGTTAGATCAGATTCACATATACACAAATAAAAAATTTATTTCAATTTTGTAAGATTTTTATAATTTTTTTTTTATTGTTTTTTCTTTTTTTTTTTGTAAATTTTTTTACTTAATTAGCTGTAATTAAGTTTTATAATTTATAAAAAAAAAATTAACTGGGTCATTGAAAAATTAAATTAATATGTGTTTTATGTATGGAGCGAAATTTAACAAAAAAAAAAAAACAAATTTATTAAGAAATGGATTAATTTTGCGAAAGATGATTTTTTATTATTATTTTGTTTGTTTTTTTTATTAATTTTTGTTTTTGGATTCTATTTTCGATTATCTTAATGATTTTGAATTTGATGATTCAATAGCTGTTCCCTCCAAACTATAAAAAAGATTTATTGCTTGAAAAGATATTAACTGTGATTCAAGTAATTAATAATGTTAATGACTCTTTAGAAGCGTTAACTCTTGTGGTTTAATTGTAACGCCAACACATTGGATTTTTTTTAAAACTTGTTTTAATTTTATAAATGAGTGTTATTCAATGGAAATTTTATTTAAATTTTTTTAGAATTTTTTTATTTATTTATTTTTTAATGTCTGCGAAAATATTTGCGACTACAATATTAAGCAATTTGTTTTTTTTTTATAAACTTGAAATAAATGCAAACAATATTAATAAAATATATAAAATAACAAATTTAGAAATAAATATAAAAAAAAGAACCATAAAAAACGACTGCGTTGTTTATGAAATTTTACTGAAAAAATTACAATTAATGAATTTTAATAACAATCAAGTAAAAAATAAATTCGAGGCGGTCCGGACCAGAATGGACCATGTAAAAAATATACTTCTATGTAAAAAAAAATCGTCTAGTTTTACTTGTTTTCTTTGCACTATGACAGAAAGTTTTTTTTTCTTATAGAAAATGGCAATAACTAATTTTTAAAAATTGGCGCTTGGTTCACTCTGGCTGGGATATTACCTATCAAATCAATCGTCAGCAAACAGTCCGCATTCGCTATGATTTTCTGTTCCTTAAGACAAGTTAAACAAGGGGTTCAACATTCAAAATTCATATCAATAATACAGTAGTGTGGAATAAAATCGGGACAGAGCTTGAATTTCTAGAAAATTATAATTATTTTGAATTTCTAGAAAATTCTTATATGACAGGTAGTATTTTTAACTTCTTTGTACATTATTAGTTATTTTGCGGAACTCTGTTAATTATGCAACTATAAATTGCTTAGTTTTTGGGACATTAGTGATAAATAATTTAAGAAGAGTGTAGATAAAAATCAAGAAGCGTAAAATAATGTCAAAATTAAGGGTTGGTGAAAAAAGCGTTGTAATCGTTTTATGGAAGGAAGGGCTGTCAACACACGATATGGGCAAGGGATCTAGGGAACAGGGAACAGACTTTGTCCTGACCTTGGAACCATAATATCAACATAAACAGTTCGAAGAACGCTATTAAAGTTAGGTTTTGTAGCACGTCGATAAAAAAGCCTGTTCTAATGGCAACTTAAGAAAAATGTCAGCATCATTCGGTCCGAGAACACTTGAACTGGACTAAAGAGATGTGAAGTCACGTTATGTTTTCTGACGAGTCCAAATTCAAGCTCCATGACAGAGATGGGAGGCTAATGTTGCATAGAAAATGCAGATAACGCCTTAGTGATGTGTGCATTCAAGAAGTATACCTAATAAAACCGAAGATATAATAGTTTTCGGCTTCTTCAGCAGGAGTGGTTGTGGTTTAGTTAAGCTGGCATTTGTAAACTCAAAAATAACTGCAAATGTGTATATAGATATCATGGTGAGTCATTTGAGATGACAGTCCGATTTTCTTTCCACTTGTAGATAAAATATTACTTAAACAATAACTCCTATAAAAAATGTTACTTAAACACTATGAAGTGGCGACCGTATAGTCCAGATCTTAATTCTATTAAAAATATGTTGAGTATTATGAAGAAAAAGTTCAGCAAAGCAATCCAGAGGCCATAGAAGTTTTTAAAAAGCAATTTCAAAAACCTTGGGACATTACAGATGACGTCATTGAAACATTTTTTGACTCCTTGAACAATATCGGAAAGTGGTAATAAGGGTAAAAGGCTGTAAACTTAATTCTAAATATGAGGCCTTAGATTATAATAAAGTAATTTCAAATTTCGAGATTTATAAATTTTTTTGTGGTAGTCCTTAATAAATATACGTAAAATGAAAATATTGTGTTAAACAATATTTTAGATAAATTTTCAATTATTTGTCCATTTACGGATAATTACAGCAAATTTTGATTTATCATAAGTTATTTAGGTATTAATTGCACATATTTATTTATTTATTTTTTTCCGAGATTGAATAAAGCAAAATGTTTATTAAGTGAAGTAATTTAAGTTGTAAATTAAGATAGATATGAAAGTGTTCTCAGACCAAAGAGATATCATAGGATGTAGGTTCATTGACACAAAAATATAAATTGATTTTTAAAGACTGCTTCGTTAGCAGTAGGTTAATATGAAACTTATATGACTTACACAAAGGCATCATTTTATCTAATGGTTACTTCTCAGTATTAGTTCTATGAAACTGTAAGATAAACATATTACTAGATCGTAATCTGGAATTAGAGTAAAAGTTGAGCTTAACGAGTAATTGGGTAGAAGAATAACGTTTTGATTAATTCAGTTATAGTTCGCTATATAAGCGATAGCTCTGCGTTTTTTCAGCGTATTATAAAGTCAATATGTGCTTATATGGTATGGAGCTAATCTTTATAGATTCTCATCTGTTAATATGTATCTTGTAGAAATAATTTCATATCTGGTTGACGTATTCCAAATTAGGTCTAACTAAACAGGTGTAAAGAGCTTTCAGTATATATATAGCAACCTAGCAACGGTTGCTGCAGCACGTTAGCAGCAAGATTGTTACGTTTTATTATATAAGATACTACAAGTATGACATATAAAGGTTGGAAAAATATCCAATCCCTTAACCCACTTTTTTTTACTATCTTAGGTAGTTTACGATGATTGACTACAAATTATGGATGAAATTTTTCGGCTGGTCTGGTAGTTCTAATGACGTTTGCGTTTTTCGTGCAAGCTCGTTGGTTGACAGATAAGAAATAATACATTAACTATTCCAGATAAATCACATATATTGGGAGACTTTGCATATCCGTTAGAGAAATATTTAATTCCCATCTTATGAAGACGTCTTTGTTAAGAAGTCAGAGAAAATTTAATTATGTACATAGTTCCACAATAGGGTTACTGAAGGGCAAAGTTCAAATATTAAAGTATCTGAATATAAGAAATTTAAAAAACACCAAGTATTTTGTCAGGGCATTTATTGTTCTCTACAGCTTAATTATAAAAGCAGAAAATGAAAGCATTTTAATTGTAAGATCAGCTCAAAAAATGTATTTCTTACTTATGATTATAGTAATGGTAATGAGCAATGACACTTTAGAATATATTAGATTAGATTTAAAGTTTTCCGGGAGGGGATCTGTCCGCAGCCGCAAATGGGCTTATTGTGATAATTCGTGTTTATTAGTTATTGTAACTAGTGTCTGAGTAATTAATAAAACCTGATTTTGTGATAACACTCTGGATTTTCTTCAATGGTGTGAAGATAGTTCCCATTGTTCAGGGAACGCTGTTCCCAAGTGGCGAAGTCTGCTACGAAGAAGCCCTTCGCATTCACAGAGCAGATATTCAATAGATTCTTCCTCTATTTCGCATATTCTGCCAGGTTGTTGTCTATTAGACCCATTTTGAAAAGCTGTTTCTTTATTAGGCAGTGACCTGTTGTTATCCCTGCCAAAATACGTACCTGATTATTGGCCTATTGAGGCCAAGAAGAGTTGTAGTTTCTTGAGCAAGCGCTTAGGCATGAATATTTTAGGTTGACGATTTCCAGGAACGTTGGCTCAAAAATCCTCAGTTTTTTGCTCTACTCAGGCTGTTAATTGTATTTTCGGGGTGTTCAAGGGAATCCCACAGAACGGACTTGGCCCTATGAAGGGTGTATCCGATACTTTCCTTGCTAGATAATCTGCAGCTTCGTTTTCTGCTATGTCCTAGTACCCACATTATTGGGACATTATTTGTTTTTGTCAGGATTTTACGTATTTAAACACAATCCCATACTAACTTTGATGCAATGGTATATGAATTAATAGCTAGTATGGCTTGCTTTGCTATCCGAGAAAATGTAGATTTTACGTTTTTTGTAATTTCTTCTTAAATTCTCTCGTACACAGAGTTTTATAGCATGAAATTTGGCTTGGAAAACTGTGTTTGTAGAATCTAGGCCTGAATAGATATGGCTTTTTCCATTTATTCCCGATCCTATTCCATGCATCTTCTGAGAGCCATCCGTATACCATATTATTGATCCTTTGTCAAAATAGGGTGGGCAGATTTGCCACGTCTCTCTGCTTGGCAAGTTCTGAGTGTATCACTTTTTTGATTTGTGGATCATCACCAGTGAACTTTAAAACATAACCAAATTTTATTAACAGCACTATTTATGGTACTTTTCATGTTTTAACTAATACTACATTACATTTCAGTTCACGTAAAGCTTCAACTAAAGTCTCGAACTTTTCTGGTTAACTTTTTCTTATTCCATATATTCGTTTTTTTCTTCGGCGTGCCACTTTTTAAAAAAATATATTTTTTCATCAGATTTATGACTTCTGTTACGTTTATTTGGTATATTTATTTCAATTACTTTTGCAGATTATTCTTCTTCATCTCCTAAATTCGAAGTAAGAAGTAAAGGTGGTGGCTCTACAGAATGTTTTGAACTGAAAACTTGGTTAAAAATATCATAAAATTCCAATTTAATTTTGTCTGTACCATTTTTTTTTTCCAAAATTTGTTGATTTCATTAATATCAGATTCCATTTCAATAACAGTCTGAAATAAAATTAATTAACCTTAAATAAAAATTTTCGAATGCAACTCTTGATCTTGATCTTTTTTTTTTTTTTTTTGTTTAAATAAATTCTTTGAAACTTTTAAAACGTTTGACAACCAATAAAAATTGAAAAAGAAAATCAGCTGGATTTCAAGCACTAACTAGTTGTTTTTCCGGTTTTCATGCTGACATATTTGATGTTTATGAACAATATTTTTTTGCAACAATTGTTTATGAACATTATGCTGTAAAATATTGGCAATATTGTCAGGCATGAAGAGTTTACGAAAATCCCTTATATTTGAATGAATGAGTTATCTTGTAAAAATTTAAATTAAATAGATCGAATATCAATGTTTTGAGTATAAAAAATTACTGACTAAATAATAATTCTCTAATACCACATCAATATGGTGGGTCACATTAATTTGGTTTTCTGTTTTTGTTTGACTGATTAATCAATTAACTTATAATTTTTAATCCAGGTATTATAAAATAAAAAATATTACACTAGGAATCATCTCAACAAATTCGATATGTTTTCTCACACTCCTCCTTCTGAGTTGTAATTTAATAACTATAATATTTTTGTTGGCTATTATTTATTTTTTTTTAATATTCACAATTCAAAAGAAAAACTCTAAAAATTATTATGGATAAAAAAAATTGGATTGTACAGAATAAATTACCATGTGAATCGGAAATTGATAATGAACCAAAATTAATCTCGTATTTCGAATTCATTATTTAAAATACGTGCAGATTGATTTCAATTTTAATTTCATAAAACATAACTGTAGCAGTTATACATTTTTGTAAGATACATTCATTGCTACATTAATATACACCAATATAACATAACATACTTTATTCTATGTGTATTTGTTGTTTCTTTATTGTTGCACGAGATTTGATTTTGCACAAATTACCGCTGCAATATATTATAACTTGCGCCTTAATCTAATAAAAAAAAAAATTATTATTTTGTTTTTTTTTTTTTTCATCAAATCATTATTTTGATTGTGCAGAGAATAAGTTAATTTGCGGTATTATTTCGACGTGAAAATATTTTAATGAATTAAATTTAAAATGAGAAAAAAAAAATAGTATTGAAAAATTACTTTGATTGTTTAATATGTGTATTTGTATGTACATATGAATTCCTGTAGTGTAGTAATTTGAATTATAGCTTCATCCAACAAAATTATTGCTATATGTATATAATCTTGATGAAATATATTATAGATTAAATAATAACGATACAATAATGTTTGGTGGTATTTTCATTTCTTGAGTTTTATCATTCATCACTATTATTACTATGCTATTATATTTATTAATACCAAATTATATTGATTTGTTGGTATAGGTATATGAAGTGACCATGTTCTGAAGATGAAAATAGAGAAAAAATACGGAAACATCTGATATACTGTTTTTTTATGTATTTTAAGAATAATTTTATTAATTGTGCTATCTATGTTTTCTGAGCTATTCTGACACATACATTTTATATCCCTAATGAATTATATCTGTTTACCCTTCTTTAGCTATATTTTACTTTTTACCCTTCTTTAGCTAAATTATTTTTTTAAATATAACTAGCTGTATCGGTCCGCGCTGCTGGCCCAAAGTACCTATAATAAAAATAATTTTTTAAAGACATAAATTTAATCTTATTTATTCACTTTATTTTAAGAAAAAATTTAAGCAAATATTTGAATACAACGTGTACAAATTTTTTAATTAATTATTTTTAAAAAAATGTTAATATTTAAATAAATACTAATAATTATTTATAATATGTTGTTATTATTTATTTTTATTATTTTTTCAATTTATTTCCAATTTATTGTAACGCTTGTTGGTATACAACATTTCTTGTTTTATTATTTGGAGTGTAAATATATGCATGTGTCATGTGCAAAGCACGGATTTTCCAAATTTAATCCAGCTACACTCAATAACTGACCTTGCGATTTGTTTATTGTGATAGCAAAAGCCAGACTTAATGGAAATTGAAGCCTCCTGAATTGGAATGGCATATTACTTGGAATTATTGGGATACGTGAAATTAAAACGTTTTTTCCTTTGCTTTTTCCGGTAGTTATTGTGGCTTCAATTACATTAGCCATTAGTTTTTTTACGCAGAGTCTTGTTCCGTTACACAATTCTGAGCTTCGTAACATGATCACTGTTGAAACTACATTCAATTGTAACATATGTGGTGGTATACCTGGTGGTTCTAATGAATTCAGAAATTCCACAGGATAGTTGACAACTTGTTCTTCATCGATAATAGTGTCAACAGATTTATATTTCTTTATATCACCTGGAATTTGTAAATGAATTTGATAATTTATTTGATGACATCGTTATTTTTGCCGCTAATATCTATAATCTCTTTCCCACAACCAATTGTGATTTTTGTAATTGATTGGGATGTTTGGAAATCCTTTGTTTATTAAATCTTTTATTGTTGGCAATAATTGACAAAAGTTTGGAGGAAATGAAATTTCTTTTGTATTAACGTGAAATGCAATTTTTCCCTCTCCAATTTGCAATAGGTGTTTAGAAAACATTTGTGCTGTATTATTTTGTTGTAAATTTACTCGCATGTTTGTTGACAACCATAACTTTTTAACGTGTAACCAAATATTCGATAATTTTAAGCAAGCATTTATTTCATCAGCTGGTGTTGACCGTGGAATAATCGGCAGTGTTTGTTAAAAATTTCTGCCGATAACAAAAGTGTTCCATCCATTATGGCAGATACCCGAAAAACGATAATAGACGTATTTATTTCTTTTTGAGGCGGTACCTGAGTACAAATTTTCAGCTCTGTAATACTTTTTGCGCTTAGTATATTTGTGATAGGTGCTGAGAGTTGTATGGCAGCTGTCCGAACCACTCAAAATTTTGAGAAACGGTAAGAGGCGTATTTGTTTATTTTTGAGGCAGTACCTGAGTATAAATTTTAAGTTTCTCAATTCTTAAAGTGTTTGTGATAACACAAACAGTTAAATTTCAATTCTTAAAGTGTTTGTGATAAATGCTGGGAGTTGTAGTGCAGCTGCTCGAACCCGTTGGAATTTTAAAAAAGTGGTAGGCCTGTAACTTTCCCCTCTATTCCAGTAATATACTCTGAAAATTTCATCCAAATCGATTCAGTAGTTTTCGAGTCTATAAATAACATAAAGCCAGACATAAAGAAAAACATAAAGAATTTCATTTATATATATGTATAGATATTATCTGTGGGGTATTCTATGTACACGCGAACTTTTCAGATCTATTTTGTGCCCTATTTGCTCATTTAAAACGTAGGTTCAAGTCCGTGAAGAAAACTATTATTGAGTTAATGTAAATTTCTGAAACTAGGTGATGCTTATACTTCAAAATATATATACCGTGTGCGAGTTATGGTACTGCATTCAATTAGAGATGAGAGGAGAATAATTTAATCGGTTAACATTGAATTGGAAGAAGGTTTTATATTGCAATAATCCTTGCCAACTTTGTTTTTAAAATTGAAGCCAAAATAATAGCCCGGGTAACAATTCTATTGCTATAACACTCTTGTGCACACTTATAACAATTGTTGCGAAATGTTACAAATATGTTATAGCACTAAAATGGAGAATTCTATAAGGTACCAGAGCTATTAGTGCTGTAATATTGTTATAGGATTAGTATTATAATAATACTTCATTGCCCTTCAAAAATAACCAATTTTTAAATAAATAAAAGAAAATATATTTTTGAATTAAAACGTTAAATAATGCATGTTAATTAATGCATAACATCAAATTTGACATTTAAATAATTTTTATTTTAAATAAAAATGATATTTTTGCGTAAAGAATGCAAAATAATGCTATTCAGTTTTTGTTTATTTAAAAAAAAAAATTTCGTAGTAGTAAAAAATAATGGCCGTCACAAAATGTTTATTCAAAAGCTACAGTAAGTTTATAAGTAACATCATAGGAATACAGTAAAATTATAACACTACTACTGCTATTCTAGCAATTCTATTCTTATAAAAACACTTTAAAGTTTGTTATAGGATTACACACTTTTAGACTTATAACAACATTGCTGTAGCACTTGCTGAAAGTCCCATTATACCAATTCCCGCAACTGCTATAAGAACATTGTTATAGCAAGATTAATCCCATTATTTCCATAAAAACATAATTGTAACACCTTTGGTGTTTATCGGGAGTCATATAGGGAGACTTATAGCACTAATTTTGCTTTTATAACAATAAAATGTTACGTGGGAATTGGTTAAGTCCTTCGCATCAATTATAAAATAATATAAAAGAAATAGAATAGAAAATAAAAGCTAGCATAAAAAAGTTGCAGAAAGTTTACAGGATATTTATTTATCTGTCTTCTAAAAACTTCCAAGTTATATGTTTGTGGTAGGGTTCGCAATACCGGTATTAAAGAAATCGGGATCCCAGCAGTCTTTATAATATACGGGAAAGATTTTTTAAATTAAAAGACTGCGTACAAAGAGAATTAATTGACGAAAAATGATTTAGAACTACATCATGAACTATATTTTCCAAAAAATTAATATAGTTTAATATCAATGGTAATTTCAGTTTTGCATGCAGTAAAATTGAGCTTGGAAGCCTTATGCCGTAGACACTAGAGTTTCTTTTTGAAGAGCTTTCTTCACAAAAATCTTTGTTAAAGATTGAACAGTTGTTAACGGAACTTCACCAAAAAATTAAAGAGAGAAGAACAGATTATTCCGGCATGGTAAAATACCTAACCCATGGCGACAAAAATAACATATTCTCAAGTTTATCAAAAGTTTCTATGGTGAACCAAATAGGAAAGTTCTTGCGGAGAGCTTTTGTGAAGGAAATAAGAAAATAGTAGTATTTTAGGCATAACGCTTTTTATTTCATCAGATCAAATAAACAACAGATATTTAGAAAATAGCGTGCTTGCTTCTACGTTACAACGATGACTGAATTAATTTTACGTGTTGTGAAACGTTTTTATCATTGATCAATTTGAAAGCTCGCTATACCATATATCTAAGTACTGTAGACTGGTACTGATGCACCGTCCCCAATTTTGGAAATTGTATTCTAGTTGTGTCCGAATGTATTGTTTGTATATTAATAAGAGTATGAAAAGATGAAAAGTATTTGCTACTTCTACTTAAGAACCTTAAACATTTCGCAGCTCTTTTGCGATAGAAAAACTGTGATTCGCTGTTAATTTCCATTATATCAGAATATTATAATTGATTAAATAGATTAAAACCTTGGGTTTTTGAAGCATTAAATTTCATCATATTTACACTTCCTTGGCCTCGGATTTTTTGAAGGTCTCTGTGTAAAGAGCAATTATGTCATTTCGATCTCTATAAGCTGAACTCTGGGTTCTCTTATGCTTTCTTAAAAAAATACAAGGATTCAACAGCAAAGTGTATGATAGGAGATCATTTATAAATATTATAAATTATGTTAGACAAATAACTGATCCTTAGGACACCAACATTGTAATTGAATTTTTGAGATATAACATCATTCAATACAATTTGTATTAAACGGTTTGAAAGGTTTCAATCCACGTATTAAATATGTGTCCCAGTTCAATTGCTTCAAGCTTTTTTTTTTACTAATGAAGCATGCCAAACGCTATCAAAAGCTTTACAAACATTTAGGAAAATAGTTTTAACTTCATCGTATTTTTCTATGCATCTATTACCGTTTGACCTTTTTTAGCTACAGTCATATTGTTTGATGGATATAAACGTATGTAAGCTGATTCGGTTTTAAATAATGAAATATCGAAATATTTTAAAGTATTTTAATGCGGGACACGATTAAAAAACCTATATTTGCATTCATATATTATTTAGGAAGTATATGGTACATCTAATATTGTCCAATTATTTTGTTAGTGTTAAAATCGTATATCTATATAAAGAGAGTTTAATCAATACTACTATAATAGAGATGGCTTAATGTTGATCACGATCTTCAAATCAAAAATGATGATTATTGATTTTTTGTTTCTTATTATTTGATTCTCTTACATACAATATAACTACATCTTATCTTATCTATATTCCGGTAAATTTATTTTGTTTAGGTTACAGTGGTTATCAGAATTATTTGAGCAATGATTTTATCTGGAAAAATTTTGTGCTGGATTTTTATACCTAATTGTGGATATAATTTTTATTGTATTCAAAATTATAGTATAGAAGAAGTATGGTTGATTGTTAGGTTGAATTTTTATTAATCCTTTGCGTTTGTGTTTGTTCGTCAAATAAATTTTTATGATGGGCCATATTTCGACAGTCATCTCATAAAAATCAAAATTACATATTATGTCATATAATTTTAATGATTTTTTATAATTTTGATAGTCCGGAAAAATGAAATGAGATTTGAAATATAAATGTGATGATTTTTTTTTTAAACTGGCAACACTTTTTGTTTTGACGTGTATTGGTTATAATTAAAATAAAGAAAAAATTTTTATTGCGAATAAAAAAGTGAAGTAAGTGAAGAAAAAAAATTTAAGGAATAAAATTTAAAATGTGTTCAATGGAATTATTGAATTATAACAAGCAGAAAGAAGTATTAATGTATTAGTATCTCCTCCAGTAGCTTTTTTATATTCTTTTTTGTTATGCCCAGGTTTTCAAATCATTCCACAAAATAATTATATAAAACTTTTATTACCTTTTGCCGACTTTATTATCACGTTGTGCTGGTCCAATAACATTTAGACGTTTTGCAAAACAGTCCTATTTTGACTTATATTCATTTTTGTCTATATAATGGGAACTGCCTCTATAGCTAAATACTTATGTTCATCCATTATACTTAATAATAACTCAAACTGGGAAATTTATAAGTTTAAAATAAAATATAGCTAGCTACTTACGATTTTTTTTATAAGTCCATTTTTTAAATTTTAAACAACAAAATTTTACAAACAAATATAAGCCGTCATATAACAATTTTAAAATGAGAAAATTTTTCATTTTATCCGAGTATATTCATAAAACGGGACTATCGAAATTGGCTTATTTTAATTTTTTATGATTTTTGTAAATTTTTACGATTATTGAAATCGTAAAATTTGTTTTTCATAAAAAATTACAGTGAAATGACAATCAAAATATGAACCCATGTTTTTGTTATATAACTTGGAACTCTTGGTATTAATATTCATTTATTTTTTGTATGCAATTTACAATATATCAAATTTAAATTTTTTATTCTCTTTTCACATTTATTAACCTTTTGTATTTATTATTTTTTTAATTAACCATTCTATAATTTTAATTCTATAACTTATATTGTAATGTCTGAATTGCTTAACCGGCTTTAGTTGTTATCTTATCGTAGCTATTTCTATAATCTTAATTATTATTACATTGTCTTAAAACCTGTACTACAGTTTTCATCATTGTATTTGATAGTTTGTGTGGAGGTTTTGTCGTCACGTGTTGTAAAAGTTTGAATTTATTATCGGTATAATGAAACTACCATCAATACGTGTAATACTATGTGACAGAAAAGAGAACCGCTCTAAAACTAAATATTTTTATTTTTTAGATTTCATTCCAAACTTTGAAATTCAAATTAAATTAAATATTTGTCTTCAGTCTTCTTCAATTTAAAATAAAAAATTTGTTTGTTCTAATAATTTTGCTGACCACTATGTATTACATAAGTATAATTTCTTCCGTTGAATAATTCTCTAAACGACATAAGTTGAATATTTCAATTTGAAAAAAAAATAATTGTTTAATTTATTAGAACTTTTGTGACTAAAATAATAATAAATAAATTAGAAATATTGTGGTTATGAAGCAATGGCTTACCAAATTAGCATTAAGATCTGACAATAATTAATGATTCTCAAAATTCTTTAAATCTGTAGATTCGTTTAGATTGAATCAAAATAATTAACTAGTTTGCGTTAAGATATCACTTTTAGTACTTGCGCTTAGTTGGGATAGAAGGACAGGATCTGAGTGCTTAATAGACATTGTATAATAGTAAATTGTATGTTGTATATTGTATATTATTTATTGAATGTGAAAATATAATCGAGGTAATATGATTCCACATTCTTGAAGTTCGAACTTTGAACGAATTTTCGGTAACGAATTTATTCCATCTTTCGATTTCCACAGTGTAGGGCTGGGCATTTGCGGCTCCTCTTGTTTCACGTTAGAATTGTTTAAGAGGAGGAAGCAATGCTTTTATTTTGGCTAATCAAGTGTTCACACCTACGAAATATCTATAAAACAGATAAAATGTCCCAACTATACGTTGATATACTAGAAAAGATGAAATAAAATTTTGGTCCTCGATTAGATTAAACGTAACTTTGAACCCAGGTAACGTAAGACTATAAAGGAAGCGTTAAGGAGTTCCAAAGGTGTACATCAACTTATATAGCCCAAACACTTGGCAATTATTTCATGATATCAAAAATATAATCATTCTAAATATTTTTTTGATTTTTGCGAATACCTAAAATGTTTATGCTATCCGTGTTTCGTAAAGTACCACCTTGGAAAGAAATATCAGGTTCTGGAATGAAATCCTAGAATTTTGCATGATATAAGACAACTTTGAGTTTTTGACAAGTTAAATTCAACTGTTAAAATAATTCTGTTTTTTTTTTTGCCCCGGTCAGAAGTTTTAGTCAAATCGTGGTTAGTCAAGTCATAGTAACCATTATAATTTGTGTACTGTGCTGATTCTCTGTCAAATTATATTCATAGATTATGATTAACAAACAGATAATAAACTTATTATTTTCTCTAATTGCCATCAGATAATCATAAGGTAGCCTATTATATTCTTATTTAGTAATTGAATATTTTGGTCTATTCTGAATTTCATTAAAAATATTTATCTTAAAAATATTAATAAATATTTTACATTGGAAATTTTGTAATTCAATCACACTTTATTATTAAAATATGACCAGTTTTGTAAGTAACAAAGTTTACTTTGTGTAAATTTCACTTTTTTCCTATTTTGTTATGAATCATGAAAACTTATTGTTATTAAAAAATTTGTTCCATTTTTCTTAAAATCATCAAAAACTCTATTAAAACGATCTGGAATCTGAATTAGTACATTGGTTGGTAGATATATAAATATACAAACATATAGAGTACAATGAATAACAGCAAACAGTATACAATAATAATGATTAAAATAATACGTTGACTTGTAAATACATAATTTGGATGGACAAGTATTTACATTGATTCGATTTTCATCATCACCATCATTATTATTATTATTGTTATCATTATATTTATTGCTTAAGTCAATTTAAATTCTATTAGATTCATTAAAAATAGAAAAAAAAAAGTTTCACAAGTGTATGTATATAAAAAATAAATTCATCAGATATAATATAATACACAGCAGATACAATACAATATCAGTGATTTGATTCTTTTCAATTATGATATAATGAGAATTGTAGAAGATGCGGAATATTAGAGGGGAGATTAAAAAAAAAAATATTTCATTATATTTAATTCTGGTAGTTCTAAGATAAAAAATTCTATCTTAAAAAATCTATAGTTATAGATTGATAGAAAAATTTAACAAACAAATTTAAAATGTAAATGACTTTTAATGACTGAATGTGAGAGATAAGTGAGAACATACAAGAGCGTTGGAAATTCAATGGTGTTTTTGAAACTGAAGAAATAATTATTTTACCTTCGTAAATCTTGGTCTAATAATAACGATTATATTGCCAGACTTTGTATCAATTTCTAGGCTGGAAAATTATTTTATACTAATTAAAATTGTTGTATTTATCAGATTGTCTTTTTTATCTCTGTCAATTTTATCCTTGCTGCCAAATGCATTAGATTTATTTTTAATGAGCTTTGGGTAGAATACGGTGCAGCTTGAAAATAAGTCCCTCATGCCATACTTTATCAAAGGCTTGGGAAACATCAGGGAACACTGAAGAGCAGATACATTTTTCTTCTAGTTTCTTCAAATTTGTGATTTGGTATGATATTTCTATTTTCCATTATTGGTTGTAATCTTTTGAGCAGTAATTTCTTAAATAATTTGGATCTGTAAGATTTGGCCTCATTCGAGGATTTTCCTGGCTTATGAATCATTATAATCTCTGTCACTTTCCAAGCACTCGGGACATATTTTAAGTTGAGCGCTGCATTCATTATTTTCGTCAGAACTGATTTGCTTTTAGTGGTAGTTGTTTTAAGATATCAGCTGTAATTAAGTCAAATCCTGGAGCCTTGTTGGATTTTAGACATTTGATTTCATTTATTAATTCAATTCGCGTGATGATCGTTGTGGGAATTGCAGAAGAATATAATGGCGAAGAAATAATAAACAGGATGATAGCACAAAATAATTTCATCTATAAGAATGAAGTAAAATTTATTCGATCATATAAAACCAATAATAAGAGAGAATTATCAAATACTGTGATAATGGAAATAAATATAGATGATTATAAAAACATATTAGCTGAAGGTAGAGTTAGAATAGGATGGGATAGGTGTAGGGTATATGAGAGATATGATGTAAGGAGATGCCGAAAGTGCCTTGGTTATAATCATAAACAAGATAAATGTACAGCAACAACTGATAGTTGCATGAAATGTGGAGGTTAACATTTTTTTTTTCTTTATGATCTTGTCAGTAACTTAGGTAGAATCACCTTTTCGTGCTTAAGTAAGTACGGTACTGCAATTTTATACTACAGTATCTACAATAATTTGAGTATTTATTTTAACAAATTACTGGCTTGTGGAAAACTACTACTATTGTCAGGAACTAAGCCTTCTTAAATAGAATAGTTTCCTTTTATTCAATTTGTTACCAGATTATATTACATACTCTCAATTATTTTTTGCCATTTATTATATCCCAATGACAAAGGGTACTAGACCAGCTCGAAAAACCAATGAAGCATTTTTTTTGCTTCATCGGGAATCGAACCCGGGACCTTTCGGTTGAAAGGCATGCGCTCTACCTACTGCGCCACCCAGCGTGTTATGAATGAAAAATTACATATATGAAAAATTGTTACATATTATGAAAAATTGACAAGAGAATGAATGGAAGTGTGTAAATTGTATAAAAAAAAATGAAAAATTGAAGTTAAATCTCGATATAAAACACAAAGTAAATGATATTACATGTCCAACGATAGGCAGGAAAGGTGAGGTTGAAAAAAAGAAATATTTTATATTATACTATAAAATGCCTGTCGCACTCTCGATATACAGAAGTAAAAAGATATTGTATATTTCGAGATAATTTCTTTAAAAACAGACGCTGAGTGGATGCTTTTGGTAAGGATTGTGATTAGTGATGTAGAATGGTATACTTTAAGATCACCCTGTAGCTCGGTTATCAGTTTTGTGGAAGCGTTCAGCAAATTTTGTGCGGATTATTTAGAAGATAAAAACTGTACGTTATTATTGTAATGGACTTTAATCTTAACTGGATGAGTATAAACAGCAAAGTAATTAAGGATTTGATAAAGATGAAGGTTTTAAGCAAATCATTGATCAGCTCACAAGAATTATACAGCATACAAGTTCATTAATGGATTATGTTGTAGTAAGAAATCATTGCCAAGGAGTAGTAACTTTCATCGACCACAATAATAAAATTTCTGCCCATGAAACCAAGCAGATTGAAATAAGTTTAACAGAAAAAAGAATATAACACAAAAATTAATGTAATGATCATCCAATATTGTGAAACAAAATACAGAAGAATTTTGTATGGAATGAATTTTGAAGATATAATAAATACACACGATCTTCAGCAACAAGCGGAATTATTTGATAACAGCTTGAAAAAATTACAATAAATAAAAATATTTCAATGAATAATAAATTGCCAGGCTGGTTCAATGAATACTTGAGTCAACTAAAGGATGAAAAAATAAGGAGCTATACAAGGGCAGTTTATGATAATAGAGGTAATGGAGCATATGGGGCAGAGTATAAGAGCATAAGAAATTTTCATAAACAAGATATTATAAAAACAAAGGACAGATATGTACGTGATAAAATTGTTACATGTGGTAATGATCAAAAAAATGTGTGGCAGACCATCAAGGATTTGGTCTTAAATGAAAAGAATCACAACCACTTAAATGAGATAATAACTGATAATGCATCTTGATGAAGCAGGCATGGCGAATAATTTGAATAAATACTTTGTGGACAGCATTACAGATATACATGATAGTACTCCTCATATACAATATGAGAATACAGTTCCCCGAATTATAAGCGCCTCCTCATTCGAGACGGTAGACGAAAATAAAATTAGGAGTATTCTTAAAAACCTAAAGAACAAAAGAGACTTCATTGGGATTAATAAAGAGATGATGGAACTATATCTCACAGCTCGTTAGTGAATGCCAGCCGTATAATCTGAGAGGAGAAGAACGACTTAGATTCGCACGATTCAACAGAACAGCAGGTCAAAACCAATTACTATATAAAGGATTGCAGTTGTTTAACTCCCTGCCGAATGAGATGAAGTGTATCAGGAACATCAATCGATTCAAAAAGACTATTTCAAAGTATGTTATAGAATTTTTTTAGAATATTAGTTTTAAAGTTATTTTGTTTTTATTTTGCTGATAAATTTGGATTGCTGATTATTTTTTTCTTTGTTAATTTTTGAAGTGATATTATTTGATTATTTGATTTTTTGATGTATTGAGTTAATTAAATTGAATTTACTTAAATTAGTATTAAATTATTTTTAATGTTAATTATATAAAGTTTTATATAAAACTAATTATACAATACTAACTACAAAAAAAAAAGCTCTAACACAAACTTTTCAATCAGGTAATCTTTCTTTAGCCTAGTCCTACTTTCCTTCTTGAATTATCTTGAACATCTTAAATTTCTGCGTGTTGCGAACTATTTCCCACATTTAAATCCTCCTAGATTTGATCCAAAATCCTGAACACAATTAAGTTCTCTTTTTTCAATAACAAAATTTTTCCAATGAAAATGGGAAATTATTTTATTGATAATACATATTCCTATGCTGACAATAATTAATGTTTATTGTTTTAAATACATTTTTTATCGTTTTTTTTTATGTATTTTTGTTTTTTATTTTCAATCAATTAAATTTCAAAATAATAACAAACTAATTTAACTAATTCATAACAATATTATCAACAATAAAATTAATAGCGATTTTATTTATTTATTTATTGTTTTTTTTTGTCATATATATATATATATATATCAATTATTTTAGTTTTCTATATAATTAATTATGTACTTAGTGAAATTTCCATCATAATATGGTGTTATTAATACCTTCAATGATGAGAATAACAATTGACATAAAAATTGAAATAGATACTCTGGTATTTTGTGTATTTAAATTAAATTAATTCACTTTTAAATTAACAATAAAACCATTTAGTTTTATTACAATTATAGCTTTAAGGATATTATAATTTTATTTGATTTTCTCTTTTTTTTCAAGTTTATTATATATTTTTTTCTGTTGTATTTTTTTTTATTGTAAATGCATTAATGTCGATGAACTAATTAGTTTGTGGCCGTCATTCAATTAAAATAATTTTAACTTAGATTTTTTTTAAATTGAAAATTTGAATTTTAGTATATCGTTAATGTATTGTCACATTTTACTTTTGTATTTAAAATTTAATTAAAATTGTTTTTTTTTTTTATTTACTATTCTTTATCATCATAATATCATTATTATATTGATGGTGATGGTAAGTAAGTATTAAAAGTTAACTCATATAAATTTTAATATGGTATAAAAAAAATAATATTAACGATTTGTATATTATCTATTTCAATTTCATTATACATTAATCTGCACTTTAGATTTTATGTTTAAATTTTGTACTAAAACAATCAAGCAAATCGCAGTTATTTTCATATCAATGACCAACATCATAGCACGGAATATACTTATAGCAGGCATAAAATCATTAATTTAGTTATTATATATTTTTTTTATTTTTACCTTTTGTTTGTTTTTTTTTATTTTAAAATGAATTCAAAATCTCAAAGAAAAAAAAACAAAGTAATAAAATAAAAACAAAAACTATAGGAAATCTCTTGATTTTTTAAAGTTTTTTTAATAAAATCATAAAAAATGCTTAGTCGAAAAATTTGCAAGCCAAAACTGTAATTTTTTTATTTTTTGTTATTTTTTGTTATTTTTGTTGTTGTTATTTTTTTGTATAAAATTTAAAGTTTCACTTTACTGATAAAATTTAAGATAATTTAAATTCATTAAATTCGTAATTAAATAAAAATGTGCACTTTTATAAATTTTACTTTAATTTAATTACTCCAAATATATATGTAAATACTGTATCGGCAATTTGTGTCTCAACTTATGAACATACAGTGAGACACAATTAAAATTGTCTACCTTAATATATCATCACATATTAATGTAATTGAATATGTTGGAAAACATATATTTTTTATTTGTTTTTTTTTTTTGCGTGGATTGGTGGGAATCTTCATAGACACAATGAGTCCCGTAGCTTCCATTGATCAGATCAGATTTTTACTGACTAAACCACTCCCCTCCCATTAAAACTAGTCCGACGGACTAACTATTTATTTATTGCTACTGTTATTTTTTTAAAGAGAAAGTTTACGAAATTCTATCGTATTAAATCTAGTGGCTTAGTTTTTTTATGTTTTCTGATATCATTTTGATTATCTAACAGTTGAGTGGCGTCAACGTTAACATAACCCTCCAGACGAGCTGAACAGCCAACTGCTTTGCGGCATATCTTTTTATTTCATTTGCTGTACAAGGAATTTTTAGATCTCTGTGCAAGTCACTGTTGCGAACATACCCAGGGGCATTTATTATGTTGTGTTAGACTTTATTTTGGAAGTTTTGTATACAAAGTACATATGTTCGTTTGGCACATCACCATATTTGTATGCCGTACAACCATATCGGTTTGATTATCTGATTATATAACAAAATCTTGTTATGTATAGGTAATTTAGAATTACGACCTAAGAGCCAGTACATTTCTCTATATATTTATCATCAAGCTCAAATCTTTTCTTTTTGATGTGGTTTTTCCAACTAAGTTTTACATCTAATGTGATTTCTAGGTATTTAGCGTCGTTTTCGTGGGTATATTAACCCCATTCAGATTTACCGATGGTTGATTTACTTTTTTTTTATTTGTACAATTTAAATGTATCAATTTTACCTCATTGAGTTTGATTTTTCATTTCTTTGTCCAAAGGTATAGCTTATCATTTGCTCGTTGCAATTTATTTGTAGTCTCGTCAATTTTAATCATGCTGCCATGAACGCAGTGTCGTCAGCGAATGTAGCTACAGTTATATTTTTCATTTGTGGTAAATCATTGGTGTAGAGCAAATATAGTATGGAACTCAATATACTACCTTGAGGCACACCTGTTTTAATATCTCTGATAGTAGAATACTCTTCGTCTTGTTTAATTCTAAATAGTCTGTTTTATAGATATGATGACAGTATATCTACGTATTGTTTAGGTAACATATGATTTAGTTTATGTATGCCTAGATGCAATACTTTATCAAAAGCTTGCGCTACATCTAGAAATATAGTAGAGCATACCTGCTTTTCTGCTAAAGCTTTTTCTATTATGTTTGTTATCTTATGTATTTGATCGATTGTCGATGCTTAGATCTAAAACCAAATTGATAATTTAAAATCAGGTTACTATTTTCTATGATCGCTTTCGTTCGTATCAATAGTAGTTTTTCAAAAAATTTTGACATCATTGGTAGCAGTGATATTAGTCTGTAAGATTTTAACTCATTAATAGTTTCATTTATACAGGGTTGTCCGGTTTAGAGCAAAAGTTTTTAAGGGGTGATTCCTTGGAGTATTTTAGGGAAAAAATTGTTTTAGAAGAGGGGTCTATCTTTAAATTTATCTGGGCTACAGAGGGTTAAAGAAAATCGGATTAGAAAAATAATGTCTAAAAAATATCCACTACAGCTTAGAAGAAATTGAAACTAGAGCAATAGCTTCATAGCTTTTTTTTAGAATTAATACACCTAATTAACGGTATATGTTGAATGAGTATCAGACTTACCGTTTTTGAATAATAACGACATAAACTTAAAATTTTTTTTTCATGTGTTGATGCGCTACATCATCCCCTACAACTTTTTCATACACAACTTTTATATCAGACTTGCCTTTTTTCATGTAAAGTCATATAAAATTTCATTAACCCTAACTAATTTCAGTAATTTTAACTAATTTTGACTAAAAAATAAAATTGTTACAATATTCAACTAATAGTTATTATTTTTCTTAGTAAAACATGGGTTACCCAAATATTAAATATGTATAGGATCACCCATTAATGTAATTAAATATCACATATTACTCTAATTAGATAGGTAGTGCAATACGACATTTTGCAGTGCAACACGACAAATTTAGAATTTTGATAAAATTTTTGTTGTCAACTTTTTCTGGTCAAACTATTTATTATGATGCCATTAAAAAACATAAATTGACATAATATTTTATCGATGATAATGTTGTGTCGTTTTCAATGAACTTCAGACTTTATCGAATGGAGGACAGTTTCCCAAAAGAGATTAAAATAGAGAAAAATTGTGAACGAGGTCATTACTTATCCTGAACTAATTAATTTCAGTTTTTCAACATTATTATCCACGATTTCGTCTACCCATTTTGGATTTTTATATACTTCTTGCTCAATAGCTATGTTGCACCATATTGTACTGTAGGGTCTAATAATATTTAAGGCATCATTCTATTGTTCATGTTCATCACGTGTTCTGCAAATTAAAACCTTTGTACCATTATAAATTATGTAGTATTTTGGTCTTTAAGTTCATCTTTATTTCTCTACTACTCTATATTTATAGATAAAATCATAGCTTGGGTTCGCGGAGGGTCGAATGAAAGACCATTTCTGTCATCTCTGTCAAAGACCAACTCTGGGTCAGAAGGGATATTTTACACGGAGCTGGCTTTTTGAATCTGGAAAGGTTATATGTGGGCTGATTATTTGATTGGCATGTGTCAACCCCTCCGGGGTATAAGTGATCCAACATTATGACAATTTGCAAATGGATAACATAGCATTTGAGTTGTCCATAAAACGAGTGGCTAGCTTTTATAGAACTTTGTCAAAATAATTGAACTTGGTTTGCTACGCGTTGATTCAAATATATGATATCTTGGGTCGTGTATATGATATATATTTAATATTTCTTCAGGGGAATACTACCTCTTACTATGGCTCAGAAAGCCCAAACATCTGACTGCAATATCAAGAATTTTGTTCTTTGTGAATTTTGTGGTGAATTCTCTTTATCATTCACCGTATGCCTATTATATTTAAATATCAGTTTGCGTACGTACACGTACGCCTCCGATTATCAAGATAAGGTCAAAAGATGTTGTCTTACGAGATATCAGACAGCTTTTAGTTTTGGAGGCGTTCAACTTTTATATTACTTTTAACCCATGTTGAAGATGTTAGTCAAGCCATGATTGAATATGCTGAACATGTATTGTAATATATCAATAATACCTTCCTTTAATCAATCCCAGCACAATGATAGAGGTGCTTTAAGTGTTCGTTTATAAGTCGTGAAAACCCGTAGGTGATTCAAAACTAGTCATCAAGTCATCTATGTTAATGTCATGTTCCTCGATATCGATGATCTAAACTACTGCTACTGTTTTATAGATATGAAAAATTGGATATTTTTCCTGTCTTATTAGCAAATTTTGCTTCGTTACCGTTTGTAATCTCTTTGTCGATGTATATCTTAACATATTTGCTGCAGCATATTTTGTAGATTCCGACTTTATCTTTTTTTACTTTTTTATCCTTTGTAAATTCTAGTCTTGTTTTCAAGTTGTTTGTTCTTGTTTTCTTACTAGTACTTTATAAATGTTCTGTTTTGTTAATTGTTTTAGTCTTTTGTTTTTGCGTTCCTGTTGGGACAATGCTGTCAGATCATCCCTTATCATATTTCTGCTTTTATTATTGATAACTTCTATAATCGATTTCCTCAAATATCCATTCTTTGTATAGCTGTGTCCATATATATTTTTTTTGCTCCTTATAGTTTTTCTTTTCCATAGGACTAACTGTGGAACTTCATTAATAGTCTATGAATGAAACGAGACAATCTTTTGTTGAAAGCTATGAGTTGATGTAATTGGGGTTATAATTTGGTAATTCGTTGGCTTCTGTAGATGGAAAATCCTATTTTTGTATCTCTTTCAATTACTGAAATATCTAAAAATGTTCAATTTCGGCTGTAAATTTTATATTTGTGAATATTGTTAAGATTGTTTAGTATCTTGTCTTATTCATTTCGGTTGATAATAGAGGACACGTCGTCTACATACGTATAAATACCTTACCCAATATTTCGGTAAGTTTTTTTCATTACCTAGTTTCTCTTTTTCAATAAGTTATTGGATCCAGTTATTCTTGTTTTTAATTAGATATAAAACATGGTTCTACAAACAATTTAATGAGTTTCTAGACAAATTGTAAGAAAAGCTACACCACGAATTTTACCTGCTTATAAAATCATCGTAAGTTTGTAATAAAATATGGAGGCACATTAGAGAGTATTATATGATTAGGAATACTTCAGTGCAGTGTCCTAGATTCTAGCTTGTACTTGATATCCTCGGGAGATTTTTTTTCAAAATACAGGTTTTAAAATTCAATCCCAATTGCTGCTTTAACAAAAAATCTAACATTTAACAAAAAAATCGAAGCTTGATTGAAAATGTGGATAATGGAATAGAAAATATTGGCAAATCGTTGTATTTTATTGTATGCCACTAAATAATGTACTACTAACCATTACAAATTCTGCAAAGTTCCTCGATATTCCACTTGGATTTGTCTAAATTGTAGAAAGCCTATAATCAGTAAAAGCAAATAATTTAAATTAAAATTTAACAAATGAGATAATGGGAATTTATACGAATAAATAGCTTTTAAATAGAATACAATATCATGTTATAAAAGACTTATCGTTTGTCATATATGATGACATTAGTACTTAAACATCAGTTAAAGAAGCTGTAGAAAGTGCATCAAAAAGCTAAAAATAGCTTTGTCAGATTGGATATACATTCAAGCAATTTGGCGTCACAGTTGCTGCAATACAAAAACGTGTACAAAAACTGAAAACATTTCATTCAACAATCCTAAAAACAAAAGGAATAAGGTAGGATGGATGACCAAAAAAAAAACACAAGGATGGTCGGAAGATAACTCCTAAAGGAAGGAAATAAATCCACATATGAAAAAATGCCACATATATTTACTTTAATATAATCTATTATTTTCCATACATCATACATTTCTGGTATTTACCCATTTCCATGAAAAATATCTCGTCCAGCCAATCCTAAAAAAGGGTACCTCAAGCAATCCCTGTAATTATCTCCCAATTGCTTTGACTTTAGTATAATCAAAATTGATGGAAACGATCATTAACTTTCAACTCAAAAAATATCTATAGAGCAAACAGCCTTATGTCTGCCAATATGGCTCTATCCAGGGCATCAAAGCAGATTTACAGGTTTGCTGATGCCTTGATTCCTTGTATTTCTTTGAAAAAGCTGTTGAAGTGACCCAGACTTCAGTTCACAGAGAACGAAATAATATATCTTGTTCTCTAAACAGCGACCTTCAAAAATACATAAATAGCATACAAAGTTGCCTCTTATCCAAAAACCTTGATACTTTCTTGGCACGATCATATTTTTCTGTGGCGAAATAAGCTTTACTATTCTTCTATCTTTCTTTTTCTTTCCTTCATTTTTATATAGCTAAAATTCTGTGAAGGCAGTTAGGGTGCTTATCTCATTATTTTAACCTAATATAAAAAAAAACAAGATTAGATTTTTAACATCTATAAATCATAAATATAAATAGTAAAGTTAAATACGATAATATTAAAAAAAAATGGTCTATTGATTGGTTCAATTTTGCCCAATTTTTTATGTTTTTATTAATTTTCAATATATCAGTATTAGATATTGGTTATGTATACTGGGGTGGCATTGTGTAATTTGAAACGTCGTTTTGTTTCGACTATTTTCAAAAAGTGGCATGCATAATTTTGTTTCGCCCATTTTTATTTTGTTTCAATCTTTTCAAAATTGGTACGACATATTTTGGTATTGCGTAAGGTTGAAACACTACTTTTTTTACATTTGATACGTTAAAAAATAATAAATTTACATTTACATTTTTTTTTTACATTTGATAAATTTAAAAAAAAATAATAAATTAATACATGATTTTTATTGGAATATTTATTTTAGAAACTCACAGAAATAAAAGTTCCAGTAAAATGAAAAATTAAGTAAATTTATAATGATTTTCTGTCAAGAAAAAAAATTTTCAGAATAAAAAAAAAAAAATGTTGGTATTGTTATTAGCTTCATTTACTTGTATCTAGTTGCAATTTCTTTTAGTTCCATTTTTTTTTTTTAATATTATTTTCTAGCAGTAATTGTTGAAATTTTAACGAAACAAATCAAAAATGGAATTATGTAAAGTGTTTCACTGTTTTTTCGAGCGTTTCAAAATAAATTAACGTTTCAAATTACGTAATGTCATCCAAATTTTGTTTCGACAACATTTTGTTTCGACCGAAATGTTTGAAACAAAGTTATATAATGCCACCCCTGATATCAACTTATGGCTTCAAACGTGTATGGTAACCTTTATTCAGGAATGAAAATTAAATTCATGAACGATCACTACCACGATTATTAAATTTTGGACAACTGATTTTTTTTTAAATAGCTAAGCGGCACATATAATCATTTCTCATATTAATTATTATAAAACATAAAAAGCATTTCATTTTATAAATAACTTATGAAACTGATTCCTTAATTCAATAGAATGAATTTCACATTGCACAATTAAATATAATAAGGCGATTTTCAATATTAACTTTTCATTTTGTAAACTTCCCACTATGAGTATCATAAATCGTCTTATATATTTTTTTTTATATCGTTTTCACAAAGTACTATATACATATATACATATATACATATAGTCATTTATACAATAATATTATAAGTTCAACATAACATAATATACAATTACATATTATGTATATATTATTATGTATATTATAGCAATTATTTTTAAATATATATTCTACATACATATATATTGCCAATTTAATATTAAACTTGAAGCTGCGGCTAGAAATATTTTATTAATTAGTTCACTAAATCGATGGGCTATAACATAGTTTTAATTAAGTTCATTATTTTTAATTGGATGCGGTTTATTCTCTCTTCTCGTTAAAACGAGAACAAATAACGCAACAAAAAATGAACAAAACAACAAAACAAAAACAAAATATAATAATATATTTTTATAAATATATATATGTATAGGTATGTACTTATTTTAAGATATATATATATTATGAATATTAAATGGAAAAAAAATAGTAACAAAATTCAAAACATACAATGAAGGACAGAAACTCTCAGCCAGTTAGTCAGCTATTATATTTCAAAATAAGTCAGCCAGCAGTAGTCAGCCATAGTAAGAACCAATCAACAAATTAACTAACCATCCAGTAAGCTAACTAGTCATCCAGTCAATGTAAATAAAAACAGCAGTAACAAAAACAATAATAAACAAAAAAGTAATAATAATAACAACAACAGTGGCAACAAGTACAACAACATCAGGAGTTCTGGAAAAATACAATAATAAACTTTTTTTTTTTATAATTTTTTTTGTGATTTTGGGATTTCATAATAATGAGTGCCAATTTAAAGTACAGAGTGTTCATCTTAAATTAAATATATTTTTTTATAACAATAATTACTTAATTTGGTAGTAAAATAGTTTTAAAATAATTTTTTATGATATTATTTGGCATATTGAAGAGGTTGTAATCAAATTTATTTTATTTTTATTAAATCAGGTTTTGAAGATTTTTAACACATTCACATTAATTGTAGCAATTCCCGTATTTTTTTTTTTGACTAAGATCGTAATGACGGCGTTTCCCGCACTATTTCATAATTTAATTTGGTTGTCTGTCACCCAGTGTTATAAAAGTACTAAAAAATAAATTTTCTTTTATATAGCAATGTGTTTTGATAATTTAACTCAAAAGTACTAACATATAATAACGAATTTTTGACTGCGGTACAATTCTTAGATAATGCATGATTCTATGCTTCCCAAAAATTAATAATGGCAATTCCCACAATTTTTCTCTTATACAGGGACAGTCTTTAATAAATTGATAACGGAAATTAACATACATTTTAGATAGAAACAAAATTTATTGCTTCTGTCAAGTGTGAATTCCCGTAATTAATTTATTAAAGACTGTCCCTGTATGAGAGCAAAAATGTGTAAATCACCGTCCAAATCAAGTGATATTTTCGCAGACTTAAAAATTGGGTGAAGGCAAACGTGTTAAATTTTTGTGCTACTAAAAAATTTTTTTGCAAATGAGAGTAGTGAATAAAAAGTAACATATTTTCATCATATATGGGTTCTACAGCTCAGGATGTACCTTAACCTCGTTTACAACTTTCTCCTCCTTTCTGCTCTATCTTGTGCAAATTATAATGTAGATAAATACTAAATATTTGTAAATTTTACAGCACATCCAGATGTTGCAAATTTTGTCAAATTACTCCGCTAACTATAATGACATAGAACTACATCTATGTAAATGTGAAATTGCATACCGAAGATGACATAATCTATATTTGTCAAGGCATATGTCGACCCATAATGACATAAGAAATATGTCTTAGAAAAACAATAACAAAATGATATTCCATTATGTTGAATTCGGTTTAGATAGACTTTAACATAAATTTAAACGAACATTTAACGAATTATCAAATTCAACTTAATTGCCAGATATGTCGATTGTGGACATTTTCATGACATATGTAGTTCATAATATGTGATTATAGTTAGCGCATAAATATGTAGGTAAACCCACAAATAAGCTAT
Source organism: Argyra leucocephala (assembly GCA_963942445.1). Classification (NCBI taxonomy): domain Eukaryota; kingdom Metazoa; phylum Arthropoda; class Insecta; order Diptera; family Dolichopodidae; genus Argyra; species Argyra leucocephala. The sequence goes on from OZ012680.1 coordinate 70,329,711, forward strand.
TTAGATAATACATATACAATTATTTCAGAGCTATGTATTATAATTTATTATGTTCTAATACAAATATTTATTTATAGGTACTATACATATCTAGCCCAATGGTGATGAAAATTTAATGAGAAAGGGAGACTTTATAGTTCGTTAGTTTGACTTTCACCAAAATATTGAATTCTACATAACAGAATAATATTAAAATTTGATAACATCGCAAATTATCGCATAAAACATAAGACATAAAATATTTAGATTTTGTGAAATTGAATCAGTTCAACGAAAGTTTTTATGTTTCGCTTTGAGTAACTTTTCGTGGAATGATCCATTTCGACTTCCACCTTATTCCCACCATGTTAAATTATTTAAATTAAAAAAACAGTCGTTGTCTGATCGTGGAATAATTGCAGATATCTCTTTTATTCACCAGATCCTTTCGGGTATGACGCTAGCCCCTGAAATTTCAAATTATTTGGTGGAAAGATCCAATCGGAATAACCTCAGAACCGTTGAGTTGTTCCACATTCCTTTCTACCATACTGACTATGGTATATTCGAGCCAATCACTAGAATGCTCCGTGAAGTAAATTCTAACTCTAGTTCTTTTGATCGACAACTAAGTGTTTTAACTATTAAAAAACGATTACGTTTTAATGTCCGTTCAAGTGAATCTAACTAACAACTGTTGTTCAGCTTTGATACTTTCGGCCTAACTTTTTGAAGTATTTTTAATAAATGTATAGCTATTAACATAGGTATTGACTTATGACTTTTAGCCTTCTACTAAGAGCATGTATCTGCTTTAGTTCATTTTTAGATTTTTCTAATCAAAGGTGGCGGTGATTTAGTAACTCTACTGGATGATGAGTTATTGCACAATTAAATGAAGTTAGCCTTCGTCTAGTAATAGACGTCTGATGTGCTTGCTCTAAGCATAAATCTGACAGTAATAAACAAAATCAAACTGAACTAATGTAATTGTAGAAAGTAAATGTAGTACAGTAAATTCGCTTTATAACGGTCCAGTGTCATTTTATTTTTAGTTGTAATCAGATTGTACAGTTCTAATTAATTTAAAATAATAATTAAAAAAACTTTGCTTTCTGAAATGGGACCTTCTGATAGAGTAGTCAGAGGGTATAATCTTTGCACTATCCAGGCTAACGCCAGGTCACAGAGATTGCCCAACAACGTGATGAAGGTGTGTCTGGTCTATGGTCCCTATTTAAGGCAGATCAATTTATAGTAAATTTTTCTTATACAATATAATCACACATCTATTTTAATTTCCCCAACACCTTTTTGACATTGTCTTGTCTTACAAAGTTTGAAGTCTATCATTTTTAGCTTCATTACACAGTCACGAATAATAATCAAACTTCAATAGAGTCTTTCTGTCGTACTTTCAGTTCAACCTAAGCAAACCTACTTTATATAGTAATTAACCAACCTCTATCTTCAAGTACTATTTAAAAAGGCTAAAAATACTTGCTTACGACTTTTGTTTTTGTTATTATTTCAAAAGTTATTTATGATAGGTTAGACTAATACTATAATTTGGGTCCAACCATTAATTTGTTTAATTAAACACATATCTTAGCTCAACCAGTCACCCAAATGTGCAAAATTGTTGGTTGATTTAAACTATGCCTTAGTTATTGTGCACTTTTCCTTATATTAAGTGTACAGCAAGTTTTAATTGTATGTAAGAACTACGTTGTATTAGATTCCAGTGTGTATTTATTAATTTTTCTAGCATATCAACTCAAAAGAGAACTGTGGACTAGGTCCAAAATCTTATAAAGTGTTTTGCTTTACTCAACGTGTGCTTTAATACATTTTAACATGTAAGCTAGGACAATGTCCTGGAGTATAGGAGCAGTAAAAAAAATAGTTCAAAATTATTACTACTTTTTATAGTTTTAAATAGTTTATTTATTTTTTTTTTTTTACACTCTTGACAATAGCTTAGGTAGAATCCTTTTCGTACTTAATTAAATACGGTACTCAAATTTTACACTACAATAAAAAGGCCTTAGTAGTTTTTGCAATTTTACACTATTAAAAGGCCTTCGTAGTTTTTGTGCTATTCTCTGGTTGGTTGTAAGACAATAAAAATAAACTGAAATCCAATTACAAAATGTAAAAAGATTTGTACCTAAATGTATATTAACACCCTGTCAGAGATATTTAACTAGTTATGTATTTAAATTATAAATGTATACATACATGCATATGTCAAATGTATATACATACACACATTCATACCTGTATGAAATGTTAGTTTAGGTTTTTTACTTAAATCAATTGATTCTCAGTCTTGGTTACTGTTGTCTGCCTTCCTTTCTTGCAATTATTTCTCGTATACTCATTATTTTAACGAAATTGCAACTAACAAGCTGGTAATTTTGAATTAAAAACTCATCGCTTATGGATAAATAGTGTTGTATATATCTTTATACGGTTTTAATGATGTCCTGTGATTAGAATTGATTTTTGTTGTGTTAAAAATTTTGTATTATTAATTTTTTTGCTTTTTGTTTTTTATTTTTATATTGCTTTTTTTTATTTAATGAACAGATTTGTAGAATTTACCATAAGGATAAGAGAAACAATTTTTAATTGGAAGAATGCGGAAAATTTTAAGGGATGTACAAAATTTATTAGATTTAAGTCTATTACAATTTAAGTTTTCATTATTTAGGTTGTAAAAAACAAATCATAGTCATATAGGGTAAAATAATTATAACTAAAAGATGAAATAAACAGTTACCTACATTTGCAGCTTTTTTTTGTGTATCACCTAGTCTTTCAACCAAGTAGAAACTTGTTTTTTTTTTTATTTTGAAAGATAGGAGCTAATCACCGAAGGGCATGTCCCAGTCACAAGTCCCAGTCACAAGTGCTTCTTGACAGTGTGAATGTGAAGCCCACTAAAGCCCAGCTATATTTTCTCCGTTATAAACAATTTACGTTAAAGCAATCAATGACTTTTCTATTGTAAATTTTTTGGTTCGAGTATTTAGAAAGTTATTATAGTAATAATTTCCGTGGCGGATTGGTATCCACATAATAACTTGCGGGTATGAACCATATCCCTGTGATGTTTGATGTGAAGAAAATTGTCATAGCAATAGTTCCCGGATGGGAAGACTATTTAAATATATGGGGTTTCGTTTGTGGTACATTGTTATCGACAACAAGAAATACTACCATTTCCAATTTCACATTATTTCGTCGCTGTTCGTGTCTTACAGCCTGTTTCTTAACTTTATCTGTGATATTTTCATTGTACAAATCATGATGGAGGTCTCTATTACGTACGCATATCACGGAACACTTTATTTTGAAATTGTTGCAGCATTTTTATGTTTTTTTTGCACACACCCTTCGAATTGGATACCTTGTGTCCAAACAAGTTTTAATATCTGCTTATATATTAGAATTTTGCTGTATCGACATGTCGTACTATATTTTGTTGTTGATTGAGATGGAAATGGTTGCAATCTTACTATATGTAAAACTCATGTGCGATTTAATTTGATTGAGCTTTATACGCCATCGTTGGGTCAATAATCCTGTTCATTGCACTTTTGCTTAATTTCTGCTAGAATAACATGTGAGCATTGCTAGTTTATTTATTTTAGATTGCATTATCACATTTTTTCAACACTCCTCTGTTGTTGGCTGTATATCTGTAATGAGTTGCTAGTTTTTGACGATTTTTGTTATCCAAGGCAGTTCAAGATGAATTAATCATCTTTTTCAATCGTGTTACTCGTTTTTTTCACATTTTTGTTGCACATATGAGTTTTTAACTATTATGTCATCTCATGTTTCATTACTAGAAAAATTGTTAGTATTTTAGTCACCATTTTTTAAATTCTTAAAATAAATATTAAAAACTCTAGGTATGTTTCACTAATTTTATTAAATATCTTAATCGATTTTGGTTATTACACCATTATTAGAAGACTGATCTCTTTATTGATTACTTGATGATTACCTTTACAAATAATAAAAAATTATCTGAAAGGTTTTCTATCAAAATGCTGATAGTTTTTTTTTTTTTTTCCAGATAGTAGTAAATCGTCGAAAGAGGCTTCAGGGACTACCTATTACCGGGGAAGGCAGTTTGAAGGACTGTGGGACTTTAACCCACTAAAAACTCCTATCATTATTGCAACATTAAAACTAGTCTTATAGACTAACCATTAATTTACATTTAACTCAAAGAAACATTTAACAAGATACCTTTGATCTACCAAAATCCAATAAGGTTTTAATAGATAAAAGGTTTTAACCTAACTCAAGTGGTATTGTTCGTTTTAGTCGCTTCACAAAGTTTTGATTGTCAATTAAGCTAGAAGCTTCGGTATTGACATGTTGGATCAGACGAGTTTTATGCCGTGCAGCGCATTTAATTATTTCGTCTTTTATAGATAAGATCTTCAGATCTCGATGAATATCGGCATTGCGAACATACCATGGAGCATTGACTATGTTGAGCAGTACCTTATTTTGGAACGTTTGGATAGTTTGAATATGGATTTGTTTAGCACATCCCCATATTTGAATACCGTATGCCCAGACTGGCTTCAATATTTGATTATACATCAAAACTTTGTTATAGGTCGAGACCGTAGAATTCCGCCCAATCAGCCAGTATATTTCTCTATATTTGAACTGGAGTTCTTGTTTTTTGATTTTCACATGCTCTTTCAGTTTTGCATCCAATGTCATGCCAAGATATTTAGCTTTATTCTCGTATGGAATCACGACATCATTAATTTTAACTGAGAGAGGAGTTACTATGTTTTTATAGGTGAAGTTTACATGACTAGATTTGGCTTCATTTAATTTAATTTTACATTTTTTGCACCAGTTGGAAAGTTCGTCATTAGCTTTTTGCAGTTTGTTTGTAGCTTCTTCTATAGTAGAACCAACTGCCATCAACGCTGTGTCATCTGCAAAGGTTGCTATTTTTATATTTTCTACTTCGGGTATATCACAGGTGTATAACAAATATAAAATTGAGCCCAGTATACTACCTTGCGGTACTCCAGCTTTTATATCTCTTAGAGAGGAGTATTCATTCTCATTTTTAACTCGAAAAACTCTATTTGAGAGATATGATGAAAATAATTCAACATAATTTTTAGGGAGCAAACAACTTAGCTTTTTGATGAGTCCTTCATGCCAAACTTTATCAAAAGCTTGGGCTACATCTAGAAATACTGAAGAACAAATTTGTTTATTTTCCAGTGCCCTTTCTATAATGTCTGTTATTCGATGCACTTGATCTATTGTTGAGTATTTTTGCATAAACCCAAATTGGTGATTAGGTATTATATTCCTGTTTTCTATGAGGGGTTGAATCCTTCTCAATAGTAATTTTTCAAACAACTTTGATATTGTAGGGAGCAAAGATATCGGCCTGTAGGATTTGGTGTCGTTAGCCGGCTTTCCTGGTTTTTGGATCATTATTATCTCGGCAACTTTCCATATACTAGGTACGTGTTTAAACTTAATACAGGCATTCATTATATATACCAAGAGAGTGAGAACTTTGTTGGGTATATTTTTTAGCACATTTGAAGTTATTAAATCAAAACCTGGGGCTTTATTAAGTTTTTTATTTCCTTAATTACTTCTTTTCGACTTATGAAGGGAATATTTATATCTTCATGGTTATATATTTCAGTTAGATCAATAACAGTGTTCATTTCATTGGGCTTAAAAATTTCAGCGAGATGATCTGCAAAAGTGTCAGCTTTTTCTTTATCGCTCCTTGCCCATGAGCCATCATTTTTCCTCAGTGGTGCAGAATGCACAATAGACTTCTTCATTTTACTCGTAGCTTTCAATTTGTTTCTTTAGTAGCTGTTAAATTTTCTAGGTAATAATTCAGAGATCTATCATTTAATTTCTTTATTTCTCTCTTTAGCTCCTAACTTTTATTATTAAGATCCGTTTTGCTGAATGGGTCACGCGTTTGTTGCCACCTCCTTCTCGCTTTTCGTTTCTCTTTTACCATGTTAAGGATATACACCGGATATCTAGGGCTGATTTTTTTTGATTTTTTTGTCTTAGTACTACTCCAAGCTGCAAACTGGACAGCTTGCATAAGTTTTTCAGTAGCAGTTTCTAGTTGTTCCTCATTGTCTAATGTTACTCTTAAGTTCATTTTTTCTAGCAGAATCTTTTTGAAGCTTAACCAATCTGTAGATGAGTTGGTTAAAAATGGTTTACAAGATTTTTTCACTATTGTTGTATTTAATTTTAGGATGACAGCAGAATGGTCGGAATTGAGGTCATAGTTATCTTCTATAGATGTGAAATTAGTTGATATTTTTTTCATTATAAAAAAGTCTAACACATCAGGAGTTTTGTTTATATCTGCAGGCCAATATGTTGGTTTTCCTGTTGAAAGAAATAAACAACCTGTTTCTCTCAGCGCCTCTCTCAGTTCTTTACCTCGAGTAAGGGTCATCCTGGAGCCCCATTCTAGATGTTTAGCATTGTAGTCACCTCCAAGAATAAATCTTTCACCTAATTTCATTAATAAGCTCTTGACCATATGTTTTTTAATAGCGTGACTGCCCGCCCAAGTACAGCGCTCCTACGTTGATATTTTGCTTTGTGCACCTTATTTGTACGGCTGTGAGTTGCATTTCTGTACTTTGTATGTTACAGTGTTCATGATGAGTAATAAGATCATTTACTATGACCGCACTATCTCCTTTTGGTAGATTGTCAGGGTGCGTTGTATGATATACTTTGTATCCGCGAATTACTAAATTGTGCTCCTTTGTTAGATGGGTTTCTGACACGAGACAGACATCTATGTTTCGTAAGTTTAGGAACATTTCCAATTCTTGTTTTTTGTTGTTAATGCCATTCGCATTCCAAGTACATATAGTGATTTTGTCCTTATTTATTATCTAATTGAGTTATGTGGCATATCAGGATACTTAACAGTATACCTACTTTCCAAGTTATCTAATCTTAGTGAGATTCTATCTACCAGACTCATTAGTTTTTCCATTGTTTTTAATGTAGTTCCGTGCTGTTCTTTTTCTGCAATCAATTTCGTATTTGTTGAACGAGCTCTTCTCGGCATTTGATTGTTTGACGAACGAGTTCTTCTCGGCGTTTGATTATTTGCATTTGATGAATAAGCTATTCTAGGTGTTTCATCAGCAGTGAAATCTCGATTTTTTTTCATATTTTTATTGCTTTGGTAGACATCCTCATTGAGTTTGCCTTTTGCTATGGCAGAATAAGTTACTCCCTTTATTACTTTCTTTGATATAAATTTTCTTGGTTGTTGCCTTTGGACTAATTTTGGGTAAACAGAGTTTCTCCTTTTCTGAAGTTCCTTGGGAATAAGACATCCTCTGTAATTTGCTGGATGAGACTCTTGGCAGTTGGAGCATTTTGGCTGTGAAGTTTGCAGCTTATCGCATTCTGCTGTTAAATGTTTACCAGCACATTTCACACATATAGGCTCCCTATTACAAAATTTCTGCGTATGATTATAACGCTGACATCTTTTGCACTGAGGAATATCTTTGCTTTTTCTCAGAGGTTCAATATAAACTATCATGTTTTGTATATGATTGATTTCGTAAATTTTTTTCAGGTCTTCCTTACTATCAAAGGTAAGCATGAAAATTGGGAGTTTAACAGTTACCTGTTTATCATTTTCCTTGACTTTCTTTATCATATTTACTGCATTGATGATATTGAATTGCCTATTATGAGCTCACTTATTATATCTTCTGGCATGCAAGATTGATGCAAGCCGCGTGCCATGACTTTTATTGGTCTATTTATTTTGCTTTCATAAGTATGCCATTCGTATTTGGTATCATTGAGATCTTTAGCTAGATTTCTATAATCCATTTCCGTCTCCAGATTTATTTTCAGCTGCTTATTGTTTAGCAATTTTATTTCATATTTCATATTTTTAGCTTGCAGTATTTTATTTAATGGTTTGAAATCATTTATGTTACTTATGATTAGAGGTGGAATTTTGGTTTTCCTTTTACTCACAAATTCAGTTGTTTTGGAGTTTTTTTCCTCATAGGTTTTTGTTAAACCAGATGGTGACGATTCAACTTCAGGTGAAGAAGTAGCTTTTCTTTTTTTATTTGATCTTTTGTTTTTTTTGAGCAGCCAGTCAGTTTCTCTGCTCAATTCATCTTCATCCGTGAAATATTCTTTTTGCTCGATGATTTCATTTGGTGCATTACGTTTTTCTCTTTTTTTCAAAGCTTCGTTTTCTGCTCTTAATGCCGAAATTTCTTTTTTTAGTGACATACATAATGCCTCTATTTCGCTTAGCCTCTTTTGGAGTATATGGTTTTCATTTGGTTCTTTATTATGTTGACTCCGTATATCAATTATTGGCTCGGTCATCCTTGATGGCGATCTTGGAACCCTCGCACTCTTTTTAAAAGGGTTAATCAGCTTGTCTAAATTGTTGTTCCCCACTGGCGACTCATCTGAAAGTTTAGTACATTCATTTTATTTAGTACATTGTGTTTATGTTGCATTTGCAGGTGCCGGCACTCACAATTTCAATTACCATAAATCGCGTCCGCGCACGTGCTAACCAAATCGATTTACTTAGATATTGCGCCAAGTGTTCGCATTCACCCGCTCTCCTTAGCCTTACAAGTTACCAGGTGGTACCCGGCAGATAGCTATGTTACCTACCTTCGAGGAGGTGAGAGTCGGATTTGATGGCAGAGCTGTAGATGTTTAACCAGATGGCATTTCCTAGTTTTTATCGGAAACATAGGTTAGCATATGTTCCGTCTAGAGCCTTTACCACCGTTTTACCACCTGTAAAATTAATTTAATCAGTATGCATTCAATCATCAGATGTTTTATCCAATTTGCGAATTTAATTTGTAGCTTAAAATCAACTGCTAAAGAAAAATTTATTACTTGCCTGTTGAATATTTTCAATTCGTATCTTTATGGGAACACGTCATATAAGATGATAGTGTATTCTATATTCTAGAGTACAAAATAATTTTTATATTCATATACTTCTGATTCAAATAGACAGTACTACAAATTTTTAAGTAACGTCTGGTTTACGATACTACGATGAAATGATTGCTGCTTTTGCATAACATTGTTAACTTTGTTAGAACAATTGATATTTATAACTGGTATTTATAAAATCATTCTTTCTATATTTCGATGACGACTATATATGATATTCAGTGTTGTTTATCATCACTATATACATCACTCTATTTTATAGTTGAGATGATTTAGTTTTTTTTTTTGCCAGATCGAAGAAAATCATTAAAAGAGGTTTCTACTTCTGTTCTAAGTACCGAAGAAGAATGAAGTGAAGGACTGTGCCGACTTTAACGCACTAAAAACTGCCATCCGTTTGTTAAAATTAAAACTAGTCTTTAAGACTAACCATTAATAAAATTTTGGCTCTATTACTTCAGATATCTTTGATCAAACTAAATTACATTAGAATAGTTCACAGTTTGAACGGTTTCGTCCATTTAAGTCTTCTCACAAAGTTTTGGCTGTCAGCTAAACGTGAAACTTCTACATTAACCTGTTGAGATAGACGACGGTTATGGCATACAGCCAATTTTTTTATTTCGTCTTTTATAAGGCGAACCCTGAGATTCCTGTGAATATCTGCATTGCGAACAAACCCCCGGCATTAACAATGTTTCGCAATACTTTGTTTTGGAACGTTTGGATAGTTTAAATATGTAATTGTTAAGCACAACCCCATATTTGAATACCGAATGCCCAGATACCTTTAATATCTGATTGTAGATCAAAACTTTGTTATACGTCGAAAGCGTCGAAATGTTCGCCCAATTAGCCAATACAAATATTTGTGTTTAAGATCCAGTTTTAGTTTTTCTTTCTTGGCTTTGCGTCAAGCGTCATACTAAGATATTTGCAGAATTTTTATATGGTGTGATCACATTGTTTAATCTTACTGGAATGTACGACTCAATTTTTTTATTTGTAACACACGTGGATTTTGCTTCATTTAATTTAATTCTCAACCTTTTGCACCAATTTTGAGCTTTTGTTATTGGATTGCTGCAATTTATTTGTAGCTTCATTTATATTTTACCGACTGCTAATATAGCCGTGTCATCTGTAAAAGTAGCTATCGACGCATTTTATCTATCTCTGCAATATCACTAGTGTATAGTAAATATAGTATGGGGCCCAGTATACTACCTTGTGGTACCCCTGCGTTAATATTATGTAGAGCAGAGTAATCTTCTCCTTGTTTAATTTGAAATAATCACTTTGATAAATATGACGAGAACAGTTCGACATATGTTTCAGGGAGCAAGCGACGTAGCTTGTAGATAATCCTTTCATGGCATACTTTGTCAAAGGCTTGCTCAACATCAAGAAACACTGAAGAGCAAATGCATGTTTGTTCCAATGTTTTTTCGATGACAACATTTATTAGATGAACTTGTTCGACAGTTTAATATTATTTGCTAAATCCAAATTGATGATTTGGTATAATCATTATATCATTTGGGGGTTTTCCTGGCTTATGAATCATGATAGCCTCAGCAATTTTCCATATATTGGGACAAATTTTTGTTTGAGTACTGCATTCATTATTTTAGTTAGAACTATTAAAATTTTTGGTGGGAGTTTCTTTAAGATATCAGCTGTCTCCAAATCGAACCCTGGAGCCTTGTTTGATTATCAACGTGCTTAGCATTTAGATCACCTCCTAGGATAAACTTATCGGCTAATTGTTGAAAAATATATTTAAAAGTTGTTTCTTAATGGCATAATTGGGTGGACAGTACATTACTCCTACCTGGAGGCTTTGCTTCATTGATGTTATTTTTACATTCCAAATTAAGATTTTAATACTATTTTCTATTATATTAATGTAATACTGGATGTTACGGAATACTTTTCAGTATCTTTCTTTTTTTCTAAATTATCCAGTCTTGTACTAATTTTTTCTATCATCACTAAGACTTTTTTCATTGTTTTCCAAACAACGTTATTTTCATTTGATGGCGTATAGATATTTCCCTGAACACTTTTCCTTGGTGTTTGATGTGGTTCAGTCTTAAACTGATTGAATTGATTTGATTGAATCTCCATGTTAGCATATGTAACACCTTTTATTATGTTACTTGATCTGCATTTTTTTGGCTTTTGTTTTTCCTTAAGTTTCATATTTCTTCTTCGTTGGAGTTCTTTGGCTGGATGTATCCACGGTAGTTTGCTGGGTGGGCCTTTTGACAGTTTGAGCATTTCGGTGCAGTTGTTTAGGGCTTCAGTTGATAAATGATTACCAGCACATTCAACACATAGAACTCTGTCTAAAGAGAATATTTTGGGTGATCCTTCCCAAATGTTCGTATTGTATTCGACTTTTGATTGAAGGTATGCTTTGTAAATTAAAAGAAGTTGAGAATATGTAAAATATTTTATAATTCTGATTAGGAAGAGAAGGCAAAAGAGTTATGACCAAGATGCGCGAATGACTTTAAATGTCATCATTAACACTGTAGAACTGATAATAGTGATGATGAAAATGATGATGAAAATTAATTTTAATTGTTATAAGATTTTTACTTAAGTCAATACTACAATACAAACTAAAATTTATACCTACAATTATAAAAGCTTCTAAAAAATATTTCAAAATACATTAAGCATTACTACTTTATTCATAACATTTTCTCAAAACGGATGTTTTTAGTTTTTAATATAATTTCAAAAAATTTAAATATTTTCACTCTTTACAATTTCAATTCAAAATTAATTAGGTTAGGTTTAGAGAGTTTCAATCAAAAAATTCAATTCAATTTTTATGCAGGAAATTCCAATTTTATATTTATAAAATTACCTTTCTATTTTTCAAGAGTTTCCTGAGGAAATATTCAAAAATATAAAAAGAAATAAATTAAAATAAATGAAACTGTATATCTTACTGAGTCCTCCTTATGGAAAACTCAACTCAATTCTAAAAATTTCACATTTTTAAGACAAAAACCAATTGAGGATCTTTGAAAAATGTTATATTTTTTAAAAACCCAATTTAGCATTACTTAAAAATGAATATATTAAAATGTTCTTTCATCTAAATAATAGTCATATTTTTCAATTAAAATTAGCAAAATCTTATTTAGTCCTTATTATCCTTAAAAAATATTTTTTTTTTTTAATTATTAATAACAAATGTAATTAGAATAAAATTTAAATATTCAATTGAAAGTGAAATGTAGATCAAAATGTCTAGTAAATCAGACAAATTACTTATAGTAATAAATAATATATATACAATTAGTATATATATATGTATGACATGTGTAAACTTATATACTTGAATAAATCCTTATAATATTATAGCATAAAAATAATTATATAAGAATAACGTTACTAATCAGCCTTAACTCATTTACATTCAAATCTTTTTAAAACATATTTTTAATAGTTTTTAATATAAACAGTTTCATTTTGAAAGGACGATTTCATTTTTTTATTTTACATTTTTTTGTTTTTTGTTCTGTCATTCTAAATACTAGAGTTATACATTATATCCTTTGATTTTTACAATTATGCACCATTACACTTTTAACTGTGTTTTTACGCCAGTATACAAAAAAAAAGTAATGTAAATACTATACCACAGGATTTCTATAACATAGATTATATTAGAAAAAGGATAATATAGAGATAGAAAATTGAGAGAAAAAAGTGTGAAAGAGAAAGATAGAGTAAAGTAGATGGTGAACAAAAGCGTTTTAAAAATAATGAAGGCCGCATATTAACACTGCGTCAAAACAAAAAAAAACATTAAAAATACAAAAACAATAAAAACAAGAAAATAGTCTCATTATATGAAAATACAACTTATGACTTTGACAGTCCTTAAATATAAAAAAAAAAAATATAAATATAAAAAAAATAATTTTATATTTTTTTTTTATTCCTTTTTTATATATGTATTATATTTTACAGGATTTGTCATGATGAATCATTTTTGCTTCATTATTTAAAAAAAATACTTATGCGGTCATTAGTGACTTATGTCTAAAATAAATTGCTTACGAACCCCGTTTACCGTTGAATTTTGCACACAAAACAAAGCTCCAAAGTGCAAAAAAAAAAAAAAAATTATTCTATGTTTTGTTTTGTTTTGTTTTTTTATTATTTTTTTTTTGTTTTTAATTTTGTTTTTGTTTGTTTCGTGAATAAAACCTCTAATCACTAAAATCTTTTATCTAGAAAGAGAAGATCCTGGTTTTTTTTTTTTTTTTTTATTTTGTGTTATAACTGATGTTGATGACTTAGTGTTACACAAAATTAATGAATAGTTCAAATAAGTTGACTAGGAATTTTCATTAGAAACATGTTTACTAATATTTTTTACCTAACTAATCGATTCTCTTTAAGTTTTCAGTGTAGCTATTGGATGCAGCCGTTAAAAATAAAATATAAAGAAATAAAATTTCAAATTGAATCTTAAAAATAGCTAAAGAAAAATTAAGTCTAAAAAAAAATGTGTTAAACAATACATTATAATACCCGTATACAACGATTTAGCTTGTCTGATTTCAAATCAATCTATATGTACTATGATTGTCAGGTGCGCTTAACACAAATTTTATTTAGCAGAAATGTTTTATTCGAAATACGTGTACATACTTCCTATTGTCCTACAAATTAATCCATATCCATTTCATGCCCCACAAGCACATGGTTTGAATACTATCTAATCTCCATAAATACCAATCTCCAAGTTCTGCTACCAATAATTAATGTAGAGTTTCGCCGTTATTTTTATAGTTTGTATTTACCACCGTAATTTTTATAGTTTATTTCATTTAATGTTGCTGGCGAGGAACTAAAATAATTAAAAAACACGATGTATTTTCAAAATGTATTAAATTTTAAATTAAATTGTGAAATTACGTTTTTAGTAATATTTTAAATAAGCTTTTACTGATATTATTGTATATTAAGTTCGATTGAAAATATTACCACATGACAATACAGCAAAGTATCTGAAAGTTAGTAGGAAAATATAAGAAAGAAAAGAGAAGAGCCAAATATCAGACACAAAACATTATACTTGGACGTAAATCAGAATTGTCAGTACAAAATAAAATTCGAATATAACAGATTAAAACCTGTTTACCCAATTATAGGGGTTACATAAAAAACCAACATTGCAATGGTGCAAAAATTTAAAAATAAAATGTTCCGTGATCAATACATCATGGTACGTAAAGTAGGTACGTACAAAAGATCTCCACCGTAATTTGCACATTGAAACTTTCACATATAAACAAGCAGTGAGACACGAACAGCGATTGACAAATAATGTGAACTCGGAAATGGCAGCAGTTCTTGATATCACCAATAATGTCCGTTGACTCAAAGGAATGAAACCGAATATATTTAAATTCACGGGAAATATAACAGTGATTAGACTCATAGACTGATACCCGCAAATTATTATGTTAATTATCCTCCTATTATGCGATCGAAAAAAAAAGTCATTAGTCGATCTAACGTAGATTGGTTATAACGGAAAAAAATGACGATTCCCACATTATAAAGAGGCACATGCGTTTTCATTATCTTTCGAAAATGATGATAGATCTACTTGTAGATATGATGATTAATTATTGAATTATTATAGAACCAACCGATTACAAATTATGCATAGAATCGGCTAAAACAGAATATTTTTAATTCAGGATAAAAATTACAAAATAGGATTTTTTCTGATGTATTTAATTTTAACGGTCCATATTCAAATATTTAACTTAACCGACTTTTTCACATAAAACTGCAATTTAGTTAAAAATAAAATTGCAATCTAGCAATTAATAAATTTAAATATTTATAATAGAAAACTAACTTGAAAGAAGCATATTCAAAAATCATATCACGCTGGGTGGCGCAGTAGGTAAAACGCCTGCCTTTCAACCGATTCCCGATGAAGCAAAAAAAAAAAATTCTTTATTGGTTTTTCGAGCTGGTCTAGTATCCTTTGTCATTGGGATATAATAAATGACAAAAGATAAGTGAGAGTTAATCTGGTAACAAATTAAATAAAATGAAACTATTCTATTTAAGAAGGCTTAGTTCCTGACAATAGTAGTAGTTTTCTCACATTTAATGAGTAGATAAGCCAGTAATTTGATTAGTAAATGCTCAGAAAACATTGTAGTTATTGTAGTGTAAAATTGCAGTACCGTACTTAATTAAGCACGAAAAGGTAATTCTACCTAAGTTACTGTCATAAAAAACAAAAAAAAGTGTTTAAGTTAGTTGAAAGTAAAATATAACAAGATAAAGTGGCAAATTTTGGTACAAGGATAATTTGGATATACTATAAGTTCTTCTACATAAAACTTTTCTAAAACTAATTTGGTCTTCTGGATGTAAGTTAGAAGTTGAAATAAATGCAGAAACTGGAGATACCATGTAAATAGAATGGCAGAAGGTTGACTGGCTAAGGTAGTAATGAATGGCCAAATCATTAGAATAGACATCTAAAAAGGTACTAAATGTCTAATTAAATATATAGATATGTAGTTATTTAACGAATTCAATCTTTCTTTAACAAGAATTAGATACACCCTCATTAGATATATGTTGCAGAATTAAGGGAAACTCTATTTCTACATAGAATCACAATTCCGTTAGAATTGAAGTTTTAAAAAGTAACAGTATTATTGTTGTGAAATTTTATCAGGTGTTGTAAATTACTAGGAATGCATATAGGAACTATACTATAAAATTGTTAAAATAACACAACCCTACACCACATCAGTGCTGAACAGAATAAATAATTTTGGAATTTTTTTACATAAAATAATTGTTTTTTAATATCGCATTCTTGAACACATTCGTTAATTTGGTTGTTAACTTTTATTAATTTCTTAAAGTGTTCATTTTATAACTTAATTTAATTTGTAAATATAGTCATACTTGGCGTATTTTGCTGATCTCTTAACATATCTCTTCTTGTAATTAGATCTGACACATGTGAATGATTTCTGAAAGTAACACGATTATTTTTCTCTATTACTGTTGTATAATAAAGCTTATTATTAGATATATTTCATTTTTTACCGTCAGAAATCGTCGAATTTCTTATCGTCGTGGAATGTTTTTTGGCAATGCATAATCCCTTTCCGGTGGAGTTTAGTTTGTATTCAAGCTTATTATGTCTAATACCACATTTTTACTGGAGTTAAAAATTTAAGGCTCTACCAGTTTTATTGTTTTGTTATGTATAATTTTTTTTTATTAAATTTTAAATGTGTTAATTCCAAATAGTTCGTTGCAGTTATCTTGTTTATTTATTTGTTTAGTATAATTCTTTACATTCTTAAATCATTCAGCACTTCGAAATATTATTAACTTTTTCGTTTAGATTTTGCTTTTTCTGTGAATGACTGATGGCTTTTCATTATTATTGTGTACGTTTTTGATATTGACGGTTATTTGTAACTTGCCTTTTATTAAGATAAAAGCTCAAATAAAATAATTATCAACAACAAAGTACTGAATAGTAATACTAAAAATATTAAACTACTTAAATGTGTTAAATTCACAAAAATAATGCCTAAAAACTTATTTTTAGGAATTGTTTTGTTCATCTTAACACTATTAGAACCCATCATAAGGTATTTATAGTGTTAGACTACCTATACAACTCCTATTTTCATTTTGATTGATTTTATAACTTATTTAAAGATGTCAATAGTACATCTGTGAGTTATAAAATCAATCAAAATGAAAATAGGAGTTGTATAGTAAGACTAGCATTATAAGTACCTACTGACGATTTCTAATAGTGTTATGATGAACGAAACAATTGATAAAAATAATTTCTTTTGTTAACACAAATAATAATAATATTTCTAGATACAATGGTGACATAAAATGTCTATGTGTCAATATTAATTAATAAATCGAACTTGCTCTTTTTATTAAAAGTAAAATGACATGGAAATTTTAATATTTCACACTTAAAAAAAATTACATAAATTTATTTTATACCTAAAAACTTATTCACATATTCAAATTCATAAAAATACAAACTTAACTTTTTTATTTAAGCTCTCATTTGAATTAAGATTGTACAAAAATGTCTCTTGCGATGGGAAAAATTCTGAACAATATCGAAATACGAGTACAATAATTTTATATTTTAACATTTCAACGATCAAATGGAAATCGATCGAAATACATATTAGGCCTTATAATTTATTATATAAAGGTTAAGGCCCAACCATAATAAACTTTAGTTGGCCTAAGCTAAATTGAGGAAATGTACGATTACATGTAAATTGTATTGTGCCACCATAATAGGAATATCAGTGAATTTTGTCAAGTTTTCGTTAACTTAAGTTGGGTTAAGGAAAGTGCGATTTCATTCGCACACTCTGTACGGAAATTTGACGTTTGGTTTAGGAACTGTTATTACTTAGTGAAAATTTGTGATATATGATAAAATAATTTCATTATTTAATAATTTACATATGTACTTCAGAATAAATTAATTATACATAATAATAATAAAAGGAAAAAAAAATAAAGAAAACATTAATTAAAATATATTTAAAATAACACTGAAAACAAAATTCGATTAATAATGAAATTTAAAATATATATGAAAATAAAATTAATATAACAAACAATATACAATTTATATTTAACAAAACTTCTGTTTTATTACGTGTTTTTATCGTGTTAAACGTTAACGTTAACGTTTACGTGTTAAAGTCTATTATGGGTAACTTAAGCAAATTATAAAACTTTGGCGTTTAGTTTTGACATTAACTTCAGCCAACTTAAGTTCCTTATGGTTGGGCCTTTATTTGAAAACTGTACTTTTTCTAAAAAATAATTACGATATACATAAAAATTTGAATTCTATATATTTTGGAATAAACAGAATAAAAGCAAGTTAACCTTAAAAGTGCAACTTAACCCTAGAGCTTTAATGTCCCGTTAACGTACCATTACATTTATTACAAACCTTGTCAATTGTCCTAATTTATCCTATCTTTGATTTTTCAATAATGTTGGAAACACTTTTTATCAAATTTTATAGGAGTCATTCAATTATACAAATAAAATAATGTCCTTTAACATATGAACTTTACTATGAAAACTGTTAGAATATAAAATTAAATAGTTCACTCTATATTATATACTTATACTTCAATTCCATAAATACATTCTGTGCTGTTGATGATAAACGCCAATACAAAAATATTATCTTAGAAGCTCTCATTTCACATAGAAACGATGATATGCACTTGCAACTCCACTAACTATAATGCTGCTATTATCCACATAATACTAAATAATAATTTTTTGGATAGAAATGAATACCGCATATTAAAAAATTAAAATAAAATAAAAAAATAAATAAATAAATGCAATAAAAAACAGAAGAACAAAAAATAAAAGAATTAAAAATTGATATGAAAGACAGTAGTAGTATAGCTTAGGTCTAAATAAAAATCATTAAAAAAAAAATTAAATGAGTCCTTAAAATCTGCTTCACTGATGCTAACTTCTCCTTTCAAAAATTTTTCTTATTTATTTTGTTTTTCCTTTTTTTTTCTTGTTATTTGTTTTATAAAGCGATGCCAAAAATGGGCTCAATTATTTTGAAAATCATTAAAAATCGGCGGGGAACGCTCTATATTAAAACTGAAAATATGCTGAAGGAAATTAAATGTGTGTTTGTATGTTGATATGTTGTTTGTATGAGTATAAAGTAATGGAGCTTACATTAAACCGCGGGGTTGACAAAAAAAAAAAACAATTTTGTTGTTTTTTGTTTGTTTAATTTTTTTATTTAGTTTTTTTTTTGTTTTTGTTTATAAAAATGCAACACGATTTAAAGCCACAGGGGAAATAATTTTTTTTTATTTTGTTTTCAATATTTTTTTTTTATAATAACACGATGTTGATACTGTATGTTCAAATGTGTATGCAACAATGATGAAATGATGAAAGGATATTGTTGTTGTTATTGTTGTTGAAAACTGTTGAATCTATTTTACGCATTTTGTTCTATTTTATTGTAGTATATTTTACAATTTGTCTATGATAAATGTTCACTGTAGAAGTTATTTTGATTGATAAATTTTAAAGACATTAGATTGAATTTCTGATGAAGATAAATCATATTCTGATTAAAGTTATCATGTTATTAAAAATATATCGCAAGACGATTGCAAAAGAAAATACCTTATTATTAATCTTAATAAAACAATGATTAATAAAAAATTATGATGACTTAGAATATGATATTCAAAATGACCCGAATAGACTAATTATTTGTGAGCCAATTTTAATATATTAATCCAAAAATAATGGATTGGAATCTGGAAACGATGCTATCGTTTTCAAACAAAATTTTGTCTTTGCTGTATCATCAACAATTATCTGTAATAATGTATTTTTACTATAAAAATTAAGTTTAATTAAAACTGAAGGGTTGAGGATGGTAAATAATGTGTACTGAATTTTAAATTTATTTTTCCTATAAGAAAATAAGATTTCAAAATTAAAATTTTAACTACAAGTCACAATTTTCTGACAATACAATTATTTAAAATTGATATCAGCCAAAAAACTATCAAATACATAGTTTTAAACATTAGTTAGCTCTGAGTAGGTAGTATTAGACTAATTTTGTCGTACAATAGAAATCTAATAGAAATAATAGAAATCCACGTACAATAGAAATCCATCGCAATAACCGACTGTCAGCAAAATATAAAAAAAAAAATTTATTGAAAAAGCCAGGAACATATAGGTGTTATTTTATTAGAATTTAAATTGAAGTCCAACAAAATGAGCAAATCTTGATGATACAACCAGTTGGCCGTTATATACTTCCTACCTCTAGTAATTTAATTTAAATGTTAACAATCTAATATCAACGTTACAACTAAAAGAACCCTTTAATGAAGTCTTAACTCTGTACAAACCTAAAATAAGTATATACTTTTAATATACAGATAACTTTGTATGCTAAGTAAGTAAACGTTGTTATAATTTGAACGATATATTACGATTACCGATTTGGTCGAGTAATTATGATAAATCCATTTGTGATAGTTGCGTTTTTCAAATGTATTGAGTTGGTTGAGTAATTGTTGTTAAACCGATCTAACTGAATGGCAGATTAAGAGAAGGATCAGTTTAGTCACTTCAAATTGAGAATTATTTTCTGAAGTCAGCCTTCTCTTTTGTTTTTAATAACCAAAATTATTTTTGATATCAGTCTAGATTTCTTAGGAACATCACTTAGCTAGAATTAACTTAAAAATCTATGTATGTCAAAATATAAGTAACTAAGGATAGCCTAGCGCCAAGACAAGGAACTGATAACAAATTACGTTCTATTTTTCATTGTTGCACTGTTCTTTTATTGAATTAAAATATTTTATACTTAGTATTACTATACTTTACTCATTGTCTGCTTATTTGGGAACCAGCGTCAACCCCATAAACGATATCAAAGTGGAATTAAGGGCAAAGAATAACCCTTGTAAACCGTTGCTGCTTTGGTTTGCCAAAACATATTGGTCAAAAAATCCTATCCCGAAGTATCAAAGTACAAAATGTTCATAATCCCGGTTGTGTTTTACGGATCAGGGTGATAGACACCATCCAAGAAAAATTGAGCATGCATTTGGTGCCTTCGAAAAAATGGGGTTTGAAGGAGAAAATATAATGCCGAACTCTATGAGGAGTATAATTAAGTAGACATAATCACGAATAGTAAAGTCAATATAGTTACATCGGAGCAGACCAAACCTTTTATTAGAATTTCAATTTAATTTTTTTTTCTTATTTTCACAATAAGAAAAAGATAAATCTTTTTAAGGTGAATTGAAAAAAATTTGCGGCTTTCAACATTCTAAATAAAAGTGTCTTAAAAGCGAATCATTGAAGTATTCCAAGAAATATCGATGTATAGAATAAATTTTTTTATCGAAACCGTGACTTTGTTGGTGAAATTTGAAGCATAATAAAGATAATCATAAAGTGTTCCAAGAGTGGACAGATAGTATTAAAGCCTAAAGGATTAAGAAACAAAACATAGAAACGTAAAAAAAGATAAAATATAGGTCCCAATTAATATATAGGTACATCACCATCATCATCATCATGATCATCATCATCATCATTACTTGTAGCGCTATAGCTCTAGGTGACCTTTGACCACCACCAAAAGAATCGATCTTGCGTTGCTTATCTCTAATTGGGAATCTGTAGGGCTTGCTTATCTCTAATTGGGAGTCTGTAGGCTTGTTTTCAAATCTCCTTCTTGGTCTTCCCCTACCACGATCAATCTCGGGTTTTTTTTATTTATTTAATGTTCCAGTTTGTTTAACGTTCCAGGTATTTTACAAGTTATTAGTTTGCAATGACCATGTCGAAATTTCCAACATTTGTCTACTAATGGTTAGTTTTTAGAAAGAGATTGAAGTTGGATAATTGTTCCAACTCTCAATGGCAGGTACTCTAATATATTGAGATCGAGCGATATTGCGATTTTATTTTTCAATGTAGACTGCATCCAGCGATGTCTATCTAACATTTGTCTTTTCCTTTCCCACGCGACGATTCCTCAAGAATGTGGGTAATTATTGCTGCATTAACTACGTAACAGGTTTTACTCTTTTGAGTCGTCTGGCTATATTTCTATTGTCCAGGGGCTGCACTACCTCGACATTTACATGGTGCCTTTTTTCGTGACTTCTTGCAAATTTCTGTATTTCTTTACCGACAGATTCTATTTGCAAATCTCTATGTAGGCCATAATTTCTGATGAACCCAGGCGCATTCACAATGTTTCTTAGGACCTTATTCTGGAACCTCTGAATAATATCTCTATTACTTCTTTTGCTGCATCCCCATAGCTGGATGCCGTATTACTATACTGGTTTCAGTATTTGTTTATAGAGCAGAAGTTTGTTTTGTATTGTCAAGGTAGAATTCCTACCTATGAGCCAGTTAATTTTTCTATAGCGGATTTGTAATTCTTCTTTCTTGTTTTTGATGTGAGCTTTCCAGCGAAGTTTCGCATCTAACATCATACCAAGATATCTGGCAGTATTTGAATGGGGTATTTCTGGATCATTTGTATATACTGGCTAATGGTCAATTTTTTTATTTGTGAAATTCACATGTACTGACTTAGCTTCATTTAATTTTGTCCTCCATCTTTTTGTATAATCTTGTATTTTTGTTATAGCTCTCTGCAGCTATTCTGTAGATCTTTTATTATTTTCTCCAACAGCCAGAACCGCTGTATCATCTGCTAACGTCGCAATTATATTGTTTTCTAGTGCAGGAAAGTCAGAAGTGTACAGCTGTTGCAGTATCGGACCAAGTACACTTTCTTGAGGAACCCCGACATTAGTTTCTTTAAGATCGGAATATGCTCCTTCTTGTTTTAAGTATAGAAGTATATCTATGATAGATAGCTTGCTATGATTTCCTAATGTTCATTTGGAAGGATTGTTTTCTTTTTGCAATTCAACTTCTTGTGCCACATCTTATCGAATGCCTGAGCCACATCCAAAAAAATTGCTGAACAGGTCTTCTTCTCCTAGACCTCCTAGAGCTTTTTCAATAGTGTTTGTTATTTTGTGTACCTGGTCTATTGTAGCAAGTTTTTCTCTAAAACCGAATTGGTAATCCGGAATTATATTCTTTCTTTCAATAAAAGGTTTCAATAACAGTTTTGACATTATAGGCAGCAGGGAAATTCATCTATAGGATGATACTTCATTCGGTAGTTTGCAGGCTTTGGGTATCAAGATGATTTTGGTGAGGACAATTCCACGCTAAAAAATAAATAAACAAATCTCTCTGGCAACATATTTGGGCATTATAGTTACAATTTTTGTTGTGTACTTGAGAGTAAAAGTTATTTCTATTCTAGGTCTAAAATACATTAATAACCTCTGCCTTCAAAAACTAAATGATGAACAATAACACATTTCTTAGTATTATGTCCCAATGAACATGCAATTTTAATCGATCTGTAAATGATTGTGAAGTAAAGAAATTTAGAAATGATTTTGGTTCTAACAAATCTTTTTTAAAAAAAAGTTCATTATAAAAAGTTGATAATTCTCTCATAATATTGAAAAAAAAATTGTAATTTTAATTGATTGGCTTCGGTAGTTTCATTGATTAACAACAACAAAATTGAAATCAAACGATGATCGTTCCCGGTAGACACAAATTCCATAAGCAATAACTATTTGAATAAAATTTGAAATCCTTTTCATCATTAAAACACGTCCATTTAATTGGCATCCTAAATCCTTTAAAATTAATAACGATACCAAAAATAAATCCAAATCAAAAATTCATAAAAAAAACAAAAACTAAACATATAAAAACAACAAAAACAAGAAAAAAAATACAGGAGCGAAAGGAAATTGGAATGAACTGAAGAGATCATTAAAAACACGTCGTTTCGTCAAACCAAAAAAAAAATAAACGCAATAAAAAAATTAAATAAAAAAAAGCCAGGAACATATTCCGCTTGAGACTTAAAATTTACAAACTATACCAACAGTAATTGTTGTTTTTGTTGTTGTTGTTGCAAGTTATATAGTGTTTGAATATATTGCTTCGTTATACCTAATTGACATTTTCCATTAATACACGGGGAGTTTTTATTATTATTATTTTTTTTTTTGCAATTCTCTCCAATTAAGTGGCCCCAATCCATAATCGTGGGTAGTGTTTCAGTTTCAGTGAATATTAGGCGAATATAATGTTTTTTTTCTCAATTATTTTTCAAAACCAAAAAAAAAATCGTAACTAAATCAAAACAAAAACAAGAAAAAACATAAAAACTTATGTGTATGTTTAAAATTTTAATGAACCACATGCATAGCATACTTAAGAAGGGTGATGATGGCTGCTGAAATCGAAATGAAATTAAATGAAGAAAACTGAGAATTTTGAATTTTATAAAATTAAATGACAAAAAAAAAATTAAAAATAAATTTTAAGAATCAGTTCATATCATTCACTTGCTTCTCACTTATAGTACCTACATACGTTTTATGAAATATTTTTTTAGTCCTTTTGTCACTAGATTTCAACTTAATGATCACAATTAAATTTAAACACCAGTGATCAGGATAATTCTAAGGTCAGTCTGAAACCTCATGTGTACTTTTTATTTTTTATTAACTTTGGTGTGTTGTATGAAGACGCAGCCTTTTCAGATATATTGATAATTACACCTTTTGGTCGTTTAAAACTCCAGGTTCAATTCATTGGCGAACACTATTATTGTATTCATTTTCCCGCAACCAAAATATGTACCTGTGTTGGACTTACCAGTTTTGAACAGATATTTGTTAAATTTATTATTTTATTTTATTCAAACCTAGGAGGTCTGGCAGCTACCAGGCCCAGCACGAATTTCGACAAACTATAAAATACGTCTTTGATAGAGTACCTATGTATAAATGTTCATGTTATACACCTCATACACATCACCTATGTATAAATGTTATACTAAAAAAGAAGTAGGACCAATAACATAATATGGAAGTTAGAACTAAAAGTTAATTTTAGTAACAACGCTAAATTAATGTCGACATCAAGGAATTGCCAGTACGTTGTTTTTTTTTGTATTATATCGAATATGCTTCAAGTCTAGGTGAAACACTTAAAAATAAACAAATAAAATTATCTAGGCATTTCCGGCTAAATTAAGTAAATATTTTCACCGATTCCACTCACTTGTTAGACCAACATCAGAAAACCGTTATTTAATAAATTCAGTAAAACATACTTAGAATAAGGTAACAGTTATTATTTTATATTTGTTTAATATTTTATTGTTTTTGCATGAAAACATGTTTTTACTTCTTGGAAATAAATATATGACGTATATTAAGGAACTATTTATTTTCTCGGGCATGAGACAGTTTTAATTAAGAAGATTACTCTGCTAACATATAAATACAAATCGTAAATACGCTGGATGGTGCAGTAGGTAAACGGTTTTTCATATTCCAGGAAATAACGCAGGTTTCATTCCCTATTAAAGTAAAAATGTTCAATTGGTTCTTCGATGTGGAACGTATCTTTTAATTAGGATAAAATAAAAATGAAAATAAGTAATTGAAAGTATGTAATTTGTTAACGACCTAATTAAAATGGAACTACGCTATTTAAGAAGTCTTATTTCCTGATTATAGTAATAATTTTTCACATTTTAGACACAGTTTTCCACAATTGTTATGCCACAAATTTAATAAATAAATACATCGAAAAAACATTATGTGACAAAAAATGCACACGTGAAGATAATTATATCTAAACTACTATCAAGAACATACAAAAAAATGTTATTAACGAAATTCCAGATTAATTATACGTTACAAATGTCTGGTATAAACAGAATGCGCATCTCAGATGTAGGGTACGTAAACTATTTGAGCGTCAAGCACATCATTAGAACATTTTTAAAATTGTTTTTGTTCTTTCTTGTTATAATTCTTGTTTTTTTTTTGTGTTTTGTTTTTTTTTGTTTTCATTCTCTGTCGTGTCACACTGTTATACCTATTGATGTTGAATGCTTCTCTGTGTTGAATTGATTCTTTTGTTTTGTCTTTTTTTTTTTTTTCTGATTTTGGAAAGGACTTTTTTTATAATATCTCTTTTTCTTCATATTTAATATCCAAGTCTTGTGTGGAATTTGTATCTTGTTTCTAAATAAAAGGAACAGAGTAATGATGAGAATAAAAGAAAAAAAAAACAAAAAATAAATAAAAAAGTTTTTTAATTTCAATTTTAAAAGTAAATCACATCACTTTCAAGTTTTATTAAGATAAATTCTGATGAAGATGGAATCCAATTATTTATGAATACTTCATGTTAAGTTTTTAGTCCTTTTTTTATGGTTTGTTTTTATTAAGAAATAAATTAATTTTGAAGAAGTTTATTGATAAATTGGATATGATTGTATTGTTATTATCATATAGATGGGAATATAAAAGGACTGGGGAATTTAGTTATTAAAAATAACCTATAAAATGAAGGTCATTATTGTTTTAAGTGATATTCAATTAAAAAGAAAATGTGGTTTAAATTAAGGGGAAAAAAAACTGGAAAGGTCGGTAATTAATTTTCAAGCAATTGAAATTAAATGAGATTTTCAATATATATAGAGAGAGAAGTTCATATATATAGGCTAGGTATATAATATATATTGTGAGTAATAAAGCTCTTGAAACTGGTATTTGAGTTCTTAGTAAATAAAAATTACAAAACTAGATAATTTCAGAAGAACAAATCGATTTCATTATTATGATGTGATTTATTTTTAATTATATTTCGATTCTGATACATAAAAACATTATTCAAATTTTAATTGATTTGAGTCTGTCATACATACATTACAGCAGAATACGATAAAAAGATAAAATGCAATTTAATAAGATTGCTATATACAATGCAGAGTAAATCAATTTACATATCTAAATATTTGGACTTATATAAAGTTTTAAATACCAACATTTTGCTTAAATTTGCATCTAAATAAAATATTAAAGACGTACGATTTACAACTCTTAAGTTTACGAATAACTTTTTCATCTTTTATCTTATAATAAAATATTCAAATGCAATTATTTTGAATCATATCAACGTTTTATTCTGTTAATTAGAATATATTCTTTATCAATACAACCACATCAGCTAAAATATAATTTAATAACTAACCCTTGTGTGAGAACCCAGTTCTGATCAGACCATATCGAATTTTGAACTTAATTTTATGTACTTAATTTTTATTGTTTCGAGCTTATATTTCATGAATTCCTAAACTGAACAATTCTACGCGCAGTAAAAAAAAAGTATATTATATAAATATATTATTATTATAAAAATCAAGGAATCAGCGGCTACGCTGGCATACCATTTCCAAGTATAATCAAATTTAATTTCTTCAATGTATTTTGTATTGTTTATGTTGGTTACGTGCAACGTCTCAAGATGAAACTCATTTGAAATTTTTTTTACTTTTATCTCACGTTCGACATACGGTAAAATTCTGCTTACATATTGCAGTTCCGTATTATCAATTTTAAAATTATTAATTAAAATTTTACAATCTTTAAATTTTATTACATTATTACCTTTAATTTTAATTTGTTTTGTGAATCACAATTATTAATTACTTTCATTATAGAAAGTTTTGTCGAATCTTTTTAGTAAATTTATTATAAAAAGATTCTGATTTTATAGATACACGCATCTAATTTTATTCTCTCCTAAAACTATTTCATTATGAAAAATTTTAATATCCTTTAATTGAATCGGGATTGAATATTCTTTTTTTCTTCATTTTCATTGAAGTACATGTCAAGAATATTAGCCGTATTTATTTTCCCTTTCTTCTTTTTCATTGAAGAAAAGTAAAAGAGCATCGATATTTAATTGCAAAAAAAATTTGTTTTTAGAAATCAAGTAAAAGTTTACAAAGTACATTGTTTTTTTTTTTTTTTTATGTGTTCTTGTAGAGAGTAAACATTTTAAATCTAATTAACTTATTGTTGATTTATGTTATTAATTATTAAAAAGATATTTCATAAAAGCTGAAGGTATTCAAACAAGTTCATCATTTCAATTATTATTATTTATTTTTTGTTTGGAATTTATTGAAAACCCGGCTTAAATCAAAGAATAAATTTAATATTATATTTTCACTCAATTTCACTAATATACGAAATATATTGGGAATTTGTAATTTTAATTTTTTTTTTGTTGTTGTTTTCAACAAATTGTAATATTAGAAATACTTTTTATATTTATTGTTATAAATTTTGTTTCTATTTTTACATAAGATCCACGCTAAAGTTGGAGGTTTTAAATTACAATAAAAAGTAAAACTATTATAAAAAAAATAGAATCATTTAATTTTTATTTTTTTTTATTGTTTTTATCAGATGTTTTTGCATTTTTATGATGAAATTTTTTTTCTTTTAAATTCAAATTCAAGTACATCTGATTTAAAAGTTCACCTATGTTATTTTTATTTTTACTTAGAATAAAAATTTGCTAATTTTGTACTTTTATATTTAGGATGTACATTTTACAATATAATCATTTTAATACAACATGGTTTATTATTAAGTAATTTCTAATAATTATAATTAGATTTATATCAATCATAGTTTTGTAGCAAGCTTTAAAATCATTTTTAAATTTTTTATTTAATTTTGGAAGCTTAGTTTTATAATATACATGTTGTTGTAGGGGTGATGGTGTCAGTTGAATATGAGATCTTTGTTGTTCATTGGCCGTTTTTTTTTTTATTTTAATACACAAATTATTTATTATTAATTATTATTTATTTATTGTTATTTTGTGTTATTTTATTGGATTAATCAATAACTGTGATATTAACCATATTGTTTTTTCTTTTTGAAAATTTGTTAAATATTTGTTGTTAAGTTTTTTGTTTTTACACATATTATAATGTTTCCTTTTAAAAGAAGTTATTTTATTATAATAATTATTATTTTTTTTTTTGTTATTAGATTTAATTTTTTTTTATAATGTTTTCAATTTGAACTAAGAGGTTTTCTTTTAGTTAGAACCTTTTTTTTTTTTTTTTTTTTTTAATTTAATTTTTTTTGTTTATTTTTACTATATAAAACTTTTATCACTGGATTTCCTATTATTTGAAATTCTACCCGATTGCGCCAATAAAGTTATTCAGTTTTTAAAAAGCAAAACGGTTCTCTTTTATTTTAATTCAGAAATAAGACTGATTTTATTTTTCAATATAATTTTACATGTTTAATTTTTGTTTTAAAATTTTATAAACGAATTGCTGATTGTGCATTATCAGCATTTGTCGATCATGATTTTAACGAGTGGCTAATATGTTTGCATATGCCACATAAAAAACAAAAGAAAGAAAAAGAAAGTTCAAATGAGTTCAAAAGTAGTAATGATATTATTTTAGAATAAAGTTATTAAATTACTTAATTTAAAGAAACGGTATTTTAGTTTCCTGTTGAGAAATTCCATCCCTTTGTACTGTACTGTGGTAGGTACCACAATAGTGATGGTTTTACGGCAGTAGGTGGTGTGGATGTAACTATATATATATATGTAAAAAAACGATAATATATATGTGTATATCCATTTCGGTACCCCTATGGTCTGTCCAGACCATTGTATAATTTCATACAATTTCATACAAAATACATTTTGATTTTTTTTTGTCTTTTTTGTACTTTATTGACATTTAACAATTTAAAATGAATGCTGATAAGTTAGTTAGTCAGCTGTCTGTCCTCATATATAAAAGTTGTCTAATTTATTTCAATTTAATTCATCCCGAAAAGTATTGTTTTTGCAATTTTAGAGTATTTGGAATACAGTTTTATAATTTTGAGTGTTATTTGTAATTATTTTCATTTGATCTAGATAGATAGATTACCAGATTCAAATACTTTCGACGATGTTATAGATATGGTTTACAATCTTAGTCAATCTTCAATGCGGGACAATAGGTCAACAAGATTTTTTAGAGCGTATTGCAAATGCTATTGCAAATTCAAACGAATTAGATCAATTGATGAAGCTGAGTCAGTACCTCAGAATAGGCAGATAGATATCGATGCTGATTGTGAACTTGGTAAAGTATCAGATTCAGAAGAAGAAACGCTAATTGAAATTAGTTCTAGTATTCCAAGTAATGTTGAAGATGATGAAGAAGATGAACAAGATGAAGTTTATAATGTTTTGGTTCAAGTGCACGTCCTCAACCACAACATTTAGAACAAGCAACATCAGTTTCCGCAGAAACACCAGTAGTAGTTGTTGGAAGCGAATTGCCAATGTTACAACATGATTTGTATTTTTATGGAAAAGATCTTACAAAATGGTCAACAATAGGTCCACCAGCCGATAAAATTCGTGCTCATAACTTTTTGCAATAACACGGTGACCAATTGGCAAAAATTCTTACTCAATTGAAAAGGTAAATCTGTTTTTGAAGATTACAATAGAAATTATCTTACCAAGAAAGAAAAGGTGTGGAAAGATTTTACACGAACGAAATTAGATGCATATTGGTTTTTTGATTGCTGGCTGGTGTCACTGGAAACGATTTGCAGCATACCATTTCATTGTGGAAAACAAACAATCTTCCTATCTTAGAGCAACTATGTCACACAAATGGTTTCAATTCATAACCCGTTTTATTAGATTCGATCATGCGATCATGGAAACACAAAAACATATAGATTGGAATGTGATAGAGCTGCACCTGTAATTGAGATTTGGCTTATTTTGAAACAGAAATTGAGTCGAAATTATAAACCACATGATGGTATTTAACTATCGATGAACAACTATTTCCACACCGTAGAAGAGCAAAGATGATTCAATATATTAAAGATAAGCCAGCGAAATATGGATTGAAAATCTGGTGGGCATGTGATTAAAAACACCGTTTCCTGTTCAACTTTTATACTGGCAAAAATCCGAATAGTGAATGATCAGAATATCGATTAAAACATTTTCTCATAATATACCTAAGTAGTGTTCAATGTTACCTGAAATATAAATAAAGTTACAAAACAGAAAAATAACAACAGACAAACTTCTTATTATTTAGATATTTCATACTTGATATTTTTTATTTACTCACACATACACACATATACATTTATATACACCACAGACAACCGCTGATCATCAACGTTACCTTCCTTTACACATATTTTATATAGTTTTTTTCTAAGAAATTGCATGAAATTGTATGAGAATACACTATGAACCATACATAATATGATGTTGAAGGGGGTGCACACACAAGGGTTAACAAAGATAAAATATAACTAAAAAAAATTACATGAATATATAATATACAAAGATATATACCAAATATAATTAATATAATTTATGAAAAGGCGCAGATTTCGAAAGGGAAAAGGACCTATAAAGTTGGCCTGCAGATTTATCTGTGGGATCCACTGTTAAAAAAAATAAATATATTCTTTATGTAGTAATAAATTTATATTTTTTCTTTTTAATATTATTTTCATTAACAATCTTTAATTTAAAGATTGCTTACTTCATTACAATTGCGGCCGGCAGAACCTGCTCTACTCCCTTGTACCACCACCAGCAATTAAAAATGATGTACAATGTGAATTTGTTAGACTATTGAAATCACTTGAAATATTTGTTGATCGAAAAAATATTAATTCAGTTATTGTTCAAATTGAATACCAGTCCCATTAGTACTCTCCAAGCTGAATTAAAATTGAAAATGAAATTTTTCCATAATGACTTTCGAATTGCCTTCTTGCCCAAAAAAAGCTTAATTCATTGCCATCCAATATTACAGATCCTGTATAATAACAATTTGGTTCAATTTGTTTTGGATTTAAAAAAAATGCATAAAATGGATTACTAAATACTAAAACTATCTGAAAAAACTGTTTGTATCATTTTTTGCTAAAATACGTTTGAAACGTTTTAATTCAATTTTAAGATTATAATCGGAAGCATCATTTCGATGATCCATATAAACACAATAATAAATATACGAACTGAAAATTGAACCGAATTACAGCGGCCACGATAATGCCATTGACTACAGCGATATGCCCAAGATTGAAAACAATGACACATTTGTAGTGTTTTGTTGCAAAATTCAATTCTGTCTTAATTTAAGCAGTGAAATTCAAAAAAATATCCATAGTTTTCTGTGATGTTAGTATGTTGTGCAAAAAAAAAATGAAGTTCTTGTTTTGACCGCCAGTTATTAAGCTTCAAAATTTTTGCTCCTCATATATATACCCGGGTATTTAAAAATTTTTACGCAACGTTTGATCTAGTAAAATAAAGTGAATAATCGAATATACGTAGTAAAATAAAATAAAGTAAATATTAAAAAATATTATTTACGGTTCAATTTTTATTTTACTTTCGATTTATTTATTTTTTAAATAGTTTATTTAAGATAATAGATAGATTTTATTTGCACATGTTGTTGAAGGTCAAATGAACAAATAATGCCACCTGTTATTGATTAAACGAGTTTCTGATAAAATTTTGCAATCGATTTTGTAGTAGTTTTTGTATTAATTTTTTGGCAGACAAAAATTTTTAACAGCATACTTAGCTTTACTTAAAAATATGCTGAAAGAATAAAGTACAGTTACATGATTTCAAAATATATATTTGCTTCGTAATATGCTATAAGAAAATAAAATGTGGAGTAAAATTCACGTAAATTATCTTTCCAGGCTTAAGTAGTACAATATAACGGATTCTAAGTGCAATGTCAAATGCAAATTTGAAATTAGGAACAACCTAAAATAGAAGATTTTATGATTTAGGACAAAGCTAAAGAAAAAAGAAGAAGGTATAAACTTATACAAGTTTACAAATCTTAATATAATATTTTTATTTGAAATTTAATAACGCCAAATTAGAAAATTTGTAGAGCGTTCTTACAAGTGTCCCGACCTTTGTCCCAGTACAAGTAATTCAATGGCTTACTTGTAGGATATTAGTACATATTAGGTACTATACATGCAATTTATTATAATAGCATAAATTTTTTGTTTTATGGATTGTTCTATTTCAAGCCAGTCTGATTGTGTTCTAGTTAGCTTAATGTTATTTAGGCAGACACGTTTTACAAGTAGAATTGTAGTTTTATTGGAAATTTTACACTAATTTTGTTAGCATCACTCGTAAGTTATATTGAAGATATACAGAAAACTATATTCATCGCGGGATTTTTTCCGTATTTTTATTTGATTTTTAATGTAGGTTTTTTTTCGGTTAATAGTACTGATGGTAAAATAATAAATGAAAAAAACTAGAATCACACCACACGACTGGAAAATCTTTCAAAAATATTTTTTTTATTTTTTTGTGTAATAAATCGGTTAAAAACTTAAGTTTACCTTGATTTATATTTTGAAACCTCTCGTCTCTCTTTGCTTTCCAATTGTTGCAGTCATACATTAATCTTTGATTTAATTGTAATTCATAATAATTTTCCTGCTTTAGCAAGTCTATCTTCTATATACCTTAAAAATAATTTTGAATTCAAAAATGATAAATGCCACAAATCATTATATTTAATAATAATAATATTTATTATTATATATATATATAATTATTTAATAATAAAAATTTCTATTTAAAATTTAATTCCATGTATAAGTCATTTTAACATACACAAATTTTAATTTACCACACTGTCGAACTCACAGATCGCCAGAATTAAATTTAAATTTAATTTTTTTTTTTAAATAAATTATTACATTACGTATACGGTTGTTGTCTAAGATAAATTAATAAAAAAATAAAATTATATAGTGTCAAGAAAGAATAAATTGGAATACTGGAAAACAATTTGTAATGAATTTGAATTTCGAAAAACAGCCGAATACTAGTTAACATTTTTTTCATTTTTCATTTTTGACTATCAAAGTGGTATTACATACTACAATATAAAATCATTTACAAATATAATTTAAAAGACTTAAAATTGGAAACTTTATTGTTCGACTTCAAAATGCATCAGTGTTAAAACAAAAACCACATTCAATGAAATAAAACAATATACAACTAATTTTTAAATACACTCAAATAATTTCATTATAAGTGAATCAAATCAAATGCACTCATTGGAATGCATCATTAATTCTAAAAATTGTTTAAAATTTCATAAAATTTTTGAATTTCTTATTTGATTCAGTTTAGTTGAAAATTACATCTTCCATCCCTTTTAGCTAAATATAAAATAATAAAAATTCGAATTGTGCAATTTTGATTTTTTATTTTTTTTTGTTGTTGTTTTTCTTATTCTCTTCTTTTTTATCATCAATATAAAATGATGCAATCAATCAAATTGATATTTCGTTTGTTGCAAATCAAATGAACTCAGTAAATCAATAGGATTCACTTTTGTAATAAGACACACACAGGCATATGAATATTATACTACATTTGTTACAAATATGCCTGTTTGTAAGTTTACAATATATGCGAATTTACGAGAATGGAGCATATAGTATATAGTAAGTACATACAAAAATTTTACGTCTGCTGTCAGGTAAAGGATACCTTGTATATAATTCACAAGGTACATCAGGACTCATTGCAGAATGATGATGGCATATGTTTTCATTGCAGAAAAATTTCAATTTCAATTTTTTGTTATTTTTCTTGTTTTTTTCTATTTCGCAAAATTGCATTTGTTCATTAGCACTGATGAAGGACAAAAATTTGAGTTGATTAGTAAAAGCCTACAAATCCTCTTGGATACTATTATTTTCTATTTCTATTTGTTGTTGTTTTATAATTTTGTTTTTTTTTTTATTTTGTTTTTAATTCTCTTAATACAAAACGGTCGATCATTATTTCTTAGCAAATTTTCAATTTTTATTCAATTTCTTTTGTTGTTTCTGATGATTAAATTGAATTGATATTCACACATGCACACAATAACAATATTATAGTAAATGCATGTAAAATGTATAAAATGTATAATATATAAAATGCAAGTTATTGATTTGTTTGGATGTTTGATTATGTAAATCTCCTCTTTACTAATTGTAAAGAAACCATGTGTGCACACATAATGTAGGTAAATGCATATAAATATATATATATAAATGTTTGTCGAAAAGAATGCATGTTCATTAGAGATGATAAACTTATAAATAATAATTGTAATAATAAATCAGTGTTTCTTAAATGTTAAAATATTGATTTCAAATTGTTATGTGGCCTATGACATGACAAATTAGGTATATTTTGAATAAAAAGTAATTTTTGTTTTGCTGTCTGAAGCCTTAGCTACTTAATTTTATACATTCATATTCAAAACCACATTCTTTATACAAACTCATACATTTTTATTCATATACTTTTTTTCAATTTAGTCAAAAGAATATTAACTAACGCAGTTATCACCACGACAATAATAATGAAAAAACAGTTCATTATGAATGGACGAATTTTATTGATATGCATTATGGGGAAAGACTGGTGGTGTTTTGAGTTAATAATTAGTAATGTGTATGTGTGTGACATATAAGCTGCATGAAAAATTATTAGCTAATTCTAACTCACTACACCAAGAATAATGAAAATAAAATTCCTAATGTAAAATATATGTTTTCTTTTAATTTTGTTTTTTTTTTCCTGGTTTTATTATTTTTTTAATCTTACCTTATTACACCAATACTTATTAATTATATTGAAACAAGACAACACAGCAACAAAAATTAAAACGGAAAAGAAAAGGTAGAGAAAAAGTATAGTTTTTAGAATATAGTACTGTTATGGAGAGTGAGAGTAAATTGACAATTCTAACGGTGTTTTAACGGCGTTTGGCTCAACATTCAATTATATTTTGAATGAAAGATTGAGAATAATATAGAAAATAAACCAATTTTTTTTTTATTGGATTATGAAAGTAGGTGGTATGATACAGTATTAAGATGACATATTTACTTTATATTGTTGTTGATGTTTTGAGTTAATAGATACATTAGTAAGGTGTGAGGCCATATTACATAATTAAGAGATGAAGAAAAATTACTGTTAAATTGAAGGATCTAAGCTATTGTTTCGTAGTATAAAATTATAATACCCGAAAATTAGTTGAAGGTAGGTAGGTATCTTATTTAACGACATGTTTGTATAGGGAGACTTGTTCTCAATAAGTAATAATAGCAAAATCCTAAATTCATTTTTGATTAAAAATTAATGTGCTGAAGCAGGATTGAAATGATTGCAAATCTAAATCCAGGAATGTATGTTGGGGAGAAATGCGAAAATTGAAATTTTTATTGCCGTAATTTAAGTCAATAATATTAAGACTAATAGCAGGCCACAAATGAACACCCATATTCTCTTAGATGCATCACAGACGCGATGAAATATCAGTCTAGCTGAATATGTATTTCCCTGAGATCCTGTAAGATGGGTGACAGAAAATAATTTTATGAAGTTTTTTCGTCGTCATGTCTATTCATACTTTTCTCATCTGCACTTAACAGAATAGAAAAATATTACTTCAGTTATATTTTCATACGATACGCCTAAGAGAATATTGATGGAAAACTATAAAAGAGGGGTATTAGTAGTGTAAGCAAAAAATGCTATACAATCAGTTTGTTGACGGCAACTGGTGTTAGTCGATATAATCGTTACATTATTTTACACTTCCAACAAATATTAACAACAAATTTTTAAAGGCTCAGTAATATGATGGTGTATAGTAAGTTCGTTACCGATGGTTTACATTTTTTTCTCATCGCCAGTAACTAAATGTTGAATACATAATATACAAACATACATACCAAATACTAAATGTCTAATTAATGTTAAAATATCCACCTAGTTAGAGCCTAGAGCGAATAGATGAAAATGCTTCAGTCAAGAAAATGTTCGAATACAGACCCAATAGTGGATATAAATTACAAGACGTCGAAGTAGACCAAACCTTCGTTGGAGGGACGAAATATCGGTCATACATGAAACAATTTCGTATCTTCACCACTGAAGAGAAGACGCTTACGTTGGCATACAAAAATGGACAACGTTGACGGGTGAGGTTCAAGACCAAGCTGGTCTGTTGGTCACCTAAATAAGTAAATATATTATTTTACCACAGAAAATCTTTGATTGTGAAAGTTTTTTAAAAAATGTTTGTGAAACACTGTAATCAGAAAACATTGAATTATTCTTAAAATATATCAGAAGTTTTTACCTGTCTGTAATACAAGAAATCAAATTCATGCAATACTTTTTAATGATTCCCAAAATCACTGAGTGTACGGTAGGGATATATAAAATATGTAAAAATATTGAAAAATCATTACAAAAACTCAACATATGGCAGTTAGTTTAATTAAAAAAAATAGATTTTGATTATTATGAAAACCTATGTTTTTTGTTTAATAATCTGATCACTTTTAATAAAAATTAAATATATGTACATTGTTTGTATATATACATTTTATATATAATATACAAGATGAACGACGTGGGGAGTAAAAAAGCAAGAATAGTTGAATAGTAAATTACACCACATATTTATTAAAATTTTAGCAAGTTCGTGGTGGTGAAAATATTTACACCAAATAGATGACGGTTTTTTCCGAGTTGAACGACATCTATACTCTAAATTAAATTTCAGCCACAGAAAATTTTTAAAAAGGCTTCATAAAAATTCTTTCATTTTAAATAAACACACAAACTTATAGAAAAAAGTATAAAAACGAAAAAAAAATTGAAAAAAAAACAGAATAACAAAAGTCAGATCATACTCTTCAAAAATGATATAATAAATGTTAGTTCACTTGCTTCTGATATTTAACAAAAAATATATACAGTAAAGCACGATTATATATAAAAAAAAATTGCATCTTCATAAACAAAATCAAATTCAATAAAATATCTTCCCTATAATAATTTTAGACTTTATTTTAATCATAAATAGCAATTCTGCTATGTAATCACAAAATATACATATTTGTAATAAAGAACATAACAATGCCATACATAGCTAAATCAGTTTTAAAATAATTCACTTTTGACTTATTCTTTTGTTTTATTGAAAAAATTGGCGATATATTTTAATGTGACTATAAACAACATCGATTGTTTGAACTAATGAAGTTTATTACTTTCTTTCAAAAAATGTAACTACAAACGTTTAGGACTATAAACGAATTAAAATACATAAAAAATATTTAAAAAAATAATAACAGTAAAATTAAAGCGAATTGAACCAGTAGTGACTATAACCGATTTTTACTGTAATTTATGTTAAATTAATAGAGATAAGATTTCTTTTTTCCCGGTACATATTAAGATTAATAGGATAGGCTAATAGCAGAAAAAAGTTAAGCAATTCCAATATAATGACAGAATACTAAAAAAAGAAAAATGCATCAATTTTTTACACTTTTATATTTTATTCCATTTTTAAATCACTTTTTTAAAGCTTTTAATTATGTTTAACTTAAATTTACTTTAGTATTTTACAAAAAAAAATTTTAATTAATAATACAGCAACAGAACCACAATTTAAATTATGTAAAATATAATTTTTTTTTGTGATAGTAAGAATTCATTAGTCGATCTATCATGCATTTGTTATGTATGAAAGACAAAAAAGAGGTAGTTTTTGTGGGTTTAAGGTCCTCACGACCATTGTTGGTTTGCGCGCGTTCTACTGAAACCACTTGGTGTCCTGCAAGGATTTCTACCTACCTACAGAAAAAAAAATAAGATATGATTGATATGAATAAATTGATGATGTTGTTATCCCGAATTTTTTAAATAAAGTTACTACTGTGCAATTGCACAGGGGGCCACTAGTATAATTAAAATATAATAACGAATATTTCAACATTTAAAATTTACACTTTGTCTTACTTAGTTTCTAACCAATATGACTAATACAAATATATCCTAAATATATTTACATTGTGATTAACTATAAATGGCTTAAAGGACTGGCTTTATTTAAGTTTGTACTATTCTGTAGTAACTTTTCGGGTAATTGATCACTGGACGATAAATGAGATTTTTACCACAGGAACAAAACACTTGTCTCGAATAAAATTTTTTTCTAAAATTCATTTTGTGTTGACATTTGTCAAAGCACTTTCGCTTTGTCGGTTGCATCAAATGTTAGGCCAGGTAACTGTTTGATGTCAGCTAGAATGGTGGTTTTATCTTTTAAAACAAAATCTCGGAAAAATCGTTTACTTTTCCGGTATTTTTGTCTTTAATTATTATGTGTCATACCTGGTTATATCTTGTATGATCTTATTTGCTCTCGGAACCATATTTACATTTTGGGTAAATTGAGTTCTCTTCAGTAGAGGTGGGTTTTTTTATTGATATTGGTACTGGGTTTCTTCTTCTTTTGACCTCTTTAAATAGAATTGGATTAATTATTCCTCTTGATTTATCCGAATCTAGTTCTGCATCTTGTTTCACTGTTATTCCACTGTTACATCACTGTTGCGCTTTTTTATAGCTCTGACGACTCGATGTGAAATAGTTATAA
This sequence comes from Argyra leucocephala, assembly GCA_963942445.1. Taxonomy (NCBI): domain Eukaryota; kingdom Metazoa; phylum Arthropoda; class Insecta; order Diptera; family Dolichopodidae; genus Argyra; species Argyra leucocephala. The sequence continues at coordinate 70,368,877 of OZ012680.1, forward strand.
AAATACAATATATCTGTGAGTAATTAAAATGGGTATTTCAAAAACAAGGTATAAAATTTAAAGTATTTTAAATGTTGACGTATTTAAACAAATTTTGTTAATTATTACAATCATTGTTAGATTGCGACTAATAAAACAATACATTCCTAATTTTTATATAGTCATTGTTCTGTTCATGTAAGTTTTCTTTTTTCTTGTAAGTAGACATTAAAAATAAGTTGTTGGTTAGTCAGAGTTAAAGAAAGGGTTTCTTACAATACTGGGTCAAATATGGATCCAAATAGAAACTTCCTGCAATACAATTGCATTGCTTCTTACTCCTACGATTTCCTACAGTCACGGTAGTCGGAAGAAAAAAATGGATTTATTCGATTACTGTCCAACACAAGAGTAAACTACATATATTGTGTATAAGATTCAGATATTTTACTTATCGGACTGCTAATTTTAACTCTAAAGTTGGTGAGGATAAATAAAATGCAAGTGTTTGAGATGTTAAGTTATTATCTATAAATTTAAAATTAAATAAACATACAGAAGCACATTCGATTAAATTCGTTGAGTGCAACAGATTAATATCATTAGGAACAGTCAATCAAAAACTGAAACGCAACGTAATTTACCTATGTGGTAAGTAACACAATATGACGTAGACGTCGATCACATCTCTATTAATTTTAGTTTACTAAGCATTGCTATTTCTAAGCTAGGATGTCAGTATTTCAATTCTCACAATGCAATTGAGGTAGAACGTGCCAACATTGCTACCGTAAAAGAATTGTATCGCATTACATAGAACATCGAGATTAGTTATGTAATCTGGTATGGAAAAGCAAGCAAAACAGTAGATTGATTTCAGCCACTTATAAAAAGTTCGTCCCAAACTACACCAAATAAACAATTAATTGTAAAATTAATTGTATTTAGGTAATTTTGTACTGCAAATATACAAGCTCTATTGCACAAAAATTAGTGCTTTAAATTTATCACAATAAGGCAATTATCTATTATTTATAAAACTTTACGTCTCATCTACTAAGGCTTATAAGTAAAATAAGAACAAAAACTGGGAAAACATTATGCCAGTATACTAAAACGGATTTAAAATACAAACAATATGTGATGTAATTGTTTTTGCAATAGTTAGTAGTACTTTGCAAATGTTACATACTAAAACAAACATTTTAAATGCTCCAAAAATAATTTATATATAAATATTAAATTAAATTATACAATAAAATAAATTTCAATAAAATTGGATACAAATATTTTACTTTCAATTAAGGAAACAAAAATACAAATTAACATACTTTTTCAGTACCGTAATCGCATTACAATATCAAAAAGCACCTGTATTTAATTTTTCACATACCTACGTAAAAACATTTTTATCATCACCTAAGTTCAACGAAAAACATCATAGTGTGTTCATAACATGATTAGAAAATACATATTTTCACATTTAAAAAAAAAAAATATTTCATTAAATTACACTGATTTAATAATAACAAAAAAAAAACACAACAATACATAAAAAAAAAAAAAAATCTTTTGGAATTAGAGAATTTCACAAATAATAAACTCATCTGGATGAAATCATACAATAACAATAATTTTGCATCTAGTAATCGGTGAACATGGAACAAATGTACAAGATTACCACATGAATCTAAATTTTCATTAAAAATTTGGTTCATAACTAAAAAATAAAAAAAAAACAAATAACTCAACAATTTTATGGTAAAAAATTTTCATATTAAATTATTTTCACCTCACAACATCATCACTTCAGATGTCCACCCTTTTACCAAACTTCACTTACCAAATAGACAATACGTAAAATCCATTTAAACATAATAAATATTAAATTTGGCGAAAAAATCTATCGCAAGTAAACATTTAACAAATTTTTACTAACATTATCATTTATAATTATTGCTCTATAAAATATAGAAAGCAATTTTGAATGTATCTACCATCACTATCTACAGCAAAAATTTTGGAGTTGGATTCAAAATCAGCGTATTCCCCTTTTTTCAGAATATTAATCCTGACATCTACAGGAAAAAGAATTTGGCTTTTTACAGAATAAGCCATGAAATATTTAAACCTACAATTTTGAGACACAAAGGTACTTTACTACATGGTCTTGTATTTGAAAGTCTCTATTTTCTTTTCTAGTATAAACCAGGTTTTCAACTAAACCAGTGTGGCCCTTGGACTGCAGTCTTCTCTAAAAAAAACTTTAGACAGCCCCGACCAAAAAATTGTACTGTACTTGAATTTTTTGATATATTTCCGTCTGGTGGAGGGTAAAGATTTTAGAATTCAGAATCGAATCATGTCAAAAACGAACTTTAATAACAATATTTGAAAAAAAAATATTTGAAAGTTCGACGTACCAGAATTCTGTGCAAAAGACTTTAGATCGCAAAATTTTGAGTTTTGCTTTCCGATAAGTTTTTGCCACTTTTATTTACGTACAACAGCGTACATAAGTTACTATATATTCAAATATCAGATATCTATTTGCTAATCTTTTTTTTGCTAAGTGACCATTTCGCCAAACGTTTGTTTGCGAAATGTTTAAACACCAAATGTCCATTTATAAAGTGGAATTTTCTAAATGTACTCTATCCTCATATCATTCTACAATAATTCTAAAATGGACATATGTATACCCATTTTTATGATAACACATACAACACTATATACATATGTGGAAATATAATGAAATTTCAGATGATTTCCGGCCACCAAAAATAAAAATGATACAAAAAAAAGGCAATAGTTCCGAAAATTCTAACTTTACTTAGTATAGCTTAGACAGTAAAATATTTAGGATATGTGCTATGGAATGATAATAGAGTGCAGAAATTAAGATGATTTTGGTAATAGATAGGTTAAAATGTATGGCGCATAACTAAAATGTATAAACGGTATTACAGTTTTTAAATGTGAAAATTTAAGAGAATATATCACCTAAGTCACTTGGGTTCACTTAAGTCAAAATATTTCAAAATTTATAACGACCATTAAGGGTTTTGAAGCCTTAAAAAAACTTAATAAAATTTTCTTTGTTGAGAAATGAAACTGTTTCAATACAGAGTGATTTAAAGAATTTTTTTCTAGGTCACAAGTTACTTATTGAAAAAATGTGCATTCATTGAATGGGGAAACGAAACAAAATACGGAGTTTATCTTGATGAGTGATGGTGATAGCATCGTTCGTGTTAAATCAAGAGAAAATATATAATAAAATAAATAATGGTGAAACAGAATAATTAAAAAATCTGTCTAATAATAAAAAAAAAAAAAAAAAAAAAAAAACAAAAATTAAATTAAAGAAACAATAATTATAATATTTAAATTTTAAAAGTTAACAAAAAAAAAATCTAGTAAGAAAACAAAATAAAAATAAGTTTTTCTCATCTTGGGATTGCTATAAGCAATCCAAAAAAATGAAAAAGTTGAAAATAATAGTGATAACGGCTGAGGATTAACTAATAACCAAAACCAAATTACATAGACCGAAAAGTAATGGTAAATAATAAATCAACAATAATGTCGGAAAATAAGAAAATGAAAACTCTTAGAGGTGAGAATAATAAACTAAAATTAAAATTACATAACCTAGAAAAGCAAATTGCAAGTTTATTAAAAAATAAAAATGATAATGCTGAAATAAATGAAGCACATGTTAAAAGTAACAGTACAAGTACAATTCAAAATACCAACAATCGATTCTCTCCACTAATGGAGTTACAATTACAATCACAAGAGATGGATGATGAAAATACCTATATTTCACCAAATGAAGAAATAAACCAATTAGAAAATTACCATCAAAGTGAATTTGAAGAATACATAACGGTGCTCTCTCAAAAAAACTTACAAACTAAAAGAAAACAAATTAATAAAATCAATACCAATACTGAAAATATAATAAAGAACCAAGATTCTAACCCAAACAAAAATAACACTAACACTAATACGAAAACTAATAACAACACAAATAATATTAATATTAACAATAATAATAACAAAAATAATAATGATAATGAATTAAAAAAAAATAATAAAATGCCACCATTAAGTATATATAATACTGATGTAGAGCTATTAAAAAAAACAATAAAACTAAAAACTAATAATTTCCTAATAAAAAAAATTAATAATGCACACGTATTAATTTATACATATAATATAAAAGAATATAAAGACATAATCGAAATTTAAAAAAAATCAAAAACCAACTTTTATACATATACGCCGAAATCAGAAAAAAAAATAAGCCTTCTTCTCAAAGGCCTAGACGCGTCTTATAACGAAGAGGAAGTATTAAACATCTTAAAATTCAGTGAAAACGATAAAATAAAGTTTGAATCTATCAGCAGATTTAAAACCAAAAAATCAATGAAAGAAGGAAAAATTCTTTCATATTTCATTGTTCAAGCGTCAGCAGATACTAAAATCTCTGAAATAAAAAAAATAAAATCTATTGATAATACAATTATATATTGGGAGAATATAATTAAACAGAATATTCTGCAATGCACTAAATGCCAAAGATTTTCCCACTCCGCGGCAAATTGTTATATGGATCTTCGTTGTGTGAAATGCGGAGAGAATCACACACCGGGAGAATGCAAAATACAAACAAAAGATGAGAGAAGCACGCTATTTTGCATACTTTGCAAGCAGCATGGCCATCCAGCGTCATATAGAAAATGCCCTGAGTATATAAAAAAACAACAACAAAAAGAAGAGGCAAAACAAATTCTCAAAGAAAAAATTACAGCTAAGTATAGTATGTATAATAATTTTACTAAAGAAAATATTTCATATGCTAATGCATTAGGAAATAATAACAATAATAATTATAATAGCAACAATAATAATTACAATAGCAATAACAATAATTATAATAATAACAACAATAATAATTGTAATACCAGTAATAATAACAACAACTGTAATATTAATAATATATTTGATGAAATTAAAAACCAAATGAAAGACATACAAAATAAATTTGCTTATTTTGAAAAAACTATTACTGATAATTCTAATAGAATTGAATATATATTTGAAGTTATATTACCCAACCACCAATAATAATGTCACAAGGCCTTACTAATAAAATAATTAAATTAATTTCTGTTAATGTAAATTCACTAATATCATATAGCAAAAGATATTCTTTAATACATTTCATTAAAGAACATAACCCGGATATTTTGTGCCTAAGCGAAACAAAATTACAAGAAAAGCATTGTATAGCATTAGATAATTATGATTTGATAAGGAAAGATAGGATTGGTGAGTCTGGAGGAGGCGGCACAGCCATATGCATTAAAAATTCAATTAAATACAGCATAGTAAAGAAGGACATTTTTGAAAATAACGAATGTTTAGAGACTTGTATAATTTCTATTAACTTAAGAGACAAAAATAAGCTATTTATAATTTCAATTTATGCACCTAATACGAAACAAAATAAGTTTATAAACGAATTTCATGATATTTTCCAATGCTTAGACCTAGGAAATCTAAACAATTACTATATAATGGCGGGTGATTTAAACGCAAAACACTATACATGGCTTAATAAAATTAATAATACTCGAGGATACCAATTATTTAGTTGGTTAGAATCAAATAAAATAGCTTTTAAAAGTAAACTCCTTTTACCAGATTCACCCACATATCCTAGAAGTAACTCTTATTTAGATTTAGCAATAATAGATTCAAGAATTAATATTAATACTTTTGAAACTTACAACCGAATACAAACTTTAGCATACGACAGTGATCATAAAGCAATATATGTACCTTTTGAAATAATGAGCCAAGATCCTATTAATAATATTCCTATTAGGGAAAAAGCATATTTATACCATAAAACAAACTGGAATAAATTTAAGAAAAAATTAGATATTAATCTCGATAAGGAATATTCTAATAGTAGGGAAAAAATTGTTGATAATGATAACATAACTATTAAAAATATAGACTACCACTTAGTTAAAATTCAAAATGTAATCATAGATACCATGAATGAAACAGTACCAAAATTTACCAGACAAAACCACTTAAATAAATTTCATTCTAAAAAATTAAAAAAACTACTAAAAAAAAAGAGTGAAATACTGAATGACATACACAAAATTTATAAACAAAACCTCAACTTCTCTTCGCAGCACATAGGTCTATTAAAAAGCCTATTAAATAACATTAACATTTTAATAAAAGAGACGATTAATATAGAAATTAACGGATATTGGCGAAATAGAATACAAAAAATAAAACCTAGCAATAATATGTTTCCAGAAATTAAAAAAATTTTTAAACAGAAATCAACATTGGAAATTAAAAAACTAGAAATTGAAAACCACGATCTGTTGACACAAGCCAATATAGACACTACAAAATTGAGTAAAACGGATACAAATAAATATATTTTAAAAGAAAACACAGATATATTTAATGTATTAGGTAAGTTTCTCGAAAACTCTCACAGAAACACTATACCATCTAATATTAACTTTCATACCCATGTCACAAATAAGATAAAAGATTTAGCAGATAGGAAAAAACATAAACAAGAACACAATATACCTTTATTTAAATTTAATAACTTTAATCGATCAACTAACGAGACAGGTAATCAAAACATATTCACTAACCTAGCAGAATTGAACGAAAAATTTAACAATCTGAATAGAAAAACTTCTTCGGGAATAGATCGAATACCTAATATAGTACTTAAAAACCTAACAACTAAGTGTATGCAGAAATATGTAATTCTTTTTAACAATTCATTAAACTATTCCTATTTCCCTAAAATATGGAAAATAGGTAAAGTAATTATGATAAAAAAACCGGGTAAAGATCCAACAAACCCAAATAACTTTCGTCCGATAAGCTTGCTTCCTAACATCAGCAAAGTATATGAAACTCTAATCAATGATAAAATATCAAACTTTGTAAATATTAATCATATATTACCTGAAAATCAATTTGGGTTTAGATATAAACACAGCACAATACACGCAATTAATAAACTAACATCTGACGTTTGTTGGAATATTAACAAACAAATGGCGGTGGGTGCCTGTCTCGTAGATCTAGAAAAAGCATTCAATAGCGTTTGGCTAGAGGGTTTAATATACAAGCTACTTCAATTTAAATTTCCACAACATCTAGTTAATCTTATACATGATATGATTTCTGAAAATAAATTTATTATGTCATGTAACCCGAACAAAATATTTAATATAGAGCAAGGTCTACAACAAGGTACGGTAAATTCACCAACTCTTTTCACAATTTATTTAATAGAACTACTAAAACGACTAGAATATCTAGATGGCATAAACTATTCCTTAGCATTCGCTGATGATCTAATTCTTTACTCAGCAGGTAATAAAGTTGAAGAAATTCAAAACAATGTTCAACAAATGTTTAATACTACAGTTGATTATTGCAAAATTTGGTTATTAAAAATAAATTTAAATAAGTGCGAAACAATACTATTCAGAAACACTGTTGATAAAACTAACTTTAATATTAGGAAAAACTGGAAAAATTTTGCAATAAAAGCCCCTGACAACAGTAACCTATATAACAAAAAAATCGTAAAATATTTAGGAGTCTATTTACAACAAAACCTAAACTACAAAGAACATGTAAAACAATTGATTTCAAAAGGAAATAAAGCATTTATGGCATCAAAAAAACTATTCTATAACAAAAACATTCAAACTAGGGTTAAGATAATAGCATATAAATCATTCGTGAGGTCTATACTATCATATGCAGCTCCCATATGGTACAATATTAGTTCTAGTTTAATGGAGAAAATTAGAAAATTAGAAAGAAAATGTATTAGAGTTTGCATAAATAAATGTCGTAAACCAGAAACAGTGTACTTGCATTATTATTCGAATAAATATATTTATAATAATTCTAAAATAAACAGATTCGATAATTTTATAATTAAAATAATTAGAAATCACTATGATAGAGCGTTGAATACCTCAGAAAATGGTCTAATATCTAATATATTCTACCATAATGAGGAATTCATAAAGAAAAGTATGCAAACGGGGTTCATAGCCCCCGAACATTTCATATACCTAGATTCAAAAGGGTACATACAAAACCCAGAGCATGTCCCTCTATTATTTCATTATAATAGACGGGCCACATGCAAAATTATTGATTATAATCCGAATAATATGCAGGATAATCATTTGAAATATGACATGTTTGTGCCAATACAGGACAAACAAATTAAAAGAAATTACTGGTGGTTGGATAGTATAAATTGGTATAAATAATGGAGAATTATGTATTATTTTTAGTTAGTTTAAGTTAGAATTAAGGAATAGAATAAGTTAGATTAAGTTTTTATTAAAATAATATAATTAATTTTGGTTTTTAAGTTCATTTTTTCCAAAAATTATAAACAAAAAAAAAGTTACAATTATATACAGATATTGTAAGAATCATATATACAAAAAAAAAAAAAAAACAAAATAATAAAACAAAAAATTAACTAAAAAGAAAAATCTTAATAATTTTTAAGTTAATATAAATTATTATAATAATGCTATTTTTGTTAAATTTTTTTTATGGCTAAGTAAAATATGTAAAAATTAAATGGAATAAAAAAAATTAAACTACAAAAAAAAAAAAAACGAAACAAAATACGCGGTGCTCTATTTTGACAAAAAACTAAATATTTAAAATTTAATATATTGAAAAATAAAAAAAAAAAAACAATTTAAATCAACAAATTTCTATATCCGCTGATCAATTGTAAATCTAAATCATCAGATAAAAACAAGTTAACAATATACTAGTATTCGCACGGTCGGTAATAAAGCACGATCGTTAATAAAGTTTGAAAAAATATTTGAATTCGCTATGTCTCCTTTTAAATATCTGTTATTTAAAAGAACAGTAATGAAAAACACCGTTGTTAGAAAAAACTCAGTCTCAGATGGACCATTGAAGAAAATAGAATAAAATCTTAAAATCTGTAGTTGTATATGTAAATTCTTAAAAATAGTTATAAAATGAAAAGAACAATAAATTTAATAATAAAATCTGTGTAAAATAAATAAATAAAACATTTTAAAATTAATTAATAAATAAAATTTGTGGAAAATGAATTAACACGAGTTTTAATCACTATAATAATAACTATACAAGTTAAGAAAAATATTTCGAAGAAGAAATATTAACTATATACTTTTATTTAGAATTTATCGGAAATGTATAAAAATAATTACTATTATTTCCTATTAATTGCGGTTAAGCCTTTGTTAAATGACATGGCTAAACTTAACTGGTTTTAAATTTTCTCTATACGACCAGACAGCTTTTTGCTAGGTCTTAATTTTTAAATATGTTAATTATTATATTAGAAATTTGTTAAAATCTTTTTAATTTAAATAATTTGATATAAAACAAAAAATATTAAGTTTGTGCAATTCGAAAATAATGAAGAAAAAAATATATGAAGAAACCGATGCTGCTGATACAGAAGATTTAATTTAATTATAGAATTTAACAATAATAATGCAATATAAGAATTTCTTTTTAAGTTTAGCCATATTTTCCTTTTATTTATCTATTGTCACATGAATTTTTATATGAATTTTTAATGTATTATAATCTATGATTTCTTTTTATTTTATTTTTTGTTAAAATGAAATTGTTATTAACAAAATTACTTTACTTTTATATATTTTCAATATTTTTAAATAAAAATTTCGCCACTCGTCTCAGTAAAAAACTGTCAACCCTGCCTATAACAAAAAATGTATTAATTTCCATTTTTCCTTTTCATTTATGTATGTTATGCTGAGTGGACGCTTTGGTATACGGGTACCAGCTCAGGATTTACTCAATTCTTATCTTAAAAATAGGAAAACTATTTCAAGAATAAATGGAGTACTAAGCAATGAAGTTTCAATAAATATTGGTGTTCCTCAAGGGTCTGTGTTAAGTCCTACATTATATTTGCTATATATTTGCTGATGATACTCTACTTATATATAGTGCCAAAAATTGGGATGAATTAGAAAGAGTAATAAATGCAGATTTGAGAAAATACAATTATTGGCTCAAAGGTAATAAATTAAATATAAATACTGAAAAAACCAAATACATAGTGTACAAAATAAGATATAAAGTCGATATAAATCCAAAACTGTTAGTAAATAATACCGAAATTGAAAGAGTTGCTACATATAAATATCTTGATGTTGTAATTGATTAAAGGTTGAAATGGGATGATCATATCAATAAACTGGAAAAAAAATTGTGCCTTCAACGGTGACAATTAGGTGCTATTAAAAGAAGTGGAATCATACTCAGTAGACAAACCGGTGATAGTCTATATTATTCTCATATTATTTCAGATATTAAATATAATATATGTAATTGGTCTAGTTGTTCCTCTTGATTAAAAGATAAAATTGATATCATAATTAACAAGGCTATAAAAGGTTTGCATAAATTTAATTGGCTTACTCCTCCAAATGAAATTTTTAAGAGAACTGGTTACCTGAAGGTATCAGGAATTATTGTTTTGGAAAAAGCTAAACTAATTTACAAACTGGAAAAGGGAATCTACAATAAAAAAAAAACCATATTACTAAAAGGAGTAATGTACACAACTACAATACACGAAAGTTAAATAATTTGAACTATGCAAAGCCAAGAAGAGAGTTATCACGCAACAGTTGCCTTTCATTAGTTATAAGAATATATACATATAATAAATTACCACTGGAAATAAAGAATAGTTTAAATTTAGATCTTTTTGTAAAAAAATTGAAGTATGTATTTATTAAAAAATGATCCTACAGAAATGGACAAATTAATTAAAGAGTGAATTATCACATAATATATATTTTTTTTTTCGTTTATGTTATGATTAATATAATTGTATATCTATCTATATATGTATTATATGTAATCAAGATTGTAAATAATTTACTTTTATGTTTAAATATGGATTTTTCTGTGATGTTTTATACCAAAACTAATGTTTTGTCTATATTACGGTTAAAGAAAATTACATTTTTTTTTTAAAGTAGTAAACTATAAAAAAAATATTTACTTGGATGTGTGAATTTTATAAAATATAAAATATTTTTTAATTTGTATATAATTTTGTTAATAAAAGTAATGAATATTAAAAAAAAAGTAGGTGAATTATGAGCTTAATGTCAACAAGTCCAGCCTGAAAAAATAGAAAAACTCTAATTTTCATGCTTGTTATCAGCATTAAAAAGTACGACATCTGAAAAAAATTAAAATTATATAAAAAGAAATTAATCAAATGTAATTCAGCCAGTAAAATTAATCAAATGTAATTCAGCCAGTAAAAAAGTAATTATAAACCTTTATTTTACCATATGATTAATATATGGTCTATTACATACATACACAGATACTACATGTAATATATTTCTGTTAAAAATTATCATCTTTGAAAAAAAACTAGCATCGGAATGAATGAAAATCGGTTGAGAAATGCCTATTGTACCGAATTTTTTCGATTTATATATTAAATATTATGAGAAGCCTATTTTTCACACGGGCATTATTTACGCGTTCACTGTAGTGATAAATGGTGTACTAAATTTACTACGCCAAATTTTAGCTAAACAAACCTCAACAAACCGTAGTGATGTTGTAAAATGTATAAAGGAAGAATGGGACAATCTACCTAACCATTACAATTTTTCTAAATTGATTCTAAAAATTGATTAGGAAGTAGGTAACAAGTGCAGCAAGTGATAAGGCGGTCATACAAAGTGTTTGATATTGTTTTAACTAAAAAAGTAATTTTGAAAATTGAATTATTTTGTTTTGCAAAGAACTAGTTTCGAAACCTTTTCGTTTAGCTTACAACTGACTGTTTTGTTTTTATTACGTATTTTAACAGGTTATTTATGTAAAATTTAAGTATTTTAATAATGAATTAAATAGTTAAAAAATATGTACAGAAAACGACTTGTTTTGATTTAAATTGCTACTTTTTTTTTATGATCTTGTCAGTAACTTAGGTAGAATCATCTTTTCGTGCTTAATTAAGTACGGTACTGCAATTTTACACTACAACAACTACAATGTTTTCTGAGAATTTACTAATCAAATTACTGTCTTATCTACTCATTAAATGTGGAAAACTATTACTATTGTCAGGAACTAAGCCTTCTTAAATAGAATAGTTTCATTTTATTTAATTTGTTACCAAATTAACTTAAACTGACTATACATAAAATTTTATCAATTTCCAAAGAATTAGTTTTTATTATTTACCATCAACATGTTGTATTCAATTTGAATAGATAGTCATTAAAACGTTAAGATTAAAATGAATTAATTTATTTTTAATGTAATAAATATTTTAATAATTTAATAACATTATTAATTCATTTCATTTATTTCATTAGTTATTCATTAAATAATCTTTGATTGATAATCACAATGACACTATTATAAATAGAGTTTTAAGTTTTACATTAATTTTTATTATTTTACAAATACTTAGCTTTATACAATAATAATAAAAAAAAAACAAATTTCAAGTAAATAAAGTGAAAACTAAATAACAATTTACTACGTTATATGTTTGTAATGTAACAAATTGATGTCTATGAATTCATACCAGAATCCCCACAGAATTCTACTAAATATCATAAAATTTGAACAAATTTGAATGTGTAAAGTTTTCGGAACTATTGCTAAGCACAAAAAACAATAATATAAGAAAATTATAACTAAAATATTTTAGTTGAAAAATTTTTTATTTGCATAGACAAATTATTAACTTCCCATCATAAATAATTTACAATTAAAAAAAAAAAAAATTACAAAATAAAAACAATAAAAAAGATGTTATAAAAAAACTACACTCGTCGTAGTTGTAGTTTAATCCTTATATCACTTTTATAATTGAATTCCATACGCATATGTGAACATAAATTAATCAACCATTCACATAGAAACCAATTAAAATACATTTAAATATGAATATATATGTTTGCTTAAGGGTTCCCAGCTTGTTATTTATATTTTAAAATTATTAAAAATAAAATTTTAAGAAAATGTTTTTGCCTCATAAGACGACAACAAAAACGATTTTACAGAATATTGTAACCTACCTAAACCAATATGTTTGAAATATCATTATCATAAATTGACTAAATTAAATCATATCCGATGGTTTAATACAGATTGAAGTATTTAAATCTGGATACATTCATATTCAATTTTGGTTTTCAAAATAGAAATTTATACCATCGAGTTGGAATTCTATCTAATATATTTACCATAGAATTGATTCGTATACCTTACAATTTAAATAAAAATTAATAAATAGTGTTAACGGTATTATTCATATTTAAATATGCTAATTATTTTTTAATATTATAAGTGCATAATTACTGAACATAATTCAAGTGGCAATAATATGTAACCGCTTAAGTAGACATAACCGAAAAATGAGGTATCGTTACCATGGTATTCTATGCTCTAAAATCTATCTTACACAGAGGCTTTTATGAAATTTCTTGCTAATCCAGAGGCATTTATGGATTTGCGAAGTTGAGAAAAAACAGTTAGACTGTATACTGCACATGATATAATAAAGCAACTTTAGTCGTCATAATATTGTTATCTACATGATATTCTATAGAAAAATATCACAGTTTCTATTAAGTTTAGCGGTTATATCAAATTTTGTTCTGCTATACCCCTTTTCTGAAATTGACTGAATTGGATTGGCTACATTGGATACATGGATACATGGATATCGCCACGGTTAACATATGTTTCATACCCTTTGCCAACAAACTAGTTTTGTAGAGCTGATTTCTATTTATTGTACTCATGAAGTGAGAATTATTCAACCAAAATTTTACTGGTTGAATCGGCGTCACACAATAATACATAGATAACAACAAATAAAAGAAGTGGAATGAAGGATACAACAAAATTTTGTTACTGTCATTAGTGGCTTGATGAGTCGGTTGAATACATCCTCGTGGAATCTAGCCTCGCGAAACACAAAGTTATTTTGTGCTTTTATCTTACTTAAAATATAATAACACCGCTTATTCATTTTGCTCATTTATAATTTTTAACTATAATTTATGAATATTTTTCAACCAAATATTTTTAAATCTTTGAGTTCAATAAAAATGGAATGAATTACGAACAGTCCAGTGCATGACTTTTGATGTTTTACACAAAATAATTTGAAAATGGTCATATTGAAAAGTTTTAAATTTCGACTTAAGCGGTTTTATATAATGGGCACAGTACGAACTAGTACGAAATAACACTCTTTTTTCCTTTTTTCTATTGCCGATTACATAATGACAAGTTTAAGGATTTACTATTTTAATCAAATTTACAATAATTACAATATTATGTTTCTATATTTCTTTTACAATATCAATTCGTCCTCTTTTAATAACACCAATTTGAAGGGTTTGATTTTCTTCAGTTTTCGTGTCACGGTGCTGTAGTGTCTGGGTGTGACCCTGTTGGAGCAATATTGTTTGATGAATTAATGCAATTTTTTTAATTACATCAGACACCTGGTCGGTGTATAGATCTCGGCGTATGTCGCTGTTTCTGTTGTCTAGGAGCATTAACCATATTCTTTAACACTTTGTTTTGGAATCTTTGAATGGATTAAATATGTGTTAAATATACCGCGCATTAATACCATATATACGCAAACCGAATATTTTATTTTGTATTGATAAACGTGAATTTCTTTCTTTAAATCAATATAATTTATGGTATTGATATTTGATTCTGCTTTCTTCATTATTCCATGAGTTTTCCACTTAAATTTAACGTCAAGTGGCATAACTAGATACTTGGCTCTGTTCTCTATCCTTATAGCTTTACTATTAATCGTAACAATTGCTCCATCTTTTAATTAGTTTTACACGTCAGCCCTTTGTTCATTTGGCGATTCTATCAATTTCTCTTTGAAGATTGTTTGACACTTCCTTTATATCATTCCGTACAGTCAGAATTGCAGTGTCAGCTGCAAGTGTAGACATTCTATAATTTACGCTGATCACACGTATATAATAAAAAAAGCATTTAAAATAGCACATAACATTTCTCTCAAACTGATAAGATATTTGCAAATAGAAAAATACAATTATTAATTTTGCTGAGGAGATATATTAGGGTGTCTTGAAACAAAAATTGAAAAGTATTTGCAGCTGGTTTAATAACAAACTATTCAATAAAGAAATACTTAGTGGTATAGTGGTATCATATTACATTCTATATTTCTAGATCTAGCTCAAGCTTTTGATAAAGTATGGCACCGAGGCTTAATACATAAACTAAATAATATGTTATCTAAACAATACGTAAATTAACTCTCATCATATCTAGAAAACAGACTATTCAGAATAAAACAAGACGAAGAATATTCTGCTATCAGAGATATTGAAAAAGGTGTACCTCAAGGTCGTATTTTGGGTCCCATACTGTATTTGCTTTACACCAATGATTTACCACAAATGGAAAATATAACCTGTAACTAAACTAAGCGATACCGCGTTGATGGCAGTAGGATCAAATATTGGCGAGGCTACAAATAAATTGCAAAGAACAAGCGACAAGCTATACCCCTGGACAAAGACCTGGACAAGCTATACCTCTGGACCACTAAACTGCTAGAAAATCAAAATGATATCAAAAGGCTTAAAGGAATTTAGCCACTAGATTTAATACGATAGAACTTCGTAAACTTTTTCTTTAAGAAAATAGCACTAGAAATAAATTAATGGTTAGTCCGTCGGACTAGTTTTAATGGGAGAGGTGTGGTTTAGTCAGTAAAAATCTGACACACAATGGAAGTTACGGGTAGGTCTATGAAGATTCCACCAATCTACGCAAAAAAAAATATTACATTGTGAAAATAGTATAAGATATAATTAGATCTAAATATCTTGATTGATGTACATTTAAAATTACTAGAGGATTTTTAATAGTCATTAAATCAGAAGAACGAACTATTTGGGCTATATAAAACCAAAAGAGTTGTGTTTAATTGGGTTAGAGTATAATCTTAATCGTAGTAGGATCGCAGAAAATAAACGCAATCCAACGATGCGACGAGCTTCAACTCAAGTCATTTGGGTAGAAAATTTGTGTCTTGTAATGCTAACACATATACTAACTAGTGAACTTAACTATAAATATGTTAATATATTCTAAGATTGTGGATAGTTAGTGTGCCTATCGAACTATTTTGTTGTTAAATTAATGTTTTCTGAAATAAGTAAAAGATTACTTATTTTGGATCGTGTCGACAATGAATATATCAATAATTGTCTTCAAATTTTTCCGTTAAAATTCAAAATAAATTTGTATGCATTATCTTAATAAAATTTGATTTTTGAATTCCCGTGTACAACGAGTAGAACATCTTTAGAACTTAACTTGAAAGTTATTTGGAGAAAATGTATAGGTAGCAAAATATTATTGATTGTACAATATGTTGTTTGTAACCAGGTTCAAACAGGTATCAATAATGATCTTTGCAGCATGTTTCTAGCATGTTTAAACATTGTTATGCAAGTTCATCTTGCTAGAAAAACTTAATGAGAGATTTCTGAATATCAGAAGATAGAAATTCAAATTAATAAAAAAACAGCGGCGCCTTTAACCATCATTCGATGAAATTATTATTAATGGTAGTAGCATCACCAAAAATTTCCAAAAATAATAAAAATTATTTAAATATGTATATATTATACATCTTTTATATCTATACGTATACAATACATATATATTTAGTAAAAAATTTATGTAGATATTACACTAAAATACAATAATCATTATATACTTAAATGTACAGAGTGTTTCCGTTTAGTTTATTGATTATTATTAAATCAATAAAATTTCCAAAATTAACAATTTTATTTTGACCAAATATGTAGAAGTCGTGGTAGTCGAAAACAATAACATAAAAAAATTTGATTGTTAGTATGAAAGAAGTAATAATGTACTTTTCAGAATGTTGATAAGTTAATATATAGTTCAAATATGATAAAACCAATACGAAATACAAAAAAAGATAATTAGCAATCTTTAATAGAATATAATAGATAACCTATAAAAATTAATAAATCCATGAATGCAGAACTCAGACAGTTGAGGTAGCAAGTGTAACAGTGGAAAATTGGGGCTTGTTGTGATTTCCGAAACATATATAATTACAAAGGATCGAAAGAATTTGAGCAATTCCCTTGGACACCACTTCATTGTTACAGATGATAATATATAACAATAAAAGCATTATCAACGTTATTTCGGCTCATAATATCCAAAGAAAAAGCGGATTCTTAAAGTCCATATTAGCAAATAACCTACAGCGTTTATTAACCGAATACACAACATATTGGCCGACTAATAAGAATAAAAATTCGGTTATAATTGATTCTTGCTTTACTAATGGCACTGCAAGCAGTTACACTAAAAGCTGAGTCATGTTTTGACTTTTTAGCTGATCACTCGCCAGTTCTTGTAACGATAGGAATAAAAGTATTCATGAATGTGGGGTGACCAACATTATACAATAATGAAATAGAGTGGTCGCTGTTTAGGTTTCAAATGGCAAATAATTTTGATCAGAACATCTCTCAGAAAATAGATAATGACAAATGATGAGGCATTTAAAAATTTTAATAGAGCAATACAAAAAGCGGCATCGACGAAAAATGAGGAAAAACTAGGAATGTGTTATGGTTTTTTAAAGAATAAAGTGAACGAAAAGAGATAAGTATGGCAAATAACAAGGGTGGTGAGTGATAAGAAAAAGTCTAACAGAGCCGCGAAGTGATTACTTAGCTTAGGGCTAAAAGTGAGGCTATTAAAGAATATCTGCGACGCCTAACAAAAAACTGAAGACACAGATTATTCATTGTTGAGATAATAGCCACAGTTTAATCCACCAATATTAACAATAATCAGCATTGGGCTGGCACCTAGCAAAAGCGAAAGCACTCGCGCAGCATTTTAGTGAAGACTTTCAGCCATTTTCAAAAGGAAGCATAAATGTAGATATTCCATATAAGTATAATTAGATCGTGGCTTACCATTGGCTTAATCATTATTCTTAAGTTGCTAACTGCAGAATACCTTTCCATCAAAGACAGATTGTAGCGTTAGGGAAATAAAACAAAATAATATAAAAATTGTTCAGCAAAAACATTCAGTGTGTATAGTATTCTATTAAATTGCCAATGCCAAGGTGCGTGATAGCAGTAATTTCCGTTACATTTATAAAATTGGACAAATTGAAGTATAAAAACTTATTTTCCAATGTAGTGTATTGAGTAAAGAAAATAATTTAAAGATAAGATTTTGAAAATTTAAATTCAAGTGTCGAACACTCATGGTTTCTAAGCCCGTTTTAATTATATGAAGAGGAAATGCATAAATTGGATATAAAATACATCAGAAAAATAAATTGTAATGAAAATGTAAATACTTAGGTCTATTTAGTATAAATAGGCAGGTACTCGATCTTTTAGCTGATTAGAACTTCAAATTTCGCTTAGGGAATCGATGTCCACTGGAACTTTATTTAACTTTGATAAATTTTACTATTATTTTCTTTCTTCTCTATTTTTCAACCCAAATAGTAGACAGCATAATTTTATGATCACTAAAACTGGGTAATGGCTAATTCCAGATCATTTTTTTATATAATACAGTTGTGTGCAATGAAAATATTTTTTCTTCAATTTGACGAATTTTGCGAAATAGAAAAAAAAAGAAGAAAATTACTAAAAATTGAATTATTTTTATTTTTCACATATTATTTTTAATGACTACTAAAATTTATTTTATAAATATCAAAATTTGAATTTTCTTTATTATAAACTAGACCTAATATTTAATATTTAGTATGACCGGCATTTGCCTTTATTACCCTTTCACACCTATTGTTCATGGAGTTAATGAAATTTTCTATTATGTCATCTCCCAAACTATCTGAATTTGCTTTATTAGAGCTTCCATTGTCTCCGATGGATTTGTTTGTCGAACTTTTTTTTCATCTAAATACTATGTGATACCCCAAATATATAAGATTAATATCTGGACTATAAGGGAGCCATTTAATAGTGTACATACTTATCACTTAAGTACTCTTTCACCTACAAGTAAAAATAAAACATGACTTAATAAAATTCGATGGCATTTTTAAATTGAATTTTTTTAAAAATTAACCTTTCAGCAAAGAGTTCTAAAACTGATGGTTTCAAATGACTATTCATGATATCTATAAACATCTGCATTTACCTTTGAGGTAGTTTACAAATGCTAACTCATCTAAACGACTTCTGCTGAAGTAGTCCCAAGCTATTACAGCTACGGGTTTGTTATATACTTCTTGAATGCACACTTCATCAAAGCGTGCTCGTATTTTTTACGCACCAATAGCCTAGTATCTTCCATTGAATTTGTATTCGAAAGAAAACACCACTTGATGCCCCATTTTTTTAGTCTATAGTTCGACTGTTCCCGAACCCAATGAAGCCAGAAAGTTTTGAAGTTGCCTTTAAAATCGAGTTTTGGATTGATCGACGTGCTGCAAAACGGGCTTCTAATAGCCTTCTTCGAACAGTTGATATTAATGTTATTATTTCTCTTGCTCTTACAATGTCTGCTTGCAGTTTTGTGAATGCTTTAAATCTATTCTGTTTGGAACGAAGTAACAGAAATTTATCTGATTTCTACTGAAGTTTTTTGTGGCCTACAAGATCCTTTACACAGTTTTGTATTCTCAGTACTTTCAAGTTTTTTCATGAGATCGGTAATTAATGATCTCTCACGTCCTATTATCTGACCAATATCACATGTTGACACCTTTCTTCCATTTACAACGCTCTTTTCATAATCATCTTTAGATGAAAATTATAAAATTTAGGTACTCTTAAATATTCCTTTTCTATATTTATAAAATGTATCCACAATTCCAAATTAATTCTAGGAACCAATCATAGAAGTTCTGTAATAGAAGATTTGTGTACTCGTATATGAAGTATAATATCCAATGTAAATCACTTATGATTTAGAATGCCTATCACAATGACTATTGAATCATCTTGTTCTTCAATCTGGAATACATTACGTAATTATAATTATTTTGACTTTAGAATACAACACATACATACATACATATACATACATACATATCTACTTATATATTGTTCTGGTTTTCACTAATTTTTTGAAGTTCCTTTTTAATTTTTTATTGTTTTTTTTTTATTATTATTTTTTTTTTGTGACTAAATTCGTTCATTTGTTGCAATTGTTTTTATGTTTTTTCCATTTTTATTTTTTTTTTTTTGTTTTTGTTCATTGCCGCGAAAATAAATTGATGCAATACAATCAGTTCACGTTTCATACGGACAGATCAGAATTTCAAGAATTTGATTTAATAAGTCTCTTTTATCTGCAAGAGTACCTATAGGAAGAGAAACAAAAAGTATGAGAAAAGAAGTAATGATGGAAGTGGAGTCAATGTAAAAAGAAGGATATAAATTAAGAGGATAAAAAGACTATACTAAAAAACAAAAAAATCGAACTCAGACTATGACTCAGTTTTGAAAAAGGGTATAAAAGCACGCCGTTTTATATAAATTTTTTTGAGAGATAGAGAGAGAAAGAGAGAGACTAAAATCAAATCTATGGCTACCTGAATTGTTTTTAGCTGGCTAACTGGTGGTTGAAGATGGTGGTTGGTTGGATGTATATTATATATATATATACATATATATATATGTATTATAAACTGTTGACCTTAACTGGTTATAGAAAAGAGTAACATAATGAATGTTTTATTCAAAGTGTGGCTTTTGTAAGATATTTCACTTCAATTTCAGATCTTTATCACCCTTTTAAAATTTTCTGCTGTAA
The DNA here is from genome assembly GCA_963942445.1 of Argyra leucocephala. Taxonomy (NCBI): domain Eukaryota; kingdom Metazoa; phylum Arthropoda; class Insecta; order Diptera; family Dolichopodidae; genus Argyra; species Argyra leucocephala. Next base: position 70,389,874 of record OZ012680.1, read on the forward strand.
AAGATATCTGGCGAATTTTTTTTTTTTTATTATTATTTTGTTTTTAAATTTTTTAAGGACTTTTTTTTCTGTTATCTTTTGTTGTTTTTATTGTTGTTATTGTCTTATTATATTATGGTTCTCATCAGTTGTATTATGTGTTTTGCAATTATTCGTTAGCAGTATAGAATAGTAAAGGTTTCTTAATGATCTTTCAACAGTTTCTCTTTTGGAATTTTAATGAAAACATTTGGATATAATTAGAAAAATAAGAAAAAAAGAACAAAAAAAAAAATTTGTGCCAGGAACAATTAGAAATAATGAGATTTGTTGTGGGAAGCGCGGTATGTCTATATTTTGATTCAGATGGGCAGTTTTACATTTATTTTTAGAATTTATTTTTGAAACTAATTAGATGAATTTTCGAATAAAATTAAAATTTATTTTCAAGAGAATTTTATATTGCATTTAGATTGTGAATTATTTGATATAATGAGAAGTTTGTCGATGGTAGTTTATCGAATTAATTATTTTAAGTTCATTGCTATCAATGTTGTTTTCATTTTAATGCATATTGCAACAATTTAATTTACTTTAAAATATAAAATAATTAAAATTTCGTATTGATGAAAACGTAAAATGAATCTTATTAGTTTAAATATAATAGTCTTTTATACGGACTTCAATTTTGCAGTCTTCAGTATTTCAGTGGCAAACTTAATACATTTGATAGGAAAAAAAATGTTTGAAGAAAGTTTATGCCAACAAATCATAACCGTTTATGTCAATATAAGAAAAAATTGAGATAAGCTAACCACCATATTCAGAATTTTCAAAAACATTTTCTGTAAAAATTTGGTTTGATTCTGACAATTATAAGTCATATATTAGCTAGGGTTCATAATATATTTAATAATATATTTCACTTAAATTTTTTTAAAGATACTAACTAATTGAGAACTACAATTAGCCATATAAACTTAAAAACTGACAAGTGTTTTTTGCAAATTTGGAATATCATTTTTAAAATTTTCAAATATATTTAGTGTTTAAGCGGCTTATTTTACCTAAGCGATTTTTCAAAATACCTTACGTTTTTTTTAATCAATTTCATACATAAGCGGTTATGACTTATTGCCACATAATTATTAATTCAAGCTTTTAAATATTTTATAATAACGTTATATTTGTGTAATTATAATAAATTGTCTAATCATCATCTTATAGCGCTATAGCTCTAGGTTGTCTCCAATTTAAGATTTGTAGGGCTTGGACATCATTTTGTAAATTGTTTTCTCGTCATGTTCTTGGTCTTCCTATACCAGAATTACTCTAAGGCTTTTTTCTTTAACATCACTGTCTGTTTTCAAATTTCGTTCAAATTACGCCATCCACTGGGTGTTCCAGAGCATGCGTATCAGCTTTTTAAGAGGGGAAGGAGCCGTTATTTTAAAATTAAAAAAATTTCATTAACTAATTCGAGGATTCTCTATCGATTGGTGATATTTTCAACTTCCGGGAAAAACCGAAAAAGGGTGTTTTAAGACCAAAAATCGCCGAAATTAGCCGAAATCGTGATTTTCAAATGGGAAGGGGTACTTTTTTATGCAAACTCGGATTCAACGTCAGAGAATAAGAAATTTAAATAAATTTTTTTTTTTTGATTTACATTTCGTTTTTTACTTTTTAATTTTTTTTTTAGTTTATGCTTTGCAAGTACCCAAAACTGAGATAAGAATATGCTAATATGAAAAAAAATGATCATTATTAATTTTTGTTTACCAAAGGAAAATATGGTAGAATTTTGTTTTATTTTATTAAATTTTAAAGGAAAATAATGAGAAAACAAAAAAAAATAATTTAACAAATTTGTATAAAAAAGTACACCTTCCCATTTGAAAATCTCGATTTCGGCCTATTTTGGCAATTCGGACTTAAAAAACCGTTCTTTCCGGAAGTTTAAAATACCACCAATCGATAGGCAAAATATTTCACTATATTAAAGAGTGAAAAATTATTGTTGTTGCAATGTATATAGGTACATATAACTGTCATATTTCTTTGTACTTGTGGCGTAAAACCTTCGTGGGTTGTTATTATGCTAATTTTGTAATCAAAATAATTACGATTCACTTCAACACAATATTTTAATAATTTTGTAAGTTCAAAGAACCATAGGGTTGGTATGGTTTGTAAATATATACTAGTATTCGCTCAGTCCGTGATATTCAAGATAATTTGATAAAAATCATACTCAATTTCATCAAGAATTCTTTTCTATTATTTCAATTTATTCTTGACACTATATAGTTGTTTTTTATTGTTTTATCTTAGACAACAACCGAATACGTAATAAATTATTTAAAAAGACAAAAAATTAAATTTAGTTTAATTGGAGATGGACCAGTTGAGATAATTTGATAAATTAAAATTTTTCTACATTAAAATATGTATAACATGGGATAAAAATTTAAATTGAAAATTCTAATTGAAAATTAAAATATTTTAAAAAAATATTTAATTTCGCTACGTCAAATAAAAGAATTATAATAATACTCGGTGATGCTACCGTAATTTTTTCAATTTACAGGTTAAATAAAATGATAATAATTATAAATATCGAGTTTCAAATATATTAAAAATATATAAGAAAATTTGTTTTTATCTTTAAAATATGAAAAAATTTCATCTATTTCTCGTCTATACATTATTTTGCGTAATATATGATTTGATCAGTACTAAATTTGTTAGACAGTTGGCTTGTTGTTTGTTTCAAAATTTTATAACTTATTCAAATTATATAATGATTGTTCTATATGACTCCAAGATGGGATATTGTAAAGAAGAACCCAATTGAAAATTTCACCATCTTGAAAAGCTTGATTTAAGTAATCGATGCATGTTTCATAAAAATTCCCTATAACCTTTTTAACTTCGTCTTCATCAATTTAATTTGTATTTTTTAATTATAAAATTAAATCATTTACACTCAAAATAAAATTCTATTTTTTTATTTATAATTTGTTGTTTCTCATTCTTTATAATTATAGATGTTTAAGCTATAGAAATATTTTGAGATTCAAGTTTGACGATGTTTTCATGAAATAATGATGCCTGGCAATGAATAAAATACAGTCACTTTGCGGCAGAAGGATTATTAAAAAAATCTTGTAATGGTGTAGGACATTTTTCTTGTGTTAAAAAATAAATTTTTAAAGGATTTAAAGTTTTGATATTCTTTCTAACGAAGGCATTGTACTTAGCCTTCGAGTTTTACTGAACATAAGAAGTTTCTGATATTCGATTTAATAATTTTAACAAACACTTTTAAAAGTTTCTACTCGAACCGTATATGTATATATATAAAAATAAAATAAAATATCAAAACTAATATTATTTTAATATCCGATGGAAGACAATCCGAAACAACTTGAATAAAATTATTTAGACATAGAGCCGAACAGTTTATGCCAATTAATTTCTTACATAAAAACTTTTCCACATAGAAAAAAATATACACTCTAAAAAATGGGGGTTATGGAGCGTAATTTTACTCTGATAATAATCATAATTTAGGTTGTAAATTTACAACCGAAATTTAAAATTCAACTGATATCTGTGTAATAGAAATTAAATACACAAAGAAGAGTAAACTTATCAAAATGAAAGTAAAATTACACTTAAAGTTGTAAATATACACTACTAGTGTACGCAATACTAATGCATATGTAAATTTTACTCTTAAGGTTGTAAATACAAACAGCTAACGTAAAACACTACCTACGCCTATGTAAAATTTACACTCATATTCTTAAATATACACTATTATAGTAATTATACGTTAATAATCAACGCAAACAGTTATTTTTTTTTTCTTTTTATGCATTAGATTTTATGTATTGTGTTCTAGATTTAGTGTTCTAGTTGCTAAAATTAATGAAAATAAAAAAGTGATAAATTGCTTTCATATAATATAATTTAAATATCATATAATTCGTATAATATTTTAATGAGAACTCTACTTTTCTATATAAAATATTTGAGGTAATTCTATGCAAGCACACTAACAAAAGTTAATTAATAAATACAATATTTTCTGTTTTTTAGTTTGGAACAACGTTGGCTCAAATTCAAAATGCGTGTCCTACAAACACCGCTGGTTTGCAATTTTGCGTGAGTAAATTTATAATTAAAACTGCCTTAATATTAAAAGAAAACTTATTTTAGGAACATCAATGGATGAGGAGAGTGCAATAAGTTATATCTTCTTTGAGAAAACCATGTTAGGAAAATTCAACAATAAAAATATAGCAAGTTTATCAACTTTAGCTATAACATATTTTTATAATTTCAATGTATTATATCCCAAACAAATTTCACAAACATTAGAATTCTGTTCGCGACATTTTCTACAATTTTACATGAACAATGTTAGAGGAAAAAAAAAACACATTAATAATGTTTCAAAAATTAATAACCTAATCAACAAATTAAAGAAATATTGAACAGAAAAAAAAACTTAAAAATTATATTAACATTTGCATAATTTAGAATTTTTTGAAGTGAACCAAAACTAAATTTGAAAGAAACAAACTTTAATTTGATTAGATTTTAATTAATTAAAAAACAAAAAATAATTTAAAAAACCGGCTAAAAATATTATTTAACAATTTTCGAAACATAAAATTTTAGTAAACAAAAATAATATTATAAAAATAAACCTTAACTATATAAATGAATTTCCTTTAATTTATATAAAAATTTAAGAATATAATCAAAATATTGTTTATATTATTATATTATATTTAAATATTGTTGAAAAACTCAATATTATTGTTTTATTATGTCCATTTAAAATTTAATTTTTTTTTAAATGTATAAAAATAACAAAAGCAAAACAAACTTATAAAATAAAACAAAATTTTACTTTAAAAATTAATTTCTATTACTTTAATTTACAAAAAATTTAAGTACAAAAAAATTTCACTAAAATTTATTTTTCAAAAAATAAAAATGACTAGCTATTTTCTTATAATTTGAATATAATTTTGATTTTTAATTACCTAAAAATAGATTTCAAAAAAGAAATTATAATGAAATACACCTTGTATTAATAAATGAGTTTTTTTAAATTTAATAAAAAAAATTAATAATAATATTGAACAAAAAAAAAATAGCATATTTATTTCAATATCAACATTTGATTATATTTTAAATACACATTTTTCTATGTCTAAAAACTAAAATTAATTTAAAAAACTAACAAGTTTATAAAATATTATAATTTCAAAAAAAAAAAAAATCTGTGGAAGTATAAATAAAAATATGAATGCATATTGCAAATTCATACAACATACTTTTTATTTTTTTATTTTATTATAAAGCGAAATCTCAATTTCCAATATGTTGTTGGACCACTCTAATAAGGATATAAGGCCGTAAAAGTGTTGTAAGTTTAAGATTATTATTTTAAATATACGTTCAAATTAGGTAATTCGAGCACACAAATTTATGTTTTACTGTGTTTTTTTACAATTAATTTTACATATCAATGTTTAGATTTATATCATTCAAGTGACAATTTTAAAAAAAAAAATGTGTAAATTTACTCTTTTCTGTAGTACAAATTACTCTTTTACGATGAGTCATAGAAATGCGTAATTATTTAAAATTATTTGACGGAAGTAATTTTGCCATGATTATCGATGGCAGCAGAATACCAACGATTATCGAGGTAATTTTACAGTAAAAACTTTTTAGAGTGTAGTATGTATATACATATATTATCTGAAGTTTTTTAACACAAAAATTTACTAATAAAAATTTTTTTTTACAATTTTAACTTCGGAGTGTGTATTATTTCTTAAACATTTATTTGAATATAAAAATTTGGGACAATTACGGAATAAAACACAAAATATGGGACAATGTACTGTCCCGTATTAACAAAAAAATTTCTGCAGAACACCGGACTGTCCCGGTAAATACGGGACAAATGGTCAGCGTATATATACACATATGCATATTATATAATTAAAACAACAAATTAAAAAAAAAATTTTTTATATCAAATTATTGTTGCTTGAACAGTCTTCAATTTATTAATTATTATTATAAACAAAAAGAAATTCTTTTAAAATTTTCTACTAACCAAAATTTTATTATACAAACTAAAAATATTAAAAAAATTAAAAAATCTGAAGATACACAAATAATATTAAAAAAAAAAAAAATTTTAGAATAAAATAGTTTCACACAAGAATTTTTACGAATAAATTTCAAATAATTTTATAAATTTTCTTTATAAATAATTAGTTGGTAAATAACATTTAATACTGTGAAAAATTCAACTGAATACATTCATCGTAAAATAATATAATTAGAAAATTAAAGAAAATATTATAAGTTAATCAAAAATATTCTAAACGGTTGTGAATTATCTAAAAGTTATTTCATCAACAAAATTTTCAATCAAGAATTTTGTTTTAGAAAATTGAGTTCACGATAATCTCAACCAATGCATTTTCATATACTTATAATAAGAATTACAATAGATAAATTCCAGAATATCAATTTTACTATATACATATATATATATGTATGTACGTAAATCGAAAATAGCTGTCATTATCGGATCATCATCGTAGTATCATCGCAAATATTTTTGCAATAGTTTATAGTTGAAAAGATAAAAATGTTTGTTGATATGTTGCCTTCATCAACAATATCATATACAAGTACGAAATTTCCTCGCATTTAGGATAACGAAATTGGGCGTTAATATTGTTAGAAAAATTCTTTTGTTGGAATTAATGGTTTCTAAATATGCCAATTTTGTAATCAAAATAATTACAGTCTACTGGATGCATATACACGTATTAAAAAAACTATACAATATTAGTTGGTTAGTACAATACATTGAGTATAGTTGGTAGAATATATCTTTAAAATTGAGGAATTCTTGAGATATTTGATTTGTTGAAAATCAAAAATATGTAAAATAGAATTTTGTAATTATTGATCTTAATATTACTAAAATAGAACTGAAATTCTGCCATTGTCCTTCTTTCACAAAATTATGTTTATTTACAAAATTCGTTTAAAGTTTATTAATTGAAAATAATATTTTTGATGCATGAACATGCATTTATTTTCTTATTAGAATTAATATTTTGGTATTAAAATAAATTTATCATTTCAGTTTTAAGATAATCCATGTGGGTTTGAAATTTTTTAGAAAACTTAGAACACTTAAAAAATAGTCTGATTGCATATTTAATGAAAAAGTTTGTGGTTTTTAGATACACAACAAAGTTGTAATGAAATTATTTTTATCTTTAGAATATTTATATTTAGTGATAAATATTAGAATATAGATATAAAGGAAATGTCATCCCCAAATAATAAATAAGTCGATATATATTTATTATTTGGCGATGTTTAACCATATTCGAAGCAATCAAAAACACAGGTAATAAAACGAAAACCATATGAGATAATTATGTAGTTGACTCACCTCATCAAATTGATCTTCCAGTAAAATTAAAAATATCTATAGAAATAAGATATATCATCAATATTGATACAAATAAATACCCGGGCTGTGATCTCATCACATGCAAAACTCTACATGAGCTATCTAAAAAAGCACTAAACCTGGTTAATGACGATTTGCAATGGGTTGCTAACGTTGAGATACTTTCCGCCTCGATAAAAGTATCAGAAATAATAATCATACCAAATGTTTTGAGTACGCCCAAAAAATCTAGTACTAGTTCAATGGAACACATACCTAATGAAGTAAGGTTATCTTCTTTTTAGCAAAATACAATAAAATTTACACTAAAAATATTACTCAAAATAAATATCACTCAAAATTGTGTTATACGAGTTTATATAATATTAGTGAAGACTTTTAGATAAATGTCAAAGTGACAAATTAATACAGATAATAAATAAACAAGGAAATGCACAAAAAGCAAGTAAGTAATATTGAAGTTAATAATTAAATAAATAAATATGATTTATGCATTTCTTTTGATTGTAGGTTACAAAATGATGCCGATGAGCATTGATGGCTGATGCTGATGCTGCACTTTTAGATAAGTGCTTCATTTGTAATGTGTTAATATTTGATGTACTCCAAGCGAATTCTTTTCGTTTATTTTAGATGCTGATTAATTCAATAGGATTGCAGTATTTGGAATTGATAGGATTAAACACCAAAAGTAGGCAAAAAGCAAACAGCATCTTACAGATCGATTAGCAAAAATTTTTCAAAAACTGCTACAAAATTGTTTAATACCAATTATAGAAGATCATAAACTTTAGGCAAGTCATCAATTTGGTTTTTGAAACCAGCATGCAACGATAGAACAAGGTACATATATTGTCTTCGCTTTTGAAAAGTACGGGCTAATGGGCTAGAACACACAGTTATCATAAATGACTAAGATATTAAAGCACGAAACTAGCTAAACCCAACAATATCATACAAAAATTCCAAAATAAGGTGTTAGGGTCACTCGTAAATGCACTTAGTTTGTGCCACATAAAGTCATCGAACAAGTATATCCAAATAATTTAGCCCGCAACCTATGCCAACTGGAGGTGAGATGAGAAAACTAAAACGAAGAACTACGTGTGATGTATAAGACATCAAAAGCAAAAATCAAAAATAAAATATATCCAAAGGAAGGCACGTCTTGGATGGAAAACGCTGCTACAAGTCAAAATAATTGAATTACATCATAAATATTTGCTATATATATTTATAAAGTACCCTTTGTCATTGGGAACAAATATTTTAGTTACATTACATAATTATATTTTATACTAACTGGGGACTTCAGAATGAAACTAAGTCAACAAGGAAGAGGCAGGAGAAATAGAAAGAATAAAATAAATATAAACAACTTAAAAAATCCGCAAGTAAGAGCTGACATGGCGTTACGAGAGAGTATTAGAAAGAACAGAGAACACACTTGGGAAGAGATTCTGGAAATTTACAACCAAACAAGCGAACAAAATCTTGGAATTTCACAACCACACAGGAAAATCTGGATAACCGACAACACATGGGCCTTGATTAAAAGAAGAGGTGAAATGAATAACAAAATGATAAACAACAAGACAGCATCAAGAAGAAAATATGAAGAAATAGCGAAAACAGTGAAAAGAGCAGCAAGAAGAGGTAAAAGGAAATTTTTACAAAATTTAGCCGGAGAAGCAGAAAGAGCAGCACAGCAACATAACCTGAGAGATTTATCCATCGCATAGTCAAGAACTTAACAAACCAGTCGGAACAACAAAACAAACCAATTAAAGATAAAAATGGTGCGCTCCTCACAAACTTAGAGGACCAATTAAAGAGATTGAGAGAACATTTCCAAGAACTGAGCAACGAAGAAACTAGAAATAATGAAGCAGACATAAGAAACAGAGACGATGCAAATATCTACCCAACTGAGGGACTGCCAATTGCTACTCAAGATCCAAATGTAGAATAAATCAAAGGTACAATCAATATCCTGAAACACAACAAAGCAACAGGTGAAGGTGGCATTCCAGCAGAAATAGCAAAACTGGATCCAGACCTATTCGCAAAAACAATTGAACCCCACAGAAATCGGCACTGGAATTAAATATCGAGAAAACCAAGGCAATGACGACAAACAACAGTGATAGTGAGCCAATAACAGTGAGTGGACAACAGATAGAATACATAGAAGAATTCAACTACCTGGGGAGCATCATAACATCAAGAGGAGGTACAACAGAAGATGTCAACAGCCGTATAAATAAGACCAGAAGAACATTTGGGAGCCTAATGAAGATATGGCGGAGCAACGAAATTTCGAGAACAACAAAACTAACAATATTCAGAGCATGTGTTAAGTCAACATTAATATACGGCAGTGAAACATGGCTCACTTCGGTCAGAATCAAACAGAAGCTACAAGTATTCATCAACAAGTGCTTGAGAATTATATGCAGAATATTCTGGCCGGCAAGAATTAGCAACGAGGATTTATGGATGATAACTGGAGAAGAACCGATCAACAGACAGATAAATAGGAAAAAATGGAAATGGATAAGTCATACACTAAGGAAATCAGAAAGTAATATAGCAAGAAGAGCTCTAGAGTGGAATCTACAAGGACAAAAGAAACCCGGCAGACCATACAACACATGGAGACGCACAATTGATCAAGAATTAACAATCAACAATTATACCTGGGACGATATTAAGGAAGCAGTACTCAACAGAGAGGAGTGGAGGTTCACTATCGAAGCCTTATGCTCCCACGCGGAGTAATAGAAAAAAAAAACATAATTATAAGTTTATCAGTTTTGCACAGATGAGATTTTCTATTGGCAAAAGTATACAATATTCTAATAATTATTTTATTTATTTTGTCAATTATTTTATTAATACTAGGGGCCCCTATTGAGTAATTATATTTCAAGTTGAAGTCAAATTTAAAGTTTTTAAAAAAACAGTAATTTACGTACTGACATAGACTTCGCACGATATAGCAGAAACCACTCGTGTTTAATAAAAAGTTTTGTGGTTAGTAAGTTTTATTTAGGACCCATAAATACACGTCCCTCATATACTGCTTCGTTTCCGATATATTCCCTATACTAAGAAGCATTTAGTGATAAAATTACTAAAAATAAAAAGTTTTGTTATTAAAGAGGTACGTATATATACACCTACATAATACATAATTTTAATAAAAACTATATTATTACTACAAATAACAAAAATTTAGAAACAGTTACTTAAAAAGATAAAAATGAAAAATTCAAGTGACCTACTATATCAAAATGAAGTACTCTAACTCTACTATATAAAAATAAATTTGCTCGTCATATGAACAATTCAACTGATTTTTTTTGTTTTTGCTTTTTTATATTTTTTATTTGAGATGAATTTGTTTCTTTGTTTTTTTGGCATATGTACATAGATTCATTCGCAAGTACATAATATAAAATATAATAACTGATTTGTTTACTTTTGTTTATTATTTTCATAATATCTCACTTATGCATAATGTATTTGCTGAATAATAAAATCATATGAGTACAAAATTTTCAACTGTGTACGCATTTTTGTTTTATATACAATCTTATATATTATATATATTAGAAATTCATTAAGGAGTAGGAGAATCGAAATAAAATAAAAAGGTGTCTACTGCGCAGGACCTTAAATGCTTGTCAATTATAATTATAGATGTTTGTTCCATAAATGCCAATTTGTTATTCCATAATACATCAGTATTCTACTGTTTGATATTAGGTAAAAATAGGCAGGTACATATGCAGGTAATCTGAAAGCGGATATATTAACCCTTTTGCGGACACTGACGTGTGTAGACGTCGTGACAGAGTTTTGCTGTGGGACATGACAGGTATTTCCGTCAAAATTTATTTTATTGGATTGTTTATGTTAAGTGTCCCACAAAAACTGCAAAATTATTGTATTACAACATAAAGATATTGATTTAAAATATAATGTGGGGATTTTCCATAAAGGCATGACATCTTATACCGTCAATCTTATTTTTAAATTTTTTCCATGTAGAAACAATAATTGAATTAGTGTTAACAAAATGAAAGTATGTATATTCAAAGAGTTTTTTCACAAAATAACAAAATGTTGTATGAACGGGTAAGAAAAAAGATATGAAGAAAGTGCAAATGAAATTTACGACGAAGCTGCTTCTGATTCAACTGATTTTTTCGAGGATGACAGGATTTACTCTAGTCCTGATCCAAATTATGAACTATCTGAAAGGAACACAAATGCTAATAGCTAAGATGAGGGTAAAAAATAAACTCGCAATATTATTGAAATATTTATTTAGGATATATGTAGGATATATGTATTTACATGTAAATATTAAAAAAATATAGGGCCTAGAGCTGTGCTTTGTGGTATGTCGGAAGAAATGTTAATTATTTCGGAACTAGTTTTCCATATTAAATGTTCTTTGATATAAGAAGTTTTGGCTGATGTGAATTAAGTAATACCCATACTATTTTTTTTCAGTTTGTGTTTATACAACCTTCATGCCAGACGGTATCAAAAGCTATATTATTAATAACATTTCATTTTGTCAGCTATATATCTGTGAAAATATTTGGTTTTATTATAAAAAAAAATTATAAAATGGTAAACACAGAGAAAGAATTAATTAACTTGACTATAAATTATTAAGTCACTCTGTTTCAAATGTGAACTTAGTAATATGTATTATATTTCGTTAGTTAGTGCATGAATTAATTAGAATCGAACCAAAATCAATAAAAATCGGCCTTATTTATTGATTTAAATATATTTTAAGGATATGCCATTATCAAATCACCGTCTCACATTTTACATCTAACAAGTTTAAAAATTTTTGTTTTACTAACATTTCTGATTAATTTTTATAAAAATTTTATATTTGTATGTTTTTATTACCCAGTATTCATTATACATAAAATAATGTTGTATATTCATTCTATATGCATATACACTACAGACTAATTCATATTGCATAAATAATTTACGTTATTAATTATAAATAGCCATACACAACACATACAATATAATATGTAAAATTGAATGTGCATATGTTGTTTATGTTGAAGATAATATGAATAAAGAATGAAATTATAAATATTCCATCAAGATATCTTTATTTAGCGATAAAACTTTCTAAAAATGTTCTAAATAATTAAAAATTAAAAGAGGGGCGGAGTATAGATTTTCGGTATCAATATGTATTTCTCTACTTACATTCTAATATTATATATACTCCTCTAAAATGGTATTTCAATTTAGTTTATTCTAATATAAAATGAAATTTGTCGAATAAATATTTTTGTTTGTATTGCATAACTATATAAAATAATAACGTTAATTATTCGAAGTACCCTATTTTGTGTACAACTTATGTTATAAGGATGAGGTATACGCAATTTACTAAATTTAGAAAACTTGTCAACATTCTGAATTCTATTACAACATAATGTACATTCGTATACTATATAATGTAAATTTCATAATAATATTATAATGTATATATACATATTGATTGTGTTAATGAGCATATATAGATATGTATGTACATATGCATACATATTGTAAAATCTATTGAACATCATCTACATTAGCATTGGTATTAGAATTTACAAAATATTTTTGCAACAACATCATCATCATTATCATCATCATCATCATCATCATCATCATCATCATCATCAGGATGTAGAATCCTTTTTGTTTTATTTTATTTTCTTTTTTCTTTTTTATTAGTAAAACCAAGGTACATGTCAGTCATTGTTATTAATGCATCCATACATTCATAATATCTATCTCATTCAGTAAAAGAATGTAATTTATTTTGTATTTCTAGAATCGATAATAATGTGGTGCATATATACACATAATATGTATATATATATATATATAAATGTATATGGAAATAGGCATCAACAACATTAACATATAAAGAGCTTTTACTAAACAATAATTAATTAACGATAACGAACTGTATTCTCAATGAGACAATGAGACATCATTTAGATAATTGCAAATAGTTGTAGTCGAGTATTATGGTTAATTATTAAAACAATTAAGTTAGTTCCCTAGCGTGTAAAATAATTCTTCTATAATTTTACCTATATTGATGATTATATAAGTATGTAACATGTATACTAAAAAATAATATAAATACATAAATACGTATATGAAATATAAAAAAAAAACATAAACAAAAAAAAAATAACAATAAAAAAATTTAACTAACAAAAATTATTAGATTTGATCTGAAGATTCATTCAATTGTGATGTAATCTGTGGTGTATGAAATATGTGTATTTTAGTAAAATGTATGTCTACATTTAGTTAGATTAAAAATTTTTCGTAAAAAATATAAAATTTTTGATGAACTAAATTATCACCATATTAAAATGCAAATTGTTTTTATCCATTGATTACAATTAATTCAACGGATTGTTGTTCATACATTTTTTAGTGTTTTAAACTTCTTTTATGTTTTACCACGATATCGGTTTTAAAAATTTCAAAAAATGTAAAAATTATATGCAGATCCAGCAATAAGAAAGAATTTATTCGCTGATAGTGATTGTAGCCTAAAACAATAAATTGTAACTAATGAAGCTGTTCTTAATTTTAATTTACAATTTTTATTATTAAGAGTGAGATAAAAATTCCTCTTAAAACTGAAACGAAGAAAATTGGAAATATTTGTATTGCATTAGAATGTTAACTTGATTGTATAATGCTCTCAAAAACGTTTCATTACAGTAAAGATGCATATATTACTCTATTGCAAAAAAGTTGGCTCATACCTTGTTTGTACTTTAAATACGGTAGTAATTACCTATACACAACATTTTTCATTGTGATGATAAGTTTAAAGTTGGGTCATTATCAAGTGAACTGTTAATGATAATTCTTGAATTAAAATTGAGGATAACAGGTAAATATCTTACACGAAAATACTTTGATATTAGATATTAAAAATAAATATTAACATAAACAAAACAATGCTTTAGCTTTTGATACATGTTTGTTTAAAAATCGCACAAAGCTAGTGAACATCATTCAATAACCTTGGGCTGTTAATGACAAAGTATTGGGGTTATCAAGTACAGGACAAGTAATAAATAATTCGAAGAAGAAAAACCCAGTACCCCGATTTTCTGTCGCACTGAACTTAACGTTTTCTCCGTGAATCAATTTATCAGCAAAGACATAACAACTGTCCATCTATAACCATCTCGGTGGGAAAACCAAAGTCAATGTTGTTTCTGAGTACTACCCGTGTGCTGAAAAGGAACTTCCTGGAATGAAATTCTTAATAGATTCCGATGCCGACACACATCATGTTGTTTGGGAGAGTAGCAGAGATATTGACGAGAGGGAACATCGCCTGCTCGAATTCGGTCAAGCAAATAATATCAATATTAATAATTTTGGTACTAAGCCAACGTTCGTCAAGTCCTCCAGGGAAAAGGTACTGGATATTACTCTATCTGATGAAGACATCATAATGATTGCGTCAATAACATATCACAGATATATACGGTTTGGTTTTGTAAAATAAGAAAGGGTTGAGATCCAAAAAAATAACTAAAAATATAAGGTTTGTCTGAATTATTCAATAACCTAACAGACAACCTTTAAAATGTTTAGAGAGTCCTACCACAGAAGCAACTGTGGCAATAATAAATTTCTAGAATATGAGTTCATCTCTACACTCTAAAAAATGAAGGCTGAGTTGTGTAAATTTACAATGATAATAAGAGTAATTTACAATGCAAATTTACAGGCAAGATGTAAAAATAAACTAATATCTGTGCAAAACTAAAAAAAATCGTTCAAAAGAGTAATTTTACGCATTTTATGTATTATTTACATCGAGAAGAGTAAATTTACATAAAATATTACACATATGTGTTTAAACTCGCAAAAAAAAACTGTAACTTTCAATTACCAGTTTAATATTGCATTGATTATAAATGTAAAACCAAATTTGTTTTTCATTTTTTTAGCAGGCTTTTAAAGAGTGCTGATGTGAAATCATCATTTGTCAATAGAAAGTCATCCTATTAAGTTGTGTTTGATTGTGTTAAGTAAAAATTAAATTAATTAAAGTTTAAAAATTATTAACAATTAATATTATACCTAATGTTAAATGTGTTAAAAGATAAATTTTAATAATGATAACATGGATAAAAAACACATAGTGAAAGTTTGGAACGGCGATAGATTAAGAAAACCTTTTTTGCATTGCCTGCCATTTATGAGCTGCTGCAGAAAGATAAATTTAAATTTGTAATATATATAAGATAAGTATATGTAATTGAGCTCTAAATTTAAAAATATAAATTTATGAAGAAAATTAGTATTGATTAATATTTTCCTTTCCAATTTGAAGCAACTCTGGATGATGTTGCAAATGTATGCCCAATAACTTCTTCTTGGATGCAATGTTAAGTAAGATAACTTATAAAAAACAAAATCAAAATTTTACTATCTAAAATATCTTTTTCAGTAACATCAATGTAGAATGAGCTTACTATCAGTAAATTATAGTAGGAAAATTTTAAAACGAAGATTTTTTATATTTATTATCATTGCCAACAGCATATTTTCATAATTTTAATAGTTTCTATCCGAAAGAAATTTCACAAACCTTTGAGTTATCTTTACGTTGCAACATTATTCTAATAAACTTAGAGGAAAAAAAATATCAATAATTTATCAAAAATTAATACTTTTATAAACAAATTAAATAAGGACTAAAAACAATAAATTATGTTTTAGCATTATTTTTATAAGTTTAAATAAAAATTTAAAGTAATCAAAAAATTTTATTTGTTTAATTTATAACAATTTGCTGTAATTTTGCATATTTATAGCTTTATGAAAAATTGTGTAACTTTACATCATTCTGCTCAAAATTCTACGAAAATTAAACATCTTACTGTAAATTTACACCACGTAGTATGAAATTCTGCCTAAAAAATTAAATATTTATACTGTAAATTTACTCTTTTGTAATGCAATTTATTTTACATCTAAATTTGTAATTGTTTTAAATTACACTTAGAGAGTAATTTTACCATGATAATCGATGGCAATAGAATACATAAGAATTAGTGCCCCCGTCTGTACAACCAACAACGAAACTGAGAATGTATGATGCCTAAGCGAAATCAACCCTTTTGTATATTAGCGACACATGGCTGATAAACCACAATTATATAAAGAAAATGCAGGTGCTTGAAATACAAATGCTTGCGCATAATGGTTGCAAAATATTCTGGCCCAGAACAATGAGAAACAATGAACTCTGGAAAATGACCAAATAAGAACCAATAAGCACACAAAAAAATAAGAGAAAACGGAATCGGGTAGGCCACACTCTTAAATGACCAACGAAGGTATAGCAAGGCAGAAATTGAATTGTAATTAGCAGGATCAAAGAGGAAGAAGTAGACCGCGGGAAATATGGCGTAGCTCAGTTCCTAAAGAAACAGAGAATAACAATAGAATATGGAGTGAAATTAAATATTTAGCACAGAACAGGGTCAGATGAAAGAGTTTTGTGGAAGCCCTATGCTTCCATGTAATAATAGTTCTTAATTAAATTTAATTACGCATATAAACTGAAGAAGAAAACATATTATTGCCGAAACACCAGTATTTGCATAAAAAGACCGATAAACAATTTATTAAAATAAATAGAAATTATGCGGTTTTCTTTTTTTTTTAATTTAAGAATTTGATTACAAACGGAAAAAACTTATATACATATATCTATTTTTTTTTATTTGTATTGTTATTCCAATTTGGTAAGAATTTTTAAATAGTATGGCAGTATTGTGAGGAAAGTCATATTTCAAAAAAAAAATTTAAATATCAAAGAATAAATATCAAAGAATCTCAAAGAAATATACACAAAAATATAAATATAGCTATATATAAATATTAATAGAGAAGAAATAAAATGCACATCGTAACCATTCTCTCATAGAATTTTTGTTAATAACAACAATAACAAAAACATATCAACATCCTTGTCAAAGGTAAAACTTATTATAAAATGTTCAAAGGTTCTTTTTTAACCTTTTTTTCTAGCTCTGTGGACCCCACATAATACTCTAAAAATTGAACTTGTGGTGTTACTGGTAATTAATAACATGTTTAGGTGAGATTCGTTAGGTAATCATTTTATTTTTTTTTATATTTCTTGTGTTAGTTGTCATAATCTACATCATAACATATTCCACATCAAAATTTATTTGGTCTTGTCTAGAGCTGATTTTATGTTACTTTTTGTATCCATGTGGCTCTTTTTATGGAATAGAAACACAACACATTGTGTTGTTATTATTGTTGTTGTTAATATTATTGGTGTTAATGTTTTAGGACCAATATTTTGACAAACCGTATAATGAAATTTTTTACTGTTTGCAAAGGAGTCACATTTTCAACTACCATTCTTACCTAATTGAATTTTATTTTGAGTGGAAAAGGATATCTCATATTACACACAGAAGCAGAACAGCATTGACTAGAAACTATAAAAAAACAAAACAATTAACAATAAAAAAAATCATAAAGTTCATTTTCATGAATACAAAAAAAATTTAAAGTAAATTTAATTAAAAAATTTTCCTTCTCAAAACATATCCTTAAATCGAAAACACAAAAAATATAAAAGAAAAATTCATTGTTTGGAATGAAAATAATTAAAAATTTTTTGTTGCATTCAATACTTAGAAAAAACAACAAAAAAAAAAAAAACAATTTAATGCTCTTTGATATTTTAAAATTTTTTGATAGATTTTTTGATAGCCTTTTAACGTGTGAGAATTTATGAAGGTTATATAATTTTTGTAGAATGTTTTTGACAATTTTTTGTTTTATTGAACAAAAATAAAAAATCAATTTTTGTAAATTTTATATTCCAGCTGTAACTTCGATAAAATAATTACTTTTCCAATAAGAAAAAAAATTGAATTTATAAAGAAAATGGCTTCAGTAAACATCTTTAGCTTTCTTCTCAATTTCAAATCAAATTACAAAATACCTGTCTATACTGGCATTCTGATGATCTTCTCAAAATACCTGCATTCTGAGTCTAACCCTTTTTAGCCTAGCAGAACAATTTATGTATGTAATAAAGCAGTTCATGAAAAAACCTGTGATAATTAAACTTAAGGATAACATTAATTTTTGTTATATGTGTGGGCTTAGGTAGATGTTCTGCAATTCTGAGAGGGCAATTAAATATAAAACAAAAGGGATTTTTTTTAAATTGCAAAATTGGAAAAATCTAAAAACATATAAAATGAATTCAAAAATAATATCAAGAAAGACTTAAAAAGTAATTAAAATAACAAAAAAGTATAAACTAAAATAATATTAAAATAGAATAACAAAATATCTATTGCATAATATTCAAGAGCACGATTAGTAAAGGCACACTTTTCGTGGCTTTTCGTGTGCCTTCGTTTTTTTCTTTATTCAATCAATCAATGATGTAGGCCGTGGGGATCGAATTAAATTTTGTGTGAGTTCAATTCTCTTTTGACTCATATATTTTTTTTTAATTGTTTTTGGATTATCGCATCAACACCAATGCAACAAAGAAATAACTGAAATGATGTGATATATTGTTATGTTTATCGAACATATATTAAAATTGTGTTGTTCAAATTTATTTTACAAATTGTATAATAGTTAATTTTAATAAAAAGGCTAATTTTAATAAATAGCAAACCACAAAAAAATAAAAATTGTTCAAAGTTTTAAATTAATCTTTATAAAATTAACCCTGTTATTTAGAAAATGAAAAAAAAATATCAGATAGAATGAAACTTTTTTTATAAAACTTTATTAGATATAAATTTTTAGTAAGTCTTGCATATGCAATATCAATCAATTAATCACAAGATCCAATATTAAAAGAGTCGGAATTTTTCTCCCTGAACTTACCTTCACCAATGGTCAGCTCTATACAGCAATATCAAGAGCAACAAAATCCACTGCTCTAAAAATGAAAATTCTAGCAGCGCCCAGACAGGAGAAAACTACTGACAGGGACAGTGTAACTGAAAATGTTGCATACCAGAAGGTTTGCTAGAATATTCCATTTTATCCAATTTTTTTTATATGATATATCTTAAAACTCGCTCATAATAATTGGGAAACGGTAATGAATGGTACTAAGCTATAGTTATGATTAATGGTTTAATAAAATTTTTGGAAACTATTTTTTAATAATATTCCGACAATAATATTCTTAATTTAAAAAAAATTAATTAATCGGTCAATAATATCAGTTATGGTAGAGGCTTTCGGTGGCTTTAGTGATTTAGAGTCCCACATAGCTAAGTGGCTACGTACGCGGTCTGCTTAGTATTTTTCGAGGCTTTCACCTTCCCTCGAAAAATAAAAAAATAATAAAAACAAATTAAATCTTATAAAAAAAGTTTAATTATATCTGATAGTTTTAATATTTTATTTTATAAATAAAAGAGCTTATTTTATAAAGATTAACTTTGAACATTTTTATCTTTTTATGGTGTGCTATTAATATTACCATTATTCTATATATTGTTGTCAGATACTTTAGACATGTCAAATGTTTAATTTTATGAAAAATCATTTTATTGTGCCGTTTCACAGAAAAATTGCTTTCTTTTGCTCGGCCGAGTTGTACCCAGGGGTTAGTAAGAATAAAAAATTGTAGTCAAAATAACAATCAGAATAATATGTTTTTTATAAAACTAAAAATTACATAAAAAACAATTATAATAGCAATATTAAAAGAAAAATAAATGAAACAATCTTTTAATCTCACATCAAAATATTAGAAATATATAGAATGAGCTACAGTGCTATAAAGTCACCTGATAAATCATTGCATGATCAATAAGGATAATTGGCTCGAGTTATTGATTTATGTGCAAAAAATGTTGAATTTAGGATATCTCGAATTGGAACAGCCAAGCTTTTAAATTCTTTGTAAAAGAACTAAATCTTCGTTCTGCTCAAATATTCAGGGGTAATAAATTTTAAATTCTGGGAGCAAGGATATGTAAAAATGATTCTAAGATTATAATTTAAAATTAAGCATTGAGATAGATAGCCCGATCTAATAAAAAACACATTTAATGTTTTAAAGCATATAATAGATGTCTAGGTGGAAGAAGAGTTAATTTCACAAAAAGAGGAAAACTATGAGAATAACGTTTCTTACCACAGATAATCGAAATTGCATGTTTCTGTAATCCGATTAACGATTGTAATTTATTCATATACGTACCACTGCAACAAGATAAACCATAGAGAAGTTTAAAATTGAACAGAGCATGATAAAGAGTTTTAACGATGTAGAATGAACAGTAGAAATTCAAGTGGTAATGGTACCTTATTATCTTACAAATATTTAAGCAAAATTTCATGATAAACAGTTCTTTGATAAGATAAGGAAGCACAATAGTTGTTAAGATTAAGATGACTGTTCGAAATTTCACCACAAAGCTTAAGAAGTGCATCTTTTGTACACATCCTTTTCATGAATCCAAATTGGTAAGCATTAAAAAAACTTAATGATTCTTACTTTCATGGCCTTTTAAAATATTTTTGAAATAGAAAAGAGTAAAGAAATTGGCCTATAAATATTTAAATCGAAATTTCAATCTTTTATGAAGTGGTAGGACTTTTTAAAGTAAAAAAAAATAATTCAACAATAAGTCAGGTAAATCAATAAATCATTTTTTTAATTCAAATATGTATATCAAATAATTAAATTATTTATTTATTTAATTCAGAAATATTTTTTACAAAGAGAGAAGAATAAATATTAATATTGGTTGTTATCAACACTGGCTAAAGAAAATAAAAATTTTTTTTTATTACTTCTACGTTTCTTGATTCTTCAATCTACGATTCTTCAATCTATCTTGATTGAAAAATTTTGACAAAAACTTCTAGTGGGTATTCGGTAAATTTTTGTGACAAATGTATACAATTTTGAATAGTGTATTGGCTTTTAAGGGTACATTTCAACAAATATACTCCTAGGTTTTACATTTTATTAGGCAGCATTTGGTGTTAAACGTATAGACGGAAGATCCGCTGTTCAGAAGTGTCTGTGCTGTCGACCCGGTTATCCCCGCAGTTTTCTCACCAGTTCTTTATACTTAATTCGGTAACCATTTCCTGTTGTTCACTGTTCTTTTCAAGCCATGGGGCATTGGTGATACCTTATCTAAATTAATTCTGAAATCTTAAGATTCTTAAATTTGACTTAGTGACTATTTTCCACAGCTCAATGCCACTGGTCCACACTGATTCTCTATATCTGATTAAAAAGTAACAGTCTGTTTCATGATTTTAGGGATCAGTTAATATTCATTAACTAGTATATAGTCTTGAATTGATTGTTTAATGTAGCTTTATTTTGTTTTGTATATGGTGTGACTACTGTGTGTGTACTGCCTATGAAGATGAAGGATTTGTTCAATCTTTATTCAATAATTTGACGTTCCAAATTAAACTTATACTTCCAAATACAGATACGTAAAACAGTAACCAAGCTTGTCTGAATTTATTATAATCAGCTTTTGGGCTAAGGACAAATGTCCACCCTATCAATTAGGTATATAGCATTGCCAAAAATAATAATCTGACAACTATTAATAAACGGACATTGTTATGACACAAAGTAAAGTGTCTACAACAACTTAAACATAGGTGTTGCAATTCAAACAAGGGTAACTGAGTTGTTAAATACAAGAAACAACATAAGAAAACTATAAAATGACTAAAATGTGATATAATTGCATGTAATATTGTATCCAAAACTATTTGAGCTAAACACAAGTAGTAAATTAAATAAAAAATCAATTAAATTCAAACGTTATATTTCTATTTCAAAACAGAACACAGCATTTTCGAAACATAGACTAGCTTTTGAGATTAAAAATGAAAAAACAAAATTATATTACAGCGATAGTATTTTTAAATGTTGCTCATGCTTTTGATAAAGGACTAATTAATAGCACGTAAATTTTCATCTCTGGAGCCCACAAGCTATTGAGTGAATGCAGCAAACGTTTTGAGAATTATTGTCCAAGCTCATGGTATACGATAAAATAAAAACTTACAGGTGTGAATAACAGTTACAGATTAAAAAATTAAACTGCACAAGTAGTTACAACCATAATCCAGCAATAATAACATACAATCAAGATGGTGGAAAATGTTGAGAATTAAACTAAATGCATAAAACAACTTTACTTTAATGTATTCAAGCGTTCTATAGTCGATCCCAAAGCCTTACTGTCTTCAATCAAATACATTGTAATTGCTCCATTAGTATGTTAGCAATGCTGGTTCCATAAAGATCTCAATATTTCTATAGTAAACGATGAAATAAAAACACTTACTGTAGGGAATAAAAGTCGACTTCCTCAAAATGTCAATATAGCTTTCATATCTTGGGAACTGTAGCGGATATTTATACACAGTATTTTGCAATCTATCTTTACTTGACCCCCCAGTAGAAGTGACCACTGGGAAACCAATTAGCATCCCATGGGGGTTTTTCGATAACCTCCTATAGCCCTACTCAAAGTTTAAAATAGCTAGCTGTCTGTAACAACGTTTTTCCGGAAAATACTTCAAGGACCTTCAAAGGATTTTGCAACTAAAAAGGACTACCCTGTATAGTCATAGTCATTCCATTTTTAAAAATGTTTAAGTTATTAATAATTTTGGTCTCGGATCCATCCCCACATTATTGAGATAAAAAGATTTAAAAGATTGTAATATATTTTAAAAATAAAATATTATTTTACCTTTGACACAATAAATTTGAATTTCAGATATAGGTTTTAACACTTTTACCAGTTTTAAGACAAAAAAGACTAAAATTTTTCAAATATGTATTTAAAAAAAAAACTTCTACAATTTAAAAAAAATTAATTTTAGAATATTGTAACATATGCCAATTAATTTTAGATCATTGAAGAACTTTAAAACAAATAAAGAAATTTCTTTCAACAACAACAACAAAAACACCAGAACTTAACAAATTCTTAACATGAAATAAAATGGTAATTTTTGGAAATTTTAGCACAGTTCAAAACTATTTTTTTTTTTGGAAGTTTATAGTTCATTGTTTTGGAACTTTAACATTTGATATTCTATTTTTGTTTTTCTTAATGTATTCATTTTAATGCTAAAGTACGCTAAATTTCTTTTTAATAAAAATGAAAAATAAAAAAAAAGGCAAACCTGGATAAAAAAATTCTGTCTGGTTTGACCATAACCCTTTTTCCGTGTAACAGTTTGGAATATATTCGAAATCAATTTTCACTTCACATATATGAACTGAATTGTATTTACATATGGATGACTAGCTTTCTATATTATGAATTCTAGATAGTAAAGTTGATCATGTTATTTTAAGGTACATTTTGTATAATAATTCATAAAAATTACTTGAATTTGAATTTCTGTTTGAAAAATTTACATTTCGAACTAAATTTTAACTTAATTTTGAACTTTAATTGTTGTTGCGTTATATAGTCTACTCGTGGATGTTATATGAAGTACACTAGTATTCATTTAAATTATTATTGTCTTAAGTGATAGATATTTAAAAGGAGACGTAGCGAAACTAAATATTTTTTTTTAACTTTTTAATTTTCAATTATAATTTTCAATTTGAAATTTCATCCCATATATATAAATACATTTGAATGTATAAATTTGAATTGAATAAATTTGTAGCTTGAAACTCCATGAAGTGGCTGATTATTTAGAATCATTAATCGATGAAGAAGAATTAGGAGAGCCAATTGGAATTCTACAACGACCAGATCCAGCATATGATTCAAATGTAGACGATTGCGATGAAAACGAAGGCGGTAAAATCATAGACTTGCATCATAATCAACTACATCAAATAGCTGAAGTAGAATTTGCTGGAAGAGTTAACGATAGTGAAATAGATGAACTTAAAATTGAAAATTTCCCTGAAATCGGTCAAACGTAGAAATAAAATCTTACTCTTACAACGGACCTGATATTAATGTACCATCATACGTACCCAATTTGAAAGATAAACACGATTTGGAATAAATAGAGAAATGGCTCCACTTTCATAAACTGTAACTAAATATAAAAAAACTAAGAACCTATTACTATGTCAAAAAAAAATATACAAACAACCCATTTAACTTTAATACCAAAAATATAGAAATTGTGAATAGTTATAATTACTTAGGATTAGTCATTGATAATAAATTGAAATGGATGGAGCATATTCATAGAATAATCCAAAAAATCTGAAGCAAAATGATTTGCAACAAAACCAATAATTATGGTGATTTAACAACACAAAAAAATCCTAATGTAACAAAAAATGAATTAAAAGTTTTTATTGGTATCATGGTTATTTCCGGGTGCAATAATACACCAAATAAGTCGTGATATAGATATGCATAATCAAATGATTGCAAAAAGTATGTCTCGAGATCATTACCGTGAGATTGAGCGTTGTATTCACTTCACTGAAACAACTGCTACCAATTCAAACGACAAAATGTAGAAATTCCGTCCCTTAAGTGACAAATTGAAGCAAAAATTTGAAAAAAAATTTCATTGTGAAGAACATTTGTCTTATGATGAATCGATGATAAAATATTTTGGCCGCCAACTGGCTATAAACAATTCATAAAGGGCAAACCTTTGCGTTTCGGCTTATAATAGGTTGCTTTTTTAATTTGCTTTTATTAGCATAGCTTAAGCTTTTGAATAAAACTTTTCCAAAACAGTGGCTTATTGATAATTTGTGTTTTTCATGTATTTCACATATTCTAAGAAATTATTACGATGGTATCATATGGTACCGGATGATTCCAGCAAAAGTACACATCGTGGAAAAAGACCAAGAACAGATTTGGATTTCTGAGGCCAAAATTGAGAAATATTTGAAGTTTCATAATTAAAGTTGGTGTTGTGAAGTTTCATAATTAAAGTTGGTGTCTAAGATAAATCAATAAATAGTAATAAATTTTTCAGAAATTATATAAAAGCAGAAAAATTAAAGAATATATTAAAGACAAAAAATTATTTAAAAAAAATAATAGAATATAAGTATTATATGAATATGTATATAAGAACAAACTGGTTAAAATCAGAAATTTAATTTTATTAATAATAATTATTATATTCAAAATATTAAATAAAGGAATATATTTTTTTAAATTATTTATTAAATTAAACTTATTTACTAATTTTTAGCTGAATATACATGCTATTTTTCGCTAAATATATTTTTAAGCTTAAAATAACATTGCTTTCAAAAATGTCTCTTTTAAATTTAACCAAACTACATGATTTGATTTTGATTTTTCGATATTTTGAATATTTTCAAACGTATTTTTAATTTTTAATAACTTTGTTGATCGATTGTGTCTATATCTAAAACAGCAAGAATTTAAGCTGATTTATTAAACTTGTAAAAATTGATGAAGAAAATGAAGTTAGTAGTTAATAAAAATATTTAAAAAGTCAATTTATTCAAAATATACATATACAATGTATGTTTGAAGCTTAAATATCTATGTATGTCGAAACATTTAATTATAATTTATTATTTGTTTTTTAATTAATTTTTTGAATTGAACTCATTCTAATTGTCGCGAAACTGTACTATTGTTCGAAATCAACATTCCATTTTATATGAACTATTTAAGTGATATTTTTCTTAAATCATCTATGCATTTTTGAAGCTCTTTATATTTGATAATTGTAAATCTAATTCAATTTTATATTAAAATAAAAAATGTTCAATTAAAATTGATTCAATATATGAAAGAATTTTTAAAATAATCTTTTTCAATATTATACAATTTAATATTTTAAAACATTAATTGTAAATAAAAATTTACAATTAAAAATATTAATATAACTTAACCATTAACTGACAATTTTTGCCAGATCCAGATACTAATTTTATCAACCAATTTTAAACCAGTAATTTTGCTATAGTTGGGGTCAAACCCTTATTATTATTAAGTTAATAATAAAGCAGAAAATTCATAACAGAATAAGGCCCGGTTAATTCTGGTGTGTAATTCATTACATTAAGATCAACTACATTAGCGCAGCCATTTTGAATGGAAAAAAGTATATATAGATTAATTAAGAAGAATAAATTTTGAAATGATGGAAAACAATTCATAAATTTTTTGAAATTAATTGATCAATTGAAATTAAGTAAGATTTTTTTATCAAACTTCCTCGAAATTCGATGAGCAGACGAATACATACTAGAAAGTTTTTATTCTGCAATTCGTAATCTTTTTGTATGCTCCCATTTTATAATATTGATTTTCAGAGTTGCAGTGTCACTAATTTCCTACCAGTTTTCAAATCACGTTCTAACAATTTTCTCCTACCTTTTTTCTAATGGCATATTTATTTACATCTTCTCTTATTAGTTCATTATATAAATGCTAGTATATAAAAGGTAGGTTGATAAGAGGAAGCAAGTATTCCAGGTGTTTCTGTAAAATCAATTAGCATTTGTGCCATTACAATGGACCCTTTAAAGTAGGTTAGTTTATTACCGACAGCACCTACTATAGTTACCTTCTCTACTTTCTTTAATCTACATTTTTAATGCCATGACACAATTGACCTATTTGTTGTTATTAATTGTTTTAGAGCATCACTCTACCATTATCAGTCTCTCTTTCCCAACGAATTCAGTACCAGAACCACCCTGTGCGATTAAGGTCGTTCAGATCACCAGTTTTGCTTCCCCGGAAAGTTCATTGTCTTTTGATAGTGAAAACCGAAATACCGCCTTAATTATCTCACTTCAGTTATAGCTTTTTACATTATCGCATTAGATCGTATGCCTTTAACTGATTTATATCAAATCAACCCAGGGCGATGCATGAAAACTTATACAGGCATTTTAGTTCAAAACAGGCTATAACTACAAGTGTAGGAGTATCGACGGTTAGTGCTGCAAATTTACCTTAAGTTAAATAAGAAAGTAGAACAAGTACCGTATAATTTGAAGTTAATTCCCTAATTAGATTCACGCAAACAAAAAAAGCAATCGTTAAATGTACTGTAAATATATCTACTGATCGACTATCAATTTTGCGTGCTACTTCTATTTAACTATTAAAACTCTCTCAATAATGTCAAATGAATTACTATTATCGTTATTCTGTCCCTATCGCTATAATAATGGCGATGGTATATTTCGCCATGATATTTACACATACTCAAATTAGAGTGAACACAACCATGTCGAATTTCGTTGTCGAATTTCAGTGTATTTTCGATTTTTTCGTCAATTAAAAGGCGATAACTGATTATGACAGCAAAATTCAATCACGAAAGTTTTTTTTTGTTTTGTTTTATTTTTTTGAGTGGGTAGCAGTTTTAAGTAGCATGCAGACTATCATTTCATTTATCATTTCAGTTTTGCCATAATTTTTTACAAAACTGTCAGTCCAAATCAAAATTTTTTTTGATATTCCATCATTTAACACTATTACATCATCATTTTAAAAGATAGTCGCGGACTTAAATGAAATGATAGTCTGCATGCTACTTTAGAGTAAAAAAAAATTTAAAATCAAGTCTAACATTGGTAAAAAAAAATAAAATGAGTCTCGAACAGAAATTAGTTGAAGAAATAAAGCCATATGAATTAATTTGATAATTTTTAAAATATTTTCATTTAATTTCTAAATACTGATACCTTAACTTTTAAATACTGACTGAACAGTACCTGTGTTTTTTACAAAATATTTGTGTTTACTTTCATTGACAGCAGCTACTTTCGTCATAATTTTTCGCGATGGTTGTGTTTGATTAGTTGAAATTTGTTATTCGTCATCACCATTCGTCTTGGTTCTGTTTACAGCTTTAGGGTATAAACTTATTTTTTCACAATTTAAGTTAAATTAAAAGTTCGAAAATGGAAATTTTCCACGACATTCTCAACTGCAAACAAACTTCATAATCTTCTACAAATTTTCATTTTATTTGTAACGATTATTCGAAATGATATTGAGAAAAATATAAACCAGGATGCATATTATCATCAACCATATGACTACAACATGGTTTGGTGTTTATACACAGAATATTTTATTATGTAGATATGGTAAAGAGAAATTCACAAGACCAAAAACGTCCGAGCAGTCATCTATCAGCCAAGCCAAAAAAAGAAAAACCAAAAAAAAGGATGTTTATTTGAATACAACGACCTATTTGAGTATTCCTAATAAAATTCAAAAGGCAACAACAAGAAATGAATACAAAAACAATCACAACATAAAAAAATCAAAAAAGATCAAAAAGTGAAAATAAAAAATAAGTAACAAAAAAAAAAAAACGGCAGGTGCCATATGTCATGAATTTTGAGTTTTGTATGACCGTTATATGTTTTCCATCAGTTATCCTTCGAATTTATTTTGTTATTGTTTTTAATTCGGTAATTTTTTTTTCCATTTCTCTTTTATATAAGAATATGATTTATGAATAAAAAACAAAATAAAAATTGAAATGGAGGACATTTCGATTTAATATGAAACTGAAATAGTCAATTTTTAAAGATGAAATCAACATAAATATACGAAAATACTTGATACACCATATACGAAATGAACATCATAAAAAGGATTATTTTGACAGGTTATATCAAAATATAAAGGGATTCTGCTTCTATTTTTTTTTTTATTTCTTTTCATATTAAAAAAACTTTTCTAGAAAATTAAATCTAGTTTGACAGAACAAGAAGACAATCTAAAAAAAAAGAGTATGTATAACTAAATGTAAAAATTCGAATCGATTGATGTCATTAAATTGAAATTTATTAAACTTTGTATGATGAAGTGATTTTATGAAAAACTGTTGGCATGGAAATTCAAATTCCACGTAACAGTAACTTATTTATATCAAAAATGTGTACTTAAAAGGAAACCCTTGCAAGAATTGATATTTTAATATTAAATTGATATACATTAACAGAAAAAGGAGTATCAACCAAATTCAACGAATAGAAATAAAGAAATTGTAAATCTTGTTGGGTACCACATCAGAACACTTGTACCTGAACAGAAAAGAAAAATTATTTTTCTTCGTCATCAAGGAAATACGATTTCTTATCCCCCTTTGAGAACATCAACTAAATTTTACTAATTTGAATAGCTTGCAGAAGGGAAGAAGAGAAGTTCCTAATAATTTTACCTTACAAACTGTTAAAGTTATTAACAATAATCTTCGAGTTAGGTCCGTTTTACTCTGTTTCACCATAGAACTAAATATGGTACCTAGATTTGTATTACATTAGCAAAATTTTAATATTAGAAAATAGATACAAGACGGTATTTCAACTTAACTCGCAGTAGCCTGGTGTTGCCATATGGAAACAGCTAACATAAGTACATAAAAGGCGTCGATAGAATGGATGAGAATATCAGTTTATATCAAGTTGGGATTCAAGGAAAGAAATAATGGAACAGCATAACTTACATGGCCTCTTGATGTATCAATGTACAATCCTTGACAAATTAATAGAGTTCACAATCCGGAAATGTGTCGATTGCAATTTCGTTGACAAATTGCTATATATTCTTGTGTTCATTATGGGACCGAACCACTATCTGCTGGAAGTAAAAGATCCCTCTCAAAAGCTTTATGTTATGATAATACTGGACACTTTGTAAATTCTGTGGAGAAGAAACGAAGATGTGCTGGCGATTATTGTTAAACAGTTGGCAGAAGTATATACGTATCAAACGTGATAGAGGACTGTGCATACGGTGTTTTGAATCTTATCACAATCAATAATATTGTGTTCGATTATTTAAATATTTTTTTTTATCAATTTTTCATTTATTGCTCATTTATAATTTTACTAACATATTTTATTCCAAAATCTATAATGTGAATTAATTTCATATAATGCCATATGGAAACATGTCTTAGGCAGGGCGGTCCGGTCCATAAACCAAAAGAAATTCAAAAATGTTATTTTACTCAGGACTAACAGTTTTTACTAAATATAACCTCAGAACTAAACAAAAAATTATCTGGGCTAATTCGGGTTAAAGGAAGGACCGAAAACCGGTTTTTTAAGATCGAAAATCGCCCAAATCAAAATTTTCAATTGGGAAAACGTACTTTTCTATGCAAATTCGGATTCTAAAACAAAAAATAACAAATTTATGTTAAATGATTTTTTTTTTGTTTTCTCATTAATTTTCTTTAAAATTAATAAAAATAAAACAAAAATCATTCATATTTTCCTTTGGTAAACCAAAATTAATAATGATAATTTTTATAAATAACAGAAAATAAAAAAAAAATACTTCACAAAAGTTTCTTATTTGTTGACGTAGAATCCGAATTGACATAAAAAACTACCCCTTCCCATTTGAAAATCTCGATTTCGGGATATTTCGGCGATTTTTGATTTTAAAAAACCGATTCGCGGTCTTTTTCTTAAGTTGAAAATATCACCAATCGATAGAGAACCCTCGATTTAGTTAAAAAAAAAAATTTAAATTTTAAGATAACAGTCCTTTCCCTCTTTAAAAGCTGATACGCATGCTCTGGAACACTCTGTAGAATTCCAAGTCTATGAGATGAACACCCTAACTGTTTTTACACAGATATTTGGAATACACAATTACCTACAATAGGTTTTCTTTACAACTTTTATGGTGTATCTACTATTTTAAATGTCGAAAATCATATCTACTGAAGAGTACTTCTGTTTCATAATAGCATGGTTCAGTTTTATTTTTAGTAATAACCAAAACTCTCAACTATTTATTATTTATTTTATCACAATGCTAACGGGTACTGCATTGGAAGCATTTTTACTTCGTCGGGAATCGAATCTGGGACTTTTCGGTTAAAAGCTCACAAACTAAAGAACTTCGGTTTGTCTAAGCAACTGAGT
Source organism: Argyra leucocephala (assembly GCA_963942445.1). Classification (NCBI taxonomy): domain Eukaryota; kingdom Metazoa; phylum Arthropoda; class Insecta; order Diptera; family Dolichopodidae; genus Argyra; species Argyra leucocephala. The sequence goes on from OZ012680.1 coordinate 70,421,406, forward strand.
TCAAAACTCATATCTCGAAATATCAAATTATAATGGTACAATACTCTCATTCTTCCAGTACTGCTATATCGTTCTGAATCGTGGGTCGCATTACCAAAAGCAAGCGAGCAAAATATTTGGTATTTTCTAAAGAAAAGTTCCTTTTCCAATATATGGTCTGAAGGTGTTTGTTGGAGAAGATATAATGCCGAATTGAATCAGAAATAACATGCACATAGCCAAAAAAGTATAAATAAGAAGTCATCACTGACTAGACCATGTAGATCGAATGGAAGAAAATGATCCAGATAAAAAACTCTTCGAATCCAAACTTTGAAAGCACGTTACTAAAGGAGAATAAATTTCGTTGAAACGAGAATCTACTTGTAACCACAGTCAGTAGAGGAAAATGTTGCGCTAGACTCATTAGGACTTTCAAAGTATTAAGTAAGTATTCAAAATCAACTAATATTATTATAACTTAACCTTAATTACAATGATTTAAGCTTAAAATACATAAATACATGACATATTTGTCCGAGTGGTCCGGTTTAGAGCAAACATATTAAGAGGTGATTCTTTGGAGTATTTTAGGAAAAAAATTGTTCTAGACGAGGAGTCCATCTTTAAATTTAACCTGGGCTACAGAGGGTTAAAGAAAATCGGATTAGAAAAATGATTGCTAATCAATATTCACGAAACTAGAGCAACATCACTTTCATAACTTTTTTTTTAAATTAATATACCTAATCAATGAATATCTGACTTACCGTTTTTGAATAATAGCTGCACAAACTTAAAATTTTGCGTTTAACAACTGAAAGTTGTATATGTTATATTATCTTGAAAAAACTGGCTAATTGTTTTATTTTTATATATGCGTTACGACATCATCCCCTACAACTTTTTCATATAAAATTTTCATATCAGACTTGCCATTTTTCAGGTATAGTCATATTCATATTTGGGTAAACCTGTGTTTTAATAAAAAAAATAATAACTTAGAGTTGAATATTGTAACAATTTGATTTTTTAGTCAAAAATACTGAAATTAGTTAAAATTACTGAAATTTTATATGACTTTAGCTGAAAAACGGAAAGTCTGATATGAAAGTTGTGTATGAAAAAGTTGTAGAAGATGATGAGTTTTTCATAATTTTAAAAATTTTCAGTTGTTAAAAGCAAATTTTTAAGTTTGTGCAGCTATTATTCAAAAACAGTAAGTCTGCTATTCATCCAACATATACCGTTAATTAGGTGTATTAATTTAAAAAAAAAGTTATGAAGGTGATGTCGCTCTAGTTTCAATTCCTTGGGAGCCGTAGTGGATTTTGTTCAGACATAATTTTTCTAATCCGATTTTCTTTAACCCTCTGTAATCCAGGTTAAATTTAAAGAGAGACTGGAAATAAACAATTTCAAATTGGTAATTAACGATTTCAAAATGGAGATAAACAAGAGATGTCGATATGTTGAAAAACTTCTGGCATATCAATCAGCAAAAAAAAAAAAAATAGTATATATATGGATGAAAGAAACTGCAAACTTTTCATATGAAGAACAAAAGGACGATCCAAAAAAGGCAAGCCGTTGTCGATAAATTGCAGCAAGCTGCCGTGGTGCCAAAGTCCATATTATAGGATGCACGTGTAATGTGGGTCTTATTCATCATGAAGTAAGAAGAGGAGTATTTAAAACCCCTCAAGCGAAAGAGTTTATACGTAATTGTCTACGCAATGCTTAAACTAAATATCAATCACCAGTTGTAATGGTAATTGGTAAAACTCCATGTCATACGTCTATTGAAGATGTGTTTCTTTATAGTAAATTTATCAATCATCGATTATTAAGATTAGGCTTGTACAGTTCAATGTTAAATCCAATAAAACTTGCTTGGTCAGCTCTTAAGGTTTCTATTAAACGATATTTATCAACTGATATGGCATAGATTTGAGGAGATGAAAATTTGACAAATTTGACCCAAACCGAATTTCGTCTACAAAAGCTTGAAAATATTATACAACGGAATTTACAAAATATATCTGTTGCAAATTGTGTTAAATATGTTGCATACATATATTCAAAAATTTATACCAGATGTTTTAAATTTAATTGATATGGTTTTTTAATTTAGTATACAATGTACATATTAATAAAGTTTTAAGCATAAACATTTTGTTTTTTTTTAAAATTGTTTATTTCAAATTGAAAATGTTTATTTCCATTTTGAAATTTTAAAGGATAGAACATTTTGTTTCCTAAAATACTCCAAGCAACAACCCTTCAAAATATTTTTGTTCTAAACCGGACTACCCTGTATATTGTATGGTGTAAGTCATAACAAGTATTGTACATACATTTTCTAAATTTAGATTTTTCATGTAGTGTGGATGATAATGTAATTTTATATTACATGACCCAGAGATTAATGAAACTTTATCTATTTAAATTTGAACAATTTCGATCATCAGATCTCTAAATCTATAGTTAAGTTATTTCAATATTCATACTTTTTAAACTCTTAATTTCAAACAAAAAAAAATAACACACATCTAGTTTTAATATTTGCAATTATTCATTAAACTTTATTATTAGTAATCTTTGGTTATGTGAAACAAAAAAAAACAAACTCAACAACAATTATTATGCATTTAATCAACGAAAATTCAATTCACTTCCCATATTAATGTCTGTATCTATATCTGAATCTTTTAACTGTCTTATAATGATAACCATCTTCAGCTAAAATATGAGCTGGTTCTGGATCTGCATCATGTTCGATTGAAGCAATTAGAGCTTCTTCAGCAGCAACAGCAGGTGAATCTGATGGTGGTAAATAATCTTGACTTGGTTCTGGTTCTTGTGGAGCAGGAATTTCTTCCGATTGTGGTGCTACCTCTTCTACAGCTGGTGGTAAATATTGTGAAGATTCTTGAACTGCCTCTGGAACAATTTCTTCATCATGATGATGTTCTTCAGCTGGTTGATTATAATTATAACCATCTTCGCTATGTAAATGTGAGACATCAGCAGAAACAGCAACGAATACAACAATTGCAATCAATAAAAATTTCTGTGAATTAAAGTAAAATATATTTTTTTTATTAATAAGTAAATTCAATAAATCTATTTTATTATTACCATTTTTATAAATTTTACAATTTTACAACTTCTTTATTGAATGATCGCCAAATTTGAATTGATGTTGAAAAGAAAATTTGCAAACATATTTATACTATGATAAGAAATCTGTAAAAAAAATATAAAAATTTTTTGTTTTCGATGTTGGTTTGATTCATTTTTGACCTTAGAATAAATTTTTGATTATTATTTTCGATTGATTTTCATAATTATTGAATTTGCTAATTTACTAAATAATAAACGTAACAAAATAAAAAAAAAAATTTTTTTTTAGTAATACCAAAATTTTTACATTGAATTTCCTACAGAAATAAAATCTGTAAAATCGAAACAATTTGAATTTTTAATTAACAAATTTCAAATTTTTAAATCTCAATTAACATTTTTATTTGCTCTAATTTTGAACAACGATGTATTTATATAGTTAATGTCTGTCTCTATAATAATATTTCTATATAATATATACATATTATATTATGTTATCGAACCGGTTTCAATTTTAATAATGATCGTCTGCCACATAGGTATCTGAGAAATAATTTAAATTTAAATTTATTCAAATGTCAAAATACCGATGTAAAGAAGAGGAATTCGAATTGGAAAAATAAATGTTTTGCGATTTAATTTAAGTTCACGGTAAAAATTAGAAAGTTAACAGTTTTGGTAAATCAAAAGAAAGTAAATTGTGTATATTTAAATGACCTTGAAAATTTAACTGTAAGCAAATTACTTTATTAATATAATTAAGTTATGTTATGGATTAAAAATATAAATTTTTAAATTTTTTTATGTTTTTTGATTTTTATTTTTTTATTTTTTTTGTTTTTAATTTTTGTTTTTTGTTGTATTTTCAAATTCTATTCCTTTCCCATAATTAGTTACATCTTGTTAAATAAATTTATAAGTGAAGTTGGTCACATTAATTTGGTTTGTTATGTCATTCATTACATTTAATCTGTAAATAGACGGACAAATATCTGAACACCACTGATTAATCTTTCATAATATTATATATATATATATATATATTTCAATTATTCTTTCGATAATTCACTAGAGTTCATCAATTAAATTCAATAAAGTACAGGGCTTCTTATTTTCCTCACCAGAATTTTTTTTTTGTTTTTTTAAATAAACTAGGAATCTCCTGTGCAATTGCACAGAAGCAGTTCTTTCAGGTATAATTTTATATAAAAAGAAATATTTGTTTTGGTATAATTGTAGTTGTTTTCTGAATCGCTTGATTATTGCATATATATACAATGAAATTAAAGTACAATACCTAATACATTATGACGAAATTAATACTAATTTTAATATAACTTAACACAATTATATCCCATTACTCTCAACGTAGTAGATCGATGTATTTTAATTCGTTTATAGTCAAAAACAGATTTGCAGTCACAATTCTGTTATAGCAATAGGCAACAATTTGTTTGAAAGAAAGTAATAAACTTCATAAGTTCATACAATCGATGTCGTTTATAGTCACGTGTCACACAGATTAGAGTTTTAATTCATTTATTCATATTAGAGTAAAATACAATACTAGAAACATACATTTACTAAATAAAAATAATAAGAATAAATATAGGATCATTCGGATATTCATTAGAATATGTGATGAATGAAACTACAAGCAAAAATACAGGCATACAAATATAAAATATTGTTGGGTACATACATAGTAAAGTAGAAAATTAAAGCTAAATATGGAAACACTATAATAGCTTAAAATTAAAATTATATACTGAAAAAATAAAATTTAAAATAAAATTTAATAAAATTTAAATAATAAACGAGAGTAAGCAGAATTAAATACAAAATTATAACAAGAATAAAAAGTAAAGAAATAACTAAAATTCTGAAAGAAAATTAAAAAAATTATAGTTAGAAAAAACCAAATTGAAGTTAAAACTAAATCGTATTGAAAACTGATTCAATTTGAAGGTGATCTGTCATTGGGGTGAAACAGGTGATCTGTCCGATCTTAAAAAATAAGGTAACATATTAAAATTTTTGGGGCTACATAATCATAAAAGTGGCAAAAATGAGAGATACGGGCTCTTTGAACATTTACAAGATATAAATTATTAATTCTAAGATGATATCTAGTTATAAATCGGTGAGCGAGATATCCCGACCTATTGTCTAAATGGTAGAATATCCAACTTTTTAAATAAAGGAAAACTCGGCATTAGTCTATTTTTTAAAAAAATTATCCTCTTACAGAGTTTTTGAGCGATGAGAATAGATTGAATTTTATTAAAACAAGAACCACCCCAGTAACTAATTCCATATTGCAGTTTAGAACTGAATAGAGCAAAATACACCATTAGCATAACTTTTAAAGAACAATACAGATTTCAGTGGTAAATGTTTCGCAAAACATTTTTAAAATAATTATTTAAATAGCAAGTATGTGCAGACCAATTCAGTTTATTATCAAGTAAAACACCCAAGTACCTAAACGTATCTAGAATTTCAATGTTAAAACAAGAAATACTACAAGGCGAACAGTTGTTAGGACAAAAGAGTTTAGAGACTGTATAGGAAATAAAGGAAATTTAGAACAATCAGAAGAATGATACCAAATACTAAAATTCTCGAGGAGACAAATAAGAAGCCTAAATTGTATAATTTTAGTTTTATTACTTATAGCTATAGCTTATGAACATAAAACCATTTTCGAATTAGGTCCAAGTCAAAATTTAAATAGCAAAATAAGTCAAGTAGATTATTATTGTTGCACGAACAAGCAGCGTCATCCGCAAAAGCTGTAGGTATACCCTTGAACTGTTGTTGCAATAATGAATTAATAAAAATAAGAATCAGAACAGGACCTAATACTGAACCTTGGGGTACACCAACATTAAAATATAACCTCAATTTTTTCAATAAAACAAAAAAATAAGTGAATTATTTTATTAAAAATCTGATTTATAGGTACATATATAGTCTTTTTTGTGTTCTTTATTACAAATATGTATATTTTGTGATTACATGACAGAATTGCTATTTATGATTAAAATAAAGTTTAAAATTGTTATGTGAAAGATATTTTATTGAATTTGATTTTGTTTACAAAGATGCAATTTTTTTTTGACTACGCCTATAATCACAAAACGGTTATAGTCAGAAATATTACTGAAATTTAACGAATGGCTATAACTGTGCTTTACTGTATTTATTTTTTTTAATAATAGAAGCAAATTGAACTAACATTTATTATATCATTTTTGAAGAGTATGATCGGTTTTGTTTTAAATTTTTGTTTGTGTTTTTGTTTTTGTACTTTTTTTGGTAAGTTTGTGTGCTTATTTAAAATGAAAGAATTTATTTTATAGTATAGATTTCGCTCATTGGAAATAACCGTCGTTTATTTGGTGCAACTATTTAAAATGTTTTAAGCATTCAACCCAAGAACTTGCTAAAGTTTTAATATTTTTGTGATGTAATTTACTATTCAATTTATTCTTGTTTTTTTACTCACCACGTTGATTAAGATAAGATTATTACGCATGTGGATGTTGTCTAAGATAAATCCATAAACCAAAAATATAGTACCAAGCATAAATTGAAGTGTGATAATTCATAATGAACCATTGAATACAATTTTTTATCAAACTTCCCTGAATTAAGAAGATAGGACGGATAGTAGTAGATACATGCTTAATTTATAGGAAGAAAAACATCCTCCATCCCTAGTGACTACATTTCGATTTTTATTGTCGATTTCAACATTGATGCTTTCTTCTTTTTATCATCCTTTAGCATATACTGAACTGTTTATGACAGTAGGTACTAATTTAGATTACGTTCTAATTTCTGATATTCCTTATCTGGGATATATTTCTTCTATCTAAATTGGGTTTGCCTTTAATTTCACCAATTTTAAGTAATTTAAGCTTAACAAACCAGTACTATTACGATTACTATTATTTGGCAATGATTACTTGCTATAGGTACCAGTACTCTTCTTTGGTAAAATTAAAGTATCAATAAAAAAAAACTGCATTTTTAAGGTTTGAAATTCCTGGGAAGTAATAAGATTTTGAATTTAACTACTGTTGTACTTATTGTTGTTATTTCATTACATTGAAATCAAAATTCAATTATTGAAATTGTAAATTTTAACATAAAAACAACATAAGTTCTTACTGGTACTTATAAATAATTAATATTATCAGTTAGCGAAGAATGATTTTATGTAAATAACCAAGTCTTTTTTAAAAAAAATGTTCTGGAAACCAATTTTTGACTAGTTTTTCACATAAATCTTCACTTTCTTAACGAATAATACCAATAATATTGGTTTGAACGATAGTGAATGTTTGCGATTTATTGAAGTAAACTAATGATTTAGATTTATATCGCAGTGGACAGTTAATATCAGCATTTCTGGAAATTTCATCTGTCACTAAACTTTTCTGCCAAAAAATTGAGTCTGCCCCAAAATGTATGGCATAATACAAGATGGTTGAAACCATATATCGTTCAAATCAAAATCATTTATAATTCATGCCACAAAAACTCAGTAATCATGCTTTGTAGCATTCCCCATTGACATCAACTGCAATGCTGTTTTCATTTTTATCTAGACCATAAAGTAGTCCGAACTGTTAATATTTCGGGATTTGAACATGTTTCTTTTTGAACATGTTTCAATTGTGCTTATTTACCAATTCATTTAATCAGAAATGAGCTTCATTGCTGAAAATGATTTTTCCATCAAATAATGGATCGATGTCAAGTTCCTCTATTCATTTGATTTGAGGTTAAATCTTTATGATGAATATTCCATGTGGTGCAATAAGACAGTCCAAGTTCACGAGAAGAATGTCTCACACGGTTATTTTCGATTTTCATCCACACTTCGGCTAATCCATTCTTTCAGAAGTACGTTTACAATTCGATCGAAAGACTAATTTTGTACTCATTTCAAAAAATTTAATGAAATAAAAAATATAACGAAATGTAATGAAAACTTTTATGGCCCTTTATTATCCCCTTTATTATTGCCTACTTTTATGGCCTATTTATAAGTTCAAATTTCAAATTTAAAAAATAAATTTAGTTTGCTGTTTTAGAAATAAATTATTAAAACACAGAAACTTATAATATTTTACAAAAAGAAAATAAAATAAATAATAAGGTTAATTATTATGAACGTAAACTAATAATATGATTTTTTTAGAGTGAATTTTTTTTTGAAATTCATTAAACAAAAATGTGCTATATCACTTACAATTAGATTCATGAACTTATAGCTCGTTTTTGACGAGTAAAAGATGGGACACTCTTTTACTAGCAATTTTTCTTTGATAACAATTTTCTTTTGCTTTATTTTAATAGCTTCTTTTTGTAGTTTTAGCTTTTCTTCTCTAATCAATATTTTTTCTTCTCATTGCAGCCTTTTTTTTCTACAATTTCTTTTTAGCCGTCGTATTTCTTTTCTTTTAGTTGGTAGTGTTGGTACATTTTTTTAAATATTGAGTTTGTTCTGAAGTTTTTCTTTTCTGTGAAAGATCTTGAAGCAGCGGTTACTGTCATTTGTGCTGAAATTGACTTCAGTAATATAAATATATTGGCTATTAGCTTGTGTTTGGTTTTCTTGTGTACTGTCCAAATCCAAATTTATTTGATTTTCTTGCTGTTGTATTTCAAGTCTATAAAAGATTTTGAACCAAATAATTCATCAATATCCATTTAAGCTATTTCTCATGTTTAACTTTTCAGCACAAAAATTTATTGTCAGCTTAGAGTCTTTACCTTAAATGTTCATTTTTTTAGCAGATGCATAAGCAATTCAAATTGCTAGTAGTGAATTGTGGATCAAATTTTTATTTTTCAAGTTTTCAGTAATAACCGAATCAACCTCTTATTTAAAACATTCTGGATAGATATCTCGAGAGATATTTATTTCCACCAATATTTGATTAATATTCGTCATGATTATTATACCATACCATGTTGATTAGTACAGTATCAATTGATAACACTGATTTTAATTTAATGATTTTTGATTAGGTAAGCCACAATATTTTTTGAAAATTTAAAATGTGATCTTTGTTGATCAGCTGGCCTACATGTTTAAACATTTAATCTATATTAAATCTATATTAAATTTTACGTAAATGATAAGTTAAATAAAATTAAATTTGGCTTGTTATGACCGAATACATATTCAACTAAAAAATAACCACTAATTCAGAATTTCAAATCTCAGTTGAATCATAGAAATTTGAGTATTCATTATTGCTTGAAATTTACTCTGAGTATTGTTTTTTTTTTTACACTCTACAGTAACTTAAGTAGAATCACCTTTTCGTGCTTAATTAAGTACGGTACTGCAATTTTACACTTCATTCTACAATATTTCAAGTATTTATTTAACAAAATACTGGCTTATCAACTCATTAAATGTGGAAAACTACTGCTATTATCAGGAACTAAGCTTTCTTTAATTTTTATTTAATTTGTTACCAGATTATACTCTCAATTATTTTTTGCCATTTATTATATCCCAATGACAAAGGGTACTGGACCAGGTCGAAAAATCCATAAAGCTTTGTTTTCTTGTTTTGCTTCATCGGTAATCGAACCTAGAGTTGAAAGGCAGGCGCTCTACCTACTGAGCCACCCAGCGTGTAATATATATCATATATTTTGTACAATACTGTAGGATCTAGGTGAAACATTGTTAATAGTCAAGATATTAATTAAAATTTAGCAAAACATGCTTAAAATTTCTCATCTTTATTCAACTTAGTCAAATAAGCTGATTAATTTAAAAGCTAAAATTCGATGACAATAGTAGTGTTCGAATGTTCCCTTGGCTTAAATTGATTTGTAGAAGAAGTAGGCTTTCCACAAAGTGAAAATTCTTAAAACGAAAAAAACATTTTGTACTTTGTTATTTAACGAAGTTTTTTTTCTCTTAAAAATCTTCAAAAGACACAATGAGTCCCGTAGCTTGACATTGCATGTGGGATTCTTATCCACTAAATCCCACTCTTCCTATATTGCGATTTTGTCCTACAGGACTAATGAGCAATTTTTTCCTGGCTTAATTTTAATTTTCAATGTAGACTACATACAGCGATGTCTATTTAACTTTTCCTTTGGAAACAGTAAGCAAGTTCATATTCGTTTTAATAAGGATTATAGTAAAATTGTGTAGGAGTAAGCTTTCGTCTTCATGTCAGAAGTTCGATACAAAAAATGACATAATTTCGAGAAAATTTTCTGTCAAACTTATGTAATTTTTAATTTTTAATAATTTTGTCGAACTTATGTCATATTATCTCATAAGTTCGATATAAGTCAAATTTGAATAAAATAATTTTCACTAAATTAAAATTAAAATATTTAACAAATATGGAATATTTGCAGTGATACCTAAAAGAAAAATTGTACATACAATTGCAATAAGTACTAATACATAATAATAATAAAAGTACTAATAATAATAATAATGATAAAAATAATAAGTTATAAATATGAGTATTTAATAATTTTGTGAAAAGCTAATCTAGTAAATTGATCACACAGCAATAGCTAAGTCAATAAATTAAATTTACTTTAAGAAACTGTTTACGATTCAAATGTATTATTGTATAATTAAAATTAATAAAAAAAAACTGGTTTAAGCAACTTTTTATTGTGCAGATAAAATATTTTGAAGAGGTATATTCGGTACTTTGTATTTGTATATACATATATTGTGTGCGGGAAGTGAAATATGATGCCAATGCTCTGTACGTTTTCGGAATCGGCCGGTCATCGCAACACTACTATCATTAACGACTACAACAAACGTTAATTTGAGATTAAAAATTTGTATAATAAAATTTTTCGATAGAGGAAAAGTAGCAGCTTTTTCGATGACCTCAAATAAAGCCAAATTGGTAGGTTGGTATTGGTAGGTTGAAAAAAAAATATTTTATTTACTTTATTTTCTTATTGGAAAGGAAATAAAGCCGATTGAGTTACTTTTTCCAGAAATTTGTGGAAATAAGCGATATAAAAAACTATTAATAAATCATAGATCCATGTAAAAATTACGGGCGTAGCGTGGAAATACTTGAAAAACTCAGAAAAAACCTATCTTGAATTTGATTTTTTTCGAACTTATTTCATTAAAAATTAAATTATCGAACTTATGACATTTGAAACATGAGTTTGAAAAAAATTATTAAAATTGACGACATTAGTTAATAGGTTAAATTAAATCGAAATTACTACGGTACTACGAACGATGCTCTATTTTGTCATGCACAATTTCGAACTTATTTCATTTTTTGAATTGTACTTATATCATTCGAGCTTATGCCAAGGAGCCAAAATTTTAGATAAAAAAATTCATTCAATTTTAATAAGAAGTAACTTGGAATAAAATTTTGAAATATGTATACTTTTTGGGAAAAAATAAAACACAAAAAAAAATAGAGAAGACATTCCTTTTCCAAACTACTCACTCCGGTATGGCAATAAAACTGTTCTTATATCTGCTTGTGATTTATAAAGCTATTTCCAAGCCGATTTGGACATACGAAATCCAACTGTTGGAAGTAGACAGCAATTAAAAATTCAAATATTGAAATATTGCAGCGATTTCAGTCAAAAGTAATAAGACTAATAGTATGCGCACCATCGTTCCTAATGAATCATTTTATGAATAATGCCAATGCCAATCAGACGATGAAACACCTTATGTATAATTATTATCTATAAACAAAAATGAAAAAAAGTAACGATATTTTACATCAAAACCTACAGATGAAAAAGGAGAATATCAGAAGTGTAAGGTGCAAGTGCCAAACAAGATTAGCTTCTCATTAAAATAGCAAAAAGTTTGATTGTCGACTTAAGCATCACCACATTATGCAACTACCAAACAGATACTAACTGAGTATATTATATATAACTAGATTGTCATGAATAACTTACCATTGGATTTTTCATCCGCAAGTCATAATATGTTGCTTACAAAACCAAACAAGCATACAAACTATACTGAATGTCAATTAGAGACAGATTGTACAGTTTAAAAGGGGGCCAAAAAATATCTCCCATGAATATTATATTTCCAGAGATTTTTACCAACATATAATATTCGAAACAATATGATTTGCCACTACTTGGTGCTACAAGCTGATGTAAATGTTATAAGAGCTTTTATGAAGGATATTGAGACAAACTAAAGTTTAGTGAAGGTCTTAACACCCTCTGAATCATTAAAATAATAAAATGCCATACTAAGTAAAATTATTTTTTTTTTATAGAAATCCATTGTAATGCGTACTCTTATGTTGTATGAGTATTTTTTATTAAATTTATTATAAATACACCTCGACTAGTTATCACAACATATTAGTTAAGTAATAAAACACCTTTTCAATACGATTTCGATTTTATTTTAGGGTTGGACACAGATGTCAAAATAAATTAGTTTAACCTTGTTTCCAAAGTTCAATTCAACAATTTTAAAATTTATTTAAATATGAAATCTAGAATGTTCAATTCAAAATTTCAGGAAATAAATTCGAAGGATTAAAGGGTGAACAAAAATATGATTTATAGTTTCTCTTATATTCAGTTTTTCATAAATTTTTAAATGGACACAAAAATATCGAAATAAAGAAGATAAGTATAAATTTCATTCACATTCCAAAATAGTTGATTCAAAATAGAGATATCCAACACGTGTGATTAAAATTTTTCAATATTTTCGTTTCAAGACCTCAACACACCTAATTTGAAAATACCTTGGAAATTTCATTTTTGCTTATTATCACTGCGTATATGAATAATTTCCAAATGAATAAAATTAAAATAAAAACAAATAAAAATAAAATAAAAATTATTCTATAAAAATATCTTCAAACTAATTTTGGGGGGCTTGTCTTAATCTATTTTTTCAGATCAACATATAAATATTGCAATTTTAACCAAAACATGATAAATTTAAGGTCAAAATGAATTTTTATCAATCAAAATTGAAAATTTTAAAATTTTATGGTATAAATAAGATTGCAGATTCTTTGTATTGTATCAATTCCCATTCGATTGTGATCCAGTAAAGTTTATATTACAAGAAGAAAAAAATAAACACAACAAAAAAAAATGGTAAAAAAAAAACAAAAATGTTAATTAATAATATTTAAATATTTTATCATTTTTAGAAATTCTTATTAGTTGCCATCACTATTTTTGCTACTGTTTATGCTGATGTTTCACATTTAGCTAGCGAAGATGGTTATAATTATAATCAACCAGCTGAAGAACATCATCATGATGAAGAAATTGTTCCACAGGCAATTCAAGAATCTTCACAATATTTGCCACCAGTTATAGAAGATGCACCACAACCAGAAGAAATTTTTGCTCCACAGCCACAAGCACCAGAACCAGCTCAAGATTATTTACCACCATCCCAACCAGGTGCTATTGAAGAAGTTCCAATTGCTTCAATTGAACATGATGCTGAACCAGAACCAGCACATATTTTAGCTGATGATGGTTATCATTATAAAACTGTTAAAACATTCAGATACAGATACAGACACTAAATGTCCATACTTGGACTGATGACTATTTCATAATTCAATATTCTGTTGTTATTGCTTTTTTATACATTTACTTGTAATATAATTCATATAGAATTGTTAATTCTGATTTTGTTTTATTGTAATTGTATGTGTGTGGGCGTGTAATGAGATCAATATTTTTTTCTAAGGTTTCTAGATCTCAATTTCATAAACTATAGTACAATTAAGCAAATGTTATCATTTAATTTCATTTTTTAGCCGCAATTAGATTATCAATCGGAAATTTTTCTTACATCAGCTGGAATATTGTTTGCACTATATATATGTAAAATACAAAAATCATTCGAGGTGCGGTGGTAAATGCTCTATTGCACGTAATATGTATCTTCCAATTCAGAGCTGATATTGGCACATTATATCTAACCAAATTTGCGCTGAAAACCGAAATAAAATGGCAGAAGGCGGGCTGGCGAAGGTAGTAATGAATTACCAAATCAAAATCAAACATCTACCAGGAAGACCGCCGCTATGAATCCTGGACGTCGTCACCACAAAACTGAATGATAATAATAAATACATGTCTAATTAAAGCTGAAGAAGAAGTAGAAAAAGGTAAATAAGTAAGTGAATATTGATTTATTAAAAGTTGTAATAAAAGTTTGGCTCTACTCTTAAATTATAGTTATTGTGTAATGTACATGTAATTTGTATTTAGTTTACATGTCAATTAGTTGATTTACAAAAAACACCAAATTCAATAAAAATGAGTGGTTGTATGGTGACTTCTTGTGTTTGGACAAGTCGTATTGTATCAATAGACTCTTACCATTGATCTATGAATACTTTAGTAATACGCTTAGGTTCTGCTTCGAAGCAAATAGGGTTTTCATCTGATAGTCTTGAAATTAGTTATGTTAAGGCAGAATGGCAAATTCTTAATGGTATTTTAAATAGATCACAAGATAAGTCTAACAATCTTGAAGTAATTATTGATGATATTATCACTATTGATCAATTGAGTGTTGTAAATGGGTTTAATGACCATTTTGCCGAAGAAACTTGATACCGAATATTTCATCTAACTTCACTGTAAATGATTTAAATTATTAATTTTCTGAATAAGATATTTTCGGTTTTGCTTCTATTTCTTCTATTGAATCGTTTAACATAATTGCTTCTATAAAAAATTCTAAATCTTGTACTAGTGACGATATTTCCGTATTTCTCAGAAAATCTCTTTAAATATAGTTGATATTCATTTAGCTTACATTTTCAATTTAAGTATTTACAAAGATATAAATCTGCTGAGGTTTTGCCTCTATTTAAGAAAGATAACAAAAGGGATATGAATAATTATAGACCGATTTCTATTTTACCTTCCTGTTCAAAATTATTTGAAAAAGCGATTTAACTGAACTGAACTGATTAGTTGATTATTTGAATAAATGCAATTTTTTGAACAAATGTCAGTTTGGTTTTAGGGAAGGTAGATCTACCGAAGAGGCATTAGAATTTTGTGGTTCATTTTACTCCAACTTGGATACTAAAAAAATCAACAGCAGGTTTATTTGTTGATATTTCAAAGGCATTCGATATGGTAAACCATCATATTTTGTTAGCTAAACTTTACAATACTGGTTTCCGTGGTCTTATGTACAATTGCCTTACTTTCTATTTGAACTCAACATCTCAAAAAGTAAAAATTGGGAATTTTTAAGTCTTTTGAATATTCTTAACATTGGTGTTCATCAAGGATCAGTCTTAAGACCAGTTTTGTTTCTTATTTATATTCATTCTATTTTTAATCAAAAATTCAAATAGGAAACTAATTGCTTTTGCTGATGATATTGCTTCTGCTTATTGTAGTTCTAGTCCATTGAATCTTGTTGGTGACCCTTACAATGATCTAGATGTACTTTAGGAAATGCTTTTTCTTTCATCGATTGATAATTAGCAGTAAAACAAATATTATGTTTTATAACATTTCTGATACTAGTTTAAAAGATTCTAGTTTAAAATACCACTCATTTAGTTGTAAACAATTTTTTGAATCTAAATGAGTTTATTCACTATTATCTCTTAAATTATTCAATGAAAATGCTAGCTGTACAGATGAACGTTTTACTGTTGAAGAAGTACCTTGTTTCAAATATGTTTCAAATATGTGTATTGATTGACGAAAAGCTGAAATGGTCGGATCATGGCTCTCAGTTAAAGCAATATTTTTTGGGTAAAGCAATATGTTTTATTTGAGTAAAGTTTCTTCACAAAAGGTATTGCTTGTATATTATTATAGTTTTGAATCTAAGCTCCGTTATGTTGTAACGAGTTGGGAAGGTGCTTACTTTAATAAAATCAGGCCACTATTGATTTTCCAAAAACATATTCTTTCCATTAGACATCTACATTATTATAAGGTTTTGAAATTTTTTTCTGGAAATGTTCTTATTGACGGATAAGGATCTCGTTCATCATAATGTACGGGCTAATGCTCAACTAACGGTTGTAATTCTTTCTTACAATACCACATTTTACTAATTATTTTTTTATATTAAATTTTTTAACAGTCTTCCGGCACCTCTTAGAATTATTAGAGTACTGTCTCCATTTATTAAAAATATCAAAACTTGGATTTTGGGTTTCGACTATGATCAGGTTGAAAACTTGTTAAATACTATAGCTTAAGCTTTGAAATTTATTTTTTTTCTTTTTTGCTGTTTTGTATAGGATTTGTTCTTGTACCTCTGATATATTTTTTTATATGTTTTATTCTTATTAAATTTTGTTCTTTTTATATTGTTATCATATTTTATTCCTTTGAGATATTTTTTATTTTTTTTTTTTTTTTTTTTTTATAGCTACTTATCAATGTATTTTCTTTTAATTTTTTTATTTTTAATTTATTTATTTAACAGTGGACCTACAGATTGATCTGCAGGCCAACTACAGGCCCCTTTCCCTTTCGGAATGTGGGTTATTTTTAATTTTCCAATTTTTTTTTCTCTTTCAATTTTTAATTTTTTAATTTTTAATTTTAAATTTTTTTCATTAAAATAGTTTTAAGATTAGAATTTTTCTCTTATTTAATATTATTTTTATATGTTTTGAAATTTGTAAATTTTATATTTATTATTTTTTTAATTTATTTTTAGTATGTGTTTTATACCCCACAATTGTTTGAATTTGAATTTATATAACGAAATTTATTTTTTGTCATTTTATGTTTTTTTTTGCTCGAAAATGTGCATTCGACACTAATGCTTAATTTAACGAATGATTCCTCTCTCCCTTTCTTTTTCTTATAAGCTATGATAATAGTTCAATGTATATTAAAAAATTTTGTTTACTTAGCAATTATTTTTTGTTAATATCATACTTTAAGATTTAGAATAAAAATCAAAATTAAAAAAATAAAAATAAATTGTAAAGTAAAACAAAAAAATATATGATAAATTTTTGTAATTGGTCGGATTTGCCCAAAATATTCCAGAATGAAAAATATATGATTAGAAATAATCGCGGGATTAACAATATGATTAAAAATGAAGACATTGTCAGGTTTGAAAGGCCCAAAGACTAAGATGGGTTGGCCTCGTAATAAGAATGCAAGAAACTCGAAAACAAGCAGTGGTATTAAATATAAAGCCCGAGAGTAATAGAAAGCCCGAGAGTAACAGAAAGCCCCGTGTTTTTGTACTTTTTTGAGAAAGCTTTGGTCAGTCTTTTGAAGTGCCCGGCCATAGATGTGAATTATAGTCCATGTTGAGTCGTGGCTTAAAGCAAATCTTTGAATCAACAATAGGCCTTACATCGATGTAAAGAACCCAAATATTTTGCGGCGCTTTTCGTAAGATCGTAAATATGGCTATTCCAGAGCATTCATTCGCATTCCGAGAATATTTAAGACTTCTAGTTTTTGTATGCTTTCACCTTTGAATCTAAGAATGGATTCGAATGGCGTTAGTTGTTACCTTAATCTTGTCTGCACAAAGTAAGTTTTTCTGCAATTGGGTACACTAAATCTAACTAAAAGTTGTTAAAAAAAATGTTCACGTACGACCTATCATAAATCTGAAATCATGTAAAGAAAGTCATACAAAGGAAGATTCGTGCAAAAATTCAATATCAAGTTGTAAAATATCAAAATTCATCCAAATTGTGTGTTAAAGCTGTTTTCTGAGTTAATTGAAATATTTTTTACCGTTTTCTATACATATCTGAGTTTTACAAGTCCGAATTGTTTGAAGGGCAACTACAGCCATGTTCGACTTTAAGTTAAAATTTTATTTAGCTTAAATTTAGTTGAATTATTTTTTCCTAAACAGATGATTTGTTTTTTATTTAATTTTGGTTAAGGTTCATATCAAGTCTGATATCATAATAATAGAATGTCAAATCATCTATTGATAGTCGAAGATATAAGATAGGTTAGTGAGTGGACATGAATTTTAGCATGAGAAATTTTGAATGAAATTTAATTTAATTTTTCTTAAATATAGGAGTTTTACTTGAATGATCTAATTTTGTTAAATATTCCTCATATTGAGGACTATTATGGATTCATTATTAGTATATAATCTTTAGTTAAAAAAAAACAACAAAAAAAAAAAGTTGTTATTAATTAAAAAAATGTTTTGTTTTTTTAATTTAATGACTACAAGTTTTGCTCGCGGCAAATTTTATTTTTTATGTTTTTAATTTTTTTTTTTTTACTTTTGTTGTTTGGGTTTTTTCTCCCATTTTCGTTAATTTCCCGAAACTTTTTTTTTGTTTTTTGTTTTTTTTTGTATTATAGTAGTACATCATGTAGTCATATATCCTGAATTCCGTTATATAAATTTTAATACAGAGAAAATTTCTTTACTGTATCTATTTTGAAAATATGAAAAAATTAAGGTATTCTCATCAATTCTAGGATGCTGTTTATGAAAGGATTAATTAAACTACAGTAAATCTTTTTAAGTTCTTTAAAAATAAATTATGAAAACATTTACAAATATAATAGATTTTAGATATAAATTTTGGTAGAGTTTTATAACTCACATATGTTTTTGATAACATTTTGTAATAAGTTTTAAAATCAATCAAAGTAAAAATTAGGATTTGTAGAGATTCCATTCACCCATTTTAACATAAATCGCCTATCTTACAAGATTTAGATTTGGATACGTCCAACTTAACTATATAAGTATTTGTATTGTATATACATACCTAACCATCATCCAGAACTAATTATAAAAAAATAGTAATATATTTTATTTGTGATATTTATTTATTGGAAAAAGGGTCAATTAAAATGTTTGAAGCTAGACTTGGTAATGCCGTTACATTGAAAATGGTTTTAGATGTTATCAAAGATTTATTAAATGAGGAAAATTCACCTTTCATTTTAGTGATTTTGATATACATCCTCGAGCCATGAACAACTCTCATACCTCTCTAGATTCATTAACACTACGTTCAGACGGTTTTGATAAATTTCGTTGTGTGGGTATAAATTTGGGCAGTATCGAAAATATACTTAAGTATGCCAATAATGATGACATTGTTACAATGAAAGCCCGAAATAATGTTGATAAACTGACATTTATGTTTGAACTACAAAATCAAAAAAAAGCATCATATTACGAAATGAAACTTATGAATTTCGATCAAGAACATTTGGATACACCTGAAATAGATTATTGATGTGTTGTACGTATGCCATTATTAGATTTTGCACATATCTGTTGTGATTTAGCTCAATTTGGCAAATTTGTAATCATTTGTTGTTATTTTCAGCATCTGGAGACGTAGGTTCAGCTAATATTAAAATTAGCACAAACATCTTCTGTTTGTCAAGGAAGAAGAACCTGTTATTATTGAGATGCAAAAATCAGTTATTTTAACATCTGCTTGCCATTACTTAAATTCATTCAGAAAAGCTACACTACTCTCTCTAGAAGTACAACTATTAGTGTCAGCTGATGTACCATTGGTTGTTGAATATCGTATTTAAGATTTAAGTCACATACGTTATCATTTGGATGGCGAAAGTTAAAGGAAAGAAAAAAAGCTAATGTTTCAGTGAAGCAAGATTCAAATTAACTAAGATGATTAAGTTAGATAATGAAAAAAATTGTAAATAAAGTATTTAGAAATAATTTCAAAAGAGTCTAAGTATAGTCTAACACTATAAATACCTATACTAATGAGTTCAAAAAAATTTGAAACTAGTCATGGTACTGGATACCAAACACAAGCAATCCGAACTTTTTCCTATTTGAAATTATAGATTCTGCTAATTTGTATGTCTCAATACATAATTTGTTCTACTATTAATACTAGTGCTACAACACGCTGGCTAGGCGAGGTGAAAAAAATAGTCTTAGCAAAAATGGGAATATAACCTTTAATTGCACAGGTGAAAATATTGAACTCCAAACGTTTTGCAAATTCTATAATAACATTCAAGATAATATTTTTTTTGTATAGGGAATAATAAAGAAGGAACAAATCGTTTTTGCTTATGCCATTTTTCACGACAGGATATTAAAGCAAATTTTTTAATTAAAAGTTTTGTCCGCGGCGAGTTTTTTTTTCTCGTTATTTTTATTTTCAATTTTTTGTTTTTTGTTGTTTTGATTTTTCTTTAACCAAGTTCAATTATTATGTATACATTTTTTTTTCTTTTGTCAAATTAAGACTATTAATAAAATATCAGTAAGTAATAGAAAAATGCAGGACATTTTTTTTTTGTTGTCTTTTTGAGAAATTGGAATTTTTCGTTTTTTTTAAACAACGTTTGGCGGCGTTTTGTATCAATATCAAAAATTGTTTAAAACTGTTAAAAATTAATTAAAACAAAGAAGAAGTAAAAAAAAAAATACTTTGTAGTATATTTTAATTTTTTTTATTTTTAAATTTATATGTATAGATATATATTATGTATATATACTTATGTATATGATACAAGAAACTTATTCTTTTCTTAAAAATAGTTAAGCTGTATTGAGAAGAAAAATTTTTAATAAAAGTTCAGCAGATAAGATAAGGCGATATGAAATATAATAATTTTAATAATTCTCAAATTCGCAATGCAAATTTGGACCCTAAAGAACTTTGAATAATTGTAAATTTTTAATTTTTTAATTTTTATTTAATTATTTTGTCGTAATCATTTTCTATGATTTAATTTATAAAAAATAATACGTAAAAATAAAAAAAATTATATTTACTTTTATCGAAACAAAAATAACCCCCTAAAAAGTAGAAAATAAAATGGATGGTACAAATTATAAGATAAATGAAGCTTGCTGGATATTGTTGATGGAAATTTGAAATATTTGAGGCTTAAATAATAATCATGATCGTTAAAAGAACCCTGCTAAGCTTTTGAGGTTTTATTAATGAGACCAAAATACAGATATAAATTGGTTTGAACACAATTACAAATTCGTACAAAAAATGTTCTCAACACCGTAAATAAATAATAACCCAATAGGTTGGTGAGTTAATATAAAAGTATATAATAAGGACGATTTCATATGATTATGATTTTTTTTGTTAATTTTCTAATCGTATATATGAATACATTTGCCTTATTTAGCACACTACTATGAACCTCCTTACTTTTTAAATCAGACTATTATAATAACTTCAACATTTAGCTTTTAAATTTTGTTTACCATATCTACTATGTGTAGAAAAAGGTAGATGTATTATGTTTGCACTTTCATTTGGCTGTATTTCACTTGCCTATATTTGATTGCCTATATATATATACATGTGTAATGAAATACGTTATATAAATTATAAAATATTAAATGGATGAATAACTTCTAAATTTATTTTATTTTTATTTTTTGTTCAAATTATCTCAAAAGGATCTTCTAGATCGTAAAGAGTTTCAGTTTGGTAAATTATGAAATTTAAAATATAGATTTTAAATAATTCACAATAATGTAGTAATACTTATAATACAATATTCAATTCAAGTGATTTGAAAGAAAAGAAAAACAACATAGTATTTAATTAAATAATATAAAAATAAGAAAGATTCAAAACAATAATTAGAATTTAGAAATTTAGTAGAATTATTTAACAAAATATAGTTATAACTCTCTAAATACAGATTTTTTATTTTATTTTTTAATGTTCTTGTTGAAAATTTATTGGGATTTGTTATTATGTTGCGCAGATTATTGTAAGCATCATTCGATTTTCTGAACACTGAGGTGTTAGACAGCGTGAAATCGGATATGATTAGCATATAATACGAGATGTATTATAATTATGAATATCATGATTATGAATCAAATTGTTGTTGGATTTGATGTTACAGTTATATATATTGCGAATATGTGCAATCTGAATCATATTTTTCATATCAATTAGCTTCCAAATTTTAAACTTTTTATATATTTCATTTGTAGGGTCCTGTAATTTAAACCAAATAGGTTTTTGATAGCTTTGTTTTGTATTACTTGTAAGATTTCCATATTTTTGGTGTATGTGGTTACCCCAAATGCCAATTCCATACTGCCGTGAAATGTGAAAGTCGTGTAACTCTTTTTACACGGTTACACAAATTCTACACACATATTTCTATAAAATGCAAAAATCCTTCTAATCCTATATATATCTTCTAATTCTATATCTTTATTCATTTCCCAGCAATTGAAACCTCGGTATCATGTTTACTTTTAAAAGACGAAGATATTCCAAAGTGAAAACCTTTGTATATAATAAACAAAATCTTTTACATTATTTTTTATTTTGTGTTCATTGATATTTTACAATAATACAAAGTGAAAACCATGCAAAAACTATCTGGTTGTGACCGTTATTTTTCCGTTCATCTCTCATATATTTAAATATTAAGTATAACATTTTGTGTGTGTGTAATGTATATGCATATACATTTGCCTTGTTAAGTCAAATGTCCTTGTTGTTGTTGCCTCTTATTACAATTTAATTGTATTTGACGATTTGATCGAACCATCTCGTCCCGTGGCAATTATAAAAACGTAAATATACAAACAGAAAAAAAATTATCTAATAATTTGCATGATTTTTATATTGGATAATTTGTTAAAAATGATTATAAAGTTTCTCAAAATTCAAAGTACAAACCATGTAATTAGAGATAAATATTTTCCTAGCAAATTTGCAATTGTAAGTTTTTTATAGTCGTTCAAGCCAACTTGATTCAGTTGCATATTGCGAAGAAGAAAATACCATTCCTCCAGCAGAAGAAATCAAAGCAAAAAAAAAAAGTTTATAAATGAAATTATTTAGTAGAACACTCAGCTACCAACCAAACAAGTAAAAATTATAACCTTTTGCCACTCTGTAGTTGTTGCATAACAAAATGTTTCGAAAATTTTTTATTTACAGACTATAGAAAATTTGAGTTTTATTGTATCAAGATCTCGCCACCTAAATTTTTTGAAAATCCCAGCAATTCTTCTAGTTTTTACTACAAGTTCCATTTTAGGTCAATAGTATCTCCAAGATATATATAACTATTCACTATTAATTGGTTATTATATTTAATACAGATATTAGTGTTATTACCCTTAATTAACATGAACTTTTTATTTGTGTTCACACTTGATTTATGTAAATTCATTCAGTACAAGATGACCTCCATATGTCTATTAATTTTTCTGTCTAGATCAGGGTATTCGTTTTCTGCATATATTATGATGATATCATCTGCATACATAAGAACTTGTCTTCTTAACATTAACTTTGAGAAACTACTAACGTAACATGAGAATAATGCTGGTCCTAAGCGACTAACTTGAAGTACAGCAAAGTTAATGTCTGTTAATTCACTTTTTGTCTGATTACTTTGGGAGTATTGTTTTCTATTACTAAAGTAACTTTCAAAAAGCTGGTATTCGTTTTCTCTTACATCGCAATCAAATAAAATTCTTAATAGAATTTTTCTGTCTGCAGTATCGAATGCTTTATTTAAATCAAAGAAAAAAAGACTAACTTTTCTCTATCCAGATATCTCAGTTTGTATGCAAGACACCACATCAAATAATGCAGTTGTTGTATTGGATTGCTTAGTAAACCCATATTGAAGTTCTGAGATAAGCTTATTTTTTACCAAATAATCTGTGAGCTCATTGCTAATGTATGTTTCAATCGATTTACTGAATCTTGAGGCTATAGATATAGGTCGGAAGTTATTTATGTCATCTTTGTCCCCAGTTTTCTATTAAATGATGGCAATAACTTTATTTATTTTAAGGTCGTTCGGTATACAAGCTTGATTAATGCCAAAATGTGTTTAGCTAACTCATTTTTACAATATTTGGCTAGAGATCAATTCCTGCACTATTTGTTGAAGCCAGATTATCAATCAATTTAAGAGTTGATACTAAATCGATTGGTTTTGCTCGTATTTGTTCTAGAAACTGGGACATACATTTTGTGGAAATTTTCAGCAATATTTTCACCCAATTTGGCATAATGATCATTGAACTCGTTTATTTTGATACTTTTTTCATCATTACGAAGACTAGGATTACTGAAAAAATCATTGACTTTTATGTTGCTCAATCCATCTTTTATTATTTCTTTAATAATATAACAAACTTTTTCTGATTTATTTATTTTTTTTTTGAAGTTGTAATCATCATATATCTTTCTTTTCCTACGGTTAGTTGTATATATTTAGTTTATTTAACTAAAAGTGGTAATTTTCCTTTAATAAAGGATTGGTGGGTTTATTAATATGTTTTTTGTGCAAATAATTTTTGTGCCAGATTTTAAGTTAGTTTGAAAAACTTGTGTCGATAATGCAGTTTGATAGCTGTCTCTTAATGACATTGTCTTTTGTGTTTTTGCTTATGTATTCTAACTTGTTTTTATTTACAAAATCTCCAATTTTATATTATTATTGTCAAGTTCAATGAATATAATTTTGTGATCCGAGACATCAGCGTAAGTAATGTATATTTGATCCGAAATATTATTAAAAATAATATGATCAATACACGATCGTGCTACATTTATTGTAATTGATCTGTCTAGTAATCGAAAACCTTTGGATTCAACCAGTGTGACGTATTTATCAACTTGTTTGTCCCCTGTATTTTTTATATTGAAAATTTAGTTGATTTATATCCAAGTTGTTGAGTAACTTTACCTCCACAAAAATTTAGTTTTATTTTATTTCAGTGAAAAACAAATTAGTACCAGTGAAATGAATTAACAACTACATCAGTTGACTAATTGCCACATTAATTACATTTTGGTAGTTTATCCTTCATTGGCCAGTTTAATCGCGAATATTTCAAGAGTGAGAATATTATATTCAAAAGCAAAAGGTGCTTTTTTCTCTTCAGTTTTCCATGCTAATTTGAATAAATGGCTATAGGACAATTTGGTTAGTTGAACCATTTTAAATATTTAAAATGTTTAGAATTTATAAAAATCATTTTAAATATTTTTCAAAAATTTTATTACTAAATTTATTGTTTAATGATTATTTTTAAATTTCAATGTTTTTGCCACTAATAATTCATATACAGTTGATTTGAACCTATGCAAATAATAGTTATGCAATAACTTTTAAATAAATTAAAATTTTCTAATAAACAATAGAATTTTATGAGTTTCTAATACAAAGAACTATTATGGAAAAAAAAATGCATTATTTTTTATATAAAATAAAATAAAAGCAATTTTAATAATTAATGATCAGAGCCTTGTTTTAGAAAAATTAATATTTCATTAAATTAAAAAATTCTTTACAATATTTGTTATTCATATTTGTATCATAAACCCTCTATAGTCTACATTCTACAGCTACACTGCATTTTCTATTATATATATCTCTCTTTCTCTTTCTCTTTCTACCTCACTATAATCTACTCTTTCTATTCGTTATTATCCTCTATATGAGTTTTGTATTATGACTTTAATATAAAATTATTACAGAAATATTGTTTTACTTTGATCACCTATGGTAACTTTTTGGTAATATATAATTAATGATTTATAGAATTTCATAACTGCCAACAATGTTTCACTTTTACCTGAGATTGTGTATAACAGAAATAATATTGTTTTTTTATATACAAAAAAGAAAATTCCAAAAAGGAAAACATAGAAAAACTAAACATTTTTCTCTTATATTTTACTTACATAAAAAAAGATGTATAGTTGGACTTGATAATTTTAGGATACCATATTTATATAACAAGTACAATTGGGATATAGTTATGATTGATGATTAGTTTTAATATTAACTACAAATTGAAAAAAGTACGGTACAAATATCTGAACCGATTCACAACCAATTTTCATTATTATATCTTTTAAGCGATAGATATTTAAAAGAGACGTAGCGAAATTAAATGTTTTTATAAGTTTTAATTTTCAATAAGAAAGTTCAATTTATAATTGCATACCATGTTCACACTGAATCCCTGAACTAGTTCACAATAGTGTTTTTCCTGTATTTTATTATTACTATTTATTATTGTTATTATTTCCATTGGTTTCCAACTTAGTAGAGAATGAAAAGAGGATTCGGCTTAATTTCCTTTAATGATTATGTCTTAAAATTTTTATTTGGCCTGATTATTATTGACGGGGTTGATCATCTCGACTAGAAGGAAGAAAATATTTTTCCGAAGTTTCGCTGAACCCTATTTTTCATTTTCCTGTTTTTCGTGTTGCTCATTCATGACGTCTGCCTGGTATATGTTTTCAATGCGCGTGAGGCCATCTAGTTGTTGAAGCTAAAAGATCTACCAGACATTGAAGTAACATCAACTATGTAGCACTATGTCAACTGAGCATAATAAAAGGTTTGCACAATGTCGGAGGCTGTCCACAGTTTATTGAAAAATAATTTATTTTAATTGTTTGAGTTATTTATTTTCAGATTAAATTCTAGGCTTCAGTTGTAAATATGTAATCATATATTTTTGTCTATAATAAATCTATAAAAAAAATAACTTCGACCATCGTTGTGTAAGTGTTAAATTTATTTAGTTTTAAGTTATCGCTCGTTAGGAATATCGTTAACGAAGTACAAAATCTTTAATACTTTTCTAACATAATTTGTATAAATTGAAAATATTCAATTCTAAAATTTATGAGTCCTGGTTTATATTTCAACAATTATATACAAACATTTTTTTTTGTTTTTTTTTTTTTGTATTGAATTCTTTTTAAAATAAAACACTTTATTGTTTGGAAATTTTAGTTTTTCGTTGTTGTTGTTTTTACTCCAATAAGAGAGAGAGCATAACTATAAAAAAGATAGTTTAAACTTTAAATACCTGTCTGCTCTTATATACCTGTAAGTTTGTAGTATATTAGTATAATATAATATGCAATGTTTTATAATTTTTTTGATAGAACAACTCAATATCACTGTATCTAACACTTTATATATATATATAATATATATATACATATATATATATACATATATGTATTATTGTATATTTAAATATATTTATATATTATTAAACAAAAAAAAATTTCAAAAGCACCCAAAATAAAGAAAAAAATAAAATTAAATAAAAGACTCAACAGTACCCAGTAGCATCAGTAGCAACACCAGTATCAGCACCAACTATATTGTAATAAGGTTTTTGATGTAATAAATTTCAAACAAAATTTAATTAAAATTTTCGTTTATGCAATATTCAACCCATCTTCCTTAGAGCATCACCCGAAATTATTGCAACCATAGTGTACCTTCAATATAATAATGGTTTTATGATGTATATATATATATATATATATATATTTATATATATATCTATAATATTTTATATCACAGGTGTACCTATAAAAATTTATTAATAAGTGAAAAGAATGTTTCTCAAACTTTATAATTTGCATCTTACTTACATACTTTCTGGCCGCTACAGAACTTGAAGATCTTGTGCCTAGTGCAATATTGTCCTCCACTGACTTCGCCTACGAATAGAATCTCTCCAGTTGGAAATATGAAAAGTTTTTTATATTCGCCAATTCTTCATCTTTGAAGTGAAGGTGTAATCTCTCTCCACGAGGCGTGTCCTAGGGTTTGGATTCGAAGAGTTTTAGTTGGACGAATTTCTGCCATTTGCTCTAGCCAGTGAAAGCGTCTTAGTTTTACTTTTTTTGTCTAAGTTCATGTCGTTGCTTCTACAGAAAGATAATCTTAAGAATACTACATTAAAGTTTACGATATGTAAAATTTATTCATTTATCGATATACCATATTTATTATGCTTGTCTGGCTTGTAACAAGTGTTTGTTTTTACATTAAACACATTTAAATTAAGAGTGAAGGCAAATTTGTTTTTGATTCACTTCAATAAGCATTGACAAATTATTATGGAAAGACTCACGTCACAACAACGTTTACAAATTGTTAAATTTTTTTTTCAAAATTAGTCTTCTATTTGCCAAATTTATAGAGTACTTCTTGAAATTTATGGCTTACATAATCGCCCATCAGAGCAAATTATTCGTCAAACAATAAATTTTAGCAGCAGGTTTCATTGTATCCTAAGAAGTTATGGTGTGCTTTAGATTCTGGAGATATCATAGGTTCATATGTTTTTAAAACCGATGCTGGAGCCTAAAATGTGGCCAGTTGTGGTGGACAAATTCCAGAAATATTTTTAAAACATAAATGTCATAAAACTATCTTTCAACTAAGTAAAAAAATTCTTTAAATTAAATTTAAATGTGATTTCAAATTAAAATTCTATCATTAAAAAAAAACACCCATTACTTTCGAAATTAGCATTTACTCCTAAAATCCACGAGCTGCAATTGTACAATAAATTCTAAGTTTGTATAGAGTTTTACAGTGACTGATGACCAACATATTCCAAATTTATTTTTTTCTTTACGGATTTTGTTCTGGTTTGGCGGTCACAAATCTCAAACACATGGTGATGAATTTGAATATCTCTACTTGTTATATGAAAAAAGTTTCGACTTTCCACTTGAGTCAAATAAAACTTCACTAACTTATCTGCCGATAATATAAGCTATCCAAAATAAGTTTCAACCTCATATTCATCTATAATACGTGAGGTATTTTTATACCTGGTTTGTAACCGAAAGCTAAAAGCAAACTGACAAAAGAATTAAGCAAAGAACGCAGTGCGCAACGAAAACACTGTAGAGAGAAATTATTATTCTCAAAAATATAATCATTTTTTTTTTTATGAGGGTGAGTAAATTTTAACCAGATTATCTTTCTAGGTTTAAACAGCTTATATCTTTATATCTTGTCCTTCAAGTCTGTGCTTTGGATACAGAATTAGAAATTCGACTAGAATTCATTTCAAAAATATCAAGCTTGTGTCCACCTGGTTTTTTTTTCATTGAGGCAGCTTTGGGTTTTAGAAGCATTAATTTTTACGCTATTTATACTGTTTCCACAGTCTTGGATTCGTTGAAGGTCACTATTTAGAGAACAAGATATGTTATTTCGTTGCCTATTCGAACTGAAGTCAAAGAAAAACAGGGAATCAAGAGTACTATTTTCAGCAAGCCTGGGAATTTAATTTGAAGTCGTGGGTAATTTAGAAATATTATATATAATTATGGAGACAAATCTAAGTTTTGATATGTGTGAGTAACACATATAATATGGACTGCTTCTTTGAAGCATGAAATTTTACTGAACAAACCTATAAATAGCAAAAATAATACAATAACACAAAAACACTCAGATAATTTTTTCTAATGCAAAATTAATGCATTTGGCAGAATTGGGTATGGTATGAATTAAAGATTGCATTAAGGAAGTAATTATACTGTATAAGTTTCAATATAAAAATGATATCTTAACTCACTTAGTTCGTTACAAGGCTCGCAACGTCTACATATTATTCATACAAAATTGTAAGTACCCTGTACAATACATAATGAATGAAGTTGGGCTTAGGATTTTATTACATTGTAAATGTTTACGTAATTGCGCGACGTCCTTACAAAAAATTAATATGTTCAAAATATGTTCAGGAGCCACTGGAATTTTCTAAATATTTTATATTTAAGAGTATCCTTTAAAATCCTTTTAATAATAGAAACAATATAAATATTGTGAATGAATTTATATATTGTTGTATCTTAAAAATACTCACACTATATGTATATATATATACATATTTGTATTTATATATTCATATTAAATTAGTAAAATAGTGTATATAAATTCTTATGAAAAGCTGACTAAAGATACAATGTCTTTTGTTTTCCTTCCAGGTAATTGAAATTCTTTATTGAGGTGCTTGGTTAAATTAATTATTAATACTATTAAGGAAGAAAACTTTTCCTAAACTATTATTTTTTATTTTTATTATGTTGTGTTTTTTATTCTTCTTATTTTTTGGTTTTTTTTTGTGTAGTATAGATGTTCTCTGATATTTTAATATTATTATTCTTATTTTGTTTTTAGTCCTGATTTTTTAAAATTTAAATTTATTACCTTCAAACAAAGCAATAAAGTTAAACAATTACTGTTGACTAGTTTTTCTATAATAGAAAATATATGTATGTATGTATATAAAAGATATATGTATTTATGAGAGTTAATAAAACATTAAAATATGAAAATTGAATTTTTGATTAATCAGGACAATTGAAAGTTGATTTTTGAATAATTACTGAATATGAAATTATAATTAAATTTTATACATGAGTGCATATGTGTGTATATAAGTATGTGTAAATATATATATTTTAATTTGTGATATAAGATCTACCCACAATATGTACTATTTATCCACTATGTAGTTTTGTATACCAGATTTAACTGCTCCACTAAAGTGCAATAAATTACAATGCCAACCTTATTAAAATTAGTTTTTTGATTGGTAGGTATTTAATTTGGTATTTACGAGAAATAATGTTTGGAATAATAATTAATTGCATTTTTTTAATTTTATTTGATAAAAGGTTAAAAAAAAGTTAAGTTCATTGTGTTTTGTAATATGCATCGATGCTCCTGAATCTGTAAACCAGCTATTTTCTTCATACGAAATTAAAATAAACGAAATTAAAATCAGAAAATTTAATACTCTGATAATATTTAAACAAAAAAAAAATAATATCGGTCCGGAATATTAAAACATAAGGATTTTGGCACGTGTATCAAAAATGTCTAATAACTATATGGCATTTATTGAAAAATTAATTGGTCGAGAAAATTATTCAACGTCGAAATTTGCAGTAAAGACTTACTTGGAGCAAGCAGATCTTTGGGAGTGTATAGTTCCGGTAGTAAAACTAAAGACGGCAATACACAACAGGTGGACAGGAAGAAGGATATTAAAGCAAAATCAAAACTCATACTGATGGTGGACCCGGTAAATTATGTGCATAAAGAGGCAATTACACCCAAAGAGGTTTGGATCAACTTGATCCAAAAAATGCGTTGGATGACTCTCGTTTAACTCGTAAGGTAGGGCTTTTAAAAGATTTGATAACCACAACTTTGGATAGTTGTAGCAACATCGATGACTACATAAATAAAATAATATCAGCAGCCTTTAAGCTTCGTAATATTAAGTTTGCTGTGAATGATGAGTGGTTGGGAACTTTGTTGCTAGCTGGTCTACTAGATAAGTATAAACAAAATTAATGGCTTTATGATGAATGTACTCCTCCAAAAAATTCTATAAAAATTGCAAATAACAAAATATTATCACTGAAAAGGTGTGGTAAAGTTAACCTAGAAATAAAAGTCAATATACAAAATAAGATTAATTCAACTCAAAAATGTATTTTATGTACCGGAGTTATCAACCAATTTAATATCAGTTAGTCAGATAATCAAAAATTGAATTTAATGAAAATGGATGCAAAATTAAAAGTTTTAGGAATGAAAAAATCGTTATAGCTAAATTAATAAAATTTTGATATACAAATCAATAATATTTTTTAATTCTGAATGTATAAATAGTAATAAAAAATAAAAAATATAATATAATATAAAAACCGTTATATCTGTTGATCTATTAAATATATATATTCTAGAAAGATAGCAGTCTGAAGCACATTTTAAGATATATTTGATGATAATTGGTGCTGCCGTTATAGAGATATTGTAGAAAATTAAAAAAAAAAAAAAGAATCTTTATTTTCTTTCTTGAGAAACCAAATACCTCAAAATTTTACCATAATACCCCCCAATATTTATATACTGTTGGAAAGATCTTTTATTTTTTCTATAACTCATGGATTATATTTATGTCTACGTCGAATAGTTTAGAAGATATACGCTTTTTTATACCCTTTTTCTATATAAGACTAGGAATATGCCTTTTACAAAATAACAATCTTCTGAAGTAAATGTTGAGCAGCTAATTACATTATTTTGTAAAAGG
Source organism: Argyra leucocephala (assembly GCA_963942445.1). Lineage (NCBI taxonomy): Eukaryota > Metazoa > Arthropoda > Insecta > Diptera > Dolichopodidae > Argyra > Argyra leucocephala. Next base: position 70,453,438 of record OZ012680.1, read on the forward strand.
CGCAACATTATTTTTTTTATGTAAAAACACTATATAATCTATTATTTTTTTTAAATAAACCTTATTATAACCGAAGAGAAACAGATAAAAATATTAATCATTTCCTAAGCAAAATTTTAAAATGTCTCGTTTTTAAGGAACGTTAAAACATTATTCAGATTACTACCTAACTTATTAGATAAAAAACCGAACAGATATAATATACACTAACACTACATATCTCAGATACGAAAACCCTAAAACAACAAGCATGATACCAAATGTCCTTTTTGTAATTAAAACACTAAATACACTATTGAGGACATATATTTTGAGAGTCGGTAACACCAATTATTTTCAAGATACAGTGATTTGGTCATTGTATCGGCTGGTGTTACATTTACTTCAGAAGATTGTTATTTCATAAGAGGCACAAGTATACTTTCAAATGTCCTTTTCATCCTTAAAGAATAAGATGCGCCACTAAAGATATATATTTTTGGAAAACTAGCCATTCCAGCTATTCTTCGGATATGGTCATTTTTTTTTTTTATTTATTTGATTATTTAAAACTAAATTTATGTAAAAATAATATAAACATAGTAATTTATTAAATATACTAGATAATTTTCCTATTTACGGATTTTATATTGATATGTAGTCAAGATGGTTGAGTCAGTTTATCGTATTATTTATCTATTTATTTATTTCAATTTACTGGGTAGTCATTTACAGATTTTGCTTATAAAATATAATTAGATTATCTCCTAAAAACGTTTATGCTATAGTTGTAATCAATTAGATATCATATAGGAAAATAAAGTATCACGGAAGAAACATGTAACCTAGCTTAAAGAATAGCTTGATAGCTAGATTTTCAGTGATATATGGTTTCCATTTGAACTTATTCGTCGTTAAAACTTAATCATATTCTTTTGAACAGACTCTATTTTCTTAATATGTTTTTTTTTTATTTTATATAATTCCAAGTCTATGGGATGAGCCCCAATTACAGTCAATAACTTTTATTTAGAATTTTTTTATGCTTTTAAATTTGTATCTACTAGTTTTAAATGTGGGAAACTATATCTTATGTATATGGTACTTTCCCCTGCGAATTAAAAAATGAGAATTTAATTTTATGTAAAGCAGACAAAGGTAATACAATTTCCATTATGGACAAAAAATCTTATATTGAGAAAATGTTAAATACTATAAAAGATATGAATACAATAGAGTTACCATATGACCCTACTCAAAAATTTGAAAAACTAATTAACATTTCAATTAACAAATTTAATCTAATATTTGACTTAAAAGAAAAAATTAAATTTAAATCTCATAAGGCTATGGCTCCAATTCTTTACGGATTACCTAAATTACACAAAGATAGGTATAGAAAGAAAGGTATTCCACTACTTCCAGTAGCTGCTGCTTTTAAGGCTCTAGGACAAAAATTAGCTAGGAAATATTGTTCAATGGTACCTGATCTTATTAATTTTAAACCAAAGTATTCAGTTAAAACCCTATTGAATTAATTAATAAGCTTAAGGCAATAAAAATATGGCCCAAAAATGTGAAATTAGTGTCTTTTAACGTAACAAGTCTATTTGCTTCTATTCCTATTAATAAATTGAAGGATATTTTGTACTCAAAAATTATTAATAATATTTCAGATAGAGACATAGGGTTACAATTAATGGACTTGATTAATTTATGTATTGACCAAAATTATTTTGAATTTCACAACAAATTTTATAGACAAACTGATGGTTTAGCCATGGGTTCGAGTTTTTCACCACTAGGAGCTGAAATTTTTATGGACGATTTTGAAACTACTTTATTTAATCACCAATATTACTTGATGAAAAATATTATATTTTGGATAAGATATATAGATGATGTGTTATGTCTATGGAGAGGCATGTCTGAACAAGTTGGATAAAAACATTAAATTTACTGTGGATGTGGAGGGAATATGGAGGGGAAAAAACTAATTTCCTCGATTTGATCATAAATTTGTCTAACAACAAGTTGTTTTTTGACATTTATCGAAAAAAGACTTTTTCCTCTGTCATCAAATCATCCTTAGTCAACGAAAATGTCATCTTTCCATAATTTAATATTCCGATTAATTAGCATACCATTAACTGGCGATAAATTTAGAAAGGAGCTTAGTATTATAATTGACATTGCAAGAAATAATGGATATAAAAAAGACTTGCTTTACAAAATTTTAAATCTAAATCTAGAAAATACATTTTTAATTTGATATCTCCCAAAAATGATAATGATAAGGAAATAATTAATTATAGAAAAATACCGTATATCAAAAACATTTCCGAATATTTCGCAAAACCACTTAGGGCGGCTTATATACAGCTGGTATTTTTTAAGAACTACACTTTAAAAAATATTTCTGTTAATAATAAAATAAGACAACCGAAGCCAGAAAATATTTTAACAAAAAGTGGAGTTTATAAAATTCAATGTGGAAGATGTTATGGAGTATATGTTGGCAAAACAAAACCTCTAAACTAAATTTACCGAACATATAAAATCGGTATCTTCTCCTTATCCGTCATCAGGCTTAGCTCAACATTTAAAATATTCATACCACTTTATCGATATTGACAAATTGGAATTGGTAAAGGTATTAACAGGTAGCAGAGTTTTGGATAAATATGAATAAATTAAAATTAAAAAAAGCCAACTTATTAAATAACCAGTTAGACTTAACTAATGAGAGCCCGCTACTGAATAGTATTTTTTTTAAATCTTAAATCAAATTCTGTATTTTGTAAATTTTGTCGCTTACAACATGTCAATCTTAGTTAATACAAAAATCATATGTGTGTTTTTTTAATAAATGTATAATTTTACTAGTAATTTACAAGGTACTATTTTCTATACTGGTACATATAATTGTTCTATAAAAATAAAAAATATAAATTGATGATTGTTTACCTACTATTATAAAATAGTATATTAATGCTAAATTTTCTGAGTTACATTTATTTTTCATCTTGTAAATTTAAATTTGATTGTATTTCTTTAGTCTTGATAATATTTTAGAAGGACGAAACATGTCGGCTCGAATTTTATTTTTATGAAAATGTTAAAATAAAATAAAATATATAAGAAAATTTTAATAATTTCTTAATCAGTGAAATATTAACAAGCGTTTTATTTAATTTAACAAATTTTTTATTAATTTCTAAAAACTATGGTTCACCAAGTATCATTTATTTTATCCCAATGATAAAAGGTACTGGACCAGGTAGAAAAATCCAGAAAGCATTTTTTGCTTTGTCGAAAATCGAACCTGGAACCTTTCGGTTGAAAGGCAGTTGCACTACCTACTGCGCCACTCAGCTTGTTAACAGCTTGTTTAGCATAATAAGACATCATATTCGATGTGTGGACAAATAATACGATTAATGTTAACCCTCTTGGTACTGGCAACTATATTGCCACCAGATTAAAAAGTTCCTTTATTTTAGCAATCAGCTTAATATGAATAAAAAAAATTTTTTTTATTCGCCTTACATCTAATTGGTTTAAAAATAATGAAATTTCCCTTGGTTCTTTTCTATATACTAGAAATTCAAGTTAACCTCAGTTGCAAGTGTTTATTCAACAGTTAGTGATAAGAGTGAATATTTAGTAATAAATTAATTTTATAAATATAAAAGAAATGAAAAACTATATGTATAGTAGCCCATTTTATTGTTGGCAATATAATTGTCACTGCCTTAGAACAATTTTTATTTGGTGGCAATATATTTGACATTGCCTTCTTATTAATTTGGAAAAAAGTGGATCAAAATTTGATGAAGAAATTGATATTTCTATAATAAATTTTGAAAATTTTGAGGATGCAAGTAGTGATGATGAAAGTTCTGGTGATGGGGATACACCTTGGAAAAAAGATTTGGTGAACAAAGTAGAAATAGATTTTGATGCCATCAAAATTACTTCAAATTTTGCATGTTCGAATCGAAGCTTGCCTTTATACTTTTCCAAACAATTTTTCACGGACAAAAGATAATCATGCAAAAGATAGTAAAGGAAACTAATCTTTGTGCATTACAAATCATATTTTAATGGGTATACATAATTTACCCACTACGGATTTGTATTGGTCAACATATCCTTTTTTATAGCCAAGTCATTACCTCGATAATGCCTTGAAAAAGGCTCAAAAAAATATTACGAAATTTTGCATTTAAATGACAATGCGCAAATGGCCAAATATGTGTGACCCAAGTATATGTGACCCAAATTTAGATCGGTTATACAAAATAAGACCAATATTATCCGAATTGAATGAAAATATGGAAAAGGCAGCGATATACCTCAAATCTCAGTCTATTGACGAAAGTATGATATTTATTATTCAAAGGTTAGTCAAACATAAAACAATATATGCCACTAAAGTCAATAAAAAGAGGTTTCAAAGTTTGGGAAGATGCAACTAAAAAATGGGTTTTTGGTATTTTTGTGTTATATACACAGGAAAAAAAATTGACAGCACTATTTAAAAGGGACTTGGCGCCTCTGTTATTCACAAACTTTCTAAGCCTTTACAAGAAAGGGGAACACAAATTGATAATATTTTTTCATCGTACGACCTACTAGAAGATCTCTATAAGCATAAAATTGATTGTACTGCTACTGTTAGCTCAAATTGTAAGGGTCTTCTTATTATAGCTTCTCTTGCAAAAAAGAAAAAAGCAAGCACCAGTATAGTTGGAGGACAAGGAAAAATGTATTTTATGTTTAGTGAATGGACACAAAACTGGTAAATATCCTAAAGAGAAGAGTTTTACACAAATTGGCAAACGTTGAATGCCATCTCTGGCGACATAGAAACATATCGTAGATGCATCAAACAAAATAACCGCCGATCAAAAATTAAGTGTATAAAATGCAAGGTTTCACTTTGCATTACACCGTGCTTTGGTAATTTTCACACATAAATTAGCCAGAACAATATATAATTTAGTATATATTTATTAAAGTACGTAATTTATTTTTTTTATTTATGCTATGGATTTAGTTTTTTATTAATTTAATTTAATTTAGCTATGTTGAACTACCTAATTTATGTTACAGTTTTTGAAAATAATAATAACAAGAACTATAATAATAAAATAATTGTGTGAATAAAAAACTTTTTGTTAACTTTTCCTCTATATTTTAGCTGCAGTGGCAAACATATTACCGCCCTTAATTGTTTGTTTCGCGTTAGCTTTTTTAAATGTTTTAAATATCGCTGATGGATTTTGCTGCCTTATAAAGGGTTAATTTGACTATTAAACGTTAATTGATTAGTCTTTTGTTTCGTAGACACTTTCAACATAATAGAGCTTACACGCTGGGTGGCGCAGTAGGTAGAGCGCCTGCCTTTTAACCGAAAGGTCCCAGGTTCGATTCCTGATGAAGCAAAAAAAAAAAAAAATTCTTTATGGATTTTTCGACCCGGTCAAGTACCCTTTGTCATAATAATATAGGGATATAATAAATACTTACTTACTTACTTGTTGGGCGCTACAGACCTTGAAGGTCCTGGGCCTGGCGCAAAATTGTCCTCCACTGATTTCGGTCACGAGCGGAATCTCTCCAGTTGGTGATTTGTAGTTTTTTCACATCTGCCGATACTTCATCTCTCCAACGAAGGTGTGGCCTCCCTCGACGACGCGTTCCCTGGGGTTTGGATTCGAAGAGTTTCCTAGCCGGAGCATTTTCATCCATACGCTCTACATGGCCTAGCCAATGAAGCCGTCTTATTCTGACTTTTTTAGCTAGGTCCATGTCGTTGTACAGCTGGTATAGTTCGGCATTGTATCTTCTTCTCCAAACCCCTTCGTCAGACACAGGACCATAAATGCGACGAAGAATTTTTCTCTCAAAGATACCAAGTGCATGCTCGCTTGCTTTTGGTAATGTCCACGATTCAGAACCATATAGCAGCACCGGAAGGATGAGCGTTTTGTATAATTGTGCCTTGGTATTTTGGGATAGGAGCTTTGAACCCAGTTGTTTCGACAAACCGAAGTAGCAACGGTTTGCAAGGGTAATTCTTCGCCTTACTTCAACATCGATGTTATTGGTGGAGTTGATGTTGGTTCCAAGGTAGATAAACTCCTGAACTACCTCAAAATTATATGAGCCGACAGTGATGTTGTGTCCTATATGATGTTGTGAGGACATTTTATTTGTCGACAGCATATATTTTGTTTTGCTCTCATTTATGAGAAGACCCGCTTTACCTGCTTCCTCTTCAATCTGTGTAAAGGCTTCGATGACTGCTCGTCGTGATGTTCCGATAATATCGACGTCATCAGCGAAACCCAGGAGCTGCACCGATTTGTAAAATATAGTGCCCTGTGTGTTCACACCGGAACGTCGCACTATATGCTCCAACACCAGATCAAAGAAATTACATGACAGCGCATCGCCTTGTCGAAATCCGGAGCACGTTCGAAATGAATCAGAAATGTGCCTCCCAATCACCACAGCACACCGGGTGTTTTCCAGGGTCATTTTTGACAAACGGATAAGCTTGGCTGGGAAACCAAATTCCGACATTGGTTCGTAAAGCACTGATCGATGTATGCTGTCATAGGCAGATTTAAAATCGATAAAAAGATGGTGCGTATCGATTTGAAATTCGAGGGCCTTCTCCAGGATCTGCCTTAATGCGAACACCTGGTCGGTGGTTGATTTACCAGGACGGAAGCCGCACTGATAGTTTCCTATCACAGCGTTACAATGGGGCTTCAAACGTTCGCACAGAATATTGGAAAGGATCTTATACGCAACGTTTAATAGGGATATTCCTCTATAGTTGGCGCAGGACATGGAATCGCCCTTTTTGAATATAGGAGATATTGAACTTAAATTCCAGTCATCAGGCATGCTCTCCTCGATCCAGATTTGTTTGATGATTTGGTGCATGAATTCAATCATCACTTCACCTCCTGCCTTAAAAAGTTCAGCTGGCAGGTTATCTTGTCCAGCAGCTTTGTTGTTCTTTAATTTTCGGATGGCTGCTTCCACTTCTGCAGGACTGGCTGTATCTGTATCTTCGGAGTTGACTGGGTTAGGGCGAGGCGTATCTGTGTTTTCTATGTTTGCGCCATTCAGCAGGTTCTTAAAATGCTGTTTCCATGTCTCTAATATCCCTTGCGTATCGGTTACCAAATTTCCCGAATCATCCCTCAGCGCGTGTGTACGGGGCTTGAAACCAGCTGCAAGCTGCTTGGCTTTTTTATAAAAGCTCCGTACTTCGCCTCTGTCTCGGTTTGATTCTATATCCAAAAGTTGAGACTTTTCGAATAAACGTTTTTTGCGCCTTAAAATTTTCTTCTCGTCTCTTCTTTTCGCTCTATACTCTTCTTGAGCTGCTCTTGTTTTACGTTGCAGCGCTTTCCTGTAGGCCTCATTTTTCTCTACCTTCTTTGCTAAACATTCATCGTCGTACCATGGGTTTCTCACGCGAGGTGTTTCAAAACCCACGGTATGTGTAGCAGCCATCGTGATGATGTTTGCGCATTGTTTCCATTTTCCGTTGACGGAGAGATTATGTTGTAGAGGTGTGGTATTGAGTATATTACTTAATCGCTCCTTGTATGCTAAGGCTATCTCAGGTGTTTGGAGTCTTCCAATGTTAAACTTCCTATTATGGCTGGTGCGTCCTTTTTTAACATTGGAAATTCGTGCTCTGAACTGGGCGAAAACTAGGAAGTGGTCAGAGTCGATGTTAGCTCCTCGATAGGTACGTACATCCGACACACTGGTAGCATGTCGGGCGTCAATCATAATGTGGTCAATTTGATTCGCTGTACGTCCATCCGGAGATAGCCAGGTAATAGGAAATTTGTGCTACTTATAACCATATTACGAGCTGCTGCAAAATCGATTGTTCGGTATCCATTATCTGTGGTGGTGGGGTGAAGACTATGGTTACCAACAGTTTTGCCGAAAATTCCTTCCTTACCGATTTTAGCATTGAAGTCTCCAAGCACGATTTTCGCATCGTACTCAGGACAGGACCCATATGTTTTATCTAAGATGTCGTAGAATTCATCCTTCATTGAGTCCTCCGCTTCGTCGGTTGGTGCGTGCACACATATTAAGCTGATGTTGAAGAATTTGCCTTTGATACGGATGACGGCTAGACGTTCATTAACCGGTGTAAAATCAATGACGTTTCCTCTAAGCCGTTTTCCCACTACGAATCCGCATCCAAATATGTGATGTTTTTCGTGGCAGCTGTAATATATATCGCATGTTCGTTTTTTTAACATGCTAGATCCTTTCCATCGGATTTCCTGTATCGCAGTAATGTCTGATTTATACTGCGAGAGAATATTTTCAATTTTGTTAGATGCAGCTGGATGATAGAGTGTTCTTACATTCCAACTGCAAATTCTTAAATCGGAGTCCTTTAAACGTTTGCCGGGTCTGTTTCCAATAATTTCGATCGTATCCGAGGCTTCAATTGCGTCTCTCAAAACTATGTAATTTTTACGGGTAAGGGAGTCAGCCTTACGCCAACCTCAAAATTTGAGGATTTTGGCGCACTTACAATTTTGGCCTGCTTACTAGCGGATGCTATGTAAAACAGTTCCCAGGGGTCACCACGTGGAGGTAGTGTAAGCACTTGAATAGGAACTCGACAGTTGCGCATCTGGGTCAGCGACCGATCAAATGTTTCCCTGTCGATCCCAAACCAGACCCCTAGGGATATAATAAATGGCAAAGAACTAATAGAGAGTATAATCTGGTAACGACTTAAATAAAATGGAACTATTATATTTAAGAAGGCTTAGTTCCTGACAATAGCAGTAGTTTTCCACATTTAATGAGATGATAAGCCAGTAATTTGTTAAATAAATACTCGAAATATTGTAGGTTGTAGTGTAAAATTGCAGTACCGTACTTAAATAAGCACGAAAAGGTGATTCTACCTAAGTTACTGTAGAGTGTAAAAAAAAAAAAATATATATTATTATTACATTAATATTTAATTGCAGTTTGGCTCCTAGAATTTTACTCTTATAAATATATTTTATATTTATATTTTAAAAGCCGCAAGTAGTTTAGTTTCGTCAGCAAAAGATAAGATCAAAGAAATCGATATCATTGTATTGTTCATATTGAACCCATACAAAAAAGTGCCCTGAATACCAAGCGCTTGAAGTTTAGAGAATATTAAATAATAGTCTACCTCCTTGATCCTCAAAAATCTTGGAAATATCAATACCGTATCTACTTGATAGCCTTTTTCAATTGAATTGAAAACTGTTTTTGAAGAAAAACTCCTAAAGTAGTGTTTAGTCGTCTATACATAAACAATGCTAATTTGGAGATATATACTCTTTAATCAAAAAATATATTTTATCTGTCACAATGGCTTCAAGAAGTTTAGGAATTGAAGATAATTTAGCGATAGGTCTATAAACAACAATTTGAGTCCCTGGTTCGAAATTTGGAATAATGGTTGAAAATTTCCAGTCTCCAGGAAAATTCCTTCATTCGTAATATACAAATATATGGAATTAGGCAAAGGGCAACGCCGTCTTCTCCATAGTGCTAAATGTGCTATGCACAGGGGCGCGCCGTAAAGTTGTTAGTCACATTTTCACATTACAAAACAATGCAAAAAAAGGCATTTCCAAAAAAATAAATTATTATTTTATTTTTCTAAATTTGAATAAATTCCCGGTAGGCCTCTGGTTGAAAATAATCGATTATATTTTCTTAAACTTTGTCGGAAGTAACTAATAAATTATATTTTTATAACTAACCCCTAATCTCATAGAAGATATAATTGTGTTATTTGCCACACAATTGTTTTTTCCCACGAAAATTGTAAATTCCAAATTTTTTTCATCAAATTTACGAAAAACAAAACTTATACATTTTATGTGTGTAAATTTGCACATAAATGTAGCTAAAATTTAAATATTTCTAATCTGTTGATCTAGTAACCCGGTAACAAAGAAAACTGCAGTTTTTTCTTCCTATTTCTTTTTTCATAACTCTGAAAACACAATCACGACAAATGACGAGTGACGAATGACCAAAATTCGCCCTTAGAAACTTAGAGACACAATTACGACTAACTATTCGCAACGAACAAATTTTTGTGTTTTGAAATTTTAAAATTTGTTTATAAAAAAAATGGAGGAAAAATTTAAAAAAAATCAATTTAAAAAATTTTGTATTTGAATTTGAGTTTTAAAATGTTTTATTAATGGTTGATTATACATTTTTTATATTAAATTTTTAAATAAGATATCAATGTAATTTATTTTTGAAAATATTTAATATTTAATTAATATATTTTTATATCTTTTATTTATTGTTAACCTATTGATTTGTTGATTTATTGCAATAATTAATATATGTGAATGTAAAATATATGTATAATATTATTAATAAAAATAATATGTTTCTGCAAAACAGTGTTTTTTTAGGGCGCATTATAGTTTTTAGCACAGGTGAAAAAAATTCTAAAGACGCCTTTGGTAAAGAGGATAAGCCAAACTATAGTCTTTAGTATTAAATTAGTTTCTTTATTGGAAGCTTTGTGTTGAATGTTTTATTCTGTTATGAATTTTGTTTGAGCAACGTGCATATGGTTTTAATCTACTATGTTCACTTACTCTAATAAGTTTAGTAGATATCTAATTTGTATGCTGTCTAATTCTCGGGCGATATTCTTGTTCGTCATCATAGGTATTGTCTCTTTTATAAAGTATATATCTTATGACCATGGTACTTTCACAAACGATCTTTTTACCTATTTTAACAACTTTCTATTTATGATTTACAAAAATTCAAGCTAAACATCAATGACTTTATATCGTAACATTTGTTCGACTTTCCTTGTCGATCTTTAACTTACCTTTACCAGCCTAGTCCAAAATTGTCAATCAGTCTAAAACGTTTCTACCTAATAATTTGGTTATGTATATTATATATATAATGTATATATGTTTATATACATAAACAAATGCAGTTTTCAAAACTACATAAGAGTTATTATAAACTACATAACAATTTAAAATAAAATTAATGTATCCAAAACAAAAATTAGAAATTAAATAAGAAATAAGGATAATTTTATCCTGAAAATTTATATTTCAAACAACTTTAATTAAAATTTTGAAATATTCTTATTACTTTACCTGATTTGAAAATAATATTCTTCGCAATTAAAATTTAAAATAAATTGATTTTCAAAACTCGATTTCCTGGAGGATAACAATTTTGCAAATTATTTTCATTATTATTATTATATATACAAATGAATTGAAAGATAGAGGCTTCAAAATTTTAGAAGTCTCAAATAAAATAATAAAGAAAAAGGAAAATAACAAAGAATCTACGGTACGTCTTCCTCTCTTTATGCTAACATTCGAAAACTCCGAAGATATAAACAAAATATTCAAAATTGAATTTATCCAGCACATGAGGGTTAAAATGGAGGCTATTCGTAAAACGACTACCATTCCTCAATGTAAGAGATGCCAAAGATTTGGCCATACACAAAAGTTTTGCCAGCGTCTAGCTCAGTGTGTTAAATGTGCTGGTCCCCACTTAACAATTTCTTGCAAAGAAAAAAAAAATATTAAGCCTAAATGTGCTAATTGCCTTGAGGCACACCCAGCGAGTTATCGTGGTTGCCAGGTGGCTAGAGAGTTGCAAAAAAGAAAGAAGCTACAAAAAAATGCCCCAAAACAAATGCAACATAGACAAGAAAAACAAAAGACAAAACCTAGGCAACCTATTGCACAGAAACAGAATTGCATTGAAACTTCAGAGAAACCTAAAACTTTTACGTCGAAAAAAGTCGTAGAAGGCTTATCATATTCACAGGTACAAAAAATAACCTAAGTCAAAAAAGAAACCCGAAAGAACAAAATAAAGTTTCTACACAAAAGTTGACTGAAAATACCATTATGCAGATGATGCAAAATATGATAAAAACAATGAATGAAATCTCAACAAGACTATGCACATTAGAAAACAAACATAATGAAATATATATGTATACACCAAAAAATAAATCCGCAAGGCATGGTTAAGAACGCACTTCGTATAGTCACGTGGAATGCCAATGGTATTCTGAACAAGAAAAATAATTTGGAAATTCTATTGAGAACACAAAATATTGATGTATGTCTCTTGACAGAAACACATATGACAGATAAGTCATCGCTTAAAATAAATGACTATACATGCTACAGCGCAAACCATCCGAGTAATACACCCAGAGGTGGTAGCTCAATTTTAATAAAGAAAGATATTAAGCACCACGAGGAACTTAGTCTAGAAATAGATGAATTCCAACTAATCGTGCTACGAATTATGTCTGTTAAACAAAGCCTTTGTGTCGGTGCATTATACTGTCCACCCAAATACAACATAAAGAATAACATGTTTGAAGAAATTCTTAAACTACTTGGCGATAGATTTATCCTGGGAGGTGACTACAACGCCAAGCACATAGATTGGGGGTCTAGAGTAACCTCTACGAGAGGAAGAGAGCTAAGAAAAGCTATAAAAGAAAAAGGCTGCATTTACCAATCTACCGGTAAGCCAACCTATTGGCCAACTGATAGAAATAAAACTCCTGATCTGCTTGATTTTTATATAACAAAAAAAAATTTCACCCAATTATATTAAGCTAGAAGATAACCATGATTTGGACTCAGATCACTCTGCAGTCATACTAAATCTATATGAAAAGGTTATTAAGAAACAGTCGAAACCTCTGCTAACGAACAAGACAACTGACTGGGCTAGCTTTAAACAAGAAATAGAAAACAAAATAAACATAAAAACAAAACTAAGATCCAAATGTGATATAGATTCTGAAGTAGAAAATTTTATTAAAATTATTCAAAATGCTGGATGGAATAATACAAAAAATTGTGAATATAAATCGGTAGGATTCAACTACCCTAGAGAAATATTAAATATGATAAAAATAAAAAGAAGAGCTAGACGCAGATGGCAACAATCGCGTGATCCGGCAGACAAAACTGTGCTAAATAGATTAACTCAGAATCTTAAAAGAAAAATTAAAGATCTTAAAAATGAAAATTTTGAAAAATATATAAAAAATTTATCAGCTAAAAGAGAAAATAACTACTCGTTGTGGAAAGCAACAAAGAGTACAAAAACCTCGATCTCTCAAATCCCGCCAATCAGAATGAAAAGCGGTGAATGGGCGAGAGATAATAAAAATAAAGCTGAAACATTCGCAGATCATCTTGAAGAAATTTTTTGTCCAGACGAGACAGAGTCGGATGATCTCACTGAAGAAAATAATAATTGGCAAGAAAATGTTATATCACCATTTTCAGAGAGTGAAATAGTGGAACAAATTAAAAAACTCAGAGATAAAAAAGCTCCAGGTTTTGATCTAATTACATCGGAAGTCCTGAAAGAACTTCCGAAAAAAGCTATAACAATGCTAACGCGCATTATAAACGCTGCTATAAGAATAAGGTATGTGCCGAATATGTGGAAAATAGCAGAGATAATTATGATACCAAAGCCAGGTAAGCCCATAAATGAGGTCAAATCCTACAGACCAATATCATTACTACCAATAGTATCAAAATTATTTGAAAAACTATTATTGATTCGAATGAGACCGATCATAGAAAATAGTAATCTGATTCCAAATTATCAATTTGGCTTTAGATCTAAGCACTCGACAATCGATCAAATTCATAGAATAACAGACATAATAGAAAAAGCTTTAGAGGAAAAGAAAGTATGCTCTACCATATTTCTAGATGTAGCCCAAGCTTTTGATAAAGTATGGCATCGAGGCTTAATAAATAAACTAAACAATATGTTACCTAAACAATACGTAGATATACTCTCATCATATCTAGAAAACAGACTATTCAGAATAAAACAAGACGAAGAGTATTCTACTATTAGAGATATTAAAACGGGTGTGCCTCAAGGTAGTATTCTGGGTCCCATACTGTATTTGCTCTACACCAATGATTTACCAGAAATGGAAAATATAACTGTAGCTACATTCGCTGACGATACTGCGTTGATGGCAGTAGGATCAAATATTGACGAGGCTACAATTAAATTGCAAAGAGCAAGCGACAAGCTATACCTCTGGACAAAGAAATGGAAAATTAAACTCAATGAGTTAAAATCAGTACATGTAAATTTTACAAATAAAAAATTAGAAAATCAACCACCATTGGTAAATCTGAATGGGGTCAATATACCCCAAGAAAACAATGCTAAATACCTAGGAATGACATTAGATGTCAAACTTAGATGGAAAGAGCACGTTAAAAAGAAAAAATTTGAGCTTGAAAATAAGTATAGAGAAATGTACTGGCTCTTAGGTCGTAATTCTAAATTACCTATACATAACAAGATTTTGTTATATAATCAGATACTCAAACCAATATGGTTGTACGGCATACAAATATGGGGATGTGCCAAACAAACACATGTACTTTGTATACAAAAATTCCAAAATAAAGTCTTGCGCAACATGGTAAATGCCCCCTGGTATGTTCGCAACAGTGATTTGCACAGAAATCTAGAAATTCCTTGCATAGAAAATGAAATAAAAAGATATGCAACAAAGCATATAGCTCGTCTGGAGGGACATGTTAACGTTGAGGCCACTCAATTGCTAGATAATCAAAATGATGTCAGAAGGCTTAAAAGAACTAAGCCACTAGATTTAATACGATAGAATTTCGTAAAATTTTTCTTTAAGAAAATCAAAATAGCAATAAATTAATGGTTAGTCCGTTGGACTAGTATTAATGGGAGGGGTGTGGTTTAGTCAGTAAAAATCTGGCACACAATGGAAGCTACGGGGCTCATTGTGTCTATGAAGATTCCCACCAATCCACGCAAACAAAAAAAAAAAAAAAAAAAAAAAAAATTATTATTATTATTATTGTTTTTCTTATTATAACTAATGTTTGCAGATAATTTCAAAAATTTTTCTTAATTTTCTATTTCATATTTTGATTTTTAAAAATCTTTTTTAAAATTTTTATTAACCATGAAAATACACAAACTTATTTTTCTTTATTTCGAAAATTAAAGAAAAAAAAAAAGAATTTTTTTTTTGGCACATCACCACTTTTAATTTTATCTTAAGTACCATTTAAGAGTTACACATAAGCATATGTACATGTGTTGCATACAAATTCTTATACATACATATTTTATATACTATATTTTCATATTTGTACACAACATGAACAATTTTATTTCAAAATGTATGAACATCCTTTACAAAAGTAATATTAAATATATATTTATATATGTGTGTATGTATGTATGTGTGTATCTATGGAAAAACTATACTCTTCAAAATCCTTAACCGACCAAATTTAATTTTGAAGAAAACTTTTTTAAATGAGAAACTTAATCCAGACAAGAACACATTTTGAAAACGTCCGAATAAACTGTGTAATTAATTTTCCATTTCAAGAACCATTAATTGTTTTTGATAATAGCGATTGGAATGAGAGTGTACGATAGGAGATGGAGAAAACAGTGTACAAATCTAAGATCTTAGAATATTATATATATATATATATATATATGTTTGTTTATAGGAACGACAGTAACACAAGTATAAAAAGGATGAGAATATGGAAAAAGAGTTGTACTTATTTTTGCTTTAGTTTATTTATTTTTTTTTATTTTTCTTTTTAAAAATTCAGATGAAAATGAAAATAAAGAACAGACAACTACTAATATTGGGAATCGGAATAAAATAGGAAAAGTCATTTTATATGTAGGTTTATAATATAATTTTAAATAATAATTTTTTTTTATTATTTAGTATATAAAAGCATTTCTAATTAAATACATCTACTAAATGTTCTATATACAGTGGCGGTACTTAACTTTCTAATTATGCTTCTGGAAATTAATTAGATCTTCTTTATAACATTTCAATATATTATTAATTTCTTGGTCACTAACTCTTTGGTTATTAACACTATTGACTATAAAAAGCTGTTCACCTTTGCAGACTCTGCATTATTTAAATGGATTCCAATCCTTCCGAAATTTTTGCATATAAGACAGTGATAACAATCACCATCGTAATGATGATATCTAATTTTGCTATAGTGATAGTGGTACCGTTTTTGCTACAATATTGACCAAACAAGTATTGCTACATAGCATTCAGGTCTGTTTGACCATTTATGATTCGAAGCTCTGATTGCTTTTTTGTGACAGGATTAATGGTTGCGTCCAGATTGTTCTTTTCTGGAAAAATTTCCAAGGCCAAGTTTTTGTGTTTTACAGTTTCCTGCAATGTCATTAGGCACTCAATATAGACAAATCTCGTTGCTAGAGCTGCGGCAGTAAATAACATGTTTTGAGTTTACATTTACCGAATCTAGTCATCAATTTGCTGCCTAATTGTTCGTAAAGGTATAAACTGACAGATATCCTGCTAAAGTTAAGCTAATTTAGAATTTATATTTTGGTCGTCAATTATACCTGAATGATACTACAATATTTTGGGAGAGTAAAAAATATGCCAACATTTAGTTTTTCGGGGAAGACACCATTTCCTCCCTTTTCATATTTTTACATCCATCAGTGTACATATGAAGATGGTCTTCCGTCGGTACACTGTGTTATTTTCCCATGATTCTTTGAATCTCATCGGCCTGATAGGATTCTTCTCGAAGAAGTACTTGGTTGGAGTAAGATCTAAGTTTTCTGAAAGAAATTTGAATTCGGTTAAAAGATGTACGATACTTTATGATTGGATATAAATTTTGTATTTAATTGGTCATTCTGTTATGCATCAACGGCTTCTTGTATCGCAGGAAAAGTTTGTTTACCAAACAATATATTTTTATCGAAAATTTGACTTCATTTTGCGTTTAAGTTTATCAGGAACATTTATTTTTTTATGGTGAATTCTATGTAAACGTGCCTTTTTAAGGTCTATTGTACTTCCCCATTTATTATTTTAGAATTGCAGGTCTTTATACTTTTGCCGATTACATCAAATTTTGGTCCAGGGAACTGCATGAATTGAATAAATTGTTAGTTTCGTCGTTCATTATGCAGCATTTATATTTCAAAATAGATTCATGCAATCATTTTTTGCTGCAGCATTATTTTCTGGAGTTATGATGGAAACGCTTGTTCTTTTTAAAAACCACATTTTATTTAAGTTCTCTGAACAATTGATACAGATGTTTCAACATTTTTTGTTTTGATATACTGGGGTTCTGTCTGAACCTTCTTTTAACCACTTTTAATAGATTTGGATATACCATTCTTCTTAATCTGTCCGAATCTTGTTTTCTTATTTCGATCCTTCCTGTTCTTTTTTTTAACTCTGATTTGTCTACTTTTTTTAAAATCCGCGTTATGTTTTTATTAGTCCAAAGCAAATTTTCTTGAAACAATCGTATTATTCGAATCAAAATATTTAATTTCATAATTTGTATTTGATAAAACTTAATAGGGTTATAAGCCCTTTAAATATCTTCTATACTTATAAAACGGGTAGTTTGTTTGTTTGTTCGCTTCATAGATTGTTTGTTTACTTGTTCCTTATGCACATCCGCAAATTTAAAGATAGAATGCTACAATTTTGCAAAGTCAAAAAAGATAACTAACGTGAGAGAAACAAATCTTAGTACCCATTTGGAACATTAACAAGTAACAACCTTGAAAATTTTGTACTTAAAAACTTTGGCAAATATTTACAAAAATGTCATTTTCTCTTGTCAAATTAACGTTTTCCAAGATTCAAACTGGTTCAGATGGCACCATACAACTTTCAGAGCCCATGAGAAATATTTCAAAAACCAAGGAATCTACAGACCTGAAATTTTGTAATGGAATAGTTTTCTAAAAATAAACAACTACATCTTTTACCGTTTCCCCAAATTAGGACTGTATATTTTTTTTATATGGTTAGCCAAAACTTGGCTTTTGGAAAAAAAGAAAAGGGATAGTTAAAGAGAATAAAAAGAGAAAAAAGTACGAGAAAAGTTGGGTGGGGAGTTGGCAACTATATTATTGATGTTCAATTTGAATTCTTCTAAATTAAACAAATAAAAACTATCCTTTCTTGGGATTGCATGCAGTGGAATGCAGTGGATTCCACATTGTAGAAGTTCTAACTTGACTTGTCTTGAAACATCTTTGTATTTCCACGATGTAAGGATGGGCGTTTGCAGCAGCTCACCTCGACGGAATTAAGAGTTTAAGAAGCGGAAGTAGCGATTTTAGTTGTTCCGAGCATGTACTACTCCCACGAGATATCTATAAAATAGAGTTTGTGCTCCAACGATACAAAGATGACCAAGTGGAACAAGTGTTGATAAAACATTTACTTCAACTATGAGGCAAATGGCGCGTTTTTGTACTCTATCAAGAAAGCTTAAATCAGTCTTTGAGGTACCCGACTATGAATGCGAATTGTAATTCATCTTGGATCGTATGTAGACTTTATAGATATTAAGTAGATCTTTGGAGCAAAATATGCTTTATACCGTCTTAAAAACCCAAAATTTTGCGACACATTTCGCAATATCGAAAATATGTTCATTTGAGAGCATGTTTGGATTTATTCGCATTCCGAGAATATTTAAGTTTTCTATAGTCGCTGTAACCTTTCATCTTGAAATAGAATAGATTCGAATGACGTTAGTTTTTGCGTAACTAGACAGCTTTTATGTTAAATTTATGTATCCTTGTGTTATTGGAGCACAAATTCAAACAAAGTCAAATCTATTACAGATTTTGAATTAGAACTATGTGTTTAAATAATGCTTACGAATATCAGTTATGGAACTTTTAGAATATTTTTCAGAAATTAGTTTTTTAAATTCGAATTCATAGAAGAATATTCGAAACTTTATTGAATTAAATTTTATACATTTTGTGTTGGACTTGGACTACGTTGGGTGACTTTGCTGGTAAATTATAAAATAAAAACAATTATAATTTTATACAACTTTCACTGGTGAATCCACCACTGTACATTATAACACAGAGTGTAATTATATTCAATTCGATGTAATTTTCAAACTGAGAATAGAGAATCCGTGCATAGAATTCAGATGAAATTAGAAATTTTGTTAACTCAAATTGTTTTTCTATTATACTAGTACTATAAGTATATATTTGATATATATATATACATGTGAAAAAACTATATCAACCTACCCTTTCTACAATATTTTGCATTCTACACCATGTTTTATAAATGTACATGCATACAACATACTCGTATGTTGTGCATATAGAGTCTAGATCTATACCATGAAATGGGTGAATGTTTTTAAATAAAAACAAAAAAAAAAAAACAAACAAATATTTTGTGTAATATGAAAATTCTTTAGTGATAGTTGATTATAATTAGAAAATATTTAAAGATTTCTTCTTGGAAAGTTAATTTTAAAAATATTAGGATATTAAGAGAAGAAAATTTGTATGAAGGACGGGTTCACAAATTAAATTTATATAGATAGATATATTTTTGTATCTTATGCTAATATATGTATATATTATTTGAAATATAATTTAAACTTTGTATTTATTTGTAAAAACAAAAAAAAAAAACAAAAAATTATTTTTAATTAAAAGAATTTTAATTGAAATTAAAATTTATGTTCAAAGTTTCTGATTGTAATTACAATAAATATTTTTATTTTATGATTATAGAATTTTTATTTAACAGTTTTTTTTATGTAATTATGACCTGTTCGGGGGTTGAATAAATAAGTTTTATGCAACAAAAAGAAATTTATTATAAATGGTTAAACCATTTAACCTTCGCTTGGGCGACAAATGAAATATACGTAAGCGGGCAAGATTAACATATGTTAATATTTTTGGTTTTTCCATATATTTTGTATGGAGAATTTTTTGATAAAAATCAGTGATTTTTATGGTTTTGTGATTATTTTTGTATGTGCATTAGTGTTACTTTTATGTTTGCTTTTATTACCAGCGAATATCTATCTTCTAAGAAATCTAAGATATTTTTTTTGGAAATACCGGTATTTTAGAAAAAGGAAGTGCTACTGGGGTTTCTGTTTGTTACAAGGTACTTATAACAGAGTTAGTAGTTGCAACAACAACAGTGTTTCTATTTCAGTGAAATAAAAAAAAATTAAATAAAATATATATATTTTGGAATGGTTATTTATTGAATTTTCAATATTTGCAATAATATGGAAGAGTTTAAAATTTTATGTGTCGTTCAGGTAGGCAGGTAAGTAAATTTTGTAATTTTTAGGAAAAGTGCAAAAAACACAAAAAATTAGTATTTTTCTTCAAAAAACCCATTTTTTAAATTTCCTATATTTTGGTGTAAATATTAATAAATTTCTTCGAAATCAAGCCAAACTATTCAAAATATATGAAATTTAAAAAAAAATTCGGTTATAGGTATATGAAACTTTTTTTTATTGAGTTTTACTATGAGAAACACACAAAAAATCAAAAAAAAAAAAAAAATACACACAAAATATACAAAAAACTTATTTTTACAGGTTATCGTTTGAGGAAGAACAAGAATATTTCTCTAGATTGGTGGAACATGTGCTAGATGATGAGCATGCTGATGTAGGACCACCGGAAGAAGTAGTATTTGAACCAGTTGCCGGTCCCTCAAGAGTCGAAAATGATGATAATGATGACAAAGATGAAAATGAAGATTTCGCAAAATTAAAATGAAGAATCAGATGCTTATAAAATGCATCTTAGACGTAAGTGATGGTCATGATTCTGAGGAAGTGAGATGATGAATCAAAAGTAAAAAACGAAAAAAATCACATTGTTGATTCAAATCAATATTTTATTGGAAAGGATGGGACAAAGTGGAATAAAATTCCATCAACATATTAAAGGGCTACACAACAAAATATTTTCCGACAAAAATTCATAGGTCCGCTATCCATTAACAAAAAGTTTAACTGATTGTGAAACATTGGCCGCATTTTCCAATACATCAATGGTTGACACAAATTTTAATTTAACTTCGTAATAGAATTTTTCTTTTTTCGAACATACCAAAAATAAAATTCAAAACAAAATTTTTTTTCAAAAACCTTTGGTGCTTTATTTACTTTATGTTTTAAAATATATTAATTTTAGTATATTTCTATTTCAATTTAAAATATTTCAGAACCTTTTATCTTATTTTTTAACTTTTATCGAAATAATTACAAAAATTTCATAGAATACCATACATTTTGTATGAATAAAAAAAAAATTAACCTATGTTAATCTTGCCCAACAATGTAGAAAAAAAATTTAATTGCCGAAAAATTGGGCATAGACACGTTTTTCCGACCTTTTCTTTATTTATTCAATATCTACTAAAAAAATTAGGCACTGATCTCTGATTTCATTAAGATCGGCCAAATAATGAAGCTTTTATGCAAAAGTAAAAAGGTAAATATTAACATATGTTTCTCCTGCCGTTTTCACTTCACTGATGTTGTTAATTACTTGAAACATATTTGATCAACAGGATATTCGAAAAATTGAATAATGAAAACTTTTAGTAAATGAATTTATCGGCTGGTATGTCATAAGGTAACACAGTATTGTACAGAGTAACGACTTCCTACATCAGTACTTGTGACTAACTTTAGGATACTGTTTTGTAATTTCATTTGACAATTAAGATTTATATACCTAAAAGTAATTGCAAAGGTGTTTTCCTTTTATCAGACTTTTTTCGATTTTTACTTTAAAAAAAACTTAATATCCTATAAATAAAAGTGGTTTGTTTTCACTATAAAAGCGCACAACGCATAACAGTATAATTTATTTTTGTGTAAATGTGACATTGTAAATATGGTCTTTTATTATTTCATAACTGTCGAGGAGAACTATGATTTGGACTCGGGTTGATCTTATTTTCTGAAAATCTTATTTCTCAAAATCTTATTTTTTTAAATCTTATTTTTTAAAAATCTTATTTTCTGAAAATCATATTTCTGAAAATCTTATTTTTGAAAATCTTATTTTGTATTTTTTGTTTTTTTTTTTAAAATAGGAGCACATAATAACGCATACGGCACAGTCTTAGTAAAAAAATGTGTTTAAAAAAATTATTTTATTTTATGGGCGCAAAAGTTAGTTGGGACCTACATACTTTTTATTTTATTTTATTTCTTAATCGGTAATTTTTTGCGGTAATATTTTGAAAAAGCTTCACATTTCATTTTTTGGTTTTTGTCACTGCTTTTTGTTTTAATTCACTGAGGTGGACAATTTTACAGATATTATAAGCATATAATATAGAAATACATACAATTTTTTAAAATTATTTTATGAACTATTAATGGATACTCGCATAATTAGAATAATTGAATTAACCTAAATAAAACAAAATTACATAGGATAAAATTACAAATTATTTTAAATTTTTTATAAAAATTTATAGATGTAATTTTGTCATGTAATCATTTTAAATTTCTTATTTATTATCCGGATACCTAGATTATCCAAATATTTTGTCATTTTTGTAGTCAATATCCGAATAATCATTAGTGTAAGATAATTTAAGTGAGATACAATAAAAAAATAATAATAAAAAAAGTTTATTAACTTTATAACTGAGGCAAGCAAAGATGCAATGATCATAACAATGCCTATATGTTAACCGAAAAAAAAAAAACAATAAATTGCAATGAAAATTCATAGTAGGTATATGAATATAACTGTATGTATAAATCTTTAATACTAACTTTGTATTTATTCATAACTCTTACTCAATAAATTATAATTAATGCATTATGTTAAATATTATTTTGACAAACACAAATGTTATAAAATTTACTATTTAGTATTCTGAGTTTAAATGCACTTGAAAATAATGTAAACAATATGTTGTTCAAATTTAATGAATTTAGTAAAATGTAAAATATTTGGAAATCAATTATTTTGAAATGTGATAAAAAATTATAATTTATTAGATTTGATCAGCATATTTGTATTGAACTCATTACTTTTAATATCGTAAATAATTAATTTAAGATTTATGTAAAAAATTTGTATAAAAGGGCATGATTGTCCAGAATAAAAATCATTATTAAATCAAACCTTGAACAAAAAGATCTCTTTCTTTTATTTTAGGATTGGTTTAAATTGAAAGATCATTTCAAACGCTTTTAAAGATTATTTCAATACAAAAATGTATAATATTTATAGAGCCATATATACGCTCAAAGATTATATGCAGAACAGAACTCTGAGAGTTGTTTGACAAAACAATATACGCTTTAAGCATTCTTACGAGGTAAAATATAGTTTTACCCAAGCAGTTCGCTTGAAAGCTATATTGACATAATACTCCATAATAAACTAACCCATCATAAATTACGTGAATCACAACGTAAATTACAAAATAGACGATATAATATGATGTTTAATGAAAAACAATTATTTTGAAATTCAACGACTTAATTAGCAAATGGTAAATAGTATTCTCAAACCAAATGCATAAAAATAAAATAGAAATCCCTATTTACAATTTTCAAATTACACATTCTTTGTCCTAAATAATTCCTATTCAGCAAATCTTCAAAATACTTCTTATTGATTTTATTTACATTTTTAATTAAAATATTCTGATGGTGGGCTTACAATAAATTCTTCTTTTTAATAGTAAATATTTGTAAAATTAAATTCTCTTTAAAATATACACCACATAGTCACTCAATATAATGAATTTCATTCCATTTGCATTATTTATTATGTTTAAAATCTTGTATAGGAATTAATATTTCCACCCATTATTAATTATAGAATGATTTTAATTTGAATTTGTAAGACATAAGTGACCATATAACCTAATGGAAAGTAAATAAAAGAAACTAATTAAATATATTTAATAACCACCTAATTATTCACAGTACATACTATTTAATCAATTAAGTATATAGTTATAAATAATTCATTATTTACATAAACTTAAATAAACATCCCTTAATATTTAGATATATACTTTAGCAATGATTTCAATTCAATTTAGAAATTTTTATAATTGAAGAGATGTGATCTATGAAACGATAATTGTTACTATTGGAGTATACTTGTACCAGAAAAATAATTTTTTTTTATTTCTTTTATAGTTATTATTGTACAGGAATTTTCATGGTTTTTCCACTAAGTAATTTTTAAGGGAAACAATTACCTTTTATTAACTTTAAATGTTTATTAGATGCGGTGAATATATATATATATATATATATATATATATATATATATATATATATATATATATATATATATGTTTATCTATAAAACGGTTCTCTTTTATATTAAAAATAACATAGTTAGATTTTATTTTTATTTTTTTTTTTATTTTTGGTGCTCCTTTATTATTATTTCATAAATAATTTAGAAGCTTGAAATTCCCATTTACTCCAATATCCTTTTTTTGTTTTCTTTTTTACTATTATTATTATTATTTTTGTTTTGTTTATGCTCCTTTTTTTTGCTCTTATTTTGTTATGGTTTTTGTTTGAATAAAACTAATCACTTAAGTACATATAAGAAGAGCAATAATAATTTTTTGATTTCTTAATGCTATTCTACATATATATATATATATATATATATACATTTATATTATATATATATATATATGTGTAAACAATGCAATAAAAGAAGAGAAAGGAGTTAAACATTAACCATCGCAATCATCTTCAATTCCATCACCATCAACTTCGACACCACATAACAAAGCTAGAACGGAACAACCCACATTAAAATGTATATACTTACTTAATGCAGCAAGCATTAAAACTTTCTATGCACACCCATCATTAAAAGCAACAGCAGTAGTATAGCAATAGCAGTAGCATCAACCATTTGAAGTTTAATTCTCATCTCGGATGTTTTTTTTTTTTTTATTTTATTAAAAACATCCCCCATTACCAATTCGGTGGTTGTGTGTTATGTTATGATGTTTCATATCATTACCCTCTCTTTTCAACCCCTCGAAATAAAAAAATAAATAAAAACCAAAAACAAAAAATACAAATCGGAACAAATAATATAACAATAATACATTGGCATTCCCTTGGTGTAGATGTCAGACTTTAATATCATTACAATTGAATAAAAGTACACAGTAAAAAAAAAAACAAATAGAAAACAATAAGAACAGAAGAACACTTAGGCTAGAAGAGAAAATTCCTTTTCTCTTTACCATCTAAAAAAAAAAATATGTATACAGATACATATATATATATACTTACATATATTTGAAAACAATAAAAAATAAAGCACAACAAACAACACAAAAATATTGCGACATACAAAATCATCCTTTAATATCCATTAAAAAAAAATCAAACATTTTTTCTATATAAATATGTATGTATGTCTGTCTGTATACTAATAATAATAATAATTGTTTGTTCACATATTTGTATGGTAGTGTGTTTGTTTTTAAGGAAATTTTTCTTTAATAAAAATGGGGAAACCCCCAAGTTGCATAATTGTTCATACAAATATAGAATATATAGATATTTTATATATATATATATACATTAGAGTATAACTATATACCTATAGTATATATATATATATATATATAATATATTTATTTTTATATACACATATTAACAATCAAAATAATATCCTTAGTTCATTTTTATCTTATAATGTCCTTTATCCTAATAAACAGATTTAATTCAATAAAATAAGGTGGAGGGAAATATTATAGCAATTTTTACAGTATTACCTGTAATTGCATAACCTACAATCATAACTAAAGGTACATATTGAGAGGAGCACTATATATTTTAACAGTAAAAGAATAGACTAGAATTAGCAATGAAGAATTATAAAAATAGAAGTTTTAACTCAAGTCAACGGGCCCTTTTTTTATACATAGCCAAATCACTAAGTGTAGATCTTTTATACCGGCTTATACGTTTCGCTAGGGAGGGAAAGGAAAGTTAGAAAAGAATGAGGGTAAAATGAAAGTAATTCATCAATTACCAACGAATGTGCTAATGTTCGTCTTGAATCTACTTAGGTCATATATATAGAATTGATAATTTTTGGGAAACGCCCAAGATCTATTGGTCTATTGGTCAACTTAATAATATTTTAATTCCACATTCGGGATTTTCTGATTATATATGCATTTTTAGACTTGTCTTCTGCCGTCTAAGGACTACTACGATACAGGGGTTTGTACATGCTGTCCTTCGAGTTTCCCGAAAGCTTATTGAATATCTAGAAGCTCTAGTCAAATATAATTTGAAATTTTCAACTTGGACTCCTTTTGCACTTGGACAAACATAAATATTTAAAAATTTAAAAAGTCACTCCTGGTAAAGATCATTAGAAAATTTTTTAAACCCGTATAAAAACTACAGATAAATATCTGGATTTTCAGTTACATTTTCATATTAAACGATTGACCTAGACCTTGAATGGGATGAAAAGGACACATAATTAATATGAGAGTGCTAGTATACAATAAAATCTAGTAAAAAAAAATATTAATTGAGTTATAGAAAATAAAGGGTTATTAAATTTTCTCCAATACATTTGAAATGGATTAAATAATACAACTTAAGATGAATAAATTTTTTAACGCGTAACAATAAAATCTATTTAGATTCACAGTCGAGTCCACCTAACAGCACCTCGCTTAAAAACACAAACCCTTTTAAGTGCACATTATTTCGAACGCAATTTTTTTGCTTTATTTTTTCATATAATTCAATTCGTTTAAAAACAAAATATCTTTAAATGCATAAATTTCTGTATAATATTTTATATACTTACATACTTTTAAGGTTGTTTAAAAGCACATGATGCCAAATTTTGTCAATGTGTTGAGACAACACAAAAATATAATGCTACCAGCTTTAGAATTAATAAAAATACAGACAGTTTAGTAATTTTTGTAGTGTTGGATGTTATACATACTATGTACAAATACATAGCTATAAAATTTCAAATATAAATGACATAATACGTATAAAATATGTTTCTCATACTTTTATTTACAACATAGCACCTATATAATTATAATTGATCTAAAAAAATATTTTAGGACTTATCTGTTTAAAAACACAACTTGCTTAAGTGCACAAATTTGCATGTTATTTTCGATGTGCTCTTAAGCAAGTTTGACTGTATATAGATTTGGATCTGCCAAAAACAAAAACAAATTGTTACAATATGGTTCAAGCTTGATTAGGAATATAGAACAAAAAGAAAGTTAAGATTTCCCAGCAAAATATTTAAATAAAATACTTACTCTAATTGCCACAAATAATCATATATGTTGCATGCACCATTTTCATGTTGTCAATCTTAAGAAATTGATTAATTAAAACGACGATATAATATCTTTAACAGCCTGATAACAATATAACGGCGTGGTCTGAAATAAGATTGGTTGATTATTTTAGTATAATATTATTTGTAAATCTATGTTCTGCATGATAAACCCCTGAAGAATGGATAATAGGAACTAAATAGGATTTCAAATATAGAAATACAAGAACAAACCAGATTATTAACGTTTTCCAGGACGACGAGCAAATTAAGCATTTCTACTAATTTTTACTAAAATGTTTGACAATCTAGAATTCTAGTAAAAAATTATGAAATTTTCTGTTAAGTTTAATGTACTTACATATCACCCTGTCTTTTCAACCCCCTGAAATAAAAAAAAAAACCGAAAACAAAAGGTAATAAACACGCTATCTATAGTGAAATAAAATTAAAAACTTTACTAGCGAGTATAAGAATACAAAATTTAAAGTCTATCAACAAGATTATTTTAAAATTAAGAAATTAAATTAAATTACTGTAACTTGAGAAAGGCTTCCTACTTTTGTTTTAATGTTATTGTTTATCAATTTTCTAATTTATCAACTAATTGAATGTGGAAAACTATTACACTATTATCAACATCAATTTAAAATAGAATAGTTCTATTTAATTTAAATTACTGCAAAATCATGCTCTCAACAATATGAATTAAACATCCATGCCCTGAGTGCGATTCGAACCGATATTGGGATCTTTCGATTAGTGGTTAAGTAAAATGACATAATTACTGTACCATAAATGTCGCCAATATATCAATACTGTTCTTTTCTGTTTATTAGATGATCTCGCTATATTTAATCAGTAAATTGAAAAAAGTACGGTGCAAATATCTGAATCATTCCACAACCTTTATTTAACAGGAGACGTAGCCTAATTAAATATTTTTTTTTAATTTTTATAATTTTCAATTAGAAATTTCAATTTAAAATCTTATACCATTATTTTAACATACAAAAATTTTAATATATCAAATTACCAAAACTCACCGATCGCCAGAATTAAATTTAAATTTAATTTTTTTTTTTTTAAATAAAGTATAACGTATCGGGTTGTTGTCTAAGATAAATAAAAAAACAAAAAATTATATTGTACATACCAAGAATAAATTGAAATTACGATTTTTTATCAAACTTCTTCGAATTTCGAGCAGCGGGCGAATAATTGTTATTCTTTAATTTCCTTTCTTTTGTCTTATTCAAAAAATGGCGACATTTTACTATTAAGTCTTTTCAGATACTTTGTCAGATATTTGCAGGATGTGTTAAATATGAGAAATCTATTAGCAGTTATAATTTATCGGTCTATGATCTTAAAGATGCTCTTTAGAATATTTTCTAATCTTCGATTCGAGTAATAAATAAATAAATAACTATTTTTAAAATTTGATCTACATAATACAGACATTCATCGAACTAAATATTGAATTCGACATTATTTGGGCTTCCATTAGGATATGTATATGTGAGTACAATACATAAGTAGGAAAACTATATAATGTTACTATGACCACAGCAGAATAAATTGTCGCTTCATTATCAACTAAAGCAAAACCAACACGCAGAAAAACAACTGCCTTTGTTACTAAATTTATAATTTTTCACTCCATCCTAATAAATTTGTTTTTGCAAATTTATTAATATTACAAAATACAATTTCGTTGATTCAGTTTTTTGAACATCAGGATATAACTGAAATGAAAGATAGAAACATCCATACAAACGTATAGGTAAGGAGATGCGACGAATAAAGAAAATAATAATATATACGTATATATAACAATGAGAAGGAAGAAAATATTCAGTACAGCTCTTCATTTAAAACTGAATTTAGATGATGATGATTATGATGATGATGATGATGTTAATAAGCACAACAAAATAAAAAAAAAAAACTCTTCTAAAATATGAAGGGAATATTCATATTAAAAATGGAAAGGTTAAAAGGAAGAAGAGAGTTGATTTGCAAACATACA
Organism: Argyra leucocephala; assembly: GCA_963942445.1. NCBI lineage: Eukaryota > Metazoa > Arthropoda > Insecta > Diptera > Dolichopodidae > Argyra > Argyra leucocephala. The sequence continues at coordinate 70,482,794 of OZ012680.1, forward strand.
TTCATACATGCATATACATCCATTCATACATTTTTTCATATACATTTTATCTACAAATATACATCTATCTATATTTTGTATAAATTAGATATGAATAAATAGAATAGATATAGAGTTTGTATTAAGGTAAAATATCACAATAGGGAATGAGTCTGCCACTTATGATGATTGACATTCGTAATCCTGTTAATGGGCTATAAAATATGGCAAATTATGTTCGTCCTCGATCTTTGCCATTTATATTCTATACTCTACATTGTTATATTTTATTTTATCATTTTCTTTTTTTTTCTCTTTTCTTTCTTCCTTTTCTTCTTTTCTTATTTGTTTGTTATTGTTTTCATCTTTTTTACTCCATTTTATATTGGGATTTCGTTTTTGTGATGGTTTATGATAGATTTAGAACTGGCATTTTGCCTGACACTCTTAACATGAAAATTTATTAAGTTAATGGACAAAATAACAATTGCACTTTGTTAAACTAAGTAATTTTGTATGTATGTAGTTGTATAGATTGTATATTAGCTATATTGTATTTTGGATAATAGAAAATGAATAGATTACAATTACAATTATTTTGAAGGATATGAACTACTAACAAAACTATAGATTGTATAATATAGCAAAAAGTTAATTTAATAGAAATTTTTTTTTTTTAATTAATTTCCAAAAAGTATAATAAATTCAATACCATAATTGTATATTTTGTAATTATTATCAATTGATAAATGAACTAATCGTCCATATTGGACATTATAGTAGTTGTTATACTGAAAACGTTGATGACCAATTTAACATGTTGTATTTTTTCAGTTGTTAAATAAAGTCTTGTAATAATGGTTTTATTCAATTTTGAATTTGGATTATTTGAATATATGGTGGCAGTAATGTATATTTTATCTGGTATTACTGAGCATCTATTTTTTAATAGCATCTTATAAAATTTCGAAAATTAATCAAATTGAATGAAGTGGAATTTATATGAAAGTGATTGATTAATTTTCTTAATTTATTTAAATTCTCAGATGATTTGAAGATTGATCTTTATTTTAATTTTAATTTGATTGAATAAAAAATTAAATCTTTGAGAAAGCTGTGAGAAATAATATAAAATCCAATTGTATGTGCTACATAATATTGCATTGTATATTATCATTAACCGTAATATATGGAGTGTATTATTTCTAATTATTTTATTTTTTTTTACACGAGAAAGTGGTTGGAACCGTTTATTGATTTAGCCGAAAAGGATGCGTAAATCTCCGGCTTTCGCGTGGGGGTCCATATGGTTACCTGCCAAACCAACCACCTTGAACTCACAACTCCATCCCACGTTGGAACTCTGGTCCGGAACCGTTTATCACATTATTTCAGACTAGGTCCTGTGCCCTATGTCCTTAACGCAACCCTTTGTCCGCTAAATAAATTCTAGATACGCTTTTTTGACGCTCTGAACATAATATGAAACGCCGTCCCGAGCCTCCTCATTTACCATCATCACTAGCACAGTGACAATTGGAAATAACAGCCTCCAAAAGTGCTTCTTCAGCTCCTTTCGCTCCAGAAATTACCTTATCTGCGCCTATATTAAATTAATAATAATAATAATAATAATAATGATAATAATAATAAAAATAAAAATAATAAAAAAAATAATAATAATTCATTTATTTGTACATATATACATAATTTGTCAACTCTCTACAATTGTATATAAAGAGTGTGAACGGAAAATATAACAACAAATTTATTAGAAATTATATTATAGAAATTATAAAAATATAATCCATTATAATCTTAGTCCAAATTTGTTAATTTTAAAATGTCCGATTGTTGCACGAAAATTTATTATATGCTTAGTTTATTTTATTTAATAATTCATGATCAGCAACTACATTGATGATATTTTAGAAAAAAAAACAGAGTACCAAATCAATATGAATCCGGATGTGAAAGTACATTAAAATTGTAAGTTCAATTTACGGAAATTAAAGTAAATTTCCTTAAATCAATCCCTGTACTCATATTTTTTCACATATTTGAACTTCTTCGATCTAATCAATTTCATTAGGTTTCATTAAAGAATTCAAGAGCTTAAATCACCTGTTTTTTTTTTTGGAAATATTTTGAAGTCATCCTGAATTTCTTCTTGAATTTTTAAATCACACTACACTTTCTATATTTTTCACCAAATTTTATTAATTTCCCACTGGACTGCTCTCACCTCCACAGAAGTTAATTAAGTAATATCATAATTATGCAATTAAGGTTATTAATTAATTTTCGAATTATATCATTTCATATTGTCCCTTGATACAATTTTTTTTTACTTCTTTTTACAATCTGTATTTTCATTTCTATACAATAAGCAAATATTTATGATGAAAATATGACTTGAAGTAGCCTATCCAGTGATAAGCTACACTAATTTACAAAATCTTATCTCTAGTTTATTTTACAGTTAATTTAGTTAATTATTTATTTTATATTAAGTCGCTTGGCATTGTTCTTTTTAGTCTCCTTGTATTTCGTGTAACAAATAGCAGTCGACCTAGGTTGTTTGGATGATCTTCCAATTTCCTTTTGTAGTTATTTATGAATTTTTTTATTTCGTCTTGCGCTGAAGAAATTCCCAAGTATTTTGTAATTAAGTTATTTGGAACGTACCAGGGTGCCTTTACGATTTTCCGCAAAAATATGTTCTAGAATCACTGAAGCACTTTAATATTTTTTTTGCAGCCGTACCCCACATCTGTATTCCGTATGTCCATACAAGTTTTAATAGCGAGTTTTATACCAATATCTTGTTTTTTTTAGAGATAATTGTGATTTATTTCCTAGTAGCCAATACATATTTCTTAATTTTATTCCAAGCTGCTTTCGTTTCGTTCTTGTTCCTTGATACAAATGAAAGTAAGACTTGGCAAGCTTTAATTAATAATATTAGAATAATTACTAATAGAAAATAATAAATAAAATTTTCAATGTTAAAATAATGAAAAATATAAAAATTTTAAATTTTAACTTAAATTATACTGCCACCCCAGTAAAATAATATTCTAACCTGCAATTATATAAATAAAAGAAATAAAATAATTTTATTGTATAACAAAATACAAAATTATAATTTTAAATTTAATTGAAATAATCCACTAGCAAAATTAGAAACAATTCAAAAGTAATCAATATAATTTTTCTTTAATTAATGTACCGCATTATATATACCTAATAAATTTTCACCTATTACACCTGAATTAAATTCAATCTGTTCAGGCATATGAAATCGTTCTTAATTTTAATTTTATTCTCATCTTAATGGTATGAGTTTTAATAAGCTTAATTACCTCATTAGCACTATTATATTTTTTTCTGCTTTTCTTTTTTTTCTGGTTTATTTTTTTTTATTTGTTTTTTATAAAACAAACAATTTTACTCAGACAATCAAAATTTTACAATATGATAACTATCAAGGAAAACAACAGAACAACAAAAAAAAAAGAACAGAACTAAAAGCATGAGAAATTAAATCAAATAAATGAAAAGAAGAAAAAAAACGAACAAAAAAAAATTTTCCCATTAATTTCTGTTTTTATTTTATTTTATTTTATTTTTTTCATTATTAAAAATATATTTCTTAACACATAATAAGCAAAACAGTACAACAAAAATATAAACAAAATAACAACAAAAACAACAAAATATTCAAATCATAAACTAACATATTCACTCTCATATATCATAAAAAGAAATCATAATTGTGCAAACATATAAATTAAATGCTCTTATATTATTACATACATAAACAAAACTTTGTTTATATAAATTTGCATTCATACATATACAATACATAATAATACATATATACGTAAATATGCAACTTTTTGTAGTCCTTACACGTATTGCCTTGCCTAATTGCAATTATGCCCACACAAATGGAATGAAAATTAAAAGCTCTATTTTTTATCATTAAAACATAAATACTATATATATATAATATATATATATATATACATTATATATATACATTCCATATAAAATAATATTAAAAAGGGCTTCCTTTAATATACTCGTTATTTATATAAATGTACCTGGAATTAAACCATTCCCAACAACTTACATGTTACATTATAGCCAGTATATTTTTTTCTATTTTCCTAACAGTAAGTAAAAATGATGAAAATGCATATGAAAAAGATGTGAAAATTCTAAAACAAATCAAAAATTTTCTTCTCTCTTATAACATTTGGGGCAATCATGTTCCATCGAAAATATTTTTATATTTCTACTCTCTTTTAAAGTCATAAAATGAGTTTGATTTTATTTTACATACACATAATAATTATGCCCGCAAAATTTTTGGTGTTTTTCCTCTCGATAGTTTTAAAGATCGATTATGTGGTCGAGAAGTATTATTCGATCAAAGCGATCGGTACTATATACAGTTACTAAGGGTCGTCTACTGAGCCCTGAATGGCCAAAAGAATCAAAATTTGTACACTAAGAGGTACCTCCGGATATCAGGGGTTGATTTAAATAAGCCTTGCTGCTGTAAGAGGCTCTGCTGTGGTCTACCTCTATTCATCAAATTAAATTTATTCTTGTATGGATCTTCACGGAAAAAAAAATAAACAATGACGGTGCTCCTTTAAACGCACCAGGAAATAATATAAATAAGAACGACGAGTGGTAGAGGCCTCAAATACTTGGAAACATCTCGGACTCCGAAGATTCCAACCATGGATTTCAAGAGTATCCATCATCAATAGAGTCAGAATCTGATAATTCTCTCAACAACATCAGCTGTAGTATCAGTACATTCAAAGTACTGATTTGCAATAACATATCTTCAAGAGCGTATTAAACATATAAATGTGAAGCAGAATTCAAACCTAAATGTGCTGCAAGAAAACGCCTCAGGCATTTAATCCTTCAGAGTGATCAACAAGTATAAGCCCAAATAAAAAATGCCAAATGAAAATTAAATATTGGACTATATTAAAAAGAAATCGATCTGACGAGGTCACACCAAAAGGTAACCGTGCAAAAAAAGAAGGACCTAGTAATAACCAAAAAACAAAGCTCAACACTCAAAATAATAGCGATGTGATGAAGGTCAGTAACCTGGCAATAATTTTATCAGGATTTCTTAATATGAAATTCACAACGGAAAATATTAACCAAGTGCAAGTTAACATAATGGATACGGTCTACCTACATCTTTTAGATCCATCTAAAATTTTATTAATATTATGGAATAAGCACTCTAACTGCATTCGCAGAATTTAAGCCATTTGAAATATTAAAAAAATAATAGCAAAGAAAGAATAAACAAAAGTATAAAAGAATATAAAAGAATAGAATAGAATATAAGAGTTAGTATACATAAAATTTAGTTTAAAAGTTATTTATTTACCGAACTCTTGAAAATGATTTATATGTTATAATTATGTTTCTGACCAGACATAAGATAGTAGTCTTTGATTATTTTAGAGGTTTGTTTGATGAAAGAACTTTTATATTTCACTGTTCTGGTTGAATAAACAGATTTAATACAAATTTTTGATAAAGGCCTATCCTACGTGTATTCTGCTGAAATGGTTGTATTTTGGTCCTAATATGTTTTATTTCATCAGAACAATAATTACCCAAAAGATATTATTAAAGATGGTAAAACAGGGTAGCTGCTCCTACATTACGAAAATGACTTAAAGATGTTAAGTGTTGTGCAACATCTTTCAATGATAATTTTAATTTTGTTTATGTAGATGGTACAGGCATTGAATGATGGGAGTAGTAAATAGGTGGGTCATGTGGTACTACATGGATTTTCATTAATCCACGTAGTACTACATCCGATAGCATGACTCAAATTAATGTTTGTATGTACTTACCATTATAATCAAGAAATAAAATCACATTTTCAGTGTGTCGGACCTAATATACTGATATCCGTCAAATCTATAGAGAGCGTTGAAAGGAGTGTAAGTCAAAAAATTAACTTTTAATGTAAAAAAATAAAATTTAAATTTTTTTTAATATAAATTATTTTATTATTTTACTTTTTTTACCTTCTAACTTTATAGATGATTTTAGTATACTGTTATTCTTAATGATTTTTATTTGAGTTATAAATATTTTTACATAAGAAGAAGCCTTAGTTTTACATTAAATTTATGAAATTGTCAGTACATGTGAATTTCACAAATAAAAAAATTTACCATAAACCAGTATAATATATAAAGGTCAAGAAATACCCCATTCAAATACTGCTAAATATTTTGGTATGACGTTAGATGCAAAACTTCGTGGGTAAGCTCATATCAAAAACAAGAAAGAAGAATTACAAATTCGCCATAGAAAAATGTACTGGTTCATAGGTAAGAATTCTACTTTGAAAATACAAAACAAACTTCTCCTCTATAAACAAATACTGAAACCAGTATGGTTATATGGCATCCAGCTATGAGGATGCAGCAAAAAAAGTAATACAGGTATTATTCAGCGGTTCCAGATTAAGGTCCTCATCAGAAACTATGACCTACATAAATATTTGCAAATATAATCTGTCGATAAAGAAATAAAGAAATTTGCAAGAAGTTTTACATAGCATCCGCTGGTAAGCAGGCCAAAATTGTAAGTGCGCCAAAATCCTCAAATTATGAGGCTGTAAGGCTGACTCCCTTACCCGTAAAATCTGCACAGTTTTGAGAGACACAATTGAAGCCTCGGATACGATCGAAATTATTGGAAACAGACCCGGCAAACGTTTAAAGGATTCCGATTTAAGAATTTGCAGTTGGAATGTAAGAACACTCTATCATCCAGCTGCATCTAACAAAATTGAAAATATTCTCTCGCAGTATAAATCAGACATTACTGCGATACAGGAAATCCGATGGAAAGGATCTAGCATGTTAAAAAAACGAACATGCGATATAACAAACGAATATGCGACATATTTGGATGCAGATTCATAGTGGGATACCGGCTTAGAGGAAACGTCATTGATTTTACACCGCTTAATGAACGTCTATCCGTCATCCGTATCAAAGGCAAATTCTTCAACATCAACCTAATATGTGTGCATGCACCAACCGACGAAGCGGAGGAATCCACGAAGGATGAATTCTACGACATCTTAGATAAAACATATGGGTCCTGTCCTGAGTACAATGCGAAAATCGTGCTTGGAGACTTCAATGCTAAAATCGGTAAGGAAGGAATTTTCGGCAAAACTGTTGGTAACCATAGTCTTCACCCCACCACCACAGATAATGGATACCGAACAATCGATTTTGCAGCAGCTCGTAATATGGTTATAAGTAGCACAAATTTCCCCCATAAAAATATCCACAAAGCTACCTGGCTATCTCCGGATGGACGTACAGCGAATCAAATTGACGACATTATGATTGATGCCCGACATGCCACCAGTGTGTCGGATGTACGTACCTATCGAGGAGCTAACATTGACTCTGACCACTTCCTAGTTGTAGCCCAGTTCAGAGCATTAAAAAAGGACGCACCAGCCAAAATAGGAAGTTTAACATTGGAAGACTTCAAACACCTGAGATAGCCTTAGCATACAAGGAGCGATTAAGTGATATACTCAATACCACACCTCTACAACATGATCTCTCCGTCAACGAAAAATGGAAACAATGCGCAAACATCATCACGATGGCTGCTACACATACCGTGGGTTTTGAAACACCTCGTGTGAGAAACCCATGGTACGACGATGAATGTTTAGCAAAGACGGTAGAGAAAAATGAGGCCTACAGGAAAGCGCTGCAACGTAAAACAAGAGCAGCTCAAGAAGAGTATAAAGCGAAAAGAAGAGACGAGAAGAAAATTTTAAGGCGCAAAAAACGTTTATTTTAAAAGTCTCAACTTTTGGATATAGAATCAAACCGAGACAGAGGCGAAGTACGGAGCTTTTATAAAAACGCCAAGCAGCTTGCAGCTGGTTTCAAGCCCCGTACACACGCGCTGAGGGGTGATTCGGGAAATTTGGTAACCGATATGCAAGGGATATTAGAGACATGGAAACAGCATTTTAAGAACCTGCTGAATGGCGCAAACATAGAAAACACAGATACGCCTCGCCCTAACCCAGTAAACTCCGAAGATACAGATACACCCAGTTCTGCAGAAGTGGAAGCAGCCATCCGAAAATTAAAGAACAACAAAGCTGCTGGACAAGATAACCTGCCAGCTGAACTTTTTAAGGCAGGAGGTGAAGTGATGATTGAATTCATGCACCAAATCATCAAACAAATCTGGATCGAGGAGAGCATGCCTGATGACTGGAGTTTAAGTTCAATATCTCCAATATTCAAAAAGGGCGATTCCATGTCCTGCGCCAACTATAGAGGAATATCTCTATTAAACGTTGCGTATAAGATCCTTTCCAATATTCTGTGCGAACGATTGAAGCCCCATTGTAACGCTGTGATAGGAAACTATCAGTGCGGCTTCCGGCCTGGTAAATCAACCACCGACCAGGTGTTCGCATTAAGGCAGATCCTGGAGAAGGCCCTCGAATTTCAAATCGATACGCACCATCTTTTTATCGATTTTAAATCTGCCTATGACAGCATACATCGATCAGTGCTTTACGAATCAATGTCGGAATTTAGTTTCCCAGCCAAGCTTATCCGTTTGTCAAAAATGACCCTGGAAAACACCAGAGTACCTGGTGATTGGGAGGCACATTTCTGATTCATTTCGAACGTGCTCCGGATTTCGACAAGGCGATGCGCTGTCATGTAATTTCTTTGATCTGGTGTTGGAGCATATAGTGCGACGTTCCGGTGTGAACACACAGGGCACTATATTTTACAGATTGGTGCAGCTCCTGGGTATCGCAGTTGACGTCGATGACTGCTCGTCGATTATCGGAACATCACGACGAGCAGTCATCGAAGCCTTTACACAGATTGAAGAGGAAGCAGGTAAAGCGGGTCTTCTCATAAATGAGAATAAAACAAAATATATGCTGTCGACAAATAAAATGTCCTCACAACATCATATAGGACACAACCTCACTGTCGGCTCATATAATTTTGAGGTAGTTCAGGAGCTTATCTCAGTTCAGGAGGAGAGGCGAAGAATTACCCTTGCAAACCGATGCTACTTCGGTTTGTCGAAACAACTGGGTTCAAAGCTCCTATCCCAAAACACCAAGGCACAATTATACAAAACGCTCATCCTTCCGGTGCTGCTATAGGTTCTGAATTGTGGACATTACCAAAAGCAAGCGAGCATGCACTTGGTATCTTTGAGAGAAAAATTCTTCGTCGCATTTATGGTCCTGTCTGACGAAGGGGTTTGGAGAAAAAGATACAATGCCGAACTATACCAGCTGTACAACGACATGGACCTAGCTAAAAAAGTCAGAATAAGACGGCTTCATTGGCTAGGCCATGTAGAGCGTATGGATGAAAGTGCTCCAGCTAGGAAACTCTTCGAATCCAAACCCCAGGGAACGCGTCGTCGAGGGAGGCCACACCTTCGTTGGAGAGATGAAGTATCGGCAGATATGAAAAAACTTCAAATCACCAACTGGAGAGATTCCGCTCGTGACCGAAATGAGTAGAGGACAATTTTGCGCCAGGCCCAGGACCTTCAAGGTCTGTAGCGCCCAGCAAGTAAGTAAGTAGAATAAAACCAGACGACTCAAAAGAATAAAACCTTTTGAGTAAGTGCAGCAATAATCACCCATATTCTTGAGGACTCAAGTTGATTCCGGGGTTAATTCACTCCCACGAAGGAACTAAATATCGGTAGACAAAAAATAATTTCATATCTTCAACTGGAAGACGTTAAAGAATAATGCCCAGGACCTACAAAGTCTATTACCCATCTAAGTAAGTAAGAAATATACTGGAAATTGTTAATGTATGTCAAAAATATTGTTACTAAAATTCTATCACTTACTAGGAGTTTCTAAAAAAAAAATATAATCAAGGAAAAAATTTATGCAAAAAAAATAAAATCTAACTATCTTGCCGTGAGGTCAGAATTAAAAAGAAAAATCTTAGTTTTCCCAACATGTCAAATTATCAGCAACTTATAGCTGGTATCAGCATACTATGATCAGTTTAGCTCAAAATCAAATTTTAATATTTAATTGTTGAATCAATACAGTATGTACGTTCCTATATAAATTGAATTGCCTCTAAGTCCAAAATTTATTTATTACCAGCTTAACCAAACTTGTACAAGAACATTATGAACATATATATACGCACATACTCACATCAAAACAACAGAAATAAAGGTATCTCTTAGACAAATAATACATACACACATTTATACACATATATCACCTAACATTTATGCATGCTAAAACGAAAAAAAAATAAAAATAAAAAAACATATTTTTCCCTATAGCCAGTCAGCCAGTGGGTATGCAAACGTATATAGAACAAATCTCAGCATATTGTGAGCTTTTTACTTTTTTTTTTTTTTTTTTTGATTATATTCTCCATAACATTAAGTAATGGAACTGTACATAGGGTAACATTTAGCACCTTTAAATGTAGAAACAAAATTAATTTCCAAATCATTCCCTCCAAAAACCACCATACTTCATCATGTATATATACAGTATATAAATTGACTACACATTTCCATCTTACATAGTAGATTCTAAAGTCCATAGGGTTGATTGTAATTCTATGAGTTTTCCATTTCGTTGTTTAGGGCAATCTTCATTTATTAGTTTTGATTATGTCAATACAATGGAGTCTTTATTTTTAGATGTAGTCCAATATTATTTTAAGTAAGTAAAAATTTGACAAGTTGTTTATAAATCAGTCACAATTTCAAAATCTAAATTAGTTCATTGATATACAAATATGATATATTCAAATGGTAATTTGAATATTGATAAAATTTATTTCAATTATTTTAGAGTAATTTTTTTCAATATAAAAGTCTTAACACAGTAGTTATTGCACTGGTCAATTCAATAGTCGGGTGCAATGTTATTAGTTTGTTTAAATTAAATGTAAATATAGACTTGCTGCTTCCGTAGAACAAATACGAGACTGTTCTTGCTTGCTTACTAAGATAGACTGTTCTAGCTTCGGCAGAATATGTACTAAAATAGGAACGGTGCAGAGAAGATTAGCATGATCCCTGCACAATCGTGAAGCGTTCCACATTTTTTGAATTGAAAGCAGAAGCAAAATCAAAATTTGACATGGATTATATGGATAGCAGGACACGCAAAGATAGAAGGTGATGAGCTAACTGACAAGGAAACAAAACAGGCAACTATAAAACCCATACAAACGATAACACTACAAGCATATGGATAGGCAAAAGAAGACATACAAAACTTTAACAAGACAAAAAGACAAGAAGCATAGGACCAATCAAACTTATTTAGACGGTTACATACAACATACATCAACACAAAAATAATACTAGCGACTACAATAAAACAAGTAGGTTTGAAGTTACCTGGGTCTGGTTGGGCTGCACAAAAGCTACCCACAGATACCACCTATACACCACATGTAAATATTTCAACAAAATCTTAACAATACAACATACACTACTAGGCTGCCAATACACATGCAACAACTGTTCGACTTTATAGAAACACTAAAACTAAATAACGAAAAATTCAAACAGAAAATCAAGAATCTACGGCATATCGAACGACATCTAACAGTACAAAATACAAAGATTTACAGAATAAAATTGAAAAAAAAATATACGAAGAGAAAAACGAAATGTGTTCTGCTAGTTAAAAAAAGACACAGTAAATAAAGTAAAGTAAGGAAAGAAAAAAATACCTAAATAAACACTGATAGTTTAATAGATATACATATGTATATAATTATAGATTTAGATTAGATTTAGATTGAAATCGTTGGTATTTAATTTTTATTAGTACTAAATAAGTAGATGTAAGATTTGTAATAGAGAAATGTCCCACATCCTACCCGGAAAACGGTCCTAAATTTTGATTGTATTTTTATGTGCATTTGAAATAATTAAATTAAATTAAGATATACTAGCACTAGAAAATGTAACGGAATTGCTTTTTTTCGTTTATATCAATAGGTTAATGATGTGTCATGGGTAATAACATATAATTTTGACTTTTTTTATAATTCAATTGTATGGATAGTATTTTTACATCTTATGGTTGATTACATATTCTGCTATGGATAAATCAATAATTGATCACTTTGTTCTTGTGAGCTTTCCGCTATATTCATATATTTTATTATGCCAGATCAGTTTTCATTGCTTCATTCCTCAACAGATTGAAACGTTTTAACGATTTATTCTTTTGAATTAATTTCTATTGTCTGCCACGTTTTCTACCTCAATCATTTTTCACCAAAAATACCTCTACTATCACTAATATTAAATTATAGTTCATTCAATTTTATTGAATTAAGTAAATTTAGTATAAATTCATATCAAAGTTATTAATTTTGACTCAAAGTATTTTCTGAGCTGAAATGTTATTCTTTTTAGGTTTAGGAGAGCTCAGTCTCTCATACAGAGTATTTTAATTTTGAAAATTTAATTGTTCATATTTCAAGCAAGACTGGTCATTTATTTTTAAATTTAATCAAAGATAACCCATAATAATGAAGATAACCCACAGCAAATTATAATGAATAATTTCCTCATCGCAACAACTTACCTCAAACTCTATTCAAACTATACAAACGTATTTTAAGATTTATATTATATTTGGATATATATATATATGTGTTTTTTAATACACGTGTATAGCTATTGCCCAACAAATTCTAACAATTTGATGAAAATAAAAATGCATATATGGACACACATGTGTAATATGCATATATGATGTACATTTGGTACGCTTCGTTTTTTTTTTTTTTGCTATACGATGATGAATGCTACGCCACTTTCGCTAATTAGGCAGCATTTTCATTTTAAATGAAGTCCAATTACGTTAATGTAGATAACATATTATACCGGAAAACACGTAGACATACATATTGAATATATAATATATTTGTAGGTATATATATATTACCTAGATTATATACATATATTGTTAAATGAGGGTAGACAACAAAAATACCTTGAATATGGTTATAAATACGGATATGCATAAGAGATTTTATTTTTTTTTTTCGTTTATTTTTTGAAGAGTGAGAATGAATATGATGGAAATCAAGCTCATATTAATAATATAAGTATGTATGCATGTGTATGTAAGTAGCCCAATAATTTAAGCTCTTACTCCATCACACCATATACTTATATATACATTCAATTCAATTTTAAGTAAAGTTCTCTTAATAATTTCTATTCCTCTTTTCATTTCCTCTACTTTTTATTTTGTTTTCATCATCATATTTTCATGTTATGTTTTTGTTTTCAATTCATCAGAATTGAAATGTAAATGGATGTATACATGAGTTTGTTTGTATGTAAGTGAGTATTAGCCTGCAAGGGAGCCCTTTTACTTTGCATAATAATGGAGGGATGGAAGAAAAATTTCATATATGTAAATTATCGAAAGTTAAAAGAATATTTTTGTTAATTAGAGTTGCCAACTTTACGATTTTCATCTAGATATTTGGTTTAATATAAATAACTAGAGTTCTTTGCTCTTATCATAATTATATATTCAAATATGGTGCTATAATTTGTCATTTACTTTCGAGATTTACAAAAACAAAAATTCCTTGTGTTCAATGGTGGTCTCAGAAGCTCTAGTGAATATTTTGCCTATTATATGTCAGGTTTTAGGAGTCGGGTTTACTAATACTAGAAGGGTTTATTAATACTAGATATCACACATACTTTTTATTAATCGAAGAAAACTAAACTACCAACCATAAATCACCTTGTAATAATACTTAACTTTAAACTGTGTTAGAATATTTGTGTGTAATCTATAACAGGAAAGCTAACCGACCATTTTTTGCATCGCAACAGTATGGCTGGTATAAATCTATTGTACGATCTGTAATATCATACATATTATTTGTATGGTAGTCCAAGAGCAAAACAGGCAAAATTTCTCAAAAATACATAGGGTCGAGCGTCTTGGGGCAACTGGATCATATAAAACATATCTTACTCTAAGCCTAAAAAAAATTCTGGAACTCCTACAAATTCATTTATAACTGATGAAGATTGCAGAAATAACATATACTAGACTGAATTTAACACATAAGTAACTTCAAACATAAAAGAGCAGCACACAGTATGATGCTACAAAAACTTAAACAAAAAACTGAAGACATTTTGATATATCACAAAAACAATGTATTGCCGCAGGGACTTAACTGATGTACTTATACCTAAAAGAGAAGAAGTCTAGGGCTTAGGAAAAGCTTTACGTTCAAAATCCCCGGTAGGAGATATCGACGGCTTAAAAATTGGATACATGAGCCAAGGTAAACGTTTAACGCTGCGCTTCGCACATACCCCATTATCTTTCAAGCACAAATCTATACCATCGGAAGAATCGGCATTACAATGCACTAAAATAAAGTATAAATCATACGAGCACGTAAATAAATAAAGCTACCTTAAAAGCTCTGACTTCTCCAATTTTTAAATCAAAGCTCTTCTACAGCTGTTAAAAAAGTTTAATAAAGCTAACGGAAGGAAACAGTTACTTTTATATGAACTCCTCGACACGAAGTAATACAAGAGAAGCAAATGTGATGCGAATAAAATAGTGCGGAAGCAATTATAATTTCCAAAACAAGTGCGATAAGTGACTTCTTAGCACCAGAGCAGTATTAATTAATTTTCTGGTATATCAACACAAATTAAATGTGGAAATAAATAAAACTAATATACTAATATTTTGTATATAGGCTTTCTTAAATAGCGCAGTTCCATTTTATATAAGTTAATACCAAATTATACCCTCAACCATTTATTTTATCAAATTTCATTATCTTTATGAAAAATTTAAACAAAAAATTCAATTTAACATAACTGATCAAGAGTCGACCCAAGAACTTATTGATAATTAGAACCATGTAGTTCAGCAGTAACTCACTCAAAAGCCAATTGAATGACTTGGCAATCTTATTATACAAATTGAAAACAAAATATAAACAAAATATACCAACTTACATGTTTTTTTCTATTTGGTCGGTCTACTTTAGACAGATACAGGTATGAAATAATAATAAGTATAATGAATAAAATTGAAAAACAAAAACAAACATTAACTATATAACTGTTTGTTAGATAAAAGCGTTGATAATTATTGTAAACAAAATTGCAAAGTAACATCAATTTGCTTAAATGAAGAGCTTGTATCAACTCTCTACCTAACTGTATAACTGCTGTTTAACTACTTAACCAATCTGTTTTTTTTTCGTTTTATTATTCTATTTGTTTTTATAACAACTGGATTTACATATGCAAGAAAAAAAACATACACATTCATAATAATAATTCATTACGTTATGAAAAAATAAAAACCAAAATGAAAATACAATTTTTTTTTTTTCTGTTTTTTTTTTGTTGCCTTTGTTTTTCAAATTTAAAATGTTTTTTAGTGATATTTTAATTTAGAAAACATTGTGTTTTTGATTCTAGCTAACTTTACAATGTCAGTTAAATTTGTTGTTTTCATCATAATCATAAATTAATTCTAAGTACATGACGTCATGTAGTTGTAGTTTTAAGTTTATTTATATACTGGTAAATACATAGTGTATATTTCTGTCAAAAATTATGGATATTAATTTATTAAGGATTGTTTTATACTAAATGATTCCTTTCTATATTAGAATAGTTATTTATATTGTTATACAAAATTTGAATGTTCTCTGCTTTTTATTATGATGTATGTATTTTCAATTATTATTATGAAATCTTTAATTTTATATTTATATACGTTTGTATGTTAGTAGCACCTCACTTAAGCATATTAAAAATATTCGAAATGAATATTTATCTATAAATTTTAATTAAGGTATTAATTTAAGTTTTTTGCAATATACTAAAACATACTTAAGAATTTAAATTGTAGTAGTAGGCATATAAGATTTGATACTAACGATTGAAAACAATAGGATATGCAAATTAAAAAATGAAGTTAGAAAGCATAGTAACAAATCATCGAGCGAAAGGATCCATATGCCATTAATTCAACCTAGATATGGGTAATTTTATCACTAAAATTTACAATAAATAAATATTCAAATTGTATGGTATTAAAAAATTATAAAATTAAAAATCGGTTTATTTCATTGAGATCATACTATATCCTTAATATAACAACAGCAAAAACAATATATGTATACCATTGAACAATAATTCAATAAAAAATTATTTATTAATATAACTTACTTATAACTATTGAAAGTGTACGTTTCTATTATGCCCGGAATTATCATACATTTTTTACATTAAACCTTATTCCCGCTATAATAAAAGTCTATGTTCAATAATAATCACAATTATTTGATTTTTTAATAAAGCTTTCAAATAGTTTTGATTTGATCATGCTTTAATAAGTAATCCAGCAAATTTTGTATGTAATTTACTCCTTTATTTAATGCATTTACTCAAGTATTTTAATTAAAACACTACAAATATCTTTCCCAGCACTCAGTCCAAATTTCACGGTATGTTATTTGCTCTTTGAAAACGTTTAATTTTCATACACGTGGGTCAATTATGAATTAACGAAGTTGTGACCCAAGTAGCAGGCATATTGACATGACGAATTTCAGAAATAAACCAATTGCAACATTAAACTTCATACCAAAATGACCCATATCCCAAAAATTGGCGTAATAGTCATTTTATAACGAATAAATTCTTACAAAAGTGGATTATGGCTTAATTTGAAACAGCATATTTCCGAAACGGTAAAAGATAGCGAAAAATAGTTTGGGGCAAAAGAAAGACCATGTCGGAAAACCTAAAAATCTGTTCCTAAGTCAAAAAAAGTAAAAATGGCTATGGAGTCTCAGAACTCGGCCGACGAAAGTGGTCTCAAAAAATCTTTAAATATACTGTCACATAATCTGCTAACAACAATATCTGAATTGTTTTACATGGCATACAATTTTTTTTGGTTTTATATTCTTGAAAATTTATTTGCAGAGCTGGTCCATTTTTCGTCGCTGATGCGATGGGTCTTCTAGACTATACGTGAATATGTCAAAGAAAAAGATAGAGAGAAATCGCTGGATGTGGTCTACATTTAAAATTAAAATAAAGCCAAGAAAAAATCGCTCATTAGTCCTGTAGGACTGGATCGCAATATAGGAATGGTGTGGTTTAGTGGGTAACAATCCGACACGCAATGTCAAGTTGCGAGTCTCATTGTGTCTTTTGAAGACTCTCAAAAGCCTACGTATACAAAAAAAAAAAACAAAATTTTCTTGAACTTTTGAAAAACTTAGACAGATTAATTAACCTTTTAAAAATGGTTCTGCAAGTTTTTACTACATATTTGACTACATTGTTTTTTGTGTATTTATTAATGGCTAATATGTGGCTTAACAAGTCATTAAATATGACAAACTACCACTACTAAACTAAGAAACTTAGCTTTCTTAAATGGCGTAGCTACATTTTGTTTAAATTGTTACCAAATTATATTCTCAATTATTTTTTGTCATTTATTTTACCCCAATGATTAATGATATTGGGCCAGGTCGAAAACCCTATAAAATATTTTAAGCTTCATTGGAAATCGAATTTGGGACCTGGTGGGTGAAATGCAGGCTTTCCTCCATTCTGCTCTATCTTGTATTTTTGTTTTAACTTACATCATAATCATTTATTGGTTGAACTGCTTGAGAGTAGACTTATCCACATTTACAGCTTTCCTCCATTCTGCTCTATCTTGTGTTTTTGTTTTCTGCCCGTTAAATTTTATGCCATAATTCGACAGTTGTCCTCGGCTTCGTGGATTGGTCTTGGTCTACCTCTTGCTATAGTCTAATATTCTTTTCCGTATGTTTTTTCGGTGTGTTTTGATCATTTATCTTCACCACACATGTCCTCCTTAATAAATCTCACAATTTTGTGTCCTTTAATTAGTGGTAATTTGGTATTCTCCATTGTCATTTATTTGGGACATCTCAGAATTCTATATTTTTAATTTATTTTCGTCATTGGCTGGGCCTCGCAGCAATATAGTAAGACCAGTTGTATTATGGTCCTTTACATTAATTAATTTAATTGCCATGTTTAAAATTTTAGATCTGAAAAGACATTTTCATGAGTCAAATACATGTAATTCCTCTTATTTATTGAGGTACCTAAATTTATAAAACTGTTTACTGCTTCAAAATTATAGTTATTTACTGTTATGATTTGAGTGGGTCGCCTTGTTTCTGTACCCGATTCAATACCTTATTTTGAATAGATACATTTGATATACTTACAGAAATACATATTTAATATATTAAATGTGTAATTAAAATGAAAGTGGCATGATTTAAGGGTATCTCGGACTATTTTATATGAGGTCATGACTTGATAGAATTTCTCTATAAAATATTTTTTCTTAAATCTATACATCTTAGACCGGTCAGAAAGCCATTTGAAAGAATATTCATAAAATATTAAATACATACCTAAAAACTCAAATTCGTTAAAATGAGACATTTCGAAAAACTTTATTTTGTACGCTAAGGTGGATTCTGGCTTTTAGTAGCTAAACATTTTAACTGTGAAAATATTTTTATTATTGCAGCTAAAACTTAACTTTAGATCTAATAGTTTGTTATTAAATGAATCATATTTTTTCTAAGAACCTTTAGGTACATATTTGAGTAAACTACTAGATTTACATAGGTATGTTAAAAAGCAAAAAAGTAAGACCTATATGGGTTTACAGGAATCAATATTTCTGCTTCCTCATATTTTTATTATATCCACCCAGGTCGTGTGTTTTGAGCCTTTTCATAATTTGTTAAATGAATAAATGAAAACAATAATTTAATAGTCATTATTTATATATTTGTATAATGTATATTATATAATATATATATATATATATGTATATATATATATATATATACATATATGTATATATTTTTAACAAGTTTTAAATAATTAATTACGAAATAAATAAATTTAAATTTCTTTTCTGTTATCTTTTTTTTGTTCTTAATTTTTTAATTATAAATATTCTTTAATATTAATTTAATAAATAAATAAATTAAGTAAATGAATGAAATTGAAATTTCTTTCCATTTAGAAATTAATTATAAATTTACAAAGTAAAATAATTAAAAAAAAAAACTATAAAAATGATTTTTTAATTTATTTAAATATTTTTTATTTAATTTTTTATTTTTTATAATTCAATAATTTTAATTTAACCAAATTATTTTATTTTAATATTTTTGTTTTATTTTTGTTTATTGTTGTTTTTAATTACATTTTAATTATTAAATATTATTTATTTAATTTTTCAAAAAAGAAAAAAAAAATGAACAAAGTTTTTTTATTTTCTTTTATTTTTTACAATAATTGTTTTATTTCAATTAAAAATACAATTTTTTTTTCTTTTATTCCATTCATTTTAATAAAATAATAATGATTTTTTATTGCGCAATTTCATTACTATCATTATTATTATTATGTTATTATTTTCTTTTATTATTTATAATTTTATTACTGCATTATTGTTATATTATTAATAATTTTCAATAATTTTTGACGCAGAAAATTTCTTTAAAATTCCAAATAATCATTTACTGCTATTATTGTTATTTTTATTACTGCTATTATTATTATTATTATCATTTTTATTATTACTATTATTATTACTATTTGAATTTGGTATAATCGTTGCATCATTATTACTACAGTCATTAATTTTACTATTTGATTTGTTACAACCATTTATTTCCTTTCGTAATCCATTATTTGTCGCAGTAATTGTTGTCATTGTTTTTACTGTTGTAGTTATTTCGTTAATATTATTTTTATTACTATTATTATTGTTAATAATTGAATTCGTATATCCTGCTAAAGTATGATAATTTTCATTTTTTGGATTTTGATTTTCATTTTCGTATAACATCATTGGTGATGAATTGGATTTTGTTTTTTTTATAGGCGTTGTTGTTGTTGTTGTAGGTGATATTGTATTAATTATTATACAATCTTTTTGGCTATTATTTTCATATAAATTGGATGTTATAGTTAATAATTTACGTTCCAAAATATCAGTATCAAATTTGATATTTTGATGTTCTTGCTGTTCTTGTTGCTGCTGCTGTTTATGTTGTAAACTATTTCTATTACTAATATTAAAATTAATATTATTTTTTGATTTACTATTATATCCAGAATGTAAGCTAACCTCACTAACATTTATATTGTTACTTAATATATTTGCATTATTTAAACATTCTTCTATACCGTCACCATCATTACTATTTCCACCTATTATATTGGATGCAGAAGTTGAATTATTATGAAAAATTTTAAAACTTCTTAACTCATCTAAATTTGTTGTATTAAAAGTTGTACTTTTATTCAAATTAATTTCATTGTCATTATTATTATCTATTAAACGTTGTTTATGTTGATTTTGTTGAAGACGATAATATTGTTGTTGATTAATATTATGATGTTGAAAATTTGAAATTTTATTTGTTATTGATGGTATAAATGTTGAATCATTATTACCATCTAAATTCATTAAATTTTCATCCAAATCAATTTCGGTTTTAAGTAGACGATTTTCAACCATTATTTGTGGATTTAAATTTGAAGATAAATTATAATTATTTAAAATTTGTGGTTCACCACCATCATCATTATATAATTGTGATGTCATTATAAGATCATCATTATTTTGATTTTCTTGTTGTTGTTGTTGATATAAATGATGTTGACCCATACCACTTGTTTTAATTAGTTTCTTCATAAAATCATTTTCACAATTATTATTATATAAACTATTGTAAAATAAATTTTGATCTCTTAACTGTTGATGTTGATTCATACTTAATTGTTGTTGCTGTTGTTTTTGTGATAAATTCATAAAAGAAATACCACTACTACCACAACTATTAGAATTAACATTATTAATTGAATTTGCCATTATAAGTGATGATGAATCTAAGGGTTCTAATATTGTATGATCATTACAAACTCCACCCTGACCATTATGATTTGAAATATGTTGATGATGATTATGTAAATGAAATTGTCCAATTATTGGCGTTGGTGATAATGATGATGTAGACGATGAAATTAATTTATTTGTTTTAATTGTATCTAATTCTAATAGTTCTTTTTTGATTTTTGGTGGTCTTCCAAGACGTATAACAGCATCTCAGTCTCTTGTTCGCCTTGGTCTGCCAACTTTTCCCTTACGTACTGGTGGATTTTGTGATGTATTTTTAAGTAATTTATGCCAATCTGGTTCACATACTAAACTACCAGCTAACATATAATATCTGTTGAATATATAAAAAAAATTCACATTAATAATAAAGTATACCTAGTATATAAATATTAATACATAAATTAAAAATAAATTTAATTATCAATTAAATACTAAAATATTTAATTTATTATATCTTAAGAGGGTGGAGCACATGAATAGAGTTAATATGCATATATATATATATATATATATATACGTAGATACTAGATATATATAATATTGTGAGTATATAAATAAATATATATAATATATGATATTTAAAAATCCTATATGGTAAAATGAATAAGTAAATATTCTTAATTAAATTTATATTTCAAATAAACAAATAAATAAATGGAAAAAAGCAATAATTGGAAATTGAAATTAGAAATTTCGAAATTTGAAAGGATCTTAACTTGAAAATTAATTGAGTAATACATTGTATACACAACTATATATAATAAAAATATACATAATATAAAATATAGTTATAATATTTTTATCTACAGTACGTTACATTTAAAAAGAAGTATCATCATATTTCAAATTTAATAAATTTGTTTTTTACTTTTTTTTTGAGACAGGTAATAGGACTTATATTTCTTCTGACCTTACTTTAATTAAAAGTAAACATATTTTAGTTGAACCATAAGAAGTACGTATATTAGAATCCCTATTGAATATTGATTTGAAAAAGTATACAAAAAAGATTTTGACTAAACTGAAATGTTTATTATCAGTTTATCAAAAAATTATTTTATATAAAATTAATTTTGTGAAACATGTTTTAAAAAACTTGATTACAAAAGAAATAGGAAATTGAAGAAACAAACTATTATTCAAATACTTTCAAGAAATACTGTTAAACATAAAAAATATGTTAAGCTAGATAAATATATTATTTATCTAGTTTCAAGAATCGTTTTTTCTACATTAATTATTCAGTATTCAAATATGTGGCATCGTTTCTCCACCTAATCTCAACAAACTAAAAGAACTCAAATGAAAAGTTCCCACAGGAGCATTAATAGAGTCGCATAATTTAAAAAAATATATAACATCCACAGGGATTTGAAAATTGCATGGTCAGCAAAAAAATGATCAGATACAGCTGAAACTATTTACAAAAATTAGAAGATCATCGAAATATACTTTTTGGTAAAATGCTAAGAAGATTTCTAGGGCAATTAAAGACTGATACATTAATTGAATCCACTCAGCAGTTTTGATAAATTTATAAAAATAGCAAATATTGGTCAAATAGCTAGTTATGATTTGGAATTTATTATTTTACTAATGGATATTGTATGCATATTTATTTATAGTACTTAATGTTTCACAGTAGTGGAAGCTGAAGTTTATAATTTTATTGTTGATGATTTACGAATTGTTTTTATATTATTCTGTTTTAAATTAAATTCTAAAATTATTGATAAAGAGCATGGAATAGGTTAAGTACGGTTAAATGTAAATTTGTTATATTGCTCATATTATGCTCTTCCAGATTTCGGGAAGACGTATTTTCTTAATTCAACACCATATAAGCATAACTTTTTATATAGACGTTTTGAAGGAATAGTATAGTTACCAATAATCATGATTTCATTCTGCGATCATATTATTTCTCTTTTTCTATTTTTGAGACATAAAGGGTAAAAAAGAAATGTATTAATTTTAGAGATGATTGGTCTGACAGTGCTCGTATTAAGATGAATAAATCTGATATCGGTTATTTATAATAGTTCTTTTCTGGGAAACATAATAAACTTTTTGCCTTCTTGAGAGGTTATTTGTAGTATGTGTCCACTCCCTGAGTCGATAATAGGTACAAACAGGAGTCATATAAAACAGACAAAAGGACACATTTAATCAATTTAATCAATTTATAAAATTAAGTATTTTTTTATTAACTTATCAATATTAAAAATTTATTTATTTCAAAACTAAAATACGTGATAAATTGAAAAATCAATTTAATTAAAAAAATATTCTGTTGATTTTTTTTAATTATTTTGGTTAATATTTAATTAATTAGGTATTGTGATTTTCTCAAAATTAGAAATATTCAATAAAAACTGCACGAGACGTTGAAAAATTTATTCATCCAGAGTTATATCAGAACTAGTCATTCATGGTACACTTCAATTAGTTTTTAAATTATTCCAAATCAATCATCAATTAATGTAGTATTATATATGCCAGGTGTTCCACAGCACACATGCTCTGATTTTTAAGAAGGAAAGAAAAAGAACCGAAACCGAAAATCCTTTTTTTAAGACCAAAAATCGCCGGAACCGAGATTTTCAAATGGGAAGGGGTACTTTTTTATGCAAATTCGTATTCTACGTCAAAAAATAATAAACTTTTTTCAAGAAATTTTTTTTTGTTTTTTTTTTTTTTTTGTTGTTTAAACTTTGTAGGAGCCCAAAACTGAGAAAAAAATATGATAACATGAAAAACAAATTGAATTTGTAAAAATTGTTATCATTAATTTTTTAATTTTAGTTTACCAAAGGAAAATATTGAGCATTTTTGTTTTATTGTTATAAACTTTAAAACAAAATACTAAGAAAAAAAAAAAAAATCATATCTGAAATTTGAATTTACATTAAAAATTACCCCTTCCCATTTGAAAATCTCGATTTCGGACAATTTCGGCGATTTTTGGTCTTAAAAAACCGATTTTCGAAACTTTTGTGGAAGTTGAAAATACCACCAAACGATAGAGAACCCTCGATTAAGTTAACAAACTTTTTTTTACTTATTAAAATAACGGCTCCTTCCCTTCTTAAAAAGCTTATACGCATGCTCTGGAACACCCGGTATATCTATTAGTATTTATATATGTATTGTATATAATCCGGTCTCATATTTCTCGTTATAAGCTATAATTTATACGATTTTCACAACTTACTAATAAATCTGAGTATCTTCATAAATATTCAAATTCCCTGGATTCAAGGATATTTAATTCTGATGAGAAAAAGAAGACACTCTGTACTTTGGTGAATTGTGACAATTTGATAAATTGAAATTTTTAATTGAAAATTAAAAAATATATAAAAAACGTTTAGTTTTGCTACGTCTCTTTTTTATATACTTCTTTCAGTTTACAGTTTAAATATGATAAGGTAATTAAAGTTTTCAAATTGTCTTATTAATCAAGCTAAAAACTCAGACAATATTTAAAACTCGCAAATTAAAAATCATTCTTTGGGTTAGTCAAAGTTAAGATGGGCACGTTAGCGTGCTAAACAAATTTTAAAACACTAATTAATGGAGACGTAGAACTTGATTTAACATTCTTCGTCTTCACTGTCATTGAACACGAAGAATTAATGTAATTAAGGCACAAGAAATAAATAGAAAAATAAAAATAGTACAAAATGTATACCACAGATATTAATTAGGCATTTTGAATATTTTAAAGTATTATCTTGTAACATTAAAACACACAACCCTAATTAAGTGTATTCAACTATTTCTTCAATTTTATTACAAAACCTATAAAATTCAGCATCATTTTGAAAGATTGCAGAATTTATTTTTATTGTTTTTGTTTGTTTTGTTTTTTAATTTTGTTTTTTTTTTCTTACCTATCACCAGGTCTCAATTGTGATGCACATTTTGAACATGTAAAACATTTTAAATGGAAGACATGATGCTCCATTTGGCCTAAAAAAGGCTTTTGATTTTCTGGTAATATTGGTATTTGTTGATTTGATTGATGATGTTGTTGCTGTTGTTGTTGCTGTTGCTGATGATGATGAAGATTTTGATTTTGATTTTGATTATTTGAAATTGGAATTGTTGTTCTCATAACAAATTCATTTGCAGCAATTATTTGCCCACAAGATGAACATGGAGCTGTTGCAAACATTCTATTTTTAAAATGATAATGAAGAGAAAATTTTGAATTTTAATAATAAATAAGATTATAATTCACTTAAAGATTATTATATTTATATATATATAGTATTAATATATTATATATATATATATATATATATATGATTTAGGTATTATATATATGATTAATTTGCTTTAAGGTTCTTATGGTTAAAATTTAATTAGAGAAGATGCACCACCTCAAATTATTTATATTTTATAATTATTGATTTGTAGAAAATAATTTGAACAGTCATTATTTTTATAATTGGAATACTTCAAATGAAAATATCAAATCAAGAATTGAAATTCAAATTTTTGTAGCAATTATATTTGAAATCTATAATCATAAAAATAAAAATGAAAAATTTAATTATATTTATATACACTCTAATAGGGTGGTAATGGTGTTTTGTAGATATTGCATTCAGTTATTAATACCATAGAGACTCTTTTACTTTATTTAACGATTCTAACTTTAAAGTGATTGGACCTGTGAAGTCTAACAACTTTGAGTTTTTATGAGTTTTCAACTGTGGTGTAATAGTGGGTAGGTTTCAAATAAAAAGAGAAACGAACTTTACGTAACAGGAAGGAACTCGATTGTACAATGCAAATTATTTAATATTATGGTAATCAAAAATAAATTTTCTTTTGCCTTACATTTTTCTATCTACATATCCTTTTTTATCTACATTATATTTTACAAGACAACAACAAGTTTCCAGAAATTAATTCTCTTTTTGAAAATTTCTGCGACTGAAATATATTTTAATTTTTTGATATACTGGGACATATGGAATCCAGCTTTGGGGCTCCGCAGCAAAAACTAACGTCAACATCTAACAAAGATTCCAAAATATGGTGTTAAGGTCACTCGTGTTAAGGTCACTCGTGTTAAGGTCACACAAATGCTCCTTGGTTTGTGCCAAATGAGATCATAGAACACGACTTAAGCATTGAATCCTTCAACTAATAGCTAAATATAGTACAAGCTACAGACTCAAACTTAAAGTTCATCCGAACAATTTACTCGGAACCTAATGACAACTGGAGATCAGAGGAGAAAACTAAAACGAAGAACTCCTTGTGATTTATACGACATCAAAAAATAAAAATAAGTGATTGTAAATTGATCCAAAATCTTCAGGTCTTCGATTAAAAACGCTGCTACAAGTCAATAAATAAATTACATAAAAAACCACAAATATTATTGCTTATTATATTTATACTTAATATAGATTGTAAATAAATTTTGGAAGTAGTAAAAAAACAAAAACAAAATTTTTTAATAAGTCAATATGATAAGATGAGATACGCGTGCTAATCGTCTACACTAATTACTATCGATATATATAAAATGAAACAATAAAGTAAAATCAAGCATGACAAACAAAAATCCATTTCACAACACAGAAAAGCTTAAAAAAGTATTTCATTAGAATTTATGAATGTTTTAAATTTATCAACAGCCTGTAGCAACTTAGATTTTAAACTCTTAAATACCTTGCACATAATACAAAAAATTTTTAATTCTTTATTAAAATCTTCAATTCTTTATTCAATTTTCTTAGAAATTTCTAAAAAAATTTTGTTGTTTAGAACAACTTATTGCAAAATATTTATTAGGCTTATTTTCATGCATACAAGGTGATTAATAAAATAATGATTCAAATGATAATGCCAATTCTAATGGTTCAGTAGTATTAGATGGCCGAAAAATCCCTTCAAGTAAATACGATGATAGTTTATTAAATAAATCATCTTACGAGCTAGAAGCACTAATTAATGAAAACAATATAGTAAAATTTATTAAGGCATAAAGACTAAACATGGCTGGACGAAGTTGAAGGCTTAGTTCCTAACAATAGTAATTGTTTTCCACATTGTAGATAACTTGCAGACCCTACCTTATAAAGCATCAAAAGGCTCTATATAAGTTGCTGTCAATAGCAGGCCATAACAGACGGATGACCATGAGGGCCATTTGGCTCAGGTCCCGATTTGTAAAAGGGCCTCCATTGATTTTCTAATTTGGTCCCAGTAGATGCGGAAAAATTAAGTTGAAATATTATTTTGAGTTCAACAATAAATTTATTTCAACGAATGATTTACAAAATATATCAGCAAATTAAAATCATAGTAAAGATTTCAAGTTATTATTATATTGTTATACTTTTTTACGTAGTATGCCAATTGCATAAAGTGATAGTATTTCTCAGAGATGGAAAATCCCTTAATCGATGAAACAGAATCCCTCAAAATCCCTTAAAACAAAATTGAGTGTTTTGGTTACAAATATACACTATAATAACTAATATTTATATTTCATAGGGCTGACAACTGAATAAAAATGAAAACAGTAAGCATTAAAAATTAAATTTCAGTCTTAACGTAGATATTTGTTCAAAATGCCTCTTTTCCGGCTCAAAACCCGTAAGACCTAAATTTTTTGCTCGACATGCTGTACGAATTTAAATTTTCATTTCCAAGTCGATTTCTTTTATTATTTTTAACGTCGATAACTATTGAAAATATTCTTTCACTATCTGTATCTGCATTAGAATGCGGTAGCGACATAACAGTATGTGCAAGTTTCAGTGTGTTGAAAGGGGTTAAAAATTTTAACAGATCTGTAATGAGCCAAGATTGAAGTCAAGAGATCTGTAATGAGCCACGTTTGAATGGGCTATCAATTTTACATATAGATTCAGCCATTGCATGAAATATTGACTTTTCAATTATTATAAAAGATTTTTTTAACACAGAAGATTTCGAATGACATTGTCCTTTTTTCTGTGTACACACTGTAACACGCAGTAGGAAACAAAAATCCTAGAAAAATGCAGTACAGGTTGGTCTCAAAATCAATACATAACAAAAAAAAAATGTCTAAAAACCTATGCAAGAAATAAATTAACTTGGTAGTATAATTACCGGAAAAAGAGGACATTGTGGTATAATTTGTGCACTAATACAGATATGGAAAATCGTTAAAAATTATGGAGAATAGTTTTCGAAAGAATTGTCAATGTTTACTTAAAATCAACGCTACGATGTGGAAATGAATCATGGCTGATAAATAAAAAGTATATAGGGGAAATGCAGAACTTCGTTAATAAATGCCTGCGAATAACATGCAAAATATTCTGGTCCAGAATAATTAGAAATAATAAGCTCTGGGAAGTGGCCTAATAAAAACCAACAAAGAAAATAAAGAAAAGAAAATGGAGATGGATAAACCACACCCTAACAAGACCTACAAATAATATAGCAAAACAAGCATTGGATATTCGATTCCGCAAGGCAAAAGAGGCCCATACTCCTATACTTCTATAGACCATAGCGAGATCAGTTAATATAAAAAAATCGAAAACAACAACACAATAGGGATAAATCGAAAACAACAATACAATAGGGATAATCAAATTAAATATCCAGCGCAAAATAGAGTCAGACGTCGCACGGTGGGTGCAGTATTCAAATCGCATGCCTCCAAGGTTCCAAGTTCGATTCCCTCTGAAGCAAACAAATGCTTTATGGATTCTTCTACCTGGTGCAGTACTCCTTGTCAAATGATAAATAAATGACAAAAAAATTTTTTCAGTATAATCTGGTAAAAAATTAAATTTTCCTGACAATAGCAATAGTTTTCCACATTTAATGAGTATAGATAAGCCAGTAATTTGATTAGTAAATCCTCGAAAAACATTGTAAATATTGTAGTATAAACTTGTAGTACCATATACTTAATTAAGCACGAAAAGGTAGTTCTACCTGAGTTACTGTCAAGAGCATAAAAAAACAAAAAAACCAAGATGGAAGAGCTTTGTTGAAGCTATATGCTCCCAAGGGAAGTGAAGTAAAAACAAAAATAAATTAATGTATTTAGTATACAAAAATTTTCTTAATAGATAAAGACAACTAGTCTCAATCAGTTGTTATGTTTTAGTTGTCTAATACTAACAGATTGAGTTGTCTAACACTGTTTACAGTGTTAAACAAATTATTATGTTGTTGTATGAATCATAAAAGAAATTTTACTATTATGTTGCAAATTAAAATTTATTTAACATTGGGTTTCATTGTGAATCATGATAGCATACTGAGTCTCACATTCTTCGCAAGTTATAATTAATCTCTGAATAATCTACAAGCTGATGCAAAATCTTTAAATACAGAGTTTTTTACAGAGTTTAGAGATATTGTCTTTACAGCTGAAACATTTTAAATTTTAAATAAATGGTACATTCTCATATTAATATTAAATTTTTATGGGAAAACAGGATAGTAAAAGCCTTATCTAAATTTTTTTTTTTTTTTTGTTTTTTGAGATAAAATTTACTCTTAATTAAACTTAAACGAACTTGCCTTTTTATTTAATAAAACGCGCAATCCGTGAGAAATTTCAATAATGTTTAATTAAATTTATAATCAAATTATTTTTATCTAGCTATTTTAATTTTTAATGATTAGAGGAAAGTGAAACACAGCCTGGAAACCACTACGGGTGTTAGTTGAGCTCTGTCAAAGTCCTATAGTGCTAAAGATTATAATAGAAACAAAATAAGCAAAACATGTAGAAATTCATCCATGCATATAGGTCATAGATTACGAACAAAGAATTGGAATTGACACTATCAAATTAAATTAGAATTTGAAATTTACATAAATCTTAATTGTTACAAAACTTTGACATTCAACATTTCAGAATAAGACCATAAAAATAACTGTCAATTGGCTTTATTTTATCTTAAATTTTATTATTACAAAAAAAATCTAAATTCCAGCTACAGGTGAAAATTAAAGATTTACCTAAATAAATTAACATGGCTTAAATGGCATAAATTTTAATTGAATACGAAAGTAGACTCAACCGATTTACTCCAATTAATGCAATAAATTAATTCCACTATTATCAGACCCAAATTTTTTGTATTAGAATCTTACTGTTGCAAAATAAACACAAAATATTTACTTCTTATACATTGAAAACTATAAAGGTTGGAAATAACAAATAAGACAATTTAAGCCATTAATTAAAGATTAAATTTAATTATTTTATTTAATTCCATTTAAAACAAACAATATTTAAAAAAAAAAACCCAATTATTGCAATATCAGAAATGTGTACAAGCTCACTACTGGCCTAAGGTTAATAGATCCCAATCTATTATTTTAATTAAATATACATATGTATGTATATGTATGCGTATATTTTTTTAATATAGATATATCCTAACTGTACATTAATTTTTATAGATTCCTATGAAAATTTTAAACTTTTAATTGACTCCAATTATTATAATTTACATACATGGCTTCATACATGTATTTGTATATATGTAAAACATGTTATAATATATAGGTATGGTATATTATTATAAACGGAAATAAGAATGTGAAAAAAATTTAAAATATAGAAAAGTAACAAAAGAAAAAAAAACAAAAAATTATTGATCGCCACTTCCCAAACTTCTTACCATTTTCCTATTCTATTCTATTAAGGTACATACATGTACATATATATACAAACAAATAATATATACAAAAAAACAATCTAGAATACTTAAAGTCAATTATAATCAGAAATCAGAGATTTTTAAAAATTGTTTATAACTCTTTATGTACACAAATATGTACAATAATATATGCATGCATATTATTATGTATTATGTATTATTTATTAAGGGCCAAGAGTGCATCAAGTACTACATATTAAGTACTAGGAATGAGTATTTGTTTCCGCTGATTTTATTTTCATAATTTTTGAGGGTTCTACTAATCCCACATAAAAACACATACACTAATATTATTTACAATTTTATTATTATTCTCTTTTCTACTAAACTTTGTGTATGTTTGTTTGTTTGTACATTAGTACAATAATGATGTATAGTTGTTGTTGTTTATTGTGTTGTACTTTGGTGTTGATTGTTTCATGTTATTATTTTGTTGTTGTAAATTATTATTATTTTCTATTATTGCTCATGTGTTGTTTTGTTTTTCAATTTTTCTTGAGTTTCCTCTCTTCATTTTTTTGCTTGTTATCTCACTTTATCCTCCTTGGCAATTTTTCTTTTACTTTTTTTTATTATTTTGTTGATTTTGTTGATTTTGTTGTTGTTATTGTTTGTTGATTTTTGTTTTTGTTTTGAACTTTTGAAGAGTTTTTTCTTTACCTATAAAATAACAACACCTGTATCTATTTAATATAGATATGTATATATAACTGTATATTATTATTATAATTATGTTGATATTCATATTGCATATTGCAAAACTCTCCTAAAAAAATCTAAATAAAGTTTCGTGGCATGCTAAAAACTTAACTCTTTCCAATTATGTACATATATATTTTTTATTGTTTTCTTGTTCTTTTCGTTTTTTTTTTTTAAATTGTAAGGACTTTATGCCAACAGTAGTAAGAGTAGTAAAAATATAGAACCTTCATTATTTTTAATTTTATTTTTAACCACATTTTGATACTAGGTATTTCGGTTAAGGTAGGTTAGTAATGAATTGAAGGTGATTCATTTGATTAATTTAGTTTTTAAAACTTTACGATATTTAATAATTTTATAAATTTTAATAAATTTATTTTAAGAATTTTGAGTTCAACATAAGCACTGGATCATCAAAATCATAATTTGAATTAATTTGGAAAGGATAGGTTAAGTAATCGTCATTTCTATAAAGTGTACTTTATTAAAAAATTTTAATTTGCTTCTGTGATATTGTTTATGTTTAGGTCCACACATATATTAACTCTATTTTACCAAAATATTTATAAAACTTTTTTTGATCAACAAGCTAGAACTAGGAATCACCAAAGTACAAATTTACAAAACGCTCGTACTCCGGGTTCCCCTTTACGAATCAGAATCATGGAAACTGCCGAAAGCAAGTAAGCATGCACTTGGTGTCTTCGATAAAAATTTTCGCTGTATATATGGTCATAAAAACGACGATGGGGTCTGCAAAAGAAGATATAATGCTGAAATCTATGAACTGCATAATTAGGTGGATATTGTCCGGAAAATTTGATTCAAGAAACTTCATTAGCCTTGTCTGTAACTTCGAACCCACGCCCGAAAGAACAAAACATTGGGGCAAACCAAACCTTCTTTGGATGGGCAAAATACATACAACGCACCTTAAACAATATGTTGTGTAGTTTTGACAGATAATTATGTTGTGTTGTCAATTGTATAAGAAATTTTATTATTAAGTTGCAACTTAGATAACAAGTTCTGATTTATATTGAATTTATATTGAATTTATCTTCTATTACACCAATGGGCAATGGCCAATCATCAATAAATGATGTTATTACAACATTTTCAATAGATTAGATAATTCAGTTTATCTTATATATAACTAATTTTGTTTTGCTGTCTGAAGCCTTAGCTACCAAATATTATGCATTCATATTGGTAGAAACAAAATTTTTTATATATATATAGTTGGTTAGCAATTAATGGCGGCATTATACTATTATTTATATATATAATATAAATATTAAGTATATGGTTTAGCATATTACCTTGGTTATTTATCTTATTCTCAGACAGTATATCTGATATATACGATATCATAAGCTGCGTATATCGCATTTGTGAAAATCTATTGATTTTTTTGCATTATTCTTTTATACCAATCTCAATCAAAAGTTCTATAGTTACCTTTTGGTAGGGGAAATTATATATAATAAAGCTCTTTTAATAACATCCGTTTTGAAATAGATATGATTTGTCGTTTCTATGACTTCAAGTCAAAAGTACTTGAGTCATTTTCAGGAGGTTTTCAGGAGACACTTTTTTCTTCATAACTCTTATATTATAGTTATTTTACTTTAGCGTTTATTAAAAATCTATCAAATATTTTTGAAGTTAATAATTAAAATATGATTATTGTCATTTACACTCAGGCTCACAGGTTTTATTTATCATTAAATATTTTCAAGCTACTTACGATATACTTGAATGTAGGTGCTATTTTAGTCAAAAATAGTACATGCCGCGCTAATTAATTACCAGAGAGAAACCAGTAAAAAAAGTATAAAGACAATATTTTAAAAGATTTTTTTTAGTAGGTACTCCTCACTTGTGTGATATATTTAAAACTCAATTTGCATCTCTCAAACAAAATAATAGAACTCAAACAAGTTTAATTTGAAATTCTACATCGATATTTCTAGCCACAGCTGGATCTTCTTATATTTAATTCAAATATCGTTATTAATGCCAAATATTATAAATATAACCACCGTCATATTTGTACAGTAACTGTATATATTATTAATTCATATTATTATATACATATGAGTGCATAATAAAAAATAATAAAAAAAATTTGTTTTTTTTTTGCATGGAATTTATTACATACAAATAATATGTATATATATATTCATACATAAGTACATAATGTATACAAGATGTTTAAATATTTGGAGCAGTTTTAATTAATAAACTTCATTACACATTCCATACTTAAACTAATTTTCAACTCAAATTACGACATACAAGAGAAATGCTTTTAATAGGTGTACTTGACGTTCTTTCTACCGAAAAGGTTGGAACAACAACAACAAACTGGTTACAGAATATGACATTGTATGCATAATATAACACATATTCACATATATGGAACGTAATAAATTATAAACGTAAAGTACGAAGAGAAGAGGAAGAATTATTTAAAGGAGTAGAAAACATCAAGGCAACCCATACCAAGTTACAACAGTCTTTTTTTTAAAAGTTTGCTGTTTTTTATATGAATATTTTGGGGTAGGAAAATTGTATATAGTGAATATCGTCATCTTATTATTTTTGTAGGAAATTTTTTTAAAAAATATTATTTTAAGAGAAATAATGAAGCTTTCTAATTTCATAGTACCTACATGTACCCCAATTTACCGTCCTAGATGTTACATGGGTCTGTCTACCATTATAATATGATTTAATTTTATTTTTTGAATTATAATTTATGAACAAAACATGTTATGCTCTATAATACCGTTAGTTAATTTTCAAAAATAGAAATTATTTTTTTTGTTTTTACTTTTTTATTTTCCCAACTGATTTGATGATGTCATTTTATGGTATGCAAATAAATAAATAAATTTTAAATTAAAAATGAAAGTAAAAATTAAAGGAAGCGTGATTGTAAACCCTTACAGTTATGTTAGAGAAGTGAGAGTGAGAAGTGGAATCCTACACCGAATGTATTAATGCCCAATAAAGATATAGGGTAAATGTTTTTGTATATTAAATCGAATATAGTTAATTTATTGAATAAGGTGTAAGGGAGCAATTTATTTTTATTTATTTTATTTATTTACAAGCACAGTTACCCGGCGTTGCCCGAGAAATTGGGAACTCTTTGAAGCTTCCTTTGTTTTTAATTTGGAAAAGAAAATATTATTTGATGTTTCTTTTTTAGTAAGCTAACCATTAGTTGGCTGTTGTAGGTAGCTGCATGAATTGAACTGATGAAATGAGAAAATATTGTCTATATGGCAATCAAGTGTTTCTTTTAAATGTTTTAATATTAGATAATATTTTTTTTTGCGATAAAGATACATGCCGAGATAAAGATACATGAAAAATCGCTTTTTGGATTGGAATTGTAATAAGAAGTATTTTGGCAACTACATATTTGCTTATTTCTATGTTAGTATGAATCTTTTTTTCAGTGTTAGTAAAAAACATTTTTATTTCTATAATATTTAAACATTAAATTCTTAATTTTATTTTAGTATAAAATCTAGATGATAAATAGTAGCTAACATTTTAATTGTTGGTACTGGAAATTATTTAATTAATTAATTATTATTCATACGTTTTTGATTGTTCAAAAAAGAGAAGTACAAAATTTGATTGAAAGCAACAACAAATTTAGTAAGAAGATAAAATTGCAAACAAAGACAAAAAGACAAAACGACGAACCAGTTAAATTAACGGACGATAAAATAATATTTTGTATTAATTCTATCTTAAAATAAAACTTGATTATAAACAACATTTTCAGTTTCACTTTCAGGAGCAAGAATAATTAAATTATTGGGTAAACCCACGCTTGAGCAAGAAACCTAAATTTGTCCATGAAGGAAACAGACGATCTTAAGTCCACTCCACAATACTTAATAGACTGCCCCTGTACTTTTTTTATCGTAATTGAGTCTTACTGGATTACAGTCATATTTAAAGCGAAAAAGCAAATCTGCCGGAATGAGTGGTATTCGTTGAATAAAAACTGTTTCGTCTTGTCTCTGATAAAATGGTAGCTTCAATTGCATCTACCAACATCTTCTTAATACAAAACCTTGTGCAGTTGCAAAATTTTGGCGGGTTGAAATTACGTCGTAAAAAAATTGATGATCCCACTTTCAGTAAAAGAAGATGAGGTAGTAATCAAGCCGGATTAAGTGAGTTTAAGACCTCTGATGGAAAAATAGTAACTCTACTACATCGTACTGACTGATACTATATCGATTAAGTTGTATTCATCTACTGAAGGTAGCATGGCAAATATTTGATCATTTATTTGATTAGTGCCAGTTTAGCTGACTAATGTTTAAGAAACGTAGATTTGCGCACCATGCTTTTAGCCTTAGCAAGTTCATTTATTTCTTTTTTTGCTATAAAACTTACTTCTTCTTTAACTATCATTCTTTCTTCCTGCTTGATGTCAGACGTTATGACTATATTGAATTTTCTAAGAGAGCTTGAATTTAGCTTATTTATTGTAAACTTTTTAGTCCAGTGAATATTGCTACAAAAAATTGGTGGCACCCATTCAAAAACATATTTTTTAAAAATATTCTTTATATCAGAAATTACTGGGCCAATCACCGCAATCAAGCTTTTGTACATATGTTGATTCCTGATTACAACATTCTTTCCCAAAGTTTAGAGGATCTGATTCTTGCCAGAGCCTTAATTTGAATTAAAACCTCTACATCAGAAACTACTTGGTCAATTTAGTTCAAATTGAATACATGCATCTTGGGCTCCGATAAAAAAAAAGCTTTTGAATGTCAGAAAATTTGAGGGAACAGATCCCGCCGAAGCTTTTATTTTCTCTTATACTTTCTTATTGTCAAACCGTAAAAGAATTAACAGAATTGAACAAAATTTGTATTGGAGTTTTTCAAATTAACTTTACTTTCAATCCATTGAAAGTAAAACAAATCGATGTACCGCAACGGTTTTCCAGTGAGCTCCACTAATACTGTCAAACCTACGGCTATTTGTTAAAAAAATTACCATTAATCTGGAGAGTCCACCTACACACATACTAATATACACTGTATAGCACAGTACATAAAATGAAAGTTAAGGATAAGACTAATTTCTTTTTACCCCACTCGCTCATCTAATAAGAGAACTTCCAAAGACGCTTAAAAAGGACATTTTTAAAATTTGCATTACTATGTCCGTTTCATGTGAAAGCCTTATTAAGAACAACAACTAGAGATCAAGAGACCAAGAAATCAACTATATACATTAATTTCTATCAAAGATTACACCCAACAAGTTTGCTCTACTCTGGGAGGTATCTATAAGCTTATCAAACATTAGCGAACCAGAGCTGTATATGATGGGTCTTTAAAATTATCAACAATTTGGTTAAGCACAATTTCATTTTGAATAGAAACATCGATATCCACAGACACAATGCGAGAAACAGGGCCAACTTCTACTTATGTTTATTCAGAACCCCAAAAACATGATTGAATGTATAATTGCTGAAAGGTATGCAATGAAGTGCCAACGGAAATAAAAGAAATTAATAATATTGGTTTTATTAAAAGAAAAATAAGAGAAATGTTGATTCAATAATAAAAAATAAAAAAAAAATTGGATTAATATTATTTGGAATGAATAGTAAGTAATTTTAGATTAAGAATACAAATATTAAAATGAAGCTTAGTAAATTAGAAAAAAAAATAGAAACATGTCAAATAGTCAAAAAATTATAAGATCAGACAGCTTATGCTACGGTCGCTAATAAAATAAATATTTCGAATGTAAAAATTGGGTTTTTAAGTATATTATTGTAAATTTAAAGTACAAAATTACATTATAAATGGATTGTATGTGAAATATCACATCCTGAAAAAAAACCTCTTATTTAAACTGTAAAATTTATTTTAGAAATCTATTTCCGATTTGTTCTAACAGAATTCACATCTTATATTTTAGGTTATCTGTGTTTTGAATAAAAAAAAATATTAAATAAAGTTTGGTGGTAAATCTTGAGCATACTACTGTTCCAAAACTGTAAATCTGGAATATCCAGAAATGAGACTAGCTCAAATATTGTTAATGGAAAATTTGGGGTTACAACAACAATGACCTTTGAAATAAAACTACCTCAAGTATGTATTCAAAGGCATTTTAATGTTTGCAATTTTTTTAAGTCTCATATTATCCAGATTATTTTTTTGTTCTTAATCAAAATCACCTCACCCCAAAATTAACAACATATAATTAAATTTATTTTTATATATATATATTTAAAATTCAAATCAAATGTTTTATTTTCTAATTGGAAAATTTATTATCAAATGTCAATATTCTTAATTTAATTTTAAAAAATCTTTTATTTTCCCCCAGCAATTTTTCACGAATAAAATTTACACTTCTTTTCACACTAAAAAAAAATTATTTTCTGCAAAAAAAAAAAAAAAATAGAAAATTCGCAATAATAAATTTGCAATGAATTTAGTCAACCCACTTTTTCCTATATTCAAATTTTTGCAAATTAGCTTATTAAATTTAAATATATATATATATATATATATATATATAAATTTGCGTAATAAAGTGAAAATCACAGTATTTACACATTGGTTACAAAAAGCAAATGTTATTTTTTTTTGTTTTTGTTCTTTCTTTATGTTACAAACGCTGTCAATATGATTTTAACTTAATCAAGAGTGGAATAAAGAGAATATACTCTTTGAACCATATATTAAATATTATTTGAATAAATCAACAATCAAGCGTTATGCCACAAAATGTCACAACACAATTTAATAAGCCACACCAATACCCAATACCATCACCACCATTATCACCTTCATCATCATCATCATCATCATCACTATATTATCATCAACTATCAATATTATAAGATAACATCCCCGCACATCATCTTTTTAAATTTTTAGTATAGGCAACCTTAAAGGATTTTAAATTTTTTTTTCTTTCTATATTGTATAGTTCCAAAGGAAAGATAAAAAAAAAGAAAAACAAAGACTGTGAGATCTTCAATCAATCGATTTAGAAATTTGCACAAGAAAAGTGAAAAAAAAGAAAAACAAACAAAAAAATTTTATATAAATAAATTTTCTCATAAATTGAAAAGAGAGTGCCGAGAATCAAATTCTAAGGTGCCATTTATGAATTTGTTTATGTATATTTTTATAAATCTATGTAAATAATATACGTTTATACAATGTTGTATATATATATATATACATATAAATATTTTCAATAACGAAGCAGAGATAAATGTGAATAAATATGCGGTAGTGAACGACCATCGTTTCATAGAAATATAATTCTTTTTTTTTTTTTTGGTTTGTTTGGTTTTATTTATTTTTTTTTTTACTCCTGTTTGATTTTTCAATAAGTAAATTGCATAAATTCTGTTCATCAAATTAATGTCAAAAAACATAAAGAAAAACGTGACAGAAATCTAAATGTCCTTTAAA
This sequence comes from Argyra leucocephala, assembly GCA_963942445.1. NCBI lineage: Eukaryota > Metazoa > Arthropoda > Insecta > Diptera > Dolichopodidae > Argyra > Argyra leucocephala. The sequence goes on from OZ012680.1 coordinate 70,521,805, forward strand.
TATGCTTCAGATCGAATTTTTATTATTATGTGTTGGTTGTATTTTGGTACACCATCATCATCATCAGCATGATTATCACACCATAAATTGATAATTTTAAAGATATTTGCTAGTTTTTATATAGAGACGTGGCCAAATTGTGTGTCAAAAGCTTAAAATTACAAAATGAATTAGTGTATTTGTTGACCAATATATGGTATGTAGTGGTTATGCTACATTGTTAATTATTTATTTATTTTTCTTTCTATTTATTTATTTATTTAGTTTAGCTCAAATTTCATCACAATTATTTTTTTTTTACAATACATACATACATTCAATTTATAAAATAAAATTATATCTAAGTTAGAACTAGTTAAAATAAATTGAATAAATTGCCCACATACTTTAACTATTACAGATTACTTATATAATTTAAGTTTTTGAGTCTGTTTCGAAAGTGTGAAGTCAATATAGTTTATGTGTTTATTACCAATTAGTAACATTCTATGAATTGGCTCTTAATTGCCATAATTGGTCCTATGGAAACTTAATGTAAAAAAATTTTGTATTTCGTAGGCGATTATTTGAATTAATGTTGATGTTATTCAAAATCTGTGGAGAAGCAATGTTTCCTTAAATAATTTCAGTAAGAAAAATGTCCACAACTTCTCCTCTTAATTTCAAAGTTTTCAAATGAATTAATTTCAACCTATGTTCATATGGAGGTAAAATTAATGGATTTGACTATTGGAAGTTCCGCAAAGCAAATCTTAAAAAAATTCTTTGCACTGCTTCAATCCTATTGATATGAACATCATAGAAAGGTGACCAAACTTGACTAGCATACTCCGAATTTGGTCTAACGAGACTAAAATACAAAGATTTGAGAACATTAAAGTGAAGATAAAATGGAACTGAGCTCAAAAAATCAATATCAAAGTTGAACATTAAAGAGAAGATAAAATGGAACTGAGCTCAAAAAATCAATATCAAAGTTGAACACTGCTGCAACACAAAAGTAACGTCTTCTCAAAATAATCATGATTTAAGTAACACATTATTTTGCATCACAGAAACAACACTTATGGCAATAGGTTATATATAGTTTTCGAGAAAATGGTATACTTTTATTTTAGTAAAAGTGGCCATCTAGCCCTTCTTTAGTAGAGCAGAGTTCTGGAATTATATAGATGGATTAAAATAGATACTTAGTGCTATGTCGAAGCAAATTTTCAAGTAGATATGTTGAAGTAGCTTCACAATTAGAAAATTATTTTCATTTCAATCGAAAAAAAAATAAAAATTATTCCACAACACTATTAAAAATAAGAGAACAATATGAAAATTGAGAATTAACTCTTTTATAATGAGCGAAAAAATTTTTGATTAAGAATAATTATTATTTTTATTTTGTTTTTTATAAATGGAAAATTTATGGATCTTTTGTGAGATTTATAATACATACATATACTTTATTCGGTATTACGATAACTCCTTATGAACTATTTTTTTTATTAAAAAATTGATCAATAATAGTTATTTGCAGTCACTAAATTTATATTAATGCATGCAAAACTTTACTTGGCCCTTTTCTTCAGGTGATGTGAATCATACATATATTAATTTAAGTTGAAATGTTTTGTTTAACTAACTATTCATATATTTTGCATAGAATGTATCCAGTTTCATAAACTAACATTCATTAATTAAAGTTATCGGTTTAGACCAGCCCAACTATATGGTGATTAATTGACCACAAAAATGTACCAACACATGAATGTTGAGCACTTACGACGAGCTTGTTCTAAGCATAAATCTGGCACAGTATTACGAAAAGTAATTATATTAAATATAAAATTATATTATATTAAATTATATAAAAATAATTGAAACAATTAAAATCTTATGAGGTTTTAGTGCAATTAATACTATATCTTCCACATCAACATTTTTATATTAATTTGTGCCAGTAAATTACACTGATTACAGTACAATTTGGCAATTTAAAACAATAATCATTTCTCTACATTGACCATGTCTGTGATAATTCATATACAAGATATGAATGCTCAAATAGAAATTATTGGTAATCACATTTATACAAACATACAATAAAATTTACTCCACAACCAACTATACATATAGAGATATAAGTACTTATACATTTATAGTGTACATAGTAAAGTAATAAAAAGTAATAAAAAAATAATAAAAAATTGAATATGAAAAAAAAAACAATAACAAAAATTAAAAAGAAATGTAAAAAACATAAATATGCAAGGACTTTTAATCGACCATACCAAAACGAACATAACACTATGAGTTCATTATAAAAGTCGTTTTTATTAAAATGTTTTCACCTGTATATAATTCAAAGTTATTTCATTTTTCTGTTCTGCAACAGTTTTTTTGAAAGGTGACTTTAATTTTTTTTCTTCTTATTTTATTTAGTTTTTTATTTTTTTTCTTAAATGAGTTTAAATTTCAGCAAATTATATAGTAAAAATTGAAAATAAAGACCACACGTCATAGTGCTATAAAAATATGGTAATTAATATGATATTTCATACCTATTTGATTGTTGCGACCTCGTATTGTGCTTATGAGAAAATTTAATACTGAGTTTTTTTTAAATACTTTTACTTTTATTTATTTATTTACAATATTTTTTTAAAACTTAAATTACTAGTTAATAAAATACACTGCACTCACTACCTAGTAGAGTTATCGGTTTTGAACATTTTTTAGAAAAATAAAAAATGAGCAAGAAATTTTTATCATCATGCACTACTGAAATTTAATTATAATAATTTTAAAATCTAAATTTTCTAATTGTATTTATGATGTGATTCATGATGACTAAAAATGTATGGTTTTCAATTTCAAATAAATACAACTATTATTGTTTTAACGACTTTAACGAAGATCTGTTTCTCAGAATTTTATATTTTAAAGTATTTAACAAAATAAAAAATTAATGTCGCTGTGAATTATTGGAAAATTAGAACTTAGAAGTAACTATAAAAAAAATTATAAATGTTGAAGAAAAAAAAATCATATTATATTTTTAAATTGGAAAACCTCAATAAGCGGCAGCACTTCATTAATTATGCTTGTATAGTAATAAAGAGTTGAGTGATCTAAGTTAAGTTTGTAAACTTTTTGTTACATTAATTTTCAGAGTTAAGTGAAGACTATCAATATTATAGACCAAACATGATTATGAACTGATTTATACCATAACAAACAAAAAAATAAATTAAGAATTAAGATGCAATTAAACAAAAATCTAGACTTATAATTTAAAGTTTGTATTAAACAATCAATTTCAGTTGTGTAGATGTAAGTACATCTGTACATTTGTGTAAATATAATAAAACTATACACATACTGAAATGAAAATATCTTGAAAATAAGTATAAATCTAAATTCAACAAATCAATTCTACAAATCTGATTAAGTAGTAGCTTCTAATAAATACTACTAACCAAAACCCAGTCATAATGGAATATTATAAGATGTAATGACAAATGTATAAAAGAGATTAAAACAAATATCAATCTTATTACCAATTCTGATAATCATAGTTTCAATATAAGGACAGCAAGTGATTTGAAAATTTTTGTGACACATAACATGGTCGACTTAGATGCAACGTATCAACGTAGCTCAGCTCCATTACTATATAACCAGTTTCCAACAAGGTACAAAAATTTACAAACGTATAAATTTAGAAAAATGCTTACAGATGAATTTTAAAAAGTATAACTATTTATTAATAGTATTGGGAGGTAGGTAGAGATGAAATCAATTATTACTCTTATACGTAGGTAGGTAGTTGCTTCTCGGAAACTAATTATCACTCTTAATTGTGTCTTTTTGATATCACAAATCGAGTGGAACCAAGGAACTCAGTAATAGAGATATAATGGGCAATAAAGAAGCTTGATCATATCATTTTTTTTTTACACTCTTTACATAAACTTAGGTTGAATCACCTTTTCGTGCTTAATTAAGTACAGTAAAACATTTTTACACTACAATATCTATAATATATTTTATCCATATTTTTTCAAATGTGGAAAACTAGGGCTATTGGAAGGAGCTAAACCTTCTTAAATAGAATACTTTCATTTTATTTAATGTGTTACCAGATTATGTATACTTTCTTAATGTTGCTTTCCGCAATAATTCCTATAATGTTAGTGAAAGCCTCATCTAAAGTCTGGAATCGGAATCTAGCTTGGCGGCTGCAAAGGTAGTGTTAAAAAATTTTTGTACCGTTTTCTTTTTCCAGCTGCGAAAATTAGAGTAGAAAAGTAGAGCAGTAACGGAACACCTAATTGATAGCGTGGTTTCCTATCGGCCAGTGACCTGCACTGGAAACTACTACTCTAATATATCAATGCGGGACCTGGTTAAAAGGACCATGTTTTCCGAGAAAATACACATATGTATTTAGTCTATACCCTCTTTCTTTTGGTATGGCCAGATGGTATGAAGAAATGCATTCTTTGACGATGTTCCATTAGAAAATGAATGTCCTCTTCCAGATGCGCATCAGGATTGGAACCTTGCTTGGCCAATACATCAGATTTGTCATTCCTTTATATGTTACTGTGACCAGGAATCCAGAGTAGAAAGTTCGAAAAATATCGGAATATTAGTTTTTATTTATATCTAACAATTTTGTTTATTTAATGTTTAAGTTATTTTTTTCTAAAATCAATTCATGTTAACAATATTTAATTTTCCCTATGTAATGAATCGGGAGAAAGATCATTTTCTGTTTAGGAAATGTTTTTGTTAAAGTTTTAATTCGGCATCTAATTTCCTTTTCGCCGTTGCAATCCTCGTGTTACTAGCATCCGAGATATTCGTATATGGAAACTTTCTCAATTAAACGGTTATTAATTGTTGCTAAAGTGTAAGCTGTTCTTTTTCTACTTATAATCATTAATTAAGTTTTTGACATATTTATTTGTAAATTGAACAATTCGCTACGATGGTTGACTTTATCGACTATATGTTGTAAATCCCTTAGGTTGTCTGTTATAAGGACTGTATCATCTGCATATCTTATATTATTTATATAAGTGCCATTTAGTTTTATACCAACATCTAAATTGTCCAATCGACATCAATTATTTTTTTAAATTAATTATCAAATTATTCTTTAATTTTATTCGTTATCCATATAATATTTATTATTATTTATTATTTTTATGTCTCAAAATGCAAGTACCTTGATTCAGGAAAACCTTTGTATTTTTTGTATAATTTGAATTTGAAATGTTTATTTTGAAAAAACTTGTTTTCTTACCACTTAAAACTCCTACTTCATTTGATCCGGCACTGAATGAAAGTAATCTAATTAAGTAAATCCTATTTTAGTCCAAAGTGTTATGTTACAAAGTCAAAATACTTTGTTATAAAAGCTTAATAAGGCCTATATTATAATATGGTTGCCCTATATGGTTTAATATCAGCTCGTCTATAATTTATTTATTTATTTCAATCTACTGGAGATATTAATCAATTATAATGGAGAAATTAAAACTATTTGAACGCAAGTGTTTAAGAGCTTGTACAAATTTAAATAGGAAACCATCAACGGACTACTTACACTATTATTCAAATAAATCATTATATGAAAAAGCAAATATAATTACAATAGACAGTTTTATTATTGGTCTCAAACGTAACCACATACTGCGCAGTAGTGAACAAATATCAAATTCATTAATTTGCCACCCTTGGTTCATAGATGACCAATATATTAGTACATGCCTACACACACGGTTTATTCCCCCAGAAGGCTTCATCCTTCTGAACAAGAGTAATCAAATTTAAAATAACGCGTTTATACTATTAATTTACCATTTTACTAGGCATGCATGTGAAAAAAAATTGATCACAAACTTAAATAGTATTGATATTAACAATAGCGAAGTTTTCAAGTTAGAATAGTTACATTCCAAATAGTAATAAACTCATTAGTAATAAGTCATATTTTTGGAAACAGTAGGTGAAGTTAGTTCAAGTTTAGTATAGAATTAGAATTAGGATTTAGATTTAAGTCTTATATTAAATAAATGTATTAAAGTTGGTTTTTTTCTGCATTATTTTTTACCAATACTTAATTCATAATTTGCATTTCAGTATCAAGTCATCTAAATTGTTAGTTATAGTTTTCTAGTTATAGTTGTTACCGAATATAAGTTACAATGTGAAATAAACTTTTATCCAATTGAATCGGAGAGCTGTAATTTGACAGTCACGTACATTTTAAGCTAGATATTAAGAAAAAAAATTCATTTTGTTTTGCTTAGAATTCAATTCATATAAATAAATAAAATAAATAAACAAAAAAAAAAAACTAAATACACCAATAAATGTCTGTTTACTATGTATAATCCGGTGACATGACAAAATTATAATACAACAATTTTACCACACTTGACCTATTGTGCATCGTTATTATTATTATGTAATGGAAAAAAAAGATCGACTACAGATACTTCAAAATCGTGCTGAGAATTAATTTTGAAATGTTCAAGAAAGTCAAACATAAATTTATTGCTGGGAAAATTTAAATGTGTGTATATAATATTAGACAAAGATTAAAGTTTAATATATTGATTTACATACGATAAGATGAAATATAATATGCTTCCTGATTATTTATCGAGACCTTTAAGCACATTTATTTAGATGTCCGCACAAGCAAAATAACTTGGTCCAAAGAGTTCTACATCTATTCTTGCCTGATATGTTATTCATAATGTTGGCAATATTAATGTTTTCAAAAATAGTTTCATAAGTTCTACAATTCATAATGAATTTTAGTATTTATACTAATAAATTTAATAAAACAAAAAATTCAATTTCCAATCCAATTACACTATCCAAAATGTATTACATAAAGTTACAACATATGTGGTTACTCAACAGCTTAAAAATTTATAAAAATTTAAGAGAACTGACCTGAACTAAATAAACTTAATCATCACTCATAATTTCCATAAATTGAATTGTTATTTGTTTTAAAATTAAGCTAATAATAAAATTTATTTTTCCCCCCCATTCAACATTCAAAATTGTTTTCCTTTTTCTTTTTGTTATTTTTTTTATATACGAACATTTTATTTAAATACATACACTTGTATTGGTAACAATAAAATCCTTATTCACTTGTCTATAAAATAAGTAAAACAAAAAAAAAATGTTTTTAATTTTTCCAAAAAAAAAAAAAAAAAATCACACTCTATACATATTATCTACCTACAAAAAGATATATATATATATCATATTCTCTCATCCAAATAAATTTATCCATGTAGGAGCGATGTATTCTTTTAAGAATTTTACTACTCTTCATCGCATTCTAAAATTTTATTATCATTTTTCTTTTTTTGTTTTATTTTTGTCCTATAGAAATAGATAATATGCCACACATGTATTTACATACCCATACAAACTTTATTATATATATACTCATATTTATATACTTATATATAAAACCATGATTTCCAGTACGGAATTCATAAAAAAGGAATGCAAATGAATCTCTTCCGCATATACTGTCAGACAATGAGTCATTTAAATCCTTTTTCTAAAAAGAAACAAAAAACAAAAAAAAAACAAAAAAGAAAAACTAAAAAGAAAGATTCGTGCAGGATGAATATGAGATTTTTCTTTAATTCGAGGATGTGTCTGTATGTTATCATGTTTAAGTAGTAACAACAACAAAAACAACAAAATGAAAGAAAAAATGATAAAAGAAAAAAAGAAAATAGATAAAAACAGTATAGAGAAGCAGTAGGTAAAGGATGATGGAAAACTGCGACAATTGAACAAATTATGACACAAAATTTGTGGTAAGAAAATTCAAAATTTAAACAAGAAACAATTCTGTTTAAATGGTGCGCAAAATTGTGTTAATGCCAGGTTCTTTTTTTCTTCTTTGCTGTCAAATTTATTTTAACTATTAAAAAAAATTATTTATGAATTGTATTATAAATTTCATAATTCGTTTTGAATTTAAATACATTTTTTTGGTTATAATTACCACCATGGAAATTAACAGTTAAATTATTTTTTTCACGCTAGCCAAGCGATTCCGTTATAATCAGTATTTGAAATTTTATATTTCGCCACAATGATTTTGCTATTGATGGGCAGAGCCATACAAATAAAAATATAATAAAACTCTTAAGAGCGAAATGAAAATCGTTTAGTTATTATTTATATTGTCAAGAGTTTTATTTTTGTTTAAATAAATTTTGTGAGAAGTGCTGAAATATCTGTTCATTAATTTTGTTTTCTTCCGATGGGCGAGAACGATATTTTTAACATAAATATTTTGCTCCGTGAGCTTTATTTGTAAAATAAAAATAGAACCCATTTAACATAAAATTTCAAACACTTCTTTATACAAAATTATTGTAGATTCTGTAAAGGAGGAAAAGATTAGAAGAGAAATAGAGTTGAATAGAGGAGAATTTATAGATAAGTTGGAGACGAGTCTGAATAGGTCCTTTTTGAAAAGTTCCAAATTTTAGAAGGGAACGTTGCCATTGAAGGAGAACACATTAAAAATAAGCAAGTTCCACATTTTATCAGTTTCTACAATAAATGAATTTTCAAAATAGGTTTTGCACCACTTGGGCATTTACACGGTGTAGAAATTAACAATTGATGGCTAGTGTTATGGAACAATAATTGTTTGAAGGTAGGCATTTTTGATTTATAGAATAAATGTAATTTTTATTATAAAGAGAGAGAGGGCTTCAAGGTTTCGAAGTGTACTAAGAGGAGTAAGGGTGAATACGCTATTTAGGCGTAGGATGATTCAATGATCAATTATAACTACTATATGATTGAAATGATTTTTACGAAAACTAGTAAATATAATACAGAGATAATTTGATACAGTTTCACTACGAATAAAAAGATGCTTTCTTTCAGACTATTCAGATCGTAATGAAATTATGTTGTCAAATTACCTGTACCTATGTTTTACCGGTGTTGCTTAACATCAAATTATGAGAAAATACGGATACTAGCCAGTATAATGCCCCTGCTAACAAGCTGTAGTAAAATTTGAGTACTGTTTAAAAAAGTATACACTGTATTGTAGACATATTACTAATTTAATTATTATTAACTCAAAACACTAACAACAATGCAAAGTAAATATTTATCATCTCTCATCGTAATGCATTAATATTTCTCACCACATTCTACATTCTACCTATTTATTTATCCTTTAATTTATAACAACCTATTTTTTATTATTGTTGTTGTTGTTATAATTGTTATATATATAAATACGGTTGTTACGAATATGTATGCAAAATAAACACGGTAACATGTACTGTAATTCAGGAAACATGTACGGTAACTAAGGTCTCAGACAGAAAAACAAAAATAGTATATAAGACATTAACAAAAATCATGAATTTCCAAAAAATATTGACAAAAAGAATTTTGAACGATATTTCAAAAATTTATTAATTTTTTTTCTCCCATTTTTATTTACATCTGTTTTAATATAAGTCACCTAGTAAAATTCATTTACATTACATATTTTTTATTTTTTATTTTTTAAACTTAAAATCTATTTCAAATATATTTATTAATTTATTAACAAAATTATTTACAAAAAATATTCCACATCAAAATTCGGCTGTGAAAGGGTTAAAAAAAATTTAAAATTTTGATAAATAGTTTCAAAATGAATTCATGCAATTCTAATCAAATTCAAATTATTTCATTATAATAGAGAGATACCTACAGTTGTTATGACAAATTTTATTTTTCCTTATTTAACAACAACAAAAAATAACAAAAAACCAAAAACAAAAACCATTCATATAAAAATTATTAAGGCAAGATTTTTTATTCTTTATTGTAATATTTGATTTGTATCCTTGCCATTCGAGCTGTAATGCAATTTAATCATACATACATTCAACATATATGTAAACAGTTGATATCCTGAATTCAAATGTACACATATGCATAACTATATTATATAAAATAATTCTATCATAATAAAAGCACACACACTCGCACACATTTATTCAAATAATTATAATCCTTTTAGTTAGTTTATAAAATGATTTTAAAAACAAAATTTTGGAATATTCCTCTGAAAGAGGATGAAAATAGATTTTTTGAAGGAAACCTCAAGTAAATTATGGTTCCTAATTTTATATTTATTTTTTATATTTCTTATTTATATGTTAATACATATGTACATATTATAATGTATAATATCTAGTAGGTACGTATAAAATTGAATTCAATTTAGAAGAATTAAAAATAAAAATTTTTGAATTCTAAATTATTATCTAAAAAGTATTTTTAAGTAATTATATTTCAAAACAAAAAAAAAAACAAAATATTATGTATTGTAAATTAAATAATAGAAAAGGTAAGAATTTATTACAATACAATTTGATTAAGTTGAAATATGTATATTTAAATTTAAAAGCAATTTATTTTAATAGACAAAAATTTTATAAGAAATAAATTGAACAGCCGAAGGGGAGGTCATTAAAGTTTTAATGAAGATGTCTTAACAAGAAGAAATTATTTGACAAAAAATACTTAATTAAAATTTGAGTAATTAAAAAAAAACAAAAGCAAAAAAAAATGTTTAAAAATAAATTAAATTTTATGAAACAATTTACCAAGTGATTTTTATAATTTTTTATAATAAATAAGATAATCTATTTTTATAATAAATAAGATATTTCTTAAGGGTTATTTTTAATTAGGAATTAAACTTTCTTTGTAGAGTTTTTTTGAACCAGCAAAAAAATATTTAATAAAACAAGCCCATTTAACAAAGGGTTACAGACCGTAAGGTTTCTGGAAGAGACCCTAAAGGAGATAAATTTTATCTACAGTGATAAATTCAGAGTTGATTTCAAATGAAAGTGGTATCACCGGTGGAATATAGAATAACTAAACATGTATAAATTGTAAACATACTGCGTGCCATATGTCACATATCATATGCCCGTAGTATAATATCATTTGACTTTATTTGACTTTCATTAAAATTGGCTAAAGCTAAATTAATTTAATTGACATTTAAAAGCTTTACTCCCGTATCCCGTTCATAAGCCATCATATCAGTTCCAAACATTCATTATAGAGAGTCACGTTGGATTATTTTGTTCCCGGAATCCGGGAAAAATTAAACTAGATAGGAAACTCATTAAAGAAAAGATACAGATAAATTTAATTCAAAAATATTAATAATGAAATGGTAATAAAAAAATTGAAACAAGCCAAAAACATAAAAAATTAAAACAAGCCAATTTCGATAGTCGCGTTTTATGAATATACTCGGATAAAATGACAAATTTTGTCATTTTGAAATTGTTATGTCATGGCTTATATTTTGTTTGTAAAATGTTGTTGTTTAAAATTTAAAAAATGGACTTACAAAAAAATAGTAAGTATTTTATTTTAAATTTATAAATTTATGTTTTAATTGACATGAAAAAAGTAAAATAATTAAAAATTTTATAGCTTCAAAGGAAAATAACTTCAAGACCACAGTTTGAGTTATTATTAATTAGAATGGAGGAGCATAAATATTTAGCTAGAGGCAGTTTTAGTAATGTGCGAAGAGTATCTACTCGATACTTAGTATCGAGTATTGACCAAGAATAAAAGTATCGGTTACTTTTCTGTAAAAATATCGAGTATTGAATATTGATCAAGAATAAAAATCTCTAATGTTACTATTGAGTATTGGTATTGTTTCAACTCGAAGTATCGATAAGAGTACTAACTACTAACAATAAAAAAAAATTTTCTTGTTCAAAAAAGAGAATAGGGAACAAAACAGAATTGAAAAACTAAAAATGTGTATAGTGTATGTATACATATTAATGTGACTACTACACCACATGTAGAATAGACTAAAAAATAAAGATATAAAAATATGGTTAATATTGTATTAATGTTTTATTGTGTTCGTTGATCAATACTTTAGAGGTAATCGAGATTGATAGTATAGTGGATACTCGATACCGAGTTCGTTGATCAATACTTTAGTGGTACTCGAGATTGATAGATATCGAGTTCGTTAGGAAAAATTAAATATCAGTTTTTTAAGTTAAGATTTTTTTTTTTGTTAATTAACAAACTGAACTGAGATAAAGAAAAAAACTGAAATATAATATAACACCAAAGATATTAACTTTTTAAACTAAAATAATTATTATGAATAATGTTTTATTTAATGTTATTTTTTTCATAATTTAATATTTTTATTCATTATTTAATATAAAAACTATTTTATTCATACAAAAAAAAAACCCAAAATATACAAACAAAAAATTAAATGAACTGAAGTAACGAAAAAAACTGAAAAAATGCATACACTATACAAATAAATTGCTTTTCATTTTTCCTGAATAAAATTTTCAGTTAACGAATCTAGAAGTATCGGTTAAAAAGTATCGAGTAGAAAGTATCGAGTATTGATGATGAAAGTATCGAGTAGTAATGATTACTGGAAAGTATTGAACATGCACATTCCTAAGTTATATAGACAAAAATCAATTTTTTTCTTTATTAATTATAAACAAAACACATCAAAACAAACAGTGCTGCCAATTTCCAAAAAAAAAAATCATCTCATTTAAATTTCAAATCTCTTTACATAACATTATGTCATTTTGATTTTTATGAGATGACTATTGATACATATTGTGCCATATATATGTTGTCTGATTAAGTGTAACATTTCTATTTATTTTAGGTGCGGCATTAAATTCCTGGTATCTAAATGTCTTTAGATACCAGAAATTAATAGCATTAATAGCATTACGTATATTCTAGATGTTATGAAGAAGGTAATTCTGAAGTAACTGTAGGTTGTAAATCAAGTGATTGAAGATACTTTGTTAAAGACATAAGACCAGATTGACAAAGTTTTCAAATATTTTCTTGATATATTATCATAATTTTCATGCAAAGAATCAAATAGCATCACCTGTAACGAAATTTGCATCATCAATGAATAATTGGGCTAAGCGCGGTGAATATAGCCGATATATTGGAATATTAACAAAGTAAATGTCACTAAAAGGAACTAAAAAAAATAATATCTAAAATTTATAATCAATAAAATAAAATAAAATTAATAATCAATACCTTATCTTTATAACTAACAAAATACACACTATTAAAAAACTTACCTGTATCAATATATTCATACATCTCATACAACACAATAACCAATAATTAAATAAAAAACTATTGACAAACCTCTAATAATAATTACACAATATTGTCAACAATATCTGACACAAAAAAAAGTGACATGACGTTACCAAGAAAAAATAGCAACGTCAGGCATCTTAACTTCAGGGATGGATAATACTGCAGCGACATCTTGCAGAAATATGACGTCGTCTTACCACGTAGACGCAGATGGATTATCAAAGTGGTCTTCTAAGGCCCATCCCCTACTTAAACAATATAAAACAGATTAAAAATCAGAAATTAGACATTACCGCGAAAACAGCAGCTAGCAATCGAGTACGATGGAAATGTCAAGTGGAAGCCCGATGCTCTCTAAAATCAATATCCAGAAGCAACTCTATAATTAATATCGAGAAATCAATGACATACAACGGATTCTTGACCTTGCTTCTAAAGCAAAATCAAATTACTTAAATTTATAAAATTACTGCACTATCCGCCCTATGTCCCATGGATGGGGTTACAAGACAATGATAATGATAGAATTACACGGAAAAGATAAAATAATAGTTATGGTTTTAGTAGTTATGATAGGTCAGTCTAGCCGTTTAATAACTGGAAAGAATACTTTAAAGTTAATTAAGTCAACTGACGCATCGGATGAATTAAAACATTATTTTGTAAAAACACATTCACATATATCATACCACATCACACTACTTTGTACCTCATATCATTCCAACTGAGTTGATTTATCTAATTCCAATGTCGAGAACAATCAGAACCATTCTTAACCATAAATTACTATACTAATATTATTCAAAGGAAATATTTTATTGTCATTAAAATCTAATACTTAAATTACACCACCAGAATAAAATATTTAACGTATTTAAAATATTTCCAAAATAATTATTTATAACTAATATTCTAAACTTGTTTAATACTATTATTTAGCACATAATATACAACATTTATATTATTGATATAATTTGTCATTTCTGTAATTTTGTTATTTTTTTTTCAATTTAAATATCATCTCACCTTGTATAATCCGATTTACAGAGTATCATACCAGCTTTTGTGTAACAACTCGAACCAATATCAGCAAGCAATGCACCACAACAATAACATTTTAAACATGAATTATGCCAATATCTATCTAAAGCATGTAGAAGATAACGTTCCAATATTTTACCTGTATTTAAATAAAATATATAAATAATTTAATGTATATGTAAATAATATGTAATAATAAATTGAGATTTACAAAATTGAATAAATAAATAAGAATTAAAAAAAGATTTGTACAGCTGATTTACAGAAAATATATATGTAATAATTGTGAGAGTGTGCATATTAAAAATAAATACAAATATATTCACAGTTTATAAATTCAATTCGATAATAAAACAATTTATTGTAATAAACCAGTTTTAATTGAATTACTTCCCAGATTAATATAAATAATATTACAAAATTCCAAATGTTGTATTTCGTCCTATGCCCCATGGATAGGGTTACAGGATACTGATGATCATGAAATGTTGTATAACAGTTTTGAAAGTTATTGAATTAAAGCCGGTTTTCATGAATTTTTAGCTGATAAATTGGAGTTTAAAAAGAGAGAAGCATTGTATACCGTTAATGTGTATGAGGGAGTAAAATTATCATTTTTATATACCAATTTTAAAATAAAAAAATTGATATATTGGTAGCAGTGATGATATTTTGAAAATTTTCAAAGTACCTAAATTATAAAAAAATTGTACTAGATAAGCTCCTAAAAGTACTAAATACATGAAAAAGGTTAAACAGAAGAATTATTGCAATTCAATGAAAATGTAGTTAAAATTCATAATTATGTTCAAAATTAATTCAATTTTATTTTCACTTTTATTTCAAATTTTTATTATTTTAAATTAAAATAAGTTTTAAAAAAAATCTTATGACTAATTCAAAATTACTAATATAATGCCTCTTATTAATGTTAGTAATATTTTGAAAATTGCTCGGACCGGTAATGGATTTTATAATATTTTGTCCCTTCATTATATTTATATTTATCTTCTTAATAATCTCGGAGTCGGTTAAATGATATTTAAGGCAAGAATTCAAATGATTCAAAGCACTGAAGGGTAGATTTTGTTCTGCAATGAACAAGCTTATCGCAATTTCAAATTTCTTAGCCTTTTCAAATATTGTTTCTCTTGTTTTTTCACACTTAACATTCTTTTGTGCCCCAATTCATGTCTTTCAATGTTCAAGATTTTCCGCCAACAATACCTATATTACAAATAACACATTATTTACCTTGTTTCGAATTGTCCGAAATAAGCCAATCAATAAAGCCATATTTTATTTTCCAAGATTCGTGAAACTTTTGGGGATAACATTTTGACTTTTTAGTTTTTGGCTAATTGTCATCATTTGATTCATCGTTATTAAAATTAATTATGTACACATGTATATTCATTATCTAAGGATGTACATTATTGCAAAAAATTATACTTATGAAAATGAATTTTCATTTTCACTAATAGCTGATTTTTTTCAATTATGGGTACGGTACGGGGCTGAATTTTTCAGGTTGTATAAGCCATCAGTGTAAAAATAATTTAAATATTGTTTTAAGGTGCAATAATATAATATTGATGTTATTTTAAACTTACTTATTCAACATCTCAAAATAATTTAAATTACAACGATTACAACAGTCAAATAAATTTTTGAAAATTAACAATAAATTACCCCGCTAACAAAATGATTTATTTTCATTAGAACAAGCACTAATTTACACACGCAGTTTTGAAAAGTATTTTTGAAGAAAAGCTAATTTATATTTAAGTATTTTTAAAAAATTCGAAATTTCTGAATGGGTACTAGATTTGTAATGAAAGTACTATAGTATTTTTTTATAGCTGAAAGTACTAAATCTAGTACTATAGTACTAAAGATATCATCCCTGATTGGTAGTAGTAGTATGCGAAAGAAAATCTCTCAACAAATTTTAAATCTCTCAAGATATTTTTTTATGAGTACCTACAGATTTTTTCATATTAGTATTGAAAATATCGGTGATATTCTCTCGATATTTCTCCCAATATTATGTGCAAGAACTTATAAAAATTTAAAACAAAGATTTATGACTGGCTAAAATAGAAACGATTAACGGACAGAAACAATTGAAAAGAAGACATTAGATCGGTTATAGGAAACCCTATAATCCTTCCGAGGGAAAATTAGCTTTTATCGGAATCCCAGTCCTCCTCATTTTTTTGCTTTAGGTAAAGTATAAATATTTAGGTATTCATTTCATTTTTACCAGAATATTTGTCCCAGCCACTGCTGGATACAAAAAATCCTTTTTCAGGATTAATCTTTCCACAATTTTATGGATTTTTTCTGGATTTCGATTTGTTGATCTGGTCACCAACCAGCTTCTAACATTAAAAATAATAATTTGGTAAATATCAAGAGATTTTATTATGTATCGGCAGTGACAGAAAAAGCATTTATGTTAAGCACTTATTCTACTGGCCTAATTCTAATAAGCTAACAGCAAAAAAAAAAATAATAATTAAAATTTTTTAATTTGGTAGCTCACTTATTTAAGCCATACAAAATTTTAATACACAGATCGAGCTAAGTTCGAAGTCATTTTTCATTAAAATGATACCTTTTATCGATATTTCGAAATCGAAATATAAAATTTTGTATTCTGGATTAAATCGTTTTTACTCTTTACCATCTCATGTATATTGTGTATAACAAAAATATTAATTATTATTAGTATTAGGTACTATATATAACTATGATTAGGTACTAAAAAAAACGAAATGTTCAGAAAATTTCTAAAAATAAAAAAAAAATAACAGAAAAACAAAAAAACGAGTTTTCTAACTAAACTTAAAACACAAACATTGGTCAAATTTTTATCTTTAATATGTACATAAATATATATATATATATATATATATATATATATATATATATATATATATATAGATAAATATAGATAAAATTACCTCCACATCCAGCACAACACTTAATTGGACTATTATTATTATTATTGTTTAAATGATGAAAATCTGGTTGATCATTATCCATTTGCATATGTTGTTCATGGTGGCTACCATTTTGATGATGTACCATATTATTACCATTACAATTACCACCCCCAATAATACTACGACCATTACTATTTATATTATTATTATTATTATTACTTCCATGTCCATTTAAATGATTGCTAGTTGTTCCGGTATTACTATTATTACTATTACCAAGTCCTCCAATATTACAACCACTAGTATTATTATTATTATTACTATTATTATTGTTAGTTGAATTAAGTATGCTAGTACCACCATCATTACAATTATTATTACCACCTCCGCCACTACCACCTCCTCCTCCAATTCCACCAATTCCATTATTTGCACCATTTGAATTTCCTGCTGTGTGACTTGATAATGTTGTATAACTACCACTTTCATCTGGACTTGGTGAATGTGGTGATGATAAATTTGAATAGGTTTGATAATGTGCATTCATGATGAAAACTGATTTTATTGGAGCTGGCAGTATGTCGTTTTATAGGATAACTTTAACTGGAGAATAAAACTGTTTTTGTTTTATTTTGATTTTTTTGTTTTTTTTTTTTTTTTTTTTGCGTTGTTAATGATTTCAATTAACTTTGTTAGTGATGTCCTTTTTTTTTTTGGTCTTTAGTATAATTTTACTTTTTTGGTTTTTTTTTTTTTTCTTATTTTTTTTTGTTTGTTGATTCAATTTTATAAAATTATCTGGAAATGACAAAAAGTACAAAAAGGAATTAAATAGAATTGAATTAATCCTTTTATATAATAATAAATTATCTTGTAAAAATAAAAAAAGGATATTTTATGAATAAATGAACATGAGTGTAGATGGCTTTATTGAAATGGAATAAAGGTATCTTGCTTTTTGTATTTACTTGTTATTATTATTATTTCCTTGTTTTGTTGTTTTTGATTCCTAGAACATTTTTTTCGTTTAATTCAAAGAAAATCAGATTAAAATGATAATGCGATAAGTGTTTTATTCAATTACATCATCTCACATTAATATTTTTCACAAAAAATTGAACATCATTACAAACGTATTGGATTTTCATATCATTATAAAATTTTAAGCTGAATTAATTAATGAGAAATAAATATTTTCAATGAAATTTTCAGAATATTATTAATAATAATCAAAATAAAGATAGATGCTATTGATATTTTATTTTAAAGTAGGTATTCCGAATCGAACTCAACGAATTTCAATCGCGCCTCGTATTGAGCAAAATCGTGTTCGATTCGATCGAATGATAATTTGATATTTTTGAAAACGTCGGTTGGTCAAGTAAGCGGTAAAATTTATCTCTCAGCGGTAAATATTTGTTTGTGTAGTGTTGTGCGCAATAAAAATTTAGTAAGAATAAAATATTTCATAACTTGACTTGATTACTAATACATGAATAAAATGAAGAAATGATACAAGAAGGAATGTAAAGAACATTGCAACGGGTATTTTTAATTTAATTAATGAAAAGTAGTAAACACAATTGTTTGAACCAAATATTTAAAATTTATTTTTTAGAAGTAAGTGCATCTTTTGCACAATTAGTATAATATGATTAAAAATTATTTAACTTTTAAGTTTAAAACTATTTTTTAACTAAACAAAAATTCGTTTAAATATTTATAAAAAAAAATAGAATTTGTTTTTCATAAAATCCTCTACCATTACTCGAAATTGTTATTCATTTAAAAATGTAAAACTTCACTTCAAATAAAAAAAAAACAGAAATTCCATATTTCTAAATAATTTTGATATGAAACAAAAATAAATAAACAAATATTTAATATATTTAACTTAGTTTTTTTATATCCATTTTATAAAACGCGCTAAATTAATGGCGGGTATGAAATGCATTAATTTGTATGAAGCTAGTTTTCGAAGGAATCCGAGCCGCGATTGAAACGCCCTTTTTAATAATAGGCACTAATATTCAATCAAGTCATCCACGCCCCTTAATTTCTTGAATATCATAGAACAGAAATAAAAATAATATTATGTAGCAACATTTTGGACCTTTCAATAGTCAAACAATTTTAACTACACTCAGGGGAAAATCCTATAAAGTTAAAATTATTTCCTATTAATTCAATTAGATTTTACTATTAAAATTCGTCAATGGGATATACAGTTTTAAAATAACAAATTTAATCTTAAATTTACAAATTTAATCTACAATATTAATCTTTAACAGTTGAAATGTACCATTATTTTACAGTAACAGTATTGTCCTGTAAACATTATAGTCTATCACATTATAATTTAATAGTATATCCTATTATAATAATAGTTTCAGTAATATTAATTTATTTAAATCTAATGGTATACACACTATTATTTTAATAGTATTCTCCTATAAATTTTATAATGCATCACATTATAATTTAATAGTATATCCTATTATAATAATAGTTTTAATATTAATAATTTAATAAATTTAATAGTATGCATACTATCATTTTAATAGCATTGTCGAAGTGGTATACTTTTTTTATAAAAATATTAACACTATAACATTAATACTAAATACATATTATCACTTTTATAGTTTTATACTCATATTAATTTAATGAATTATTAAATTCTATTTTTTCAGTAACTATATTTGTTACGTAAGGTTAAAGCAGTCTAAATTAAATGAAACAATATTAATTATTTATTAAATCATTTTATTCCATAAACATTATTTACTTTTACTTGTACTTTTTAACAGACTTGTTTGTACTTTATCATAAAAATAGAAATATAGCTTAAATGTATCAAAATCACTAATAAAAATAATAACTAACTAATATTAAACATATTATATAAATATATTAAAATTAGATTTAACAAAAAGAAAAAATATTCTTAAGATTAATTATTTATAACAATTACAACACAGGCTTGGAAATGCTCGTTAAAATAATTATCATGCCAAAGTTTTCATAAGATATAAGGCCCAGTTTTGTGTAAAACTATTTCTTCAATTTGATAAAGTGAAACTTTTTGAATATCCAACTTTGTTAAATAGAAACTTTTTCTCTAAATTTATCTTCGAAATATTATTTTTTTGATACACTTAGCTTCGGAAAATTCAATGTTTTTGTTTAAATGAAATATTAGTTCTTTATTATAGTTGATTTAGCAAAACCTGTTTATCACTATTTAATTATAATTGTTAAGCACTATTATTTGAATAACGTTTATTTTTATTTTTATTTTATATGTCCACTCAAATATAGTATTTAGTTTATTAACTTTTAACTTTAATTAAGTAAATATTTTATATCAAAATTAGATTTTTTTTAAACTATATTATAACATTTAACTTTAAGTACTATTAAAGTTTATTTTTGTTTTTACATTTCTACATATTCTTTTATTTCAATTATTTCTAATTTATTCTTATCTTTATTTTTTAATTTCTTTTTAATACTTTAATTTTTTGATTTATTTATTTAATCTTTTAACTTTTTTGACTCCTTCAATGCAAGCAATCAAGTTCAAACTGGTGATATTATCTCTTTAAACAGATTTGAATTTTTAAACAAATATTGCAATATTGCATTACTGGGTCATATGTAGGTTATTTTCAGCGCGTTTTTTGAATGATTTCCAAATGGTATCGTTGATTTTATAGTATATACTATTAAATATATGTGTCATTATTAAAAAAAAACGCGGCAAATACAGGACACAGTGACAGTATTATAGTTTAAAACCATAAAAACAATAGTATGCGTACAAGTACAATATTTAATAGTACATGTGGTTAACCATACCATTAAATTAATTTTGGTCATGTTATTAAAAATTAACTATTTTGTAATATTGAAGTTATAGTATAATTTAATAAATACAATGAGTAGAACAGTTTCAAATTTATAGTATTTCTAATAACATTAATTCCGTCTACTATTAATATAATAATAGTATGCATCTTATTAAATCAAAACTACAAAACATAATGTTTCAAACAGAAAACTATTGTTTTTATAGTAAAACCCTATTGATACCCGCCCTATTGAATCAATAACTGTACTATTAAACATTTAATAGTAATTTTTTTTCCTGAGTGTAGATGAATGAACATAAGACCAGTTTTTACAAAATGGAACAGTTGAACAGAAATTTTGAACAATTTAAATAATACATTGGAGCTACGTTTCAAAACCTAAATAGTTTTTTCGTACAAATTTTCTTAAAAAATAAGTTTTTCTTTGACAACTAATCCATTCTAGCACACTTATAACAGACCTACAGACATACCTAAACAAAGACTATTTTTTTATGTTTATGAATCATTTGTTTTAGATTTGTTATATGAATGTCACTAATCCTAATAAATAAAAATACTTTATTTGACGTATTTTTAGGAATTTTTAAATTCTGTAAAATGATAATATTTTAATATTAGGAATGCATTTTTGTAAATTGATTTTACATTTTTTATATAGATTTTAAATACATTCCATAGAAGTAATGTAAATATAATTTTAAACGTTTTTTTTGTATAGAGTTTAAATGTAGTCCATAAGACTCAATATAAAATTATAATATAAATAGAGTAAAAGGGGTTTAAATAAAAAGAGTTAATTTTGGTCTTTAAAGAGGACCACTACATCAAAATAGTAAGTCGTTTTATTATTTATTTATTGTACGAGACAGGACTTTGTGGCCAAGTCTTGTTAAATAATAATTTTCCAAGAGCAGCCTATTAATTTGGAAACTTTTGCCTGTTGTGGTACACCACACCAGGACTGTAGGTGACACATAAAATATATGGTGTGTGTGTGAATAATAAACAAAATTTACTACACCATTCTTCTATTTCATGTCTGTCAAGTTCATTAAATAGAAATTCATTAATTTTCACTATATGTGAGTATTGCTCAGTTTACTTTTAACTTATATAATGACGTAAGTAAAAAGCCGCTAAAGAGTATTTATTTAACACCATATCAATGCGTGATTGTACATTTTTTTTCAAATTTAATTTAAAATTTTTTATGTAGTGTTATAATTAGCCAAAGATGTAAAGTATTGGCTGCTGAAAACTCCAACGATTGTCAAGTAATAATCAATTCACATATTGGGTCAAAAACCTTTGTATTTTCTTTAACATGTTCTATGAATTTATTATCAAATTTCCTTACAAAATTGATTCGACTGTTCGTGCATTCGAATTGATCGTACATACACGATAAATTGTGTATCAGTCATTTGTAAGAATTACCGTATGAACACCATCTAATAGCACAAGAATCAATTCTTTTAAAATAGATATCACTTGATCCGTTAATTATTTATTTATGACATCTTTTGCAAATAGATTTTCGTTGTAGCTGTTACAGTTATTATACAGTATGAAGTGCTGAGACAATTCTTACATCTTAACCATATAGCAGTGGTATTATCGGTTACAACAGCATAAACAATAGTAGAATACAGATCTTTTGCGGTATCAACAGAATCCACAGCAATTTCAGACAATTTCTTCAACTGCCTTAGAATCTCCAGTCAAGTCACAAGTTTTTAAAAATGCTTGTTCTCGGTAACATTATACAACATTGAAACATTCGTCTTAGCATTGATAGAATAATGTTTCCATCCACCAATTAATAAAACTGATTCTTCACTCATCATAATAGCCTTAGCTGATATAATAAATTTTTTGTATATTTTATCAAAGCAAGTTGTTAAAAGTATTTTGTAGAAATGCAGGATAGACTCTAAGTGCTGGCCGAATTTTTTATAAAATTTTAATAAATAATTATTGTTTACATCATAATTTACATTTTTTTATTGTATACAGCATAGTTTACATTGTCTGCAGCAAATTTTTTGTTTACAATAAAGTTTACTTCACATTGTATAGATATTTTAACATTATACTTAAAGGAACAAATACTGCCTTATATTTAATTGCTTGCCACCATAATTATGTTTATATTATATATAAGTTTTTTGTGTGGAAATTTTGAAAACCAACTCGAAGAATACACGTATGAGATTTGTCATTGTGTGGCATTCGCCCCCACCGAAACTACTTGTCATAACTTATATAGCAACTATTTGGAACGGTAGATAAGAATTAGATGTTGCAGGCCAATTAATTAATTTAATTAATAAATTCGTATTCTATAACATTCAAATACTAAATTTTTACTTTAAACTTAGTGTAAGACTTATGCTAAACTGGATATAAATTTGGTGGTCTCTATTACGCCATTTTTCATATTTGTTTTTTATGTTTCGTGATTTTTTTTTAGTTAATTTTTGTCTTTCTAAGGATGTGAGTGTTAACTGATTAAATTAATATATATATAAGTATCAATATACAAATTTGTTTTGTAAAAAATTTTTTTGACGTTTTTTTAATCCCAGAGATGATCGCCGCCATTGACAATGACAAATATGAATCTGATTTTTATTTTCTGATAGGTTCAACGCATTTAACGGTATATTTGACATTTACTGTATTTTTATTTTAAAGTTATTGATTGTTTCTATGAATAGAACCTTTAATAAAATAAGATGATTGAGTTCCAGTGTCTGGAGACATTGAGCCCTTAAAACTGATTTTTTATTTTATTATTTATCATGGTTGTTTATTTTTGTTTTTTTTTTTATACATAGCCAAAACACTAGGTGGGGAAATTTTATACCGATTGGTACGTTTATTTTTAATAGAGTATCGAATTCAAATTCGCTGGTCTGTAACACTTTTAGTTTTTTAAATATTCTTAATGGATGCTACGAGTTATATGATAGCTGCTTGAGTCAGTCCCAATTTTGGAAAACAGTAAAAGACATATTTAGGTGTTTTTGATAGAGTATCAGAATATAAAATTTTCAGATTTGTAACACTTTTTGAAATATGGTTGATGGGTGCCAGAAGTTGCATGGGAGATATCCGAAACAGTCGAAATTTGTGAAAACGATATATGACTGATTTGATCCAAGGTAACAAAATTCCTTCGTATTTTTAATATTAATAATATTAGTTACTGATGTAGTGACATGGTTTTGATCACTCCAAATAACAGAAAGTGGCATTTTGTGAATATGATAATCACTAAAAAATTGTCAGTATATGTGAAATATGATGTGTGTATTTTTTCATCTCGATGATTCAGTATTTACAGATTTTGTTGAATAATAAAATGTTTTGTATGATTGGTGACAATAAATAAGTTAATACAAAAATACTACTTTCATAGAGACATTCCACTTGTGGAGTGTTAAAAAATAAATTGGTGACTATTGTTTAGTCACTACCACCTTATAAAACATAAAACTTTGAAAAATATTTAATTAAAGTCCGAATCGACATACCTTCTTTATTAACGGATTAACTACTCAGCTAATCGCAATGGCTACTTAGTCACGTATCAATGCAGTTGTACTCTTGGTAGGTTTTCTATGTACCAATATTGTCAATATTGTAACTTAAAAGTAGTAATATTAACTTTGAGACTATAATATCACTTTGGAATACATTTTGACAAGGGTAACATACGACTGGGACTTGTCGAATCTGCTACAGTCTTGACAGTTAGGAGATCATTACGCAAATTACTTACAATTGTCTGGATAAAGCATATGTTTGACAACCAAACACATATCTCAAAAATTGATTTACAGAATATCAAGAGATTAGTCAAAGCTGTGAGTCAATTAAGTGAATATGACATTACTCCAATTCGTACTTGCGATGTGATAAAATAGGTCGCTATATTATATACTACTCTATTGCAAAAAAGTTGACATATATACCTTGTTAGTATTTTAAATCCGTTTAAGTACTGGCATAATAATTTCTCATTTTACCATAAAAACTCAGTAGATGCGATATCAAATAAAATTTTTTGTAGATAGTAATTACCTACAAAACTTTTTTTATTGGGATAATAAATTTAAAGGTGAACTAAATAACTTTTCTGCAATAGAGTAGTATATTCCCATACATGGTCTAGTGTCATAGTGACACCAGATTTCTGTAGCTTCTATCCATTTTTAAACTAAACGTAATACATGTGTAATACATGTGACAAATAACCCAAAATCAACATAAATTTAATTTTAGTTCAATTTTATTTATTATCTAAATAAAGAAATTAAGCTCAAACTACAACTAACTGAAAATAGGACATTCTTTGTTATAAATTTGTTAGCAATTTGTTATAAATCAAAATCGAATTAGATCTCGGAACTACATATAAAACATGATTAGAAATATTCTTAGCACTATAGAAGTAATTTTTTTTTTTCAAAATATAAACTATACTGCTTAATCATAGTTAATTTGTAATCGTATAAAATTTCCTTAGGGATTTAATTTTTATTCCTTTTTTTCTAGATGAGTTTTTCAAATTTTAATTGGCATAAAAAGAAATTACTTAAAACATTTTATTTATATCTATAATATATATTATTATATTATTATTTTAATGCTCAATTAAATGGCTCTTAATAAATTTTGTACATTTAAAATGAATTTAAAATGAATACTCCCTAATGTATAATCTCGTACATTTGAGAGGTATCATTAAAGATTTATATGTATATTTAATAATTAAATTACTTTATTCTAATATTATGAACCTGAAACCTGATTAAAATACCAATAATTTTTTATAAACATAAATAATAGTTTATCGCGAATAATATATCTAATAGATATTATATTACAGTAGTAGATATATATATACATATAGGTAAAGTTATATAGGTAATACATATAGGTAAAGTTAGATAGGTTATTTATAGGTATATTATATAAATAGGTTTCGTATCACATTTTCATTAAATTTAATTACATATTATAAATATTTTTTTTTTATATAATATGTATGTATGTATAATAGAATCTTAGAATATAATATTATTAATTATTTTCCTCTTATCTTAGTTTAATTAGTTTAATTAGTTTGTTTAGGAATTTTTTCCGAGAACTTACCATAATTAGGAATTTTGTGCAGTTTTTGTTGCATTTCATATAATATACAATATAATATATTTACGTATAATATATGTTAAAAAGCAAATAACAATTTTTAAAATACTATATACCTTATCTATCATTTTATATATTATACTCTCTATACAAGTCTACATATGAATTTTCTTTTTCTATTATTTTATTTTAATGGATGGATGTATAAAATACTCATTAATATTCTAAATCCGTTTTTTTTTTTTGTTTTAATTATTTTAATTTTTTTAGTTGTTTTTTTATTTTCATTTATTCTTTTACCATTCTTCTGTTAAAATATACAATATACTAATTAGTCAATAGTCTAGTTTTAACAACGAAATGGATAATTAGTCTTTTTCTCTTTATATAAATACTATATGACATTTCATTTTAATTTTAAATTATCAAGGTGAATATTTTGTAGATTCTACATACAATTTATATATATATATATATATATATATATATATATATCCGTATATAATAATATTATTATGATACATATAAAAAAATTTATGTTCCTTGTTGGGGTAATCCCTATTAGGTGACTTAATATGGTTTCGGAATTTTCTTCATTCTTGTTCTACATACTTTTCTTTAGTTTTATCTTATTGTTTTGTATATTTTATTAAATTTATAAAAATAACATGTATGAATGCATAACAGGGTGGTATTGATTATACAGTATGAGATTGTACAGGGAATTATTACTAGAAATAGAGTTAGTGAACTGATTGACTTTCTAAATCGCACAATGTGACTCTAGTAGTGAGCTGTTTGGTCGAGTAATTTTCAAAAATAAACAATAACAACAAATTCAAAGTCGTAGCATCAAAAAGGCACAATTAACTGCTAATTTTCATCTATACCTATCTACCATGAGATTTCACATCAGAAGGAGAAGATTATTCTGCTCTACTCAATATACACTCAGGAGTACCACAAGGGAGTGTACTAGGCCCCATACTATATTTACTATGCACTAGTGATATTCCAGAGACAGATGATGCGACGGTAGTTACTTTTGCAAATGATACACCTATATTAACAGTCGATAAAAATATAAATGAAGCTACAAATAAAATGCAACAAGACAATAACAATTTGGTGCAAAAGGTGGAGAATTAAATTGAATAAAGCCAAATCCACGTACGATAACTTTAGAAATAAAAAATGAGTCGCCCGTTCCAGCAGGAATAAACAATGTCATCATACCTTATCAAAGTTCTGCAAAATATCTTAGTATGACGCTTGACACAAACCTTAGATGGAAAAAAAAACTACAACTATATATCTTAAATACCAACAATTGTATTGGCTAATTTTGACGGACATCTACGCTTTCAACATAATAAAAATTGGCTTAAGAATCATCTTTCTCATCATGACAATGTATGTCGAAGTTTCACGTGTTTAAAGACTGTAGATAATAATACAGCGTTGGCCAAGGACATAGGCCTTTTCGGACATATAGAGACCCGGTAATGTCAATTTCAGAATTAGAAAATGTCCCATTTTATGCTATAATGGAGTAATTCAAATATTTCCTTGAAAACAAAATTGTCACCTTAAAATTTAATTTCAAAAAAACTTTATTTGAATTGACATTTTTCGTTTTATAAGTCAATGAGAAGGTCGTTCAGGATATTTTCTGAAAATCTGAATTGTTGATGGATCTCAACGATAGGCATTTTATTTTTGTAATTTACCCTATTGTAAATTTCATATAGCTTTACCTAAATATATAGGAATTTTAAGGATAGAAAACTAATTAACACACTATCAATAAAGAATTTAACTGATATTGAGATTAGCTGTCCTTGTGGCTTTTTCCGGTGCTCTTCATATTTAGTTAAAAATTGAACATGATTTCTAATGACCTTATTTAGAAATTTTTTGATTAATGTTTGCCTTGATAGTGTTAGCCCATACAATGTCTATTATCCATACAATAATTAACTAATATAATATTGAATTTACATGTAGGACCAATGTTCCAATCCAGTTTGACTCATATGAATGTGTTAGTAAAATAATAAATCATTATTTGAGATGAATGAAGACTATAATTTGATAATTCTAGTAAATAAATTGAAGTTATATTATTTACGAAGATTTAAAAAAATGTCAAAAAATAATAACAACGAAATAAAACAGTTAAAGTGATTTAGAACTTTGAATCTGATTCATAATTTTGATATACCAGATGATATAAATTAATCAGTTATAAATAATATAGAATTTTTTTAACGATAATTGAACCAGCGGTATACTCAATATATTTAATTATATATTGATGGATCTAGTAGGCTAGTGATTATCATTAACCATTGGTAAATTCAGATTTATAAAAAACAACACGATCGACGACAAATTGTTGTTTGTTTTTTAAAATGACCATTTGTTTGCCAATTTTTTTTGCCCCAAGTATGTCTTTACGAAAGAGATTTACGTTAATTAAATATAAATACTATAATTGCTAGTAAAACATAATATAGCTATGCAAACATTAATACAGAAATGAAAAGAAAAAACTATTAATTTTTGACATACACTAAGCCACAGTATATTAAAAATATTAATGATGAAAATCGTTAACTATTTCTTCAGCTGGTACCAGGCAGAACCATATCCTTCGCATATAATTTTTTAAATTTCTGTGAAATAAAAAATAAATAGAAAATCCATATTTAATTATTAAACTAATTTACTTTTTAAATTATTAATACATATCGAAGCACCCTGTAAATACAAACATATATATATCCACACACACATTTATGTTTATATTGGATATATGTACTTATAATCAGATTATAATCAGCTTTTTTTTATTTTATTTTATTTTATTTAATTTTTGTTGTCATCGTCGTGCCTCTTTTGAAGAGTATTTGAAAAAATAATGAATGTTACTTTAAAAATATATTCTTTTAGAAAAATAACAATAATAAAATTTTTAATTTTTAGAGTGATAATCAAACTGTACATTTTAAGGGATTTCAAAACCATTTTAAAATGTTCATAATAAAGGACGGTTTTTAAAGCTTAATGTGAAAATTTTGTTATTGAAACATAATAAATTAATCAACTCAAACAGGTTGACTTTTAAGACGTGAATGCATCTTAGTAGTGTATAAGATCTGAATTATGGGTCATGTTATTGTATTTAAATTATGTTAAAAAGGATATTACAGAAACAATTAATTGAACAGAGGTGGGTATTTGCAGAAACTTTGAATATTCACTCATTAAATTTTCATAAACTATTCTCTTTATTTTTTTACTATAGCCCAGGGTCAGGACTCGACCTGAATTCTACAATAAATTATTTTTGATATTATAAAAAATTTAATTGAAATAACTGGATGGAAACACTTATGAGCTAACCATAATGAGAACTACATGTATATATGTCGAATTTCTTAACGAAGCTCACATAGATATTTTGTCTAAGACTCTAAGTATATGTCGACCCATAATGACATAGCAACACAAGAAAATATTTCTTAGAAAAACAACAACAAAAAGAAATTATGTACTTAATTATGTCGAATTCGGTTTAGATGGAACTTGACATAGTATTCCATGTTTAACTGTAAATTTAATTAATTTTAACTTAAAAGCGTGTCGATTATGGGTATGTCACGGAATATCCCATATGTGCGAATGTCACATGACATATGCGAATCGATGTTAGTTAGCGTATTAGATGACAAATATAGTACTGTACATTATCTAGAAAAAATTAGAAATTATAATAAATTATAAAAAAGATATAAATAAATATAAATAATTAGAAACAAATTACATAAACATATTAAATAAAATCTCTGTGTGCTAACGCAGAATGAATACATAACAAAGAAATAAAAAGAAATCGGCCACAGCCAGCCAATAAAATATCAAGTCTAAGTTAACAGTGGATTCTTCAATCACCAAGAGTCAAGAAGACTAAGTTGACTAAATAACATCTAATAGAGGTTGATACATATCGAGTTGCAGCATATCGTAAGAGAAAATAAAGATAGCAGAAACAAATAGAAATTATATGAAACCCTTGCGATCCAGAGACAGTAACAAAAAACAAAAAGGTAAATCTTTATAAATACTCTAATCAACTCACGCCGTTTCTTGTTTTTAGAAAAATGTGCATATAACGGTATAAAACTTATTAATCAACAGAAATGTCTGTAAACGTTGAAACCAAAAATTTTACATCTCCCTAACAGCAGCAAGTCCTCTGGGTCTTTGCTAAGAATGTTATGCAGAATTTTTGTTAATCATCATTCCCAACTTCGATTAATAACAATGATATTATATCAGGTTTAGTTGGAAAAGCAAACATGTTTGCAAAACTATTTGCAGCAAGTTCCATACTCTCTCCTACATCCCAAAATCCTCCAACAATCCATGTAGTCATCTTTTTCTTAGGAAGGGTTTATTTCAGAAAAAGGGCAATAGTGAAAGTTGGAAAGTAGAATTCGCATCTATGGGCGGGCGCAT
Source organism: Argyra leucocephala (assembly GCA_963942445.1). NCBI lineage: Eukaryota > Metazoa > Arthropoda > Insecta > Diptera > Dolichopodidae > Argyra > Argyra leucocephala. The sequence goes on from OZ012680.1 coordinate 70,552,595, forward strand.
CAAAGACTGCTCTAAGCTTTCTTGACAGAGTACAAAATCACGCCATTCGCCGGATTGATGGTGCAAATGTTTCCAACAAATTCTATTTTATAGGTAGCTCGTGGGAGTAGGCATATGATCGGAAAAACTAAAATCATTACTTCCGCCTCTTAAGCAATTCCTTCTCTCTAACTATCCATTTGCTTCTCTTCCAAAAGCCAACCGTACGAAAGTATAAAGGTTTCTCTGGCCTAAATGTTGACAAATAATATAAAAAAAAAATATATATATATATATATATATAAATAAATTATAAATTATATCGGGTATCAAAATCAATGATATAATATCTAAATTTAAAAAATACACTTTGAAAACCAATGTTTCAAATAATAATATTTTTTTTTATAAATTTTTTGTATTTTTTCTTCTTTTTTTCCACATTTTATAACCAAAACCATATCCATTCCACACCCATTTAAAATACATTAAAGTTTAAGGATAAATCAATCCTATTAGTGCTGTAAATTTATACCTGTAATGTATGTAGGTATTTACTATCAAATTAACAATTTTTAATTAAGAACTAGTTGCGTGCAGAATGCAAGCAAGCCATTATCATTACCTTTAAGTCAACATTTCATGAGGCCGGAATGATATTTTTTTTTGTTTTTTTTTTTAATTTTCATTTCATTTCAATTTCAATTTTAATTATCACCATTACTATGATGGGAATTAAATGAAATGGGAAAAATAAAATGACATTAAAAAAAAAAAAATATGGGTGAAAAATAAAAAAGTGGAGTTTTAAATTGAATTCTCAAATTGAATTGAATTAAATTGTCTTTTCCTTTCTTTCTGTCTCTCTCACTCTCTCTTCATATGGTCTGTGATTTGTCGTTTATTATTTTCTTTTCATTTTTTTTTTTTTTTATTCTTGTCGTTGAGTATTATAACAATATTAATTTTTAATTAAATTATTTAATTAAATTTGAGTGGTAAACTCAAATTATTTAATTAAATTTGAGTGCTTAAAATATATTGCAAGTTGGTTTTTACCAAGTGATTCATATACAAAAATTATAGAACACAAATGTTAAGTCTTTATTCTTTTGTAGATAATTATAGATATTCGGATTTGTCTTTGCTTTCAATCAAAATTTAGTTATTATGTGGAGTCGGTTATTATGTGCTGGTTGAAATAAACAATTTTGCAAATTTGGGTGCGGAAATCTATATTTAATAAAAAAAGTTTAATTTAAAATATCTCAGAATATCTTAGTCATGTCTGTTAATTGCAAAATTTTTGAGATAATCGCATATTCACAAATCGTTGATCGCATGCTTGGTTGATCCATACGCCATTTTGACATTTTTGACATTAGAACATATTTTGAGGTTTTGCGACATGCTCTTTCTTTCAGTCTTACCCGTTTTCTTCTATATCTAATACTTTTTACGTTAACTTTGAACCACATCCACCTTTTTTATAATTTTTTATACAACTTTGATCTATATCCAAAATTTTGGCGTTTATATCACAAAATATATGAAATATCCGCTATTGAAATTATATGTGCTTATTTGATCCACGTTATTGTATAATACACATGGATCACTAATTTACAATTTTTTTTTTCAATTTAATTTTGATCCACAACCATTATTAGTGTAATAAGCTATCAAATTTTTCAATCCCCATGGATCAAAAATAAACGATTTTTCTTAATGTCAATTTGATTCATGTACATTATTTTATATACATACTCCATTTTACCGTATATATAAAGAGTGTATATATAAATTATATATATTCAAGAAGTTGATTGCGTTCATTCTTTTATTGACAGGAATTTAAAAAAATTGGACGTGCATAGCCCCTTGCATCTTGTACAATTACTCAACGGAATGCAGTCAAAGAAAATTTGTTTGAAAGTAATTCAGATGACAGGACATCACGATTTTAAATTTTTTTCGCGAAGTTAGACTGCAAGATTCGATTTTCAAAAATAAAATGCATATTATATGAAAAGTATGAACCCTTTGCTATGAAATATAAATTATCTTTTTTGGGTTTGGGCTATAATTACATTAGCATAAATAGGAAGGTATCCAAGAAGATTCTTTCAAAACCAAAAAATTGGTTTGATGTTCAGCCTCTTACTTCAAAGTCCCTCAAAATTGACAAAAATAAAATCAATGACAAAAAGGACTTACTGACTTTCTTGTGAAAACGTAACTTATCTAACTGTTTTGCTTAAATAATTATTATACTATTTCAAACGTACTATCATGTTACACAAGACAATGGCTGTGAGAGCTGCAATTACTTTAAAAATTAAAATTACAATACCTAAGTACAAAAATATTAATTTCTTAGTTAAGATTAAAAATACTTAACAAACCTGTGAAATTATTTTTGAGTTAAACGAATTTGTTATTTTTGATTTGATTTAATAAGATGAATGTTATTAAACAAATATCAATAAAAAACTGTTAATACGTAATATTTAGAATAAGATTTTGTTATGAAAGCAATTTTTAATTTTTGTTAGAAATATTTTTTTGTTTTATTTAATAAAAACTAAAAATTAAACAATACCGTATTTTATTTTTATATTTTTTGTTTTGGTGAGTATATAGAACTTTCTTACTTCAAGAAAAATGTAATGCTTGCTCTTGATCCACATCATACAATGAAAAACTAAATTCACTTTAAAATTGGATATGGATCAAAGGTTAAAATTTAATTTTCTATTCAAAATGAACAAACGAAGAGTTATTAGTCTAAAAAGTAGCATCAACATATTTTTGGAGCATATACATAAGTAGGCCAAATTTGGAAGAATTCTATTGAACAGTTTAATTTTTATAGTCTTTCAAACTTTAAACTCATTTTTCTCAATATGACTTTTTGGCGTACGGATCAACCAAGCATGCGACCGACGAAATGTAGAATAAAAAATATTAAAAAAAATATAAACAGGCTTAAATTAATTTTACAGTGTTTATAATATAATAACATGTTTTTCTTCCGTAATATATATATTTTTTTTAAAATAAATTCAATATCATACTTTCAGTCCAAACATCATCATCATTATCCTGTAAACCCATCCGTAGAGCATAGAGCGGAGCCCAATTAGTCCAGACAACATGTATAGAATTTTATAATAGAATTGTTTAGTAGAATAATATATGAAGAAGTAAGATTAGTAAATTCTAGGTATTAACAGATTATCATTAGAAGCCTTTAAGTAACCATGAAAATATAACCAACCCACAAATAATTAAAATACATTTATTGATTATTTAAAAATAATAATTAACCCACTATAGAAGTTTTGGAACACAAATTATTTTTCCTAATACGTATTTTATCATCTATTCTTTACGGATGTAGTCATATATGATTGCTGATATTAGATTTTTTAATAGTTTCTATCTCTTGCTGATTGATTGCGTCAGTTTTCCAATGTACCTGGTAGTTCTGATGTAAACCTTCAAATGACTAAATATAAACTTAAGTTACCACATAAAGACAGACACTCCAAAAAATATATTTCGAGCTTCAGTTTTTTAAGTTAAATAAAGCGAACATATTGATATCTTAACAAATTCAAATGATGATCCACAGAGATCTCAAGGTAAAAACAATCAGATTGGACAACACATTAATTCAAAGGCGATTGAGATATTAAATAGAAAAGAAGAAATAAGAAACCCCACGATTTAGGGGAATAAAATAAAAACATAGGGGAGCAGAAATATTGATTTATGTAAACCCGCAAGGGTCTTTTTAAGTACTGTTTAAATGTAATAATAATTTATTGTAATATGTAATAAGATTGTACTATAATAATATATATAATGTTGTAAAAAAAAAACAAAATTGTTGCTTTTTAAAGAAGACGTATCTATCTAGCTTATTATATTATATTTTGTACAAATCTCGTGTGCATGGATTATCTTCAATTGATTTTTCAATGAGATTAAATCCAAATTAGTTAATATGTATACTAATTGAGAATACTCATATTGTAGAAATTGCTAGATTAAAAAATTTGAATTATCAAAATTTCATTAAAATATAGAATGAGCAGTCCCACACAACAATATATAATTCCTAAATATGGAATAATAAGAATATTACATACTTAGTATTACAAAAAGCACAAGAACCCTTGTAACCTATTTAAATTCGATATGAAACTTGAACAAAATCAATATACCTGTTGTGAGTGTATCTGTAATTACTAGTGGGATAATGTTGATGATGATGTCCGTGATATTTCTCTGAAATAAAAAAAAACCTACAGCCTCTATTGCGAAAGCATTGATCCACCTTAAATTTACCACAAAAAAATGTGATACAGCCAATGTCTACCTAAGAACCATATAAAAAATATTTGGAATCTAATCAAATATCGTAAATAATTTTTTTATGCTGTATTTAATATCAAACAAACACTCACATTTGCTCATACCATAAAAGAAACATTTCAAGAACGTAAGATATCCAAATGGTTTTGTCAACCAAATAAAGATTGAGATCGGGTATATTTATTTATTATTACTTCGGTTAGCTCAAACATCAATACAATATTCTGTTTGTTTTTTTTTTCAACACGAAATAACAAAAATTCAATCTACAAATTAAATTTACATTTAACTTAAAACTAATTTAAATATTATGAATAAATTTCTCAAATATTTTAATTTTTTTTTTGTCTGCTAAGCATAGATTTTGCCTTCTACAAAACACTTCCATCTGAATCTGTTCTGCACAATATGTTTAAATTTTATAAACTATTATTATTTCTCTATTTCTTTATGGACCTCCATTTCTCTGCTTTACTTGTTTGCTTATTGATTCCTTTTTCCAATAAGCACACAAATTTTATCCATTTCTAAGAGTTCATTGTTTCTGGGCCAGAATATTTTGCATATCATGCGTAAGTATTTGTTAGTGAAGACCCGAATTTTCCTTATATCAGCCTCAGTCATGTCACGCTACCATACAATAGAGTTGATTTCAAGCTTGCATCGTTTTTCTAATTTTTGTGTCCCTGTCGATGTGAGGTTGTCTCAACACAGCCCACAGTATTCCGAAACTCATTCGGGCTAATTGTAATCGCTTTTAAATCTATATATATGTAATGCCTCCACTTGTTCTAATTATACTACTGAGGTAATAGAAATCGGTGACATCTTCTATATTTCTTGGCACTATATTTCTTGTCTTTATTCTTAGACATTTTGTTTGGTTGGTGTTGATATTGAGGACAACTTCTAACACATTTTTTTCCAAACTTCTTATTTTTTTCTGCATGTCACTGATGTATGTATGGGCGAGAAGTGCAATATCTTCCAGTCTTCTTATCAAATTTTTTAAAAAATAAAAGACTCTTGTTAATTTCACAAATTATCAAATATTCAACACCAACACCGAACATCACCGGGTGTCGCATATAATGTAATAATCTTATCAAATATTTTAATTACAACATATTGTACAATATCAGTTTTTAAAATTTTTTTGGAAAGTGTAGAGTCAATCTAATTTCTGTGTATGTTCCCTATTAGCAACATTCTATGAATTGGTTCATAATTATCATAACTGGTCCCATGGAAACTTAATGTAAATAAATATATATTATGAAGGCGATTATTCGAATTAATGTTGATATTATTTCGAATCTGCGGAGAGGTAATGTTTCCTTTAGTATTTTGAGTTAGAAAAATAATATCAACGACTTCTCGTCTTAATTTCAAAGTTTTCAATTGAATTAAGTTCAACCATACTGTTCATATGGAACTATTATCCATGGATTTGAATATTGGCAGCTTCACAAAGTAAATCTTAAAAACATTTTCTGCAATGCTCCCATTCTATTGACATGAACACCATATAGAAAGGTGACTAGACTTGATTGGCATATACTTTAAGTTAGGTCTACCGAGACTCGGTCATATTGATCGCTGAATTCCCTTAACTAACGTTTTATAAAACCTAGCCTAGAATTGCATTAATTTTTTTTTTCTCTTTGCAGTATCTACCTTAAGTAGAATTACCTTTTCGTGCTTAATTAAGTCCGGTATTGCAAGTTTATATTACAATATCTACAATATATAAGTGGAAAACTATTGTATTGTCTATTGTCAGGAACTAAGCCTTCTTAAATAGAATAGCTCCATTTGATTTAAGTTGTTACTAGAATATGCTTTTAATTATTTTTTTTAATTTATTTTATCCCAATGTAAAAGGGTACTGGACCCAGTCAAAAAACCCACGAAGCATTTTTTTTTTGCTTCATCGGGATTCAAACCTGGGACTTGTTGAGAAGCAGGAGCTCTACCTACTGCACCCATGCAGCGTGTTAATATTACAAAAATGTGATTTAAAGTTAAGCTAGTCACCAAAGTAAACATTAAGTGGTATGCCGAAATTGACGAAAGGGAATTGAAAGCTGCAAATGAGGAAGATCTAAAATCAATTAACGAATGGCTTATTAAACATCGTCTTTGTCTAAATGTAAAAAAGCCAAAAATTATGATTTTTGAAAATAAAAAAATTAATAACCCTTCTTTTCTTCTTAATGGTAATGCTATTAACATGGTAAAGACTTTCAACTACTTGGGTTTAGTGATTGATACAAAACAAAAAGGAAAAAAGAGGAAAAATTCTGAGAAACCAAATATCCATAAATTTAGAAGTATTTATGAAGTGCGGTAAAACGTCAAAAGCTTTACTATAACCAGGAGAAAAAATAACATCTGTTTGAAAACCTGTTTTCATATTTTTATGTAAAATTTGAAACTGACTCTACAAAGTTAGTAAATGTTTATCTTGGATCCATATATCCATGTTGGTTGTGAACTAAAACATTATTTAGATGCCTATTACACATCATTCTTTTCATCAATCTTCTTGTCCATATATTGACAATATATTGATAAAAAGAATGATGAGCGATTACACATCAATCATGCACTCATCAATTTTTTTTATCCATATTTTGACATTTTGCAAGGACATATTGTGGAAGTGTTCTGAATATATTGATAATTTCGAATTACCTCCGCTGATTTTGACAGCAATATTGATGAGAATTTTGACAGCAAGTTTGGTGAAAATAGAACCATCATCAATCATTTCTCATCAATCAACGGTCAATATATTGACAATATATTGACCATTGATTGATCATTGATTGATGTGAAATAGGGGCCTTACAGTGATAATAAAATGAAGTCACACAATAATAGCTCAAAGTGAGATTTTTGATTATGTAACATTAACAAAACTAGAACATTTATTAAACCAAACTTAAGAAAGCTTTTTCATCTTTCAAAGACTAATACAATGAAGACAAAATTAAAATTAAAAAAATATTCACATTTAACAAAACTTGGATCATTAGTTCAATTAAAGTTGAAAATAACTATCATGTCAACCAACTTAGCTCACCACATCAGATGTTGGTACATAAAAAAAGAAGATTTATATGCATTGATATTCCAAAACCGAAAAAAAAATTGTTTACAAACACTTGAAAATTATTATCCTCATTAGGAGAACAAAAAAAAAAAACAAAAACAAAAATAATAATATTCTAAAATTACATTACCTTCCTTCCAATAAATAAAACTATGTCACAGCCAATTTGCATGAATTTCGTAACAATTTCAACCATTTCTTTTACTTTATTTTATTTTCGACTGTTTTTATTTTTTTTTTTATTTTTTTGCAACAATTATACAAAAACACGAATCATAACTATTTATCATCAGTTTGTACAACTATTTATATCTTAAGTATAATATATTTGCATATAGAAATCCGAATATATACAAAAAGAATGAGGTAAATTTAACGATTTTATATAAAATGTCTTTAATTCTTATATATATATATCGCATATATATCGTATATATTTTTAAATATAAATGATATACCTAAATATGTATTATTGTAAATGTAAACGCTATATTTTTATTTTATTATATTTTTTTGTAAAAACTACCAAACTAAATAAAATACGGGTAAACAAGAGCACCAACAACAACAACAACAATAACACCAAAAACAACAACAAAACAAACAGCAGCAAACATAAATATCTAAACTTGTTTGACGGCTTTATAGTGAGAAAAAAAACAGTTCTTTAAGGGTTCATATCAGATGTGACACGTCATGTTCTTATATGTTATTTGAAGCTTTACCTTTGAATAAATTATTCAACAACAACGTTCACCTTTAAGGTAAGAAAAAAAAACAAAAACAAAAACAAAACACAAGACGAAAACAAAACAAAACTAAAAAAGAAAAATAAACAACAAAAAATTAAAAACGACAAACTTCTCAAAGATCTTCGTGATAGGATCTAATTAAGGCGGTTTCGAATATTCAAATTCTTCAACTTTGTGGTCAGTTTTCACAAATAATATACATATTTATAGACCTATCCATATGCATATATGTACACATATCTAAATATAGTACATAAGTATATATTTATAAGAAATAACGAGTATAAAATAGTGTAGTTAAGGTTGATTTTAGATTCGATATATTTTGTGGTGTATGTATACCCAATTTACATTATAGTCAACTTTTTGGAATAAAAGTATAGTTTAAAAACGTATATACATATGTGTATATATAGGCCCGTATTTCAGTTAGTCTTTAATTTAATACTTGATCCGTCTATTCATCCATATATACTTACATAGTTTAATTATTATTTCTTTTTTACTTTTGTTTTTCTCTTTTCTTTTCATTTTATATTTTTTCTTTTGTTCCTTTAAAGATGGACAGAAGTTATAGCTCAATAATGTTGACGACATTAACTACTACATGTATGTGGACAGGTTCCAAGTTAGTTGGTTTTTGCTTATTTTTTTTATAATTTTTGTCGTTATTTTCCTACAATCAACCTTTGCTTCCTTTTTTAAGAAAATAATAAAAAAAACAACTTAAATTATGTTTTCTTGTAAACTACATGAGAATGAGGTAAGCACGCAATGTTATAGGTTTGTTCATGGAATGATGAAAGAGTTGAAACGTAATGTCAGAGAGTCAAATTAAGAAATTAATTTTTGTTTTAACATTTCTACTATTATGAGTAGGTATTTATTTATTTATTTAACAGTGGATCTCTGAGCTCAACTACCGGTCCTTTTCTATTTTGGAATGTGGTTCCGTTAGTACGAGTATTTAATTACTTAAATAATTTATGTTATTACAGGCTTTAATATTAATATTTTTTTGTGATCTATAGTAAAAAATTATAAAAATAATAAATACAGAGGCTATGGAGAAATAATAATAGGTAGGCATATTCTATTAAAGTTAGTTAATAAAAAACAAAAAAAAAAATTAATAGAATAAGTATAAATATATTTGATGAATGCCTTGACGTATGAAATTATAATCTGCTGCTCTTCTCTTAAATAATTATTTGATTGATAAGCAGCGATTTCTTTACATTAACCAAGTTATGTCTGATTATTCAACTACTAAATTTGGAGTGCCACAAGGATCCTTATTGGGTTGGGGCCTCTTCTTTTAAGCCTCTACATTAACCATTTATCACTTTATTTATCGGAAATCTTGTGCGTACATATGCGTCATGTGATAATGTTCAATTGTATATTAGTGTACTGTTAATATCAAGCAATTTTATTTTGGTCCTGGAAATAATGGTCTAAGGTTAAATGCATTAAAAACACATGCAACGATCGTATTTTCGCGAGGTATAGATACATCAATTGGCCTAAAATCAAAATGAATGATGAAGTTATTCAATATGTTGAGAAGGCTAAAAATCTAGAGGTGATCTTCAATAATACTTTAACTTGGTGAAATCACATATTAATCATATCTCCAACAAGGTCTACACTAATTTACGGAAATTATGGAAGTTTCCATTCTATCTAAACGATTGGATTAAGAAAAAACAAATACAATCACTTATAATACCACATTTCCTACATTGCAATGTTGTTTGCTCCAGAATGAGTGTGGGAGAGTTCAATACTTTAAAAATTATATTTAATGCATGAATATGTTTTGTAACGAATAGACCTAAGCACGAGATGTGTCGACAACAATGCTTAGCTTAATGTTCGATAGTTTTTTTAAGTTCCGTTACCTTTGTTTTGTGAAAAAAATTATGCTAAATTTATTGCCAGAATACGTAAATGATAAATCTTCCCACGCCACAAAGGTCGTATCAGACATCGTATTTTATTAGAGTTGCTACTCTTTGAAATATGATGGCGAACTATTCGTTATGTCGGTCGGTACAAAAATTTTGTTGAACTCAAATTAATTTCAATCAAATTTTAATTTTCCTAATTTTTCTTTGCTATTTTTAATTTTACTATTAATTTAATTTTTTCTTTAAATTCCTTAAATGCTTTAAACATTTTTTAAATCTCTTTTTGTGTTTTTCTAATTTTTGTTTAGTTGTTTGTTTACCTCTAGTTTTAAAATTTTTATTAGAATTTATTTTTTTTTTAAATTTATATAGCGGGTGTGCCAGAGCATATGTATCAGCTTTTTAAGAAGGGAAGGGAAACCGTTATTTTAATTTTAAAAATAAAATTATTAAGTAAATCGATTAGTGATATTTTCAACTTCCGGGAAAGACCGGAAAAGGGTTCTTTCAGAAAAAAAAATTGCCAAAATTGGCCGAAATCAAGATTTTCAAATAGGAAGGGGTACTTTTTTACGCAAATTTGGATTCTACGACAAAAAATAATAAAGTTATAAACCGATTTGCGGTTCTTTCCGGAAGTTGAAAATACCGTCAATCAATAGCGAAACCCTCGATTTAGTTAACAAATTTTTTTTAAATTTTAAAATAACGGCTCCTTCCATAAAGCTGATATGCATGCTCTGGCACACCCGCTATAATAAAGTAAGTATATACTTTGAATTTTTTTTTCTATAACTTTATGTGTGTGAAAACGAAATTAAACTGAATTGAATATTGTAATTGTATAACAAATCGACTAATCGTCTTTTGTACAATTTATATAAATAAATGAAATAAAAAACAAAACAAATAAAAATAACTATAATTTTTAAATTACACAAAATCAAAATCGTAAGTGTTAACTAATTTCTACGATTCTCCTTCCCTCAGTTCTTCTTTGCAAATTTATATGTTTAAATTATTCGATATAAGTGTATAGGTAAGTAAGTAGAAATTACCATTACAGTTGCTAGGTGGATATAAACAAAACAAATAACTAATTTTTCTTTTCCCAACAATACGATATTTAGTAAGTAAAATACTGAGCGTAGAACTCTGCTTTGTGGAACTCTATATAGAATTTATTTGAGGCAGGTAAATTATATTATTGTAGTTTTGTAAAGTAAAAGCGATTTTCTGGATAACTGACCGGCTCTTTACAATAATGTAATATATATATAAATTATTCTTATAACTTCAACATTGGTTATAAAGCTAACGCAATTAGTTGAATATTTAGGGAGCTGGAACATTATGAATCGATTTGCGAAACAAAAGCAATGGCAGAAGTTGAAAGTCTAGAATCAGTAATCTAACAATTGGGGTAAACATAATATTCATAATATGGTGAATTGATTCCGTTCCAAGAAAGGAGTTGCAAGACAATAATGATGATGAATTAATTCAAATAACTTGATTCTAACAATAGTATCTATAACTTGGCCTTTTCCTTAACTAGAAAACAATACATAATATTAGCACTAAATTTTGTTTTGCAACTCCATTTATTTCCACAACCTGTTCTTAATAGAACATTGAATTACATTTTTGACAGTTTATTAACATGTTGATAACTTTACAAGCATTAAAAACTCATACGCTTAATTATATGGCTGCTTATTGAAATCTATTAATCAGATTTAATAAATAAATGCTCAAAATATTGTAGATATTATAGTATAAACTTGCAGTACCGTACTTAATTAAACACGAAAAGGTGATTCTACCTAAGTTGTTGTCAAGAACATAAAAAAAAATAGATCCAGAGAAACACATTTTTTTCAAATTTAGGTAAGTGAGCTAGATATGAGGTACTTGAATAATTTGAAATACAAGTAGTTATTAAAAAAAATTCTATTTCTTCAGTAGTTTTATTTGGTACTGTAATCGTACGTAGATATATAAATCTAACTATTAAAAAAAATTTATCTAAAAAAGAAAGTGATCAGAGGAAAACAAAACAACATTTATATTGATTAAAAATAGTAGCTTGGCAATTAGACCAGTCCACAGTCTATGGTTTTGAAAACAAAAAACAAAACCATTTGTACCGATTCGACTATCTGTTATAAACTTTCATACATAAATGAATCTTATACTAATGTTTATAGAATTTAAAAAACTTAAAAAGATTCATAATACATAGTTTTATATTTTGTTTTTGTAATTTTTACTTTATTTTGCTTTTCACTAGGAGGAATTTTCGCCTAATTACTGCCAATAAATTTTAATTTGACATTCACTTCCTAAACGCAAACGGTGAATTAATATCAATTTAGTGAAAACTTTTGTATTTATTTTTATTTTTTTTTTTATTATAGAATTGCTTTAATTATATCAATTGAGAAATTTTATTATTGTAAATAATGCCTATATATGTATATATATATGTACATAATATATACATAGTATTGTATGTTTATATATGAATGTAAAATTTTATTCTAGGATTTCCTTTTTATAGAAACAATATAAAATAAAAATAAAATAAAAAATTATATATAATTGTTTTCTCATGGTGTTGCTCTCTTATTTTATTGCGGTCCAATTAAAATTCCTCGAAAATTTATTTTATGATTAACAACACCTAATGAGTTGGCAACAAGAAAAAAATAAAAACAAGAAAATTGTGTTAAAAGTAACACGAACCTATACTCTGCCATCACATATAAAATAAATTACTTTAATTTAAGAAAATAAAAGAAAATACATTATACCTATTTATATTAAGGTATATTAAGTTATATAATTATCTAGGTACTAGGTACTAGGTAGGATATTCGTTTTATTATTTTACATTTTTAATATAATATTATTCAACATTTAAAGATAAAATTCAACATTTTTATTAATAAAATTTTATCAAGATTAAAATAAATTAGAACTTAATTAAATCTATTTTCTTGTTGTTAAATAAACGTAAATAAATATTAAATTTATAATTTAAGGCGGACTATATACAATATTATTATATACTATGTTGCTAATTAATTATTGTTGTGAGAAACATAATTATATTAAAGTGTTTCTTATTTAACACATATGAACGCAAATTTACTGCAATGGATACCATTTTTATTACTATAATAATTGACAGCTTAAAAAGGGTTGAATTTTATATTCAATCTTAACAGTTAAACTAAGGTAATTTTAGATTTAAGTGTATACCCATAAGCTACTTGAATTTAAGATCTTCAAATAATTATAAAAAAACGTGCCAAAAATATAGTCTGGAATTACCTTCCAATATTGATTCAATTTATGATATTTCTTCTGAATACTTATCAATTAACCACCATGGGTTTGTAAAGAATAAATCTATTGTTACGAACTTAGTTGAGTCTTGCTCACACTTCCTGAACACTATGGAGGCTGAATTTCAGACTGATGTTATTTAGGTACACAGATTTAAGCTAAGTATCAAAAACTGGGATTTCCTGAATTCTGTATAATGTGAATTAAGTCAATTTTATCCAACAGAACGGATAGTGTAAAGTTTATATCAACTTTTTCTGAATAATTTTTTGCCGCCTCTGGTGTACCACAAGACAGCCATCTATGTCCCTTACTATTTAGTATCAAACAAACTCATTAAAAATAGTAACGTGGTCATTTATACCGACGATATGAAAATTTATAAAAAAATATCATTATATAATGATTGTACTACTCTACAAAATGATCTTGATTCGTCTTTTAAGTGGTGTGGCTATAATAATCTCCTCGTTAATATTGATAAACACACTGGTATTTCCTATACTGGTAAATCCATCAACAGAGTTTCTCATTTTAAAGGTGAACTTTTTGACGATAAACTAACATTTAAGCTTCACTTTAATAATATAATGGTAAATTCTATATGTTAAGTTTTATAAAAAGACTAGAAGAAACCTCCGGGTACATGCTCCCGGCCGAGCAAAAGAAAGTAATTTTTCTGAAACGGCACAATAAAATGATTTTTAATACAATTATACATTTGACTCGTTGTAAGTATCTGACAACAATATATAGAATAGTAATATTAATTTCAAACCACAAAAAAATAGAAAATGTTCAAAATTTTAAGTTAATATTAATTTTAAAATAAAATATCAAAACTATCAGATAGAATTAAACTTTCTTTGTAAGATTTAATTTGTTTTTATTACTATTTTATTTCTCGAGGGAAGGTGAAAGCCTTGAAAAATACTAAGCAGACCGCGCATATAGGTACTTAACTATGTGGAACTATTTAGACCTGGTGTACAGCATTGTCATATTGTCGTACTACTCATATGACAAAATTGTCAGTTACAGTGTCGTTGTCAGAAGCTTTCCCATCTTTTTATAACTTTAAAAATTTTATTCATAAATTAAGATATGTTTCTTTTTTATTAAAAGTAAATATTATAAAATCTGTAAAATAAATTTGACCAATAAAATTTTAACATAGGTTCGATATACATAACATTTCACAAATATACTAATAAGACTTCCTAACCAAAATACAGTACAAATTATATTATATATTTATTGTACCTACATTTTATCTGTTTGAGTACACATATATAGGTAGGATAAATGCTAATTGGTATAATATATTATATTATATGCAAACATTTACATGATACATCATAGTGTCAACATTGTCGACTGTGAATATATTCCATGTATGGATAAGTAATAAGTATACATAATTTGTATGCTTAGATTTATATTAAACTAAACGCTTTCGTATTTTATTGAAATGATTGAGAAGAGAGTAATATATAAAAATTACTTTTTTTTATTAAAAATATATTGTTATATATAATATAATATATTAAAAATTATTATTATAATACATTATAATAAAAAAAGATTTGAATTAATAGAGAACTCACAAAAATTTGGGATATTAAAACCTATATTAATAATATTACCCTTCTAATTAATTTTTTTTCCTACTAAGACTGCAAAAAACCAAATGCGAAAAATAAAAAAAGAATTTGACTCAAAAGAGAATCGACAAAAAAAATTGATTGAATGAAAAAAAAAACGAAGCATACGAAAAACCACGAAAAAGGTGCCTTCAAAATCGTGCCCTTGTGTATTATAATATAGATAAAATAAAAATTGATTTGATCACCACGGCCTGCATCATCGCCGATAGATTGAATGAAAAAAAAAACGAAGCACACGAAAAACCACGAAAGTGTGCCTTCAAAATCGTGCTCTTGTGTATTATAATATAGATGTTCTAAAGAGTTTGATGATTCATACGTTACTAATTCTTTATTCATTACTCTTGTTCGCCTCCACCTTGAGTATGCAAGTCCTGTCTGATTACCTCACTATACTTCACTCGTATTAATAGAATTGAATCTATTTCCTGCGATATGCTCTACGTAATCTTCCCTGAACCAACTCAATAATCCTACCTTCATAGATAAATCTCCTTTAGCTTCAAATAAATACATTGCTATCAAGAAGGGTTGATTCGGATATCTCTATTCATATCTCAAGTATACAATAGTGAAATTTAATGAAATTGTAAGAGATAAGATTAACCGGTACATTAACACCTGTCCAGTACGCTTTTTCGTAAAGAAAATCTTTTAAATCTTCTTTCCATAGAACTAATAACGGAAAATTTGAGCCAATTAATAGAATGTGCTATTCAATACAAAAACAGTGTTGACATTTGTTTTAACAAGAAAATTTAATACATTATGTAAATGGAGAGTTTTAATAATTAAAATATATTATTTTTGTAAACTGTTCGAATTAAATAGTAAATAAATAAATAAATTTCTAACAGCATGAAAAATTTTAAAATTATCGTAATTTACCCATATAATAAATTCTTCTTCTCCTTTCATTTACACTATTTAGAGCGTAGTGACAAAACATTCTTTTTTCCTATAACGTACTTTTGTTGCATCATGCTGTTTGCCAGGTTGACCGGTTTTGTGCCATAAATGTTGAATCTTCCCTTAAGGAGCTATAATTGCACTATCCAACTTGTGTGTTCTTCCTCTTTTACCATTGCTTCTACCTTAAAATATTTGTAATTGTTCCCGATCGCCTGGAAATATACCCAAAACATATAAGCTAGGACTGGCTAATATATTTTAAAAGTCTGCATTTGACATTCAAATCGTTTAATATAATAAAATTTTCGTACGAAATGTTCTATTTTTCTCTTTTTCTTTCTGTTTTATTGTTCACATTTCCACAGCATTTAGGAATACAAGGACGTTAACTAGCCTTAATATTTTGTTTTTACTAATGCTCCTATCTTTTCTTATTTTTGTTAGTTTGGCCGTGTGCACTTGTGTCGATTTCTGTCAAACTTGTTTTTTATTTCGTTTTTGTAGCTTCTTTGATTCGATATTGGTATCCTTGTTATCTTTGGGCTCCTTTGAGAGTCATTCTATTTATACATTCATATTAAGCCCGGAATATTTTAAGTTTAGTTGCTTTGGATATTTGGCTGTATCTTCATATCGGTGGCAATCTTCCAAATGCTGTTCTTGCTTTTTTTAACCGGTTTTCTACGTCTTCTTGATCCCTGCCACTAGTTGCTATGATATTTTCCAAGTAGTAGAAATTGTTCACAAATTCTAATTATTCTGTTGTCAAGCTTAGAAACGTGCTGATGTTATTTATTCTCATAGCTGTGGTTTTCTCCGGGGTAATTTCTAGTTCGACACGTTTAGCAAGTTGTTCCAGATGTTGTAATTGGTCCTGCATGTTGCTGCATTTATGTGAGTAAAGTTAGATATCATAGTCGAGATTTTCAAGATCTGATTATCATTCGCCCTATCAATTACTATCACTTTTGTTTTGCTTTTATTTCCTTCAGGATCTTACGTGTTAACTTTTCGATACTCATTTATTCCACGTGCCTATATGAAGCTAATATTAAAATGTTATCTGCAAATCTAAGGTTATTATTTTTTTTTACCAATAATTTATTGCCAAATGATTTCATTCCTAGCTTTTTTTGTTTTTGCAATTAGAACCTTACAATTTTCAATTATAATAAATGCCCAAAGTGAGAAATAAGGAGATTCAATTCTCAACTTTTAATTATTGCTTAAATTACATTAAGCCGTCACATCATTACGAATTTTTATCTGCTTTCCTATTTAATATTCTCTCAATAAAATAAATAACTTTAATTATAATCATTTTTCATTAATATCAATTCTATAAAATTTAATCCAGATAAAAAAAAATAAAAAAACAAGAAAAAAAACAAATTAAAAAACAAAACAAAAAAAGAACTGTAAATATTAAAAGAAAATTTTTTAATTACGATTCTATTAATAAATTATTGGATTAATATTTACTATAAAAAAAAAAACACAAAAAAAAAATAGCCATTATAAAAAGGAATAATTATATACCCACGGCACTGTATTTAATTAATCAAAAAAATATTAAATCATTACATATACATATGTATATTTTATATATATATATATATTATATACATTTAAATAGTGAATTAAAACACATGCAAAATCAATTTAGCAAAAGGCATTAATTAAATCCCAGAATATACAAAAAATAAAAATAAAATATAAAAACTAAAAAACATCATCTCATATCACCATCACATTATTATATTAATATATATCCTGAAATTAAAGGACAACAACAATTACTATATTAATTCAGTATAAAACAATAAAGGTTTTAATTTAATACATTAACATTACAGGATGTGTCAGTAATATAATTTTAAGAAAAATCAAATGGGCTCAATATAAAGGTCGACTTCATATAAATTTAAATTATCATGATTTTTAATAATTTATGATTCTATACCGAATTCATTGACTCCTTTACCTTTTATCAGCATACCTTAAAATTAAGATAACGAAAAAATAATGGACCTTTGATAGATTTCATTATCGTCCAAACTTTAAAAAAATAAATTACAACAAATTTAATTTAATAAAGATGAGTTCTGCCAGATATCTTTTCCAAATGAGTGTCGCTGGGACATGTAATAATTAAGTAAGTAAGTAGGAAGGTAGGTATAGTAGTGCCCGCCGAGTAAGATTCATTGGGATGCTTGACGTTCCCAAATAATTCATACATAGTGGCATTTCATTCAAGTTTTTACCAAATTAAACTTTCGACAATTTTTTTATTACGATATGTTTGAAATAATAAAAAAAAGAAAAAAATTATTAAATATCCATTCTCTTGTGATGTTTGATTAATAATAAGGATTGGGCTTAGGCCGATGAGGTGTTTTACCCCCCCAAAGATGTGAGTATGAAATGTTTAGACTATCTGAGTTTTCGAAAGTAACACCTTGTAAAGAGATTTGGCTCAAATTTTGGCTGTTTGCGTGAAAGTCGACAATTTTGAGTTTTAGGCTACTTCCATTCAACTCTGTTTTTTTTTGTTCCAGTCAACAATTTTTATTAAATCATGGTTAATCATGTTAACCATCATTTGTTTTCTATTGCTAACTTCAGCAGTTATGGCATTAGCTTTACGAAGAAAATCAAAGGATGCTATCAAAGTGATGTCATCTGCAAAACTATGAATTGGATTAAAGGTTGATTGAAGTAGATCGTTGATGAAATTAAAGAAAAGAGTGGGTGAAAGAACAGATCCCTGCGGAACACCAGCATTTATATTAATTTTTTTAGATGTAAACTTTTCGAACGATTCCAAAGGAATCCTTCAATCCATTGAGAAAACACAAACCATAGACTTACAGCTTAGAGTTTAGCTATTAAAGACAGTTTACTAATAATTGAATTTATTTGTCCAAAATTAATCTATTTATACTAATTTTAGATCCACTATCAGTATTTCTCTATATACAATACTTTTAATACTGATAATAACTTTACATGTTTCAATATTCGTCATAAATGATTATAATTTATTGTTCTCAATTCAAAACACATCATAGTTGGTCACAAACTTCTAATTTTCATCCTAAACATGATGAATGGGTCATGTCATCCAAGTTCAAGAGTATTACATTCATAATATTATTCAGAACGTTAATACAAGTGCTGTTAAGTGTTTGGTGTACAATATAATTAAGACCAAAAATAGTTGGTTGCAATTTGATTCATTTGGAATTTATAAATTTACGTTTAATTTTTTTTTTAGAAAATATATACAAAAAGGTACAATACACCTAAAACAGTATTCGAAGCCAGGACCTCTTATAGTTATTAGGACCAATTATTAGTAGTCAGATGGCATTATTACACATCACACCATATCGTGCGACTGAAGCTTAAGATTTTATTACTTATAGTATACAAAGTGGATAGATAGAGTAAAAATCAGCAAAACACTGTTATAATTTTATATGATTTGAAATATTATAATACAATATAAATACGCTAGAAATAATACAATATAAAAAAAAACAAATCGTTTTTCTCGGTGGAAAACAAATATGAAATACTTAATTTTGTGATACAGAACTGAAAACAAAAAATATCATTAGTTCTACGGTATGACTTAACTGATGATTCACACACATTCCAAAAATTACAAGATATGACAGATCAAATAATTTTAGACCTGCAGTCAGAACTACAAACAGGTGGAATGAATACCGGATATCAGCTTTCTAATTAGTAAAAAAAAACAGGCTCAAGAAGAACGGATAGCAAAGAATAAGATAGCAAGTTGCCTGTTCGGGCTGTTAACGTCATTGCTTCTAATTTTTTAATAACGGTTAAAATAAATTGAGTTAAATAGACATCTTATAGAATACAGAATGTATATTGTTAGTACAACGAATAATGTCTTATGTATATTGTTAGAAAAATTAATGTCTTATGATCCCTATTTAATATATCTAATGTTATTTACTTCCTAATATAACTTATTTCCTAATAAACTGTTCTTCGTCAATATATCAGTCGGTGATTGTAATGTATAGGATAATGAAAATATTGTAAAAATGAAGCAATTACCCAAACAATTAAACCTTAAGACCATATTGACCATATTGACCTATACATCATATTGTCAAAATAATTTTTCAACCAGTTCGATCCCACAAGTGATAAAAAATAATATTGTGTGAAAAACACTCTGTAGTATGTATTGATATCAACACATTTCGTACAGAATTTCAAAAACTCACCATAACATTTTATTTGTTCAAATGAACAGCTTTAATTATTAAATAGAGTGTTTTAAAAAATATAATTCCCGTTCGTAATTTAATTTTACTACCCAAAATAATCACAACCACCCAACAAATTATGCAAAATAAAATAATTAAAATTTGAATGTATGAAAAAATTACGAAATCTTACTTTGAAAACACTCTGTAATCAACATATAATTTAACTAATTTGTGTAACGATGTGAGTAGAGGCACAGGGTATTTAGGGTATTTTTTATTTTATTTTTTTTTATATTATCAATCTTCGCCATGTAAAACTAATTAATTACATTAATCCAACTAATTAGTAAAAATTATTTTTATTTTCCTTTATTGTTTTTGTTTTTGTTTTTGTTTTTTTTTTGTAACGAATTTGTTAAAAATCTTTTTTCTTTATATAAATATTTTTTTTTTGATCTACCTTGAATTTTCAAAATCGCTTTTTCTTCTTTTATTCTGTGCTTTGTTCACTATTATTTTACGAGCCTTCTCAAAAAAGTTTCCTCACTGTGATACAATGTGGTACATACATCCTAACGTGTTGTGTTGTGTACATAATATATATATATAGATAGGTAAGTTTAAAATATTTCAAACATCTGTGCACTCAATTTCACTTTAAAGAAAGAGAAATGAAAATTATAAAACAATATAATTTGTCTCTTTCACACTTAATGTATTCCTGTATAATATTATTAATTCTTTGTAATGATGGTTTAACCCTTTCTTTTTGTATAAACATATATATATATATGGGCATACATATTATAATATGGATGTGAAGTAAAAGTTCCTGAATTGATGTTTAATGTTATTACAATATAAAGTCAAACCCAAAAAAAAAAAAAAATAAATAAATAAAATGAACAAAACGAAAAAATTGTATCATCCGTCAGCAGAGCGAAAATTGAAAATTTTATTTTTTTAAATATTTACAATTCACAATTCAACAATATTATTTATTTATTCTTTTTGTTGTTTTGTTTTTGTTTTTAATTCGTAAATTCATTTAAAAATTCCTTTGAAATCATTTCTGTACAAACAATAATTATATAATGTATGAATATATATACGTATATATTATACATATATTATGTTTGCATATTATATTAAATATACATATTACAATTAGCATATCCATGCATATATAATAAAATTATATTCTTCAAAAATTTCAATTATATTATATAAGGCAAAATATATTATATAGTACAAAATCATACATACATAATATATAGTATATATATATGGTTGTATATATGTGTATGAATAATTTGTATTTCTTATTATTTTCCACAAAATTTAACCATTTCTTCAACCCTGTCCAGAACATAACTTTATTTTTTATCCCTTAAATTTTATAATTAAATTCATGCTCTGCTCAAAACAATACAATATTCCCTTATGGGTGAAACAAATTAATAAAAAACAAAAATAAAAATTAAAAACAAATAATTTCACTTTCTGAAACTGACGACTACTCCTGTGATGTCTATGCTCTAAAATTTTAACTCCCTTTTATCAACTTTAATTAAAATACACATACCCACATACTTTATATTGGGTATTTAATGTACTATATAGGGATATTGTTATTATTATTCAGTGTAAAATATCTAATTTCATCAGGACATTCTTATATAGAGTTACCAACCACCCTCATTTAATTTGATTATCCTTGTTTTTGGTTTCTAACAATTTTATCATTATAGATTTTGGTTTTAGTTTTGTCTTTTTTTCTGATACGCCTATATTTTCAAATAGATCAAAATTTACTGTAATTATATAGTATAAATTATAGAAAAGGAAAGAAATGAAGATTAAATGAACAAAATTTTTAATGCTCACTATGGCTTGTATTGTAATTACTAGTGTTTCTAAAATAATATCATTTTAATTAAAAAATTAAGCTTAATTTTTTAAAACTATAAGAAAACATGTTGTAATACGAGACGAAGTATTACAAAGCTTGGTTTTTGTTCAGAAAAATTAATTGTATGGAAAAGCCTTGTAATATACATTACATTAGGTACAGTCAGACTCCTGGCCTTATATGAGGCTTTTCCTAACAACGGAAAAGTAGTAATCTGATCAAAACCATTCAACAACAACAACAAATAGGTTATCTCCACTCGTGGTATATCAAAAAGTAACAATTAAGTGCTAATTAGTTTTACAGAAGCAACTGGCGGTATAGTCACTGCAATGTACCTATCTACAAGATATTTTCAATAATATTGAGATTGTAATAAATGCGTTTTTGAGATTGTTATACAGATTGTAATAATGTAATAAATGCGTTTTTTCAGATTTGTACACATGTTTTAGAGGTATCTACCGAAATGAAGATGTTCATAGTTAAATTAAGAAATTAAGTGCATTTACATTTTCTGATACTTATGGATTACACTATTTTATTATTTTTTTATAGATAAGTAAATGGAGTCAAACTACTCAAAATAATTTTATATAGTTAAGATCTAATTCCAAATAGATTGGATATTGAGGCTCATTTTTTGTATATTTTAATTGGTTTATTTATTTTAGCTTGAAGATTGAGACAGTTAATTAATTCATTAATTTTCCTATATAATAACCTTAATTGTTTAATTTACCTACCTATATATAAGCATTTTAATCTCGGTAGATACTACTTAAACATACATTGAACCATATCTTATACTATAAACAAAAAATATATTACGGGCTTCGTTTCTACAAAAAAAAAACAGCAAAACCATTTTTTAGTAAAATACCATCGTGAAGAAATATCCTGCAGATAGACCCATAAAAGTAAGTTATGAAAAAAATTGTCTCCACAATCGGAATATGTAGAAAATAAATGAATTGATTTTTGGAAGTATGTAAAAGCTTGAGTAATGTAAAAGCAAATTCCAAAAATTTTGTGGAACCTACTTTTCGTTTCATTTTTACAAATAAACAGCTATAGCCAAAGTTAGGCTTCGAATTCTATGTATTATAATTTCCCCGTACCCCAAAAACTATAATTAACATTTTTATGCGTCCTCAATATTATTTTCATCGTAATACAAAGTACAAAAAAATAAACTTGGATATTGGCGATATATCAAACACGTTTCTTTATTGCCAACATGACAATAAGCAAATTAGTCGTTGATGTAAAAATGTTTAACCTATATACCAGGAAGGAATGAAAACGATTGTCACTCTCGTTTTTTTCTTTTATCTTTCTTCTATTTGAGATAGACTCAATGCGAGTAATTGCGACCAGAAATCAAAAACCTTAGATAGGTTAACATTGAATAGTAAAATCAAATATAGCGGGTGTTCCAGAGCATGCATATCACCTTTTTAAGAAGGAAAGGAGCTGTTATTTTAAAATTTAAAAAAAAAATTGTCAACTAAATCGGTGCTCTATTGATTGGTGGTATTTGCAATTTCCGGAAAAGACCGGCAAAGGGTTTTTTAAGACCAAAAATCGCCGAAATTGGCCGAAATCGAGAAGGGAAGGAGTACCATGGAAAGGGGTACCTTTTTATGCAAATTCGAATTCTACGTCAAATAATAAAATGGTATTAAATTATATTTATAAATTTCTTATTCCAATTAAATCATATATAACAATATATATAAAAGGGATCCTGTTTCAAAAATCCGAAGGGATATATTTAATAGGAAACTTAAAGAACTAATTAACTGTCTCAATCCTAAAGCTAAATTATGCCGATTTTTTAAATATCGTTTCATAAAATATCGATTAAAATGTCAAATATATGGACTTGTATAATTTATAGATTCTTTAAATGTAGTTTCTTAAATGCCGACATTGAGCAAATGTCGATTTTTAAAATGCCGAATTGGACAAAGTCACAAAATGTAAACTTTCAAAAAGCAATTAACTAAATTAATGAGTGAAGCTTTGATATTGTATCCTGCTATAAACCCTCTAATTCAAACATATATCGCAGGCTATAAAACCCCAAATTACAAAATCCAAAAAAACTTCAAAACAATTTTAAATTTTTTAAATTTTGGAAAAAGGCTCATACTTAATTTTAAAACTAGATATTTTAGATAGTAGAAAAGTTAGGGTTACTATCTTTTTCCATGCTTTTTTTCTATTTATATACCGTACTTCATTTGCCTGTATTTATATATGTTTATTGGTTGGCCATGAAATCCCAAATACAAAATTCTAAAATACAAAAATCTCAAAATTACAAAATCCAACTTTAATTCATTTTGTGTTTTCGAATTTAATTAGTTTTTATCCAACATCGGTCACGCATAAAAATAATTTAATGAAAGATGATTCTGGAAGAAGACAATCTCCTCTGTTTTGTATCCAACAACAACTATGCATAAAAATGATTTATAAAAATATTCTGTAAAAGTCGTAAAACTTTGATTTTGAATCGAACTCTTTAATTTTTTTCTAATTCAGAATCTCGCACATAGATACATATATAAAAATATATTTTTTTTTCACAAATATTTCAAAAATAAAGCATTTACAACAATATTTTCTACAAAAAATTATACAAAATATTATAAAAATTCGACATTTTGTCAGTCAACATTTTAGAAGGTTAACATTTAGACATTCGACATTTTGTCAGTCGACTTAATTAAAGTCGATATAAGGTAACATTTCCAGATATAATTTTTAATGCAAACGGTATTTAGTTAGTTAGTAAATTAATATGAAAGGAGGAGAACAGCAAGAGCTATCCTTAGCTGCTATCAAACAAGCGTTCAGCATCTACTCCAGCAAGTACAAACTTTCATATTATATTTTCAAGTACCTAAAAAATTTTTCAAAAGACATTTCAAAAGCTTGATGACAACTCTGGTTCACATCTTTATCATTCTATAGCCTGGTCCAACATGAAAACTTGATATCAAAACGTATAACACCATTGTTGCCATCCACTTTTGGAATATAAAAAAAAATTTCATAAAATTTTGTATACAAAAAATATGACATGATATTTTCTTTAACCTTTAAATTACATGTACACAACAAACATACATCATCACAATATCAATATACACCTATAAATATAACAGATCCTTTTTTTTAATTTTTTAATTGCAATTCATAATACGAGTATTATATAATGGGTAATAATATAAAATATCATATACATTAAAATAAGAAAAATAAAATCTTAATATATTTTCCAACCTCCTTTCCCCTCCCGAAATTTTATTTAAGTAAATTCATTACAAACCTAATTAAAATTTAAACTAAACATGAAGGCTGAGAGAAAAACAAAAAAAAAACACGGTCGAATGAGAAAATAAATTGTTTGAGTTAAATTTCATTTTTCCCTCCATCTATAATATGTGTGTGTGTTCACACGGTTGACATGGTATTATACTGATATATAGAAATAACTGTGTATCGAGGTAGAACAAGAATAAGAGAAAGTTTATGATGGTAAAATATAATGAAAAGAAGAAGTGGGATGATCATGACGAAGGGTAATTTTTTTGATTGATCCAAAAAAGTCTCTTATAACGGAAAACGGCGGGAAAATAAAGAAAATTATTAACGTTCATCAAAAAAAAAAAATTATAAATGAAAAGTTGTATAAAACAATAGAGCAAATTTCTAAAAAGATTTCTATCAGTGGATTGATGTTAACGATTAAAAAAAGATAATTGAAGTGCTCGTAATTAATTTATTATAAAGTGATAATTGTGATAACTGTAAATATTTATTTTTGATAATCAGATTTGTTTTTAGTGATATTTTTATTTTACAATTAAAAGTCGAATTCCCTTTCACAAATCATTTATTTTCGGAAGCAAATACCGATATCGATATTTCGGAAGCAACTTACTTCCTTCATCACTGCTTTCGACTAATTAAAATTTTGACAACAATACCTACTTATTAATATAACTTGAACCCTTAATATGCTAATTTTGTGTACAATAGTAATTTCTGAATAGTGCTACCTGTGGCCTATTTCATAAAAATTGACAATTAAAATAAATAAATTAAAAATGAAATAAAGTCGAAAGCAAATATCAAATTTTATCGAAGTTATTTCAATCGATAAAATTTGTAGCGCCTTTATAATGCAATGAAAAATTAAATTTACAATTTTACATATTTGAAATCGTGTGTCATGAATTATCCGACAATTATAACAATTTTGTAGAATACAATTTTATTTTTGGTTTCATAACAAAATTGACATAAAAATTACTGTGGACAAACCTTGGCAAATTTTGTAGATTTTACCTTTGTTTATGAAACAAGAATTGACAATTTACAATTTTGTCAATTTTATTTTAAAGCAAAAATTTGACAATAATTGTCGACTTGTAATTTACAAAATTTCCACCTGTCAATTTATATAAAATGGGCCATAGGTCTAATTTTTTTTTCTTCTTTATAAATTTACCAGACATGGTCCGAATTTACGTCAATAAAGTTTGATTTATGAATCGAATTGAAAAAAATTGGTTTATCAAAAATAGTCTAATATTTTGTTTTCACTAGAGTAACAAAATCAACAATACTACAACTTCAGCTACACTTGTATTAAAATTATTTCTTTGTAAACAATATTTCGGGTTTTTTTTTGATGAAGTATAAACAAACACGTTCTTTGCTATTGCGGTATTCTTGAAATAAAGATATGACAGATGGCAGATGTCGGATGAAAGATGACAGATGACAAATGACAAATGACAAATGACAAATGACAAATGACAAATGACAAATGACAAATGACAAATTTCTGAAAGAATACCCAAGTGTAAATTTTCAGATCTGTAACACCTTTTGTTTTTGAAAGATTCCTGATAGGTGTTATATGAGTTCTATGGCAACTACCCAAACCTGTCGAATGATTGCTTTGTAAAGTACATATCCGGTTCATTTAAACTGTGGGCGTGTATAGCGAAGAACAAACAAACAAACAAACTTTTCCTGTAATAAGTATAGTTATTAAATTTAAACTTGTCTATAAATAATTACGTATGCATAAGGGTTATTATGGGGTACTATTTATTATCTTAATTCTACCTGAACCTAATTTTAATTTTAAAATAATCTAAATAATGGTGATAACCCACTACCTACTTCATTATTCAGTCTACTGTTAACGTGTTCTCTGGGTATCGTCAAACTTTCATACATGGTTAATTTATTATTTTTATTGACCTTTTTTTATTAATTTTAAACTATTCTTGTTTATATGATATTCTTCTTCCACTATATGTCGCACTACCGCTGACCTAAAATTTGTATAGTAATTTTTCCTTATCATTTCTGCTTCTCTTATGTGCTGCTGGAATCTTACCGTAATTAGCAGCTTGGATTGTCTTATGTAAGTTTTTGTGCCATCTTTTATATCTTTGGCATATCCTAACAGATTACACAATTTAAGATTTCTGCTGGTAGAGTCCTTAAGTTGTATTTCTTAAATATATTACTGAATTATTTTGTGTATGCGGAATGTGTTACACAATTTCGTTCTCACTTCTCCATGTCCTTATTTTGTTCAAATAAAGTTGAGAGATTTTCCAGTTCCCTTCTGTGGATCTTCTTTTTTATTATTTTCCTTATGAAATAGTTTGCATACATTCAAAGGACTGACTCAATTCCATCGATTCATCTATTTTGATAAGCCATTCCTATAATTTTACAATAATAGCTTCTTTAGCTGGTAACTGCAAATATTTGAATAAAATATTTATTTTTTTTCTCAAATTTGATTCAATTCTAAACTTTACTGAATTTTAGCCCTAAATGTGTCCATGATTTATATAGTCCTGACACAGTGGTATAGATTTAATAAGGATTAATGTTTTCTTAATAATGATGTTAACTAAAGTGTATTTTTTTTAATAACATATTTTTTTTAACCAATTATCGGATAGAAACCTAGACCTTCTGATTAGTAATCTTAAAACATATTCACTGCAATATGTTGGTCGGCAATATAATATACATATATGTATTTATTAAAATTATTTCTACTATGTACAATCACATTAAAGCAATTCAAAATTCTCACCTGTAAGATTTTGATACTATTAGCTAGACAACATTGCATCCTGAAAAATAAAAAAATTATAAAATATAATTAAAAATGTAACTAGATAACTTTATATAATGTTTAGAGCAAATAACTGTAATTTATATTTTTAGAAAATCTAGTAAGTTCACGTTTTATTTTTGATTATATTTATTTTGTAATTCAACCGGATATTTCTGTGATAATAATAATATTTAACCACTTAAGTCGACACAAGCGAAAAATGAAATATTATTACCATTGCATTCTGACTGTAAAAATCTATCTTCCACAAAAATGACGAGGCTTTTTCTGAATATACAATTAACTGTTTTCTGAAATATCACAGATAAATATTAAGTTAACAGCATTGGTCCGAGGAGGCTTCCTTGTGGTACGCTACGCTTTCATTTGATATTCTTTGGTTATATGTGTTATATATATGTATATTTGTGTCACATAACTTTCTAGTTTTATATTTAATTCAGTAAATAATAGTAAAGCTTTTTTGACAGACTCTGGCTAATATTATAAAAAAAAGAGTATTGCCTATTTAAAATAATGAAATTTAACCATCTTCTTCATATGTTGCTAATCCACTACCGGATGTTAAGCGATCACTTAAGCTTGCCATTATGTTGGCATACTCTTTTGTACATCTTGCGCTACGAGCCAGTTCTCCTATACGGTTCTGGTACTTTACAGTGTAATTTCGAGCGTTTCTGAGCCATGCCATTTGTTTTCTTACGATATTCCTCTTATCTTCAAACTTGCCTTGTATAATCCATTGAAGTGGTTCATACTTCGGGCCTCGTATTATTGACCAAAGTAGCTTACTTTTTTACGTTTGATATTTAGAAGTAACATAAAACTATACTTTCAGTCTTCTAAGAACTTCTAGGCTCGTGACTCTGTCGGTGTAAGAAGTTTTCACGATAACACATACATTTTGAGTGCTTCTAATTTGTTTGGTGTAGCCATTTTCTCACGTCCATATTTCTATTGCGTATTAGAGTACAGCCAGAAATAACATTTTCAGTACCACAATCATAAATGTTTTAAGTACTGTTTGATGCTTATTTCTCGGTCACATAGTAGATTTTTATATTTTACAAAAGATTTTCTTGTCATTTCGAACCTACATTTTACTTCCTTAGCTGACGTCCAGCTTTCATCGAGATAACAACTCAGATATTTAAAGCTAGAAACGCGTTGAATGGGTCCTTTGTTGATTGTGATGACACCATATTGTTCATGTTGTTTCGTTTACTGACTACATCATAAACTTTGTTTTTTGGATGTTCATATTAAGGCCTAGGCCAATAATCCTATGTTCATTGACTTTGTCAACTAGCTATTGCAAATCATCCAAGATGTCAAATATTATGGTTGTATCATCCACGTATCGGATATTGTTGATATAGATTCCATTTACTTTGATTCCTTTGTTTATTAAATTAATTGCAAATTGAACAACAGTGGTGACAAAATGTCGGACTCTTCTATTGATTTGCAGGTTAGATGTTACTAGATTGTTAACTTTAATGTTCGCAATTTGATTCAAACAGAGGTTTCTAATAAATTATATGTTCTTACTATAATATATAGTTGTATATTTCTGAAGATGCTTATCATTTTTTCGTGTTGTACTCTATCAACCGTTTTTTCATAATCTATGAAGCACAATCATATGCCCTTTTCCACATCTTTGCAATTTTGCACTATAGTTTATAGAATTTGAATAGTAGTGAAAGTGACTCAGTGACACCAATCTTTAAATTTATAACTGTAAATGGAAAGTCATTTTAAAACTGCAAAATATCAAAAATCAAAATTATGGGGTAAATTTAAACAAAAATGAAGGAGAAAACGGAAATAAGCTTTACTCGTGATTAAATAAGGAATTTTTTTATTTTTTGGGTGACCTACAAATGATATTAAGAAAAGGAATAAGAAAAGTGGAATAAATGTTTTCAATGTTTGTGAAATATTTTCAACTTTTCGATGAAGTCTATGAAGTTCGCCACAGCATCAATTCGTCACAGGAAATACTAGTTTCATCTTTAATGATCGAACGCAATTCAGAAATCGAAATCTAAATAAACACTCCGATTCGCATTAATCTGACTTATTACTAAAAATTCTAAATATTTTAATAATTTAAAATTTTACTATAAATTTAATTACAATGATTAAAAATTAGTAAATATGATGATTAGAAAAGAAAATGCAACCATCTTAAGTTTAACCGATAACGTCAATGACCAAACGTCGTTGACAAAAATGTCCATAATGATTATTGTATCTATTAAAAATATCGATTAAATAAAAACGCTACCTCAAATCTACTTATCATAATTTTAACATCCGAATTTCTATTAAAATCAATTTTTACAATACATAATTGTTTATACATATTTATTTAATACAGCTACAGGATTCAACAATAAGAGTTTTATTAATATTCTGTTTCACCACTATTTAGTTTGATAATATTTTGTAAAATTGTTTAGAGTATTTCATACATTTTAAATTTTTTCTTTAGCACTAATTTTTATTTTTATATTTTAAACTCTGTATAAAATGTTAGTTATTTACGCCACTGAAAAATCGTAATATGTAAACTGACAGCTAAAATGCAGTCAATTAAATTGCAGCTAAATGATTGGTCAAAATATAACAATTTTCAAATGGAAAGTTTTATGTCAAACAAATCTACACCGACCACCAGGTATATTATCGAACAATTAAGCAAATATAGTACCAATATCCAGACCCTAATTTCCCTAATTGACAGTAATTTATAAAGATCATAAAATTTACACAAACAACATGACAATAGGATTTGTAATATCACTTTTGACAATATATGACAACAAATTATAATTTACTAGGGTAACCAGCTATTATAATTTTTCTTATCTCTCGATTGCATTCTATTTTTTTTTTTTTTTAATTATATTTCTATATTTTTTTTTATTTTTATAAATTTAAGATTATAATATGCTTTTTATATAATTTAAAAATACAATATAGGTAAAACTATTTCAATAGTGTGTAGAATCTCTTTTTTAATCCTTATGGGATTTATTTTTATATAAAAATCTATTTTTTTTTTTATAAGTATTGTAATGTTTCGCAATTTACAGGAAAAAAAGAATAAAATAAAAAATCTTTGAACAAACCATAAATTAAAAGAAAACAAATTAGTTTTCAAATTGATTGAATATTACCCAAAAGGATTTTCAAAAGTCTAACAACAAAAATAAGAAAGAATACAAAATAGGAAAAATAATTTTCTTCTTTGATTGCAATCGATGTTATATATAATGTAGATATACATATATTATATAGACAATAAAAAGTTTAGTTAAAGCTATATACACAAATAATTCTACCAGGTAAGCATATACACATTATACCAGAACTAGAATATGGAATTTTGTCATTTTTATTAAAATCGAAAATTTTAAGTTTAATTCCAATTGTATAGTTATCCAGTGTAATCTAAATATGAATTAATATATACATATATATATGTACATAAGTTTATATGGATAAGTATAGACATATATCAAAATTTTATATATGTAGTATGGGACAGAGTGTAAAATTTATAAACTATAAAACAGTAGTTTCATATTAAAATTTGATTTCCTACACCTTACGACAGGGACGTATTTAGTGAATTTATTTAAAATTTTTTATTAAAGTGATCCCATCGTCATTTTCCAAACTTCTCTTCCTCAATAATATGAAATTGTAAAAATCATTTGAACCAAACCAATATGTTTTTGAATATTTTTATTTGTATGTAAAGCCAAAGTGGCTTAACTCACAAAAAACCGTATTTTTGCAATGTCACAGTAAAATAACAATAAATCAACTAAACTACTAAATAAACTATAGTAAAATCAAGTTTTTATTTTAAGTCAATACAATATTATAATAAAGGTTCTGTTGGTTTTTCAAAAATTTGCATTTTAATGTGGGTTAAACTATTATGAGCCTCTCATTTATATTAACGCATAAACTCTAACAATTAAGACAATATAAAAAAACATTTAAAATGTAATAAATCTGATTAGTCTGTGTTATCATTTGGATAAAGTCTAGATAAGAACATTCTAGATAATAATAGAATCAAATACAAAGACTATAGAAACAAATTGGATATAATTGGATATCTCGGGGATATCGAAGAAATTGTCTCTAGAATGAAAGCAAAGAAATGAAGTCAAATAAGTGAAGTTACGTATGACATTATTGTAGATGGCAACAAAACTCAAGCTATTATGCCTGCTACAACTTTTGACATAGTGTGTATTTTTTTTTGCTGTCCATACACTTTTTGGGGTTCAACTTTTACTTGAATGATTAAATCTATAAAGTTTTTATGTAATATTAAATAAGCACTAACAAACCTGAATTATTTTTAAAATAAAACATTTAAGATTGCAAATTGGATAATTGAAGTTTTTCTTGAATTTTTTTAAAGTGTTAATGTGATTAAATTTAATACAGAATAAAATTGATACAGAAGAACGAAGTACGCAATATATTAATTCAACTATAACTCGACTTTTTTTTCTATACATTTAACCCTAAAGCTCATAACATGACTCATAATCAGGCCTTTTTCTTTTTCAAAACTACGTGTTTTCTAAATTTTTTGTAATGTTGTAACTATTCTCTTTCTAATCTTCATTTAGGTCAATATTTACATATTAAAAGTACATTTTTTTTTTGCTTAAAAAAAATACCACGTAAATTCATAACATGAGCCTGAGAGGCTCTAATATAATATTTCATAATAATTTCTTAATAATGCAAGTTTTTACATGAATAAATGATGATGAAGTGACTGACGACATAAAATTCGATGATGTGGCAATTGACTCTGAAGAGGAACATTTATCTGAAGCTTCAGAAGCAGAAGATGAATTAACTTGTGATTCTGATAATAGCGGTGAAATTATAATTTCTCATGGAGAATTTATTGCAAAATTTGGTAAATGGGCTCAAAAGCCATAACGCTTTGTCTAAATTAATATTTTGCGTTGGAAGCCATTTCCGCAATTGCACGCCTTCTTGGAAATCAAATAACCAAAGTTATCGATCGTTTTAGGTGCCTATGGTTCAATTATATTCAAAGCTATACTATAGGTGTAAACCGCTTTGACAAAATTTTACGTTTTATTAGATTTGATGAAGAAACCACAAGAAGTAATCGACGTAGATTTGACAAATTAGCCCCAATTCGAGACGTGTTTGAAACAATAAATAAGCATTTGGGAAATTATTATATATACCTTCAGAAAATCTTATCGTAGACGAAGAATTAAAGCCAATATATGCAATCAAAGCCTCACAAATGTGGTATTAAAACTTGGTGGCTTTGTAACAGACGGCATAGCTACTCAAAAGAATTCCATATACTGGGATAACTATTTCACAACGTTAGAGCTTGCAAAAAGTTTGTTATCTAATAACTAGGTAGGAACTTTACGTCGAAATAAAACTTATATTCCAATTTTTTCCAAGAAAAATAGAGATCAAAATTATTTGGACAAAAAAAATTCCAATAAAAGAAATTTATTTCTAAGAGCTCTTGGTGAAAGTTTAGTAAATTAGCTTATCAAAAAGCGTGCTAGTACTAAAAAGCTACAATTACCACCATCTCGTAATGCAATTTCAAAAACGGTAGCGTTTATTTTGTTAATTTTGTTATTTTTAAACATCTAAAAATTAATTATTTGAAATAAAAAATTTAAAATTTATTAAAAATTATTTTTTTCCATTACATTATATGGTGAGCCTGACAGGCTCATGTTATGAATTTACATCACAAAATATGTTATGAGGTTTGGGGTTAAGAACGGGTTCATCACACATTTTAATACTATAAAACTATTTCTGCAAACTAAAATTTTGTAATGAATATTATATTCTGTTCAGATTTTATTTTTTGATATTAAAAATAAAAGTGGTTAGAATTTGTTCCAAATTTATAAACTGATAATAACAATTGAATGTAGAAAAATTGGGCCTTTAAGTGATATATTAAGAATAACGAAGTAGGTATATGAAATAATTCAATTGGTGTTGCAGAAAAAGATTGAACAAAAATTATGTATCGGCAGAAATTTGAACGCTTGGGTAATATTCGGCAGTGGATTGAAAAAAGGCGATCAATATATCAGCTAGTTGTTTCGAGTGAAGAAATATAGAGAAGCATTCAGGTATGGTTTATTCCAACGGAAGAAGAAAAACTGCTAAAATTTATTATTAATAATGTTGAAAAAATTTGCATGCAGTATCCAGTTAATTTGAAATACCTTATATTACTAATTTAATTACCAAAGATTGCTAGTAAAAATAGACCAAGATTAAGATGGCTGAATAAAATCAAAGATAATTGTCAAAACAAATTGAAGTTAACAGATGAAATACAGTTGCACAAGGTATAGCAGAATTGAGGAAAGGTGTGAACGAGGTTAAGTGTCACCCTGTATAACAAATAGATATTGATGATAGTGAAATATATTTGGAGCAATTACGTATAACATTTTTGACTGCAAAGTCAAATTTATATGCATCCGAACTGATGTTAAGATTAATTTCAATTACACTGTTACGATCATAATATTAAAAATTGGATTAAAAATATATTTTTTTTTTACACTCTTGACAGCAACTTAGGTAGAATCAATCACCTTTTCGTGCTTAATAAGTAGGGTACTGCAAGTGTATATGTACTACAATATCTACAATATTTCTAGTATTTATTTAATAATAAATAAATACTCGAAATATTGTTTACAAACTACTGCTTAATATCTACTCATTAAATGTGGAAAACTACTGCAATTGTCAGGAACCAAGCCTTGTTAAATATAATAGTTCAATTTTATTTAATTTGATTATATTAAGTAAAATCTATACGACAATTATATTTTTGTTACATTTATTATTTGATATCATTTATATAAAAGTAAATGCAAACTGTTTTTTTTGTTTTTTTTTTTTTTAAATTTCTAGCTTTATTTGTACCTTACCTATATATGGCTATACACTACCACAAAAATTTTCAAAAATATTAATTTCAGACATATAAACATAAAACTTTAGAATTCACTTTTCCAAACTAGCTCAGTACAGGACTGTTTCTACTTAATATTATTTTCATATATCTTGGTATATTGAATGTCCTTTAAAAATTGAAAAATCCTTTTGTTATTGGATTAGTTTTGAAAGGAAATCAATAAAATACTTGTGTTCAACATACACAAATACTCTTGTAATTTAACATTACATCAGGACTGAAATAATTAAAAAGTAAAGTTAGACATATTAAAAAAAACAAAAAAACAAAATCAGAATCATTTATATTTCTTATTATTTTATTTTGTTTTTCTTTCTGCAAACAAACTTAAATTAATTTTATTGTAGAAAACAGGAAACATTTATCTACATTCAACCTATATGTAAATTGTACAAAATTTTCCTGTATAGAAACAAAGACCAATAAAAATGTCCTTTATTTCAGACAAACAACAGAATTTAAAAAAACAAAAAAAAAAACAATTTGAAAAACAAAACGAAAAAGTTTAATACGAGATTTGAATTGAACTAAAAATAAAGTGCATAATATAAAAATAACTTTGAATAATAATAATATCCTTTTAGTATCCTTTTATGTTTTACAGGTTAATAATTTGAATAAGTGGAAAATTATATAAAAACAAAAATTTGTTTTTTATTCAAAAGGAATAAAAAAATATTTTAAAGGTTTGTCGTTCTATATTAGAATACCAACCCATATACTCAATATCGTCGTAGCCCATTACTATTAATTTAACAACATTATTATGTATTAGGTTAATAAACATAACAAAATATCAAAACACATCTATTAAAATAAAAATTTATTTAAAAAATATTTAACATTCCTTTACAATAGTTTTGAAATCAAGAACTAATTGTATAGCAGCAGAAACAATCTAATACTTTTGACAGACATGTGTATAGTATTAACATAATGATATCAATATTACAAAATACTCCATATAATTAAGAACTGCTTTAATGCTGTCAGTGAATTAATCTAAATACCCAATTCTGATTCAATTGAAATTATGTGTGCTAAGACCATATAAATTATGTTTGTAACCGAACAGTAATTTAGACACCTACAAAAACTATTCCAATTCAACATCAATAAGGTTCTCTAACAGTAAAAATAAAAACTTGGATATTTTTTGTGGTATAAATTATGACCTGGACCTCATTAAGAAATGATTTTATGTGCATGCTTAGTTATTAGTAATAAAACAAAGATCTCCTGTCTGTCAAAAATTTCTATTAATTTCGACACTATGTGGCAACGCTTTTGTCTGAAGTTCTTCCTCTAGTGAATCGTGTTTTCGAATTGATAATGTTAAGTATCTTGGCCTCGTTCTTGATTCTAAATAAAACTGGTCAGAGCATACTTTTCACTTACATAAATATTTTTTAAAAATCTTAAGATATGTCTTCCAGCTAAACCTATATTTTTCCTACCTAAAATGGTGTACTTTACACTTTTCAACTTTAAATTACAATATGGAATTAGGGAGGTGAGGCTCTTACTTTAACAAAATTCCCATTCTCATTACAAAATATTGTCGATTTACGCCAAGTTTTTCACTATTAGATATAGATAGCTGGATATACTATCTATTAAATTTATTTATTTATTTATTTATTTTATTCACTATTTTATCATTACAATTAATAAATTCATTTTTTAAAAAAGACTACTAACACAATTCAAAATTAAATTTTTATAAATAGTAAATAGACTAGAAACAAATATAATAAAATAGGATAAACAGCTATATTTATTCAAAACGCTAAAAGTGTATATTATTAGATCAGGTTCTATATTGTTCACCGATTTAGCTTTAACTATAATCTGAGAGTCAATAATCAATTTTTAATAAATGTTCCTAGAGCATACACATCCCATTTTTGCCACTTTTATGACTATTTAGCTCTCAAAATTGTCAATACATTTCCTTAAGATCGGATAAAACGTCTGTTAATTTTATTAAAAATCTTAGATCTCACTTATTGAATCTTGATCAGTCTCGAATTGAGTTCTATTATATCTTTTAAGCATTTTTTTTCTCTCAGGCTTCTATTCTTTGGTTGTAAGAATATTTTTGTTACACTCTTTATCCTCGTATATTAATTTAACTCTTTCCTTATTTTATTTTAATTAATTAATTAATTATTTCTAATATATAATATTTATTTATTTATTTATAAGATCTTTATTATGGGCTTATCAACCACGTGGGTTTTGTCAAGCCCTCATTCTTTAAAGTTTTTACATAATTATCTTAAGTTTATTTCATTATTATTTTTTAACATAATGTTGTTTTAAATTTAGATTTTTGATTTACTTTTTGTTTCTTTTTTTGTATTGTAATTTCAAATTCATTTTTTTTTTCTCTTTAAGTTTACAATTTTGATTTTAGCCTAGTTTATATTACATATATTAGAAAAATTAAATTTTTTAATGGTTTTTATTGAATTTTATTATATTTTATTGAAAATGTCAGTTTCTCTAAGGAATGCCATGATATTAGTTGTTGCTTCTATAGTATCCTGTGTGAGTATATCAAGTCCCGTGATTCCAAGCCTGGCTCTTACATCAGTGTATAAAGGGCAAACCTCAAATATGTGCTGTATATTAATTGGGGTATCTGGAACACAGTGACATGTTGGCTGTGCGTTTTGGGGTCCATCAAAGAGATAGCTGTGAGTGTATCGTGTGTGTCCTATTCGGAGTCTAGTCAGAACAACAGCGATTTTCCTACTGGCCTGGTCTAAACTACTCCATCTGGATACATTTGTTTTAATGTGTCTTAGTTTGTTGGTGAGGGGTTCATTTTCCCAACTTGTGTTGTGTATGTCCCATAAAGTTCGTTTTTATTAATATATAATATATTAATTGTATTAATTCGAGAAAGGTTCGTATTCTATTTTACATTTAATAAATTTGTAATTTTTTTCATTTACTTAATTTTAAAATTTTGTTGGTACATTTTGTTTTACTTTATTACTTTAATATTAATTTTTTTTTTTTATTTTTGTATTCTTGTACCTGTTTTACTTTTAGCTTTGAAATATTAGCTTAATATTGTTTTTTTTATATTATTTTATTATTTCTACTCTTGTTATTCTCAGGGGAATCAGGATGATCTTAGATTTATCTAATTTTACCATTACTGTTTTGCTAATTTTTTACTTATGATAAAGCACTAATATGTAACATCTAGCATAGTATAATAAATAAATGAATTTTAGAAACTAAACTAAACTAAATCCATTTTATATCAAATAACCTAAAATAATCTGAAGAAATATATGGTGATTTATTTTCCTCTAAACGAGATTCAGGATTCAGTAGTTTGTATGACATTTTTTTATACAGGTAAATTGCACTGACTAGCGAATGAGATAACCCAGTGGTCAACCATCCATGATGCCAACATTACCGTCCATTGTATTTCTTGGCCCCCATTTGATTGTTCCTATTGTCTGAAAGTAGTACAATAAATTGAGTATAGAATAGAATTATACATGTACTTGATTAACTTTAAGAAAGCTTTCGACACAATCAAGCGCGGTGCAATATGGAAAGCACTAATGGACAAAGAAATACCAGAAACAATAGTCCGGCTAATCCAAGCATTATGCGAAGAAACCGAACTCTCAGTAATAATATTTGTACTTTATAATTAACTGGTATTATAAAATTTTCGCATGCTGGAATTTCATAGAAGCATAAGTGGGGCTCCTACTTTTTGAACTTGCTGAAGAAGAAATGTCACCTTGCTTTCTTTAAAAATTTTGTCAAATTCAACTAATTTAGAAATTTCGTTGACTAGCTTACAGGTTATTTTTCTTTGCACTGTATCGTCGATATTTCAATTTTATCATGTAAGTCTTCAAAATATCATCTTTCACTAAACTATAAAGTCAGTTCTGGGCACATATATATAAAAGAATTATTTTCATTACAAATTCTTCTGAGCCAGTCAAAATTTTAAAAACCGTAATAGATTTTATTTTTGAGATCTAATAGCAAATTTTCAAGTTTAATAAAGGTGTTATACTTTAGTTTTTGAAATATTCCTGAGGGGTGTTATAATATGGCAACTACCCAGGGCAATCCGAATTTTGAAAAAATTTAAGGAAAGTGTTTTTTTTATTTGTGAAAAGGTGCATAACTACAAATTTCTAGGTATGTTACACTTTTAGTTTTCGATATATTTCTAATGGATGCCAAGAATTATATAGAAACTGCCAGAACAAGTTCGGATTCCAAAAAGCGTTAAAAGAGGTGTCTGTTCAATTTAAAAAAAAAATCTAATTACAAATTTTTAGATCTGTTACTCGTTTAGTGTTTAAAATATTCCTGTTGCGTGCTAGCAGTTTGGATATACGACTATTACCCGAACCTATGATTAGGTAGCATTATAAAGTACTACGTTATACTGCAATTAAGAAATCTTTATCATAATTCTATTTTTAAAATTGTAAACCTGCATAGCGAACAAACACATTTTCCCTTTTCTAAGTACAGATTAATAAATTGGATGATTTAAATAACTTTTGTTTCTAAATTAATGTGTTTTGTAATATTTTATTTATTTATTTAT
The DNA here is from genome assembly GCA_963942445.1 of Argyra leucocephala. Lineage (NCBI taxonomy): Eukaryota > Metazoa > Arthropoda > Insecta > Diptera > Dolichopodidae > Argyra > Argyra leucocephala. The sequence goes on from OZ012680.1 coordinate 70,592,703, forward strand.
TCTTACTTAGTTCAAGTGTTTACAAATTACAATATTAAAATTTACAATAAAACCATTTTATGTACAATAATAAAATATAAAACAAATACAATTAGTAATTTAAAATATCTGTGTATGCCCAATTGATAATAGAGCATATACCAATCGACAAAATGTGGAATCGAAACATAAGGTCACATGTAACGAAGATTAGATATTTCTGAAAATAAGTAAATTTCTATAAATAATTAAACCTTTGAAAAAATTTATATAATCTAATTTGTTAGACTCTTGGGCTTAGTATTAGGCTAAGGCTTAGCTCATTTTATATTGAAAACATACAAACACTTTGACAAATACATAAAATGTTCTGAAATATCAAAAACATGACAAAAAAAAAGTAATAATGTTGTAAAATTGAATATAATTTAAGTCACATAAAAACAAAAGAAATTATTTTAAGCAAATTTGAAAAAAATCATTTATTTTCATCGATGTCCTGTACTCTTTCTAAAACATTTCTTTTTTTTATCTAAATTATATACAATAAAAAAAAAAACTAATTAAGCAAGCTAATATAACATTATTTATACCTCATTTTTCATAATTATCACTTATTTCATCTTTATAACCCTTTATTAAAGTTATCATTATGGAAAATCTATAGACGTGTCCATGCCAAATAACAAATTTAGTACGTGACAACTAAACATTATTAGTTGGGTACAAGACTGAAAAAAAAAAATTGTTTTCAATCAAAATGTATATATATAAACATTTTTTTTGTTTTTTTATTTTTATTATTATTACTATTATTTTTCTCATTTCTATGATTAATATCAATTATTTGAGACCAGCCTCTTTTCCTAGCCAAATTAAGAAAATTCAAGAAAAACATTAACAAAAATTATAAAAACAAAAAAAAAAAAATATAAACAAAAAAAATTCGTTATTTTTTTGTGTTGTTTTTTTTTTTTTTTAAATAGGAAACTTCTTTATAGGAAATTAACCATATAACAACTTGTCACGTTCAAGGTAAATATTTTTTCATGATAAGTCTTCAAAGTTAAAGACATTTTTACGGTCTCCACAAATTGACTTTTGAACAACAAAATAAGAACAAGACAAAAAAAAAACCAACTAATGACAGAATGTATGTCTGGTTTGGTCTGTATTGTGTACGTCCACACGACGATGACAAGTTGAATTGCCTCATAAGAAATTTTTTTTCTTTTTATTCTTTTTTTTTGTTCTCTCCCAACACCAAATTATTTATAAGAAAGACCACTCACTATTCAATAATAAAATATATCTAAATACATGAACACATATGGACAAACAAACGCATGTTTATGTATAATATACCAAAGCAACATTAAAATGTCTACAAAAACAGAATAATAACAAAGTAAGAAAGAAATAAAAACGAAAATAAAAAACTATTACCAGCACAGACTGCAAGTCTCAAATCTATACTCTCCTAAAATTTATAGAAAAAAAACAAACCTCAACTCTTTTTCTTTCTTTATCTGATTAGTTAGCCTTATTAATACCAAATATGGTAAAAAATTGGTATTAAAGGAATGTTAATGAAGACGTTCATAAGTAAATTGAACTTAGTTAGTTTTAAAAAAAATAATATTATCTGAATGGAATAGATTGGTTTTAAAAATTTATAATACATGTATGTACAATGTAAGTAGCATACAAACAGACATACAACACCAATAAATTTTAAACGAAAAATTACCTTATAAAAATTGAATTGATTTTTTTCTGTTTTTCTTTACCATAAATTTATTCTAACACATTGCGGATAGAAACAGATTTGTATATTAAACGTTATGTAATTAAATAATATAAGATATACAGGTTGATCTAGATTACAATGATTGTTATGGTGATATCAAATGGCAGGAGGATGCGTTCAGAATAGAAACATATTCAGAATACTAAGCGAGACCCAAAATTTATTCAAGTTTATAAGAGTTTTGCGAGATTTAAGGTTACATAATAATGGAACACAACATATCAAAATTATTACTAACTTATTTGTTTGGTGCCACATGTATGTCTATTTAAGTTCAAAATCTAATTTATGTTGAATTCAAAATTTATCCGAAAAAAATTTTTGTTTATTTTTATACTATTGAGTTACCAATTTGTTTAACTGAAAGGAAATGTCTTCAATATTTGACATCAAAACAATTTTTATATAATTAAAAAAACAGTATACTATTTTGCGTTACTGATCATATCTGATATAAATCACAACTGTACAGAGGGACAATATTTGATCTGTTCCCCAACCATTAACGCATTTTAATTTCAATATCTCTATAAAATCACCGCAACGAATTTTAAAACTAGATTTTTGCAATAGTTTCTATACAAAATTTAAATGAAAGAGGAACAATTAACACCAAATATTTCTTTTAGCTAGTATACAAATCCATATTCATACTAGTAACAATATACACATACTAGGAGCCTCTGTTGAGTAATTATAATTCAAGTTGAATTTTAATGTTTTTAAAAGAGCAGTAATTTAGGTACTGACATACACTTCTCACGATAAAGCACAAACCACTTATGTTTAATAAAAAATTTTGAGGTTATAAAAATTTATTTTGGACACATAAATACACCTCCCTGATATACTGATTCGTTTCCGATATATTCCCCATAGTCAGTGGCATTTAAAGGATCAAATTACTAAAAATAAAACATTTTTGTAATTAAAGAGGTATTATATATACATATACATATTTTTGACCAAAACTATATGATTACTACAAATGAACAAAATATAGAAAACAATAATTTGAGATAGTTACTTAAAAGAATTAATAAAATAGCTAAATTTCCTTTAATTATGTATAAAAATAATAAGTGTTGAATGACACAAAATGGATATATTTTATTTAAAATTTTGAATATTATAAAACCAAATATAATTTTTTTTAACCCGTATGCGCATTTCGGTTTTTATATACAGCTTATTTACATATTAAGAGTTCATTAACTGTTCATCACTGCGCATGTCCTTATATGCTTATCTATTATTGTACGTTATATATTGTACATTTGATATTAGATAAATTAACGTTCATTAATATAAATAACACAAAATTTAATTAATCTGGAATTTAAAATTGATAGTTTTTACTACAGGCCAAATTTGGCTTTCAAATTAATAATTTTTAGATAATTCATTATGCAACGAAGTCAAAAGTAAAATTGAAATTAAAAAAATTATTCATTCACAAAATTATCTATTTTCGACTTTTAGGATACTTTAATGTCTATATTATCTAGCCATCGCAAATCATCTGTTGGGATATCATGCAGCTCTCGAAAACGATCATATTAAGTGTGCTTTGTACACACTTGCCAACGAGTTGGGCAACAGTTTATCGAGGGAAGGATGATTATTACATGAAGAAGGTAATTGGTCAGCTGTAATATAATAGTTTTTTTTTTTATTATTAATGAAGAGTTCTATGTAAGCACAAGCTCTTATGAACTATTGTACTTCCAGGTTCATCTTGGAATTATAGGTAGCTATGTCCTTGGCAATCACTTTTATTGATGCTTGTTAAATGGGCCATTATCATAAGTTGATGGTTGAATCCAAATTGGTTACTCATCTTTATCTGATGGTAACAGAAAATATAAATTCAAACATCCTAGCGAGAAAAAACCATGAATACCATGTGTACACAACAAGATCAGCAGGAAATATCAAAATAATTTCTTCCAATATCAGATTCAATGGAATAGATATCCTATATAATAGAGCATTCAAGTTGTATAATACAATTTCTATTGCGATGAAAGATATTAATAGTTCAAAAAAATTAAAAAGAGAAATAAATAATATACATTCCAAAATCTAGTATATAATAGAATTATTAAATTGAATATGTTGAAGTAGTTAGTAAGTATGTACAGTAGGTTTAGTTATAGTGATATATCTTATCTTTGATTTATTAATGTTTAATATTGAATTATTTTATAATAAGTGAGTCTTGCCGGTACTGTTATTGTTTTGTTTTTCTATTATCCTACACTATTTACATTGAATTATATTAGTATTTTGTATATTTTGAATTTTAGCTTGCACTGATCTATTTTATTAGATTATATTATACACTCTGTACGAGCAATTGGGCTTATTTGAGAATTCTTAAATAAATAAATAAATAAATAAAATAGATCTAGTTTCCCTGATTACCTGATTCAGTCGTTGGATACTTAGTTTGAAAAAGGCTTTAGATTGCATAAGTCCTATATTTTATTTTATATAAGTCTTATATTTTATGTTTCTGAAGTTTACCACTTGGAAACAATACTTTAAAAGAGCAATACTTAGTCCTGGTCCTAAGAATTGAATCTTCGCACCGGTTTTGTATGGACATCTGTTTCTTCATACCCTTGTATTCCTCCATGTCCAGGAATCCACAAAAGAGTAGCTCTGTTTCCTTCCACTAGCTTCTGTAACAGCTATAGATAAAATTTAATTTAAAAATTGGGGAAGCCAAAACTATCTGAAATTATGTATATGTTAGCACCTTTGTGCCCTTTTTTACTGCATTGCAATGCTGGTACCTCAATGGTATATGTTTCGGTGGAATATCATTCTATTAATCGCAAGAACTGATGAAGGAAGTAAGTTGCTTCCGAAATATCGATATTTGCAAAATAAATAGAAATACATAAATAGAAATTATTAGTGAAAGGAAAGTCGACTCTTATTCCATAAATTGTGTATTTTATGCTACGGAACGAAATTTTAGATCAGCAACTGCTGGACTTTTAGAACTGCCGTTAATCTTGTATGAAGTATAATAATGTTTTTTTTGCAGAGAGGATTAGACTAATTTGATAAATTACTAAATAATGTACTAAAAGAAAGTTTAAAAAATTTTAGCCAAAAATAAAAATATGCAAAAGGGTGGTGAATACTTAAAACATTTAAAATCGATACATATTCCATACACCAAAAACAAAAAAAAAACATTTAAAATTAAATACCCACAAAATAAAAAGTAGAAGTAATAATTAATATATAATTGTATATTTTAGGCATTCAATCATGGGGCTGTCAAATATTTAAAAATGAATTGTTAATGCTCTGTGGTACATAGGTAGTATATAAGTAGAAATAAGTTTGCTCACTAAAGAAATATAAAAATATGGGATAAATAAAAAACTATAGTTAGCTTACAAGCACATTAAAATGATCAGATTGTTTATTTTTTTAATTTCCAGACTGAACGATTACCATCCTACTTGTTTCAATATTTACAATAATATCTACAAGATATAGGCATAGACAATAACATTGTCTACTTCTTATAATTTTTTTTTTAATTATTGGTACAGCAATACACTATCTTAGTCCGTTTTAATTAATGTCTTTACTAATGAATATTTTTTGCTTATATAAAGAACCAAATCTGATGAATTAATTGTTTAAATACGCTTCAGAATATATTCTAAAATAAAATCCTAAGACCCACTTTAATATGTTATGCGAAAACACTGATTTATCGATTTTCTACGTTGAGAGTAATGGGATTCTATTGTGTTAAGTTATATTGAAATTATTATTCATTTCGTTATAACATTGAACACATTATAAAGTATAAATATTCAAGAATCAAACGATTCAGAAAACAACTACAATTGCACCAAAAAAAATATTTTATTTTTTATATAAATTGTTTCTGAAAAACTTCTTCTGGCACAGGGGATTCGCTAGTTTAATTTTTATTGTATAATGTTTAAAAGAGTGGTAAGTGGATGAAACCAATGAAACCCTGTACATTACAAAATAGATTGACGATTTTTTTTACATTCGTGTTGAGGTGCTTTAAATCGATGATTTGGCAATGCCTCTATTCTTATTAGCCTAGTTAGTGGAAGAGCAACTTCAAAATGGGACATTATTTTCATAAAAATTTTGTCTTTTCGTCTACGAAAAAAAATTCACAATTATAATCTAAAACTACAAAATGTTTTTAATTTGAAAAACAAATTAATTTATATAGAAAAATTAAACATAATTTATGATATAGTGTTAATGTAAAAAATATTCAATAAAATTGGTAAAATTAAAAAAAAAAAGTACAAAAACATTTTCATTAATTTCAATTGAAAAAAATAAATTTCTTATTATCCGACGTCAAACATACTTCTATCAAATTATAATGAACACTGAAAATAAAATATTTTTTTTGCAGACTGTGGAGTAGATGTATACAGTAAAATTTTTAAGACGAAATTAAAATCGCATGTAAATTGTTGTTGTTTATTATTTTTTATCTGAATATAACCTTTTGGTGTTTGTTTATGGTGTTTCTATTATTTTTGGCATTCAATTTTGCAGAATATTCTTGTTTGTGTTAGTTGTGTGTTTCTCAAATTTTATTTTTATCAAAAAAATTTGTGTACACAAAACAAAAACCAAATTTAAAACGAAATCGTAATTCGATAAATTCCGGAAAAATCATCGTGTGACTTGGCTAGAAAGTATAGAGGCATTGAATGGGACATTCTTAATCGGATCAAATATTTGTACCTGACTTCTCTTTTGATGATATATATATTTTTTAAAAATAATGATCTAACTAGTTTTATATTTTTAAGTCATTTTTTATATTAATTTAATTTAAGTGAAGTTAAATTAAGGGTTTTTTTGTAAATGCAGAATGCACACTCATTTCTAAGTTAAAACTAACTTTTTTTTTACATGCAAAAAAATAAATAAAATTTGCAGTAAGAAAAACAATAAAAGTAATAAAAGTAGTATAAAATAATTGAAGTAAACAATTAGACGAGTTATTATTTCATATGTGTACATTTTGTGTGAATAATAAAGTTTTCTAAAAGTTAAAGTTTTTAAAAATTTTATGAAATTTTTAATAAAAAAGTCAATTGATGCAATTAATTAAGGAAGCGAATGATGGAAGAAGTGAAAAAAACACAAGGCATTGGTGCTGGCTTATATCAAGAAGTTTGATAACAATTTTATACCTAAAACTCCTAAGTATCAGATTAGGTCCTAAAGTATCAGATTATTTGAAATTTTATTATTGATTATAAATATGATGCGTGGCTATACATTTTTTTTATCATTTTAAAATAGAAAATTAATGTTCAAAACTTTTTGTTATACATACAAATTTTTTTAAGTTATCAAATTGGGTATTGCTAGTTAAAAAACTGACTCAACACTGCAAAGAATCCGAATTGGGTAGGCCTCGAATTCCATTCAAAATAGTCCTTCTAATCACCATTTGTTTATAAGTATCTAATAGAGAAGGTTATAGATAAGTATCCGACAGATTAAATGTTGGTACATTTACTGTAATACATAAACAAATTTACTTCATCATCTAATCTACAATTTACTAATAGTTTACTTTTCACATTGCACCAACATTTTTCATTTTTCAAATACCCTAAAATTGAATTAAATAAATAGAAACAAAAATTAACAAAAGCTCCTTAATATCACAATCAGTCACATTGAAGTAACAACACCCAATTCATTTTATTGCTGAATAATTGACATTGCAAAATTTCTCTGCAAATGTCATTTTCAAATACACTTCAATGGCAGCTTTGTATTTTCAAACAAATTTTTTTTTTGCAGTTTCTGTTAGTTCCTTAACAAACATACTTCATACTAGTTTTAAGTTAGAGCTGCATTTTTACAAAATCCCTAACTGCTCAATAAGAACGTACGGCGTGTGTCAAAATTAGCTCATGATAATACATTTTATATGACTGTGACCGAAATACGTAACACCGACACGTTGTATATTGGAATTTTAAATTTTGACAGGCGCGTGTTTTAATTTTTTTGTTTATTTATGTTCAAGAGTATACCTACAACGCTTTTTTGTAATTTTGTAATTTTGAATTTGAAATGTGCTTATTTAATTTTTGGTAAGATTTGATAATTTTTTCATCATTAATGTCTTTTTGAATATATTATAAATCTTTATCAATAATTAATATCTTTTTGAATTGAATATATTTTTAGAAATATTATAGTATATCTATCTATACATTACATTTTTTGAACTTATGGTACAAACTGCCATTATGAATGAAAAGGTGAGTACTTAGTTTTACTTAAAATATTCATTATATGTATATTAATACTACTTATTTGTGTTTGCTAGATCTGCAATGAAAAGTTAACCGAAATAGTTTTCAGTCATGCTTGTCTATGGGATAAGCGTAACTTCCGATACAGAGACGTACGTTTGAAAGAGCAGATGTGGGAAGACATTTCTAAAGATTTAAATCTTGCATGTATGTATATTGATAAAGTAACATAAGCTCTTGTGTAATTTGGAATATTTGTTTATGTAAACCGTTTAAAATTAGATGCAAATCACTAACCGACCGCTATAAAAGGGAAATGATCAAACGTTCACTACAATCTGGTAGCGATGCAGAACTTACGAAAGACTGGAAATATTTTTCGACCATGTCCTTTTTACATGATAGTGTTCAGTCAGCAAGGTAGGTACACCAATAACATTTCTATATTAATTCAATTACCATACATACTGTATTTTAATATCTGGTAGGTAATGAAGAAAAATATGTCAATTCAAATATTTAAAAACAATTTAACACAATATATTCATTATGAGCTTAATTAAATTGAATTATGATTTGAATTTACATACTTTTTTTAAATTAAATACCAACATAACAGTCATTATTCTTATTGAAGTACAATAAGCAAAACCATTTTCTCCTTCATAATTTGACACAAAATTTGAAATATTTATCAGGTCTTAATTGAATACATGTGCATGAAATATGATACGAAGAAGAGGTGATAAAATTATTACACATAACTTTTGACCTAAAAGCTTAATTAAAAGTTATCAAAGGTTTGATGCCAAAATGCTGCTCTGTAAATAATATACGAGTTATTACTAATAATAAATAAGTAATGGAATAAAATTTCAATTAAAATTTTCTCTAAGACATTTTCTATTTATTTCTAATTTAGAATTTTATTTTTCTTTGAAAATAGTTCCGCTTCATATCTTCAATTCAAAATCTAAAACATTAAATATGGAGTTTTAGTTTTTCTTTCTCAGTTTTCTTTTTTTATTTACTTACATTTAAAATATAAACCTTGAAAGAGGAAAAGAATATTTTGATAGGTCAAAAAAGATAACAAATAAGAAATAAAACTGAAAATTACCCAATTAAGCTCTTCAGTTTCTTTGGCATATGTAACATATAATAAAATTAATTAAAGTATGTATACACACGTACATAATATAACATTGTATGTGAACAGTGAATAGGAACAGTACAGAAACATGGTGATAACAAAAAAATAATTGAAAATATAATTCGGGTCCAATTTCCTCAAGAAAATTCATATATAGAAACCTAACGATATTTAATGAACTTCAGATGTAGTTGTCGTTTTGGCATTCATCATCATCATTGTCCTGTAACCACATTTGTGAAGCTTAGTTTTTGGAAGTAAAATTAACTCAGAAAGAAAGTAATACAATTGAAAATCAGTCAAAAAACTGTCTTTTTCAGGTTACGGGAGATTTTCGAAGATCTCCACAGACCATCCACAGTAATGAAACTGCCAAAATAGCATAATGAGGTTACATCATCTAGTCTTAGTTACCAATATGTAAGTTGCAGGGGAATGCTGTGTTGAGTCGCATTAATCTTGTTTTGCTTACATTATCAACAAGACTACTTTCAATGCAAATTTATTTAGTGGCTTCAGCTTGTTTTCCATTTCAGTTTTGATGTGTGTTAATTTATTTATATTCACTACTTGATAATTTAGGTGCACTTGACGATTTTTGTATTATTGAAAATAGAGTTATAAATTTAGAAATTGCTATGATAATTTAACTTGCTCTCAAGAGCAAGGACCAATCGAAGATGTGGAAAACAATAAAAACGTTAGTACTAAAAGAAAAAAAAATAACATTATCGAAGAAAATTTTCACGGTTTGTTTTAAAAAAACATTATGGATATAGCAACAAATTTTAATACATATTTTGTAAATAGTGTAGTAGAAATTAATAATAGTATTCCAAACATACCTCACCAAAATTTAATATTAAGAAATAATACAAATCAGTTTAATTTTAAAACAATGGAGGAAGATGATTTAAAAGTATTTAAAAAAAAAAAAAACAAAAAAAAAAAAAAGACAGTACAGTGGCCTCGATAGCCGAGTGGTAAAGCACTCGAGTGTAGTAATGGAACGACCGATGGAGCACGGGTTCAAGCCACGTGAGAACCGAATAACTTTTCAAATGGTGAAAATTACTGAAAAATGTAATTTTCTATACAACCACATCGGTTCAAATATAATAAAAAATCAATAACTAATAAAAAAATAATATAAATATATAATATACAAAAATATATTCCAAATAATTAATATAATTTAATAAAAAAAAAGGCCATATTTCGAAAGGGAAAAGGACCTATAAAGTTGGCCTACAAATTTATCTGTAGGATCAACTGTTAAATAAATAAATAAATAAAAAATACTTTAATCATGTAAACTGTAAAATGTTATTGGGTGTTTTTGACTTAATAACGCATAATTTGATTGAAGTTATAAATGGTTCGTTACAAACGGGAATTTATCCAGAAGCATGAAAGGAAACAGTAGTAACACGAATAGAAAAAGTAAAAAACTCAAAAATATGCAGTGAACTCCATCCAATTAACATGGCAAGCATAGAGTCAAAAATTATTGAGAAGTTTGTGTATATTAAATTTGAAAGGTATTTGAATGAGAACAATTTAATATCTAAATTCCAATCAGGTTTTAGGAAAAACCACAGGTGTGAAGCAGTTCTGAATCTGATTGTAGCAAATTAGAAACAGCTTGTAGACGAAAAGCAAACGATAGTAGCGGTTTTCCTTGACTTGAAAAGAGCATTTGAAATAGTAGACAGGAATATTTTAATATCGAAATAAGAAGCATTAGGCGTTGAAAATATATAACTTAATTGGTTCAAGTCATATTTAAGTAATAGAAGTCAAAAAACTAAAGTCAACGGTGTAGTCTCACAGGCAATTGAAGTTTTGTTGGGAGTTCCACAAGGATATGTATTAGGGGTGTTATTGTTTCTGATATACATAAATGATATGGAGATAGCTGTAATTTTTACGCAACTGATCTTGTTTTGCGGATGATGCACTTCTTTCTATATGTTTCAGAAAAATTAGCTAATGATTTCATAAAGAAAATAAATAATGATTTAGAAAGAGTCAACAAGTGGCTAAGAATGAATAAATTAAAACTAAATACATATATAGATAAAACAAAGTTCGTGATAATTAATGATAGTTCAGAATACCAAGTAAAAATCGATGATGAACCTGTTGAAAAGTAAACGAAATGAAGTACTTAGGGTTAATACTAGATGAGCAATTAAACTTTCATAACCATCTTGATTATACATGCAAAAAAATCTCGAAAAAAATATACTTCTTCAACAAAATCAGGGACAAAATGTCTCAAAAATGTGCAATATCAGTATACAATGCAATTATTAAGCCTAATTTTGAACTATATTCGAGTTTAACAGTTTAACAAAAAACTTATTAAAAGTATAAAAACATATTATTTATTTTACATGTAAATATATAAATTATTACAATATTTTTTATATTCATTTTAATTTAATAAATAATATGTTTTTATACTTTTAATAAGTTTTTTTTTTATACATTTCAATATTAGTTTCAGTTTTTATTTCCGGAGGTAAATTATTAAATAGCTTTAACTCTTCATACATTAAATTCTTTTGAGCCATATTCGTTCTAAAAAACTGTAATCTAAAGTTGGAGATTTTTCTTAAATTATAATGTTGAACATCACCTACATATGTTAACTTTTCTGATAAATAGTTCGGCATCATGTTGTGCTTAATTTTGAAGATGAGCACAAGTGTATTATATATTAATCTTTGTTTAATATTCAGCCAATTTAATGATTTCAACATATTGTCTATATGTGTTAATCTATTCACCATTGTCCTGGAACCCCATCCGTGGGGCATAGGGCGGCAAAGTTAATCTATTACATTTTCTTTTAGTTAATATATTACATTTCAAAATACTTCTCTACAACCTAATAGATAGAAGTGGACCGCTGACAACCAAAAATGTAAGCCAAAATATATAACAAGCAATATTTCAAGTCTTGAGAGAGTAGTAATTGCTTTTTGATAATCAGATTTTTTTTAGTGATGTATTGGCATATAAAAGTCGAATTTCTTTTCACTAATAAATTTCGCAAATATCGATATTTCAGAAGCAAATAACTTCCTTTATTATTATTATTATAATATTCCCATTTGTATTAGTAGTAAGTGGTGACTACTAATACATATAAAATGCCAATATTATAACTAACCATCGGCCTATGCTCACAAAGGAAGTAGGGTATTTCAAAACAAAAAGCATGAAAATAAATTCAAATTAATTAATTGATATAAAATAAATTTAAACAAATATTAAAACTAAATGCCATCACTGTAAAAAATTTATAATACGCGAAATATAATCTGTTAATTTTCTTTATTTTAGTTCATTAGATTTTTCGTCCTAAAATAATTATGCAAAACAAAAAAAAAAAAAAATTAAATCCTAATCCAAAAGCATAAAGTATAAAACAACCCTCAAATATAAATTTAGAAAATAAAAATGAAATGAATAGTAGGATAATAGTTAAATTTACTTTCTTCTATAAACATTTTATTTTTGTAATGTTTTAGTTTTTCTTAATTTTCATCATATATGTATCTAATTTTTATTATGCATCCCATATACATGTACCTACATATATAAATTATATATATTATGTACATTCATGAATATATAAAGTTTCATTTTGGCACATTTTTCATTCATTCACAATTGAAATTTCGCACATTCTCTTCATCTCTATGTGGATACTGGATATGTACTATAATATACAATTTTTATACGTGATAAATGGCTGCAGATAATTTTCTTAATTATATTTTGTGTTAATCGAAGTTGGTCTCCCCAAGCTAACTTAATTAATTTTGTTCCCATCAAAGCCATTTTTATATATATACAATGTGTACTATTGTATACATAAAGATATATACATATTATATTATTTTTATTTTATTTTTCATTTTTGTATTGTTCATAATATATTCATCTAATAGTCTATGAGCGTGCACTCACATTTAATGTATGCATGTTTGTGTATATTCATATATTATGTACATATATGTAGGTTAGTAAAAAAATAAGTACACTTGTATAAGTTATTGTTCTAAATTGTAATAACAAATTTAATCTATGATTCTCAAAATTAATAGAAAATAGAAAATTACGAACATAGAATGGAGCTTTCAACGAAATAAAATTATAAGATTTTGTTTTAAATTCAACTTCTTAAACCTTAAGTTTTTGTTCTATGTGTCGGGGAAGAACGAAGTGAAGAATTTTGCCGACTGAAACATACTAAAAATTCCCATCCTCTTGTTAAACTAGTCTTTAAGAATAACCATTAATACAATTTTGGCTCTTTTCTTAAGATATCTTTGATCGATCTTGTTTGATCTATTAAGAACTATTGAGAGACAAAAAATTTTAACCTAACATAGTTCAAACGGTTTCCTTCGTTTTGGGCCAGACAACCCGCGACTCATTGGGAGATAATTTGAGCTCACAAAATAGTTTATAAATATTTGTAAAATATTCCAAATATAAAAAGGCTTTACGTTTATGGTTTTCATACTAACAATGTTGTTAGTATCAATAAAACATGATATTGTACTCATTTTCGTTTCCTCCTAACAAATGCAAAATCAAAAACAGCATTGGTGAAATAAGAAAATTAAAAATATTGAAGCTGGAATAGATATTGAACAGTCTTACACATTTCATTGCATTATAAGTTCGTGGTTAAAACTATTAATGTTATTCGTAGTCGTGGACTATTCCATCGTCAATTTCAATAATATTTGGAAGAAATATATTCACACTACGGAGACGATATTTATTTTGTCTAATGTCTGATATAATGTTCGTTGGCTTGATACTTCACAAGATTTTTATTTCTGAAAGAAGAAATTAAGGTTTTAATGGAGTTCTGTTGAAGAATTTTCAGATGATAATTGACCACACCAGTAGCTTAAACTTAAAACTTCAGGGTGAACCAAAGCTAGTTGCTGAAAGTTGTGGTGGTTGTAGGAAAATCAATTAGGAAATTGCGATGCATTTCATTTTTCTGAATTAAATAATATTAGTATCGGTACAAAAGGCTTTTGTTAAATTGTCTGATTGTTTGAAGAAATTCGAAAAAGCTTTCGATTCAAGATTCAATCAAATTGCTTCATTTGCCATATATCAATTACGAATTGCCACATTCAAATATCAATTTTTTTTCGACTCATCCAATTATAGATTTTTTTATCTTGTCTACTTATTCAGTTCGGGTTGGCCAGGCCTAATCGTCTAACAAAGTTTTGATTATCAGCTAAACGTGAACTTTCAACATTGACATGTTGAGAGAGACATCTTTGGCCAATTTTTTTATTCAATTTCTTTGAAAGTGATCCAATGAATATCAGCATGTGAACGAATCAGGGGGCATTAAAAAATTTTCGCAATACTTTGTTTTGTAACGTTTGAATAGTTTGAATATAGCACAACCCCATATTTGAATACCATATTCTCAGACCAGCTTCAAGATTTGATTGCAGATCAGAACCGAATTATACGTCAATTAGCCAAAAGAACTGTTTATATTTCAGATCTAATTTTTTTTCTTGACGTGTTCTTTCCATCTAAGGCTTTGTGTCAAGATTCATACCAAGATATTTAACAAAGATATTTGGTATGCTATGACGACATTGTTTATTCTTACTGTAATGGACGACTCAATTTTTTTATTCGTAAAGTTAACGTGCGTGGATTTTGCTTCATTCAATTTAATTCTCCACCTTTTCAACCAAATGGATATTTTGTTATTAGCTTGTTACAATTATTTGTAGCTTCATTTATATTTTTACCGACTGCTAATATAGCCGTGTCATCTTCAAAAGTAGCTACCATCGCATTTTCTATCTCTGGAATATCACTAGTGTATAGTAAATATAGTATGGGGCCCAGTAAACTCCCTTGTCGTACTTCTGCGTGTATATTGAATAGAGCAGAGTAATCTTCTCCTTTTTTAATTTGAAGTAAATATGATGATATCATATATGTTTTGTAATCAAAATATGCCATCGGGTCAACATATGCCATACTTTGTCGAGGCTTGCGCAACGTCAAGAAACACTGAAAACAGATGCATTTTTCTTCCAATATTTTGACATTGATGATACCAGTTAATCTATGTCGTTGTTCGACAGTTGGATGTCGTTTTCTAAATCCAAATTTATGATTTATAATGTATGAGGATTATTCAATTAAATTGTAGATTCAGATAAGTTGTTTTTCTGCATGTGATTGTTAATAACAACTCACAGTCTCTACCTATTCTACTAAGAACCTGACAATTGTTCACTTGATATGTCCGTATGATATCTTCAGTATTCTACGGTAGATTTACATTTCAAATGCTCCAAGATTATTCATAGAGCAGTATCGACCTTGGAGATAAACATTGCTTCGGAGTACAGTTTAAATAGTAAAGGTGACAATATACAACCATGTCGTACTTCTCTTCTAATTTCAATATCTTTTGCGATGAATCCTTCTGAAACTAAATACATAATATAAATTCATAAATTTTTGATATACTGAATTTCATTTTGATCTATATTCATTTTACTCAAGACCTTCACAAGTGTATTATATGAAACGCTATCAAAAGCTGTTTCATAATATATGAAGCTGTAGAAAAATATCCTTATGAACATCTTGGCAGTTTTGAATTAAAATTTGTAGACTAAGATAAGCTGCTCGAATACCAGAACCACGGTTTGCTCCAAAGTCGAATTGTGTACTGCTAATTGTACTTTCACATTGCTTATAGATTCGGAGGTGAATAATTTTTAAAAATTTCTCTAATGTGTGGCTCGTTGTGTCACTCGATGATCATTATATTTTTTTGCATTTGATTTTTTAGGCATCGTAATAAATGTTCATTTTAGCCATAGTATCATAGATTTGTTTCAGGTTTCTTTCTAAGATGTTTAGATTGCCATCATCAATTAATTTAAGAATTTCTGAGAGTAGTTCATTATTATTTTTTGCATTGTTATCGGAGGACCTGAGACTCTTGCTTACTATAATGTGTAAACATTGGTTCTATTTAGATCATTGTGGCAAGAACACAAAAACTTAACTGTAAAGCTTTTTCAAAATATTATCTTAAAAAAATTACCGATTAAAAAATTTCAAAAAAAATTGAAATTCAAATGAATGTTTATTTGTAAAGCAAAATTTTGACTAGCAGAAAACAAAATTATAGAACAGTGATGGTGATAAACAGTTATACACCAAATCATGAATACGCCAAATATATTTAGTTGTATATGCATTAATATTCAATTCTAATAAATTATAGTATAATTTAGTTTGAGAATCACTTTTTATAATATAATATAATTGATATAAATTGAATATCAAATTTCGGTACAGGCCAGTTAACTAGTACATATACTACATACTTATAAATCTATAAATATAATGTTATGTTTATATATTCCAATCCAAAACTATATTTATAATGAAATTAAGACAGTTTTCTCTACATATTTATACAACATAATATGAACAATTCTCTTAATGGAAAATTGTCTATTTGAGAGATTCAAGAGACAAAACAAATTCTAATTATATATGTATATACAGACAGATACATAACTTATATTACATTACAATATTAATGTACAATGTACATACATATTTTTGGATATTATACTGATGTAGATATCTAAGAGGATAATTAAATAAACTTGCCAATTTAATATGTATACATATATATATAATTACGTAGATAACATATATAATATTCTATTACAATGTATATGCATAAGTACATAATAACATAAAATTAAGTAGATACATACAAGTATAAGAGTTTCATCTATTTTATATACATACATACATATCTACATTCATACATATGTTTAAATTTACTAGCATGAATTTCAGTTATCTTATTACAATCATGAAGTAATTAAATGAAAAATAAATTGAATACCATAACCATGATTGCACAACAACATTATTTCACATAGGTAATGAAAGAGTGGTATACTACATATATGTACATATATACCTGTCTATATATATTATTATATATCCATTAATATTATGCAAATTTAAATGCGGATATTGAAAAAATTTTCCAATTAAAATACAGGAAAAATTTTAAGTAATTAACTGCATATCAATTTCAAAACCTAAGCATTGAGTTTTTTTTTTTACTTTTTTTTTTTTTTTTTTTTTTTTTGTAAATATAAAAAAATTTTAATTGATAAAATTTTTGAATTTTGAAGATTATTCATATAGCATTGCTTAACTAATCCTTCTATATTATATTCATTAGAAATAGATATTTAAATTTTTCTTAGTTTTGTAATATTTTCAAGGTCATTTTAAGGTGAATTAAATGAATTCTTTTTTCGAAAAACAAAACACTTTAACCAAAATAGAACTTTGCAATAAATATTAAAGCTATACACTTTTTTTCAATATCTTTCTTACAACATATAACTGTACTGATCTGATTTAATTTCATTGCTTCAAATGTCAGGTGATTTTTTCCCAATTCAATATCCGGAATTATTTCACAAATGCCGGTAGTTTTTTTCTTCAAATAAATTTTGATTTACATCCACCACCTTTTTCCTTCAGGTCTGAATTTGAAAGTTATAACATATAAAATAACGCTTATTATACAACTTCTGATACATGACTATACTGAAGTACTGTTTAATTACATAATTTTACACAACTATCTGTCAAGTGAAATCTACGAAAATATCAATATGTTATATAGACAACAGTAAATCAATTCAGAGGACGCAACAATATACTTTGTATACAGTATATTAATTCAATGGCATTCAATGATTTTCTTCAAAGGGGCTCGATCACATCTGTAGCTCAATTTACTTATATAGTGCGAAAGCACTATAACAAAATAAGGTATTATTAATTTTGTACAAAAAATTACTCAACTAGCCAAATTCTATTTAGATTGCTCCCAAAATGTTTCAAAAATTTATTTGAAACCCGAAAATATCATAGATTCAGATATTAGGTATATAATTTAAATAATTACACCATACATTAAATATAGTATAACTGTTAATGTAATCAATACAAAATTAAATTAACTAAAATACGTCCAATACAGTGAATGTATCGTTCATTAATATCCTGATAATATCCACAGTGTGTATACATTAGGTTAGATTACGGTTAACAGAGAGTTGGTTTCTTATTCCCAATATCAACGCGGCCGTTAGGCCTATTATAGTGTCACTTCACTCGCTTAATCTATGTAACCACCGATATTCTGAACATTTGGAAATAATTTACAGTGAATGGCACATTTTTTTCTAATTGAATTCCCTTTCCTACATTAGTCAAAGCTTAATAAATAACTAAAAAATTACATTGTTTTTTCTCTTAAATTTTATACATACTATTTTTTTTTATTGCTTTACATAACCTTTATTTTGTTTTGCTATCATTTATCTGTTTCTCTAATGAATTACTTTTACAAATTTCGAATTAATTTGAGTTTTTAGACAATGCAAAGAAGAAAAAAACCATATAACTAAAATATCCTCATGGATTGAACTCATATACCTACCGAGTCTAATAATAGTCACATGCCGTAAACAGTCATAATATCATGAACAATAAATTAATTCATCACATAAACAATATCATAATAGTCAAGTCGGTGCTAAATTTGTAATGTTATAAATGTCAAAAAACTTTAGTATAAGTTCATACTGTTCATGGCTTTCAATGTCCCAACGTATTTATTATTAAAAGTAGCACAAGATGTAGACAACATACCAGTCCTCAGATTTTATATCATCATTATATTTAATCTGTATAAATTGAAAAAAGTACGATACAACTATCTGAATCATTTCCTAATCGATTTTCATTATTGTATATAACGATAGGTATTTCAAAGAAGACGTAGCGAAACTAAATATGTTTTAAAAAAATTTTGCTTTTCAATTAGAAATTTCTATTTAAAATTTTATTACAATAATAAAGTAACACATATTCTTTATAATAGAAAAATTTTAAAATATCAAATTGCCGCAACACACCAAATTTAATTTTTTAAATAAATTATTACATATGCCTTAGTTGTTGTCTAAGATAAATCAATAACAAAATTATATGGTGCCAAGAATAAATTGAACTGATGGAAAACAATTCATAATGAAATTGAGTACTATTTTGTAAAAAACTTCCTCGAATTTAGAAGACCGGGCGAAAATTATTACATATATTAAATAAAGATAGTAAATAATATGTACAAGCTATATGTATCAACTTTTATTTTACAAAATTATGTTGAGTTATTTTATAATCACTAAAATAAAAAAAAATATATATATGTAGGATCATAAAAATTAACATTAAATTAAATTGAGAGCCACTGTTTAGTTTTTGTTAATGTCATTTGAGCTTTAATTACAGTTCATTAAATTTTCAATGCTTTTTTAAACAATTAATATTCTTTTTTGGTCTCGAGTTCTTCTTCCAAAATGAATCGTTGACATGCGACATGCGACCTATTACCAATACAATGCATTATTATATAACAACACAATAAATCAATATTCATAACATAATATTATGTATTCTGAACTGAGTTTACATTTAAATGATGGATTAAATACTCAAGTACCAATACATAAATATTCTTAGTCCCTTTAATTATAATAAATAAGTTAGGTAGACTTAAATCATTATTAATCTCAATTACAAGTTGGCAATAGTAGATGAGTATAAGTCCAGCTCCGGTTTGTAAGTTTGTATGTATCAAAAAAATCCCAAATTTCAAAATTCCAATGTTACAAAATCCAAAGTTACAAAATAATAAATTTTATGCATTTAAAAATTAACTTAAAATTTAAAATAATGCTTGCTATCAATAAAATTAAATACAACCGCGCTACAATATTGTCATTTCTATTGCTTTCTATGTTATTGTTATCTAGAAAAAGATTTTTGTTTTTGGTATATTAGAAATATAAAACAACATTAATTATTAAATGTTTGTACTCATTTTATTTTGGATTTGAATAAAATTCTTGTGGTTCTGGAAATCATTAAATGACTAAACGAGTGCACGAAAATACCCAAAATTTCGAGTATTAAAATGTCACGTTTAAGACCATTTTTTTTAAAAATGTATAAAAATTAAATCTGATTTAGAATTTCATATAAAATAAATATTCCGGAAAAAGGGTTCAACTCTAAAATCTCTCTTAATTTAGAATCTCATCTATAAATATAATTAATTAATATTAATAGCTAGTTCCTTGGGATTTTGTATCATTGGGATTTTTTTTTTATTGTTTTTTTTTTCATTGGAATCATTGGAATTTTAACAAATAACTATACATAACCTATACATATAACTATACAAATAACTATATATATATATTTTTCCTAACTCTAGTTTAAAAAAAATTGTTATTAATATTTACATTCATTACAATAAGTATCTAAGCATTCTACATTCATTCCTCCGTTTATACTTATCGGATACAGTATTTTCTCCTAAAATGTTTAATCAATTCAAATTAGGTATAACAATTACTTCCCACAATAATTAACTGACAAACCCCCATAGCAATTAACTGACAAAATTATTATTATTTATTTTATAATTGAAAGTTTTCTAAAGTAAAATGATGCCATAACACTTTACATATACTGCGAATACGGTGTAGAGAGAAAATAATGGATCACTACAGTAAAATTTCACCTAATTGTAAAGTAAAATAATAATAAAACTAAAAACAAAACAAAAATACCGCTAATTATAATTAACTTTTATTTATAATTTATTTTCAATTTTAATTAACTATAAGCATAATTAATTTTCAATATCCTTGAATTGTATATACATATATATGTATGTATGAATATATAAAATTACTCAATTTCAATTACCATACTCGATATAACATTTTCCTACACACTCATGTCAATACCTATGTGTATACATATTACCTATATAGCATATTTAATTATTTTTATACATTTATGAATGTGTAATATAATATTAAAAGTAATAATAAGTTTTTAATTAATATTTTCTATGAATTATTATTATTATTAAATATAAAATCCCACATATTACATTATTATACGATATAACATTTTTATAATAACTCTTCTATTTTCTCTCAATTTTCTATAAATATGTACAAATACAAACTCAAATTATAAATAAACAAACAAAAATAATAAAAAAAAATCTTATTAGAGAATTGATGATTCACGATATAATAATATAATATAAGACATAAAACTAATTAGATTAATTAGTGGAAAACAAAGAAATTAATGTTAATTAAATAATTCCACTTTGAGAGCCCCAACCAAAAGAATAAAATTTTAATAATACAAAAATAATAATGAAAAACAAAAAAAAAAGCATAATAATAAATAAACCAGAATCTTAAAAATTATGGAGGCATAATACGGCATAAAAAGAACAAAAATTGTGATAAATATAAAAAAAAAACAATAATAACAACAAAATAAAAACAAGAATAACAACAACTAAAAACATCGAGTCAACCCGTCAATTAGCTTAATTAACTTAAAAAGAATCCATCTCAAATCAGGCACCCATCCATCATTAATATAATGATGACTATGATGATGATGATGATGATGATAATGATAATCATGATTATGATAATTTCTACCTAATAAAAATATTTAATTGGAACGAGTCAGAAATTAATTAGGAAATTAGAAATGTATACATATAGACTTATTAAAAATTTTATTGTACATACATATATATGTACATTCCATATACATTATATTTATATAGAAATAAAATGTATGAATTAAAATATAATATGAAATGGTAATGGATCAGACTCTTTTTTTTACTCAACTTAATGGTAAAAAAAAAAGAAAAAAACAAATGTTTTTTTTTTGTTTTTTGCTTTTTGAAAATATTACTCAACATTGTTGGTGCTGACGCGATTATAGCAGCATATCACACCACATATTTATATATTTTTTTATACAATAATATACCTTTATTGTATAGCTGAATAACAGTGTGTAATGTATGTGTTATACTGTGTGTTATACCACTGTTGTGTATTGTTGTTGTTTTCATATACAATCTACTATGACGTAAATATTAAAAGAAAAATGAAACTCTTGAATTCTAAGCCCTACTATACCCACAGTTTTCTATAACAAATACAACACTCTTCAAATAATATGTACTCTATTCTATGCAGAATAATATACTCTCTATAGTATGTATTTTACTTTACCTATACTCTCTCTATATATAAAACTGATTCTGTGGTATGATTTTGTATTTTTGATTTCGTATACACAACATACAATAATTTTGCTAGCGATATCTTAAACCTCTTACAGACTTTTTTTTTTTTATAATTTTTTGTGAGCAATGGAAGTTTGGAAAATATTTTGTTTTTGTTTTTTTTTTTATATTAATTAAAGTTATTTTAAACACAAAACTACATACTAAAGGAAATAAAAAATATTTTACTATACAGCAATAAACTACTTAGAAAAATATAATCTACCAATCAATCTGTATCCGTAGAAAATATTGAGAAATTGTAATGAATCTTAGAGTATTGTAGCCCTGGAACGAATAACAAAATTTATACCAAATTTTTAAAGGATAACTGGAAATCGTAAAGGACTCATTAGATTTGTAAATGTATGCTATATTAGGATTTATTTTTAAACATTGTTATTTTTATACGCTGCCATCTGAAGTAAATATGTCTCTTGTCCATAAAAACTCATATTGAGCCCTTATGAGTTAATTAATATTTTTTATAGTATTTCAAACGCTATGTATGAAAAGATTATTTATTTATTTATTTTTTATGTTAGTATACATAGGTCGTTGAGTCCTTTGAAGTGTATGCAAGTGACACAATAACTTTTATAAAATATTGCTAATAAAATTACATACTTAACTTACAAGTAGCCCATTTGATAAAACAGGAAACATTTGATTGCAAATCATAAAGAAAAAAAATAATTATACTTTAAATTTTCTATCCCGAATGACATTTTCACAGAATGTTATTTGGAAGAAAAATATCACTATTGGGTGAAGAATTCGATGAAATCAGACTTTTTTTATGTAATTGCTCGGAATCGTGACTTTAATTTCTAAATTAATGTAAACTCTTCAAATATTGAATTAAAATACAAATATGAAATTAGGCAAAAATAATTATGAGGTAATCATCTATTTTTCGTTTACCTTCATGTTCACCTTGCTACGACAATCATTTCATTGTTTATTATGTGTTCAAAGCTAAATAATAATATTTAATGTTTTAAAATCTAGAGCTGTCCTATATTGACAAAGCTAAATCCATCAATACCATTCGTTATCATCATTCTATTCAAAAATGTAAATATTGAATATTTAAGCATTTTAAAAATTTTCTTGGAATGAAAATAAACAACAAATTGTTTTGGCACCACCATATTTTTCGTCGCAAAAGATGCTACGAAATTTTTGTGATTCTTAAGTGCCTGTAGGGAGTTATATACATTTTCAAATCACCAATGATTTCCATAAAACTCATATTATAAGGGTGGTCAAACAGCACCCTCCGGTATACCTAGATAGTCTGGTACGAGTGGTCCACCAGCACCCTCCGATGGGCCAGACTATCTAGGTACCGGAGGGTGCTGGTGGACCACTCGTATAGCCATCACAATTCTTCACGATGAAGATGTTACACTACACCAACATTATTTAATCATCAACATAATGTAGGAACAGCCATCTTGTATTATAAATATTTGCATTACCATGTAATGATTTGTAAGTTTTTTGATAAGAAAGTGAACAGTATAAATTATAACCATTCCAGCTTAATATTCACAGAACAGTCCTTTTTTCGAACTAGAACTGTGAAATATAAATAAAATTTTATAAATCTAACCTTTATAGTTTGGACCACAGTAAAATTTTATATGTTCCCACAACCATACATCTTAGAAGTCTTCCAGAGATGGGTAAATAAATATTTATTAAGCTCTATGTACATTTGTTTTACTAATTGTTTTCTATTTCTTTTTCTTATTTTTTTTATTTGTTTACAATCCTTCACTATTTTCTCTACTAAATGGTGAAATTGTTTATTATATTATTTTGGCCACATCTAACAAAATACAAAAATGTACATGCACAACTTGTACCACAAAATTGCGAAGCAACTTATTTTTATATAAATCAGAAATCAGAAGTCCTAATTATTAAAGCTATTGAACTGAAATGACCCAATCTATACCGTGTATGTAAAAGCAGTGCTCGAGATGATATGTTGATTTATAATTCTTAGAACTGCAGTGTTAGAATTGATTTTGAATCAAATGTTGACACAAACAACTGTTTTTATATTTATGAAAACGTTAAGCTATTCCTTTATGCGCAGATTAGTTACTTGATATCTTACGTTCATTTACTTCTACGTTTCTTATAAAAGTAGACCATTTTTATGATCAACTTTTAACTTAATTACATTTTTCAAGGCATTACTTAACGTGTTTCTATAATATAGAACCTGCATTTAATATAGTCCTATGAATTTAAAGACTCCCCGATGATAAGCATTTCATAATACTATTTTTATTTTTATATCAAGAAGAACCAGTACTAGTACCGCATTTCACCAGTAGTAGTATTGTCGGTAGTAAAGTTGGCCTGTCAAAACTTACTATTCGGCCTTTGTTCGAAATTAGTTTAAAAGTCAGTTTTTCGGTTTTTGATCAATAAAAATATAATCTGTTGTCATAGTGTGATATTATAACCTTTGCTACGACTAATACAATTTCCATAATCAAATAATGCTGTAGCTATAGTCTACTTGAAATATAATGCCCGAAATCAAATAATCACTGTTCTAATGAAATCAAATCAGGGGAGGGGGCTAATTAAAATGGTTAAATATTTTTAATTTTTCTTTTATTATTCGTAAAAACATAAATTCATTATTTCTTAGAAAATCCCTATCTAACTATATGAGCACATTTTAGCATCACTAACATTTCTACCCTATTACCGTTTTCTACAGTTGGTTTTGGTAATACTACGTTCTGACAGATCCACATTTAATATGATTTCTTATATCATCTTCTGTAGTCGAATTGTGCATACACCTATATCCGGACTATTTAATAATGATCTATCTAACCCAGGTGTTGCAACTTGATCCACTTAACTAAGACAATATTGAGATTACAATAGCTCATCTATCAACAATCATTTTTTTTATTAACATTTTCAGGTTAATGATTAGAGTAACTACATCAGTCAGACCTCTATTGCAAGACAGAAGCTTCTTGGATTTCAGGACTAACATTATTTTTGACATTTGAACGTAAAAAATATTTATATTCTAGATTTGATCACATCATTTTTTTAATTACTAATTAAAAATTTTACATTTTTGATATTTAAAACTTTAATCGGATAATAATTTCATAAATTTAAATCTTTTGTACTGTCAACATTTTTAAAATATAATAAAATAACGATTAATACCGGCTCACTATATATAATAAACTTGGAATTAAATTATTTCAGTACTTTTTACACTGTTATTCTACCATTAAAGTTACATTAACAGTATTAATTTTTTTGTAAATGTTTCAACTTTTAATAGTACCAATGTACCCACATACACAAATACACACTCAACATACACTTAAAATATTAAAACTTTTATTTCACAAACCAACAACAAAAAAAAAACTGAAATTTAAGGATAATTTTAAGGTTAGGTCTAGGATAGGTATTTGTGTGTGTTTTTTTTTTTATGATTTCTAGAAGATTGACACTCACTACCACCAGGTGAACAATTTTCAAGACCGAAAACAAAAACCAGAAAAAATAAGTTATCTCTTAAATGTTGAGTTAACAAATTTGAAAATTATATGGTAGAGAAGTACGTATACGTAAAAATAAATGACTAATCAAAAATTTTATATTAAATATATACAAATAATTTGTTGTTGGATTTTGTAATGTTTTTATTTTCAAAAATTTTCCCACCTTAACCATAAATCCAACCGTAGAGAAAATATTAGAGGTGGAGAAAAATATTTTTTTGTTCAAAATTGAAATCCTAGTTAAAATTGTTAAAATGGGCTAATTATGTGTTCTGGTTTTTATTTTAATTTTTTTTTTGAGCTAATAAAAGAAAATTGATGTTATCTTAAGTATAACAGTAACAATTACAACAACAAGAACGAAAACAACAATAATAAGGATCCTCTTGATGGTGACTAGTTTATATTATTTTTGCGTGTAATATAATCAACTAATAGGATCAGAAGAGGCGCCTTCATTTTCTTATAATGATGATTTTTTTGTTTTCTTTAATTTTTTTGTTTTTTTTTTGTCTTTTTCAACTCTCAAGTTTTACATAAACTTTAACAAGGATTATGTCAATTAACAAAATTGCGTAATATGAAGCTTTTTTCATTGTTAATTAATGGAAAGATTTTCTCTTCTTATACACAACATTCATGTTTACATATATACATATATATATATATATACATATATAATAAACATACATATATATATATATATTTATATATATATATATTTGTATATTACAATTATACATTATTACAATGTAAGAAAATCCTTAAAAATAAAGAAAATTGAATTTTTATGGTTTTCATTTTTCTAATAGAAAATGCTGACTAGTATAAATGAAAAATCATTGGTTAAAATTCATAGAAGTTTTATATATATTTGTATGTATGTATATGTTTTAAAAAATATAATGTAAAATAAAAATGAAATCAAAATAAAAAAATAATTTTTTATTACGGATTAAATTAACAAGAATATTATTCTAAAATTTTAATTATATAATAAAGCTTAAATTTTCCGAAGAAAATGTGGTTATTTCTGATGAAATCTTTACATTTTATTTTATATTTTATTTTTCTTATTAAGATATGAATTTTTATTTTAATTACTTGATTTTCATTGTATACATTAACTTTTTCGAAATATATGTAAAATAAATTTTTTAAAGAAAATCTTTTAATTTAATTTATTATTTACTTACATATACATATGATATTTGTAAACATAGATTGGATAACTGGATTTATGTGTTTGTAAATTGCAAGAATTGATTTTTTACAAAACTTATACAAAATCATTGAAAATTGTTAATACAATTTGAATCAACGCTCGAAAATTTGTAGTTAGAAACAAAAACTAAAACAGAATTAACTTTAATATGATTTTTTATATCACCTTCTGTGTTTGAATTGTCCATATACCTATAGTTGGCTATAGCTGACTTATATAATTCAGTCGTTGTGACTTGATACACTTAACTAAGACAATATTGAGATTACAAAAGCTCATCTATCAACAATCATTTTTTTTATTAATGTCAGATTAATGATTAAAGTAACAACATCAGACATCTATTGCAAGACAAAAGCTTGTAGGAGCAGAAGCAGGATTTCAGGACTAACATTATTTTTGATATTGATAAAAACTCTGATATTTAAACGTAAACAATATTTATATTCTAGATTTTATCACATCATTTTTTAATTACTAATTAAAAATTTTACATTTTTTTATATATATTTATTTATTTATTTATGCTTACCTAATATAAACATACTAGGGACTCCTGTTGAGTAACTATAATTTAAGTTGAAGCCAAATTTAAAGTTTTTAACAGAACTGTAATTTACGTATTGACATACACTTCTCACGATAAAGTAGAAACCACTCATGTTTTTATAAAAATTTAGAGGTTAGTAAGTTTTATTTTAGACAGATAAATACTGCTCTCTCATATAGCGTTTTGTTTCGACATATGCCTATACTAAGTAGCATTTAATGGATAAAATTACTAAAAATAAAATGTTTTTCTAATTAAAGAGATTAATACATCATATACATATTTTTAACCAAAACTATATGATTACTACAAGTGACAAATATATGGAAAACAATAATTTGAGACAGTTGCTTAAAAAAATTAATAGAATTAATTTGCTTTAATTGTGTTTAAAAATAGATGTTGACACAAATGGGCTATTTATAAAATGGCTATATTTTATTTGAGTTTGAATATTATAAAACCAAAAAGAATTTTTTTTTAACCCGTATGCGCATTTCGGCCGTATATACAACTTTTTTTACATATTAAGAGTTCATTACGAAGAAGCGAGATAAAATAAGAAGGTGTTTACTGAGCATGTCCTTAAATGCTTGGCTATTATAATTATAGATTACAATATAATTTTAAACTTAATCTTATTTTAGATTTTAATATAAAAAATGATAATTTTACAATTTCATAGTTTGTTACCACTAAATGTTAAAAAATTATGAATTTTTACTAACATATCTTCGAGTTAGTGTAGTTTTTTTTTTAGTTAGGCTGTGTTTAATGTAAAATCAATGTAGTGTTTTTGTTTATTTATTAACACAAATATTCTATTAACAGGTTCATATTTACTATAATTGGTACGATAATGGTAAATACTATAGACGAAATATATTTTCCGACCTAAAGCTGTTCCTGTTATTAATATGTAAGTGGATCATATTTCTAACATTAATGATAAATATGATATCATCAACCTCGCTTTCGGATTCTAATAATTTAAAATTCAACAACTTTAACCGGTTCCTATAAGGTGCAGAATAACTGAATTTCACTGAATTTTATTTTTGATATCAATGAGGTAATGAGGTGACCAGACTTGACTCTCGTATTCAAGGTTAGGCCAAACAAGGGACGTAAAAAGTGATTTAAGGACGTATGGATCGTTGAGTTATTCAGAAAATTGTCTGATGAAACCTGGCATGGAGTTAGACTAATTAATTATGACATTTAAATGTTGCTTGAAACGGCTCTACATCAAATCTCTTAAAAAAAATGACAAAAGTCGTAACAATCTTTTCATACAAATTCAGGAATTATAAAATTGTGACGTCATTTCTGTTGTGTTTGGTGATTTGTCAAAAAGGAGTTTTTTGTTAGTAATTTTATCATTTTGATTAGATGTTTTGTCATTTCTAAAAATTAGGTCATTTGTCATTGACAATACTCCTAACATAAAAACAAACTTTTAGAAGTTTTGACATTAGGACATTTGACATTTAGAAGATCAGAAACAAAATTCATTTTTTTTAAATAATTTCTCTTACATTATCTGGGTCAGGAAATGAATCATCGTTAAGTTTTTCTAAATATTTTTTTTTTTCAAATTACCCGGTTCAAAGTCTATTATAATTTTCTAAACTATAAGAGTTGTTCATATCTAATGAAAAATAGTTATAGGTAGGAGGTTGAAAAAAAGTAATTTCAAAATATTTCACTAAATTAAGCCACTTTGGCATAAAAGAAATACTTGTTAGTGATTGATATTTTAGTAAGCGGTTTAGTTTGAAATGAAATGGCAGCCACAACAATCCGACACATTTACTACACTATCCCACGTAGTGTGAACCAATATAGTGATCCCCTACAATATCTTTGATTACACTTGACTCTGCACACAAAACATTATATTTAACTTATCAATTTTATTCGTTATTAACTACATTGATTCTTGGAAATCCATAGGTATATAACTATTTCATTAAATTTTTCTTTGACATGGTAATAACTTAAAAGATTTACTTGGCCATTTTCTAGCCTGATATTATAGAGAAAATAGATACAATGTACACTGTAGAAAAACCAAATTTTAGAGTAATTAAACTTTCAACACTCCTCGAATTCTACATTATATTTTTTTGGTTACACCACAATTACGTCCCTGAATAAAAATATTTTGATTTGCTACTAAATTTTAATTATTTATGATAATTTAGAACTTCTATTCATTCATGAATATCCTTTTAATTGTTAGTTATTTAAATATTAAAACTAATTATAGAATATAATCAAGCCTACAGGATATATTATTCAAAACAAAATTATTTATTATTATTTTAGTTTCATAATTAATTTAATAATTTTATACATATGGTTATGTATAAATGAATAAATATTTTCGAAATAGAAATTTGACACAAATTAAAATTCATATTTATTTAAATATAATTAAATTTAGGTTGCAAAGGCGAGTGCAAATTTTTATAATCTACCGAACAGTATAAAAAGCTTAATAAGATTTGAAATATCTATATAAAAAAAAAATTAACTTAATGGATTATAAGTATATCATGACTATGGTAAAGTATATGGCTCAAGGTTCAAGTACAGCATTGAATTTGGCAAGCATGACACCGTATTTCAAGCTTAAACAAATACTATCAAGGTATTTCTGTTGCAATACATTAAGACACAAAGGTGCTAGCATAGATATAGCTTAACGCAATTTAGAGCCCCGGACTATCCATATGAAAAACTCTTATAATATAGAAATATCCGGGTAATTTGAACAAAATATTTAGAAAAATTAACGATGATTCAGCTCCTGGCCCAGATAATGTAAGAGAAATTATTTAAAAGAAAATATTTATTATGATAGATTTTATTAGAAAATTGATTATAATAGATTAATGTTTTTGTTAAATTGTGACATTTGGGAGAATGCTGATTCTGAAGAAGATAAATTTTTAAATATTTTGGTCATTAATGTTGGGGACTGCTCTTCGAGTACTAATGTCGTTCCGAATAAATCAAGTAAACTTAAACCGTGGATTACTGATTCGGTGTTAAATAAAATCAAAAAACGTAATAATCTTAGGAAACAGTGTTTGAAGCATCCAAATAATATTCACCTAAACAACTTCTATAATAAACTCTGTCGAGTAATCAAAACCAATGTTAACAGCTGTAAAGATAGGTACTATATTACTGGCTTTAAAACTAATAAGAGAAATAATAAAAAGGAGTGACAACTAGTTAATAGTTTGTTGAATAGGGATTCAACTAGTTGTGATGGACTAAGTCTTTCTGTCAATAATGAAATTGTTATATCCTGTGGTTTTCCTCAGGGTTCTGTACTTGGACCTATCTTGTTCTTAATTCTTATTAACTCGTTTTTTTTTTTGCAACATTTTAGAGGGACGGTAACCGTATTTGCAGATGACATTGCGTTTACATATAGTTGTAAGAAGAATTTTGAGATAGCTGCATGCATGAACTATGATCTGGATTTAATTAAGCACTGGTTTAATAAACATAAATTAGTAATAAGCTGCAAAACTAAGAATATGAATTTTGGTATCTATAATCCTTCTTGTGATAACTTTGATATTTATTATCATGCTCCCAATCGCCCGAAATTTCCAATAGACACTAATAACTGTTTTGGTGGTAATATTCAATATGATCATAACTACTTTTTAGTTGAATTTGTAAAATCGTTCAAATAACTTATGTGTTGACTCCAGATTGGATTGTAATTATCACGCTTGCTATTTGAAGAATCATGTCCGTAATATTATTAGACGATAAAGCTATCTAAGTCTATACTGTTCGGAAAAATTTATTTGCTCAGTTTATTACGCGTTTTTTCTTTCAAAAATTCAGTGTGGTATTATTTGTTGGGGAAGAGCATATTTTACTAACATTAGTCAATTATTTGTGTCACAAAAACATGCTATTCGTACTTGTCTGTCTTTTCCTTTATTTTTTGAATTAAAAATACTTCTCATTAGAAATTTATTTTACTATAAAACTTTAAAAATGTTTTTTATGAAGTCTGGAGATATTTAGATGTTAGTTATACTCATAGGTATAACTTGAGAGTTAATAACCGTAATTTGGTTCATGTTCCACGTTGTCGGAAAAGCAATTTTGGTCGTTTCTATGATATTGTAGCACCTAGAATTTTTAATAAACTTCCTGACCACATCAGGCAAATAAGAATTTTATCCAAATTTTCAAAGCTATTGAAAGCTTGGCTTTTGGAAATTAATTTTGATAGAAATGAGTAGTTATTAAGAGTAGTTGTTTAGCTGAGTAAGATTTTTGAAGTTCTTGCGATTTATAGATGGTGTCTATTTTCATGATTAGTTTGAGTAAAATTCTTTTCTACTTTTAACATATTTACTTAATTTTGCACTGCATAAAATTATCTTAAATTTTGAATTTTTGATGTTCTCTTTAATTTTAATTTCTCTTTTGCACTTTTTTTTATCATCTGGGTTTATTATTCACCAAATACATTATGTATATTATGTATGTGAGTTCTTATTAAAAAAAAAAACAAAATCAAACAAATCAGTTATTATTATTATAGTTATATACAATGAAACTTTCAAATTGGCTTCAACTTGAATTATAATTACTCAACAGGGGCCCCTAGTTATATTATAATATCATAGATTAAGAAAATACTGAAAATAAAGATATTCAATTGAAAACAAAAAAAAAAATCTAAGAAACATCCTTTAGACAAAATTCATTGGAAATTTGATGACGCAAGAGAGCTATTGAAATTATCTAATCACACTTGCTAGGAATTTACCTATTACCTAATCACATTTGCTAGAAACATTCACATTGGGAGAGATTGCTAACTTTTGCATACAAATTTTATTTCGTCGATGTGAAGTTTATACTAAAAAAATAACTTGTTAGCGACTTTATTCCGTGTTTGATGTATAATCTATTAAAGTAGTTATATTCCCTAAATTGATTCTTTACCATTTCTCAAGTAAAGTCAATATAGTTTTGAACATTATCATGTGTCTTTGGGACAATAAAATTTGATGTTTTGCTTATATCAGATTTTATTATATTTTATTTATATTCTAAAAAAAAATGTTTTACAGTAAAATTTTGGTCGATTTTCATAACTCACAGATGTACTATTGACATCTTCTAATAAGTTATAAAATCAATGAAAATGAAAATAGGAGTTTTTTAGGTAGTCTAACACTATAAATACCTACTGATGAGTTCTAGTAGTGTTATGATGAACGAAACAATTCCTAAAAATATTTTATTTATAATCGTTGATATTTTGTTGAAGTTTTATTTAATTTATGCATTTAATATTTATGTATGCAATTTTATTTAAGTCATTTTTTTTTGTTCTCAAATCTTAATATAAAATAAGAGAAATAAAAATATTATCAAATTCATAAATATGTAATTTTATATAATCCATTACATAGGTTCATTAATTCATGAAATCACGATTAAGCAAAATATTACATTTAGACGTAATTTAGATTTTACTGACTAATCGAGTGACAGTCTTCCTTATAAGAAGTAAATAAGGAGTTACTACTATACCTACTGATGAGCAATACTACTATACCTACTGATGAATTTTAGTAGTGTTGATGGTGAACGAAACATTTCTTTAATTTAAGTGCAGATTATTTACTTCATATCACCTGATTCAATTGTATCATTCATTGCATATGGTTTTATGTTATTATTTTATTGCCGATTATCCTTACACTTTTTTTCACATTAATTTTTTCATTAAATAATTTAAAATCTTTCTTCCTTATAAGTATACATACATACATTTATTATTCCAAATTGATATAACCTAAAAAAAGCGGACATCTGCAAAATCCATACTTATATCATGAATTTAATTGACATTAATATGCAATGCTAACTAATAATCATGGTTATCAGAAAGTAAATAAAAATTACAATAATTATCATTTAAGATAAATTACAATTTATATAATATAACAACAATATACATATATATACAAACAATAATTTGTCCTAAACTCTTGGTATAATAATCTAACCTCAAATTACAAAACCATAATAACATTATAACCAACCATTTTAAATTTTTAAATTTAAACCATAAATTACCCACACAATGAGTTCACCTATTTATCTGAGGCTTGAATTAATTTTAACTTAACTATTTTATTTTTTTTTTCAATATTATGTATTTAAATTTATTTTTTATTTTAATGAAATTATAGTGTGAGGGATAGTATAATGTAGAATTATTTTTAAGGGAAAAAATCATGGAAATTTAGTCATGGACACACGTAAATAATTTTTTTTTGCGTAAAAATTTACTTTTTTTTATATTTTTTAAAAAAAATTCTAATTTTAACATATTAGAGCGTTAGCTAAATGAGAAGATTTTCTTTAGTTTTAGTATTACTACAATGGGAACCTAGTTCTCTACCAAAACCAAATGAAACCAAAAATTATTAATGAGGGGAAATGAATCGAAATTTAATAAGCATGATAGCCGTATTTATTTTTCGTCAGCTCATTCGTTTAATGTTTCTCATCATCTTGAATAATTGGAGCGTGTCATACACCTGTATTTCTTTACATAGCCACTTTTGGATACAAAATATTAAATATCTCCTTTATTCAGAATATTTAACTAGATTATTTTTCTGCGTAGTCGATTTTGGATACAAAATAGGAAATATCTCATCTCACTTTTTTTTCCAGAATATTTACTGAACTTGTCACTGTTCGATACAAACAAAATGCATGAATTCAAAAACAGTAAATGAATTAAAGTTCTTTTCATTACTATGATCCACAAGAGAAAATGATCTTTAAGCCTCTGCTTAGAATGGAATTAGACTGTTACACTGTGCAACTTACAAACATGCATTCTTTTTTTTCCTGTCTTAGAAAAATTTTAGCGTCACAAACATCTCATGACATACAAACTATTTCTGTGGGTTTAAACGAGAGCAACGGTATCCAGTGGCGTCTTTTCTAAAGTATCAGTCACTGAAATTACGCTGACGATGTATGTTAATAAACATAATGACAATAGTCACATTCGAATCGAGGCTTAAATGATATTTGCCAAAAGCAGTATGATACTGGAAAAAATGCGATCCTAAAAGTCAATACATGTAAAACAAAAGTCAAGTTTACAACTCATATATCGCAATATCTGATTTTCTATTAAGGAACGCGAAAAGTGAGTTAGTTTGATTATCTGGGCAGCATCATATAATAAGATGGAGATACCGATTTGAATATTGGACAGCAAAATCGAATCAGCAAAACACTATGTTCGGGATCCTCTTAAAATATGGCAGGCAAACAACATGTCTTTGCACACTAAAACAAGAATCTTCAATACACATGTAAGATCTGTTCTCTTGTACGCTATGGAAAAAAAAAATCAAAATCAAATAGACGTGAAAACCCGATAAAAAAAATGGTGTTGTATCCGTCATATACTCTTAGGGAACCTGACAATATAATCGCGAAACAATGTGTGAGTGAAATCTTCAAGGTACCATGTCGTGTCAAAAGACCGAGAAAGCAAAGAACGAAGCCACAATTTAAGAGGCAGAAGAAGCCGAAGGAAAGATTTTACTTCCGCCTTATGTCCCACAGGCGGATAGGCTTACAGAACAAAATGATGATGACAAAACATCTCTTTGATACTTTTTAATAATAGTGGGGTTCTTTCAACTGAATTTGTACATAATTTGTAAGAAGTTGAAAAGGTAGGGCCAAAAATTAATACATTGTTTAAGTCATTACCGAAGTCATGTGTTGTATATCTCAAAATTTACTAAGTTAGTTTGACTTAAATTCGAACACAATTAATTTTATACAATTTGTAATTTGACTTCAGGCAATTGCTTCAAAATTTATTATTGTTAAACAGTACATTTAACAATATAACTACTAATTACTAACAGTAATTAGTAGTTTTCTTATAATGTCAATGGATGTCTGTATTTGGTCTCCCACTTCTTTGTTCATCATTTACACTTGTACGACCGTGTTCAGCTTACTTATGTGTCACCACAGCACACCGAGTGTTTTCCAGGGTAATTTTTAACAAGCGGATAAGCTTGGCTGAGAAACCAAATTCCGATATTGATTCGTAAAACACTGATCGATGTATGCTGTCATAGGCAGACTTAAAATCGATAAAAAGATGGTGCTTATCGATCTGGAATTCGTGTTCAGCTACCTACCGACGTTAAAATTCAACTAGCCAAAAACGAATGGTTTCATATGATAGTGATGAAATACCAAGAGTACTGTCCATATCCGTTCCGATATCGGTTGCTGAAAAACACTTCAAAAAAAGATAATCAATATCGTTATTAAGGAACTTTTTCAGAATGGTTATTGAGTAAAATTAAAAAGGAATATTCAACTATTTTGAGCAAAATATATAACGTTAAAAATAAAATTGCAATGGAGATTAAAGAATTTGTAACACCTGAAAATAGTTATCGGGGTTAATATTCAAGTCAACAACCACTGAATGCCAAATCAATTTCTGTCTATTTAAGAGCAATTTGTAGTGCGATATCATTTCTACATGTTGTTTATAGTTTTTATTTAACTTTTTATTGTTATTTTAATAATTATATTTATCATTTTGTTTTTTCTTTTTTATTTATATACATATGTATATATATATTGTTTTTTTTTTCAATTCAGTTATTACACAAAGGTAATGAAATGAAAAATTCGAAGTGATTTCATGAATAATTTTTTAATTTCATGTAGGACTAACCTAAATGAAATAAAAATATTATGAATCTGAGAACAGAATTAATTTACGTTTATAATAATTTTCGAAATAGATAAGAGACTTTCATAATATATGTTAATTAAACAACCATGATGTATACAGAGTTGGTGAAATACATAAATATAGGTTATATTTATGTATTTACATATATAGAATTTAAAATTGACTACTCTTGGTACAGTGTTGGCTCAATAATAAGAATTGACAGGAAAATGATAAACAAAAATATTTTAAACCATAATGATGATTACCTTAATGTGAATATAATAATATTATCTTCATAATTACATTAAAACAACCATCCCAAAGCACATATCGAATTATAAAAGAAATTTAGGTGTTAATTTTTAATAAAATTAATACGAAATGTTTTAATATTTTTATAATTTGACCAGATAGTTGTATTTAATTTTTATTTTTAAATTATAATAATTAATTTTTTTAAACTAATGTATTGTTAATAACTAAAATTGAATAATGTCCGAGCATAATTTTAGTGTGTAGTGTGCTACTTTTTTAATCTGAAAATACTGAATTTATAACTAAGTAATAATGAAAATTTATTTTTTGTTCTAATTTAAATTGACGCTATAAAATTAGACTCCACGAATTAACTCCCAAAAATCATAAAAAAATAAAATAAGAACGCGAAGTTTCGAGCTGTAATGAATAAATTTTGGGTTTTTTTTTCAATTATAAATAAAACTTTTGAAATAAAATATAGCCTTATAAGGTGTATATAATTATTATGTTTTACAATTGACGCAAACAATAACGAAAAATTTTTAATGCAAGTTAACAATAAATCGAAATCTAAAACTAAAAAAAAAAGTTAGTTCTGATTATATGATTATATGATACATTTAATTTTATAACATACAAAAAGAAGGAAAGAGAATAAAAAGAAGCAATAAAAGAAAAAATAAGTTGACATAATATGATTGTGCTAGGATTGGTATTGATATTTAATATTGAATTTACTCTTTATTATACTTTGACAATAACCTATTTCTGACTCAATTTTTAAATTTTTGTACGAGAAAGATTTAATGTCACCTGGAACTGTATTATAGAGTTTAATTGACTGGTTTATTATTGTGTAATGTCCTGAGATCACACGCAGATTATTTGTCGATCTAATGTTGTAGTTACGTATTTCATTGTTAGTAATTAGCTTTGTGTTCGATTTCATTTTTTTTATTTGCATGTTATGTATTTGTAACGTTTGATCCAGATTTCTTCCGCTTTAACGATTTTGTATTGCTGATGTATACGATTGGTAGATGTTCTAAGACCAAGTTCATATAGATTTTTTATTGCCCTATTTTGAATCTTTTGTAATTTCATTATAATCTTAGCGTATGATAGCTATACTCCATAGGCTGTGAAATAGACTAAAAAAGATATCTCGTTTTAGCTTTTGTGGCACCCGCTTTCCAATTTTTTTAAATATCCCAGCTATCCTTCGTGTTTTCTTAACTAATTCATCCACATGACAGTTTCAATTTAAATTTTCATCAACAACAGTACCCAGGTATTTATATTGCTTTACTTTTTCAATTTGACAATTATTGTAGAATATATTTAAATTTGCATTTGTTTCTTTAATCACCATAAATTAAATTTTGCACTCATGCACTGTTAATTTGTGTTGTGACACCCAGTTATAAATAGTTATCATATCCTGGTTTATTTTTATTTCCAATACTTCTAAATTATTCTCAGCATATATTACAACTAAGTCATCAACGTACAGAAGCTGCCTTCCATTGAGACTGGGATTTGATAGTGCATTCACATAACAGTTAAATAATGTTGGTTCCAATGAGCTTCCTTATATTACGCCGTAGTCAATATTTTTGGTAGTCCTTTTGATATCCTCACACTCTGCGTACTGGTTTTTCATTGATAAAAGCGCAGATAGGTTTTACTAATTCATTTTTACATTTTTTTACCATATTCATTTGAATACCATCAACGCTAGAACTGTTAGTGTTGTTTAGGTGGTTTATAATTTCCAAAGTTTTAATCTCAGTAATTTTCTTAAAATAGAATCTACTATTTGTTCTATGTGCCGGCTTGTAAATTGTTGAGAAGTTTTTTCATATGACTTCCTACATAACAGTATAGATTATTGAATTTTTATATTTGGCAAACTTTCCTGGATAATTTTCTTCTTGATAGAAGTCGTTTAGTTTACACGTATTATTAGAATGATAACTTTTTTTTAAAATACTTAGGTTTGCAAACGAATCAATGCTTTTTACTTCTACACATTCTTCATCGGATTGGTTATACCTGCAAAATAATATAAGCATATTTCTCCGCTTGGTGTTCAGAAAATGAGTTGGAATTGAACATCTCTGAATGCCAAGTCATTACATTTTGTAGCAAAAATGCTGCTCCTGTAGTATATATGCTTGAACTACCATTTTAACGCCTGTACGCTTTCAAGAGTAAATTCTAATATAGATGTCGGGATAACTGACCTTCAAACTACATTACGATAAAGTCTACAAAGCCAATTCTTCTTTCGGTTTCATTAAACGATATTTAAAAGAGTTTTTTGGCTACCACCTTATCGCAGATAGTAAAATTGGAGATCTGATCAACCTTCTGAATCACATTAGGTGGATCTAGAACTTTCGTCTTTAGGGAGAGTAAAAATGAGAGGATGATCCCTTATAGCAACCAATAAAAACAAATAGGTCACTTGATTCGTGCTATCAAAAAGCCACAATTAAATGCTAATTGGTTTTCCAGAAGCAACTGGAATGGCCATTTCTATCTATCTATATATCTACATACCAGAACACCTTCACAGAACATCTTTATGTTACATATATAACGCCTACTCTGAATATGTTAACCATGATTTGTCCTATCACTAGGTGATCGACATTTTAATCAAATTCACAAATCAGCGAATTTGTATGAACATTACATTTTACTGTAATTTTTAGTGGAATGATCCATTGCAGCTTTCAGCTTATTTCCACCATCTTAAACGCATTGACTCGAAATTACAAATATCTCTTATATTTACAAAATCCTTTTTGCCAACAAGTTAGTCCCTGAAATTTCAAATTATTTCATTGAAAAGTTCAAACGGAATAATCTCAAAACCGTTGGATTGTTCCACATTCATTTCCCACCTTAATACCGACTATGGTAGATTCAATCTTCTAATTCTAATTTCACATCCTTTGATCGTGAACTAAGTGTTTTTACCTCTTAAAAAAATATTATTTCTGCTTTTGGGTTTTACTTGATAATGGACCCGAACAAATTAAATAAAATA
This sequence comes from Argyra leucocephala, assembly GCA_963942445.1. NCBI lineage: Eukaryota > Metazoa > Arthropoda > Insecta > Diptera > Dolichopodidae > Argyra > Argyra leucocephala. Next base: position 70,632,749 of record OZ012680.1, read on the forward strand.
AGACCCCAAAATCAAGTGTAAAAAGACTTTCATTTTGAAATACTGGCAAAAATTGAAAAATTAAATAAAATTCCAATTTAGAGAATATATAGCACGAGAATTGTGATTTTATTTCATTATTTTAGTTTTTAATTACATTTTTATTTTGTAGCGATAATATTTGAGACGTTAGTTTACGGGACCATATAAAATTACACTAATTTTATTCGACATATAAAAAGCCTGTATTGATATATCAAGTGTAGTAACTATTAGTACGAGTCAACATTCCATAATTTGTTCAACATCCCATTGTTACCTGAAATATTTGAATATAAGGTCAGTTTGACAAACTAATAATTTGATCTATTTTCTACCCTACTATCCCCCCTCGGATGGGGTAGCATAATAGTAATGATGATGATTTTCTACCTACATGTACAGGCAGAGAACCACTATTCATTTCATGAATTTAATAATTTCCGACAAATTTTACTTTCTATAATAAGAAACTAGATTTCACTGCTTGAACTAGATTTAAGAACTCATAATATAAATTTTTTCTGTACGCAAAAACTGTGTTTCAACTTACAGGATTTTAAACTTATTCCCATGACAATATCCTATAGTTGACCTGATCAAAAGTTATTTTTCTCGGTTTTATTTTTTAATTAATTTTCATCACTTTAATTAATAATATGATATATGTATATATACACTGATATATAATTATGTATATATATATATATAAATACGATAATTTTTTTTTATATAATAACACGGTAATAAGTATTCGTATTATTTGCTTTTAAATTCAATTATATTTCATAAATGTTATAAATTTAGTTAAATGGAACCCAAAAAAAAAAAACAAAAAAGTACGAAAAATAAAAATAAAATTAAATCCAAAAAATAAAAAAAAAAATAAAAAGAATAACAGGACAACAGTAACGAAAAGCGATCCTTCTGTAAATATACATACCAACTTCTATTAATACATATTTATGGATATAGGAAAACTCTCAACTGAATTTTCTTTTATTTACTCATATATAATAAGTATATATATTTAATATGTATATATATATTCAATGTAGTGTAGTGAGTATAATTAAAACCGGAAAAGCTCAGGCTAAAATAATATCATGTACATTACATCATGAATAAATTAAATCAAATAAATTAACAAAACAAAACAAAAAAAAAACAAAAAGGAAAAAAACAAAAAAAAAAATATTTAAAAAGCTTAAAATGAATTTTATGACTTATGAATGCACACCGACAGTTTTTAATTAATTACAAAATAATGAATACTTCCGAAAAGATTTTCATCATTCATATCCTTTATTTTTTTTTATTTTTATTTTATTTTTTTTTTTTTTTTTGGTTTCTTCAATACCTTATATTACATACATGTTTAATATAATACATAACAACATATTCAGTTATTAATACGCATTTACATCAATTTCTATGAAATAGTGTATGATATGAAGGACATCATCATGTACAGGTTGTATTGAAAGTCGTCATCGAGTAGTGATCCGGCATACAATGAAAAAATGTTTATATGCTATCTCCTAAAATGATAATTTAACATAGACAATTTTGTTTAGTTACTATACAATAATTTTATTAAAATTGGACAATTTAATACCGCTCTACAATAATTTGAATTAACCCCTCAATTATTTGAGTTAATTGTCTCTGCAGTTATACCATCCATCCCAATAAATCTGTAATTCCAAAGGATCGGGGACCTTTAGTCTATTAAGCAAATTTGCTTTCATCGGGAATTAAACGTAATACCTTTCGGTTGAAAGGCAAGTACTCTATCTATTGTGCTACCCAGCTATGTAAATAATATACATAGAATATTATAATTCAATAATATAAATGATATATATATATATATATACTATTTAATGCGATGCTTCATTTAAATACTATTCCATTTTTAAAGTCAAATACAATTTGCATTCAAAAAGTTAAATATTGTATTTCAACTCACCATCAATAGAAAATTCAAATGAAAGGTTAGAGTTTGGATAATTTAAATAATAATAATCGAATAGTGAAATCCAGCAGAGAATCTTCGAATCCAATATCCGAAGATACAGGACGTCGAGGCAAGGTAAACCTTTTTTGGAGAGACGAATTAAAACAATTGTGCATCAACTGGAGAGTGACCGCCAGTGATCGACAAAAATGAAAAACATTGATGAAACAAGCTCAGGACCTACCTGGTCTGTTGGACACCTAAGTAAGTAAATATAAATAAGAAAATAGTGTGAGATGAAAATTCTACTAAAAATATGAAGAGATATACATATGAAGCGATCAGCTTCTTGTAAAGTTACAGTATAGTGCTCTACACTAGTTATTACTAAAATAAATAAATTAAATCATAATATCGTTAAGAACAATAAAATATAATAATTAGAAATTTGCTCTTCTAATGATATAGGTCCCACCGGGCTTTCTCCTTTGATATTTTCGCTCAGGAAACAATATCAGACAGGTCCATGTTGATCCAGTATTTAAACTATCAACCTACGACTCTAGGCTGATTTTATATTCACGAGCTCACCACTGAAAACTATTTGATAAACAACGGTACTTTATAGGGAAATCGGTAAAAAAAAGAACAGCGATTCCTATACATGAAAGAAAAAGAATGAATAAAATTGAATTGAAATGAATTAAAGTAGGTCGTACCCTGATATTTCGTTGTTAGTAAATTGCTCAGAAAAGCTCAAATTAAGTTTAAAAAATCTATTAAAAAATACAAACATTTTTTTTTGTATCTTTATTCTGTTCAACCAATCTTAACGATTAACAAAGATGACAGTAGTTGCCATGCTCAAGGATACTCACACCTAACTCAATTTTAATATTAATAGAGACTGAAATAAATCTGTTGATCTGATTAGTTGAAGCACAAATGAATTTGAATTAATCTCTAAGCGATATGAATATTTTTCAGTTTTCTTTTGTATTATGTCGCTAACAGAGAAAATATTTAAATCCAGTCTTATTATGTCATTGACCATGTGTGAGGGTAGCATTGAAGCATGAAGTTTACTATCTTGGACTTAAAACGTTCAATTATTTCAATGTTGAAGTTACTATAGAGGCTCTTCATATTTCCACCCCGTAAATCCAGATTAGCCTAATTATAGTTCTATATACTGCTGATATACATTCTAAAGACAGTAAGTTGATTGAAGTTTATTCTTAACAAGTTGTTTTTGTGGATAATATGAGTGCTCCAAATGAGGCGTCTCTCCAAATGCATACCTAAGTATTTTACCGATAATGACCAAGTCTCTGTTGATGAATTAAACGGGTGGAAAACTTCCTTTACGGTTGGTAAAAGTAGCATGGGATTGATTGGCTTTGATTTTCTGGCAAAGTTTAAGCCAGTCTTGTATGTCTAGCAGTTTAATCTGAAGATTTTCGGAAACTAAACGTAGATCGGAATCCGACGCCAACACGTCTACTGACTTTAGCAAAAGTAGCAGTATAGCAGTGTGAATGATGTGAAATTTGATGATGTTAAAATGAGGTATAACAAAGGTCCTAGTACACTTCACTGAGGAACACCAGATTTGGCTTAGTGCATTTTTTTCCACCATTCAATTTAATAAAGAACCTTCTGTTTGAAAAGTATGATGGCAAAAATTAATAGTAATGGTCAGGGAGAAGCGTTATTAGCTTGGGCAGAACTCCCTCGTGCTAAACTTTATCGATGGCTTATGTAATGTCCATCAAAAAAGCTGTAGGGTAATACTTTTTCTTATTAAGTGAATTGTTTTTCTGATTAACTACTCTTTGAATTTGTTCGATGGTCCCATATCTGTAACCGATAGTATGATCAAAGTATAATTTCTATGGATATCAAAGTATCTATGAATTTGCATAAATTTACTCAGTTCTCCCATGTTTGTGACAGAATCAAAGCTGATGATTAGGTACAATATTTTGTTCGCCAATTACTCTGTTCAATTTGCTGTCCATTTGCTTATCCGGAATGTATGTGTCCGGAAAGTAACTCAATCTAAGTATAGCATTATACGTAGATACATGTTACTACTATTAGGTTTACAAGAGGAGGTTCCTTTTGCATTAAAAACAAATAATTGATCGGATTTGGAATGAATATCGGAATTTTAAGTCCTATTTAATTATAATTGTTAAAATTAAAATTTGACTTTATCTAAATGAATTCATAACCTTAATTTTTTTTCTCTTTATTTCAACTTTGTTACAGTTTGAATTTGTTAAACCTTCATTTTGAAATATTTCACCATTTTTTATCTGAATACCCATTTCCTATGTCATATCTACATTTTTATATTTAAAACTGTCAATTTTGCTCTAAAGTATCAGTGTTATAATTTTGAAAACAAACTTTTAATTTTATTCAACATTTTTAACACTCACTGTACATCTTTCTGTAACTATTTTGGGTATACATTTTTGAATAATGTGTACTCGTACAATATTATTATATAGCCACTTGTTCATGTACTTGCATATAGGCATATTATATCACTTACACACACACACTCCTGTTAAACTGGATAGAAATTTAATATAATTTCGAAAATCCTTATTTATAAAGAAGAATTTTAATTAATTCCTTTCATTTTAATTTTATAATACATGACCATATTAATCATTAATTAATTTTTATTTTTTTATTTTTTTTTGTTTTGTTTTTCTTTTAAGAATTAATAAAATTCATATGGAATTTATTATGAAATAATAAAAAAAAAAAATAAAAATTTAAATTTTTTTTATTTGTTTTATTAATAAAAAAATATAAATAAAAACCTCCAAATAAAAAATGAAATAAATTTTATAAATTAACAATAATTGAAAAGTAATGAGCCAAAATAACTTGAGTTTATTGCATTACATTTACATTCCAGAAATAATTTTTTTATTTAATATTTTTTCGATAATTTTTGCAAAAATATGAAATTTCTGCTGTGAAAAAAAATTATTTTATTTATTTTTAATTCAGATGTAGCCCCACTATCAGCCTTAGGTTTTAAATTGTACTTTCAAATTTATTTCATGACTTTAAATTTATTTATGTAGGACTTATCACCACATTAGGGTTTATCAAGCCCGTATTTCATGAATAAAACCATCACATAATATTAATTTTTAAATCTGTTAAATTCGATTAACTAAGATTTTCTTTGTAATTTTAGTTTAATTTATAATTAAATTTTATTTATAATATTTAATTATAAAATATATTATTTAACTAGCGGAGTAACCCAATTTTTATTAGATTTAAAATATTGTCGTTATTTTTCTCATGAGAAAAATTCGTAATTAACGAAAATTATTATCTAATAAAAATTTTAAATCATAGATTGCCATGACTAGGTTTGCGATTGCTATTTTTTGGTTGCTATTTTTTTTCTAGGCATTTTTTGTCCAGTTATTTTGCGATTGCTATTATTCTACGGTACTTTGAAGATTTCAGGAAGTTAAGAATTTAAATTTGTTTTTCAAAGTTTCACTTCTAATGTAGTTTTTAAATATATCCCAAGAATATGCAAAGAATAAATAGTTATTTTAGTACCCTACCAAAAAAGTCAAAGGAGGCGAGATAGGTAACGCACCGAAAGTTTATTACAATGTTCCAACGCCTAATCCGCCCATTAATATTAATGTGCAATCACAATCAACAGAATTTGCTGCTGAATTAAATGAAAGATATCATAAATGATTATCCGGATTGTTGGAATATGGATCGAAAAATCGAATTTTGTTTGAAATATGACTGACTAATTACAGAAAACAAAAAGTTGGGCTGTTCAATCTGTCGTGAAACAGGAGCACTGGGGATCTAGCAAATTGTTGGAATGAAAATTTCTAAAGAATGGACAACAATAACTGTAATTTCGAATGGAGAAACTAGACAGCGACAATTATCTTCTTTAAGAAAAAAAATATATGAACATAAAGAAAGTGCATCTCATAAAGCTATAATTAAAATTCAAAATGAATAAAAAAAGAAAATATTGGAAAATGTTTGCTTTAAGGCGATGTCTCATCAAACCGATACTACTGAAAACATATTTCGAGCTGTTTATAAAATAGATAAAAAAAAACAAGCATTTAATGATTTTGAAACAGAAATAGATTTACAGGAGCTAAATGGAATCAAATACTTCATTCTACAAATTAATGCATAAATATAATAAAACGCATTAGCAAAGAGATGAAAACAGCAATGGTGGCCAATATAATTGGAAGCAAAGGATAGAAGTATGTATTTTGGACTGCTTTTTAAAATTACTTCGTCTGGATTCATTCTGGATCTTGCATTGTTGTGCGATGCATTACAAGAACTATCCGAATTGTTGCTTGAACTACAATCACGTAAAATAAATTTATAACAAGTACATCAAAATATAAAATTGCAAACTAAATTTTTTGGAGAAAAAATTACTACTTAGTCCTTGAACTTATTATAAAAATGCTGTTAGAGCAGTTGACAGTTTGAAATTTAAAAATGGTAGATGTAACAAATTTGGTAGATGTGAAACAGAAACTATAAGTCCGAGTGCATTTTATAAACATTTGAAACAATCAATAGAAAAGAGACTATATATTATCAGCAGAAGACATAGAATTACCACAATATTTTAAAGTATTGTAGCATTGAAAATTGGTCCAATGACATACAAAAAAATATAACGTACGATGAAACTGAAATTCAAATTCTGAGCAAAAGATTTGGTTTAAATGAGAGACAGATTATCAGAGGTTTCCGTGAATATTTGGAAGAAAAACAGTACATTCGTCACTCCTCCCATTTGTAATTATTTTAGATATTGTTCCAATTTTTATGAATCTAAGAGATGAATCTAATCATAACTCCAACCAGATCATCGCTGTTAACATCTACAACAGCATCATTACTCTTTATATGAATGGTTGGTCCGCCTCTAAGACTTTTCAACCCGCCACAAAAATATGTCAAATCATGACCAATTTGAGGTACGGACACAAACAGCAAAAAAAAAATCGTGAAAAGGATTATGATGAAAACATGGCAGTTTTATGGAAAAACTTGTAATTTTAAAATAATTTTCCTTATAATAAATGATAATTATTCAGTAAATTAACTTCAGTTTCTGTATCAGTTTTCCTTCTATAGAACTAAAAATAGTAGGGGAGATAGGTGCTTAAATTAACAGGGGTAAGAATTAACATGCAACTTACGCATATACCACCCATCTCAGATGTTGAGTTTTTTATTAATTTCTGTCTTTATTAAGATCTCTATTGAATGACATTATTCGGTTTGTCATTGAACATTGTGTGAAAAGGTTAGGTGTACGGTCTGATTTTTTAGTGAAAAACATAAATTTTTTGGGTGATTAAATTTTCATTTGTAGGTAAGTTTACTGTTGGTTTTATATCCAAACTCCATTTATTGCTCTATTATTAGTTAATTTTTATGTTTTTTACTAATTTTAAATAATATCCACAAAACTTTTTCGGAAAGTTAAAGAAATAATTATAAAGATTACAGGTAAGACCCCATTACAGGTAAGTGTTGACATATTGCCGGGTCAAATTTTAACAATGTTAATATTTACCGCATTTTATGTTTTTGAGAAAAATTAAGTTTTCATTATTGTAATTTTTTTGAATACGAAATTATAAAAGAAAAACAAACAGAGGGTCCAGAAATTTTCGAGCCAGCAGCTCAGGAAGTTCTGGAAAAAAAAGTTAGTTTACGTAAAGGGGCAAAAATTTGCAATCTATGTCTTGTCACTTTGTATAAATTTATGAAGGAAAAAAAAGAGGACACTGCCATTTGTGTTGATTTTAAACAACAAAGAAAAGTGTTTTTTGCACAACAAAAAGAAAAAATAACTATAATTATTTATTAAAATGTTCGAGTATCTATAAGTAGAAAACCAGCTTATCAATGTGCTACATTTTTAAGAATTAACAACATTTCACCTTCTTGGCATACAAACAAGATGTCTGGACCTGATTGGCTTATCGAATTTATCTAAAGAAATCCGAGATTAACAATTAGAACACCTGAAGCTACTTTGTTAAGCAGAGCTACGTCATTTAATAAAACTAATGTAGAACGGTTTTTGAAAACTAAAAGCTACTTTTAAATAAATATCAGTTTGCTGCATCAAGCATATGGAATGTAAACGAAACTGGTATAACTACAGTTCAAAAACCTAAGGAAATTGTAGCCCAACGTGGACAAAAACAAATTGGAGCCATAACATCAGCCGAAAGAGGAATACTTGTAACTTTAATTGTTGCGATTATCGCTGTTGGAAATGCATGTTTGTGTTTCCCCGTCTCAGATATTCACAAATTTTGATTCGTAATGGTCCGCCATTGCATTGGCACAGGAAAAAAATTTAACCAAACTCAAACGAAAAAAAACAAGAACTGTGACTTTTGTGTTACTAGAAAAAAACAATATAAATTAATAATATAATATAATACAGACTAAAAAGACTGAAATATAATTTAATTTAATTTATTTTTATGTTCTCTGAAGTATGAAATAACGTTAAGTTTTATTTTTATTTTAATATTGAATTGCTATTATTTTCGTTATTTTTTTATAATATCTATTCTTTACTTTATTTTTTCTATTAAGCATATTAAATTAAATAAAATAAAATACATAAAATAAAATGATCTTAAAAAATTTAAGATTTATAAAAAACAAATCATCGCAATAGTTTTTATTTAAAAAGAAACGGAATAATTATTAAAGTTAATAAATACCCCATAAGTTAATAGTTACCCCTGAGCAGTTAATATTAGCACCAAACACGGGGCAAAAAGTAACTTGGCACTTTTTTCTCTAAAAAAATTCTTATTGCAAACCTATTACCAATTAAAATAAAAATCTTTCAAAAAGTAAAAGCTATTTGATTATACTATTATTTAAAAAAAAAAGTTTATTGAAATTATATTTTTATTAGAAACTATAACTCATTTTTAAAAAAATTTTAATTGTAGCCCCTGTCTCCCCTATAGTGTTCTGGTAAATATTTTTTTCCAAAAAAAGCACTTAAGACATCAAACATATTTGAACACACCGCGTTCGTGTTGGGTTTTTTGTTAAACCCATCATATTGTATTTTATTTATTATTTTTTCAAAATGCTCCGTAAAAAGCATGTTTACATACGTTTCAATTAATTTATCAAAGATTGTACTAAATATTGTATATTGGTATAAATTTTATACGTTTTTGGTGTAAATTGTATATTGTATATTGGTCTAAAATTATTTATATTTTGTGCTTCTCCAATATTTTTTTATATATTGGTACCACCACGTTAAACTTCAATATACTTGATAATTCACCTTCTTTCAATGTTGTATTAATTAATCTAGTCAGCGGTGTACATAGATCTGTCATACAAAATTTAACATAATTAGACCTAATTCCATCTATCCCGGTTAATTTAGAGTTAGATAAATTATCTATTAGCTTTTCTGTTTGGTATTTGTCTATAGGCTTAAACTTAAAAAGTATTTACGTCTTTTTCACAAATTGACAATTATATTTGTCAAATTCGCATAATGTACAGCCTCATCAAATAATAATATACCTAAATTACTTTCCAAATCACATAATATGGTACACAGAACCTGCATTTTGAAGATTAAAATATTTAATTAATCAAAACTTCAAAATTATATTTTATTTATTTGATAAAAAAAAAATGCTTTTAACCTATCAAAGTTCAAAGAAACTATTAAAATATCAATTTTAGAAATACTTGAGGTCAAGAATTTCATTCAAATTCATTAAAATATTTTTTTAATTAGATCAACTCTTTACCTTACATATAAACCATAATACATCAATTCAACACTCACTATTAATTAAAATCAAGTCAGTCAAGGTTCAATAGATATTCATTTGAAATAAAATTTTCTATTCATTGTCAATTAATTTAAATTAAAATAATAAATTAAATTCTGATTATTATGCCAAATGCGATTATAAAAATTAAATTTTAATTTCTAAATAAAATTGTCTTCTAAAAACTAATATACATATAGCACTAGCAATAATCATTATTATATATACACATATTTTAATATACATTCGTATATGTATATAGCTATATATTAAAATACTCACATTCTTATATATTAAATTTTTCAATTAATTATAAATATCCTTAATATCCTTAAAATTTCATTAAAATATTATTATATACGCACGCATTCATATATAATTATCATTCATTAACAGGAAAATTTTCCTATACAATTTAATTTAAAATTCTGACCTTATTTCCATTCAATGGGTGAATTTCATTCAAATTCAAACAGACAAAATTTTCAACCCATTTACACACATTCTCAATCGATTCAAAAATTATATATCTATATACTTACCGTTATATATCTTTAAGTAATACGCATAATAATCACATTCCAATTAATGAAGTTAATGAATTGAATATATTTTGTTTTTTTTTTTACATTAAATAACACAAAAAAGGATACACAGTACAAAATCGCAAGGCATTGTTTTTATATACCAATATAATATGTAGAACAACATAATATATAATATCACCGATATGAAAATAATAGTAGGAGTTAGTTAAAAAAAAATTGGAAGATTGATTAAAAACATTAAATAATCAACAACCCAACATTAAATTCATTTCATTCTGGTTTATGTCATACCAGAATTAGCTATTAATTATTTTTAACATTTTACTTTTTCACTATTTTATTTCGAAAATAATAAAAAAAAAAAGTAAAATAAATTAGAAAATAGAAATATCCTTCAGCAAAAATTCTAAATAAGATCTTGTTTTATTTTACGCATAGTTTGAAATTTTGGAACCGACAGGAGCTCTAATTGGATTTTTCAAATAATACATTTAAAAATAGTAACAACAACTAGAAGAAAAACAAATATAAATTTTCAAATCAGCTCATTTCATTTTCAAATTAAAATATAATGAAAAATTTTATACGGTACCATCAGTTAAGCATTTGATGATGATGATGATAATAATAATAGTGATGACGATGATAATGATAAATTAACAAAACAAAAATAATGAAATAATTCTGAAATTACAATTAAAATATAGACGATATAAAATCGTCCCATTTAAATTTACTAAAAACAAAAAAAATAGCTTTGTTGTTTTTTATTCTGAATATAATGAGTTAGCTAGGAGTTAAATAGGAGGGTGGTAAAAAATAAAAGGAATAAAGGATTTTATTTAATTAATTTATCAAATACTTATTGTTAATTACAAATGACATATGATAATTATTGTTAACGTAAAAGTAAATTCATTTATGCACGAACATTTATACATTTATATACATTTAAATACATAAACAATTATTAATATTATTAATATAAGATAATTTGGTATTTATTTACAGGGTGGACTCCATTAATGTAGAATCATTGAAATTAAGAAAAAATTGTCATTTACATTTATTCAATAGTTATAAGGTTATTTTTAAATGCAGTTGCTTAATTAAAAAAAAGATTTGTATATTTTTAACAATTAATGGATTTCTGCATAGTGAACCATTCGGCTTTGAAGAAAACCCAAACATTGACATCAAAAAGCATTACAGCAGAAAAAGATATACAGCTTGTTTGTTCATTGACCTACAAAAGGTATTTGACTGTGTTGATTACGACATACTGTTTTTAAATTGAACTTACTGAAATTCAACTCTAAACAAATAAATCTATTTGGATAATATTTGACTAAGAAATTATATTGACAAAAAAAATATTTAAATGCATTATACTCATCATATATTTTATCTAATATAGTGTATTTAAACTCTATTCATACATTGGAAATTTGGATATCATCAAAATATTACATTATTCTCCTATAAGACATCTTACAGAATTATTATACTCTGATCATTATATAAGTTTAGAAAATATTAGAACACGTGAAATATACTTGTTGGCATATAAAAGAATTAAAATTTGATTAAACATAATTTCTTACTGAATCGTAATATAGATATGCATACACAGTTATAATACAAGAAAAAAATCTAATTTTTACCTGTCCTTAATTAGAATTGATGTACATAGAACATGAATTTATTCTTTAACATCAATCAAGATTATCCAACTAGAATGATAACTAACACATGTATTGACCATTTTTACACAAACAATTTAACAGAAAAACTAACTTTATCCCATGTCAATACTGATCTATTGGGTCATAAGTGTCATTAGGCGTTTTCGTTTTTTAGTTCAAAGCATAGATCTGAGCGCGCTCTGTTTCAAATCTCTGATCATTCAATCGATTTAATACAAAAATACGATTTGAGTAAGCTGTCATTTTTATTTTATTGTTGTTTCAAATTGTAATTTGTCTATAATCAAATTTAAATTTTAATTTTTGAACGTTACAAAAGCTAAGATTTACAAAAAGTCATAACTAAAAAATATTTATTTTTGATTAAATATTAATTATTTACCATCACAGCTAATATCGTCGTCCATTATTTCTTAAATTGTGAAAATCACTGTTGATATTTATTTTAAATTTTAAAATGGTTTACTTTTTTACTATTGTATAGTAGCGTCATCTATTTTGTTTTAAAATAAACATCCCTTCTTGACATTTAATATTCAAGCGCTCTTCGTGTTTTGTTAATTTAAATTGAGTACATAGAGTACGCTCTGAGCGAGCTCTGAAGGCATAAAAAAATACGGATTTCAAGTTCTGAAGGTTCTGATCAAAAAAAAAAAACACGAATCTGTTTTTGACAGTTCGTGCTCTGCTCTGAACTAAAAATTGAAAATGGCTATTGAAACTATTAAAAAAGATAGTGCTGGCACAACAGCTAGAATAGTTGACATAAATAAATTATATCGATTATTAACCAATGAATCGATTATAGTTAATCAAATAAATGGATGTGAAGAAATGTTATTTGAATCTATAAATAAATTAAAAAATAAAATTGATAAAGCCTCTAATAATAAATTAACTAAAAAAAACATAAAACTAACAAACAATGGGTCGATAATGAACTTCTATCAATACTAAATTCGAAATACTTTTAGTATTTTAAATGCTTAAAAGATTCATCAAATTCCAGTTTAGAAAGGTTATGCAAATATTACCGGAATTAAATATTCGACAAATATTCGTCGAATTAAAAAAAAATATTCTATGAGGAAATGTTCAAAGAAAGTGAAAATAATTAATAATATAATTTATAACGTATAATTCGGAAATTATAATTATCCGAAATTCAATAAAAAAAAAATTATTGAACTGAACTAGCACTTTGCCACAATTGGTGAAACGATGGCCAAAAAATGTGAAACTCAAATTTTCTATCCAGTGCGAACTACTTAGTCGTTTGAATTTGAAAATGTTGAAAAATATCAAATATACAATATCATAAAGAATCTCAATAATTCACACTCGATTGATTCTTTAAATATGTCTGCAAAAATTATTATGTAATAAGAATTTATGTAAACTTATATCACGAATAATTAATAAATCATTCATAGAAGGAACAGTTCCTGGCCAACTTACGATGGGTAGAATTGTACCAATATTTAAAAGTGTTAAAAAAGATGATCTGAATAATTACAGGCCAATTTGCTTAGCTCGAATCATGTCCAAAATAAAGAAGTAAAGAAGTAAATATTTAATTATGTAACTTTCTGGCGAAACACGGTCTTCTTAACAAACGACAATATGGGTTTAGAAAAAAGGCAAACACAGAAAGAGCAGTCATTGATATGTTAAGTTATGTTCAAAAATTGAAAGAAAAAGGCTTTTATTTATCACTTTTATTTATGGATTTAACTAAGACATTTGATACATACATACAGTAGACCATGAAATACTGTCAAAAAAAATTCAAAGTTATGGTGTAAAATTAGTTGCATCCAAGTGGTTCAGTTCTCTCGTACCGAAGCCTCAAACTTAGATTATATGATGACGACGTGATGTCAAATGGTCAAACCAGAAATAATGGGTATTCAAAAACAGAAGAGAAAATTTAAATGGATAAGCCATATCCTCAAAAGACCTACAAACAATATTGGAAGTCAAGCATTGAATAGGAATCTGAAGGGCAAAGAAGAATAGGTTGACCGCGGGAAACATGACGCAGATCAGTCTATGAAGAAATAGAAAACAACAACCCAACAAGGATTGAAATTAAATACTTAGTGCAGAACAGATTCAGCTGAAAGAGCTTTGTGGAAACCCTATGCTCCCAAGGGGAGTGCATCAGGTACAAAAAGAATCTCGCAGACACAACAAAGTGGTATAGGCACCAAAAAATGGAAAATTAACCTCATTAACTTAAATTGAATACTTTATAAATAGTGGTCTTAAGTACATTATAAGAATTTGGCGGTCAAAGAAAGGTAAATAGTAGTACATATAGAAAAGATGTGATAAGTAACTAGTAGTACGTACTATTTTTTTTATAATTTGGATGGATATTTAAATTAACATCGTAGCTGCTAAGGCAGAATATCAGTATATTAACTAAATCTATGGATGGAAACTACATTTATTTTAGAGCAATTCATATAAAAACATAGTTACATTTTCTATATTCGTGATTACCAAATTATATTCGTAGTAAGTTGTAAAGAACGTGCATGAAAAAACTTTTTACAAATCAAACAAGTATATATTATAAGATTTGTAATAGAGAGATGTCCCACATCCTACCTGGAAAAGTCATAAATTTTGACTGTACATTTATAACGTCGAATTAAATTAAATCTAAGCTGAAAATACGGCCATATTGGTATCAGATGACAACCCAGTGTATGCTTCTGAAATCTTGCAACAAAGCATAATTAAAATTCAACTACGGCTTCAGAAATGGAGAAACAGAGTGAATGGAATCAAATCAAAACATATCACATTTAAACTGAAGAAAGAAACCGGTTATCATGCCTAAGTAGTTTCGTAAAAAGAAGTTGTAAAGTATTTTAGCATGGATAGGCAACTTCGTTTAAAATGTTATCCATGAAAATAAAACAACTAGGATTGAAGCTGAGATTGAAGTAAATTAGATCAGACCATTGGATATAATCCTTCCATGTTAGTAGACAACAAATTGCTAATTCAAAAAGCTGTCATAAAGATGATATGAACTTAAGAAATACAGGTTAGATACATATACATAAATAAATATTTAAATACTGCAGTGATTTCAGTCAAAAGTATCAAAACTAATAGCCGCACCATGGTTCGTAAGTAACGATATTTTGCATACCTATACAAATCGAAATTATAGAGGAGGATATCAGAAGTGTAAGCTGAAAATACCAAACAAGATTACCTTCTCACCCAAATATCGTAACAAATAATTTGTTGGTTTCAAATGGTGTTAGTCGACTTAAGCGTCACAACATTTTGCAACTACCCATGAGATACTAACAGAGTTGAACTAGATCATCATAGATGACTTACCATTGGGTTTTCTCCCACAAAGTTAATATATTTTGCTTACATAAAAAAATAAAAAATCATATAAGTTACTGAATATCTCCATTAGAGACAGATTGTAAAATTTGTAAGGAAAATAAATAAAAAAAAAACGTCCATGCCACAAGAAAGGATTCTAACTTCGTATTAATAGTCAGTTTAAAATTTATTTTTAACGCTTAGAATAGAATTTGCAAAAAGGTTAAAAAAAAGTAAATGAATGCAAAAAATTACAAAAAAAAAAAATTAAATTAAAATGTTAGAAGCTATGGAAATTATTTAAATTATTAATGAGACCTAAAATAATGTTTGTAAATGCTTATCAAGTTTTAAAAGCCAATCATTATTTCATTTTTGTTCTTTTCAACTACTCTTATTATCCAGTTTATGAAATACATAACTAAGGTGGAACACCCTTTGCATATTATACCTGATTATCTCATTATTATTACTTTAAACAGAATTGTTAAATTCATTTCGATAATAAAATAGAAAAAGACATTAGTTTTAATTTTCTATAATTAAAATTTTCTCTTATATATATTTTCATGCAAGCAAATTAGAGCACAGTATGATAGATTTGAAGTAATAATATACAAGAATGATAATCAAAATTTAAATTATTGAAAATTTTAATTTAATTTGTACTGTTTTTAATTTTAAATTGACATTAGATTGGTTCGAAGAATACCACTGTTTTCTATATACAACAATTTTCTATATAATTCTTCCGTGATCTGAATTATTCAAAATTACAAATAATGTTTATAAAATCAGTATATGTACATTCATGAAATATTTATTGTATTATTTCAATTTCAATAAATCTCAAAATACTTTTTTGCTCACTCATTATATCAATTGTAATTACAAAATCACTAACACTTGCCAAAATATTCAAACTTCACATAGCTATTATCAAATTAAAATAATTTTGACAGTGGTGTTGTCTTCCTAAAAAACTGTCACAATTCAAATCAAACAGATTGATAGATACAATAATATACATCACATGATAATTCTGTATTTATGACCTACATAAATTCAAGATAATTATTAACACCTTCGTTAAAAGTTGTCCTCCTTCCCTTATACACACTCTCCTCTTTTCTAATTTTCCTTTCCCGAACTAGCCAAACGTACCAACCGGTATCAAAAGCCTCCTCCTAGTGTTTTGGATATATGTATAAAAAACAAACAAAAATTAATAGACTCTAGATCAAGGATGGCGAACCTATGGCACGCGTGCCCAAAGTGGCACGTAAATCAATTTTCATTGGCACAATTCTTTTATTTTTCATACATACATATGTACTTAACCAAATGCATCTTTAATTTTGAATAAAATTGAACTCTATTCAATGTTTATAATATTTTAAAAAACAAAACAAAGAATTTAGCGAATGTAGCGGCTTTGTTTTACAACGTCTTGTAGAATGTTTTATGAAATTACAATGTTTCTGATCGATAAGAAATCTGAATTTTCTCAACTTTTTGATAATGACTACATCACAAAATTAATGTTTTTAACGGATATTTGTAACCATTTAAATGAATTAAATATTAAATTGCAAGACCGTGAAAAATCAATTGACGTTATGTTCGCTATTATTGAAGAATTGAGGTCAAATTAGTAATATTCAGACCTGATATTGACAACAATACTTTTAAGTATTTTCCTTTATTCAAAGATCATTTTAAAAAAATTCCATTCATGGAGCCTACTTTTTTTTTTTTTTTTTCTTTATTTTCAACTATTACTTAAAAACTAACTTAGAACATGTTTTATATTAAATTATTATAATTTATAATTTAAATAAAAAAGATTTTAACAAATTTCTAATGTAATAATTATTAACATATTAAAAATTAAGACCTAGCAAAAAGCTGTCTGGTCGTATTGAGAAAATTTAATATTCAAATGGTTTTATGATTATTTTTTTTGTTTTTGTTTTATTTGACTTACAATATGAAAATAATATAAATTTTATAGACAATTTATAAATGACAATTTTATAAGGAGATTTCAAGATTTCAAAATATTTGAACCATCAATTAACTTTATTAAATATCCAGACAAGTTCGATTTGGGACCTACTAAAATTGACCAATTAGAATGGTTAAAGTTAGAGAGTTTAGAAAGAAGAAGAAGAATACGAAAACATGTACAATATGTTGTTCGCTTTCAGAGACATTTAATGTGATGAAGAAATTGTCTTTATCTCTTCATACAATTTTTTCATCAACGTATAGCTGGGAAAGCTTATTTTCGATAATGAATCACATAAAATCTGATGTACAAAACAGACTTACTGACGAATCTGCCGAGGCTTGTATTTCATTAAACTTGTCAAACTATTATCCTGATATTGATGTATTATCGAAAACTATTCAACAACAAAAATCTCATTAAAAATTATGTCAGCTAATTATAGAAATAAATGTATATATAATTTTTTAATAAGGCATGGCCACATATGTATTTTCGTTTTATCAAAATAATTTTTATTGACAAGCAGTCAAAAAAAGGTTCGTCATCCCTGCTCTATATAGTCTATGAATCGATATCCAAAAGATGCAAAATTCTATAAATTGAAAGATAATTTATCCAACATCTTTAAACAAAATAATTTGATTCCTATTACAATCTATTTATCAGTCTCTAGAATACGTGAACTATATTTCCAAATTTTATTAAAAATATATAAACAAACTTAATCCAGGGAAATCTTGAACCACGGAAAGATTGAAAGCTACTGTCCGATTAGCCTCTTAATCACAATCGGAAAACGATTTAAAACACTTCGCTCGAAAAATTTAATAAAACTGCTTACGTTCTACCAAATAAGCAATTCGGTTTCAGTAACCGACATTCAACCTTCCATCAAATTTGTAAAATTAAAAAAGTCATCAAACAAAACTTAAACGACAAAAATTCAGTAACTGTGATAATGCTCAATCTGGCATAAGAGTATATTTCATATGCTTATATGATGTTTAACATTTCCATATTTAACGAAAGTGATCGCATTATAATATCACATTTTTTATCTCAGATCTACCAAATCCACCAAACTGTTAAATTAGAACTTTATGCAGATGATAATGCTCTATGGTTCACATCAAAATGTCCAAATGAGGTACTAACTAATCTTGAACATGGTTTTGACTTATACAAGACTTTTATTACAGGAGAAAAATCAAAATTAACGGTGAGAAAATAAAAGCGATTTCTTCATCAGGAGAAGAAAATTACGTTTTCTGGGTAGCAAAAATTTAAATTTGAATAACTCTGAAATATTTTGGGAAAATGAAATTATAACCTACCTCGGCTTTCACTTAGATAAAAGACTTCTCCGGACACACATTATGAAAATAATCAAAAAGATGACCTTTTGTTTTTACAGTGGTAGCCCTACTTTGTCAAGATCGGCATGTAGGTTTTAACCCTTTAGGCCCTCCTCAACTTAGTTGACTCTTTTGATAAAGGCCAATATATTTGAAGGTCCTACAGAAGTTTTCTGAGGTTATTTAGTGCGTTTGCAACAGCCTGAGTCTCAGCCTTGAAAGAACTAGGTATGTGTTAATGAAAGTAAAATACAGAAGCTCAAAAGCTTAACATGGATCTTTCTTTGTCTTTAAGCCTCACATATTTCAAATTTTCATCAAAAATCTTTCAGCAAATTTATTTTTTCTTATAATTTGTACAATCTTAGGATTGACCACCATCCATTTTATTTTCTACTTTTTAGGGGGCTAATTTTGTTTGGATAAAAGTATATATAAAAATTCTACTTTTTACGTATTATTTTATTATTTTTGTAACTCGCATTCTTGTCACTTTTAATTTTTTACAAATACAAAATTTGTCTTTTAATAAGGACGATCTGTCGTTTTAAATAATGACGTGCGTGTTAGATCAAAAAATCTTGATTAGGATAACTGCCAAACAGTTTTAATGAAGCTCACTGATATTGTTTTTAGTTGAAAAATTAAAATTTGTGTTACTAGTTATCTTCCAAAAAGGTAGATTCAATAATTTTCTAATATGCTCGTTCATATCTCATAGACTACCAATAGAAATAATTCCTTAATATATAATATTGTAATTTATAAGTAGAATAGGCTGTTATGTTTAATCATCCAAAAAATTGATTGAATAATCATATAATTTACAATTCATTTGATTTTTAGTACTTCTCAATCTATTTACCATCATAGTCTCTAGGATACATAAACTATATTTTTTTTTATTTTTATTTTTGGTAAAGGATAAAATTAATCCTTGCTATACTAAAATATTTATTCATTGAATTTATTTTACTTTTATTTTTTTTTTTTTGTTTTTCTTTTTTTGACAAATCGTCTATAATGTCCTTACATATTTCATTTACTTAGATTGTGTAGAAAATAATAATTATTAAATGTAATTTTAATTAAATCAGTGAACAGTTAAATATTATATTTTTTATGATGAAAGAAGAAATTGAACAAGTTAATTTAATTATATTGTCATGGAGCTTATTTCTAAAATAAAATTTTTCCTAATATTGGATAATTATAGTTAATTTGAATAGTGACAGTATGAATAGTTTGTAGAGCTGTAGGAGTAAAATAAAATTAGAGACAAAACATTATTTGGAACGAACATATTTTTGACATCGTGAAAGGAGCATCCAAATCTCTGGGATACTTGATGAGTCGATCCAAACTTTCTTCTAACCTTTGGAGCCTATAAATCTTTTGTACGACCCAAGATTTAATACAGCTCACATATTTAGGCTAGCGCTTCTTTTTCAACTACCTTGACCATATTCACAATCGCGCAATTCATTTGAATTGACATCGTCGTATAGTAGGAGCACTTTTCTGTTTTGTAGATACTTCATAGGTGTTGACACATGCTTATTAGAAATTAAATAACTACTTCCTCCTCTTAAAAAGATCCACCGCGACAAAAAAGTCTACAGTGTAATATTAGAATACATTAAAAATGAAACAAAAAACTCTTCGAAGGTTTTAAACCACAATTTGAAAACAGAAAATTATCGTAATCTTGTTATTCGTTATCAAAAATATGAAATGTTTATAGTTAATTATTCAGTGTAAAATTGAAAGTAGACATGGTTATTAGTAGAAGAAAAAATGTATTAGCTAAACCAATATCCGAAAATGAACTGGTATCATTAAAAATAAGTGAATTGGCTCAGAAAGCTCAAAATAAGCCAACCAATAACTAGAATGAAACATCAATATCAGCAATAAAATGCATCCATGCAAGTCATGAATAATCATTTAACGAAATGATTATTCATTTTTAAAAAGCTTAGACTTTTCCAGATATCTTTATTCAATTGAAATAAGTGAGACTCATACCCACTTTATAACTAATAATTAAGTAGATATCATTAAAATTATTTCATATGGGTCAGCTCAAATTATACTATACATATAGCCAGTTTTATATATATATTTTATATATATATATATATATATCTTATTAGCTACTACTACGGAAAGATGGTTGCTTTCAAGTAATAGAACCCCCAAATGGAATCTTATACTTTTTTGAAATACCCTAAATTATTAATAATATTAATTTGATTAAAAGAATATATTATTAATAAGATATTATTTAATATTAATAAAGCAAAATAATATATAAGTTGAATAGTTATTTTATATTAGAGAAGACTTGTACTCGATTTATCGTATAAAAATTATCCAGTATTACAATAATTGAGTTCGTGTAATTAAATAAGACTTTTTCCACTTATTTATTCAGAAAATTCTTTAATTAAGAAAACTCAACCATGAACTCATATTATGTCAATCCTTATGTCAATCCTTGTACTTACTGCGAAATAGTTAATTCAGAACTGGCTAAACTATATTTTATTCAAATCAGAGATATTATATTTATTTAGATCAGATTAAATTAGAAAAGGAAATTTCGAAAGCAGATCTTAAACCTACGAATATCACCGCACCTGCAAATGGACTTATTGTGAATGTCCGTATTATTTTTTTTTATTATCTTAGTATTAACTATATGGGTCCTTAAGGATACCTGATTTAGTGATCACATTCCGGACATTCTCCATTAGTATGTTGGATAGCTCCCATTGTTCGGAAAACGCTGTTCGCAGATATCGAAGTCTGTTTTGAGTGAGCCTTTCGTATTCACAGAGCAGATTTTCCATAGATTCTTCCTCTATGAGTTATATACGGCACAAGTTCTTTTCGATTAGGCCAAGTTTATATTTTTACACGATGGGTGGTGCAGTAGCTAGAGCGCTTCCTTTTCAACCGAAATGTCACAGGCTCGATTCCCGATGAAGTAAAAAAAATACTTTATGAGTTTTTCGAATTGGCCCAGTACCCTTTGTCATTGGGATAAAATAAATAAAAAAAACAATTGAAAGTATAATCTGGTAACCAGTTAAATAAAAGTATTCTATTTAAGAAGGCTTAGTTTCTGACAATAGCAGTAAAAATAAGCAATAAAAAAACTAGGCAGTGGAGACTAACATATTATGCTAATTTTGTTTTAGTCTTTTGTTTCTCGGTGGAGTGCCTGATGTTGATATCTTATACTAACCTTGTGCGATTGAAAATTTAGTTTAACTATTCCAAATGATCTAGATTTATGTCCCATAATAAATGTGAACCAGATTATTTTAAATTAGAATGTGTAAAATCATTTAAATATCTTGAAGTCACATTAAACTTTAAATGTGATTGGTCGGACCATATAAAAGTATTGAAAAATTATTTTTATGCGGTAGTTAGACAATTCTACCATCTCAACGAATATGTATACCTAAACTTTATTTGTTTAAAATATGGAATTGTTAACTGGGATGGAACTTTTGACTACTTGTGGCGTCAAGAAATGAACGCAACAGAAAAGCTTAACTAGAACAATTTTAAGAAATAGTCGTAGAAAAACCATTTTCAACCTGTTATATTATCTTAAAACTTTTCCACTTAAACACCTTTTTTGCTTTCGGGTACTAAAATAGTTTTTTCGTAAAAGTGTTTTTTTTAATAATAGAAATTCATTGTTGCATAAAGGGGTTAACAGAAGTGTATTTGATGTTCCAGCTTATAGTATTCAACATTTTCTAAGTTCATTTTTACTCTATTGCACCTAGATTTTATAAATTATTGCTACAAAATGTTAGAGATATGGGTTACTGTGCTGAGTGTGCTGTGTTGATGACACTGAAATTATGAATTTATCTCGTATATTGGTTTGATTTTGGTTGTTATTGTATACTGCTGTAATTAAATATTTGATTAAATTTAGCTTTTGTTTTTTTGTTTTGTTTTGTTGTCTCTCTGTGTACTCAGATTGTTTGTGGAGTTACTCCAATCTACGTTAAGTTAATTGGATAGACTGTATTGGTTACTCCATATTTGCACAGAATACTTTTAACAGTTTTTGTTCATAATTTTAATATTTTTACAATTTTTCTCTCAATATTGTGTCCTGGTCGATACTGCTCCATTTTTTATGTGAAAGAAAATGGGAATATAATCCGACTATATTCCCACTTATTACCATTTTCAGGAATAATGAAAAACCAATATCCTCACCACAAACTTAAGTCCATCATGACTTTGATAGTTAGCATGACATCAGATTGGATAATAAAGACTTACAGCAGTTTTTGTTGTCAAATTCATTTTTGTTATAAAATTCTACCGCATTTGGAACAATTTTCGATCTCGATATTGTTGCCCTCATCAAAAAATATCATAGGAAGACAGTAAAAAAATAACACTACTACTGCTATTCTAGCAATTCTATTTTTATCAAAAAAAACTTTAACTCTTGTTGTAGAATTAGGCCCTTTTAGACTTATGACAACATTGCTGTAGCACTTGCTGAAAATTCCACTATAACAACTCCCGCAATTGATATAAGAACATTTTTATAGCAATATTAATCATATTGTTCTTATAAAAACAACATTATAACACCTTTAGTGGTTATCGGGAGTCATATAGAAGTCTTATAGCACTTATTTTGTTTATATAACAATAAAATG
The DNA here is from genome assembly GCA_963942445.1 of Argyra leucocephala. NCBI lineage: Eukaryota > Metazoa > Arthropoda > Insecta > Diptera > Dolichopodidae > Argyra > Argyra leucocephala. The sequence continues at coordinate 70,656,317 of OZ012680.1, forward strand.
TTACGTGGGTTACTATAGGAGTGTTATAGCGCTTATTTTGTTTTTACAACAATAAAATGTTACGTGGGTTACTACCATGCAAAGGTTAACCTAATATGTGCTCAGTACTTTGAGAAGACATATTTGAATATGTGTTTAAAGGTTATCAAACCATATTATTTTCGTCTAAAGAAGGAGTCATCTGATTTATGTTCGACGTCTTCAATTTTGAATCAAAGGATTTTTGTATACTTTTTTATACACTATGTTTGCAATTAGTAATGTAGTAACAAATTATCATTATTAGTGTTATTTTTCGTTCTTTCTTAAACCTTAAGTTTAACTTTGAATTTAACTTTAACATATCATTAACATATTAACTTTAAAGAAAACATTTTGTCAAATGTATATACATTGCATACATATACAAATATATTTACATAAATTCATTGGTAACAGAAAATGTTACAAAAAGACTAAAACACAAAAACAAAAAGAAACAAAATAATTATGTGAGCCAATACAAAGGTGTTCAAGCGTTCAATTTGAATTGTTCAGTTTTTCCCGGAATTAAAAAAACCAGCATAAAACAAAAAAAAACATGAAATGTAAGAGAATGCCCTCCCTATAAAGTGTTTTTAGTTTTAATGTTTCGCTTGTTTGTCTTTTTCTTACTATTTTTTTTCTGCTTAAAAATTTGCACTCCGAGGGCATTCCATCTGAAAATAAAAAAAAAATAAAAAACAAAAAGCATAAAGACAACAAATATTCAACATACTTTAATGGTATGAAATTAGGAACAATCCATCATTCCATTGCTAATTATAGTATTTACCTTTAGACTTTGAATAGCATCGCTATATCTGGAATTTCGCTGTTTTTTGCCATAATATATACATAGATGAATAGTATTCATTTGTATATGTGTGTGGATGGATGTAATATGAAAAAGAAGTTTTTAAATTTTTTTTTTTTTTTTTGGGTTTGTTTTTTTTTTTGTTTTTTTAATACCAAAGGTATAATGAAAATATGTGTTATCTTGTATTCAATAAGTTGGATTAAATTTATTGAATTTTAAAAATTTCTCGGCCTTTACATATGTTGTTTTTTCTGATGCAAAAACTCCGATACCATGATTTCTAATTTGTTAAGTTACATTTAAAATATATTGTTTTTGTTAGATTATCTTTTAGATTATTCTGGTTATTTCATATTCATGTGTAAAATTTAATGTTGTGGTTATGCTGCAATATGTTCAAATATAATATCAGTATTAAAGTATCGTTTTTTTTCATTTAAATTTTTATTCGCAATCTGTATGTTTTAATAAATACAATAATCGAACATTGATTGATAAATATTATCCAATCTAATCCAAATATGATCCAATGAGTTTAATCACTCTATTATAAATTTGCTGGCGTTATACGCTGCAGTGCGGTAGATGTTATGCAATCTGTCATCAGAAGACTTGCCATAGTATTTGGATGGTTACAGATAATTCTTGATATGGTGCTGAACCCCTTCATGAACCATAAACATTTTTAAATCACTTTGTTATTTGTCAAAAAACTATAGAGCATCTACTCGTACTGCTTTAATTTGAAATCGTTGAATAATTTCAACATTTGACTTTTACCTTGTTCGCCAATTGGATATATATGTTTTAGGTATGACCTTATATATTAAATATTTGCTTTCCACATCAATATGGTATTTTTTACCACGTAACCAATACAATTTTCTTAGTAGCATATTTAGATTGAACCTTTCTCCAAGTTAGTCACGTCGATTCAGGTACATACCAAGGTGTTTTACATCATCAGACTGTGGCATGACGTGCTTGTTCAGGAAAACAGAATGATAAGTTTTTCGTTTTAAGGTGAACGTTATGTGTTGAGATTTTGTTTCATTTTCTATTATTTTCCATTTGTTTAGTCATCCTGATGTTGCGTTTAAATTATTTTGTACTAACTCCGATGCAGTATTTTCATTATTGTGAGACGCAAGAATAGCTGTGTCGCCTGCAAAAAGTCGCCAAAGTTGTTTTTGCAGTCTGTGGCAAGTTAGTAGTGCTCTACAAATAAAAAATCGGCCCGATAACACTTCCTTGTTGTACTCCTGATTTTATTCGATATCGCACTCCATTTTTTGACCTCAACATATATTTTGATCAACTCAAAATAGTGGTGAAGTAGACATATATTAACTTGTGGAACAGAACTTTATGCCAGACTTTATCAAACGCTTGAATTATATCTAGAATTTCTGAACAAAATCTTTTAATTTGGAAGTCTTCATTTCTTATGATAAAGTCTGTATTAACGGCTTTATTTTAGTATAAGGTACGACCTTTGGTACGACCTTTGCTTCATCGGGAATCGAACACGGGACCTTTCGGTTGAAAGGCAGGCGCTCTACCTACTGCGCCACCCGTGTGAGACGCAAAAAAAATTAGAAAGCTTAGAAAAGTTCTTATTATAATTAAGAACAGTAAAAAAGTCTCATTGTATTAGTATTTAGTATTTGAGTTTCTGTTGCATTTAAGGTTTTATATATAGCATATATAGCATTAAGAAGTTAATTTAATAAACATCATTAGGAAACTTCAAGTGTATATCAATAGCACATCATAAGTACTTGCTGGCCACGAACCATTTCCAATCGAATTATGTGGGAAAAGATTAAAGACCGAAAAAAACATGAAAAGCAAAACTTTTACCCGAAGTAAGTACTCAGCAAAGGACGTGATGATAGAAGAAGGGTAAGCTGTAGATAGAAGACGATGGAAAGATTTTATGTCCATGTTATTCCCCACGGATGGAGTTGTACAACAATAATGAAACAGCGAGTTCTACTATCATTTAAAAACCGATTTATCACAAATCAAAAAAATTTATTTACAAAAACAACTGTTTCAATTATTGTAGTTTAACTATTTTGGAATAGTTTTAATAAATTTCTTGGAAATATAAAATAATATAATTAATACAATTACTGTTCTTAATCTCACTAATTCAAATTTATACTTAAATAACAATAAAACACCTATTAAATTATATCTTATAGATGTGGTTGACTAACATTTTTGTATTTTAATATAACTTTACTCCACCCTACAAATTAATCAATCTTAGGAATTTGACTTATTTGAAAGAAAAACAAAGCAAAAATAAATTTATAAATTTTTATAAATGATTTGAGTAAAAGATAATACGCGATTTCGCACATATACAAACATTTATGTTTACATATTTTATTTTTTTTAGATAGATATGGTAAATATACAAGTCGCGTCAAACTACTCAATATTTCAAATAAACACATTTTATATACATTCTAAACTCTATTCTAATGCAATAATATGTATATGTACATATATAGCGTTCTCTATCAATTTTTGATGATGTTCCATTCAGAATATACACCTGTTTAACCGGGGGGCATCAATTGGTCTATCTGGTACTATATATCATGTTAAAAAATAATCCCTTGACTTACAAAGTTATTTTATGATTTTTTTTTTTTGCTAAGTCTTACAAAATATAAATATACTTATATAATACATTATATACCTACATAATATATATATATGTATTATAAATAAATATATTGCTATATATATGTTTAAAGTATCTTAAATTAACTGTATAATATTAGCGGCACGATTTACGATCTTCAGAAACCCAATAAATTTCGTGATGGCACGATTGTTAAGGATGAACAGAAAATGATAAGGCGCGACTGCGCGAAATGATTAAAATCATAAAAACAAAAAGAAAGTAAAAAAAAATGTAAAAAAAAATATCTTTTTTTTCCTGTATTTTGAAATTATAATTATAGTTATCATAATGAAGATAAAGACTCATATTGCGCGAGGCAATGAAATATTCATTAGTTTTACATTTTTTTTTCCTTTCCATATAATTTCCTAGCCTTATTTTCAAAGTAACAAATTTTAATTTTTCTTTCTTTTACATTTTTTGATTTGTTGTTTTTTAGTATCTTAAGATAATAAAAAAAAACAAAAGTATAACCGCCCAAATGTAGATATGCAATCTTTACACATAGTACTTGAATGTGTTCATAATAATTTGTATGTATGTGAAAAAGGGCGCTTGATAGTGTTCATTTTAAAAGGAAAAATTTATTCGAATTAATTCACTTTTTCATTTAATTCTAACTTAAAATGCAATTGATTTAATAAAAACAAATTTCTTTATCTTTATCCTTTACAGTAAAAAATCATATTTTGGGTGATCCTTAAGCACAGCATCTGAATTGTTGTTAGTATACAGTTCTGTTAAATTATTTATTTTGATAATCCTAAGTACCGCATAGCAAAAAAGTAGTGATTTATCTTTGGTTTATACCTGCTGCATCCCGTTAGTAGAAAATATAACAGCACTGACTTTTTCTATGGCGTTGGTTGGTTCTACTGTAGAAGATGCTACATATAAAGTACAGGAAGATAATGATAATATCTCTAACTGAAACCGAAAATGGAACATTAAATCAAATGAAAGAAAATCTACTTATTTTATTTCACTTCACAAAACAAAGTAAATCCTTTCTCAGTCAAAAACAATGACACAGTGATTTTATATACGATACGAAAGTCAAAAAAATTTTGCATGATTTTGGAGACAATCTTCATATGAAACTACGTCAAGAAAAGCAATAAAAAGAAATAAAGTGAAAATAAAAATATTAAATTTGTTAATTGACGGGGAAATATACGACTTCGAATATTGTAATCAAACATTGAATCCATTCTGATGATTATGGTATCCAAAGATAGATTTTGGTATCCAAAGATAGATTTTCATCACTAAATAATTAAATAAAGTATTTAAACCGCCAGCTGCTCCAGTTACAATTGCAAAAACTGTTTCAAGGTTTTTTTTTCAAATATTCGTCATAATCTGGAATGTATAGCAGTACAGCATAAAAATCATCCAACTCTATATGTATATTGTATACTTCGAACTTAACTGACAGTCAAAAGTTTATTAGAAGGTTAAAACAAACAAGATAACTTGAGTTAGTTAAAATATTTTATTTATCGTAGCCTCATATAATTTTGACAGGTAAAAGGTATTTAAAAGTTTTAAAATTAAATCAATTTTTAGACTGTAAGCACACTTTTACTGTTGGAATAATTATAGTTTTCAGTGAATTAAAATTTCAAAGTCCTTCAAGCGATGCTTCTCAACGGTGAACAGTAGTCCTGGTAGCATTTTTAAATGATTTATTGCAGGTAAATGTCCCGAAACTAGAACATAGTACCGAATTCAGAACAATATTTTTTTCTTTATTTAAAAATAATCAAGGTATACCCACAATTTTAAAATTTAAAAGTTTAAATAATTCTTTTTAATATTTTAAACTGATTTTTAAAAAAATTTATAAATTAATCGTTTTTGAGAGCTGTGAAAATCATGTGATTATATTTCAAGTATATGTCAAACAAAATGTCAAACAGCGAACATCGCTATTTTTATTGCTTTTCAATTGACGCTTTTATTTTAGCTTTTTGTTAGCAGTATTTTGTCATTTAATTAAAAAATATAAATTGGTTAATTTAAAATAAAATTTAGAAATGCTTAAAAAAAAATCAGTACTTATAAAAAAATTTATTATCATTTCAAATGAATGTGTTCCAATTTTGGAACAGTAATTTGTTTATAACGTTCGTATGCGGAACAGATGTTTCAGTTTAGAGTCAATGTAAAGTTTTTAAAAATTAGTGTAGTTTTGATTTTAAAATATTAATATTTAAGTAAAATAATTTACGAAATTTCTTTATTACATTACTAGGAGTTTTCGAAGCATGTATTGTTTTTGCATTAAAAAACTTTAATTGGTTTGATAATAAGTGATTGCAAAACTTTAACCACATAACTAGTTTCAATTTTCCTCAAAACCAAGGCTACTAAATGCTCTACAAAATTTTGTATTTTTCAGCTTCATATCGTTATGCTAAACTTGGTAAATTAAAAATGTACAACACACATTACGAACATAACTACTTTCATTTTGTACATAATTGGGAACGCTCTGATTTATGAATAAAAATATATATTTTAGAATAATTTAAAATTCAGCATGCCAAAAACGTAAAAATAACTTACAAGATGCGATTGATGCGATTGAATCAGGTATGGCATTAAATGCAGCCAGTAAGAAATTCAACACTCCAAAAACTATACACTTCCTAGAAGAGTAAAAAACAAAAAAAAAAATCAGAAATATCTTTAGGGCACCATCTGTTTTAACAAATCAGCAAGAGGACCATCTTTGTACACGGATAAAATATTTTGGCAAAATTGGATTTGCTGTAACAAAAACCATTGTACTTGACTCAGTAAAACTGTTAGTGAATCAAATTAATATTTTTATAATTAAGAAATTATAAATAAAATGTTTTTTTTTTTTTTTTTTAAATAACGCCATTGGTATATAACACAGCGTGTGAGTAAATATCTCTCAAAAACGGAAGAGTTAATCAGGAACTGGTGTTCTCAGATCAAGACGTATTTGGATGAAGAAGATTTCATTGAAATTTTAAATCACCCAGATCAAACTGTTGGAGACAAAAAATAAATTAATTGTTCCGAATTATGTACATTGGAGTTGTGTAATAATTAATCTATTAATTTATCAATAACAATTATTTTACTCAGATTTTTAATTTATTTTAGCTTAAAAAAGCCAATATTTCGTAACTAACGAATTTTAAAAGCCAAATTCTTTCAAACTTAGATTTCTCAAGACTCCAAACCCTTAATAAAATATTATCCTTCCGCTTTCGGGAGATTTATCTTATCTATAATATTTATAACCGCTAATTGAAAATTACCTTAGTAATAAAATAATTTCATTTTCTTAATTTATTTATTCTATTTCAGTCAAACTCTCATAACTCATTTTTCGTTAGGGGTTAACTTTTCGAAGCTCAGAACCATGCTGTAGCATACACCTATACAAATAACCAACAGCCCCACACAATCAAAATGCACTCAAAATGTACACATTCAATAACTCGATTAATGAGTAGCATTTAGATTGCAATCAAATTATAAATAGCGTATAGGAGGTGCATAAGTCTTTCTTTTTTTTATTCTACAAATTCAAAAATTCAAAAATTTACATTTAATTAATAATGCATGCACATGAAAATATTCATCCAACTCATAAGTTACTAACTTTTTCTTCTTCTTCTTTATCTTATCGTCAATTTTGTGATGATAACGTCCAGCATTCATACCACCTTTTCGGAGGTATTACTGGTAGACTTTTGATATTGATTAGGCCTTTCATAACTACCTTCGAAGCAAGTCGACCTTCCGTCATTCTATAGTATATTTTGAATATCGCATTAGTCCCTAATTTCGCTTCTTGGTTTCAAGTCTGTTAACATCTATCCACATATTTGTCTAGATAATCCATTTTCTAAAATATGTTTTCGCTGTTAATATAAACTCTTCACCAGAGATTCTGGTTTTTTTTTTTGACTATTACACTATTCGTTGCCCCCAATTATTTTGTCGTATATCCAGAAAATTGAGTTTGAAGTTTGAGGCGAAAAAAAAACCGAAAAAATTTTATTTTTTTTCAATGTTTAGTAAGTTCTAAATAACTGTTTGGTTTTTTAATCTGGATAATTGTTTATAGTGTAACTATTCTTTTCTAAATTTATAAGAAAACAAAATATTTTAGAAATTCAAACTTTGTTTTATTATATATATATATTTTATTCATTTCCCATACTTGGAGGGGCTTGGTTCAGAAAATTTTTTGGCAGTAGCTTCAATTTGTGGATGGTTGAAAATAAAATGTGGCAATGCATGGTAGGAATAATCTTTTTTTTCTGAATTATACAAGAATCACTCGATAAAGTGTTTTATATCAGAAAAATCTGCTAAAATTCTACTCAATACTTTTATACTGATATATCAAGAGTAGTAGCCATCAGTACATGTCATTGGCCAATAGGAAGCCACGCTGCCATGCTAGGTATTTCTTTCAATCCCCACTGTTGCAGTTGCAAGGATGAGAAGGAAGCAGAAACTCTTCAACACTTCTTTTGCAGCTGCCCAGCATTAGCTAGAGTCAGTTTCCCCAGCAATATAGGTTTTATCGCGGAAAGCAAAATAGGAGATCTGATCAACCTTCTCAATCACACACCACGACTCAAGTGACCTATTTCTTGTTGTTGGTTGTTATAGGGGTCATATAACAACCAACAACAAGAAATAGGTCACTCAAGTCGTGGTATCAAAAAGGCGCAATTAAGTGCTAATTGGTTTTCCAGAAATAACTGGAAACTTACCTACCTACGTTTATAACAGAACTGACTATGTCATTTCCGGTGCGGCTACTATGAATTCCATTCCAAATGGCACAATAAGTTATGTTAGAGCTTGTTTTTGACTTGCAACAAACACTAGCAGCAAGGTTGAATACAGTAAGTTTCCTTTTATAATAGAAACTTGGGTCAAACCCTTTTGTCAAAGCAAAACTACTTTGCAAATCAAAACCTATTATTAACGTACTTTTATCGAGATTATTTCGATCAAATTTTCTTTTTGCACTCATAAAATTATATTCTTTCCTATGCTTTACTTTTTCTTGACCATTAATATTGTTCTCATCTTCCTTCTGATATATTTAAGGTGTTTCAGAAAAATTTTTTACAAACTTCAATCATGTTAACATCCTTTCCAAAATGATATATAAAGTATTTCTTTTTTTTAATGAATCCTTCTTCTTCTATGGACAACCACTTGAACTGTCAACCACTTGAACAGTACTAAAAGATATTATGTTTTTCCAATACATTTACCACATCAAAACAACAATCCGAAACACGTTTGACAAAATAATATTGTTTTTGCGTTGCTACTATTGTGGATCATTATAGCATTGTTCACAGACACATGCGGCAGAATAATACTACTTAAAACAAGTAACAATTTGTCAACTTATGTCCAAATAATTGCACGAATTCGAAAACGTTAATTTACACCGTCTTTAAGATCAAAAAATTATTTTAAAAATCCCTTCGCTATTAAGAATAAAGATTCTGCACATCTCAAAGTTCCAAACCAGCTCTAAGATTGGAATAACTGTTATCTTATTTTGTTGTACCGTATATCCAGAAATTTGGCATTTAAGTCCAAATAAGAAAAAAAACATCAATTTTGGTGTCGCTTACGGGAAAGTAGCAATCAAATATCTCTGCATCTATGTTACATAGGATAACGCTGAATACACAGATCGATAGAGGTTCAAGAATTAATAAAGGTAACATTTTCAGCTATTTTTTTTCGATTTTGTGATGTACAACAGTATAATAATTGATGATTGACTATTTAATTGATATTTCATTAAGCTATGGTTCGATAATTCGTCATAGTTGTTGTGTTTCTAAATTTGAAAATTTCTTCACTTTAATATGAAAGATAATATTTTGTAAATATAATTCTAAATTCCTATTAATTCTAATACATTTGTGAATATTAAGGTTAAACTATATTCTAGGTTTTGGCACAGAATCTAGTTCGATAATTTTCATCTGAAATTGAAGGTTCACACAGTTCGTTATCCAGCAGACTACCCATTCGCTATCCAGTAATAGTCTGCAACATTCAAGATTAGTTTAGGTTGGAATAATCAAATGTATTTAAAATACTACGCCCCATATAATACGACATAATAATTATATATAACATTTAAAATGCTTTTATTTGCTTTGATCGAAAACTCCGATACCCGATTTAATGTCATAGATTTGGTTCTAACTGTTCCTAGATACTTTAACTCTTATTTAATACTACTTTTAAAATATTTTCCACAAGTTTGCATATGATCCTTGTACAATTAATTTCATGCTTATTTTCTAGGTATTCGAATATTTTCTAATGAAGCTTGAACCACTTTTTTTAATCTTTGTTAATCTTTATTCTTAATTGAACTACTTTTGCTGTCATACAAAACTGTTTGTTAATATATGCTGTCAAAAATGTTGAAACAAGAAAAATATCGTTTTGAATACTATACGTACTAATGCTAATTCAGTATATTACAGCTTTATTTTCAGTCTCTCCACAGTAACAATTACTGATTTTTAATTTCTCTTCTTTTACTTACTTTCATACAAAATATGGTAGTGCCATTATTATATGAGCCTATTTTCCATGAATCTAAAATTAGCCAAATTATGAATATTATATATCCATAATTTATAACGATCGGTCATCGAGGTTTTTACCCAGAGTGAAAATAAAATGGAGCAAATGGATCTTAAAGTATTTGAGGAACAAACAAAATATATTATAAATATGTTATACGTGGCACATATATTTTGGGATAGGTTTTTTAATTCACCTACTTTATAACTACAGTTAATCCCACAAACAAAATCAATGTATACAGTGAAGAATAACCCTTGCAATTCGTTTGGTGCTTCGCTTTATTGGAACATCTCTGGTCAAACCTACTAATCCGATATACCATTTATTAATTTATATTTAAAAAATACTTACTACAAGTTCTACTCTATGGATCACAATCATTTACACTTTAGGCTAGTGAGCATGTACTAGGTGTCTTCCAGAAGAAAATTCTTCACCTACAGACATGAAACAATTTCATATCTTCAACTGGAGAGAAATCGACCTTGATCGGGAACAATGGAGTACGCTGACAAATCAGACTTATGACTTACTTGGTCTGTTGATAGGATTTGCATAATAGGATTATTTTGTTTCATTAACAACTGTTAGTCGAGATATTTTAATATTAATTAAAACAGCACTATAGTTGTCACATTTTACACAAACACAAATATATTCAAAAATGTAATAAGAAAATTAGTTTAAATATCCAAAAAACGTCTTAATACTAACTGCAATCCGCTGTCATATTTAAAAATATTGATAATAACTATTCTGTTCGATATTTAAGTTAATTAAAGCTTTACTAGTCCTCCCCTCTAAGAAGTTAACGAATTGATTGTTACTATTGGTATTATATTTTTATTTTTACAGACAATTCCTTAAACAGACATTCAATTTAAAATAAAAAATCCCACTAAATAAGCAATCTACAAGATTACCCAACAAAGTACATTATAATAATAATTATATTACCCTTATTTTTCCCTATGGAATTGGAAAATTGTTTCTTTCAAACACCAATAAAATCCATTATGGTAAAAAGAAAATTCATTTTTTGTTCACTAAACATTTATAACCAACCAACCATCACCAGGGAGATGAATTTTCAATAAATTTTACTGCAACACTAAAAAAAACTTATTAGCTAGTCTTCATAAAAAACAATATTACGTCATACCGAGATGAAACATTTAGGAAGAGAAATGCACATTCAAGTGTTTTAAAATGAATTTTATGAGCCAACCTATACAAGCCACTGGAAAATTATATTTTAACAAAATTAAATATATAGAAAAATATTTAAAATATAAGCAAACTATATCAGTTGTATATAATGACATGAGCCAAATATGTGAAGTGAATAGAATGCTCCAAATTTTCAATTAGGGAAATTTCGCTTCGAATTGAACACAATAGATTATAGCTTAGGCCCTTTAACTTTTACAGCACTCTTGTAAGTATAAGTACTTTCAGACTAAACCATCCTAAAGCTATCTGTATAAATGTCGTTATTTTAATGTATTAGGAGACTGGTGCCTCAAATGACCGCAGTTACTAATGAGGTTATTGCAATTAAGTAAATTCTTATTAAACTGCCCGTAAATTTTTACTATACTAATCTTCATATTTTCTATCTGTTTTAAATAAAAACTTTCCTACTTTCTTCTTTTTTGTCTACGAACTGGCCAAGATTCTGCGAAAAAAATCTATGTTTAACATTATTTTGGCCTAATATCAAAAAATTATTTTAAAAATCCCTTCGTTATTAAGAATAAAGATTCTGCACTTCTAAAAGTTCCAGACCAGCTCTTGGATTGGAATGACAGTTATCTTATTTTTTAATAATGATATCAGTTATCATCAACATGATAAAAAAATGTAAAACAATAAAATAAATCAAATTAGATTTTTGCGGGTTGGTTTTTCAGTTCAAGTGTCACCTCCATAGATACTTTACAACATCAGTGTAACATTCCTCCATAGATATCTTCATAAAATCTCGAAAAAAATGGTCCTTTGAATTTTATTATAATTTTTTATGGATTGAATACAGTCCTTCCAAAAGAGAAACATTCTTTTATTTGTTAGCGCAGCCAGTGTGCATCATTTTTCTTCTTCACTACATAATTCGTGATCCCTTCTTCACTAATGAGAAAAAGTCGTGATCCCGAAGATATATTTGACACAATGACACAATGGTATGATAAAGCTGATAAACCAGTATGAAAATATTTTGAAAAATTTATCGATTTGAAAACAAAAGCTGCTAAATTGAATAATTATACTTCTGGTGCTGAAAAATGGTTAGATGAATATAAAGATGAAACAGTTGAAAAACAAGTTGAAGATGTTCTAGCCGATTTAAAACCATTCTATCAACAATTACATGGTTATGTACGTTGACGTTTATGTCAAAAAATCGTGATTTAATTGTTTCTGAAAAAGGACCTATTTCAATGCATATTTTGGATAATATATGGGGTCAAACATGGGCTGAAATAGCTGATTTGGTAGCACCCTTCTCAAATAAACCATTAGTTAATGCAGATGAAATGAATAAACAAGGTATTACACCAATAAAAATGTTTCAAATGGGTGATGAATTTTTTCAATCATTAAATATGACGAAACTTCGAAAAACATTTTGGAAAAAAAGTCTATTAGAAAAACCAACAGATGGCAGAGAATTGGTGCATGGGATTTTTATTTAATTGATGATGTTCGTATTAAACAATGTACACAAGTTAATCAACAACGATTATTTACTATACATCATGAATTGAGTCACATGCAATATTTTCTACAATATCAACATTTACCATGTATATAGAAATGGTGCAAGTCCTGGTGTTCATGAAGCTGTTGGTGATGTTTTTTCATTATCGGGAGGAACACCAAAACATTTGGGAAAAATCAGTTTATTAAAAAATCATAAACCAGATCAAGAAGCTCGTATAAATCAATTATTTTCAACAACAGCATTGGATAAAATTGCTTTTCTACCGTTCGCATGCACATTGGATAAATATCGTTGGCAAATTTTACGTGATGAATTAAAACTAGAAGAATGGAATTGTGGTTTTTGGAAATTACGTGAAAAATATGCTGCTATTGAACCGCCAGTAAAACGTTCGGAAATTGATTTTGATTCTGTAGCTAAATATCATGTTTCAACTGATGTTGAATATTTAATATATTTTGTTTCATTTATAACTCAATTTCAATTTTATAAAGGTGCATGTATAAAAGCTGGTCAATACGAGCATGGTAATCCACTACTTCCATTAGATAATTGTGTTTTTTATGGTAGTACTAAAGCTACAAATGGTTTTAAGTCAATGTTATCATTAGCAGCATCTAAGCCATGGCCAGATGCAATGGAAGTATTTCCAGGTGAGAGAATAATGCATGGATCTGCTATTCGAGAGTATTTTGAGCCATTAATTGTTTGACTTAAAGCTGAAAATGACAAAAATTTTGAAAATATTGAAAGTTTTTTCTTTAATAGATTTCCTACAGACGTCGTTGAACCACAACGTGGATGATTTTTTTTACACTTTTTAACGAGTTAGGAATAAAAGCTGTCATACCTAACTTAATCGTTTTCCTAACAATAGCGTCTGTAGCAAAGTCGACATTTTTATGTCGGAAACACAAGGACCAATCAAAGCTTGTTATAAAATTGTTAAGACCATCCCAGTTGGCTTGAGTATAATACCAGATCAATCTTTTGGGTTGTATATTTTGGTTTGCGAATGAGCTTGTAAAGAAAATGACATTTACAAGACAATTGTCAGATTTTCCAAGTCCAGAATTAACGAAGGGATGAGAGGTCAGACATAGGTCTAAGAGATTCATTTCATCGCCAATCCAGTCCGGAGTTCTTGTTGAACTTTTTACAAGTTGAGAAAGGTTGTGTAAATTAGAAAAAAGTTCAACTTGCGTGCCTTCGAGAGTATTGCGACTAGAATGTTTGAGCCAGTTGATATCATGAACGTTAAAATCTCCGGCTAACACAATTTCAGATTCTGGATGATTTTCCAAAATCGTGTTGATTGTGTTAGATAGGTTATCTAATTCCACAATAGTCTCGGGCCCACTTAATTGAGTTGAATTTAAGTTCAAATCAGTTTTGTAGTCTCATTTTATAGCTGTAAACAATGGAATACTATAAATAAAAAAATAAGAATAGATATCAGTTCTCACGTATTATTTTGTATAATCATCATCCCAAATTTTAATCATATTTCGTATATATATTCGTATATATATATATATATATATTCGTATATATATATATATATTTTCGTATATATATATATATATTTTCGTATATATTTCATATATCTGCCGTATCCTGCCGAACAATATTGTATGGTGGTTATGTCATCTGATCACTAAATCACTAATCAGGATAGCAAAAATTACAGTTATTAATATATGAAATAATTAACTTAATTAATTCAAATACAACAAATAAAAATTATCAATTATTTTCACATCCCAAGAGGGACAGATCAAAAAATTTAGGGTGAAGGAGCAACAGGATTTAAATTGTACCACAGTAATTTTTATCACAGCTATTAAATTCAGATACAGTTATTACTCATAACTATACACTGTACTTTATCATCAATTACATGGTTCACGTAATGTATATATATAAAATAAATATATATTTATTAGAAGTCACATCCCTGAACATTAATCGATTTTCACAAATAAAATAAAAAATTAAATAAAAAAAAATAACAACAACAACAACATCAAGGTTCATAAATTATTATACTCAAGACCACAATCTCTCAATTAATTTAGTGTCTTACTAAATAAAGACTTATTAAAGGTGTTTATAAGTTGTAATGAAGATACTCACAATAATATTGTTAGTTAGTATAAAAACCGTGATTATTTAATTTTATTATTTTTCTATCCAATTTTATAGACAAAAGTTTAATTCACAACTGAATTAAATTGAGGTGAGTTGAGGTGTTGGGGAGTTTTTTTTTCTTCTCTATTTTCGTTACTTTGTTTTGTTTTTATTTTTTTTATTTCATTTTTTTTTTGTACTCACTCTAATGAAATTAACAATGGGAAAATTACTTTTTTATGGATTAAGCGCTTGTTAGTCTAAATATGGTTGTTTGTTATAAACAAAAAACAGAGAAAAAAAAGAAGATAATGGAATAAAAAGAACAGCTTGTCAAGTTAAAGTTTTATTATACATATATAATATATACGTATACATAGTTTCGTTACTATTATAAATGTCGTTATAAATTTAATTTTTATAATAAAAATAGATACTCTTTTTATAGTGTATATAAAATTACTCATAAAATGAGTAATACTTTCGTTACAATAGGTCAAACTTTCTTAATGTTTCCTGAAATTTGTTGAAAATCGTTTTAAGTACTTACTTATACATCTCGTTGGTTAAATAACGTTTATTGATTTGAACTTTATTATTTTCTTTTATCGTTAATTATGATTTGTTGAAATTTAAGTATACAAAGTTAAATTGCATTTTTAGTTTAGGTTAAATTGATTGTCCGATGTGTTTTATTTCTTTCCCGTAAATGAAAACAAAATATTTGTAATAAGTATACGTTTAGAAATATTTATACTACATAGTCATTTCAAAAATTATTTGTGCATAGACAACTCTAACAAAATGAACTGTAATTTATTAAATAGTTAAAGAAATTTATTTAGTTTTATAAATTTATTAAATAATTATTAAATTAGATTAAAATTAAAATTTCTATTGATTCATAAGTATTTTCGATGATGTTCTACTCTCTATTTCTGCTGCCCTTCTAATTTTTTGTCACACTTTAGTTTTCATAAAATTTCATATAAAAATCAGTTATATTCATCTAAAACACCTATCTGGCCCATGGGCCATGATACAACTAAACAAGATAGGGCATTTCTGGTGTTTCGTTTTTGTACTTGACTGCGCGGTCACATACCTTCTTTTTATTTCGTATAGAATTTGCTAATGCCAATCTAGTTAAATATTGAAAGTTTAATTATGAAATAATTTTTAATGAAGAAAAAAGTTTAATTTAATTTATATTTAATGGTAGTAAAATTTATTAATACTTAGAAATGATGATTTATTTATAAATAAGAAGGCGGTTTATAAATAGTGTTTTAAATTCAATCGTATCACGTAAATAAATGTAATTTCAGTTATATTGCAACTTGACCATATATTTACTGGTTTATAAATATTATCTGTTCATTTTCCATAATGGTAGCATTCCTTTAATTTAATTTCATCAAAACTGAGAGCACCTTTTCCCCTTCGACTGTGTTGCAGCTTGTATTATTTTTATGCAGGATCTATAGTTTCAGTTGATATGTCTATCACTTGTGCGCATCTAATCCGTGGAGTGAGAGCCCGTGAGGAAGGCAGGAGAAAATATTTTCTACGCAATACGTAGTAATTTGTATAGTTTTGAACTTGCCGAATACTATGGATCTTATAATATTTATTTTAGACCAATTCAGCCTTTTTGAGCGATTGTTAAATTGTTTAACTTGGTCTGGGTGCGGTAAAAATCTTCTAATCTTCTTTCCATATTAATTTCATGAAATTCACTCTGCTTCAACTTTTTTTTAGGGATTCACCTTCTCCAGCTTCTTGCAATCAAATATTTTTTCGTTTTAAATTATTTCTAAAATGTAAAATATAAAAAACAATTTTTTGCTAATGCATTCCTGAAGTCAAAGTACAATGTCTGTACTTACACATTTCTGCCTCAAGAGTATAACTTCCTCGGAATTTCTACATTTAGGGTTAGAATTTTCATTTCACTCGCCTCAAAAGTAGTTTCTAGTTCATTCTATTAAAGAAGAAATGAAATATTTTTTCTTTTTCCTACCATTTATTCGATTGGTTCGACAGTGGCAACAGTAACAGATTGTTTCATCTCGTATACGGTAGGTATATTGTGCATACATACAACTGTTGTTATTACAATTAAACTCTGTACAATGTAGCTCTCATTACGCATAAATTTTTTTATCAACAATCAACAGATAATTTAATTTAACAATGCCTTCTTATAACTATTTAACAAAAAATAAATAAATTAACAAATAATTTAAGGCTTCTTAATTTTAAAATTTTTTTTATAACCAATTTAAATATAACTTTTAATAATACTTTCACTTTATTTGTTTTTCCTAATAAAAGCAAGTTGTAACACAATTTTGTTTTAAAGTATATTGTAACGTCACAAACAAATAGAATGAAGTTAGTTAATATGCGCAATGTCATATCTTGTTATAGTTGTATCATGTATCTAGCCTATCCAAAAGGTTTTTGCCAATCTAAAACACTTTTTCAAATACGGCATAATAAAAATATTATTTTGTCATCAAGTGATAACACTTTATAAAATAAACGATCAAAATAAGTACTTGATGTGACTTTTTGTGGCAGTTTAAGCAAGGGACAATTTCCATAATAATAAATAGCTCTCCAAGCTAAAAACAGATAAAAAATATTAAGATTACTATAATAAAAATTTACGGGCAGTTTAATAAGAATTTACTTAATTGCAATAAGCTCATTCATAACTGCGGTGATTTGAGACACACCATGTCTTATACAGCAAAAGAACAACATTTATACAAATTAAGTTTTCCTTTAGAATGTTTTAATCTGAAAATACTTATACTTATAACGACTGATATAAACTTTGAAGGTCCTAAGCTAATCCATTGTGTTTGATCCGAAGCGGAATTTCCCCAGTTGAAAATCTCTTAGACATTTTATTCCAACACATTTGGTTGGAAGGTCCATATGTCCTTTACATAGTTCATATAGTTTGATTATATTTTAAATATTGTCCTCTTTAATTTAAGAGTTTAATATAATTTAATTTCATTATTTGAAATCCCCATAAGTGTGCAGTCAAAATTTAGGACCGTTTTCGGAGTATTTAATACTAATAGAAATTAAATACAAATGATTTAAATCTTAATCTAACCTAATGTAATCTAAATATAGTGTAAATCTAATCCAAATCTAATTATATATGTATGTATATATTCAATCTATTCAATTATTAGTTTTTATTTAAGATTTTTCCGTTTTCTTACTTTACTTTATCTAAAACAAAAACGGTCAGCTTGTATTTACTTAATCGCAATAAGCTCATTAATGGCTGCAGTGATTTCACCACTCGTGTGTCTTGTATATAATTATATACAGTTAATATTTTCATTTCATTGCTGTTGGAATAGTAAAATTGTCAACTGCAGAGAAATTTTGCAAAACCTTTAGTAAATTTTGCAGTATCAATTATTCTGAATACTTTTATTGCTGAATTGAGTGTTGTAGAAGTAACAATGATTGTGATATTAAGGAGTTTTTGTAAGTAAATTTATTTATTAAATTTTTGTTTCTACTTTTTTTATTCAAATTTTGAGTTATTTGAAAAACGAAAGATTTTGGTGCAATGTGAAAACTAAACTACTAGTAAATAGTAGATTAGATGATGAAAAAAATTTGTCTATGTATTACAGTAATAACGTACCAACATTTATTATCTATAACTTTCTCTATTAGGTACTTAAAAACAAATAGTGATTAGAATCGCTAATTTTAATGGAATTGGAGGCCTACCCAATTCTGATTCTTTCCAGTGTTGAGTCAGTTTTTTAACTAGTTTCTGCAATACCAAAATAAAAATAAAAAAATTTTATAACAAAAAATTTGAAACACTTATTAAGTGAAAAAAATGTATAGCTACGCATTATATTTATAACTTTCAAATAATCTGATACTTTAGGATCTAATCTGATACTTAGAAGTTTTAGGCATAAAATTGTTATCAAACTTCTTGATATAAGCCAGCACTAATGCCTTGTGCATTTTCTTTTTCTATATAAAAGTTTTTTTTCACTTCTTCCATCATTCGCCTCCTTAATTAATTCCAACAATTGACTTTTTTTATTAAAAATTTCTTAACATTTTTAAAAATTGTTTAACTTCTAGGAAAATTTATTATTCCCACAAAATGTACAGATATGAAATAATAATTTGTTAAATTATTTACTTCAATTATTTTATTCTACTTTTATTACTGTAAATTCTATTTCTTTTTTCGCATTTCTGCAAATTTTTGAACAAAAAAATATAGTTTTACCTTAGAAATGCGTGTGCATTCTGCATTTTCGAAAAAAAATCATATCTTCATATTTACTTCTCTCAACCTAATATTTAGCACAGTTGTTGTTAAGCACAGTTTATTCTGCGATATTTACTTTCATTAAAATTATTCAAGACCTGCTTCATAGTTATGCTAGAATTTACTTTAACAGCTATTATTAATTGAATATCTTACTTTTCTGTTGTCTTACGTTTTCAATATCTACCTTTAATATCTCGTCTCGAACAGATCCATTAAATTTTTGTTTCTATGAATATGATTTTTTTTTTTGGTTAATTCCGCAGATAATCTTCTGCTCCAATATTGCACTTTTAATAATTTTAATCGACAATTAAATTTAACACTTTTTAGACATTTTTGGATTACTTTCGCACTCAACAAGAGATAGACTAGAAACAATTGAAACGTTGACTATTTAAAATTTAATCTATTTTGTGCTTCAAAGAAATAAATCTTCAAAAAATAATACAGCGCTATTTTATATGGTAAAAAATGATACGCGTGTAGAAATAATTTTTGAGACAACTGTATAGTTAGTTGTATTGATAGTTTGTTTAATTACAAAGACCCAAAATTGAATGATTGAATACAAAGACCACCAATAATAGCCGATCAATAATATTGTATTGGATAATAACTTTTCTCTACCACATCGTGATTTTTGAGTTGTTAAAGTGATTAAAAAGTTTTATTACATGCACTTCCTTTCTACTATACTATATGCACCACAAACAAAGTGAATGAAAATATAGTGTAATTAAATTGCTTGATTTAAATTAATTTAATACTTATTATTATCTATCTAGCACTTTAATCTACTCTAATACTGATGTTTGAGCTTTGAAACTACGTAATTGTTGTTTTTTATAATCAGATTTGTTTTTAGTGATTCATATTTAAATTATGGAATATTAGTCCAGTTTTATTTCACTAATCATTTATATTTATTTTGCAAATATCGATATTTCGCAAGTAACTTTCTTCCTTCATCAGTGCTTGCGTCTCATTAAAATTTTACACTAATACATACATATATTTATATAATTTGAACCCTTAATAATATGTTATTTTTGTGTACAATAGTAATTCCTAGTGCTACCTGATATACAATGTTTTTTTTTTATAACTAATATTTATTAAATTTAAAGTGGTCTATAATCAAGTATTGGCATTCTTGCAGTTGAAGCCGAGAAAAAGCTCTAAGGTGCATTAAACATTCTATCCGACATTCTATCCTATCCGTAATTGGAAAATATATTTAGAACAATTTAGTAATAAATTAAACAGAAATTAGCTAAGTTGATACCGTCAAATACCTTGGTATAACCCATAAATAAAAAGATAAAAAACTATCAATAAAACCAAAACCCTTTGTTAATCGAAACTCAAAATTGTCAAATGAAAACAAGTTATTATTCATGACAATCAATGAATACTCGTTGAGAAAATATATATCTAATCGAAGCAAGTATCACAAAATATAAATCTTAAATTAATTTATAATTTTCATTTTTAATAATTTACCGCTAATCTTTAAATTTAACCTGGGCTACAGAGAGTTAAAGAAAATCGGATTAGGAAAATTATGTCTAAACAAATCCACTACAGTTCCGAAGGAATTCAAATTAAAGCAACATCTTCTTCATAATTTTTTTTTTAAATTAATACGGTATATGTTGGATGAGTATCAGACTTACCGTTTTTGAATAATAGCTGTACAAACTTAAAATTTTGTTTTTAACAACTGAAAATTTTGAAAATTTAGAAAAACTCGATAATTTTAACTCGAAACTCGAAACAGACTTGCCGTTTTCAGATAAAGCAACGTTAACAACAGACTTAATAATGATATAGGTAGTTGATTCTCAACATTATTTAGATTACTTCAAAATTAAAATCAGATTCAGGTAGAGTTAAGATCATAAATACTATCATAAGGGTTATTACGTAATTAGTTATAGATTAGATTAGATTTTTAATTCATTTATTCATATTATAATAAAATACAATACTTGAAATATACATTTACTAAATAAAAAATAATACTAGTTTAAATTTAATAAATATTAATTATAAAAAAACCATAGTAGACCAGGAGTATCACTGAAGTAATAATTTGTACATCAGATAGCATACAGTTTTCAATATCTTGAATATCAGAAGTGATGATATTGTATAGGGTATTGAACGGAGCCTTGACGTATTTCAGTAGGTGTACTATATTATTATATCTGCTATACTACGTTAAGAAATAAGTTATTTTGTTTTATAATAGTAATTTAAATAGAAATAAAAAGCATGCTGATAAATAACAGTTGCTTAATATTAATTTCTAACAACTAAGCCGACAATTATGTATATATGATTGATAAATAGATATAGACAGAAAAATAGGCAGATAGATATAGAGATAGAATAATATATAAAGATAGATTAATATTTATTTTAATAAATAATCTAATATTATACTCTATATTAAATTAATCAAAAACTGAAGTTCGGGATATATCATACTCTGTACAAAATACTCTGCTACGAATATGAAGCTATTATTTTCAGTAAGAATAAAGATAATGTTCAAAAACACACCTGCAAAACATAACAACATTCAATTGCAAACGAAAAAATAGTATGGTCTATGATATAATTTGACAACTACCAATCCAATACAAACTAGTTATTCAAAACATACCAATCAGAGAAATAACCAGTAATATAAGAAGAGGTCGTGTTAATCGATTCGTTGAAGACAAACTTGTGATATTGATGTAAGAAAGTAAACTAGACGGGTAACGACTTTGTCACTAAAAAAAAGGGAAAATTTAAATAGATTGATAGATATATGTAATGTGTAGGGTATTTTTAAGTATATACTTGTCTTAGAAGAAACTGAATTCCTGACTTCTTTGGTGAATAGTTACTTTTTAATTTTTTATTTGTAATTAAACACAATTTTTTGAAACATTTATAGTTTCAAAGTCCTTTATCATATTAGTTCTTACCATTTATGACTTTTGTTTTCATTATAAAATTAAAATAATTTATTAATTATTAATTCAAAATACATTCATTTATATAAACTACATATATTTTTTTATAATTATTATTCAATTATTATTATTCAGTCATAATATATATAATACAAAGTAGCTACAACAAAATATTGTGATGTATCATAGGTAAAATTAACAAAACCATCATTAATTGGATCCCATAAAAAACTACACATTGAATGATAGCCTTGATAAAAATGTTCACCAATTGTAACAACCGATATTATTCTGAATCTGTCAAATTCGAATATTTTAAAATTATATTTAATTTCTTCACTAACTGTTTTGGCTAGTTCTTGGGCTGCTTTTGATTCATATCGAAAATTTTCAAATGATTTGATTACAATTTCTTTTAATATTTTCTCAATGGCTTCTTTATTGACTTGTTTTTTTGGTTCCATACGATATGTTGGTAAATATCGTATCAAAGTAGAATCTGTTTGTTCCTGTTCTAAATTGCGCATAGTATTTCTTGGCATTAACAATGATTTTTCTTGATGTCGTTCCATTAAGAAACTAACCTTCTTTGATATTTTTTGTTTTTTCGGAAATTCAGCCATTTTTTGGAAATAAATGTATGTACATACGAGACTCAATTTATTTAAAAAAAAAGTTTTTGATTATGTATTTTTGATTTATTTAAAAATTAATACAGAAAAAACATAGACATTTTTTTATTTTAATTGTCAGTTAACAAAGTTTACTTAGTTGACTAAAAAATAACTTGGGGTGTGTCTAATGAGATGACTAATTTTAATTTGGACAAATATTGATATATAAATTAAAATTTGGATTAAGCGGTAAACACAATTGCGACCACCGACCACCGACTACCAACGAAATTCGCTTCGTTCAACTATTTTTCGTCAAATGAAACACAATTGCAGCAAAACGAACAATGAAAATAAACAAACAAAACAGAAAAACAAATGGCGGAATTTGAAAATGAAAAAATCATTTTGAATAATTTATTAATTTATTTGTAGCATCATCAGATCTAAATAATTATAAATTGTAGAACATATAAAACTTTTAAAAAAACAGAACAATAATATTATAATATCAGATTTCAGAATAATTGTTTTGGTTTTTATATTTTGATGTTTAAAAAGGTTGTCAGAAATGTCAAATCCAACTACCAGCGAAAAAAATAGAAAATAGCCTTATTTCGACGACAACGAAAATGTGGTTGAGCGATTGTAGTTGGAATTGTGAGCATACACATAAGAGCGTATATATTTTAATTTTTCTTCGGTAGTCGCAATTGTGTTTACCGCCTTAGACTGTTTGATTAGACTAATTTGAAAAGATTATTTGAAAAGACTAATTTGGAATTTCCTTTGTTTGCGGTATGGAATTAACTAACCCGAAATATTTCTAATTTTAAAAAACTGTCCTATTGTTATGTAGGGAATTAAAATCAGAATTGCTCTTTCATTAGGCCAACACCTTTAGAGTCCACGGTAGTACTTAGATATTTGACTGTAATACAGCGGAGGGACACGAATGTTAGACTTGAATTTGTTTCCATATACAATTCAGATAAAATTCAAATTACAACCTATACTTGAATCCAAAGCTTCAATCATTCGACTAGAATTCCACCAAAGGTTCGTGTTTTGTTGAGAGCCATTTAAATTTAATAAATTTCTTATTTATGTTTAATGAGGCGCACTTAGTTGATCTAAACGGAAATGTAAACAAGCTAAATTGTCGTATATGGGCCAATGAAAATCCTCAAAACATCCACTCAGTAAGGTGGTGTGCATAATTAGTGCCTGTGTAAGCAAAATTAACAATGGCGAAGAATAGCATTTTGCATTAATGAAGGTAAAGGACATCTGATTCATATTTCACAAATTGCTTTTGAATCAGGAAGATAAACTTCAGCAGTTTGAAAACTTAAGTATATTCGGTATACACTTAAATCGAAAAATTAACTGGAATGATCCTATATTATGGATTTGATATCATGATCATGATCATGATCATGGATTACAATTCTCATATATGGGCTGGCGCTCACAACATTTAGATAAAGTTCAAATAACAGGCTATTCGTTTAATCAATGACCCAAATGTCACTGTTCAACTTCCTCCTCCTGAACATCGTTGTATAGTCGGAACTTTCTCCTTTTTTGTGTAGATATCCCGTAGACACGGGCTCGTGCTTAGTGACAATTAAATCTGTATTACTTACACTACTTACTTATTTACTTACATAAGGCGCTTGCCTTACCGTAAAACATGAAGGGCAGCATTTGCTTATCCCTACATAGTAGAAATCTTTAGATAACAGAAAACAACCTATGGAAATTCGTTTATAATTTCAACATCCCGAATGTGGAACCAAATTCCATTTTATGTAATCCCCAAACATCATCAATTCCACCTTTATGACCTACATAAATTCAAGACGAACATTAACACCTTAGTTCGGGATTGTGCTCTTTTCATTCTACCTTCCGACTTTCACTATTTTCGTTCCCACCCTAGTCAAGAGTACCAATCGGTTTAGAATGTATCAGCTTAGTGTTTTGACTATGTATAAAAAAAAGATGATCTCAAAAGAAAAACAAACAAAATAAATAATAAAACAATTGAAACTGATGCGATTTACGAAATTTCTAACTATTTGAAAAATAATTATTTTGGCCTATTTCCAAGAACTTTAAAATGTGATTTAGAATCAGAGTCTTATAACCCAAATTTTTTATTATCCAGAATTGAATAGTACAACACATTCATCCTCTAGTCTAGAGCAATGCATCGCTAAAATTATACACAAGACAACTCCTGAAAACACCTGAAGAAGGAGTATTCTACATGAACGAAAAGCAGCTCAACCATGGACTCTAGGTGTGTCAAAACAATTCAAATGTTGATTGAACAATATTTCCTGCGAAATTATCGTATAATGATAAACCCGTTCTAAATTGTTAACACTAGTTTTTCTATTTAGTTATTTTATTTAAAAAAAACCCACTGATGACTTTATTATTTGAAGATAGACTGTCATATCTTCAAATAATACATACTATTATTATAAACTGCTTTTCTTTAAATCGTATTTGTTTACGTTTTTAGATTACAAAGTCTTATTCTATAACAGTTTGTTTTTTTTATATTTTTGTTTATAAAATCTGTTACAATAATTACATCTGCCATAATTCAAACGGTTTCACTCATTTCAATGTTCGTGTTTTATCACCATGGTCCAAAAGTTGAATAGGTTCGGCATTGATGTATTTTTGTAGTTTGCTTTAATGACTTTGTTCGATCGTTTTAATAACATTGCCATTTTTACATTCAAATCCTTATGTATGCTGCAATGACGAATATATCGCGGGGCATTGAATATGCCACGAAGTACTTTATTTTGTATTATATTTCTATTCAACCCCTTTGTAAGGACTGTTAATTAAATTGAAGGGTATATGTGTAACAGGTAACACTATCAATGAAAATGTCATTCATTATTGTTATATATTTATTTCACTAATATATACGTGTATTGTATATAAATAATGAGTAAATAATAAAGAAAGAGTTATTCTGTTTAAATATGTGAACAAACAAAGGTTATGGGCCCAGAGCTCTAAAAAATAAAAATAAAAACGTGTGTCGTATCAAAGATAATAATTAAAATTCTAATTCGAAAACATCGGGTGTTCGAAAAATAAATTAAACAAATTTTTTGTAAAATTTAGTATATATGTTATATATATAAAGATGCCAGGAGCATTACATCAAATTGAAAAGCCGAATGGAGATAATTACTCCACATGGAATGTGCAGATGCGAAGTATTCTAATCCACAGTGATTATTAGCCATATGTTTGTGGAGATAATATTGCAAAGGAAAATGATACTACAGAAGTTAAGACCGCATGGAGCTTGCACGTTCAAAAGACCTTAACCACTATAACTTTAAGTATTAAATCATCGGAAATAATTCATACTAAAAACTGCAAAACTTCGGCAGAAGCATGGAATAAACTAAATCAAATATATAAACCACAAGGTCCAGCAAGAAAGTAAGTCTCTATAAACAACTAATACAATTTAAAGTAAAGTCAGAAAATAATGTGTTGGAGCAGTTAAATAAAATTTTTAAAATAAATGACAAATTGCATGAAATTAATGTACTGATTACAGATGATTTGCTGAGCATAATTTTTTAAGTAGTTTACCAAGTGAATTCTAAAGTTTTATAGTAGCAATTGAAAGTAGAGACAACTTACCAAATTTAAACCAGTTGAAAATAAAAATCTTGGAAGAAAATCAAAAAAGGAATGATCAAAATGATGTCAACATAAAGGAACATGTATTGGCAGCCAAAAATTATAACAACAATAAATAATTTTCAAAGAACTTCAAATATTTGCAAATATTTTAAATGTGGTTTTCGTGGACATTTCACAGCAAATTGCAGATCAAAATATAAAACAATATATCCCGAAAGAACACCAGCAATTTTAATTGTTAATTCAAGTAAATTTTGATCGGAAAGTAAATGGATCTTAGATAGTGGGGCTAATACTCATATTTGCAATAACCAAAATTTGTTCAAGTTTGTCCGAAGGCTTGCAAAATACAGTTAGCCTCAGGTGCATTTTTATCATCTAAAGGTATAGGAGTGTTGGAGGTTCGATCAAAATATACTGATATTGAATTATATGATGTGTTATATGTACCCGAAATGAAAGAAAATTTTTGTCGGGAAGCAAAATCATAAATAGAGGATATGCAGTGAATTTTTATAATAATCAAGCAGTAGTGAAAAATTATAAGAATTATAAGGTAACGGAAGCGTACTGTAAAGAAGGTCTGTATGTTGCAGAGATAAAGTAAAGTGAATCTATTTGTTTGAAAATGAAGACAACAAATAACGATTTTAAATTATGGCATGAAAGGTTTGGCCATGTTAACGTACAAAGTTTAAAAAATTGCAGTAAAAGAGAAATTGTAAGATGTTTGAACATCAGTAGTGTTCCAGAGGATTTTGTTTCACTACATGTGCCTTGGGTAAGATATGCTCGAAATGTTGACGAATATCACATTTAAAACAGTTGGTTTAGCAGAAGTCGAGGTCCTTTTTAGGTTTTTGTTGGTATAGCAGAAATTTGTTTTTAGTTCAGAGCACAAAATATCTACCTAGTAACCAGTCGTACCGTGTAAGACAAACGCATCGCAAAAATTGCCGCTTTTGATTTTGCGATTCGTAAGTAAATTGGTACCATGTATCAAAAACGCTGCAAAACTGTGTTGCTATTGATTAATTTTCAAATTGGCATTGCGGCATTTATTTCTTGCTTAAAAGTTGAAATTGGTTATTCGTTAGTAACATTAAAAACATTTGATTTAAAGTTGGAAAAATGAAGCAAGAAATAAGTTAGTAAACAGGAACACAAGATATAACAGACAAGTATACAATAGCTTAAGAAAATATGCCAAAAAGATAATTAATAAAAAGAAAAAGGACGCCCTAAGAAAGAAAGTAGAACAAATATGTACGCACTTTGAAGAAAATAAAATAAGGCAATTCTACAGGAAGATAAAAACAATTAAAAATGGATTCCAAACCCAGATTAAGTAATTGTTACAACAAAAATAAAGTAATACTGATTGAAGAGAAAGATATACTAGAAAGACGGAGAGAATATTTTAACGAATTATTAAATATTGAACAATCAGTGGAACTGGAAAATGTGATACCTATAAATACCAACATTACGATTTCAGAATATACAGACGAAGGAATACCAACCATACATGAAGTAGAAGATGCAATTCTACAAATGGCAAATAAAAAAGCCCCAGGAGAAGATGGCATTGTTCATCCACAAAAAGAGAAATAAACTTGACTGCGCCAACTATAGAGGTATCACATTATTAAACACAGCGTATAAGACTCTCTCCAATATTATAAATAACAGATTAAAACGTATAGCCGCAAATATTCTAGGAGAATATCAAAGTGGATTTAGACCAAATAGATCTACTACCGATCAATCTACTGAGGCATAGCATGTAAAAATGCTATGAGTACAACAAAAATCTCCACCTATTAATGATTGACTTCCGCCAGGCTTTTGACTCAATAAAAAGAGATATGGTATAAGCTGTATTTAATAATATAATATGGGAATCCCAAGAAAATTGACAAATTTAAGTATGCTAACACTCAGACACACCAAATGCAAGGTAGCAGTACAAAATAAAATAACGGACGAATTTGAAATAAAAACAGGAGTCAGACAAGGTGATGCCCTGTGAACAACAATTTTCAATCTAATTCTCCGCCACGCAATAAAAGATTTAGACAGAGGCGAACACATATTCATAAAATCATTTATAATAAGTGCGTATGCTGACGATATTGCTATTGGAGCAACATCTTTTGACGAATTAAAAGAAATATTTCTGACTCTAGGAAAAGAAACTGCTACTGTAGGATTAAAAATTAACGAGGCTAAGACCAAATATAGGAAGATGGCGTGCACGGAAACAAGACTTATCCGCCCAAAATATAACTATAAATGGTTATAACTTTGAAGGAGTAAATAGTTTTATATATCTAGGTGCTTTAATAAATAATAAAAATGACATGCATCTGACAATTAATGATATTCAAGCAGCACAAAAATGTTTCTACGCACACAAAGACCTTTTCAGGTCAAAAATATTAGCAAGGACAATTAAATTAAGAATGTATAAGACCATAATACAACCGCTTGTAACATACAGCTGCGAAACATGGACCATGACAATTAGTGACGAAAATAAATTTAAAGTATTCGAAAAAATAATACTGAGAAAAATATTTGGTCCCAAAATAAATGACGATGGTGAATACCAATTAGATCAAACGAGGAGCAAGAAACACTAATTGAAGGAGACAATATTGTTAAATTTGTTAAGGCACAAAGACTGAGATGGGCTGGTCATGTGGTGAAGATGAATGATTAAAGGATACCAAAAAGAATATTAGACGCACAACCGTACAATACAAGAGCAAGAGGTAGACCAAGATCACGATGGCTGGACGAAGTCGAGGGCAACTGTCGAAAGATTGGAGTTAACGGATGGAGGACAGTTGCACAAGATAGAGCAGAATGGAGGAAAGTTGTAGACGAGGTTAAGACTCACCCCGAGCTGTAGAACCAACAGATGACGATGATGATTTAAATAAGTTGAATAAATTGTACATTAAAATGGGTGAAAAAGCATATATGTTTTCACTAATAATAGTGATAGCGAAGAAAATAATATGGCAGTTCAGACGAAGATTCTAAGAGATAAATCTAATATTATGTAAATAACCAACAAAAAGTAAGAGTCGTGTTTTATTCCTTGTTTTCGTTTTATTTTCAATGATTGTTTATTTGATTTTATAATTTAGATCAAAAACTTTAGTCTATCAATAGAAATATTTCTATATGTATTGGACGGAATTAAAGATAGTCTAAAGACGGCAGAATGTTCATCATCAATATCACAGAATATAAAACTAGCGTATACATTGAGATTTTTTACAGAAGGTAAGATTAAGAGTTGGCTGGAATATGAATATAGCACTTTGCCAGCAATCGGTGTCTGCATTCAATTGATCAGTCAAGGTTTGCCACAATCTAGACGATTTGCTTTTAGCATCCCCTGTTCTCGAATATCCGTGCGCCAAATCTTTATGTCGAATCATAAAGTCCACCATAATTTGAAACTGTAATTGTTTTGTGATTTGCATAGACCTACATGTTTAAGTGTATTTAAAAATATTACATTGTTTTTTAAAAAAGTCTATTAAGAATCGATGGTAGCCTACCAGTACATTATTTTATTGTACTTTAAGTTTAGATCTTCTCGTTTTTTTTTACTTGAGGTTTCCACTTAAGTTTTGCATCAAGTATCATACCCATTATATATTTGATTGTGACATTTTTCATATTTAACAATTTATATATTAATATTATCACAGATTCATATTTAATATGTTTATTGGTGAAATCAATATGTAGTGATTTTACTTCATTCAATTTAATACGCCATGAAGGTGCAGTCTTGAAATTTTTTAATGGCTGCTTGCAGCTTTGGTGTTTTTTCGACATTATTATCAGTTCGCATTGTATCAGTTCGCATCGTATCAGTCAGCATTTTCAACAGTTAAAATTGCAGTATAATCAGCAAGTGTAACAACTATGATTTCTTCCAACATAGGTAGATCACTAGTATTTTGAATACTGGTTATTGAGAATACACCTGTTTTATTGTAAAATAAAATTCTGATAGATGACTTCAATATTTTTGAAAATTGAGCAAGAAGGAGCAGGTTCAATTTGTAGTTTAGACCATTATGCCATCCTTTATCAAAAGTCTAGATGCTACATCTAAGAAATATTACTGATCCCACTGTTTTTCCGCTTAGAGTTTAATAAATAAATATCTAGTCTAGTATATACCAAATCTTGTGTTAAAAAACGTCAACGTTTCACTTTCTTAAACTACTAGGATAGGTATATCATTAAAGCCCACACTTTTTAAACAGATTTCATAATGGCTTTATCATTTGCATACACATTTAGATTTCACTATTATCTGTTCACTATGAAAAAATCGGTTTAAATCTAGAAATTTTAAGTTTTAATTAAAATAAAAGTTATGTTTCTGTCAACAGAAAATCACACCTCTTTTAGAAAAAACAAAATAATAATTTTTCCTTTTTATTTAAAAATAAAATAATAATAATTATCACGAAAAATCTACTCAAAAATACAAAAATAATTTCTTATTCAACAAAAATATAAAAAAAAAAAAAAAATAAGTTAAGACTAAGTACAAATCTTGACTTGTTGATTAAGTAGGTGTAGTACAGCTCGTATATTTTCAATCTAGTTTCAGTTTTCTGTTGTTTTTTTTTTATTTTTTTTTTTTTCACTTCAGTTTGTCCATGACAGCGTTAAAATAAAATAATTTTCTTAACGTCAATCTTAACAATCTCTTATTCTACGAATAAATGGTATGACCAAATATGCATCTATAAGTTTGTTTATTCATTTTTTTTTTTTCAATTTTTATTGCATTGCATATGTACCCACACGCTGATTAATTTTACAGGAAAATTCACTTTAAAGTCAATTTTCAACTGAGATTTAGGTAATTATTTATATCTCTTGCAGTAAAGATATACACACATAAATAAATCTATATAAATATGGATATATATATTGTAGAGAACTCGAATTTATTCTATTCCGATAGTACAGGGGCAATCTAATTTAATTTAGAAAAATATAATCACTTAACCATGATCTAGACTTAGAAGTAACTGGAATGGTCAGTTCTACCTACCTACAATGATCTAGCAAAAATAGCTGATTGCGGTAAAGAATACAGAGTTGAGTTCAACATTTAAAAAATTCAAAGCTGCTTGAAATCTTGTAAAGGTGATCAACCCGTCTCAACCCTTCGATTTCAAGGGAAAAATCTGCAACGGTCTGAATTATTTCAGGCATGCAACTAAACCATATAGCAGTGGAATGAGCATATTTTTGATATAGCTAAAAATGGTTCCAAAAGTTTATGTGAATTGGTAAAATATAATTAAATAAATATGTTGTTGAACTATAAAATGTGTATATGTATTTTTTACTAAAGAAAAGACTTTACATATATTTCCGTATGTCAAAGTCAGATTACAGAGTGTAAGGTATAACCATTATACAAAGTATAAGGTATAGCCAATATACATAAAATGAATCAAATAATTAAAACGATGTTTTTTAACAGTTTATATTATCTTTATTGATGTAAAGCCTAATTTTAAGATAAGAAGAGATCTGTCCAATATATGAAAAGCTCTTATCCAACCTAATACATTTTTCACATTTCTGCACCCCAAACGTCACTAGGTTACCTTGACCAACTCCAAGTTCTCGGCCTACACCTATTTAGTGATTCAACTGTCCAGATAACACTTATTTAATTATTATAACGCTCTTAACACACGTAGAAACGTTGGAAGTCTCTCAATCTCTCTTTTATAGGTATCTTATTCAAAATGACTTTTATTCTATTGAAATATGAATATTATGCCTCTCTTCAAAGAATACTACTATACAGCGTATTACTTTAGGGAGGCTTCAAAAGTTAAAAGTGCTCTTTTCTTCAACGTGGAAATATTCAGGTTGTCCGAAACTGGTTTACGGAAATTAATTTATCATAAGAACAATGTCTTGCATTTTTTTAAAATTCTTTTTTTTTTTGAATTCATCTCTTATCTAGTGATTTCCAAATATTCTCGCGATTTACTTCAAAGGTTTTCCTCAATCCTTTCAATTATTATTCTAGCCATTAATTTTTAGAAAACTAAGAGTAAAGTGATACCTCACCAGTTATTACAATGATTTAGGATGCCTTCGTTTGGTATTTTAAGATTAAGTTTCCTTAGTTGGGATATTTTTCTTGATCCCATATATAGACTGGAATAAAGGTAACAAATTATCGGCCGAAATACATTTGGATCAGCTTTTAGGAATTCAACGAGTATTTCATCTTTGCAGATTGGGGTAATTAAATTGCCCCATAAAAATTTCATATTTTTGAATACTTTTTATTATATAATTCCTATAGGATCATAGTGTGTGTATATTAAGAAGAGGAAGAATTAATCTTTTCCTAGAATTTCATTTTGAAGAATTTCACTATAAAGTTCAAGAATTATGCCTATATAGTTTTATAGTCATATTTAATACTAAAATATATACTATTTTGTATATACAACATTGTACTCGTATACACAAATCACATAAGATAGGAATAAATTTACCTTAGAATGAAATGAGAGATAACTCTTAACTCTTATACCTTACCATGACTGCATCATATAAATGTCTTAAGATATATTACTAGTTAGTACAATAAATTGAGTTAAAATTTGTGTATATATATATACAATTATACAAATAATAATAAAAAAAAAGGCAAGACAATTTCTATGTAGGTCTGACCAAATGGAAAATTTTCATAAACCAATAAAGAAAAATTTAAAAAAAAAAAGAAAACAATTTCTTTAATTTTTTTTTTGTTTTTTTTTCTTTTGCAATCTACAAGGTACACTAGATATATTATATTAGAAGGAAATGGTAACACATAGACAGACAATAACACATACAATAATTTACATTAGGAATATTAATCTAAAACTATAATAGTGATCTATACATTCTTCATTATTTTAAACCTATATCCTATGTGTGTGTATTTTAGAGATTTTATTTTAAAAGATTTTCATATGCGTTTTAAAATTATATCTGGACACTTTCAAGTTTATTAATTACGTTAATGGGATTTTCTTGTTAAACCTATCTCACCTTTTACTTTACTTTACTTTACTTTGCTTTATTTTACTTGATTGTGCTTTTATTTATTTTTTTTTTTGTTAATTTCTTTCTTTATTCTACACATATTAAATATTTCTATCTATCTTTGATTTTCTATCTCTTTTTCTCTATATACATATATATTATATATATTATACATATACAATTTTATAGAATATGGTGAATTGTCATTATTGTCTCTGGCACATCAAAATGAATACACAACAGAAATGAGAAATTTTCTTAACGTTTTGTATGTAAAATATACAAAAATTATTTTTAAATAAAACAAAAATAACAAAAAATAAAAAAAAAATCTAAATATGATAAGATGAATTTATAAAATCCATTTAAAAACAAAAAAACAAAAAAGAATGATAGCTTTTATGATAGCTTTAACGCTTTTACAAGGATCTAAATAAATATTTAGGTGGACTGATGATTTTTTCGTTTTAAGAAGAATTTAAGAATAACGAGGAAAACTTCTTTTAATAATTTTTAAACTGCACAGCATACAAATTTAATTAAATAAAAGTTTAATCGATTTCACGTTATTTCAATACAAATTTACTGAGTTCAGTATAGTTAATTTTTTAAATTGTAGAAATAAAATATATATGTTCAATTTCTTATAGTTCTATAGTTTCAGAGCTAAAGTGGTAAAAAAAATTGGAAATACCATGTATAATTTCCCCTCGAGACCAGCTGTGCTAGTTATAATATAGAGATAGAAATTTAGCAGATTTAGTTCGAAATCTAAACACAGACCTGCAACATGTTAAAGCTTAATGTCACTAACACATAATGTATGCATATCAATATTAGTTTATTATTTATTTATTTCGTTTAATTCAAACAAATTACAATAATTATTTTCCAGAATTTAACAGAATCACAATTTTAAAAAACAATAAAAATTTACAAAAGTTAACTACCTAATGGTTAGAGGGGTTAGTTAGAAAGGTTCTGATTACAGGTTCTGAGAGGTATAGCCGATTCCTTAACACATTTTTTGAGAGTGATAAGTCAATAACGTTCTTATATTTGTTCCCTATTATCATCATTCTGTGGATAGGCTCATTCATACCATAGTTGTTTCTATGAAATACAAGTGTGAAAATATTAAGTGATCGGCGTCGAGTGTTATTCTGGCGGAATTCAATATAAATGGGGATGTAATATTCCCCTTCACTACTTGGATGATGAAAAGAACATCAGCAACTTCATGCCTAGTTTTTAATGTATCTAAATGTAGCAAATTTAATTTGTGTTCATATGGAGGCAGGACAAGTGGATTTGACCAAAGAAGGTGGCGAAGTGCATATCTTATGAAGTTCTTTTGAATAGCTTCTATTCTTTTAATATGAATTTCGTAATAGGGTGGCCAGACTTGGTCAGAACTTTTACTGTTCTTGCTGTTTATATTAATTATTAGACCATTCAACCTGTTAAGAGTATTAAATATTCAGGTGTTATAACTGATAATAAATTGAATTTTTTAGACTACCTCGGCGGAAAAATTATTTTAAAAAATTGCTTTCTTCGTCGCAGTCAAAGCAGTGTTTCATTTACCACATCAAAAATGGTGTATAATGCGCATATTGATTTTTGTGCAACAATCATGTTTTCGGAGTCATTAGAACACCCAAACAGACTGTCAAAACTGCAAATCGAGGAAATGATAATCATACTAAAATGTACTAATAGAACACGAGTTAAAGACATGCTTCAAGAACTAAATTGAATGAGCATAAACCAAAAATTCACTTTAAGGTTTTGATTTTTGTTTTTAAGTTGAAATTTAACTTACTCTCACTATATCTCACAAGAAAACCTACAGATCGTTAGTGGATGTCAGCCGAATAATCTGAATGTAAAGGAAAACTTAAGAGTTGCACGCTTCAACTGAACAGCAGGTCAAAACCAATTTCTGTACAAAGGATAGCCGTTGTTTAACTTACTGCCGAATGATAGAAAATTTATAAGGATATGTATAATGGATTTAGACTGTTGATATTATAGATGGATTAAGACTGCTTCAAAGGTATAATATGGAATTTTTTTTTTAAATTAAATTAAAGAAGATGTTATTTTTTTTTATTTGATGATCTTTGAATATTTTTGTTTATATTTTTTTGTTGATTTTGGAAGTGTTATGTTGGTGAAGAGTTTGGAAATGTTATTGTAGTATATTTAATTGTTTTGAATTACTCGATTTTTTAATGTATAGAACTAAATTGTTTTAAAATAAATTATTAATAATATTAATGTTATCCTTTAACATTTTATAGATCTGACAAGACGAGAAAACTTATCGAAAACTATAATGATGAAATTATATTAAAACAGGATATAACGGTATGAGAAAATTCGAAATATAACGGGCCGGCGCCAGATATAGATAATATCCAAGAAGGCAGAAACAGTGTATCTTTACATTTATGACAAATTAATATCTGGAGAAAATTAATCTATTCGGATGATCATACAATTTTATCATGTCTACATTCGGCTGTCGGTTCAATAATGACATCTCTGACTGGATATTATGATATTATGATTCCTTTACAATACAGAGTACTAAAAAAAACAATCGTAATCCAAAAATATATTAACATTAATTCTAAATACCTCTGAGCTATAAGTAAGTATTTAGTTGTTTGTCATGTCTTATGACATTTTCAAATAAGAGTTTCAATAGTTTAGTCTCTTTGAAAATGTTAATAATATCAAAAATCCAATACCATACCCATTTAGCTAACGCGTAATACTTTAGTATTTTCTTTTTTTTTTGCTTTAAGGGCTTTAAGAGCTCATCCCTACACAGTAGAAAGTCCTAGGTGGTTAAAAAGCGGCTGTGTCAACTTTGTAGAAGAACAAGAGAAGCTTCAAGTGCTTATTCCTACACAGTAGGAATGGGTAGGTAGTTCAAAGTTTACTATGGAAATTCCGTCGAGGAACAAGAGAGACTTTAAGGGCTAATTGCTACACAGTGGAAATTCCTAATTGGCTCAAAGTGAGTTATAGATTAAGATGGTTCAAGTTATCATTCCTACACAATATAAATGCGTAGGTGGCTCAAAATAGGCTATGGAAATTCGTTCATGGTAAAAATTTTACGAATGTGGAAAGATATTCCAACAAATGTGTTACCTCTAAAATCAAATAATCTACCAATGAGATTATATTAAAGAGAATAAATCGAATGTTAGAACACTGACATTGGTTTATTATGGGTCATGGTTCATTTAACAAACATCTGTTCAAGAATGGTAAATCCAACAAAAAAGTGTTGGATTCTGCTTAGAAGAAAAGAATTCCCCCTCTCATATTATATTCGTTTGCGACGCCATAGCTCGAAAAAGACACAAATATTTTCAGAAATACACATCACCTGATTCTGAAATTGTCATTAAGGCAATAATAGCGTTCATCAAATACAATAAATCTGGAGAGGTCGTGGCTATAAAGAATTCCCTGTCAAAAAAAAATTCTGCTCTGTACAAAGGTTAAGGTTTTACGATATAATGTTTATCAATCTATAATTTTTTCCTCTTTTTTATTTTGTTATTACCGTAATTTTCTCATTGTTATAACCTGCAGTGAATGTTTCTGAGAGTATTTCTACACCCAATAAGGTATTAAAAACTGTTGTGTGTAGATATTGGTTTCAGTTGCATTCATTGCAGGGGTGGTATAAGTAAGTGGTACGTGGGCCAAAAAATTTAATTTATATATTTTTTTTTCGGTACTTTTTGTTAAGTTTAATTTATTTTCCTTTTCCCTTTGTAAATTGTTCGTTATTATGTTTAAGATAGATTTTTGTAACATTCGCGGTCTATCAACAAATTTCCATTCCGTCGAAAGCCATCTACGGCTCCAAAATCCAGCAATTTTAGCACTAAGTGAAACACAAGTTGTGAATAATGATATTAACTTTAATTTCAATAATTATTCGCTTGTGCCACTTTTTATACCCCATAGAGGGATTGCTTTGTATATACGAAATGATGTAGCTTATAAGACTCTTCAAAATTTTGAGTGCTCCAATCCAATTTGTCAATATAATTGGATGAAAATACACGCCGATAAGCACATCATTCACTTCTGTTTTATTTACAGATCGCCTCAAGCGAATCAGCTAGAAACTGATATGCTTATAGAAAGACTATCCAATCAGATAAACTCTATTCTGGAAACCAATCCCGAGTCTGAGATTATTCTGGCGGGAGACTTCAATATTCATAACAGAGACTGGCTTAATTTTTCTAGTCACAACAGTCCCGAAGGCAAACAAGTACAACTTTTTTCCAATTTTTTTACGAGGATACCAGACCGACGCGACCAGAACGGACACCTCCTGGATTTATTCCTAACTACCCATCCAGAGAAATATTCAATCTCTGTTAACTCTCCGCTAGGTGGTTCCGACCTCTGTCTTGTAAGCACAAGCTTCGAAGTAGGCACAACAACCAGTTCTTCTAATTCTCCCAAAAGACTAGTTTGGCATTATCACCAAGCTGACTGGGAAGGCTTCAACAACTTTTTAAATGCATCGAACTGGTCGTTGTGTTTCCAATATAAAAATGTCGACTTTGCTGCAGAGGTGATTACCAAGAGGATTCTATTAGGAATGAAAACTTTCATTCCAAATAGCCTTAGAAGTATAAAACGAAGTCCCTCAGGTTGGTTCAACGACCTCTGCAGCAAAGCTCTGAAATCCAAAGAAGAAGCTTACAAAAAATACAAGAACAATAAAACAGTCAATACGTATGAGAGTTATAAAGTGGTTAGGAATAAATGTAAAAAAATTATCAATCAGCAAAAATTCCTGCATCACCAAAGATTGAGACGAGAAATCTTTGATCTCCCCAACAACAGCAGGTCTTTCTGGGCATTTGCTAAAAATGTTGGGCAAAATTTTTGCAAGTCTTCGTTTCCACCTATGATTGATAATAATAGTACTATTATATCAGATTCTGTTGGAAAGGCTAATCTCTTCGCAAAATTATTTGCAGCTAATTCCACACTCCTTCCTACAGCCCAAAATCCTTTATCAATCCCTGTTCTAAATTATTCCTTCGGAAGGATCTACTTTAGAACAAGAGCTGTAGCAAAAGTCTTGTAGAATCTCGATATAAAAAAATCTACCGGTCCTGATGGTATACCTGCAATTGTGCTGCGACACATTGCCTTCGCTATTTCTAAACCTCTGCGCAACTTATTCCATTTGTCCTTTTCTTCAGGAACTTACCCGTCCTATTGGAAAGTTGCCCAAGTTTATCCTATTCCTAAAAAAGGTGACAAAAGCAATCCTTCAAACTATAGGCCCATAGCTATTACTTCCATTATTTCAAAAACGATGGAAATCTTAATTAATCATAAGCTGAAGAAATATCTTGACAGTAGAGGTATAATTCATGATAGCCAATACGGCTTTCGAGCCCAACGTTCCACCGGTGATCTCATGACATGCCTCTGCGAGAAGCTCAACACCAGCCTGCATCAATCTGGTGAAGCTACTGTTGTAGCTCTGGATATATCTAAGGCTTTTGATCGAGTTTGGCATTCTGCTCTTATAGCAAAATGCAACGCTATAGGCCTTGGTTCAACCTTTTCTAAATGGATTGAAAGTTTTCTTTTAAATCGATCTATCATAGTTTCAGTTGACGGTTCTTTTTCCGACCAACTTCAAATCATTGCTGGTGTTCCACAAGGCTCTGTCCTTTCCCCCACCCTATTTCTCATTTTCATTAATGACCTTCTCAAATTAACTTTCAATCCAATCCATAGTTTTGCTGATGACAGCACTCTAGTAGCATCATATGATTTTCTAAAACAAACTAATGCTACAGCTTCCGCAGTCACCTCCAAAAGAACAATGATGGCCGGCGCGCTCAATCACGACCTTGCCAAAATTGTCGACTGGGGTAAAGCTAACAGAGTCGAGTTTAACACTTCAAAAACTCAAAGCTGTTTTGTTAGTAACAAGCTAACAACATTCGAACCAATTCTCCGGCTTCAAAATGAAGGTATGCAGCGACTCAAAGATCTGAACATTCTCGGAATGCGAGTGAATCAAAATATGCACTGGAATGAGCATATTTTCGATATTGCGAAAAGCGCCGCAAAATGTTTAGGATTTTTGAGCCGCTGCAAAACTTATTTTTCATCTCGAGACCTTTTAAAAATCTATAAAGCATATATACGACCCAAGCTCGAGTATAACTCACATTTATGGGCAGGTGCACCAAAAACCGCTTTAAATTTTTTGGACAAAGTTCAAAACCGCGCCATCCGTCTTATAGGCGACATAAATGTGACCTCATCCCTTATACCACTTGGTCATCGTCGTATTGTTGGAGCACTTACTCTATTTTATAGATATCTGCTTGGTGTTGGCACTTGTTCCGAGGAATTAAAATCACTTCTTCCTCCTCTTAAGCAATTCAATCGCACAACACGAGAGGCATCAAGTGCCCACCCTTTCACAGTGGAAATTCCGAGATGGTTTAAGTCCGGCTATGGAAATTCTTTTATAGTAAGAACATCCCGATTGTGGAACCGCGTCCCAATCGAAGCATTCCCAATGAGAGAAGGATTTTTTATTTATGACTTACAGAGGTTTAAGACGAATATTAACAACATTGTTCGCTCTTTCCCACAAAACTTTTCTTCTTCCTTTTTCTTTCCTTTCCTCTAACTATCCTTTCCTTTTTCAAATAGTCAACGGTACGCAAGTACTTAAAGGTTCAAAACCTAAGTTTATGCTATAATATAAAAAAAAAAAAAAAAATATAAAAAAAAACTCCCAGACGTACAACCTTACTACTTTTTCACAGAGACTTGAAACAAAACAATCTCATTCAATGTTTTTTTCGATTGATTTTTTTTATATATCAGCTAATTTTGACTCTGTTTAACTTAAAATGGATAGATAATGAGAAATATAGTTAACACCTCTTAAGGCTATCGAAGAGAATAAGAGGCTAACATCTATGTGATTTTCGAGAAATGACGCTGTACTGCTCGCAGAAAACGAAGATGATCTGCAGAGATTATTATAGTGTAAATTTACAGTGCCGTACTTAATTAAGCGCGAAAAGGTGTATCTACCTAAGTTATTGTCAAGAGTGTAAAAAAAAAATAATAATCAGAGTGAAACATGATATTAAGCAAATGTGTGGATACACATTGACAGATAAGAAACATAGAATGCGTTATTCAAGTTGTAGTAGATACTCGACTTTCTTTATAGTCGAAATAACCGAAGAAAGTGGAGAGACCACGTAAATAGAATGGCAGAAGGGGGACTGCTGAAAGTAGTAACTAGTAATGAATGACCAAGTTAATATCAAACGTTTACCAGGAAGACGTCCGAAAAGATGGTATGAATGCTGAACGTTGTCATCATAAACTTGAGCATAAAATATATTGAAAAAACCAGCACTAAATGCTTAATTAAAGAAATAATTTAAATGTGTAACTCTACATTTTTTGTAGTGTGAATTCGCCTTCATAATATCATAGTTCCATTTATTAATTTAAGTGATTAATCACTAAATTGTATTCCAAATTATTTTGAAAGAATAATTGAATTGTTTATACCATCCATGCTATAAGTATCATTCAAACCCGGACCTTCTAATTAATAGTCAGATGACATAACTCCTGTACCATATCGGGTGGCAAGTTTTTTAAATAATATAAACATTATGAAAATAGACTTTTGCCGACTGTCATCTGATTATTAACAGGAAAATAATCGTTAATCGAGAAGTACATTACTTTGTACTGGTTATAGTGAAGAACAACTTGGATCTGGTTTTTGTTTTTTCTTGCCAAAAATTGTTTATACATATGTCATCACAGGACACAGACTAAGTAAGATATTAATCTATTTTAATGGTTGTTAGAAGATATCTAAGCCTTGAGCTATAATTTTGATGCTATGACCAATTAAATTGTTTTCAAAATTATTCACTCGAATGTTTTTTTCATTTATAATTAACTCAAAAGATCTACAAAAACCCGTACAGAGTCTTTACAGCTAGCTAACTCCTATGCATATTAATAATAACTTATA
This sequence comes from Argyra leucocephala, assembly GCA_963942445.1. Taxonomy (NCBI): domain Eukaryota; kingdom Metazoa; phylum Arthropoda; class Insecta; order Diptera; family Dolichopodidae; genus Argyra; species Argyra leucocephala. Next base: position 70,698,188 of record OZ012680.1, read on the forward strand.
ATAACTCTTAATAATATATTCTTCGATGTGAAATTTTTCTTACAGTGTAGCTACATTCTTGCTAATATCTTGATTCTTAAACCTTCTTCTTCTTCAGTTTGCGAATTCGGTGCTCCTCGACAAGCTATTAAGCTTATAGTGACTGACTGCCATATGAAAATAACATAAACGACTTGCCAAATTAACCCTTAAGATTTCGGCAACTTAGATATTACAATTTAGTAAACGGTTTTGTTATCTGTTAGACATTTGAATCTAATTTGTGTTTATATTAATATGATTATTGTTATGTATTGTAAATTCTATACGCTAAATAAATAAATTTAATTATTTTCTAATAAAATCTAATCTAATTCTAATTGATATAAAATTTGTTATTAATTTTATAATGTTTTACTTTACATAGTTTGAATTAATTTATTATTGAAATGAAAATTTAAATAATGTAAAGACATTAGCAAATCAAATATAAAATATTAAAGAAAATAACACTAATAAATTTGTTAATATAATGGTAACTTTAATGAATATTCTATATTGGCTTTTAGACCTTTACCCATATTCTTGATTGAATTCGTTGAAATATTCAACTGATTTACAGTTGGATCAATTGTGAAATTCTCTCTAAATGTTTGATTTCATGTTACTTATCTTTTTTGATAGTAGCTCTACATCAAAGCTTCATGAAATGTATCTCATTGCTTTGAACAGATCTCGGAATGGTAATTTATATAGTATCGTATGTTTGTAACTACATCAATATAGGCCCAATGAAGGTTTATGGGTAAACATTTGGCAAATGCTGCTCTCATTTCAACTAATTTTCTAACTAGCTAATAATTTTAAAAATAACATATTTTTTATTAGTATCACAATTCAAACAATTGAAAAACTATTACATTTTAGTCTCATATACACATACAAATTTATTACAAAATTATTAAGTAATATAAACAACCTTGACTAATTTACTTTTACTATGTACACCCGTAAAAATAGATTTGTTCTTTTTTTCAAATTACTATTTGAAGTCCTTTTCAGTTGCATCATTATTATAATATCGATAATGATAATAATAACAGTATATATATATACATAATATATATATATTTATCTAAAATCTAATTAATTTAATTTTCAAAAATCAAACATCATGTTCAATTAAAGATTTTTCAATATGTATGTACAATTTAGGTTACTTGAATAAACATTTGTTTTTTTAAATTGATTGTTTTTTTTTCTGGGTTACAGAATGATGGTAACATCTCTAATATTGGTGTTATATGTGTAAATTTCGAATGCTCTGGAACTGAAATTTATCTACCGATATGGCGTAGTTGTATGATGTAGTATGACTAGTAATCAGAATGTCCTGGGTTCGAATCCCAGTAAGAACATGAATTTTAAATTTAATAAATTTTTGTGGAGTATAATTTGGCATTACTTTAATAAAACCAAATTAATCTATTTAAAAAGGCCTACTTCTTGATATTGGATAGTAGTATTCCACAGTTTAATTATGTGATATATCAGAAAATTAATAAATAAAATAAATATTGTTTGACAAGCATTACTCTCTTACATTTTATGTAAAAAATTTCAGAATAGTACTATTAAGTATTTTAGAAAACTAAAGGGAGACAAAATTTAACAAAAAATTTAATGAAGAATTACAAGGTAATATCTTAGAAATAGACAAAAATAAAAATGATGTAATATTAAACAGCGATGTGTCTATCTCATCTAGTAATGTGAAGTTAAAAATTGCTGAAACTAGCCACATCTCAAACGTAAGTTTAAGTGATAATGATATTGTTAGTATCACTACTTTCAATCGATATAAAACAAAATCAAAAAAATGTGACGAAATAAAGAACAATTCGTAAAATGATTAACAAATGGTATAACAGTATTGTTCAAATATTCAAGAAAATTGAAATCTGTTTTCACTATAAGTGGTAGAGTTTTTATTTATTTAATTATTTAAATAAATGTACAGAAAAGGCCTGGCCTTATAAAGTTGTACAACTTATTGAAAACTTACTTAAATCTATTAATATGAGCAATTAATTCAAATACTACAAAAATCTAAAATTTATATAAACATAAATATAGAGAAACAAAAAAATAATAAGTAAGAACAGTAATCAGCTAATTTGAAACATACTAAAGTTTTAAACGTGTCCACCCAAAAAAAAAAATCAAAATGGAAAAATAATTAATTAAAAATTAAAATGAGTACTGAAACCAAACAAGCAATAGTAAAGATCAATATCACTTATTGAAGTTTAAAAAGAATTTACAGTGACGAATAAGCTGAGTTAATAAATTGCATGTCTCAGCTGCCATGGGTAGCGAATTATATAGCCTTATAACTCTTACAGTAAAAGAATGAGAAATAAAACGAGGAAAGGTAATTTGGCTTCTTTTTGTGGAATGAAAAAAAATAAACTGGTAATATAGGTAGGAAGGATGAGTTGAATTCAACACTTTAAAAAGTAAAATATAGATCCGAGCCAATAACGCGAGAAGAAAAACGAGAAACATGATCACATATGGGCTGGCGTTTCTAGTAACTTTTTATAACATTTGGATAAAGTCAAAAACCGGCTATTCGTTTAATCAATGACCCAAATGTCACTGCTTATCTTGCTCCTCTTGGACATATCGTCGTTTGGTCGGAACTCTCTCTCTTTTTTATAGATATCTTGCAGGCACCGGCAGTGGAAATTAAATTTATTCTTGCTGCTCAGTGGAAATTAAATTTATATTACCTCTTCTTAAGCCCTCTCTCCGTGAAACACGAATGGCAGCATGTGATCATCCCTACACCGTAGAAATCCCTAGATCGCAGAAGACAAGTTATGGAAATTTGTTTATAACCTCAGCCAAATTCCATCTTATGTATTCCCCAAATACCAAACGTACCAATCTGTATAAAAGGTCATCACCTAGTGTTTTGGTTATGTATAAAAAAATATTGAATCAAATTACCGCAGCTCATCCATCGCCAGAATTAAATTTCACATTAATTTTTTTTTAAACAAATTATTCCGTATGCGGTTGTTGTCTAAGATAAATCAATAAAAAAAATAAAATATAGTAGAAACAATAAATTGAAATGGTGGAAAACAATTCATAATAAAAATGAGTATTATTTTTTTTATCAAAATTCTTCAAATTTCTAGAAGCAGGCGAATATTTGTCAATTTTTATATGGCAAATGTCGATATTTCGGAAGTAACTTGTTTCCTTCATCAGTGCTTGTGACTTGTCAAAATTAATTATGATTACCAAAAATGACACAAAAAAATAAGAGATATCATAAATCAACTGAGCTAGTAGACCAGGTGGATCCCAATTACAGCAATTTAAATAAATTAGTGAGAATAACGGTAGCTTAAACGCCTTAGAAGAAGAACAGTATTGAAAAAGAAAATGAAAAACACGAACTCAATGAATTGAGCAATAAATTCAAAATATATAGTTAGTTGAATAAAACTGAGAGAAATCGTTAAAAAAATGCAATTTGAGATTATTTAAGTGGAATGTACTGTACGTACACATAATACTCGTATGTACACATCACATTATACTCATGTTGTGTTTTTATTGAAAATTAAACTAAAATTCACCTCTTTATATATAATTTAATAATGTATTTTGAAAACAACTTAACATACTGATGAATATACGTATTCGTTGTTTGTATGAATATACAATATATATACATAATATGTGTATGTGTACGTGAATTTTGAAAACATTTGTCATTTGATTTACCTAAGTTGTGTAATTAATTAGACAATTTTCTTTTTTTAATTTCAATAATGAATCAATTAATTATTACTATATCAAAAGTAGTTATAATTAATACTAACATCAATAATAATAATAGTTATAATATAATAATAACAATAATAAAAATAATAATAATCATAAAAATAATAATAATAATTGTGCTAACAAATGTTACTTTACCATCTAACATACCCACACACAAACATAATTAAATATTTTTGAATGTTCAAGGATTTTTTAAGAGAATCAAGAGATGAATTTTCTAACAACAAGTTGATATAAATTTAAATTATTATTTTAATTAATTTAGGTACATTAATGTAAAAAAAAATGGGGTCGGATTCAAAATATAGCTTTTCGAAATGTCGATTGATCAAAATCTTGCATTTTTTTAATATCATAAAAACTTTGGAAACAGAAGATAAATCGGTTTTGGACCTAAGAGCGCATAAAAATATATATGTTAAGATAAAAAAATATTCTGGAATTAAACCGAACTGAAAAAATGTTTGAGGCTCAAAATTACGTTTAAGAATAAATTGCCATGATAATTTTTGAACCAAAAACTCTTGGTTCTAAACTGATATCACAGTTCATTGACTGAGAAAAATGTATGCAAATGTTCATTTTCACATGTTCATTCATTAATAACAATGACTGTGATATACATATAACTAATATACTCAGTGTTTATACGTTGCTCGAACAGAAGAAAATATTTACAATAATTAACTTCGATCTTGTGATGATTAATAGATAAATGTTCTAGGGTGTTTAGCTAGCTTTAGGTCTAGGGTCAATTAATTGAAGGTTTTGTTTCGAATCGCTCTATTCGTTTCTTAGTAGATGGATTTAAGCCAGAAAAATTGAATATAAATGCTGGAGTTCCCCAATGATCCGTTTTCTTTGGTAGAATTACTTTATTTTTTTTCGTAAATGGTACAACTGCCGCAGTTAGTAAAAATCATTATGATTAATATGGTTATGACTAAACAAACAAATATAAATATATTTTTTAGAATATGATGTAAGCTCTAAGTGTAAAATTATTAAAAATAAATAAAAAGAGTTGAGTTTAACTCGTCAATAACTCAAAACTGTATAGATTCACGCAGACTATTAAACTTTAAACCAAATCTGTCATTCCAAGGTATTACTATACAAAACTAATCCAGTCTAAATATTTTTGATTAGCACGTAAAACAAGAAAATACAGGAAACCATTATAGTTTCGGCATCGCGAAAGAAGCACCCAAGTGTTTGGGGCATTTAAGTTGTTTTAAATCTCTAGTTTCACCTTCGGAGCTTCTTAAAATCTATAATCATTTATACGACAGAAGATGGCTTACAATTCACACATTTGGGTTGGCGATTCGCTTTCTGACTTAGACTACATTGACCACGTTCAAAATCGTGCAATTTTTCTAATTGGCGATCCAACTTAGTATATAACTTCCCTTGGACATCGTCGTATAGTATAGGAGCGCTTACTCTGTTTTATAGCTACTTCGTAGTTGTGCACAAATGCTCAGTAGAATTCCAACGCAAAGCAAAAAAGATGCAGATACCCACCCCTACACAGTAGAAATATCTAGCTATCATAAGACATGTAACGCAAATTTGTTCATTTGTGAAGACTTCACGAATGTGGAACAATAGCCCTTCTAGTGTTATTTTTTTCACATTCAATCAACACTTTTTTTTATTCTCTGGTCATTACAACAGATATAACTTACATAGTGTATAATTTACAAATTCAAGAAAAACATAAATAACCTCATTCGGCACAAATCGTGCAAGCAAATTCAATAACTTTCCTCTTTCTTATTATGCTGTCTTCAAATTATACTCAAATCTTCAAACCATTCTTTAAAATTCCGTTATTTTATAAATAATGAAAGAAAAATCCAATTAAACGTTCATCTCCTAAGAAGAATTGAATCGAACACGGACGGTTAGGACTTTTATAGTCAGATGACATCACAGTCAGTACATAGGTTAGTTGTTCCACTCATCGTAATCCTAATTTAAATTTAGGATCCCAAGTTAATTTTGCATTCCATAAATAATATTTTAACATCTTTCTCAAAGCTTTCATTAGAATATTTTTGAAGAATATTGAGAGACTGAGACTGAGAATATTTTTGAAGAAATTTCAATGGTGTGGAGTGACATCACAAAGAGTTAGAGAGCCCTACTTCTTCGAGAATGTAGTGACGGTGAATGGGGACAGGTATTGTTCTATGATTAATAATTTTGTGGCAGCCAAAAAGTTATTCAATTTTTACACGCAGTCGTGATTTTTGGCCCACCCTATAGAAACCTGCTTCCTCAAAAAATAGGGGAATAACTTAGCGTCTGACAATACAAAACAACGAGAAGACCTCGACTATGCAAATTACATCACTCTTGCAGTGCAAATTAAAACACCAAGAACAACTTGCTAAGTATGTTTGATTAAAAATCAACCTAGAAAAAACAAAAGCTATGAGAATAAATAACACAACAACCAGAAATTTCAGACTGTAAGAAGAACAAATAGTTTGTAAACAATTCTGCTACTTAAGAAGCATTTTAACAACTCTTGGAGGGGTAGAAAGTAGGCTGAAGAAACCAAGAACAGCATTTGGAAGATTGCAACCGATATGGAGAGACAACCAAATGTTCAGAGTAGCTAAATTCAGAATATTCCGGTCTTTTATAAAGTCCCTTCTGACATACAGCAGTGAAACTTGGGTAACATCGAAGAACCTCAACCAACAGTTACAAGTATTCATTAATAAATTGTCTAAGAATAATATGCCGAACATTATAGTTAAACACAATAAGCAATAAAGACCTAGACTACTAACTGGGGAAAAACCAAAAAAATTAGAAGAAGAAAATGGAGATGGATAGGTCATAGCTACATAAGAATAAGCCTAATGTCCCAATAATCCACAAAATACAAGTCGACCTGGTCGTCCAAAAAGCACCTGGCGGTAGACAATAAAACAGGAGTTAGAAAAAGCAAACATAACGTGGAAGCCAACGATAACAGTAGGGATCAATCGAGTACAATGAAAACACTAAATGGAAGCTCTATGTTCCCAAGAGGAGTAAAGAAAAGAAATATATTTGAATACTTCATTTTTAGAATCATAGAATAAAAATTTGAAAAAGAAGGAATGAAAACAAAGAAATCAATCCAAAATCGACCGAATGGAATATTATAAATTCGATGAGTTGTTTTCGTCACTCTAGTTGTCCTCCATATTATTCCTTAAAATTAGTTGGAAAAATTACATTCTTATAATTATAAATACTCTAGATTAGATGTAATTTTCCACAATTAAATTAAATAAAAACAAAAATAATCAAATAAGAATAATTGAGCATACGCCAAATATTTGGGGAAGTAACTATGTAGTTTACTTGACAATTAGTATCAAAAAAAATTATGTATGTAGCAGAGTTCGAAGTCCAAACTTCGTTTTATACACTTAATTAACTATACAACAATCGAATTGTCGATCTATATTTACAAGACTAGGGTTTGATTCGAATTCGGTTAGTTTATTTTAACAAGTGTTCGGTTTGTATTGATTTTATTTTATTATTAATAATTCTAATTACTGCAACTTTAATAAATCTGAATAAATTTTACATATGAATCTGAAAAATATTATATATTAGTAAAAGTATACATGTTATATTTATATACGAATATTCAACACATATGTATACTAATTCTGTATATTAATACAACAAAAACCACTTTAAATATTGAAAAACATCTTTACATTACAATTAAGTAGCATTGTTGGTTCAATAAACTTACTTAATGATTCATGTTGTAAATTTGTTACTTTGGTTTTAATTTACATTTGTAACATATGTATACATACATAAATAATATTAAATAAAATTATTGTATACAAATTATATATACAGGGTTGTTTATTCATATGGTATTTTTTTTTCAAAGCACGATATGAAAAGTTAGAGTAAAAAATTAAGTCTTCTGAAATTATATTTTCAATACTTAATACTTTTGTAGGCAGGCAGGCCTGATTTTCATCGTACACTTTCCTAGTTTTTATAAGATATTTTAGCTTTTATGCTTCCATTTGTACACTCTTGGTGAAATTTAATAATCATTTTTAAAAAATTTAAATACTCTTGTTAATTTCACAAAATTATTTTATTCCGACACGTGTTTCGACCTTTCGGTCATAATCATGGATGACCATATTTATGATCCATGATTATGACCATTTATGATCCATGTGAAATAATTTTGTGAAATTAACAAGAGTATATAATTTTTTTAAAAAAGATAATTTATTTTATTTTTTCGTCAAACTCCAATGGCAATCGTTGCCCTCTCTAGCTTTCTAATTGTTTCCTATACAATATACTACACTGAAACTAATAAAGTGTCACATCACAGTAGCCTTATCAGGAATTATGCTATGTATTACCTTACACTACTCAAGCATTCATTTTTCTTAGTGCGAAATATTTTTTTTTGTTTAATTCTGAAAAACCTCTCCAATTCAAGATGAAATCACAATAAATAATGTCTTAACAATTTATAAAAAAATGGTGATAAAGTTCTAGTCAGCTGAGGTACAATGCTATTATGAAAAAAATACAATGATTTTTGGAGCAAATTTCATGAGCAGAAGAATTTCTCATTAAAATACTTTTAAATACAAAATTCAAAAATATTGTGTAAAAGAACTACTAATAATTTGATTAACTTAGTTTGATTTCTATTATTTTTTTTCTATACAATTTTTGCTGATTTAAAACATTTTACTAATACAATAATTCATAAATTGATTCCGCATAGTGTAATCAAAGTGAAACATCTCGATGAATATTTGCAAAAATTTATTAAGGCGCAAAGACTGAGCTGAGCAGGATATATGTGATGAGGACGAATGAACAAAGGACGCCAGACAAAGAATATAAAACGCAGTACCGTACAATACTAAACCAAGTGGTAGACTAAGACCAAGATGTCGCTGGGCGATGTTGAGAACTAGTGTTAACGAATGGATAACAATTGCACAAGATAGAGGAGAACTGAAGAAATTTGTAATCGAAATTGAGGCTCACCTTGAGCTGTAGAGCCTATAAATGATGATGATGATAATGATGAATATTTACAAAGGATTAGTCAAACTGCTTAAGCCATCTAGAGGGTTGAACATCACTTTTTTTTAACTTAAAATTATTTCACCTTTCATTCCACCCTGTAAAAAAGAATACAGTACGACCGAAATACCTACTATATGGGTTAGAATTCATAAATAAAAGTATCTAACTATTATATTAAATAAACAAATTTTGAAAATTTCATTTTCTATTTTAATAATAGAAAACAAAAAAACAAAAACCTAATTAGAAACATTGTTTATAATGACATACATAGAAATATAATAATATGTGGAGTGTAAGTAGGGTAAATAAATCAAAGTATATAAGTATATAGCATTATGTTACACAAGATAAAATTATTATATTATGTTGTAAATAATGATAATTGTAAGTACCGACAATGAAAATAATTTAAATTCTTGATTTTAAATATCGAATTTCCCTACATCTATAGCAGAGACCAAAGCTGAAATGAAGAGAAGTAAATAGTAGAAACCAGAACCATAGTAAGATGTATTTAAGGATACCTACACAATTAAAGAAAAAGTATTAAACAATGAAGTAAGACAAGCATGCAACAATTTTAATGTAGTCAAACTGATAAAAAGTAGAAAAAGAACCTGAAATGATGCAAAAATGTCTCGAATGGATATGATCAAAGAATAGCTCAAATAGTATGCAATGAAATATCATTAAAAAAGGGATAACTAAGAAGATCCAAGTAAAGTTTAGCTTCCCCATCACAAAAAAGTGCTGAACCTTAATACAAGAGGAAAAAGAAGAAGAACACACATTGTATTTTAATATCCGTCATGAAGCCATTCATTAAACAATTTCTTTTTTATTTAAATTCTTTAATAAACAGACCGCTATAGCTCGCAAAATATATTAATATTTCCAAATTAGTACATCCCGGCCCCTGATTCGGAAATCGACATAACCGAACATAGCGTTTGCCAAATACATAGAATAGTAATTTTGAACAATCAAATGGGGAAGAGTGCAATAGATCTGAAAGGATTGCATATACACAGAATATCCCAAATTAAAAACAAAACAATTGCATAAAAAAAGTAAGTATTTGGAAGAAGGCTAGTTACTAATAAAATAATTTATTGAGATTTAATTTAATTTTTGCCAATTGTAAATTTACTTAAATTGTAAACTTTGTAAGACTATATGATTTGCTATGCATGAATAATTTATAAGCTAAATTCGACCAAAACTAAATACTGATAATGATGCCGCTTTTAAAAATGGTGGTTGAAGCATTGAAAGAATAAACGTTATAAAATATTTACGAGTTATAGAGATAAGTGAAGATACCGATTTCATAAGTAATAAAAAAAAATAGGTTTGTTAGGAAAAATTCTACATCAAATTACGCAGAGGTGTGCAATAATGATGTAGAACATGATGGTTTTACCAAATTTAGACTACTGTTCCGTAGTTTCTACGTAACTGTATTGTATTGTATTGTATTGTATTGTATTGTAGTTTCTACGTAGTAAAGAAGAGCAATATAGACTACAAAATTTACGACACAAGGCTATGAGAATCATTGAAGAACTAACCAGAATCACATGTTAGAACAAAGGACAATTAAAATGGATATCAGTACGCCAACGATTATTTTCAAATAAAAAATGATATGCCAGCAGACTACTTGGAAAATTTATTATGACATGTTGATTGGAAAATTGCTTCAGATTGCAATTATTTCGTAGGACTAATATGCAATATAATTAATTTCATAAAGTATTTCCGTTATTTAATCTGTTACCAGTAGAAGCTTGAAACGCAAATATACTAATAAATTAATTAATAAGACAAAATAAAACTAATGTATTTATTCCAGACAACAGTTGTGGTCCTATTCGATTCCACATTCAGATACTCTTTATAAATTACGGCAGTTTATTTTTAATAAATCTACAATTAACCCAGCGTATTATTAAGACCAGGTAATTGCGATACTTTATATTTGGTGATTTACCTACCTAGTTTCGTTGCTTTACGTACTATCGCCGCTGATCAATAGATTTATAATATCTAAATGCATTTTAAAATATGGGTCGGCAGCCCCCGACTCTAAAACTAAGATTCATATCATTTTTAAAACAACTCTAAATTAAACTTTTTCATCAAATTAAAATTCAAAATCTCCAAATTATGTGTAAAATTTGAGGATTTTATGTTTGGATATTTTTTTATCAGGATATTTTTTGGGCGTGTTTGGGGAATTTATAAAATATATATCAAACAAATATATGAAACAAATAACGATTTTCGATCTCTCATCTAATCAAATGTTTTTAACGCCGAGAACTTTGCTTTTGCGAGAACTTTTTGCTGCAATGTCAAATATAAATTTTCAAATTCAATTCTTTAAGATTCGGATTTTTTGAATTGCAGACATTCATCTTTACATGACTTTTTTTCGTTAACTACTGAAAGTTTATTCTATTTCATTTTTTTGGTTTTTCATAAACCCATATATTTTAATTTTTACATAGTTTAGACTTTATTATTTTTATATAGTTTAGACGAGTATAATCTGGTAACAAATTAAATAAAAATGAAACTATTCTATTTAAGAAGGCTTAGTTCCTGACAATAGCCAGTAATTTGTTTAATAAATACTCGAAATATTGTAGATATTGTATTGTAAAATTGCAGTACCGTACATAATTAAGCACGAAAGGGTGATTCTACCTAAGTTACTGTAGAGTGTAAAAAAAAAAAAAAATTCAGTTTCTTCCCAGATCTAACTTTGATATTGAGAGTAGAACCCGACACCGTTGTATTAAAAATTAAAAAATACCCAACGAACATTTTGTACAACTCATAGTCACAAATTTTTGTTGTAGAAACAAATCCTTTATACTGTAGACAAAAATGGTAAATTTATATATATTTATACAAAATTACAGAAATTACAGAATAAATACAGTAAAGACATTTTAAATTTCACAACATTTCACAATTTCACAATTCAAAACGTAAAGACATTTTCAAATTTCACAATATTTCACAATTTCACAATTCAAAACGTTAACTCATAATTAAGGTTGTAATTCTACCGTATGTATACGTAATTATGACTGTGTAACACTTACAAATACAAAATGTAAGTGTTTATACGTTTTTGTAAACTTATAGCTTTAAAAATAAATAAAATGAACGAAAACAAAAAAAATACCAATGGACAAGAAAAAAAAGAAAAACAAAATCATAGTAATATAATAATAATAAAAAGGCTTTATTTCATCATCAAAACCAAAGGCTAATTTACATTAAATATTCAAAACAAAGACTTAAACATCCCTAAACGATCGAAGAAGAACTAGATAGAATTGGAAAAAAATACACATTAAAGCTGAATTAATCCCAACTCACTAGCAATAAATCTATTACCAGGTCACCATCGATAAAAGAGAAAAAATGTGTTAAACAATCAAATAAGATCAACAAAGTATAACAAAAAATTAATGTTTTAAATCAAAAAAGGTAATGCCAAAAAACCTTGAATTAGAATTTATTTCACGAGGTATTCTAATAATTGACTCACATCTTTTTCATTCATTCTTCATTCTAATAATTTGTTGAACTGGAATGTGGAACATCTTAACGGTCCTCAGATTATACCGATTAGCTCTGTCAATCAGAAAATTTAAAATTACGGTACCCAACGTTTTTTCGGTAAATATCTGGTGAATAAAAGAGTATAGTCTTCAATTATCCGCTTAAAACTATTTGGCTGATATCAGTTTTTAATAATTTAATTGTTACAAAATTTTAACTTGTAGTTAAAATTGAATTTTAATTGTGAAATCTTATTAACTACACGATGGATGGCACAGCAGGTAGAAGTATTTTATTTCAACCGATTTGATTGATCCGAGCAAAAATTTTTATTGTTTTTTAGACCTGGTCCAGTACACTGTGTCATTTAGATAAAATTTGAGTTAGATACAGTTTTTTATTCATATTCTTTACACTAGAAAAAACTCTTGTCACTTCCTACACGCCAATAAGTTTCCTGTCTGTGTTTTCCAACATTTTAATAAATCATCGAACAAATACACAGAAAAATTTCAAACATAAAGGATACCCTGGAAATAAAAATACTGCTTTTCAGTGTTTCTGGATGTGTCGCAGGCGTTTGATAAGGTACGCCATAAAGGTCTCATATACAAAATCAAGGGTCAAAAATACCTTAATAGAAAATGTGTATAAAATATTATATACAACTTATAATAAAGCCAGATGTAGCTCAAGGGCGTACCAGAACACTCTGAAATCTACATTGTATAATATATATACAGCTGATCTGTCAACATCAAGCACAGTAATGGTTGTAACTTTGGTAGATGACACAGCCATACTGAGTTGCAATACATCTGAAAACAGCCTCCACAAAATTGCAAAAAAAATTGCAAATAAAAATAAATTAAACGAAATCTGAACATAAGGGAAAATAAATAATATTATCCTCCCGCAGATAGATACAACAAAATACTTGGAAATGCATCATTTTGATAAGAAGCTAAACTTGAAGAGACACATATTAACTTAATTTAAACCATAATAAGTCTTGGGGCTAAGTCGCCGCAACAAATTTGGAAATCTTATAAAATCTCAAACGAAGGTAACGTAAGAGATAACAGATTTTAATACAAGTTGAAATCTCAACAAATTAATAAACTGTCGAAAATTTAATTTAATATTCTATTAAGAATAGATGGAGTAAAAACAAAAAACATTAGGCTTCACTACAGAATTAAAAAAACTTTGAAGTTTTTGTAAGTATCTATAATTATAATTGACAAGCATTTAAGGACCTGCGCAGTAGACACCTCTTCATTTTATTTCGATTCTCATATTAGAAGGGAAACTCTTCATTTACGTAAACCTAATGCAATTTTTTACATAAACCACAACAAAACATTTCCATTAGTTGAAACAAGTAAAAACTATCATACTATACCTACTTTAGCATTGCCGTATAAATGAAAAAGAAAGAGAACCCAGCATATCGTTGCCTAAATTTTTCTATACAAATTTTTATTGGGCTGACAAAAAATTTGAAAACGCTTATGAAATTTTTATATGCGGGATTATTTATTAAGTACATAGTGAGAAAAAAAGTTCAGACAATAATTAAAGATTTTATATTGAAATTTTAAACAAAGACAAAAAAAAGTAAATTTTTTTTATGTTAAAATTTAACTTTTAATAGATACCACGATAAATAGGTTCATTTTAATACGAAAAAATTATTATTTACACATATTCTATTGGAATTTTATCTTATTAATTTCGCTACACCTTTTTGTTTCCTATATTTCACTTCATTCGTGAACATACAATTCTTATTACCGTCTATTTCTAACAATTTGTTTTCAAATGTATGGGTGTGTTAGCAAAAATACATATCCGAGCTTGACTTATTATTGTTTAGAAATTCTTTGCTTGCAATAAACCTATTTAAATAATACGTCAAATAAAAACAAAAAAAAAATTTCATCTAAAATAAAAAAATATAATAACAAAAAAAACAAAAACAGAGTATCTATAATTATAATAGCCATGCATTTAAGGACATGCGCAGTAAGAACCTTCTCATTTTATCTCGCTTCTTCTTAATGAACTCTTAATATGTAAATAAGTTGTATATATGGCCGAAATGCGCATACGGGTTAAACAAATTTCTATTTGATTTTACAATATTCAAACGCTTGAGTAAAATAGAGCCATTTTGTGTCATCCAACATCTTATTATTTTTATACTGTATAATGTTATTATTATGTTCTGTTAAAAACTTTAAATTTGGCTTCAACTTAAATTATAATTACAAAACAGGGGCCCCTTTTATTATAATTAAGAAATATTTTGCCGTATTATTTTCTGAACGTTTTTAAAATTAAAAAATCAAAATTTATACATTTTTCGAAAAAGTTGAAGTTGTCATCTTCCGTAAGCAGTGGATACTTATATTTTTAAACTAATTTGGGTGATTTTTATCTTCTATTTTGTTGTTTTTATTGCAGTGCATACAATACATTATTCTTGAATATCACTTTGTCATTCAAGATTTTGGTGTTGTCGATCTTGTATATTTCATACTCTACGAGCGTGTCGATTATTCTACCTTTTGAACAGTTATGCAACGGTGTGAAGTTACTTTAAAAATCTCCAAATTCGTGATCTTCCTGTATTGTGTGCGCTGCGTAATTTGATGTGCTTATTATGTTTTTTTTTTCAGGTAAAAGCTCCTTGAATTGTTTGAGAAATGGCCTATACCTGTTTGGCTTATATAGAATTTGTCGTATGTTTCGCATTTTATTTTTTGCTTCGCTTTTCGCTATTCGCTTTTTTCTCTAAGTTTATTACCTATATTGTTATTGGTACTTATTGTGTTTTTTTTTATATGGGAGGAATTTAGAAAATTCTGCTGATAATTGTTTCATTGATTGTTTTGTTATTCTTATATTTGTTATTACATTTCTTTATTAAATTAGTAACTATATTGCTTTTGTATCCGTTGGCTAGTGCAATGTATTTTAATGCTTTTACCTCCTCGTTATAGTCGGCTATATTCAATGGAACATTTAATGATCTACATATGTGCAAAACTTCTGTCAGCCGCTACTTTATGTTGGTGTGAAGGATGTGAATTTTTATGTATATTGTAACGGCACTGGTTGGATATTTTCTATAGATTTTGTATTCCAAATTATGACTGTTGCGTTTTATTGTTAGGTCCAAGAAATTTATTGTTCCATTGTTTTCAATTCATGTGTTCAACTTATCCATTTATGTGTTGGTTCAGGTATTAATTTGCCTAATACCTAGTTCCGTTAAAGATAATGCATGTATCACCCACATATCTACAATAAAACATTATTTTATCTGCCAGTGGACTTTTTTATAAGTGTTTGTGGCAATTTTTTACGATTGGCTCTGTAAACTATATCCACATGATATTGACAAATTATATTATTATAGCAGAACTATTTAACATTAAATATGGCAACTCTAATACAAATATATACATTCCATATATATATTAACAATTATATTCATATAATATACAAATGTAATTACATTCAAATGTACTATTTCAATTAAAATGAATAAGGAGATCTCCAACAAGTCTTAATTGTAATTGAAGTAATCAATTAGTTTTCAATGATTTATCATCAAAGTCTCTTGCTTCACTACAAAATTGTAATTAAAATTATAGATCGTATTGCACAAGGTAAAAAACAAGAATATGCAATTATTGAAAATATACAATATATTTATTTTATATATATATATGTATATAAATATACATATAAATATTATATATATGTACATTATTATGAATATGATTTTAAATAAAATATTATTGAAAAGTTCTCTGGACTCTTGATTTATACAGAAAGAATACATATTTTAAAATTTTTAATAAAGAAATTAATTTCAATTTTATGATATTGCAATTTAATATTAATTTATTTCTTAAAATTCGTAAATATGTATATATATATACATGATATATATATATCCTTAAGTATATATACATACTCTTAGGTTCATACCTAGATGCTGCTTATATTTATAGATACATTTATAAAATAAAAATAAATTTTATATTATGTTTGTAATTAAACTAATAGATACATCTTTCTGTGTGAATGTACGTACATAAATACATAAAAAAAAAGTTTCTAAAGATTTTTTAATTTAATTTAATTGAGGCTACCAAATGCTATGAACTCTCTTAAAAATGGAAATAGTATATCTAATAAGTATATATTTATATAATAATAAATAAATACATAATAACAAATATAAGTAATTAGAAATTATGACCTAGAGTTCAACAGGGTATTAGTGGTCTTTGCTCGGTTCTATACCTTTTTTTATATATGAAACAGTTGTGATGTCAATAGCACATTTTCACAGTCGCAATAAAACACTAGACCAGACAACGAAGAATCAAACTCTAATCTAATACAAAGCAATATTTTTCATTAACTTAAAATACCGTTAACCAATCAAATATAGTAGTTTAATTTGAGACACGACAAATAGATTTCATAAATTTAAATCCAATATTGAACAATTTCAAACAAATAACTCTTCTCTCCAACTCACACCTTAGCACAACTGACGTCAGTATATCCGACGTTGGTTAATAAATAGAACGTATGTCATTGGCGATTGTTTGGTCGATTTAGAAAAGGCTTTCGTCCTCGATTTGGATAACTTATAATATACAAGCTGTTAGGATATAATTTTCCATAGCACCTAATTGCGTTTATAGAAAGCATGGTATGTGGCAATAAATTTTCTTTACATAATCAACAAAACGAATCACGCAAAACCTTTTTGATCGAAAAAGGACTACAATACAACACTGTTAAAGCGGCCATCCTGTTTTCAATATACTTAACAGTAAATTATAATAGCTATGCACAAGGTTTCACCAACAGTAAAATAATTTATGTTGCAAATAAAATAGTTAGTCATATATACAATCCGAAGTTCGAAATATGTTGGATATTATATTGGACTACTGAAAAATTTGGCTACTAAAAGTAATCTTAAGTAATAGAGTCAAAATAATATGCTATCAAGCATAAATAAGGCCAACACTTGCATATAGTGTACTCATTTGGGTACCATAAATACTTTATTGCTTCGTTTTGAAATTATTTATTAGAATATTAGTACTTGTAGTCGGAGTCGGGCATTCTATGTATTTGAGTACAAACTCCTACTCCTCCTAAAGAGTTTGTACTAGAATATATAGAAAGCTCAACTCCGACTACAACCATTAATATTCTAATAAATACTTGTACGAAGCAAACATAAACAGGACAGGATCGACCATTTTGTGATCAAATTGATTCGAAAACTTTATGACAGAGCGCAAAACTTCCAGAAAATGATTTAATATCATATTTATATTCTATAGATACTCGTAGATACTAGTGGCATTTTTTTTAAATTTTTTTCTGGGCTAAGTTAGTTTTAGATTTGTGTTTTAAAGACAAAATAATAAAAGTTAATAAAAAAAATGTTAAAGGAAATAAGAACTTAACTTTAATTTCCACATAATGAGATGAATGCCAAAAGAAAAAAAGAAAATAAAATAAAGAAAATAAAATAATTATTATGAAAATGGTTATCTTCATAGAGAAATAAATAAAAAGAGTAGTCATGAAGTAAGTCTAATGACACACACAAAAATGCATAAATATTTCAATTTTGTCATTTTTAATTTTATATTTTTTAAATATTTTTATTAATTTTTGAATACATTTTTTTTTTAATTCCAATTTAGAAGACGGACAAAATTCAGTACAAAAGATCGCCAGGCATAAGATGAGTAAAGCCAGTAAATTGTTAAATAAATACTCGAAATATTGTAGATATTGTAGTAAAACTTGCAGTACCGTATTTAATTAAGCACGAAAAGATGATTCTACCTAAGTTACTGTCAAGACCGTAAAAAAAAAAAATCCCCAAAAATAAAATCCCAAAATTTAAAGTCGCCAAGAACTACATCTGTCTTCATATATATAGGAGATTCTATATTTTTTGGGCATTTTGTCTTTGGAGATCTTATCCTCGGGATATAAACTTGAGGATTATATTTTTTTGGGTATTTAGTTCCCAACACTTTTATGTTATATTTTTATTCACTGCTTAGGTATAATTATTTGAAAATAGATACAAATTACCAAAAATGTATACCTAGACTTACATACCTACTTAATTTTGATCTTATGAGCAAAAAAAAATAGTGAGAGTATACGATTTTCGAAACAGCCGTTTCCCAAGCTCTGTAGTATCCTAATCTAACAATAATGATGCAGTATTCGGGTTGTTTGGGTTCAATTACCTTAAAAAATATAGATAGATCAAGAACAAAAAAAAAACAAACAAAGTCGTTAAAAGTCCTGCAAAACCTTAAGAAATCCTAATAAAATGTAATCAAACGAAAAAATACGTAATTAAAAAGTATTTACCTAATCTGCAAGGTTGTTTTATTTCTGTTTTTGCTGATGACACCTCGTTATATACTGCCAACCTCTCTGGAGACCAAATCACTGGTAAACTTCAATCGGCGTTAAATTCTCTTTCGAAATATTTTTGTAATTGGAAAATTATGATAAATCCGGAAAAATTAACTTCAATACTCTTTATACGCGAGCGTAAACAATGTTTCTTACCTAATTCAAAATTGTTGCTAAACATTAAGCATATAGATAAATTGCAATATTCTCCCAATGCAAAAATTAGAAATCTTAGAAATCATGACATTGCATGATCATAACCAACAAAAAGAAAATAACATATTTTTAATTAAATTCAAATTCTACTTTAAGTAAGTTATTAGTTATTTATAAGCTAGTATAGTTTAGTTGTAAGTAATAGTTTTTAAGTTTTACGGTAAATTCTTACATAAGGTTTTTCTTGTACACCTAATGCTTTTCGTTGTATAGTTTATATTTTTTGTATTATAAATTCAAAAATCAATAACAAAATTCTTTGAACAGACAAAATTTGGTCTAAACTCTGTAAAATAAAAAAGTACCTAAGCAATCTTGTAAACATATATTTTTTTAAGGAAATTTAAGGAAATAAATAAAATAATAAAAAAGTATTCTGTTGAAGCAAGAACCAATACGAAAATCGTTATGATTGACAAATAATCTCAAGAAACTGATATACGAATTTTTATTAAAAAATGTGTTTTCTTTATTTACAAAAATACCCATGCAAAAGATGAATTGAAGCAAAGAATGACGCAAATTTTGTCTGAAATAACATTAGAAGATTGTTAAACGTGGTACTAATATTTATAAAAATGAACGAATTGCGTTATTAAAAGTAAAGGTTAAGTACGTTTTTAAATAAATCAAAATTAAATTGTACGAACTTGAATGTATTGATTAGTATTATGATAAATTTTTGTTTTAACATGATTTGAAAATCCTTAGTGTTGTCCCTTTTAAACCAAATACCAATATTTAAAGATATATATCAACTTTAATAAATTATTTTTGCATTGTTATCAGTCGTACAAACTACAATGACGTTGGGGTCGTAATAAATGCAGTACCCAAAATTACCTCTAATTACAAAAACAAGCCATGCAAAATCCAATTTTTAAAAACGTAAACAGCATATTTTTCAAATAACTTTAAATGTTCCGAAATCCGAATTATATTTTTAAATAAATGGTCACCATATCAAATATTTTTATTTCTTAAGAATTTTATTTTTATTTTAATATGAATTTTAAAACTATCTTCTCATTTATTCTAAAAATACAAAAAATTCATTCTATTACTTTTTTTTTATTTTCAAACTCTCATTGTGTGTTTTTTTATTTCATTTCAATTCAAAAAAGATCATATCTAAATTAAACAGCATTTTTGCGTGACAATTTATAAAATAACTCGAATAAAATGGCTTAATTAAAAACAAAAATAAATCATTTATCTGATATTTAAAAAGTAAAAAATTTAAAATAAGTTAATAATAACAGCGTGTAGGAGAGTATGTATGTATGTACGTATATATAAGATGGATTTTAAAATAATTGAAATTAAATATTTGAAATTGTAAAAAGAAAATGTAGAGAAAAATTTCATCAAAAAATTAAATTAAATTCCATGAATAATTTTTAAGTATTGGCATTAATATTACAAAAATAATATTTAAAACATGCAATCCTATCCTTCTACCATTTTCTATAGAATAATAGTATATATAGAAAAAATTAAAAATCGTTTTACAAAGAAATTGAAATAATTCTTATAATCAATATTTAAAGGCTCACTGTTTGACTCATTGTTGAGGTAAATTTCTGAATGGAATAATTCTTTTGATTCCAGTTCGGTCCGCTGAGCTAAGAACTTTGAAATTGAAAAAACCAATAAATTTAACTTTCCCTATATATCAACCTAGTTAGTACACATAATAGAATTGCCAATTCTGGTCCATCTAATCATAATTTCCATTAACGAGATAATTCCGGTCATCAAGAACAGCGAAGGTCATAATTTATGCAGATGATATTAAAATTGATTCAAAAATTGAAACAGTTAATGACTCATCCCTACTTCAAGAGGACGTTTAAACCTTCATGAATTGGTGCATTGAATATTAGCAAATTCAATGTATTTTCCTTCACCTAATTGCACCACTGATAACAAATTTTTCAAACATGTAAATCAATTCAAAGAATTTTTTATGATAAATAATAATTTGTCCATCACTTAAATGCTACTAGTAAATAAAACAAATTCAATGGTAAGATTCAAGAGATTGCCTAAAGAATTTAATGATTCGTACATTTTTTAAATCTATTTACACCTCCCTCATAAGACCCAATTCGGAATATGCTAGTCCCGTCTGGTCTCCATATTACGCTACAGATTAAAATAGAATTTAGACAGCTTACATCTCCCATAATTTATAATGTTGTACTTGTAATAATATTTATTAATGTATGTAATTTAATTTTAATAGTAATTTTTATATCTTAGGGCTTTTTATTTGTTCTTACTTTATTTTTTTTAGGCTAAGTTTTTGTAATAATATTATTACTTTCCAAAATATTTAATGTATAATTTTAATTGATATTTCTAAATTTCTATTTTTTTTTTTTATTATTTTACTAGATTAAGATATTGTAACTTGTAATATGTTTGAATTAAGCATAAATAAATAAATAAAATACATATTTAAAAATAAAGGACAAACACACATACATTGACAATATAATCGATATTAATTATTACAAGTTGAGTCCCGAGTAAAAATTATCGTTAAATCGTTTCCTAATGAATTAACTCTTATTTTTCAATGTATTTGTTCTCGGTTGTAGACAGTTTTTAACAAAGTTAATACTTTTGTAAAATTTAGCAGTTACTCTTGGTTGTCTTTAATTTTCCATTTCATTTTCCAGTAAATGAGATTTACTATCTTTTTACTGGTACTGAAGTTTGAGCAACTCTGAATATATTAAAGCCTTTTTAATTATAACTAAAGTACGAATATTTCACAAACTCAATGCAACACTGAAGCCTATTAAAATCTAATGTGAATAAATTTCGACATGCACCACCCATTAGTGGATACTGTTTGTTATACAGAACAGAACAGAAGTAAATGAATATATATTATTAAATTTTTCTACAAAAAAAAAAACAAAACCCAACTTTATTAAAAATTATTTTGTAATTTAAATACATATATTTTTTATATTTGCTTTTGAAAAATTCAAAATTAAAATTTCAAAAGGAACAGTAAAAATATTTTTTAATATTTTTGGATTTTTCGTCCAAACAGAATATTTATACTTATCTATACAAGTTTTGGATACGATTTGAGAGCAATTGGAAACGAGGGTCGTATGACTATAGAGCGTCTGACACTGGTATTCTCGTAATAGGATGGAAGAACAATATATGCGTAATAATAGCAACAAAATATGATAATGGATGCGAAACAACATGACAAAAGTGGTCGAAGCAAAAAAAAATTAATATTACTTCCACACAACCCGTTCCATTTGAAACTTATAATAATGGAATGGGTGATGTGGATAAAATTGATCAACAAGTTGCAGTATATAGGACCAGGATACAAGTCAAAGAAAATGGTGATGGCCAATATTTTCATATTTGCTTGATATATTCATATTCAAAGCATGGTTTTTAATGACATATTTGAAATATAAAGGAAGAAATTGCTAATTCTTTATTACGGCGGTATGAAGTTAGTTCAAGACAAATACGATTGCCAATAGCGATTACGGATGTACGTTTTGATGAAATTGGACATATCATAAGATAGATACATATCCAACAACCAAAGACGATGTGGAGTTTGCATAAAATGTGATAGAGCATTGCACCCAAAAAATTGTTTTAAAAAATTTTATGTAGATTCATGCAATTAACTTTTATAAAATTAAATTTTTATATTTTTTAGTTAGATTTTAGAAGGATGAAATATGTTTTTTTTTATAATTATATTGAAGACACGATTAATGTTATTTTAAATTAATGTTTTGTTATAATTTTCCTTTTTACAATGAATAAAAATTTATGTTTAGTTGTGATGACAAAAAATGTTTAATGTTCGTTATGTACACTGTTCTTTTTAAAGAACATGTCCTAAAACTGGCTGAGGAAGGCCCATTTGACCAAGGGTGATTTTTTCCTTATTTTGGGTCCCAAAACAATATGTTTTTGTGAAAAAGTACAACTTTAAACCTTTCATTTGCTCTGTACACTAATGGGTAAATATTTTATCAAAAAAAAGAAAATTTCAAGCTTAAAAAACATTTCACAACAATATTGTCAAACTCATATTGTCCACAACCCTTTGAAAAATGTTAATTTTTTCTTGTAAATTTCTCAATCCTTTTTATATACACAATTTCTGTAAATTTTTATTAAACAAAACTGAAATAAAAATTTTAAATTTAAATTATTCAAATTAAAATGTTTTTCATCCCTCGAAGATGAAAATGCAAAGAAAAAAATAAACAACAACAACAAAAATAAACTATTTTTAAATATAAACCAAAATTGCAAAATAAAAGTTGTATTAATCAATTTGAGGTTCATTAAAATAAAAGCATATTTTAAATATTTTAAAAACATTGTTAAAAAAAAAAAAAGAATTATAATAAACAACAATAAAAAAAAATGTTTATAAATTGATAATTTTTTGTACATAAAGGTATAAAATTTATATTGTATTATATTGTACATAAATGAGACTTTACCAAAACAAAAAAATTAAAATAAAATCACTTCAATTTTTTTTTAATAAAAAGTCCTTTCTTTTTTGTTTTTTAAATCAATCCCACTTACTTTCCTCTATCATTCAAATTTAAAATCAATTGAAAAAAGTGTATGTTAGTTGTTCCAATCAACTCTAAAAAGACTTCGAAAATTTTCATTTAACTACATATAATAGATTAAAACACTTTAATAACGTTTTTTATACATATATTTTATTTCGGAAGCCGATCTTTGTATCGAAAAAAATAATGTAATGTCGAAAAAAAAATTATTTTAGGACCGCTTCTTAAAAAACAATTTCAACCATTTTTTTTTAAAGTATTTATTTTTTTGTGTGATACTACATCTAATATTCTTTAACACATCCTTTGATTGTTTATGTTAGCGTTTGAAATAATATTTGAATAAATATTATTATATTGTGCCATTGGGTTAATGCTGCTAGCTCATATCGTTTTTCTTAACTTAGTATTCAACATCGGGAAATTTTTTTCCCGTATGGTCTTTTAGCGTACGAACTAATATAAAACGTAATACTGTGCTAAATAATAGGTTTTTATGGATTCATGATCGCAAGCTCGCAATAACAGTACATTAACAAAATATTAGAGTGTAATCAACGACGAATTCATGAATTCCCCATCATTTTATTAAATACAGACATTTTCGATTTTATTTTAATTCATTTTTTTTATTACTTTTTATTAAATTTTTATCATATTAAAATTTAATAAAAACAAAAAATAATAACAAAGAAAAGAAAAGTGAAATTTTGATTAAAATATTTGTTTGACACTGTCAATTATAAGGTCATTTTTATCTTCACTTAAATGGAACAATTATACTGCAATGACATATTAAGTGAAAAAAATAGCATTTTCGACTAAAATTGAGATTTTTCTAAATATATTTAGGTGTTTTTGTTTTTAAATTCAGAAATTTTTATTTTATTCAAGGTTAACAAAAAAAGTAAATAATTAATAAAAAATAAATTATTATTATTATTATTATTATTTTATTTATTGCGCTAATGTATTTGTGCAATATGTTATTTTCATATATTTTAATTCTATATTTCGAGTACTAGGTGTAAAAGTGTAAAAATGTATTGTCATTGTAAATTTTTTATATAAAAAAATATTCTACAATGCTTGTAAATTCTTACGAGACTCAAACCTATTATACTTTTAGTATTGTACTTTAACTGTCATTGTACTTTTTAACTTTGACATTTGTAGAGTCAATACATATATCTGGAAAATGGCTAAGATAAAGCCAGAGGCAATTTTTTAAATAAAAAATTTAAATTGAAACAAAATTTTAATTGAATTATTTTATTAATGTATAGTTATAAGTGAAAAAAAAAATGTTTCTTACTTATTCTCATAATTATAAATTAAGTTCATTATCATTAATGACACCGCTGTCACAATTCTACATAGAGTACAACATCGACAATAAAGGGTGCGTTCACGAAATCGTTCTACAAACCATTTTAGATCTACACCTACCACACTTCTACACTTAATCGTGAATACCCTTATTGTATTTTTTAAAGTATAAACGTAACTGAACAATAATTATACACTTAAAAAAATGTATTCACTAACAAATTCAAGCAGTTTCATGTGTCATATGAATTGTAAAAAGCTTAAAAATTTATTTTTGTCAATTTTTTTAAATTATTATTTTATATTTCTCTATATATACATTGGATATATTCATACATCTTTAATAAAGTTGTACTCTATTTAACAGAGTTAATAAAAAATTGGTTTTTATTTTTTTTTATTTTTTTTTTATCTGTAAAAACTATTATTGACTTGTTAATTAAATTTTATTGATTCAGCTTAATTTATTTAATGGTAAAGCGATTAAAATATCATAAAATTATTTTAATTCAGATTCGTTGTAAATAACAATAACTACATTTTATTATTATTATTATTATTGTTTTTGATTTTCTTTAATTCTGATTCAGTTATTTTATTTATGTTGGTAACTCTTTCATTTTCATTAAATTTACAATTATTAGGTTTAAATAAAAATAAAATACACATCATCAATGATTTTAAGTTTATTCAAATTTCAGTAAATATTGACCAATTTCAACTCCTTATTTTTACCAATATTCTTTGAACAAATTATTTTCCATATACATATGTATGTATATGAAATGTCCTGACTTTAGTCAGTTAAAAAAAATTAAACTTGGAAGGAAAAATGTATCAGCTACAATAGAAGATACTCAGCTTAACTGCTCTGGTTTTACAGAAATCATTTGATAGTAGTTTAATCAATAATTTGATAGATAAATTATGTAAATTACTTAGAGTCGAAATAGACGATGAAACTGGAGAGACCATGTAAACAGAATGGCAGAAGATCGACTGGTAGTAATGAATGGCCAAATTAATATAAAATGTCTACCTTATATACTTCCGAAAAAATGGTACATGAACGATGAACGTCATCATTACAAAATTGAAGTTAAGAAATATTGACAAAAAACAGCTACTAAATGCCTGACTAAAGAAGAAGACTAAAATTAAGTAAATAACTAAATTCCAAACTTTTAAGACATCTAATAAGATTAACAATAGATATAGACATCCGGCCATCACAAGTACATCGTATTGCAAAAGAAATAAATGAAGCTTTTGACAACAAAGAATTTTGCACAGCTTCTCTTCTTGACATCAATCAAGCATGTGCAAATTCAAACATAATCTACCATGACAACAGAGCGTTTTATGTCAAGCAAGTTAATGCATCAGGAGCAAGCAAGCTTAAAAGATACTCAACTATGGCTACAAAAATGGAACTAAAAAGTAAATGAACCGAAGTCAACATATATCACTTTTATTTTAAAGAATGGTACCTGTTCTCAAGTCATTTTAAATAATAAAATCATCCCACAAAAAAATTATGTAAAGTACTTAGACTTGCATTTATAAAAAATGTTAATTTGGCGTTAACATATTGGCAGTAAAAGGAAACCCCTTGATATCAAATTTGGGAGTATGTACTGACAGATATTAAGATTAACTTATTTGGACATATGGATAAAACTTATTTGGACATATGGACATTAGTGTTCCGCAGCTAAAACCAGCATCAACATCATACAAAGACTTCAAAGTAAGGTGTTAAGGTCACTCGTAAATGCCCATTAGTTTGTGCCAAATAAATTTATCGAACACGACTTAATCATTGAATCCGTCACTTTCCAAGAACTTTTGAATAGTAGCCAGACGGCATAACCATTACACCATAGTGTTCGGCTTAATGCGAAAAAAAATTCTGAATGTTCATGTACTGCAGAGCTCTGTACTATAAAAGCGCTCTGCAGAGCTCTTTACTATAAAGCGTGTATTATAAACGTGAACTATAAAAGTAATTTAACTTCTTATATCTTATATTAAAAATTTGTTAGACGACTTAAATGAACTAAACCATTTGCACTGTGTTGAACTAAAAGTGTTTATCTCTCAATAATTCCTAATAGGATTTTAATTGATTAAAAATATTTAACCAACATTTTATTAATAGTTAGTCTAAAAGACTAGTTTTAATTTTAACAAATGGATAGGAATTTTTACTGCGTTAAAATTGGCATAGACCTTCATTTCGTTCTGCAGCCCGAAAATACAACGATAGATAAAGCTAGATAAAGACCCTGTCAGTGATTTTCTTTTATCCAAAAAGTAAAAAAAATGCCACTCCTTACTGCATTTATGACCAATATTCGTCATCAGTTTTCTATATTATCTCATATTAGTCATATTGATTTCCTTCTGTTATTTTTCGACTCGGTAACATATTATAATTCATCAATTTCGATAATTTAACATATCATTCTAAATTTAACGGTTTCAAATGTCATGTTGAATTAAAGACATTTTTTTTTTGTTATCTTATTTTTCATCTCATCATCGCAATTTCTTGACTATCTAATAAATATAAATCATCATTGTTAATTTGATTTTACATCATTCCATCTTTTTCATTCCCTTACACACTATTAAAAACTATAATAATTAAAAATATATACTAGGTAACTAACATTATTACAATATTAAATACATTTTCTATTTATCTTAAAATGAATCTCTTTTCGAAAACAAATTAAAAACATCCTCTAGCTTTGGACAATATATCTATAAATAGAATTAATATACTAAATAATTAAATATACTAATACCTGCACACGTGCTAAACAGTAAAAAATAAAAAAAAACATATATATTGTATGTTATGTATGGATGCATTTAAATATGTAATAATAATTGATTACTTTGTCAGTATTTAAAAATAAATAAATTTTTCATATTCTCCAATTTTTTGTTTATTAATTCAATCTCATAATTCAAAACAGTTTACTTTGCTCTTGAATTGAATTCGACTAACCGACGGATAGACCGGCTAATCAATTTGTATAGAATAAAAAATAAATTTTAAAATAAAAACTAAAAACGCCGAAAACTCTAATATACGTAATTATAAAGTTTTAACGAGCACAAAATTCGACATAGTGCACAAAACATAAAAAATACAACATACTCATCTCATCATAAAACTATGTACATACATATATTATTCTATTAATTTAAACATTCATATATATACATATACATTCATAGAAATACGACAATAAATTAAAATCTTTCAATTTAAACTAAAATTAATATCAATTTCAATTAAAAGTTGAGAAATCCATTAATCTAAATAAACAATTTTCAGTTTCCTTGAAGGCAATTAAAATTATGCGCCAATTAATATTAATGAAAAACAACTATATATACATGTGTATAGCTATGTATGCATGTATGTAACATTTGGCATTTATTTTGATAATATATGCAAATTTCTAAATGTACACTTGGTATAAAAAGCATATTCATTCATACATCTATATATACAGAATACAGGTATATCTATATATATAGATATACAATCTAAAGATACTATATCTTCTTATAGGTATGCAATTCTGGTTACATACATATTATATATACAAACATTCATGTATATATGGATGTGCATCAGAAATGTAGGACACAGCACGTTATTAAATCTAAAAAAAAACAAAATAAAGAGACGAAAAGAAAAAAAAAATAACCTGTAAATGAGAATGGCAGGAATCAAAAATAACAAAAAAAATAAATAAAACAAAATAAAGAAAAGGTTGCCAATTAGAGTTCATATTTTAAGTATTGTGCTAGCATCAAATTTTTGTAATACCTAAGAAGGTGACAAAATAAAAAGTATTATGGCCAAAATACAAACACTCAAGCGTAATACTCGCAGTGGAACACTTTGTTACAATTTTTGTAGAAGAGTCACTTCCAAGTAGAACTGTGAAATATACAAATTCTTTCAACAACCGAACCTGTAAACTAACTATAGAACATCGTACCATTTTATGTGTTCCCACAATTATATAACATAAAAGTTCAGTATTCCCTTTGCTTGCATCGAGAAAACTTCTAAAGTTATTAAAAGAAATTATTTTGTTCATACAACATATTATAGAAAAATAATTGTAATTTACAACATTAAAATTAATTATTTGAATTCCAAATCTCAAAATTATTCGAAAAAGGAAAAGAATTTCAAATGAAATTAATGTGGCTTTTTTGCAAAAAGACACAAACATGGCGAAAAGTTTTAAAATAAATAATAACAGTGATTTTGACAATTCACAAAAAAAAAAGAAAACTTCTGAGAGTAATTACTACTTACCTCTACAAACTATTGATGATGACAATGAAAGCACGTGTATGGAGGACGCATGCGAAAATAATGTTGAAAACACTGATTCTAAGAAAAATGGTCCACCACCAATAACTATAATAAAACAAAAAATTTCAACAATTCACGAATTTATGAAAAAAATTGGTGTAAATGATTATTATGTCAGATCCATTTCAATTGGTATAAAACTGTATTGTAACACAAATGAATCTTACACAAAAGCACTCGACGAACTAAAAATAAACAATCTAGAGTTTTTTACATATGAATCGAAAAGCACTAAGCCACTAAAATTTGTATTATCTGGATTGGACAACTACAATTGCACTGATTTGAAGAATAACTTATTGGAAAAAGGTTTAAAATGTTTGGATATCAAATCAATAAATAAAAACACTAATTTATATAATGATTTACAACTATATATTGTATATTTAGAAAAAAATTCAATTAAGTTAAACGAATTACGTAATAAGTTTACTTATATATTCAACACTAAAGTTAGATGGGAACGTAAAACCACCAATAAAAAAATCACACAATGTTACAATTGCCAGATGTTTGGCCACGGATCACGTAACTGTAGCGTAAATACAAAATGTGCTTTCTGCGCCGGCAGTCATTCAACTACTGACTGTACAAACAAAGAAATTAAAAAATGTGCTAATTGTCACGGTGAACATCATTCCACTGATAGTATTTGTGATAATAAGAAAACATATATCTCTCTTTTGGGTCGCAACAATAAAGTAAGACAAAATACCTCAGTGTCAAACAACAACAACAATGCAACTATGAGTAAAAGTAATTACAATGTACTTTTTCCAAACACTCTTTACTACAAGACAAACAGCAATAGTAACAGCAATAGTAACAACAACAACAACAATAATAGAAGCACATATTCATTACCTTACAATGTTGTATGTAGATCAAACTCTTTTTGGGAGAACAACAATAGTAACACTGCTGCAAGTATAAGCTGTCATAACAATAAAATTCCAGCAGGTAGTATTAGTAGTAATAGTAATAATAATTTCAATAGTAATAGTAGTAATAATATAAGAAATAATTCAGATCTTTTTTCTGTTGATGAAATATTAAATTTAACTAATGAATTATTAAATAAATTAAGTAATTGCAAAAATAAGGCTGAACAATTTTCGGTTTTAACTGAACTTTCGGTTAAATACTTATATTCAAAATGAATGTTAGTAATAAACTAAATATTTTAACATGGAATGCTAGATCTATTCAGAACAAAAACCATGAATTGTTCAATTTTATGTTACAAAATGGTATTCATGTTGGCTTGATATGTGAAACATGGCTTAACAATAATATTATCCTAAAAAACTCGAACTTTAATATATATAGGAAAGATCGTCTTACAACAAGTGGTGGGGGTGTAGCAATAATTATTAGAAAAGATATTAAGCATAAACTAATTGAACCTTTAAAGTTGGATTTAATAGAAAATATTGGTATAGAGGTAACATTAAATGATAACAAGAAAATTAAACTTTTTTCTGTCTATTTTTCCGGCACTAAAAATTACATAAGTAGCCTGAACGTAAGAAATCTAAATAAAAATGACTTCAAAAAAGATCTACTAAAAATTTCAAGAACTACAGGTGACTTCATTATAGGAGGCGATATAAATTGCAGGCACAGAATGTGGAGATGTGCCCGGGCTAATAGTTGGGGAAATATTTTATATCAGTTATTACTAAGTGATAGGTTCACATTATTATATCCTTTTGACCATACCTATATTCCTTATAATAGTAATTCACTACCTTCTACACTAGATATATTTTTAACTAACATACCAGAATATTGCTCCCAACCTATTACAATTAATGATCTGTCATCTGACCACTTGCCGGTTACTTTAAACGTTAGCAAACAAACTATATCACATGATCGTACTTATTTGGATTTTAACAATGCAAATTGGTATCTGTATCAGAAGTTTCTTAAAATGGAACTAAATACCAATAATAATGATTCTGTTGACTATTGTTACCAAATAGACAATATGATATCTAATTTAAACAACAAAATTTAAAGAGCAACTGAATTGGCTGTACCCATGAAAATAGTCAAGCAATACACCGAAAAATTACCTGACTATATAATAAATATAATCAGGCATAGAAACACTGTTAGGAGAAAGTGGATGCGTAGTCGTAATGTAATTTTTTATGCTCAATTACAACACTTCAACAATTTTTTAAAACATAAAATAAGTGAGTTTCGAAATATGAAATGGTCTAATACTCTTAAGCACTTGAAAAAATCGTCAAAACCTTTTTGGAAAATTTCAAAAGTTTTAAAAAATAAAAATAAATTTATAGGTACTGTAAAGGATGACAGTAACACATTTTACACGAATATTGATAAAGCAAATGCATTAGCTAAAAATTTTTATAACAAACACGCCGTGAACAACAACACAAGCGACCATGATACAAATCTTATGGTGGAAGAATCTGTAAGCAAAATTGATCAAGCTGAAATAGAATCCTTTGAACAAATTGAACTGAAATCTGTCAATGAAATATTTGCCCAATTAAAGACTAAAAAATCTGCAGGTTCAGATCACATATCTAATCTATGTATCAAAAAATTACCATTAAACGCAAAAAGATATCTAATTTTGATTTACAATTCTTGTTTAAAACTAGGTTATTTCCCGAATATATGGAAAGAAGCTCATATTATTCCGATTCTTAAGCCTGGAAAATCGATGGAGGAATTAAGTAGTTTTCGGCCTATCAGCTTACTATGCAGTTTCTCAAAAATATTTGAAAAACTCATAAAAATTAGACTGGAAAAGTTTATTTCAGCTAAAAAAATTCTTCCAAACGAACAGTTTGGATTTAGGGTAAAGCATAGTACCATTCACCCTCTTCTACGTGTCAAAAATTACATTAAATCCAACTTAGAAGAACGCAAATCTATTGGTCTAGTAGCGCTTGACATAAATTCCGCCTTTGACACTGTGTGGCACTCTGGCTTGCTTCATAAATTAGAAGTGTATAAATTTCCTATATATTTAATTAAAATCATACAAAACTTTCTTCATCAAAGAGTATTTCGTGTGATATTGAATAATACATGCTCCAATTTGTATGAAATTAAAGCAGGAGTTCCACAAGGCTCGGTACTTGGCCCAATTTTGTACAACACTTACACTGCAGATATCCCTAGGCTAGAGTTTACAAAAATATCAGTATTTGCTGATGACACTGCAATTTACTCTGCTGGCACTAATCCCAATCACATATTAACAAACCTACAAAATTCACTCAATAAGCTCTTTAGTTATTATGCAAAATGGAGAGTAAAAATTAATGCTTCCAAAACAGTATCAATTTATTTTACGAAAAAAAGGAAAGCCTCTCTTTTACCTTCTATACCATTAAAACTGCAAAATGACGAAATTAACTGGGCCGATACTATTAAATACCTAGGCATTACCTTAGATAAAAGGCTAACCTTTCAAAAGCAAACTTCTAACACTATTGATAAAATTAACAAATGTACTCGCATGTTGTATCCCCTTATTAACCGAAAATCAATCTTATCCACAGAAAACAAATTGATACTTATTAAGGTAATTTTTCAACCAATAATGTTATATGCGGCACCAGTCTGGGGAGATTGTGCAGCTAGTCATACCAAAAAATTGCAAATTGCGCAAAATAAACTTTTGAAACTTGTATTCAATCTTCCCAGATGGTATTCAACCAAAAAGCTGCATGATAAAGCCAGCATGAATACAATTTTAGAAAAAATAAGTTATTTAACTGTAAAGTTCCACTCGGAACTGTTCATGTCAGAAAATCCTCTGATCAGAAATTTAAATTAAGTTAAAAAAAAATTAGGCCAGTTTAGTTCGTACGTATAGATTTTACTATAGATAGGTTTTACTGTTTAAGTTAGCGTTAAGTTTTACAAAACAAAAATTCAAAAAGGTTTTTCATCTCCAATTTTCCTTTAAATTTATAGTATTAAACTCGAAAACTTCTAAATAAAAATAAAAAAATACAAATCAACTGTAGTAAAGATAATTATATATCTGTATCTAAGTAAATAGTTTTAAAAGAATTAATTGTACAATATATGGAGCATAATAAATAAATAAAAAAAAAAAAAAAAAAAAAAAAAAAAACATAAAAGTTTGCAAGGGATGGGTAAATAAATATCTTTTAAACAGTCTGTAAATTTTATATACTAACACTTTTATTCTATTCTATTCTATTCTATTCTATTCTATTCTATTCTATTCTATTCTATTCTATTCTATTCTATTCTATTCTATTCTATTCTATTCTATTCTATTCTATTCTATTCTATTCTATTCTATTCTATTCTATTCTATTCTATTCTATTCTATTCTATTCTATTCTATTCTATTCTATTCTATTCTATTCTATTCTATTCTATTCTATTCTATTCTATTCTATTCTATTCTATTCTATTCTATTCTATTCTATTCTATTCTATTCTATTCTATTCTATTCTATTCTATTCTATTCTATTCTATTCTATTCTATTCTATTCTATTCTATTCTATTCTATTCTATTCTATTCTATTCTATTCTATTCTATTCTATTCTATTCTATTCTATTCTATTCTATTCTATTCTATTCTATTCTATTCTATTCTATTCTATTCTATTCTATTCTATTCTATTCTATTCTATTCTATTCTATTCTATTCTATTCTATTCTATTCTATTCTATTCTATTCTATTCTATTCTATTCTATTCTATTCTATTCTATTCTATTCTATTCTATTCTATTCTATTCTATTCTATTCTATTCTATTCTATTCTATTCTATTCTATTCTATTCTATTCTATTCTATTCTATTTTATTTTATTCTGTTCTCTTTTATTCTATTCTTTTATACTTTTGTTTACTATCCTCCTTCTTTTATCTCTTCAATAGCTTAAATTCTGAGAAGGGAATTGGGAAGTTTATCTAATTATTTTGGCCTTAATTGAAAAAAACAGTAAATTTTGACTAAAAATGTTGACTTCAAAAGAATCCTAAAACGAAAATTGGCTAAATCGTTAGAATGAACGAACAAGAACACGCAAAGAACCTCATTTTATAGCTGCCACTACGCAATTTAAAGAGGAGTAAAACTGTCTAAAAAACTATAATTATAATTACCGTGTACTCAATAGTCAACATTATCATGTTATTGCTAATTACAGCACTAAATGAAAACATTGTACATAACATCAAAATTCACCCCAAGTTGTACAACCAAGTATCGATGAAAAATTATAAAATTCAGAAATAAATATTTTTTTTTGGTTGTTTTTAAATACCCCAGTATACTTTTTTTAAAAAAGTTGAATTATTCGATACCCATAATCAGTTCAATCCCTAATACTAGATATCCCTAAGTACAGATACATAAATAGTTTTCATAAATAGTTACAGATGTTAATAGAGTATAATTGGATCGTCATTAATGACTTAGCATTTTGTTTTTCGTCAGCAAATCATTAAATGTTAAAAAATCATACTCAATGACTCCCTTAGAGACAGCATAACACAAAATAAAAAAACCAATTTGGATCCTCATTAGACATTCGCATATTTTTTTATTTTTTAATCAAATCTATTTGTTTCTAGTTTTAATTAGAATTAAATTTACTACAAATAAAAAAATATGAAAGGGGCTTCTTAAACAAAACAAAGCAATGCAAAACATTTTCGTTTCTGTACAATGTATTTGGTCGTGATTGCTAATAAAATTTAATCCCCGTATTTTTACTCACTTTTTTGCAAAATTTTGTTTACTCATTTACTTTAGCCATTCAGAAACAAACCAAGTTAACACATCTGACTTGAAATAAAGAGACTGAACAGAACACAAAGCCACGAATTAGTGGAAGCACTATGTACGAATTAAAAATATAAAAAAAAAAAATTTGTCTTATTATCTATTTAAATAAAGCAGGCCTCGAATGCCAACACCAATTCATCATCATCTATTATTTCTACAGCCTAGGATGAGCCTTAATCTCGTTTACAACTTTTTTTATTCAACTCTATCATGTGCAAATGCCCTCCATTCGTTAGCACCAATCTGTCAATAGCTCTCCTCGATTTCACTCAGTCTTGGTCAATCAGTCGCTCTAGTTTTGCACGGTATTGCGTCTAATATTTTTTTTGGCATACTTTACTGGCCATTGTGCTTTAATAAATTTTGCAATATTTTGTCATGTAATCATTTCTATGAAGATTTAAAATAACAAAATTATGATGATTATGTCTGCTAGGACTAGTAGATATAATCATTATAATTTTTGGTATTTGAAATTGATGATTATGTCTGCTAGCTACCTAACTATTAATAGGCTAGTAATAACTTTAATTACATTTGAATAAATCAAGTCAAAAATTAAAAAAATATTTTTATTACCATTTTACGAACGCAATGCACAATGTGACTGCCATCAAATTATAAACTTTTTATAAATCTGGCAATCCCAATCTGCATCACAACAAATAATTAAGTCTATTAGAGATTTACAATATTTTCATCAATAACAATCATCGGTGATACTACACACACTAAAAAGTTTCGTACATAAATAAAAACAATCTTACATACTCTTGGTATATACCTACTCTATACTCAAAGCATACAAATATTCACAATACCAAACGATTTATCTAAACTTTTGAGTATCTCTGAATGCCAATCCATAAATAAAATAATAAAATAAAAACAAAAAAAAAAATACAATCTATGAAAACCTTAACGTATGTATGAATCTTTGAATATTTGTTTGTACGTATGTAACTCTAAATACTATCTCTGAATATTGATTTACATTACATTGCGCTCAATTAAACTGGCTTTTCATTTAATATAACGAATGAAAATCAGTTAGCTGGCATGCAAATTATGTTTCTTTAATTTTGTTATTTTTGTTTGTTTATTTTTTATTTCTATTATTTTTTTTTATTGAATTAGCAACAACTACAAAATACATAATATAGTATTATATGTAGAGAGAATGAGACTCTTAGACTACTATTTAAACTATTGATAGTTAACATCTCGTTTTTGTCATTTTTTATATAAAAAGTATAAAACATAAGATAAAATATTATAGAAATTTATCTTATAGACATACATGAGTTTGAATATAATATGATGTATGTAGGTAGGTATGTATGTGTTTGATAACTATCATTTAACAAATCTTAATTAAAATTAATGGCGTCATTACAAGTGCATACCAATAAAAAAAACAAAAAACGCAAATACCAAGAATAACAAAAATATAAAATTATTATTAATAAGATATTTTTCTTATCTCATATTTCTGATTGTATTTTATTGAATGTTGACTTATTTTTAAAAAAAAAAAAAATTTGTTTGTTAAAAAAGTTGCAGTTATTGGAATGAGTTAAGTTACTCTTAGTAAAGAATTGTAGGACGCTACTTTAAGATCTCAAAAAAATATATAGTACAGAGTTAAGCTCGGTTGGGCTCATCAAAATTCAAACAAACATGCGAATGAAGTACAGTATGGACTCGCTACAGATGGGGCTGCAATCGATCTCAGCTCAGCGGATGCAAATATGCAAGCATACTCATGAATAATGGTCAATAGAAGATCGGTGAAATCTGATTGGCATAATATTAAGTCCTGTAAAAATTTCCGCGAGTTATGACCAGGAATTGACTAACTAGAAAATGGCTTCAACTTCAAGGAAAGAAAATTAGGACAAAAATGGTTATTTATAAGTCCTTGTTTGTTTAATAAGCACGCAATCTAAATGTTGCTGGTGTGATATTATGAGACTGTCGTCTGTTTCTTTAAAATAATTATATTATAATATTGCAGAGTCTGGGTGGAGATAAATATGCGTATAAGGTTAAATGAAAATGAAGCAATTGGAAAGATTGGAGGAAAAAAGTAAAAAGTTATATCACTTTGGCTTCATGTATGCATGAACGAAAATTACTTTACTTTCAGAGCCGAATCATAAAAAACTAAAAGACAAAATGCCATTGGTAACCCGATTTCACCAGTTTCTAGTGAAATATTAATGAATTATACTGAAGAAAGGATAAGGGATTTATGCCGAAAATTTTGATGCGGTACGTAGACAATATCATTGCAGTAGTATAGCAAAGAAATAAACATCATATTAGATCTCGAAACAGCTGAACCTGAAGAAACTACCCAGGATACAAAATCGCCAAAACCTCCTCCAATTTATGTGTCTGAGGTTCAGAACATGTCTCCTCTTATTAACCTTTTAAGTCAAACTTGCTCAGCCGAATACTTCTCGAAGGTTCTTAAGGGAAATGAAGTGAAAATTCAAGTGACAGACATCAATGACTACCGAGAAACAGTTAAAGGATTAAAACTAAAGGAAACTCAGTTCCATACGTATCAACTGAAACAGGACAAAAGTTTTAGAGTGGTAATCAGAGGTCTACATCCTTCTGTAGAACTAAATCTAATTAAAGATGAACTTAAAAAATTAGATCACGAAGTAATTAACATCTATCAATGAAGCTAAAAAAAACCTAAATATAACCATGATTGAAGCAGCAATGTCATCAACTCCGACGCAAGGTAACATCCGAAAATATGTTATTTCTCCACCTGAAATAAAATCCAAAATCATGGAAAAAGAAACCTTAGGAAGTATTGGCAACAAACTAGATCCCCTGAAATCAAAGCCAGGTTAAAACGTGCAATCAAAGAACTTAAATTTTTGTTAAATAAAAGGAGAGAAAGTTCGTTGAAGAATTACCTTGAAAGACTAACATATACCGATCTTAATGACTACTCACTGTGGAAAGCAACAAGAAAACTGAAACGGCCACAATTATACCTCCACTAAGGAAATCAAATGGTAATTGAGCCAGAAGCAATGGTGAGAAAGCAAAGCTTTTTGCATCACATTTACAAAAAGTGTTTGTACCGTATCCACCGGTAATTTCAACCGACGAAAACAACAAGATTGAAAACTACCTTGAAGTGCCTTATCAAATGGATTTACCGATAAAAAAAAGTCCGGATAAAGGAAGTACAGGAAATTATAAAAAACTTTGTGTCAGACAAGAAGGCTCCTGGGTATGATGGTATCACAGGCAAAATGGTAAAGGAACTTCCGTATTGCAGTATAAAATTCTTAACCCACATTTTTAATGCTATATTAAGAACTAGCTACTTCCCAGATATCTGGAAAACTGCTCATATCATAATGTTAGCTAAACCGGGGAAAGAGCCAAATGAGACTAGTTCATATAGACCAATAAGTCTTCTGCCAGTAATATCAAAATTAATCGAAAAACTAATAGCCAAAAGATTGATTAAAATAAATAATGAACGAGATATCGTACCAGCTCATCAGTTTGGCTTTCGTCACAATCACGGAACAATTGAGCAAATACATAGAGTAGTGAACCATATAAATAATTCACTTGACAAGAAAAAATACTGTTCTGCAGCTTTTCTGGACATTTCGCAAGCCTTCGACAAAGTTTGGCACAAAGGTCTCCTTTACAAGCTTAAAAAACTACTTCCTCACCACTACCAGCAACTTTTGTCAACTTATTTATCAAATAGGAGGTTCTTCGTTAAATACAACGGGGAACAATCGTCACTAAAAGAAATTAAATCTGGGGTTCCTCAGGGCAGTGTCCTTGGCCCACTACTTTACCTGATATTTACAGCAGACCTCCCAACATCGCCGAGGGTACTCACTGCTACCTTTGCTGACGACACAGCGGTCTTAGTGTCTCATACTAATCCGAGATTAGCTTCAGAAGTTCTTCAGAACTACTTATTGGATATACAAAACTGGCTGAAAAAGTGGAAAAGTCGAAATCCCTTCATATCACCTTTACTAATCGCAAGGGAAATTGCCCCGCTGTTCACCTTAACGACATGGAATTGACTCACCAAGACTCGGTTAAGTACTTAGGTATGCACTTGGATAGACGCCTCACTTGGAAAAGTCACATCATCAGCAAAAATAAACAACTACGATTAAAATTAAACCAATTAATTTGGCTAATAGGTCGTTTCTCCAATTTATCCCTAGAATGTAAAGTTGCAGTGTACAAAGCTATCATCAGGCCAATCTGGAGCTACGGGTTGGAACTATGGGGAACAACTAGTAACTCCAACATCGAAATAATAGAACGCTTCCAGTCCAAAGTATTAAGGTCTATAGTCAACGCGCCTTGGTATGTCCGAAATGACACAATTAGATCAGATTTAAATATCCCATCTGTTAAGAAATTCATTAAAAAGAAAGCTGAAAAATACTATGTTCGACTGGAAAACCAACCAAATTTACTTGCTCCTCAACTCATCAATAATGAACGAACAAGCGAGCGCAGATTAAGACGCTTCAGACCGCTGGATTTATCTACTAGATTCACTTTACCTGAGACTCCATAAATATAAATTTGAATATTAAGTCAAGAATCAATGGATTTTTGACTTAGATTACATGTCAGTTACATCACGTCAATTTTAATTCCAACATTATACTCAATATCTTTTATATTTTATGTAGATAGTTGTATAGAATAAAGACAAAAAAAAAAAAAAAAAAAAAAAAAAAAAAAATATTAGATCAACTTCACAGAATAAATGGAAACATAAGATTCACTATGAAGAGGTAAAAAAATAACGAAATACGTTGTCATGACATAAAGATTGAAACATAAAATTCGATATCTACAGAAAAGACACCAATATTCAACGAAACATCGTCATTGGGGTCAAATTACACACATGGACAAAAAATGCCAGCGTACCATACGATAATCAACAAATTAGTAACTATACCATTCTCAAAGGCTAATTTTAAAAAAGAAAGACACGGCAAGGAAAAATTGAATTGAATAACATGACTAGCTTGTTCAAACAAAACAAGGATGTAGAAAAAATTAGAAGAATGTGCGTAAAACACTCCACATGAAAAATATAAAAAAAATGTTTAAAAAAAATAATTTCGATTTAGTATCAACTTTACAAGTTAAAAAATATACAGCATACTTGGAACAGCAAAAGATAAAAAGACCATGGAAGAAGTTAATGGCATATATGAATTATTATGCCAAAATTGTTCAAAGCCGTAACTTTGACTACTTAATATCATTTTATTTGAATTGATATCCAAATTGTATTTAAAATTAATTTTAAAGAATAATTGAAAAAACATCAATAACCTGAGCATGATTCAAGCCTGCGGTTTTCTAACTAATACCAATATGACAAAACCAATACACCATATCGGTAAACCATTGTCTGATTTACCATCAGCAAACAAAATTTGTCTGTCAGTAGTCCATGTCAATGAAAGAATTGTCGGTGCATCAGCCTTAGAACTTGAGTGATATGGTCGTGATGGAATCTGTGCTTTATCTAGATCTTCGGATAAAACATTTCGTTTGTTTGCTCGGATTTCTGAAAAGACAACAGTAGCTTTGAAGATTATACAAAGGATGTTTTGTTAATTACATTTTCTGGAAATCATCAAGTCGTATTTGGGTCTGATGCAAACGAACTAATCAAGTTGTGGAATAGTTTTGTCGAATTAAAACAACAGTTTGCAATAATGGACATATAGATTGAGGTTTTTATGCTCGTTTCTCACCAAATCATTCAAATGTAATTAAAATTTCACATGATTGAGTCCGTACTATTAGAGTATGGAATTTAGTTGATAGTCACTTAAAAAACAATCATCATGATCATAGGGATATTTAAATACAGTTACTATTTCACGATGATTAATTATATTCAAAGACGGGGGCAAAGATTCTAAAGTTTTGTTATTGGATTTAAATGATGGAAAGAACTCACACATTAAATCATCATGATATAATTAATACATTTTACTTTTCACCAAATTGTTACCGGCTGTATCTTGCTTATGGTCTATCAATTAAAATATGAAATTTCGGAAATAAAAAATATGTTTAAGTTCAGAAGTTATTTATTTTATATCACTATTATCAATAGAAGTGGGAGTGACCACAGAGATGTTCTTGTCGAAAACCGTAATTATTTACTTAAATTCAAGTTTAAGAAAAATACGTATTTGCTTACGAATTTATCATACCTTTATTTTTGTATTATGTATAAGGCTTTTAATTACCATATAAATAGAATATTTGTAGCAAGGTGCAAAATTTTCTATTCCCTAAGGGTAATTTTAGCGACATCTTATTTGTCATCATTAAAAATTTATCGTACAAGAATCAAGTTAATCGTGTCAACATTATATAGACGTAAGTTTAGCGTCAAAGTTTGATCGAGATCTTATTAATATGGGTCATTTGTTTCTTGTCGTGTGTTTGTATGACATTGCCAAAATCTCAATGTAGTTAGTGTCATATTAAATTTGCTTTTATCATTATATTTCTTTTATTGTCTTATTTATATCAATTTTTAAATCTTATAACAGTTATTAACTAACAAGCATAAAATATATTGAGCAAATAATATTTGACAATGGGCCACAATTTTAAACGAAAACAATTTTTTCACTTTCTTAATTCAGTTTCAATTTTGCGCGTGCAATAGGAAAAAATAAAAATAAATCAAATTGTAACAAAACCATACACATCGATACCTTTTCGGAAGAGTATATAATAAGCCACGAAATTTTTAAAATGATTTCACGCCCTTCACCTAGAGTGATATATTTGATTGCAATATATTTGTTTTATGTTAAAAAAACAACCCAAAGCAATTTGTATATATATTGCAATTTATATATGTATTGGATCGTTCCGTCAAACATCCAGATAAATGCAGAAAATTTATATATAATAAATAATATAAAAAATAAATAACAAAAAAAATAGAGTAGAGCACAATTTTTGTTTGCGTAATCCATAGACAAAATATTAATACGTGACAGGGTTAGAGTAAATTTAGGATTCGAGTACAATAGTTAGAACCATTTTTTAGGATTTGTTTTTTAATTACATTTTCCAGCTCTTATGAAATCTTCGAGCCACAAATATACTAAAATCTTTTATATTAATACGCTTAAACGTCTGTTAAACTTTTAACAAAACTTTTACAACACAAAGTTTTTTTAAACTAAATTAGACAGCTTTATTAGAACTATTACGAATTACGATAGTGTGCAAAATTGAATTTAAAGACATCAACCACAAAACAATAAAATCAAATCAAATTCAATAAAACCAAAAACAAATTAAAATTAACCTATAAACAATTCACCTATTGAGCAATAGCATTGACTATCTGATTATATGAATTAATTTAAAAAAAAAAACAAAGTAGCACAGACAAAAACCGAACTATCAGAATATTATTACAATAGCTTTGTTAAAATATTACGATATTACAGCAAAAAAACTTACCGGTAAAACCAATAGTAAATTTAGAAAATATATTTTTTACCTCACCCAGACCATGTTCACAAATTCCACAAATTGAAATTTATTTATTTTATTAACAAATAATTCAAAAGCATAAATTCACATGCGCAGTAGCATTGACTAAATATTATATTGTACATGGAGAATCATAAACCGAAATTTACGATCTGCTAAGAACAAGAAAAACAAAATATGTTATGACATTATTATCAAGTTCCAATTCAATACACGGCAAATTAAAATAACTTTTAAATAAAAATTAAAAAAACTTTAAAAAGAAAAATCACAGACCACCCTTACCTACATCAGAGACCCTAGCGGGATAACAATATAACAATAAAAACTGAAAAGCATAATTATTGGCTTTACCCTTAACTATAATAGTCATAGGGCGTCATATGATGTCATATGATTCTTCGTTAAATGGCCTATATGATTCGATGTGATTTAACAGAGCCATAACCAATCATAACCTTCACTATAATGGTCATATCTAATCATACCAAAACGTCAAAACCAAAATTTAAAAGAAGTGAAATAAAAATATAAATTCTATAAATAAATGTTTTATTTTTTTATTTTGAGTTTTGAAATAGTTAGGGCTATTATGATAATAAAAAAACACACAAAAAACGTATCTATGGCTATTTTAATGTGTTTTTAATGTGGGTGTGGTATGTATTTAGTTTAAATGCATTTAATTTCATATCTATACTGCCAGCGACATCTCTGATCGCCCCATGTTGTTGAAATGTACGTCTCTATTAATAGTATTTGTTAGGAAGCGTTTAGACATCAGATTTTATTTCATGAAAGTTTTGTTTTACTTATTTTTATTACATTTACAAATTTTATTGCAATTACATCAAATTTTATTTCAAAAGTTTTAATTACATATCTCAAAGGTAAACAAATATAGTTGCAAAGTATACTATATTTTTCTTCATGCAAAATTCACTTTCTAAGCTTGCAAAATACGAAGATACGGATATGCGTAATAGGGCTTCCAATCCCGGACATAAATTCCGATCCCGGGATTTCGGGATTGCATTTTACAAATCCCGGGATCCCGGGATTGATCCCGGTATTGAGTTCCTCTGCTGAAAAAAATAACATAAAGTAGAAAATAATAAAAACTTGCAGTTTTTTTTTAATTCAGTATAAAATTAATCTTTTTATTTAAATTACTAATAACATATATAGTAACTATTAAATTCATATATT
Organism: Argyra leucocephala; assembly: GCA_963942445.1. Lineage (NCBI taxonomy): Eukaryota > Metazoa > Arthropoda > Insecta > Diptera > Dolichopodidae > Argyra > Argyra leucocephala. Next base: position 70,742,386 of record OZ012680.1, read on the forward strand.
AAGAAATTCATATTAAAATTCTTAATTAAGTATTTTTTTGTTGTTGGAAGTGGCATCTGAGGAAACAGAGCTCGTCTAGAACCTTATCGCCCAAAGAATTTCGTAATTTATTACAAAATAAACCTGCAGAAGAAACGGCTCTTTCTGACTCGATGCTGGTTGGTTTTGAAGACTAACGATTCGCATCGATGTGGTATCACTTGTGAACGTGACATGCCATCATTTATTAATTTCTTCTGCTGTAGTTAACGGTTGTACAGAAATAACTTCAGCAAGTTCCTCCTGCACAGAAACATCTTGAAATTCATCAACTTCTATTGTAGAACATGCTGTTATGGAAGTTGCATTCAATCTTTCAAGAAGATCTGCAATTAAATTACGGCACTTAGTCGGTGTTGGTACTATAATGAATTCTTTGTCGAAGTGAGAGATTCCATTCAAGCCATTATGTAGATAATACAAAAGTCCGCTCAAATCCGTACGACGTTGCTTCAATCGAATAGGCTGTAAACAGTTTTTGACTAATAATATGATCCGCATCTTCCAGTTTCTTCAACGTAAAGCTAATAGCGATATCGGCCGTAATAAGGTGAGAGCCCATCTAGTGCAGTTAAACGTGACCGGGTTGCAGGAAGCGATTTTTGCTTATGCTCCAAAGCAGGAAAAAAATTAGTTAATGTTGTAGTTTTTTTCTTCGGAAGTTCACCTGATGTACTTGCGACATCAGAATCGTTTTTATTCTTTAGTTGGATTTTGTGTATCGAAAATAAGTGAGTTTGTAGACCTATTGTCGTTCCACCACCAATTTTTAAAATTTTTTTGCAATCGCTCACCTTACACGTTGCAGTCTCACCTTTTTCATCGCGTAGGAAATGTTTCCATACTGCTGAATTACTTCCTGTGAAATATTCTTTGTAGACAGCCATTTTAATAAAGCCCAATTCAAAAAATATTAATCATATCGCAGTACCTTTTCAATATAATATTTACTAATTATAATTGCACAAAGAATACAAAACTATATTTTATTTTAAATACTATTTTCACTTTCTAATTCGACTACTTTAACTTTATGTTCACAAATTCTCATACTATTTGATAAAACTACGTTAAGTATGTGAATCCCGGGGTTTCTATAACATAATCCCGGGATCTCGGGATTGTAAAAAACCTCAATATCCCGGGATTTCGGGATCCCGGTATCCCGGGATCCCGGGATTGGAAGCCCTAATGCGTAACGAGTACCAATAATAAATACTTATAAACAAATATAAATATTCAGTGTAATTTCAGAACATTATTTATGAAATATAAATATTTAAATAGTAAATCAATTATTCTAAGTATTTAATATATAATAAATAATAATAGTTAATACACATTTTTTGTATTTTTTAATGTATATCTTTCAATACATTGGCATAACACAATTAGAAGTTTATAAATACCTTTTCTCGCAAAATTCACTTTTTCAACTTGCGAAATACAAAAATGCGTGTCGATCACTATTATTTAAAAAAAAAAAATAATGATATTCTATAACAAAGTCGAATGTCAGACTTTAATGAACATCATTTATACGTTATAAACAAAATTCAAAAACGTATAAACGCAGCCTTATATAAAAGTTTTTTTCAAAACTATTAGCGGTCAAAATTAATTTATAGTAAATAAATAAATATCTAAATAAACAATATAAAAAAATAGTTATAGATAGATTAAACAATATTGTAAATTACTACCTATTTCCGGCGTAACATTCGGCGGTCTAGCATTAGCATTATAAATGAAACAATTTATTTTATTTATTTCTTTTCTTTATTTTCTTAAAAAAAATCAATGTTTTACAATTATAGTTTTAAGTTTTTCAATTTAACTTATTTATTATGTAATAAAACAATATGTAAAACATTGATTTCTTTTTAAGAAAATAAAGAAAATAAAATAAATTGTTTCATTTAAAATGCTAATGCTAGACCGGCGAATGTTACGCCGGGAATAGCTAGTAATATCGTAATTTCCCAATTACTATCGAGGCATAAACAATATTGCATCATATCAATTTTAGCTATTAAAAAACGACACTCAATACTTAATTTCCAGGACGCTTTAAAATTTTTTCACCATCAATTTAATTTGTTTTCGGTTAATACAATGTCATACCAAGATATTTGGCTTTATTCTCATATCAGAATCAGTACATCATTGTTTGACGAGTATTTTAATTGATTAAGGAGAAGAGAAATCAAGAAAGTAGGAGATAGTATAGGTCTACCACAAAGTTCTTTCTGCGCTAGATGTTCAATTTTACTTCATGTTCTATTGATATTCCCTATTTCTTTATGACTTTATTTTTATAATATATTTCCAGGGGTATATCACTCTTTTTTTACCATACGAATTCCAATCCAATGCCTACCTTTCTACATTGTTCATATGTCTTCTAAGGGTCTGCTCAATTCCATTTTCTCTGCTTTATTTTTGTGTTTATTGGTTCATTTCTCAGAATTCATTGTTTCTACTTGTTCTGGGCCAGAATATAACCTTTTCTTAGTGAAGACCTGCATTTTCCTTATATAATTTTGGTTTATCAGCCATGTCTCGCTACCATCACCAATAGGGTTGATTTCACGCAGGCATCATATATTCTAAGTTTTGTTTCCCTGGCAATGTAGGATTGACTCCATACAGCCAAACAGTCTCCCGAAACTCATTTTGGCTAGTTTTAATCGATTTGCCATGTCTTCTTTCACTTGCAGTAATCGTACTACCGAGGTAACAGAATTCGGTTAGGCATGTTAATATGTTATTGTTTACCAGGGTTAATATATTTATTTATATTAAATTTTTGTTGTAACATAGTGTTTAGTTGTCCAGCATTATTTTTACAAAAAATGTCTACCTAAAAAAATATTCACAATTTATATTTTTAAATTAAGAACAATTGAATTTTATTTTCACTCATTGCAGTCAACAATTTCGACTTTAAGAATACATAAACAAGATTAATTCCAGAATAGAAACTTCAAATTCAAATTTTAACGAATATTTTTTATTTTTCGTACGATTAGAAAATTACTGCTTACATTTTACATTTAAAAGAGTTAAATTCAAATATATGAAAAAAAACTGATAACAAATTTTTAGTTTTAAATTCATTTCCTTTGTTAAATTTCGTCCAACCTTATGTTCAGTTGTTTTATATATATTTTATCATATACACACATACATACATACACATAAACAAATTTTTATACAAGTCTTTAAGAAAATCAGTACCGAATGCGATACTTAACAAATTTAAATTGCAAAGTTTTTAATTTATGCGTTTTTACTATCGTCGGATACAAATTATATCGAGATAAAACATTTTTATAACTCTTTCTTAACCAATTTACCCATCTTCCCCATTCCTTTTTTCATTAATCTTTCTCCATTTCTCATTCTCTAATTTTATAAGTCTTAAATAAATCTGTAAAAGAAAATTTAGAGAAACTTTGATGTACTGATAAAGTTTCTAGTCACTATCACCAACCACCCACCACCACCACCACCACCCATTATTACCACCCATCACATCATATTCAAGAAATTTGTTATTAAAATCCCCATAATAAGTCATTATGTTACCCCAAGCAAGATATATAATTAAAAAATTTGTGTCTAGATTGTAGACTTTTACAAAAAAAAAAATAAAAAACAAAAATAACAACAAATGTTCATACCAATCATCCCTTTTCTACTTGAATCGCTGTGCCACTTTAAAATAATTTTCTAAATACATTGGGATGCTCCCGTAAAATCTTTTTGGTTTTGTTCTTTATTGTACATGATTATACGCTTAGTTTTTCATTTACTAAATGAATATAATAATTCAAAAAGTGGATCTCAACCTGTTTTTAAGCGTAATTTAATAAAATTATGTGAAACAATAGGCTAAGGCTGCAATGTTCAAACAACAGACTAAGGCTATTTCAAAACCCCATATGAGTTCTAACTATCTTATTCTTAAATATAAGTGGTTATTAATAATTTGATTTAGCAAGAATCATGCTGCATTTATTACAGATCTCAGAACATAACTGTTAAAACGATGGATGATTTGGAGCTAAATTTGGAAGTAACAACCTATAGTAAACTGAGGTTTCGCAGAATTGGACTGTTAAACAATATTTTGTTTTTTAGAGATACCCTTACCCTTTTTTTTATTTCATTTCAAATAACAGTAAATCATCGCAAGATTTTTACCGGAGTGGAGGAGCAGTTTGAAAGACTGTAGAGATGGAAGCTATTAATGTTTTATTTTAACACAGTCTTTGCATTTCAGTTTCGAAACCAATCTCATGTCAAGATATTTGGTTTTATTCTCTTATGGATTTATTATATCATTGATTCAAGAGCAGAGAAGTCAAGAAAGTAGAAGAGAGGAGTTCATATTTTTTTTTTTAATAAACTTTTAGGTATCTGAATAAAATTTACTAACATTTTTATAGTAACCCGGCATTTTAATACTAATCTTTGATTAAAGAACATCTTCATCATTAGTATCGCTCTACAAGTCTAACAGATTTTTTATCTTAATTAATCTATTGAATAGCTCCTCTCTATTACCCTCTATATAAATATGACGATTAAAAATTTCATAAATGATTTCAATTAGTTTAACGATTGAGCTTAATCTGACGATAAGTTGTAAATATATCGGTAGACCTGCAGATTTCTAACACCAGAAAAATAAATAAACATTTACTAAAATATTAGTTTTTTTTCGAAATATAGAAGGTAATTCCCGAAAGACATCAGAAGCTTCAGCCGCGCGTGCCTCTTGTTAAATATTTAATCGAACCCATTAAAGCCCTGCCCTTTTCCGTTATAACGAATCTACGTTTGATCGACTAATGACTTTTTTCGCTAATTTTTCGATCACGTGTTTAAGAAATTAATATAGTAACAGTTTCGTGTATTTAATTTTTAGTAAATGATCGCTTTTAACTTAATAATATTATCATGTATTTTACCATTGTGATTTTTTCCGTGAACGAAATAGTCATAGCAAGTAATAGTCTTCGCATGGAATCATCTTTCGCTGTATCGACCAAAAGAGACATAATGGCCAGTTTTCTCAGCCATGATTTTATGCCTATGAAATGAATAGCTAATTGGGGCTTACAAAAAAGTATATTTTATAGAATATTTTGTACGCTCTAATTAAAACATTTTTAAAGATAAATATTAAAAACTCTATTGTACTTGTAGGTACTTGATTTCGGTCACCAAAAGATTGACAAAAAAAGCAACCAAATGTTTAGGTCTTTTAAGGCCTATCTCTCCTGCCGGAAACCTCTTGAAAATCTATAAAGCATTCATAATAACAACCCCAAAATAAAGTATAATTTCCACACATAGGCTTCTAGTAATGCATTCAAAAATTTGGACAAAGTCCAAAGGGCTGTTCGTATTATAAATGAATTATTATTATTATTATTGTTATAATAATTTGCGTAAAGGAAACCAATACCGTAGAGTGGCCAGCTCCTGTGGTTTCGCTTTTTAGACTCGATTCGCTCTCTTAAGAATACTAGTAAATAAAATAAATACTAGTGTATTTATAAATAAATATAATTTATAGTAGTACATAAGTCATCCATAATACCTACAATTGTTTCCTAGTTAAATGCTAGGCTTCAAGACCCCAGAGTTTCCTAATATCAATAAAGTAAAACTCATCAATACCAAATATTGTATTCGAAAATGTAAATATTGAAAACTTACATAATAAATAAACAGAAAATTTTCGTAACACGATTCTATTTTCTCTGTGGCGAAGGATTCTGCGAAATATTTCGATACTTTACATCCCCCAAAACTTCTATTCAAGGTACATTCGATATCGACTTGAATATAACTCACATATTGGCCGGTGCACCTAGCACCGGCTACGTTACCTAGATAAGGTACAAAAGCTAGTCAAAGTTATCCATGGTGTACCACAGGGCAGTGTCTTAGAATCAGTGCTTTATGTCAATTTACACAGCCGATCTCCCAATATCACAAACACTTATTGCAGCTGCTTTTGCTGATTATACTGCTATTTTGGCATCCCATACAAATCTGATGATGGCGTCAAAAATATTGCAAAAAACCTTTTTAAAATTGAAAATTGGCTTATGAAATGAATAATAAAGGCAAACACATCAAATTCTTTGCACATTACGTTTACATATCGTAAAGGTCCTGTAAGATTGAACGATTAACTATTGCTACAGGTGAATTCAGTAAAGTACTATGGTATGTACTTAGACCGCCGACTTACTTGGAGAACTCACATTGTCAAAAAGAACAAACAACTCAGAATAAAGTTACCTCCAAGTCAACATCATATCACTCAAGACTTCAAAATCACCCAAATACTCTGATTCCATCATCCAAAATTCCACAGCTTTTAAGCACTCGGCAGACACGCAGACTAAAAAGATTCACGCCGCTAAAAATTCTAAAAAACTAAGAATGATGCCGATTGAAAAGCTCTGAAAGTTGACTTTTTCCAACTTAAAGTTGATTTTACATATACCATTAATAATTTTTGATATAAATATATAGTTACTATCAAAGACAACCACCACCATCACCACTGCTATGAATAAATGTATGTATTTAAAACGATAAAAATGTTAACAAAACATTAAAATGGATTTTCCTAAGAATATCCTAGCCCATAGAACCAATTCTATATCGTATACGAAAATACGAAAACAAAAAAAACAAAAAATATAAAACTTTAGGTTTTGCTGATATAATGTAGCATATATATGTATATCTAATTATACTTCATTCAATATACAAATATTTATACATATATATATATTTACAGAGAAATTTGATGATATGCCTGATGGTTATGGGTGAATTCATTAGATAGTACTTTAAGATGGGTTAAAATCTGTTGGCTATGATCGTTTCAAACCCAATTTGTTTTCAGCGTATTCACAATATAATAAACATACATTCCTAGATATACACACATTCAAAATTCGAATACATTCAAGTAGATGCGAATTGAAGGCAAAAAAAATAACAACGCAAGGGAAATTAAAGAGTTGAAAAATGTTTAGTTGTCTTAGAACTTAATTAAAAGAAATGGCAAACACAAGATTTTAATTAAATTTAATCGCGGCCATTAATTTTATGTTTTATTCGTATATCTCATATATTAATTATAGATACATTTACATCTATTTTAAATTCAATGTTCTTTTATCTTGGTTTATTTCTTGTCCTCTCATTCTGTTTATTTCTATATATGTATATATATATATATATACTCTTAATTTTAACCTCCATGAAAGGATGATGAAAAATGTATTGTAAAAAATAGGTGTATTTCAACAACCCAAAATAAATTTATTGGGTGTAAATGAACATTGGTGATATAGTCGGTCATACTGGTGTCTAGTAAAATTATATTATTTGTTATGGTAATGATATAAATTTGAATTTTGCCTTTTATATTAAATTCTTTGACGATGACAATTTTGAGATAAAATTTTGAAAACTTTTAATTTTGATATTTAGTTAGTCTAGTAATTGAAAATGGTAATGTCAGAAGGCTTTTGGAAAAACACATTGTAACAAATATATCTAAAAACTTCTCTTCGAAACTGGTTGAGATTATTGCTGTTTCTATACGATCTTCAAATGCAAACTCCTCAGCTGGAAAAGTTAATATAAATTTCATGGATTTTTTCTAATCATCAGGTCATTCTATATGATATACTACTTCAACATATCAACAAATGGTTCAAAAGACAGAATGAATATATGGTCCTGAAAACGACGATGGGGTCTGAAGAAGAAAATACAATGCCGAAATCTATGCGCTATATAATCAAGTGGACGTAGTCACGAAAAATAAAGTCAAGAGACTATAGTGGCTCAGACACCTAGAGCGGATCAATGAAAATGCTCCAACCAAGAAAATCTTCGAATCCAGACCCGAAGATACAAGACGTTGGGACAGACCAAACCTTCGTTGGAGAAACGAAGTAACAGCAGATTTAAAACAATTTCGCATCTTCAACTAGAGAGAATCCACACGTGACCGACAAAAGTACTTTTATGAGTCAGGCACAGTATCTACATCGTATGTTGGCTATCTAAGTAAGTAAATAGTTCAAGAGACAGTTTTGTGTGATTAAATTGATAAATTGTGATTTTGTGATTAAATATGATACATATGTGATATATTTACACTTTAGTCCTCTACTTACTGTGAATTACAAGATGTACCTTTTTTATCACAACTCAGCGTCGTCGTCCTGGAACAAAAACATGAATAAACACTTATCGAATTAGCAACCCATAAAACTAATGTATGCATACAATATCCTAAACTAAAATTAAAATGAAGGGATCAACTATAACTAGATACAACTAAATATAAATACTAAATACTATAGTAGTTATTATTCTTTAATTGACAAAAGTTTTCAAGACACACAATTTAAAATACTTACTAATCGCTAGACGCTAAAAAACTACAACACTCATTTAAATAACAAGACGAAGGACGAAGTCAAGGAAGAAAAAGAATAAAGATCAAAGAATTATATCGGTAAGACTAAATCTAAAATATATTACTTAGTATTTTGTATTGTTTTAAGTCTAACATCTAATCATCACACTCAACAATTCTGAAATGGATTTGGACAAATAATCAAGGGAAAGCATGTGGCTGGATAGTTTAATAGACAGTTCAGTGTATAACTGTGTTCATTTTCCAACACATTTCAGCTTTATTTCGCTACTTACTAAATTTTTTAAAACTATAGGTTATTAAAAATATTCCCAGACAAAAATTGTTTAATATCGTCATTCTAAGAATTAATAAATCTAAAGAAGGGGACAACGTAATTATTTTCGCTTAACAATTTCTAGAAGAAGAAAATTTAAAAGTAGTTATCAATTTAGTTTTAGTAAATGATAACTACTCTGTTGTTATCATTTGTTATCAATTTACTTTTAGTAAATCATATTAGTATTAGAGCAGAGTAGCTACTAGTTAATTGATATATTTAGCGAATTCAATTTGAACACCTCTGCCATACCTAGTTCTACAAAATTTCTACAAAATTATTTTCTCCTTATTTCACACTAACCTCTAAAAAAATATATATATTATAAATGGCAATTTGAAACATACTATACCTTACAGAAAAGCTAAACTAAGCAAAATTTTTCAAGTGATTGTTTTTTAGTCTCAAAGACGCAACCAAATACTCATTCATAGAATGATGGTATCGGTCATTAAAATTTAACTTTTTGAAATTAATGCTAATAAATAAAACAAAAAAAAAGAAAGATAAAAGCTATCATTTGTAATTCCAATTTTAATTTAAAAAATAAAAATAAACATAATACAATAATAGATGAAGCTAATTTAATTGTCTGCTTACAGCGTAACATTTAGTGCGTATACCAAAAATACAAAATGGATATCACATAAATAATTACATAAATTAGAAAATTAATTAAATTAAAAATATTACTCATCAAGTGTCGTAAGGAAAGAGTAGTTATTTCTGTAACAAATAGTTAATTAGCTAATTTGCAAAATATATTATTATACTTGAATAATTGAATTAATGAAATCAAATTAAATTAATTTTTGTAAAAATTATTTCAATAACTTAAGGAAATGGAATTCACGATATACTTATAACATTTTTATTAGATATAACTTCAAAACTGCAAATCTGAAGCAAATATTGTAGGGATGATTTCTTTTCCCGCGACGGGCCAAATGACTATATCAAAATGATACTTGATATTAACAACTTTCCTGAAATATGTGTTTAACGGCATCTAAGCCTTTAAGGACGAAAAGGACAAATGCAAATAAAAGCATCATTGTTATTAGTTCTTTTAATATTTTGTATAAAAACCGTTATATCTGTTGATATATTAGAATTAGATAAATGTATAGCTTTTTATCTAGTAACATAACGATTTGGAGAATATTTTAACGTTCAGTAGCTGCTGCGGTTATTGAAATATTGTAGTGTAGTTCAAATTTGAATTTTTTTAAAAAAATACAATGCAGTATTGTACATTGTACATAAGGTGCAAAAATATACATAATTTCAGATAGCCAAACTGCTTTAAAAGCTCTGACTCCCCAATTTTTCATTCAAAGCTTATTTATAGCTGTTACAAAAGTTTAATACAGCTAGCGGAAGTAAACAGAGTTACTCTTGTGTGGACTCCTGGGTATGATGCAATACAAGGTAATAAAGAAGTAGATGCTCTTGCAAAAACAGGTGGGAAGAATCAATTCTTAGGATCAGAGTCAGGCATTTCTCCCTCAAAAGTCTAACGACAAAAAAATATTTTGAAATGGGAAATTCCGGATACCCAAAACATATGACATAGTTGCTAAGGACTTCCGCAATCCAAAGATTTTGCAAACTAAGTATCCAACGATTGAAACAGGTAATCAAGGAGAGTAAATTCAATGTCAGAACGTTGAGATGGCTTATCACATGGCTCGTTTAATAAGCATCTGTTCAAGATTGGTAGATCTAACACAGACAGTTGCTGATTCTGCTTAAAATAAGAGGGATATACTCTCATATTCTAAATGTTTGCGACGCCATAGTTCGCAAAATTCATAAAGTTTCCAGTAAAACATATCGTCTGATTCTTAAATTGACATCAAAACAATAATAGCGTTCATTAAGGACATATATCTACAATTCTAAGATAATAAACGCGAAAGTACAATAGATCTTAAGAGGTCGCGCTTACATAAAAAAAAATCTCCCTACTTAAAAAAAATTTATAATTTTTCATACATAATAACATTTATGTTCATATTAATCTATTTAACAGTTATACATAGTAAGAAATGACTTAAATAATGAGGTAAATCATATCACCCAAAAAATATGATTCTGAAAATTTAACTATTCCTTGTTAATTATACCATTTATAGCAGTAGTGGGCAAAAGGCGGCCCGCCGTACGATTTCAATTGGCCCGCCAAAATAAAATAATTGAATACATTAGCTGTGTTTTTTTAGCTGAAATCAGATGAAATTAATATGTTTTTAGAAATTAAAGATAATATCTATGAATTTTTATGAATTAAAAAATGAACAGTGGTTAAATGATTTTACCTTTGCTATTGATACAATGGAACATTTGAACGATTTTAACTTAAAACTCCAAGGAAAAGATTTATTTATAGGTACACGATATGTAAAAAAGTGTAAAAGCATTCACCACAAAATTATTAATGTTTTCAAAAAACCAACAATCTGGAAATTTTAGCCATTTCCCAACTATGAATATAAGACCCAAAACTACACCTAATTGTAATTTAGAAAAATACAGTGCATTAATAACTGATTTACATGCAGAGTTTTCATGTCGTTTTCAAGATTTTAAAAAAATGGAGCATAAAATATCTTTGGTTTCTTGTCCTTGATATCTCTAGTTTCTTGTTTCTTTCGACGTAGTAAGGGCACCTTCGGATATGCAATTGCAGTTGATTGATATGTAGTGTGATAAATCACTCTCTTAAAAGAAAATTTCAAAAACATGAGTTCGATAGAGTTTTATGCTTCGCTCAGCAGTGAAAATTTTTCGAAAATTCATATTTTAGCACAAAAATTCATGGTAATGTTTGGTTTGACGTATCTGTGCGAACAAATGTTCTCCAGAATGAAATTTAATAAATCAAAAAACCGGTCAGTAATAACAAATGAAAATCTTGTATCAATTTTAAGAATTGGCACAAGTGCATTGCTTCCTAATTTTGATGAAATGGTAAATAATTGAAAAAGATTTCATTCATCTCATTAATTTAAAGTTAAGATTAAATTTTTGTTTAATTTTAAAATTACGTTTAATTTTAAATTTCTATTTTCATTATAAGGAAATTATTTTTTTATTTTTGTTCAAGTGTTATGTTCGTTTTTTTTTTTTTGTTTTCGTTATACTTTTGTTTTTCTTTGTATTATGAAATAATAGATACATATTTTAATATTGTGCAATTTTATTTTTATCTATATTGTTATTTTAATTTTATTTTCCATATAATAAATATTTTTCTATACATCTATATGTACATATTGTTTTTTTTTTGACAAAAAACTGGGATATTGAAATATAAATATTTTTCGGCCCTCGAGAAATATTTTGTAGCTAAAGTAGTCTTCATCCAAATTATTTGCCCACCCATGATCTATAGTCAGAGTGACAAAGTAAAAATATATGACATACGTATATGTATGAACAAAATGTAAGTACATATTAAAATTATGCAAAAATTTATTTTTAAATTTTTTATATAATAAATAAATAACTAATTTAACTCTTCTTATTTTATCATAGATTACGGTCATTATGTTGACGGCAGAATGCGAAAACATACATACATACCTGTACCTATACGTTTTTTATTTTTCTTAAAACTAATTTATTAATAAAATAAAAATTAAATTATTTTTTGATATAGAAGTTAAGTATAATTTTATTGTTATTTATAAATAAAATGAAAAGTAAATTCAGTATTTTTTAAATTAAAAAATTCAGTATTTTATTAGGGTAAAAAATTATGTAAGCTTATGAAATTGATTGATTCGATAACAAATGAAAAAAAAAACTAAACTTTTAGAGGAATTCATCAATCATCTACTTAATTTTCTGAAGTATTTGTTGCCAAATACTACTAGATTTAGTATACTGGAGTAATATTTGCATTTCATACTATAATTTTCTAGACTTTTAAGCCATTTATATTTCTATATTTCATACAAGATCCTTTGCCCAAATTACAAATGTGTAAAAGTGGACAATAAATATATACAATTTTTTCGATTCCGAGAGGAAAAAGAGCCTGTAGTTGGCCGGCAGATTAATCTGTAATTAATAATTAAATAAATAAAACTTAAAAATTAGAATAGCAATCATTAAAAATTAGAATAGCAAAAAAGTAGATATAAACAAAAATAGTAAAATAGAAAAGGAAAATATAAAAATAAAAAGTAATAACCAAAACAACAATCAAAATATTTTTTTTTCATAAAGGCGATTTTCCTCCTATCTTACGCTTTAAATATTTATATATTTAATTTTATATTTAATAGTTGATCCAACTAGTAGTGCCCATAAGCAGATATTAGGAAAAACGTAGAAAGGGCTTAAGCAACCTCTAACCCAAAAAGTGGTTGGAAAATTTACCTAGACATGCATTTATGCTAATATTTGTGAAAAAAAGAGTAAATCTATAAAATTTGATTTATTTTCCAAAATTATATTAAATATGTTTACCCAAGAATATAATAAAATATTTTTATATTTAATTACATAATTTATATCTAATTTCTGTTTTAAATTTTTATTTAGTTAATAAATGAGCTTTAAGAAAAATTAAATGAAATAAATTTTTTCAATATATTGTTATATTTTTTTATTTTCAGAAAAAAAACATCTTCAATGTATAAAGTATTTATCTTCCATTACTTTGTAAAAGGCGCAACAGTATTTTTTAAATCAAACTAATTTTTTAAATATACCGGGTGTGCCAGAGCATACGTATTAGCTTTTTAAGAGGGGAAGGAGCCGTTATCTTAGAATTAAAATAAAAATTTATTAACTAAATCGAGGGTTCTCTATCGATTGGTGAAATTTTCAACTTCCGGGAAGAACCGGAAAAGGGTTTTAGTATCGATAGTTCTTTATTTTTTGTCGTAGAACCCGAATTTGCCACTTCCAAAACAAATACCACTTCCCATTTGAAAATCTCGATTTCGGCCGATTTCGGTGATTTTTGGGCTTAAAAACCCTTTTGTGGTCCTTCCCGGAAGTTGAAAATTACACCAATCGATAGAGCACCCTCAATTTAATTAATATGTTTTTTTTTTTAATTTTAAAATAACGGCTCCTTCCCATCGTATAAAGCTGATACGCTCTGAATGTTATGCTCTGATATGCTCTGAAACCCCAGGTATATCCAGAATTGAAGAGAAATAGATTTTTCTAATACGATAGAAATATTTAGGTTTAGGAAAAGGTGTGAAAGATTTTTTTAAATACAATATCTGAACAACAGCAACACTTGTCGTCATCAAATATACGAATATATAATAGATCCACAGAACTGCTTATATACAGAAACCTTATAACAACAAGAATGCTTTCAAGTATAATATTTGTCCTTAAAAAACCAAATATGGTGCATTATTATATAAGGATGCATTATATATTTAAAATGGTGACAACACCAATTATTCTTGAGGTGATTTGGTCATACGTTGGTCTAACATTTTCCTTATCAGACTGTTATTTCGGCATATTTTTAGTTTTATATACCAAACGAACAAAAGAAACAACTTTTTCTTTTAATAAATTATCAGATCTTCTAAATTCATAAAGTATGTATGTATGAGTTGTAGCAAAACACCAAACGGACCTTTCTCACATTCTATATATATGATGGTAGATTTTTGGTAAAATCGTGAGTTATTTGCTTTTTAAAGAAAGATACGATATTTAGGTAATATTTAGGTTTAATATTTCCGAAAATCAATAAATAAATTTATATATGCAAAATTTTATAATTAAGTATTGTATAACATAGTGACTGTTCTACTGAAAAAAAAACTCCAAATCTCCAAGGATATCGAATCAAAAACCAAAATTTAAATATCTTAATCTCATTTTGTACATATTATACACATCAATTGAATTAAATAATTAAATTAATTGAATTTCTTTATTGTCATTTTTTTCTTTTTTAATATAATAATCGCCTTGTTATATATACAAAATAAATTGACTTAAAAATTAATTGAATTTAATTTCCATTTTTATTAACCGTAAAATTAAGAAAGAATCCTTTTTAATAGAAAAATTTTATTTTATTTGAAATTTTCATTCCTCGGATCATTGAAGTCTATCATATTGTGCTGTACCTCTATACTTCATAACCACCCAATTTTTAATTTTTAATTTATTTTCTTTTTTTTACTTTTAAATGAAATGCTAATTGCATTTAAGTACCATTCTGTATATTTTTCAGAAGATAATGAAAATTTTTGGTAAATTTTCAAGTATTTCCAATCAATTATTATTTTAAGTTTTAGATTCTATTTTCTATTTGAACAGAAAATTTTTCAAATTTATGAATTTTAGTTGTATATGTATGTACGAGTATATAAGGCATTTCGTTACTATTTTATAATAGGTTTTTTTTTGTTCTTGCATTGAATAGCATTGAAAAGAAGAAAATTTTTTTTTCCTATTTATTTTTTTTTCTTATTTTAATTTACTCTAATATTGTTATTCTTATTTTATTTAACGTCAACATTTACAAAATTTATCTTAAATACTTTGAAGAAAATTTTAAGTGAAAACTAAATACAAAAGGTGGTTGAAGAACTTTTTATTAAAACTCCCTCTAATTCACTATACTGTGGTAGAAATTATTTGGTTTATTTGTCCTTTGTTTTCTGTATAATTCTAATGTAAATTTATTTACTATACGTGTGTATGTATATTTATGTATGTATATATATAGAATTATGTATATCTAGATATCTTCTTTAACCAATTCTTTTCTATATACAATCATCAATTTATATATACAATTCTATCTATTTTATTATTTAGAAAACTATCGTCTATAGAATTTTCTTAAACATCTTTAACACATACATTTTTACTAATATTTATTTATATTTATATACAGTGTCTTCAATTAGTATTTGATCACACAAAATAAAATTTAAATTCATAATCATACAAATTTTAAGCACTTAATTCGGTTTAAGATTTCTTTTATACAAACCTTTAAAACGATATAAACGCTTAAACGCTTAAACGCTTATTTCAAATTAAGAGTCTGTACTAAATTTACATGTAATACGATATAACGATATAACTCAAATGCGCGGTTTTAGGGATATTTTTTCTTAGACGAAAATCTATTTTTTGAAAATGATTTGAACAGATTTAAGTGTTTTTAAAAATAATCAAAATTTATGTTTCATTATCTTTAGCTGATTTTTTTTTATTTGTTTGTTTTTTTGTGATTTTATTTCGTGTATAATTCTGTATTTATTTAAAATATATTTCATATAATTAAAAAAAGAAAAAAAACTTTTTACAAATCATCATCACCATCACCAATGTACTGCAACCCCATCCGTGGGGCATAGGGCGGAATTTTACAAATCGCCGAATATTAATACTTAAGTGTCCAATATAGTACACCGGGTAATTTTTTCATATTTTGGCATATTATTACTAATTTTTACACGTTCTTTTCGAATGTTTTGTCAGAATGGCTCTGTATATCTGTAATAGTTTTTAAAATAGCGCAGTTGTCGATTTGTTCAACATCATACAAATACTAATATTTTTCTCTTCACGTTATAACTTAAGTGTCTAAATCTGGAAGAATATATGAAGTTAGACAATTAAGCATTAACAATTTTTTAGAAATGCTTGTGCTTAAATGTCTAATATGAAAATGAGCGCTTAAATGTTCTATATTATACCCACGTAAAAACATAATTAAAGATTAACAAACACGTAAAAAAATAATTAAAGATGAAATTTCAAAAGTTCGACAGCACATTGAAAAATTTCCCATTCGCATTATATCCAACATTCGTAATACCTAGATCCAACATTAAATTTAACTAAAATAAATAGGCTTATATAAAAAAAGAATTCGGAAAATCCCGTAGGAATATACATACATATATCGTAAGAATACAATTTATGGTTTTTCAAACCGAAAAAAGACCGATATTCATTTAAAATATATGAATGTCAAAAATCTGAATAATGCAGATATTAAACATATAAGGAATATTGTTTAAAACATAAAGATGTAAATCTTATGTGCTAAGATTTGCAAAAGGTATTTATGTTACCGGCGGGAGAAGCTACAAGTTGTTACTATATAAGAAAGTTTCACATACAATTTAACTGGTCATTGTAATATTAATAACAAAACTTATTGTGTTGTATGCGGTATGAAACATTGAGTGGTTGGAGTATAACTGATTTGGCTAGTGCGCTAGTAAAAATTTTAAAGTTTATTCTCTTAGATATTCCATATATTCAGCATTTAATTTTATGGTGTGCATCCCACAAAATATAAATAGAATCACGTCCTTTGCTTTAATAAAATTTCTTGAAAAAAAACAAACAAATAAAAACAAGAGTCAAAAAAAATTCATAGCCTGATCATTCGAGAGCCCAGGAAGTAGATGCAGTCAACTCTTTTATAAACCCTTACTTAAAAAATATTAGTGTTGACAGTCAAGTATCTCCTATGCTATGGGATAAACACCTTAACTGCTTTTACACAGAAATTTGGAATACACAATCACATACAATAACTTTTTCTGTAGAATTTTTTGGTATAGACTAATTTAAATGTGGAGAACTATATCTATTGCAGAGTACTTCGCCTTCATAATAGCATAGTTTCACTTTATTTTTAGTGATAACCAAAACTCTCAACTATTTATCATTTATTCTATCCCAATGATAAAGGGTACTGAACCAGGTCGAAAAATCCAGAAAGCAATTTTGCCTTCGTAGGGAATTGAACCTGAGACCGGTTGAAAGGCAGGCGCTCTACCTACTGCGCCACCCAGCGTGTTGTGTTCAATATGCGTTTTAGCCGATTTTCGCATATTCTGATTTGCTTCAAAATCATGAAATTTTTCTTAAGTTTGATTAGCATAACTAAAAAGTCAATAATATACACAGATTAAGGAAATATAGATTACATTTTAAGTTTTAAAAAAACCCCCAACCAAAAGTCATCCCATCCACTTCATTCTTCTGCATATTGGACACTTAAGTATTCCAGCGGCGAAATATTTCAACAAAATTATTCTGTACAAATTCTGTTACATTTCTCTCAAATGCATTAAAATTATTCAAATTTTCAACTTCTGTGATAATTCATTATACATTTTCAAACCATCATAAGATATAGTTTTTTTTCGCAGTTTCTGTACGAAACAAATTCAATCTAAAGCTAAAAATATTCCTTAGATAACAGTGTTGAATATCCTTCGCATAAGTCTGTTGCACAAAAAATCTAGTACCATATTATAATTTTCCATTTTTAACACAAAAAAATAAACTGTAAAATCTTTGATTCATACTCATCCAATTCAAAGGTTCCAACATTATTAACTTATTGAAGTCTATCAGTATATCTACTGCATTTAATAATAATTCTCATACCTTTATTGTGGGGTGGTGGAAATCTAATAACAGTAGAGCAGTACTCAAATTTGTTATAGCCCTACTAAAGGATAAATGATTACGTTATCTTAGATAAAAATATGTTTTTTTAGCAATATTTTTGCATATAATATTTAATTGGCTTTTAAAATTCAGTTTGTTTTCCACGTTATTTAGTTTTGTACGTTGTGTTTTATTTGTTAAGTACGAATTAAACCAACTTCCCTCAACTCCGTTTTACTATTAAGTTTTTATTTTAAAATGTCACTGTCAATCGTCTCAAAAGCACGTTGTAAATTATGACCGCTACAATGCATTGCTTTTCACTGGCTGCTATTCTCAAATTCGCAATAATTAAATTCAATATGAAAAAAAAAAATTAAAAAAATAATGTGAAGACCTGGACCGAAAAAACCTATATTGCATTCAAAGGCCACTTAAATAAAGTTATACAAAAAAAAAATTAAATTCAATAATGATTCTCAACTGTGTTATTTACGAAAGCCAGACCTTATATTAAAATAAATTTTTTTTTTTTATACTTATCACTATAATTTGCTAGTTGATTAAATCCTACCTTTTAACTTCTACCTCTACCTATCACAATTTTAGCTTAATATCATATTTACTGGTCTAAAGTCAGAACATAAACCAAAATGTCTTACCTTTTCGACTGAAACTACTACGGCCTCTTTCCATGAATTTGGATAAGAGCCACTTCTTAACGATTCATTAACTAACTCGACTAGAACATCTTTCAAAGCTATCCAAAATTACTTGAGTATTTTTATAGATTTTAACTCTTTGTTTTTATTCATTGATTCTAATTATTTTTAATTATATTTCATTATTCATTTAAGCGATAACAATATTTGCCGAATTCAATGTTAATAGCTTAGGTAAATAAACTATTGCCAATATTTAAGCCAATATCAAGTTCTCAAACCATATTTTGATGGAAGCAACAATCACTTAAGATTAATTCAGTAATAGTAAAAATTAATTTTCATAGTCTTATATCGACTTAAGCATTTCTAATTTATATTATGAACGAATACTTTTTATATTGACTGAATATACATATATTAAGAATTATTATTGTAAGATATTTAGGTATTTTATATATAGTTAGTAGGTATGTAAAATTCTATTAGATTCATATAATGCTTTTATAGATTATCAAAGTTATAATTATTTTGCTGTGTTTACTTTTCAAAAATTTTAGATTATACCAGTGTTTCTTAATATTTTATGACATATCTTCAATTTTTTTTATTGTTTCTATAGGCGTTTTCGTTTTTTAGTTCAGAGCAGAGCACGAACTGTCAAAAAAAAATTTGTATTTTTTTTTTGCTTAGAGCGTTCAGAGTTTGAAATCTGTATTTTTTTTCCCCGTTCAGATCGTACTCTATGTGCTCGATTTATTTTGTCAGAGCACGTTGAGCATTTGAATAGTAAATGTCAAAAAGGGGTTGTTATTTTAAAAGAAAATAGATGACGTTACTTTGCGATAGTAAAATTAAAAATAAATATTTTAATATCAACAAAATGATTTTTAGAATTTAAAAAATACTGGACGACAATATAAGCTGTGATGGTAAATAATTAATATTTAATTAAAAACAAATATTTTTTATTGTAAAATTTTTTTAAAATAAATATTTTTTGATTATTAAATTTTAAATCGTTTAAGTGGAGTAAGAACACAACGCTCCTCTTAATAGATTTGATAAAGAAAATTTTTTCTAGAATAGTAGTCGTATTTTGTAACAAAAGATATCGAAAACCTCGGTATTTATTCTAAATTGCGATTTAAAAGTTTTATTGGAAAACATTGGAAAATTGTTGGAAAATTTTATTATTGGAAAATTGTTTTGTTTTTCATAGTCATATTTACTTTTAAGCATGGAGCGAGCCAGTCTAATGGTTACGCAATAGGTAAAACTTCTGTCGCTCAATCAAGATCACAGATTCGGTTCATGATGAAAACAATTAACCTATAGTATAATCTTACTCCAACGAGCATAGCTGGCAATTGGAATGATACTGAGACTGATATTGATATTGAGACTACTAGTGCAAGCTTTCGGCAGATGGCATTCCGAAGATTAATTATAATATTTTGTATTGATTTATTTTTAAAACCTAGACCATACTGACAGAATGATCCGTATAATATAATTTAATTTTATTGGATGAAGATAATATTTAAGTTGTCGATTTTAGCTTCAATTAGTTCATATAAGATGAAGAACAATTCAATATGTACATGAGAATTTTATCTTTTTTATATTTTAATTATGTCGAAATAAAAAATAACTTTTATTACAACTCAAAATCATAAATATATGTAAATATGGTTATGTGCTTATATACAAAGGCCGCTGTAAAGCACACTTCTCATCTTAGAATCCGCTTAAAATCTACAAAACTTACATCCGACTCAAGATAGAGTACAGTTCACATGTATGGGTGTGTGCTGCATTAAATGATCTGAACAAAGTAGAAAAAACTAGGCAATCTGTCTCATAAATGATACATTACAACTCGTTCCACTTAATCACCGGCATATGGTTGATTTGGAGTGTAGGACATACTCCGAAGAACTAAAAAATTACTACTTTAAACACTTATGCAATCCTCCGTCGTAGAACGCATCAAGAGGCACCAAATGTCCATATCTAGACAGTGTTTAAGGTAGTTCAGTAATGATTATGGAAATTCGTTCATAATTATGTTAAAATGTCTATTCATTTATTTTATGAATTTACTATTTTTACAAATTTTATTTTTTAATTCTAAAAATTTATTTATCTATGATTCTTCAATTAATCACTTTAATTCGTTTGGTACATGACACAGTTTTTTCATAACTTCAGTTCACACTTTATCTTGCAATCTTATTATTTTTATATTTTTAATTCTATATATATAGTTTTAATTTTTTTTTGTTTCAATTAATTATTTTTTTAATTGTTATTTTTAATTTTAAACTTAGAGCGTGTAAGTTTAAGAGTGGACACAATATAGATTCGTTTCACAATGAAAACAAAATGATTCATTGATTTGTTCAATCTGGTGGAGTACCCTTTGTCACTGGTATTAAACATTTGACCAAAATAAATAATTGAGAGTATAACTAACAACTAAATAAAATGAAACTACGCTATTTAAGAAGGTTTAGTGTACTTCTGACAATAGCAGTAGTTTTTAACATTTAATTTGTTTGATATACCACACAATACTCCACTTTATGTAATAAAAATTACAGTACCATATTTAATGAACAAAAAGATAATTCTATACCTATGTTATTGCCAAGAACATAAAAAACAAGACTGATATAATTTTAGAAAACATTATTAAGTGTCAAATACAAACACAATAATTTAAAAAAAAAAAATGAACAACAGTAAATAAGCCATCGAAAGGCAGTAAGTAAAACACGTAAGTTCAAATAAAGCCACATTCAAAATCGGAAAATATGAAAAGAACTTGTTTCAACAATGGATTGATATAACCATCAATAGAACCGTCTACACATTAACAGAAGCTGTCCTAGCACTGAAGAATTCGTAACTTGATCAGGTCTAGAATGGTCTTCTTTGTGGTAAAATTTAACTTTATGTGATAAATTTATGTGATAACTCTATGTGATAAGCCAATTAGGCTGACGTATGATCTTACTCAAGTATGATTTTAGCTCTTAGAGGTTTTCGAACAATTTTGTAATTTATCATTTTATTCTGGACAATTAGTTTCAATTAATAATCCAATTATTTAATTATTTATTTATTTATTTAGCAGTGGACTTAGCAACTTAAGGTCCTTTTCCCTTTAGAGATGTGGGTTTTTTTAATCCAATTAGTTCAAAGTTATTTAATAATGTCCATTTGAATAAATTAGACTTTAACTAACATATGACAAAAATACATTTTATGGAATATGCTATAGAATCTAGGTAAAACATTATTGAAAAATAAACAATAAAGCCTCTAGGTATTCACTAAATTAATTAGTGAAACATACCTAGAGAATAATAGAATGTAACAACTTTAAACTTCAATGAGATCTGGCTTAGGTTATATTTTTTTCAATTCGATTTCAATGACATTTCCAACTTGAATGGTCACTTCGATATACCTACCATATACCTCAGTGACATATTCAAACAAAAATTACATTCACTTGAAATGACAAAAAAAAATTAATAGCAACAAAACTCCCATTATACATTTTCAAGCAAAAATAAATATATTATAATTTAAAACTAGTTTGAGAATCAATAAATTTCTCTCAAGCCTTTCATTTTGCGGAAAACCATTTACACGATGTTTCAGTATTCAACATAAGACTTTTAAGTTCATTATCTCCGACAAGATTTCACTCTAATTAAAAGGTGGTTTACAGTTTTGTGGGCAGTAAGTAATTTATTGTCGAAAATTTATCATACTTTTACTCCTTATTATCGTTATTATTATTATTATTATTATTATTGTTATTATTATTATTATCATTTTTATTCTTTGGTCCATTTTTGAGTGTTATCCTCTTTTATTATAAGTTTTGTATGCCATCAGATACTATAGATTTATCTTTATTATATTAAAATATAAGTATATAATATTTATGTAGATGAAATCTAGCTAACTTTAAATATTAATGGTTTAGAATAATATCTATATATATATATAGATAACAATTTGTATATGTGGAAATGTGTTGTAGGATTTTACTTTTTGCGAAAATTACAAAATAAAACCCAATGTAATATCAAATTCTGAATTTCAAGATCTTGAGATATTTAATAATAAACATATATAATTATATCGTCATATAGATAAATCTACATATCTATAATCAAACAGATATTATATACATACATAGAATTTCAAGTTATATATATAAATTGTAAATGAACAGTAGAAGCTAAAAAACTATTTCTAATATTTCCACAACTCAATTCGTTTAAATAGAAACAATAATTTTTTTTTAACTTTTTGAAAATTTGCATCCAAGCTAACTGATTCTAGATTAAAATTTTAGACTACTGAAAATAATGAAGAGAACAAAACACCTTTAGTCGCTCACATACATAATGTCGGTGTTTTGCAGAAGGGACGAATCCGCCAATTTTCGGTTTTCGATTTATTGATGCCACTAAAACGGTGAAGAGCGTTTTTCTAAAGGAACGGAAGTCCTATCCTTATTATTTACTCTTCTATACTATATTGTCAAAAAGGCGGAAATGTTTGAAATATTATAAATATGCTAAATGGATGAATATTTTTGTTTTCCCACGTAGATGCACTCCAAAAACTACTTTTAGAGATCTTATTATTGATGATAGTCTTGTGAAGAAATATCTGAATAATCTGGGGAACAATATATTTCCTAGACCTGATGGCGTTCTTGAACTAGTTCTAAAAAACTGCTCAGATACGTTGGTTGCTCCACTTTCTATCATATTTAATACTTCTATCACCTGTTGCCTGTTCCCATCTATTTGGAAAATTTGGAAACCCCATAATATTATTTTACTAAAACTCAAAAAACTAGGATTTCCTGCAAAATTTGTACAATGGGTCAACTCATATTTTACTAAAAGGAGCTATACTGTTTTATTCCGCTCTTCATTTTCATCACCATTCATATCAAATTCTGGAGTTCCACAGGGAAGTCATTTAGGACTACCGTTATTTATTATTGCTATCAATGATGTGGCTTCTATAATTGATAATAAAGCTAGTTCAATGTTGGGCTTTATAAGACGTTGGTCAATGGGGTTTAACGATCCTTACATTTTTAAATCATTGTATACATGCCTCTTTAGACCCCATCTTGAATATGCAACTCAGGTTTGGTCTCCATTTTATAATTCACATATACAAAGAATAGAATCTGTTCAAAAAAAATGTTTAAGGCTTGCACTACGTAGCTTGCCTTATTCGCCCCTTGTGCAAAACACCGACGAATAACAAATTTAATTTAATACAATAACTAGGTTTAGGTGAATAAAATGCCCAAAACGAAATCTCCAGCAACAAAATTCCGAAAGACAGAAAACCTAAAGATAGAAATTCCAATGACAAAATATCTAAAAAAAACATCTCCAAAGACAAAATCCCGAAAAAAAATCACCGAAATTTTGTTTTGCATAGTCACTGTTAGATACGATGAAAATGAAATATCTACATTTGTGATTTAGTCTTCGAGAACTTTGTCTTTAGGGTTTTGTGATGGGAATTCAATCTTTAGATGACAAGTCAATTATGTGGTGCAATAAACAACCAAAGAACAATTATGAAATTTTATTATTAAATATATGTATTATATAATTACTAAGGGCCCCTGTTGAGTAATTATATTTCAAGTTGAAGTCAAATTTAAAGTTTTTAAAAAAACAGTAATTTACTAAATAAAATCTATATTATTACTACAAATAACCAAAATTTATAAACAGTTACTTAAAAAGATAAAAATGAAGAATTCAAGTGATTTGTTTTTTTGTTGTTTTTATATTTTTTATTTTAGATGAATTTGTTTTTTTGTTTTTTTTTGTCATATGTACATAGATTCATTTGCAAGTACATAATGTAAATTATAATAACTGATTTGTTTGCTTTTGTTTATTATTTTCATAAGATCTAACTTATGCATAAGTATTTGCTGAATAATAAAATCATATGAGTACAAAATTTTCAACTGTGTGCGCATTTTTGTTTTATATACAATCTTATATATTATGTATATTAGAAGTTCATTAAATAGTAGGAGAATCGAAATAAAATAAAAAGGTGTCCACTGCTCAGGACCTTAAATGCTTGTCAATTATAATTATAGATATATTATTATATGAAATCTATCCGATTTGATCAAGCAGCTACAATAGGCTAAGATCACCAAACAAATTTATCTTGTTTTTAAAATTACCTTGATTTTTTTTTAATTAAAATATATTAATCGAAAATTTATATTAGGCTTTCGCCCAGATAACAAACTACACTTAGCAAATGAACATCTACCAAATTCTCTTTAACAAAAAAGGTATTTGAAAAAAAAAACCTTTAGCATTTGACTAGTAAACAACATTTGGCAAGTAAAGATTCACAAATACTCTTTTAACAATTTAGAGTTAGTTACAAAATCAGGGTTATCTCTTTTTATATTTTAATCTGGAATAAGTTGCAGCCAATTTATTTGTTATTCGTCTCTGTAATAACTTCAAAGCTTTTTTGCCTAATTTTTTTTTTGCGAAAAAAGTTAGGATGATAATTAAATTTTTTAGGGCAAATAAAATGGACAGAAACTTGTCCAATTCATCTGAAAATAATTGAAACAAAATAATTTCAAGATGGAAAAGTAAAAAATCGCTCCAAAATCTTTTGGAAGTACAGTAAATCTCAAACGTTTTCTAATCCATACATTTTTAAATCTTTGTAAATATGTCTGGTTCGACCACATATCGAATATGCTTCTTCCATGTGGATGCCATCTTATGACACATAAGATAATAAACACATAAGCACATTAATAGAATTGAGTTTATTCAAAAGAATATGATGAAATTCTGCCTTCCTAATTTTAATTGGGAACAAAATGCTACAAGTTACAAGTCTATAAATGTCAACTAATTGATATTTCTACATTGGAAGTAAGAAGAAATGGAGCGGCAGTAATGTTTTGCTATGATGTATGCACCAGGACGAGAGATCCGTTCTCGAAGATTTCTGTACGTAGATGCACACAGAACAAACTGTGGATTTTCAGAACCGATAGTCAAATCTCAAAAATTATTTAATTCTTGTTTCCTGTTATCGATTTTAATGATGTAAGAGAAATTCTTAAAAGAAAAGTCACCATATTTTTAAATAACTTGTAATCTATTATTTAGTTTGCCGATATTCATTAGGTATTAGTTATTTTTAACATTAAATAATATTTTTCTTTTAATTTTTTACTTTACTAATTATTTTTAATCATTATGAAATGTTTATTTCTAAATTAAGTATGTATTTCTAAGTAATATCAGCAAGGGTGGTTTTCCCAGTAGATAAATAAATAAGTAGATAAATAAATAAATCTTTAGCCACAGTATGGGTATTGCTATTTCCATAATATATTCATTACCAAAGGTATTAAAATAGTGTCCTAATTTTTTTTATTTATTTTATGACGTTATCGACAATAATAATACTGTAGATAATTATGTTAACGGACCCTTCTTGTATATTTAAATGTCAGCTTGGTTTCATGAAATGAAATTCATGAAATTTACTATGTATGTCAAATTTTATATTACAATTTATTATAACTTCTAAGCTCCAATTAAAGGTAAAATTTGTAATAATTAAACAAAAGGCTATGTATCCAGTCAATGCAAATCATTTTTAATTAATTTGATGTATCTCAAATAATAGGAAACCAATTTCATTACACTATCTTAAAAAATAATCCATTTATATTCCAGATCGGCGAAAAACTGGTGGCAAATTTTTTTATCACATTACAACAATATTACCAAATTGAGCGCTTCCACAGTCACAAGTTACTATAAATGTATCCTTTGTTGAATTGGTTTTATACTGATAGAGTTAGAGTGTAATAATGAAAAGAAGCCATCGAATTCAATAAGAGAAAAAAAATTAATCAAAATTTTTACTTTAAGAAGCTACTCATAAGTCCAACTTTAATGTTATGAATGCTATACTATTGTAAAATGAATTTCATTACCCAGGGTTTGAACTTCATTATTCAAAATGTAGTCCAGATTTTGACATTTATTATTTTAACGATTTCATTTAATTTTTCCAAATTTTTCAAGCCCTTCATTATCGAATGATTTTATAATAAAAAAATCTTATCTCTCGTAGTCTTTATTTTTGTATAAAAAAAGGAATGCTAGATTACAATTTGATGATGACAGTTTAACCCTTTCACTACCGAATTATAACGTTTTTTTTTCTTCCCTTTTTTTTACATCTGTCTTAATATAAGACACCTAGTAACTTTCCCTACATTTTGGGTAGAGTATAACTATACAATCATTTTGTTATAGTAATTTTTTCTAAAATTCATTTACATTTATTTTGTTTTTTTTTTTAAACTTAAAATCTATTTATTAAATCATGTGGTCTTTATTTTTTCAGGCGTCTCTTTCTTATTCTTTCTTGTTCTGGTAGAGTGCTAATTTAATTGTTGGAATGGGTTGACATTTTTTGTTGATATTTTAAACTTGTCTTTTTAATTTCTTCATTTATTGTCAGTATTTTTAAATCACAGTGTAGATCATTATTTCTCACTTACCATACTATCGTTCTAATTATTTTTGATTGTGCTCTTTGTATTAAATTAATGTTGGTATTGCTTGAGGTACCCCAGATTTCTGCACCATATGTCCATATCGATTTTATAATTGTTTTGTAAAGTAGCAGCTTGTTGTTCATTGTCAATTTAGATTTATTACATAAAAGGCATTGTAGTTATCCGGATTTCAGCCTTACTTGATTACGTTTGTGAATTATGTGGTTCTACCATGTCAATTTATTGTCAATATGCATCCCTAGGTATTTAGCTTGATTTTCGATTTTTATTTCTTTATTATTTATTATTATTGGTTCAAGATCGTATTGAGTTCTTGTTGTATATATAACTTGAGTAGTTTTGTCTTCATTAATTTGGATATTCCAAGTTTTGAACCAAGTCATTCTTTTATTTTTTGTACCTGTTTAGTAGCTGTTTTTAAGCAGTCATGTGAAGCAAGTAGAACAGTATCATCTGCTAATGTTGCTAATAATGTATTCTGTTTTCTTGGTATTGGAATATCGGCTGTATATAGGATATATGAAACTGGACACAATACACTGCCTTGCGGTACTCCTACTTCTATTTTACTTATATTTGAACACTCAGACTTGTATTTAATAAAGAAATAACGATCACTTAAATAGCTTTTTATAATTAGGTAATATCCCTTTGGCAAAAATTTTCTCAGTTTATGTATTAGGCCTTCGTGCCAGACTTTTTGCCACATCTAAGAAGCTACCAACATAAAACTTTTTATCATCCAAGTCCATAGTTATTTTATTTATCACTCTATGGAACTGTTGTGTTGTTGAATGTTGTCGCCGGAATTCAAATCGGCGATTCGGTATTAGATTTTTTTGTACTAATATTGGTTCTAGTCGATCAAAAAATAGTTTTTCGAATATCTTTGAGAGAATAGGCAAGAGACTAATTGGTCGGTACGATGTTGCTAATGTAGCATCTTTTCCAGGTTTAAGAATTCGTATGATTTGGGCTACCTTCCAGAATCATAATGTAATAAAAATATTTACTATTCTCTTATACAATATGGAACACGAGAAAAAAATTCTATGTGTTTCGCTCACATCTTTGTCCGTTATAATGTACATATACAGTAAAAGGGTTAAGAAAACAAACATATTTTTAAGAAAATGAAATAAGCTAACTTTACGATGTAATTTTAAATTTAATTTTAAATATATTTTAGTTCGGGTAAAACAATATTGAATATTAAATTAAATAATTTAATTGTTGTCAAGTCTCCTTTCACTAATAATTTTTTATCAAATATTGCAAATATCGATATTTCGGAAGCAACATACTTCCTTCATCAGTGCTTGTGACTAATTTATTGAATAATAAAACTACTGGAACATTCCTGTTTAATTCAAGCAAGACAAGACTATAAAAAAATATTCCCTGTTGCTGTATATATTCCTTCCAACTGTGAAAAATTTCACAAAATTTTCAAAGGACATTATTGTTTCTGTTCAAGTGAACTCCTGTGTACTAGTGTACAATATTTTATATATACAATAATTATTTTTAAACAAAAAATCTCTTATAAGTATATATACTTATACATTATTAAATGTACATATATTTCTGCATTTATGTAATAAATAATTGGATATAACGTGAAAATGATATTTATTTCATAATAATTATAATTGTGATAAGTCGTAATTATTATTATGATTTTAATTATAATTTAAAGCTTTTCTATCTATCTATACTATATGTTTGTATGTGTGTGTGTGTACATTACTTACTGTTAATTGCAATGAAACTTTTGATTGGATTTATAGAATTAACAACAAGGCAAATAAAAATATAAACAAGAATAATAATTATAATAATAACAATAATACGATAGTTAGTAATAAAATTGTGGTAATATCAAAAGAATTTTAAGTGTTTAATTAATATTAAGAAATTAAAGTATTTTAAAGGATAATTGAAAATATTACTTGATAATAAAAGGATATAATATATATTCATAATAAATTAATTCGAGTTCATTTTGTTTTAATTTTCTCCATTTTCAAATGAAAATATTTCAATAATGTGGTATTTTATTATTATATCTAATAATTCCATAAAATAAATAACTAATTGAATTTCGAATTCAAAATTATGAAATCAATAATAAAATTTTCTAAAATAGACAAATATTTTCACAACAAAAAAACAATAATTCAAGGATTAAAATTTAATTAAAATTGTTATATAATCTTGTGAATATAATTTCAAGAATTGGTCTATTTAATTTTAAAAACTGATTAGTAATGTTATATAAACAAAATATTCCAAAAAATTGTTTACTTCAAATTAAATAAAAATTAAAAATATAATTTTTAAAAAAATTAGTAACAAACAAAATCGGAATTAAAGTATATCACTGTTGTCATAACTTGTAGCGGACATTATGTACATAAACATTGTATTCCAAATCCCATTTTCAGTGCATACATGTTGGTCTATTCAACACAATAACATAACATAACACTATTTTTTTTTGTAAAAGCTGTCCCGAGAAATTCAAATATTAGATTCAGCGTTTATTAGTGAGATTGACAAAAAAAAAAAAATGTACATGGAAGAAGATTGGAGGCCAGTTATCCACTCATTTAGGAGTTATAAGGTATAAGGTATAAGGTTATAAGGTATTTTGTTTCAGATATCTTGGATCAGTGTTCTGTCTAAAAAATCATATACCAGTAAGATCAGATAACTAAGGAAAAAAAAGTGCAAATCACTGATTACAGTATAGTAATTAAATCATAGAAGTCCATTGTAGTCTTCTACTGTGTAACATCAATCACAGTAATTCACTTTTAGCAAAAAATGTATTTTTAATGCTAACCTCTCTTTCATGCTTCTTCAATTCATGATATTAACTATTTTGATGTTATATAACACAAAAAAAAATTAAAATTGAAATATACTCCTAAATAAGTTGAAAAAATATGGAATAACAAATGTGAAATTGGAATAGTTCAAAAAATTTTTAACAGATAGAATGCAGTGTACAAAGATAAATGAGACTGTCTGAAATTTTAAATCAGTAGATTTGGGTGTTCCACAAGGCTCTATACTGGGTGTATTATATTAACGATATTAGCAGTTTTGTAAAGTTTCACTATTTGCAGATGTCATTCTGGTATACGTGGTTGAGAAATAGATGGCTGTAAAAGATAAATGTATGAAGATTTAAAAAACCTATATGTTTGGCTTAATATTAACAAACGTAAGCTGAATATAATGAAAACAAAATATTTAACAATACCGAAACTAAAATTAGAAATAATTGGAGCAAAAATTTAAAATTATAATGAAATAAAATACTTAGGAGTAGTTATAGATGAAAAGTTGGATTTTAATATGCACTGTAAATATGTAAAATGATAACAAAGAAAATAGTTTTTTTAATATCTGCCACCTTTAATTTCCTGCTCTTCAATTTTGTTTCTAAGTAATGAAACACAATTGAGCAGACTTCAAAATGCGGTATTAGAACTCGTATCAATTAGATAAATGGATGGATGTTAGAAGCAAATTGAAGTACAACGTATCGGTTTTAATATATAAATTAAAGTATAACTTACTACCCAAATCTATACAGAAACACATACCGTTATACAAAAAAAATAGCTCAAAAAACCCATTAATGTACAGAGGAGTACAACTTTTCAATAAATTACAACATAACATAAAAAATTAAATTAGAATTAGTATACTTAAAATATAAATAGAAGTAGATAATTTTAAAATTTATTGTAAAAATAATAAATTTTTTTAGAGACATCTGTGTCCTGACATCTCATCATAACGCAACATTGTGAACCTGATAGATAAAAAAAATTAAATTAATTTAGTAAATCTATATTCTTGTTTATTTTAGTTAGTTTTTTTCTCTAAATTATTTTTTTGCTATATTTGTAATTACTTGACAAATTCACTTGATGCTCTTCCAATTTTCTACAAATACCATGTCTAAATGTATGTGCGCAGCTCTTATTTTAATCAAGTACAATCCAGCATATCTGTGATCTCTTTAACAGAAACCAAAAATTCTGCAGATTCAATAGAACCTTAAAATTTGATTGACCGCATCAGTTCAGTTCATTTTTAAATTAGTTACTGGAAAAACAACCCACTTTAGAACTGTATTCTTACTTTTCCATTAAATTACACTTTTTGACTTTTTTCGTTCAGCAGTTTTGGTATTTTAATTAGTTTGGAAAAATAGACTTATTTTAGATATGTATAGTGAGATGACATATTCGCTGAACCATATTTATCCAACCACAATTTCAACACAGAAAAAATATTTACAAAAGTAGAAATCTGAAAAAAAAAATTTGAAGCTGTAACTTCATCCATCATTATTTACAATTGTTTCGGACGATCCAATTTTTACAATATTTTTCTTCAACAGCCACATTATCAAAAAAAATTTCTTAATTACTTCTACAACCAAGACTTAAAAACAATCACAGACTGCAATAACGTCCGTCATTCTTTACTCTATTTATCCCAGGAGCCATTTCTTTCACGATTTCTACCATCCCGTCTTTAAAATTTGCCATCATGAATTGAACCTGCATTTGTAGTTATTTTAATTTACATTTATCTTATTCCAAAACAAAAATTGAATTGCATTTTTTTTAGCCAACAAAAATAGCGAATTTAAAAAAAAATGGAAAATAATTTTTTGGAGTTATTTTTTTATTTTTTAAAAATTCAATTATTTTGAAAAATATTATACACACACACACACATGCACAATTCATTTAATATTTAAGAACTGTATTCAATTTCTCAATTCAACCATTTGAAACAATCAGTCTTTATTACAGAAATAATTTTTGATATCGGAATATTTTATATACAAATTTGTCTTCAATTTAAAAAAACAAAAACAAAAAGAAAAAGAAAATTTTTTGAAAATGTATTATGTATGTTTCAAGCAAGGACTTTGTACAATATCGTCCTTAATAAATTAATTTTTGTTCTTAAATCAAATCTAGATACATAATAATATTGTTTTTATTTTATTTTAAATTTCTCTAGATTTTTTTCAATTTTAAAACATTTTAATAAATTAAATATATAAATAAAAAAAAAATAAGTTAGACGAAAGAAAGGAAAAATGATATTTTAAGAATTGACATGTTAATATTTTTAATTTTCCAGACATTCAGGCGCATCAAATGACAACAAAACAAATTTTTTTTTGTTCTTTTTGTTATTATTTTTGTATCTAATTTTTTTGATTAATTCAATCAAAAATTTTGTACATATATTATTATTATTAATTTTTTTCTTTATTAAACAAATTTATATATTTCTAATTAATTCTAAACATGTATATTTGAAAGGGATCTAGTACGTAAACTTGTTTTCTTAAAACCTTGTTTTTTAAAATCTTGTTCTTCAAAATCATGTTTTTCAAAAACTTGGCTTTGCAAAATCCTGGCTTTGCAAATTCTTGTTTTTCAAAAACCTGGTTTTGCAAAATCTTGTTTTTTAATTAGTTTTAATTTTTAAATTTTATAAGAATATTATTTAAAGTAAAATATAATTTTTATTTTATTTTATAATTAAAAATTAAAAATAATTTTAAAAAAAACAAGATGCTTCAATGTAAATATTCAGTTATTTTCGAAAAAGTCAAATATTAATTGAATTACAGCTTCTTTCTTTACTCCTCTTTAGTTTAAAAATACAGTTCATTATTGAGGTTACCAGATGAACAAAAGTGTAAAAAGATCATATAGTTTAAGGAATAAAATTTTCAATGATAGCCATAAGTCTTTAAATCATTAACATAATAAAAAAAATCTAAAAATATTTTTATTAAAGGTTTTTTTTGCCTTGTTTTGTATAATTCCAAGTCTATGGGATGAACACCCTAACTGCTTTTACACAGTTATTTGGAATGCACAAT
Organism: Argyra leucocephala; assembly: GCA_963942445.1. NCBI lineage: Eukaryota > Metazoa > Arthropoda > Insecta > Diptera > Dolichopodidae > Argyra > Argyra leucocephala. Next base: position 70,775,920 of record OZ012680.1, read on the forward strand.
GACATACAATAACTTTTTCTGTAGAATTTTTTGGTATAGACTAATTTAAATGTAGAAAACTATATTTATTGTAGAGTACTTCTTCGCCTTCTTAAATAGAATAGTTTAATATTATTTAATTTGTTACCAGATTGTTCTCAATTATTTTTTCTCATTTATTTTATCCCAATGAAAAGGAGTACTGGACCAGGTCGAAAAATCCAGAAAGCAGGAGCAGATGCTCTACCTACTGCGCCACCAAGCGTGTTCATGAAAATAATGATGGAATGTGAAATTAATAAGTACTACAACAGCAGTTACGAATTATAATTAAGGTAAATATTCTGTAAAAGGGAATATTCTCTTTTATGTATGCAACAGAGACTATGCATAAAAATAATAAACATAAAAAATATTTTTTTTTGGATTTTGTTTATGAAGATTTTTGTTTTGGGGTTTAAATGATTCACATTTTAAAACCAGTTTTATCTTCATTTTATTAATAATTTTAATTTTTTCGTATTTATTTCATCATTAATCTTAATAAATTTATCGAACTTATTTCATAATGAAATAACTTCGAAAAATTAAAAATGAAATAACTTCGACAAAATATTGAAAATTTAAGGTTTAATATCTAAGTTGTATCGCAGCACCCATAAAATACCGTAACTGAATATGTAAAACTAAAAGCATTCCAAAATCTTTACAATTACAGATATAGATTTTAAACATTTAAAAAGCAGGTATTTTAGTTTTAAATTCCGGGAGTGCTGCCCCTAAACCTCCGCTACTCATTTATTCGAACCCGGTCTTTGCCACGGCAGTTATACGTAGACAGCAAGAATTTAGTAAAAAATTTAAAAAAAAACTATTAATTAAAGAGAATATAGAATATATTAATATTATGTAATAATAAAATAATTAATTAAATGAACAACAATGCTAAAAAACAAAAGTACTTTTCCGGATATTATTAATATTGTATTAATGACCAAATTATGTTTATAGTACAGTATATAAAGTGATATACTCACAGGTACCTAGTGGGACAATATCGAAATTAAACACTACTATATCCGAATACTTTAAACTATAATGTTGACTTCTTAGGACGTTTCCGGAGCTCTCGCACTTTGCACTATTTTTCGCACTAAATTTTTCTCTGGATTTAAAAATGTATGACAGTACTATATTTTTAGCAATAAAATCAGAATTACCTTCATGATTTTTTTATCATTTTTATGTCAAATTTATTTTGAAATTAGCAAAAAAGTACTTTTTCTAGCGTTATTTAGAAATGTTTATAAATTTTTAACTAAGGCAAAAAGATAAATTTTAAATTTTATATGTATATGTATGTCATTTGTGTTATCAGATATCACTAATATTATTGTTGTTTTAACCATTCCATTTATTATTTAAAAAAAAGGAACAGTGGAAAAAATTATATGTAAGTAGAAAATAATAATTATAATGTTCTTAAATTATATTAAATTTTTATCTTTTTATATGTTTTAATGTTGTGGTGCTATTTAGTGCGGTAACAAAAATACTAAATTCTGAAAGGTAATAAAGGGCTATATGACAGTTTAGTGCGAGTATTTTCGAACACTATAAAAAAAATTCGGAATCTTTAAGAATAAATTTAGTTTGATTTGACAGGTTTAGTGCGAGTATCAAGCGCAAGTGCGAGACATCCGGAAACGCCGTTAATTTAAAAATGGGAAAAATTTTAATATGATTATTACTGACAGTGAGTAATTACTACCCATATGAAATAAAGTAAATGCTATTCTTTTATTACTTAAGTAATTATACAACTTTATAAATTCAATTAAAATTTTGAAGAAACAATTTTCGAACATTCGTTTAATATCCATTTTCGAAAAGCTATGAATACTAAGTGTTACAAATTAATTTTATTTCCGATATTCTAAACAATTATCATAGTAGCAATTAAAAATCCACCATTTTTCATGTAATTTTCATTTTCAAAAGCAAAAAAAAAAAACAAGAACCAACAAAATTTTTATACGCCAAATATCTAATTAAAAATATTTTCATCATCCCTACCATTCATTTTCTTTATATATATATATATTTATTATTTTCGTTTGGAACATTTTTTTTTTCTTTTAATATCCTTTAATACCCTTTTTATACACCAAACCAAACTACATAACCAAAATATATGTATATACATACCAGGCACGAAGCGTCCATATATTGAGTTGAATGAGTGCTTCCCCAAATGAAATATTATTTCTTACAGCTTAATATAAAATTTATATTTAATTTAATATAAAAATTACTTAAATACAAAAATTCAAAACGAATGAAAAAAAAATTTCAAGCAAAAATTATATGCATTGATATTAACTACATTATGTATGTTTAGAAAATAATGCCTATATAAACATCATTATTTTCTATTATTCTTTCAATCATACAAGCTAACAAGAGATATTCAACAACCACAAATTTATAATATTTGAAAATAATGCCTATTAAAAATTATTATTCTCTTACCAATATGCTATAATAATTATACATTGTAAAAAAATATAATGACAACTTAAATATCATTCTCCTCAGTTCTCTTCGCATATAAAATATACATACACTCAAACACAGTGTCTCTATTTAGTTTCGTAGCAACAACAACAAAATAATAAACGAAGCGACAATAAAATAAAATCTTAGAAGGAAAAAAAATTGAATTTGAATGAGTGGCTGATATTCATTTCAAATTTACCTGATATAATTAGAAAATATCTGATAGAAAATAGATTATCTAGGGAAACAACAACAAAATATCGCATGACACAAAATAAATTTACAAATAAAAAAAGTGTCAGGGAATGAATTAATTTTATGCATTATTGTGGTTGTTGACTTAAATGGGAATTAATATTTATATAAATAATGTATGTAGTTTTGGGTTTTTTTTAGAGAGTGGTAATGATTTGTGTTAAGTAATTCTATAGTTTTTTGTTATTGAATGCTGCATTGTTTATTTTCAGCCATAATTTTGTTTTATGCAGTTTTGAAACAAGTTTTTAACAAATGTAAAAATTTAAAATGTTTTTTTTTTATTATTTATAAATAATTAAAATAGATAATTGTAATTGTGTTATTGAAATTTTAAGAAAAAAACATTTTCGGTTAGAAGTTTTGAGGAAAAATTATTAATTGTTAAAGATGGTAAACCAGTGCTTGCTCTACTAATAACAACAACAACAATAAAACGATGTAATCAGCATTTTTCAGTAAAATCTTTTAATTCGTATACGTGGTATTTTCCAACATAAATATAGAAAATTCGAATTCACACTTTTTTACATTCCTTTCTTAAAGTCAGAGCTTAAATTAAAGTTATATTTTCAGATGAAAATTTAAATAAAAAAAACAGTATATGCAAATATTAACATTTTTAATTCAAACTGGATTAAACAGTTCTTTTAATAAATATTCCCAACTTTGTAAATTTATAATAACATAATAACTGCTTCAGTTGAGCGATCGTTTTTCTGCCTAAACATAATTAAAACTATTTTGAGAAGTAGATGTGAGTAAAAACTTTGACTGTCGAAATTAGCAAAAATTTCTATAGAAAAAGAAAAGCCAAAGCAAACTGATGCTTCCTTTTATAGTGCTTCCCCTGTTGAAAATTCCACGCCCCGTCACTGATACATACAATACCTACTCTTATTCTTAATATAATTTCTATCTATATTTATAACTATTATTTTATACTATTACGAAAAATAATTTCTTAATTCATAGTAAATCTGTATTCCTTCATTTTATTGCCTCCATATGTACTCAATATAGGCAAAATACGTTACAATTCAAACCCCGTCCGCCATCGAAAAAACACAGGACCATTAATTTGTATTAAAAACAATTTGTTTGTTTCTTGTTTTCTTTCTTAATTTCATTCCATTTCTCACTTACTCACTCTTCCTAATTTACCCTAGCTGGGTTGGAATGCTATAAATGAATTAAGATGGTGGCGAGTAGAAGAGGAAAGGATGGGGGGAATAATGGGTGAGTATAATTTCAACTATTATTATGGAGAGAAGAAAAAAAATGAATATAGCATAAAATCAAGCATTCGTCTTATTAAGTAGGCGAAAATATGAATAACTGTAAAGATAGTGGTTGTAGTAGCATTTTTATTCCTTTCTTTCGGAAACAGTGTACCAAAACAAAACAAAAAAGAAATATAAAGTGATGGAAAATTGAATACACTTCAAATGTATTTGTGTTGATATATTAATGAAATTGTGATTATGTTTAGATGTGTGTATATGTAAGTATATCAAAAACTAAATTTAGTACATCTCGTAGCATCCTAGACAAATTAGATGTTCATGTTTTATTGTAATAGTGTCCTGGAATTTCTGTAAGAACTATTAATGGATTTTTTTTTTAAGAAAAATCACTGCTTTCTTGAATACACAACCAAATACAATCAAGATGAATACACTCTCTGACTGAATTGGAAAAGTCTGACTGATATGCAAGTTTTATTATACTGTGACAGATTGACAAAAAATGGTTGATGCCTTAAAAGTCTAAAAAATAAAACTATTACGCTACGCGTCTAGTTTCGTCATTTTTATCAAGTTGAGAATTTTTCCTCATTTTCGAGTACTGACTTATTTTCTGGATACTACAGACCACATGTAAGTACAATACAAATTCATAAATGGAAACAAAATATGTCAGCTTGAGAGGTTTATTCGAAAAAGAAGTACCCTATGATATAATACATTATTAAAGTAAAATTAGATCCTGAATCAACAGAGCAAATCAAATTAGATCCTTAGAGAAAGAATCAAATCTGATATCGGTTAGATAAAGACTTATGCTGAACCTTAAACACTCCTTTAACCTGCTATCGTTGAAAGATGTGACATCAGCATTATAATTGGGATTACGAGTCTATTACGAGTTTATTATTGTCTTATTGGCAAACATGTCACAAGACTTGGCTACGCACAAATGACTTCTGCAGAATAAAGTAGTAATAATAAAGCAATTATAATAAATTGCATTCAGTTTTTTCTCTTCGTGATTATGCAGACACCTAACCGCATACTGCTACTTTCGCTAACAAATTTACGCATTCTTAAATTTGATACTTTCTAACAGCAAAGTAGTAGAGATTTAATGCGAATATTGTTTGACAGAACTCGCGCTTTCACGTTAATTTTGTTTGGATCTCAATATACTTTAATTCTGAATGAAGTCTAATATTTTTCAAAAAATTAACGATCTTCATCGGGATTCTCAGGCATAGTAGTTGTTAACTTAACATTTTTTTCGTCTTTTGTTCTAGACTCTCTCCAGTTTCAAGCTTCGCTTTTGTTAGCTTAAATAAGATTCAATTAAATTAAATTGGATGTTATGGTATAGAAGATATATTGATATTAATTTTATTGATATGATCATATTGATAAGTTTATTGTGATACTACTCTGGAACAAACATCAACAGGTTGCCATAATATATGCTATAATACGTGCCCATTCCCTACTTTAGAAGACTACTCAGAGTCTAATATCATAAGAACATCGATATCGATCTACGGTTTACCTTTAAATATGACTAAATATCTAAAACTCAACGAGATTTATTGAAATTTAATTAAAGTTATTTATTAGAAAATATAATTTATATTAAAAATATTCAAATAAATCAAGTCTCCATAATTAAAGTGTTACAACTATTTATTTCTTTAATTAAAATAGAAAACTTATAATTAAACATTCAAACATACCTATACATATTTAAATTATATACTACCTATATATTTAAATATAAAATTTGACAAGGGGATTTTGTTTTTTTTCAACTATGGAGTAATAATAAAACAATCAACCTTGGGTTAGAACGAGAGGTGAATATATAAAAGAAATGAAACGGAATTCGTGAATGAATGCAATTAATGTGGGCGAAATTTTCATTTTATTTCATGTTTTTATTATTTTTTTTTATTTTGTTTTTTTTTCTGCTATAGCTTCGATTAATTAGTTGGGAAAGTTTTAATTAATTTCGCCCATTAGCCTTCAACTCAGTTAACAAACCATAAGCTTCACTCATTCTCTTTTGTATGATAGTGTTAAATTTTGTTGTTTTTTTGTTTTGGTATTATTTTTTTTTTTCAGTTATTTTGATTTTATTTTAATGTTTTGTCTCACTCTTTTTTATTATGTTATTTTCTTATTAATGTTTTAATTTTAACCCCTTTTTCTATTTCATTATATGGTGGCAAAAAAAAATAAAATATATTAAATTTTGATGGTCCAAACATATTTTAGAGAAACAATTCTAGTTGCATTCGTCAAAGGTTTCATTTTTTTTTTATATTTATTATGAGTTTAGTCATTTCAGAATTTTAATTATTTAATTTGACAATTAAGACAATTTTTCTTCATATTGTAGAATCTCAGGTGGCTAAGATACAAGATACCCATTAACAAATACAATTATTTGCTTATCGCTCCAGATATTAGAATCCTAATTAGCTGAGACACAAGACAAATATTACCAAAAACAATTGTTTTTCGTCAGTACATGTCTTAAAATTCTCATCAGCTAAGACATAAAACACCCATTAACAAAGATAAATTTTTACCCATTGCTTAATATGTTAGAACTATTATTAGCTAAAACACAAAACACCTATTATCGAAGACAAATTTCCTTATCACAGTAATGCTGTTTACCTAAGACGCACAAAATGTCAAACTGCCAAAAACAAATTTTCTTCATCTCTGCTCATATATTAGGATACTCAATCTAATATATTAAGTAAGTAAATCATACTTTTATATATATATAAACAATATATATAAAAATATATATATATATAAACATTTTTATATAAGCTCGAAGTTCCCACCTTGTCCATGATAGATACGAAACTCCAGTAAAGTTAAACAAAATGCCTGATAGTCCGATTTTGTTGAAAATGATATTTTAATTAATGTTCTCAGTTCATACTTATTTATTTTTATTGAACATAAATTTGAGCAGAGCCGAATATGTGATTGACAAATGATTAAGAGATTTTTTAAAATTTATAATCAATCAATCAAAATCCAAAGTTATACAATTGAAAGAATTTCACTTTATCTTGGATTTTGGTAATAGGAAAAAAAATTTCAATTACGAAAAGAAAATCAAGTGTGAAATTCTAGAGAAATAAATTTAAAACCGCGCTCACGATTTGTAAAATATTTTATTACTCTTGACCTTAACCTTAAAAGATAAAAGACATAAAAAATTATAGGCGTTACCAATGTAAATTTTTACAGAAATTCGTAAAATATAGGTTGAGCATAATATCAAAATCAGAAGAATGAACACAGTTCAATCAGGACACAACCCAATAGCTATTTTAGAGTATGAAACGTCAAAAAACATAATTCATTTTATTTTGGTTATGTATTGCGCACTAACATCAAACATGAACTGCTTAAAATTATATAGCACAGAAGAAAATAGAACAACATTCCAACTGTTCTTAATTTTTGAATGTTAATGTTTTTGATTGTTGTATTTTTTTGAAAATGTTGAAAAAGAGGTATTACGATACAAAAAATTAATATAACTGGCTTTAAAATCAGATATTCGACAGTAATTCTACAGTAACGGTATAATTCATTGAAACTTGTAAAAAATATTTTGATTTAATAGCTGTACTGCTGTTGGTTAACCCTCAACACCTGAAAATTCTATTTTTAAGTCACAAGTCTACAACTTCACCCATTTGTTTACATTATTTATGTTAAACGAAACAGAGGAAAGTCTGGTGGATCCCATTTTCCAATTAATACAACAACACACACAGTATGATATTTCACTACTGACTATTTATTCCTAACCACAATTCATTACATTTACATACAATACACATACAAATTATAATTAATACCTATATCGAAAAATAGTGATTGTTGAGTTGATACAGTTTCCTATAACTTCAATTATCTTCCATATGGGTATACATACCCTCATAAACCTCCATAAATTCGTTATGAGTTATATAGAACAGTTTATACAATACCGTAAGCTGATTTCCGCATAATTACTTAGTATACCAGCATACTACCAAACATCATTTTATTCTGTATTATTCTACCAAACTTTATTCTCTAATAAAGTAATATTCAAATAAAGTTTATAAAAATTTTGCATAATATTTGTAATATGAAGAAAATGTACAAGATTAAAATTTTATTAACGGTAATTCTAGTATTTTGCATTACTATAAAACTATTATTCAAAATAATGAAAAATATATATGAAATACAGTTATAATATTTTTGTTTCATTTGTCTGTTAATTAAATAAATTAAAATTGTATGAAAATTGTATAGAAAACAAAAGAATTAAATAAGGATTAGAGCACACTTATGGTGAATACACATTTAACAAAATGAGAGAGCTGGTTAAAAATGAAAAGGATTAGGTAGCTTAAAAACGTATAAATATATAATTGTACATGAATATTTAAAATTTGTATTAAAAAATGCTGATTTAAGCATTTTTGTACACTCTAAGAAGGAGCATTTAATTCCGAAACTAATTAGATGATAATTTGCCAATTGAGTTCAAAATAAATATGAAATTTTTATATACTAAAGTATGATGAATTATATCCGAATAAATTAAAAAATAATATATTTAATTTAAAATAAAATTTATAATAATATATTTTAATAAAATATCATTTAAAGAAAATTTTAATTTTCTCTGTAAATTCTGAAGAAAAATATTAATATTTAATCTATTTTAAATCATTATATTTAATTGAGAAAAGTAAAGTATAAATATCTGAAACATTTCACAATCGATTTCCATTATAATTCTTTAAATTATAGTTAAAAGAAGATGTAGCGAAACTAAATATCTTTTCAAAAATTCAAATTAAAATATCATCCATGTATATGTATAAATCTCAGCATATAAAAATTTTAATTTATTAAATTGCGGCAACTCACCCATGTATAGAGCTTCCTTATTTTCTCGCCAGAATAAATTATTACATATGCGGTTGTTGTCTAAGATAAATCAATCAAAAACAATAATATACATAATGCCAAGAGTAAATTGAAATATGGGCAAATAATTTCATAGTGAGTACTATTTTTGATCAAATTTCCTCGAATTTCGAGAAACAGGCGAATACTAGTATTTTTTCTTAAATGAGTCCAATTCTCACTTAGTCAATACATCAGTTCAATTACTATAAAAAAGTAATAATATATTTTTTTAGTTTTAAGTGAATATTAAAATGGTTTTTTTTGTTTTAAGGCCATGCGCACAAATAAAATAAAAAATTCAATAAATCTTTAGAAAGATTTCAAACTTGAAACTCATCGCAGAAGTCATTTAAATAGCATTTAAAAAAGCACCTCTTAGAAGTTTTATCTATAATAAATTCTAACCGATAACTTAAGATAGCCTGAGTCATTAACAATTGATGAACAATGCGTCATATATGTATATAGAAGTAAAAATAATTTTACATACAACACAAATTAAGTTTTAGTATAATTTGTTAAAAATAATTATAAATGTTTGGTGTCCAATATAAAGCACAACAGTTAGTATATAGTTAGTATGTGAAATGAGATCCATTTTATTTTTAATACCAAATTTAGGTTTAAAATTCAATCACTCTGTTAGTAAGGAGTTCCACAGATCAAGGATATGATTATTAAGAGATTTCCAGATTTCCAGATTAGTTTCGTTTGATGTTAACAGCCCGTTCACATCTGTACCAATAAAGCTAATAAAGTAATTATTAAAACCTGTTGGGTGATAGTAAAGTGGTTACACCGATTAAAAACGATATAATTAACATTTGTTTATTTGTTTGCAACAGAACTATTATTAAAATTGGACAAACTGGAAACAGTTTTCAAACCATATTTAAGGACATTTAAGACCTGTGTTTAATGGAAAAAATTATTAAAACGTACTGAAACATCTCTTAGAAAACCATCACGAGTGCTCAATATAAATTTGGAAATCTTACATATGAAAGTTTTTTTAACTTTCTTAAAATGCAACAAAATAATTACTACTAAAATTTCCAACTTATCAAAATATCCAATATAAAAATTATTTTGTCTATTTGATTATCTTACCATAATATTCTCAGAGAAATCCAATTTCGTCTTTCCCCTATATCGTAGATTCATTGAAACTGCTTAATCTAAAAATAAATGCAAAAAAAAACAGAAAATAAGTAAATAAATTTTAAAAAATTAAAAACCAAAAAAAAAAAAAAATAAATCAAGATGAGGAGGTCTCTTCAATACCAATGGTACCAAAAATAACAAAATGAAAACAATAAAAAAAAGTAGAAAGGAAATAAAACTTTTATCACCATAAAATGTATCGTATTTGATGTATTTTTAATCAAATTTTAAGTCTCTTCGAATACCCAATTAGGTTAAAAGAGTTCCATTCAATTAGTTTATCTTCTTAGTAACACCTTCAAACAGAGATACTCACCTGTAAATTATCTTATAAAAGGAATTTTATTTTTTTATGTTTTTTTATTCCTTTTTGATTTTCTTTTGTTATTCTGCTCCTCTTTTAACATCATGTTCATCTTCAATTTTCCTCTATATTAAGAAAAGGAAATGAAAGACTTATGATAAGAGTAAAAATGTTAATACCAAATGGTCCAGTTCAATAATATTTTTCTTTTTAACATTTTTTTTTTTGTTATTTTTGTTTTGTTTTTGTTAATTTTAAGATTACTTAAGATTTATTTTGAAATGGTTCGAGGACATAAATTCAAATTGAAAATAAACTAATAAAAATTCAGTTTCTTATGGTTAAGTTTTATTGGAGGTTAAAAGTTTTTGTTGAAAAATTGATTGTGAGGCGACTAAGATTAAAAAATTAAATTAATTTATTACACAAAATTCAAGTTTATACTGGAATCATCATCATTATCATTGTCATGTAATCCCATATGGTTAATGCTGCCATATTGGAAAATTACATACACGATCTAAAGAAAGATGGCAAAAATGTTTAAAGTGTTGTATAGGAATCGAACCAATTAAACTTATTAATCTTTATCCCACCATAGTCGATCTACGTTAGATTGGGTAATGCGCTTTTATCTCTCAGACTCATTATTAGCATATCTAAAATCGTAAAATATATCTTATTATCGTAACATGTATTTTCTGAAGTGAGATTTTAACTGTAATATATTTTTCGTACAGTAACATGGAATAATAATGACCAAGTTTAATATTTTATAATTGCCATGAATAAGTAGTTCAACAATTTCAATAAATTTCACAAATTTTCAAAAATATTGTTTTAAATACTCAAAAATGCCTCGAAGGTCCTAACATTGTTATCGTTCATCAATTTTACATATAATTAAATTCCGCCCATCATCGATCGAAATCGATACAAATTACCCTCGAATTACCGATGAAATCTTAAAATATTTTACCATTAATTAATTGCATTGTCGTTTGCTTAAAGTTTAATAATAAAGCATGACTAAAATTTATTTCATCAACGACAAACCGGAACCTCAGTCAAATTCAAAGCTGGCTCCACAGTTGGAAAATAAAAGTAAATAAAAACAAGTCAGCCCTTGTGACATTTATATTGAGGAAAGGTTACTGCCCCCCAGTAACTGTCCCCCAAAAACTTTGAACAATAAAGTCATACCTCAGGAGTATTATGTGAGATATTTATTCATCTTGATAGGCGTTGAACATGGAAAAAACATATAATTTGTAAGCACTCACAATTCGAACAAAAGCTGAGAAGCCTATATTGGTTAATGAACAAAGGATCAGAATTGTCTTTGAGAAACAAGGTGATGCTGTACAGAGCTATTCTAAAACCAATATGGGTGCAGCAGCTAAAACTAACATTGATGTAATTCAAAGATTTCCGAACAAAGTCCTGAGAATGGTGGTCGGTGCTCCGTGGTTCGTGCCAAATAGTTTAATCCACAATGAATTACGGATCCTTCAGTACCTGATGAAATATCAAAATACTGCTCAAAGTATAAAAGTAAATTGGAAGTACATCCAAACATCCTGGCAAACAATCTTATGAGGGACCCAGGCCCCAGAAGGATAAAACGTAAAATTCAATTGACCTATAAAATAATATAATTATTCAGATTGTAAATATTAAATGGAAGAAAAAAAACAACAAAAGATTACTTTGATAAACAGACCGTGTAGCACAAATGAAAATAGGTGAAGAAGAACAATTTTTACTGCATTTCGGCCCATAAGATTTTGAAAACATTACAACGACTTTTCAACTACTCATGCACTCTAGACTAAACTGTATAGTTGCGTTAAGCTTATCCATTCATTTATGTTTAAGTTGTTCTAATAACCCCGGCTTCTTCCATCTACTAAACATGGCCGACAGTATATTTTTCATATCTGTCAATCAACAGTTGCCAAGAAAGCGAAACAAATGCGTTTTAACATATACTATATATACTATACTATACTATACTCTACTATACTATATACCGGCACATATAGTTCAGGAATGTACCTACCTTGCAACCAGCGTTAATCCTTCAAAACAAATCAGTATGAAAGTACGGCGAAAACAACCCTGGCTAACTCTTCCTGCCTCGGTTTGTTAAAATATCTCGAGTTGAAGCTCCTATCCCGAAACATCAAAGTTCAAAAATACAAAACTTTCGATGCTGCTTCTACCTATCAACATGATGGAAGGCGCCCAAAATCCAAGTGAGCATGGACTTAGTGTCTTCGAAAAGCATATTTTCAATGGATATATATGTTGCTGAAAACGACGATGGGGTCTGGAGGATAAGACATAATACTGAAACCTTTGGAGATGTAAAATGAAGTGAACGTAGAGTGTGAAGTGAAGTGAAGTGACTCGAACACCGGAACCATATAAATAAAAATGTTCCAGCCAAAAAAAAATTTGAATCCCGATGGTACAAGTTGTTGGGGCAGACCAAAGCTTTGTTAGAGAGACGAAAAATTGACACAAATAGAGGATGAGGAGGAGGTTAATATTGAAACAGTTTGGTAGCTTCAAGTGGAGAGAAGTAGCTCATAACCGACAAAAATGAAAGACATACATGAGTCAGGCTGAGGATCTAAAAGTTCTGTTGGTAACCTATGTCAGTAAGTAAACAACAGTCACCCGAATGAAATTTATTTTCGTATTACAAGTCTCATCCGACAGCAACAAATTTCTGAACGTATTTTTAATGTACTTTGGCAGAAAAACTCATTTGGCTTTGAGAAAAAAAATATTTTTATAAGAATACAAAGTTGGTTGATGTGTTTTTTTATAAATTTTTGAAAGTTTTTAATATTTAAAAAATAAAAATGTTTTTATTTACAAGTGTGGATCAATATTTTGGTGATAGTGATTCAGAACAAGAAACAGAGAATCTAAGTATAAAGAGAAAGGCTCTTAGAAATTGTTCAAATCTGTTGGAAATTGATAATGAAAAGTAAGTAAAACAATTTGTAAAATAATTAATGTACAAATATGTGAAATATAACAAAACGATTTGTTTTTAGCTTCGTTAAATATTTCCGATTGAATAAAGACGCTTTTATTGCTTTGTTTGAGGATTTGAAGAGAAAATTTAAAAATTCAAAATAAATTAAAATTTGTTTTTATTTCATAAATCCTTAACTTTCTATTTAAAGAAAGACAATAATATTATATAATATAAATTCAAATTCAAATATATATTATATATATAAATTATTTCAATAAATTTGTAAATATTTACATACCGTTTGTTTTCAGAATCCATTATTTAAATTTATATAGGCACAAAAAATTACAAAATTATACACAAACGGAATCCTGTCACATAAATTGCAAGTGACAATTGAGTCGCATTTTTCAGTCGGCGCGTGACAGTTGTAATAGTAATTAGTGTTGTCACCTGAAATTACTCGGATTCGACAAAAAAAGTGATACCTGTAATAGGCACAGTTATCTCTACCTTATTTACCTCTACAACCATATTCGACATACTATGATGTTGTTATCTTGAAATTTTAATTTAAACTAGACTGAAAACAAACATTCTGATTAGACTGATCTAACATTCTTCACAATTTAGGTCGAAAAAAATGCTGTTCGAAAATTTCATTAAAGCTTAGTTCCAGCAGTAGTTTTCCACATTTAATGAACTTATTTACCAGTAATTTGATAAATAAATGTTCGAAATATTTGTAGATATTGTAGTATAAACTTGTAATACCATACTTAATTAAGCACGAAAAGGTGATTTAACGTTAGAAATTGCAGCCAAGAACATAAACTTAGTTTAAACTAAAAATTCTTCAAAAAATTAATTTAAACTTTAGAATTCAACGAATATGAAACAAAAATCTAAGTAAATTTTCAAATTTCAAATTAAAATTAAATTAGTTCAACATCTGGTAATTAAATATTTCATCCAAAACATGGAACAAATTTCTTAAAAACAATTAGCTAACCTTAAAAATTAATTTTCAATTAGTCATTTTAGAAATTTATAAATTCTAACACTGTCAATGAACTTTGAAATAAAATTGAACGCATCACTTATTTACGATTTCAAAAATTTATTTCGACAAATTGACCAAAAACCATAACTGAACGTGTTAACCAATCATCGAATCTGATTAGTTAATTTCGATTAACATTAATAGAACTTCATATAGAATCATTACGAATTGTATATATACATATATATATATATATATATATTTTACGTATATATATCAACTTTAAAATCGTTTCGGTCTTGTAATATTAAATAAAAAAAATAATAAAAAAAAGAAACAAAAAATATATTTTTTATTTTTGATTTTGTTAAATAAAGGCATCATTCAGAAAATATCTGAAACTCAGATCCGAGAAGCAAAGAAATCTGCACAAAATCAGTAAAACAAAAATAAAATAAAAAAAAAACCATAATATTTATTCTCATCGCCTTGGTTCGAAGGAATCATCTACATCTCGGTCTCGTATCAAATAACTTTTTGTTTTTCGTTTTTTTTTATTCTGTTCCGACGAGGAGACTTACTATTATTAAGGCTTTGAGTTATTATTGAAAATCCAATTGGCCATTATTTTTATTACAGCATAAATAATTCGAAAATTGTAGATGAAGTCTTTTTGATACTTTTAATTTTTTTTATTTTTGTTTTTCTTCACTATCGTTCTCTACTCTTTTTGGTTCTCAGCATATGTATATATATATATATATATATACATATATATATATATATCAATATTACGCTTTAACTAGCTGGCAGACAAGAAAGAAAATTTTCAAAATTCATAAAGTGTAAAACTAAAGGTAGATTAAAGAACAATTACTACATATTATAAAATATACTGTAATGATATTGATGGGAAACAAAGAAGAAAGTAAGACAATTGTAAGATTTTGTTTAAATTCATCTACCACATCATCGATATAGTGTAAAGTTGAGTATACAGCGTGACTGCGGTGTATAACTTTAACAACAAAAACAAAAAACAAAAGTAGTTATTAATTCCTTTTAATTTGAACTGAACCAATTCTTTCAATTGGAAAATTATTTAAAACAAAAACAAAAACAGAAAAAAAAACCAGATCAAAGTTCATGAGAATTTAAAAAAGATTTAATTTCAGTCTGTAAAATAAGTAAAAACAATTGTTAAAATGTGTTTATTATGGATGAAATACATTAGGTAGAAACGATTTGATAACCATATTTAGCTGGAGATAATATTTAAGTCAAAAATTGTATTTTGATATTATGATTGAATGTGTAAACTATATTATGATGAATGAACTTGACTCAAGTTATCATGGAAATTCATTTTTAAAGTTAAATTTTTGACTATATTTTTTTAAGTATCTGTCTGATAAGAATAGAATAGAATATTAGAATTGACATTCCTAATTAATACAAAATTTTATTTCAATTCATTTACTAGTATATTCAATTACTTTAAAAAACAAAATTCCACATTTTTATTTGCTAAGGTATATACATTAAAATATATATTTTTTTGTTTTATTTATTTCATTTTTTAAGAGATAGACAGTACTAAACTAGTATAAACCTGTTTTAAAACTAACTTATAATCTAATGAAATACAATATAATATTGTTTATTAAACACATTATACAGTATTAAATTCTTATCTTTACCTTTAAGGATAATTACAATTTATTTCTAATATACATATTCATATTCTTTTTTTTTTTTAACTAATTATTTAATTGTGGCAATGCTTTCAATCGTTTTTTAAACACTCTTATATTTGGGGCATATTTAACATTGTTGGGAGGACCATTGAAAATTTTTAGACAGTTGAACATAATGTCTCTTTTACCCTTTTCAATTCTAGGAACTCCCAGTCGAAAATGTTCTGCAGTCCTTGTGTTGTAGTTGTGTATTGAATCATTTGTTTGGAGTTTTAGATTGCCTTTCGTTAGGATATAAATCAGCTTACAGTTTTCCGAAAATATTGTTTGTTCTACGGAGTGTAAATTGTAGTCTGAGTATAATAACCTTGTTGAGTAATCATAAGGTAGTCTGTCTGATTTTTATGGCTTCGTTAATAAGTAGGGCGACTGAGTTTATAATGTTTTTTCAACCCTGATTCCAAATTGTGATTAAATACCTTATTTTGGACTGGATGTGCGAGTGAAATACTAACTTTGCAACGAGCTCACTTAGTCTAGGTCACAGTGTTGCTCAAACTGGCAGCCGCGGCTTCTCGGGAGCCGTAGAGCTTTTACAAGAGGGCCGAGAAATATTTATGTATTTTTACGAGAAAATAATGAACAAGTAAAAGAATCAGTAGAACAACCATCTGCAACAGATTCAACTTTACCAAGAACTTCACCTTCAACATCAAAATTAACAACTACTAATAAATGAAAAATTGCACAAGATAATACACAATGATAAAATTGCAAGTCCTTTGAAGTCAATTCCTATCTCAAACGATACTATGACAAGAAGAATTTATAGCATGGGCGATAATATATTAAAACTTAATTAATATCTCGTATTAAACAGAGCAAGTTCTTCGCAATACAACTTGATGAATCCACTGATATAACAAATTACACAGTTAATGGTTTTGTAAGATATCAGTATAACAACCAAGTTCATGACGATTTACTTTTTTGTCGGGAGCTTTTGACTACAACAAGAGGTATTGATATTTTTGTAAAAGTAGATTAGTTCTTCTCAGAGAATGAACTTGAATGGTCAAAATGTGTAGGAGTTTGCACAGACGGTGCTGCAGCAATGACTGGGAGAATTAATTTTGTAAAAAATCGTGCTGTAAACTCGAGATTATTTAATATTTTATGTCATGAGATGGGATCAAAACATCTGGCTTTGTTGTATCATACTCAAGTAAGGTGGCTTTCACGTGGTAAAGTTTTAAATAGAATTGTAGAACTTAGATGAGCTTCGTCTATTTCTTTTAGATAAAAAACCAAATATTGCTTCGTACTTTAGTGATGAAAAGTGGATGTGTCTTGTATCTATTTAGCAATTCTTTTTTGATAAAATTAAGAATTAAGTCTTTCCCTGCAGGGAAGAGATACCAACATTTTAGTTTTGAATACAAAACTTATTGGTCGCTAACAAAAGCTCAAATTTTATTAACGAAGGAAATATGGAAATGTTCCCATTTCTAAATGAGTTTCTTACCACCAATGAATTTAATTTCAAATATTAATTTCAACTTCAGTTAAAAACATATTACTGAATCATACTGACGAATCTCAACGCTTTTTTGCTGGATACGAACTTTTAATCATTGAAATATGATCATATTACTTTGATGGCTCAAGAAGAATTGATTAATATTAGATCAGATAATTCTGTTGAATTAGAGTTTCATGAAGAAAGTCTTACAGAATTTTGGATAAGGCAACAGCAAGAATATCGTAAAAGAAATATTGCTAAATTTAATGCCTTTTGCGACAACATATCTTTGCAAAACAGCTTTTTCTTCATTGTTAATTATAAAGAATAAACATAGATCGGGTCTTTCATCGAACGCTTTAGAGCAAAACCTTCGAATTAGCATTTCTGAAATTTCACCGGATATTTATTATTTATGTAATAATATGCAATCACATCCCTCTCATTAAGTAATGTGATTGCGTATTATTACATAAATAATCGGTGAAATAAGAAATTTGAAATTTTTTTTAAATTTTATATCATATTATTATTGAAATAATTTTGATGGCTATTTGGTTTTTTATTAGTTGTAATAAAAATATTGCTAAAATATATTATGATAAATGGTGTTTTATTAGTATTATTTTTTGCGGAGGATTCAATTTTTTTTTCAAGTTTAGGGAGCCGCAATATAAAAAAGTTTGAGAGGTACTGGTCTAGGACATCTTCCTATTGTACTAATTATTGACATTATAGATTTTCTTAATTTTTTAGTGTGAATTTTTCAAGCCACGTCTTCATCAATGTGTAAGTCTAAATATTTAGCTGATTTGACTCTTTTTATCGATTTTTGATTGATGTTGATTGATAAATTAATATTTCCTTTATTTTTTTTTTTGAATAATATGAACTCAGTTTTTGAAACATTAATTGTTAATCTGCTATGGTTTAACCACTCACTGACTTTGTGTAATTGTGTAAAATTAAGTATTAATGTTTTCATCAAGGTAATTAGCGTTTTTGCTTTTATATAGAACTAGCTAAGTTACCCGACGTTGTCCGGGTCGACCGAAATGAATCGAATTTATTTCAATGAAGTTTGATTTATGAATCGAATTGAAAAAAATTGGTTTATCAAAAATATTCTAATATTTTTTTTCACTACGATAAAAAAATATCAACAATACTCCAACTTATAAGCTATACTTATATTAAAATTATTTCTTTGTAAACAATATTTTAGTGATCTTTTCTGATGAAGTATAAGCAAATACGCTCCTTGCTGTTGAGGTATTCCTGAAATAAAGAAATGTTCGTTTTTTCCACAATCAATTGGAATTTGTACTTAAATGAAATTAGGATGCCAAGTTCTTATTCTTAATCTAGTACCGTAGTTTTGGGTTCTTCAAGTTTCGTAGAAGCACTATTGAAGCTACTACTTTTAATTCCAATTGATAAGGAACAACAACTTCATTTTCATCGATAACTGTATCTATCGATTTGTACACATGGACCCCCTGGAACACTCTGCAGTAGTTTCTGATTAATAAAACGAATCGTCACATTTTTGTGGCTAATTTACATAGCCACTTCACATAGTCATTTAAAAATTTTATACTGATTCCTAAATTCGAAAATACTTTTTCAGGACAATACATGTTTTTTTATTTTTCATAGAATACCTATGAATAAATTTTCAAGTCTGTAACACAATTTTTTTTTTGAAACATTTCTGATAGAGTATGTAAGTGTAAATTTTCATGCCTGTAACACAATTGGTTTTTGAAATATTCCTGAGACGTACGTGCTGGGAGTTGTACGGTAACAACTCGAACCCGTCCAAATTTTCGAAATCGGTAACAGTCGAATTTCTTTATTTGTGAAAGAGTATCTAAGTAAAAGTTTTCAGGCCTGTAACATAATTGGTTTTTGAAATATTCCTGAAACGTACGTGCTACGAGTTGTACGGCAGCAACCCGAACCAGTCTAAATTTTTGAAATCGGTAACAGTCGAATTTCTTTATTTGTGAAAGTGAATCTAAATGTAAATTTTCATATCTGTCACACACATGGTTTTTAAAATATTCCTGAGTCTTGGTAAGAGTTGTACGGCAGCAACCCGAACCTGTCATCTGATGGCTTTGTAAAGTACCGCGTTATTTGCATACCGGTACCATGAGTAACTGGTGCAAAATTTCAGAACTCTATCTTAAAAACTGTGGGCGTGTATAGCGAACAAACAAACAAACAAATAAACAAACAAACTTTCCCTTTTATAAGTATAGATTACTGTATCACGTCGGCAAACATTGAATAATGCCCTGTTAGTCCAATATTGTTGAAAATTTTTACATAAGCTAAATAAAGATTAACATTAAAATTTAATTTAAAAAAATTGATATACAAAATGTATTTACAAAATTTAGGGAAAAGCAAAATTGAGACTACAAAATTTTGAAAATAAATACAAAATTCAAATTTAAAATAGAAATAAAAATTCACCAATATTCAATATTGAAAATATAAAATTTGAAATTCTTTATACCTACTTCATAAAAGTTATTATTATTTATTTATTTAAAAACTCTTTATTATAGGCTTATCAACCACGTGGGTTTTGTCAAGCCCTCATTCTTTAAAGTTTTTTAGATAACTATCTTTAGTTTATTTTTTATTATTTTTTTTTGTTTTTACATAATTTTGTCTTTACCCAATCATCAATCCAACCAGTAATCCAAATCTGTCCTTGATTTTTTCCCACGATGTGTACTTTTGCTGGAATCATCCGGTACCATATGGTACCATCGTACAGATTTCTTAGAATATATGAAACACATGAAAAACACAAATTAACAATAAACTACTGTCTTGGAAAAGTTTTATTCAAAAGTCTAAGCTGTGTTACTAAAAGTAAATTAAAAAATTAATTAAGTAGCCCTCTGCTGAATTCAAACACCATACCTTATAGCCGAAACGCAAAGGTTTGCCCTTTATGAATTGTTTATATCCATGGCGGCCGATATATTGATCATCGATTCAACATAAGACAAATGTTCTTCACAATGAAAATTTTTTTGGAAGTTTCCACATTTTGACTTTTGAATTTGTTTGAGCAAAGTATATATGAGAATACAATGTCCCGATAATAATCTCGAGACATTTTTTTTGCAATCATTTCATTATGCGTATCTATATCACGACTCCAATATGAATATTTATTTGGTGTATTATTGTACACGGAAATAATCATAAAACCAATAAAAACTTTTAATTCATTTTTTGTTGCATTAGGGTTTTTTTGTGTTGTTAAGTTGTTAAAACACCATAATTATTGGTTTCGTAGCAAATCATTTGTAATAATTCATCATCAAAAACTCTTTCGCGCGGTTCTGCTGCACAATGTAAATAAGTTGGATCTGGAAATAATGTTTTGACCTATAGAATTTAGCTATCGACCATTTACATGCATCTTTCAAATTTGGTACAGATGATGGAACATTAATATCAGATCTGTTGTAAGAGCAAGATTCTATTTCTACGATTTGACCGATTTTAGGGAAATTTCAAGTTCATCTATTTCACTATCGTTAACCCTTCCAGAAAAATCTATTTGAGCTATTTGATGTAGTTGATTATGATGCAAGTCTATGATTTTACCGCCTTCGTTCTTACCGCAATCGTCTTCAGGTGAATGATATGCTGGATCTGGTGGTTGTAGATAAATTCCAATTCGCTCTCCTGATTCATCTTCTTCATTGATTAATGATTCCAAATAATCAGGCACTTCATGGAGTTTCAAACTACAAATTTATGTTAAATAAAAAGTATTCACGAAAAAACAAAAAATATTTTATGGATTGACATAAAAATGCACAATAATAAACAGTTCATATGTTTGTATCGTATCAACGCTGCAGTACCATATAAATATGAAGATTTAATATATTAATTGTAATCATTTGATTAACGGATTAGATTAAAATATAGAATAAAATGTGTACTTTTAGTATACTTCTTATTTAATTATAATTTTTTTAAAGAGATATGCTAATAATAATATTTACAATTTCCTCGTGCTCATATTTAGCATTTTTTTAACACATAAAAAATATTAGTTTTTAACTTGATATCACTAACCTCTTGAACAGAATGAACGCAGCCATCACGCAACCAACAAAGTTTCTAAATGCAGCTAACTTTGTGCACAGACGTTGCAAAACGTTGAAAGCGTTAACCGACATTGTTTTGTTTACTTTTTCTTATAAAATAAACTTTCAAGAAAACTAATAAATGTTAAATATATGTTATAAACTTATAAATTAATTTTATTATATTATATTTGAGCTCTGCCGCTTAATTTTTTATATTTTAAAATTGATTTTATGATTTGATTACATGATATGGAAATGAATATAAAAAAAACAACTCAATTTGTATTAATGTGTTGTACTACAGTCACACAATAATTTCACTTTTACATACACATCCAAATAAAAAATATTTTTATTAGTTGTCAAAGTAGAATTCCTGCGTTGAAGTTAAAAATTTTTCAACCTCTGCGCGATGGCTGCGTTGACAACTTTTCATTCTGTGCATTTCCATATGTTTTCATAATATGTTTCAATTTTCAAAGTAGTATTTCTGCGCATTTCCCTTCCATTTACAGTGGAAGGGAAACAGGGGGTGAAAGTGGAGTCGGAATACTAATATCAAAGAAATTGAGACAAACATTGGTTTCGTGGAAGGCAGTCTCGGATAGAATTGTTATAGGGCGATTTCGAAATATGACAAGACATGTAACAATAATTCAATGCTATGCACCAACAGATGTCGCTGAAGACCATATTAAGGATGACTTCTACGAACAAATAGAAACAACGCTAGCACTCATAAATAGGGGAGATATCATAATATTAATGGGTGACTGGAATGCGAAAATAGGATCTAACAACAATGGACTTGAGGAGATAATGGGCAAACACGGGTTAGGAAGAGAAAGAAACAACAACGGGGAAAGATTGATAGAGTTGTGTCAGACTTTCGACCTAGCAATCGGAGGGAGTCTATTTCCACACAAAGATATCCACAAATACACATGGACAACACCAAACGGGATCTCAAGAAATCAGATAGATCACATATGCATCAGCAAGAAGTGGAAACAATCAATGTTAGATGTGAGAAATAGAAGGGGAGCAGATATACACAGCGATCATGAATTACTAACTGGGGACTTCAGAATGAAACTAAGCCAACAAGGAAGAGGCAGAAGATATAGAAAGAAGAAAATAAATATAAACAACTTAAAAAATCCGCAAGTAAGAGCTGACATAGTTACGGCGTTACGAGAAAATATTAGAAATAATAGAGAATACACTTGGGAAGAGATTCTGGAAATTTACAACCAAACAAGCGAACAAAATCTTGGAATTTCACAACCACAAAGAAAAATCTGGATAACCGATAACACATGGGCCTTGATTAAAAGAAGAGGTGAAATGAAGAAAATGATAAACAACAGGATGGCATCAAGAAGAGAATATGAAGAAATAGCGAAAACAGTAAAAAGAGCAGCAAGAAGAGATAAAAGGAAATTTCTACAAAATTTAGCCGGAGAAGCAGAAAAAGCAGCACAGCAACATAACCTGAGAGAATTGCATCGCATAATCAAGAACTTAACTAACCAGTCGGAACAACAAAACAAACCAATTAAAGATAAAAATGGTGCGCTCATCACAAACTTAGAGGATCAATTAAAGAGATGGAGAGAACATTTCCAAGAACTGAGCAACGAAGAAAGTACAAATAATGAAGCAGACATAAGAAACAGAGACAATGCAAATATCTACCCAACTGAGGGACTGCCAATATCTACTCAAGCTCCAAATATAGAAGAAATCAAAGCTACAATCAATATCCTGAAGCACAACAAAGCAACAGGTGAAGATGGAATTCCAGCAGAAATAGCCAAACTGGACCCTGACTTATTCGCAAAAACAATTGAACCCCACATCAAGAAAGCATGGATAGAAGAGAATATACCACCATCATGGAAGAAAGGAATGATTGTCAAGATACCTAAGAAAGGAGACTTGGCAAATTGCAGCAACTGGAGAGGAATCACGGTTCTAAATACTATTCATAAGATAATAGCAATTATTATAAAGAAAAGATTAGAAGAAGTACTAGAACCAATACTACGGAAAGAGCAGGCAGGTTTCAGACCAAACCGAAGCTGTGTAGACCAGGCAAATACTTTACGGGTCATAGTTGAACAATCAGTGGAATGGAATGCCCCACTATATCTACTATTCATAGATTTTAAGAAAGCATTCGACACAGTCAAGAGATGCGCAATATGGAGAACACTTACAAAGAAAGGAGTTCCTGAAAAAATCATCAACATCATCAAAGCGATGTATGAAGATGCAGAGACAACAGTTCAACACAGAGGTAAGATCAGTGATCCATTCTACACCAATATAGGAGTTAGACAAGGATGTCCACTATCTCCACTTCTCTTCAACACAATACTAGACGACATTCTAAGAGAAGTTTGCACTGGAATAAACGGAATAGAATGGGATCTCTTCGGAAACTTAGAAGACTTAGATTACGCAGATGATGTATGCCTCATATCAAAAAATCAAAGGGACCTACAGAACAAAGTCAACAGATTACAGGAAGAAGCAAAGAAATCGGGACTGGAATTAAATATCGAGAAAACCAAAGCAATGAGGACAAACAATAGTTACAGTGAGCCAATAACAGTGAGTGGACAACAGATAGAATACGTAGAAGAATTCAACTACCTGGGGTGCATTATAACATCAAGAGGAGGTGCAACAGAAGATGTCAACAGCCGTATAAATAAGGCAAGAAGAACATTTGGGAGCCTAATGAAGATATGGCGGAGCAACCAAATATCGAGAACAACAAAGCTAACAATATTCAGAGCATGTGTTAAGTCAACATTAATATATGGCAGTGAAACATGGCTCACTTCGGTCAGAATCAAACAGAAGCTACAAGTATTCATCAACAAGTGCTTGAGAATTATATGCAGAATATTCTGGCCGGCAAGAATTAGCAACGAAGATTTATGGATGATAACTGGAGAAGAACCTATCAACAGACAGATAAATAGGAAAAAATGGAAATGGATAGGTCATACACTAAGGAAATCAGAAAGTGATATAGCAAGAAGAGCTCTAGAGTGGAATCCACAAGGACAAAGGAGACCCGGCAGACCATACAACACATGGAGACGCACAATCGATCAAGAATTAACAGTCAACAATTATACCTGGGACGATATTAAGGAAGTAGTACTCAACAGAGAGGAATGGAGGTTCACTATCGAAGCCCTATGCTACCACGCGGAGTAATAGGAGAAAAAAAAAAAAAAAAAAAATTTCTGCGCGATGACTGCGTGATGGCTGCGCTCATTCTGTCCAAGGTATAAAGCAGATAAAATGCTACTGCCTAATTAGTAATGACACACATTAAATTAAAGAAAAAGTATTCCAAAAATAAATTCTTTGTGGTACTTTTGAGTTCGCTCTGAGAATCATGAGAAATCATATTTTTGAGAGAGGCTATATATACTGGTACCATATGATACTATTGCATAGAATGGGATTTAGATTTTTGTTTTACTGTTTTTTTCAATTTCAAATTAAGATTTTCCGTCTTAAAAGAAAAAAAGAAAAACCGCAATACCCTATCACAATAGAGCAAACTGGGTTGATAACATATATCAAGAGATTCGGGAGTAATAAATTGGAAGACGGTTGTGTAACATAGGCAAATTTGAAGGAATATAATGAAGAAGCCCAAAGCTCACAACGAGCTGTAGTGCTACAAGATTAAAACTAATATTGAAATAAATTGAAACTCAACAATTAAACCTAAAAATCAATGGAAAATGAAAAAAGTATTTTCTACTTTTTCCAATTTTTCCAAGCAAATTTAATTGGCAAATCACTTAAACATTTAAAATGAATACCAAAGTCTGGAAAGAAAAATAACGAAATAATAAAATGACAGGCTAATTAAGCTTCTATATCTTTTTTTTATTTAAATTTAAAATACCTAACCTCTACAGTCCTGACTTTTTACCATTTAAGAGAATTCTATAATAACTTTACTCTTACAAATACAATATTTCATTTTTTATTTGTAAATCCTAATCTACTTTTTATGAACTTCATATAAAATATCCGTTTTGCTCGCAAAAAAAAAATAAATTAAAAGAACACTAATAAAAATTCAAATGAGCTGCAATTTTTCACAAACAACTTTTTACAAAAATTGCATTAATCCTTGACTTTTAAAATAAATGAATGTATTTGCCATATCCCCTAACAACAAAAATAAGAAACATTAGAATTCTAGAAAATAAAAATTTGAATCTTTTTAATACTCGTTCGTTAGCCCTCAATACTCTTTTCCATATTTATATACATACGAAAACAATCTACTCAGCTCGTTGTCACATTCATTCTAACAAAACATTTTTTTTTTTTTTTTTTTTTTTTTTTTATCTCCACCAATATGACTTATTGCATTTTGAATGAGAGAAGAGCAGCAGCAATTCAAAAATAAAATAAAAAAAATTTAGGCACAGCAAAAAGGAAACGAAAAGAAGAGAAAAACCAATAAAGTTATCATATATCATCATGTGTCAAAATTTAATTTCACCGTGTAAGCCAGAAGCTCAATTAACGTAGGTCTACTTGATATGGGTCTAACTAGATTTTTTTTTTTTTTCAGTTTATTGTAAATTCCTTTTCTTATTTTGGTATTTTGTATCTCAAAAAAAAATAAATTTTTGTATTCCTCCAATTAAAGAATTTTGCCACTTTAGTCCAGTTGCACAACAATATTATTATATACAGTAGCATTCTGCATAATAATAAATAGAAATGTTAGTAGATGTAGGACGTAGGTATGAATATAGAATCAATCTAATATTACAACAATATACGCGATAGATACATTAGTGTATATATATTTGTATATAAGATAAATATATTTCATAAGATTAAGTCCTTATGAAATAAAAGATTACCTGTCGTGTTTTTTAATTAAATTATGAAACGATCCCAAACTGAGCTAATAAATTAGTAAAAGGGGATACAAAATGAATTTACGAAAAAACAAAAAATATAAAAATAAAATTCTTTCAATTAGTTTATAAATGGATGAAACATCTATACACAATCAGTGTAATGAATGGTAAAATTAATTTTAATAAATATTTATGTGTAAATTTCACATCTCTCGGAAATGATGAAATTAACCCTTATGTGAGTGACAATCCAAACAGCTTCATCAGGGTGACGAGGTACCCGTCTACCTTCATATATTTTGTTTGAAAAAAAATATTTTTTGTACCTATATTGTAAATATTCATATTTACATGTGCGTATTATACATATAAATATACATTTATAGATTTAATATAAATCTATAATACAATCAAAATACAATAAAAATAAAATAAAATAAATATCCACATTTACACAGCATATATAATAATAGATGTGTTCTTTTCATACGTAGGCTTCAAGGTCTAGCTTTTATTATATCCAAAAGAAGAATGTAGGTTAATGATATGGATCATTTTTTTAAGTTGGCTAACCTGCTAATTCAATTTCTATTGAAAAACTACGCAAGCGCCACTCGTGATAAATATTATTACTAAATATTTGAGACCTGTATAAAAACCAGGTAAATATCTGGGTTTTGAGTTGTTATTGATATTACAATAATATTACATTACAATAATTTCATATTCATATTGCAACATCATATTAAAGTATTACCGTGAACCGGATAAAAAGAACACATCTAATATGTACTATATTTATACACTGATTAAAGATTATTATTTATCTTAATATTCTAGGAATTATTTTCATTAAAACTTTTTTTATTTTCATGTGTGAATAATGTGATACTTCTAGATACCGAACTATAGTTATTTTCATGCCTTAATAATGACATAAATTTTGTGTATCAAAATATTTTTTCATGTTTATAATAATGCGATAATTCTGGGTTGATATGAGGGTTGATTGAGGGCTAAAAAGTTTTACACAGTATATACCAGAAACATTTTCTGGGCTTGTGATGTTGATACTTATTACCCTTCAAAAATATTGATTTATACAGGAAAACCAGCAGATAAAGAGCGTCAAACTAATATTGGTAAAAAAAACAGTATTGGATCTCGTGAAAAAATTTAAAAATTCTGGAAGGATTATAACAATGGACAATTACTTTACAGCATTACAATTGACTCATGTGCTTAGTTCATGGAATATTACATGGGTTGGAACCATTCGTATAAATAACCGATTTTTTCTGGCAAATATGCAACCACATAAAGACCGAGCAGTTTTTTCATCAAATTGGGCAGTTAGAAAGGACGCGACATTGTGCTCTTATGTACTAAAAAAAAAGCAGTAGCGATAATATCTACGATGCACAACAAACCAAAGGTAGAAGTATGAGCTTCGACAAAGCCCAATATCATCACATATTACAACCAAAAGAAAGAAGGTGTTGACGACAAATTATTGGGTGAATATTCTGTAAGCTGAAGAACCAATCGTTGGTCACTGCAATATGATTGATATTGCTGGACTGGCAGCATATACTATTTATACAGATCATCATCCAAGATTCCACCACTGATCGCCGCAGAAGGTTCCTGAAAGATTTGGCATTTGAGCTATGCAAATTAAATATCCAAGTTCGTGCATTAAATTCCATAGTAATTGGTAAGCCATTTATACTTTCAGCATTATACATTTATACTTTAATAATAAGCAAGCTTTAATTTAATAATAAAGCTTTAATAATAGCTTTAATAATAAGCAAGCACCAAAAGAGAGGCTATATACTGTTAGACTCGAATGGTTTGCAGTTGCTGCATATGTAGAAAATTGAAATACAAGCAAAGAAAATTTAGAAAACCAATTTGGGGTAAACATAGTACAACATTAGCAAAATTTAATGTTTGTTTTGAAGTCGCTGGAAGCAATTATTTTGGACTTTTTTGTAGTATTAAATTTTTTTCTAAATATTCTAGGTAGGTTATTATCATATCTACTTTGAAATTGGTTTTATATGTAAATAAAATAAAAATAAAATAATATTATCGAAATAAATGGCAATATCTATAGGACACTACATGTACCTCGTCACCCTCGTAAAGGTGATTTTTTAAAGCCACCTTTTATGAGTTGTCATGGAGCTTGAAGTCGATAGCCCTTTCAGAACCTTTTTTTGTGGTTTGGAAATGCAAAAGGTACCCGAGTACCTCGTCACTCACATAAGGGTTAAGAAAGAAAAAAGTCAGTTTTTTTGTAAATGATTAAATACTGTTAAAAATAAGTAAATTACGTAAATATTCACCCATATTTTTGAAGACTCTTCGCGGCAGTGATGAAGTTTATGTATTTTTTCCCCCATATTTGATGTTATTTTACTTACAACAATTTTTCAAAAAGTTGAAGAATAGTTGAAAGAATGGCAATGTCATAGTAGTTTTCCCCCAAAGCTTTATTACTTTTCTTATGAATGATTTCAGATTTTCCATGCTTGAGCGAATTTTTCTATCTACAGGGATTTATTGAAAATGAAAAGAAGGGATCAGACAACAAATGCCCGGATTTATATATAAAACACGGTGAAATTAAGTTGGCCCCCATGCTCTTCTTATTGTCGATATCAAGTATTGCTTTCAGTACGTCATTTTCCGAAAGATATAAATTAGAAATGACTGACCAACAAATCAAAATTACATGAGGCTTCCTGTGGACGATAAACTTTCTGGAAACATTCTACAAAGAAACTGCAGATCTTATTAAGGCTTAGGAGAGAGAATTGTCTTTGGACATAGAATTCGGGTACAAAGTCGAAAAGTTTTTAGGGTCTGATATGTTTTTTTTATGTTATATGTCCTTAAAGGAAAAATTATAGATAGCGATCGATAAAAATTGAAAAAAAACCAGTTCCATCGGTAAAAAAAAGTTCTAGAAACCTCGAACAAACAATTAAAAATGAAATTTTTCACGCACAAGGATCACTACAACTGAATCTACAAGGAGTACATGATTATTTGCGATTCGCACCAAATAGTGCAAAGATAGCTTTTTCAACGAAAATTTCATTTGCAATAAAATTAAATGCAAAATGAGTGATCAAATTTTAGATAAATTTCGTTTTCTTTTCTTTGTTTAAATAAACTAAGTTGCCTATTACGTATTTCGATAGATTTTAATCGGATTGTTCATCGTTATCGTTAGAGTTATACGATTGTAATCGTTGTGCCATTATGTATTTCGATAAAAATTTTATCGAAAGTGTTTTAAAATGCTACCATAGTAAAATTAAAATCTACGATGAAAATGAGATATGCTTGATTCTTTGACTGTCAAATTCAAATTATTATACCAAAAAAAGACAAAACAATAGTGTTATAACTATTTGTAATTTTTAAGTTGAAGTTAAAAGTGTTTAAATAAAATAAAAATTATTAAATTAAAAATTTTTATAAATAAAATGATTTTAGCAGAGTTCAATTTTTCAGTTTCTGATAGTGCTGAAAAACGCTATCATATCAGAGTTAAAAACAAGCCAACATATTATCGGGATTATTCCAATCCACTGGATTTGGAAGATTATACGTATATAATTATACATGAAATTGATGAGTTATTATCTACAAAACTTAATTTTATTAACAGTTTTGATCAAAATTTCCTGTTAAACTCCATTGCTTTTATGGATTTATTAGAAGCATTAGGGTAAAAAATCAAAATAGCCATTAAGTAACACGTCGATTCCAAATATAATTAAATTGGCCAGCGTATTAAGATGCTGTGCGGTTTGTACCAAGGAAATGATTTGCAGCGTAGGAAATGATTTT
This sequence comes from Argyra leucocephala, assembly GCA_963942445.1. Taxonomy (NCBI): domain Eukaryota; kingdom Metazoa; phylum Arthropoda; class Insecta; order Diptera; family Dolichopodidae; genus Argyra; species Argyra leucocephala. The sequence goes on from OZ012680.1 coordinate 70,806,571, forward strand.
CATGTCGGACTAGCAGAGCTAATTTTTTCTGTTATGCTTAAGGTAGTTTCATATGAAATTTGCAGTTAATACTTATGTCCAAAATGGATCAAATTCCATTACGCACTAAAAGAAAAAAGTCAGACAAAAATTATTTTTATGATTAAAGTAGAATTACTGAAATAATTTATTTACACTAACTTTTCATATTGTAGTTTATTTGTAACTGGCTTTTCATTCCTATTAAAATTTGTTTCAATACAAAACAATTATGAAGAATAAAGTAAAATACCTACTAACTTTGCAACTTTTAAATTTATTTTTTTTTCCAAAAAATATCGCAAATATAAAACAAACACCAGGTGTCCAAGCGTCACTCTTTTATTTTATCTTTTCAATTCAAAATTGAAATAATTTGTACAAAATCTCTCTTTCGATGTCTCTTTCGTGATAAAATTTAACATCGATAAGCTTTATCGATTTCGTCGATAATTTCTGAACGACATCGAAATACATAATGGAAATTTTGCATTTTGGCAAATTTAATCTGTGTTCATATGGAGGCAGGACAAGTGGATTGGACCAAGGAAGGTGGCGAAGTGCATATCTTATGAAGTTCTTTTGAATAGCTTCTATTCTTTTAATATGAATTTCGTAATAGGGTGACCAGACCTGACTAGCATATTCCAGTGGCCTCAGAAGACATGTATATAGGGATATAAGGGTCCTCAAATTCTTTAGACCATCGTTTTATAAAACCTAACATTGAGTTAGCTTTACTAATAATATTGTTATAGTGGAATTTAAAAGACAATTTTTCGTCGAAAGTGACACCTAAATCTTTGATCGACCTAACTATTTCAAGAGCATGTCCATTAAGTGAATAGATATTTGAAAAGAAGTTGGTACGCCTGTGATAATTCATCACAACACATTTATTCGTATTAGGCATAAGCTTATTACTACGGCACCATGCTAAGAAATTATCGAGATCATTTTGAAGCAAACTTGAGTCTCGGAGTGATGTGATTTTCTTAAAAATTTTCATGTCATCAGCATAAATTTGAACTTCACTATTTTTTATTACTGATACAACGTCATTAATAGAGATTATGAATAGAAGGGGACCTAGATGGCTTCCTTGAGGAACTCCTGAATTTGCTTCGAATGATGTTGACGTAGCTGCTCTGAATCGTACAGTATACTTTCGATTAGCCAAATAAGATTCAATCCATTTCACAAATGACGGTGGAAATCCAAGTTTAATTAATTTTAAGAGAATGACGCAATGTGGAAGAAGATCGAAGGCTTTACTAAAATCTGTATAGACGACATCAGTTTGAAAACCTTTTTCCATATTATTAATAAACTGAGAGGTACACTCAACCAGATTCGTGACCGTGGACTTGTTTTTGACAAACCCGTGCTGGTTTGGGATTAGAAAACAAGTGCAATGATGATATATAGTTGATCAAAGAGAATTAATTCGAATAATTTAGGAATAGTGGACAATTTAGCGATTGGCCGATAGTTACTAACATCATTTTTGGAATTTTTTTTATGCACTGGAGTTATATACGATTTTTTCCAATAAAGGGGAAAAACCCCTTTAGAAAGTGATAAATTGAAAATTTTTGATAGTGATGAAACCAAGGAATTCGAGCAATTTTTCAGGATAATATCTGGGACACCATCAGGGCCAGAGGATGTGTTATTGCCAAGTTTGTTCAAATAGCCTATAACGATAACTTCGCTTAAGTAAAAAGTTGAGAATGTTGTCTTAGGGTAATCATCAAGATGAGAAAATTCAGGTATTTTAGCATTAAAAAGAGAACTAGAATAGGAATTTTCAAAGAAATCACGGAAAAATTGAGAAATAACCCACGGATTATTGCTACGGGAGTTTTTATATTGCATAAAACTAGGGTATTGATCGGACTTACGTTTAGTATTAATAAATCTCCAAAAGCTTTTAGTATTAGTTAGAATATTACATGACATATTCTGTAAATAAATATTATAACTTTGTTCGACTAACAACTTGAATTGATCAAAGAGAAGCTTAAAACTATTATAATCATTTTGACTTTTGGATCTGACATATTTAGACCATGCTTTATTTTTCTTGTTTCTTAGCTGTTTAATTTCTAAGATCTTTTAATACGATTTTAATCGCCAATACGGCCAATGAGGTCCTTTATCACTTCAAAAAATGTTTTCAAAAACTCCAAAATTGTTCTCATAACTATATGACATCATCTATATACCGGGTACTTTAGAGCATGCGTATCAGCTTTTTAAGAGGGTAGGATTAGGAATTGAAAAGATTTGAAAATCTTGATTTCGGCCAATTTCGGCGATTTTGGGGCTTAAAAAACTCTTTTCCGGTTCTTCCCAGAAGTTGAAAATATCACCAATCGATAGAGCACCCTCAATTTAGTTAATAACATTTTTTGTTTTAATTTTAAAATACCGGTATATTCACTATAAATCAGTACGTAAACGAGAAGGTCTTATAAAGTTTATTTTAGGTCAGTACGTAAACGAGAAGATCTTTAGAGTTGAGCAAATTCAACTTATTAATACCTGATTACAAAGCGGCTGCATGTGTTAGCAACAGTTATTCTCCATTTGACATCATATATGAATTTGTTTATATTGTGGATAACTTATTAGATAAAGAATTTTACTATCTCAAAATGTATGCTGTCATTTATTGATATCGAAATAAATATTTAGCAGTGTCGAATAGTTCCGTAGAATAATTCGCTTTTCAATTTTCTTAATTTGGATTAATTTTCAAAATAATATTCAAATTTATTTTATAATTGTTGGAGGTAATCCTAATAATCTATAAAAATTTTATTTATTTTTTTAATACTGATTACAAATTTCAATATTTAAAACTATTTTATATGAACTCGTACACATAATATGTACTTATGTACATGAGAAGAAATAAAAAAATTAAGTAATAAATCACATAATTGCAGATATACAAATTTACCAATTTATTTCATTTTTTTTTTTTTTTGTAAATAAAAAATTAAATTGAAATATTTACTTTTACGAATTAACTCTCTCTCTCTGTCGCTCTCTCTTATTTTTTTTTTAATAGATTAATAATTTAAATCTCTATAAATTATGGTACGTAAATCTCCAAAATAAAGTTTTGAATTGTTTTTCAATATAACAGAAATAAAAATAAAAATAAAAGAAATCGAAAAAGGACATAAAAATTTGAAAAAGAAAATCCTTAAAAAAAATATATATATTTATTAAGCCTGTCTTTTTTTACTGGTTATTAGTTAGCTGCTATAAACAAATTAATATAGTAAAATTTACAGCACCTGAGCCTCACTTAAAAAATAACACAGAAAAAAAACAGAACAAAAAATAAAAAGCCAAAAAATTAAATTCAAAATAAATGACACATAACGAAGTCATTACAATTTTTATATTGGGATTGTTACTTGATCCTGAAAATATTTATTTGATATTTAAAAATAAAAAATAAAAACAAAACATAAAATTCAATTTCATAAATTTCGTTTATTTTACAAAATTTTCTTTAAAAACATATGTGTATAGATATATATATACATCAATATAAATGCAAATAAAAACGACATTCCAGTTAATAATATTAGATATTATGTAATATGTATGTATGCATATATATGAAGAAATTTATAAATATGTGTTTTAATATGCAAGCAACATGATTTCCTCCTAAATCATTCTATTTTTGCAAAAATATACCAGGGTATTATATTATATCTATATACATATACATGTACAATAAAGTCATTCAGAATTTCTTACTTCATACTACCATACATATTTATTACAGGAATTTTTAAATGAAAAAAAAAGGAATATAATTTTTTGGGTGCCCATTTAGTACTGGTAAATCCCCTTTATTTTAAATTTTTTTTTTGTTTTCTATTTTTTTTGTTTTATGAAAATTGTTACACTACCTACTAGATTTTGTGCATTTTATTCATTGAACTTAAACACACATTTTCTAGCTTTTCTTTTAAAACCTGTTTTGAATAAAAATCTGATACTAATAAAAAAAAATATTTTTGTTTTTTTAATTTTGTTTTTTTATTCTTTAGAATTTGTAAAAAAAATATTCCAAAATTTTTATTTTCTTGCTTAGGTTGTTCCTTCTTTGGGTTTTATTTGAATTACAACAATTTTTAAGTTACAATTACCAACAACAACATTCAATATGCAAATACATATATATGTACTATGAGAAATGTGTATATGCATGCATATGGAATGACTTAATATACAAATTTTCAAATTTGGGGTACAAGGATATTATTCCCTTTTATATTTTTTATTTTATTATTACTGTTATTATTACTGTTACTGTATCAAATCAAAATTTTAATGGTATTATGAAATTTATTCATCATTTGTAACACAAAAAGAAATTAATGTCGTATATATTATGATTTATATATGTATGGTATTCGATTTCGATATTATTTAAAGTTTTGCATGATAGATATATAATATTTTCATATATGTACTGTTATACGTTATCATTACATATAATCTGTAAATTGATAAAAAAAATATTTCACAACCGATTTTCATTATTATTCTTTTAAATGATAGATATTTAAAAGGAGAATTATACCGAATGTACAGAACCAATGTATAGAATTTCTGTTTTTCGTTGCCTGAATTAAATTTAAACATATATTTTTGTTTGTTATTCAATGGACCTGCAGATAAATTTGTAGGCCAACTTCAGGTCATTTTCTTCTTCGAGATGTGGGCCTTTTTAAGAACAGAATTAAATTTAAATTTAATTTTTTTCTTTAAATAAATTATGCGGTTGTTGTCTAAGATAAATCGATAAAAAAAATTACATAGTTCCAAGACAAAATTGAAATGATTGAAAATAATTCAAAATTAAATTTAATACGATTTTTATTAAATTTCCTCGAATTTTGAAGAGCGAGTGAATATTAGTTAGAATTAAATTAATGATAGTATGCAATTAAATTTAATTTTTTGGTTGCTTTTTTGCGAAGAATTAGATTAAAAGTGGCAAAATAACTCGTTTCCAGAAACATGTCTACCCTCTCTAGAGAGTTGAACTGCATAGCAGTTTTCTGGAACCTGTTTAGGACCTTATAAATAACAGAGATATGTTGAACCGATTCGATATATCCTTGAGTTGCAATAGTCCAACACAATCTTTGTGCCTAAAGTAAACGGTTCTAGCGATTTCATTGCAGCTTGACTGTCTGTAAGAACACAAATATTTCTAACAGATAATACACTGCATCTCAGAAAAAGGGTTCTTCTATGGTCATTACTCCTGTCTTAAATACAGTGTCTTAGTATTTGAATTCAGTGTCTGAAATGCAAGCCAATATTCAAGTTGAACTGTGTTATTCATTTTAGACCCATCAGACTATAGAGGTACACATACTCTTCCACCGACAAAATCATAATATTCTTCTATCTTTCCGAGAATGGAATATCGGTCAATTTTTTTTTACTGTTTTCCACCAACTTTTTAAGTTAATAACATAGATTTTAATTATCTACATAATTAAATAGGTTTTGTTAATTGACAGCAAAATACGTTCAGAAATCTTTTTTTTTTTTTTTATTTATTTTATTTTATTTATTCTACTACATATAAGACGATTAGTCTTTTAAGCATGTAACTATAATTCATAATTTAAAACTAACCAAACTAAGCATATTAGAAAATAACATGAAAAATGTTAAAATGTAAGAATATAAAGTGCTTAAACTATATTTAGATTAAATTACCAAATTAATAAAAATAAAACATATATATATATTACATATATAAGATATAAAAATGAAAAAAAAAAAAAAAAACAATGCTATATACAAAAATTTTACATACTTAATATATAATACATGTATACCAAAATATGCCTGTTGAACTGAAGTAATACATTTGCCTACCTCAAATCATGATTTCTAAAATACTCACTGCTGACCTCAGTAAAACTTTTAATGTTATTAACGCGCAGAATGTAGTTCGGTATGGAGTTCCAAAGAATAGTAGTTCTAACAAAATACGATAGGTGCCTTAATCGACTCTTGTGACGAGGAACTATTAGATTCATATTTCTTGTTGATCTACCAGTAGTGACCCTTTCAGAAAGGTATAATGGCATAAGATTTAACAAGATCTTTTTTATAACAACAATATACCTTGCTTTCAAAAAGTTACTTAGTGTAACACCTAATATCACGTTGGAAACATCATTAATGTGATCATGTTTACGCCTGTTTGTGACAAAACGAGTGCAAGCATTAAAAATTAGTTGCAGCCGGTGAAATTCACAGTATGTGAAATGTGGGATCAATAAACCTAGGACGAGTTTATGTTTTAACCATTCATTTAGAAAATAAGAATATTTCCACAATTTTCTTAAAATACAGTAGACATTTTTGGATATTCTATCAATCTGGTCATTTCACGTTAGTGTATTATTAAAAATCACTCCTAAATTTTTAGCTTTAGTGACATATTGAATTGCTAATTTATTCATTTTAATTTGGGGTAATATATATGTATCAACTTCCCTAGAATAAACAATCATTGCTTGCGATTTAGATGCATTTAACTTTAGCCCATTATTTTTAGTCCAAAATAAAATAGCATCAAGATCGTCGTAAATTTAAGCAATGTAGGTAATGATATTGGTAATAGGTCCACTAATAAATATTTGAGTATCATCAGCATACAATCTGCATTTTGACTCAGATAAACATAGTGGTATGTCATTAACAAACAACCTTGAGGTACACCACATTTTAGCTCAACTATATCCGATCTCATGTCATTCAAATAAACAAATTGATTTCTTTTACAAAGGTAATTACATAATAATTTAATAGCTGATAAGTCAAAGCCAAATGACTGCCTGATTTTTTTGCATAGAAGTTCATGATTTACACAATCAAAAGCTTTGGAGAAATCCAATAATAGTAAAACATTAGCATTTTTTTTATCCATTTCCATGTATATATTATCGGATATTTCAAGCAAGGCGGATGATGTGCTGTGCTGTTTTCTGAATCTGATATATAATACGCAAGTTGAACGATGTGGGGAGTAAAAAAGCAAGAATAGTTAAAAATTAAATTACTCCACAAAAACATTAAAATTTTAGCAAGTTCTTGGTGCTGAATACTTAAAACATTTCAAATATTTACACCAAATAGTGACAGTTATTTCCAAGTTGAGCGAAATTTCAATAACGGACAATTTTTAAAAAGGCTTCATGAAAATTCTTTTGTTTTAAATAAACACATAGACTTGTAAAAAAAAGTACAAAAACGAAAACACAAATAAAAATTGAAAACAAATATAACAGAATTGTGACTACAAACATTTTTGACTATAAAATCCATAAAAAAAAAATTAAAACAGATGATGAGAGTAAAGTTGTTGACTAAAAGCGAATTGTGCAAAAAAAAAGTTAAGCAATTCCATACTATGACAAAATACTAAAAATAGAAAAATACATTAATTTTTTACATTTTTGTATTTTATTTCATTTTTAAATCACTTTTTTAAAGCTGTTAATTAATTTTAATTTAAATTTACTTTAATATTTTTCAAAAAAATAAAATTATTTAATAATACAGAAACATAACCACAATTTAAATAAAGTAAAATATAATTTTTTTTCTAATATTAAGAATTTATTAGTCGATCTATCATGGATTTGTTATGTGTTAAAGACAAAAAAGAGGTGGTTTTAATGAGCTTAAGGGCCGACGCGCGTGACTGAAACCACTTAGTGTCCTTCGAAGATTCCTACCTCCATACAGAAAAAAAAATAAGATTCATATAAATTGATATAAATAAATGATGATGTTATTATCCAGGATATTTTAAATAAATTTACTACTATGTAATTGCACAGGGACCCACTAGTAATGAATAAAAAATTAAGACTGCGAAGATAGTTTTTAAAGTAGAACGTGGTAGAACTTAGGAAATATAACACTAGTTCTCTTAGATAACATTGACTATGTTAAAACATTAACCTTTATCAAAATGTTATTATTTAAAATTCCATTTTTCAATTTACATATTTTACAAAATCCCGTTAACTCAAAATCCCGTTAACTCAAAATCCCATTTATTAAAATCAGTTTTTATTTTAGGTTGACTTATTTATTCATTTAACAAATTCTAATTTTTAGCTGTTATTCCCACTTGAAGAAGCATTAGAATACCTTAACTATATAACATTGGTCAGAAATCCAGAAAAAAGGTAATGAAGTTCAAGTAATCATTTCTGTAGGAATTTTAGAGTAAAGTTATCTGAAGCCTTTTTGATATTAGATATAAGCTACGTCATAGTGCTTCACTATAATCATCCAACTTTTTTTTTGTTTTACCACACAGAAGTGTTCGAATGTCAGGGCCGGCATGTTAGCTTTTAGCCCTATATGCCCTCCTCCACTCTTTAACTTAGTCGACCCTTTTGATAAAGGTCAATAGATTTCACGATTTTATCCTGCAGAAGTTTCCTGAGGTTATGTAGTGCGTTTCCAACAGCCTGAGTCTCAGCCTTGAAAGCGCTAGGCATTCTCCTACAACATGTGTGGAGATTTCTTCCTCATTCAGAAAATGTCTACAGGTTGGGTCGTCCCTTAGTGCTAGTCTACACATGTGCTTATTCAAGTGGTTATGACCAGTAAGTATGCCCACCATCTTCCTGCAGTGTTCTTTATTGAGAGTTAGTTGGTTATTTTGATTTTTATTCTTGGAGTATATATTTTGGATACTCTGTGGTCTTCACTACGCTCCCATAGAATGCTTGTTTCCCTATTCATGCTATTTTCTATCGATAGGTTAATATTACCAATAGATACTCCAATTGCTGGTTTCGGTCCATACATATTGTACGCCGATGATCTGGCTAGTTTGTAAGCTTTCTCATTTCCAGGTATACATCATCCAACTACATAGATATTTTATTCGCCTTAAATCGATTCAATCAAACTAAATACTTTCTCAATCGAAATTATAAAATTTAAATTGTTTGTCCTTTGTAATATGATACCATTCAAGGACTCAAAATGAATATTTACAAAATATCTTCTTTTGTCACTATACAATTTGTTGCAAATGTAGAGTATATTTATTCAAAGAACTGACTATACCTGAGTGATTGCAAAGCTAACGATAAAAATATTTTCTTTATTTTCTTTCAAACACAAATTTTATGTGAAGGTCCTGTATAATATTGCATATATTTGTTTCTTAATAAAAGGTATTAATTTTAAAATTTATTGCAATAACATAAAGGCAAAATAAAAAAAATAATAATAAAAAAGAGGAAAACAAAAAAAAATTAAATAAAATATTGGAATATTTGAGGCTTTCATATTGAAATTAGTTTCTTGTGTGATGACTTTATTCAAAAAATATATATGTATAGTCTATGGTGTATACTTGTGTTAAATAGAGAGTGAATTGTTTTTATTTGTTTTCATATTATTATTATTTTTATTATTATTATTATTATTATCATTATTATTAATTTACTGCAGTTTAATATTTATTTTGTTTTTGGTATGTGAAACAGAAGAGAAAAAAATATTCTTAATAGAATTTCCAATAAAAAATAATTTAAAAAAAAACTAAGGCAAATAAAATCCTGAATTTTGAAATGAGCAGAAGGTAGGATTTATGAAGTAGAAAAAATATGATGAATTTATTTCTCTGGTAAATAAAATAAAATTTAAAAATAATAAATACATAAAGAAATATTATTTAAGATGCTTTTAATTCTATTTGGAAAAAAATATACTAATTTATTTTTATTGAACAAATTTCAATTCAAAAAATTGTTTCAATATGTCAAATGGAGGGAATTTATTAGGTTATGGTTTATATTATGAAATATTTTCTTTTATTATATTTCTTTTTTTTTCCTTTTTTTGTTTATTTTTAGATAAATCTTTTTCAAAAATTATCTAAATTTTTAGAACAATTTTTCAGAATTTAAAATGAATAAATATTTGCTTTGTGTTAGAAAAATTAAAAAATGTTTAAAAATAATTTGTATTTAATTTATTGTTTCTTTTTTTTCAATTTATATAAATAAAATATTGAAAATTAAATTCTTTCTAAAAATTTACTAATTAATTAAAAGAAATTGGAAATTTTATTATAATTAAAATATAAGAAAAACAAATTCAATTATTGGATGAGATGGCATCAAATATCTTATAAATTTAAACCTAACACTCATGCAAAACTTTTAGACAAAACATGAAGGTAATTAACTCTCCTAAAGTGGACTTAAAACTGTCAAAAGGTGACAGATAAAAAATACAACACGATAATTAATTATGTTTAGAATATTACAATTGATATCGCTATTTGTACTATATGGATATGCAAATATGATCATTCCGGTGATTATACAGATCTTAGCAACTTGAGAACTATCTCAATTTCATCTAAAATTAGTAAAATAATAGAAACGTTTGTAAATAAACAATTAACAAATTATTTGAACTCAGCTAATCTAACTATATAGCAAGAACCAATATGGATTGAAAAAAAATTTAACACTCAGACTCAATACTTATATTTGATACGCGATTGGACATAAAAAAAGAAAGTATTAATAACATTCTTCGATATTAAAAAGTTATTTGATTCTATAGACAGGAAGATACTGCTTAGAATACTTTATGAATGTAAAGTCACAGGTGCCGAATTCAATTGGTTTCAAAGTTATGTTTCGAATAGGTTGATATATGCGGAATGCGAAAATTTAAAAAGCAAAACTTTGACAGTATATTATGGAGTCATCCAAGGAAGGTGTCTAGGTCCAAGATTGTTTTTGTGTTATATCAACAGTTTGCTTGATATTGAATTACACGGAAAACCAGTTTTATTTGTTTATGACTTAGACATAGTCTTATAGAAGATGAACTGGATAAACTACAAGATAACATTGATCAAGGTATGATAAAGATAACTAATTCGATGAATAAACATAATTTAACAATTAACACAAGTAAAACCATATTATTAAAAAATAAAATAGAATCCATGTCAAGTATGGAAATTACAATATTGAAATTGTTGATCAATATAAATATTTAGGTGTCATAATTGACAGTATTTTAAGCTGGGGTAGAAAGAATTGTTAAAATTTTCCAACAGATAAATCAAAGAATACCAAAAAACTATAAACGATCCATAGCACTATTGCATACGCTATCCAGATATCGGTAAACGTCTATCTCAACCATAAAAATTATATACAAAAACTAGATAACAATGTAATAAAAAATCTATACGAGTACAAATCGAGAACTTCTATAAAATCTATACACTGCACTGCAAACACTCACAAGCTGATAAAATAACCTTCTCGATGAATGTAAACTGGCAACCCAAGCACACTTGATAATAAAAAAAATCATCACAGCACAATCTATTAATGACAATCACATTTACAACACAAGAACAGCTGATAATATCAGGATTATTTCGTCCAAAATCATATTCAATAATTATGAACATTATTAACTACAATTTAGCATAAAAGTACTACAATGAACTACGTACGAATATGAACAAAAAAATTATAAACTTAATGAGTTTAAAAAAAAAATTCGTCACTACTATAGTTGGATTTAATTTAGGTTAATAATTAATAAATCAAAAAAAAAATAATAATAATAATCCACATTATTTGGTCGGTAACATAGTTTGGGTTTACTTTAGATTATACATTAATGAATTTCAAAAAAACACATATGAAAAACAAATGAATTTTTTTCGTTATTAAATATATTTAAATTTGCTTATATGCAAAATTGTGTTGGTATACTACTAATAGATTTGAGCGATGCTTTCACAACAGTGTGGTATGATGGGTTAATAAAAAAACTTATTGATCATAATTTACCTTTTCATTTAATCAAGATAATCAAAAGTATGATACAAAGTAGAAACTTCGTGATAGAATCGAACGTCAAGACGACACAAAGAAGCTTCGAAATCACCAATGGCCTCATGACATCACCGATTCTCGATACATCTTACATACGAATAACGAAATCACTTCAGCTAAGCTAGTTTCCGTAGCGTTCGCCGACAATTTAACTTGCTACGTATGTGCTAAGTCATTGAATGGCATCCAAGATAACTTACAAGAGATATTTGAAATCACTCAAAACTATGTCCTTTCATGGCGCTTGAAGATTAACTTTAGTAAATGTGAATTAATTCTATTCAGAAATGTGTTATCCAAATGTCACGTCTCAGTTCGGAAAAATTGGAACCGATTTTTTGTCAGAGCTAAAGATGGGTCAATAATCAAACCTAAAAATCTCGTAAGATATCTTGGAATCTGTTTGCAACACAATTTAAATTACTCGGCACATATAAAAATTCAAATCGAAAAGTCTATTAAGGCTTTTTCTATAGCAAAAACTTTGTCCTACTCAAAATAATTAACACAAGAGTCAAAATTATAGCGTATCAAATTTAATTAGACCAGTACTCGTACTCAGCTACGGTTGTACGATATGTGAGAAATAAAGGTTATTCGAAAGAAAGTGTCTTAGATCATGCTTGAGTGAATTTAGAAAAACCGCTAATCCAAACCAATATTTATCAAATAAATACATTTATAATAAAACAAAAGTAATAAGAATTTATAATTTTATATTAGATCTTAGGAGACACTATGCTTGATCATCGGAAAATGCAGAAAACAGCCTGGTTAGTCATTGTATTTTCACAAATGATCAATACGTTGAAGAAACACTTCGCACAGGGTTTATACCGCCTAAAGCATTCCTTTATATGGATAAAAATAGTTACATTCATACCCCGGATAAAATCCCACTAATCTACCACTCTCAAAGACGAGCCACCGACAAAAAAATTTTGTATAATCCAAGGGATTACTATGACAGCAGCTCACCAATTAACTATATATATAACACTCACTTGTCTAACAGAGACAAAAACAAAAGGATAAACAGGAGTTTATATTAATGGCTAAATTGAATGAAAACTAGAAAGCTATCAACTAATCTTTATCCTTCAAAAAATAAAAAAAATAAAATTAATAATTTGCTTGTAGGCGCACTATACTACATATTAAATAAAAACAACAAAAATTAAAAATAAATAAAAAAATAAAAATAACAATAGAGTGATTAGATCTTTTGTGTTATTTTTTTCAAGTCTTATATGACCTGTGTTTTGTGATTAGTTTTTTTGGTAGAGGGTTTGGATGACCTTCTAGTTATCGTAGATAGTTTCGACTATATATGATGATTTCTTCGCTGACTATCGCAATTTTTAGATCTCTGTGAATGTTTGCATTTTTAATAAATCAAGGGGCTCATGTAATCCTCCTTAGGACTTTTGATGGAGTTTTTTGTAGTTTTTCTATATTGGATAGAGAAGCAATTCCCCATATTTGAATTCTATAAGTCCATATCGGTATAATTACTGCTTTGTGCAGAAAAATTTTGTATTCTAATCATAGTTTTTAGTACTTATTAAGTAACCTGTACATATTGTTTGCTTTGAGTTTTATTTGAGTTACTTTTGTTGCGATGTGTTTACTCCATGTCAATTTACGATCTAAGTACTACCTAGGTGTTTAACCTCGTTTCTCTGAGCGATAGTATGATTGTTGATTTTTAACATTGTGCACGTTTCTTTTCTTATTGTAAATGTTACTTGAACACATTTAGATTCGTTAAATTTAATCTTCCAATAATCTAGCCAGTTTGTAACCAGTTTTAGGTGATCATGTAAATATTTAGTACCTTTAGGGTTAGAATGGTTACTTAAGTATTGCTGTGTCATCAGCAAATGTAGATGTTAAAGTTTGACTGCTGAATGGCATGTTAGACATATACAACAAATACAAGATTTAGCCCAAAACACATCCTTGGGGAACACCAGCTTTTCAGTCAAAGTTTTATATTTAATTTTAAATTTCCTGTTAGATAAGTAGTTTTCCAGAAGTTGATGAACATTTGTAGGTAAAAATTATTTTATCTTGAAGTTTAAGCACATGCCATACCTTGTCAAAGTCTTTGGCTATGTCTATAAAAACGGCTGAACAGTATTGTTTTTCTTGAAATGCTTTCCTTATGTAAGTTACTATTCGGTGAACTTGTTCCGTCGTACTATGTTTCTCTAAAGACAAATTGGTGTTGTGGTATCATTTGTTCTTCTACAAGTCTGGGAATTAGTTTTAATAACAATAGTTTCTTAAACAGCTTAGAAGGAATTAGTAATAAGCTTATTGGCCTGTATGATGTCATTTTGGTGTTGTCTTTCCCGGATTTCGGAATCATTATGATATGTGATACTAATATAGAATAAATCAGTAGGACAATTTCAACCGGTCTCATGAGACTCAGGAATATATTATTGAAGACGACACTTACAGAGATAAAACAAATTAATTTACTATAAAAAGACTTCAAAATCTCAAGGAAGATGATCTACCATGGGGAATGTTATTAAATTTCTAGACAAAAAAAATCAATTAATAAATTTATTTATTTTTTTTCAACAGTGGATCCTACAGATAAATCTGCAGACCAACTTATAGATTTTTTTCCATTTCGAAATGTGGGCCTTTTATTAAATTATAGTAATTATTTAGGCTATATTTTTGTATATTATATATTATATTATTTTAATTAGTTCTTAATTACCATAAAATTATTAATGATTGTATTATATTTGAACCGATGTGGTTGTATTGAAAATTAGATTTGAAAAAAACTTCTGTTCTCACCGGATTTGAACCCTTAACGAGCTCGTCAGTCGTTACATTACTATACTTGAGTGCTTTACTTGTCGACTACTACTCGAGGTCACTTCAATTAATAAATTAAATTTTAAACAATTTTATATCGTAGAAAATAATTAATAGAAAAAAATAATTCCAGAATTAATCTTACGTTTAATTTTTCATTATTAGAACAATATACTGAAAAAACATACTATTAGTAAAATAGCTATATATCACTCTGGTAGTAAATTACAAAACTAAGTTAATACTAATTATAATGTGCAAAAAAAATGTACATTACTACACTTTCTAGTTTTAACGGTCCCAACATTTACATGGCGATCAAAAAGATTGGATTGGAATTTACTTTACGAAGCATTGTAGTAATTGTCCCGAATTCCATATTCTGTAAAGTGAAAGGGAATGTGGAACATTTCATCGGGTCTGAGGTCAATTACAATTGGTTTATTCAACCAGCAAAATTTTAAATTGCGGGTCAAAACGTTTTGCCTTTAAATATGTGGTGAATTCAAGATAAGAATAAGTTTAAGGAGAAAATGAAAATAAAGTGGAAGTCTTAGTGGATAAATCCACGGTAATAATATAAGTACGAAACATGAAAAATAACTTATTTTATCTGAAAAATACAAATTACTGCATTAAAACATTGAATAATGTTCATCCAATTTAACGATATTTTAATATGTTGTTCTTCAGCCGTCACATAATTTTAGTAAAATGTTGGCAACTCTACATTTGATATCAACGTAGGTGATATTACTACTAAATCATATTGCTCGATTTAGTAGTGATATCACCTACTATTCAGAAGGTCTTGGTTTCGAAATCCCCTTTAAAGATGGATGCGGTAAAAAAAAAAAAAAAATGGTGAATTATTCTGTGAAATCAATTAGGAAGTGTTGAGAAATCAAATAAAGAAAAAACTTATTCTTGGGAATTATTAAACTCCCAAACCTCTTTTAAACAGTTAGGGTGTTCTATATAATAAAAAAAATGTTTGCCAATTGTGACTTTTTTTTTTATTTTTTTTTTATTTTCTTGACAATAACTTAGGTAGAATCACCTTTTCGTGCTTAATTAAGTACGGTACTGCAAGTTTACACTACAATATCTACAATATTTCGAGTATTTATTTAACAAATTACTGGCTTATTTACTCATTAAATGTGGAAAACTTCTGTTATTTCCAGGAACTAAGCCTTCTTAAATAGAATAGTTTAATTTTATTTAATTTGTTACCAGATTAACTCTCAATTATCTTTTGTCATTTATCATATCCCAATGACAAAGGGTACTAGACCAGCTCGAAAAACCAATGAAACATTTTTTTTTTTTTTGCTTCATCGGGAATCGAGTCCGGAACCTTTCGATTGAAAGGCAGGCGCTCTACCTACTGCGCCACCCAGCGTGTGATGACAATTACTTCGTTTTTTATAGTTATATTAGTAGTATAGATTAGGTTTTTTCAGAAGTAATACTTTTGATTAGATATTCAATTTATTTGAACTCCAATTTATTTAAGATTTCATAATTCAGTATGAATTTATTCTCACATTAAAATTCTAAAAAAAATTTTACCTTAATTCAACGATTTTTTTATTTAAAAATGAACATCTAATTTTGAGGTTGGTAAACATTTTTATGTCATAAATTTGATTTGAAGGAGAGTTTATAGTTCTTTTCACATTACTGAACTCATCACTAGGTATTGTAGTGTTGAGACTACCTAGACAACTCTTAGGTTTGAATCACAACTCATACATGGAAATGAAAGCCATATTATGAAAGTTAAAAAAAGTAAACCTATTTTTTAGTAGAAATACCATTGCATATATTGTTTAGCCTAAAATGGAATAATTTTTTTGATGAACAAGTTGGATACGAATATCCTTTTTATTTATTTCAAAAATAAAAATTGTAAGGCCATAAGACTTTGTTTGATTTTTTTTCATTAATTAGACAGCCTGATTTTCGCTACTTTTAACTTTATTTATGGAAATATTTTTGATATTCTGTTAATTTTTTTAATTTTTTGTATTATTTAATTTAAGAGGTAAGCCAAATATTTTTTGAAAAATTAAATAAAAATAAATTACAATGATTAAAAAATAAAAATAAAACAAAAAAATTGATTTATTTTTCATAAACACTTTACGACCTTTTTTAATTTCGAAGTCTAAAGTATGGAACTTTTCATAGACGTACAACAATATTAATGAGATTTTGTATATAGAATTATATTGGACTACTGTAAGTGAACTTAAATACGGTCAGGATAGTAAAAGTGAACTTAAATACGAAACCGCGCATAAAATATACAATGCCGGTATGTTGCAAAGGAAAAAGTGGTTAAATATCTCGGAGTTTTTCTTCACCAAAATTTGAGCTACTCGGAGCATATAAAACATACAATCTCTGAAGGCAATAAGTCTTTTATTATATATAAAACCCTTACTATAACAACAACTTAAGTAAGAAGTTAAAAAAATTTGCTATCAAGCATGGCTAATAAGGCCAACACTATAAATACTTGATTGCCTCGTTTTACAATTATTTATTAGAAAAGTAAGTCAGAGTCTGGCTTTCTATACATTTTAGTACACATTCCTACTCAAGTTTGAAAGAAAGTACATGCAAGTTTGTACTAAAATGCATGAAAATCCAGCCTTCGACTACAAGCATTACTATTCTAATAATTAAATGTACAACGAAGCAAACATAATCTGGATCAATTATTTTCTGATCAAATTGATTCAAAAACATTATAACTTTCAACACACCATCAGAAAATGGTCTAATATCACGCATATTTGACCACAAAGAGAAGTACATAGAAATTACTTTCTGACTCAAAATCATATTCATGTCCCTATATTATTATAATAATAATATTAGGGCATGATATTATTTTGTTATTATATCAATAATAAAAATAATATTATATTATTATAATAGACCGGCCACATGGTAACCTATCGAATATAACCCCGGCAATATAAACGGACAGAACTTGAAACCCGATATGTCCATGTCTGATAAGGACAAATTAATTACAATAAAATATTGGTGGTTGGATAACTCTAAAATTAATTAGTATATATGTATACTAATTAGTATATGGTATATGAAATAAATACTATAAATATGTTGTATGCTAGTTAGGTTAAGTGTAATATATCATAGGGGTATTTATTTATTTATTTCAACAATAAAATGCCTGAAGAGATTTCTCTTGTTTGTAGACTATATAAAAAAGAATTGTTATAATTACATATGTAAAAAAAAAACAAAAATTCATAAACCAAGTGCAAATAACGTAAAATTAACATTAAAATTAAATAATTGAAAATTAAGATAAAATTTATGTTTTTGATAATATATAAAGCAAATAAAAATTTATTGTTAACTATATGAAAGCTGAGCTGTGCTATATTTATTTATAAACGATTGAGATGACTCTTTTTTTAAATTATAGTTGCTGAGTAGTTTTAAGTTACATTCAAGTTTATTATAGAGACTAATTACAATATGCATTGTTGTTGATGTACCATACTGCGTAATTTTTTTTTGCATTCACATGTATAAGATGCTGACTCCTTGTGTTGACTTGGTGATGGGCCCTTCTTTCAATATGTACGATTTCAGACAAAGATACACTGTTTTTTTCTCTTCTACCTTAATATCTGCAATCTGAATAATTTACAATTCAATAAGTTAAATTTTTTATGTAATATGCTGACATGAAGAAGAGTATTCTATGAAAGCAATTTTTTGCTTCAATACATTTTATATAATTTTACAGATCACATTTAATTTTACGCTTTAATCTACTAAAGGGCCTGAGTCCCTCATAAGATTATTTTTTGGATGTATTTCTTGCTTTTGTACTTTGTGTAATATTTTGATATTTCTTCATGTTCAAAGGGTCTGCAAGTGATTGTGTATATCAAATTGTTTGTAACGAACCGTTAACCATCGACCACCATTCTTAGGATTTTGTTCTGAAATTTTTGAATTACGTCAATGTTGGCTTTCGCTGCAGTGCCCCAGAGTTTGATTACCATATAAGTTTAAGGATAGTTTTGTACAGCAGCCTTGTTTTCCAAAGATTATTCAGATCTTTTTTTCATTGACAAATATAGGTTAATTCTCAGCTTTTGTCTCATTTGAGTGGCCTTTCAAATTATGTACTACAAACTATATATACAATAAAAAAAAAAATGTTATATTTTAATTAGGAAATATTTTTCCTTTTTTTATTTTCCGTCTATGTGGACTTTTTTCTTTTTTAAAATTAAAAATTGACATGTTACGACAACGTTGAAGTTGTGATCTTCAGATAAACAGTGGATAAGTTATTATAATTACTTATATTCATATAAACATTAAGATTACATTTCTAAACTAATTTGGGTCATTTTACCGCCTATTTTGTTGCTTTTATTGCAGTGTCATATAATACATTACTCTTGACGTAAGTTTGTCTTTCAAGATTTCGGTGTTGTTGTTCTTGTATAAGCCATACTCTTCAAGAGTGTCCATTATTCTACCTTTTGGACATTTATGCAACGGTATGGAATTACTTTGAAAATCACCAGATTCGTGACCTTCTTGTATTATGTGTGCTGCGTAATTTGATGTGCAGTTTATTATGTGTTTTACAGGTAGATGCTCCTTGTATCTTTTGAGAAATGGTCTACCTGTTTGGCCTATATAGAATTTGTTGCATGTTTCGCATTTTATTTTATAGACGCCTGTTGAATCTTCTATTCCTATTTCGCTTTTTTTCCTGAGTTTATTATACCAATATTTTTACTGGTTCTATAAGCGATTTAGTATTTATTTTTACTTATTGTGTTTTTTATTTTATATGGGATGAATTTAGAGAATTCTACTGATATTTATTTAGTTTTTTCATTAATTGTTTTACTTGTTGTTTGGTTACTCTAATATTTGTTATTATGCTTCCTTATTAAATTGCTGATTATGTTGCTATTGTAACCGTTGGCTACTGCTATGTATTTTATTTAGTGTTTCTGCCTTCTCATTGTATTCTGATTTACTCAATAGGATTTTTAATAATCTATGTACAAAACTATTGTAAGCCGCCATTTTATGTTGATGCGGATGATGTGAATTTTCATGTATGGTGACGTCCATGGTTCAATGGCCAAGTCTACATTCTATAGATTTTGTACTCCAAATTATAGCTGTTTCGCTTTATTGTTAGGTCCAAGAAATTTAATGTTCCATTGCACTCGATTTCTGCAGTTAATTTAAAATTCTTCACTTGTTCGTTTATGTGTTTATTCAGATTTTTGATTTGCCTAGTTGTTCCGTTAAGGATAATACATGTATCATCCACATATCTACAATAGAACATGATTTTATCTGCCAGTGGGTTTATTGTTTTATTAAATATATAATTGTTTTCGAAGTGGTTTAAGTAAATATCAGCTAATAATCCGGACAATAGTGAACACATTGCTAATCCATTTGTTTGAGCATAGAATTCATTGATCAATACAATGATCAAACCACACTTTGAATATTGTTCTTCTGTATTATTTATGTGTAATTCTGAAATGATGGGTAGATTGCAAAGACTTCAGAACAAGTCTATGAGAGTTGTTCTGAGATTAAATCGTTATGCTTCAGTACATGCAATGTTGGACACGTTAAAATGGTTAAATATTGAACAACAATTAAAATGATTGTTTTGATCATTGTATTTAAAATAAAAAACGGGCTTTACCCAAATTATTTATGTAATAAAATTGTATATAATGGAGACATACATGAATATAATTTAAGAAATAATGCTAACTTTAGACTAGATTTTTATAGAAATGAAAAAACAAAAAATATGATCATGTACAAAGGTTTGCAATTATATAACAATCTTCCTACAGAATTAAAAATGGAAAATCGTTTGAGTTGATTCAATAACCAAATTAATATTCATGTAAAGGATAATTTTTAAATGAATTAAATTAGATTAACTCCATATTAAGTAAATTTATTTTAATTATTTATTAATGTATGAATATTATTGTAATTGTAAATAGTTTTATATGAACTAAATAAAATAATAATAATAATAAAAAATATAGTATGTGAAGTAGTTTTGGAATAGTATTTTAATTGGTAGTTTTTCTATGTCATGGATCCGTTGTTGGTTGAGTTTCTTACTGTTTTTTAATAAATGAACGGTTATTTTTACTGTTTCATCTATTGGTATATTACATCAAAAGAAGCTAGTTTGTAATTGGGTTTTATTTCAACGTCATTTATTTTGTGTATGAAATCGTGTGAATTTTTTATACTGTGGCTATTTTCTATGTCTATGTTATGTTTTATGGTTCTTTCCAGATATTTCGAAATTTTATAGCTTGGTGCCGTTGTACAATTAATGACCAGTCTGATAGGCATATTTACTTTATGTATTTTTTGTAGGCCGGTGACTCTGGTGCCTTGGCGTTAATTTGCTTGAAGAATCTATTGTATTTTTTGTCGATAAGTGTGCTACATTCATTTATTGCGTTATTTATTACTTTTGTGTAATTGGTGGTGGGATCACTTTTCAGTTTGATTATGTTATTGTTACTACTAAAATGCTACCGTGCTAAAGTGCTACTGAAATGTATTCTATATACAATGTACAAATTATATACAACAAGGTAAGTGCTCAGATGCTTGACAGAACCCCCTGCTGTATGACTATACTATTAAAAATCACTGTAGAACAGTTATTTTTCCTCAGTATATTTGTCACATTATAATGGGTTGACTTGTTTTCATTGATTTTCATTTTCCAACTGTGTACCAGCTTTCAATTTGATTGAATGAGATATAATATACAAAAAAATATTCTGAAGCACTATCAATGATTCGCTATTTAAAAGAGTCACCCCATTCAAGATTGATAAACTTTTAAAAACACAAGAAGTTATTTCTACTGACAAAAAAATCAATTTTTAAGATCTCATGCCTAGAAAAAGGCTCCGTTAAAACAAATTGACGAACAATTTAATTGCAAATTTCAAAACAACCTTCTACCACACTAAACACCAATCTACGAATACTAAATACATATGTTTAAAAAAAAATTGCAATTTAAATAAAATATTAATTTACATAAAATATTTCAAACTAATTCAATTGAATTAATTATAACTTAATTAAAAATTAAATACAACAATCGAATAATTGCAAATTTGTCGCAAAATTAAAATAAAATTATGCTTCAAGGAATCTATTATCAAAATGAGAAAATTTCGTTTAGTGTCAATAATTCCTGCCAACTTTAAGTATATGAAATTTTCAAATTTCTTACGTAATATATTTTTAATGTTAATAATTAATTCTATAGTATAAAAATAGTTTCTAGTTTACAGGAGGTGGTTTTTGAATCAAGACAAAATTCAAGAACTCTCCCACTCCTCGAAATTCGATGAAGTTTAATAAAAAATTGTTTTAATTTTATTAATTGTTTTCCGTCATTTCAATTTATTCTTGGCACTACATAATATTTTTTTATTGATTCATCTTAGACAACAACCGTGTGTGTAGAAATATATTTTTAAAAAAACAAAAAATTAAATGTATTATTATTATTAATTTATTATGGCTTAATTTCACTATACAATTTTTCTAATTTCAATAATTAGAAGCTTATACTAATGTATTTATACCCATGCCTTATAATTTACTTAGATTAAGCTGAACTTTTCTATTTATAGTATATATATTTTTTTAAGGAAAAATCGCAAGTAAAAACTATTAGTAGTTACCGCCCAATTAATCTACTAAATTTGATCGGAAAAGTTTTGGAAAAGGGACCTCAAATTAGGATGCAATAATATGTCAAAAATGCTCAAATTCGACCTGAACACTCTGTTGATAACCAATTAGTACGAATAACGAAATATATCAGAGAAAAATTTTATGAAAAGAAGTCTGTTGGTATTTGAATTTGTGATATAGAAATTGCTTTCGATTCTGTGTGGCACGACGGTTTGATCTACAAAATACATCGTATGCAGTTCCCCTAAACTTAGTCAAAACAATTAAAAATAAAAAATAAAATAGAACTTTCTGTCTCAAAATCAACGACCCTCACTTTTCAAAACTCCATTTCCCAACAGACATACTCCAAGGATCAATATTAAGTACAATATTTGTTCATGTCAAATTCAAAAATGTTAAATTCATTTAAACTGAAACTTGAGATGTAAAGTAATAATCCACCATGCTCATTTGTGGTAAATATGATAAATTTTTTGTACTTTCGGCATAACGATATATTGACCTCCCCTGTACAATATTTTTATATCTGACATTTTCATCCCAGATTCATGTTACTTTGTTTTTGTTTGCCGATGATAACAGCCTGTATATGGTAATAATGCAAAATCTGCAGTCATTATGCAAAATTTGTACAATATATTACAAATGGAAATTAAAATCAACCCTTCTAAAACGGCAGCCTGCTTCTTCTCAAAGAAAAGAAAATCATTTAACTTGTCAAGCATAAACCTTAACTTAAATGGTACTGTTATCGAATGGATTTCCAGGATTAAATACTATTGAAATACCCTAGATCCTATACTTATTCCGAGAGGGATCCAGTTCCTACATCACCGCAGCCGCAAATGAACTTATTGCAATAATCCAATACTTACTTTTGGACTTCTTATTCAGGATAAAATAAAAAAATACCTAATTTTAATAAAATCTCTGTGTGGCTTAATAAACAGAAGATATGCCCTGTCAAAGCAAAATAAAACATTAATTTTTAAATCAATATTTCAAAGTTTATACTTATATGGATCTCCAATATGGGGAGATTGTGCTAATTGCCACAAAAATTAAAAATTGCACAAAACAAAATTCTAAAAATGATCTTAAATCTTCCATGGTAGCACAGCACGGCGGATATACATATGAAGTCAAAAAGTGTGTGATAGCTGATAAAATTACAAACCAAATTCAAGAATAAGTGCGAATACTCAAGTAATTTGCTTAAGTCGGAGGCTGGTTAATTATTGATCATTGTTTAGGTTTGCTGTTTACCGTTCGCCTTTAAGTTATAGTTATAATTATAGTTTCTTAAGTTTTTTTAGTTCTAAGTTTTTTTTGTTATATAAAAATCAAAATAACCGAAAAGATTTTTCTCTCCAATTTTCCTTTTGTCCAAGTCCAAGTTCTTTGTCGAAGTTCTTTGTAATCTATAACTAAGCAGGCAATGTAATAATATGTAAAAAAAAATGTAAACTATAGTGGAAAAGATTAAGTCGATAACGTCAGTATATGTAAACTATACTTTGGAATGAATAAAAAATTAAATTGTGTTACAAACAGCTAAACTCTGTGTTGCAACAGCTAACATATAACGGCTAAAAACCATTATTTTAATAAAAGTGGTATTGCACTTTTGTTTACCTATTTATATGCGCTTACTCATATTAGGGTTTGAAATTAAAATGACATAAGATGACATGAAAAAGTAAAATTCATTTTTTTCTTACATACATATTTGATTGTAATTATTAAATTTTATTTTTGGATAATTATTTTAACTAAATGTAGTTATTTGTTAATGTGTCCTTGACAAATTGATAGAGTTCACAATCCGGAAATAATAAATAATTTGGGCTAATTCGGGTTAAATTAAATTAATTTACAATCGCTCTTATTATCGAATTCGTTTTTTCGCCATTGATCTTAATTTTCCATTTGTAATAACATTCTTCAATTATTCAGAAAGCATTTTGGAGATTATTTATTATTTCGTTTGGACATATATGGAAGATGATAATAGGGCAGTATCATGATGAACCTATACACCTGCTGTAATACTTATTTTGTTTGATTTGTCCGATTTTGTATAGTTAAACTAGAATTTACCGGAGAATATTTTCCGGTATTCTATACCGGTATTAAAGCATTAATAACGCGATATTTCGGTATCAATTTTTAGTTGTCAGAACACAAAAAAATATTTTAATTTAAAATAGTAGGCTTTGTAAATTCAGTAATTTTGAGATAACCCAAGTATCCAGTTTCTAAAATTGAGTAGTTTTACGGAACTCAGGCAAAAATGTAAAATAATAATCGTACTAAATTTTGGGATTGGATAATAGCGAATAACGATATATTCAATTTCATATTCATTCCACATTCAAATTCAAAGTAGTGACAGGACATGTCGTTCCTTTCAGTGATCCGGTTATTTCTACTGAACGGGTTAATAAACATCGGTCAGTCGGTCGGTAAACCGGAAAAAAACAGGATACAATTCAAGATAATATCAAACTTATAAAAAGAGAAATGACTTTATTTGAAGACGAGCGTACTACGGCAATCTATATCCAGAAAATTTATGATGTTCTTCTTACAATACGTCCAACAAGCGCAGAATCGGAGCGAGCATTTTCTGCTGCTGGACAAATATGAAAATTCGCTCCAACTTAAATGATGAAAGCCTTGATACAATGTGCTTTTTAGGAGCATGCTTCCAACCATTAAAACAATAATTAAATTTTTCTACTTAACTCTGTAATTTTAATTTTATTTACTATCTTATGTTTTTATTGTATTTTATATGTTAAAGAATGAATAATTGTTTTTATTAATGTTTTAATTTAAAATAAACCAAATGGGTTTTTTTCTGAATATTGATTTTTTTCTTATGTAGTAGTCCCGGTATTGAAAACCGGGATTCCGGTACTCAATTTTTCAAAACCGAAATACCGGTATTAGTTTTTCGGTCCGGTATTGCACTCCCTATAATCGAAATTAATCATTTTGTGAATCAAACCTTGATGCCATACAGAATCGAATGCTTTTTCTACATCAAGTGTTATCAAGTCAAGAGATTTTTTGTTATTTAGATTATTTTAACTATATTTTAGATTCTGCAGACTTGATATGTGCTGGAGTGTTTATTTCTAAATCCAAATTGAACCGTTCGGCAAGATATTTTTATTTTTAATTTTATATATTTACTTCTAAGCTAGTGTTTAAAATTTTTTCAAAAATTCTTCCTAAGGAATTAAGTAATCTTATAGGACGATAACTTACAACCAGGGATGGGAGAAAGCTTATTGGACGATAGCTTCCAAGCTTGCTTTGGAATACAAGTAGGTGACTGAGGCTACTTTGCATATTTCGAGAAAATAGTTTAGTTTCATGCGCTTTGTTAATATTTTATAGCTTGTCTTTGACAAATTTTTAAGGAAAAATTGGGTATTTGGTTCTGTCCGTGAGCTTTTCAATTTTTTTAAAATTTAAATTTAATTCTGGCGAGGAAAATAATACACTCTGTACATTGGTGAATTGCGCAAATTTGATAATTAAAATATTTAATTTCGCTATGTCTCTTTTTATCATTGGAATCTATCATGAAAATCGACTATGAAATGGTTCAGGTATTTGTACTGTACTTTTTTCACATTTATATATTAAATATAATGATGACTCATGTAGACGTGAAAAAATGAAATAGAAATTTGTAAGCTGTGAAATTTATTTATTTATTTATTTATTATTCATCCTTTATTATTCATCATTAATTTAATGTCATATTTACAATTAACAATAATTCATTAAACAATTCAAACACAATGAATATTAAAGTATTAATCGTGACATTTATATTTTATAAGTAAAAATAGTATCAATGTCACGAGTTTTAACCAAATGCTAAAACATTTCAAATGTTAAATATTAAAAAGAGATTAAATGTTATACACTTTAATCGACTCAAGTCCATTTGACAAAACATTATCAATCCAAACCATATTATATTTATTGGAAAAATAAAATGTGAGTATGTTTTGTACACCAGTGTAAATGTACTTCATTTACACTGGTGAACAAAACACACAGAAATTTCAATTAAATCATCAACTTCAAATCATCAAATGAATTTCAACACGATCATTTAAGATCTGTTTAGTGGTTTTACCGCTTTATCTTTTGTGTCTTATCAACTATTATTTATTGTAACATAGTAAGCAATCCAATTATTTTGATTGTCTTTCTTGCTTTATTAATTCAACTCAATTTATTTAATTCCTTTAATATACATTTTTTTCATATATTTATAGCAGTATTATTGAGATAGGGCTCTATTGAAGGAATGTCATGACGAGTATAAATATTATATAGGACAGGACCTTGTGGTGGATACTATGTCTTAGTTCTGATGTAATGTTATTAATGGAAACACAAAAATAGTATCATTTTGATTAAAAATATTGGAAGGCCGATTACGTTATACCCCTTGTGCCATACTGTGTCGAAATCAGCCTCAATATCTAAATACTACCATAAAAGTATCACTTTAGGAAGGGGATGTTTCTGATTTTGCAAAGTTTTCTGATTTGCCTTGACTAAGATTACTTTTCATAAAAATTATCACTTTAGGAAGTGGGTGTAGTGTGCTATGCAATGCTTATGAATTCAACGTTAGGTAATATGCTCCTGCGGGGAAAAAAGTATACTATTTTTTATCTTTTGAAGATTTTTGAGAGTGTTTTTAATAAAATTAAATAGAAATTAAAACTCTAGATATGTCACTAATTTTATTAAATATACTAATGCTTAACGGTTATTACACCATCATCAAAAGACTTATTCACCATCATTAATCTTTAAACAAACAAATTGATTTCACTAATAATATAGCCTTTAATTGATAATAATTATCAATAATTTTTTCTTTTTTAAATTTGATTTTCGTATGATTGATTTTACATTCTTAACAAATACCTAAACATTGAATTGGAAAGTGTTAGTGTTTTAACTTTTTTCAGTTATTTCAGCTTCTAAATAATTCTAGATAACATCAGTTATTAATAATTTATTTAATAAGCTTGAAGGACAATGATTAATATAATTTTGTTGTTTGTGGTTAAAACTTTATTATATATATAAAACAAATTTACTGACAAAGTTGTTAATTATTTTAACTTTAAATATTAACGAGATAAATTTAATTTATTTATTTTAGAATAATTCATGTTAAAAATATGTTTGTTTCCTCTCGTACATTAAATTTGACTGCACATATACATATAAATGACGTTTTTTGAAAAAATAATTAATATTTTATTATAAAATGATTATATTTTTTTCATAACTAATGTTAATAATAATATACAAGTTATTTTTCAATTTTAGAAGCAAAACTAAGGTAAATAAATTTTAAAAAAATAATATAAAAAATTATATTTTGTTAAACAGAATTAAAAAAAAGTGTTTTATTTTCTTTTTTAAATTATTTTTTTATTTTTATAATAAAAAAATATTTCAAAATTTTAAAAAGAGAAAATAATTACTCAATTTAACTTTTCCAATATTTATTTTGTATGTATATATACAAACAATATTTATTTTACATATATGTTTCATTTCTGCAATATACTGGTAATAACTTAAAAGCTTAAAAATTAAAATTTTAGAAATTCTAATTTTTAATGATTTTAATCATTAATTCTATATTTTTTATATAATTTTGAATTTTAAATTAAATTTTTTATTATATAAATTATTTATCTTATACGTTTTTAATTTATAAATTAGTTGTATTAAGCGAATGAAAAAAATAATATTTAATGTATACATAATACATATAATATAATTTACTTACATTTCAATACTATAATTCATCAAATTCTCCTTTTATTAAGATAAATTTTTAAATAAAATTTTTTGAAAATTTGTTTTCTTTTTCAATTAAAAAATTCGATAAATTTATTTTCAAATATCTTTTATTTAATGAAATAAATTAATTATTTTTTTATTTTATTTCAAAATATTATTATTATTATTATTTTCTTACTTTTTATTTTCATTCAATTTCTCTATTGATAACATATACTATACATAAATTAATTTAATTTGATTACTTATCTTATTACACTTTATATTATTATTATTATTTTACTTTTCTTTTAAGTCCATATTCAATATGTTCAACGTTAATCATTTTTTCATTTATTCATTATTTTTTTACACTTTTACACGTAAAAAGATCAACACTAATAATATTACCTTTCCCGCCAAAAACTGTATTTTATCCCGTCATTTACAGTTATTTTTTTATTTCATTTTTTCACTTTCTTTCATTGTGTATATTTTTTATTATATATTTTTTTTTTTTTGGTCGCCCTTCACTTCTCAACACACAATAATAATGACTTTTTTTTTCTTTTATTTTCAATTTTCAATTCTTCACATTATAAAACTTCACAAATCTATGGATATATATATATATACGTATACAATAACAAAAAAGTAAAAGTGTAAAAAAAAAGGAGGAACACAAAAAAGGACACCGTTAATCACAGGAAACAAGCTTTTAATAAGAGTCAATTGAATTACTTTCCAGTCGTTTTTTTTTTATTCTTCTTCACAAAATAAAATTTTAAGTTGGAAAAAAAATACTAAGGAAATAAATAAAATAGAAAGTAACGTGCAGCAAAGAAATAACTGGTATGATTTTATTCCTTTATTTTTATATTTTTGATCTAACAATTAACTATAAATATTGTATGTACCGTTATATCAATAATACTTTTATAATTTTATTTTTATTATTAATAATTTTTTTATTTTTTTTTTTTTGTTTTTTTTTTATTCTCCAAATTTCTTATATCCTACGGATAAATATCCTTAATTACCGTAATTTTTCTAAAAAAGGAACTAAAAATTACGAAACTTAATAACAAAACAGTAAAATTATTTTTCTCTTGATTTTGTTTTTGTTTTTATTATTTTGTATATTTATATTATTCGGATCCAAAATTTTGCATGCAAATTCCATCGAAAACTGAAATTATTTAAGGGTAGCACATGCCTTTTATAGGGGTAAGTATCTATGAAGTTCCAAAAAAAAAATAATATATATACATGTACAATATATTATAATATGTATATATCTATCTATACTTAGTGTTGAACAAATATCTCATAGAATACAAAATAGCTTATATATATTATATTGATGATTATAATGATGATGATGATGTTATAAATTTTGATAAATGTTGTTCTTCTGATGATAAATTATAATATTGAATATTTTAATAATGATGTTGATTCTACTTAGGTATACATATTATAATACAATATCTATATATATATACAACACAACACAATATTGTTTTACAATAATTTTTTTTTTTATTTTTTTCTTTTTTTTTTAATAATAAACAATCATTACTACCGTACAAAATAAAAATTATTTCCTTCCTTTTATAACAGTTTCATTTCTTTGATAAAAAAAATCCACATTCAAGTATAACAGTTATATCAAAAATTATATTGTAAGGTAAAAAAATATTTTATTAAACAAAGAAGAGTTGAATTTTGGCGGGATATACAAAATAGACTGATTTATATGAGATTCAAATCATCATTGCATCGTCATATCATAGACGACACAAAAAATAAAAACATATGTGTTTACCGTTTATATACCAAATATTTTTGTATATATATAGATATAATATATACATATTTATTTATCCCGGCATATTATTATAGAGACGATATGATATTTTTATGTATCCTTTAATATAAAAATAATAACAAAATAGAATATTTATATTGAGAACATGGAATCTCCAAAACAAAAACAATAAAACTGATCATGCGCCCAGGTAAAAATTTAAACTTTCCATTAATTTACTCATATAGAATATAATAGTTATATAAAAAAAAGTTCAATATTCTATTCTCAGTATTATTATTATATAAATCTGGAAAATTTTATTATTATAATTTCATTCTTATGTTAACTTTGTATTAGGCAGGTCATCGTTTTTTGTTTTCTTTTTTAACGTCGCTTTTCGAAATTTATTTCATTTTTATCAGGAATAGAAAATGTTCAACAGGTTCATGATATAAAAAATGTTATGCCATCATAAATGTATGTAAATTAATTTTCAATCATATTTTTTTATAGTGACCTCGATCTACAATTTTGGCTATAGTTTAGTTATAATGGTGTACTGTTCTAAAAAATTAATAACTATGGTCAATAAAAAAAACCTATTTGTACACAAATATCGAAGTAAAAGAAAACCTGCCATTAAGAGTTTAAATTTTTCGTCTAATATATCCATTTGTGCCCGAAAAAATCCAGGGGGTGGATAAGTCCATCATAAAACCCAAATTAAATACACCATCCAATTAAAAACAAATATAATATACACAAACAAAATACATATTACATGGTTACTAACTATAGGCCTATTGACAAACTATCTTCTATCCCAAAATTTCTTAAAAAGATAGTTTACTATATATGAAACCTGTTCAAACTCTTTATCATCAGAATGGTTTAATGAAAAATTGGTCAAAAGTTACTAACTTAGTAGAATGTTGCTCTTCTTTCTTCATAAAAATGGAAGCTGGTTATCAAACTGATGTACCTAATATATACACTGACATGACATGAACAAAGAGTTTGATATTGTACGAGACAATGTTATTGCTAAAGAGCTTGCTAACCTTAATTTTCGACCAACATGCATAAATTGGATTTAATCATACCTAGTTGACCGAACATATAATGTTCTTTTTAGATCAATTATTTCTGATTCATACAATGCCAATACTGGAGTTCAACAAGGCAAGCCTCTACTGCTCATTTTATCCATTAATGACGTTACAACAATTTCGAGAAATAGCAGCGCATCTATAAATGCTGACGATATTAAAATCTTTATCACAATTAAATCACCTAATGAATTTACTTTAATTCAAAAATAATTTAATTGCTAAATTGGTATGACGTTAATCGATTGAAATTGAAGGTGGAGAAACACGTGGATAACTTAACAAGGTTATCAAGAGAGTTTGATGAGAATTGATGATAAATTATCATTTAAAACAACATTTCAATATTATAATCAATAAAGCAAATTCAATACTATAGGCTTTATTAAAAGATGGTCAAAAGAATTTGATGATGCTTCCTTATGTAATTAAATCTCTATTTACTCCTTTACTTCGCTCAAATCTAAAATATGTTATACCAGTACCGTCATCTAACTATGTTGACCATATCAATGGGATTGAAGCTATTCATAAGAAGTTCCTTAGATTGGCTTCACGAAACCTTCCTTGACCTGATCCTATACGCTTACCACTTTACAGAGACAGACTTAAGTATTTACTTTTAAACACTCTTGAATCCACAAGAATAGTTGCTTACATCGTATTTATTTTAATGATTAATTCTGGCAAAATTTGCTTATTATCAAAGATAAAATCAATCATCATCGTAATATTAGTACACGTTTTCGTTCTGAAAATAGGTATATGTTGCTCATTGCCGTACAAATTCTAGTAAATTCGACCCTATTAACAGAATGTTTAAATTAATTAAAATTTATGTTTATTGTTCTAATATTAATTTTTATTCTAATTTTAAGAAATATTTTTTGTAATATGCTTGTGTTAAATGTAATAAAAATTAAATAAAATTAGTTAGCAATATATAGTTTCCTTAAATGTTCTATAGAAAATAAATATTCAACCATAAGTCGTAATCTGAAGACCAAAACTCATAACTAAATCTATATTTCAATTGAAAATTTAGTTTAAATTGAAATATGGTTAAAATGTCATTTCAAATATTTTATTTTATACAAGAGAATTTTCACATCGAGTGTCGTATGGTGCAAGACCTTGGGCAGACCAAATCTTCATTGAAGAGACGCAATTTCGACAGACATTAAACAAATTCGTATATCTATATACACAATAAAAATATATCTTCATGCATCTATATATATATAATCTACGTTTATAGAAAATAATAAATCAAATCAAGCTAATTTATTGACCTTGACATCCTATTATTGCAATCTATAAATATAGAGAGATAATATTTCTATTTACCTTATTAATAGTAAGTATAAAATATTTAAATATATATATATATATATATATATATATTTTTCATTCTCTCTTCCTCAAATTTAATACCAATCCAATACATTAATTCAATTTTTTTTTGTTTTTTACTTTTTTTTATTCTTGTTCTTTTAATTGCTCAACATTCATTATCAATCCTATTAATACTTCATTATTATAAAATTAATTCATTGGTCAAACCATTATCTAACCTTAATATAAGTTTTATACACCAACTTCCATTAATTTTACCTTTTATTTTTATTTTTTTCTTTTTTGTTATTTTTCTTTTTATTTTTTTGATTTTATATAAATTATTTTTAGTGTTACCATATTTATAAAATAGCCAATTTAATACGCACGCCCTTCCAATAAGCTTTTTTCTCTCTTTCATACAAAACAAATTATTCTCTCTAGAAAAATATAATTGAATTGTAGCACGTGGAAAATATTGAAAACAAAAATAAAAAAAAAAAAAATAGAAAAGCAAAAATTAAAACAAATAAACAAAAAAAAAACAGCTGTGAAGAGAAAAATCAAAGCAAAAAATAAAAAAATACAATTTTTAAATGAAAAACCACGTGGTTGTTATAAAGGTGGAGTTTTAAAATTAAAATACACATGCGTAAAATTACGTGCTAGTCAATAAAGAAATAAAAAAAAAAACTAAAAATAAAAAACAAAAAATGCATAATCAAATATTTGCAATCAACAAGTGAAAAAGGCGGAGTATTAATTCATTATTTATTTTTCTATATCTTTCTTTTTCTTTTATCGTTATTTCTTTCTCTATCTTTCTTTTATATTAAATAGTAAACATAAAATCATAATATATTTAATTCACGACGGTAATACAACAGTACGATTTTACCATTGGATGAAATTATGCATATGAAAATTATTGTTTGTTTATATTTCCACGATTTTTCTTTTGATTTTTTTTTTTTTTTTTGTATTGAATATTACAAATTATATTGCATATTATTGCATAATATTAGGAGTTTAATTGCAATTAATGTTAAAATTTATGAAGTACATATATTTTATTAATATGTTGCACTACATTTAGGTAGATACGTTTATTATGCAAGTTTTCCACATACATGTAAATATGTTTAGATGGATGTATTAACATTTTTATTGTCAATAATAACATTATATATTTTTAATTTGAATAAATATGCTACATTTTAAAACACTTCTTCTATATACAATGCAGTAAAATGTAGATATACGAGTAATTATTAATCATATTGAAATATATTATGGATGTTATTATGTGCCATGTGGGTATCAGGGTATGTATAAAATGAATAGAATACATTTAATATTAAAATTATATGTTTTATAACTATATATTTATATGTATTTATATGTATAAATTAATAATAGTATTTGAATTATTAAATTATTAAAAAAAAAAATTAGTTAAATTATTTTGAATCAAGCAATTTTAAATAAAATGTAAATTAGATATTTGAATCAAGTATAATTATTATGAATTATATACATATACATATGTACATATATGTTTACTTATATTTATAATTAATTAAATATAAAAGAAGTAATAGTAAAATTAAATAAATATTCCTTTATTGAATTTTATGGTTCTGTGAATTAACGCTCTGTGTCTTATCGTCCAAAAATAAAAATGGAATAAGTTGATAAACTTAACATTTGTATGAAGTTTGGAGCTTTATTTCATAGTGATACGAAACTCCAATTTTAAAGTCTTGTGACTTAAATTGGGATTTTATAAAAAAAATTTATAAGACCTTGCTTTCTATAGAAAGTTGTTAATTTCTTCCAGTTATAACCAGTACATAAGTTGGAAAATTTTATACGTTTGAAGGAAAGTACTTAAAGCTGGAACTGCTGTATCGTTTGCAAATGTTACAACCAAGGTGTATTGTCCTGTTGGTAAATCAGCAGTAAATAATAAATATAGTACATGTCCTACTACACTCCCTTGTGGTACACCGGCTGAGAGTTTTATTAATTGAGACCTATCATTGTTAAATTTTACCATGAATTTCCTGTTAGTTAGATATGATTTTATTAATTGATAATATTAGTGAAATAATTTTTCTTTCAGCTTATATGGTAGGCCATAGTTCTAGACTTGAGTAATGTCTAACAATGCCGCTGAACAATACTTTTTATATTAAAAATCATTTGTTATTTTGTCAACAATTCTGTACACTAGTTCTGTTGTTGCATGTTGGTTCGTAAGCCCAAATTGATGATTTGGTATGACAAATAAACAGTATCAGAATCAGCCTTAGATCTTTTTCTTGAGTAATTTTTTCGCAACAGCTTTGAAAATATCGTTATAATAAGCTTATCGGTCTATCTATATGAATGTACCTTGTTTAGATCTTTTCCAAGTTTAGGTATTACTATAATTTGTGCTATTTTCCATTGTCCTGGGAAGTTGTTTGTTCTCAACAGAGCATTTTGGATAAGTAAGTAAGCAATCTCAGGCCCTTTTCTGAAATTTCCTTAATGAAAATTCCTTTTTGAAAATTAACATCTTGCCATCAATCATATCGTATTCGGGGTTTTTTTTTTTTTGTGGTTTAAATCTCTTTTTGTGGTTTAAGTCTCTCTGTGGTTTGGATTTCAGTAATAGTAAAATTTTCAATAAAGTTTTATGAACTTTGGGACTTTATTTCATAGTGAAACAAAATTCCAAAATTACCTAAATTGTGATTTTATTTAATTTTTATTTTGAAACGTTATTTCACAATGACAAAAGCCCCAAAAAACATTTATTTCGGGCACTTATTTCATTTGTTTAAAATTGTACAAAATAACATAAAAACAAATTTATATTCATAAATTTATATTCTTTTTAATTACATTCTATGGCTTTAAGAAGCGTTAAAAAACATAATAAATTATAAATGTTCACACTTTCCATAGTTGGGAAAAAATATTTATTTTGTGCAAAACAGCGGGTTCGATAAAAGAAAAGAAATATTTCCCATAGTTGTGATTGAATATTTTTTCTTTACTCTGGGATACTTCGTTTTTTATGCCCAAAAATTACTATTCAAAAGATATAGTAAAATATACTTATACTAGGGGCCCCTATTGAGCAATTATATTTCAAGTTGAAGTCAAATTTAAAGTTTTTAAAAAAACAGTAATTTACGTACTGACATAGACTTCGCACGATATAGCAAAAACCACTCGTGTTTAATAAAAAGTTTTGTGGTTAGTAAATTTTATTTAGGACACATAAATACACGTCCCTCATATACTGCTTCGTTTCCGATATATTCCCTATAGTAAGTGGCATTTAGGGGATAAAATTACTAAAACTAAAAAAAATTTTGTCATTAAAGAGGTATGTATATATATACCTACATAATACATAATTTTAATAAAAACTATATTATTACTACAAATATCCAAAATTTAGAGACAGTTACCTGAGAAAATAAAAAGGAAGAATGCAAGTGATTTGTTTTTTTGTTGTTTTTATATTTTTTTATTTTAGATGAATTTGTTTTTTTGTTTTTTTTTTGGCATAGATTCATTTGCAAGTAAATATGTAAATTATAATAACTGATTTGTTTGCTTTTGTTTATTATTTTTATAAGATCTAACTTATGCATAATGTATTTGCTGAATAATAAAATCATATGAGTACAAAATTTTCAACTGTGTGCGCATTTTTGTTTTATATATAATCTTATATATTATATACATTAGAAGTTCATTAAGGAGTAGGAGAATCGAAAAAAAATAAAAAGGTGTCTACTGCGCAGGACCTTAAATGCTTGTCAATTATAATTATAGATAGAAATACTTACTATACCAGCAAATTTTCCTAATTTCAAAATATATTTTACAAAATAATTTTTGGGACTTATTTCATTCTTTTTTTTGGTTTTTTTCACTGAATGAAATAAGAACTCTATTATACCATTTATTAACGTATAGTTTAGTTTGTTAGTCAGTTGTCACCAACGATTGATATTATCATTGTTAAAAACTACTAATATTCCGCTATTTTTCCACCTAGCAAGATTTGTCTTTACATTTTTTTAGTTTCTTGAATTAACTATAATGTATATTAACTTTTTTAATAAACTTACAATCTATTAACTTTTAGTAGGTTATTCGATACAGATTGTTTAATTTTGAATTTAAACATAGAAATAATACGGAAGCGGAATCCAGGCGGATTTAATTTTCATTTATTTTACTAAAACATTTGATATTTTTTCTCATATTAATCTTCTATTAAAACTAAAAATACTAAAATTTCCTGACAATTTCGATTCAAATCTTAACATAATAAAAGCTATAGTGTCTTATATTGCTACTTATTTTCACAATCATTCAAAGAAAATTGCAAATTTATTCCACTATTCTATATTGCCTTTAACGATGTGTTATACGATAATCTCTAATAGAGATTTAAAAATCTACATTAATGATATTAAGATTTAAAAAAAAAGGAAAATTGTATCAAGGATTACTTAAACCAGTTTTATACATGATACATTAATAAAAATAATTTGCTAAGCTTCAGAAAATGTACACTGATGTCTTACATACTTCAAACCAAGCTTCAGTTATACGCTCTAAATTGCAAACCTGCTTTAAAAAAGAAACATCTAAGAGTGTAGTTTAATGAAAAAATATTGCTTAAAAATAGTTTGCAATATGTTTTTGTAATGCCTCGTTAGACACCAGTTTAAATATGCAAATCAAGTTTAGTTTATATTGTATGACATGCACACATACAGAGAATAGATGTTACAACAAACGAAGTAACAATCTTATAATTTTCTAATTAACTGAAAATAATATTATACTATCTATCCAAGCTATTTTATTATTTTATTTTAATTTAATACATTTTTCCATATACTAAAATCATCAATTGTTGAATTCAATTTACTGTACTTTTTCACCCAACAGAATTAGTCCTTTCTTTCAAATGAAGTAATGAATTTTCTTCCGACATTTGACTATATGTTATACCCAATTGTTTGTTTAAAAGTTTAAATTAATGCCCTACAG
The DNA here is from genome assembly GCA_963942445.1 of Argyra leucocephala. Lineage (NCBI taxonomy): Eukaryota > Metazoa > Arthropoda > Insecta > Diptera > Dolichopodidae > Argyra > Argyra leucocephala. The sequence goes on from OZ012680.1 coordinate 70,844,382, forward strand.
TAGACAGAAATTATAAGTTTTATCTTATCAGAATAAAGTTATGTATTTTCTGTGACCCAAAAAAAATTCATGAATTCATCAATACTAAGTAAAACTGATGTATATCGTGCTATTTTAAATTATTTGGGACGATCAATTTTAAATTATTTGGGAGGAAATTATTTGGCAGCATAATCCGACTACTATTGCCAATCTGTTTGCTTCCGAAAAAAGCTATAAAAATGCTAACACACATTATAAACGCTGCAAATAAATTTTTATAACTACAGAATTATTGTGGGGACATATTTCTTTATTAAAAGATTTTTCTTCCGACGCAGAGCGAACTGCTCCGATCCTTCTTTATTTATATTTATTCTAATTATTCTAATTTATCCCTTCAATCCGGCATTTTCCTCTGTTCACTTAAAGCTCTCGTGTATTCCTAAACTGTTTGAGCGTATAATATTAGATTTCTTATTTGTGACGATATCGGTTTCCGGAGATGTAGTTTAACAGCTATACTAGCATGGTTGACTTTGTCTCCGTGCTTATGTTTGATAATGAATTAATACCAGTTGATAAAGCTTCCTTTTTCAAAATATCTAAACCTGATGAAAATATCGGTTTTAAATATTTTAACAATCCACCAAAAAAGTCACCAAGCCCTCGTCCTTTTTAATAATGATATACCGTTTATAATAGAGGTCCTATTTCTTGTATACTACCCCCACTTTGATTGTGGTAATACTTAATATATGACTGTTGCATAATGAATAAAAGGCAATATTTTTATTACCTTTTATACCCATTTATATAATTTTTTATTCATGGATAAAATGTAATACAATTTTTGTTGGATATTGATTTGATATAAAATTAATATTTTCTCCATATTGATCCGAAATTCTTATTGAAATACTTTTTAATAAAGCAATTTTTAATATTGATAGCTCCATATACCGTAGGGTGAATAATATCTGCGTAAACAATCATTGTACAATATAAACACTTTTTTAAATAAACCCTTTAAAGTTGTTTTAACCTAAAAAAGCTCCTGTATATTATTTCTCACACTTTGTATGAATGATTTTTTTTGCAGATAAAAATATTATTTTTCAATAGAGCTTGATATTGTTATATACTCTACAATTGATACTGGCTTATACTAAATTTTATAAAAACTTTCATTTGATAATGGTTGCAAGATTTCCAAATAAAATTGATCTAAAAGCTCCTTTCTTGTAAATCCAGGTTCAGACGTAAGATTGTTGATTAAAACTGGTAAAAAAGTTGCTCTCCATTCAATGTTTCGATATCTATATTTTTTAAGGTATAAAATGGATAAAATGTATAACCCATTCTCTTCTGGATACCATGTATAACCCTGATTTACTTAAATGTGAAATTCCTAAATTAATCGTATTGCAATTTTGAGTTAAAATATATTTATCTGTCTGAAGAAAATTATGAACAAAAATTTCTGTTAAAACAACCTTCCAATTTCCATTTTTTAGACCAAAATACCTTGGTATTTTATTCGTAAACTGCGAAAGAGAATTTTCTGTAAATATTTCTTCTGAAGAATTACTTAATACGGTAATATAAACTTCTTTCATTTTTATTTTACAATAATATTTAATCTATATTTATTCGGGCAAGACGTTAGCTTCTGAAACTTCAAATTATTTGGATGAAAGAACCATCTTGAAATAATCTCAGAACCGTTGAGCTCTTAAAAGGAGTGCACCCTTCCACCCTACAGAATATGATAAATATGGTAGATACAAACCAATCACTACAATGCTCCGTAGAGTGAATATTTATTAAAATTCTTATGACCGACAACTAAATGTTTTAATTGTAAAGGATTACATTATAATGTACGTATAGCTGAGACTATAACTAACATTTTTGATTTTTTTTATCTTTGTTACTTACCAGTTTGGGCTAGCTTTTAGAGTATTTCACTTTATGTGTATAGTTAGTAACTAACATATTTACTTATGAGTTTTCATCCTCAACTAGCGGCATGTATCTGGTTTAGCCTATTTTAACATTTTTCTAATCAAACGTAACGGTGTTTTACTAATCCTACTGGATTATGATATATTGCACAACCAAATGTAGCAACCTTTCGTCTATTAACTAATGTGTTTGCTCTAAGCCTCAATCAGACAGTAAAAAAACAAAACAAAACTATCTAACTAAATAAAACTGCAATCACAAATTCAAGGAATAAAACACTTATTTACTTAGACTTATCGGATATAACTAAAACTATTGCATCAAATTAAATTAATCTATAGTATTAGGGGCTCAGGACTCAGTATCAGGTGTATTATGGCCGTCAGTATATAACAAAATTAGCAAATAAATTCCGAATTAACACATTTAAATACCCGGCTTAAAATGAATGAAGCAAATGTATTGAAAATAAAATGTATGCAAATCAATAGAAGATATAATATAGACGTACAAATAAATGGACTATTAATTCAAATTGTAGAAATATTTTAAGAATTATTAAAAAAGGTTGAAGCTTTATTTTAAAAATTTATGTTTAGTTATTTGGGTATCTATGAGTATCGCCTCAATTTTATCTTTAACTTATGATACAAATATTGGCTATTTTGAGATAAATATTTTTAAGGAAGAATATACATTTTGCAATTTCGTTATTAAAAATTTTTGTTTACTTCTCAGTTCAGATTTATAAAAAATAGGTTTTGATACTCAAAAAATATTCCTAATTCAAAAACCCAATCAATGTTCATGAATGTCGATATTTTTCATCAATAATTAAAAAAATTGTGATACAAATTATTGAAATTGAAAGATTATAAATAAAAACTATTTATAATTTTGGTAGATTTTTATAACTCACAGATGTGTTTATAACATCTTGCAATACCGTAAAATTTTGTCCAATTCAGACAATTTTGGCAATTACAATATTTTTAATATTACAAATAAGCTACAATTGCAAAATTAATTACAAATTGATAGAACGCTTTCATAGTTCTGACGATTTATATTTGATTAAAACTGACTGGGAAAATGAACTCACTTTAATTGAAGGAGATTCAGAAAGAGACCCAGAAACGGAATTATCTATATGAAGGAAAGATTATTTTTAGAAATAAAATAAAATTCAAATTGAAATCTAAAACAATCCGTTGCAAGTGGTGTAGTACAAGATAACAAAATTTTGACTAATGAAGTTCGTATAGAAATTGTTTTCTTTGAAAATGAAAACGCCGAGAATTTTCCTTTTACGACCTACGATTGGCATATGAGAATAGCATTCGTTCACCTAGCGAGGATTCAGAAATGCGCTGGAATATTGTGTAAATAAATTTGAAGCCAATTAAGTACTAAAAGTATTTGCAAAAATAGTTTATGTTTTTTGAGATAATATTTCAATAGATAAAAAGATTACACTCATCTAAACATAATTAGTATATACAAATATTAGTATATATATATGAACAAACATTAATTAGTTTTTTAATTACGTTTTTGCTATAATGAAGTGGATTCATCATTTTGTTCATATTTTGTTATTGTTTTTATAATAAATAATTTATATTAATATTGGAATTTTTATTTAATTTTTATATTATTTTCAAAATACCGGTTAATTACCGGTAAACCGGTAATGCAATTTTAAATTACCAAATTCATCATCATCTTATAATGCTACAGCTCTGGGTGAGCTTTGGCCTTCATCACTATGCTCCTCCAAAAAGGTCGATCTTGTGCCGCTTGTCTCCAATTTGGGATTTGTAGGATTTGAGCATCGTTTTTCACGTTGTCTGCGTAATTTTTCACACGCTCTAATCTTGTAATAAGTTATAAAAGTAATCAAAGTAAAAATTCGAGCTTGTGTAGATAGTATAATACTACCAATACCCTACTGATTAGTTCAAGTAGTGTAATGATGAACGAAACCACTCCTTTAATAATAATTTTGTTAATAGAAATTATAATTAAACCTCTTTTAAAATATTCTTATATGTAAATTCAAACTCAGAAATTGAGATTTCAGGCTAAAAATTAAAATTAGTCTTACAATAAATGAGCATAGTGGTTATGTATAAAAAAAAATGCTTCTAAACCCCTCTTCATTACACAAAGATGAGTAAATTTGTAATAATAATTATTCCTTGAAATATTAGAAGATATAAGAAGATAACTATATCTTCCATACGTGCTTGAAATTATATATCGCAGAAGTACAATAGCCCATAAGAACAGCTTGTGCCGGTAACATATAAATTTAATTTATTTGAAAACTAAAACTAACATTAATTCAATTTGATCCTCACTGAAATAACATAGAACAAAGAGAAATAACATAGAGCACAATTATAACATCTTCAGATTACTTAAAATGTTATTATTCAAAAATAATTTTACCTAATAATCTTACCCCAAATTAATTTTTAATTTTTATTTATTCAAATTATTTTCTTTCATGTTAAACAAAATAAAAAAAAAAAAAATAGCTACCCCATCCATCCATCAAAACATAAAAAAAAAACCAAACAAAATTGAATTTTTACACCACAACATACAGGAATTATATTGCAAAATAAAAATAAAAAAACAAAATTCATTTTTATTGTCTTGAGTCCTGTGAAGTTGTTCTTACCATTTTTATATCCACCAAATCATGTGACAAGCAATAAATTTTTTCACTTAAGGGAGATCTCAAAATTCAAAACAATTTTTTATGTATATTGCATAAATATACAGATTACAGGGTATTTTGAAAATAAATGTATGCATTTGATGAATAAATAAAGCAGTTGGGCTTATGATGGAAGATGATGCAAAAGTATACCGTATGGTGATAAGCGTTCTAATTTTGGTGTTTTTAGAAATGCGATTAAAATTTCATACGTTGCGAATGAAATGTTAAATTTATCACTCGTTTTCCATCCCCAATATATACTTAATTAGCTATAATAAAAATATAAAAATTTAGAATTTTTGTTAATTTACACTTAAAAACCTTTAGGTAGATTAGATAAAATGATTTTGTTTTTTTTTTTTATATCATACCATTTTTTTACAATAATAAGTAAACTAGTCAGCTAATAAACAAATTAATAGCTAATAAGCTAGTCTGAATAATAATTCAGAATGGTCATATGTGTAAATACAATAGTATAAGCTCTAAAAAATTTACAATTATTGTTAAACAACATGACAACAAATAAATAAAATAAAAATAAATAAATAAACACAAGATCAGAATTTAATCTAAAATCTGAGCAATTTGTAACATCGAGACAAACACTCTACAATATTTGATATAATTTTTTTAATATTGTAACTAATTTAAATGTGTAAAACAATAACAATTGGACAGTAACTTGTTACCATCAAGTCCTTATATTTGTATATTTGTAACTTAAATCTTTTTTTAGTACATATAAGCCTGGAAATTGCACACGTCATGCATGGACCATTAAAACATCAGAAAATATTGTCTTGTAATCTTCAATGTTATGAACATGAATTAGCATAAGCATAATTCAGTTCATTAAAAATACAACTAAAACGACCAATATGGTGCAGGGATTATATCATCCTATTTCTAATCAGAAAATGGCACTTTCAAATGCTATTCATGGCATGGATATTAATTACAAAAACAAATCTCAATCTTTTACTGAAATTAATTTTAAATACAATTTGATTGTCTTTAAAAATAAAATAAACATCCAGTTTCCCGCAATTAGTAATTTATATCCAAAATTCAAAATAAAATTAAAGAATTATTGTATTTGATTGTGAATGCCAAGTTTCTACATAAAAGCAGATTGGGTGTTCATCTCATAGTCTAGAAACTGCTCGGTAAATTCTAGTTTTATCATACAATTATTAATCTTACGATCAAATTATCATAATTTAAGCTACATAGTTACGTTATCAGCAGTAATTAGCAAGATATTAGCCTGCTGTTACACAACTTCTATATTAGATTTGTTAATGGCATAATCTTAAAATGTTTAAAACTTTAATTGTTTACTTGGAATAACCTCTGTGTATTCTATTTAATCAATAGGAGCATATTAATCTGATGTTGTAGAAGGTGTCTTTAATGAGGATTATGGCTAAACTTTCGTTAATGGGTTTGAAATCAATAATATCTCGTTTTAGCCTGTCTCCGATTGCAAATCCGAATCCATATATGTGGTATTTTTCACGGCAGCGTTCTTATACAATTTCTTTGAAATTTGCTTAATTTTTCCATGATTTCTTCAACTATCAGTAAACCAAATAAATGCCATATATGATAGGTCTTTGCTTTTAATAAACCTAAAATTTATCAAATTATTTTTTGGAATATCCTGGCATCTAAAATTAAGAATTTAATAACTTTTAGAGAGATTTCTCGTAATTTACATTCCGTTGACCTTTTTAATATTGCTAACCGTAGTAGTGAGTAAATTCGTTTCTGTGTCTAGAACGTTAGGTGAATCTTATTTGAGAGCAGCTTGTTTTGATATTAACCCTAGTAAAAGAAGCTTAAACATAAAGCCTAAATTTTCTTTTTTATATTTAAATTTATCTTTTTTACATTCTACTAATCAAGCATGTTGGCTATTTATTTATTTATTTATTTCATGCTTAATTCAAACAGTTACAATATGTTCTAAATCTAAATAAAAATTTATATATTTTATATTTTGTACAAAGATTCAATTTTTTTTTATTTTTATTCTTACCAACATTAGTTACTGATGGATGATGATGTCACCGCTTAGCAACATGATGCAAGTTTTCGTCTATAAAAGACATCTGATTTGCTTGCTCTAAGTAATATTTGACGGTATATGTTATTATTGGTCGTACTATCTGACTTATAACAAGTTAGTTTAAAGGTTTTGACATATTTTTATAATAGAACAATTTTGTTATATAACATATGAGCTCTTCTTGTTTTATTTAGTTGGCAGTATATATCTTAAGTATATCTTAATCTGTTATTTAATATAATATGTAATTCATAAATAGCGAATGTTTTGCTTTTTAGAAATGTTTAATCCTTATGTTTTTTGCTCTGAAAATTTTTTCTCACATCTTTGCTACATTTTTCTAGGCGGGAATATCATAACAATATAATTTGCATATGTTAGACCCTTATTCTTATTTTTACTCTTCTCTCAGAACAGTATACATATTTACCTTCTTCTATATTCAGTATCACATTCTGGGTATCTGTAATTGATAGTCCAATTATATGTGCATATAACATGCATTCATCATGCAAAAATAATTTAGAACATATGTGTTTATGTGTTACAAATTACATTTAATTATGCACTTCATGCATATCTCGCAAGTATATTGTCCAAACCTAATTTTGACAGAGCGTGACAGAGCAACTAAATTCATATACGCCATAAAAGCACACATTATCAATGTGAAAATATTTAAATAATAAAATTTAGCTAAATTCGTTTTTAAATTACACTTTTTATTACTTAATATATAATTTCTTAATTTCTTTAACAAATGTCAAAAATAAATGTACCGCATTGGTCTTAAAAAACGCACATGTATTTCAGAAGCAGATATGTATACAGTGCTGCATGCATATATCTGCACATGTAATTGGACTATGAATGTAAATTTAAAGTTCATTGTTAAAAATAAAAATTGTATTAAAATATTTGTCAGACACTCTGTATGCACACAAATATAATTTTGTGTCTTATGACATTATAAACCAGGAGAGATGATTTTATTTTTATTATTTTAAGGATATTATTTTGTTTCATCACAGGTTAAATAGATAGACAGGTGTTCAAAAATAAAAATAGAATGATTTTTTTTTTTTCAAGTTTCATTTGATTACATACGATATAAGATGTATGTTAAATACAATTTCCAAATAAAAAATAATAATAACTAAATAATAAAAACAATACGACAAAAATGATACACCAATAAGACTGAATCTAAAATAAAAAGAAAATATTTCATACAAGGTTCATACATTTTCATTTAAAATTAGGTTTTTCTTGAATATGAAAACCCCAAGAATATCCCTTTTTAATCATCTGATTCAAATGAACATTTAATACTTATAATTAATTTCAATAACCATAGGATAAATACAAACTATCAACTGTAAATGCACTAGCAGTTGCTGGTATATTATTTAGGACGATTTTGAAGAGGAGTGGTAAGAGCGAATATCCTTGTTTGACTCTCGATATGGTGGTGAAGGAAGTGCTTTTTTGCCTTTTGTGTATTATTGAGAGCTCAGCTTCTTCATATAATACTTGAATTAGGCGAACTATTTGCTTTTGTTGCCTCTAGTCAATGAAGAGCATGTTTAATGGTGTTCTGTACTTAATTCATTGTTCTACTATTATCTGATCAACGCAACTTCGGTGAGGACGAAAAACAACTTTTTTTTCACGAATTTTTTATCCAGTTTTTCTTGCAAGCGGTCTTAAATTATTGCTGCTATAATGTTATATGCAATGTTTAGCAATGTAATGCCTCTACAATTATCGCAGTAAGTCAGGTTGCCTTTCTAATTTTGTTATGTTAAAATTGAGAAAATTTTTAAAAGTCAATTAGGACCCTAGATCGCTACTAGGTCAGAGGTCTTAGATCTAAACGATATTTTTTAACGGTGATTCAGAAAAACAACGATAGTTACATTAATGGATAGACTAATCAGAACTTCAAGTCGAACTGAAAAAAGTAAGACGCTTATTAAGGGAGAAATCACGTTATTGATTTCTAAATTAAATATAGTTGTTATTATAATTTTAACATATATTACAGGTCTTATCATTATTTGAAGATTAAAATAGAATTTGTATCAATTTTACTATATGGTTTTATTTCATAAAATTTTAGAAAACGATATGGCTTTATTTCGCATTTGAATGGGAAATATACAAGGTCATACCCGAAAAAAAATGTGCGATATGACTTTATTTCTCATTCAAAAGCGAAATAAGCCCAGGCTGTATTACGAATGGTATTAATTCACGGCATCGTTTCTTAAGTGTTTTACAAAATTTTCAGTTTTTTCTGCATCGCATTTGGTCTATTTTTCATTAATATTGATGGTATTTTTGTTTCAACAGAAATTTTTAAGACAATTAAAAAATGTTCATATCTTCTTCTTGTCATATTTGTGTTGTCCAAGTCCAAGTTTATTTCAAAATAAAAAAGTTCTAAATTTTACAAATAAATTTTTATTTTAGCAACATTACAAATGGAAACATAAACATTTAATACAATCCTTAAAAAAATGTAAAGAATTTAAAAAAAAAAAAATGTTGTACATGCTAAAAACATAGAAGATTGAAAGCTTATAAAATTTTCAAACATCTTGGTCATGAAATTTTTCACAAATTTATTTTAGTATGTACAAGAAAACCAAAAACAGAAAAAAAAGAAAAATAACTGAAAAAAAAAAAAATATTAACATGAAATCAAAAACAGGAAAAACAAAAAAAAAAGCCATAAGAAGGAGGACCACGGGAATTCACTTCTTGAAAATTTTCTACTCTTTTTTTATTTTTTTTGTTTTTTTTTTCGTTTTATATGCCAAAATATAATCATAAAATGACACAAACATGTCAACCAACCGTTTTTATTCTCATACACAAAAATAAATATGAAATAGAAATAATATGTATATTGTATGTCATAATACTAAGTTGAAATTGAAAAACAAAGATAAAATATAAAATATTACTGTAAATTATAAGATGTACGATATTTGTTACACCTGTTGGAAGCTACTACGTTTTCGCTATTATTACTAGCTCTTGTTTTATGGTCCTCCACCAGGTGTTCTTTTGACGACTAGGTCTTCTTATACCTTGTGGGTTCTATTCCATTCGACTATGATATTTAACGCCTTTCTGAGTGTACTGAGTGTATCCATCTCCATTTCCTCTCTTTGATTTGTTTCGATATGGGATCTTCGACATATTAGTATACAGAGGTCCTTGTTGCTTATTGTGTTTGGCCAGAATATTCGTTATTAATAATGACTTGTAACTTTTAGTTGAGGTTGTTTGATGTTAGCCGTAAGTCACTGCCGTATATCAGGATTAATTTTATAAAAACCGGAATATTTTAAGTTTAGTTGCTCTGTATATTTGACTGTTCCTCCACATTAGTTGCAATCATTCAAATGTTGCACTTGCTTTTTTAACTGATTTTTTATGTCCTGAGCCCCACCATTTGGTTATTATGATACTACCGAAGTAGCAGAAATAGCTTACAAATTCAAATAGGACTAAATTCTTGGAATCATAAATATTTTGGGATCTATTAGTTGTTGAACAAAGTCCATAACCTCCTATAGGTTTATACTATCATGGATTTTATTCTAGAACTGATATTTCATGTATGTTCTCTCTCTTTTGCTTAATCTTTTCAAGCTTTTAAGTATTGCTTCCAAATTTGTATTTTTCAAGTACTGGTATGCGTCTTAAACATTCATTTCCATTTGATAAATAAAATTCATTTAAATACAAATTTTTCGAAATATTGTAACAAGACTAACTTTTTAATAGGTAGTTCTTAGATACGTTTGCTAAAGAAAGAAAGTGAAGCTGAAAAGGAGGAAGCGGAAAGGAAAGACGGACAATTGCGAATGAAGGTATTAATATTCCTACGGAAGTTAAATATAGAACTATAAGTACAATAGATCTTGAGAGGTCGCTTACATAGACCTCCTCATTAAAAAAATATGGAACTGTTCATGTTTGGGAAACACATAAGATAGAATTTGACTCTACATTTGCAATATTTTCCATAACTTATCTTCTGTCAAGTCTTTCATTGATTTCAACAGTATTCATTACTATAAAATTGACGCTAAAAGAAAAACTTAAGATAGACAAGCTTAGCATAATAATGGATATATTAATTGACAGGTCAATGTTACTTAACGTGCATGTAATACTGAGATTAGTTCCTACTAAATAACTGTCGACTCTGTAAGTAGTCTTAATACTCAGAAAAACTTTAATTATATTTTGTGTGACAGTTCAGATCTGGCGAAAACAAGTCTCAAGTATATTTGGTAACCTAGTAGAAAGAGTTCTGTTATTTTTCACTTTGTGTAAAAATTGTGTTGTAAAGAGATTTCTATGGGCCCACAAGTAGCCTAGTGTATATGGCGGTGACGAATTGCATGTGGCTGCCACTTCCTTTTAAACCAGACTAACTAACTACAATATATGTAAATTTATTTTTGAAGATTGATTTTTATTAGGTCTGCGTTAGGTTTTGATTTTAATATACGCTCATTCATCAGATATTTATATTGTTTATTAGCTGATAAAATTTTATGTGCTTACAGGGTTACAGGTATGTGAACGTTTCACACTATTCTTTCTATATTGCTCAATTACTTACCAGTTTCGCTACATTTTTTCCATTAAATGCAAATCTTAGATGCTGTTTATATTTTTTTTTTGTCAATAACCTTATATATTTAAAAGCAATCCTGATCAATTGTAATTATTCCTTGTGATGATTTGATTAAGTCTTATCTGCATATCCTCTTATCATGTAATTTTTTAATCTTTTTAAAATTATATGGTCAAGACTCTGGTCTTGTAGAAAAATTCGAATATTATCAGCAAATACAATTAAAGTTTTTGAATATTTAAACGTACAAAATTCATTAACTCCAGGAGCAAATGTGGTACCTCGTATGCGGTATTCTAAATCTAACATGTAAAATCCTAAATCTTATTGGAACAAAATTATTTTTAAACTAAATATACTAGTGGATTAACTAAAGATTTCGGTGCTATTTGTGGGCATTGCTCACTTGATATTTAAAATCATTACACTTACTTAATTTGTAAATTCAAACAAAGTACGGTACAAATATCTGAACCATTTCGCAACAGATTTTCACTATTAGTCTTCTAAATGCTATATATTCAAAAAGAGACGTAGCGAAAATAAATATTTTTTTATAAGTTTTTAATTTTCAATTAGAATTTTCAAATTTAAAATTTCACCCCATGTATAACAGACATTTACCAAATTCACTAAAGTACAGAGTTCCTTCTTTTCTTCGCCAGGATTAAAATTCACTTTAATTTGTGTTTAGTTAGTTATTACATATGCGGTTGTTGTCTAAGATAAATCAATAAAACAAATAAATATATAGTGCAAAGAATAAATTGAAACGATGGAAAACAATTCAAAATGAAATTGAGTACGATTCAAACTTTCCAACTTTCTCAAACTTACAGGAGAGACCAAATACTAGTTTTTATTAAACCACTAGCCCAAGTTTTTCAGTATTTTTATTAATTTAAATTCTGCTTAAAATTTGATTGCTGATTTCCTTACTTACCACTTACATGTCAAATTATCATAAACAATTGCATTATCATTTTATTTTGCTTAAATCATTTAAGTCTGGTCCCTAGGTCTAGCATTTAGTGCAAGGAAGCTGTTGTACAAAAACGGCCAAAAACTTACCATTATTCGAGGGGAGAGTATAATAAAAACAAATTAATTCCCCTAATAGAAGGCTTAAAAAATATGTACAAAGACAATATATCCCATTAATAAATATCAATATACATTACAAAAGTTAAAATAGAATCAGACTATCAGTCCCAAAACGAAACCAAATATTTACAAATTCATGAAAAAACCACAAGAAAGTTTCTTCTTTTATATTAAGACATATCAGTTAATATTTAATTTATGAGTGTTATTTTTTTATAAGTTGATGTAGGTGAGTGCATAAATTTTGAAAAACACAAATATAGAAAATACTTATATATATATATATATATATATATATATATACATTTTAATATCTTTGTATATGCATGCAATAAATTTTCATTCAAAGAAAAACATTTCAGAAATAATAATAATGTTTTACCGATTCAACAGGCGACATTTTATATGATACAAAAGCATGTCAAAATGCAATTATTATATATGTGGTAGTTAAATGTAGTAAAATAGTTATTTTTATAAGTTCATAATACGTGTTTAAGTTGTAAATTACTACAGTATACATCATAGTATAATACTTTGATACATGATATAATTAAAATATATATATATTATTTAGGTATATAAATTCAAAAAAATGTCCATCCATGATTCAGTCAGTATAATTAACCCGAATTCAATAAAAATAAAATATTAAATATTCAAAAATTTATGCCAAAGGTACTGTAATTTGCAATATGATCATTCTTTGAAAGAAAACTCAATTAACAGTTTTATAACCAAACATTCAAAAACTAAATATTTATTTTAAATATTTGTATTCTTCATTTACTTCAGGATACAAAAATCACATAATGTCCTTATTCAGAAACAATAAACCGAAAATACAATACAAATATCTGTTTGTTTGTTGGTATTATTTTTTTATTTTTTTTTTTTTGTTTCACTTATTGTCAATAACTTAGATAGAATACCCATTTCGCACATTAAGTACTGTACAGCAATTTACTACACATAAAATGGAATAAATAATATTTTACGAGTATTTATTGTATTCATAAATTTTCTGGTATATAAGCCAATTAAAAATGGAGAACTACTACAATTCTTCGGAACTACGTTGTCTATTAAGCGTAGTTCTATTTTACAGTTATAGTCGTTATCAAATTATACTCTAAACAAATTTTAGAAAATTTGCTGTTAAAATGTCAATTAGAAATGCATGTCCTAAGCGAGATTCAAATCTGGGATATTTTGATTAGAATTTAGCTGGCATAACCACTACAGCATGTAGGTCGACAATTATTATTATAATTGCTAGATTTTGTTAAACATAAATATAGCCAAACAGTCAAATTTGACTTGATCCCACTTTTCTTAATGGCAACACTGTGAATATAAATATTTCTATTATCATAGTTTTTTGATTTTGTGAATAAGGTTGCTTGTTTTCTGCTGCTTTTCTATTATTTTTGTTACACCAACGACTCAATCATCTATTTGCATTAAGAGACGATTTGGCATTTATTTTATCCCAATAACACCAGGTCGAAAAACCATAAAACATATTTTTGTCTTCACTGGGAATCGAATCTTAGACCTTTCAGTTGAAAAGCGGACGCTCACCTCCCCACCCATCCTATCACATATAAAGAGTTCAACCAATTAAATACACAGGTAAAGACAAAAAAAACCTAGCTAAACACAAAGGGAGCTCTTTATGTATTGGATAAGTGAGAAAATAATAGCTAAGTCTGCTATTGAAAATCCTTGTCCTACAAAGATGATAATAAAACTAATCCTAGAAAAATATTTATCAAAACAATTTAGAGATCATTCAAAAATTTTAATGGTATAACCAAAAAATTCAACCTTTATAGGGATCTACATTAACTTGAAGAAGAAGCGATTGAACTATAAACCAAAAATAATCCTAAAATAATAGCTCATAATAGATCATACCAATATGTTAATAATTATACCATCAATTAGAAGACTAAAACAAAAATATTAAAAAATAGTAAAGAAATAATAAAAAAATTATAAAAAATATAAAAGAAATAGACTAGAATAGAAGAGTTAGTTCAAACTTTTACAGACAGGTTAAAAGATATTTATTTACTCGTCTCTTTAAAACTTTTAAGTTATCTGTTTTTGGGAACACATAAAATGTAGGATGTTCCATAGTTTAGTAGTTCAGTTCCTGAAAGAATTTTTATATTTGGCAGTTCTGGTTCGAATGGGCTCTGATGAGCAAATTTTCAAGAAAGGTCTGCATTGCGATTATTACGCTGGAATGGTTGTATTTTTGACATAACACTTTTTATTTCGTCAAAGCAATTATCCAGCATCAGATATTTATAAAACAGTCTGACTACTCCTACATTATAACGATGACTTAATGATGTTATTTTGAGTTGATTGAATTTCATTTTGAATTTCTGTGAATTTAAATTGAAGTTGCGATTTGGAGATCATTTTTAAATATTGCAAATATTGTTTGAGAAAGACCTGAACCTTGAGAGACACAAATTCTTGATATTGAATTTTTAATATACAAAGCCACAACTTGTATGAATGGTTTGAAAGTAAATTTTCAATCCATGTATTAACATTTTTTTCCAGTCTAATGGCTTTGAGTTTTTCAGTAATGAAACATGACACGGATATGAATAAAAGGCAAAGAATATCAATGGTTTGAAAGCTATTTTCACGAAAGGCTATATTGCTGCCTATATTGAATTGAATGTGAAGGAGTGTCAAGTCAGTATAAATATGTTGACTATGGTGTTATACAAAGGAGCTCCTCAGGACCACCACTATTAATTGTCATACTATATATATAAGCACCTTTTCAAATTTGACTTTATTTGGGAAATCGTTTTTATTTGCGGACGATACAGTTGTTGTGTACACTGAAAATAATGTTAACGAAACGGAAGAAAGAAAAAGTTTAGTTTAACAATTTTTATTTTCAATAAGTGCAATAAAACAAAAAATCTCAAAATTTATAATCCAATATACAAAAAACCTACTATAATTAAATAATTCAATTCTGACTTAAAACTACAGAAAACTTTAATATTATTGTTAAATGTACAAAGAGAGAATAGTTAGGGGCATTTTTTTACTAATAAAAATAGTGTTAAATTCCACATAAAAAAAAATGTATTAACAATAATTATAATAGAACTTATCCAGAATGATTTATTCAAGTCAAGACATGCAAATTATATGATAAAACAAATGGATATCCTTACACAGTAAATATTAATAAAACTAAATATCTGATAGTTAAATCTAAGAACCGAGACATGTCCATATACTATAAACAGTAGCATAGATAGGAGCATAGTTAGGGTGAATACGAATATAAATATCTAGGTAAATATCTATCTGAGTTGATGCAGATTTATTTGAGTTGACCTAGAGCATAAAGGTTAATGAACTAATTCTTAAGACCAGACGAATTACTGGACTATCCAGAAAGAATAAAATATCTACCTAGCTAAACCTACTATAACTTGTCTGGCGACATTGCATATGGAATAGCCATTCGGGGTAACACGCATATAAAAAATATGTGGATATGTCAAAAAATACAAAATAAGACAATAAAACACCTAAACATCAACTGCTTCCATCATTCATAAAAAATATGAAACATCAAAATTAATAAATTACTAGAATTCACCCACTCCTCGAAATTCCGAGGAAGCTTGATAAAAATCGTGATCAATCGAAGCTTGATTATAATTTACTTTAACTTGGTAGACCTTAAAAGGTATTTTGTGTTAATTGTTGTTTTTATTTGGATTTACTTTTTTATTCACTTTTATAAAAAATAATAAAATTTATTTATTTTTATGTAAATTAAAATTAATAGGCAATTTATTTTTGATATTATTTAAAAAGTAATAAAAAGTAAATAAAAAAAAAAAAAAAATTTAAAAACTTGCTTTTTCGAAGAGTAACATAATTTTGGTAGCAACATTAAATGCACTAAAAAGGAGAAAATAAATTAGGTAGTTCAAGGTCTGTTAAAAAATGCTGTGTGTAATTCTAACATTTGACTTCAGGCAGGAGAAAATAATGTTAGATAAAATGTTTGTACGAAAAAAAGCAAATATATGAACTTGCCATGAATAAAAGCAAGGAGCGTAAATTTAAACTAGGTGCTGATATTTTAAACAGTTATCAGGATTAACAGGAGGTCTTTGCTTTTATTCATGGCAAGTTCATATATTTGCTTTTTTCATATACCTAAATTTTTTTTATAAATTTAAAATTTTTTTTTAAACGATGTTTTTTGTAAAAATCCGGTTATTATTATTTTCTATCAGATGCCCTTGATTTATTTGTTCTTTAATATGAAAACGAATACCATCAAATGTACGAACTTTACTGACAGCCATATATAATTGACCATGACCAAATGTTGGTTGTGATAAAAGAATACCAACTTTATCGATAGTTTGTCCTTGAGGTTTATGAATAGTGATAGCAAATGCTAAATTAATTGGAAATTGTGTTCGTCTTATAAAAAATGGTAATAATGTAAGGACGCAAGTGACTACCTTGTGGAACACCCGATTTAGCAATGAAGGGATCTGAAACATTAGACCTAAAAAGGACGTGATACACTCTGTCGCATAAATGTGAACTCATCCAATCTATACTGAGAGGTGGAAATCCTAAAGCACGAAGTTTAAATAAAATGACACTATGGTACAGTTTATCGAAAGCCTGGCTAAAGTCGGTAGCAATCGAATCCACGTGTAGCTCTTTTTCCATGGAGTTGAGACTAAAAGAGACTAATTCGAATAGATTAGTAATGGCTTACAAAGATTAAGGATAGTAATGGCTTACAAAGATTAAAGAGAGAATCGTATACAATACTCTCGAAAAGTTTAGGAATACAAGATAATTTGGCAATGAGCCTTGATTTCAGCCTTACTTCCTTTCTTATGGATCGGAGTTATGAAAGAAGTTTTCCATATACTCGGAAAAATTCCTAAGGAGAGGGACATTTGAAAAAGCCTGGTTAAAGGTTGTGTCAACATATCAATGCTTTTTTTTAGAACTACCGGAGGTAAATCATCAGGACCAGAAGAGTAATCATCCATTTGTTAATTTTGTAATGAACATCTTCATAATCAATATTGATCGACATTAGTGTGGTTTGTGGAGAGTTTACTTTTATAGCTCAAATAGTCAGAGTCGGGCACGAAATTGTTATCAGTGAAGGCTTGACTAAAGAAGTTTGCAAATAGGTTTGATATAACCTTGGAATCGTTAACGGAATTATTTGCGTGCTTGAAAGTCATAGGATAGCCATCCGATTTCTTTTTTGAGTTAATAAAATGTCAAAACTATTTAGGATTTGATATTAAATCAAATTGCATTTTGACTATGTACTCATCGTAAAGACTTGTACATAGTTCAGAAAATTCGGAGAATGCACTGGTTATAATCAATTGGAACTCCTAACGATAGAAATTTTTCAATAATTTATTTCTACGGTTACGTAGGGTTGGAAGATGTTTATTGTACCAAGGTGAAGCCGAGGACAAATTCGAGATGTTCATGAACACTACAAATGAGTAATAATAACTTGCAAGTGTACTTATGAATGACATAGAACATATAATGAATACAGTAAGGCTATATAATAATTTGCCATTGAAAACTTGTAAAATAATGTATCTGTCCAATTATTAATATTAGAATCACTTTTATTGAATTACTAAAACTACATATATTACTATATAAATTTTTAATAATACTAAATTGTTAAAATTATGATTATGTTGCACTGAATCAGCCGTACCGTTGAATTCGATTCGATATAAAATTATTCGAATTTCTCGATTCGATTCGATGAGAATTTCTTAACGGTGAATTCATTCGAAAGACTAATTTTGTACTCATTTCAAAAAATGTAATGAAATAAGAAATATAACGAAATGTAATGGCTTTTATGTCAAATAAGTTAATTTTCAAATTTAAAAAATAAAATTAGATTGCTGTTTTAGAAATAAATTATTAAAATACATACATATAAGTATAGTATTTTACAAAAGGAAAATAAAATAAATAATAAGGTATATTTTATGAACGCAATAATTATGATTTTTTTTTATAGTGAATAGGGCTTTAAATAGGGCTTTATATTCATTAAACAAAAATGTGCTGTATCACTTACAATTAGAATCATAAACTTATAGCTCGTTTTTGACGGGCAAAAGATGTGACACTCTTTTTCCAGCAAATTTTCTTTGATCACCATTTTCGGATGCTTTATTTTAATAGCTTCTTGTTATAGTTTTCGCTTTTCTTCTCTATCCAATATATTTTCTTTTCTGCAGCCTTTTTCTTCTACAATTTGTTTCCGTCGTATTTCTTTTCTTTTAGTTGTTACATTTTTTTAAGTATTAAGTTTGCTCTGACACATTGCTATTGATTTCTGTAAGAATTTTAAAGAATGTATATGTAAATTTTTCTTTCCTGTGAAAGATCTTGAAACAGCTGTTACTGTCATTTATGCTGAAATTGACTCCAGTGAAATATTTCGGCTATTAGGTTGTGTTTGCTTTTCTTGTGTACTGTTATACAAGTTTATTTGATTTTCTTTCTTTTCTATTTGATTTTGCTCTTTATTTCAAGTCTATAAAAGATTTTGAACCAAATAATCCACCAATAATCCATTTAAGCTATTTCTCATGTTTAATAAGACTTTCCATGATAACACTAAAATGGAGAATGATTTTAGCTTGAATAGTCTACCAACAGTTTTTTTTAACCAATCCTTATTCTATTATAATATAATTTTTTTTTTTAAATTATACTTATAGTCAGTGCAAACTTAAAGTTAAAAGAAAGATCTAAATGAACATACTTTTCATCCTATATAATTCAAATTTCATTTTATCTTTTGCCATGTACTTCCGTCTTTTAATGGAGGGCCCAAATTGTTTAACTTTTCAGCACATTCCTCCCAAAAATTTATTGTCATATTAGAGTCTTTACCTTTTTAAACCATTGTGCTAAATGTTAATTTTTTTAGCAGATGTATAAGCAATTCAAATTGCTAGTAGTAAATTGTGGCCCAAATCAATAATAAATAATTTATTAGCTAAATAATAAAATAAACCATAAAAATTTTAACTTAATTTAATTTTTTTAAATATTTTTCTTATTTCGAAGCAAAACACTTTCAAACACAGGAACAAAAATGATTATTCGCTTATAAAATTTTGAAAACTTCTAATTTTTTCTAAATCGAATTCGCCGGTTCAAAATTTACGATCGAGTACTCGATTTTTATTCGACCGAATTCACCGGTACGGCTGAATAACAATATTTATATGTGGAATCACATATATATATATACTCTACACTACCTACACAGCTCCTTTTGAGAATATTAAATAAATAAATAAATGACAGATGCGATCAAAAGCTTTGGATATATCTAGGACTATACTTTGGGCTTCATCGTTATTTCCTATGTATCGATGCCATTTTTTCAACAAAAAGTCAAAAGATGCCCAATTGACCTTTTCGTCCTAATATTGGCAATCATTTAAAAGACAGTTGCCCTCTACATATTTTTTAAGTTGAAAGTTAATGATAGCTCTTCATCACTTTTAATAATACTGAGCTCAAAGCAATTTGGCGATAATTAGAGGGATTTCTTGGGGAACTCTTTTTTGTGATAGACATAAGCTGAGCTATTTTAAATAAAGATGGGTAAATTCTTGAAATGTATCAAGTATGGTAAAGCTTGTTCAGTGGTTGAGCTAAGATGTTTGCACAATTTTTGGGGACTATAAAATTATTGTTATTTTCTTTTTCTATCAATTTTCGTAAATTTAAATCATTTATCTCCAATTCATCAATTATCAAATTTAAAGTAAAAAAACGAAAACTCCAACATTAAAAATTATATATAAAACTCCTCTTCCACATAATCTGCCACCTACAAATAAATCTCAAAATTTCACAAAAAGAAAAAAAAATTCAAAATCATAACGTCCTGCAATTGCATTACAGACAATGCAAGTACTTAAACAACCACTTATTTAATTTTTTTTTTTTTAATAAAATATTACACATATCCATACAAAATACCCATATTCTACAAAAATATTTTAACTACTTACAAACAAAAACGAAAATATTATTTTATAATTTTAAAGATTTAAAAATGGATTAATTTATTACGGAAATACAAAACAAAAAATTACTTCCAATTTATTAATAATTTCATCATAAAATTCAATTTATATAGAAAGCACAATAATAATGTTCTAAAGTACAATAATAATGTTCTATAAGTCTACCACACATATAAAGCGTAGATTTGCAAAACAGAAATTTTTAGTTTCATCAATTCTAGTTGATCTGAAGAAAATAGCATTAACGAAATTTTGATTTGTTCCTAGATTCAAGAAGGAAAATTTTACATTCAGTGCTTTATACTTAGTATACATACTAATATTGAATATTGCTAATAGCAATCACATTTTTAAAGATAAGATAATTATCATAAAAATCTTGAACGAAGTGAAGGACTGTGCTGAATTTAACGCGATAAAAGCTCCTACCCAATTAAAATTAAAACTAGTCTTTTAGGCTAACCATTATTACAATATTGCCTCTGTTCCCTCAGATATCTTTGATCAAGCTGCAAGCCATCTGAAATATATTAATATCTATCTAATGTCAAAACTGTTTGAAGATTATTATTGAAAGAATGAATACAATCCGGATTACTAATTCGGTTTTAGAGAAAAACATACTACAATGGACCAGGTACACAGAATAAAAAAAAGTTTCAGAAGAGAAAAAGGTTTGTTTGTACTTTGTAGTCTTTTTGGATGTGGCTCATGCATTTGATTAGGTGTGACATAAGGGTTTGAACTGTAAAATGAAAACCATCATTTCAAAAGAACTTTCGAAAATCATAGCAAGCTACTTATCAAGAAGGTTCTTCTTTATAAAATAAGAAAGAGTCTATTCCGATCCTAAAGAAATTGTTGACGGAGCTCTCAAGCAAGTGTACTTGGTCCGATACTGTATCTGTTGTACACATGTGATTTTTCTGCACTAGAAAATATCATAATTGCGGTACAGCGGTTCTAGCTAAATAAGGAATCTACATAGATTATAAAGCTACAGAGAGTTATAACAAGTTCAAGATTACACAAAAACATGGAAGCTAAAATTAAATGAAGCTAAGTCAGTACATGTGAATTTCACAAATAAAAACAATAAAAAAATTATCCAGTTTACCAAACAATAAAAAAATAAACCAGTATTATATAAATGGTCAAGACCCCTCCCCCCACTCAAATACTGCCAAATATCTTGGTATGACGTTAGATGTGAAGCTTCGCTCTGGAAAGCTCAAGTCAAAAATAAGAATTAGAGTAAAGCTATAGAAAATTGTACCGGCTCATAGATAAGAATTCTACCTTGACAATACAAAACCAGTATGATCATTAGGCATCCAGCTATGGGGATGCAGCAAAAAAGTAATAGAGATATTATTCAGAGGTTCCAGAATTAAGTCCTAAGAAACATTATCAATGCGCTCTGGTTCCTCAGAAATTGAGAACATTGAGCTTTGCAAATAGAGTTTGTAGATAAAGTATCCAAAATTCTGCAAGAATTCACGAAAAAGGCTCCAACACCATGTAAATGTCGAGGTTGTTCGTAGACAATAGAAATATAGCCAGACGACTCAAAAGAGTAAAACCTTTTGAGTTAGTATACAGCAATAATATGTCAAATAATATGAAAAGTTAGATAGACATCGCTGGATGTAGTCTACATTCAAAATTAGAATAAAGTAAAAAAAAAATTTCCATTACTCCTATAGAACTAGATCGCAATATAGGAAGGGTGTAGTTTAGTGGATAAAAATTCTACACGCAATGTTAAGCTACGTGACTCATTGTGTATTCTGAGGATTCCCACCAGCCAACCTAAGATAAAAAACAAAAACAACAGCCGTTCATGCAAAATTTTGTTTATTTCTATGAATGTCAGCATTGCATATATACCAGCGAGGCGGAGAGTTTGGGTAGTTTGAACATTAAGTTTTGCACAACACCATTTATATTTGATTGTAGATCAAAACATTGTTGCACGTCGAATTCGTAGATTTACGGTCAATATCATCATCATCATCATCTGTTGGTTCTACAGCTCGGGGTGAGCCTTAACCTCGTCCACAACTTTCCTCCATTCTGCTTTATCTTGTGCAACTGTCTTCCATCCGTTAACTCCAATCTTTCGACAGTTGCCCTCGACTTCGTCCAGCCTTCGTGATCTTGGTCTACCTCTTGTTCTTGTATTGTACGGTACTGCGTCTAATATTCTTTTTGGCGTCCTTTGATCATTTATCCTCACCACATGACCTGCCCATCTTAGTCTTTGTGCCTCAATAAATTTAACAATATTGTGTTCTTCAATTAGTGCTTCTAGCTCCTCGTTTGATCTGATTTGGTATTCACCATCGTCATTTATTTTGGGACCAAATATTTTTCTCAGTATTCTTCTTTCAATACTTTCAATTTATTTTCGTCACTAATTGTCATGGTCCATGCTTCGCATCCGTTTGTTACGACCAGTTGTATTATGGTTTTGTACATTCTTAATTTAATTGTCCTGGCTAAAATTTTTTACCTGAAAAGATCTTTGTGTGCGTAGAAACATTTTGTGCTGCTTGAATTCTATCATTAATTGTCAAATGCATGTCATTTTTATTATTTATTAAGGCGCCTAGATATATAAAACTATTTACTCCTTCAAATTTATAATCATTTATTGTGATATTTTGGGCGGATCTAGTTTCTTGTTTTCGTCTTGTTTCCGTGCGCGCCATCTTCATATATTTGGTCTTAGCCTCGTTAATTTTTAATCCTACAGTAGGAGTTTCTTTTTCTAGAGTCAGAAATATTTCTTTTAATTCGTCAAAAGATGTTGCTCCAATAGCAATATCGTCAGCATACGCACTTATTATAAATGATTTTATGAATATGTGTCCGCCTCTGTCTTAATCTTTTATTTCGTGGTGAAGCATTAGATTGAAAATTGTTGTTGACAGGACATCACCTTGTTTGACTCCTGTTTTTATTTCAAATTCGTCCGTTATTTTATTTTGCACTGCTACCTTGCATTTGGTGTGTCTGAGTGTTAGCATACTTAAATTTGTCAATTTTTTTTGTGATTCCCATGTTATTAAATACAGCTTCTACCATTTCTCTTTTTATTGAGTCAAAAGCCTGGCGGAAGTCAATTATTAATAAGTGGAGATTTTTGTTGTACTCATAGCATTTTTCCATGCTATGCCTCAGTAGAAATATTTGATCGGTAATAGATCTATTTGGTCTAAATCCACTTTGACATTCTCCTAGAATATTTTCGGCTATACGTCTTAATCTGTTGTTTATAATATTGGAGAGAGTCTTGTACGCCTTGTTTAATAATGTGATACCTCTATAGTTGGCGCAGTCAAGTTTATTTCCCTTTTGGTGGATGGGGACAATAATGCCTTTTTTCCATTTGCTTGGCAGAATTTCTGTATCCCATATTGTACATATTAAACTATGTAGCTTAGAGATGAACATTTCACCTGCATTTTTAAACATTTCTGCTACAACGCCATCTTCTCCTGGGGCTTTGCTATTTTTCATTTGTAGAATTGCATCTAATATTTTCTGTCAATATTAGCCAGTATAACTAGTTGTATTTCAGTTGTAACTTTTATTTCTTTTTTTGAAGACATTAGACTCAATACAATAAAATTCTGTAAATTAAATATCAATAAAGAAATACTTACTATATACGATTTATCTGAACGACACCAAATCAAAATGTTACTTTTAGAACCTAATTATAGAGAAATTACCCCTAAATACAGTCTGTGCTCAAATAGAAAATTATCATATGTTGTAATAGATGTTTATGGATATCACGGATATTTACATAATTAGACAACTACCAGTGATTAAACATAATTTAATCAAACACAAAATGTATATTCACAATTATTTACAACAATAACAGTTATGATAGAAAAGTATAGGATAGACTTTTTAATCACTGTTATAAAAATAAAATTTACAAAAAGTATTTTTCTTGTTTGAATCATTTTTCCATGTAGATTTAAAACATTTCAATGAAATTTCACAGAGATGTAGAATTAAATATTGGATTGAATTTTTCAAGTAATAAAAATTTTAAAATATTGAAGATCGTATGACCAGAATTGGATGTTGTTCAAAACGCTTTATAATACACCTAGTTACATTATTCGTATGATAACATTCATCATTGAATTAACAATTAATTGAATAAAATAAAATTTTCAGAACACTTCAATTCAGTACATGTCACATTATAATATTCCTAGATTTATTCTTCTCAAACTTCTATTACAGTTAGAATATACAACTTTAGCATTACCACCGGCGTAATTTCGATTTATAATTCATGGTCTGAATGCTGTAAAACACATTAAGACTGATTAATTTGTTTTAATTAATAAAGACATTCACGAATAGGTATAGATTGAAGGTGTAGAAGTGTAGAAATGTGTTGCCATTGAAAAACTGTTGTATGAAAAATAAGAGGGTGTGTCAGGCAGGCAAATGATAATACAGACAAATGAAATGCAGTCAAATGACAGACCGTTTTTACTTTGAGTATTGTACTTTAGTTGCCATTGTACTATACTTTTTAAGTTTGACATTTACAAATTCAATACATATATTTGGAAAATTACAGAAATAAGGCCAGAGCTAATTTTTTAAATCAAAAATTTAAATTGAAATAAAATTATAATTGAATTATTTTATAAATGTAGTTACAACTGAAAAAAAGAAAGTTGTTTCTCACTTATTCTCATAATTATAAATTAAATTAATATGTTCACAAACCGTTGTCACAATTCTATACATCGAGTACAACATCAAAAGTATAAGGGTCGTCCATGAAATCGTTGTACAAATCATTGTAGATCAACACATATAGCATACACATAATGCATCTATATAGCACTATAATAAGGGTATTTACGATTAAGTGTAGTAGTACACATAATCGTGAATACCCTTATTAAAATTCTATATTCGCTTACATCGTTTGTGTAACTACAATGACATATTAAACACCAGCAAAAAATGCTATCACCTGATATTTTGTGCAAATGCTTAAAACAAAAAAAAATTTAAAAATTATCACAATTCTTAGCATTTCAATTGTAAAAACTATTATAGTTAAAAGATAAACACAATACGTAATATGACGATTTAATTTGATTCTGAAATAAGTGTCATAGCCGCGTAGGACCAAATGACTATATCTCAAAGGTACTTGATGTTTCCAGTTTACCAAAAATATATAATATCTTTCATGTCCCATCCCACGTTACATTTTATTGTTATAAGAAATAAATTTGTGCTATAAGACTCCTATATGACATCCGATAAACACTAAAGGTGTTATAATGATGTTATTATTTATTTATTTTATTTATTGATTTACTATTTAGTTCAAACAGTTTACAAAATATAATACAATTTAATTATTAAAATTTTGTATTAACACAATGTATCAAATAAGATTTATGATTTAAAGTTTAATTTACTTTGAAATTTAATACAACATAGTTTTTATAAAAAACAAAAAACAAAATTAGATAAAACAAATTTCATCAGAAAAAAAGAGAAGATGAAAAGTTATTAAAAGTATTAAAAGTTAATTATAACACTACAAATTAGTTAATATTAGTAGCGGAAAAACAAGATTAATTAGGAGGACTAAGGAAGCAAGTGAAACAAGGTTTTCTTTAAACTGGTTTTGTTCAAAGAAAAGTCAACACTGTTTTTGTATTGATTAACTGCCATTAACATTCTATTAATTGGCTCAAATTTACCATAATTAGTTCTATGGAAAGGAAGATTAAAAAGATGTTCTATACGAAAACGCGTACTGGTGTTAATGTACGAGTTAATCTGATCTTTTATAATTTTGGAATCATCTTCACCATTGTATACTTGGGATATGAATAAGATATCTGCAACAACCCTTCTTGATTGCAATGTGTTCATCTAAAGAAGCTTCAGACGATTTATGTATGGAGGTAGGATTATTGGGTTAGACCAGGGAAGATTACGTAGAGCATATCGCGAAAATTTTTTTTGAATAGATTCAATTCTATTAATATGAGTGGAATAGTGAGGTTAATAATGCAATTAATGCGGAATAGTGAGATGAATTATGGGAATAATGCGATTAATTTTGCCAGAAAAATTGAAGACAGGCATAACAATGACTAATATTATTTTTGTTGTTATAAATCTAAAAGTGCGTTATCATATGTCAAGAGTTAAAGTATTGTTAAAAGAACAGAATTGCTAAAATAGCAGTAGTAGTGTTTTTATCTTACTATATTCCTATGATGTTACTAATAAACTGACTGTAGTTTTTGAATAAATATTTTGCGTCGGCCATTATTTTCTACAAACATGGTAAAAATAATTGTTTTTTTTTTTTAAATAAACAAAAACTGAAAAGCTTTAGTTTGCATTTTTGTCGCTAAAATATCATTTTTACTTGAAAGAATAATTATTTAAATATCAAATTTGCATTAATTAACGTACATTATTTAAGATTTTAAAGATACAATTTAAAAAAATATTTTACATATTATTTATTTAAAAACTGGTTATTTTTGAAAGGCAATGTATTTTTTCGAAGTAGTATTATAATAAATGTATAAGAATATTTCTTTCCTAGCCAAATTTTGCCTTTTGGTCACAATAATTATAAATATTAAAAAAATTGTTCTTAATAACCGGAAAATATATTATTAGACGTAAGATGTAAGACATTTTTTATATTATAAATCATTCACATACAAATATAAAAATATGTAATTAATATCCCTTTCTTATGAAATAAATATAAGCTCCATAAAATTATTATGTATCTTAAAATAAATAATAATGCCTATCAATATAAAAATGACACTAATGCATATGGATACTAATCCTATAACAATATTACAGCAATTGCTCCGGTGCCTTATATGATTCTCCATATTAGTACCATAACGTATTTATAACTTCTCGCAAAAATTGCGGAGCACTCAAACTAACACTAATACTTCTATAACTGTGCTTAAAATAGTATTATAAGAGTGCGCAAGTGTCTTAAAGCAATTAAATTGTTACGTGGGATTTTACCCTTTAAGGACGAAAAAGACAATTGAAATCATTCTGGTCATTTTAATGTTTTTGCCGTTATATCTGTTGGTCTATTAGATTTTATTAGATTTTTATCTGGTAAGATAACAATCTGAAAAATATTTTAACATTCATTTGATGAAAATTTTCAAAGTTGAAAGTTTTTAAAAAAATGTATTATATACATAGACTATAGTATATAATAATGGAATATATATATATATATATATATATATATCTAATAGAAAGAGACAACCTTTACTTCAGAGCTACGAGAGCTTAATTTAAAGATTTTAAAAATATATTATATACATATATAATTAGAAATAGAATTTAGCATGAATAAAAATAATTTTTTTTTTTTTTAACGTTTTATTTATTGTCAATTAATATTTTACTTAGTTCTTAAATAAAACTAATCATATCAAATAATCACAAGATGTATGAAATTATAGTTATCGTATTGATATAGCGTTAACGAGAATGTTAGAGAAATAGCCCGGTTAATAACAGGTGATTGAAACACCTACAATTAAAATTTAATAAAAGAATAGAATAGAGACATATATCTAATAAACAACAACTTCCATACCCATTCTTATTTCAACATGATTATGTTAGTAGCACATGATATATATGTGAATTAGTTCTATCGTATACGTTTAAAGACTTTACGAAGTCGGACACGTTGTTATGAAATTCTGCATTCACATACATACATATATAATGTAGCACCTTGCCCAAATGTAAAAACATATAATTTTTCACAAATTCTACATATACAATTACATATATTTAAATAATTTGGTCAATATCCCTATTTGGAAAATTAAATTATACCAAATTTTGTTCATGTTATAAATTTTAATTGGTAGAAAAACTTTAGATTAGAAAATAAAAAAAATAATATGAAAGGAAAGCCATTGACTTCAATTTTAAAATTTGGAATTTTATATTACCGAACTTCACATCTTTATAAAATTGTATGCACATACATACTTCATATTGTATATTATAAATTTAAGCAATATAAATTACAGATTTGATTTTTATAGATATTTGTATATAATATAAACATATGCACTCATATTATACAAATATGCATACATATAAATGAGTATTAAAATCATAAATCCTTTCAACAATCAAAATAAATTGTAAAAACATTGAAATCATACTGAGTTTTTGTTAATAAATTTTTATTCCTACTTTTGTTTTTTTTTTCAACTTAAGTAAGAGGGTACAACCAAAAAATATTTTTGTATATGCAATTCTTTACCTTTTACAATACACTAATAGACATATAATATTTACTTCATATTTTTGTTGTTGTTTTTTTATCCCTATATTTTGATTTGAAAGTTCTCATAACAATTATTGCATATTTACCAATTCAATTTGAAGCTGATCCAAAATAAAAATTTTAATTCAAAAATAAAAGTTTTAATTGAATAATTATTTTGATAATTATTTTATGGAAATGTGCCTGTAATTTAAAAAAATTTCTCACGCCCGATTTTCCCCAAATTGAACACGAAGAAATCTTGTGATATTTGACCATAGTATGAACCGTAGTTATATTTGTACATTTTTTAAACTTTACATGCAAAAAAGTGATGCATATTGTGACCAAATATTCTATGATATTTTCAAGCAACATTTATGAATTTGTAAAGTTTCAAAATGCAACGGAATTTGTATTCGAATTCCAATTCGCAAATCCAACTACAGCACATAGTAGTGTGCAAAAAAAACCGGACAGTTTGAATTTCTAGAAAATTCTTATCTTAGAGGTAGTAGTATTTTACCTCTTTTACCAATTTTTAGTTGTTTTGTGGAACTCAGTTAATTGTGCGACTATAAATTGCTTAATTTTTGGCAGAAAATGTTAATTAGTGATCTGATAAATAATTCAACAAGTGTAGATAAAAACCAAGAAGCGTAAAATAATGTCAACATTAAAAGATGGAGAGTGGGGAAGATCACTGAACGTGGGAGATCATCTGTTGATCACCGAGGAGATATTGTCAGAGGAAGAGGAATCATAAGCCTGGTTTTGTAGCACGTACACCAATACAAAATCCTATTCTAAAGGCGATTTCAAAATTTCTTGACCTCATTGGGCACGGGAACACTCAAACTGGACCAAATTAATGTGGAGTAACTTGGTATTTCCTGACGAGTTCAAATTCAAGCTCCATGTCGGAGATGGAAGACTACTGGTGCGTAGAAAATTCAAAGAATGCTTTGGTGCTGTGTGCACTTAGGAAGTACCCAACAAAACCGAAGGTTTAATAGTTTAAGGCTGCTTAGTTTAGAGATGTATGCATAGATATCATGAACAGTCACTTTATACCATTAGTTTTGGAACTTAATTTTAATTTTTCAACAAGGTAATGAACCAGCGCAGACAGCAATAAAAACAGTATTAATTTTTTATTTAACCATTTAAAAATTATGAATAAAATTCAGGTTACAAATGTCATCGAATTTTATTAAGTCCGGTTCTATTTCTACTTACAGATGAAAGAGTAATTAAGTGATAACTGCAAACACACTATGAAATGGCCCCCGTATAGTCCAGATCTGAATTCTATTAAAAATATTTAGAGTATTATGAAGAAAAAAATCCAACAAAGCAATCCAGAAACAATAGAAGCTTTAAGAGAGCAAATTCAGATAGCTTGGGACAGCATTACAAATCACATCATTGAAAATTTGATTTACTGCATGAATAATATAGGCTAGGCGGGAAGCGGTAATAAACACATAATTATTTGAGGCTAATTATGGCATACTAGATCCTGATTATAATTCCAATTCAGTTGAAGAAGTTAAACCAAAAATTAAATGATGAAATTTCCGATGAAGGTGTGATCTGCCTTTTTAACAAAAAAAAGCTTTAGTAACAGTGAACCCATTTTGTAGAACAAACTAAAAACAAAAATTTTAAATTTGGAAACCCAAAACAGACTGTTAATAACTCAAAAACTTAAAAACAACGAAATTTCAAAAGAAATTATAAAAATTCGAATCATCCTTTTACCCAGTATAATTGGTTCTATTGTATTGAATTTTTCAAAAAAAAAAAACAAAACAAATTTTCAGACGTACCTCAGTTTTCCACAATCATATGTAAAAAAAAAAAATCTATTTTTATTCTCTATGTTATAAATATGAAATTTTCTATATGAAGTCCTTAAATTTATGGACGCAATTATATTTACACAGAGTATGTATTGTTATTTTGAGCTTAACTCTTCTTTCAATGCAATAATAAATACTTATATATAATTTATATATATAGATATGAATATAATATGTATGTACATAATTTGTATATTAATAATAAAATCCTTTCGTAATCGCCAAATTGTTGTTAAAAATTCCAGTTCTAAATAATCACAACAACAACAACAACAACAAAAAACAATACAAAATCCTTTCAAACCGATTTATTAACTTCGACATTAAATCTATGTGTATGAGATTTGATTTTTAGTAAAACAAAATTTTTGTTTTATTTATTTTGTAGTGAAATTAAGTTAAAAATGCAAAGATCAGTTTACGACTTAAATTCTATTATTTTTTAAATAATATTGTATTGTATTGTTAAATTCTTCATTAACTCAACCTTTTGTTTTTTTTTATTTCCAAATAGAAGAAAATTATCAAAAGAATTAAAAAAAATCTTAACTCGTTTAAATATACCGCATGAAAAGACTTCAGGTATATCAACAAATGGAGCTCCTGCTAGGGTTGGTCCAAATATAGGTCTTTCTTCGTTAATTGCTAGTGACATAAAAAAGTCAACGGGAAATGATTTGATTGTGTGTCATTGCATAATTCACCAAGAAAATTTGTGTGTTAAAAGACTAAAAATGTCTCATGTTATGCCAAAAGTTATAAAAGTTGTTAATTTTATAAGATCGAGAGGATTAAACCACAGGAAGTTCAAAGAATTTTTAAAAGACCTGGAATCGCAATACGGAGATGTTCTTTTTTATACGGAAGTTCGATGGCTAAGTCGTGGAAAAATGCTTGAACGAGTTTACAATTTGAAATACGAAATTCAACAATTTTTGGAAATGAAACAGTACGAGTTTCCAGAATTTTACAATCAGGAATGGTTATCAGATTTTGCATTCTGTGTTGATATCACCCACCACTTAAATGTGCTAAATATAAGTCTTCAAGTTGCAAATAATATGATTCACCAAACATTTGAAAAAATAAAGGCATTTGAGAGTAAACTTAAGATTTGGAAACAACAACTCGAAAATAACAATACGATTAACTTTCCAACATTAAAGAAGGAAACAACGGGCAATACCACAAAATATGCCAAAGAAATGCAGTACCTTCAGAAAGAATTTGATGGTCGCTTTACTGATTTTCGAAAGCATGGAGATTCTTTCGCTATATTCGCTTCACCTTTTGATATAAATGTAGAAAGCTCACATGATGAATTGCAAATGGAAATTATAGAGTTGCAGTGCAATAGCGATCTTAAAAATAAGTTTCGGACTGTTTGTCTCGTAGATTTTTATAAAATGTACTTCCCCGTTGAGGAGTATCCAAAATTTGCTGATCATGCAAGGAAAATGCTCAGTCTTTTCGGAAGTACTTGCGAGGAGTTGTTCTTAAAAATGAAAATCATCAAGAACTCTTCTCGAAATCGCCTCAACGATGAAAGATTGGAGAAATGTTTGCGAGTATCTGTTGGCAATACACCACCACATATTGCAAAATTGGTGGAAAATAAGTCATGTCAAATTTCGCATTAAAATTTTTTATTTCTTTTTGTCAATACCTATGTGCTTTTTTTCAAAATTTTGTGTGGATTATATTCTAATAAAAATTTTTTTTTCGTTTATATTTATTAACAAGGATGCAAAAATTTGTTATTTATTTTATTTCTTGAAAATTTGAGTTGTAATTGTATTATTTGGTTTGAAAAATAATTGAAATAAAAGAAATTAATATAAAATGTATACCCCAAGATTTTTTTTTTAAATATTAGCTTAAGTTACTGTTATCAAGTTATTATTATCTTAACTATGGTTATCTATGATATCCATATTGCGACCCGATCAAAACTTATATTTTCATTTTTAGCCCGTTACTAATCACTGGTTTAGATTTTAACGAACAAAACACTTTTATATTATTTTGTTAAAATTTAAAATATTACCATTAATACGTATTTGGCTCTATCACTTCATATAATTTTGATTAAACATTATCCCATTATAGCATTCTTAAGAAATAAAATATTTTAGGATAACTCAGTTCAAAGGATTTCGTTGGTTTAAGACGTTTAGCAAAATTGTCATTGTTTTGTCAGCTAAGAACACCAATAGTTTTTAAAATCATTTTTGGTGTGGTGCAACAATTTTCTGCATTTTTCATAATCAATCAATCCAATCAATTTGATAGTCATATTATAAAGGGAAACATTAAAAAAAAAAATTCTGCGATTTCCGTTCAATTAACTAAATTATAGTTGAGGCAAAATTAACTGAAAAAGTAATTAACTTCCAGCTAGAAGAGTACTTTGAATCAAATAATTTAATATCGGAACACCAATCAGAATTTAAAAAGTTGCACAGTTGCGAATCTATAGTCATGACAAGTTGGAAAATGAAAATTCACGATGGACAGGTAATATTTGCAGTTTTTTTTAGATTTAAAAAGACCTTTCGAAACCATTGATCGTTCTATATTTTAAAAAAAACTTGGAAAGGTATGGTGTAAGTCGAGTGGAGTTAGAATATTTTCGGTATTATTTAAATAGTGGAAAACAAAATTCAACGGTACTACTTGATGTAACAATGACAGTTTCTCAGGGTTCTATCTTGGGTCTTCGGATTTACTATTTCGGATATACATTAATGATAAAAAAGCTATAAATTTTGAAAAATTGGTTCTATTTGGGGATGATGGTTTTTTGATGATTATATATTTTTAAAAAAACACTAAGTTCCTAATTAAAGAAGAAGAAGAAATAATAGAACAAACCGTCAAAGTATTATTATTATTCAATTAGTCTATATGATTTTTGTTATATAAAAGTTCATTTTATTTTCAAAATGATAAAGACAGTGGAAGAAGTATAAAATAGTTTCTTGGACATTTTCAAAATCAAAAAATTCGTTAAGATTTACGAACCCAAAAAAAAAAATTAAAAAATATTACATTTTTTATTCAATTCATCCTCTGGATTAGATTCAAATTAAGGATGGTATAAAACTATATTTTTGCAATAACAATCAATTTTAAAATGTCCAGTAGTTTCAACAAAAATATGAAAACTAAATAGTAGAAATATGAAAAAATGTTTTTAAAATTTTAAAAATTAGAAATAAACTAGAAAACAAAAACGAGATATTAAAATTAATCCGAATTTTTTCTATGCTTATATTTATAAAACTATGCTCCACCAACATATTCATAAATCTATTTCTAACTAAATATATACATACTTTCTTTATTCATGTTGATTTGTATGTGAAAAACTATAAAAATTATTTTAGAAATGAAGCCAAAAATTAACAAAATTTAAAATATTTGTAGAAAAGTAGAGTGACTTCAATTATGTGTCAATTACAATTTCTATACTTATTCAATTCGATTTGGTTGTCTCGACATTTGATTAAACTTTAAAATGGTTTATTGAATTATTATTAAATGATGAGATTTTGTGAAAAAAATCTTGTCACTAAGTATCCCGCCCGTGTATTATTTATGACTTTACATTTTGGAATGTTGATAAATTGATACTGTTAGAAGACCTAGTTTAATGTTAGCTATGTTTTATAATACATGTTCAGTATGTTCAGTATTTTACATTATGTCATTCTTATTTAAAATTTCAAATAAAATAAAAATTTGCACTAATCTCACTTCAAAGTTAAAAAAAATGTTACGAAATTATTTTACATGTTTAATTCACTTACAATATTATTGATTAATAGAAATATAAAGAACTAAGTTCAATTGCATTTCTCAATAAACATTAGAACGTTTCCTCCTGTTTATATTTTATTTATCAAATGTCAATACATACACTAAACTAAACCAGCTTAACAACCAAATTTTATGACACCCTAAATCAAAGTAGGTTGAGTATAATACATATCATTTTTGGTAACTATAAGCCACCTTAATTACATACCCTGAAGGAAAAAAAATTGTTTCAATATTAATATCTTATACTATCTCCCATCATTAATGATAGACTACAGAATATTAATATGCTTAGCTTAGCGTCCCGCAGAATTATGATATCATCCTGCTTCACTTTTGATGTTTTAACTGGTGATATGGATGTGCATTACATTATAGACAATATTAAAATTAATAATGAAAGCATGCCAACAAAACACACCAAATTTTTGGTTGAATATAGCCACTGAACAGAATACGGTAAGAATGAGCCTATCAATAGATGCAGTATCTTATTTAATCAATTTAACCACCTATTTTCATACACAACTCCAAAAAAAATTTTTAAGTCAAGTATACACAGAGCTTTAGTTTAACCACAATCTTAACCTACCACAATACTCACCTCACATTACATGATCTTAATATACAAAAACACTAACCTTGATAATCTTAACAAATTACAATAATTAAAAATACATAATATTAATTGTAAAAATGATAACAAATTAGTCATGAGTTTCTAAAAATAATTTTTATTTTCATTATATTTTTTTTTGCTATTTTTATATATATATTTAATTTTTTGTACATTGTTTTTTAAATGCCTTGTTTGGCTAAAATAAATAAATAAATAATATTGCTTTATTTAAAATAAAAAAAAATGTTTAAGTACTCTACAAACATTATAAGTGAACTGTTGATTGTAAGGTAAAATGACAAAATTACATAAGACAAAATATGGACAAAGTTACATATAGAGGCAAAAACATTGGAAAAACGTTGGATAAAACCGTTTTCTAGGTTTTTGAATAAAATTTATTGAAGCCTAAAATAAAATATTCTCTTTTTTCTTCTGTGATATTAAAAAAAAATAATAAGAAAAATCAATTGCTTAAATAATATTTTTTTTTCTTTTTTATTATACCTGCCTATTTTAACCAACCCGCAATTTTTCTATACAGTATTATTTTTCTATACAGGCAAGGGTATATTTTTATACATCAACTTACTGATATTCACAAATCTGTCGGGAAAATAAATGATGATCTCGACGCCGTTTCTTTCTGGGCTTGGAAAAATTAAATTCAGTCAGTCAGGTACAGTCATACTGTCATACACCAAGGTATTTTACCATGTTTTCGTATGGTATAACAATTTCTTTTACCTTCTTTTCTAAAGGTCTGATAGGTGTAATACTTGGTAATTTAGTGATGTCGATCTTCAAAAAATTTTTCGAAATCGTTTGTAAAGACATTCGAATGATCAAACAATTCGATTCCTGATAAAATCAAAAGTCTTTAAGGATTTTTCGACCTGGTACTGGTAATTTTATAATTGGCATAAAGGACCAACACATAGGAGAAAAAAGAATAAATTCGCGTCCCTAAAAGAGAAAACGATTTTGCGAATTTGCCTATAGGAGAAAACTGATATATAAATAAATATAAACGTTTTATAAAAAGAATGTTAGAATATTATTTATATATGCATATTATTTGCAGAATTAAAAAAACAAATAAAAAACAGTTTGATAAATTGATGGAAGATAAGCCTGATTTGGCTAGTGAGTACAGCAAATTCTGTTATTTCTGTAAAAGAGAATTAAAAGTGTTGTGGGATCAATTTTCCACGGAGTTAAATACTTTAAGACTTCTAACGCGACAAGCCAAAGAGTGGAAGAAAGTATTGTTTATTTATTTATTCATCTCAAATTTTGAGCATCGACAATTTTTTTTTTTTTTAGTTTCATGACAGGTCTAAGGAATAAAAATTTAATCACTGCAATTGTTACATATTTTACTTACTATTAGAGCCCTTAAACTAAAGTATCATTTCCAATTCAAAGATGACGTCTTTCTGCAACTATTTTTTTTTTGTTTTTTTTTTGTTTTTTAATTTTATTAGTTCAATAAAAAACTATTATTAAATCATATTTAAAACAAAATTTACAAATTTAAAGGAATATTGAAAGTTTTAATTTAAATAAAATTTAAATACTTTATATCTCATTGTTCTTTATAATATCAATTAATTTTCTTTTAAATCTTGAAATATCCATATCATTTTTAACTGCATTGGGTAACAAATTAAAAGATTAGAGTAGACTATTTTGTGTTCTGGTTCTCCTGTATAATGGGAGTCTGAAATCACCCCTATTTCTTAGAAAGTAATAACCACCTACATATCTAATATTCTTTTGTAAATATTGCGGCATCTTATCATATTTCAACTTATATACGAACATTATTGCATTAAATTTTAGTCTTTGATTTACGCTCATCCATTCCAATTTATTTAGCATATCCTTAATTCGTGTTCTTCTGTCACACTTTAATATAATTCTCATAGCCCTATTTTGAAGTACTTGCAATCTATTTAAGTTTTCAGTATTACATATAAATAAAATCGAGGAACAGTACTCAAAATGTGGTAAGATAATTGCATTATAAATTAATATTGCACACTTTAGTGATATTTTATTTCTGATTCTTGCCAAAAAACCAAGTTTTTTTGAAATTTTTTTACAAATATTATCAGAATGCATATTCAATTTAAGCTCTTTATCTACAATGACTCCTAGATATTTAATACTGCTAACACACTCTAATCGTTCATTATTAATATTTATGTTTAAATTTTCTATTCGAGAATTTATCACCATACATTTTGTTTTACCTACATTAAGTTTTAATTTGTTTTTTGACAACCACTCATATAATGTTTCTAGGTCCCTGTTCAATTTATTTTCTAAGTCTACCAAATTATCCCCTACTAAGTAAATTAATGTGTCATCCGCAAACAAAGACACTGAAGAAAAGGCAACACTATCCTTTATGTCATTTATGTATAATAAAAACAACATTACTCCCAAAACGGATGCTTGTGGAACTCCTAGTTCTACTCGGTTTTTGGCTGATACATCCTCTCCTATTTTTGTTTTTTGGAATCTTTCATTTAAGAAACTTTCGAACCACTTCTTTTCAGTGCCTCTTATTCCGTATTTATACATTTTTTCTATTAAAATTTTTCGATCCAGTGTCTCGAAAGCCCTTTTTAAATCTAAAAAAACCACGATGATAACTTTCCCAGAATCAGTTTCTTTCTTCCATTCTTTTATTATCCAATTTAAAGATGTTTCAGTTGAAAATCCTTTTCTGAAACCAGATTGTTCTTCACAGATAATATTTTTTGTAGTTAGAAATTCTTCCATCTGAAAGCACACAACTTTTTCGAGAATTTTTTCATACATTGGTAACATATTTACAAGTCTTAAATCACATGCCATCTTTGCATTTTTAATTTTTTCTACGGGCATTACTATGGATTCCTTCCATGATCTCGGAAACATTCCTTGCGTCAATGAGGTATTAATAATTTTCGTTAAGATAGGATACATTAATTCCTTAGATTCTAACATGATATTTATATTCACTCCATTAAAATCATTTTTACTATTCATACTTTTCATAATTTTATCTAATTCAGATTCATTTATTTCCTTAAACTTAAATATTTCATTTATTTCTTGTATACTATCATTATAATTTATATGTGGAATGTTCCTATTTAGCTTATTAACGCTATGTAAATCTTTGTTATTATTAAAAATTTCATTATTTATTTCTATTTCATTTATGCAATTTTCTTTCTTTCCTAACACATATTTCTTTATTTGCTTCCACATAGCTTTCTGATCTCCTGCTTTAGCACTAATTTTCTTTTCTATAAAGTTATTTCTAATTTCTACACATTTCCTTTTATAGATATTTCTTGCGAGCCTATATTCTTCCCAACTCTCGCTTGTTCTTAGTAATGAGTATCTGTTGTACAACCTAATCTTAACTCTTTTCATTTCTTCTAACTCCTTACAATACCACTCTGCTGTATTACTTCTCGCTATAAATGATGTTGTTAATTTCTCAATCGAATTTATTATATCCTTGCTAAATTTTTCAGCAGTTAAATCTAAGTTACTCCAGTTTATTAAGCTAGTGAATCCACAATTTTTTAGGTCAGTCAAAAATATTGCTTTATCAATTTTGACGTATTTAATTATGCTTTCTTTTCTCACCTAGTTATTATTCATTATTTTAATATTAATAGCCTCATGATCAGAAATAGAAAAGTTTTTATTTACTAGTGCTTCAATGTTAGAAACATAATCCGTTATTACATAATCAATGAGAGTTTGACTTGTATTAGTTATCCTAGTGTAGTCATTAATAATTTGCTGGATACCAAAATCTTGGAATAGTTGATGTATTTGCCTCTATTCACTATTTTCATTTTTGAAATCTATATTGAAATCACCAGCAATAAAACAATTTTCAGCCAAATTTACATTAATTTCTAAATATTCCCTTAATTTAATACAAAATTCATATACTCCTAATTTATTTGATCTGTACAAACCTATTATATTCCAAAATGTTGTATCTAATTTAATCTTTATATTTAAAATCCATAAATGTTTACTTATACTTAACGAGTTTATTTCTAATGCTTTGAAACAATTTCTTACATATATTATTACACCTCCTGTGTGTCTTGAATCTGATACTCATTTTTTTTATACAGCATTTATTAACTCTAAGATGAACTGCCGATTATATTAACGTAAATAACACTATTTTTTTATTATATGTAATTATAAATTTTCAAAGGAATATAACAATAAGCATGTTAGAACATATACCCATTCAATTTCAAGTGTGAAGTAAAATGAGAAAATAACTAAAAAATTTAATTTGTTTTAATTTTAACTTTTTACTTGACAAATGATATGGAATTCCATTTAGAGGGTTGGGTATAAAATCATCAAGACAAAATTGCCAAGACAAAATACCCAACTTGTGTTGTCACCAAATACAAAAACCCCAAAGGCGAAGCCGATGAATATTCTAGAAAATTAAAAAGTGATTTAAGTAAAAGTGTTAAGAAAAAGACGATTATCTAAAGTGCCAATGAAAGAAAAATCGTTTGAATTAATAAAAATAAAATTTTCCAAACAATTATTAGTGCTAGGCTAACAAAATATTGGCTCTTATGAAACACACTTTTACAGATATTTAATTAATAAAATATAAAGTGTATTTTGTCACTACTGCTATTCAACCTGTATTCTGAACATATTTTTCAAGAAGCAATTAAATTAATAGATAAAAGAATCAAAGTAAATGGAATCTAAATCAACAATATCCGATACGCGAATGACACAACCATAATAGCTGAAAACTTGAATGATTTGCAATATCTACAGTTGACAAAGTCAATAAACATAGCAATTATTCCGTGATGTGATGGCATGAACATCCAAAAAATAAAATTTATGATAGTCAGTAAACGAAACAACGTTAACAACAATGGTGTCATCACAATCAACAATATACCCATCGAACGCATTTCTAGTTTTAAATATATGGGTTTTTATTTCGATTAAATCTGAACGTAAGATAAGGAAGTAAAATATAGAATCGAAATGGAAAGAAGCTCTTTTGTAAAATATAAAAATATACTATGTAATTGAGAAATAAACGTCAAACGGTATTTAAAACTTTTATGATTACGGTACTTAAAATATTATGTCTGGTATGTATTCTAATACTAAACAAATTAGAACCTTTCGAAATGTGGTGTTATCGTAGAATGCTGAAAATGTCTTACATCAAAAGTTCTTAGAAGATTGAAAACAAACAGAGAATTACTTCTAAATGTAAAACGTGGAAAAGTAAGCTACTTTGGACACACGATACGAGGCCCGAAATACGAGTTATTTCAATTGATTATATAAGGTAAAATTAAAGGCAATTGGAATATCGGAAGAAAACAAATGTCATGGCTTAGAAACATTCGTAGAAGAACTCGTTCACAGCGCAAGATGTAGTGAAGAGTATCATAGCAATATCATAGCATCAAGCTTTCAGTGATGAGTTGAGTGATCGCTTAATATCCAGTAGTGGATTAGCAACATTAAAAACAAAAGTAAAGTCACTAATAATATTAAACTACTATAAGTATCATGAAATAAGCCTATAAGCAACAATTTTTATCTTTAAATTTCTATGTTAATTATCGTCATTTCTAAATTGTTTCAAATAAATAAAAATGAAAATGATACTTTATTAAATTTAATAAAAAATAAAATCATAATTAAACTACTACTATTAAGTAACTACTATTAGTATATATCCAAATTTATATAACAATAAATTATAAATTTCTCTATTTCTCTCTCTTTCTCACTCACTTTTAAATGTTTTCTGATCCTTTTCTGAAAATTATTATTCATTCTTTCGCACAGATATGTACAAACATATATATATATATATATATATATATATATATATATACTACTGATATCCATATATTTTCCAGTTTATTAGAATTAATTTAATTTATTTTTATTTTTTTTTGTACATTATATTGTTAGACTTCATAATAATTGTTTTATTTTTAATTTGAAACGTTTATTGTATAATAATTGGTGGAAGCCCCTGTTTTGTTCAAAATGAATGCAAAAATTTTTCATATATAATAAAATAATGAAATTTAATTACCATCACTTAAATGAAAATAAATAAATATGTAATGCTCAACTAAATTTTGTTTTCATTTTTATTGTCTTTATTTTTTTTTTTAATGAATTGTTTCGGTCCCTTAAGAAGCTTACACTAAGCCGTATAATCGCTTTTGGATTATAAAAAAAAAAATTGCAAAAAGAAAAAATAAAAAAAAACTTTTATTTTTATTTCAATAACTTTGGTTTTTATTTTTTTTTTTACCCTCATATTTTTGATC
Source organism: Argyra leucocephala (assembly GCA_963942445.1). Lineage (NCBI taxonomy): Eukaryota > Metazoa > Arthropoda > Insecta > Diptera > Dolichopodidae > Argyra > Argyra leucocephala. The sequence continues at coordinate 70,886,087 of OZ012680.1, forward strand.
CATTTAACTTTTGGTTTTTTGAGTTTTTAACGGATTCATTTTTGTTAAATTTTTTGTTTTCTGTCTTTTTTTGTTTTTGATTTTCTTTTACAGATTTTGGTTTGCGAAACTGCAAAAAATTCGTATATGAAATTCATAAATGGATTAACAAACCACAATAGCGGAATTCAAAGGTTTTTTTGTGGTGAATATGTATATAAATATGTACATATATACATATATATATATATATATATAATATATATAACTCACCCCCAAATGATACCTTTTTTATTCTTAAATTTTGAAATCGGCTGATTACATATACATATAATAAAACAACAACAAATATGTGAAAGGATGAACGTACGGTGAATTGTGTACAAAATTTAAACTTCTTAAATGTCTACCGTATTAAATAAATTTTCGTTGTCGAATGGTAAAAAAAAAAAAAAAAAAAAAAAAAAAAAACAAATGAGGTTTTACAAATATTATTTAAAATTCAAATAAAAAATTGAGATAATGAGAGCTTTTGTTTGTTGTTTTTTTTTTTGTTTTTGTTTTTTGCAAAAAAATACTCCTTTAGAACACAATTATTGTTTTCATTTGAAATAAATGCCACTTTTTACAATAAATAAAATCTCATAGTGAATTGAAAAGTGTAAAATTAATAAGCATTATAAAAGTAGAATTTATTTTAAATCGAAATTTAATTTTTAAATTTAATTTTACATCAATTCAAGATCAGATTTGATTTAGAGAACACAATTAAATTTTAAAGAGTCTATAAACTGTGTAATTCGTACAGCAACTAAGTTGTAATTCAATTTACTCGTTTAAGATTTAAAAACAAAAACTTAGTTTTAACATTAGTCCTTAATTCTATAAGCTCTTAATCGAGTAGTTATTGCATTATAAAATTACTCAGGCTGATAATAGCAAACATTATCGAAATTAGACGCAAGCACTAATGTAGGGAGTAAGTTGCTTCCGAAATATTGATTTTCATTTATTTATTTTTTTTTTCATATAAGACGATTAGTCTTTATATTTGCACAATAAAAATAAATTATTATCGAAATTAATAAATTTAATACATCATTAAAAACCAGAGTTGTTCATATTCAAGTATTTCAACCTGTACTGTACCTGATTCAGTGCCAGTACCAGTGCTAATATTTTTTACTGAAAAATTGTTTAATTTAAGCACTAGTCGGTATAGTATTTTTGAATCTAATTTCGATCAAAATTTTTTTTTTCTTTATTAACAAAAAATCGTGTTTTTATTATGTCATAGACTCACATATTTGTAACAAGATTTTATCCATTGAATTATTCATTATTGGAGAAAATATTAATATTAAATAAATACTAAAACTCTAGGTATGTTTCACAATTTTATTAAATATCTTAATCGATTTCGGTTATTACACCATCATCAGAAGACTTGCTCAGTAATAACAGAAATCGAATAAAAAATCTATATAGAAAATTGAATGTATGTTTATGTCCAAAAAGTATTTCCCACTTCCAGTTGAGCTGGAGACTTGAAATTTTCAACAAAGGTAGGTAAGTGATGACTTCAATTTGTTTTTGTTTTTTTTTTTCCAAACAGAACAAATTTTTTTACTTATCCCTATGTTCCTTCCACTTGCTTTAAGGAATTGAAAAAAATTAATACAAACAAAACGCACACATTTGTTTCTGAATTTTTTTTTATAGTTTTTATAAATGCAAACACATAACCTTTATCGGGTACGTGACCAATTGAAATGAGACTACATTTAAAAGGTGATACATCACAAAAAGGTTTTGCTGGTCTTCTTTTGAAAATTAGTGAGGGAATCATAGCGGAAGATCCTGGGGAAATTGAGATCACCTGTGACATGGGATGTCGTGAACTTTACAGGAATTAATGTGTATTCAAACATGAATAAAGTTTAATCCAAATGCCCACTGTTGAATTTTCGAGCGTGCGATTCTAACATCAATAAATTATACTGCGGTATAAATAAATGAAATTCTTTTGAATAAAATAAAAAGTGAAGAAATAATAATATGAGTCTGTCGAGTGTGTAATATAATGTTTAGATTTTATATAGTTATAGTAATGTTTTTATTTTTATAATTAAATCTGACTACCCTTTCCAGTCTAAACGGCATCAATTTCCTTAAAATATGAATTGCTATTTTTATAACTAAAAACCAAGGCAAACTTTAAGTGTTTTAGCACTCGACTAAAGAGAACCATGCTTCTCTCATGGTCAATTTTATGTAGCTTGCTCGACAGTAAGTAGCAAAAAAAAAAATTCAATTCCTGCAAATAAAACAAAAAATATTGTCTATAAAGAAGCTTTAATTTAACATGCACAAGGTGATATATACATTACGAGCTTAGTCACTTTCAATAAGCTTCAGGCAACAAAATTTTGACGGTGTCTAACCTATTTATATAAATATTGTTATCTGACCCAATAGATGATTAAATCATATAGTTCTGGTATAAATATACTTTATCATATCGTGACCACACCGTCGATTGTTTGTGTGAATATTTGGGGAGCATGCAAAGTTCCATTTGGTGAACATGAATATGGCAGCGCACGCTGGGTCTTTGCTATATTTCAAAATTCGGAATTTTATATATTGTGTGTTGAGCCCGAACAGACTTTGCTAATATATATTAAAATTATGAAACATACCTATAGAGCTAGAGTTTTAATATTTATTTAATTTTAATAATGTTTCACCTAGAGCCTACAGCATATTCTATAAATTATATTAAAAATATTAATATATAGAATGATTCAGACCTTAGCCTAAGCTAAACAGTCGTACAGTTAGTTATATTTTAAGAGTTATTAACAAAATAAAAAAAAAATAAATTTTAATTTAAAATAATAAAAAGTAGGATTTATCAAATTATTTCAAAAAGCGTTTCCTAATTATTCAATAATACTAAAATTATTAACTACCAGCATTCCAACATTTTTTTTTTTATTATATTATTTATTTTATCTGAATTAAGTTTTTAAAGTTTGTGTTCTTATTAGTTTTTTATTTTTTTGCTTTCCTTGCACACTTTCTTCATAATATTTATTTTTTAATTTTTATTCTTTATTTTTATTTTTATTTTTATGCCGCAAGTAAGTTTTCGATTTTCCTTTTAAATAAACTATATGAATTTATATTTTTTAGGTCGTCCGATAGAGTGTTAAAAATGCTTAAACTGTTGTATACGCAGTTTGCTTTTTGTATAAGAAAGAAAGAAATTAATAATTTTAATATCTTTTTTATGTATGACATCCAACTGTTTGAGATATATTTGTGGAGCGTTACTCCAAATGGGATTTAGGTATATATAATATTAGAGGATATGTATTAAGAGTATATTGTATAAAGGGTATTGGTATTAATATACTTCCTCAGCCTTCTTAAAATAAAAATGTAAGGAATGATTTTTTTAATTACATAATCAATATGTTGTCGCCATTTCATTCTATTATCAATAATTAATCCTAGGTAATTGAAAGTTTTTACTATTTCTATGGTTTAATTTTTGTGTGTTATATTAAAGAAATTATGGTGTTTATTACTGAAAAGCAATATTTTTGTTTTCCTAACCATTTAATCTTAAACTTTTTTTTTGTAGTCATTCATCAATTAAAGTTAAGTCATTTGCGATTGAGTTTTCTAAATCTTCCTCGATAGTACAAGAGTACTTAATAATATAAATTTAAAATATATCAGTGGTGGTACCCCTTGTTTTATAGTTTCTAAGCTACTATACACGTTGTTGTAATGAACCTGTTGTTTCCTATTGGTAAGGTAAGATTTAAAAAATTTTAATTGATTTTCATTGAACTTTAGTAGCGATAATTTAAACAGAAGTACATCATGATAAACACAATCAAATGCCTTTTGTAGGTCGATAAATAAACATCCAGCATATAGTTTTTATCTATGATTTTAGAGATAAAACCAGTGAACACTAGACAGACAGCCGTCGTATTTGATCTTTTTTTATAACCATATTGTTCTTTATTTAAGACACCATTGTTTCTAATAAAATCTATAAGTCTGTTCTTTACAACTTTTTCAAAGATTTTTTAGTTTAGTACAGAAATAGGTCGATAATTAGATAAATCTATTGTATTACCTTCTTTATGTATTGGAATAATAGCTACTTTAAATGAAGTTTGAATTTTCCATAGCAGTTCAATTAACTAGGGTTGGTATTTACAAAAAACTAATCAAACAATTTTTTTAAAACGATACAACTTCTTTAATCTTGTTTAATTTAAATTTTAATGATAGATTAATTACTCCTTAATCATATTGTGTAATATGGTCATTTGCTTGCAGAAGTACTAATCTCTCAAAATTCGTATCAGAAATCATGCTCCTCTTGAGTGTATTTGAAAACACGCAAAGGAGAAAAGCCTATCGACTCGAGCTGACGATGTGACTTTTTTGTTCAAGTACAAAAATATTTTTTTAGTTTGGTATATCTTGGTTTGTACTTGGATCCATCAATAAGCTAAAAAAATAGATTCGCAGATTCAAGGTTGTTATAATTCATTAATTCAAAGCAATTTGATTTGATGAATCTATAAAGCATATTATACAAAATTTGCAACATTAATCTTACTCTAATTAAATAAATACCTTCAATATCGTCACAAATTAAGAATATTAGTATGTTTTCCATATTCTTTAATTTTTTCGAAAAAGTGTTTGATTTTTTCTTTAAAATGTTTATGTAATAATTTTGGTCTTACGTCAGGATAAAATACAGACGCCACAATACCATCATCTGCATCTGCAGATAACACTAAATATTGTTTAAAACGTTTTAAAAGACATTGTTCTAATTCCACTGTAATATCTTTAAAAACAAACAGTTTCTCATAATTAAATATAGTTTTGTTTTTATTATCTTTGTAGTTTTACTAGCGATGGTATCAAGTATCTATGTAAAACATTGTTTTTTCTATTTGAAGAAAATGCATTTTAATGTATCGGCTATCGGGGTTCATTAAAATGCAATATTCTTCCAAATAACTAATATGTAGATGATGAAAGTTTTGAGACAGATTATGAGGACGATACGATAGAAGATATATGTGTTTTAAATATAATGAATGTAGTTCTTTTTATTAATGATAACTTGTTATTTAAATTTATTTGATAACTTTTTGAATCTTGGTGGCTTTTTGAATAGTATATGACAATATATTTAATATTTTTAAGAATTAGTCAAATCATTTTTTTTATATTTGAATTTTTTGTAAATTAAGTATTTATTTATTTATTTATTTACTATTTAGTTCAAACAGTTTACAAAATATAATACAATTTAATTATTAAAATTTTGAATTAACACAATGTATCGAATAAGATTTATGATTTAAAGTTTAAATTACTTTGAAATTTAATACAACATAGTTTTTATAAAAAACAAAAAACAAAATTAGATAAAATAAATTTCATCAGAAAAAAAAGAGAAGATGTAAAGTTATTAAAAGTATTAAAAGTTAATTATAACACTACAAATTAGTTAATATTAGTAGCGGAAAAACAAGATTAATTAGGAGGACTAAGGAAGCAAGTGAAACAAGGTTTTCTTTAAACTGGTTTTGTTCAAAGAAAAGTCAACACTGTTTTTGTATTGATTAACTGCCATTAACATTCTATTAATTGGCTCAAATTTACCATAATTAGTTCTATGGAAAGGAAGATTGAAAAGATGTTCTATACGAAAACGCGTACTGGTGTTAATGTACGAGTTAATCTGAACTTTTATAATTTTGGAATCAATTTCACCATTGTATACTTGGGATATGAATAAGATATCTGCAACAACCCTTCTTGATTGCAATGTGTTCATCTGAAGAAGCTTCAGACGATTTATGTATGGAGGTAGGATTATTGGGTTAGACCAGGGCAGATTACGTAGAGCATATCGCAAGAAATTTTTTTGAATAGATTCAATTCTATTAATATGAGTGGAATAGTGAGGTGACCAGACAGGGCTTGCGTACTCAAGGTGGGGGCGAACAAGAGTAGTGAATAAAGATTTAGTAATGTATGGATCATCAAATTCCTTAGACCATCTTTTAATAAAACCTAACATAGAATTTGCCTTGTTAATTATGCTATTAAAGTGAAGTTTAAATGTGAGTTTATCGTCAAAAAGTACGCCAAGGTCTTTAAAATGAGAAACTCGGTTGATTAGTTTAGAATTAAAAGTATAATCAGTTATTATTGGAATCAATCTACGAGTAAAGGAAATAACAGCGCATTTATCAATATTAAGGAGAAGATTATTATAGCCGCACCACTTAAAAAACGAATCAAGATCGTTCTGTAGTACAGTACAATCATTATATGAAGATATTTTTTTATAAATTTTCATATCATCAGCATATATGATCACGTTACTATTGTTAATGAGATTGTTGACATCATTAATTGAGATAATGAATAGTAAGGGACCTAGATGGCTGCCTTGTGGTACACCAGAGGTGGCAGAAAATGATTCAGAAAGAGCTGATCTAAACATTACACTATAAGATCTATTGGATAAAAATGATTTAATCCACATTATAAAAAATTTAGGAAATCCCAGTTTTTTAAGTTTTAATAAAATAACACTATGAGGCAGTAAATCGAATGCCTTGCTCAAATCTGTGTAAATGACATCAGTCTGAAAGCCAGCCTCCATAGTGTTCAGGAAGTGTGAGCAAGACTCAACTAAATTTGTAACCGTAGATTTTTTTTTTACAAAACCATGGTGATTAATTGATAAATGTTTAGAACAAATATCATAAATTGAATCAAAAACTATTAATTCGAAAAGTTTAGGTATGCATGAAAGTTTTGCTATTGGACGGTAATTTGTGACCATATTTTTAGCACCTTTTTTATAAACAGGGCGAATAAATGAATTTTTCCAATATTGTGGAAATATTCCAGAAGTAAACGATCGATTGAATAAAAGGGATAATGGTAACGCAAAAGATTCATATTATTTATTTATTTAATCAGTGTTAAATAATTAGAAATATTCAAAATTTATTTTTCAAAAAATCTGGAAAAATAGAAAACTATAGAATGATAAATTTTTAATCTTTAATTAAAATTGAAGTAGATCACAAAAATATGAAATTTTTATTAAAAAAAAATTTTTTTGAATTAAAATTGCTAGTTATTAAATCAAATATGTAACTAAACCATTAAAAATTACACATTTCGATAATACATAATTATATATATAATTTTCTGCATTTATCTGGATGTTTGTAAATCCGACGGAATACTCACAACAAATATACAAATTGCAATATGTATACAAATTGCTTTGGACTCTTTTTTTAACCCCTGTCTACCATGCTGAATCTTTGCAGGAAAAAATACCATTGCATAAAATATATTTTTTTAATTTAATGTTGTCTTCTTCGCAAATAATAAGGAAAAATAAAAAAAATAATAATAATAATATAAATAAAACAAACAATTTCTTTGATTCATAATAATAAGGACTAATAGAAATTTTATCAATAGCTTGATATGGTATAATAACCAAAAGGCAAACAGCATTTAACACAAAAAAAAACATAATGCACTCTTATTACTTAAAATTATACACAATATGCATATGTGTCTACATTTTTTTTTTTTTGATTTTTTTTGTTGTTATGATAATGATCATAGCATCATAGTTTTGCTACCGTATGCATAGCCTGTATAGTACTATAGGTATATATACTCTAGCAAGAAATCTGATGCAATGAAGAGTTAAAATTGTTATTTATTTTTATTTTTTTTATTTATTGTTTTTTTTTAAATATATTATATATATATATTACAATTTACACGGTAGATTGGTTCCTGAGAATTCCGTGTAAATCGAAACCGTGTGAATGGGAACAAAGGCAAAGTGCATTTGTAAGGGATTAGTTTTAACATAGTAATAAACTCGAAAATCGGACCTAGAATCAATGGAAACTGAAAAATGGACCAAAAAACTGCTGTGGCACCTTCTCCTAGGCTAAGTGGATCTAGTATTTTTATTTTTGTGTCCAACGATTCATCATCATATTTAATTCAAATTCAAAATAAAGTTTTACTTAACACAAATGTTGAATAAATTAAACGCGATGAGTTACGAGATTGACTACTTAACATGGTTCACAATGGTTCACAAGCTATGAACAGTTTTGTAAATACCTATTTATTTGCAGTAAATTTTTTTATTTTAATTCATTAAAACAAATATTATGTGTACCTACAATATTATTGTTTTTTTTATATTTACAATTTTATTTATTTTTGTTTTTAAAATTGTTTTCGTTCAAAGTTGTGGCTTATTATAAAATATTATTTGTTCGCTATAAACTTTGACGCTAAACTTACGCAGCGAATGTTATTGAATGTTAACAGGATTGACTTGATTCTGAATTATACGATAAATTTTCTATGTTGGTAAAAAGGATGTCGCTAAAATGATCGAGTAAATGACCCTTAGGGAATAGAAAATTTTACACCTTACTACAAATATTCTGTTTATATGGTAATTAAAAGCGTTATAATACATAAATAAAGGTATGATAAATTCGTAAGCAAATACGTATTTTTCTTAAACTTGAAATGAAAAGTCTAATGAAGGAAAAAAATCTAGAATTTATTTTGCTTCCGTCATTTATGGCGGGTCACAAAGTATATGTATATTTAAAATTCTAGTCCAATAAAGGTATACCATACTTTAAAACTATTATTAACAACCTAATAGATAGAATATTACTAATCCATTTTTACAATTAAGCCAGTATCAAATAACTATTAACAAATGTTATGGTGAATCAAAATAGAGGTAGATTTTGAAGCTGTATGTAAAATTTTAAATCCTTTTTTCAACCTCATAAAATATTTTTATTTTTTTTCTTTTTGTTAAAATCCATACACAAAATCTTTTTAATTCGTAATTTTAAACCAAATAATCACAACGTTTCCATAAATAAAATATAGGTTAATTTTTAAAAATATTATTTTAAAATTTAAGAAAATAAATCCTTTTTTTTTCTATTAACAAAGCATATATTATATATATATATATCTAAAAAAAAACATAATAAAAGAAATTTCTAAAGTCTAAAATTATTTTTTTATTTTAATTAATTACAGACTCAACTAAATCCATCAAAGTCAAAGATATAAAATATTTACCTAAATAAAAATAAACCAAATAATTATGTACGAGTTTGTCTATTTAATTATTTTTTGTTTTTTAATATTTTAACTTAATAACATAGAATTTTTTTTGGAATATCCCCCCTCCCCCATCATCTGTATTTAGTGAAAATTACCATTTTCACTAAACTATAAAGGAAATTTCCTTATAGAATATACTAATACCAAAAAAAAAACATTAAAAACTCATCCTTTTCTAAATGTTTTTTTTTAGATTTTCAAAACCAAAAAAAAAATTAAATAAATTTTCAAGTATATTTATTCAATTTGACCCCTCCTCCTTGATTGCTCAAATAGAGAAAAAGAATCCTTTTTTTATTTTAATATAAGTCCGGTTCGGTTGGTAATTTTTTTATATACATATGAATAATTAATATTAAAAGTAAAAACAAAACCAAAAAAAAAATTAATTTTATATTTTAGCGCATTGTAAATATTTAATTATTAAGTTGAAACCCTTTGAAAAAAAACAAAATTGTAGAAAAAAGATAATTATTATTTACAAAAAAAAACTTCATGTATAATTACGCTGACCATTCGTTGTGTATTTTACAGGACTGTCCTGTTTTTTTCAACAGGTTGTTCCTTAAAATGATTTTCCAAATACAGGACAGTTTCCCTATAACAATATCCTTTATTTTACAATTTTGTTTGCTTCTTAATGGAATTCTATGCCCTCTAATTTAAAATATAAAATAAAAATTTCACGAATACAAAAAACAAAAATATTATACCACTATGGTAACACTATTCAAATAAAGTTATTATGATGACACAACCACCCAACGTTATTTAAAATGTAAAAAACGAGTTTGTAGAATTGGGTAGAATTCATTGGTAAAAAACTCATAGGAGTTAATTGTTTAGATCCCCGGTGCTTAAACTATGGTACGTTGAACTGTATCAAGGTGTATGGGAACATAAATATATATAATACAAATATTTTTAAAAAAATGCTAAAGTAAAATTTTTTTTCAAATTTACAGAAAAGAATATTTATTGAAAAAATTTTATTATTATTGAATGTTCATTTTAGCAGAGACCATGAATTTAAAAAATATGAACTGAAAAACAATTAATTTATTGTAATTGTTTTACAGAACGAATTTAAAAACGAAGACTTATTCAGTTTTTGGCTAAGCAGAAAAGTTGAATTCGAAATAATTTCCAACAGAGCTATTAAATTTCTAATGCCGTTCACAATATCGTAATTATGTGAAATTGGATTTTCAGCTATGATCAATATTAAAAATAAACATAGAACTCGACTGAATCTTGAGCCTAACTTACGCTTAAAATTAACCAAAATTAGTCCTGACATTGCCAAAATCATCTGAAATAAGCAAATTCATCCTTCTCATTGAAATTATGGTATTATTATTATTTTTTTTATTTAATTATATTATTATTAATGCTCGAAATATGCTATTATTATAAAAATGGTAATAAGATGAATTGTTCCTATTTTGTATAAATGGATATATACTGTGGTGTACAACTGTTTATGATGGTTTATGATGGTTTGTTGATATGGTAATAATTGTTCCTATTTATAATTTATAAAATAGTGTTAAAAAAATGAATTTTTTTTTTTATTTATAGTAATAATAATAATTACAAATCCTTCTTATTCTTCATATGTATGATAAAATGGTTCTTGAGGTACGCCACACTTTGAAAATTTTACCAAGTGGTACGGAAATTAAAAAGTTTGAAAACCGCTGGTTTAGATATTTTATATACCGATGATATCGCCATGTTTATTTCTAGGAAAAATCCAATTAAACTGAAAAGGAGCATGTAAGACACAATAGATAGGTTAGTAAGGTGGGCTGATTTAAATAGATTCAAATTTTCCAGAATTAAATCGATTGCAGTGCTATTTTCCAAAAAAAGAACTATTTTTTTTTTCTTATGGAGGTTGCTTTATTATGTCAGATCCGGTATATAGGCTTTTAGCCGTTTATGCCCTCCTCCATCCTCAACTTAGTCTACCCTTTTGAAATAGGTTTGGGGTGTTTATCCTGCAGAAGTTTTTTTTTCCTGAAGAGGTTATGTAGTGCCGTTCCAACAGCCTGAGGCTCAGCCTTGAAAGAGCTAGGCACTTTCCACAACATGTGTGGAGGTTTTTTTCTCTTCCAGACAGTGTCTACAGGTTGGGTCGTCACTTTGTGCTAGTCTACACATGTGTTTATTCATGTGGTTATAACCAGTAAGTATGCCCACCATCTTCCTACAGTCTACTCTATTGAGAGTTAGCATGAAGTTGGTTATTTTGGTGTTTATTCCTGATGCATATATTTTGGAGACTCTGTGACCTACAATACGTTCCCAAAGAATGTTTGCTTTTCCCTCTTCAGGGTGTTTTCTATCAATAGTTTAATGTTACCAATAGATATACCAACTGCCGGTTCCGGTCCATAAATGTTACCAGCCCATGATCTGGCTAGCTCGTCAGCTTCCTCATTCCCAGTCAAGCTACTATGGGCGGGTATCCAGATCGGTTGTATCTTATTTCATAGCCCAGTCGGACAAAGCTTTTGAAAATTTAGAAATGATTTGATTGGATACTCTCACGAGCTGTTCCATCTTAGGATAATATTGAAAAAAATTTATTTATCTAAATGAATTTAGGAATAATTTAAAATGAAAATAATGAAGTCTATTCGATAAAGTCAGCTACATCAAAAATTTTCCAAAAATTGAAAATAAAAGAATTATATCAGTAGATATCTTGTCCTGTATTTTCGTTTTTCAAAAATGGTCACCGTATATTACATAGTAGAACTTTAATTCAAATATTCAGGGGTTAGTATATAGTTTATCACATATTTTAAAGATACATTATATATCTTTCAACTAAACTAATGCATGGTGAAGTTATTCTTATTCTAGATTTTACAAAATTCAAATTTAGAATTTAAAAAATTGTTTTACATTTTTTATAGTAACCGAATTCTCATTGGAAACAAAGCAGTTTTTAAAAATGAATTAAACTTCCATATACATAATAACTGCACTTTATCAGTCGATATGCTATTTTGTATTTGGATTTGTGTTCAAATAACTTTAAGAACTACATTGATTCAATGTTTATAACTTTCAGATGATCACTTTTTTTAAATCCAAGGCATTGTATAGCAAAATAATTTTTTATATTTTTATCGAATGGTTTTAATTATTTTTAAAAGCCTTAGCTGTTGCAAAAGAAGAATGTACACAATCCATCAGAAGAATGTACACGCGAAAATTGCCTATCAGGTAAGTTACACAAACGCAAAAATGCCCACATGGAAAATTGTCCCCAAATAAAATGCTCAAAAAATTATCTATTCTTTGATTGTTGTTATTATTAATTTTGTTTTTGCTAGGGGTTTTAGTAAATATTGTTACTCTATCTGAAAGAGAGAAGAAATGTTGTTTGAAAAATGTTATTTGAAGAATTTAAAGAAGTCAGTTAATCGCCCGTAGTTTTAATCGCCCTCATTGCTCTATAATCTCTTTAGAGAGACATAAGACAGAAACAGACTTCTTCCATTTTTCTACCAGCTTAGCTAAACGCTTCAGTTGAGGCCTGCGGGCGCATTCTTTGCTGATTATACTAATTTCAGTTAAGACTGCTATTATTGTTCAAGTTCATTTTAGTTTTCCCTCACAGCCTGTATACCCAGAATTTCCATTTATTATTAGTGATTATCAAATTAAAATCTCATCCTTAAATTCGAGTAAGTATGAAAAAGCTTTTTAACTAAAAATATTCGTGTCCCAAACCCAGATTATTATCCTAAAAAAAAAGTAAAATGAGGTAAGTATTCAATTAGAAGAATTTGTGAATAAAAATAATATACTCTCTCAGATGCAGTCGGAATATCGGAAACGATATTCAACAGAAACAGCGTCAAATTGGACAATAAATGAATGAAAGAAGGAGTTTGATTGAGAACTGATTCCGGGGAAAAAGTAGCAATTTTTTTGGATTTTAAAAGGGCATTTGAAACAATTTACAGAGATATATTATTAAACAAAATGGGGAAATATGGTATAAAAAACAATGAATTGAACTGGTTTGAGGATTTTCTAATAGGAAAAACACAACGGACTAAAATTAACAATTTGCAATTTTCAAGTGCAAAAGAAACTCAATTAGGAGTTCCCCCAGGGGTCTGTGTTAGGAGTTTTACTATTCCTTATATATATAAATGACATAGGTCAGCATAGGACGTTTTTGTTGACGATACTCTAGTCTATGTAGTAGGAAAGGATGTAGCTGAATGTGAAAGAAAAATAAATGAAGATTTGGAGAAATTGTACTTATGGTTGAACATGGACAAACTAAAATTGAATGTAAGTAAAACTAAGTGCATTTATATTGGCACATCATTAAGGAATTCAAATATTAGGATAAATAATAAAGTATAGTTGAGTGTGTAACCAGTTTCAGATATTTGGGAGTAATAATAGATAATAAATTGAACTTCAATGAACATTGTGATTATATATCTAAGAAATTGTCCAAAAAAATTGCGTTTCTAGCGAGAATCAGATCAAAACTATCGCGTTCATGTGTAATAAACATTTGCAATGCCATAATACTACCGTTGACTATTATGACTACTGATCCACCATACTTAGAAGAATTTCAGAGTGCAGTCAGTCGCAAAAAAACGATTGCAGGTGTTGCAAAATAGGACAATGAGAATAATACTCAAAAAATGAACACGAACACCTATTCGAAATATGTGCCTAATAACAAAAACAGCATAAGAATCAAAAATAATCAGCTATTTTTTATGTACAATGTTCATATAAATAATTTGTTCACAACACAGAATGACATAAGTGCAGATATACAAAACAAAAAGTTCAGGATAGAAAAGAAAAATTATTAGTAAGCCTTGATTCGAATGCAGTCGAAAATGGATAACTGAAAAATGTTGACAAAATTTATTTTTCACTTATTCGATATTTTCATTTACCCGTTGGTGAAAATTTTCTCATTTACAAGTACATATAATTATTTTTACATACAGAAAGCTCATCAAATAGAGAAAATTCAATTAATTCAAAAGGATACCAAATTTTAAAACATCCCTGAAAACCATCAATCTGGCTTTAAACTTAAAAGATCCACATCCGATCACATATTTGTTCTACCCCAAATAAACGGATATTCAAAATTGATACTTTTCATCTATTCACAGATTTTAAGGTAACGTACGATAGAGACACAGTATATAGATATCGGCTATATGAAACGTTGGAAGACCTAAATATCCCCAGAAAACTCGTAAACACTTAGTAGAATACACATTGGCAAAAGTAAAAAACCAAGTAAAGATCTAAAATAATGTATCTGAAGAATTTGAAACGATAGATTGTTTGAGGCCAGGTGATGATCAAGCCTATTAACCTCGCTCCACGCTGGGTGGCGCAGCAGGTAGAGTGCCTGCCTTTCAACCGAAAGATCCCAGGTTCGATTCCCGACGAAGGCAAAAAATGCTTTGATTTTTCGACCTGGTCCAGTACCCTTTATCATTTAGATAAAATAAATGATAAATAGTTGATAGCTTTGGTATGCTAATAAATAAAGTGGAACTTTGCTATTATAAAGGCGAAGTACTCTACAGTAGATATAGTTTTCCACGTTTAAATTAGTCTATACCAAAAAAATTCTACAGAAAAAACTATTGTATGTGATTGTGTATTCCAAATCTCTGTGTAAAAACAGTTAGAGTGTTCATCCCATAGACTTGGAATTATATAAAAAAAAAAAACCTCGCTCTCGCTCATTGATATTGTAATAAAGTTAATTCTAGACCTCAAAGCTAATATTATCATTACTGCAAAAGCTGCAAAATACATTAGCTTAGTTATAAATACAAAAAAAACGAAAATACTTATATGAGCATCAAGTGAGTCATAAGCACGTTCTTTAGGTCAAAATTTACTAAAATTAAATATTTGTCACAAACATAAGCCATGAAACCAAATTTTGGTGTGGAAAAAAATCACAGAATATTAGCAACGAATAAATTTTACTGTGGTTTAAATATACATTTAAAAAGTTGAATCATATATCTATTTCTTTTTAGCTTTCTCTAACCTAAATTTTGGTCATTAATTTACACAAAAATATAAATATGTCGCCCACTCATAGTACCCATACTTACATAAACCAATGAAACATGTAGATTCACTAAAGCGGATGAAAACGGACTATTAGTATTTAAGAAAATTGGCGCAAATGGCTAAGGCAGTGGGCCCCAATAATAGCGGTCCGGATTAATTCCGGCCGTATAATAAATATTAAATTAAATTAAATAAATTAAATTTAAGAAAATATCTTAATCAAAAATTTTTGGAGCCGTAAGTCGAAATGGTATATTGCGTAAGCGATACAATCAAGAATGCTACAAATTATGTAATCATGTGGATGTCATTATAGTAATTAAAATTAATAGATTACATTGAACTGGACACATTGAAATAACTGCTAGTACCTACCCACCAAGGAAACTTTGGTACGTTTAATTTGAAAAGGAAAAGAGACCGTTCCAAATTACGATGGATAGATAACGTGGAAAGAGACACTCAAACAATAGGGTTAACAACTTGGAGAGCATCAGTCAGTGTCAGTGTCTCTTCCACGCGAAGGCATAAACTACACCATGCGAAGACCATACCAGGGTAGTCAAGCCAGTCATGATATATTTCAAAATCAAACCCACATTAACACCCAAACCATTATTTGAGCTATACGAGTATATCGCAACTTTCATTTATGTCAGATAAATAAAATAAAACAAGCTTTAGATAAATACAAAAATATATATATAAATAATATATATATAATATATATATAAATCAGTGCCTCAAAACCATAGTGGCCTAGGTTTATTATTATAAACGCCAACTATGAAATTACTGCCTAGGTGTACATAATTTAGATAAATAAGATAATAACTTAAATTTATATCCGATAAATTTCTTTAATTTGAATTTATAATATTTAAAGCAATTTTAAAATACTTAATACTAATAGTTTTATTAATAGTTTTCCGTAACTATTTCCTTAGGGAATATCGCTTCCAGAGGTGCTGATGAAGTGGCAAGTTGTCTTTTGCAATACATAAAGAACCATGTCACATCATCGAATTTAATTACACAATGTGGTGGACATCAAAATAAAACTATTAAGAATTCTTTTTTTAGCCTTAAAATGGTTTCAAGTGATATTTACAGCTTTAACAAAATTCTACATAAATTTCTTGTTTAAAAGTGTTTCTTTCAAATAATTCAAAATCTTGGTAATCACGATATGACCAAGATTTTGGATTATAAAGAAACACATTTTATAAACACATTTATGTACCCAATGACTGGATTGAGGTAATAAAACCTGCCATTTGAAGTTATTGAAGTTATTGAAATGAATGAAATGAAATGAAATGAAAGCAGAAGATTTCATTCCATCGCAAAAAATGATTAATTCTATAACTCACAGAATGAAAGATAGCAACAAAAATACTGTTAATTGGTATTTTAAAAAAATATTATCACAACATGAAAAAGATTTCTATGAAACATTTTTTGTAAGTATTCCAATAACCCGCCTAAGCCACAACTTTTTTGGTATTTTTCATTTATGTGCAATATTATAGTGGCCTAAAACCCACAAAAATTGGCGTTATTTTAAAGCTATGGCCAAATAACAATTTGTTCATTAAAGTACTGAAAAAACTAAGGAAAAAAAGTTTTTGATGTTAGTTGGTACCCTAAAAATAGACATTTTATGAGCATTTTAAAATATCGTAAATTTTAAAATGTATTTTTATCAATAAAATATTTATGTGGACTAGTCCACTATGGTTCTGAGACACTCATCTACAAGTGTTTCACATCTTTCAAACTTAATAACAAAAACAGTGTTCACTTCCTGTAAAAAAATGTTATCTGAAATAAAGAAAATTTTTTAAGAGAAAACTGAAAGTCAATTTAAAAAATAAATTATATGAAATTCATTCATTTTTAAATAATATAAAATAATTTAAATACTATGTAAAAATAATTAAAAGGATAAAAATAATGACCATTATTTTATTCTTTAAATTTATTAAAAAATATATATATTCTTTTTCTCGCCAAACGAACCAGATGAAAAATCTAGCCTAACTAAGAAGAAATAAGACTCATTCTTCTACCATAAAATTAATAATTATTGTTCTTGTCATGTACAGTACAACTTTATTTAATTGGCATATTTCAGAACTACTATTCATATTCCCCATATTCACTAATAGATAAATATTTAAAAAAAAAAAAAAATACACCATTATAGAACTTCATTATTAACATATTAAGAAAGGCAAATGTGGTGGTCTGCCAGTTTTTTATTTCGTCTTTTGTGATGAGGATCTTGGGTTCTCTATAAATATCAGCAGTGTGAACTTACCAGGTTTCCCAACAATGTTTGAATATGAAGTTGTTTAGCACAACCCTTTTCACAACCCATATTTGAATAACGTATGCCCAAACTAACTTTAAATTTTGATTGTAGATCAAAACTTTGTTATAGATCGAAAATCTAGATGTCCACCTTATTAGCCAATACGCTAATTGTATTTCAGTTCTAACTCTTTTTTTTTTATTTAAGTATTTTGCAGAATTTTGATATGACGACATTGTTTATTGTGACTAGACGGTTGATTATGGGCGACTCTATTTTTTTATTTGTTAAAATTAACATTGTGTGGATTTTGACTCATTTAGTTTAATTTCCACCTTTTTAAGTATAAGGGCATTTTGTTGTTTTGCAGTTTATTTGTTGCTTCGTTCATATTACTACAAACCGCTAATCCTGCAGTATCATCAGCAAAAGTTACCATCGTCGCATCTTCAAGTTCTGGCATATCACTTGTAGATAATAAATACAGGTTGTAATAATACAGGCCTTGAAGTTCTCCTGTATGTATGTTGTTCCATGTAAAGTAATTTTCTCCTTGCTTAATATGGTAAAGTTTGTAAATAAGTCCTTCCTGTTGTTAAAGGTTTGTGAAACATCAAGGAACACTGAATAGCAGATACATTTTATTTTCTAGTGTCTTTTGGCTAACATCCGTTGTTCGATGGATTTGTTCAACAGTTGATTGTTGTTTCCTAAAACCAAATTAGTGATTTGGTATGATATTTCTCTTTCGTATTTTTGGTTGTAATCTTTTAAGCAGTTATTTCTTAAATAAGTTGCAGATTACTGGAAGCAGTGATTTTTTTTTTTTTATACGCAGGCTGGTGGAAATCTTTAAAAGACACAATGAGCCCCGTAGCTTGACATTGTGTGTGGGATTTTTACCCACTAAACCACACCCTTCCTATATTGCGATCTAGTCCTACGGGACTAATGAGCAATTTTTTCTTGGCCTTATTTTATTTTTCAGTGTAGACTACATCCAGCGATGTCTATCTAACTTTTCCTTTGACGTATTCATCCATAATCATGAAGACCCATCGCATCAGCGACGAAAAACCAAAAAGCTCTCCAAACGAATTTATAATTATGGAGGACTTGGGAAAAATCTCGTTTCGTTGGCAGTCAACATAACGAAATTCTTCACAAGTCCCGTAAAAACAAATCTATCTAAGCGTGGGAGCGGGTTAACCTTCGATCACCAGCGCGACGAATCCTCAAGAATGTGGGTGATTATGCTGCACTAACTCAAAAGGTTTTACTCTCTTGAGTCGTCTGGCTATATTTCTATTATCCAGGAGCTTGACTACCTCCACATTTACATGGTGCTGAATCCTTTTTTGGTGACTTCTTGCAATTTTCTATATTTCCTTATCGACAGATTCTATTTGCAAATCTCTATGTAGGTCATAGTTTCTTATGAACCAGGGCGCGTTCACAATGTTTCTTAGAACCTTATTCTGGAACCTCTGGAAGCAGTGAAATAAGTTTATAGGACTTGGCCTCATTCGGGGACTTTCTTGGGCTATGGATCAATTTCTGCTACTTTCAAAGTACGTAGAACATGTTTGAAAGCTGCATTCATTATTTTCGTTAGAGCTGACAAAGCTTTCAGCTTTTAGTCTTTTTAAGATATCAGCTGTAGTTAAATCAAATACTGGAGCCTCGTTGGATTCAAATCTCTTGACTTCCTTATTAATTCTCTTCGTCTGGTAATCGTTATTCAAAATGAAAATACAATGAATAATAACGGTAAAAAAAAAATATTTTTACAATATATAATCGTATAATTTTCAAAAAGTTTTCTACCTTAATTTAGATTTTATTTCCTTAATACAATTTCTAAAAAATAACTTTTAAATTCATGTACTTACCATATAAAACAAATTTTGATGTGAAGCAAAACTAACAAATTAGACCTTTTTGCCGAATAATTTCACTGAGGCAAAAATCTAGTATACGAAAGTTTTGGCATTACATGAGAAAATTATCGTGTTTTCAATAGTGTTCAATTATTAGGCGAGAGTTAAAGTTTTTAAAAAATTTTGTGCTAGTTTTAAAAAATAAAAATATTAAAATTGTTGTTTGCTGTTGTACCTGAGTCCAAAAAAAAAATTTTGGAAATAATAAAACTTGAACCTTTATAAATAAATAAATACAATTATGTAGCTATGTGGGTATATCGTTAAATTTTTAATCTTATTTCACTTTTTAATGTTTTAATTTTATTAACTTGGTTTATAAAATTCAAAAATTGCAAATCAAGAATGTAAACAAGTACCGAATAGAGAAACTAAAATTTAAAAATTTGTATTAAATTGTATTAATGCTGCTGGTTCAACTTATCCATCATATCTTAAGTCTATTATGATACCAATTTCATACTCTACTGACACGATCTTACTCGCGCAGGGTCTTTTGACATGGGCCTCTTAATTCTAGGTGGCTCCAAACAACACTATTTGATACTACACCAAGCGAACAAAAAGTTTATTTCGCACTTTACATAGGGCAACAATTTTTTTTCTAAGATAAAACCTAATTTAACTATAGAAGAGGAGGCCTTATTTTTGGTATAAAGCCGTAAACGAATTTGAGCTATGCAGTCTTTTGGATGATGCTCAGATTCAGAATGAATTATTTAAAAATTATTTGTCAACATTTGAATGTGTCTTGATGTCTACAATTTGGCTGAAGGTTTTAGTTCTATTGCATCAAACAAATCTAATTCTCCAAGCGAAAACAACAGAAAAAATTAATATTGATAAACCTGATGAAGATATAAAGGAAATTAAAAATTCATGGATTTCGGTTCTTTCAGAGTCATTTTCTTTGACTCTTTGCAGCAGCTAATGACGTTGTTACAGAATTTATTACAAATCGCAGAATAAAAGATCAAGTTTCTGCAGAAGTATATTTTCACACCTATATTTTTAACGAGATAATTGATTCTATAATATATGGACTTACTCGCAGATTTAAAGCTGTTTCCACCATATGCAACATATTTGAAATTTTATGGAACTTTAATGAGATGGAAGAGAAGAGCTTAATTGAAGCAGCAAGTATTTTACAGACAAAATATCAAAATCAAATAAGTTAAAAAATTCTCGAAGAACATGCTATTACACTCAGAATATTTTTAACGTTGCCAGTTAGCGTAGCAGAGGCAGAGAAGAGTTTTAGCGTACTCAACCGAATAAAAAATTATTTAAGATCAACCATGCTACAGGACCTTGTAAATGGTCTGGTGACGCTAAATATTATTTACGATATTGCAAGAAATGTGGACTATTCTGAAGTAATAAGTTCGTTTGCAGCTCTAAAGACTCGAAAAGCGCATTTTTAAATTTGAATTAATATTACGTTTTGTTTTTATACTTTGATATTCCGAATAAATTTTTTATCAGTAAAAAGTAAAATTTTTTTATATTTTTCATTATAAAGAAGGCCACATATGATGTTAGACCTGAGCCTCCAAGGAGCTCTAACAGGCTCTGATGATAGGGGTGTATATATAATACTTGCTGTACTTGCTTCTTGAATCATAATTTGTTTCGGTTATTTTAAGAAGGTTTTTTGACATAAAAGACACTTGTACCAGATAAATGTGAATCTAACTTTAAGTTTTCTATAATCTTAATTTCCCAAATAAATTTATTTTTTATAATTTTAACTACATAGGGTTGTTTTGTTTTCTTTTTCTTGGTGTTTTTTCGTTTTGTATTTATTTTTTTTTTGTATATTAAATAAGTATGTAGAAGTACTTTGCATACTTTCATTCATACATTTATAAAGCACATTTTTTTTAATTCCAGCACTATTTCTTGATATTTATACAATATTTAAATTCAAACACGAATTTATGTATGAGTGAGTGTTATATGTATTTAATTTTTATATTTTTTTTCTCGTAATTCATTTTATTTGATAAATTTATAAATGAAGTATGAAGATTTTCTAAAATAAACTTCAATTTTACATTTTTACTTTTATAT
The DNA here is from genome assembly GCA_963942445.1 of Argyra leucocephala. Lineage (NCBI taxonomy): Eukaryota > Metazoa > Arthropoda > Insecta > Diptera > Dolichopodidae > Argyra > Argyra leucocephala. The sequence goes on from OZ012680.1 coordinate 70,907,780, forward strand.
TTTTTTTGGCTAATTTTTTTTTTTTATTTCAAAAATATTTTAAAGAATCCTTTCAATGCTTTGAGATTTTTTTTTTAAGGTTTTCTCAATTTTCTCTATTTATATTAGTTTTGCACTTAAACAAATAAAAATGTACATATACCCAAGGATGTCTAAAAAAGTATAATTAAACTGGATAACTCTAAGATACTGAAGATAAAAACGAATTCAATCTATAAAATTGAGTTTTGCAATTTATTTTTCGAAGGAACTTAATATACATGTAGATAGTGGACTTAATACCTGTTGTTAACCACTAGGACTTCTTTGATATTTTTATTGTTTATATGACATCGGGATGAACTGAACACTAATCAATCGTTAATCGTGAAGATATTAGTTCGGCGCAGCTGTTGGAAACGACAGGTTTGAATATTGCACAGAAGACTTACCGTTAATTGAAGTTGCATGATTATGACTTCAGAGATATATTTTCATATATTGGGCACTTTTTACACTGTCAAATTAATGCTTAGATCAAACACATCAGACGTCTATTACTAGACGAAAGCTTGCTACATTTTGCTGTACAATATACCATCATCCAGTAGAGTTAGTAAAACAATGCCACCTTTGATTAGAAAAATGTTAAAATAAACTAAAATAGATACATGCTGTTAGTAGAAAAGTAAAAGTCATAAGTTAATACATATGTCAGTAACTACATATATATTTATTAAAAATACTTCCAAAAGTTACGCCGAAAGTATCAAAGCTAAAAAGAACAACAGTTGTTAGTAAGCCTCAGTTGTACGTACATTATAATGTAATCGTTTTTCAACAGTTTAGTTGTCGATTCAAAGAATTTGATTTAGAATTAACTTCACGGAGCATTCTAGTGATTGGCTCGAATCTACCATATTCAGTAGGGTGGAAGGGAATGTGGAACAACCATTATTCCGATTGGTTCTTTGAACCAATTAATGTGCAATTTTAGAGGCTAACGTCTTTTACCCGAAATAATCTGGTGAATTAAAATGATATCTGGAACCGACGATCCGAAAGTTATTGCACGTCAAAGAGTTTAAGACGGTGGAAATAAGCTGGAAGTCGCAATGGATCATTCCACGAAAAATTATTTAAAATGAAGCGTAAAAATTCTCGCTGAAACAATTCAATTCGATTAATGTCAGTCAAGTAATGTGGTGACGATTCCTGGTGTCTGGCATATTAAAGGGTATAGGCCTTTCTTATATAACATAAAAATGTTTCGTAATATCAGAAAATTCTTTAGACCATCGTTTAATGAAAATTAAAGAAGATTTGGCTTTGCTCACTATTTTATCATAATGTAGCTTAAAGCTCAATTTAGGATCACGTGTTAACCCCAGGTCTAAAGTAGAATTTACTCTTAAAAGGGAACAACCATTTAGTAGGTAGGTAAAACAAACTGTTCGTGCAGAATTTATGGTGGAAAAGATAACGACTTGGCATTTAGAAGTGTTTAGTTCAAGTCTATATTTTTTGAACACCGAAAAGCGAAATTGTTTATATATCATTTTGCAGACTTAAGCAATTTCTTCCCAAAAGTCATGTTAACAATCTTTTTTCTGTATTTGTGTGACTCGGAAATTTATAACAAATTGAGCAGAATCAATATATTATTAATTTATATCAGTCTGGTAGTTTTATCAACTACGTTTCCAGAAAATTTTGGAAATTTTATCTTTATGAATATAATATATTTATTATTTTCAATTGAACTTTGTACTTTCATTAAAAAAATTATGAAATGTCGTGACTTAAATAACTTTCATCCTGTAACTCAAGGCGGCGAAATTTTTTGCTACTCTCACTTTTACGTGGTTAATAGGGGTAACCAGCAACAATACAAAATTTGTTCATGGTTTTGATTACATTTTCATTTGTTCTATTTCTTATAAAATGACAAGTAGTGTACATAAAATAATAAAGAATATATTTCTTGTAGCTAGTTTTTTGATATCCCAATTGGATTGAATTATATAATTTCATTCTTCTTTATGTAGAGAATCCAAATAAATAATTAATTTGATCTAATTTGTTCTTTGAAAAAAAATTTAACATGTTGTATCCTAAAAATTAGTAGCACAAATTCAATTGTATTAAAAATACAATGTATGTCAGCAATTTTGTTTGGATTATAATTAATCAAAGAACGTCTGGTATCAAATTATGATACTATAAGTTATCCGTGGTATAGCTAATGCACAGTAATACGTACGTTACAACGATCTCTACCATAATTTGCAGACTAAAAGAGTCCCGAACAAAATCAAGAAACATTTAATTACAAAATTATCTGATTGCAGCTTTTGATGTCGGTAATCGGTAGCAGCTTTTGATGTTGACAATATTATTCGTCGACTCAAGAGAATGAAACCCATGAGCTGTTCATTACATAAAATGACGAATACCTAATTTAAGATAATGGTTTCCTTAATGGAAATTATTATATCAATAATTATTATTTGTTCAAAATTAATATATTTAATTAATGTTCCCACACGTAAACTATTTCTATGACCATTTTATTCACGATAAATGTCGTATCAGTGACAAAATTACTACATACAAATTATTATGTGGATAACAATCCATAACGAAAACTGTTCATACAATAATTTCCTAAACATTTGACCAAAAACATTTACAAAAAAAAAGTCATCAGCCTATCTAACGTAGATTGGTTATAACGAGAAAAAGATTTTAGTGGGTTCGACTCCCATCCTATCAAGAGGCACGCACGGATGAGCTTTGACAACAAAAATTAATCAACATACTTTTTTGGAAAGCTACATTCATAATACCCTAATTTAAGCAATTCAAGATATAAATGTAAAAACAAAAATAAAAACAAAAAAAAAACTGTTTGTAGAAAACGGTAAAGACATGTAAAAAAAAATATTTCACCTCTGAAAAATAAATAGCATAATGAGATTCTAATATAAGTATGTATATAATATTATGTAACTGTGTATATATAGTTCTTAACTTAATATTACCCTTTTTGAATAGCTTAATTTTATTTGATCAGCTTTGTGTGCTCAAAAGAGTACAAATAAAAATTTCAACTCTTTTAAAAATTATTGCAATAAAAAAAACAAAATTTAAAAACCACTCATTTTGCTATTATTTTTTATTTGTTTTTGTTTTTCTATCATTTTGTATTACAACTAATTTTATAATTTTATTTTAACTTTCCGAAAAAAAACAAAAAAAAAAACATTTAAAATTATAAAGGGTTTTTAATTGAATACCATTTTACTCATTTAAATTTTGAATAATATATATATACATTTTTTTTATGATCGAAAATTTGGTCTACTATCTATCTCTATTCAATTATCCTTTATTTAAAAATAAAAAGATGGTATTATTTTAAAGGAGGTTTTTATATACAAATTGAATAAATACCTTTAAAATTTAATTATTTCTTATACTAAGATTAATAAACTAAATTTTTAATATATCATAAAGAAAAAACCTTTTAAATTCTGAGCATAGATTTTGAAAAAATTTTTAAACATAATAAGATTAAATACCATATAAATTGAAAAAATTATCTTTAAATATAATTTTTTTTTTTTTTATGCAATGGTAATCTACCTAGGGAATTTTTAACCAATTTAAAATTATGAGCCAGTTCAGGGATTATAGAGTGAAAGTTTAGAAATTTATTTTCGAAAATAAACACTACTGAATTCTACAGAATTGACGACTAACTGCGTGTGAGATTCGCATTGGCGTTGGAGATGTGATGGAAAAATAACCTAATATACAAAGCATAGGTGGGTAAATCTTACTGTCAAATGATATTCAAATTATATCTCAACTACTTTCGTTAAATCTTTGTTATTGTTGCTTTAAAGACTATCAAATTTTACAACACGATAATTATTTAGCGAAAGTGAGAGTATGTAGAAAATACCCTTTATATGTCCTAATCCTCTTTCCAATGTCAACGATTTCTCAAACGTTTTGCTCCTTTCCAAACATTCTTAAAATTCAAAAAATAGGTCCCATCTACAAAGAGGGCTTAAAAACTGATGTTTCAAATATCCAACAACTTTTTGTTTCTTTCCCAATATGGGTTCCAAAACGGTATTGCTTCTCAAAATATTTTAATTGACGTTGTAGATAATGATTTGTGAGAAAATTTCTGACTTTAATATTGTTACAGGTTTATTCAGCGATTTGAATACAGTTCTTTTTTTTTGACACAGTTAACCAGCTCAGCTTCTAACAAAATTATCTTTTTTAGGCTTTAGATTTAGTTCGCTAAATTTAATGGAAAGCTATTTAAAGAATAGAAATGAGTTTGTTTCGTATAAAAACTCAAGGCTCTATATTGGGTCCTTTATTATTTCTAATCTACATAAATGATATACACAAATTGCCATTAATAGGTAAATTATACCTATTCGCAAACGACTGCAGCTTGTTCTACTCTGGAAATAATTTAGAAGCTATTAAATCAAATGTAGAACATGATACGATGATGCGGAAAAAACTAAACTCATCCATTTTAGACAGCGTCAAAGAAATATAGGTTGTATAGAAATTAAAATTGGCAATGTAGTCTTGAAAGAAGTTGATGAAATTAAATTTCTTGGAGTCATATTTGACAAATATTTAAGTTGGCACCCACATATTAATATGTTAGATAGAAAGCTCAATACTTTTAATGGTATTTCATTTAAATATAAATCCAAAATTCCTAATAGTATTAAGCTAAAAAAAAAGAATTTGTATATGCATTTATCATGCATATACAAATTCTATTCTTTCATACGGCACAGCAATCTGGGCCTCTAATAATAGAATTTCTCAAATCCAAATTTCACAAAACAAAATTTTGAAAAATATTCTAAATTTACCTTTACGCTATAATACTCATCGCTTATATTCAAACTTAAAAATAATGCCTATAAAAGAAATTTTTCAATTTCAACAAATTTTGGGGATATATAAAATACTTAATAATATCGGGCACTACAATATAAATTCCATTCAAAATTATACTCATAATTTTAATACTAGAAATTGGAATAATATTAGGATACCAAAAGTTAATAATGTGGTCTTAGAGAATTTCAGTGTCCGGATCTGGGTTGATTTTATAACCTGGTTACCTAGTAATATTAAAAATTAAGGGCATCATATTGCATCATATACATAGTGGGTTCTTTTAAAAAACGACTAAAAGAGTTTCTTTTGGAGTCGAATCATTTGTTTAACTTAGTATAATGCTTAATATAAAATTTAATAAAAATATATAATTTGTGTATCTTAATAATATATAATCTAAAATTTTAAAATTTAAAATATTATTTAAGATTTATTTAAGTTGTTATAATTTATTATTCAAGATTTCTTGTATTTCATTCTTATTTTTTTATTTTTTTTTTTAGTTTTTTTTGTTATTTTTTTTATCTTTTTAATTTATTTTTATTATATTTTTATTTTTTTCATTAAGACTAATGTAGTTTATTCTAAAAGCGCTTGTCGCCTTCTTTTAGAGTATGTATGTTTCTACAATGCCACTTAGGTGAAGAAACTATCTAATGAATTATTGTATTATAACTTTTGAAATAAAAACAAATGTTTAAAAAAAAAAAAAACTGTTTTAATAATCAACAATCAAATTATTTTTTTTTAACCTGCCTGTACCTTCAAATATTTAGGATGGTTTATTGATTCCAAGTTTGATTGAAGCGAACACATTATTGATTACCTCAAGCGATTCGTCACATTTACTATATGAAAATTATAGGTGTACTGAATTCTGTTCTATGGTTCATTTTGCGGTATTTCATTTTAAACTTCAGTCTGATATTACTTGTTGGGATGGTACTCACTTGAGCAAACTACAACCAATTTAAGTTTCTCAAAAATATGCTAGTACATTAATTTGTAAGGTTATTCGTCTCACACACACTGCTCACTAATTAAGTATAAATTCTGGAGTATTCTCATTCGAAATTTATACATTTATAAAATTTTGAAGATATTAAATCAGAATATCTTCATGTGAGACATACCTACCATTTTCTATAATTAATAGAAGAAATTTAGTCGATGTACCTCGTTTCAATAAGTTGCATATTTGTCATTTCTATAGAATTGTTGCACCTAGAATATTTAATAAGCTATATAATTTAACAAATACATTAAGCCAATCCATTTAAACGTAACAATAAAAAACTTAAGAGCTGGTTTATAGACTATAAAATAAATTTCTATTTTCGTACTAAATCTTATTCTAAAAAATTAAGTCAAATAAAGATTAACAAATCTTATTCTAAAAATTTTAAATCATAAAAATGTTAGGATTTCAGGACGTACTCGTGTGAGTTTGATATCTAGTGCATGGGATTCCATTTTTGTGGGTCCTGGGATATTTGAATTAGGATTGTGGGTTCTGGCAAACGGATTGGAAGAATTTTAGACTACTTGGCGGATAGCTATTATCTTTTTGGCATGGCCGTATGACATAATTCAACATTTTGTCAGAGGGCTTTTGGCCGCAATAATTGCCTAAAGATCTGTATTAGAGTTTCCATTTATGCCTGCGTGGCCCTGGTATCCAAGCAAATCGAAGTGTGCCATTGTTTTAGGATATTACATTTCTGATTTATGTTGACATGTATTCATTGATATTAGAAAAATAGATTTGATTAGATTATGTGTCTCGGTGACTTGAATTGCTCTGTAGCTATGAAGAGAAGCATTCCCCTGGGAGCGTTTCCGCCTCCCTAAGTAAGTTATCTTCATTTCGCTTAGGTTACGCTTTGGGGACTCTTGAGCCTTTGATCCATCTTTCGAAAGGCGTGGGGAGTGACTGCTTTATTTGAATGTATACAGTTGTCTTTACTTCTCAGAAAATGATTTTTGCTTGGGATATATATATGAATATACGATCATGTAAAAATGTTTTCCAGTTGGTCCATTTTCTTTCATTTTTTTCCTATGAATTTCATGTAAACTTAATTGTAATCTAATTTACTTTATAAATATTTTTCTTTTAATTATTTTGTCAGTAAGTCCAGCAAGTATTATCATTTATCAAGACAACTTTTGAATAATTTTTGCCCTAAACCATGAATACAAATGCTTTAGCATCACGCATTCGCAACAACAATTCATCTGTTAGATGAAGCGTTGGTATAATTATAAATGCGCTTTGTTTCGTAATATAACATCCAAACTTCACCTAAAAGTAAAAACTGAAATATTTATAGGAGTACTCTGAAATTACATCAACAGGTGGGTTGTAACTATGATGACATTTAATACATTTCTTCTTCGATCATTATGTATGAACAGGCAAGTGAATCTTATTTTTGTAAAAGATTGGGTTAATTTTTCCTTAATTAGTGATTATGATATTTTCAAATTCAATAAAATCATATCTCAAGGGTTTGAATTATAACTACCTTGGTTCGTAGTATAGGTCTTAGTTCTAGTTCTCCTTGGTTGAAAAAATGAATTGAATAAATTGAGAAATAAAAAGCGTGGGACAAATAACATTTGGAAAATGATGTGGATAAGTTTGCTTCGTAGTGTTAAAAAATAAGCTTCGTAGATTGTAATCGAAAGCTTCTAAAATTTTGTCTTTAGTGTGAGGTGCTAATACGTTGAATTTTCAAATTATTTCCTGCAGTTTGTATTTTTAATGCACTTTGTAATAAAAAACCTTGGGTAAGAGAATGTACAAGTCAACGAAAATTTTAAACTGAAATTGTGATTAAATTTTAAATTAATTTTTGTATACATGAACAATTATTTAAATCTCTCAGGGTGGTAATCTTAAATTTTTGTAATTAAAAAAAGATGTAGCTATAATTTTGCTTACAATTATATATTATGTCAAAAAGAATATTAGAGACAGTACAGTACAATCTTAAAGAAAGAGGAGACCAAGATCAAGATGGTTAGACGAAAGAGAGAAAAACTGTCGAAAGATTGGAGATATTGGATGGAGGACATTTGTACAAAATAGAGCGGAATGGAGAAAAACTGTAAACGAGATTAAGGCTTACCCTGAACTGTAGAAGAAATAGATGATGATGATGATGATGCTTATATCTTGTTTGAAAATGTTGTTGTACTATAACAGGATCCACACAGAAAATTTACAGAAGGTATTTTTAAAAAAAAAAATTATATAAACGAAGCTATTACAAAACCTAACAAGTATGTCACACTCTCAATCACTGTCCCAAAAATATTAAATATTAAACTTAACAAGATCAAAATTATACAAATATAAATGCATACTCAAATTGAAAGTGATATTTCATAAATAATAAAATATCTCGAATTTAAATTTAAAGAAATGTATTGTTTTCTGTGTCCCGAATCGAAACTTTCACAACACAAAATAACTGAACACTTTCTAGGAACATGTAACAATACTATGGATCTTTTCTCATTCAAAGTTTCCTATTTCTAAAATCCTAGCACTAATAGAAACATATTTAATTTTAAAATAATAAAGTCATTAAAATGTTTAATTACTTACATATACCTCACTTACCTTCTCATTATGAATAGAAAGATCTTAATCTTTTTCTATTTATTTATAAATTTCAAGATTAAGGATTGTGGTTGTTTATTTTTTATATTCTTATCAGTGATTTAGAAAGAATTTTTCCTTTCGTACAGTCATAATAATTCTTATAAATGATTAAATAAAAAAAATCATAGAAACATCACGTTTTCAGAGTAGAAGTATGCCAACAAAATCCAAATTCTCCAAATGAAAAATAACAAAAAGACCCAGGGGAAGATGGCATTATAGCAGAAATGATTAAAAATGCAGGTGATATGTTTCATTCTAAGTTGTTTATGGGATATATAAGCCCTGTACAAAACGAAATATCGAACGTACAAAATAAAATAACGATAGCAGCATAAGACAAAAAAAAAACGGACGATAATAAGAAACAATTATTTTTAAATATTGATTTTTGCTGGATTGATAAATACGCCACAAAAAATCTCAGATTTTTATGCTAGTTTTTAAAAATAGTTTTAATAAAAACACATTAATTTCAATCAAGAGTTATTTCAAAATAACGCTCAAAACTTAATTTCTGTTTATTATATCAAATGACTCAAGCCGTTTATTGCGTTTTATTTTTTAAATGAAAATGTACTATGGTACTATTTTATAATAATGTGAAGACATTCAAAATTTAAAAAAAAATGTTTTAATTAATATTTGCATTTTTACTCTTTTACTAGTAATTTGATATGAATTACTACAAAATACTATAATACTAATGACAAGGACAACTACTAGTCAATGATCATTCAAAATACTGACAGTTACTAAAAAGTTACTGATGATTAGTGGTAAAATACTTGTAGCTGGCTCACCAGTACCATACTAAAAATTCCAGTGTTAATAGTGGTACTGGTTATTATATAAATAAACCATTTATTTACTGAAAAAAAAATAGTTGTATATCATCTGTTTTAGTCCTGTCCTCGAAAAACCATGCATAGATATTCCCGAAATAAATAAAATAAATACATTTTGATATACGTATGTATGTATGTATTTAGACCAAATTTATTTTAATTTCATTTTTCATCTTTCAGTAAAAAATATGTCATCAAAAAATTTCAAGGAATAATTTTTTTTACTTTTCTAATTTATTTATAAGTCTGGAATCGAAATAGTGTTACGTGTGACTTTTTATAAGATCTGAAAATTTTTAATAAATAAATAATTGAAATTATTTTTAATACATAACAAATTTCTATTTCAATAGGTTTACTCTTCTCTTTTAAAAAAATTATAGTATCAACATTGCTTAACAAATCATTTGTTCACTGCATATAAATTGTATAATTATAATTTTATCACAGTATAAAAGGTCATATGTACATATTATTAAAAGAACAGCAAATAGCAAAAAAAAACATCATCTAATCATTACAAACTACATTATAATATACAATTTCTTAAAAACTAAATTCTAAATTTTAACTATTTTCTAAAAGATCTTTTATAGTAATTGGTCTCAAATGATGTATTTTAAATAATTTATTTAATTTCATTTTATTTTATTTTTTTGTATTTACATTCATCAATATTATTTTATTGTACTATTTTCTGGGAATCCAAATTCCTCAAATATCACTTTTGAAATTTTCATTAAGTACGTCTACATTATTTTTTTTAAATCTAAAGCTTTTTGATATTGAACTTTATACATATTGGATTAGCTTAATTTATGGGGTTTATGTCTCTGCTAAATTATTATCACGTTCCATTTTTCGTCTAAAATAAATTTAAAACAAACAAAATTATTTTTAATTTGATTTTTACTGATGGAAAACTTAAAGCTTTCTATAAAGTTTTTTTTTTGTATTTTTGCTTCAATAAACTTACATCGACTTTTGCAGCAATCAAAGATATCCCATTTGTAGGTGCTTCTGGTAACAAATAAGTTGTTAAAGTAGATACTGCTCTTTCTGAAGGTGTATTCATGGGTAAATTAGAATCAATTGAAGCTGCAAAACATTCTTTCGGTAGAAACCTGAATATTACAACAACAACATAAATGATTACAGTTAATATTTTTTAAAATAAAAATAAAACTATTAATTTATTTACCTATGAATAACTGGTGATATTAAATCAGGATCAATAGTTTTTAAATTTCTTGGACCAGTCAAAAATGATACAATAGTCCCAACAATAATTGTACTAAACACACCAATTGGATTTATCCAATCAAAAGTTAAACGATGCAAAGGGAATACATTAGATTCATCAGGATAATATGTTTCAATAACTGTAGTATTGTGTAAACAACCGTCTACAGATACCGGTAATCTATGAGGTACAACTGTACCTCGTGCTTGTTCAATTTGTGTTCCAAATGATACCCAACTAGACATAATAAGTCCACAAATTGCTCCAGCTATTACACCTTTTGTATTACTCCATGGTATTAACATACCAAGAGTGAACATACCAAATGTTGTTCCAGCTGCAATAGCCGATAAAGACGTTGCTAAGCTTAATATTCCTTGTAATTTTTCTACAACATACATTAGTGCTAATGCTAATACACCTAAGACTATTACAGATGACTTAACAAGAATTGTCTGAGCCCGATCACTTAACTTGATTTTAAAACAACCTTTTACAACATCCTCTAGTATAACAGCTGATGTTGAATTTAATACAACCGATAAAGAGCTTAATGCTGCCCCAAATACACCAGCAATAAATAAACCAGGTACACCACGAAGATTTCCTACAGTTTGCATAACATAAAGAGGAAATAATTGATCATCGTTCTGTAATAAAATAAAAATAAAAAAATTAATTTAAAAAACAAGTTCTTTGAGTATTTTTTGTTTTTGTTTTTTTTTTATAACAATATATAATTACCGCTATTAAACCAGCTGATCTTGGATCACAATTCCAATAAGCAGCAAAAATTAAAAGACCAGCAAAACAACAAACCGAAACGAATAAAATGATTCCAACAGTAAATAAAATTACTGACCATTGACCACTACGTTTATTTGGTAACGACATATAACGTTGAACCATTGTTTGATTCACGGAATTAAAAGATGTCCAATAAAGAAAGCCTCCAATTGTTATACTCCAAAATGTATGTCTTTCGTAAAGTGATGGTGACACACTATACATATTTAAATTTTAACAAATAATCAATTACAATCAAAAATAATTAAATTTAAATTGTGAAATTAAATTACTTAAAAAATATTATTCGTCCTCCCTCTTTTGCTCTACTTATAATTTCTGCAGGACCACCAACAGCAACAATACCAAGTATACAAACTACAACCACTGAAATAAACATAACAGAAACTTGCCAAGCATCAGTTACAACAACAGCTTTAATACCACCCTATAATTAAAATAAAATTGATTTAAATTAGTTTAATTTAATTCAATAACAGTAATTTATATTTTTAATAAAGGGAAAAATACTTACAAGTAAAGTATAAAATACACAAACAATGCAAACTATAGTTGCAATCAAATAAATATTTGTTCCTGTCACTGCAAAAACCAAAAAAACAAAATCATTGAAATTGTATCAAGCAAATGATATTAAAAAGATTTAAGATTTAATAAAAAGATTATTTCAAGTACTATTCAAGTACTAAATGTTGCAAAAAATGTTACTAGTATCTGCTAAAATATACAATTTAATAAAATAGAAATATTTTGCTGATAATTATTGAATTTGTTATGGACATCCACATTCCTAGATTTTATTAAATTATCTACAAATCAGAATCTTGGAACGAAAAATGTCCATTACAAATGCTGCTATACGTCCTACACTACAAAGTCAATTATCAAACTCTCTTCTGTAAAAGTAATACAAAAACTCAGATATATGAATATATGGACATTTCACAATCTTAGGAATTATCGAACGTCAAATATACATAAAATCTAATTCAGCCAGCCTAAGTGCAAGACAAAAAACAAAAAATACGTACACAATACAATCTGTTTTTATTACAAAAATAATAGAATTTTTTTTATTACAAAAAATATAAAAACTATACATTACTATCCATGAAACTGTTTGAGACTTGAGAGAACCAAAAACATATCCTAACTAAATTAGATATAGATAAGCCATTATTTTACTTGCTACCCATTAAAACAAACTTTTTTCTTATCACCTTACAAAATTGGACGTAGTGCAAGAACACATATTTTTGCTTATACATATGAAGGCAAAATATTGTTTTAATTCAGTTATAATCGTCCTTGGAAACACCAAAAATAAAAGTCAAGTAAATTGTAATAAACTCAAGCAATTTGCTCTGATATGAACAATTTAAAAATTAAGAACTAAGTTATTGATATCTAGATCCCAGATATCAATAACTGAATAAATCAAAACATCTTAATATTGAACCCATTTAATAATAATAAACTAAAAATTTGAAATAAGTTCACAGCCTTCAAAACTATCAATAACTGATTGGATTACCGTCATATATTCAATATTTACTATAAGTGGGCCACTACAACCTTGAATTTTAACTTTTCAAGTGTTGATAAAAAATTTAAGTATACTTAAAAATTATGGAATTTTGCATTAATTCCACTACTGTGTTATATTTACCTTGATTAAAAGCTAAAGCAGGTACATATAGAACAATTGGCAAAAAGAATATCTGAAAAATACATTTTAAAAAAAATTATTTAATTACTTTTGTTCTTTTTTTCTAATTAAATTAAAATTTAATTAATTAACTGATAAGAATAATTTCTCAGACAAAATTACATAAAATACGTTAATTTAATGAGATTATTTTAATCAGTGTATACAATACATATATATTTTATTTTATATTGAATATATAATATATATATATATATATGCAAATTAATATACATACTTACTTCATCTATTACAAATATTATTGAAGCAAGAGACCTTACAGATGAATTGAAACGCATCTCCAAATACTGAAATAATCAAAAACAAAAAACAATTAGATTGATTATAAAAAAATTAGTATGTAGTTAGTTATATTATTATATAACTAGTATAATTAAAAACGTAAAACCTCTCATGACAAATTAACTTCGATTGATAAAATGTTGCTAATGAACTTCAAGTAATTAACCAAAAACCATAATTCCATCTTAGTTTAGTACTTCAGTAGTTTAATTGTAAAAAAAACTAAAATCATTAAATGACAACCTCTACATATTGGAAATTTCTTGGTGAAAAAAGAGATTCTCTTATCGTCAGAATTTTATGACAAACTTTCTTATATACATCATGTTCCAGATATTATATTTTCTTCCAACATAGACAAAACATAAACAAAACCAAGGCCATGAAAATAAATAACACCATTGTAAACACCATCAAAATAGAAGGCCAAACATTCGAATATGTTGAAAGCTTTTCCTATTTAGGCAACACATTAACAACAAATGGACGAACAGGAACAGATGTTAACAGACTACGTAAAGCCAGAGCTGCATTTTGCGAACTACATATGTATAACAGTGACCAAATAACAATATAACCAAATAACCAAATAGCATACAATATTAAAGAGTGACCAAATAACCAAAAAAATCAAAATTAGAATATTAAAAACTTGTGTCTGTCAACATCTCTGTATGACAGCGGCACTTGTATCACAACGAATAAAATAAATCAAAAGCTTCAAGAATTCCCGAACAAGTAACAAAGAAGAAATTTTGACCCAACACCATCAATAATAGTTATTTATAGCACAGCACAGGTCAAGAACTGGCAATGAACCAAATTAAGAGCAGAAAATTGAGATGGATATTTGACACTCTGAGAAAACCACCAACAAATATAACCAGAACAGCTCTAGAAAGGAACCCCCAATGCATTATAACTTGGCGAGGAAATTTAGCTCACTGCACAAAACAGAAAACAATGGAAGAGGCAAATTGATGCCCTATGCTCCCACGAGGAGTAACAGCAAAAACGCAAATATTTTCTTCCAAAATAATTAACAATAATTTATTGTTTCAAGCAAAATTTGAGTTACTAGACAGGACGGATCATGCGGTCTGAGGTAAAAATCCGTTTAGGTGTGTTTCTTTGGAATATTTTAGGAAAAAAAATATTCTAGATAGGTGATTGAGAATTTTTCTGACTTAATCTGAGAGTAACAAACAAGCTTAACATATAGGCATTGTATATGGTGAAAATGTAAAGGATAGTTCAGTGCATCAAAAAGTAAGCAAACTTTTCCAAGATAATTAACAATATCCATAGGAATTACAGTTGTTTAGGCAACAATTTCAATTTTTTACTAGAAAACGATAGATTTGATACCTACCCAACAAGTTCCGTTAATAAATAAACCTTAGCCCATTTTCGGAGCTGTACTGGATAAATATTAACAAATATATATTGGACATTACTTTTCCAATCCTATTTTCTTTTTCAATCCTATAACCTATGTTAAATTTCAAAATAGATGCCCTAGATAAATAGTTATTGTCTAGAACAACTTTTTTTTTTTGAAAAACTCGTCAGAGAATTAAATTTTTATTTCGGTGTGTACCACCCTGTACATAAATAGAAAAATAATACAAGATTCTAACACTTTCACTATCGAATATCGTTTTTAAGGTATAACAAATCTCTTCTAAATCCAATGTCATTAAAACATCAGCCTAAGGTGCCTATTACACATCATTCTTTTCATCAATCTTTTCGTCAATATATTGACAATATATTGATGAAAATAATGATGACCGATTACACATCAATCATGCACTCATCAATCTTTTTATCCAAATTTTGATATTTTGCAAGGACATACTGTGGAAGTATTTCTGAATATATTGATAATTTCGAAACATATGTATATAAATATTGAAAATATAATTTCTGGAGGAATGTTTTTAACTTCAATTCAAATTGAATTTTTAAAGTAAATGTTGTGTATAAAAAACAACAAATTACTTGTTTGCACATTTAAATAATATATTAATTGCTTTTTTTACAATAATTGCTATAATTTTTAAAATTAATATAAAAATTGTTCAATTTTGGAATTACATTAAAAATTAACCTTATCTGAACTCTTCCCAAAAAGCCTTTTTTTACCTCCGCTGATTTTGAGAGCATGATTGATGGGAATTTTGACAGCATGATTGATGAGAATAGAACCACCATCAATCATTTCTCATCAATCAACGGTCAATCAACGGACAATATATTGACAATATATTGACCATTGATTGACCATTGATTGATGTGTAATAGGGGCCTAAAATCATATTTTTAATTCATTAAAATTAAACAAACAAAAAACTTTGCTTCTAATTTTTTGAAAAGCTTTCTGGGCTTTAAACAATGGACTACGATTAAATCCATCCAAATTTCAGGCTTTAGGTTGTTTATGTTCGAAACATTAACCCAGTAAATCTTCCGAATGTAAAACTTAATAATCCTAGAGTAAAATTTGTAAATAGTGCTAAAGATGTAAGTTTTGTTTTAAATAAAACTCTAATGTGGAATGATCACATTATTATTTCTGAATTTTTTTTTTAAGCTATGTAAGCTTGACATTGTCTTATGGGTGTAAGAGTATAGTGAGTTGGTGAAAAAAAAATTTATTTTGTTTCAAATATTTTCACATTTCCACATTTTGATGTAATTTATTCTGGAATGAGTGCAGAATAGTTTTTCAGGTTAAAGATAATTTTCAATTGTACACACTTTGTGACCAACCGACGTAGATTTGATAGTATGAGAGATGTGTCTAAAGCCATATTTAATTGCACTTTTGAAAACTATCTAAAATAATTTGACTCTATCAGAAAATTTTTTTATAAAAATACGACAAAGAAAATGACTTCTCGTAGGTTAACAAACTAAATAAAATGGAGCTATTCTATTTAAGAAGGCTTAGTTCCTGATAATAGCAGTAGTTTTCCACATTTAATGAGTTGATAAGCCAGTAATTTGATAAAATAATGCTCGAAATATTGTAGATATTCTATAGTGTAAACTTACAGTACCGTACTTAAATAAGAACAAAAAGGTGATTCTACCTAAGTTACTGTCAAGAACATAAAAATTAAAGCGTCTGGCGTTGTGAAATTATTTTCCAAATGATCTCAGGTTTTAGTTATGTAATTAGAAACTCTACGAGCTAAGAAGTACACGTCTAAGTGTACACCCAATAAGTACTATTAATTGTAGTCATTATTATTATTGTAAATTGTTATTTCAAATAATGTCTGTTATGTTTAGAAGTGGTTTTCTTAGCAGGTATTAAGTATTATTAGGCAGGTATTATTAAGTTCTGTTTTTGCTCTTGCTTTACCATAGATTAACCATAGTTTAAGTACAACGAATTTGTATATTCTATCGTATAGATACTCTTGTAGACTTATTTACCGTCTCATTTATATGTACATAATAAAATAAATAAATAAAAATAAATAAATCAAATTTTTTTTCGACCTTAAATTAATGCGTTTGTTTTTATTGAGTGACTTAAAATTTTTTACAATGAAATTATTTTTAAATCAAATCCTTTTTTGTTTTATCAAATTTATTTTATTAATTTATTGCGTTTTAAGTGATTTTAACAATGTTTACATAAACATAAGTGATATAAAATAATTATGCGTTGATATTATAAAGTTAAGTGTTTATTTGCGCAATCTACGACCTCATATCATATAACCTGTATATCTCTGAAGAAGTGAGTTAAATCCTACTAATTAAGACATAATACTATAAGTATTGTAAAGTAGACTTTCTTTATAAAATATTTTTTACGAATGTACATAATTTATTATGTACATACAATTTTTTCTTTCCTCATTTAATTTTTGTTTATAGTTATATTCAAAAATTTTAACAAAGTCTCTATTAATTTTATGATATTTTTAAACAAATTGAAAGTATAGTTAAATATTTAAGTTACATATTATGTACTTAAGAATTCAGCTCAATTTATTTCTTTATAATATTATGTTTGCATAAGATATTTTTACGACAGAATACGTTGGTGATACATTTGAATATACATACTTATGAATGAAAAGTAATTAAATATTTGTACTGAATTTTTAATAGAATAAAACGACACATTGAAAGTATTAAAATATAAAAATTCAGCACAAGCTTAAAAAAACACTTAACAAATTATATCGAAGTGGCAGGCATGGGCAATGTATTGTTTTACCAATTCATTGATTTAATTTTTTAACTGATATGATTGCTAGTATACCAATTGCGTCAAAATAATTAAGGTCATCCATCATCCTAAGCGTGTTCGCAACAAAACAAATATTATTATTCGTGGAAATACGTACAATAACCAAGTACTGAAAATTGATAACACACCATTAGAAATAATTATACAAGTTCTTAGACCTACATTGCTGATTACATAACTACTGGGGAACTTCAAATTTAATTTGATGTCGATTTAAGTGCCAAGGGCGCATATTTTTAATTTAAGTGAAAGCAATAAGTAAAACATTATCTAAAAACAGATTGACAAAAATTAAATATTTTAACTAATTACTGCCATTATTTTAATATTATAAATTTAAATATTTAAAATAATATAGTTTAACCAATATACAAAAAAGCAAATATATACCAGGTGTTCCAGAGCATGCGTATCAGCTTTTTAAGAGGGGAAGGAGCTGTTATTTTAAAATTTATTAACTAAATCGGGGGTGTTCTATCTATTTAATTCAGTAACTTTTTATAGTTTCTAAACTTTGTAGGATTGCGATAAAAAAATATGGTAATATGAAAAACAAATTTATTTATAAAAATGTTTATTATTAATTTTAGTTTACCAAAGGAAAATTTGGAACATATGTTTGTTTTATTTTAATTAATTTTGAAGAGAAATAATGAGTAAACAACGTAGTTAACGTAGAATCCGAATTTGCATAAACAGTACCGATTTCGGCCAATTTCGGCGATTTTCGGGCACAAAATATAATCATATAGTAATTTTAAATACCTAAAATTAAATAATAATTTGTAAAAACAAATCTTACCTGATAAGATGAAGCTATTCCAAGTTTAGAAAATACTGGTAAATAAATTTGAGCGACAGCAATTCCCATAAATATAATTGGGACAACAATCATCCAATACTGTGTTCCAAAATTATAAATTTCAGCTGGTGTCCCTAAAATAGTTACACCAGAAATATAACTGCAAGAAATTAAATTATTTGAAATATATGGATTTTAACTAAAAATGAACACCCAATCGAAATCAATTTTTAAACAATTTTATATACATAAATAACGATAAAATAATTATTATTTAATAATGAATATTTGATTCGTAAAAATCCATATCTCAAGTCTTTGGTCGAACATTTAAGAATATATATGAATTAATAAATAAAATGAAAAAGTGTCTACTTCCAAATTTTTCTAATTAATAACAAATAATTTTTGTTATCACAAGGTTGTCGAATCAATTGAAGAGTTTTTATTATTAAGATCGTACTTAAATGCCACACCCTGGCAACAAAGCTGTATATTTTGCAACCTTGCGACAAAACTGTAGTAACTCAAGCTTAGAGTTTTCTGTTTTCGGCAAAGTATGAAATCAATCAATCAATTAAACCTTTTACTCTGAATAATTAAAAATAAAAAACCTTTAATTGACTCTCGCGCTGAAATGGATTAACGGAACGATGAAAACATACACGTGTAACTGTCGCAAGATAACAGGGTGTCTTCTTGTAAAAAAATTTTAATCATGCCGTTTCGGACTAATTTTGGAATAGACATATACAAGCATATATTAATGTTTATATATATATATATATTTCTAGAAAAATGGACATTATAAATCTTTAAAGATGACAAAGACTGATTGAAACAAACGTTACTTTTATTAAATTAATTTTAAAACATATGTATATGTAGGGTCTTTCAGACCATGTGTATCAGTTTTTTTTATAGAGAAAGGAGGAAATTAATACACTTAAAATAAAAATCGCATTAAATTTTTCCTTTGGTAAACTAAAACTGATAATAATAATAAACTAATTATAAACAATTAAATTTATTTTTCATGTAATCGTATTTTGTTATCTCATTTTTGAGTACATACAAAGTTTAAACTAATATAAAAAACAAAAATTAATAAGACAAAAGTTCTTATTTTTTGACGTAAAATACGAATTTGTATAAAAAAAACTAACTCTTCCAATTTGAAAATCTCGATTCCGGCGAATTTTTGGTTTAAAAAACTTATTTCCGGTCCTTTCAGGAAGTTGATAATATCACCAATTGATAGAGCATCCTATTTTAAATTTTAAGATAACGGCGCATGCCCACTTAAAAACTGATACACATGATGTGGGACACCCTGTATATGTATAAATAAATTTGCAATCAAAAAAATTTTAAAAAGAAATTACCTTGCAACCAAACTCATTGCAACTGGAAAGATTTTAAGTTTTCTAGAACCTAAAAGATACTCATTTAATAATTCCGATCCAAAATCTGTTTGATGTGGAGATTTTTTTGTTGTTTCTACATTTTGTATATTATGTTGTATGTTTCCTTTGAAATTTGGTTTTCTGTTTTAATTTTTTTTTTCAATTATATAAAAATAAATAAATAAAATAAAATTATTTAAAATAATATACAAAACTATTATTAATATAAAAAAATGCAATAAACAAATATTTATTTTTACTTATAATATCCAAAATATATTCCAGTGACAGCTGATAAAACCAACATTGCACCAAACACACAATAGTCCACAATATGGAAATAAAAATGTTCTGCATTATTATCGGAATATTTCATTTTCATCTGAAAATTAAATAATTTGAGAAAATTAATTTTTTTGGTTTATTTTATTATTTTAAAAAAATTTTTAAAAAATAACACTTTAGTAAAAAACATAAGCCTATGATGAAATTATACAACACATTTTCCACAACTTCCAATACGTTACAATTTAATTCAAGAAAACGAAATTGATCTAAAAAATTTTAATTACACACAATCAGTTTTCATATAACTTGACTTCGGAGAAATCGGAGTTTTGAAATTATCTTTCTTAATAAATACATAAATTTTGCTTGTACATAGTAGGTATGCATAATACGCCAGTAAATTTGTCCTTACTTGGAGTTTTTATATTTACCTCGACTAATGTGTATGCATGTCGGAATGAAATTATTTCTAAAAATCTAATTACATCTTATTACATCGGCCCTAACATTTTAAAACATCAACATTGAATTGATCATACAATTTTATTACGGTTATCGTGATTGAAATTAATATGAAATGATATAAAGAAATAGAAGTTCAATCTGCAATCCGTTTTAACATGGGCGTGGATGAAAAAACATTAATAAAAACAATTAATTTTTGGAACGGCAAATCCATAACTCTGAAATTTATTAAAAACAATTTGTTAAGAACAATTTATTAAAAACAATTTATTGGAAGCAATTTTTATTTAATTATTTCAGTTTATTATTTTGAAACAATAAATCCATCACATATATATATATATACATATTAAAATAGATTGAAAATAAACCATCTCACAAAACCAATTTTTAATTATTACAACAAACCCATTATATTAACTTTTAAGCTATAACAATTTTTTGATTTGAAAAAGAGAAGACTGGGCTCAATAAACAACTACAAAATTGAGACAAAGCAATAGTAACTTAAACTAAGCGAATTTTTATAACTTAGAAAAACATTGCATTTCAATGACATTTTGCAAAAAACGTCTGTCTATAACCATTTCTTGAAAAAAAAATTCAATTTAAAACTTAAATTTGAAAAAAGTTGTAACTTAAAATGTACAAAAGTTAATCAATTTTGCTTTATTAAGTTATATCGGTAGGCGGTGGATGTGCATACAGTAATGAAGATTGTAATTTAAACTTAGCCTAACTGCCCACACTACTAAATCCAGTCGTACTAAACAAATCTTGTTCTACCTAAACAAATCTACCTCACTTCACCTACCTATCAGAAAAATCAAAAAACGTAAAACAATTTAATACCTTTAATACCGTTCCTTGACATAAAAATAATACATAAAGCATAAAATTTGATATCTACAGAAAAGAGACCACTACCCCACGAACCATCCATATTGAGTCAAACCACCAACATGGAATCAAAAAATGGCAACATCCCGATGATGAACAGATTCGTAACTATACCAATATAAATAAAGGCGAACTTTGAAAATAAAAGACACGGTAAGAAAAAATGGCTACAATGAAGAAGTATAGACCTAACGGTAAGAAAGAAACTGCATCGTATCGAACTGAATAACATGACAACCAATGCTTAAACAAAATAAGGATGTAGAAAATCCTAGTTGGATTTGGGTAAAGCATTCATCACTCACTAAGAAGTTTAAAAAAAATGCTCAAAAAGTATAATTTGGAGTTAGTAACAACTAGCAAAAGTCAAAAAATGAGCAGTATACTTGGAGCAGCAAAAGATAAAAAACATGGAATAATGGCATATTTAAAATATCATGCCAAAAGTTGTCCTAACTTATATATAGGGCAATCAAAAAGGTTAATTACGTTGAGATTTGCCGAACATTTAAAGGAAGCTGAATCAATTAGCAAAGTATTTCCATTTTAGATCGGCAATTGCCAAACATATTATTGATGAAGGACATCATAAAATTGATAAGACCAATTTATCATCAAAAAAGGACGTACATAAAATAAGTAAATTAGACACATACGAAAGTTTAGCAATTTCGAGGGAATAGGTAAATAACAAATTAAACAACAATAAGAAATTGATACTCGCTATTTAAATTAATATGAACCAATTTGCAAAAGCACAAGTAAAATATGTAACTGTTTGAAATTAGGATATAAAATGGAAAAACGAATTAAGATAATTACTTAGTCACAAGCACAGATTTAAGAAAGAATGTTGCTTCCGAAATATCGTAATTTGCAATTAAATATTAAAAATTAGTAATAGTGAATGGAAATCTGACAACAATTCAATTATTTAATTCAATTTATTATAGACAAAAATGGAAGACAGGATAAAATCAAGGCCAGAACCATCACGATTTATTTCTCTGATCAGATAAGTAAGTAAGAAACTATTAATTTTAATACCCCCTCTATTCTTCAAAGTTCACTAGCTACCGAGTTCATCAGCCGATAGTCCTGGTATCTACAGTGCTGCCTTTGATTGTAATTTTTATTATACAGTAAATAAAGAAATAATAATATAATAAGAATCGATACCGAGTTAAAATCGAAAATTGCATTTAATAGAGTTACGAGTACCTAAATAGTATAGGTTCAATCATATTTCTGTCTCTTTTCTTTCTATTCTAGACTACGTATCATGAAAGCATTATGTTTAAAGTATTGATATTATTGGCTACTCAATTAATACTCTATATTTTGTGTAAAAATGGATATTCTATACAAAATATTTTAGTTTTGTTTGAAATATTTCATATTTATTTTAAATTAATTACCTTAAAAGAAAAATTAAATGAGTAGTTATTTTAATTTTATGAAATATCAAATCAAATTTACTAACATTTTAATTATTTTAATTACTAATAATACAAAAATATTCTTTCTAAATGCTACTAAAAACTATTTCAGTCCAGTTCATATTATTCGTGAAATAAATATGTACATAATGTATATAATATACCTACAAACAAGTATGTATTTATTTCCTCTAAACAATTAATTATTTTCAATTTTGCATGTCATCTGTAATTTAATAATTTAATTGAAAATTTATTTTTCCTCTGATTTGAATTGCATTTTTCATGTTAAGTTGTGCATTAACTTTTTAAATAAATGTACATACATACATAAATACTGATGTTTACATATTTATACAATTAAAGTTTATTTATTTTTTAGTAGCCTTTAGAAAAAATATTTTAATAACTAATAATTTTATAAAAATATTTTCTGAGACGAATTGACAAGCAGACCTTAAATAATTAATCGTAGGTACAAATAGAAAAACATTAATCATCACCATGAAACTGAATTTACTTCAGAATATTAATTTAATACAATCTAGTTAATCATTATTACTTTGTTATTTCATGCTCGAAAAATGTAAATGTTAAAAAGGGCATCAAAGTCATAAAATATATTTTCCGTAGACCGTAAATTGCAGAGCAGTCCTTTTTCATCAATTTTTATTTAAGACATTTTCGACTCAGAACTGTGGAATGTTTAATAATAATTTTTTCACACGAATCTGGACAACCATCATAAGTATTTCCTCACCGATATATCTTAGTTTTCAAAAAACTATTCAGACGTTTTTATCCTACTGTACTAGCAATCTGTTGTCTATTGTAATGGTACAATATATTACATTATACAAAAATTGTACGAAAAAACGGCTCGTGGTGTTTGTTCCATTATTCTCACTAAATAAAAACATATAAAAATATAATTTGAAGTTCATCGACATGGTGTGATGTGTGACTTTGATCATTAACTAGTACATTCATGGCTTCGAATCCCGTTTAGAACACGGAAGTTTGTGAAGTTTTTTTATTCCATATGATGACGAAAGTTATTATTAAAAAAATATCGTGAAAAATTATCTAACCACAAGCACTGACGAAACAAGTATGTTGCTTCCAAAATACACATAAATTTTTGCATAATAACAAATATATTAGGAAAATTACAAAACTTGACTTCTATTTAAATTACACAAAGACTTATGTGGGAGTCTAATAGAGTCGTGATGCGTTTATGTTCGTTGTATCCAAATTACGCCACTTAGCCTCTCTTACCTTAATTTTCCTACATCTACACATGGTGATCTCTCGGGTTCCAATCCCGGTGTATTGGAATGGGTAGTGGACACAAGAGAGGAGAAGCTTGGAGTGGAACTGAGCAACTTTAACATTTTGAATTTAAGGGTCTTTTCCGTAACCATGTATGCAGCGTTTGCATCTCCTCGAGCGGCTGCAAAATGAGTCTGTACACTTCGTAAGAAGAATAATGCTGTAAGAAAATGAATCTGTCAATCCAACGGACGGTGAAATCACGGTGAATTTTCCTACAACTTCGGTTGTAGTAAACCGCACAATGAGAATTTTTCACTTTTTTTTTTAATAACGGTATTTTTCCCAATGTTCCAACATACTAACGGTTTCCAATTCAAAATTTCATATTTAAGATCTACAAATCAGCACACATTGCTCCAGCTTGCATGTTTTCAGAGCTTTAAGAGATATTTGTCAAAAACAATTTTTCCAAACAGGTTTTATTTAACTTAAAAATTAAAAAATAGACAAAAATTGTTTGTCATAAAATACTTCAAAGATTCGCTCCTTATAGAATTTATTGGTTAAGCCGAATATCCCTGTATATTACAACTTATATAAAAATTAGATTTTTTATGTTTATCATTCAATATGTCGGGAATTCTGGATCTGTTAATTATTTTTTTTTTCTTCCACTTAATATTTACAATTCAATAAATTAAATAACTTTGTGTTTTATACTGGTTTGAACAGAAGTATCCTATGATAACACTTCACTATTTATTATATATTATATTAGTATATATTATTTATTATTTATTATTATTTTATAGGTCGAATTGAATTTTACGTTTTAATCTTCTAGAGACCCAGGCCCTCATAAAATTGTTTGTCAGGTTGTTTGGATGTACTTTCAATTTACTTTTGTACTTTGAGCAGTATTTTGATATTTCATCATGTACTGAAGGAACCTGCAAATCGTTGTGGATTAAACAATTTGGCACGAAGCATCGACTTATTCAAACTATTTATGGATTCGAATCGATTCCAATATTTATTATTAAAATAGGAGACAAAGTTATATCGGTTATGTTGATTTCCAAAATTCTGACTGTTTCGTAGTTCCAGATCTGAAAATTTGTACTCAGGTACATTTTCAAAAATAAACAACAGCTACAGGATTCGGTTAGTTTGGTATAAAATAATTTTTAGAATGAAGTTACTTGTGGCTAAGTTCTTAAATGTAGGGATAATTTTGCTACCTAACCATACATTTTAGTAGAGAAAATGAATACATAGAAGAAAATTATTGTTTTCTTGTCTTTTGAAATTTTTTAAATTATAGTTTTATTATAAAGATATTTAATTTAAGTGGCTAAAACATATTTATTTAGGTATAGCTACAAATATGTTGCGTTTAGGTTATTTTGATTCAGTTGTATATTATTATATTATTCGATTTGAATATAATCATATTTCGAAAACTAATATTTTACCCAAACTATTCTAACAATGAACAAAATTCGCCATAACTGTTGCGATATCTATTCTATATCAAAACGCATATGTATATGAACTGAAATAGCTAGACTATAAAATATTCATTTATATTATATTAACATTCCTAATGTACAGATTTATCATTTGGCAAGTAAAAGCATTCATGTTAACCATTAATAAAAATTTAAAAGAGAAAATTATTTATTTATTTATTTTTTATAACTCTCCTTTAAATCACTCATTGACTAATTTTTTTATTTTTATTTAATTATTTAATTCTAATATCTCATCGTTTTTTAATTACATCAGTACAAACAGTGTACGATATTTAGAATGTTAAATGTTCTATAAATCGATTGCTGAAATATTTTTGCAAAAAAAAATAACGCTTTCAATCTAATCAGATTAACGTCATACTGAACTCATTTAAAATTTTGATTTCTTATCTTTCAAAGAATCGTAAAAACAATCAAATTAAATTTGTAGAAATGTAGAACTATTATTGAAATTATTTTTAATAATTTTTAATCACTGAAATCAAATTATAAAAAAGAATAATTAAATAACATTTTAAAACAAGTTATGACGAATATAAAAACAAAAAAAAACAGAAATAAAACCACACGGAGAAGCATTAAATCTTTTTTTTTTGTTAATTAATAGCAGTTAAAGAATTCAAATAAAAACAATAATTAAATAATTAGATTATTTAACTTCAATATTTTAAAAACAATAAAAAAACAATCAAATTTTCATAAATATTTTGTACCCGTCGTTGAATATTGTATATGAGATATAATACATGCATCTTCCCAAATTGACTCGTTCAAAAACCTATAAATAACAACAATATGATATAACATATTAAAAAAATTTGAATAACTACCTTGTTTACTAAAATCTACAAAATATTTTTATGAGCAAAATATGATGATGATGATATACACTAAATTAATCGATAAAATAATTAATTATGATATAAATAAAACAACATTCTTTTTAAAGGTCCAAATTATTTTAATTATTAAAGATAAAAAAAATATATATATATAACAGGCATCATTGTCGCTCGTTGTTGGCGCCAGTCGAAGCAACCCGACTTTTATCTCACATTGAGATTGATAGATGATAGACACATTAGACAGGTACAAATTACACTTCAAATAATTAATTATTAATTTTATTGAAAAATCGACTAACAATATATTAGAATTGATCCAAGAGTTCACGTCAAGTTCAAACTAAGAGTTATCTAAGTAGTTTCAGCACTATAATACATATTGATAAGTTCAGTAGGGTTGAAATAATGAAATATCAAATAAAATATACACTGAGTGGCGCAACACGTAGAGGGTTTGCCTTTCAAGCGAATTTCAAAAGGTTGAGCACAAAAAAATCTGTATGGGTTTTTTGAGCTAGTCCAGTATCCTTATTCATTGTTATAAAATAAATCCCATATTTAGGGTATAATTTAATTATCACTAAAAAATAATTAGAACTACGCTTTTAAGAAAAGCTTAGTTCCTATTAATAATATTTAATGAGTTGATGTGCTACAAATTTGAAAAATAAATACTCGGAAAATATTAGAAGGATGTAAAAGGTAGTTCTACCAAGTTATTGTCAAGAACATAAAAAAACTGTTTTTAAGTAGAAAAATCTTTCAGTGATACCATGACATCAATTTTTTACCATAGAAGGAATAATTTTTTTGATAAATAAAATAATAAATTGAATATTTATAACCTTTTGATTTATATTAAGAAAATTTAATTTGTAAAACCATAACCAAGTGAAAAATTAATTTATTAGTTTCTAAATAAATATATAATTTTTTAAACTATATAATAGAATATATATATTTATTGTCTTTGCTACAATTTTATTAGCTTATTCGCAATTTTATTCGCTTAGTAGTTAGTTTTTATAAGTTTAATAATAAAAAAAATTTTTGAATTCAAAAACTTGTAATTTATAAAATGCTCTTGTTGTCAGCTATCTTGCCGTTTCTGGTTTACATTTTTAATACAATTCTAACTATTTCTGAATTCCCAATGTTATGGAAAAAAGAAAAGATAATTCCAGTTCCAAAAAGAACTAATCCAAATATTAATGATATACGACCAATTAGTGTTTTGCCTCCACTCTCGAAGGTTTTTGAGTTTCTAACCCATAAAAAAATCCTACAGTACTTGGAGAATATTGAACTTTTATTTCCACTCCAATTAAATTTTAGAAAGAAGCATGGTACTAAAACCACACTTCTTGATACTACGGTTTTTATTTCGAATAAAATTGACGAAAAGCATATGCCACTTTACGTTTACTAGCATTTACTCAATCAACAGTATCTGGATGAAAGTCACTTTAAATGTCATAGATCTGCAGTTAAGTTTATCTAAAACGATGTTAAGATATTTATGAACTGTCATCACTCACACTCACGAATGTTGAGCTTGATGCTATCTCTTACTACATGGAATAACCAATAAACTTAATTTAAACCCAAATCTCAAGCTCTTGTTATTTATTCAAAAACAATTTTAATTAACATTCTACCTCACCTTAGAATAAATTGCAATGTTATTCCTTATATCGAGCATGACAAAGACCTGAGCGTTGTTGTTGATACCAGATTAAACTAATCGACAATAGAGTGTACTTCGCAGACTCTAGAAGCCTGGTACCTTTTCATACTTACCAAGTGTAGTTTAAAAAAAGCTCTCACACACTTTACCGTATTTGTTTTACTCTGATTTAATTTACTTTAATTAATGAGCAGCATTGATAGTGCTGATCTTAACGTACATACATATTTAATGCATGTACGAAGCTCTGATGTTTCTAAATTAATAACTTCTGCATGTCCTCCTTACTTTTATATTTTATTTATTATTTTATTTAGTTATTTATTTATTTCAAAAGAGCCCAATTGCTCGTACAGAGAAATATATAACAAAATTTATTTTACTAGATCTTACAGAGCTAGAATTATAACTATTCCTTGTCATAATTGCAGGATGTGTCATATATTCTATTTCATAAGAATTGCATCCCAATGGAATTCTCTTCCAAATTATGTTAAAAAAGCTCAAACATTTTTATTCAATTTTGTAAACTTTGCTTTGAATGTACTAAGTGCCAATCAATACGAATGTTTAGACTGTGCATTAAGTTTCTGCTATCTGTCATGTCTTCATTTCTTCATGCTCCTTTTTAATAATTTTAATTTTAATATTAGTTATAATTTTTGTTTTATTTTGTTTATTTTTTGTCTAATATTAATATAGTTTATTTTGCTGCACTCTTTTTTTAATATTTTTAAAACCATATTATTATTTGTCATTTTGACTCAACGGCTGTGCACATGTACATAACTATAGAGACTTGCCGTCTCAATGTTGAATGCATCATACAAATAAATATTTTTTATTCGAAATAATTGGAAATACAAAATGCAAATCTGCACTACAATAAAAATGGAACTATGCTGGAACAATGTTATGAAATTACTCCACCTAAATACCCCGGTGAAGAAATACTCTTCTTTATTAGTTCATGTTCTTTATTTTTTATACCAGTCTTAACATCGATGTGACTTATAAACACTTAGTATTTTATTTGCGATTAAATGAAAAATTAAGATTTTACATTTCAACATTTAATCAGGTGTCAACACTTTAAATTTAATATAAATTTTTAGAAATAATTATAAAAACAAAGGATTATATAACTTTAGTATTAAAAATTTTATGTCATTCAAAGATTTAATTTAATTATAGTTGTTTCTATTAAAATAAACCACAAAAATTAATTAATAATATAATCTCCTCCGCTTTTTCATTTCTCTGAAATTAATTTGAAATTTATATAACCAGTTCTGAAAAGAATAAATAATTTAATTTTAATTTTATTGCATAATTTGAATATTTATAATTTCATCGTGTTGTTGCTTTCCCAATAATACTCTATTTATTAAATAGCTAAGTATATTGATTTAAAAATTATGGGAATAACGTTCAAAAATGCTATAGGATATCTATTTATGCGAATACATAATTTGAAGATATAAAAGAATGATAATTAAAAAATCTCGATGTTGTTTTGAATTATTTTAGACCAAATAGTTTCATCTCAATTTTATAAATTCTTATATTTTAATTTAAGAATACTATTTAAAAATACTATGAAAAAAATCATATCTCTATTTTAAATCGAAATACATATTAAAAAAAATTCAGTAGTACACCATAATTTTAATAGCCCTGATTTTTTTAATTAGCGCTTTTTCAATAAGCACAGCAGAGCAGTAAAGGTTTTGAAATAAACAAAAAGTACACAAAAGTGAAATTTACAAATTTAATTTATTTCATCTAACTACTTTGATGCTAGCAATGCTAAGTTTGGTTAAGTAACACAAGCACAATATTTTAATTTTTATTAAATAATACCAGACTATAAAAAATTAACAAAAGAAAAGAATGTCAAATTTATTTTAGCAGAAGATGGTAGTGGGAAAGGTTGTTGCATTGACACAAAAATTGAAGACAGGCATAACACTGACTAATATTAATTTTTTTAACTCTCAAGAATAATTTTCAAAATTAAAAAAAAAACTATGCCAAAAAAAATTTCAAGTTAATATTGAACACATAACAATCATCCTTACAATGGAAATGGAAATGACAAAATTTCGTGCCACAACCATAATTAACTTTCTAACTTTTTCTAACAATATATGAAAGGCAACCACTACTTAAATATAAGTTATTGAAACATACCACACAATAGTACCCTCAATTACTTAAATATGGTACAAAAAATAGTCATTAAAATGGTGATCATAAGTTATCAGTGATGGTGGATGTTACCATTATAGGAGTACAATTAACCTATCAGCAAAATGTAAAACCCACTCACTTTGTTTTTATAAATGTCTACTGGATAATTGATTTAATTCAATCAAAATTATTATACCAAAACCCATACCCAGAACAGAACATCAATTTCATTCATTTCTTTCGAAACAAGCCTGTGAAATATAAATTTTTCTTTCAGAATTATTCACAAAAAATTCTTAAGCAAAGAGCACTCTATCATCTTATGGGTTGGACCACTTTTATACCTAGTATATACCTCTGACTTACCGGAAAACAGGATTGAGAAACGTTTGCAGCAAATATAAAAATAACTTGTTTTCATAAACGCAGAACATGCGCAGAATTGCAAACTTTATGTTAACAAAGTCCTGCGATAAATCTGCTAAAGTTAAAAAGCAGGCGCTTGTGTTCGTAGTCATCAGTATTGCGTCAACGTCGGTAAGATTTTGCAGGTAGAAAAAAGTTGCTGCAATTTCTGCAATACAAATAAAACAAACTAAAATGGGCTCGCAAGATATTTTGTAAATACATATTAAAATTGAATTTATTGTTATTTATTAAAAACAATAATTATTATCTTTAGTAAATGCTAAAATATTTTAATAAATATTAAAATAATGTGAAATATTTTGCTTTTTACAAATGTTCTCCATATTATTGGTGAAAGTCTTAAATTCGGTGAAGCTTCAGATGGAATCTGAGACCTGTTCCGAGAAGAGGCAAAAAAGTATTTTGTGAGGCAAGGTTCTAAACGAAATTTTAAAAGTTTATAATGGTTTTCTTTTTAATGCAACTAAGTTAAAAAAAATTTCGGACGTTTCTGAACTCAAAAATCTGCGTAGATTTTTTCTGCTCATCTGTAGATAATTTCGTATTCATAAACATCAGAAAAAAATATGCATGGTAGCGACGCATTTTTTTCTGCGTTTATGAAAACAAGAGCTTTATAAGTGGGAAAGTGGTAGTTATGAAAAGTTAGTTGCCTTTTTCAAAACTACCACTTTCCCACTTATAATCAAATTTTAATTAACTTAACGTATACAATTTTCAACATTTAAAATATTAAGCTAACTTACGAGTATAACAACCCTTAAATTTATTAACTATACTAATGATATGCAGTTAAAGAATTTACAACCACAAAAAAATTTAGAACAATATCGGTTGGAAATATTAATCAAAGTTTATAATTATTACTATATAAAATTATTTTAAACTGTTACATTAATAACACGTTAGTAAACAGTTTAATAAATGACAATAAATAATTACATTTATCTAATAAAAATAATAAAAATTTGACACTAATGCATAATTACCTAAGATTAAAGGAAAATTAAGAGAAGCAAAGACGATTAATCAAAACTTATTCATTATCTCTGCTAGTACTTTTCTACTTCACTTGACATTGTGTCAAAAATTTGTATTCAAATACAAAATTCTCTCTTGAATTACAACCATTACAACATTTTCGTTAAAAAAATCAAATTACGAACATAATCTTTGGATACATTGCTGCTCTTGATTATCATTGAAACCACTAAATGCTTGAATAATTTTTCTCTTGTCTTTATACTTTAAGAAGCATAAAGGTGGATTTTAGCTGGCCAACATTTTAAAATCTTGAATATTTTGTTTGCTCGAAAATGGGAGGTAACATGAAGTGACATTATTTTATATGAGAACTCAATGCGTATGACAAATTAACAAAAACACTAAATATCTTTTAGTGTAGTCTTTGGAGATATTTTCACACAAATTGGGGATATTTTCAAAAATTTTGGGATATTATACCTTGATAAAGTATATTTTTAAAATATTGGGCATAATTTCTTTACAATGGCAGCACTTTTTTAACAAGTTTTTGAGTAAATGCATTCAACGGTTTAACAATGTTTTTTTTTGTACATAAAATAAATTTCCCAAATAGAAATTTACGACATTCTTTGCAGCGATCTATTTTGTTCTTATATAAAAATTCAAAATAAACTATATTCAAAGACAACAAAATATTTAAAATCTTAAAATGTTGGCCAGCTAAGCCGGGGCCGGTCACATTTTTAAAAAATTGTGACTCAAATAATGTCGAATGCCAAAAATGTCAAAAACAAAAATGTCGAAAAAAAAATGTTGAAAAACAAAATTTCGAAATTTTTTTTTAGATTGAGAGACAAAATTAACTTTTATCATTTACGAAACGAATTAAAAAATATAATTTAGCGGGATTAGTTATAGAAGAACGTCTCTAAGTCCCCGATTTCAAAATTTCAAAATGCAAAATCGTCATTTACACATTCTACATCATCACAAATTCTTTTTATTAAATCTATGTTTTATGTTAATTTTTTTAACAAGAGGAATAGCAGAGCAGCAGGAATACAAAAAACTGTATTTTTTTATTATTATTTTTTACTAAAGCCTATTATTTTTTACTAGAGCCTTGTCGTTAGCGTCCATCGAAAAAAAAAACATGGTTTCAATAAAGAACAGGAGCTTGAAGACGACAAATTTAAAAATAAAATTGGATTTTTAAAGATTTCGGGAGCCTTCCTAAATCCTAAAAAAAAAAACACTTTTTTTAATTATTTTAATTTTTTAAAACAGAAAAATATTGCTTTACAAAAAAAAAGATGAGAAAAAATGTTTGTGTCAGTAGCGATTGTTGGATAGAAAAAAAAATGCATATCTGGTTTTGCAGAATTTGGAAAAAATATTTCTTTAGCGTAGCGACTTTTTTTCTCAATACTATTTTTTTA
Source organism: Argyra leucocephala (assembly GCA_963942445.1). Lineage (NCBI taxonomy): Eukaryota > Metazoa > Arthropoda > Insecta > Diptera > Dolichopodidae > Argyra > Argyra leucocephala. The sequence continues at coordinate 70,941,260 of OZ012680.1, forward strand.
ACTAATTGACCCACACCCTTCTCAACTCCAAGTTGCAATTAGTTTACTATTTACTGTAATAAATAGTAGATTTCTTTATAATTCGATATTTTTTAAAAAGATAATTACAAAAATAAACAACAAAGTCCAGCATTAAAAAAAAAAAAAATTAACGATTTTTTGAAAAATGTATTTTTTTACTACTATTTATTTATTTATTTAGCATTTCTTATTTTACTATTAATTTAACACTTACGTATATTTGTACATTTATAATTCATATTATTTATAATTCACCATTTTTTTTTTTAATTTCATTATTTTTAATAATTTCTAATTTTAACTGAGAAAGAGAAATATAAATCGTTATACATTTTCAATTCATAATTCATTGTACATAACATGTTCATGTAGCGTTTTGATTATTAAAAAAATTTAATCATAAAATTAGTCTAGAAATATTTCTTTAAAAATGATGGTGCATCTCCATAATATACTCATTGAATAATTTAGCTACAAGATCAAGATTGAATATTATTTTTTTTGTCTGAGAAACTAAAAACAGCCCATTCACATTGATTATTTGTTCATTACTTAAGACAATCAATCTAATGTAAAACTTTTTGGGTTTAAACCTAGCTACTTTTAAAATTATCTTATAATAAACTTTTATATACTTTTATACTAACTTACCAGTGTCTATTTATTTATAGGTTTACTTATTTGGTTGGAATTTGTTCTTTAATATTAAAACCAAACGCAAAAAGAAGAAAAATAATTTTGTTTAAAAAATTTAGAGATAGAGTTCTGATATTGCAAAGTTACTCATGATCAAAAAAGGAATCGGACACGGTATTTTACAAAGCTATCAAATGACAGGTTTGGGTAGCTACCATACAACTCCTAGCGCCCGTCAACAATATTTAAAAAACGAAAAGTGTTACAGACATGAAAATTTACACTTATATACTCTTTCAGAAATAAAGAGATTAAACTGCTACTGATTTCGAAAATTTGGACCGGTTCGGGTCGGTGCCATACAACTCCTAGTTTCTATCAGGAATATTTCAAAAACCAAAGGTGTTACAGGCATGACAATTTACACTTGGGTACACTTTCAAAAATAAAGAAATACGACTGTTAACGATTTCGTATTGAAATAACATTTGTGATTTGTAATAAGCTAATGAATTTAACACAGCTTGGTGAAGACCAAATTTCAGAAGACTTAAATGTCAAAATTGAAATGGGAACGATCAGTACATTTAGACAAAGTATTGAAAAATTGACTGAAAAAATATTTCCGAATTTTAGGAATCAGTATAAAAATTTTACATGCCTATGTGAAATGGTTATGTGAATTAGCTACAAAATTGTGACAATTCGGTTTATTAATCAGACAATACTGCAGAGTATTCAAGGGGATCCGTTTACACAAATCGATAAACACAATTATCAATGAAAATGAAGTTGTTAACTACCGCACAGAGTTTCTTCATTCGTTAGATTTGATACGGTTTACTCCTCACCAATTGGAATTAAAAGTAGCAACTCCAATATTGCTTCTACGAAATTTGATTAATTTGAAACAGCCAAAACTATGGTACTAGATTGATAATAAGAACTTTGCATCCTCATTTCATTTAAGCATAAATTCAAATTGATATAGCAGAAAAGACATATCTTTATTTTAAGAATACCGCAATAGCAAGGAACGTGTTTACTTATACTCCATCAGAAAAAACCCGAAATATTGTTTATAGGGTTTCTGAAAACTCGGGAAAATAAAATTCGGCGAATCCGAGCATTAAATTTCGAAATTCGTTGAACCCTTCGAATTCGTTAAATTTTTATTAAATGTAGTAAAAAAATAGTTTTTATTAAAGTAATAAGTTCTGTTTAAATATTTGATTCAATTAATTATTTTATTACATATAATATTAAACAAAAACAAAAATATATTTATTTTTTTGTCGTAAGTAATAAAGTTTTAAAAATAACAACGAATTTAAAGATTTATTAGATAATTTCGACCTTATTTTGGTGTAAAAATTGGAGGAAACTGAAAAAGGTCTTTCCGTTGACGTGTGTTTAATTGAACATAGAGCGTTGAACATTTTTGCAAATTTTCTGTACGTTTGCCAGTATTTTTATACAGAGTAAATTCCTGTTTTAATTTGTCAAAATCAGTTTTCTCCATTGGTTCCTCATTGCCACTTTTTAATATTTGGTTTAGTTCCTCCTCAATATAAATTTCTTTTTGTTGTTCAGGTTCAACTAAAACGTCTACTTGCATATTAGATTCATTTTCGTTTACTACTAAAGTTGGGTTAGCTTTAAATAATCTTTCTATTATATCTGTTACTAAATTTATCGCTTGTTTTGATGGAACATTATTTGTATCCTTCAGGTATTTTAAAAGATTCATCAAATTTACATTTATGCGTTTATCAACACGCTTGGAAATATTAACAAATAATGCAGTGCTAATTTGAGTATTCACGAACTTAATAATGAAAATTATTTAAAAATTAAAATTTCAAAAGTTTGTACAAAATTCAAATTTCAGAAGTTTTCACTTGTTTTCTGTTAAGATATATGTACATTAATAATAAATACAAATAATTAAAATGACTGGCATTGTTTTAATAAATTGGACGTCGCCTACTGGTACAATATTTTTTGAATTTTTGAATTTTTAAATTTTTAGATTCAATAAATCAAGCACCGAACTTCGAATTCGAATCTTACGTTGAAGGTTTGGCGAATTCGAGTTCGAGTAATTCGGTTTCAGAAACCCTAATTGTTTACAAAGAAATAATTTTATTATCAGTATAGTTTAAATTGTAGTATTGTTGATATTATTACTCTAGTGAAAAAAATATATATTAGAATATTTTTGATGAAACAATTTTTTTCAATTCGATTCATAAATCAAACTTCATTGAAGTACATTCTTGTGGTCGACCCGGACGTTATGTACATAATGTAATTGAAATTTTAGAAAAAAAAACGTTTTAAAATTATAATAAAAACTATATTTAATTTTGGAATTAAGAAATTAATATCTTTCTTGACAAGGATTTTACTTCATTAAATATAGTTTTTGTTATAGTGAAACTAGGAGCTGTAGGTAAGAGAAGGTAGCACAACATTACTATATCTACTGTTGAGTTCTATTAGTTTACTTTTGGTGAATCAAACACTCTTTCCATTTTTTTTTAAAAAGAAACAATCTTTTTGGTTTTATTTTTACAACTTGGATTGAAAATTTTAAGTCTAAATATTTTAAATCCTCTGTTCAGCACATAGCCACGACATTCAAGCAAAAAAAGCTATGACTATAGAGGACTTTACACGCAATTTTATGAGAAATTATAATGGTGGCACAAAAAAGCTTGAAATAACGCAAGAACTATATTCTTTTCAATTTTGTTCAAAGATGGTAATAAAATTCCATCTTTTTCGAAAAAATCATGTACATATTTAGTAAAAAAAAAAATTTTAATTTAATTTTTGTTTTCAAATATGCGTTTGAAAAAATGTCTTCCAACTATTTTTGTGATTTTTCAAACATATTTCTCACACAATATATATATACAGTATTTTGGACGTCATAGTTTGTTATTATTGTGTATCGTGCTCTGCTATATACATATATTTATATCGGTTAATGATTTCCGGCGACCGACCCTGTTATTTGTTTCTTCTTTCTATATATTACGTACATTCTTATGTACGAGTACATCACTTTGTATTGATAATAATTTAAATATATGATGATCAAATTCAACAAAAATAATTTGTTATTTTACATAAACGTAGGACATATTTCTAATTTGACATACTAATAATTTTAAACTGTATAATTAAAATAATATCAAGTTAACGAAAAAAAATCTATCGGACATTTAAAATGAAATTTTTAACTCAAACTGAATCAATAAACATTGATTTAGAATATTATTCGATGAGTATAAATTTGATGTTGATCAACTTATAGAATTAGGTGCACTGAATTGTGTTCATGCTAATAGACAATCATATTGTAAATCAGCAACATGGTTTTGTAAAAAAGAGGTCAACTGTTACAAGTCTTATAGAATCAGCTTTAACTTTTTTGAAAGCTATGGAAGTCGGTAAGCAAACAGATGTGGTTTACACTGATTTTAGTGACAATTTTTGATCTCTTACCACATGTGTGATTCTCTTCAAACTTAAAAAATATAACTAGTTTTTCGTATTTTCTAATTAAATGGATTGACTCTTACCTTAGTAATAGATGCTAGAGTGTTCTTTTCAGCAACTTCGGCGTCTTTTTTTTCTAGCTTTGAAGTGCCACAAGGGAGTCACCTCGGGCCACTGTTATTTATTATTTCTATAAATGATGTCACTAAAATTATCCAGAGCAGTGGTGTAAAAATTGATGTTGACGACATGAAAATCTCTAAAGATATTAATTCAAATAACGACTCCTTTTATCTTCAAAAAGACTTAAACAATTTTATGAAATTGTGTAATTATAATGATTTATTTTTAAACGGTGATAAATGCGCCATCATATCGTTTCCTCGCTCTACAAATCCTACGTGTAATAATTATAACTTTGATGGTTCTATAATTAGACAAGTCATCGAATTTAATGATCGTGGGATGACTTTTGATTACAAACTTACATTTAACATACATATTAATAAGACTATTAACAAAGCAAACTCAATGCTTGGTTTTATAAAAAGGTCTAATGAAATTGATGATCCTTATGTTGCTAAATCGTTACTTACAACATTAGTCAGACCAATTCTTGAATATGCTAACTAAGTTTGGTCCCCTTTTTATCGCCAACACATTGATAGAATAGAAAGTATTCAAAAACATTTTCTTAGGTTTGCATTAAGAGCTTTGAATTGAAATAATCCCTTAATATTGCCCCCTACATTGAACATCTTCAGCTGCTTAATATGTATACTTTGGAAGGTAGGAGAACTGTGTTAAGTTTTGTTTTTATAAACCAAGTACTGAATAAACACATTGATTTACGTTATATTGATAACATTTTAAGAACAATTAACACAAGAGCACGATTTAGGCATGAAAACATATTTTCTATTACATTTCACAGGACTATCTACAGGAAATATGAGCCTAATAGAAGAATGTTTATAAACACAAACCAATACAAAACAATAATAAATTTTGATATGAGTAAAGATCATGAGGGATAATTTGGTAAAAAAGATGAGATGAGGGATGATTTTTTAGGTACCTTTTTCCGCGATATTTAGTTCCAGAAGGTACTTAGGTACAATCGGACGATTTTAGATACAATTTTAAATATTTTAAGATTGATTTTAACATTAATTTCTGAAAACGAAATAGAAAATGTTGAGTAGATTAGTGGTGAATATCTGCTGAATATAACTTTAGCTGATTTTGGAGAAATTAAAAAATTAAAACATTTATCTACAATTTCGGTTTTTAGTCAGTCAAATAAAAAATTAATTTAATAAACCTATATTCGACAGCATATTTAAAATGGCACAAACCCAGTTGCCTTGCCACACTTTTCAGCTTGTGTATTTTTTCTTTTCAAAATTTAATTAAAACAAAATTGTAAGAATAAATTAGCTTTGACCACTTGTTCTTCGTTAGTTCAAAAAAAAATTTAATTAAAAGTAATTTCAATCATTGTTTTAATTTTAAGATTTCAAATTCAACTAAAACTAACTTACCTAATAAGGATCCAAATGAAAATAAATTAATAGAATGGAATAACAAGTAAAAAATTATGGGTTGGATACATATTTAAGTAATATGTTTTTAGGTACAATTTTTTCCATTTAGGTACAATTTTACAACCGAATTAAGTACAATGGAAAAGACCTGAAAATCATCACTGTTGTACATTAATATTTTTAATACAGTCAAAACTCGACATGTTTGAATGTGTGCGTAAGATTAATGAGAGTTATATTTCTATTTTAAATATTATATTATCATTAATAATAATAACTAACTATACATTGCGTTTTTTTCATTTAATTTTCAGCTATTTACCACAAACCATTTTTATCGCAAACATTCACATATTATGAACGTTGAATTAAGTAAGACATTAAATTTCTCTATAGTCATTTCATTTTTTTTCATATGCAAGTTGACGTTCTTAATTTAATTATAATTGCTTTTTATTTCAAATCAATATACGTAGTTATGTAGTTATTTGCAAGAAGCTATGTTTAACATTTTTTTACAAAAATGTAATTCTATACAAAAAGTACAACAATAATTTGGGATTAAATACTCAATGAATTGAAATTTTTAAATTGTCAACCAGTTAAATAAATAAATAAATTAAAATTATTAAAATACAAAATTTTAAAAGTTTTATAAAAACTAAATTATTATTCAAATCGAATGAAATTTAATAAATCCAAAGTAAATCTCTACAAAAACAAACTAAACAGTAATATTTAACTCGCTAATTATTATCTAATTAATAATTACTATTATCTAATAAAAGTATATATAAATAACAAGTATGTATACACTATATAGTTGAATTTTGTATATATATATATAATACTGTAACAATAAAATATAGGTATACTTAATATATAGGGTAGAAATAGAATACAATTTCTTTAGATAAGACTTAACTATTTAATTTGACAGATAATTAAAAATGACACTTTTTCGAATTAATACACAAACTAAATTAGCTACATAGTTATATAGTAAATAATATTATATTATATATTCATATATATATACATATATAAAACAATAATAATTGCATAGAAACTAAAATTATACTGTTTTATCATGTAAAATGACTTGTTAAAATGGAAAAATATATTATACGCCGAATAATAGAACAAAAAACTATTTATATCGACTTAAAGTCTTAAGGTCCTTCCTACACAAACAAATAATTGTTGTGAGTTAAGTTAGTTAGCAAATTATTTTAGGTAATACAACTGAACTGATCCAGAACACCCTGTATAGTTAGTAATACATGTATTATTTCTATTTATTATTATAATTTGCCGATGACAGCTATACTGGTGTTGGATTTCTATCCACGTTTAGGTTCCAAAAAACTTCAGAATAACCTGCTAGACATACAAAACTGGCTAGAAACTTGGAAAATCAAAACCAATGACCAAATCCAAATGACCAACCGTAAAAGAAATTTTGTCCTCCCGTTCAATTCAACAATAGAGAGTTGGTACAGTGTGAGAGTGTGAGTATGTAAAGTACTTAGGTATGTATGTAAAGTACTTAGGTACTTAGTTGGATAGACGCCTCACTTGTAGAACCTACATTATCAGCAAAAACAAGTAGTTAAGAAATATAGTTCAACCAACTTTACTGACTAATATGACGCTACTCCAAGATATCTGTAAAGTGCAAATTAACAGTATACAAAGCTATTTGGAGAACCTCTTGTAACTTGAAACATCGAAACACATTGAAATACATCGAATAACATCGAAATAATTGAGCATTTCCAGTTCAAGGTACTAAGATCCATCGTCATTGCTGCCTGGCACGTTCGCAATGTCAGAATAAGGTATAAAAAAGAAAGTTGAAAAATATTCATATCGCAAATTTATTTGCGCCTCAACTAATTAATAACGAAGCACCAAGCTGGCGTAAACTGATTCAGACCACTGAATTTAAAAATCAGTTTTACTTGAGTCTCCATAAATAACCAAAAGTTTAATTTAGGCTAAGAGTCCTTGAACTTTTTCCGTAGAAACATATCAACTTCTCTCAAATATTGTACTCAATATCTTTGTTTATGGTTCAGATAGATGTACAGAATAAAAATACAAAATTATTAAAATCCGTATTAGGTCAATATAGAAATTTTTGATTAATATAAAACAGTAACTAACCCTGTAAAAGTTTAATTTTCTTTTATTAAAAATGGTTTCATGTCTTCTTTCTTCGATTTTATAAACTATCTCGATTCAAGCAATCTTTTGAGAATTTATTTGACTATCATTATGTCTGAGAAAACTACCAACAAATATAGCCAAAATAGTCCTAGAATGGAACCCCCAAGACAGTAGAAGGAGAGTAAGAACCAATAATATCTGGCGTCGAGCCATAACAGCTGAATTAGCTAGTTATGAACGAACTTGGGAGGAAAAATCACTGCCTCTGTTTTGTGCAGTAATTTGAGACAGTGGAGGAGGCAAATTGATGCCCTATGTTCTCACAAGGAGTAATAGGGAATAAAAATAAAAAAAATTACTACAATAAACCCCAAATTATTTAAATTAAATTTACCAGAAGTAGTTAAAATTGTGTTTTATTAAAAAGTAGTAGTTTGGTTAAAGTGCATTTGAAATTACGCATATAAACTTACTTCGAATTAAAATTTCAAAATATTACCTATGTAACTATATAGTATTTACTTTTGATTTTCTTGTCACATAGTTGTAATGAGTTAAAACAGTTAAAACATAAGGTTTTTTCTTTATTTCACGTCTACGATGGTATTAATTTTTACAGAAGGTAACTATACTGAATTGATGAAAACCAATGAATATAAATGAAAATATTGACCTTGGTTTATCTAACTGAAGAAAAAATTATTCTACGAAAACACAAACAAAAATATTCTAACTTCTAAAATACAGTTGCTATAATGCATGTGAAACTTGAAGTATAATTATTTTTTCTTTACTTATGTTCAAAATCATGGTTGAGGTATATATAGTATTAGAAATTTTGGAATATAAGAGTTAGACCATGTTAAAAACAAAAAATATTTCCGAAAAACTATCCCGCCCCAAAATATTGAACTTAAGCCTGCATCGCTGAAATAGTTCTTTGTTCAGTTCAACGCCATCAATCCGAATTATGTTTGAAGAAATAGCCTATATAATTATTAATATGCAACTACATAATATTATAAATATTTCTGAGTAAAAAAATTACATTTTCAAACATAATATGTACATAAAATTAATGAATGTGTATGTCCTTCGTTATTATTTATCAGTATAACTATGACCATTTGGTAAGTTCAAAAGCAGATGAATGAAAACAATGATACAATTCATAAGGGATGTGCTAAATAATGTCAATTTTTAAAATGTCGACGTGAAAAATGTCGACTTGCACAATTTATCGATTCTTGAAATGTTGATTCTCGACATGGACAAAATGTTGATTTGTATAAAATGTCGATTTTTAAAAAGTAAAGAATTTTAGATTAAATAAATGATTATAGCGCTAATTTTGTAGCCTACTATAAACTCCATGTTAATTTACAATCTGGCATATATATATAGATATTCTGGAAAAAAGGCAATCCTGATTTTGAATCCAACTATAAAACCAATACTTATAGAATATCCATACGCATAGCGATTTCATAGAAAAATATTGAATTTTTAAAGCTTTATATATGAAAAATAAGTAATTTTGAAGAAATGGGGACCAATTTAATGAAACCTAATAATTTTCCCCCACGGCAGGAAAATGTATAATGCAAGACACAAAAAATATAGATATTTATTTTTTATTCCTAACAGCGCCTACGCAAAAAAAAATATTTTTGAATTATGTAAGCTGAATGATCAAAAGTAATCATGTAATATTTTTTTCAATTCTGAAATGCCTCCTACATATATCTAAATAATTTGGAAAAAGCGTATATTCCTGAATGAATTCAATTTATATAATATTAAAAAAATATTTAAAAACTTAACATTTTATATTGAAAAAACCAAAAAAAAAAAAGAAAATTTATTTTCAATTACCCCCCAACAAACCCTCGCACCTATCAACAGATCAATAACCAACGTTCCAAAGAGAACAGTTAAAAAATATTATTATGATCGTAAACGTAAATTTACAAACAGTTTCAGTTCAATACCAATACATTAGTTAAGAATATGCTTAGTAATTAATTAAAATATAATTAATTTTAATTTTGTCAACAATAATTATATATATATATATATATATATATATGTACATATATATAATCGTAGATATTGCAATAGTATAATTTCTATATATAATAACTAATTGGCACATAGTTATACAAAAGTATTTTGCATTTTAATACAATTTAAATAAAGAAAAAATTTATAATGCAAAAACTAAAATACATTTAAGTAGAATTATTTCGAAAACTATATTTATATTTAATTTTAATTTTAGAATAATTTAATCAATCATCGTATAAATAATTTTAATTGGCAATATACGAATACAAATTAGCTTTAGTAGTTTATTTTTAAAATAAATACATACTGATTACGAACAATAGTTCAATGTAACTGCTAACAATATAAATGTTCAATACTAACTGTAATTTTTCAGTAATAGTTTTCTGGACTAAAATCTCAGAAAGGGTTTAATATTCGAATAAGAATCAATTATTTTTTTATTCATTTTTATTTTATTAAAATTCGTATTTTGTTCAAAACTAATTATTATTAATCAATATTATGTACGAGTATATATGTATAAACAACCCATAAGCCGAAAGGCTCTGCAACTTATAATTAGCCATAATTTCAATTATGGCCAATTAATATTAATAAATAAATAAATATCTTACATGTAAGTACAGCGCGTTCCCGAAATAAAACGAACAAAATTGAATTATGAAAATCGACACCAACAAAAAAATTATTCTGGAGGATATAATTTTTTTGAAAGTTATAATCTAACATTTACCCCGTATACGTGATAGCTTCAAGTATGCTTCAACATCATGTATACGGTAGGTTCTTGAAATCAGCTTCACTCAAGTCAATCACAAAAATTTACTTACTTGGCTTGAAAATTTCAAGAGTTTGAGAGCTTGAGAGCTTGAGTTGACATTTAATGTTAAAAACGTTTAATGCAGTTTTGTTAATATTTATAGTAAAAGTGGGTAATCGTGACCTAGTGGGTATTTGTGATCTAATCAGCCTAAAATTAATTTAAAATGTATTTCCTAAAAGAATACTTTTTGGGAATTTATTTCAAAAATTTAATTATTTTATTCTACTATACTTGTACTAGTAATTTAATATGATAATAGAAAATTTCATGCCAAAAAAACCAATTTGTCATTCAGCACCTTACTTTTTCTCGTAATTGCAGTTTTCGTCAAGGTTTTGAAGTGAGAAATTGATAAAAATATTTTTAATTTATAGCAAAAGGTTGGTATTATTATAAAATTAAATACATGCCTAATAATAAAGCTCTAAAGATTTTTTTAACGTAAAATGATCGAAAAATGTGATTATTTTGTAAATAAGCCGAGTAATTAAATAATTAGAAGCGGTCCGAATTATAAGCTATAATTTTTTTCTGTTGAGGTATTTGTAACTTATAGATCACAATTAGAGTTTTTGTATAACCAAATAGTTAACTTTTTATTACTTTTTATAAAGTATTAAGTACTTACTAAATAAAATTCAATTTGTGACCTACAATATGTTTCGATTAAAGCCTCATTTCGTCCCATTACTACAACGGTCACAAATTCAAGTATTATTGGAGCCCAATTACCCGCAAAATATATCCGAATTATATGTTTCAAATTGCAGTTGCTTTTTAGAATTAATTTAATTAATATATTTAATTTTATATTGGTTATTTCTATTTTTTTACTGTAAATTCAATAAGGAATCATCGCTCATTTTGTGACCTACATAAAATTTAATAAAATAGGCTGAAAATTATTAAGCATTACAGCGGTCATAATTATATTCAAAACGGTCACAAATATGCCACCTATCTTTTTATATAAAACAATAGTAAACATAAGTAGTAGGTACTTATAGTATATTAATTTTATCATTTAAAAAGTCTCTATTTTGGCTCACAAGTCATGAAGATAAAAAAAACGAAAGAACAACTAAATGGATTAAAGAAAATTTTCCATCTGTACCTAGAAGTGATTTATGGATTGCTTATTACAAAAAAAACCGATATAAAAAAGAATAAAGCTTTTGATAAAACATAGAACAACAACAAATGAAAGAAGGACAACAAAAACTCAAAATGGTTTTATTTGAAAAGAAAATAGAAAATAAACAGAACGAAAGTCCTTCAATAGAATCAAAATCCGATATTTATTAAACTTAATTCATACGACATTGTGTAAAACGAAGGTGAATATTTCCCCGGTGTAGTTTTAGAAAGAAAAAACGATGAATATCAAGTTAAGGCTCTGGTCATGACTCATGAGCGGTGATAATTGGAAGTGATCAGAACATTGTCAATAAAAATGTTGAACCAGTTTTAGTCAATGCAAATGTAATCTATTTCGTTAAGGAAATAAAGCTTCGCAGATCAATGAAAAAACTAATTATATCAAACGAAGATATAAGAATATGTTTTTCTGTTATGAAGTTGCATTTATTTTTTGTTTAATTCTTTTTATAATTAAGTATTATTAACTATTATTAATTCTAATTATTTTTTTGTGATTTTCACTAACTGAATTTATGAAATGATATGTGATACATTATGTTTTATTAATTGATAAACATAGCTATTAAAGTTTTGAGCTTAGTATTATTTTTCATAGTTAGAAATACCAACACTAAATAGTCACAATTGGGAGCACCCTAGGTCACAAATTGGTGCGAGGCTGAAATTTTGAGTTCTTATGGAATTTAATTTTTTTCTAGGAACTATTAATAAAAAGTCAAATAAATTACATTTTATTCGAAAAGAATTAAATAAAGTAAATTAAAATGATAGTTTAAGAAAGTTATCTTGAAAATTGAATTTTTAGCGCATCGCGAAAAGTCAAAATTTAGTTGACCAATACCCACGTCACCAATACCCACTTTTACTATAGAGTGAATTTAAAAAATAGAAGATTTAAAAGAGTAAATAAATAAAAAAAAATTTTCGAATAGAGTCGAATATTTTCTTTTTAATTTTACTGATATGCTTATCATAAAAAAATGTTTACTCTAACGCTAGAAAACAAGTTTTTATGAAAAAAAAATTTAATTTTATATTTATAAAAGCAATTACAAATTTTAGACGATAAATTTATGTCACCAAAAATACATATGTCAAACTCTGGCCATTTTCAAACTGACAGCAACTCAACCGACAGCTGGTCAACTGGTCAACCGAATACACAGCTTGAGATTTCAAGAAGAATTCAAGTCAAGTATACTCAAGCTACTTATCATGTAAACGTAGTAATTAACTAAGTCTAAGTACATTTTGATGTAATTTATACATAGGGCTTTTTAATTAACAATTTAACGGTATTAACATTAGTTTTCAGTTATTTTCCTTCGTCTTCGCCATAGTAGTATCTTTCTAGAATAAAATTGTACAAAGTTATTCGAAATCACTGATGAAGGTATAACTATATAATACTTTTTTAAAATACTTGTTCTTCTTCATGAATTAGGTGTAGTTCGTTGATTCAATATACTCGTAGCTAGTTTATTTTTATTTTTTCTAATAAGGCTTTTTTTAATAAATATTTAACTATACTTAACTGCAAAACTGAAACTTCGCAACAAATTATTTAATTTAAATTTATTTTATTTTTATTAATATTCTAAATTGTTCTTAAATAAGTCAGAAGCACTTTAATATGTAATATTTACGTACAAATATATATATATATATATTACTTATTTCTTTCGTGTAGTACATCGCTTCCAAAATTCAACTTTTCTTCAAGAACATTTTACCAATTCTAATCTATTTAAATTAATTGAATATATGCAAGTCTATTTTTTCACATTTTACTGTAATAATATTGCAAGTTAAATAAAATTATAAACAGTTAAAAAAAATACTTAACTAAGTAATATAAATAATTCAATATTTCAGTTGTGTAATCGTAATGTATGTGAAAACGCAAATGGCATGTATGTAACTAAATATAATAATATTGAAATAAAATTAACTAATTGTTACTATCTTAATATTTAAAAATTAAAATTTAAAAACAATGTGCATATTGAAAAAATAATTTATATGTATAGAGGTATCCTTTAATCCTGAATATTAATTTTATTGTCAAGAACCCTAACTTGAATTTGGTATGAGAAGTGTAACAAGTATGAATATCTGCTATCAGGCTTTTTTAAACAAATTCCTACAACGCATGAACAAAAATCAAAAATATACAAATGCCTTATGTACGTATTATTTATACATACTAATTATATTACTATGAAAGCTTAGAATTCCAAAAAATTTCCTAGAATTAAAATTTATATATATAAAAAATCAAAACTTGTTCAGTAGCAGTGTTTTACACGCTTGGATGGTTAAGTGAATCTAATCAAATCAATTTATTTTTATTTAAATACCTATTGTCATATTATGCCGAAGTATGTTAATTTATTTTAAACTACATAAATCATTTTTGTTTATATACGTCATATATGTAGTATGGACATATATATGAATAATAAATAAGAAGACTGCTAAAATAATTTAATTTACGGCATAGGGTGGCTAAAGAAGGATTTTATCAAAAAATAAAATTTATTCAAACTTTTGAAAACAAAGTGCTGCGTCTTCAAAAATACTACCTAAGTACAATTTTTACACTTCGTGCCATTCAAGTAAATTCAGTAAATGAAATATAGTAATTAAGTATGTGCTTAAGCACTATAGTCGCTTACAAGACATGTGAAAATAACGGTAAAGACGGAGGACCGAGGGTCCTTAATATTAATGATGATAACATTCTATGGTTACGAAACTTAGTATTATAGTATACTAAACTTCCAAATTATTTTATTAGTATAATAAACTTCCGAACCACCCAGATAATTCATCAATCATCTATTGGCTCTACAGCTCAGGGAAACCTCATTTACAATATTTCTTCCATTCTGTTCTATCTTGTACAATTGTCCTTCGTTAACTCCAACCTTTCGACAGTTGTAATCGATTTCATTCAGCCATCTTGATCTTGTCTACCACTTGTTCTGGTATTGTACAGTATTGAATCTAATATTCTTTTCGGAATCCTTTGATCATTCATCCTCACCTCCTACATGTGTGCTACACTGCTACCCATCTTAGTCTTTGTGCCTTAATAAATTTTGTATCCATCAATTATTGCTTCTACCTCCTCGTTTCATTTTATTGGGCACTCACCATGGTCATTTATTTTGAGACCAAATAACTCAAAATTAAGATTAAATTCGTCATTTATTTTGGGCCAAAATATTATTTTTTCGAATACTTTTAATTTATTATCGTCACTAATTGTTCTTGTCCAGACTTCAACTTCGCAGCTATACGCTAAGACCGGTTGTGTTATGGTCCTTTATATTCATAATTTAATTGTCCTATTTAAAATTTTAGATTTCAAAAGGCCTTTGTATGCGTAAAAAATATTTTATGCTTGTACTTTGTTATTAATTGTCAAATGCATGTCGTTTTTATTATTTATTAAGGCAACTAAATACATAAAACTGTTTACTCCTTCAAAATTGTAATTATTTATTGTTATATTTTGGGCAGGTCTGTCTTGTTTCTGTGCGCGCCATCCTCATATATTTGGTCTATAATTTTTAATCATCCTACCAGGTTTACCAGGAAGACCTTGATGATATGAAGATATATTAGACAAGTACTAAATGCTTAATTAAAGATAGAAGAAGAAATAGAATCTCGTTAATTTATAATCCTACAATAGTAACTTCTTTTTACCTAGAGTCAGAAATATTTTGTTCGTCAAAGGATATGGTTACAAATGCAATATCGTCAGCACTCACACGCTTATTATGGTTGATCTTATAAATATGTCCGTCCTCCTCTGCCTATATCTTTTATTGATAGTGAAGCATAAGATTGAAAATGATTGTTAACAGAACATCATCTTGTTTGACTCCTGTTTTTATTTCGAATTCGTCCGTTATTTTGTTTTGCACTGCTACCTTACATTTGGTGTATCTGAGTGGTATTTGGCATAAATTAGTTTGTCAATTTTCATGGAATTCCCCAGCCTATGAAAAATAACTTCCACCATATCTCCGAACATATATCCGAAAGCCTGATGGAGGTCAGTTATTAATAAGTGGAGACTTTTGGACTCATATCATTTTGCCACACTAGTTATGGTTCAGTAGAAATATTTCATAGACACGGCATCCTGGGAATTATCATTCAATATCTCTCCAAAAATATTCGTTTAGAAATAATTCGTTTAATTAAAAATTACTCACTTCCTCACTGGGTGATTTAACAAATTTTTAACAATTATGTAAAATAAAAATAAAATGATAAACAAAATTAACCAACCAGAAAAAACTTTATTCCAAATAAATATACTTTGAAAACGCTGATCCAGATAACTATTTTTTTATTGATTCGGAAAAACTGTATTTTTTTATATAAAATTTTTTTATATAAAATGTCGATTCATATCAAAATCCATTCTAGTATTATTTAAATTCAACAAGTCATTTGGTGTAAACTTAAATTGAATGAAATTTTAATTACTTTAATAAAAAAAAAATAATATCAATACTAGTTTTTTTTTTGTTTTCATCTTTTGATAACGTGATAAGATTGGCGAAAGCAATAATAACAACAAAAAAAAATCAAAAATTTTAAAAAATTATTAAACAATAAAAAGAAAACGATTACAAGGAAAATTATTTAAGTTTATTTAACTAAGTAATTTTAAGGCATTTAAAAACGAGAATATAATAAATAATAAATTTGTAGGCCACTAAATATAAAAACAAACATTGAGTAAAGTAATATAGAATTAAATGTTTGGGATGCTTAAATTATGATACCAATAAAATTAGGGTATGAAAGTAATTTATCAACAATAAAATATAATTTTAATCATTTTTGTTTTTTATTTATATAGGTATGATATATTATGTACTACAACATATATATATATATATATATATATATAGATTATGTGTATAGCGTTATTTAAAATTTTTAAACAATAATTTGTTTTGATATTACATTATTGTGATAACGTTTGATATTACAGCACTTTACATATTTAACAAATATCGGCGATATCATTATAACCTGTAATATAGGTAATTTATAAATACCAATAAATGATGCAACTTCTGACAGGTTCCTCTATAATATCATAATAGTAATATAAAAATAACTAATGGTGTTTAGTTACTTGTTTGTTTTATTATTTGTTTTGCAATTATACAGTTGTATAATAGGATTAAAAGATAAATCGCAGGTATATGGAATACCTTATGGTAAATAAAGAAATTTTGCAAAAAATTGTTTGATACTTACAACAACACCTATAACCAGCCCCTGAGAGAGTCTTTTGACCATTTGCAATTTAATTTGTTTTTAAATAAAAAAAGTTATTTTTGTTGAATAAAAAATGTTTGCGTCAAAATTCAAATCATTTAATTTATGGAATTTTAATGTAATGGATGAAAGAAGTTCAGTTGAAGATGCACCGTTATTACAGAAACAATAGAAAAATTAATTTACTAAGCCAAGAAAAACATGTCAAAACTCGGCAACATTAATAATTAACTTAAACATTAGTTACATATGTATAGTTTTAGAATATTTATAGTTCGTTTACAGCAGTTAAAGCTGGGCAACGGACTTTTTAAAATTTTATATTAAATAATAGTTAAGTAGTTATTGTATTGATTTTAAATTTTAAATTTTTCTGGTATGATTTTCTCTTTAAATGTTTAATTAGTTAATAACCACTTTTTTTTATAAATAACGGGCTCACTTTACCACCAGAGCTTTTCATTGGCTCTCAAAGACCCTGTACGTATACTTATAATTAGAACATCAAAAAATTAATATTAGAAATACTAGCCATCAGTGCAGTATAACTATAATTTAAGAATTATAGACATAATTAGTAACTAGACATTAATAACATACCATAAATAACATAAATAAATGAATAATATAGCTCAATTTTATTACTAGCAATGTGGTTAGGGTAAAATCTGATCAGTTGCGAACCAGGAGATGTAACTTTTATCAGGCTAAAATTGTAAATGCGAATGAGAAAGAAAACTCTAAGCAAGAGACGGCAATTTAGACTATTTCCACCAAATTAAACTAAATATCCCACTGAAACTAGCATAGTCTGAAAAAGGTAGTTAAACTGATCGTGGTAAAATTTAAATTTTTTAGGAAAACAGAAGGAAAAATAACCAAAAAATCCATTCAATAACGACCATTACAAATTAATAAAAAAAAAAGATCTAAGCATTTTCAACTGAAATATTCAATCATTATAATTACTAAGTAAGGCTTCCCCACTGTTTTCATGAACACTGTAATATGTAGACTAATTTAAAAGAAAATAAAAAAAAAATTTTTTGGTAGTTGGACCCTTAAATAAATTTATATAATTGTGATTATTTATAACTAATATCGGAAGAATCCTGTAGGGAATAATTCTAGAATTGTCATATTTAGAGATTTTTAATCTTTCGAAGATTTCAAAATAATCTAATTCAAGGCCAAGGTTTGTAAAGATCGAAAAGGAAATCTTATAACTGACCAAAATAATATTCTATAAAGGTACGGTCTGAACAATTTTCTGAGTTATTAGCAGTTGAATAACGATTCAGCAATATATTCAGTCACCCTTAGACCTGTCGTATGAAAATAACACTAAAGTGATGTTTGTCTCTTCTGTTAAACGCAGACGTGACAGCTTTAAATTGATATAATGACAACAAAAGTTTCCAGTAGCGGTGGTCACCATTAAAGCTCAATATTCGTGACGTGCCGACAAAAGACACAAAGGAAGGGTGTAATTTTATCAAGCGTCTCAAAAACGCCTCTCTCTAACACTCCGGGTGGCGCAATACGCATATAACCTGCTTTTCGACCTGCCTTAAGAAAAGAACAGAAAAACTCCAAGTAACTAGTTATAGATAACTTAGGTTAAAGCTCAAGTGGAAGGCCAGTATAATACTTTTGAACTTTTATATTGAAAACAGCGGTTAAAAAATCTATAAAAAAAATGATACCAATCAGTGTCTTAGATGACTCCTTATGTCATCTAATTAAATACCTGATTAAGTTAAATTTATAACTATTATACTTGTAGTTCTCATCATAACATCATATCAACTTAACTAATGTATTAAAAACATTTCATTTTAAAGCATTCATGATGGACTTAAGTGCAAAAACGTTTTACAAAAAGGTTTTTGTTTGTAGTAAAAAGATAAAATCGTCATATCGATGTAAACAATATACATATATATATTTCGTATAGCTCACCTGCGTAAAATTCTTATAAAAAAGTTATTACGTATAATATTAACGTTTAATTACAACGATTATCATCGTAAAAACGTAAATTTAAAAAAATAAGTAGGTACCTACATATCAAGTAAAAATATCCAAGAGCTTATCAATATCCCATTCAAGACCCAATCTTCGACAAATACTATCTCAGTCCCAAATAAGTATTTATATATATATATATATATATATATATATAACTATGTATATAAATTTCATGGAAAATAAATTAATAAAGAAATGTGTCTAAATTTATATAAAGTAAATATATATGTATACAAAATACATACAATATACATATATATAAGCATATAACATATTTATAAATTTCTATAAATTAATATAGCATGTAGCTACCTACTACATTTTATTTGATTATAAACATATAATCAACTTTATAATAACCTTTTCAAAATTGTTCAATAAAAAAAAACACTCCTTGCATATCAAAATCAATTTTCTTAGAAACTTTTTTATTTTCTGAAAATGTTTCTAATTTTAATTTTAATTGTTTCGTACCTAATTTATCAAATTCGTTTTTGTTTTTTTGTTCTTGCTTTTGTAACTTCCACGTTGTTTTTATCTTTTTATTTTTGTTGCAATAATATTATAGTTCATAATATTATGTAGTGCTATTATACAATAGATATGATTTTTTATGAATTTATTTCACAAATTAATTTAATATTTATAAAAATTAGTAATTAAGTAAGTACTCCATAAAATAAATAGGTACAAAAATAAAATTTATAAATGGAAAAGTTTTAGTTTTTAAATAGATTTAAAGTAAAAAAAATTAAATAACTTTACTGTAATAAAATTATATTATTTAAGTTTTTATTTATTTACTTATAGTAGGTATTTTAAATACACAATTTTTCACATTGACCGGATTCCGAAATAAAACACATTACTTTACTCTATCACTACCGAACTGAAAAACAGAAGAAGACTGACTGATTTCAGATTTGACTTGACTAGTTGACTCTATAAAATTTAATATGTGAAATGTGAATTACGTTCGCTTTTTAATTTCGAAAGCTTTCACATACAATTATTTTGTACAAAATAAAATATATATATATATGTAGACAGATGATTTGTATTTATATGACATACTTATGACATATAGAAATATATACCTAACGTATATGACTACAAAAAACAAAATTTGTATTATGATAACAACTAAAAGCCCATTTTTCAGTAGTATTTTATATTGTATGTAAACTTGTGTACAAATAAATTGTATATAAACAGTTATATACAATTCTAAATGTCTATTACATATAGCACCCATTCCACCCATGATAGTACAATACAGTTATAAACATATGTTGTAAAGAAGAGTTCAAGCAAGAAAGTCTTTCTGAGGTATAAAAAAAAAAAAGCTAATTTAATATAAAAATGTAGATAATATTTATGTATAGTTATGCCTATGCCGTTATGCTGTTTTCTATCTCGTAAATATGAGGTACACAAGCTTTTTCTGGTTGGCTCATTTGAAAATAAACTGGCACGCTAAAGAATTTATTTAATTTGTCCATTATAATTATGTATTCTCCGATGACGTTAAGAGAAGAGAAGAGTATGTTTGTATTTGTTTTATTATTATTTTTTTCATAAATTACAATTTATTATTATACAGATTGATTTATGATAACAATTGATAACAGATTAACCCAGGCATCTATCTTAAAATAATAAACAGAAAAGGACTAAAGTATTGTTGGGTATATGACAATTACCCAAAGACCATTTCGAAAATGGTCATTTGGTCAAAATCCAATTGACAATAAAAAAAAGTGTTTTTGAAATATTGAAGAAGTAACAGTTTGTGTGTCGTATATGGAATATGGGTTGGGTATATGAAATTTTCAAACGTAGTACAAAAATACAAAAAAGTAATATCGTAATATAGTTAATTGATAAAAATAAGACTGAATTCGAAAACCAAAAAGTAGATGCCAAATAAAACAAATACTTTTATTATATATGGATGTAATAAATCAATGAAAATAAGAGAGAAAATACAATTGAAATATGTATATATATTACTATATACGCTATACTAAATATATATGTATATTGTTTACATCGATATGACGATTTTAGCTTTTAAACAAAAACCTTTTTGTAAAACGTTTTTGCACTTAAGTCCATCATGAATGCTTTAAAATAAATAAAAGCATAGAAAGAGAGAAATATACCCGAAATATTGGACAATTTATTGTATGGATAGTCTGTTCCATAGTTCCATCTAATTCTTTGCAAAAATCTTTCCTTCACAAAAGGCTTTTAGCAAAGAGCCATGCAAATTTTTAACGAAAGAATATTTGGCATTAGCACAAGGTGATCGTACGATATTAATTTTAGAGAAATTAATTAAGGGTTGCTGACTAAATCTACAAACTGAAATCCACAAAAAAAATATTCTTTAACTAAGACAAGATTATAAAACTGTATTAAAAGAAATATATTGCCTTTTTCCAAAAATAAATATAAAAATTTAAATAAATTGATTCCGTTATTATTTTTTAATATTCTGGAAAAGGGCTATACAATTTTTTTTTAGACTGGTAATCTTCTCCTTATTTCAGCGATTTTTGTGTTTTTCGATCGTTCTTGGTGGATTTTTTTTGTAGCAAAAGTCATTATGAATTTTGTTTTTTGTGGATTTACTCACCAACCCATTAATTAAAATTTTCTTTTCGAAGACCTGATTGCCGTCCCCAAATACCAATCCCAATTCATAAAAACCCTGCTTTTCTAACGGTAAAACTTTTAAAAACAACTTTTATTGTTGGGAATTGCCGACCTTAAGCTTCCGTCCTAATTTATTGAAACCCTTCTTCTCCTAACGATGGTTTGGGTGGCGAAAAACGGGGGAGACACTCAGCGGTCATTGATCCAGTGTTAAGTGTTATAACTGTTTGGTTCCTAATTAAATATATTTGCTTTATCTCCTCGTAATTGCCACACGTAAGATAACATACATTGTCAAATAATTTATTAGAATAACATTACAAGGGCTTTAGCTCCCCTTATTTAGAGGCTGGCAGTTGTCTGACGAATCCCGTCGGAAAAGATTATTGTCACAAATTCTACGAAAATATTGTACGCATTACGAACAAACTATTTTGTCGATCTACCACATATGGTCTAGTGGTTATGTTATCTTAATGCTAATCAAAAGGTCCAGGGTTTGAATCAATTCATATTTAAGAAAACCAAGCTCTTCATGATAGTTGTATTTTTTTTTTAATTTAATTAGTGATATACCATAATATAATTGATAAATAAATATTGTAAATAGGTAGGTAGAAACGTCGGAGCCGTCGAAACTACCCGAATGAAATAAAGTTTTTGATTTCATGAAAGCTCAAACGATAATGGTACAACTTTTCAACTTAAAAATATCTATAGATGGAACATTTTCGGATCTAGATCTAGGTCTGTAAAGCAATATAACGATGCACTAATATCCAGCAGATGGACCTAATCTATTATTGATGGAAAAAAGTGGCAGCAAAAATTAGACCATCGATCACTATCTGACTGTGATCAAGAGAATAGAAAAAAATAACAAAAAGGTACACTGATTGAAGACAACAACATAATACGAGAGTATCAAGACTCAATTAGTCTGCAATTAAATATGTAGGTGTGAATATTAAAATTTACCCATTATGAAGAATAGCTGATAGTTGATGACAAAAGTAGTAAACGGTACAAAACGCCAGAAAGAAATGCAGATTGATTCAACTCGAAATGTGATATCGCAATAAAAGAAAAATAAGGTCAAAACAGTGTTTCAAACCAGAAACTACACTATAATATATATTGAAGTTCCTGTTTCAAACTAATAAAATGCTTAACAGAAAAAGCAACAAAACGTTGTAAAATGAAAAAGATAAAATTATAAAAATATGAATAGAACAAGGAAGAAATGACGTTAGAAAATTTTTATAAGGAAAGAATTCAAGATTTCCAACCAAAATTAAACATAAGTAGGTAAAACTACACAGATAAAAACAAATACATTATATCAAAAGATGTTGACTGAGCTGATTATTCGCAAAATTTTGGATGGCCAAACAAATAGAGTGAAGATTTGATACATGGATACATCCAAAATACACAAAAAAAGGAGAAACTGAATTACCAAAATTGCCAGAGAAATACCCTGTTAAATTTTTTCCACAATAATTTGAAAATGTTTGAAAATGCAAGAAGGAAACAACCTGCAAACATTGACAAATTTAAAATTGATCGTGTAAATTTTTTTAAATCTTTGATGTTTTCATATGTATATATATGTATTACATTATGTGATAACTGATAACAATGATATGCAATTGTGCAAAGCTGCATCGAATACAATATACATACGTATATGAAACACTGATTTGTCCGGTGGTAAAATACGGGTGAGGTTTAAGCTTATAGTAGATACAAAATGATAAATTACAAGAATGAGCTGACAAACAACTAGATTATAGTAAAATTTTACAAAACTTTTAAATAAACAAATTAAAAATGTTTGTTAAATAATAGTGAAAATAGTCGAATATTTTCCTTTTAATTTTACTAAATATGCTTATCATACAGAATACGCGTATTCGTCTACTACTTGCAGCCTTCTTCAGTGCTTTGTACTCGTCTGAGGAAAGAAATCTAAAATCGTCTTATTTATTATATTTGCACAGGTAACAATTTGATGTTTGTCGCAGCTGGATGGTTTTTTATTATCCAATGAAATAGCACAGGGGTTGAGGGTTGAATAATAATATTATTATTTATTTCATTGTTGGTAATTGAAATAAGGATAGGGGTGGTGTTATTCGTTCTATTATATTTAACTATAAATTTAAATAAAGAAGAATATCCGTTGCCTTGTTCTTTATTTAGTTGTGGTTGTGAGTCATTTTTAGTTTTGTAGATTGCGATGTTTTCAACTGAATCTAGTTTCCTAGAATCTCTAATGTAATTTACTATTGCAATGTCTTCTTTCGAAATACTATGATTCTCCTTGATGATGTGTTCTGCTACTTTGGATCGGAACTCTGTTGAATTCTTCTTCTTAGCTAGTTCTGCTTCTTTCAGGTGTTCATTGAGTCGTGTTTGCATGTTTCTCCTAGTGTGCCCAATATAAACTTTGTTGCAATGACTGCAAGTTATCTTATACATATATACCTGATTTTCCATTTGTTCGATTGGGTCTGTAGTTGAACTTGACCAACAGACTTGAGTTGGTTGCTTCTGCTGCTATATACGATATCTAATGCGTGTTTTTTTAATTTCGCTCTAAGTGGGAGAGAAATCTTGCTAAACTCCAATGCTACTCTTCTTTTGGGTTGTTGATCAGTGAGTAGGTTAGCGAGGGAATTCCGTTATAAACTTCTTTTCCGCTTAATGCATAAGTCTGTGATGGTTTTTTCTGGATATCCGTTTATTCTCGCAATTTCAAATATGTCTTTTGTCTCTTTTACTAAACCTTTTTGGGAGATGGGAAGTGTTAGCATTCGATGGATCATGTGGTTGAACGATGCCATCTAATGTTTTTTATAAGAATTTTTCTGGCATGTTCCATCATAGTGTAAATGAAATAATAATACACATATTAGCACTAAGCCTTATAATTAATAAGTTACGCCATTTAGCCTGCTCCCAATATTTTTGTCAATTTAAAAAAAACTATCAAAGTAGGAAAATAAATAGCTCAATCAAAGTAATCGGATCGGGATAGGGACTCGCGAGTGGTGAGATGAGTTAGTTGTTAGTAAGATATTGGTTTTTCATTGATTTTTAATTTATTAATAAAAAAAAGAATTGAGGATTATTAACAATTATATGCTCATCTATTAAGTTCGAATTCATATCATATTTACTTATATTTTACATTAATTGAAATATCGATGTCTGGTTTGTTCGGAATTTAATCGAAAAAATATTGTTCTTTTCCATATTTTAATGTTTTGAGTTTTGAGTTTGAGTTTTTTCAAATTGAGCATACTTTTTTTGCTATCGATTTAATCAGAGTTTTGAGCTATTCTTCCATCTTAAGAAAAAAATTAACTTTCCTTCCTAATTACCAAAATATTTAGAATATTAAAAATTTATTTATTTACCTTAAAAAGGTTTAAATTTTAAAAAACAAATATACACATTACTTAAATTACCTTAAAAATATTGCTGGGCTTGCACTGGTACGATTATTGAAAAACATATTTTGGCACGGTAACATAAATCTAATTTCGAACACTGATTTATATATATACATATATAATTTTCATAAACTAATTTGCTCGTATGTACATTATATATGTATAAATTGGACTTTAGAATTTAAAAAATCAATATACAAATTTAAAAAAATTAATTTAACTTAACTATCAAATCAATTAAAAACTAAATAAATGAAATGACTCTTAAGTGAATTTTTCTACAAAATTTTGTTTCTAAAAGTTATAAAAAAATATATGTATGTTTTTATTTTGTATGCACAAATAAAAATTAAATTCCCATTAAAATCTATATAATATACATACATATACTAAACGATCTATATAGACAAAATAATGTACAATATGGTACAATGTAATTTACTGCAAGGTACGGTGCTTTTAAAAAATTTCAGCCGTTTGAAACTGCACAATTAGTAATTTTGTATCAATAATTTCTAAGCACCACTAATTAGAATTACATACACGATTCTTACTACATAATATGACATACATTCATAATTTTTAAATTTTAATTGAAATCGTTGAGTTTTTCAATTTATGACGTTAACCTAAGAATGGTTCAATTTATAACTTATATTTCGCTTCACATATATTTTATTACTACATACTAAGGTAAGCATTATCTTATTCATTTTATAATTTTGTTTACGAATATATTTTTTTACATGTCAGTCAAACAATTCATTACGACCTAAATTCAATAGTGGTTTGGGTTTCTATTTTAAAAACA
This sequence comes from Argyra leucocephala, assembly GCA_963942445.1. Lineage (NCBI taxonomy): Eukaryota > Metazoa > Arthropoda > Insecta > Diptera > Dolichopodidae > Argyra > Argyra leucocephala. The sequence goes on from OZ012680.1 coordinate 70,967,480, forward strand.
TTTTCAAAAAGTGTCTCAAATCATAACGAACATTTGTGAAAAGCGAAAAAGCTTTAGATAAATATTAATAAGTTCTACCATTTGGTCTTACGCTTAAATCTACGTATGCATATACATATGTTAAGGATAAAATTTTAGTTCTTCTAAATGAACCAGTCTAATCCATATGTGAATTATGTTAAAAACACTTGTCTTATACTTTTCTTTAAAATCGTCTCATATTCCAATAACGTAATAATTGAAAATATTATTGTAATATAATAAAGTTATTAGTAAAAGGAAATTCAACTTTTATTTAATAACAATTAATGATATAACCATAACCAACAATAAATTTGATTATTAAAAATTATATCAAATAACAATATAAAGGACTAAAAAAGTAACTAATTTAAAATTAGAAGAATTTAGATCAGTTCCAATAAATTTCAAATATTCAACTACGCACATGGAAACAATGCAATTTTATTTGATATAATTTACTACAAACTGAATTAATATATATAATTCCTCACTCTATTTAGAATCCATTGAATAAAAATTACATCTACGTATTAAATTAATAATTATTTTATTGTATTTTACAGATAATACAATATTCCTTTTTATTTTAAATAAAAATAATAATTCCAAAATAAAAAATAATTAATACATATATTTCAATTAATTTAAATTTTAAATCATATTTAATACATTCATTATTTTATACATTCAATAAAATTTAGATAAACAAAAATAATAATTCATTATTATAAAGTTTTATAAAATACTTAATAATTTACTAAATGTGATTTGCTTCTCATTTCACCAAATAAAAAAGAACATATTCTATCAACAGCAAATGCTAATATTGTATCAGCAATCAAAACCATCAATAAGATATTTCGATACTGAAATAAATTTTGTTTTAGTCAATTTAATTTATAAAAAATAATATATATATTTTTTTTACATCATGTGGAAAATCTACTATTTCAAACATTGATGTTAACTCCGGAGCTATTCCTATAGCTAAAAATGCTACAACTGTACTTGACGCGATAATTGAATACATTAATAACCGATTCTCTCTTAAACTTTCCATAAACGGATGACCCTGTAAAAAAATGCAATATTATAAAAAGTAACATAAATGTATATAATAAGTTCAGTTACTTTATAATTAACTGCAAAAGTTGAAACTTGTAATGCTAAACATATTATATATACCGTACTATTGACAATATTCGGTTCAAATTCTTCCTTTTCATTTGTCATATCAATATTTAATTTAATTTTCCCTTCTCTAAAATAATGATCATATTAACTAACAATTTATTTTTTATTATGATATAATTTTCAATCAAGAGAAAAATTTGCACGATCTAACTATAGTACAATTTGATTTTAAATTTAAAATTGTTTTAAAAAAAATTAAGTTTTAGTTAATTAAAAACAAACAAAAAAATTACCTTGGAGGACTTCTAGCTCGTGCTTCCTGTAAAAGATATATTAAAGCAGTAAAATGTATTGCGAATTGCAACAAAATAGTGGAAATTGTATATAAATTAAATATATTTGGCAATGGTGCTTGTTTCGATAAGTTTTTTAAAGGCTAAAATTAATTTAAAAAAAAACAAAATTATTTTTTTTTATTTTACAATTTTTTTTTGAAATAGATACCTTCGATCTTGAAATAAACAAGAAACAAGAAGCGATGAATAAGCCTTGAAGTGTTGCTTGAACATCACTAAATTTTACGCCATCTAAGTAAAGTACTGACTGACAATATGCTGAGATCAAGGCATTTAGTGCTAAAATTTTGAACATTTGTAATGTTGTAACCAAAGTGCAACGTCCTTGCTTAATAATATGACATACTGAAAGATTTATTAAAAATTTAATTGAACTAAATTATAATATTTTTATTTAATTTACCACAACTAATTGAAGATGATTTGCTAGTGAATGGTGCAGCTATACTAGCATCACCCAATTTAACAATTTGCATTTGTTCTTCATCTAATTCTTTCAAAGCTTTTTGTAAATTAGGTGTTATTTCACTATGTTTTAATATAGCTTTTTCTCTTGGGGTAAGAGCTCTTTGTTCATTTTCTCTATTAGATATTCCAGTTCCACGATTTCGTGTACTAATAAAATTATTTTGATGATTCTCCTCGTGTATGTTTTGAATTTCATCTCTTTTTCTTTTTTTAGGTGGCTTACTTAATAAAGATACACCAACATTTGCATGTTTTAAAGCCCCTACATCATTTGTACCATCACCACACATCAAAGTATAATATCCCATTTGTTTTAAAGTAGTAATAACTTGCTCTTTTTGTTTAGGAGCAAATCGAGCACAAACCGTAATATAAGGTAACACTTTAAGCATATAATCATGTTGATATTCATTTAAATATTGCAGACCTTCTCCTGTTATACAAAAATCATAATCTTTCAATAATTTCATAATATTCTCATCAGATTTAAAAGATTCTGAACTGTCAGCAGATTCCCAAAACCATTTGTTATCATGTTTGGTTAAAATTAATAAAATTTTTTTGGTGAAACGAAGTTCCTTAGCTACATGACATGCTGTAAGTGGATTATCTCCAGTGATCATAATCACTTTGTGTGAAGCTTGAATTAATTCTACTATAATCTTTTTGGAATCTGGTTTTAATGGACATGATATTATTATGAAACCTGCGAAATCTAAATCTTTTTCAACATCTTCTCGTTTTATATCCCGGACAGAACTATTGTCAAGCTTCCCAAATTCTTTGATTCCTAAAGCTAAAACTCTTGCACCTTTACGAGAATATTCTAAATAAGTCTACAATTCAAAAAATAAAACATTTCAATATCAATAATTGCTTTATATAATTTTAAAATTAATAATCAAAACCAACTTACTTCTTCGTAGTTCTTAGGTACTTTTTTCAACATCTTCATAATGGTTTCTGGTGCTCCCTTAACTGTCCCAATGTAACTAACTTCGTGTGAAAATGGCAACATATATCCAGCGAGAACTGACATTCTTTTAAGAACAGATGAAAAATAAAAACGTTGATAAATTTTTAAAGCTTTAAATTTTCCTCTTTTAGGTATGACACTGTCTTGTCTTGTCAAATTCCAATCAATTGCTGTTAAAATAGCCTTTTCTAATGGATCACCAACTAAACCATCATCCAACTGAGCTAAAGAATGACAAGTTGCTAAAACCTGTACAGATCCTTCTGGTATTATATGGATTGGTAGAATTTCAGCCTTCTCATTTAATCCAGCAACGCCCTCCACCATCAAAGCATCACTCGTTAAAGTACCAGTTTTGTCAAAGCAACAAATTTGTACCTTCCCAGCAAAAGGAATTCTAAAAGGTTCTGTACAAAAAATATACAATTTTGAAAGTTGTAACAATGAAGTATTGACAGCCAATGATAGCTCTATAGGTAAATCAGGCGGAATTATTGATGTTAAAATTAGGGTACATTCTAAAAATAACTTGTAACGATTTCTTTCAGGATCTTCAGTACCTTTTATCCAAACATACAAAGCAGCTGCAACTGCGAAAACTAGAAGGAACAAAATAAATGCAAATGTTTCTAAGTTATTCTCTGTTACACGCTTCACTCCGAACAAAATTGTGCGTAAAAGTTTTCCTTGAGATGTATTAAATCCATTGCGTATAACATATCCAATGCATCCACCATCTGGGGCTCTTATTGAGTCTTTTGTAGGAGATGTATGTTGCACAACTTTTGTCCCACCAAATAAAATAAAGAGCTTTTCTTCTCCATCCGGATCTAGTTCAGAACTAAGATCATCTAGTGTTTCTAATGATTCCTTCATTTGTGGCACTGATTCACCTGTTAACATACTTTCGTCTACAATACATGATCCACGCAATAGAACTATATCGCAAGGTACAATATTTTCACTGCTATTTCGTACTATTGATATTACATCTCCCGGTAATACCTCACTGGATTCCATTGAACGCCATTTATTATTTCTTAGAACATTAATCAAATATGGTTTATTCCCCATTTTTCTAATTTCCGACATATTCCTTAATTGCTGTTGAACTAATGTACATTCGAAAACAATAAGCATACACAATGTAAATAATGAATAATACCAATATTCATCAAGACACCATAATCCAACAGAAAATACTTGAAAAACAAAAAATGGTGCGGTGGCTCGCTCTGTAAAAAGTTGATAAAATTCTGGAATCACCATTTCCATTTCATTTTTCCCATATATTTTTACAGCTAATTCTATTGCAGAATCATTTTCTAATCCCCTTGATCTACTATATTCTTCCAGAGTTCTATGGATTGGGAACTCTAAACCTCGAAAACTGCTTTTCTCTGCATCCCAAATATATTTTGTCTTTTGGAATATGAACCAATATTGAATATGTTTGTTACCAACAAAATTTATATCATTTATTTCAGTTTTCTGTATTTTAACTATTTCAGATGAACCATTGTTAGGCGTTGGAACGACCTTAACTAAAACTCCTAATTTCGGTTCTTTCACCTGAAAATATAAAAGTATTCACAATTTCATGAATTTTTATTATAGTATATTCATATACCTTTCGACAATTTAAAAAAGTTTGAACATGAACACTCCAAAAGCAACACAAACAAGTCAAGATTTGCCAAAACACTATTACTGCAATTGCCACAATTCCAGCTTCATAATATTCTTCGTCACTATACACATACAGCCAAAGATAAAATAAAATAGTGTAAAGAGCTAAAAAAGGTAAAACGATTCCACTCAAATATATTGGAGTCGGTACGTAAAGTGTGACGTAGCTAATCTAGAAATAAGATGTAAGCTATTTTATCATCTAATTAATTGTATTTTCCTACCAAATCGTCAAGTCTTTTTTGCCCACTCTTTTTTGAAGACATTTTTAAGCCAACACCGGTTTATTTTACACAGTGAAGTATTTAAATAATTAATTCATTTAAAAACTTTTCCTTTTATTAAACCATACTTTCCTTCATGAACACATAAAATAAAACATGATTAAATAAATTGTCATAATTAAATACACGACTAAACTTTTTGACTTATGTCAATTACGTTAGGTCAGAAAGTATAGCGTGATTTACATGCTTTGTTTTCTGAAATATTTTTTAATGTGCCTCTGTACATTGGTATTTTCACTGTCAGTCGAGCGTACGTACATTTGTATTATTGGGCCTAATTAGACGCTGTGATTTTTCTCCTTGTCTTTCATTTTCTTCTCTTAAAACTAATGTTTATATGGAGAGATTTTTTCATTATTTTTTCATCATTTTCCTAAATTTCAAAATTATTTTATTTATTTTATTAGATTTAACAGTCTGATTTTTAAATTATTAAATTTGTCGAATTTGAATTTAATTTGCAATATAGTTATAGGAATACAAATTGAATTTAATAATTCATGATTTGAATTTAATTTAGCTAAAAATAAAAAAAAATTTGTAACGAAGTGTATATTAGCAAAATGATATTAATGATTTTATAACATTTAAAAAAAAAAATTACTATTTACTATTGCATTGCAATATTAAGCTTTAATTAACTGAGATTTGAGTTTAACAAAATGATATTACTATTTTATAAGCTTTAAAAATTGAAATTACAAAATAATAATTTAAATTCAATTTATTCTTATAACTAAAAATAAAAAACATTTTGATAATAAAAATTATTTAAAAAGGTTTTTTTTAAAATTACATATATATAAATTATTATTATATAGGCTTTAGGTTAAAAATTTTAAAATATTTGATTATATAAAAATTGCTTTAAACAAATAAAAAAAATTTTAAAAAAAATATGAAACAGTAAATTCTATTAAAGAGTTTTGCCTTCTTTCTTAGTAAATTTTGTGCTTAAAACACTTTTCGTCATTTAAATTCATATGTATTTATATCAGCTGATTTTATCATAGCATCTGATTTTATCGTCTTATACGTTTTACACGTTTCTATTTTGGGTAGAAAATTTCCCGAAAAACCGTACGAAATTCTTACGTAAATCTACTCGTTATGTTAAGTGTATGTCTATTTGGTTAAAGCAAAGAATATCCATAATTATAGATATTCTTTGGTTAAAGCTTAAGGCCTATGAATAAGGTATTCTAGCGTAACCTTCGATAGTGTGTGTGTGTGTGTTGTATTGGAAATATGATGTTGTATTGGAAATTCATCGATAGGTTCCGATTCTAGTCATACCTACATACAAATTAATTTTTAACCAGTTTTGTTTTTTTTCTTTTATATGACATAATGTATATATACAATATGCATACATAAATTAAAAGTAAGAGTTATAACTTTCTTAATTACATATCTAGTACATCAGAGAAAATTTAAAATTCTTTAAAAAATGTAAAATATACATGTATCGTTTTTAATATATATACATATTATGTTATAATATTAAAAACAATAAAATATATTATTCTTTTGAAGCGCTTTTTAATTCCTAAATAAAAAAAATATTTTTCATAAATGAAAAAAAAATTGAAAAAAAAACTATTATTACATTTTGTACTAAATATTCTAAAAACAAAAATTGTATGCTTTATAATTCATTTCCGAACCATTCTAATACTTCCGAATGAGAAATTCCGGCGTACAATTTTCAAATTATTTTCCGTTCCGCATACCAAATGCGGAATGTAATCGGAATTTCACATTCCGACGAACTTAAGCATAACCTCCTAAAAGTTTGAAAAACTCAACTCCAAATTTTTCCAATTTCGAGAATTGAAGTTGGTTGAAAACGTGTCGGTCGTCGATGTCAGTTTAGTTCATAATTTGTTCTGTTGGCCAAGCTGACGTTTGTTGGTTATGTTGGTATAAGTGCAACGAAATCAAAAAGTACTAGATTGTGGTTTCTGGGTTAGGCAAGATTACTATACTACTCTACTATAGCACCAAGCTAGCCAATTTAACAAATTGCAACGCGTACACGAAGTCACGTTTAATATTACAAAAAAGAATAAAAAGTGTTAAAATAAGATTAAGTTTTTTTTAAAATTTGTCTAAATAAATTAATTCAAAAAAAGAAAATAATATACTTTTATCAGGTAATTTACTTTATTTTCGATATAAATTTGTTCCACCTAAAAAAAATTAAATTTGAATAAAAATTTCGAAGATGGCGTCACCACGCCATATATGAAGCATTTATAACCTATTTCGCTAACATTAATATGTTTCTAGAATGGCTGATAATGATGATCTTTTGGATTATGAAGACGAAGAGCAAACAGAAACTCAAGTAACAGAAACGCAAGAAGCTCCTAAGAAGGATGTTAAAGGCACGTACGTTTCAATCCACAGTTCGGGCTTTAGAGACTTCTTACTAAAGCCAGAAATATTGCGAGCGATTGTGGACTGTGGTTTCGAACATCCATCAGAAGGTAAAAAAATCAAATTATATTCAAAATGTTAAATTTATTGTATATAAAATTAAGGATGATAACTTTGATAGGGACATCTGAAAAATCATTGACGATTTATCAATTTATATATTTATACTGATATTTTTTATAACTAAAACAAATATCTATAATTAGTTTTAAAATTTGATATTAAAGAGAAAATTAAATTTTAGTTCAACACGAGTGCATTCCTCAAGCAGTTTTGGGAATGGATATCTTATGTCAAGCTAAATCTGGTATGGGGAAAACCGCCGTATTTGTATTAGCTACATTACAACAATTAGAGCCCACCGAAAGTCATACATATGTATTAGTAATGTGTCATACACGGGAGCTTGCATTCCAAATTAGTAAAGAATATGAAAGATTTTCCAAGTATATGCCAAATATCAAGGTAAATATTTACTAGTTTTTATTAAAATTAAAATAATTTATCAAATAGAAGTACGAGCTTTGAAATTCAATATTTTAATTCTCAATAGGTTGGTGTATTTTTTGGCGGACTACCAATTCAAAAAGATGAAGAAACGTTGAAAAGTATGGTGCCACACATAGTTGTCGGAACACCAGGAAGAATTTTGGCTCTAATTCGCAACAAAAAACTTAATCTGAAGCATTTAAAGCATTTTATTCTTGATGAGTGTGATAAGATGTTGGAGCAATTGGGTAAGTTAAATTAAAAATATAATAAAGCATTTAATTTCCATGTGATGATAAATTTGATAGGGACATCCGATTTTAAAGTGATGATTTATCACAATTTAATAAGCTGAAAAAAATATAAAAAAAAAACAAATACAAAACGCCATTTTTTTTAGACAAGTTAATAATATAGCTATAGGCCAACAAATATATATTCAATAATAATACATTAAAGAATTTAAAATCGTTTAGTGATCAATTCCAAAATTTACGAGCCGAAGAGTTAAAATTGGATTCAAATATGACTAATTTATTAAAAAAATTCAAAAAAAAAGTTTATTTCAGTACAAGTAAATTATGGCTAAGAAATCCATGAATATTTAACAAAAAATTTCTTAGAAAACTATTTAGTTTTTTTTTATATATCAATTTAGGTAGAACTTTTTTTCTACAGTTCATAAGAACAGTGTTACGGTAGGAAGGTAGGTTGCCGATGAAGCAAAAAAAATTTGTTATGGGTTTATAGACTAGGTCCAACCAATACCCTTTGTTATTGGGATAAAATAAATGACATCGGAAATTGTCTCAACTCAAGGTTGATTTACAACGCCTGATTTACAACGCCGCTGATTTACACGATCAAAATTATTGTTGACGATGTCGTCGCAACCGGTTTGATAGGTATGTACATATCTAAAAAAATGTCTTCTATTCTCTAAACTTTAAATTGGTTTTCTAAGATATTAAGAACAACAAAATTCAGATAATCATTTATTTTTCCGAAAAATTAAAATTTGAATTTGTCTAATTTGCTAATTGGTGCATATGTGTTAAAAGATTGATTTACTTTAAACAATTTAATTCGATTTTTTTATTTTTTATATATTTAAATCATGAGAAGTATCGTTCTCAAATCCTCGATTAGTAGGTAAATAATCAAAACACTAAAACAATTTTAATGAAATGCCAAAAATTTAAGGATTCTGAATTACTTAAATTCTGATACTGTGAAATTTGATATATCAAAAATTTAAATTGTCTGAATTTTTATCTATCTGAATAATTTAAATTTTTCTAAATTTCAAACCATCAGAATTATAAAAAATTGTAATTTTGTGTATATCTTAAATCGTAATATCATGTATGTATTTCACCAAATATTTTTTGTGTTAAATATTTATTTACCTTGCATGCAAAAGTAGCTGAAAAATGTATCCTCAGGATAATTTGCAATAATCAATCAGTTGGTTGAAAATAAATTAAATCATAAAAACTTTTTGTTAATTTTTCTTGATCATTTACATTTGTATTACAATTATCTCACAAAGTTCCCACAACTTAGTTTTTCGATATTGTATCAGGTTAAAGTTTTTTCAAACATTTACGATGTCATCAAACTTAAATAAAATGCAGCTATTCTAGTTAAGAAGACTTTGTTCCGAACAATAGCAGTAGTTTTCCACATTTAATTAATTTATAAGCCAGTAATTTGATAAATAAATGCTCGAAAATCATTGTAGATATTGTAATATAAACTTGCATTATCGTACTTAATAAAGCACCAAAACTTGATTCTACATAAGTTACTTTCAAGAACATAAAAACAAAATACAAAGGAACGTATATACGTTTTTTGGGTATTTGATATTTAACCAAATACATAACTGAATGTAGAAAATTACTTCCAAAAAGCCAAAGCACAAGTAAACTAAGACAGCTAGGTCAAGACAAAAAAAAATTGTGAAAATCTTGCCGTCAAGAACTTTTGAAAAACAGAATTTAATTATGATTTTTGAAAAAATAATTTCTTGTATTCACCATTTTGTAACTAGAACTTTTGAATTGGGTTATAAATAATAAAAAAAACATTCATTTGAACAACAATGCTCTTACTGTGCTCTGACTGTTCAAATCAGGGACCTTCTAATTAATAGTCAGATGACAACTACTAGTATTTATGAAATTGTGATTTGTACAATTTATTTTACAAAGTAAAATGAAAAGTATTAGTGATATTGTATTTGAAATTTTAAAGTTATATTATATAAGAAATATTTCCTGAAATTACTTTTTTTTTAAGACCTAGAGCTGAACTTGTCTGGTCACCATAATATCTTAAGGTACTGGCATTTTGGACTTAAAACTATATTTTACCAAAAAAACAAAAAAAAAAAATCAAAAAATCTTACCTCGGAGAGAAACCAAAAAAAAAAAAGAGAAGGAAAAACAATAGGCAAAAGAATATTTTCATACATAACCTACGATAATTGAATTATGAAAATATTTTTTCTATATTCAATAATTGATTATGAAAATAATGACAAAGTAGAAAATTCAGAATTTGAAAAATACCATTGTAAAATTGTGCGTTGCAAGCTTTAATTATCTTAAAAATAAATTGTGTGCTTACTGCAACAAAAAAGCATATTAAATATACTTTTCAATTTACTCTACCGTTAAGATTTTTTATAAATTTTACAAAAATTAATGAGTTTTTCAAATATTTTTAAATTCTGTTATAATTTTAAAATCCATGCGTACATACATATTGAAAAAACCAAAAAGAAAGCCTTTTTAAAATAAAAATTTGATTCTATTTGTAAATTTATACCTATATGTATATGTATGTATGAATATATATTAGAAATCATAACGAGAATGAATGTTCACTATTATTTGAATTTTTTTAAATTGTTTTATTTTTGAAAATTATTCAATTAAAACAAGAAAAAATATTTTCGTTTCCTAAACATTATAAAATTATATTATAATTTTATAATTTATTATTACAAGTAATATACATGCACAATATCAACAATTATAAAAATCCTTTTATTACAATGTATATTGAGAGAAATTTAAAAAAAAAATATTCTTAAAAGACTACTCGATAAAAATGCTATCCAATTTGAAATTTTTGTACCTATCAATTCAAAAAAAATTCAAATTACCTATGCAAATTCAAATAACAAAAAGTTAAAAACAATAATATAAAACGCTCAAAAATTTAAAAATTCAAATTGAATATAGAAAATGCACCAACACACATTGATTATCTTCCGGAAAGTACATATAATGAAGAGAATTTGGAAAAAGTGAGCTGAACATTTTCTGTTGTATGAAAATGTCTATCTTTATAGTATTATTAATCAATGCTAAAACTGAAGAGAATAAAAAACAAAAAACACGAATAAAAATTATTTGAAATTGAAAACAAGAAGGAAGGAAAACAAAAGAAATTTGTAGACCATAACAGTTGTGCTAAGGAGGAAGGGGCTACTCCGTAACTTTTTTTTTTGAGAGTGATATGCTATCAATTGCTTTTATTTCAGTAGGCAATTCATTAAAAGTTTTCAAACAATTATACAAGCAATTTGATCGTAGTTTATCAGTTTTGAAAGAAGAATGGTAGATGAATGTCAATGTTCCTTTTCAATATAGAATTATGTTTAATTAGGTTATTGACTATTAACTAAAGCTAAAAAATATAGTTCTTTCTTACACACATTTTCAAAGCTTAAATATTTAACAGAATAAAGAGTGTTAGTAGAATATAATAAAGGGTAATTATGTATAATTTTTATAGCTTTTTTATGAATAATGTTTAATTTATTAAGATATATTTGAGGCGCCCTGCTCCATAGAGGATTTAAGTAAATTTTATTTCAGTCTATGTTAGAATTTTAGATCATATTTAGCATCTCAGAAGTAAAAAAATTTCATAAGAAAAAACAGAATTAGTTTAGAGCCGAATTTTTTAATAAATTTTATTGAGATCCCATCATACCTCTTCTACAGTCATGGAAGTAAGAATGAAATTTGTATTTAAGCTTCTAGCGAATTGGTTAAAATATTGAATATCTATTTGATTATTTGAAATTTTTAATTTATCCGTGACGTTAGTAAAAAGCTCATTCATAAACTCCGCTATATCAACTTCAGTATTGATGATTCTGTTATCGTGCTCGATAACTTTTATGGGATTGTCTGAAACAGAACTGTTTCCATTGAAAATAATTTTTCTATATAATTCCCGTTGTTAAGATTTATTGATATTCTTTCCGAACAGAGATTTGTTTTGGCCTGAAAAGTAATGATTTTACTTTGTTTTTATAAGTTTTGAACAGATTTTTAACATGTGAGTGGCCGTACTACGACGTAGTAGTACTGCGACAGTTTTGAAAGCTGTTAGATTTTGAAAGTTTTATTATATTAATATCAAAAATAACTGAAAGGTAATGAACGCAAGCTCCTTAGATCCATTTTCGATTAACAGAAAATGTTTGAGTCATAAGTTTGCTACATAAATATTGCCAACATTTCATCTAAAATTGATCTTGGCATTTAAAAAAACTAAGAGTATCACAAAATTTGTGTGACGAAGTGAATGTTCTAAAACGAAAACATTTTGGAAGCATTCAATATTTTTTTGTTTGTGGAATTAATGTTTTAATAAGATCATTTAACTAATCATACGAATAAGATACTTTTGGGAATGCATATGATTTCAATATTTATAAATGGAGGCTACATTACGTTAAAAATTTTAATTTATAATATGACTCCGGTCAAAGGTTTTTTAAATGTATTTACTTGTTTAAGGATTGGATTTTGTATTATTTTATTTTATTTATTTGAAAAATTGTATTTAAATTTATTTAGTGGAATATATTACAATTATATTTTTTTTTTTACTTCTAGATATGCGACGTGACGTTCAAGAAATTTTCCGTAATACACCACATGGAAAACAAGTTATGATGTTTTCTGCAACACTAAGTAAAGAAATTCGCCCGGTCTGCAAAAAATTTATGCAAGATGTAAATATCCAGAGATTCTACTTAATTTGAACTACATTTAAACTACATATATGTATAAGTTATTGTGAAAAGTTGAGAAACCGTAGTCCAGATAAATGCAGTATTCCAACCGGGTGGAACATCCTTTGAAAAGTCTGAAAAATAATCAAATCTTGTTATGGGGTCGTCTAAGCTGCGAATTTATAATTTGGCGTTTAACTTAATATGCTAAAATAGAAAAAATGGGGAGCCTTAATAACTACAAAGCAAAATATTATTAGGGGTTTTAATATTTTATTGGGTTGCATCTAATTCGAGTTTTATTTAATTGGGGTTGTTAGTTAATAAATCTAATTGCATTAATATGTGGTGAAATTAAACGTATGGATAAGAAAATTACTCTTCTCATACATTACATAAAATATTCAACTGATTTTAAAGAGGTAGCTTTCCTATATACATTCACGTCGTTTCTTTTACTTAAAATTCATAAATAATAGTAAAAAAAAAAAACACTAGAGCAATATAACTCCAACAATTTCGTAAAGTTACGAACATTAATACTCAAATTGTATTTGGTTTCTAAGCTGAAGTATTCAAATTATGCATTCTTCAAACTTAGAAAATATAAAATTTGTAAAATTTGGTGATTGTACGTGTGATTTAACATTACACCGTTTTCAACATTCGCTGGATGGATTTTGGAAAAACAATATGTAGCCGTATGTATTAAAGTAAAACAAATAAATTAAGCATTGCAGTCGGTGGTTTAATTTTTTTTAACGAAATAACATTAAACAAAAAAATGGAAATTCAAACATTCCCCCATAACTTGAAAATTGAAAAGTGGAAAACAAGATTCAGCATTTTTTTATAGTTTTTCGGATATAAGACAAGCTAATTGTCGGAAGACACCCGTTTTGGAACTGGCTCAATAATTTTTTTCTTTGCTTTCTTTTTGTAGTTTTCAGTAAATATTTTGTAATAATTATTTTCTTTAAAATTTTTGCAGCCAATGGAAGTTTATGTTGATGATGAAGCAAAATTGACTTTGCATGGTCTTCAACAGCATTATGTAAAACTAAAGGAAAATGAAAAGAATAAAAAATTATTCGAACTGCTGGATGTTTTGGAATTTAATCAGGTTGTTATTTTTGTAAAGTCCGTTCAACGTTGTATGGCTTTAGCTCAACTTTTAACCGAACAAAATTTCCCAGCAATTGGCATTCACAGAGGAATGAATCAAGAAGAACGTTTGTCTCGCTATCAACAATTCAAAGACTTCCAAAAAGTAATTATTAAATAATAAAAAAAAATATAAATAATTTATTATATCTCAATTGTAGCGTATATTAGTAGCAACAAACTTATTTGGTCGTGGAATGGATATTGAACGTGTGAATATAGTTTTTAACTATGATATGCCTGAAGATTCAGATACTTATTTACATAGGGTTGCTCGAGCTGGTCGTTTTGGTACCAAAGGTTTAGCTATTACATTTGTTTCAGAAGAATCAGATGCAAAGACATTGAATGAAGTTCAAGACAGATTTGACGTTAATATTACAGAATTACCTGACGAAATCGATTTATCGTCTTATAGTAAGTTTTATTGAATCATTAAAATCTTTCATATATTTATTTATATATATAACTTTTTTATAATTTTAGTTGAAGGACGATAAATTTAAAATGATATACATATAAATATTGAAAATAATCATTGATTGTAGAAAGATAACATGAAATTTTCTTTATGTAATATTTAAACAAATTAATGATTGAAATTACATAGCATTAAACTTAAACAGTATCTTCTTTTTCAAAAAAACACAATGAGTTTTAAAAAAATTACAAAAATAAATGTCAAAAACTTTTTATTTGGCAAAAATAATTTTATTTTGTTTTTGTTTTTAAATACAACGTTTTTAAGTTTTTATAGAATCCATACCCCAGATTTACATAAAAAGATTTAATTGATTTTTTTTTTACCCATATCTTGAATCAGCTTCGTCTCGATGCAATTGTAGAATAAACGATTGAAAAATATAATGCCGTGCTTATTGAAGCGGTAACACGAATAATCGATTTTTCTGTTTTATGTGGTTCTGGATACTTTACAACAAAAAGAATAATCTCCATGTATAAATTCTTATATTTATAATTCATAGGCGTATTAGCGCTATATCAGTTGGTTTTATTTGATAATTAAATATTTAATCAGAAATTCTTATAAAAGAATAAAACAAATATCATTTAACTTGATATGTCATTTAACTTAAATATCATTTAACTTGTCTCATTAAAAACCTAGACACCACAATTTCATCATTCTAAAATAAAAAATAATCTTAAATATTTATTAAATTGCATATTTTAAAGTTTTATTAAATAAACTTGTAAGGGGTGCGAAAATAATTTTTACAAATTCGTCTTTTTCTCGAAACTTATTTTTTTGAGTTACCGATTTTCAACATGAACAGTAGTCACTTTTGAAGAAAAAATTAAATGCATCGCAATTTGTTTGTTTTTACATTGTAAAAAATATAAATATAACTAGTATCTACATCTTATAAATTAAATTTATCTTACAAACAAAAATATTCATTCATTTAGAAAAAAGGATTGAATAAAATTTTAGTGGTGACATCACTAATTTTTTTTGGACATTTTTTTAAAGGAGTGGCTATTGATTCTTCTTCATCGTCTGTACAATCGTTTGCTTCAACTTTTCTCTTTTTACCGTTAGATTTTTCTTTACAATTATATTTGGACCAGAATTCCTTCGGTTGCGCAAATTCAGTTAAATTAAAGAATTTTTTAGAGAGGATATATGCTAGATCATCAACATAATTTTCAAAACTGGAATCCCATTGAAGAAGTGTTTCTGCAACTTTTGGTAAAATACTGATAGCTTTTTCCAAAACAGATAACTGAAACAAAAACCAAAATGTTTAAAAATTGTTGAGTTTTGAAATATTAGTTCTCTTACGGCATCTTTCATTGTTGGAGCATTATTTCTGCGACCTCTTTTTAGACCATCAACACTTTTTTCTTTTTCATCCTTGCTATCTGCATTTGTTTGTAAATCATCTACGATCTCATTAGCTTCAGAAATTTTTGATTCTTTTTTTTCTTGAATTGAATTGCAAATTCTTTTAAAAATATAAAACATGTCTTTTATTGTCGAATATCCTTCATTTGTTTTTATAGATTCATCTTTAAGAATCTTCCCATATATTAATTTCAAATGATCAAAATACATTAATAAATTAATTTCATCTATTTTCATAATGAACACATTATATAGTGATTGTCTAGAGCTTCGATGTTCTTCCCCTTTCAAAGGAGATTTTATTTCAATACCGGAAAAGCTTTCAAATCCATCAAAATGCTAAATAAGTTTTTTTTAAAGTTACTTGGTGATTTTTTAAATTCTTTAAATTATTAAGTTTCTTTAAGTCCATCAATAATACTTACCATATAATCATTATAAACAAATGGGCATTCCAATAAACACGTTTGAAATAACATGGCGTTTTTTCTTTCTAAATAAGTTAGAAAAAAATCAGTAGCCTGATTTGATAGTTCATCATCATCATCTAACATAACTGTCATCAAGCTTAATAATAGGTTTCCACGTAATTTCAATTGATCTTGCAAAACTAAAGTTGATAAATTTGTAAAAGTCGCCATTCGATTTTCAGAATAAGCTGACTTTAATTTTGTTAACATAATTCCTAAAATCATTTCAACAACATTTGTATGCCTTTTGCATAAGTCAGTTAGAGCTACTATAACAGTGTTCACTATAGGAGGACGATCAATTTTCTTTAAAATATTACCACAAAGATAACAACTAGCTGAAGCTATTGATGCGTCTCGTAACGAAAACCTTACAGCCAACAAAATCATTTGATTCAGA
Organism: Argyra leucocephala; assembly: GCA_963942445.1. Taxonomy (NCBI): domain Eukaryota; kingdom Metazoa; phylum Arthropoda; class Insecta; order Diptera; family Dolichopodidae; genus Argyra; species Argyra leucocephala. Next base: position 70,984,293 of record OZ012680.1, read on the forward strand.
GTATTAATATCTTCAGAATCATATTCTGATTCATTAATATTTAAATGTTCTCGAATTGCATTTTGAACAAATTTTATAATTTTTTCATTGGGTCTAATTAATAATTCTAAATTTGTTTCTGCATATGAAAATATATACGACATAAAACGTATTTTACATTCATAAAAATTTTCTAAATTTTCTATTAAATATTTTTCACATAAATTATGAATTTCTTCAACCCATATTAAATGAGATCTATTAATATTTGTCCCCGCAATACGTTTATTTTCTGATTGACTACTGATTGTCATACACAAATCTAATGATTTACTTATTATAGTTGGGGGTAATTTACCTTCCTTCATTAATTTAACAATACAACTAAATGCCATATTTAAAGCAGAATGACTAAATTCTTTGATGCATTTTGAAAGAACTTCAAGAATAATATGTAAATTTTGCTCAGCATTCCACTAAAAATAGATAAAGATTAATTGATCAAAATACATACGAATATTACTTAAAATAGTTATATTTACTGATTGTTCTTGCATTGATTTAATAAAAGAGGAAATCAGAGTATCTGGTTCTCTAAATCTGACTTTTCCAGCTACAAAATTTAAAAGTATCCATGCTTCTGTAGAATTCGAAGTCAATGTATGAGATTCAAGATATCCCAATAATTTTTGACTAAAAGAAGTAAATATATAATTGTTTTGTTTTGTTCTATGATATTTATTATAAAGCTAAGCTTAAGAATAAGGAAATCACTGAATTAAAAGTACATACTTAATAGATTCGTTTTTAATTGCATCATTTATACACATTTGTAAGTGTTTTCTCTGTTGAGTAGAAAGTAAAACTCTTATAATAACCCAAGGCATAAAATGTTCAGGTTGATTAGATTGCTCAATACCCTTAATATTGTCGAAAACTTTTCGCTTAAAACACTGAAGTTATATACAATATCATAATAATTAAAATTTTGATTTTACGTTTACCTACTTCAACAGCTATTTCAACGTTTCTACTCTCGCAATCATCAAGAAGGGGGACTAAAATTTTACACCACGCCCATATAAGAGGATAACAATTAGGGTACTTCTCCAATATACTATCTATCATTTGAAGAGCCTGTTTTCGTACCAATGAGTTTGGATCATAGGATAAAGACGAGCAATTCTAAAATATTAGAAAATGAATATAATTAAAACAAACAGAATGCTTAAAACAACAAAAGTACCTTAACAAAATTTGAATTATATATAACCAATGGATTTATAGCTACTATAGATTCCATTAAAGAAATTGCTGCTTTACGAACATAACCATTCAAATTATTCAATAAAATATATAAACTATTTGGAAGATTATTAAATAAGTTCTGAATTACTTCATGTCCCTCAAAACTATAGGAGGGTTCTAATGGCACTGGTCTATTAAATCTAATTTCTTTTTTACTTAAACGGGGTTCTTTTGGCAAAAATATATCTGAGTCTGAAAATGTAGCATATTTAATGCAATCATTTATAATTTTTTTAGCATTTTCAGTTCCTTTATAAAAAGCTTGTTGAAAACCATGTAAAGCTTTCAATTTTACAGTATTGTTCACGTCATGAAAGCGGCTTAAAATTTCTTTAACAATATTAACTTCTCGTGGAATGGTTGAAATTTCGTGACGAAATACTTCCCAATTTACCTTAGATTCAACAAGGAGTAATCTATTTGCTAGTTCCAATGCATTTTGTCTAATTGTTACATCATCTGCACTTAGAGCTGTTGATAAAAATGGTATTATGGATTCATTACAATTTATGTACAAATGTGAATCATATTTGGCAGCATAATCTAAAATACGTTGATATTGCTCGACTCTCCACTAAAACAAATTACAAGTTATTATATTATTTTTTAAATAATATATATAAAGCTTACTCTTTCCTCAGGATTTGTTACAATTACTTCAACATAGTATTTTAAAACATTAGTTAAAACTCGAGGATATTTATTAATAGATGCTACAAACCAATCAGATATGTGTTCACAAAAATTAGAAGCCGTACTAAATGCATGTAATCTTTTTATTATCGGTGGATGCGTATGAAGTGTGTAACTCATTTTCATTATCTTTTTTAGTGTTTCTTCCGGGTCTCCATTATGAGCATTTATAATTTCTTCAAAAATTTCAAAGCATTTACCATGTAAATTTGCAGCATCTTAAAATATTCAAAATACATTTATTTATTTTATTTGTAAATTAAAATTGCTTGAAAATACCAACCGAAAAAAAATTAACTTACAAACATTTTCAAACCCGTTAACATGATTGTAGTATAAAATTTTAATCAGTTTCCATATAATGCTATTTCTAACATTCTTGTACTCTTCAAAATGAACATATCGAAACAATAATTTCAGATCGTCGCAAAAATTTATAAATTTAATATAGATTTCAATTTTATCTTGTTTGGTTAACGTATAATTTGGCAACATTTCGATTAAATCAAATATATCTGTCGCATGAGATAAGATTGTTTCATCAAAAATATGATAGCCTTTTGAACCAGGAATGGTTAAAGATAAAACATAAGCGCTTGCTGTTTCAAAAGATAATTTTCTATATATTTTCTCGTTGGGATTTTGCTGAACTAAACACAAAAATGAATAAATAAATGCTAAATATTTATCACGAGTAGCAACTTTGATAATACTATCCCAGGAATCATATGTATTATCATAACCATTATTTGACACTCTTAGTGATCTTATTATTGAACCCAATTCTGATAAATTCTGAACAAGATCTGAGGAAGTTTTTATAGCATTTCGGATCATTGGAACTTCCAAAATAAATTTATATTTTGTATTATTTTCCAATTGCGAAATTTCTTCATTACTATTACTACTTTTTTCATTCTCCTCAAAAACCTTACCACTTCGCCAATTTTGATAAATTTCATCAACTTCTTCCCATTTTAAAATTGGATCAAAATATTTATTTAGATTTTCAAAAATATTTATTAAATCGGACATCAAAATAAAAATTTATGGAAAATATTTTTATTTACAAATAATTTTCAAATAAAATATAATAAATCCATTTTTCGATTGTCGAAATAATTGTGTATCTTTCAAATTACGTCGCGAGTCTCCATTTAAATAAATTTTTATTTTCAGGCACATCATAAACAATTTCCTTTATCATTAAATATAATTTATGTTAAATAAAAATAATAATAAAAAGGTGATGAAATAAGGAAATAAGAGTTGAGTATATTTCACTAGTAATGAAAAAAGATTGAAAGAAAAATAAAACTGCAAATACATTTTCAAATAGAATTAAATCGTTAAAGTTAATTTAATAATATATTTTTCTATAAGATGTCGCTGAAAAAACGACTTTGATATTGTTCTAAAATAAAATTCGCGCTTGAAAATTTTAAGTTGGAAAAACATTAAACTACAGCTGTATTTTAAGAAAATCAAGTCGAAATTAAATTTGTATTATTTTTAAAAAATCACAATATGGGTGATAATTCCATAATTGGCAAAATTCATTCGATCTATTGTGAGGATTTTGTGTAAGTGTATATTTAATCATAAAGCTTAAAATCAAAAAATGTTTATGTACCTCCATACACCTTTCAAGAAAAGTGTTTTGCAAAATTTATCTAAAATTTCATATTTTTAGTATTTATAAAATTTTTATTTGATATTTATAGTACGTATTCTCGGGCAACTTTATACCCTGGCGAATTTTTAAATGTAATAATTGGTCCAAACGGGTCTGGAAAGTCTACTTTAGTAGCTGCGGTTGTACTAGGGCTTGGTGGTAATCCCAAACTTTTATCTAGATCTTCAAATATTGATGAATACATCAAAAATGGAAAAGATAAAGCTAATATTAAAATTGAAATATACAAGAATTCAAGAAGAGATACAATTTTATTTTGTAGAACATTCGATACTAGAGGAAAATCAACTTACATGGTAGCAAAATGTATTCATTTACTTTAAAGTACATACTGATTACAAATTAATTTTAGGTCGATAAAACTATAGTGTTACAGAAAATATACTTGGCGGAAATATCAAAATTTAATATACAAATAAATAATTTGTGTCAGTTTTTACCCCAAGATCGTGTACAGGTATTATGCAGTTTATGTTTTAACAAAAATAAGACATTTTTGTAATATACTTGGATATATTTCATTATTTTAGGATTTTGCAAAGATGAATCCTCAAGAAATATGGTTAAATACTTTATCTTCTGTTTGCACAAATGATACTATTGAAAATTTTGAAAAGTTAAAACAAATGCGCGAAGAACAAACAAATTCAACAAAGGGATTAAAGGACAGCTTAGACAAATTAAAAGAAATTGAAAATAGAAATGCTCAGTAAGATTAATTTATAATAAATATTTATATATTAATAATTATATAAATAATTTAAAATAATATCTAAAAGAGAATTGCATATTTTTATTTTAGATTAAAAGAACAAATAGATTGCATGAATGTGCGAAAAAAACTTCAAAAAGATATTACCATATGTGAAAGTAAAAAGATCTGGGTAGAATATGTAGAAGCTGAAAAAAATATGGAGAATACCAAAACTGAACTTAGCCAAGCAAATTCCATATTACAGATGCACCAAAAAAAATATGAAGCTGCTAAAAAAAATGTTCAAGAAATAATAAAAAACAAAGAGTTTATGACTAACTCAGTAAAAAATGAAGTAAGCTACTTTTTAAATACAAAATATTTTTGAATAAAAACTTTAATTTTTTTAAAATTAAAATAAAGGATAACAAACTTCGTAAAATATCTAACGAGTTAGATGAGCTGCAAAATAAGTCTGAAGAATATGAAAATTCCGTTTCTCAAGCCAAATCACGTTTGGAGAGAAAGAAAAGTGAAATAATCGAAAGAGAGAAAGATTTGAAAAGAGAATGTGTTTTGTTAACCGGTCATATAGCAGACTTGAAGACCGCTTTAGCTGATTTAGGCTCTGAAGAAGAAAGACTGAATAAAACTAATGAATTGGGTTCAAAATTAATGAAACTTAAGACAGAACGAAAGCTTTTATTAGAATCTCATGGAAGTATAAATCGAGAATTAGATCAACAACACACTCCAGAGCTTCAAGCCAATAAAAGGAAAATTGCTTCCTTAGAAAATATCGGTGATAGGAAACTAGCGGTATATAGATATTTCAATATAACTGAAATTAAAAAATATTGTATATTGATTTTTTTTTAGAATATTAGAGATAATTTTGACTATGTTTATAAAGCTATAATCTGGTTACGTAAGAATCGCAGTATTTTTGTAGGAAAAGTTTACGAACCGATGGTTCTTGAGGTATAAATTTTTATTTTTCTGTTTATTAAAATTTCTATCAATAGCAGAATTTTATTTAGCTGAACATAAATAACGCTAGCAATGCAAAATACATAGAAAACGTAGTTAATACAAGGGATCTGTTAGCTTTTACTTGTGAAGATAAATCTGACATGAATTTGTTAGTAAAACACTTATGTAATGACATGGGTTTAAAAGTAAGCGTTATTCATTCGGATGCTGCTGATACTTGTAAATTTGAATCTGAAAATATTGAAAAGTTTAGGTTTGAATAAAATTTTTGATTTTGAAAAAAATTGCTTCTTTTAACAACTTTAAATCGATATAAAACTAATTGTGATGTACTTAAATCTGCTATATATTCTAGGAACTTGGGGTTCACATCTTACTTATTAGATATGTTGAGCGGACCAGCTCCTATTCTAAATTATTTGTGTAAAATTTATAGTATTCACAAAATCTTAGCTGGAACTGAAGAAGTTGATAATCACACTGATAAAATCCCAACATACATCAAAATGTATTTTGCGGGAAATAATAAGGTTACAACGTTATTTTCAAAATACTCTGGTGAAAAATCTACAATGAGAAGCGAAATCACAGAAAGAAAATTACTTTCAGTCGGCGTCGATGCTAAAGAAATGAAATTGCTTAAAAAGAAGTATTGTTTATTTTTAAAGACAGTTAATTAAATTGTATTATTCAAAAAATATTTTAGATTAGCGGATATAACAAAACATTCAGATGTATTGAAAAATCGTAGAGCAGATATAGAGTTAAAACTAAATACACTGGAAGCAGAATTTAAAGAGATTTCCACTGAAAAAAAAGATTTTGAAAGGAAAGTTATAAACGTGGAACAACAAAAAGAAAAAATAAAAATCCAAAAAATTAAAATTGATCGTCTTAAAAACGAACCAAACGGTAAAATTTATAAATAATAATTATTTTATTTATATTAGTTAAATAAATATAATATTTCATTTAAGATATTGAGGAAGAAGAAAAAAAATTTCAGGAATCTGTTATAGGATTCATTAAAAAACTTTTGGAACTTGAAAATACTAAAGTTCAGAGTTTGATTAATTACCAAAATGTATCTGAGATGCATAATGTTTATTATACAAAGTTACAAATATATAAGCGTGAAAATTCGAATACTGAACAACAAATTACTGAATTAAAAGAATCCTTCAATAATGCAAATGTAATTAATCAAATATATAAAATAAACTTAGATGATATAAATTATATTTTTAGAAATTGGTAGAAACAATTCAAATTACTTTTGAAAAACTAAAATCAAAAGCTGCGAAAATTCAAAAAAGTGTAAAAGAACGTTGCAATGGCTATATTCCTACTGACAAAAAATTTCCTTACACAAAAGAGTTTGCAGAGCTTCCGGGTGACTCAAATAAAATTAATGATATGATTTTAGAAATGCAATCAAAAGTTAACTGTATGCTGGCTGAAGATCAAAATGTAAGTAATTGAACAAATAATAAAATAATTGAAAGTGTAATAATTTGCAATTTTGATACTGAAATCATTATACAGATATATGATGAATATCAAAATCGTCAAATTCAAATCGATGAGTTAAAATGTGAAATACAATCCAATACGACAAGTACAATGCATATGATGCATAAAATGGAAGAAATACATCATCAATGGTTTCCACAAGTAATAAATGTAATTGAAACAATTAATTCAAGCTTTGGGAAATTTATGTCATCAATGGATTATGTCGGCGAAATTCAGTTGTGTAGAAAAGATGAAGTAAATATTTTACTTTCCATTATATCCTTAAACTTTAAATTAATAATTTTAGTTTGAATACGACAGTTATGGCATACAAATATTAGTCAAATATAGGAATGATGCAAAGCTTCAAATTTTAGATCGTTTTGTTCAATCTGGTGGAGAAAGAGCAGTTGCAATTGCTGTATATACATTGTCATTGCAAAAAATTACTAATGTTCCTTTTAGGTAAACATTTTTAAAAGACACTTCTTAATATAACTTTTTTAAATTTAAGATGTGTGGATGAAATCAATCAAGGAATGGATGCTAACAACGAGCGGAAAGTGTTTGACATGCTAGTTGAAGAAACTTCCCAACCTGGACATTCACAGTATTTTTTCATTACCCCAAAGGTTTCTATCTAAATAAATTTTTATAATTATATAATAAATTTGAAGTATTCATTCATTTTAGCTTTTGCCGAATTTAACATATAATGAATATATGACGATACACATTGTTTATAATGGAAGTTTCGTTGAAAACGATCAAGTGTTCCTGAATAAATAAGAAAGTTTTTGTTATAATTAACCTTTCACAGAATAAGTTTTTTATGTTCAATCTTTTAACTAATAAAAATCTTTTTTTAAAGTTAAAATTGGAAAATTTTAAATTATAATAGATACAGATAAATTTTAAATATTTGTTTTCAGAAAAGAAGAAAGTTAATAATCTAGTGGATTTCGTTTCGGTAACTATATGCTTTGGAATGTGGGAAACTGTTAGCTGACATTAGTAAGGCCAAGGCGTTGACAATATTTCTCATACCTTGAACTGCTTGCTTTTTAATAGTCCCACCCTTTTGCATCTTCCTCATTAAAATAAACTTAAATTGATTTGAATAGGCTTCTGAAGTTTGGCCTCCATATCGTAAGCTTTTTTATAGTCCAATCCTTTTCATCCCTCCATCCCATCTGCTTGCCAATATAAAAACGTTGTTCGGTAGCTGATATTAGGTTTATCCACCAAATTGTAGGTGGTAAACCATGGTAACTAAAATTAAGGATTTGATAATTTTCAGATGCAATCCGTGTAATTTACGTCCCACAGAACTGTTTAGTATTATTAACCATACAACGGACTACGATAAATTCGAACCTGTGTCTAGAATGTTACATCAGTATAAGTCGAAGGCAAAAAGGCAGAACCAGTTTTTGACACTAACCGTATAAGCATTGAACTGCAACTGGTAAATAGTTTATGCATTTTTTATTCTTTCCTTTGTATTTGAATTTATCTTTCTTATTTTATATAATAAGTATGTTAGCTATTTTATTTTACTTTCAACAGTAGTAACTAACGATGATGGTAACCAGCTCATTGGCTGATAATCTTAATGTTTAGCATGTGATGCAAGCTTTCCTCTATAACAGTTGAGTGATTTACTTGATCTAAGCAAAATCTAATAATAATAATAATAGTTTTTTATGCCGCTTTGTGTATTCATTTGTGTATTTAATTAAAAAATTCATCACAGTTAGTATTTATATTTATAATAATTTTCAAAATCTTCTCTGGAAGCCAACTCATAAGCTTTGCAAGAATCCAAATGATCAGCTAAACTACCAGCCTTAACAAAATGTTGTGCATTATAAGGACATTGTTCTAAGGGTTCACCTGTATATTGCTTTTTACATTTAATTATATGTGAAGGCATTCTAAATTTTAATATCTTATGCTGGTTATTGAATGGGCAGATTATGTATTCCTCCATTATTAATAAACCTAAAATAAATTATCCTTTATTATTTTAATTTATAGGTTTATGTGATAAAAAGCGGATTTAATTACCTTTTATTTTGAAATTATAAAAAATTGTAATTTGTATTAAATTAATGGTTTTGCTTGCTACACAGTAATAGGAAGTAAAAAATTACTTTATAAAGAAATTTTTATTTATGTTTCCTTTTCCAAAAATTAGTCAAAATTTTTTATGGTTATGATTATATGATATATGTATTTTCTTAAATATACCAATCGGATAACCATCAGAATTAAATCTGTTTGTAAATCTGTGTGTAAAATATTTGAACATCGATGCAAAACAATAACAACGAGTCTCGTTTTTTGATATTTAATTTGTTGACAGATTTATAATACACAAATTGACAAATTTTAACAAGCAACAAGAGTGGTTTCTGATTTGGTTATTAATGGAATGGAACATTCGACATAGAAATAGAAATAAAAAGTTTGGAAGGGGGAGTAAGTTGAAAGTGATTGGAAATAAATTTGTAGGAAATTAATTATTTGTTCGATAATTTTTTATTTTTATTAAAAATTGATTAAATGAATCAAATTTTAAAGTATATAGTTTTCATATAAGGAAATTGGTGGCTTTATAAAAAATTTTTAACTGCTTAGAAAATAAATAGTTTGTTTATTTACAGATGTTTAATAAATAATGCTCTTGTAATCATCATACGAATTTTACTTATCAGAAGTTTTTTGATAAAAAATTAATAAAAATAAGACATGGAACGACAAATTAGATAAACTTAAAAACATTTTGAGTTGAGAAGCAAATATTTTTATCAGTGGAAAATATAAAGTTTTTATCAACTATTTTTATCAGAATATTTGAAAATTTTGAGAGAAGCAATACTTTAAGCTCAAGCACATATTTTTGTCAATTTTGAATTTAAAAACATAAAATGGGTGTAATATGGAAAGAATTATTTCCAACTAAACTTACTGTTATTATTTTCTTTGGTTATATGTCGTTATTTGTTAACCAAGGTAAAATTAATTTGTTAATTATAAATTTATATTAATACACATTAATTTTTTAATTGCAGGACTTCTAGTAACAGCATCACAAGAAAAAAACAATTCTTACACTTACAATACAGTGACAGTAGTTCTATTAACGGAATTACTCAAACTTGTAATATCTGTAATTTTATATTCACGCGAGTAAGTTATTTCATAAATTTTTGAATTATTTTACAATAAGTTATTTCTTAAAGGAATTCTGTCAAAAATATATTCAAGGATATTGCTAAGGATGTGAATGTAATGATGTTATATTTTGTACCTGCCTTTTTATATTGCTTATATAATAATTTGGCTTTTGTGAATTTGTCTACTTTCGACCCAACAACTTATTATTTATTACTTCAGCTAAGAGTCGTCATAACCGGCGTATTATTTCAGGCAAGTTTAAAGTATATTATAAAATTTACAAAAATGTATATCGTTTATACAAATTTTTAATAAAACAATATTAATTTCATATTAGGTAATATTTAAGAAATACTTAAACCGAAGGCAATGGATTTCTCTATTATTATTAACGATTGGATGCATGGCAAAACAAATTAATTTCAATGATAGTGAAGATGATAAAGTAAAGTTAACAATTAAAACTCTGGATACAACTCAAACACCTGATAGTATTAAAATTGATGATGTGATTTCATCAAAAAATATGAAAGGATTAGATTTAGGAATTAGTACAATATTTATACTAGCTCAAACTGTATGTTCATGTTTAGCTGGTGTTTATAATGAGTACTTATTGAAAGATAGAGGCTCAGAAGTTAATATTTTCATACAAAATGTTTTTATGTATTTAGATTCTATAATTTGTAATGCTGCGATACTTATACTGCAAGGTAATTTATTTAATTCGTTCTCGTTAGATAGTTTAAGTTCATTGTGGAGATTAAGTGTAATTATTATAATTTTTAATAATGCCGCAATCGGCATAGTTACAAGCTTTTTTCTAAAATATATGAATTCAATATTAAAAACCTTTGCAAGTGCTTTAGAATTAGTATTTACTGCAATTCTGAGTTATTTACTATTTTCAATACCAATTTATTTAAATACTGCATTATCAATTTTTATTGTTTCATTTGCTATTTATTTATATACCCAAAGTCCTGTTGTTAATTTAGGAAAATTGAAAACTTATGAAATATCTGATAATGATATGGATAGAGAAAAATTACTTGAAGATATTGTAATAAAAAATTAAGATTAACAAAATGGCAAAAATAGAAATGAAGTTAATTTCAATTTGTATTTTTTATTTTTAATCTGTTATTTTTAATACAAAAATAATTTAACTATGTTGTAATGTAACTAACGAATTAGAAATATTTCTAATCCGTTGATAGCAAGTAATTCTTATGTCATACTTTCTTTGTTAAACTTTCTGATTTTATTAAATAGTTAATAGTCTATTTGCCATATAGTATTTTCATAAATAAAAAAAGATATGGTTACAAAATTTTTATTTTACATGAGAATTTTCTATGAAATGAGTTTTATTTATGCTTACAATTTTTTTTGTTTCATATAGCTTTGTAACTATGTAATTAATTACATATTTGTGACGTTTGTTTTAATAGTTAATTTACTTGGAAGTATAATAATTTTTTATTTTGTTACAAATTTGTTTAGAAATTTTAAGTAAATGTTAATTGTAGTTTTTCTCATTTATAAATTAATCTTACGTTTTTTCTTTTATACATATGAAATTGTTTTAAAATAAAATGTTTCAAAGATAGTCATAAGTATTATGAACCTTTTCAATATATTATTAGCAAAGTATTTCTAATTTTGAATAAATCAAAGAAACTAAACCAAAATATATTTTTATGAATAAAATATAAATTATGTATCTATTTTACTAATTATTTGTATAAAATAAAAACATTTTAATAGAATGAATATTTTAAAAGAAACTATCAAACCTTTTTACTAACCCTTCATTACTGCAAACTATTTATACCAATTTATATTGCTAATAAATTTGAGTTTATTTTTTTTAAGATAATTAAGCTTGAACAGACAGAGATAGGGGAAATTCAGTACAAGTTTTTGTTAATCTTATCAGTTGTTGCTTATCTTCCCTTTAGATTTTTACAAATGTATGTATGTATGTATATATGTATATTATAAAATTTCTTTATTTTTATTTAATTTTTTTTTATTTAAATACAATAGCTTCAATTTAACAATTTTTCTATAAAAATGATTAAACTCTAAATAATGAATTTAGATGGATTTTTTTTAATACATATTCATAAGACTAATAATGTGATTTTATAAATTTAAAAATATTCTAATTTTGATTTTTAATACTTCTATTTACTTTTACCAGACATTTTTTTAAGTTCTTTTTTCCAAATTAAATTATTTATTAATTCCCCGAATAAATATAAAATAAATGTAAAAGCTAATATTATTAAATAAAATGCAATACGAGCAGGAAGTTCTAAAACTTCTAAAATTGGATATACCCATACTCCGCCATAGTAACGTATAATGTGAATCCAAATTAAATATGTTATCATGAATATTGATAACACACCTAGACCATATCTACGTTTGGGATATACTCGAAATGAAATAAACATCTCTAACATAATAAATATAACAATATTAGTATGCATAATATGATTAAGCCACCTATAAAGATATTTTAAATTATAAGATTTAATGTTTTGCTAGCAAATTAAAGAGTAGACTTACGGTGGAAATATAAGATCTAAAGCTTTTGGGAATACTAGCTCACGATCTATTGCCATTAAAGTCCAAAATGTTATTCCAACATTCATTGATACTGGAAAAGCTAACGAAGACAAAATGAAGTCTTTTATTCTTCTAATCAAAGGAAATTTTCTTGTAATATTAATTTCATTTGTTCCGAAAAAATCATTTAAGGCGCATATTATATAATATATTGCTTGAATTATCTATAAGAAAAATATATATATATACATATAAAAAAGGCTTTAAATATGAGAAAATTTTATCAGTTTCTTTTTTACCGCATTTATGAAAGTCAAGTACTTAAATTTTCCACCAAATTGATTACCAAACTTTTTCGAAATTTCAGGAATATTTCTAGCATGAACATAAGTAAAATCATAATAAATTGCGTAACTGAATTGAACTGCTGCTATCACATGTACTGAAGTGTAAAATAATTAAAATGAAAAATACTAATATTCACCATTAAAATATAAAATAAATAATACCTAAGGTTTTCAGAGCGGAATAAATGCCCTGATGTGCCACTTCTGCATGCATTTTATTTGTTTTATTTTTCGACATTTTGATTAAAATAGAACTGAATACTGGAACTACTTAATTTTTGTAAACTAATTTATATTTCAAAGTTCAATTTTTCCTATCTAAAGTTTTCTAGTTATATGACCGATTATATTTTGCTGATTGCGTCTTCAAAACTTTTTATAGTTTTTTAATCTAAATATATTAAAAATATCTTAACATGTTTACTATAAACAATTTAAAGAAATTTTAACCGGTATAAATAAAACAAACTTATTTTAAAATATTTTCTAATATTTTTATTATTATAAAAATACTTAAATAAATAAGAAACAATAAACTTTAAAATAATAGAATAGAAAATTAACCTAATTTATTAATTGTTTTGCAGAATTTTCCTTTAAAAATATTCAAATCGATTCTCGAAATGAAAACAAATATAAAGTAAATATAAACAAAACAATTTGGTAATCAAATGACTCATTTCCATATAAAATCATAACCTACAATAATAAAAGCCATGACACTCCAAGAAAAAAATTTAAGAATTTACAAGTCGTCTTTCTTAATGAAGGGAAGTGGTAGCCGGCGTAGCGTGTCACTTCAGTATTAAAATAACGTAAAACCAAAGTCCGTTAATATATATCTTTATATATTAACGGTCTTTGGTAAAACCAACGAATTAGAATTAAATGGAAGTGGCTATCCCATACAAAAATACAAACATTTTGTCCATATTTTTTTAGTACTTCTCTTTCTGTTTGGTTTCCAATTGTCAAAAAAAAAATTTTTTCAGTGTTAGGCCAATATAGTTTTTTTAAGTAGAAAATTAGTAAAATCTTTGAGTATGAATAAAATAAAAGGTATCAAAATATAATCTTAATAAAAATAACAATGTTTTTTCAATTTAAACTTTCTTTTACTTTATTACCGTATTCTATTATTACACAGAAAAGTATTGCTGTTAAATTATTTGAAAAAAAAAAAAATCATTCATGTTTCTGAAATATTGAAAATGTAGCAGTAGTGTGTAATATATGGATATATGAAATTTTCAAAAAGTACGAACACTAGCAATGAAGTAGGCAAAAATAAAATTTTTTATTGTCAAATAAATATTAAAAAAAGTCAATAAAATTTTTGATTTTTATTATAAATTGTTAAAAAATTACAAATTTTAAGGAAAAATGGAACGTAAAAAGAAGATTTGTATCATTCCAGGCTGTAAGTCTCATTTGGAAAAAGAAAATTACGTGTCTTTACTTATGTAAGTATTATATTTTACATCTTTTGAATTTTTAAAAACTTCTAAACAAAACAGTGTAGTATTAGGATACTTTAAATATCCGGACAAAAAGATATTGGAATGCAAAGATGGAAATATAATAAAATGGGAATATGTTGAAGCATTGCATAACTTACAACAAAATGAATTACTGCATTTAGGTAATAAACTAAAATAAACTAAAATAGTCGCAACCTATCAGCTAAAAACTTAAAAAAAGCTTTGAACCCAAATAATTTTGAATGTAAGTTAATTCAAAATATTTAAACTCTTCAAAATAATTAATACTACTTTTCCATAATTTTTAGGTATTTTTCAATTTATTGATGAAGTAGTACCGTATATTCTTTCGATTATACCAGGTAGTCGTAGCACAGGATTTGATGGTCTCGTAATTGATTTGTTAAATATCAAAGATCTGTATAAAGAATTGGTATTCTCTCAAAAAATTAAATTTCTTCCCAGTTATAAGATCAGTCAAGATCATATAGAACTATTTTTTTCTTCAATAAGGATGCGTCTTGGAAGAAATGACAATCCCACTTCAAAACAGTTCAAAGCAACTTATAAAAGGTTATTAGTTCGTTGTGAAATAAGAGACCATGGAATAGGTAATTGTATTCCACTTGAGGAAATACCAATATTGACGAATGAGCTTAATACTTCATCAATATTAAGAATTAATGAATCAATTAAAAATAATTTTGCATCTTATTTATTTAATGAATCTGAATTTGAAGAAAATGTAGAAGAATTTCAACCACTTTCTGCTTGTGCTGAACATATTGTAGAATATATTGCTGGCTTTGTTGTATATAAGCTGAAATCAAAATTGAAATGTGCAATATGTATTTCTGCAATCATAGCAAGTGACGTGGAAATGAATACAATGGAATATTCATTAATTTCATATAAAACAGAAGGTTACTTAACTTACCCTTCTAAAGATGTAGTCGATATATGTAAGTTTTGCGAATTATTATTTCGACAAACGAATAGTTTAAAAAAAACAAAATTGTTATATAGTTTAATTTCCAAAGTTCTTATAAATTTTATAGGTTCTAAAATTTTTTAAAATTTCTATAATCATATGTTTGACCAAAAACCTTTAGAAAATCATTTTTGTTTATTAATAAAAAGTATTGCAGAAATTTATTTTAATACACGAATACATCATTCCTTAAAACTACGTAATGAAAGAAACAGTGTAAGAAATAAATTAACAAAATTAATCCATTTCAAAGGGCACTAATCTATATTTTCTAAAAGAAACTTTAAAAGTGTAAAAAATGATTGCACATAGTCCATATTGTAAAATGAAGTGGAATAGGCCTCTTGGGGAAACCACTTTAAAAAAAACGCTCCTATTTCTTTACCTCAATGGTGGTGTGGAAAAAAGAAAATGTTTTGATACAAATATATTAATAACATATTATTTACATATTTATAAGTATAGGATAGACAATCGGCAATAATAAGTTTATATAATTTTATATAATAAATATCAAATATGTAAAAAATTTTATAATCAATCTATTGAAAAAACTTATAGAAAAGAATTTAAAATCTAAAAAAAAGAATAAATATTTTAAAATTCAAAACTAGAAAGCGCTGTATTTCTCATATTTTTTTCATATATGTATTAATAATAAATTTTGATTAATTTATCCATTATTGTTAGATATTTTTACTCATCATATTTTTAAAAAAAATTTAAGTCAAAATACATACAAATTGAGGCATATTAAATTCTGAGCACTATCCTGTTTATTTATCAAAATAATTTCCATTAAAAAGAGAGAAAATATATTGAACGAATATATTCGTCTATTTCTGTTTTTTGACAATCGGAAATACCAAAGAAAGAGAGGAATATACCCAAAACATTGGACACTTTTTTGTATGGATAGCCACTTCCATTTAATTCTAATTCGTTGGGTAAAACCATAGGTATACTAAATATAGATTGGCAGCTTGGTGTTATTCTCTCTTTCTCTCCAATATATTATCATATTAATTATTACATGTCAGATTAGCCAAAAATGAGCATATGTTTTTTAATATTTTAATTCAGATGACTTGGTTATGTACATTTAACAGCCATTGGCCTTATGTACACTTGTTGTTTAACTGCGTGTTGTTCCAAAGCCGTTCGAATGTACACTGTGTTATTATTATGACAGCGAAAGCTTGGAAGTTTGAATGCGTGCGTAAGAATTAAATTTTCAAATTTATTTTCAAGAGTTTATAGTGCTTAAATAATTGTTTTTTTTTTTTTCTATGCACTGCTCTAAGTACAAAATCAGAATCATTTTGTGTTTTGAATATAATTTTTGTACAAATTTTTTATTTTGTATTTAAAATTTCCAATACAAAATAGGATTCGAATATTTTCTTTTTATTTTTTGTTTTCTACTCTTAAATTTTTTTTTGTAGGATAAGGTTAATACGCACCCTATTAAAAGTGTAACACAACTTGCAAACAGCGTCTAAATAGAGCCAATAATTGGAATTTTAGAACATTGGAAAACGTTTTCAAAGAAAAATAGAGGGGAAACCTTGAAATTTGATGAAAAAAAAATTTACATAATTTTATCAAGAACAAATATACATACTTGTTGTATCAAAATATCTTTTTTTGACATTACTTTTTGATTTGTTAATTATTTTGTATAATATGAATATATACATACATTCATACATATATACATGCTTTTAAAAGAAATTTTTAAAATAATTATTTTTAAGTAATTGATATTTTACGTTAAAAATAATCCAATTATTAAAACTATTATAATATTATAATCTTTTTACTCTAGAACTTTTCATATTGTATTGGTGTGAAGTTTCCATTTTCAGAGGAATTGTTTTTTTTTTTTTTTTTTTTTATATTATAGCCAAAACTTAGGTTTTGAACCTTTAAGTACTTGCGTACCGTTGACTATTTGAAAAAGGAAGGGATAGTTAGAGGAAAGGAAAGAAAATGGAAGAAGAAAAGTTTTGTGGGAAAGAGCGAACAATGTTGTTAATATTCGTCTATAATAAATAAAAAATCCTTCTCTCATTGGGAATGCTTCGATTGGGACGTGGTTCCACAATCGGGATGTTCTTACTATAAAAGAATTTCCATAGCCGGACTTAAACCATCTCGGAATTTCCACTGTGAAAGGGTGGGCACTTGATGCCTCTCGTGTTGTGCGATTGAATTGCTTAAGAGGAGGAAGAAGTGATTTTAATTCCTCGGAACAAGTGCCAACACCAAGCAGATATCTATAAAATAGAGTAAGTGCTCCAACAATACGACGATGACCAAGTGGTATAAGGGATGAGGTCACATTTATGTCGCCTGTAAGACGAATGGCGCGGTTTTGAACTTTGTCCAAAAAATTTAAAGCAGTTTTTGGTGCACCTGCCCATAAATGTGAGTTATACTCGAGCTTGGGTCGTATATATGCTTTATAGATTTTTAAAAGGTCTCGAGATGAAAAATAAGTTTTGCAACGGCTTAAAAATCCTAAACATTTTGCGGCGCTTTTCGCAATATCGAAAATATGCTCATTCCAGTGCATATTTTGATTCACTCGCATTCCGAGAATGTTCAGATCTTTGAGTCGCTAGATACCTTCATTTTGAAGCCGGAGAATCGGTTCGAATGTTGTTAGCTTGTTACTAACAAAACAGCTTTGAGTTTTTGAAGTGTTAAACTCGACTCTGTTAGCTTTACCCCAGTCGACAATTTTGGCAAGGTCGTGATTGAGCGCGCCGGCCATCATTGTTCTTTTGGAGGTGACTGCGGAAGCTGTAGCATTAGTTTGTTTTAGAAAATCATATGATGCTACTAGAGTGCTGTCATCAGCAAAACTATGGATTGGATTGAAAGTTATTTTGAGAAGGTCATTACTGAAAATGAGAAATAGGGTGGGGGAAAGGACAGAGCCTTGTGGAACACCAGCATTGATTTGAAGTTGGTCGGAAAAAGAACCGTCAACTGAAACTATGATAGATCGATTTAAAAGAAAACTTTCAATCCATTTAGAAAAGGTTGAACCAAGGCCTATAGCGTTGCATTTTGCTATAAGAGCAGAATGCCAAACTCGATCAAAAGCCTTAGATATATCCAGAGCTACAACAGTAGCTTCACCAGATTGATGCAGGCTGGTGTTGAGCTTCTCGCAGAGGCATGCCATGAGATCACCAGTGGAACGTTGGGCTCGAAAGCCGTGTTGGTTATCATGAATTATACCTATACTGTCAAAATATTTCTTCAGCTTATGATTAATTAAGATTTCTATCGTTTTTTAAATAATGGAAGTAATAGCTATGGTATGGGCCTATAGTTTGAAGGATTGCTTTTGTCACCTTTTTTAGGAATAGGATAAACTTGGGATGCTATTACCTAATCGAACCATTGTAGACGCATGAAATCATGAAATACAACAAAAACAAAAAATACGATATCCACTGATACAGTGTTGAATACATTTATTCAACAAAATATTCTAAATATGAGTGAACAGCAAAAACAAAGTGTACGACACTATTATTCAAGTTATAATTCTAAAACTGGTGAATTCTATTTCATTTTCGCACCAGGATGTACTGAAAATGCATACTTGATTTCCTTAATTTTAGTAACAATACGGTGACACAGCAATAAAGCATTGGCACTAGCCTACTCTGGAATTGCAGCTGCAGTAGATGGTGGAAGAACGACACATCCGCCATCAAAATTACCTTTGAATATCTATGGAAATAACAGAAACTCCAGCAAAAAATAAAGATATCAATGAAATAAATATAGACATTTAAAACAAAATAAGTGGCCAAACAACTACATATAAGTCAACCGATTGCGTTATGGATAATGATGAAGCTGCGAGTTACCTAATTGGAATTTTAAATGCACTTAATTTACCAGGAACTCCACCACATATTCTGCAATTAAAAATTGGTATGCCCATAATTATGTTACGTTATTTAAATCAACCACTGTTATAATAATGGCACAAGATTTTATCAGTGAAAAAATTAATGAATAATATCATCGAAGCAACTATATTGGTAAATACAAAGGAGGAATTGTGTTAACTCCACGAATACCAATCAATCCATCAGATATAACGTATTCAATTTCAAGTTCGTTTAGCATTTGAAATCACAATAAATCAATCGCGAGGTCAATTGCTACAAGTATAAGGGTAAATCTTTAAAACGACTGTTTCTCACATGGCCAATTTTACGTAGGACGTGTCGTGTTGGTAAACCTTCGACATCATTTATTTTTGCACACGAAGGAAAAATTAAAAAATATTGTTTACCAAATAGAATTTCAATAGATTTCAAACTTTGTAATCATTTAAAATTCAAAATATAAAGTTATTATTATATCATTAATAAAGAACATTAGAATTAATTTGTACGATTTTTGATTTAACAAATAAAGTTTACTTTAATCCACTTCCTTTATGAAGGTATCACTGTTCTGGTTGTAATACGAACATTTTTATCAACTGGATGTAGCAAAGCGCACCGGATCTGCTAGTTTTTTTTTTTTTTTTTTTTTTTTTTGCGTGGATTGGTGGGAATCTTCATAGACACAATGAGCCCCGTAGCTTCCATTGTGTGCCAGATTTTTACTGACTAAACCACACCCCTCCCATTAATACTAGTCCAACGGACTAACCATTAATTTATTGCTCTTTTGATTTTCTTAAAGAAAAAGTTTACGAAATTCTATCGTATTAAATCTAGTGGCTTAGTTCTTTTAAGCCTTCTGACATCATTTTGATTATCTAGCAGTTGAGTGGCCTCAACGTTAACATGTCCCTCCAGACGAGCTATATGCTTTGTTGCATATCTTTTTATTTCATTTTCTATGCAAGGAATTTTTAGATCTCTGTGCAAATCACTGTTGCGAACATACCAGGGGGCATTTACCATGTTGCGCAAGACTTTATTTTGGAATTTTTGTATACAAAGTACATGTGTTTGTTTGGCACATCCCCATATTTGTATGCCGTACAACCATATCGGTTTGAGTATCTGATTATATAACAAAATCTTGTTATGTATAGGTAATTTAGAATTACGACCTAAGAGCCAGTACATTTCTCTATACTTATTTTCAAGCTCAAATTTTTTCTTTTTAACGTGCTCTTTCCATCTAAGTTTGACATCTAATGTCATTCCTAGGTATTTAGCATTGTTTTCTTGGGGTATATTGACCCCATTCAGATTTACCAATGGTGGTTGATTTTCTAATTTTTTATTTGTAAAATTTACATGTACTGATTTTAACTCATTGAGTTTAATTTTCCATTTCTTTGTCCAGAGGTATAGCTTGTCGCTTGCTCTTTGCAATTTAATTGTACCTCGTCAATATTTGATCCTACTGCCATCAACGCAGTATCGTCAGCGAATGTAGCTACAGTTATATTTTCCATTTCTGGTAAATCATTGGTGTAGAGCAAATACAGTAAGGGACCCAGAATACTACCTTGAGGCACACCCGTTTTAATATCTCTAATAGTAGAATACTCTTCGTCTTGTTTTATTCTGAATAGTCTGTTTTCTAGATATGATGAGAGTATATCTACGTATTGTTTAGGTAACATATTGTTTAGTTTATTTATTAAGCCTCGATGCCATACTTTATCAAAAGCTTGGGCTACATCCAGAAATATGGTAGAGCATACTTTCTTTTCCTCTAAAGCTTTTTCTATTATGTCTGTTATTCTATGAATTTGATCGATTGTCGAGTGCTTAGATCTAAAGCCAAATTGATAATTTGGAATCAGATTACTATTTTCTATGATCGGTCTCATTCGAATCAATAATAGTTTTTCAAATAATTTTGATACTATTGGTAGTAATGATATTGGTCTGTAGGATTTGACCTCATTTATGGGCTTACCTGGCTTTGGTATCATAATTATCTCTGCTATTTTCCACATATTCGGCACATACCTTATTCTTATAGCAGCGTTTATAATGCGTGTTAGCATTGTTATAGCTTTTTTCGGAAGTTCTTTCAGGACTTCCGATGTAATTAGATCAAAACCTGGAGCTTTTTTATCTCTGAGTTTTTTAATTTGTTCAACTATTTCACTCTCTGAAAATGGTGATATAACATTTTCTTGCCAATTATTATTTTCTTCAGCGAGATCATCCGAATCTGTCTCGTCTGGACAAAAAATTTCTTCAAGATGATCTGCGAATGTTTCAGCTTTATTTTTATTATCTCTCGCCCATTCACCGCTTTTCATTCTGATTGGCGGGATTTGAGAGATCGAGGTTTTTGTACTCTTTGTTGCTTTCCACAACGAGTAGTTATTTTCTCTTTTAGCTGATAAATTTTTTATATATTTTTCAAAATTTTCATTTTTAAGATCTTTAATTTTTCTTTTAAGATTCTGAGTTAACCTATTTAGCACAGTTTTGTCTGCCGGATCACGCGATTGTTGCCATCTGCGTCTAGCTCTTCTTTTTATTTTTATCATATTTAATATTTCTCTAGGGTAGTTGAATCCTACCGATTTATATTCACAATTTTTTGTATTATTCCATCCAGCATTTTGAATAATTTTAATAAAATTTTCTACTTCAGAATCTATATCACATTTGGATCTTAGTTTTGTTTTTATGTTTATTTTGTTTTCTATTTCTTGTTTAAAGCTAGCCCAGTCAGTTGTCTTTTTCGTTAGCAGAGGTTTCGACTGTTTCTTAATAACCTTTTCATATAGACTTAGTATGACTGCAGAGTGATCTGAGTCCAAATCATGGTTATCTTCTAGCTTAATATAATTGGGTGAAATTTTTTTTGTTATATAAAAATCAAGCAGATCAGGAGTTTTATTTCTATCAGTTGGCCAATAGGTAGGCTTACCGGTAGATTGGTAAATGCAGCCTTTTTCTTTTATAGCTTTTCTTAGCTCTCTTCCTCTCGTAGAGGTTACTCTAGACCCCCAATCTATGTGCTTGGCGTTGTAGTCACCTCCCAGGATAAATCTTTCGCCAAGTAGTTTAAGAATTTCTTCAAACATGTTATTCTTTATGTTGTATTTGGGTGGACAGTATAATGCACCGACACAAAGGCTTTGTTTAACAGACATAATTCGTAGCACGATTAGTTGGAATTCATCTATTTCTAGACTAACTTCCTCGTGGTGCTTAATATCTTTCTTTATTACAATTGAGCTACCACCTCTGGGTGTATTACTCGGATGGTTTGCGCTGTAGCATGTATAGTCATTTATTTTAAGCGATGACTTATCTGTCATATGTGTTTCTGTCAAGAGACATACATCAATATTTTGTGTTCTCAATAGAATTTCCAAATTATTTTTCTTGTTCAGAATACCATTGGCATTCCACGTGACTATACGAAGTGCGTTCTTAACCATGCCTTGCGGATTTATTTTTTGGTGTATACATATATATTTCATTATATTTGTTTGCTAATGTGCATAGTCTTGTTGAGATTTCATTCATTGTTTTTATCATATTTTGCATCATCTGCATAATGGTATTTTCAGTCAACTTTTGTGTAGAAACTTTATTTTGTTCTTTCGGGTTTCTTTTTTGACTTAGGTTATTTTGTGTTACCTGTGAATATGATAAGCCTTCTACGACTTTTTTCGACGTAAAAGTTTTAGGTATCTCTGAAGTTTCAATGCAATTCTGTTTCTGTGCACTAGGTTGCCTAGGTTTTGTCTTTTGTTTTTCTTGTTTATGTTGCATTTGTTTTGGGGCATTTTTTTGTAGCTTCTTTCTTTTTTGCAACTCTCTAGCCACCTGGCAACCACGATAACTCGCTGGGTGTGCCTCAAGGCAATTAGCACATTTAGGCTTAATATTTTTTTTTTCTTTACAAGAAATCGTTAAGTGGGGAGCAGCACATTTAACACACTGAGCTAGACGCTGGCAAAACTTTTGTGTATGGCCAAATCTTTGGCATCTCTTACATTGAGGAATGGTAGTCGTTTTACGAATAACCTCCATTTTAACCCTCATGTGCTGGATAAATTCAATTTTGAATATTTTGTTTATATCTTCGGAGTTTTCGAATGTTAGCATAAAGAGAGGAAGACGTACCGTAGATTCTTTGTTATTTTCCTTTTTCTTTATTATTTTATTTGTGACTTCTAGAATTTTGAAGCCTCTATCTTTCAATTCATTTTTTATATCTTCAGGTTGGCATGACGGATGTAAATACCTAACCATTACTTTAATAGGCCTGGTGCTCTTATTTTCATAAGTGTGCCATTCAATATTGGCTTCATTTATTGCCTTAGTCAACTCTCTATATTCTTTTTCTTCTTCAATATTAATTTTTAGTTGTTTATTGTTAAGCATATTAACTTTATATTTAATATTGATTTCTTTTAATTTTTTGTTTATTTGAGGGTATTCCACTACATTACTAAGTATAACTGGAGGAGGTTTACCTTTTCTTTTACTTTTACTTTTCGCAACTTCATTTATTTGCACATTTTTCTCTACTTTGTCCGCAACATTTTCTGGGCTTAAAGTAGGTGATTTTTCTGCTTTTCTTTTTTTACAGATTCTTTTTGTTTTAAAGATCCAGTCCGTTTCTCGAGCTAGTTCTTCATCATCTGTATGAAATTCTTCAGCAGTTTTTAGACATGTTTTGTGAATTTTTTAGTTTCACATTTTCTTCTTTAATTATGCAGAGTTCATTTTTCAATTCCCTGCATAAGATTTCTAATTCTGTAACTCTGGCATTAAGTTGATTATTTTTTGCCTCAAGTGCCTTTTCGTTATTATTACCCTCGTCGGGGTTTCTATATCTGTCTTTTTGGGACATGTTTTCGTAGATATTTTGAGACCCTGCTGGAGGTGTTCTCTGGACCCCAGATTTTCTTCTGAATGGGTCAATTAAAGCAGCTCTGCTTTCGTGGTTTTGCAATAAGTGGTCTCCCCCAGAATCCGTGAGACCTGCCTCGAAAGAGGGTGGATTTTCCAGAAGATCTGGATTACCACCTGGGGTATACAATCTTTGAGTTTTATTCATTGCATACTTTTTTTTTTGTTTTAATTCGGAGTTCCATCTCCTAACCTAAGGATAATATTTCCCTTGTACAAGGCGGTACCTTTTATTCCTGCCGTCCCTCTGGGATCAGTCGCAGACCAGAAAGCCGCCCATTCTGGGTCAGTCGCTTCTGGATTTTTCTAGGATTTTAGTGGACTTTTACCACAAGCATGCCTTAGTGCGGATATTTCGTACCACAACCCGCCGGGGAAATCTATCTAGCCGGATCTGCTAGTACTAAATAAATTTAAAACCATTGTTACTAATTAAAAAGATTAGTTGAAAATTCGAAAATTATTATCAACGCTCATTACTTGGACAGATTTCTTTAACAACGTCGTTCGGGGGCTGATATCACTTTTATCCACCAAAATATTGTTGGGAACATCCTGGTATCTAAAATTATGAATCTAATAACTTTCAGAATTAGTATAGTTTACAGTTCCGTTGACCTGTTTAATATTTCAGTTTGATATATAGAACCTACACCGACGACCGACTACGATGAATTTCAGCCTAAACAATTTGAGCCTAGAATGTTATGTGAATCTAAGTCGAGGGCAGCTATTATTTTGATTTTGATGCTAACCTTAGTAAAAGAAGTTTAAAAAACATATATATGCTGGTAAATAGTTGTTGCATATGTTACTTGTTCTCAGTGTCTTCTTTCTACTAATAGTTAATTAAGCTATTTTTACTGTAACTAACGGTGATGGACGAGTCCATTGCTAAGCAAATGATGCAAGCTTTCGTATAGAATAAGCGTCTGATTTTCTTAGTCTAAACCAAAATCTGACAGTAATAAAGTTTGCTCTGCCTCTGCTGGATATATTAATTTTTTGAAAACACAATTCTGCCCCAAATTTATTATAACTGGAGGTATATAGAAGCTTACAAAACCAAATATTTAATGAAACTCCATGAATTGAGACAAGTCAATTAAAAAAGTCGTTCAATGCTGCATATTTCAGTTCAGCATAGCATAGTTCAGCCTAAAATCTAAGCCTCTAAACTTTAAATATATTAAAGTCAAAATAAACTTTAGTTTTTTTTTTTGTATTGTACTTGCACATATATATAATCTATAATAATCTGTTGATTGAAAATATAATTTGTGAAATAATATACACCCCTAATTAAAACAAAAAAAAAAAAAGAATTGATGAAGCGTAGATCAGTTTGCTTTTTGCTGTTGTACTAAGAATATTCAAAATGCCAAAATTTCTATTTTACTGCTTTATTATAATTTTTCTAAATAAAAAACTTACAAAATGTAGTAAAATTTGGATATCTCCTACATATAATTTAATGAATAGTACAAATTGGGAAAACGGTTTGCCACCATGTGACCAAGATAAAATATTATTTCCAGAAAATTATCCTTCTGCATTAATATTATCAAAAGATTTGGTTGCGAATAGCTTAGTATTACCAAAAGAAGGTGCTCTTATATTTGGTGATATTAACACTGAATCAGTTATTACAATAACGGATAAAATTGAAAAAAATAACGACAAGAATTGTAAAAATAAAAACAATTTGGCTAAATTTAAATTTTCATCAAACTCTACGAAATATTGGTTTGATCCTTTGAATTGGAAAAACACACTTGAAAATATTAACTCTGCAACACCTGATTTAGAAAAAATTCCATGTTTATATGATACTGTCATCATGCCTCGTAATGGAAGTTTATCTATAAATTTTGAAAATATTGATACATTAGATGTAAATAATATTGAAATGGGTGGTGTTAATACAACATGGATGGATTTTCAAAATGATATTTTTTCTGATTTATCTCACATTATATTTAAAAATGCCGATTATATTAATGATTTGTTTAGTAGTCATCAATCTTCAAATAATTTATGTAGTTGTCATAATCCTAATTATTATTCTGCTTATGAAAACAAAGTTTGTTCTCATGTAAAAGAACATTGCGAAAATAACTACCCAAAATGCTTGGATCCAATCAAGCCATACGGACATTGCTGCCAAATATGTGGTGCGGTTCTAAAAATATTTTTTGATGATTGCTCAGCTTTCGAACTAGAATTCTTTAACAAATTAATTCAAAATGAAATTAAAAAACAAGGTAAGATAACTTAATTTAAATTTTGTAATTTTTAATTGAATTAATTATGTACGTGTTTAGGATTGGAACGATATTTAAATTATTATGTCAGTATAATACATGATGACAACAATAATTATTATGCTCAATTAATAATTTCAGATAAAAATGATTATAATGAGTTGAGTGTAAATTTTATGAATTATTTTAATGAATTAATTTCACGTGAAGGGTATCAAACTAATTTGAAAAAAATGCATTTATCAGGAATGAAATATGATAAGAATAATCCTGAAAATCCTTGGAAATATGTTGTTTTACCATTATTATTTACAATTTTATTTTTTGCTTTTATTTATGTTTATTTTGTAACTGGATATACATATCTTCCAAGTTGGTTGTATCAAAATCGTTTTGGTTTATTCAATTCATCATTTGTTTTTGCACGTTTCGATAATAGTCAAGGTGAAATGGAAATTGCTGAGAATTTAAGACCACAAATACGAATTGAAACATTAAATACAAATCCAAATGAAACTGAAAATGAAGAAATTCTAAATGCAAATATTTCAAGTTCATTTGATAATCCAATGTTTGAAGAAAAATTAGAAGTACCAAATTCTCAAAACATAGAAAATTTATCAATTGCTTCTGGTTCAACCGAATTGACTATGATTTGTTTGGATGACATGTGAAATAAATATGTATAATGTTATAATTAATATTCAAAATTTAAATATGCAAATTTAAATTTAAATTTATTTTGAAACGATTAATTTTTAAAATGTGGAATGCGTGTAATGTACAATATAAAATGTTGATTAATATATCAATATAATGTACATACATGCATTATGAAAAATTAAAAATAAGTTTTTAAATATAATCACAACTTTTTTATTTTGTTTCTCTGTTTTTCATAACTATGTGTGTAGCATTACATATCCACCAACGAACCATGTGTAGTAACTACATATATTATATAAAAAGTATATAAAATTCCTTTGGTACACAATTTTAACAAATAAATTAAAAATGCACATGTAGAAATATTCTGTTTTAATAGTTACTTATTTGTAAAAAAAAAACAACGGAAAGTAACGTAAAAATGTAAAATGAATGTGAAATTTTAACTGTCCGTCCCAAAATTAAGATTTAATTAAACTGAAAAGAAAGCCAGATTTGATAATTTGAAAATTTAAATACTGTTTTTTGTTATTTAAATCCACCTTTTACGGAAAAATCTAATTTTTTATTCAGCCTCACACGTGCCTCTTGTAGGAATCGAACCCACTAAAGCCCACCTATCTTCCGTTATAATCAATCTACGTTAGATCGACTTATGACTTTTCTACTAAAACTAACAGGCCAACATTTAGTGGTATTTAATCCGACGTTGTTAGTACAGGACGATTCGGAAAAATTGTCAAAATAATTTTTAAGTAGACTGCAATCACCAAAACAGACATTAATAGTTTTATTAATTTTGTAACCATCAGCAGAACAACTCAACTTAGCTGATACCATAAATTGTGAGGCATCGTTGGATTATATAAAAGTAGTATAGATAATTATCAGAATTGGAAAAGGTCTTCGTAGGAGTTAAAAATACAGGAATTCATATAATTTTTATTTGAAATTGTATCAAAGTTAATAGGATTTTTAATAGCACGATTAAGATAGTCAATTTTACATTTCAGAATATAGAATTTATAAAAATTCTCTGCTATGCTAATTGCATCTAATACTCCCAAAGAAAACATTATGTCAAGACGAAATAGCTAGAGTTGGCCGAGTCAGATGAAAAAGCGAAATTCAATTTTTTATATTGAATTTATTCTTTGCATTGGTAATCACAAGAATTTAGCCCATCAATGCAATTGAGATCCATTATAATCTGGAGAAATTTAGGTCACCGACTACCGATTAAACCAAGAAAAACGTACAGGTAAAAAACCTACTCTACAATTTTTGTAGCCCTCTCTCTTATCTGTAATGTATTAACTGAGAGTAATTGTAACCCCATCCGTGAGGCATAGGACGGAAACAAAATCTTTCCATCGGCTCCTATCTGCGACTAACCTTTTCAATTGTGGCCAAGTTCTCTGCTGGGTACTTGCTTGAGCTATAAGACATTTGTTGATCCACTGAGATTATCATATTGTCAAAATGAGATTACAGAGATCACCTTTACCTTTTGAATTTTAACGCATACAGCTTCGAACAGGTTGCATGGTGAGGCAGTGAAAAGCTCACACAACAGTGTGAATTTAATGACCTGAGGGTTCTGCTTTGATTACCAAGAGAATTCCAGGTATCCTATCATCTCTAAAAAATTTACAGTACAGTAAAAAGAAAGCACGGGTTCAAACACCTTGAGAGCCGAAATTTTTTTCAAATGGTGAAAATTACAGAAAATGTAATTTTCAATACAACCACATCGGTTCAAATATAATTTAATAATAATATTAATAAAGATATAATATAAGAATATAACTAAAAAATATATTAAAGATCAAACAATTAATATAATTTAATAAAAAGACGAACCACATTTCGAAAGGATAAGGACCTATAAAGTTGGCCAGCAGACTTATCTCAAAATAAATAAATAAATAAATAATTTTTGAATAAAAAAACCCTGCATACACGCATTAAACTTTTCTAATATCTATTATAAAATCATATATGTATATTATAATATTATATTAATATTAACATTTTAATTTAATTTTAATATTTAAACTTTAACCGCCTTTATAACTACATATCCTATTATCAATGATCATATCACATCACACAGAAGTAGCATTGCCTAATGCCTAGTACCTGTACCGTAGTACGTGGGTGGGAGGTAGTTAATAAGATTCATACGAATCATGATTTATGAGTTTGTATTTCGCCTGCATCTGCAAATCAGCATTCAGCAAGCAAAGTAGTCAATTGTCATTTGTCAAAAAGTAAGCTGAAATAATTAAATACCTACATAACCTAAAATGTAATTTAGAAAAAAAAAATTCAATTTATAAACATTAGTACATTTTTGATTAAAAATGTCCACAATTGCAAAGTTAACTTTTGTTGCTTCATGTACTGTTTCCTTGAGCATTATTGGATATGTGCACTTTAAGCAGACCACCGACAGGTAAATAGTGAGCGTAATTTTAAACAACATAAAATTCACAACTTCTTTTGTAATTTTTTTTAAGACAAAAGCTACATGAAGGTGTTATAAAAGACGTAGAAAGGCAACAACGGAGGAAGTTGGAAAATACTTATACCCTTCAACAACAAATAGACTTAACAAAAAAATTAAAAAAAGAAATGATAAATCAAGAATAAACTTAACTTATAATTTTAGTTAAAAAATAAAACTAAATTGATTTAAAATATAAAATAAAATTTATTATTTTGTAAGTTACATGTTTTTTGTTTTTGTTTTACTTCGTATTCAATAAGATATCTTAACACGTTTATTTTGCAAATATGTAATTTCTATGAGAAAATTGAACTTTCTTTTATTATATTAAAGAAAACTGTCTCTCCGCATTTTGTAAATATTATATGAATATATTTTAATATTCATAATGGAAAATTAATATCTTCCTTTTCGATCTCTGCTTCGTGATCTGCGTCTGTCTCTAGAACGTGAACGACGTTTTCTTGGAGATCTTGATCTAGTTCTTGAACGTCCACCACCAAAACCACGACCACCTCTTCTTGAATATAAATACCTGAAATGAAATGTGAATTATTCAAATGAGTCAAAAATTTGAACAAGTGGTTTACAGGTACTTTTAAATTAATTGTTATTATTGACAATTATATTTATACGTACTACAACTTTATATACTTATTGTTTATTAATTCTTTAATTAATTTTAATATAATTTTATAAAAACTCTCCTAAAGAGCATTAGCTTTATATAAAATTATATAAGAGAAACCATTAGTAAATTTGAATTTGAACTATCTTAAAATAATATTAAAATCAATTAGTAGTTACCTTCTTAATTCCCTTGAGATTGGTTTCAAATGCATAAAATTACAAAAGCCAGATCGAGTACATTCTCCCATTTCATACTGTCTACAACAAGCTTCTCTAAAGTCAGTTACTGGTGATAATTCAGCATATACAGGACGACCACCAAACCAACGATTATTTAAGTCTTTCGCTGCTCTTTCTGCATCTTCTTCATTACGAAATTTAATGTAAACATTACCAACCAAATGATCGCCCAAATTGTCACAAACATTCATTTCTTCTATTTCACCGTATTTATCTTCACATTCCACGAATACATCCTCAAAAAAATTATCATAGTGCTCCTGCATTTCTTCGTCAGACACGTTTGCAACCACTGAATTATGATTATATATATTTATTATTTTACAGTACTTATTTGTATATACTTACAATGGCTCCCATCAGCAGATTTAGCAGAATTTTGTGGATTTACATAAAGATTTTGCAATAAAACTGTTTGGGAAAATGTTGGCTTATTATGTATTCGAGAACATCTATCCCCATGACGGCATGCACCGATTTTAAAATAAAAGGAACAATTTACCCTAAAATTAATCAAAAGAAACGCTTTGTAAAAATTATGTTAAAAATTAATTATAAGTGTTTACGTACTTGTCCTTTTCTGTTCCAAATATAGATGCTAGGTACTCTGCCATATTAATAACAATTTAACTTGATAATTTTAAGTTTTTGCACTAAAATTATCAAATTTATTCATAAAAATATTTTTATTGGTTATTTTTTCCCAAGCTAAATTTGACAATAATGGCGATTGGCCGCCCTGTATAATAAAAAATTAACAGCAGGCAAGCGATACTCGATGTTCTTTTGAAAATTCGCTGTCAAAAACAGTGAACTACACTCCCGATGAACATAATTCAAGTGTTTGAAGCTCCGCTTAATTTTTTAGTTTTTAGTCAAATCCCTTGGATTTTTAAAAAATAAAACTGAAAAACGATAACCTTTATTTACTTTAAGATTCAATTTCACTAATTTTCAGAAAAAAAAAAGATAATTTTAATAATTTAAAAAAAAAGTATGTAAAATTAGCAAAAAAACGGAGCGAATACAATATATATATCTATCATTTATTTGTGTTTGAAAATGACAACGAATTAGAATTAAATGGAAGTGGCTATCCATACAAAAAAGTGTCCAATGTTTTGGGTATATTCCTCTCTTTCTTTGGTATTTCCGATTGTCAAAAAACAGAAATAGACGAATATATTCGTTCAATATATTTTCTCTCTTTTTAATGGAAATTATTTTGATAAATAAACAGGATAGTGCTCAGAATTTAATATGCCTCAATTTGTATGTATTTTGACTTAAATTTTTTTTAAAAATATGATGAGTAAAAATATCTAACAATAATGGATAAATTAATCAAAATTTATTATTAATACATATATGAAAAAAATATGAGAAATACAGCGCTTTCTAGTTTTGAATTTTAAAATATTTATTCTTTTTTTTAGATTTTAAATTCTTTTCTATAAGTTTTTTCAATAGATTGATTATAAAATTTTTTACATATTTGATATTTATTATATAAAATTATATAAACTTATTATTGCCGATTGTCTATCCTATACTTATAAATATGTAAATAATATGTTATTAATATATTTGTATCAAAACATTTTCTTTTTTCCACACCACCATTGAGGTAAAGAAATAGGAGCGTTTTTTTTTAAAATGGTTTCCCCAAGAGGCTTATTCCACTTCATTTTACAATATGGACTATGTGCAATCATTTTTTACACTTTTAAAGTTTCTTTTAGAAAATATAGATTAGTGCCCTTTGAAATGGATTAATTTTGTTAGTTTATTTCTTACACTGTTTCTTTCATTATGTAGTTTTAAAGAATAATGTATTCGTGTATTAAAATAAATTTCTGCAATACTTTTTATTAATAAACAAGCAGTTTGAATTCCTTCAATCCATCGTTGTTTCAAACCATCGTCTTTTGGGAAACTAAAACATATATATACATTTTTTAAAATTATATCAAATATATTCAAATATATATATAGTCCAATATATTCAAAATAAATATTTAAAATGATATTCAAAAAAAAAATTTCTTTGTCCGGATATTTAAATTATCCTAATACTACACTGTTTTGTTTAGAAGTTTTTAAAAATTCAAAAGATGTAAAATATAATACTTAAATATGTAAAGACACGTAATTTTCTTTTTCCAAATGAGACTTACAGCCTGGAATGATACAAATCTTCCTTTTACGTTCCATTTTTCCTTAAAATTTGCAATTTTTTAACAATTTATAATAAAAATCAAAAATTTTATTGACTTTTTTTAATATTTATTTGACAATAACAAATTTTATTTTTGCCTACTTCATTGCTAGTGTTCGTACTTTTTGAAAATTTCATATATCCATATATTACACACTACTGCTACATTTTCAATATTTCAGAAACATGAATGATTTTTTATTTTTCAAATAATTTAACAGCAATACTTTTCTGTGTAATAATAGAATACGGTAATAAAGTAAAAGAAAGTTTAAATTGAAAAAACATTGTTATTTTTATTAAGATTATATTTTGATACCTTTTATTTTATTCATACTCAAAGATTTTACTAATTTTCTACTTAAAAAAACTATATTGGCCTAACACTGAAAAAATTTTTTTTTTGACAATTGGAAACCAAACAGAAAGAGAAGTACTAAAAAAATATGGACAAAATGTTTGTATTTTTGTATGGGATAGCCACTTCCATTTAATTCTAATTCGTTGGAAAATGAATTACTTGACTTTTGTCTTGTTGCTCACTTCAGCTAAAAACAAAACAACAAAAATAAACTTCACTTTTGATTTTTGAATTTTCATTGTCTATATGTCGATTAAAGTGTCTAGTGACTACCAACTTTAGAAGTTTTCTAGAAGTTTCAATCGAAGAAGAGGAATTGTTAAAACGCGGTGCGGTCATAATATAATTTCATATATAATTTAATTACATTTGAATTATAGATTTTGTTGATAAGTGTTTATTTCAAAGTGTGAAGTAATATTTAAATTAACCATAAAATATGGACCAGGTTTGTAATAGAAAAATTTACATTTTTTGGTTATGAATTTAATTGTAATGCAATTTTTTCATCCTATAGTAACTATTATATTGCATATACTATTACATTACATATAAATTTATGTTTATTTTCAGGTAAATGCATTGAAGGAAAAGGGAAATAAAGCTCTAGCGGAAAATAAATATGATGAAGCAGTTTCTATTTATACAGAAGCAATTAACTTGGATGACAAAAATCATGTTTTGTATAGTAATCGGTCTGCCGCTTACTCAAAAGCTGGCAAATATGATTTAGCTTTAAAGGACGCCGAGACAACTGTGAGCCTGAATTCTACTTGGGCCAAAGGTTATTCTAGGTTAGGAGCAGCATATGCCGGCTTGAAAAAATATCAAAAAGCCTATAAAGCGTATGGGGATGGTTTAAAGTATGATGCTTGTAATCCTGCATTAATTAAGAGTCTTAATGAAATGAAAGAGGCGATAATAGCTGAACTAATAAATCAGGGAATGATGGATGTAGATCCTCAATCGCCACCATCATCAACTACTACGTCTAATAAGCCATCTGATACATCGAAAAAAGAAACAATTAATTTAGAAAACCTAACGGAAGAGGAGAAAAAAAAACTAGAAGCTAAAAACGCAAAGGAAGCTGGAAATGGTGCTTATAAAAAAAAAGATTTTGAAAATGCTTTACTGCATTATAATAAAGCCTTAGAAGCAGATCCCACTGATATAACTTTTCATAATAATATAGCTGCCGTTTATTTTGAACAAAAAGAGTATGAAAAGTGTATTAAAGAATGTGAAAAAGGGATTGAAGTTGGTCGAGAAAACCGTGCCGACTACAAACTTATATCAAAGGCATTTTCAAGAATTGGTAATGCTTATAGGAAAATGGAAAATTGGAAAATGGCTAAAACCTATTATGAAAAATCAATGGCTGAACATCGCACACCTGAAGTTAAAACCTTATTAAGTGAAGTTGAGAAACTTATTAAGGAAGAAGAACGTAAAGCTTACGTTGATCCAGTAAAAGCTGAAGAAGAGAAAGAAAAGGGAAATGATTTATTTAAAAAGGGTGATTATAGTAATGCTATTAAACATTACAGTGAAGCAATTAAACGGAATCCAGACGACCCAAAGTTGTACAGTAATAGAGCTGCGTGTTATACAAAATTGGCTGCTTTTGATCTAGGATTGAAAGATTGTGAAATGTGCATAAAATTAGACAGTAAATTTATTAAGGGCTATATCAGAAAAGGAAAAATTTTACAGGTAAATATATCAAGATTTATTTAAAAATTCTAAGTTTGTTTAATCATCTGGATTCTAGAATATGCATTTTTATGTTAGTTTATAAATGGAGTTTTACATCAAATTTATTTTAATTCTTTGATATTTAGTTCAAAATGACTAATTTTTTAAATATATGTAAATATATGATAGATTTTCGTCTTTGTAAATAATTTTAGGGAATGCAGCAACAAACAAAGGCATCAGCAGCTTATCAAAAGGCATTGGAAATAGATCCAAATAATGCGGAGGCACTTGAAGGATATCGGGCTTGTTCAAGAGCTTATCATAGTAACCCACAAGAAGTTTGGAAAAATGCAATGTCAGACCCAGAAGTTCAGCAAATACTTAAAGATCCTGCAATGCGTCTTATTTTAGAACAAATGCAAAGTGATCCAAATGCTGTTCAAGAGTAAATATTAATGATAATCTTATTTTTAGAAAAATTTATTTTTAATTTTTTGTTTTTAGACATTTAAAGAATCCAGCTATAGCCGATAAAATAATGAAACTTTTAGAATCTGGTATAATAGAAATTCATTAAAATTATGTGAACAAGATAAATAACAGAATAATCAGTAGCTATTCGAACAGTATCTATTTAAAATTAATGCTTTATAAACGACCTTTGAAGTCGGATAATTTTTTATAAGAATATTTTAGTTATTTAAAACAAATTTATTGTATTGCAGATTTTTTTTATTGTATTTGAAAAAATAGAAATAATTCTGCGTCAAAAAAATGTTTAAGTAGGAAGTCTGAAATAACTAATTTCCATTTTTCTTTATAAATTTGTTATATGTATACAAATTTAGATTTATTAAAATAAACAAATATATGAACTACTGCCTATATAATTTAGTTATTGTTCCAATATTCAAAAGTTTAGCAATTTATATAGAAATCACTGAAACTTGAAGTCGATAAATTAAAAACTACATATTTTTACATTTATCTTTATTAAAAGAAAATAATTACATATCTTCGGTGCTGTATCGATATGCTTCTTCTTGTAAAGCAACTTTAGCATTTTGTTTATCAAAATATTTTTGTTCATATCCATTTGATCTGTTAACTCCATCCCACCTATATCCCGGTCTAATTCCAAATCGATTTTCAGGATAATTTCCTTTATAAATTGGTAAAGCGGGTTGTTTTCTACTTTCTTTTTCTTTTTCATTTTTATTTCGTAAGTATTCTAACATAGGATCTCCTACTCGTTCTATATTTTTTAGCATATTGTCAAGGTCTTTATCGTCCGCATATCGAGCCAAAGGCTTGCTGCTTTCATATTGATGGTCTTCTATTTTAGCGTTATGATCTTCTATTTGTTTCAGTCCTTTCCCCCAACGAGTATAAACTTCTTGTTTTTTTTCATTCTCCCTTTCTTTTTTTTTCATTTTCATTTGTTCATCGACTGTAATTCTATTTCGAACATTTGATCTAATAATTGGTTCAGCATATTCTCCCATATGAGCAGATGATTTTTTAAAAATATCTTCCTCCGTTTTATGAATTTCTTCCAATTCTAATTTAAGTTCTGTTGCACTTTTTAACCCGGTGCTATTACCGTCGGCCATTGTTTTTATTCTTTTCTCGTTATTTTTTTGATTTGTTCTGGATTTTTGTGATTGTCTAGAAGGTGATAAGTCTTGACTTTTGCTTTTTCTTTTAGTTATACTTTCATATTTTTTTAGATATGGTGATAAGATTTTGTCACGATAACTTTTATTGATTGATGGTTTAATTTTTTCGTCTCTTTCAGATCTTCTTGATGAAGAAACACGATTGTCCTTTCGTCTTATTGGAGATAAATCTCTGCTTTTACGCCTTCTTGGCGGTGAACTTTTTCTTTGTGGTGACAAATCAATGCTTGGACTTCTTGGTAATGATTTCTCTCTTTTTAATTTCCCAATGGATGCCCTATATTTATCTTTTGTATTTTTTGCTGTTGAGCTATCATGTTTTCGAAGTGGAGATAGATCATTAATTTCTTGTAAAGAACTAGTTGTTTGTTTATGTGGGATTGCGATATCATCATTTATTTCATTTTTTTTGTAAAAAGCATTGTCTTGTCATGCAAAATTAAAATTTTTGTAATTTATATCTGACTAAAGCCGCTTGTATTTCAAATCTTTGAAAACTCTTACCTTTTTCATCATTCCTACAACTAGGTGAATCTATAGTAGAAAAATTGTTCAAAAATTTCGATCTTTCATGTCCTTGATCGTTTGATACGATATTTCTCCATTTGTTTAAAGAATTTTGTAAAGTTGATGCTTCCACTCCTTCTCCTAGAATAATTTGAGGTGCTTCTTCGCCTTCAAGAATGAGGTCTTCATCGTCTACTTCAAAAGATTTAACTGCTTCATCGTCGTCTATTAATTTTACTCTAAAATAAATGAGTGAAATAAAACAGCTTCAACAACACATTAATTAAATATGTAAAATTTAATTATACCCTTTGACTCGATTAATAGACTTCTTCTTTTTAGATTTCGGTTTACTACCACATAAATATTTTTTCAAATATTCTTTTTGATCCGGAAAATTTTTTACCATTTTTGTTATTTGCAGCCTTCAAATTAAATAAATCAGAAATGAAAATGAACCACTTTATTGATAGTTTAGCTATTATATTATTATCCAATATTATCTATGGCAATGCTTAAGTTTGTTTATTAACAACCTTCTCTATAGTCCTTCTATGCAAATACTTTGTATCTGTCATGTCGAATCAACTTCGACATTCGAGTCGACTGTCGAAGTACATAATCGCAACGTATTTACTATTCTATCAAAATCCGTAGAAAAAAGTTTATTGGATAACATGACATGCTATGACTCTCCGAGGCAAAATAATTTGTATGAACAAGCACTAAACCTTAACTATATAAGAGTAATGTCGAAAACATAATCACGACGAATGATGAATTTTTTGCTTTCAAATACATGGGATTATATGTAAATCGTGACGAATGACGAATGACCAAAATTTCGAGTTCAAAAAATAGATCTATTTCTATTTTACTCGTCGACGAATGCGAATGACATTCATTGATACCAACATAAATTGGTCAAAATGGCTTTGATAATTTTTTTCATAAACAAATTTTGAAATTTCAAAAACACAAAAATTTATTTATTTTAAAATTCAAATAAAATTTTTTTAATTTTTTTATAAACAAATTTTGAAATTTCAAAACACAAAAATTTGTTCGTCACGAATATTCGTCGTGATTGTGTCTCTAATGGCGAATTTTGGTCATTCGTCATTCGTTGTGATTGTGTTTTCAGCGTAAAGCGGTAATATTTATTTTTTTATTTAGATACATATATAAATTTAATATTTAACATAATTATTTATTTTTTTATTTAGATACATATATAAATTTAGAATTTTTAGCGATATATTTGGATCTGATGATGCTACAAATAAATTAATAAATTATTCAAAATTTTTTTAAAAATATTTTAATAAAATATTTTTTTATTTTGAAATTTCGCCATTTGCTTTTCTGTTTTGTTTGTTTAGTTTTATTTATCGTTTCGCTGCAATTTCGTTTCATTTGACAAAAAATAGTTGAGCGAAGCGAATTTCGTTGGTAGTCGGTGGTCACAATTGTGTTTATCGCTTAATACCGGAAGCTGTCGTACCAAGGCCTCCTAAATAGACAGGCTGTAACATTCAATTCAAGATGGCGCTTTAAAGGTCGTAAGAAAATGTAAGCAAAGAAATTTCTTATATGACATTTTTCAGCTCGTATCAGATTTTTGGAGTGATCGAAGTTTTTTTTTTTTTAAATTTATTTATTTAATTTAGGATGCCTTGGTCGTACCCATACCTAATCATATCAAAACGTTAAACCAAAAGTTAAAAGAGATAAAAATATAAATTCTATAAATAAATGTTTATTTTTTTATTTTGAGATTTCAATAAAGTTCTTAGTCAAAAGAAACGCAATTTTCCGTTTAGGATACAAAATTATTTTTTATTTATTTATTTACATTGCTGTCAAAACCGCGTATGATAGGCCTATGTACATTTGTTGTTTCACTGCGAAGAGTTTAATTTTCAAATTTATTTTCAAGAGTTTATAGTGTTAAAATAATTGTTTTTTTTTTGTAATTTTTCTATGCGCTGCTCTAACTACAAAATCAGAATCATTTTGTGTTCTGAATAGAATTTTTGTACACCTACCAAAAATTTTTATTGCTCCTTTGCATGGATTAGTAAAAAACGACGGAGATGACCAAAAATTTCTTGATTTTTTTTTAACAACTACTAAAGCTCATATTTAAAAAAAAACACAAAGTTTGTTGATGGAACGGGTGTGAGGAGAGAATGGGAAAAACAACACGCAGTGAAGTAACAAGTGTACATAAGGCCATTGCTTATGATTTGTACGCTTCTTCTCGTATGCTTATGACTTAATGAATGATTTTGAGGAGACAACGAATGATAGGTGTAGTTATGACTATTATAGTTGGTTAGTTGTTAAAGGAATGTCATGTTGACGTCCAATATCATATGACATCATATGACGTCTTATGACTATTATAGTTAGGGGTTATAATAATTTGGGATAATTATTAACCGCTAATATGTGAAATGTGGTGAATAATTATCCAAGTTATCTCTATTTTCATTAATAAAAGAACGCTTAAGAATTCATTGGGAACTCCTTTTTGATTAAGAATGAAAATAAGGCGCTGTTTGGCGTTTAAAAAAAGTATGCAGAGAAACCTATTATCCTAAGGCAGGTGGGCTGGACATACCCCATAAAACTCCTTTTTTTTTTTTTTTAAATGTTAGATATCTCTTAAATGTGAAATCGTTTTGTTGTCAAATCTAAGACTGAAACAATGCTGCCAGGTGTTGAAAGTGTAAAATGACAGTCATCTTATAATTTACAAAAGGACAAGTTAAAGTAAAGTATGATAAAAGAAATAGATATTTATGAAAATCACTCGGTTTTCTAAAGACGGATAAGGTATTTAATTATTGTTTCGATTAATTAAGTTTATTGAACGTTCTTGTTAAAATATTGAGGTAAATTAAAATATAGTAATTTTGTGGATAAACTAATTAATTTATATTTTAGGTAGCAATTAGCATAGTATTTATCATAAATTAAAAAAACATGGGACTTGACAAAAGAGTTTCACCGAAAATTATACTGATTTTTGGTTGTTTATTAATTATTGGATTTGCTAATGTAACAGCTGAAATTGAAAAAGAAATTCCTCTAACAAAATTGGGCCAAAATGTTGGCGGACCAACAATGACATTTTTGTATTGGTTAGTATTTGAACAGATTTTTATTTAGTAATTTTTTATACTAATTATAATTTAAGTTTTTTTTAAATATAAAAATAGTCAACACTGATAACAGAATATTTTTTTTATCACATAATATTTTGTACTTTGTTCTACCGTTTTATTACTTAAGTTATATGCTAATTTTGTATAACCTTAAATTATCCAAAATGTTTTATAAACGGAATTAAACATATACAACACTACAAATATATACCTATGTGTATAGTTTTCGAAAAAATAAAACAATGTCCAATAATAAATGTACCTACTTTGTTTTAGCTACTCTTGTGGATATAGAAAAGCTTTTGAAGATTATGTTGGAATTTTGAATGAAAAATATCCACAAATAACTGTTCGTGGAGCGAACTATGATCCGCCAGGTTTGAATTTGTATTTATCGAAAGGTGTATTTGCTGTAAAAATTTTACTTATTATTCTTGTGTTAACTCAATTCGATATATTCGGAGCAATCGGACAACAAACGCCTAGCTGGTGGAGATTTTGCCATGAAAATAAATTTTACACATGTTTAATGGTGTTTTTTGTGGGAAACATGTTGGAAGCTCATGTATGTTTTTGTAAAATTTTTAATAAATTAAATTAATTGATTGATTTTTTAGTTGGTTTCTTCAGGCGCTTTCGAAATATCTTTGAATGATGTTCCAGTTTGGTCGAAACTTCAAACCGGACGGATTCCTCAACCTCAAGAACTTTTCCAAATTATAGATAGTCATTTACAATTCAACCAAGAGAAAATCAATGACAATCCCGAATTTGTTAAATAAAATTAATAATGAAATAAATACCTAAAAACTGAAATATAATTAAGACTTGTTTAACACGTAAATTTTACAACTATTTAAAAATTAACATTTTTTGTTTCATAAAAATTATTTAAAAAATGGTTTTATTAAAGCTTATATCAATGTAATGTAAATAAGTCCATTAAAAAATTATTGTTTGGTAGATTATTTCTGTAATTCAATTTTAAACATTTTGTAATCTAAACGTTTTAGTTATTTTGTTGTAAAATTTAACCATTAATTTTTTTTTATTATTTTGTAGATTTAATTATACTTAGCTAACTTAATTGAAGTTTAGTACCTACAGTGTTTCAGTCAAATTAGTTTATTTTCATATAAGATAAGATAGCAATATGTAAATTTAATTTAAAAAACTGGCGGATATAATAAATTTTTAAATAAAAAACTTGTTTTTTTATTAATTACAAAGTTCGAATTTTTTATTTCAAATTACTACATTTTTATATTAACAGGTTATTTTCTTTAATTAATATTTTGTTTAAATAAAAACTAATTGAAAAAATAAAATATAGGAATACATGGTATATAATAAATTTAATTTGTGAATACATTTTTATGTTCAAATTTAATTTATTATACAAATGATATGGAATATCGAATATTGTCAATTTAATATACATTCGTTTTTGAAATCATAACTTCATACAGTTATGCTAATTGTTTACAGAATTTTCCTCTTATCAAGATAAATATTTTAAGTTTTCAACATGCCAATGTAATTACATTATACAAGTTACGTTATAAAAGAAATAAGAATTAAAAGAATTTTATTTTTACATGGCAGTTTTTATTTACTTATATTTTAAATTTACACTATTTAATAATTTCTGCAGTATTTGAAATTAATTTCAATATAATTGCAGTAGGTATAATATCATTTTTTAACTTTACATAAAAACAAATTTTTTTTTATACATACATATTAAAAATTTTTTAAGGCAAATTTAAGGTTGGTATGTAGTGCAATATTTACATTATACATTACAGATATTATTATTATTATTACATACATATTTAAAAATAACGAAAGCTATAAGCTTAATAGAA
Organism: Argyra leucocephala; assembly: GCA_963942445.1. Lineage (NCBI taxonomy): Eukaryota > Metazoa > Arthropoda > Insecta > Diptera > Dolichopodidae > Argyra > Argyra leucocephala. Next base: position 71,026,466 of record OZ012680.1, read on the forward strand.
TTAAAATAATTTTTTCTAACCTAATTTTTTTTAATTAAAAACGACGTTGTGTTGGTACTCGTCTAGCATTTGGTCTAGATCTTCTTGGATATACAGTTTGCGTCTGGCGTGATTCCACTGGTCTTCTAAATTCTAATCCAGTTGGTTCTGGGAATGGTGGTAAATCTTGTCTTGCTTGATATCGTTTTTTACAAACAATGCACCTGTTATGGTAAATACGTAAGATTCATTAATACACTTTGAACTTTTCTTCGTTTTATATGCATTGTATGTATTTATATACAATATACTAACCTGCTGATTTTGCTTGTATGATCTTTTTTCAATGTTTGACTATTTGGCTTACTAAATTGTTCATTTTCTTCAACAACTGCCAACCAGAAGTTTGTTAGAGAGTCGTAGAAATTGCACTTTCCATGTCCTGAACATTCAATAACTGGATTTGGCCTGAACTCTTCCAAGCATGACCCCGGTGAAAATAAGTCTTGACCAAATCCACCACTGTTGTCATGAGATAACTAAAATGTAAGAATGTAAAATTAATATAATATCAAATTATTTGACTTATTCTCGAAATTAAATATTACCATTAAATAACTGTATCCAGTCCACATTTCATCCCATCCATTCGGGCAATTTGGGAGACTCATACTTTGACTGTGCAAAGCCATTAGTCTTGTTCTTGTTTCACAAACAACACATCTAATAAAATAAATGTCGGTAATCGAAAGCTTAAAATATAAATATAATATGTATATGTATGTTTACCTTGAAATATGTTTTTCTAAATCTCTTGATTGAATTGGAGCCATAGACATTGGCATTGGTTCTTGAGTTGCCAACCACAAACTGTCTTCGTTTGTTTGAGCATAATTACATACATTATTTGAATCACATACTAAGAAGGGCATTGTTGTAAACCTTTGAAGACAAGATCCTGCTGTACCTAAATCTTGACCAACTGTACGACTATTCCCTATAGTTGCTGCTAAAGAATAACCTTCATATAATTTTCCAGTGTTTGCTGGGCATTCAGGAATACGAACAGTTTGCGAATGTCTCGTGAATATGAAACCTCTGCTCTTAGGAGGAGGTCCTGGTGGAGCAGGATCACCTCTTGCACCTTTGTATCCTCTCAATCCAGGTAAAGCATTACTACCAGGAGGGCCAGTTGAACCTTGTTCTCCTTTTCTTCCTGGAGGTCCGGTATAACCTTCAATGCCGAATTCACCTCTGTATCCTTTTAACCCAGTGTAACCGAAAGATCCAGGTGGTCCCATGAATCCAATATCTCCTTGCTCACCTTTAAGCCCAGGCCGTCCGGAGTCACCTGGTAAACCAGGGTTAGCCATTTCATATGGATAAGTTAGGCCTCGTTCTCCTTTTACTCCTTTCATTCCATCTAAACCATAAATACCATTTCCTCCTTGATCACCTAAAGGTCCTCGTGATCCCCGAAGTCCATATCTTCCTATTTGGCCGGGCCTACCAATCATTCCTTGTTCACCTTTACGACCATCTTGACCCGAATATCCATGTGGACCTCTATCACCAGTATCACCACGCATGCCGGGTATTCCGTAACCAGGAGTACCAGCCATACCTTTAATTCCACTTTCTCCCAATGGACCTCTTAAGCCCATTGGCCCTGGTGATCCTGGAGAACCGTTGCTACCTGGGTATCCGAGATCACCTTTTAAGCCTTTCAATCCAGTGATACCTTCTTCGCCGGTTTGTCCTGAAAGCCCTTGAAGACCATCATCACCATAATCACCTGGAGCACCTTTTGGACCAATTGGACCAGGTCGGCCAGGTAATCCATCATATCCTGGTTCACCTTCTTGTCCTCTATTTGTACCAAAAGGTATATCGCCTGGTAAGCCACGTAAGCCTTTGTCTCCTGTTATACCTTTTTGTCCACGAAAACCTTCAGGTCCTCCACGTCCGACATAACCTATATTTCCTTGCATACCCTTACGTCCTAAAATGCCGGGTTGACCAACTTTTCCAGGGAGACCAGTTTCGCCGACCAAACCTCGTGGACCAACATTACCTTTATCCCCGCGGTATTTTCCTTGCATTATTAATTTTCCGGGTCTACCTTCAGCCCCGATGTCTCCTTGTATACCTTTTTGTCCTGACAGTCCTGATCTTCCGTGGTCTCCAGAATCTCCTTTTATTCCCATTGGTCCCGGAAATCCAAATTCACCTGGTTCTCCTCTAGGACCTTGATAACCTTGTTCTCCAGGTGTACCATTTTCTCCTCTTCTACCTGGTAGACCATTTTTTCCTGCTAATCCAGGATAACCATCGAAACCAAGCTCACCTATTTCTCCTTTTTGTCCCAATTGTCCTCTATCACCACGTTCACCTTTAAGACCCCGGAATCCATCGATACCAAACGAGCCTGGTACACCAGTTTCTCCTTTCAAGCCAATAGTACCTTCATATACCTAAAAAATTTAAATGAGTAAAAAATCATCGTCTTGAAACTCTTACTTACAAGTCCTGATTCTCCTTCAGCTCCTTTTGGTCCTTGAAGACCATATATCCCATTTCTACCAGCTGGACCAGTACTTCCGATATCGCCTGAATCACCTTTCATACCACTTATTGCTCGTTCACCTTTCATACCCTTGGCACCTGTTCGACCATAACTTCCTCGATCACCTTTTTTGCCTGTTATACCTTGTCTACCTAATCGTCCAACAGCACCGGGAGGACCCTGCATTCCTTTTGGACCAATATGACCGATATCTCCGCGGCGACCCATATGTCCTGGTCGGCCTAGACGACCAGCGGAACCTACTTCACCTGGCTCCCCGAGTTCTCCTGGATAACCAGGTAAACCAAATGCGCCAATATCACCCATCAATCCAATATCACCCTTTATACCGATTCTGCCAGTAAATCCTATGTCTCCTTTGGCACCTTGTGTTCCTCTTGATCCACGTGGCCCTGGTTCACCCTTAGGTCCTTGACGGCCATTTGGTGCGATTCTTCCATCGGTTCCTGGGAAACCTGGTTCTCCAATAGAACCCATTATATAGTCTCCTCGTTGACCTTGAGCTCCGTCTAAGCCAGAACGACCTCTTGGACCATCGTCTCCTCTCTCACCTTTTCTACCTTTTGTTCCAGATATACCCCTAATTCCATATCTGCCAGGATATCCTTTGTCACCCGGGTATCCAACAAGTCCAGGATCACCAGGTAAGCCGTATTCACCAGGTATTATATAAGGCCCGGGGTCGCCTCGTGATCCTTTTCTACCTGGTCTACCATCTTGTCCTGGCTGACCATGTAAGCCTGGTAGTCCTGGAGCTCCACTGATTCCAGAAGGTCCTGCTATGCCAGGAAAACCTTTTAGTCCTTCTGGGCCCATTTCACTAATACCGGGAGGACCAACATCACCTCGCAAGCCTGAATATCCATCATCTCCTGGATCTCCAATAGGACCATCATCTCCTCTGGGCCCAGGGTCTCCAACTTCGCCCTTATCTCCCGGATTTTGCAAGGTTCTCCCTGGAGTAGGTTCTCCTTTCTGTCCTTTTAATCCATAATTTCCATGTTCTCCTTTTATCCCTCTGAAATTATTAGTAATTAAAATATAATGTATCGGATTAAATATTCGTATCCTACTTGGAACCGGATATTCCAGGATTTCCAATTAAATATGGCTTTGGAACATCTCCAGGTAATCCTGGAATGCCATCTTCCCCATCAGTGCCATCTTGTCCATCACTTCCTTGTTGTCCTGGAAATCCAACATCTCCTTGCTCTCCCTTTTCACCTACAGGTCCTCTAAAGCCAGGAGACCCAATGTAACCAGAAACCCCCTGATCGCCTGGCTCACCTCTGTATCCTTGATCTCCGTCATCACCCCTATCTGGTTTATTTTGACTACCAATCACATGGAGCCGCCCGGGTTTACCTTGTCTTCCAGGTTTACCTCTGTCACCTGGTATACCAGCAGTACCAGTTTGTCCTTTAAAACCAATTTGTCCAGGAAATCCGGATGCTCCTTTTGGACCTCTAGGTCCAGTTAAACCCTGTTTTCCTCGCATACCTGCTAATCCTGGATAACCATCTTCACCCTTATCACCAGGACCACCTGCAGGACCAGGATGACAAAATCCGCAATCATCACCTCTTGGACCTTTATCGCCTTTGTCTCCAGGAAGGCCAAATATGCCATCAATACCTGGTTTTCCTGATCTACCAGGTAAACCATCTGCACCGGGTCTTCCAGTAATATTGAAACCTTGTCCTGGTAAGCCTTTCGGACCTGGATAACCAGCTTCACCTCTGTCTCCCTCTCGGCCTGGCCGACCATCTCTTCCTGGTGTTCCGGCATAACCTAAAATTACTTGGGTTATTGAATTTATTTACAAAAGTAACTCCTAGAAATGTGAACCTTTTGGTCCGTAGTTATTTCTACCAGCGAATCCTTTTGGCCCTTGTCTACCAACACCACCAGGTTTCCCTGTTAGTCCTGATTCGCCCATATCGCCATGTTCTCCGGGAGAACCATTATCACCTTTTATGCTAATACCTGGTGGACCAGCTGGACCACGTAAACCTGATTCTCCTGGTGTTCCTGGAAATCCAATTAATCCACGACGCCCTTGATTACCCGGAATTCCATCCATTCCAGCCTGACCTGGCTCACCCTGCTCACCTTGAGGTCCTATAGGTCCTGGATATTTTTCATCAAGATCAGGATCATAAATTCCTTGAGGACCAGGTATACCTTGGAATCCAGGTGTTCCGTCATACCTTCATTTATATCAATAATCTTGTAAAGTAATTTGTATTCAAAATTTATATAATATTTTACCCATCTTCGCCTTTTACACCTGGAGTTCCGTCATTTCCATCTGAGCCAGGATATCCTGGAGCTCCTTTAGCACCTTTATCCCCACTGGGTCCAGCTTCCCCAAGCTTTCCAGGTTTACCACGTTCTCCTGGCCAACCATCATCACCTCTTGATCCTGGCATACCAGGCACGCCTAGTGCACCTACTTCTCCTGGAAAACCTCTTGGTCCAGGAAATCCTGTTCCACCACTGTCTCCTTTTAATCCTCTAGGAGCTTCCCGTCCTTTCTCTAATGGGAAATGAACTTTGTCTGCTGGCTCACCCTTTTCTCCCTTTTTACCAGTACCAATTAGAGGGTTATGAATTTCAGCGTCATCTCCTCGTAAGCCACGATCCCCTCTCTGTCCTTTTGTACCAGGGAAACCTGGAATTCCAACAATTCCTTTTAGACCCCTATAGCCTGTATATCCAGGAGGTCCGTGTGCACCAGGATAACCAGATTCGCCCCGATTTCCCTTTGTTCCTTTTGAATTGATTCCACCTTCTCCTGCATCACCATGCGGTCCTTGACGTCCGGGCTTACCCTTTAGTCCTGGATATCCTGGATTACCAGGTATACCAGGATTTCCCGATAGTCCTTCTTTGCCGTCACAACCATCAATACCTCTTGGACCTTGTGGTCCATCTTCTCCAGAAGTACCCTAATTTAAATTGAAAATCAACAAATGATGTTAGGAATGTATAATGATAAAAGAAATTTACCCTTCTTCCAGGATTACCCATTCTACCAGGTTCGCCAGCGTCACCCTATTGAAAGACAATAATATTTTGGATAGTTTTATTTTTAATTGAAATTAATATGAATTAAAAACACATACTCTATGTCCTTTTTCTCCAACTTCACCATATTCTCCAAAATCACCAAGCTCACCTTGCCGACCTTGTAAGCCTGATGGTCCAAAATCACCAGGTGAACCTTCTAATCCTGGTACACCAAAAGGTCCATATGATCCTTTAATGCCCTTGAGTCCTTTACAATCACATTTTGCTTCAGTACAATTCTGGTAAATAAAATGTTTCTGTTATTATAACTTATAAGTATGTATGTATGTACGTAAATCAAGTTTTATTTAAGAACCAAATTAGAATTAAAAGTTTCTGGAAAATATTGTAAAGGTTTATTAATAAAAAGAACATATACAATTACATATATAATTACATATATGGGTACAGTAAAGTTAAAGACTTGTAGCTTGTAGTGAGTAACTTGTACTTCAATAACATGAGGATGGCAATATACAATTTGATATTTGTTAATAATCTGATCCCATTGCATATAGTTTGGTTTTAACTAATTGAAATTTCGTAGAAGCATTTTTTTCTTTTTCTTTATTTGTTTTATAATTCATGTATATCAAATACGTAGTCGATAATTAAGTTTAGTTTTATTGATCATAGCTTAGGTTTAAGCTGTCTGATCTTATTGTTTTTTTTTGTATATAATTCAATTTAATTTAAATAAGCTAAAGAGTTTTTATTAAGAAGACGAAAAGGAAAATTAAAACTAATAAAAAATTAATATAAAAAAAAAAAACAAATTTGTAAATAAATTTATAATTGCCAAGTTAAATAGTTTCATTCTTTCCTGTTTTTTTTTTCTTTTTAAATTTACATTACAAGTCTTTGATTTTTTTCACACCTGCTAACACAATTACAACAACAATATCATTTCCATACATTTTTTATCAAAAAAAAAAATAGATTTTGATTTATTGGGTTTTGATTTAATTTTGTTCGATAGTTACCAGATTCATTTTCATTAATTGATTTTCGTTGTTTTTTCAATTTTATTATTTAAGTTTTCAGATATTTTTCTCCCTCCAACCTGTAGTCATTTCGGAGCTAACAGATAAGAACTACTTTCACTGTAAATTCCTGACTAGGTTATTAGCTTTTATATTTAAAATTTTAATGTTGAACTAGAAGTTGTATGACAGATACCTGAATCAATTTAAGCTATGACATTTATAGCGAACAAACAAATTTTCCTTATAAGTAAACTCTGAGTATCTTATGTAGACCGTATGACAATAAATCCACAATTTCATTACAATAACAATTTCTAATCAGAATTTCTAATCAGAGAAGTAAATTACAACTTCTTATGTTCGGCGGTTCTTATTCAAAATTAATTTACTAACAAGTTGAATACAAAACACTGAAGAAGTCTGCAAGTAGTAGACGAAATAGGAGTAGCTGTATGACAAGCATATTTAATAAAATTAAAAGTAAAATTTTCGACTATTTTCAACAATTTTACAAAAAATTTAATCCGACGCTAGAAAACAAGTGTTTATAAAGTTTTCGTATGCTGAAATCGTATCTGTATGTGTGTGTATGTACGTATATTTTTTGTTAGCAATTAAATATTTTTAGAATTGAAATATTAACTACTATACTAATGCACCCACTCCTCCTAGTTTGAGGAAGTATGATAAAATATTTGACTCAATTTCATTATGAGTTATTTTGACATGATTTGAATTTATCCTTGATATTTTATTTTTTTATTGATTTATCTTAGACAATAACCTCATACGTAATATGTTATTCAAAAAAATATATATAAATTTTAATTTAATTTTGGTAATGGGTGAGGTGCGGCAATTTGATAAATTCAAATCTTTGTACTTTAATATGATGTATATACGTGGATGAAATATTAAATTGAAATTTCTAATTGCAAATTAAACCATTTTGGGAAAATATTTAGTTTCGCTACGTCTCTTTTTAAATATCTTATTGTGATTTAAAAAAATCACAATGAAAATCTGTTGTAAAATGGTACAGGAATTTGTACATACCGTATTTTTTTCAATTTACAGATTAAATATAATGATGATAATAAAAAAATTAGGAAAATATTTTTCTAACCACAGAGGTATCTATTCATTATTTGACTACATTTTGTTGTAAGTTCTCATAAGAGATGTAAAAGAATGGAGCCAAATCTATAGGTTACTACTACAAATTTCCCTAAACTGCGATTTAATTTTTTTGTTTTGTCTTTTTATTTCAAGCTTAATGTGATTTTATAAAATTTTGCAAATATTTTTAATTTAATTAAAAGAAAATTTCACTCTTAAAATCATTTGGGTATAGTTTAACCATTGAATATTAGTACCTATAGTCATACTATATGTTATTCTTAATCAATGGTTTAACCCAAGTTGTTTTTTATGTTTTAAAAAAAATTATATAGACATACATTATATTATATGCATGTACATACATCTAAATTTACATTAAATAAAAAATTAAATATTTAAATATTCATATTAAAGATGAAACAAAATTACATCATATATTTTTTTTTATTGAAACTGATTGCAGAATTCCGCTAAAAGCATCACTCGGGTTCAAATAATTTAAAACGATCTTATGTTGGTTGGATAGCAGCGTTTAAACTTAAAATGATGCATTTGCGATAATAATTATGATAAATATAAATATATGTAGGTATTATTATACATTATGTACACCATTTATATATACATGGTGATTCTATATTTGTTTATTATGTTGCGCAGGTGGGGTAAGTGAAATTGTGCCGAACAAGCTCATCAGTTACTTCAAAATGTTATTTTCATTACCTTACCCACCTCAGTAACTCTAATATCTTTAAATGAAGACAAATTGATCAAATTTTCTAACAGCGATTAGTTTTATAGAAAAATTACGTGAAAACAAAATACTAAGATACCACTTTTTTGGTTTTGATTTTTAAATAAAATAGGCAAAACTTAGGTTAAATAAACATTCCATACTTTCGGTTGGCTGAGAAAATGGAAGGATTGCTCGAGAAAAAAGAGAAAGAAGGGAAGAACGAGAATGCTAAGATCTAAATAAGAATGCTAAATTTAAAGGCAAGTTTAAATGGCATTTGTTTGTGCTTAACAAGACATCTTTCAGCTTTTGAAGTATTAAACTAGACTCGGTTTGTTTTACCTCAATCAATAATTTTGAGATGGTTGAGCATGTAGTCCAATATTGTTTTCCTCGCGTCGCATCTGAGGCATTTGTAATATTAGACTTTTTAAGGAAATCATGAAATGTTATTTGCAAAACTATAGCTAGATAGCATTGAAAACTGTTTGAATATCATTAATAAAGACTAGAAAAATAGTTGGAGAAAGAACAGAACCTTATAGTGTTGACCAGTATTAATTTGTAGTTAATAAGATTAAAATTCGTCAACTAAAACTAAAATGACTCAGCTGGTAAAAAAATCTTATTTTTTGAAGATTCAACCCGGACCTTTAGGAGAGGACTTGTTAGTAAAAAAAATATTTCATACTAGATCAAAAATCTTTGAAAATATCGTAACAGCCAGAACAGCAAGTTTATACTAGATTGAAATTAACAAATTATTATACATGGTGCATTATAAATAATCTTTTACTAAACGTTTACCAAATGTGTACAAAACATTTAAGCCAAAACCATTTAGCTTTAGATGAAAAACCATGCACTCGAAATAACGAAACATGAAAATGTTAATTTGATTAAGGACCTTAGGAATATATTTTGATAATAAACTATCATTTAAGTTCTATTATGGAAACATAATTAACAAAGCTAGTTCAATGTTAGGCTTATAAAATGTGGGTCAAAATAGTTTAATGACGACATTACATATCAAAACCACTAGTATAAATGCCGCGTTAAATCTTTGATTTGCCAGAATAGGTTTAGTTTCCATTTTACAATATACAAATATAGATAATAAAAGCTGTTCAAGATAATGTTTTGAGATTTTCCCTGTACAGTTTTCTTTGTAAGAATATGGAATAAGCCTTCTTCACATTAAGCTTCTGTGCAAAGGACGCGGGAAGTATGTGTTGTTTTATTTGTCTTGCAAATTCTAAAATTTGATCTAAATTCAAATAAATCCACTCTTAACATAGCGCAGAACAAATTGGAGAGTTAGTAATAATCTAATAATATAAAAATTATATAAGTTTAATAAAAGGCACGAGAGAGAGACGAGGATATTTCAGATTTAAAGGTTTTTAATTTTTTTAAAAAAATTTTAACTTATCAAATACAAAAGCTGCAATATATGAAAATATTTTTCAAAGCTTAATTTGTTAACTTTTATTTGATTTCATAGTCATTGAAAATTTGATGTAGTTGGTCTGGGTTGTGAGGTATACATTAATGAAGATATTTGGATTTAACTCCAACACTGAAACTACAAAATGTGAATCTTAAACATAAGAACAAATTTGGTTCAGTATATACGAAGCTACCTGCTCAAAATAATTCTGTGACGTAGAAACACCCTGTATATTTATACATTATTGTGCAATTGAAATGAAAGGAAAAATTGTTGACTATTTTTGATAATTTTGACTACTTGTTTTATAATTAAGATTCTAATATAAATGTATTTATAATCTTTGGTTTTAATTGATCGAAATTCTCTATTTAATAGGTAGTAAATTAGTCAAGTTTTCCATATTTTCTCTAAAAAAACAAACAGAGAGCAGAGAACTGATTTCTTCAGTTCATAATTTCATCATGGAAGTGAAAAAAGTTATCTTTTTATCCAAATAAAATGTAATTATGTTATTATAATGATGAAGATACTCTGAAATGGATGTCTATATGTGTATATTAGAGGTATAATAATTTTAGCAATATACGTAACAAAAAATGTAATATGCAACGACAATTTTTAGGTAGGTAGAAGTAACCATTCCAGTTCTTCTGATAAACCAATTAACACTTAATTACACCTTTTTGATACCACGAGTGACTTATTTGTTATTTTGTTTGGTTGTTTTAGGAGATCACTCTCCAGTTATAATTCTCTTAGGGAACTAGAGTATTAGATCCACCAATTTTAGTTTCCGAAATATTACTTGATGTATTCTCAGGAAAAGCCTCACCAAAAGACCTCTACAGTCTGATTCTAACTTATGCTTGGTAGCTACGAAAGAAGAGTTTCTTTCTCATTTTCTTTTTTAATGGCTGCTATGGGGGGGGGGGGGGGGTTGAACGGAGTAACTATAGCTTGGTTAGTAGCTTCGTAGTGATAGATAACAAGTAGGTCACTCAATTAAATAATAACTGTAACAGAACTAATTCGTAATGATATATGATTTTATATAGCATTTTCCAATCGAGCTATTTTCGAATTACAAACTACATATGTAGTTTAAAGAACAAAATATATCATAGAAACCTATAGACATTTTTTTACAATTAAATTATTTTTTTTGTTAATTGTTATTCGTTATTTATTCTCTTATGAGGTGAACACCATAACCGCTTTATGGTAGAGCTTCTGCATAATAAGTTTTTTCTATTTATTTAATTATATATCAGTAGTTTATCTGCATATTAATATATAGTCACACTTTCAGGATTGTAACTGTTTCGAGATGTGTGGGCATATTATTTTTAATTGCCATTTAATTTATCCCAACACAACGCTGGGTACGGGACGAGGTCGAAAAATATGTAAGGCATTTTGCTTAAATCAATAAAGGATCTGACTACAGATTGTTTGGTTCTGTTGATGTTATATGAGGGCTATGTTCTCCTATAGATCACACACAGGTACTTAACATATGCCATCTTTCGTTTGCTCTGGTAAGATATTATGAATAAAGGCGTTCCTTGATGGTTCTCATTGGAAAGTGAAAGTCCTCCTCAATGGTTGACCTGTCACGACCTGCCCAGTGTTACTGTGACCAGGAATTTAGAGTTGAGAGATCCAAAAACGACCAGCTATGCTTTCAAACTCATTTCGCTTAAAGTAGATAGTGTCCGAGACCAAAGTTTCTATATATCCCTGAAGATGGTATTTTTTCTGAATATGATTAAGGGTTTTAAGTGCTTCGTTAATTGCAAGTATTTCTGCTTGAAAGACATTAGAATATTTAGGAAGACCATAAGATATTGATATTTTTAGATGCTCTGAGAAAATTGTTGCAAGTACTGTTCATATTCGATCCATCAATTAAAATTGCTATATCATTTTCAATTTTCACCAAACCACTTTTTCAATCAGTCCTAGCAGGAAAAGCACGTTGGTTTTTTGTTGAAGTTCAGTTTGGTAGTTATATAATCAGTTCTACAGGTTAATTCACTACAGGTTGAAGTTCAGTCAGGTTAATTTAGAAGCTGAGCGAAGATGTTACCATGACCATACGATCTGGAATACCAGATGCCAGTTTCTCTCAGTCTGACTACAATATGCAACGTTTTTTATGTACAAATAGGGGGAAACAAGATTCAGGATCACATGTCAAACGTCAATGGAACACGAGCGGAATATGGATCTGTGATTCCAATATATGTAATATATATGTATATGCTATAGCAACCTTATTATTTGATTGTCATTATGCAAAAAAAACTTGTACAAGTTATACAAGTAGTTAGTGGTGTGTTATGTTAATTTCATGTTGATGGTTGATTTAATAGAAAGTAATAATTGCTTTTTTTTTTTTGATAAAAAATTAAAAAAATTTGTATTAATTCATAATAGTGTGTTTGTGTTATGTAGTTTTGAACTTGTGATGTTTATAAAGAAAGCGTAGAATGCTTTCTAATTCAGACCAATGTAACCACATGTTGCTTCTTCTATATATGTAATAATATATGTATGCATATTCAACCCCATATATAAACATTATTATGTATAGATATTCTATTATGTAGTGTAGAAGTAGAACATTTTATGTTTAATTTTTATATGAATTTAAAACATGAAATAAAATCCATTTCTTTCAATAAAAGATTTGTTTTTAAGAATCACCATAAATTAAAGTGTATACAAATTTTTAAAACTGTGTAAAGCTGTTTGAATTGGAAATGAGAAAATAATTTTATAAAACATTCGTTATAATTTAATTTTATTTAAAAAATGAAATTAACTTCATTAAATAATTAATTTGAAAACTGCATTATTAATTATTTAATTTTGTTACGAAAAATTTTGCAAGTGCAATAGCCGAAGGTCAGAAACAATCACAGCTAATTTTATTAATATCTGTTTCTATTTAGAAGGCTCTATTTAGGGCGGTATATGAATATTAATATATAGCAATTTATTGTGATTATTTTCATAAATATTTAAACCAAAAAAAAAATTAGTAATTTCCTCTGACTTTGTATTTCAAATCTAGTTTTTTCTTCCATTAGTGTAGTCTTAAATCTGAAAAATAAAAACACATGATAACTGCTAATGCATTATTATAAAGGATTCTATAAAAAACAAAATGACGTAATTTCTATTTTAGTTTGATTTGATTTGTTGGTCATTCTATTTTTTATTCCGTGAATTTATTCATTTAATCAGGGGTGGTATTCCATTTATTGTAACGTTTAGAATTTCAGTGAGTATGTATTAGTTTTTGTTTTGAAATTTTAAATTAATTTTTCTTTAAGCACTATGACACCAGGGTGGCAGCTATTTTTTATGTTTTATCTAATACAACATCAAATATGTTAAATTATTTGTCTAATTATTGTCAAATTAATTGTAATTTATTGTAATTATTGCCTAATTAATTGTAAAAATTATAACGAATTAGTCATAAGTTTATAAAAATAATTTTTATTGTGTTTTGTTTAGTTTTTTAGTATATTTTGAAATTTTTGTACAATTTGTTTTTTAAATGCCATGTTCGGATAATAAATATATATATATATACTATAATACGCTTATAATGTCTGTAAAACTTTTCACCTCAGTGAACTAAAGCAAAAAAACAGTGACAGGAACCCAAAACTTTCGATGTGGAATTTTTAAAAATATTACAGTAAAAAATTACCGATTAAGAAATAAAAAAAATTAAAAAATACTAATTTTTGTACCAAATAAACAAATAAATAATTAATAGAAAAACATATCCAAGTTCGAAACCCATATAGGGAAACTATCTATTTTATACAAGAACCAAATGGTAAAACATTATAAAAACAATATATATGAAGTCTTTTAAAATTAAAGGTTTTATTATAAAGTTATGAAAACAATAAATTAATAAAAATATTTTAATAAATAAAATAAAACACTTGTTAATATTTCACTGATTAAGAAAATATATGTAAGTTTTGTTACATATTTTATTTTAATTTAATATTTTTACTAGTCTTGATCATGTCTTAGAAGGACGAAACATGTCGGCTCATATTTTTATTTTTTATTTTTATTAAAATATTAAATTAAAATAAAATATATAACAAAACTTACATATATTTTCTTAATCAGTGAAATATTAACAAGTGTTTTATTTTATCTATTAAAATATTTTTATTAATTTATAAAAACAATGTTTCACCGAGTGCCAAACAAAAAATCTTTAGATTTTTTAATTATCAAAACAATTGAAATTACCCAAAAAATAATGTACCTACTACATTTTTTTTAAATTTTCGTGGTTTGCGTCTTTGAATTAAGCCACCTCGAAATGCAGGCAGACATCTTCAAGTTCAAATGAATGTTTGGTAAATCAAAATATTGACAAGGAGAAAAAAATATTCTTACTGTTGACATATTGACAAATCTTGCTTTGCCCCCTTTAAAAATTGACTAGAATTACTGAAAATCCTTCCTGATAAACTCCACAAGCAAGATATTATACAGAAAATTAGAGAAAGAAAAAATAACCTATGTAACAAAAATTCTATTCTTAAATTAGAAGATACGATAAGAAAAATTAATTGTTTCGCGGAAACTTTCTTTTAAGAAGTTAAATATTTAAATGAAGAGTAAAGAAATATTTGTTTAATGCTCAACCAGCGGATATTACGCCGGGAACAGCTAGTATCTTATAATTTTTATGCAGATTCAACTCTATATATTGAATATATAACTCTATTGTTCATTAATAAATTATAATTAGTTTATAAAAAAAAAACAATTGATTTAATTTTTAAAATTTGCAGAAATGGGTTTGAGGTCAGAAGCATTTCAGTTTTCTTGAATGGACGGTATTAACTATTCAGCAGATTACCTACGTGCCAGTGAATTACCAGGTACTAACTTCATATGTCTAGATGGTATTAAAACTACTATATATAGCATATCAGCTTACTCTCCGAGCTAAAAGTGCTATTATATTCCTGAATTTGGTTCTTATTAGCTGCCTATGATTATTATTTATTTGTACTTTTGCCACGTTAATAGGCAATTCGAATGCAAGCTTAAATCCTCCTGTGATATAACTATATATTGTTTAAGATTACTTTTTGGAGGAGTAGTCATGGTGCCTGTAAATATAATATATTAAAAATTACGATTCATTAGTTTTTATTCTTCCGTTTGAGGATACGTGACACCATTTAGTAATCTTTATTACACAATCATCTGAAAATTAACGTGGTATCATCGTACTCCTAAATAATTTAAATAATTTAATTGTTGCCAGGTTTCCTTTCACTAATAATTTTTTAATAATTTATTGCAAATATCGATATTTCGGACACAACATACTTCCTTCATTAGTGCTTGAGACTAACTGTATATATTAATTTAATTTTCCCTTTTTATATCCTATTCCCTCCGTACTAAATATCTATTTTACCTGTACTTTTTCAAATTATTTTAAATAGCGGTGAGTATCCATTCCCTAAATCATTTTTCAATCTATCGTCTACCTGTACCCTCGAAATTGCTAAACTCTTGTATGTGTCTAGTTTGCTTATTTTGCGTATCTCCTTTATTGTTTTCACTAATAATTTTTTAATATTTTTTTTTGCAAATATCGATATTTCGGAAGCATTTTATTAATGGGATACCCCTGAGTTTATATTACATAAGGTTCCATAATTAATCGTAAATTTTCTGGCCGCAAAGGATCGATTTTAGAATTAATTAGTTATGATAAGGTAAAAGTGGTTTTCAATTTATGAAGCAAGTCTTTTACGTGTCACGCTTTGTCGAACGTTTGTGTTACGTCAAGGTATACTGGTAAGAAATATATATTTTCCCTCTTGGTGGATTTTTATATCGCATGGTGAATAAAATAAGTAAAGACTTCGAAGTTTTTATTTATTTTATCCACCATGCGATGAGCTGATCTATCGTATCATATTTTTGTTTGAAACTAAATTGATGATCAAGTGTTTTGATAACTGGATTGGTTTAAGTTCGATTAAAAAGAGTTTTTTGTGTAGAGGTGATTGGCAGTAGGTTTATCGGTTTACATGATTACACTACCTTTGTATCTTTTTCTAATTATTAAAGAAGGATAATTTAAGCTATTTGCCATTGCTTGAAAAAGAAACTGGTTCTTAAAATTGAATTGTAACTAATATGTGTGAAGAGTTAATGTGGTAATGTTTAGTTCATTTTTAATTATTTTTTTCACTAAGTGGTATCTAAATTTTTTAATAAAAATCAATTAATAATAAGAATTTGGAAAATTGAAGAAAAAGAGAAAAAAAATTGAAAGGAAATCGATTTATTCTCTCAACATTCACGTTAGTATCCTATAGTTATAATTATATAGAACTTCAGATTTTTGTTTAAGCTTAAAACTGCATCTGGGGTTGATTTTGTTTACTTTCGAAAACAAAATAAAAAATTTTTTTTTTATTATTTTTTGTTTTTGTTTTGTAACATAAAATGATTTGTATTGAAGAAATTTTGAACTTTTATGGAACATGAAATAAATCAAGTTCAGTTCACATGAAACAAAGTTAATTTTTTTTAAAAATATTTTTAAAGGGATTCTCAGTTTTTGCAGTAAAAAAAAATTCAGTTCAGACGACATATTGTTGGTCTACACATACATTTAAACTGGTTTTGTTTTTTGTTTTAAAAACGTGTTTTTTTTTTGTACGAATTTCAGGGAATTCCTTTTGTTTTTAAAAATATCTTCTAACAATTAATTTCATGAAATTCATTTTAAATCTTTTACAATCAAAAGTTAGTTTTGATGATAATAAATTAATTGACTTTTTTTTTTATAAAAGAGGACCTTGTATTCGTTTATGTTTCAAGGGAAATATCTAATAATTTTGTGTTTTTTTTTATTTCTCTTGTAAACTGTAAAATCTGTCTCTAATGGAGACATTCAGTAGTTTGTTTGATATTTGTATATGTAAGAAACATATAATGACTTGCCGATGAAAACCACAATCATAAGTTATCCATGATAATCTAGTTATACTCTATTAGTAACTGTTAGGTATTTGCAGAATGTTGGGATTCTTTAGTCGACTAGGACCATTTGGGACTAACAAGTACTTGCTTCCTATGGTATTTGAATGAGAATTTAATTTTGTTTGGTATTTACAGCTTGCACTCCTGATTTCCTTCTTTATGGTTTTCATCTATAGGACTTGATGTAAAATGTCGTTACTTACGAACCATGGTGCACGTGCTATTAATTTTAATACTTTTGCTGCAATATTTCAATATTTGAATTGCTAGCTACTCCCCACCTTGATGAGTTGCGGCTAATCATCCAATGCATTTTATGTAATCTCAACAGCAGTTGTTTTCTTTTGCCTTGGATATAAATTTTCCATGTAAGTTTTTTATCCAAGTGCATGCCCAGGTACTTTCTGTGGAACCAATTCGTTATTTAGCATCACCGTTGGATAAGTTCTTCTCTTCAGGGTAAATTTAACATCTGTTTATTTTGTTACATTCACTCTGATTCTCTCCTTCTTTAGTGGTTGCAGAATCCCTGTAACATGTACTGGGTTATTATACGATGCCATATGGCCATATCATCAGCGAAAGTGGCGGTGGTTGTCTTATTTATTGTTGGTAAGTCCGCGCAGCATAGATGACGTATTAAAGAGGACCCAGGACGCTGCCCTGTGGTACGTCTGACATAATTTAAATGGCTTAGGTATAGGCATTTTGATGCTTCACTTCTTTGTGCCTTTCGATGATGATGTATGACCGCAATAATAAATAATAGTTCTGTGGAAGAAATTGTTTAAGCTTATACAGTAGTCCTTTATGTGCCATACCATATCAAACGCTTGACTAATAATCAAAAAAACCGAAATTTAGACTTAACTTGTATTACATCTGCTATTCTGGGTTCAATAGTTACATGTACAAATTTTCAGGTCTGCTTAGTAATTGAAATAATCCTAATGTGTGGTAGGAGTTGAGTTTTATTTGTATGGCAGCTACCCAAACCTTTAATTTGATAGAATTATAAATTGCTATGTTATACCCCTTTTCCTTAATCATAATAACATGCAAAACTTCAGAGTTCTATCTTTAAAACTGTGAACATGCATAGCGAACAAACAAGCAAGCAAACAAAAATTCTCTTTTATAAGTGTAGATTATTTCATTTTTTTTATTATAACTTCAACAATCATATTATCTAACTAGTAATTACTAATTTAATTAATTTCGAGTAAAACAATAATATATTTTTTTTTGATGAGAGTACTATGTAAGCGCAATCTCTTAAGATCTATTGTACTTCCTCGTTTATTATATTCGAATTGTAGGTCTATGTCCGTGATAAACGCTATTATTGCTTTGATGTCAATTTCAGAATCAAACGATGTGTATTCCTGGTATTTTTACTTTCCTAATATTTATATGTTTTGTGATTGCGTAATGTTATGGTGTCTCAAACAAATATAATATGAAAGGAGGATTTGTTTCTGTCTATGTTCGATCTATCAATCTTGAACAGATGCTTGTTAAATGGATAATGACCTAAATCAGAATATTTGACAATTTGAACATAGTGCTTTTAAATTTTTTTTTTCACTTTCTATAAGTTTTTTGACAATTTTTAATTATCTATATTGTAAATTGATTCACGCCAATTGTTTTTATTTTGTTTTTCTCAAATTCAGTTTTGAGATAATCAAAATCGGTTATTTTGTAAACCTTATTATCAATTTCAGTTGAATTATTGTACCTTATCTGTTGGATTCCCACTCTCCAGTCAATATATGATCAAGACATGTTCTGGATATTGGTCTAGTGATCTCATTGTGGTATATGAAATATCCGTTTTACTTGATAATAGTTTTATACAAGTAAGTAGTACATTTACATCAGTTGGATAACTCAAATTGAAATTAATGTCACCAATAATAATACTTTTGTTGTTTTTTACGTTGCCCAAATTATTTCAAATTTATCCTGTAATTTATTAATTTGCAGGGAAGTGTTCTCTGATGGTGTGTAGAAGACTGATATGTCATAATTTTTACTTTTTTGAATCATTTACTTGGTTCCTTGGCTGCGTTTGGATTTGGTTGGTTCCTGTTGTTTTGTTAATGTAGATTTTCTTTGCAGCCTTTTTGTAATAAATTGATTGGAAAACCAGACTTAAGTGTATTTGGCTAAGTGTATTATATATTTTAAAATTGTACATACATATATATATATATTACAATTGAATATAAATATATAGATATAATATAATTTAAAATGATGCAAGAATGCTCAATTAATTATAAAATTTTTAATAATTTATGTTTAAATTTTTCATATTTATTGTAATAAATTTATCCCTGTTACAATTTTTCTAATTCACTATTTTTTATTAAAGCACAGTGTTACTATAAAAATGGTATACCTATGTTTCATTTTCATATCTTAATGCTTTTATTTAACTTGAAAATACTGCAATTAAAATGCCCACGTAATAAAATGATGATCTTAGGAAAATATTTTTTTTTACAAATGAATGCAAAATAAAAAATAAAAATCAAAAAACTTTATGTTCCTTTATTTTGCTAAATCAAAAAAAAAAAAAAAAAAAAACAATAAAATGCAAACACTTCTATACTATACAATAATTGAGTATTTTGTTACACAAATATGAGTACATACATCATATTGCATTAAACGAGTCTACCTTATCGTATTTTTATCATAATTTTTTGTTCCCTCTTGCCCAGTCAATTGGATTTTGTGTAGTTGTCCAGTTAATCTTTTTAATGAAATGAACAGAAAGAGGATGCAAGAGTTGGAAAGATGTAAGTATTTATAAACAAAATCATAAAAATAAAAATAAAATTATATTTTTTGGTACTTCATTTGCGTATAATTTTCATTTTAATATGCTCTGTATAAAGCCAACAAACAATTAAGAAAAATAAAATAGAATAATCGGATATGATGTCAAATGATGTGTTCATATTAGAAAAAAAAAAAATAAAAAAACAAAACATTTGAAATCTAAGTAGATAAATTTTTTAAATTAAATATGCACTCATTTCACTTTGTATATCAATTTTTACACTTGTTTCTATGTACTCGTATAATTAATTTTGCAAGCTTGAGATTTGTGTAATAATCCATAATTAAATTTTATTTTATTGTTATAATGTGATCTTGAGATTTTCTTTTAGTTGATGATTATTTTAATTTTTTTTTTTAGATGATTTGTTTTTATTTATTTATTCACTGGGTCAGCATATAAATCTGCAGTCCAATTTCAAGTACTTTTCCCTTTCGGTATGTGGACCTAATTTATTTATACTGTGTCACGAATGATTACCACAATCGAATCATCTAAATTAAAGAATGGGTTGTAATTGAATTTATTCTATTTAGATTTAGGAATATATATGATAGATCGTTAAAGGTTCAAATTTATCGTGGTTTGGTTATCAATATTGGTTAGCAATATCAGATATGGTTAGCAATATTAAAACGGTCACCGGAACGTAAATTATGCGGATTCTCTCTAAAAGTTATTAAATCCATAATTTTAGGTGCCAGGATATTTCCAGCAATAATTTGGTGGATAAACGTAAAACCAGCCACCAATCGACGTTGTTGGAGAGATTGCAAGTCAATCAAAAGCAACCTATCTTCTGTACGGAGGAAGTTGAAAAGGGCCAAACCAAGAAAAAGCACGTAATGCAAAGTGTAAAAATTTACACTGAACTGCTTCAATACGTGAAATATCTACATTACGATATGGGGACCAAACTTGCGAAGCACATTCAAGTGTTGGTCTAACATATGTGATATATAAATGTTTTGTAATGCAGGGATCTGTAAACTCTTTGGCCCAGCGCATTATAAAACCTAGCATAGAATTAGTTTATTAATAATGGAATTGAAATGTGCTTTGAAATTGAGCCTGTGATCCAGAATAACACTTAGATCACGAGTTAACTCAGAACAATTTAAAGTTTGATTCCCAAGATGGTAGTCAAATTCAATAATAGAGCTTTGAGGCTTCCTACTAAACTAACAACCTGACATTTAGATGCATTTAATTCAATGTTGGTGGAGCACAAGCATAAGATTTTTTCCAAAACTCAGGGAAGACACCAGTTTGCAAAGATAGATTAAACATTTTTTGAATCGGATAAGCTAGGCTATAGGCGCAATTGCGCAAAAATATGGCAGGAATTCCTTCTGGCCCACAGGAATATTCCTCTATTAGTAATATTAGAAATCTGAAGCTATATATCTATCACTGTATCAAAATCAAAAGAGACATCATGGTATATATCCTTAAACACAATTTAATCGTAACACTTAATAAGGGCTTAGTACTTCAAAAACTCAAGGCTGCACTATTTCCAAAAAAATATCCATTTTTAATCCTGATCTTTCATTTCTGGAAAATAAACTTCAGTGGTTTGACAGATTAAGCATATATCGTATATGCACTTCAATCGGCAAATGATTTACGATTATTATATTTTTATTTTTTTTTATTTTCATTCTTTATTAGTGTATAAGTAAACTTTTATAAAAATCAAATTTCAATTCATTAAACATTCTATAATATTTATTTAGCAATAAAATATAATTTTTCTATTTAATCTGTATAAATTTGTTTCAAATTTAATAGCATCAGGCAAATTGTTAAATAGTTGCGTACCTTTGTATAACAAAGTCTTTTGTGTTCTCATTTTTCTATATAAAGGGAGTCTAAAGTATGTTAAATTTCTATACAGATATAGCGGCAACGTTCCATTTTTAATCTTAAAATAAGTAATAATGTTAGATCCTGCAGCATACTTGAAGAACTGGATTTTAATATCTGTCTCATGGCTCTATTTTGTAAAATTTGAAGCTATTTTCTTTTTTCTTCATTGCACAAAAATAAGATTGATCAGCAATAATGAGATGAAATAGAGTTATGTATAAATTCACATTTCTTTGTTATTTTATTTCTTATTCTAAAATTTTACTGAAGATAAAATCTGCGTGATCGTTGAATTTTAAATTCTTGTCATTGATTACTCCTAAGTACTTAAAACTATCTACATTAAATTTTTTCATTGTTTAAAACTACATGCATAGCACACATATTCGATATTGCAAAAGACGTAGTCAAATGTTTAGGTTTGTCTTACTCGTTGACTCCGCTGAGTCCTACTTTCCCTCCTGTGAACTCTTGAAAATCTATAAAGCTTTCATACAAACAAAAATGGAGTATAATTCTCACATATGGACTGACGCATTTAGTAATTCGTTAAAACATTTGAATAAAATCCAAAAATTGGCTATTCGTCTTATCAAATGTCACTACCAAATGTCACTGCTCAAGCACGGGTACATGCTCAGTCGAAATTAAATATGTATTACCCATACCTGAGCACTTCTCTGTGAAGTACAAATGTGCTTATCTCTACACCGTAGAAATACCTGACAGATGACAAGTTATGGATATTCATTTAAACCAGAACATCCCGAATATAGGACCAAATTTTATACATTCCAAACATGATCAATTCTATATATTTATGACTTACATAAAATCAAGACGAACATTAACTCCTTCGTTCGTAATTGTCCTCCTTTCCTAACATTATATTTTCCCTCTCTAACTAAACGTACCAATCGCTATAAAAGGTTTCGTTGTTCTTAAGAAAGTTTGATAGCAAAAACGAAGAAGAAGTGGAATACACTGAGATTAAAAAAAGGAAGAATAAAATAAGGAATAAGCTCTGTTATATTTAAAGTTATAGGAAATTATACAATGTATCAATATACAATAAACATTTACTGTGATGTCACTAGCTATGGTACAAATAAAGAATTCACAGAAAATCTATACAACTGTTTTAAGAAATCTATACACAAATTGAGAATAAAAGTAAATGAAGGTAAGTAAGCGTTCTTCAGAAAAAAAAATAATACTTCTAAAAGGCGTGGAATCACCGGGCGCAGCTAAATTTCATTATCCTTACAGACAGACGTGAAGCTGAGTTGCACATGTTAAAAAAGCAAAGGAATCAAATCCTGAATGTAAAAAAATCAAATCCTGCTCTCAAATATGTTGCTGTAAAAAACAAAAGCACAGAAATTATAGCTAGAGAAGAAGAGTTAAAAGGAGTTAAACTTTTCTAGCTCATCTTATAGACAAAAAAAAAAATCAAAGAAACAACCGGAATAAATTTTCTTAATCTTGATAGATTAGAATTAGATTGTAGTAGAGCAGAGTTGTAGTTTAGTGTGAAAGAAATTTACGTGTAATATCGAACAGTGGTTTATAACAGAGAAAGAGAAAAAAAAAATAAAAAAAAAACAATGTAAATCTTTCAAACT
This sequence comes from Argyra leucocephala, assembly GCA_963942445.1. Classification (NCBI taxonomy): domain Eukaryota; kingdom Metazoa; phylum Arthropoda; class Insecta; order Diptera; family Dolichopodidae; genus Argyra; species Argyra leucocephala. The sequence goes on from OZ012680.1 coordinate 71,049,820, forward strand.
GTGTTATGTATGCAAGGTAAAAATAGGTTGTATCCACAATCGCATATACTGATTTATACAGACAACGAAATGATTCTGGTATACATACAATCTGATCTAACTGTAATAATTAACGTCTGTAAATTATTATTTGAAGGCACACTCTGATGGATTAGCTTCAATCAAACTTTGTAACAATTATCAAGAATTTGACTTCTGGCCTAAACAAAACAAACAAATAACATGAAAAACAGTTTAATTTCAGTAAAAAAATATTTTTGTTTTTATATTAGGCCAAAATAATGGGATAAGTACCCTAACTGCCTTCGCAGTATTTTAGTCATAAAGGATAGTAAAGATAAATAAACAAAATTAGAAAAGAATTAGAATAGAATAGATGAGTTAGTACAAAAATTTACGGACAGGTTAAAAGATATTTATATACGCGTCTCTTGAAAAATTTTAAGTTATATTTTTGTGGGAACAGAAAAGTTGGTAAGGTGTTCCATAGTGTAGAAGTTCGGTTGATAAAAGAATTTAATTTAATTTCAAATTTTTATATTTCACAGTTCTGGTTCGAAGAGGTTCTACTATAAATTTGTGAATGAGGGCTGCCCTACGAGTATTAGGCTGGAAAGGTTGTATTTTGGGCATAATACTTTTTATTTCGTCAGAGCAATTACCCAGCAGATATAATAAAACAGAGTGGCTACTCCTACACTGCGGCGATGACTGAATGGTGTAAGATGTTGTGTAACATCTCCATCATTTTTTTAATTTTGATAGCTCACTTTTGTACCTTACCTAAGTACTGTAGGCTGATGCTAGGTACAACGCCCCAATATGTAGTCTGTAATAAATCATAGTGAATTTGAATAAGACAAACTGTTTCATTTAATTTATCAAGATTTGCATTGATTTAGTAAAATTTTAAATTTTCGGTTTGATTGTGACTTTTTTCGCCCCTTTGATTTTTTTTTATTATTATTAAATTTTATTTTATAACATTAAATTTATGTATAAATATATTTTCTCGAAACAAAATATTTAATTCTGATACTATAATGTAAAAAATATTTCTAAGAAATAAAATTTCATTGGAATTTTTTTTTTTAGATATTTCCATTAAGAAGAATCTCTAATTTTGCAAGATCAGTTTTATTAGTTATTTTTATTTAATAAATTTACAATTTTGTAAATATCTAACGCTAAAACCTTTATGTCAATACATTAATTGCTTTAGCTACTTTAGGATATCAGATTATATAGTCAAATTTGTAATTAACTGATTTTTACATGAATTAAAGAACTCCAAAAATGATGAATCTATTATAAATTTACATACATATTTTTGCATAAAATGTCGGTATATCTATAAGCTGTTTTTTATATGTGAATTTCTGAACTAGTCCTTTTGTGAAATGATCTGAATTGTCTATTCATTTTATGTAGTTATTACCAGAGTAAGCTGGTACTCATCAGTTAAACCTTTTTGCTGAATCTGAACGTCAAAAAGAAAAAATTTGAGCTTTGATAATAAATATAGAAAAATGTACTGGCTCTTTGTCTCTGACTCTGTACTGGCTCGAAATTCAAAATTATCTATACATAACAAGATATTATTATATAATCAGATAATTAGACCGATATGGTTGTACAGCATACAAATATGGGGATGTGCCAAACGAACACATGTATTTTGTATACAAAAATTCCAAAATAAAGTCTTGCGCAACATGGTAAAAGCCCCTTGGTATGTTCGTAACAGTGACTTGCACAGAGATCTAAAAATTCCTTGCATAGAAAATGAAATAGAAAGATATGCAGCGAAGCATATAACTCGTCTGGAGGGTCATGTTAACGTTGACGCCACTCAACTGCTAGATAATCAAAATGATACCAGAAGGCTTAAAAGAACTAAGCCACTAGATTTAATACAATAGAATTTCGTAAACTTTTTCTTTAAGAAAATAACACTAGAAATAAATTAATGGTTAGTCCGTCGGACTAGTTTTAATGGGCTCATTGTAAAGCTATGGAGCTCATTGTGTCTATGAAGATTCCCACCAATCCACGCAAAAAAAACCTTCAGTATCTATTAGGAACAATATTCCAGGTGAGCCATCCATTTTATGTTCTTGTTGTAACTGTCTTAATCTTGTTAATGATGTTTATCGTACGAATAGTTTATATATTAGTTCGATTTCGCCCTCTGAATTAATGATCGCTATTAATGCCCTGAATAACTTTTGTGGTGAAGACGGTACCTCGAATGTATTTTGAAAAAAAAAGTTTCCATATATTTTTAACTTAAAAGAGTCCTTAAAATTTGCTCTACTGTTATACCACTCTTCAAGAAAGGTAACCTGCAGGATGTTTCCAATTTCTCTACTTTCCTCAATTTCCAAAATATTTGAAAGAATAGTCAAAAATAAAATTTTGGATTTAGAAAAAATCAAGTTTTTTAACTCAGAACAGTTTGGATTCAGAAAAAGACTATCTACTGAGGATGCTCTACTTAGTTTTTGCATAAATATCAATAAAAGGTAAGATAGTAAAAAAAATTCTGCGCAGGACTATTTGCCCATACAAAAAAAGCTTTTGACATAATATGCACAATCATGAAATTACTTTAAAAAAGCTATATAATATTGGATTTAGATCGAAGTTGAGGAAGAAATTGCGTGATTATTATTACTCAAAAACTTTTATATTATTACAATGTCTGACAATAATTATTGTTACTATTTGTAAAGTTGTTATGGCTTTTTGCCATATGATTTTATGTCTCGAATCCATTTTAATGTCAAAGTAAAAAATATGAACTCTATTATTAGCATATTATAATTAAAGGTTAATTTACATAGAAAATTCCATTCAATTAAAAATTATTTGAATTCGATACTGTGTATAGTATACTTTGAGTAAACATTACGGGGAATTAATTTCCGTATTCTGCCATCTGTGGTTATTTATATGTGTTATTTTAGTTTTATTTTTTATTTTGTTATTTTTCTTCCTTTAAAAAGCACTGTAAACAGAATATTTTTCTTTCATTATTCTATAATAGAAAAAAACTACAGGAAATTTTATCACAAGAAAATAACAAACATTCAGTTTTCTTTTTGCTGTTGTTGTTATTATTGTTTTGTTTTATTAATATTTATTCTTTCTTTGATATTATTTAGATGTCGTTCAAAATTGAGCAGAAAAATAATTTTATAAAAGAAAATTTTTGCAATATTTTTCTGTTGTTCTTTGTATGAAAATAATGTTATGAGATAATAGTTACTATAAATTGAATTCTAAGTCACTTTACAATTATAGTTCAGTTCAGTTCAGTTTACTTTATTTTATGTTTTTTTTTTGTTTGTAATTTTATAATGATATAAATTACAATTTACAATTAACAGAAACATTTTTTTTTAGTGATTTATTTTTAAATTTTTTTTCTTGTATGTAGATAATTAGTTTGTTTCAATTATAGTTTGAAAGGGGGTGTCAATCTTATACAACTTTACTAGACCAAGGTGGTCCACAGCATTCTCCTGTACCTACTATTGGCATTGATGATTAAATTTGGTTTTAAATTTTCCAATATTTGTTTAAGAATTGAATTGTAGATAAATTAATTATTTTGATTTAATTGTATTCAAAAAATATTCAATACTCTGTTCCTTCGCCAAATACTATTTCATTATTAAATCTTCTTCTATCTATACTTATAAAAGGGAAAGTTTGTTTGTTTGTTTGTTTGATCGCTATACACGCCCACAGTTTTAAAGATAGAGTTCTGAAATTCATTCCACAGTTATTCATGGTTAAATAAGGTACCGGACTCGGTATTTTACAAAGCCATCAGATGACAGGTTCGGGTTGCTGCCGTACAACTCCTAGCAAGCCTCAGGAATATTTTAAAAACCATGTGTGTAACAGATATGAAAATTTACATTTAGATTCTCTTTCACAAATAAAGAAATACGATTGTTACCGATTTCGAAAATTTGGACTGGTGTGGGTTGCTGCCGTACAACTCCTAACATGTACGTCTCAGGATTATTTCAAAAACCAACAGAGTTACAGGCATGAAACTTACACTTAGATACTTTTTCACAAATAAATAATTACGCCACTGATTTCAAAAATTTGGTTTGGTTCGGGTTGCTGACGTACAACTGCTAGCACGTTTCTGGAGTATTTAAAAAACCAATTGTGTTACAGGCATAAATATTTACACTTACATACTCCATCAGAAATGTTTCAAAAAAAGACTGTGTTACAGACTTGAAAATTTATTCATAGGTACTCTATCAAAAATAAACAAATATGTATCGTCCTGAAAAAGTATTTTCGAATTTAGGAATCAGTATAAAATTTTTACATGACTATGTGAAGTGGCTATGTGAATTAGCAACAAAAATGTGACGATTCGTTTCATTAATCAGAAAATACTGCAGAGTGTTCCAGGGAGTCCATGTGTACAAATCGATAGATACAGTTATCGATGAAAATGAAGTTGTTCCTCCTCATCAATTGGAATTAAAAGTAGTAGCTTCAATATTGCTTCTACGAAACTTGAAGAAGCCAAAACTATAATACTAGATTAAGAATAAGAATTTGGCATCCTCATTTCATTTAAGTACAAATTCCAATTGATTGTGGAAAAGGCGAACATATCTTTATTTCTAGAATACCTCAACAGCAAGGAACGTATTTGCTTACACTTCATCAGAAAAGACCGAAATATTAAAGAAATAATTTTGATATAAGTATAGTTTAAGTTGTAGTATTGTTGATTTTGTTATCGTAGTGAAAAAAAATATTAGAATATTTTTGATAAACCAATTTTTTTCAATTCGATTCATAAATCAAACTTCATTGAACTAAATTCGATACATTTTGGGGTCGACCCGGACAAAGTCGGGTAACTTTGCTAGTGATTTACTAAAAAAGAAATAGTTACCACACTTATAATAATATATTTCATTTCTACTATTACTATCCATAAACTTCCAGTAAAATAGAGTTAGCCGTACCAAAAAAAAAAAAAAATTGATGACTTCAAATTAATAACAAAAATATTTCTTTATTAAATTGCAGTATTAAATTATGGGAAAATAATATTGGCCTAAATTGTCTTCTTGCAAAAAAAAAAAATATGTAGGTCCTAAAAAGAATTGGCCTATTTAATTTCCATTGCATTGGTACAGTTGGATTTTGTAAACTGTGTAAAAAATTTATAATTACAAAATTTTCGAGTAACGATTATATTAATTGATATAAATAATATCCATTAAATCACGAAGCTAATAGACCTTATCGTTAACAAATTTAAGACAGATTTAAGAGTGTTAATTTTTTCAATGCGTCTTAATCTTCTGTGTTGACTACCTGGTTGTCTCAACAGTTTTTCCACCAGGGGATTTGGGTGGTTTCCTAACTGGGTCCAATATCTTTTGATTGTAGTAGTTATTTCCTCTTAACAGATTCCAATTGTAAGTCATTTATTATGACTGAGTTTCGAACATATCAAGACGCGGTGACGATTACTCCAAATATCTTTGCTTGAAAACGTACAATAATTTATATGTTTGAGTTGTTTATCGTACCTCACACCTCGATACCGTAAGTCCATATTGGCTTCAATATACTTTATAGACGAGGATCATGCTTTCTAGAGAGAGGTGTGAATTTCTGCCAATTAGCCCGTATTATACAATTTTTGCTGCAATATACTTCTTCCTGGTTAATTTTTAGTCCAAGTATAACCCCAAATACTTAACGGAATTCGCCATTGGTAACGTATGTTATTGATTTTAATTGGAGGACAAGAGTATCCCAGATTTGTTCTTCCACCATTTCCATTAGTTGTTGAATTCACACTTTGTGTCTTGACTGAGAATGTCTTTTACTAAATCATAAATTTAGCTTTTATTTAACACCGTTCCCATTTATACATCATTATAGTTATACGTCATCAACACATTTTCTATTGTTTATGTGTAATACAATGAAAGTAGTATTATTATTTTCTTGCAAAATTGCCATTTATCTTTGGCCCGCGGTGGTTTATTTGATTATCCATATTTCACTTACATATACATTTTTTCTTTGGTTCGATTTCTATCGATTTCATTATGTTTAATTGTTTATGACAGAATAATATAAATTTTTTATCTTTCATTATTTTTAATATGAGTTAATTCGATGCGTTTTTAGCATCTTATTTCATAATTAGGTAAACTACATATATGTGTATTTTATATAGATATAATGTACATATATATATTGAAACATCTATAATTACAATGTTTTAATTATTTTACATATAAAATTATTCACACTTTTATTGTGATTACAATGACCTCGTGATATTTTAGTTTTTTTTATTTTATTTAACAATTACTTCAATTCCTATTACGATTACACATCATTAAGTTCCGTTTTAAGATTACATATGATATATATGTAATGAAAATGTTTCAATGGCCCTTTTTTTCTGAATCTTGTTCCCGGATGTAATAAGCATGCCTTTGATAAGACGTCAATATATATATATATATATATATATATATATATATATGCATATATATGATATCATATACTTATATCATATATAATATTAATTCTATATAAAAAAAAAACATTCCAAAACATATATGTAAATATGTATTTATATGTGTATATTAATAATTGAGAACAAGCTTAAGTTTATTTTGTTTTTTTGTTCCAACTTAATCCACTCATTGCATTCTTCATAAAATTAATTGAAAAACTTTAGAAAAATTTATGTTAGATCATTAAATGCTGTTTACAAAATTGTTACATTTTTGGTCAAAAATTAATCGAAATTTAATACAGTAGATTATATCTTATTAATTTCTTCAATATATACTTTTTAAATACATACATTAAGTGAGAGAGAGAGAGAGAGATCAAAAACAATTTTGCTAATCTTCACAAAATTATTTTTGTGACTGATTAAGAAATGTTATATTACATTTTTGAAGCTCACTTTTTGATTACAAATATTGGCTTTTGAATTTGGCTTTTCTTTTACCTATACTTTTTTTTATATTCTAGATCTACGAAAAAGAATAACATTAATTTACTGAACCTACCAAAACAAATCGTTTTTTAACTTTTTTATTATCAAACCACAGATTAGGACATTTTGTGTTATATTTTTAGTTTTACAATAAAAAATAAAAAAAAATAACAGTTATGTTGTTGCAATAAAAAAAATAACAGTTTTTACAATTTATTTTTTTGATTTCATATATTTTATTACTGGTGTTCTAAAAAGAATTCAAAATGTAAGTGGAATATATTTACATGAAAAAAATTGAACAACAATATTTTTGTTTACCTATTAATAATATTTCATTTTTTTCAACAAGTTTTATCTTAGGTACAAGGACATTTATAAAGGACATTTTACGAAATAAAATAATTTTTGTAAATAACCAATCAACTTTTTACAAATAACGTTTTAAAAACTTATCTCAAATAATGTTTAAATTATTGTGGAATTGAAATAACTATAATAGAGAGTTATAAATGATTGGTTATAAAATAATAAAATAAAATAAAAATACATCAGGACAACAAAAATAGGTTACAGATTGAAACACAAATAAATGAATAATGAATTTGATAACCATCGATTTAATTTGTTTTATGGTTTTGACAGAAACTTAGGTAGAATTAGCTTTCGTGCTCAAATTAAGTACGGTACTGCAATTTTTTTTACTACAGTGTGTTTCTAATATTTATTTATCAAGTATCTGGCTTATCACCTCATTAAATGTGGAAAACTACCAGATTATACTCGCAATTATTTTTTGTTATATATTTTATCCCAATGACCACAAAGGGTACTGGATCAGCTCGAAAAACCAATGAAGTATTATTTTACTTTATCGGGAATTGAACCTGGGACCTTTCGGGTGAAAGGCAGGCGCTCTACATACTGCGCCATATAAATTTGAGATTTCAACTTATTATTATTTATTTATAACCAGTAGTGTGTATAAATTACAAATATTAGAATATAATTTATATAAATTTTCAATATAAATGTATGTAACTTGTTTTTATTTTTTAACAATTAAAACACTTGATAATAACTTTGTTGATTTCAAATTTCTCAATGTGTTCATTTTATAAAAATTACATTTTATTGTTTATTTAAAGAAATTTAGTAAATATTTGTGATTATATATACATTTTTTTTGTTGAATATTACTGGATGGGCAGTGCCCAACTTACACATTAGAACTAATCGCCAATGCGTATCTATTGTGTTGGGTAGAGATATTTGAAATATTCGTATTCATATTCGCAAATATTCACCAAATTTCAGTATTCGTATTCTTATTCACCAAAATTTACACGAATTTACACTGAATAAATCTAAAAGTCAAAACATAATTTTCCAAAAAAACTGAAAACAAAATAAAATTTTAGTGTAAGATTTTCGTCGTGAGAAGGTATGTAGGTTAGTAGTGTTTGCCGGCAATACACTGACAGTTGACACATTTAGACCAATGATACAATGGGAACTTTCCTCGCATAAAAATCTACTCTTTAAACTATAGTTTGAGCTTTTCACAAAACAGTGAAGATCTTGGATTTTAGGTCACCCAGTTATTCCTGAAAGAAAGCTCCTAATAGTTAGATTTTCGTTTTTTGATAAAGAGCGGTGAAAATAGAAGAAGTAATTGGACAGTTTCATCTTCTTCCTCTCCTCTGCAGGTTCTGTTAAAACCATTTGAAGGGAGTCCAAGCCTTCTGTCATGTTTGCCAATGATCCGATATGATGCCTACCATAGTATTGATGTCACATTTTTTCAACGACAGTATATTAAGTGAACGTTTCAAGTCATAGACGAGGTTTGCTTGGTGATGTTCCAGTCTGGTCTACTCGACCATTTTAAATTTGAAGCTTTGATTGCTTTTTTGCAAAACAGTAGATCGCCATGAGATACCTCGACTATAAATTAATTACTTTTATTAAAATGACAATACGGTCATCAAATAGAATTCAACTGTATAATAAAATATTTTATAATATATTCCAACAACTATATGTAATTTAGCTAAAATATTATTGTTATCATTGAAAGATTTTCTTACAAGGCTTCTTAACATTAAATCCTTAGTTAAATATTTTAATTTTATTGGACCATAAAATGCAAATTAAAGGACCTATCTATTTATATGTATATTTTTTAGTAATTTACTTGTGATCGATATTGTTCATTAAATTTTTAACATTGTGTTGTGAAACAAATTAAGAGCAAATAACTCTCATAATTAATTTTTTTTACAATATCAACAATTTAAATATCTTGTAATATAAATAAATTTATTTTTAAATTATTATAAAATTAAAAAACAATTTAATCGAGAAATACAAACAATTATATATGTATTGTATATATACTATATTATGTGTCAAAAGTATTTATTATCTATATAGTAAAAAAATTAATAGATAGTATTATAATATAGTAAAAAGAAATTATATGTATATGCAAGCAGGCCAGTGAACTTTAATGGATAAAAACAAACGTCAACTGATGAAAGTTGAAGAAGATTTTGAGAAAAGTAATAAAACACTATAGTACATAAATTCATATGTAAGTATGTATGTATATAATGCATATTCAGAAAAATAAACATTTCTATAATATCAAAGTACATAGTATATATGTGAGTGCAACTGCACTATTACTATATACATACAATATTATATTGTGTTGTATTATATTTTAGGACTTATGATTACATTCATACATATTATCTTAAAGATTCATTCAATCAAACACATATGTTTAAAATAAAGGAAGAACACAAACAAATGTATATGCACAAAAAAAAAAACAAAAACTGACTAATCAACATGTGTTGCAGGGTGAAATATTTTGATTTTCATAAAAAAAAAAAAAAAACAAAAAAACATAAAGCAATTATGTTAAGAAAATTTTTAGAATAAATGATAAATTCCGACCTATTTTTGGTTTTCAATTCACAAAAAAAAGAAAAAAAGAAGAAAATTATAAAAAGAAGAAAATAATAAATATAAAACAATAAAAAGGCATAAGACAAACCTCTTACTTAAATGGTTTTCTTTTCCTCTCTCTTATTTCAAAATTCTTTAGTGTGGAATTGGAATATGAGAAATTAAATCAAGCAATTTATGAAAAATTAAATGGCTCGACAAAATACTAATGTTTAGGACATTTTCGACGTATTGTACAAAGTAGAAATCAGGTAGTTGAATATCAAAATTGTGAACATCAAAATTATTTGTTTTACTAGATGTTTAACATATTTTTATTTGTTTTGTTTTTTAAGAAATTTTTCATTGAAATTTAAATTTTCAATATGAAAATTTGGTTCATCTACTGAACCAAATTCATAATAGTTGTAGACCGTATCTCCTTTAATTTGAATTTTTTTAATTTAAAATTCTTGAGAAAATTCTTGAGAAAAAGTATTTTAAAAAGAACAATTTTTTAATCCTTAATATTGTTTTTAGTAGAATATTTTTTTTCTTGTTTTTTTTTGCAACGACCAAACTTTTCAAAAATAGCTACTTATGTTGGTATGTGAGTTAAAATCATAATTAAGTGAAACTAACAGAGATACATGCTATCATGTAACACAAGGTTTTTGTGGGATATTTTTTTCTTTTTTTTTAAGATTACATAAGTACATATATTAAAAAATACAATATACATATACAACATAGAATTAACACATTGAATATGTACATACATTATGTACGTATATAATATATTTAATGCTGCAAATTAAATATCTAGGGAATTGGAGATAATATTGATATGTTTTTAAAGTAGGTACGCTTTTAGGTATAAAATTAAGTGAATGAAAATGAGACTTATAGATCAGTGCAGAAGTGCAACATTGACTGCGACTAGTTGTCTAGTGGGATCTTATATTTTTCTAAGAAACAAATTAAATAAAAATATGCGCTCGAAATGAGATTCATCAGTCTATATCACTATGTCAATATTAAATCATAATATTTAGTTGAAAATTATTAGATGATATTGCAAAATATTAAATGAAAACTTTATTAGACAATTCAAATGAAATCTTTCGAGTTGTGTTTTACTCAGATCATTAAAACATCTCCGAGGAAAGTTCATAAAAAATCGTACTTAATTTCATAATTGTTTTCCACTATTTAAATTTTTTCTTAATGTTATATATTTTTTTAAAATAATTTATCTTAGACAACAACCGCATGCGTAATGTAATCGTCAATAAGTAACACTTCCATTCCAAATATAATTAAATTGGCCAGTGTATTAAGATTCTTGCGGTTTGTACTAAGGAAATGATTTTCAGCGTAGGAAATGATTTTTATGTCGGACTAGCACAACTAATTTTTTCTGTTGTGCTTAAGGAAATTTTATATGAAATTTGCAGCTTATACTTGTGCCCAAAATGGATCAAATTCCATTACGCACTAGAAGAAAAAAGTCAGTCAAACATTATTTCTATGATTAAAGTAGAATTACTGAAATAATTTATTTATCTATTGTAGTTTATTTGTAATAGGCCTTTCATTCCTATTAAAATTTATTTCAATACAAAATAATTATGAAGAATAAAGTAAAATACCTACTTCCATTTCAACTTTTAAATTTATTTTTATTCCAAAAAATATCATAAATATAAAACAAAATACCAAGTGTCACTCTTTTATTTTATCCGTTCAATTCAAAATTAAAATGATTTGTACAAAATCTCTCTTTCGATGTCTCTTTCGTGGTAAAATTTTACATCGATAAACTTTCGACAATCTCTGAACGATACCGAAATACATAATGGGAATTTTGACATTTCGTTTTATCAAATCGTAATCGTTATCGAAATATATAATAGGCATCTAACTGTACATTGGTGAGTTGCGGCAATTTGATAAATTACAATTTTTGTATGTAAAGATGTATTTGTATATATACCTATGATGGGATGAAATTTTAAATTGAAATTTTTAATTGGAAAAATATTTAATTTCGCTACGTCTCCTTTTAAATATCTATTAATTAAAAGAATAACAATGAAAATCTTTTGTGAAATGGTTCAAAAAATTTTACTGTACTTTTTTCAGTTTACATATTAAATATAATTATTATATGTAATTGAATTGAAAATATTAGAAAAATAAATAAATTTTTCAATTCCGATTTACCGAATTTTAATAAATCGAGAGATGAGTATATTTGATTTAAAGATTTTTCAATCAATAATTTTTTTGTAAAAATTATATTTATTTTCTTTTTTTCTTTTACGAATTGAATTGAACTAAAATGTATTATAGTTCATAGACTCTGTTTTAGTTTCTGGTCCAGAAAGTTTTATTTTGTAACAATTTATAATTTTTGTATTAAATAACCTTCGATTAATTGTTCCACATTAAAAAGTTTATTTTTTCTTTAGCTCAGTCCAGAAAATACCACAAACTTTGATATGTTTTGTTTATGACTACTATAATATAGAAACAAAAATATTCTTTGTTTCTTTTTAGATTTTTTTTTTTTGTTAAATTCTTTTTACAACAATTTTGTTGACACAAAGACAATCAATGACGTAAGATATCTGTTACCTTTTATTTGTAACATTTTAAAATATTTCGTTTTATGTTCGTTTTATTTTTTTACATCCTTTTTTCTCCTCTGGTTTTCAACCATTAAAATATCACAAAAAAAATTAATTTAAATTATTGAAATCAAATGTAGATTTCAACTTTGTAACTAACGACCATTCAAAAAATTGATCCCTATTAAAAATAACAATTCTAATTACTCGATTTGATTTCTACATATTTTAAATATTTCTAATAAGCTAATAAACGTCATATTTAATGTAACAAAAACAAAAAAAAAAAACAAAAATTGTTAAATAAAGTGCAATTTATTTTAAACAGAGATTAATTTTAATTAAGTGCAATACGACGGTAAGTAGTTTTATAAAGACAAAAGGGTTTTGGTTTTTGTATAATTAACACATAATTTTTTCTTCTTTATATATAATCTACATAAGAAAATAAATAAATGTGTGAATGTAAGCTTTTTAAAATAATAAGAAGTTTAAAAATAATATAATCACATCACTCTTGATAGACATATCAAATTACTAAAGTACCAAAATTCTTTTAAAAGAAATCTTTGATGAACTAGAATTATTTTTATGTATCTATATCTACATAAAAGTATCTACATACTATGTACATCTATGATTTATTACAAATTTTTTTTTTAGCTCGTTGCAATTTCACACTATGTATTTATTTTTTATAGTGGTATGAAATTTAATGATTTTAATTGGCGTAATGATTGAATAAAAACATTTTTTTGTTTTTTTTTCATAATAATAATTAACTAGCGGGCTACTTATACATTTTTATGATGACACAATTTTATTGTTATCTCTGCGGATTCATTCTTTATTTATTTATTTTCTTATTTTTTAATATTTGTTTATTATTTAGTCGCATAAGTCTGTGCTAATAGAGATAACATATTATTATAATAATGTACACTACATAAATAAATAATTTGTTTGCATATTTAAAATAAAGAAAAAATCTTTAGATTTAAATGAATTCTTTAAATTTTGTGCAATATGTTACCAAATTGACAATATTGAATAACTAACTGAACAAAAAATAAAAAAGAGGGTAATGAGAGGTATCCCAACTAACATTCGGTATAAATAAGTTTTGAGAATAATAAAAATATTTATTTTTAAATATTTTTCAGTTATTACATATATAGAAAATACACTACCAATTACATATTTGATTATTATGCTAATCAATTTTCTACACTTATCTTCAATTAAGACTTACTTTGTTCAAATTTATAATTACAATATAATTCTATGAATATTATTAAGTTAATTTTAATTTCGAAAAAAATTTTATATAAAATATTTGATGAAGTGGACATTCTACAAGCCAATGGAGCAAAATATCTCGGCTTACACTTTGACCGACAGTTTACTTAGCGAAAATATATATATTACCAAAAAATAAGTAATTTGCAATAAAATGAAGACTGGCTTAAGTCATTATCAAGCCTATTTGGACATATGGGATACCATTGCGGGCCTAAGGCTCAATTCAAACATCTACCAAATATCAACGCTTCCAACTTAAAGCCTTAAGAATGGTAATACATGCTCTTTGGTATGTTACCAATAATATTATTCACAGAGATCTTAGGATGCTTTCTGTGAAAGAAGAAATTCGGGCTTTTCATATAAAATATGAAAAGCACTGCAGGACCCACGAAAAGGTACATAAAAAACCTATATTAGCTAATATTAATGAAAGTCAAATAATTTCGCAAAATACAGGCAAATGAAAATACAAACAAATGCTGTTAAAACAAACATAAATGACAACGGTTTTTAATGACGATTCTTTACTTTATCTCCATTAATGTTATTTGTTGGTATACATATGAAAATTACAATATCAAAACCATATATGAACCAGTGATTACTAAGTTGCTACTAAATTATACTCTCAAACATTTTTTAGAATCATTAAAGAAATATTCTGTATAACATCTATATCCTGATGAGCGATCTCAATTTTTGGATGTTCTGATTATTATAATTAGATGAAATTTTATATCTTATGAGGAAAAAAAATACTGCTTTGTCTGCCACTTTGTGAAACCTCGTACTGACTTTTGACAAACTTTGGCATACAAAATGAAATCTCAACTACCTTCTAAAGCTGACGCATTACTAAAAAGTTATCTACTGACACATAAATAATTTAAAGTAAAATTCAAATCACATATAGCCAAAGAACATCAAATTCAAATTCAAAACAAGGCACTATATTCGGACCAATACTGTATAATTTGATATATAACTTTGATCTTTCAGAAAACAATTAAGTGTTTCTATTTAATTTTGCATACGATACGATGATACTGAGCACTAACCTTTACAACATCATTTACAATAACTTTTCGGAAGAATCGGAAACTGGCTTAAGAAATGGAAAATTAAAGTGAATGAAAATAAGATAAAATAACTTTCACATTGAACAGAAACAGGTTCTAATGTGCTCTTTAATGGAATTAAAATACCACAATACAAAGAAATTAAATACTTTAGAATTTATCTCGACAGACAGTTAACTCATTGGAAGTAAATCATCGTTAGGCCTGAGATTGATCTCGTTTACAAATTGATAATGAAATCAATATGGATTTACGGATTCCAAGTTTGGAAAAATGTGTACAAAGGTAATGTAAAAGATAATTCAAAAATTTCAATTTAAAACAATGAGAATGATAGCAAAAGCGGTGTGATATATCAAAAATGACAACCTGTATAAGGATATAAATTTACCTATACAATAGCAGAACAAGTAATAAAAAACTACGCCAAAGAAATATCAGACCATTCCTGCTGGTTAGAGAGCTCTAAAATCTACCATTAAATAGTAAACTAAAATAGACCTATTCAATTTAGTTATATCAATATAATGTTCTGACCATTGGGGTATCACACCCTTTAAAAAGAATGAGTTTTAAAAGTTTTCTGCAGAATTTATCGCTAGAAAAATTATTTCGTTAAAATGTTAGCTGGGATATGAAATAAATACATACATATACATTTAGAAATCATCACCATATAGAAGATACAATGTTAACTCTAAGTTTCAATTACAAGTCAGGATGCCTTTTTTATTTTGTCTTCTATATTACTCTAATAAAAATGTCAATTCTATAGAAAAATTTCACATTAATTAATCATAAAAAAAAACAAAAATATTGCCTGTTAAATTAAATTGTGTATACAAAATAATTATACTTTTCCTATGTCCAAGGTTAGCAAAATAATTAAGTGATGAGTGAGAATAGTTTACACATTTGGGTGGCCTGTAATAAATTTTCTAAAAAACACAAGGATTGTGTTTGATCAAAATTAATGCAACACGAAATATAGTTACATAAATTAGAAATAGGAGTAAAGAAATGTTGCAGAAGTGAGAAGACCTAATATAAAAATAATGTTGTCTTTACATTTTTTTTACCAAGCTATCTACAATGGCTTCTACATGAAAATGCGTGACAAATACAGCTCACTGTCGATTTTACAGTACTATGCTATAAATGATCTTCGATATGTCCTCTACAACACAATTGAACAATTGAAAAATTATTTTTAGGCAGGTAGGAATGACAGCTCCATGTGCTTCTAGAAAATCAATTATCAGTTAATGGTGCCTTTTTGATGCAAATAGGTTTCGAGCGAGTGACCTATTTGTTGATTTGTTGTTTTAGGTTTTTTTAGAACTTAGATTTAGGGAATCACTTACCCATTATCATCACTATTTAAGCTTATATAAAATAATTTTAAAATACATGTAAAATTGTTAATTATTTTATTTAAGAATTCAAATCGTAATGATTTTTGTTCACCTGACACTGATGGTTGTCAGTAATGTAAAAATATCATATAAATATAACATAACTTGGAATTTAACTTTGATATCAATTATTCTGTATATTTATAATTGAAATGAAAATTATTTTTAAATAGGTTTTCTTACAATGTTGCTTATTTCGTAAAATAAATAAACACAAAAACAAAAACAAAAATAAAAGAAATTCCCCATTTTTAATAACATATGGAATTAGGTAAAAAATTTTCATCATTAAATCAAAATATGGAAATTATTTGAATTCTTACAAATGCATGACACAAATAATGTCATACATATATATATATATTTTTTTATATATAGCTATAAATCTGCATTATACTGGGTGTAAAAAAAAAATCGTATAAAAAATTCGTTTCGTTGTTGACCTTTAGTATATGCAATCAAAATTACTATATAAGTTTTAATTAAATGCTATGTATATATATATATAAATATAGTAATATAGTAATTTTAAATTATATAATATTATATAAGATAATATTACTAATATTGTAGTCCTTATTATGTTTATCTGAGATTGGAGTTTGGTTAAGTGAAGTAAGTAAGTGAATTACTATACATTTTAACTGGTAAATTGTATTTGTATTTATTTGGTAATCTTTTTCTAATTTCTAAAAGGTCTCTCTCTAAAATTCGAGCTGTTGGTATTCATGGTAATTGCCTTCTATGGGATCAATCTTATTTGATTGATTGTAAACTATCCGTTAAAATACTTAATATCATGTAAATACTTAATAGCACATACACCTTTAAATCTACATCTGGTTATCCAGACCATTATGGGACAAATGGCCAATAATTTTATTGTTTTTGAACGATATTGACTTCTATATTAAGTCGTTGATCAGATTATTTGCAAACGATACAAACATTTTTGCCGTTATTTTATAATTATATGTTGCACTAAATTCTTTTGAATACTTTTGTTTTTGATATGTTAAATCACATTCATGTTAATATACCTATACTCTATATTATTTAATATAGAGTAATTATATAATACAGAGTAATTTACATATATGTACCTATACTCTATATAACTAATAAATAAAAATAAATAAATATTAAGTTGGATACGGTTTAATTTACTGCACGAAGATGTCGATAAATTCTAATCTTAGTGTAACATTAATGGCCTTAGCATATGTAAATTTAATACATTTCAAAAATAAAATTTTAAAAATAAAAGACTAGAAGCTTAAGCCAAGCATCCCAATTAATAATTAAATACATTGGCAGAATACGAGACGAGCAAATAAACTGCGATATGGTGTTGGGGCACATTTAAATGGACTGGAATATAAGAATCATAACTTTAAACAACCTCCCTGAGAAATTCCTGGATATGTCTAGACAAAATTTTAATAAGGAGCTTAAAAAATTAATGTTATCTATAAGTATAACTCAGATGACCACAAATTTTTTTTTTAAATTATTTTTTTCTTTTATGTTTATTGTCAAATAACTGTCATTGTGAGCTTTACACTGTTTTGTTTCTTTTTTTTTACCATTGTATAAACTTAAATACTTTATACTAATTTTTGATTTTGTAACTGCTAATATTTGCCTTGTTTTTAATTTATAATTTTTTCAAATTATTCCTTGTTCATTTTCATAGTTCAAACTATATTATAAATTATAAGCTCTGTACGAGCTACCTAGCTCTTTTTGAGATACATATGTTTGAATAAATAAATAAAATAAATATTAATGAGAGAAATTATATGTCATTTTCTAGAAGGCAAACTCCAATTAAATTTTATTATAATATTAATAGCTCTGTTATTAAACATGTCTACGTAAAAAAAGACATAGATATCATCTACGATAATAAAGTAACGTTTGATGCTGATATTGATCGCATTATTTGATGATCATAAATTATCATAAAGCTTTTGCCATTTTTAGGTTTCATAAGCGAAAATCACAGAAATTTTTTGATCTCTATACATCAAAAAATTTATATATGTACTACACTCGGTGGTTCACACATCGAATATGCTAGTCCAATTTGGATGTATTAAGAACACATTAAGAGATTAGAGTCTGTTCAAAAGAATATGATTAGAATTTGTCTACGTAAATTCAACTGGCAAACTTATATCACTGTATATCTAGCTAAATATCAACTTATGTTATCTACTCTTGAAGTTATAGAAAAAATGCTACTTCTGTGATAATTTCCTATGATATCTTATCTGACAGAATAATTTGTCTATACATTACTTGTCTTTTTAATTTTATTCTTTGTCGTTCTTGTTAGTGCGTGATTTTAGAATAATAATCATTTTTCCCAATTTCTATAGCAAATCCTTAGCGCTTATTTAACAACAGTTATTCACTATAATTGACTTCAACTATATAGCAGGCACGTTTTTGGGACACATCACATTTTTTGACAATAATTGCCCCAATTTTAATTATTTATTCTCAGTTGTTATTTAAATTTACTGCCGTTACTATTACTATTATTATATTATTAATTTTGCTTATACATGTTATTGAACTTTTTTTCTTATGTAATGTTTTTTTCTATTAGAAATTATTGTTGTATTTAGAATTTTTATTTTCTCTTTCTTTCTCTTTCTCCTTTTTTACTTTTTTTTTTTTAAATATTTTATAAGCAAAATTTGACTACCTAGTAGAAACTAAATTTTCTTCATTATCTCAAAAAAACTAATGAAATAAAAAATATTTTATTAATAACGTTAATTTTTTAGCTTAGTTTATTTAATTTTGTTAGTTTAATAAAAAAAACTATTACAACATACATACAAACTATTTAAAACAAAATATTTATAACATTCAAAAAACTAAAAATTTTACTTAAAACATACAAATTCAAAATTTTAATTTTTAACAATCATATGATTTTGAACTGTATTGGGTAACAAATAAAAAGCTTGTGTGTACCGTTGTAGAGTAGACTAATTTTTGTTTTGGTTCTCTTTTATAATCGGGGTCTGAATTCACCCCTATTTCTTCACCCCGTCTTCTAATTGGTTTGCTTTTGTCGAATGACAACAGTAGGTATTCATTTTTTTCTTAATTCTGATTCACCTTTTTTGACTTTGGTAACAAACCACCTGCTATATCTCCAATCACCTGCTAAAGGCAGGCGATTTTAATTTGCCTCTAATTCAATGAACAACAATTACATACAAGTTTATACCACCTGTATTATCGGCGCAGAATTTACCCTTGGCTGATCCACCACGTTCTCTTTTAAAGATTTTAATTCCGGAAAATTTAAAAGTGAAAAGGTTATGTAACATTGTATAACTACAGATTTAAAGTTTATTTAAAGTTTTGTTATATTATCCCAATCTTTTAATATGTATTTTACAATGCATTACAATGAGAATGTTCTTAAATGCAAAAATATTTAGTAGATCTCTTTTACATAAGGGACAGACACCTTGTATTTTCAAAAGCGAAAAAAAAAATTATTTTTTATTTTTCAAATAATAATTGTCCTCTAGTTGTTCTTAATGCTAATAAAAATTCAAGATGCATTTTACATAAATATTAAAAAGCAAAAATAAAAACATTAAAATATAAATAAAATTTTGCTTTCATTAGAAATGAAAACATATGTTTTTAGGAAGTTCTCTGTTCCATATTATATACATATATATATATATATTATTTAATATAATAATATGCATTTTTAATCCGATCTAAAAAGTGTGTGGGTTATATTGGTTTAGAGAAGAAAGCACACGATATTATGTATGTAATATACTTATGTATATGGAAAACAAAAAAAAAATTCCTATTTCAATTCCGCTAGTTTAAATTTTATATGAATGTATGTATGTAGTATCTATTTTCATAATCCCTTAATTGAAAATGCACGTGCTGATTAAACGGTGTTAGTATCATTGAATAAATTTATTTGTTTTATTATTTAAATTATTTTTTTTGTTTTATTCTAATACTAAATATTTAATACATATTTTTTTTACATACCTAAATAATATGTATGACTGTATGCATATAGAACATGAATATTTTGTTATTTATGTCTGAAGTGCAAGTTCATGTTATGTATATGTGAAAATTGCAATTTGACCTTCAACTTTTTAAATAATATGGATGAGTGTATTGTATGGTATTAACAATATAGGTATCATATTGAATTCGATGATTCTAGCATTTTTTTAAATTCAATCATTTTTTTTTTCATTTTGAAAAATTAATAATTATACATATCTAATAAAAATTACAAATAAAAAAAGAAAAAAATTTTAATTCAATTTTGGAATTAAAATTTTAAAGTATTTAAATTATAAAATTTTCAATTAAATATTTAGCTGAGTTTACATAGTTTTTGTTACTATTGATCATGATTTACGTTAATATGACACCTGGCGTTAGTTAATGTACATCATACAATCAAATATTTTAAAACTGTGTTCAAATATGAGTATTTTATTGTAAATTAGATTATTAATTAATTTGGAACTCAAGTACATATATTTAGACTTATTATAAATTAAAATTATTTTTGATTATATTTTCAGTTGTGATCCTAATAAAAATTAAATATTTATTTTAACGCTGTTAAACGCTGTGAATAATTTTATTTTGTATAAAATTTATATGCTATTTGAAACTAAACTGAAGTATGTAGTTCATTTGTTGCTTGGTGCACATTATTCCTAATTTAGGCTGATTTCTTATATTTAAAATTTTGGTTTAGAAAAATGAATTTATTTTTTATAATTTATCCATAAAACAATATTCACAATTTTGAATGACAGAGAATTTAATGTTTAATGTTGACAATAGGAATTAATTTTGAATTTAATACGAAACTAGTATTCGCCTGCTCTTGCTCCTATCGAAATTCAAGGGAGTTTTGACAAAAACTCGTACTCAATTTTATTATGAATTGTTTTACAGCATTTCAATTCAATTTATTCTTAGCACTATACAATTTTGTTTTATGGATTTATCTTAGACAACAACTGCATACGTAATAATTTAAGTAATTTAAGTAAAGAATGCTTATAAGTTTTTCGACCTGTTCCAGCATCCTTTATCATTAGAATAAAATAAATGCCAAAAAATAATTGACAGCATAATCCGGTAACAAATTGAATAAAATGGAGCTATTATATTTAAGAAGGCTTAGTTCCTGACAATAGCAGTAGTTTTAAACAATTAATAGTAGTTTTCAATATTCAATAAGTTGATAAACCAATAATTTGATAAATAAATGCTCGGAATATTGTAAATATTGAAGTAAATAAAAATTCATCGGGTGAAATTTTAGATTCAAATTTCTAATTGAAAAAATATTTAGTTTCGCTACGTCTCCTTTTATTCATCATTTAAAAAAATAATAATGAAAATCGGTTGTAAAATGATTCGGATATTTGTATCGTACTTTTTTCAATTTACCATTAAATATAATGATGATTAAATACAAATAAAATTTCATTAAACTATAATATATAGAATTTAATATGCAAAAATGGATATTTCTGAAGCAAACTATATTACTGTTTGTGACTAATTTTGTTTCGTTAATATATGTATGTATATTGTAGCATTGCAAAACTTATATTCATTTTAAAAAAATATTTGATGCAAAGAATAAATAAACGTGCACTAAATAATAGCTGAAATATCTGAAATTGAAAACTCAATGAATCTCTGAGAGAACTTCCTAAATGTTTGCTATAAAAATTGAATTTACTAGATGGGGTCTTTGAATTGAGAAAATCAATGGTATTATGCACAAGTAAATGAAGGTGTCATGTAAAGGTGGGTAAGGGCAATCTTGGGCTGTTACACCAATGAAGAAGAAGAGGAAATATATATTGCGTAATTATTCAATAACCAACTACTATTTTCTCCAACATTTTGGAGTCGATTTGTATTATATCAAATATATTTTCAAAAAAGGATAATTATAAGGAAGCTTAAATTACTATGCCATCATTTAATAATAACGAAATTTCAAATTGATGTACAAACAAATATTGATATTGGTGAATTGATATTGTGGACAAATAAATTTTATTTTACATATTTATATTAACATGAAACATGCATAACTGACATTCGTTACAAAATGATAAGCTTCAACATTTATGTATTAAATAAAAAAATTATAACTTATAAGTGTTGGTGACTATATATGTAAATTTCATAGATGCTAATTGTTTGTGTGCCAGTAAAATAAATATTTTTATCCATTATGAATCAAAAACTATATGAAGTCGAAAATAGATATATGTTATACATTTTTTAATCGTTTACAAATTTTGATGATAGCTTGATTGTTTTTGAATATATTGTTTTCGTTCAAAATTTTACATTAAAGAAAAACTAAATAGCTTTAGTTTAAAAAGTAAAAAAAATATTAAATTTAACTTATTATTTTCGATTTTACTTGAGTTAGTAATTTTACTTACAGTTTCTAATTCAAATTAGCCGACCTAATAAAGGAAGTAATTAAGATCAAGTAAAGATTAAATAATTCTAATGAATATTATCTAATGATTACTTAACCTTTGAAAATTGTAGTAAACTTTTTTGTCTTATTAAGCAAATATTTTTATATTAATATATTTCTACATTATGGAACAGCTAGTTCCCGGATTTCCCCTTTTTTTAACATAAAATACATTCATAAGTATTTAATATTTTTTGTGTCTTTTGTTTATATTCAAATTAAAGCTCTCTTATCAATAAAAATTTTTCATTTAAACTTGACTTTAAATAGAGGCGCCTTTTTTGCATTAATAATTTTATTTTAACTGACTATTTTTTAAATGCATTTTTTTTTGTTTTACTAAATATATATACAAGCATATTAGTTTACATTAATAGTAATACGTAAACACTAATAATATGGTTTTTTTTTTTATTTGGGATTGGGATCAGTGTTGTGTTAATTCATTTCATTGACAACTTTGTTTTTTAAAATTTTTATTTAATTTATAATCTTAAAAAGTGTTTAATTTGTTATATAAAGGTCGAAGGAGTTAGGATTCAGTTTGTGATTACCTCTGATAATTTATAAAATTCAAAATGGGTTTAATTTAAATGAAGTAGGCGTGATCATGATGGTAATTAAATAAATTCCATTATGGAGCTTAAATTCAAAGATAACGTAATTGTAATGTATTAAATACACATTGTTTAATTATAGCAGTACATTCCCATATTTATTACTATTATTAAATATTTAACAATAATAATAAATATTTAAATAAGCAATATTTTTTGTTCATTCCAAAAAACTGATGTGGTATAAAAACGAACAAATGAAATCGATCAAAATCATTTATATTTAATTTGTAAATTGAAAAAAAATACGGTACAAATATATGAATCATTTCACAACCGATTTCAATTATTATTTTTTTAAATGATGAATAAAAGGAGACGTAGCGAAAATAAATATTCAAAATATCAATTTAAAATTTCCGCCCATGTATTAGTCATTTTCACATATTAAAATTTTCATTCATCAAATATCCGCAGCTCACCCATCACCAGTATTAAATTTAAATTTAATTTTTTTTATTAAATAAATTATTACGTATGCGGTTGTTGTCTAAGATAAATCAACAAAAAAATAGCATATATAATAATACCAAGGATAAATTGAAATGATGAAAAATAATTCATAATGAAATTGAATACGATTTTTTTTCATCAAACTCCCTAGAATTTCGAGGAGCTGGCGGATACTAGCTAGCAATTATTAAATTTACGAAACAAACTACATAATCGTTTTTAACTTTATTATAATTAATTAAAAAAAGTTAATTAATTTAAAAAAGTAGATAAAGTAATTATTGAAGAAATATTCAAATCAAATCAAAAGTGTTTATCTATGCAATTAATAATTATTGATTTGTAAATGAATTAAAAAATTATATAAATATTAGGCATCTCATCAATACTATAATTATAATAAAAAAAATAGCAGAACAAGGTCATTGTTATTATATAAAGAATAATCTGCTGTTTTAGAGTCCTATTTCACATCGTGTTGTATGTAATATTTATTATTATTATTTCATTTTCTCAAATGAGTTCAATCGCTCCGTATAGAGTATTATATACATTCTATAAATGAGTAAATACATATACATTCATAGTATACAATGTAATAAATAATAATGTAAATCAGTGAGATGTTTAAAGTAAGATTAAATTTAAAAAAATAATCAGTTAACACAAAATACAGTACAACTTTTTCATTAAAAATTCATTAATTAATAATCTAAAATAAACCTATAAACTATATTAATGATAAATGGTGTTATTTATTTTTCTTTCAATTCATTAATTTCATTTTCTTAGATAAATTCATTATACTATTAGCTCTGTTGCAAAAAATTATTTGACTCACTTTTAAACTTATCACAATAAAAAATGTTGTGTAGATAATTTTACAAATTATACCAATTTGTGAAAAATCTGATTTTAGCTTTCATCTACTGATATTTATGGGAAAAATGATAGAAAAACGGATTATAGCAGTAGTGGAAGGGATCTTTAATATAAAAAATAAATGAACCAAATTTTTTTTCAATACAGTAGCATTTAAGTACTAAATATAGATGGCATCATGATTAATGAATTTTGAATTTTAAACTTTTAATGAAATTATTTTGATTATCACCCTTTATTAAGTAATATCACTGAAGTAATATTTTTCTATTCTGTTCAGCGCAAGCGTGACATTTTTAAATTGGACTAGTTTTTAACAAAAAAAACTTCCTAGTACTGCCATCACAGTAAAATTTTCTATCACCCATCTCATAGCATCTTACGGAAGTACATATTCAGCTAGATAGATTTTTCTTTGCGTCAGTAATTCCAAAAGGATATATCAGATGTTCTGGTATTGTAGTTGTGCTAAACATTAATTTAATTGTGGTGTGATGATTGTTATTATAATTTTTTTTTATTATCAGTGTGCTGTGTGCTGTGTGCCAGGCTTTAACAAGAATGTTAATTGGTATCAGTTTGTGGTTGCATATCAGTGTAACTTAAGTAGTAGGTGTCCTTAATTTGTACTTATATAGATTTTTTACTGTTTTGTTTTGTTTTATTTTTTATTATTATTTTATTTATTGCGTTATTGTATTTGTACAATATGTTATTTTCATATATTTTAATTCTATATTTCAAGAGCTTATATTACTAGAATATTTACATCTTTGATTTGTAATTATTTAGACTAACCTGACCTGACTTAAATATTTAGAATAAATTTAATTTGCAAAGGACAAAAGTAAAAACCTTTAATGAATTATTTTATGCTAATATAAAACCTAATGTAAACCTAACCTAAATCTTAACTAAAGTTTTCTTGATTTGATTTGTATATAACACTTATATCGTTAAGATTTCACCATATCTGAATAGCGTTTCTAAATTGTGCTCTGCAACAAACTAATATATATTTGACCTTTTTGGCTTTGATTTATCAGT
Organism: Argyra leucocephala; assembly: GCA_963942445.1. Classification (NCBI taxonomy): domain Eukaryota; kingdom Metazoa; phylum Arthropoda; class Insecta; order Diptera; family Dolichopodidae; genus Argyra; species Argyra leucocephala. The sequence continues at coordinate 71,075,783 of OZ012680.1, forward strand.
CTAAAAACTGCAGCAATTTAGTTCTTCCCTTTTTTATTTGTTCAGCAGTTTTTGAACCCCAGCATTAGTTACTGCCAATTATAACACGTAGATTTTTCAATATTGCAATTGCTACTTTTTTCTACTTGTGTTAATTGTTAATTAATTTTTATTTATCCAACTATTTATTTATTTATTTATTCCTTATTTAGATCAAACAGATTATATTGTCTGTATGTCTGTATTCTTTATTAAAGTTATTTTATGGCATTATATGTGCATTTTCTAAAACGATTTTAAGTAGTCAGAGGTTAAGTAAACTACTAATGTAGAACAAAAATGAAATTAAACCTAATAGACAGCTTTCTACAGCTTTTCTTGAATAATTCTGTCTGCTTTTGAAATTTTCATATTTCGCGTATTGTGATATGTTCTAAGGATAGCTTTGAAACAAACTGAATTGGATATTTCTAATTTTTTTATTTTTATCTAATCCTAACTGGATTGTAGAGATCATATCAAAGATAATTCACCCGAATATTTGATTATTATTATTTTGTGTAACTCTTAAAATATCTTTATCCGCAAGACTCGTATGAATGTTTTTTTATATACATATTTATAAATGCAGTACTTAGTCTGATATTTCTGATGGGAATTCTGCTATAATTATGTATTATAATTATTGTTTTACTGTTCCTTATCCAAACTTGGTTCAAATTTGTTGAATTTCAATTCTAGGTCATTTGATTTTTTTTCAGTCCTGTCCAAACATTCTTGCAGTAGTTGATTTTCCTCGATAATTGTTTTATTTTGTTTAATTATGTCATTCATTTGAACATGAAAAAAAGCTTGAAACTTCTGATATCCTTCGAGACTTATATCTACTTCCTATGTACTTTGAGACATCTATATCAAAAATAATGTTGGATTTGAAAAAAAGGTATTTGAACATTTGTTAACTGTTCATTTGCAAAATTTATTATTATTTAGTAAAAAATATATTGGTCAATTAATTTGTTAACAACAACTCATTGGAGATTGATAAATTGAGATAAGTTTGAAGTTGTTGAAATCTGTAGTGTCGCCACTTTTTATATGTAGCATATTTTAAAATTGCAGGTATTTCGCCATACTGAAAAACGTGTTATAATTTCTGTGAAGTCATTTTTGTACAATTTTAATGTACTGAATAAATCTAGTCCTACCTAAATATAGGGTCCTACTAAATAGATCTATACCTAGATCTAGTCCTATCTAGCTATTATCGGAAAAATTTAAATTTTTGATAATTTTTCTATCAATTTCATAGTTTTATATTTACCGTTGAGTTTAAATTATGTTTTAAAGTAGGTCTTACTTTAAAGGGCATAAATTTAATCAAATTTTTTATATTATATTTCACTGCCACTTTGCTGTAAAATACATTAAAATTTTCCCTTTTTTCATATTTTTGATCAACTGTTGGTCATAAATATCGTTTCTTATTCGAATCATTTATCAACATTCATTGAACGTTTTATATGTTTCTAATAAAAATAAATAACTCTAACCATATTGCATTGGGATATGAAAACTAATTTTGGAATAATGATAGGCTGTGACTTTCTCACTTTGAATTATTGATAGGTTAGTCAGATTCAGTCCCTCAAAAATTAAATATGTGTTGTCGTCGATAGCTCTTGATTCGGTGTTGTACAGCGTATCTTATTTTTTGTGTTTATTTTACAAAATCTGCTTCAATTTTGTCCTATGAAAGAGATTGTGTCTTATGATTATAAAGTTAAAAAATAACAAAATAAAAACTTCAGAAAATGTTAAAAATATTTTAATAAACAGGCAATAAATGTTAACGCTCTATATTTTCTTTTAAATTTTTTAATAATTTTATGTTTTTTTATTTACAATAAATATCTTTAATATAACATTTGTTTTTTATTTTTATTTTTAGAGATTTTAATAATCGAATGAATTCTTATCTTCCAGTAAAGACCATTTAGTAAAACAACAACAAAAAAATAATTAAATTTAAATCAAACACGCATATATACATATTATTTGTACGTAACATATTGCTTGTATATATATTGGATTATTTCTATCTTATAAAGAAATGCTCATAAATTTTCAAAACTTAAATGAAACAAATTATAAAATAATTTTTTTTTTATTAAATTTCTATACAATATATTACATATTATCTTTTGTTATTGTTTTATACGCGTATTGCAACTTCAATCAATTTTATTTTGCGCTATTCTTTTAATAAACATTTCTGCAATCACACAATCGCAAGGGTGGTCACCATAAAATATTCATAAGAAGATAACTTTTAATATTTTTTTATTTGACTGTTTTTTTTTTTTTTTTATTCGGTAATATTGTATCACAGTATCTTTAGAACGGATCTGACCGCATTTTATTCTTCCTGCCTTTTAGAAAGAATAAGAAAATAAAAACAAAAAAATGTTAAAGTTGGATAAATTGATACGAATGGAAATTTATATAATATGAATTGTATGGAGAGTTTGAACTCGATCTATACATTTTTTTTGTTTTTTTTTTTTGTTTTTGAATCATTAAAAATTCTTAGAATTTTCGAACAGAAAATTCACACTTAAGTAAAATGTGCAGTTTACTTTGAAATAAATATAAATACTATAAAGTTGAGGGTGATATAAAGAAAATTTTTAATTTTATATTAATTTGAATTTTATTTGTTTTCATTTTTTTTTATTATTGCTAATTCCTTATTAAGACATTACACAAAGATTAAAAAAAATGGAGAAATGGATTTTTTTATTTCAATAGCTGGGTTGTATTGAGAAGATTCAATTAAAAAAAAAACACACAAAAATAATACAAAAAAAAAAGAATAAAAATATGAAACATTATTTTAGATATTCTGAACTCTCTGGTATTTATTAAACAATATTGAATTCAATAAGATTCAATATTTTAAAGCTTGTATGTACCTAATTTTATTCTAAAAACATAAATATTAAATTGAAATGGAAAATTGGAATTTACTATGAAATTTACCATGGCTACTTTTATGTGTACTAAAATATATGTTTATATACAATTAACAGAACTATTTTTAATCTTAATCGAATGATAATAGTGAAAAGTTCATAGAACTAAATAATAAAATTCAGAAGTTCTACAAGTAATGTTTTTTTAGATATGGTTCATATAATGTACAGTAATCCTTTGGTTTAAGTAATTATACAGTTTTTAATCTATACAAAAATAAAAAACGTTATAAAAGATAAAGTATACATTTTTCATAAAACTTAGCGTAATATGGGTCTTAAATTTTCTAAATATATATCTAGGGTTTTCCAATAGGGATGTTACAATTCAAAAATTAAAAAAAAAAACATAAATTTTTGAGTGAGACAAAATAAATTTGAAAGGTTACATTATGCCATTAAGTATGGAAAATAACATCATTCAAATGATCTGCATGTACTGCATTCTCTCAACTTTCCATCACTTTTTCACATAAATTTGCTGTATTTCATCAATAGCCCGTTCAATGTTGATTTTAATAACTCAATTGTTGGATTATCAGCATAAACTTGTGACTCAACATATCCCCAACGAACGAAATCACAAGGTGTTAAATCACACGATCTGGGGGGATAATTAACTGAACCATTTCTTGAAGTAATTTCATCATCAAATTTCGTTTTCAATAAATCGATTGTTAATTTGGCTGTGTGGCAGGTGGCAACGCCGTCTTGTTGAAACCCCATATCCTGCAGATTATTCTCAACAACAGCAAGAAAAAAACCATTTAACATTATTCTGTATCGTTCTCCAGTGATTCTTACTCTTCGATTATTTTCTTCAAAAAAATATGAACCAATCACTCCACCACCATGAATTTTACACCAGACAGTCACATTATCTGGATGTAATGGTGTCTGAACAGTTTCTTGTGGATTTTCGGCACTCAAAATTCTACAATTATGTTGTTAAACAAATATGAGCTTCATTAATGAATAAAATTTTTGGATGAAATTTTTCGAAAAATGTTCATTCCTTGGAATATTTTAGGAAAAATAAAATGTTCTATTTTTAAATTTGAACTGCACTATACATATAGATAAAAAGCTGGCTCGGCTCAACCTAAAAATCATTTAAGGGTTGATTCAATGGAGTATTTTAGAAAAAAAAAATGTTTTACTTTTAAATTAAATATATATATATATATATAAAAAAAATTATGGAAAAATTATGTCTAAAACCTATTCACTATAGCTAAATGAAAATATGCAAGGTGGAAGACGTGTTCTTTACAGCCTTTTTAAAGGTATAATCACAAATGGTACTTTTTTGAGTTGGCATAAGACTCACCGTTTATGGTATAAAAAAACAGAAAACTTTTGTGAAAAACGTTAATTATTTCGGAAAAGTACATCTAAATTATTTTTTTATTAATAATTTTGATGCAAGATTCAATCCCTACTTAGCCTCATCAAACACAAATTTCACCTTAGATTTACCGTTCCTCAGGTAAAATCATATCTACATTACCCTGCTTAGAATCGTTCTTTTCCTAAAATTGATAACGTGATTTTTAATGTTTTTTAATTAAAGAACAATTTACTTGCACCTTATTTTAATGTGTTTTGAAAAATCTAAGAGACCCACTGCTATTATAATACGTTTATTTATATTATTACTATTACAACCGCAAGGTCCCAGATGCGATTTCCGATGAAACAAAAAAAAAATGCTTTATGGGTTTTTCAAACTGATGCAATACCCTTTGTCATTGGGAAAAAATTAATGACAAAGAGTACTGAACCAGATCGAAAATCATAAAAACAAATAATATATAATCTGGCAACAACTATAAAATGAAGCCAGTCTATTTAAGGAGACTTAATTCGTGACAATAGCAGTAGTTTCACATTTAATGAGCAAGCCTCTATATCATTACAAACATTGCAGATACTGTAGTAAAAACTTGCAGTGCGTACGATGAGCACGATAAGCACGAAAAGATGATTAGTTATTGTCAAGAACATTAAAAAAAAATTATTGTAACTGATAATTTATATTAAGAGAATAATTAAATTCAGGTATGTAATATCAACTTAAATTATTGTTCGATTTGATTTACATGTGATTGTGATTTAATTTTTTTTCTTATTTATTTATTATAATTTTTATAATAATTATTAAAGCAGTGCTTTGTTAATTTGCTTAAACTCCTGCTTACTGATGAGTTTGTTAGATTACTGTTTTTGTTAGATTACTATTGTAGCAAACTCATCAATAGTCAGTAGTGATTGTTTTGTTAGATTACTAGACCCTATAAAACCCCTAATTCTTAATTCTGATTGATTATAACTTATGTCAAGGTATGCTGTAAAACAAAGTATGTAAATTATAAATATCAATTAAAAAAGGTTTAGTTAGTAAGACCAGTAGAAATTTTAATTTTTTTTATTTTATTTGATATTTTTTTTTGATTAAAAAAGGTGTGGCAACCTAGTCAGTAAAAAATGTGTAAACAACAACAGAGACTTTTAGTCTAACTTATTAAACTTTTATACTGTATATATGTACAAGTTTTTAGTAAACAATGGCTGCAATTTTAAATTGGGATTAGTGTATTTAATAGCGTAGATTTAATTTAAAACATATTACATAGATTATAGTGTTTAAGCAATTAACAAATAAAACAGATTAAGAAACATGTATTCTTTTATTGAATACTCCCAAAAACTTATTATTATTATTTAGTATAGGTTTTTACGCGTGTCATCAATTTTAAATTATGCTTCATCGTCATTGGCAAACTTCTGCAACTCCATTAGTTAGGCATAGAGCGTACCGAATTATGTTTAGATTTATTTCAATATTAAAAATTATAAAAGTAATTAACAAATTGATGGTATTGTAGTTGTTTTATGTAAATCAAATTTACTATCCTTCATTTTTTATTTTTTCAATGGCTCAAATTTTGCGAAGGCAGTTAGGATGCTTATCCCATTATTTAAAATAATAAAAAAGGATTTACTATTAATTTGGTTCTATAGGAAGTCCCCGAATATATATAATTATTATAGACAAGCATTTAAGGACCTGCACAGTCTGCAGATAATAATAAAACTTTAAATAAAAGCTAAGTTGTTATTGTTAACATATTTTTGCAGACAAACAACTTCTCATTTTATTTATCTTCTCTTTAATGAACTCTTAATATGTAAATAAGTTGTATATAAAACAGAAATGCGCATACGGTTGAAAAAAACTATATTTCATAATCATCAAAATATTTCCAAATAATTTTTGCTAATCTTTTCCAAAATTTTAACTTTACTTTTTTACTTTTAATTTTTTACAAACTTTCCTACTAATAGATAATAAAAATAAAAAATATAAAATTGCTAAATAAAAAATATCAAATTGCTTCTGTAATGATGAAGCATTTGATCACATTGCATTAAAATATTCATTAATTTCTAATAGTATGCATTTTAAATTGAAAAGCAACTTACAGAAACTCAAATTTTGACACAGAGAATATCTGTTCAGTTCGGTACATTTAACATTCGATTTTCTGATAAAAAAAAAACCTGGATCAAGATATTTATTTTTACCTAAAAGCTAATTATAATTATTCAACAGGAGCCCCTAGTTATAATATAAATTTATTTTAGTCATCAGTGCAACCACAACAGAATTGAAATATTTGTTGCAGAGCCAGAACAAAATTAGAATGGAAAACTGAATTTTCAAAATTAAAATCTTCGGAAAATATTTTTAAACAGATAATTCATCTGATTTGCTGAAATTTTGTAAAATTAAAAAAGAAATAGAAATAAATTTTCCATTCTGTGTAAAAATAATGAAGCTGTCAAATTCTGAATGGTTGAAATTTCAAAGATTTTTTTCAATATGTAATTGTAACGATTGCATTACTAGGTACTGTCATAACATAAAAGTCATCATAACATTCTACCATAATAAAATTAAATTGACTAAAATTATTGTATTGCATTGTATGGGATAATAGAAGATTAGTAAAATTTATATTCAATTATAGCATTGATTGCTTTGCTGTAATTGAATATAAATTTTAGCAGATATCTAATATAAAAAAATATTTTTCAACACTACTTGTTCTCAAATATACGAAAACAAACAATTTTTGTATATTTTTTGCTAAGTAAAAAGAAAAAAATTATATTTAATAAATTTTGCTCTTGAAACAACATCATTTTATATTTAGAATTTGTTGATTCTTATCAGTGATGACCTAAAAAAAGTAATTGTGACATAAGACCTATACTTGTTTTAGAGCCTTAAAGAGGAGGAATGAATGTTTTGTACAAAATTTTGTTTTTTCAAATTGACATTGAAGGATTTAAGATTAATAGCAAACATTTTTAGTATAATTTCATTAATAGAAATATTAATAATATAATTTGTTGTAATTATATAATAAAAAAAAAAAATATTTAAAACAAACTTTTGAAAATTATTTTTTTGTTACCATACAAATAAAAGCGTTTTTTTCTTTTTTATAATTCTTCTTATCAAAAGTATATTTTAATAATTTTTATTAAATTTTTGGATTAAATTCTTTTTTTTTTTGTTTTTTGTTTTTTTTTTAAATAAATTTATTAACGAAATAACAGAAAAAAATATATTGATAACCTTATAAACTTTTTGGCCTTGTTAGAATTTGATTATAATTATATTAATTTGGCAAAACAAGAAAAAAAATGGCTTCGTTTTTAAATTTATATAAACTTTAAGGAAATCAATTAATTTTCGTATAATTTTTATTATATATGTATATATACATATTTTTATTCAGAATTTAGCCTTGCTCCTTATGTGTTAATGGTACACACAATTTCCGGTTAACTATACTTTTTATTAGTGATAATTAGATTTTTGATTTTTTCTAATAAATTTAAATTTATATCTATAAATTATATAGAATTAAAATATGAATTTGAGAACGATTGAATATTTGAAAAATTTTTAATTAATGATAACCTATTTATTTATGTGTTTATGTGTCAACCATATTTGAAGCCGACAAAAGATGTGTGTATGCATATAGACGATCAAAGAAATATAACATGTTTTTTTTTGTAGCTATTTTTTTAATTCCTGTTTCCTGTTTTATCTAATTTTATTTTTAATTTCAATATTATTTATATTCCTAATAGAATTAAAATTTGAAAATGTTGATAAAAAAAAAAATTGAAATTTTCTTCTTTTAAGGAAGTTAATGGTTTGTTAGAAATAGATTGAAATAGTTCAATAGGTTAGGTGATTAGCTAAGTAATAATTGTTCATCAGAAAAGAGGTCATTTACGTTTGAATAGGTTAAGTGATTGTGCAAATATTTTGTCATATTGAAATTCGCAATAAAATTCATGCTTATTATCAATTTATGTTCTGTAGAACGTGTAATTAAGTATTTAAATTCTGATCTATATAATGTAGTGATTATGTTGTTAGTTCTTGAATTCGAACCCCCTTCAGGGCAATCTATATATATATTTTAACATCTATATAAAATCTTTTTTTCAGGAATTTTTTTAAATTAATAAGGAATACAAATCGATAATGAGTAGCTATCACACTAAAAATTTAAAATTAAAATGGAACTATACTATAGTATAATAAAATTATTCTACACAATAGATGCAGTTTTACACATTTTAAATCAGTCGATACACATACATTTCAACTGGTTTTCATAAACAAGTAATATTGTATTTGTTATAGAAAATTATAGTAAATAGCGCATGAAAATCAGTTTTGTTATTTTTTTTTTTTGTAACATAAAACTGCAAATGTTGAAAATTCAAATTCTACCAAAAAAAAAAAAAAATTTTTTCTGCGGTATTTTGTTTTTGCAGTATGTATGTGTTAATGAAAAGCCGTGTAGTATACAATTTGTATATCATCAAAAGTAAAAATGTATTATGCGTGATTGTATTTCTAGACTCTATACGGAAAAGCAGTAAGGATGTTTGCATTACATTGTCTTGGCAATTATCAACAACAACAAAAAAAACAGGATGAAGGGCTTCCGAAATGTCGTTATTAGCATTAGCAATTCAATTACAAATTTATACATCAGGGGGTCAAATTTATACCCGAATTGATCTTGCAACTCTATACTATTTTAAGCTTTTGAAAAAGTGATCAAAATCTTTAATATTGATGTACCAGCAAGATTATCGAGTGAGTAACAACGTACTAATCTAGTTACATTTATTTATTTATATATCAGATATATCAGATTAGATTTTACGTTTCGAGATGTGGCCTATTATTTTTTCCTGTCATTTATTTTATGCCAGTGACAGAGGGTACTGGACCAAGTTGAACACCTATAAACCATTTGGTTTTCATCGCAATTAGAACTTAAGATCTTTAATTTAGTTACAGGCCATCAAAAAAAATGTGGATATTATATAGTAGATTATGATCCAACTGCTCTATAATGCAAAATATCACAAATTAAAGATTTTTATTAATTATTAGATTTTTTTTCTCTAATACTCCAATTTTCCACTAATATAAAGTAAAATTCCATCATATAATAAAAGAAATATTGTGGCTGAGAAACATCAGTTAATAGACAGCTCCCCGAACAATTCGACAATAGGTATATATGTTGCTCGAAATTGGAAAATTTTCAGATTTCAAAAATATTTAGTATGTATTCAACTAAAGAAAAAAAAAACTGAAACAGAATCATTATTACCATTTACGTCCTGTCCTGTCCACTTATGTGTGAGGATATAATATAAAATATTAGGTACCTGTCTCCTTATTCATATCGGAATATAAAAAAAAATAATCTTGGAAATTAGTTTTGAATTGGTAATCTTATTCTTTCAAAACAAATACTTATTTTATTTTATTTTCTATATTATTATAATTATGTATTTCTAAATTTACATTTAATAATAAAATTTATTTCAAAATTTTATAAGAAATTGTACGTAGATTAAATTCATATATTGAATGTTAGAAAATATAAATATAAAAACTGTAGTAAAGTAGAAAATGAAAATTATAGAAAATAAAAAAGAGAGGAATAATTATTATGAAAAATGATAAGCTTTGCGTTGTAGCTTATTAGTGCCAATGTTTTCGTTTTAGGTTAAATTTTTTTTTTTTAATACATACTTTAATAAATGAGAAATCTTTTAACCCTTGCCTAAATTTTTGTTCTTGTAAAAAACAACTAATAAAAAATTTCTTTTATATATATATATTATGTCGTGTACAAATACATTAATTTAAATATTAAAAAAACTAATATTATTAATATGTATGTGTTTGTATATTTGTATTTATTTTCTAATCAAAGTTTTCATTTTGTCTTATCATTTTATAAATGTGTTGTTTGACACATTTTCCGGTTCTATACATTTGCTCTTCTTTTGAAATTATTTTTTTTTTTTTTAGTTTTTAAAACTTAATAGATTTTTTTGTTTTTTTAATTTTAAAAAATAATATTTTTGCTATTAAGTAATTTTTTTTTTAAATTTAGCATATTTTATTATTCAGATAATTATTATAGTTTTTATATGTATGAATAACTGTATTTGTTTTTTTTTTTTAATTAAAAATATTAATAGAAGAAATTATCAGATTATATTTTAGGAAATGCAACTAAGTATGTCTGTGGATTCAAAAAATTTACTGTTACTGAATTTGATATTTTTAGCATTAATATGTTTTGAATAAATTGTAAGTGATTGATAATTTTCTAGCATAAATTTGAAAATAAAAGTACATATATAATTTAATAATTTAAAATTTTTATTGTTTTTGCATTATTGATCTATAAAGATAAAAAAAATTAGCATAAAAGTAATTATTTAATGGTTGTAACTAATTTTTTCTTTTACAAATTAAATTATATTCTAAATAATTAAGTCAGGTTATTCTAAATATGTACGAAGCAAAGGTGTAAATATTCTAGTATAATAAATATGATCTCTTAAAATATTGAATTAAATTATATGAAATAAAACATTGATATAATATAAATACATCAAGGCAATAGAAATAAAATAATAATATTAATAAAGAAATATAACAGAGAACCAACCAGTCAATACTTGAAATTTTAAAACTATTTTCCCTGATACTTTAATTATTTGTAGAATTATCTCAGTTTCAAATTGTAATTTACTATTCTATAATTAGTAGTGTATTTTGTACAATATGATACGTATGATACGTTGTATTTAGCATTTTCATTTTTATAACATAACTCTATGTTTTAATTATAATTAGGTGTCTTTGATTCAAAAAATAACGTAAGTTATCTCTTTAAATACAATATTTTGTTTTTTTTTTAATTAAAGCCAAAATAATATGATAAGCAAGGATAATTACTGCTTTCGCAGAATAGTAAAGCAAAATAAAAAAAAGGATATGAAAGAAATAGAATAGAATAGAGGGTGTATAAGTAATAAGTTAGTATATATTTACAGACAGTTTAACAGATATTTATTTACTCGTCTCTTGAAAACTTTTAAGTTATATGTTTGTGGGAGAACATAAGACATTAGGGTGTTCCATATTTATTACAATTCAAAAGTATTTAAATATGTATATATATTTATTTTATATAAGTACATATATTTTTTTATTCAGTAAATAAATTAATTGTTTTTAGCACCAATGTTTCTATATCATGAAATTTCTATTTTTATTTTTAAATTATTGCTAAATCATACTCCTAAAATTTTTTAATAAAAAAATAAAACAATAACAAATAGAAAATAAATTTTATTTTGGAGAGGAACTATCTCTTCAACATCTAATCAGTTAGAAAACTTTTTACAGGATTCATATTCATTGTATAATATTACAATTTAAATTTAATTTAATTTAGTTTAATTTATATTATAGTTGCACAGAAAAGTACAAACATACTAATATATAAATATGCAATCAAAAAATATTTGACTCTTCCCGTAATAAAAATAATCGATAGATAGCATCGGGTAATTTACATAACTTAGATAATTTACTATGTAGATTTTACAAACTAAACTGATGATTCATCAATTATCAACATTAATTAAATTTATTACAAAATGTAAAAGAAAATCAAAATTCAATAAAATAAAAGTTGTAATTTGTAAAAAAAAAAATGTAATTTACAAATAAAGAATTAATAGCAAATTAAATTTTAAATAATACTACAATAATTATATTCATTTCCGGTAACCTATACATACATCAAGGCATAAATAGATACATACGTCAATACGTAAATACAAATAAAGCCAAACATAAAAAAAAAGTGTTAAAAATCTTTTGTAACATTTTTATAATTTAATTGATAACACAAAATTTGTATTTTAAATTATTAAAAAACATTACAAAGAACAAAATAATAAAAACAACGAAAAACAAAAAAAAAAATTATTAAATCTTATGTTGGAACCCACACTCTATCTTTTATATAATAATTTTTTTTATGTCATATATGATAAGGATTTTAATTCATTTTTTATATTTTTATTATTTTGTAGAAATATTTTTTTTGCTTTTGTTTTTTTTTTTTTATTTTTATTTTATTAATGAAATGTATTTTTTGTTTCATTTATTTCTATTTTTATAAATGACAAAATATTGAACTTCGACTTTTTTTTTTCTTTTTGATAACAACTATCTTCTTATTTTTTCTATTTGTATTTGTGTTTTTTTTTTATTTTAATTATTTGAATATTAATTGAAATTTATTTAAAAAAAAATTTTAACATAAATATTTAATTCTTTATAATAATTATTTGTGTTCTATTCCTTTTTGTTTTATTTTTAAATTTTAAAAATTTAATTTTTTTTTTGTTATTTTTTCGCGGCTTTAAGTCAAAAATTTTAAATTTACAGACAGATTTTCAAATTAATATGATAAAAATAATTTTCTTGTAGTAACATATACATACATATATATGAATTGGGTTTGTGTATTGGTTAGAATAACTGAATTTTAAGATGTGTATGAGAATTAATTTCATTTAAATAAAACTAAAGATTAAAGTTATTTTAAGGACTAATCTTGAGGTGAAAATATTTTTTAGATTTAATTAAATAATCCTGTTTTGTGTTATCAGGAAAATATAATATTCGAATATAGAGTATGTATTTCAAATTTAATTGATCCCACTGATAATCTAATTGAAAGATTCAAGAAGAATATTAACACTTTCGTTCAAAATTTCATATTCAATTTTTAGCAATAATGCACATACATACATATATAAAAACTTTAGTCTTAAAATCTATTATAGAATTAGATTCAAGTAGTATATGCTACATAATAAGATTTGTTTTGTATTGGTCTGTCAAAGAACGATATCTCAAAAAACTAAATTTTTTGGTTTGCAAAATTCGAATGCTTGTTGTTGGCTCTATAAGGTGATGGGGTGATTAGGTTGATGGGGTGCAAACTTATTGACATCAAACTATTTGCTTAACAAATTACAATATATCTAATTAAGACTAATTATGTTATTATTAAGGCATTAGTTGTTAAGAATTGCATTCAATTGCATTATTTGGCATAAGCAACATCAAGATTATATCAACAAACTAACTGAATAATCTAGGATCTATAATTAATCTAGAAAAACATGTTCTTCCTATTTAGTAATTTAAATCACATGTAATGTATTTTTTGTAGTTTTATCAGTTGATGTTTTTCTAAAATTCGAATGAACTTGCATTTATTTTTATTACTTTACTCTTGTATTATAATTTTTACTACATTAACTTTAAAAATTGTATTTAATATATAGTATATAAGTAAATTATTTAATAAAATAACTATAAGTCTACATATAAAACTAACAAAACATATCAATTCCAAACAATGTCTAGTATTGACGTATAAAAAAGGTGGTAATAATCAATATAGCTCTATTTCCAATAAGATAAGATTCAGCTAAGCTGGATATTTCTGCCAGTTTATATTGTCACATCTACAACGAGCTGCTTCATACCTTGAACCCTTTTCTTTTCAGTTTTATAGCCTTAACTATAGAGTTACATTCCAGATTCTAATTCAACCTCTTTTAAGCATATATAAGGAATTACTTAAAAAGCATATAGATTTGATTGATTTTTTAACCGTGCAGAATGACTCTAAAATCAAGATAAAATAAAAATCTATTTGATTTTAATCTAAATCTAAAAGTTTAAATCGTAATTGTTACTTAAAATGTGGTCTTAAAAACAGGTACAACTGTAAATTGTCTTGCAGCAAGTAACTAAATAAGCAGAATTGTCAGACAATCGTCTATTAATTAATTGTTATCACATATTATATTACCAAGTACATTAAGATGTATTTTTAAGAAATCGTTTTATGCATCTATTTTTACAAGGATTTCATAGTTTTTTTTAACTTCTGATCTATAGAATACTCTACCATCTTTATTGTCATCCTCAAACATATAATTTGAAATTTTTTAAAATACAAGTAAATAATAACTTATAATACTATAATTACTGCCACTACTACCGTAGTTATTAACTATATGCTAAAATATGCGTAAGCAGTTAGGGGTAAGATAATATAGGCAAAAGTAAGTATGTTTTAAATCTAAAACCTTGTATATCAAATAAAATGAATATTGGGAATGACATATTGTAATTGCCGTAATGTTTTCCATTATAATGTTCAGAAATCTATACAATACAATCTGTTAGTGTCCTAGCTTTATTTCTCAAAAAAAAAAAAAAATATTAAATTCAAAATAAATGAAATTTTCTTTTTTTAAAGAATTTAATTCCAAAAATCTCATTAATATCAAACTATTAATTCAATTCAAAATTTAGTGAATTTTCATTTAGGTTCACAGCTTTTAAGATTTTTATTTTTAGAAATAAAAATTTAAGAAAATCAACCGCATTTGAGGGCATTCGAGAGCATATGTTAAATGTTAAGCATATGTGAAATGTTATGTGGTGCATTTCTGTTATAAAAAAACCAAGATTTATGTAAATTTTTGGATTGATAATGAAAACGAGCTTCAGCCAGAATTTATCAGATTAAATTATAGTGATCTTATATTGATTAACAAATTTAAAAAAAAAAAATTGGTTAATTTTAAAATTAACAGCGCTATTATTAACTTATAGTCTAACAAAACTATTTTTTTATTGTAAATAACAAACAAAATACAATAATATGGAGAATAAAATGACACTATTAATTCAATTTCAATTAAGTGGTAGATATCTATATGCTGATATCCTACATGTAGCCTTCTAGTTTTAAGAACTAAATATCGAACGAATAGTAATATACATATAATAAGCAAAGTAATAATAACAAAAAAACAAAATATTTTGAAATCAATGTTCTTGTTAAGTATAGTACAATTTTATTAAGATTTTAAACAACATCAAATAATAGCTATTAACTATGAGTCTAAGTAAACAAATCAACAACAAATAAAAGAAAATTTTAAGTGGTACATTTATAAAAACTAATAACAATTTCAGTTTGATTAATGAAGAAATCAATCTGTGGCACATTAAAATAAATGAATTATATGTACTTTGATTCATTTGAGCCCTTTTTCAATAATTAATTTTACATTGCAATATTTATCCAAATTACTTTAATTATATCAGCTAACTATAACAGCTAATCTAATATTTATGCTAGTTTCGATTTTAAACATTTATATTTAGTATAGCAGTTGAGTCTATGATTTGAACTAGTTTAGTGAGAGTATAGTTATACTACGAATTTTATATGTTGAAAAAATATAAATATAATATTGAAATACAATTATTTATATATATACACATTTTTTAAGTCCCAAAAAATATTTTGAGTTAACACTTTAATTCTTTTGTTCAAACTTTACTCAAACCTCTCAGAAAAGCATTTTTTGCATAAAATTATAGTTAGAAATACATTGTTTCAATATTGTTTTGCATTATATAAAATATTAAATAAGACTATTATTATATTAATATTATATTAATAACGGAAATAATGAAAAATTATTGATCATCATTGTCCTGTAATCAATCACATCCGTGGTGGGTCATAAGGTAGAATTAATTAATAAATAATATTTCCCTATTATTTGAAAATATTTTACACATAGATGTAGGAAAATTGCTAGTTTAATTTAATTATTTTTTTTTTTGTTCAATTATATTTTATTTAATATAATTATTTTCCAATGTACATATATCAATATATTTGTTTACAAAGCCGGTATAGTGTAGTAAATAGTGTTTTTTATTAATTAAAAAATTTTAATTTTAATTAAGATTGTATAAATAATCAAATTTAAAAAATAAATAAATATCTAATTAGGAAAAATAAAAACTAAATTATTTCAAAATCAATTTTTACTTTATTTGAAATTTTATTTTAAAACTGGAAAATCTCTCTTTTATTAAATAATATAATTTTTTTTTGTTTTTTTTTTATTTTCTTACCTTAGTAGCCTCTTGAGCAACAGCAAATTCACTTCCCAATTCAATAAAAGCCACAAAATATATAATTATTGATATTGTCCAAAAATATGATAATATTTGTGTAAGGCCCTCGAGACCAAAATTTCGGCCCCCGGGAGCCTTCATATTAATTTTTAAAATACTTATTTTCACCACTATGAAAAGAAATTTTTATCGTTTAATAACCGTTCTTACTTATATTTAAATTAAATGTTAAATGTTTGTATTCATAAATAGAAATTTCGTTTTTTCTTTTTTTATTTTTTTATTTTAATTTTAGGTTTTTTTTTTTAATGTCCTTTGAATAAATTAATTAACGACTGACTCTTCTTCACTTTCATTCAAAACATAAATATAAAAAAAAAATAATAAAAGAAAAAAAAGTCCTGCTCAAATATAAATTTTCCAGTTCTTATATCCGACTTTCTGATGGTTTTTCTTATATTTTGTCAAACGACAATAACGAAAGTCGGCATTTGAATACGAAGAGAATTTAAATGTATTCAAAACTCTCTTACAGCATGGAGATCGATAAGCGTACGAAATGGTACTAAAATATCTTGTTCAGAATAATAAATTTTGCTTGTTGGAAGATATATTGTTGAAAACAACAACGTTAATAAAAACAAAACAATAAAATTAAAGCAAAAACCACAAATACTTGAATGTTCTTTCAGATTTAAAAGTAAGAAAAGAAGAAGAGAGCAATAATAATAATATACAGTAGTCAGTAAGTAGTGTAGCAACAAAATTTTCCCGCAATAATAAAAACAAGACAAAAAAAAGGCTTTCAGTAGGTTTGTTTTCTATTCATATAAAATTATATACCACATGGGTATGTGTATATAAAGCCTAGATTGCCATTTGCATATAATGAATTTTATTTTATGCATGTGTGGTGAATATTATGTTTACTATATATGAAAACCTACATAAGAATGAATGCATTGTGTGTAGATAGACGATCTCTTTATAAATGTAACAACAAACATTTGTTTAAATAAATGGAATCTAATGCTGTATGAAAATCAGCTATCGCTATCATATTATTTTGATTTACATTTTTTTTGCTTATTTTTTTGTTTTTACTTTATGTTGGCTTTTTTCTACTTCTAAACATAAACTAATACATATAATATATATGTTATTTTCTATAAGTATCAAGTGTAAAGATCATACTTTATAATATTGTATTTTAAATGGTATTAAAAAAAGAATCACATTTTAGATCGCGTGCAAAAAAAAAGAAAAACAAAAATGAGAAAATTGAATAACATAAGCACAATAAGTAACATAAAATTTTAAATGAGCTCACACTGGAAAATTCTTTCTGATTTCATTTTATAACAATGTATATGAACTATACTTACAATTTAAATTATTTATATTTAGTTTGAGTTATTTTTGAAGGTATAATGCTTGTATCGTATAGGTTTCAGATTTATTTGTAACATAAATGTTTGCAGAATTGTAAATAGCTCAAATTTCAACTCAAATTTGGAGCTAACTGACAGTTCAACAAAACACTATAAGTTCAATCGTCGAGCTAGCTCATTTTTTGAGCTAGTGTGTTTAATTAATTATGAATTAACTTAAAATTTGATTTGAGCGTGCGTTGAGTTTCGCATTTGAGTTAGTAGTTGTTTTACAACCGTTGATGTTTGAATGAAAATTATTTCTTTCTCTTTAATTTATAGTTAAGACTATATTTTGTTAGTTAAACAACATAAAATAAATTGAAACTGCTACAATTAAGTCTATTGTTTTGCATTTAATTAGTCAATGCAACAAAATTACAAAAAAAAACATCTGATTTCCTATGTTTTATTCGCTTTGATAAATAAAATCCTAATATTGAGTAATCATTCGATTATTTTATTTTCCCCATCCTGATGCAGTTCGAACCAGGCTCACAATTCGAAATAGTACAGAAAGAAGAGATTTAGTACCTTTTTATCAATACCTTTTTAAGGTGGGTTTTAGCTGGTATACATTTTAAGTGTAAAAAGACAGCTTAGAGATAAGTTATAGATTATTTTCATTAAAAAAAACTAGTTCGCTTTCGCTGTAAAGAATTTCCTAAATTTCTATTTGAGAAATTTATTTATTATCGTCACCGTCCAAGATTGTCTGTTGAATAAAAACATTTTATTGTTCTATACATTTACTAAAAAAAGTTGTTACGAAAATTTTGCCGGTATAAAGAAGCTATCCCTGATAATTTAAAATTTTTTGCTTCATCAAAGTATAATTTTCCAAACTAGTGTGAAAAATATCCCTCAGTAAATGTTATTTGCACGAATTGAGTTCTCATATAAGATAATGTCATTTTATGTTATCTCACTCTTTAGAGCCAACAAAATATTTCACACTTAATATTTTTACTAGCTAAAATTCACTTTTAGACAACAGGAATGAAGTGAAAAGAAATTATCAGTTCTGTTAGTGTATACTTTCCTTGCTAAAACTATAGCAAATGGTTTAAAATAATCCAATTTGTAAGTAAAGTACTAGAAGTATTTTTTGTGAAAATATCCTGCTGTCCATTCATTTCATAAAAGTAAATATAAACGTAACCTTACGAAATTTAAAAACGAAAAATTTGATGCGTAAATTTTTACAAGTCAAATTTTCACTTGCAAAATCTTATGGAAAAAGGAAAAGAATATTTTGCTGACTTAATTAATATTTCTCCTCATTTTTATTTTAAAAAAAAAATCGCAGTACTCGAACGGATTTCTTGTAAAAATTTATTCGCTGTTTGATAAGAAATCAAACACTTTACTATAGAATGTACGATGTACCAATATAATGTATATGTAATTGAATGAACAATAATATTCTATTTCGAAAATCAATAAATCTAGAAAAACCAGAAAAAGTAAAATAGTCATGATGATATCTAAAATATAAATAAAGAAATTGTAATAATATTAAATTGTAATTGTACTTATCAGACTCAGTTTAATTTTACTATAATGTTTAAATTTAATTTAAAGATCACCTTTTAATTTTTTTTTTTTTATGTTCTTGTATTTTAAGCAAAATTGCCTTTTCGCCAGACATTCAGTACCGCAGGTAGGTAGGTAGGTAGAAGTGGTCATTCTAGTTACCTGCGAAAACCAAATAGCACTCTAACAATTGTGGTTTTTTGATACTGAGATTTTCTGAATGACCTATGGGACCGAAATTGGATCCATGGGCTTAAATATCTGTTATGGAACTTTTAAAATATTTCCTACAAATCATTTGTTTAAATTTGGTTCATAAATAAGAATATTGAAGTAAATTTCATACATTTTGTTTTGGACTCGGTCAACGTCGAGTGACATTGCTAGTTAGTTAATAAATGAAAACAAAAATTTATATCAAAGTTCACTAATGGGACAACTCTTAATATTATTATTATTATTATACTACAATCAAAATTATTTATTCGCTATTGAACGTTTATTTAATATCTCAATACATACCTATGCAAAGAACTAAGTAGATTGCATAATGGGATATAAATTTTGTCAGAATGAATCAAATTTGATAAATTAATTTAAATAAAACATTTAATTTATCAATTTATTACGTATAATTCTTCCGATAGTCTCGAATCGACGCCATCAACGATATTAAATGTTAAAACAAAAATTTGATACATTGGTTTCTTATGGGATTCGATAAACTGAACTTATCTCATCTTTTAACGCAGTTAATTTTCATTTCACAAACATAAATAGTTAATTTAATTAAAATTTCTAATATTGAACAGTGTCCATATATAAGGTAATTTAAAATTATAAAATTTCACTTATTCAACGGACGTAAGTTTCGTCTATATAATCTGAGGAGTAAAGTATTTTAAATTAAATCTAATGTTTCTAAAATTTACTATTTGGTATTTTAATTGCTAAACACATTTTATAATTTAAATATTTTCTATGTGGCGGCTGTGTATTGTGTACTTATTCAGGAAAATAAAATTAGAGTTAGTTAGGTATATTATTTGTTTATGTTTATATTATATTTAATTGATTTATAGTTTTTTTATTCTATACTGGGTAGATACATTATAGAAAATATAAAATTAATAATAGTACATCGTTTAAGATTAAATACAAATCAATGGAAAATTTCTTAATATTTTAAAACAAATTTTAGATTAATCACTGAAACGTTGAAGGTTTTATTCATTTTTAATATAATTAAAATAAATTATTATACAGTATTGCAAAACCTTTAAGAAAACTGAAAAAAAAAAATAATAATTAATATTATAATATTTTTAAGTTTTTTCATAAAAAAATTGAATAAATGAAAAAGCACACGAGCTAAACTTGATTTTCTAAATTAGAATTTGTAATTTGACTTTCTCTAAAAATCGAATTAAAAATTTGATTTTGTGTTACGTTAAATTTCTTATTAATTACTTTTAATTAAATCAATTCAATTTTCAAATTGAAATTACATATTTAATAATGTTTTTTGAATATTTACTTAAAATTTAAATTTATTTGATCATTACAGTAATTATACAGTAATTAAGATAATGACAAAATTATTACTACAAATTTGAAATTTTTTAACAATATTAAATTAAAGATATTATGATTTGAGTGACATACATATATAATCAAATCAATAAAATCCAATCAATAAAAATTTATTTAAAGTATTAGATCATCACCAAACGTACTAGGACTTAAGCTTAGCAGCATTTGTGCTCAATTTTACCCCCTTCCCGTACAAATAAAAAACTCGGTCACAA
This sequence comes from Argyra leucocephala, assembly GCA_963942445.1. Lineage (NCBI taxonomy): Eukaryota > Metazoa > Arthropoda > Insecta > Diptera > Dolichopodidae > Argyra > Argyra leucocephala. The sequence continues at coordinate 71,097,030 of OZ012680.1, forward strand.
TTCTAGAATTTTTTTTATTTAATTCTTTACACTTTCTACACATTTACTTTTCATACTCTTTAAGAACACTAGATTTTGAACTACTTTCGAAGCTAAAACTTACTAAAAAAAAAACAAATCAAAACAATAAAGAAAGCATATTAAAGAATAATAAAATCATATGGGCTTAAATTAGTTAACCGTCAAGGTATAGTGATTATGCCATCTGAGATGATACTACAGTGACAACGATGTTGTAAAAACAAGGATCCTTCTTCAAATTAATTGTGGAAGATGATATAAATATATAATTTAGAAAATAAAATGAAACTATATTATATGAAGGCGAACTAATTAATTAAAATAGGTGTAGTTTTCCATGTATAAATTTGTTAATATACCAATGATTTGAAAAAAAAAATTATATGATTATTACAGTCTACCCAGTCAGGTCTAGTGTATTTTTTTTTGTAATTTTAAAAAAAATAAACTAAATAATTTCAACAAAATTTTGTAAACTGTTTGAGCTAAATAGTATAAATAAATATACAAATAAATTAATTTAATTCCCTATCACAGTATCTTATATATTCGAACTTTTACAATTAGGAATTAATTTCTTTTTTCGTCTGCCTGAACGTTTTGTTTATAAATTAATTAAAATTTGAAATCAAAATCAAAATTCTAATATTAAAAAAATGTTCTTTTAATTCTAACTATTTTTTATTAATCCAGATTTACATATGTATTTCCTGGACCTATATCAATAAAACACAATAATGATAATATAGAATACAAAATCTATAGGAAACCAACAATCAGCAGTATTGTAACATGAAAACTCGCATCATCCACACCCGCAACATAAAATTGAGGCTTACAATAGTTTTGTACATATACACTATTATAAATGTCCAATTATAACTATGAGGTAAAAATATTGAAATACATAGCAATAGCCAACGGCTACAATAGCAACATAGTTAACAAATTAATAAGGAAACATAATAATGTTAAGAGTAACAAAACCATCAATAAAAATATTAGAGAAAAAACTAAGTATATATCAGAAGAATACTCTAAATTAAATAAATTAAGCAATAAATTAATATATAGAACCGAATAGTGACATAAGAAATAAATTCAGAGAAAAAAAAAAAAAAAAAAATTATAGATGATTCAGAACAGGTATCTATTGTATAAAACATGCGAAAAATATTACATTGGACAAACATGTTGGCAATACAAATAATATCCACTTACAAAAAACATAACATAAAATAAACATCTAACTATGCAGATAATATAATACAAGAAGATAATGAATATGGAGATTGATTGATAAATAATCTTAAATCATTGCACAAACGTTTAAAAGGTAAAATAATGGATATACTCTAGATGCATATGAAATACATATATACAAATAACAATAGAAAAATTTTAAATGATAAACTAACATTCAAGAATAACATTTTATATGACACTGAAATAAAAACAATTAAAAACAAATATTATAGTTGAGAATATATAATTTTAATATAAATATAAGTAATCAACATCAACTTATCTATTCTTTTCAGAAGAACTAATAAAAAATATTTATAAGATAATTTATTTATAAAAACAAAAACATTCACACAGACGAAAAAAGAAAAATAATTTCTGAATAATAAATTAACTCTGTTATAAAACGAAAACCACCTAACATAATTTTATTATTTTAATTGCCACTACTGTACTCTGAATTTTCTTTTTCAGAATATTTTCATTTTTACATACATACATAAAAACTGAAAAAAGTCCTAACTAAATATATTAAATACATTAAAAATAAAAAAAATTTAATAGTTTTGTAGTGTGATCAGAATACAGAGAAAACGAATGAACACATACAAAAGTATCCTACATGTGGTTATGCAGATAAAAATAAAGTGATCTACACATTTTGTGGTCGACTGGATGAATTTAAAAAATTTTCTTACTCCCATTGGATTTGAATGGGTTTCAAGAGTAGTTCGCCTTCTGACTTGGTACTAAAAAGATTGTCTAATTCTGATTCGGTGATCTTATAACTTATTTAAATTCAGTATATTCTAGTCGATCATTCGTATTAGATCGCTCTTTTTATAAGAACCCATTTTATCCCGCCGTTTTGGGTGGATGGGTTAAATTTGTTTATTTTTTATTATTATTATTGTTTTTTTTTTTTTTTTAAACATATATACATATATCTATAGTTAGAGATATTCTTTTATTCAGAAATAAAAATTTTAACGTAAAGTCAACGTTTTTATTATCCTTTTTTGAATATTAAAACAAAAAACAATTTATGTTAATAAAAACTATTAACTTAATTTAAATTAATTAATTTAATTTAAAACAAAAAAAAAAAAAAAAAAAAACAAATATAAAATTATTTTATTTTTTATTTTATTTCTTTATTCAAAATTATTCTATATTTGATAAATAAAATATCTAATTATAAATTTTCATACTAAATATCGAATTATTTGGAACGAAAAAAACGATTTTTTTAATTTTTAATATTATTTTATTTAAAAAAAAATTTTAAGATCATTTTAAGAGTTGATGATTTCAAGTAAAGAAATAAAATACAAAAAAAAATAAATAAAAGAGTTTATCAGTTAAGACTCAATGAAATGATCTGTGATAAATTAATTGAAAAAAATAAATTAAAAACGTGAATAAAATAATTTTTATTTTACAGGATTTTCATTTGTTTCAAATAATTTATTTTGTTTTATTATATTTTTTTTTTTGTTATATACATATACTTAGAAATATAAAAGGTGTTATTTAGAAAACAGTGCCATAGTAGAAGAAGAAAAAAGTTTTTAAAACTTAATTAACAATTAGTTCATCTACATTCAATCTAAATGTTGTTTAAATTGAAAGTGTGATATTTCTTAATAAAAAAAAAAGAAAAGAAAAATAAAATATTAAGAAATAAGGAAAAATAAAATAAAAATTAACGAGATTAACAAAATTAGTTTTAAGAACTATAGATAAAACCATATTTTAAATTAGGGGTACCAAATTATGGAACCCCTCTTAAAGCGGTAAGTTTTAAAAAAAATTCAAATTTATTGTAAAAATAAAATTTAATTAATTGGCTTAAGTAAAATTATAATATTATAGAATGGTACCAGTTACCTTGAAAGTGAAATTTCAAAATTTTGTTTTTTTCAAAGAGAGAAAAGTGTATGCTAATTCACTCTCTATACCGTCCACATGCCATAATTTTTATGTTATATCTTTTTTGTTGTTTAGTTTTTACAAGCTCACATATCTCAAAATAAAGATTCCAAAAATTAGAAATTACTATTGAATAACCACTACCTCATTAACTAATAAATATTTATATGTTATGTTACACGTCTACATCCTAAGCCAAATACGGTTTTATACCTAATAGTTAAGTATATTTATACTTATTCGGATGGATAGAAATAAATAAATAATAATTTCAATTTTTTGTTATTTAAAACAATTATTTCATTTTTGGAATAATCGAAATTGCAATAATTTGCTAAAAATTACATTTTATTCGTTTAAAAAAATATTGTCAAAGTTTAAAGTAAATTGTGTATTTGACGAAAATTTACATTAACATTAGAATTTTGGTACACCCATTTTTAAAAATGTCTATTTCGCATATTTTATGTTTGAATTTTTAGAAAAAAAAAAAATATATTGTAAGAGAATTTTGATATAATTGGAAAATATAATGATAACAGAGGCTTAATTTGGCATAGATACGTTGGTGTATCAGGGTTTATTAAATATGTTCACATATAATTTACAAAATTTGATCTCGAAAAAAAGATATAAAATATTATAATAGTTAATCTTACATAATTATTATAAATTTTACTTTTGCAAAGAAATGTTATTCGTTTTTTTCTGATATCTAGTTTTTTAAGAAATAAATTTAATTTAGTTACTACAATTTTATTAATTTATTTAAACAATATACATAATTATTTTATATTGAAGGTATTTAACGGGATAAGTTAAATAATTTTTTATAATTTTTTAATCATACCTGTATTATAAATGTACACTTGTATGCTTTGAATTTGAAATTATGAAGTATTAAAGCTAAGATTTCACTTCCATTCTTGTATTAAACTAAAATATACATGATACATCTAAATACTAATCTAAATCTACACTGGTACGCTACAGTTGGGACTTATTTTATTACAACAACTTAATTATTCTATTACTTCATTATCTTAAGACTAGGATTACACTTAGTTTTAATAGTATCAATAAATTTGTTATAATTTATATTTTTGTTATTAATATTTATTAAAATTTAATTAATTTATTAAAATATTTAACTAAATATTTAATTTAATTATGAAAAAATTAGTATATATTATTTTTGTAAAAATTATTTAAAACGAAAGGTTTTTTTAAGGAATTTGGCAAATGCTATTTTCGCCTGTTTAATAAAAACATGTGTTTTTGATGTTAATTTAAAGGCTAATCTGATAATATTTATTAAGTGGTTACAATATTTTAACTGGTCAAATGTAAGCACACACAATCATTAGTCTTTTAATTGAGAAAAAAAAGAAATTTTATGGAGTTATACGAAGTAATTCAAATTGAAATATTTAAAACAGAACAAAAGTATTAATGGCAACTTATTGATATTTCAGGTTTATAATTTATTAGCAAAGTATGCAAAAAAAATATATCAATATCAAAAAATATTATATGAGAAAAAAATCAATTTTGTTTTTTACAATTGTTAAGACTTAAAATGGTCAACTTTGGGATGGATATCATAACTGTGTTAAGCAAAGTTTTGGTTATTAATAACTGCACAATTAAATTTTTGAATTTTTGCTATATTTTGGTAATTGATTTGAATGTGCGAAAATAATAAAATCCTGACATCAAAATCACATTTTGCCGTTTCATTGGTTCATGTAAATCGGCAATCAATTGATTATGTAAAAACAATATCACTAGATATAGTTAATCAGGTTATAATAAAATTCAACTAGTGAATCCCCTGTACAATTGGAAACATTTCTTTCAGGCACGATTTTATATAAAAAGAAATATTTTTTGTTTTGGTATATTTGTAGTTGTTTTCTGAATCGTTTGATTATTGAATATTTATACTTTATAATGAAATCATTATACTTTGAATTCCATACACATTATAGTATGACCTATTCTTTATAACGAAATGAATACTAATTTCAATATAACTTTACACAATAAAATCCCATTACTCTCAACGTAGTAGATCGATAAATCAGTGTTTTCGCATAAGATATTAAAGTGGGTCTTAGGACTTTATTGTAGAATATATTCTGAAGCGTATTTAAACAATTAATTCATCAGATTTGGTTCTTTCTATAATCAAAAAATCAATATTAAAGAAAGACAGCCGTTAATTTTGCCGGACTAAGATAGTGTAGTGGTTATGTAATAGTAAAAGGATAATTTCGACTGTGCAAACAAAGTTTTTAAATTATTCTTTGAAATTAATTTGGAATACATGTAGCTTGTAGTCATTTAAAATAAAATGAAACTTTGTTATTATGAAGGCAAAGTTTTACTTTACAATAGATGTAGTTTTCCACATTTAAATTGGCTGCTATGACAATATAATGTTATTGTTTATGATGCCATGTCTTGTAGATATTATTGTAAATACCAGCCGTTGAAGCAATTAGGATGTCAATCGTTCAGTCTCGAAATTTTTATTTATCCCATATTTTAATACTTCTTTAGCGAGCAAATTTTTTTGTACTTTTGTATTACCTATAAAAGTACCACAAAGCGTTAACAATTCATTTTTTAAATATTTAACAACCCCATGACTCAATGCCGAAAAAAATATACAATTGTAATATTGTATATGAGTTATTACTTCTATTTTTTATTTTTGGTTTATTTTTGGTGTACTTAAAATTAAATTTGAAATGTTTCCAATATTCGCCACCGTTTTGTATACTTTTTATTTTTGGTTTGTGGAATGTAATTATTTTAAATGTTTTAATTATTTACCACCGTTTTGTTATTTTTATTTTTGGCTTAAGAACTTGCTAAAATTTTAATATTTTTTGTGAAGTAATTGACTATTCAACTATTCCTGCACTTTTACTCTCGACGTCGTTGATCTTGTGTATTAAGATGTATTTTAATTCATTTATAGTCAAAAACGTTTGTAGTCACAATTCTGTTATAGTCAACAATTTTTTTGAAAGAAAGTAATAAATTTCATAAGTTCATACAATCGATGTCGTTTATAGTCACATTAAAGTATAACGCCATTTTTTCAATAAACCAAAAAATAAGTCAAAAGTGAATTATTTTATTAAAAACTGCTTTACATATTGTCTTTTTCTGTTCTTTATTTATGAATAAAATAAAGTTTAAAATTGTTATACGAAAGATATTTTATTGAATTTTGTTTATAAAGATGCAATTTTTTTTTACTACGGCTATAGTCACAAAACGGTTATAGTCACAAATATTACTGAAATTTAACGAATGACTATAACCGTGTTTAACTAGATATATTTTTTTAAATAGCAGAAGCAAATGAACTAACATTTATTATCATTTTTTAAGAGTATGATCTGATCTGATTTTTGTGTTTCTGTTTTCTTTTCAATTTTTGTTTGTGTTTTCGTTTTTGTACTTTTTCTTACAAGTTTAAATAAGATTGAAATTAATTTAAGAGTATAGATGTCGCTCTACTCGGAAATAACCGTCACTATTTGGTATAACCAGAGACTATAATAGAGACGTCGAATTGGAGCAAAAATAGCACAGATGTCACTAACAGTATCGAAATGAAATAATGAAATGATAAAAATTATGATTCTTATAAAATTAAAATTTTCAAAATTCAAAGCAAGCTAAGAATGGAATTAAAAACAAAATACGAAAAATAATTTTTTTCTTCGCAGCTGCGTTATTATGCATACTAAAGCAATTTATATATGCATATAAATAATATATATGCATATAATTTGATTTTGTATGGCTGAGTTACAATCAATTTGAATTAAGAATGTTTTTTGATTTTGAATCCAAATAAAATGAATTTTTGTACAGAGTTAAGAAATTTTGTTGTAAGGTATTTATTCTCCCATTACGTTTGTAACATTCGGTTTTACGTATATTAAAAAGTTTATAATTTTTTAATTTAAAAAAAAAAATACTTTTGACCAAAAATACTTGGGAGCGTGTCATAACCTGTGTTTCATTTGCCCGTAGTATCATTAGCCTGTTTTCTTGCGATTTGCCTGCATTTTAATTTGTTTGAATTTCATTTGACTGGATATGTAGTAATACAGGATTCATGTAGCAAGTTTTTAACAATCAACGGCATCAAAACTACATCTTCTAAAGGTGACTGGTTGAAAGTGCCAAGTCAAGAAATTGAGCAGCCTCCAGCAAAAATAGGTCCGGGTACCGTCTCACAAAGCACTTGAAAAAAATTTTTTTTTGTTTTTCTTCAACATGTCTTTTGTATAATGGGTCACAAGCACGATACAAACAAGAGGTTCGGCGCCCCAAATGTCGGGGCTGAAGAACTTGATTTTTTTTGGTCATGAGTACAATGGCTCTTAAATGCGATGAAGACAGTAGGTGCGGGGTCCCAGGAATTGGGGCCGAAGCCCAATATCATGTGCTTAAATTGTATTTTTCTGAAAAAAGGTTATTAATAATTATTATAAATAATTTTAAAATTTTTTTTTTCGATAGGTCCGAATGTGCGGAAGTTTGGATCAAAGACCATATATTTGTACTGATGACAAATAAACAAAAAATTCAAGGTTTTCGGTCCTGACATTTGGGGCCTGGACCTCTTCTTTTTCTGAAAAATATGTACCTTTATAACTTGAAAAAAAAAAGAAAATTTAATTCATCTACACTAAAAACGTATTCTAACTTTAGAAATAAATTAAGAAAATTAATGTACGCAGGTTACCTTATTATATTCAATCAATATAATATATTTTTTTTTTTTAATATTCATTATCATTGCAATCTGAACTATCATTCAAATTAAACACACATATTCATTCATATACACAAGATTTTATAAGAATAATGAATAATAATAGCCAATAATATGTATAAGTAGTATAAGTGGTATAAGTAATGTAAATGGTATAAGCTAAAAATAACAATTTTATTTTACTTAAATTTGTACAGGCTACAATTATCTTATTTTTCAACATGGACAACTACCTTTTAATAAATTGGTAGAAATCCTTGGACAAGTATCAGTTTTTTAAATTTAAAAACTGATAGTTAGAAAAAAAAAAATGCATGATATTTTGTTCGCAATTCGACGTCTCTATTATAGTCTCTGGTATAACTAAATTAAATGTTTTAAGTATTCAGCACCAAGAGCTTGCTAAAAATTTTAATATTTTTGTGGTGTAAACTACTATTTTATTATTCTTGTTTATTTACTCCCCACGACGTTAATCTTATATATTATATAATAAGATATAAAATATGTTTCTGATTGGTGTAATAATCGTAATCGCTAAATATACTAAATTTTTTTTGTTTTATTTTAATGTTTTAAAAAAGTTCACATAGACACCGGAATATATAATATTTACTCAGCTTAATTAAAATAATCCTTAACGAAACTTAATAATAATATGTATACATAAAATAATTTAAATAACACATGTTAGATTTGGAATGTGGTAGATTTTAAAATTTGTTGGTACAAGATGCAATTGTCTCATTAAATATAATCAGATCATAGATTAAGAAATGTAATTTCAAAAACACAAAAAAACCAATTTCCTTATATTTTATCAACATCTAAGCAATTTGTTTGTTTTTAAAATACTATATTTTTGTAAGTAGGTTAGGATACATAGGTTATCTTATATGTATTATCAAAAAAGCAATTGAGAACACAAAAAAAAATTCTTAAAAATTCTTAATCTAATTAAAAACAAAATAGTATTATATACTTTAGTGCTTATTTTAATCAGAGTTTTCCAATCACCAATAGTTTGATATCGTTATCTGGTTTGGACATTTCAAATTTTAAATTATTACCTGTGTTTAAATTGCCCGGATTATACACAATACTTTGACATGTTTCCCGTCTATTATAATGATATTGTTGAGAGATATGATTACCGTTTTGAATATAATCACTTTTGTCTAAACAGATATCAGGACCAATAAACCCTGTGAGAAAGATTAAGAAGTAATCGAAAAAATTGACTATAACTAAAAAAAAAATGTAAATTAAAAAAAAAAAAATAGTTCAAATTCTTAAACAATATTAAAAAAATATTTGTTGTGTTTTGCAACTACTCTATATCATTATTTGCACTATATAATAGAATAACCAAAAGAATAATAATATTACATGCTGGATTGTATAAGAGGTAGAACGCCGGCATAAAGGTAAAAAAAAATTCTATTTATTTTCCTATCTGGTTTGAGTACCCTTGTCATTGCGATTAAAATAAATGACAAAAAATAATTGAGAGTATAATCTGGGTAACAACGTAAATAAAATGGAACCAAATTAGATCCTTACAGTATTAGTAGCTTTCAACATTTAATTAGTTGATATAAACAAATGTTTATAAAATAAATACCTTGAAAAATACGTAATGCAATAAAAACTGCAATACGATACTTCTTTTTTAGTGTATATCACCTATATAAATAAATGTGATCTATACTACTATATTCGGCATCTAGGCTTTTCTAAAAAGAATAGTTCTATTTTATTTAAGTTACGATTAGTAATTGTCGGTTAGTCGCAAGCACTGATGAAGGAAGTAAGTTACTTTCGAAATATCTAGACTTTTATTTCATCATGTAATTATTATGTATGGCGTACTTCCTATGTACATGAGTTCGTTTACGTGAGTTATCTACATCCCTGAAATTATTTTTTTTAGTCTTTTCAATATAGGTTTTTACAATATAAATTCATGTTAAATATAGTAATTTTTATTTAAATTTCTTAAGTATATGAATTAATTATTATTAGCGATACTTAAAACTAAAGCGACTTAAAACTACCTAGTTACAATTATATATTTAATTTTAATTGTATTTTACCTAACCTATAAATTAAATTAATTTAAACAACAATAAGGATGAGCATTTTAAAAGTTTTTGTTAAATTTTTTATATAGGAGTTATCAGTATATATCTTTAGGATTTTTATTTGTATCCAATTTACTTGTTTCAATTTAAATGTTTTTCATCAATTATATTATTCTTCAACTCTTTCTTCTACTGCTTCTATTTTTTCGCTACAGTAGATCTTAAAGTAATGTAAGTGATCCTTTACTTATTTTGGAGCTTATTGAAAAAAAAGAAGCCATGTGTTAGATTTAGATGTATTATTTTTCTTATTATTTGCTCTTGTTTAGCTATTCTTTTTGTATGAATGTGTATTTGATGTAATCCCTCTTTTTATACAGCGTTTTTTTAACGAATTCGAAATTAAACGGTTGAAAAATAGAACTGTTTTATTATAGCTACCATTAATTTTTTACATGAAATTTAAACCAAAATTTGAGCAGTGAACTTAGTCAATTTTTGTACTTATTCAAGCTATAAGTTTATTCAGCCTCACAGATGGGGCTACAGGACAGTGATGATGATTCAAGCTAAAAACTTACGTTTTCTAATACTTTTATTTTAAATTTTTTTTTTGTTTTTTATTTGACAGTGGTGCCAGCTATTAGCGTATTAATTATGATTTACTAGCCGCTTTCTGTCATATGAAAGTTTTTTTGATAGGTCTTTTAGCAGTGTCTTTTCGAAATTTATATTTAGCAATCTATTTTATTTCCTTTACATACATATTTATAACTTTAGAATTTGGTCGACAAAATGTTTCAATTCACTACATCGGATTTTAATAGATTTCAAATTTAAATTTCAATTTCCAATACTCCCTCAGTAGGATTATCGATCACAGACCCATCTTCTTACAAATAATCCAATTTTAAAATCGTTATTTCCGAAATATTATGTGAAATTACATAATAAAAAGAATTATCATGCTGTTTTGACTTGAAATCCTTAGAAGAGAAAAGAGAGGTGTGTTGATATATATTAGAAGTTCATTTTTGGAGGATAAGTGGTTTTTAAATTTGATTAATCTGATTGTTAAATAAATAATATTTTTAATTTCTCGTGACTCCTCTGGCCTTTATATAATAAATATCTGTAGATTGTGTAATTTATAGATTGTACGTGCCTTGATTTATTATAATAATTCACGTTTATCCTCAAATATATTTTTTATTTCAAAATAATAATTTATTTTTGTAATTAACAAAACTACTGCCAGATTTAAAAATATATATTATAGATAATAAGAATATACATTTGTCACATTATATTTAACCTTTCGTTGATTAGTCTTTACATTTGTAAAGATTTTTTTGTAATGAGGATGAGTCCGAAGTTTTGTGATCGATTTCAATAAAACTCAGCCTCACTGACTAATTTAAGAGAAACATTATGAAGGAGAACGGAACTTGTTGCTGTAAAATCAAATTTTCAAGTTACCCAAAGCCCAAAAAACACAACGGATAAATACATCTTTTTATCTTCTATTTCTATTTCCATATGTCAAGCCAAGTTAGATATTTTAGATAGATACTAGATACCCGAAAATTACTAATACAAAATAGATCGAATACAACGATATTTGTAGGACGAAATAATAATACACTCACACAACACATTAATAAAAATGACTAGGATATTGTGTGTTTTACTTTTTAAATTTCTCCATAAGAAATGCAAAGAAAAATTAAAATTTTTACAAATGTAAAGATCCATTCAACCTCGAGGTTTTGTCAAATATTTTGTATTATCTTGTTCAGAACCTTTGTTAATAAAGTATTGTCCCCGTATATTACATCTAACAAATGTTTCTCTGTTAAAACGAATTAGTTCAATATTGTCATTAATAATATATTTTAATATAATATTTTAAAATTTAATTTTTTTTATTACCATTATAATTTGTTTATCAATTATTTTTATTTTTAGGCTGGCAATCGCCGCACTTTTGTTAGGATTGCTGTACGGTGTAAATGCGGTAAGTTTCAACATATTTTCTATGCTTAATTTTTATATAAGGGTTAAAAAATAATACAACAGAATACATTACTCTCATTCTGTTTCGACTTGAAATGTTTAAAGATTTAATACAAAAGTTTTCTATGGGTCACACTGGGTCCTAAGGGGACTTTTCACATATCACCATTTTTTATATACTTGGATTAGCTCATGTTGAACCTAAATGTTCTACCAATGGCTAAATTCAAAGTATTTTGTTAATATTATTAAATTTCTTTACGATTTTTGGTTGTATTTGTAATGAAAAGAGCACACAATTCTGAATAAAATAGAAAGATAAGAAAAATGTGAGCAAGTACATGAGTGACGTCACAAATGTTGATCTTCAGTATCATGATTTGAACAGAAATTAGTGCAACAAGTAAATAAATTACTTCTAATATTAAATTTTTTAACAATCAACTTACTCTTGATATATTATCATATACATTTATATATATATATATATATATATATATATATATATATATATATATATATATATATTTTATTAGCTTGAAGTGTTCGTAGGCAGATATTGTATATTTTTTTACCCAAATGTATTTTTATATACACGCAATATTAATTGACTAGAATTATTTTAATAGCAATTTTGGACTGACACAAATTCAAGAGGAGGCGGAGGAGGAGGAGTTGATAGTAGGAGATATAGTAATGCTTATAATAGAGTAAAACCAAGACCAAGCATAGATCCCAGCTACGATTTAATAGACACAGCAACCAACCAAAGAACAGGAAACAGAGAGCCAGAAAGAAATTGCACAGGCTCCGATTGTTGTATACCAAAATGTTTTGCAGAAAAAGGAAATCGTGGCAGTCCAGGCCTACCAGGTTCAACAGGTAATAAAGGTGAACAAGGTCATCCCGGAATAGAAGGTCAACCTGGTGATAAAGGACAAAAAGGTGATCCAGGACTTCAAGGACCAAGAGGACCTAAAGGTGACACAGGATCATCTGGTATGCCTGGATTACCTGGTGTAGCAGGCTTACAAGGTCATTCCGGAAATTCAGGAGCTCCAGGTATTCCTGGTAAAGATGGTTGCAATGGAACTGATGGTTTACCAGGGGTAGCAGGTATTGCTGGTAATAGAGGACCACCTGGCCCAGCGGGTAATCCCGGAGCGAAAGGAGAAAAAGGTCAACCTGCTGAAATACATTGGGACTACCTAAAAGGTGAAAAAGGTGAGCCTGGTTTTTCGGGATCGTCTGGACTACCAGGTCCTGAGGGGCCTGAAGGTGAGAAAGGTGAGCCAGGAGAACGAGGTCCATATGGTCCATCTGGTCTAAAAGGTGATTCCGGACCAAAAGGAGAAAAGGGGAAATCTTGTATTGCTCCACCAGTTCCAGGTGAGAAGGGACAAAAGGGAGAAAGAGGGGAGTCGAACAACAATGAAGAATCTCAGGGAACAAGTGTAGTCTATCATATAGGGGAAAAAGGTGAGAGAGGAGATGAAGGTATTGATGGACCAGCTGGACCAAAAGGAGAGAAGGGATTACAAGGGACAGTAGGAAACGATGGCGCAAAAGGTGAAAAGGGTCTACCTGGTCCTTCAGGCGATAGAGTAAGTTAGATATAGCATTGGTTTTTTTAAATTTTAATCTTTAATTCTCTTTATAACCAAAGGGGCGTCAAGGTGGATTTGGCCCTCCAGGTCCTCAAGGTCAAAAAGGTGATCGCGGTGAAATTGGTCTACGTGGCTTAGATGGAAAACCAGGTGCAAAAGGAGAACCTGGTAGATTAGGTAAAGATGGTGTTCCTGGATTACAAGGCCCGCAAGGACCACCAGGTGGGGGTCGTGGCTCTCCAGGAGCACCAGGTCCTAGAGGACCTCGTGGATATCGTGGTCTACCAGGACCAAAAGGATTAGATGGGTACCCAGGGGATCCAGGCGAGAGAGGTCCACCGGGTCCAAAAGGAGGACAAGGTATTCCAGGGAGTCCGGGTGTTGAGGGTCCTTCAGGACCGAAAGGACAAAAAGGAGAGGGTGGCTTTGCCGGTCTTCCAGGTCCAGTAGGTCCTATTGGACGTACTGGTCCACCCGGACCAGAAGGTCCCCGAGGAGAAGCAGGAGAGCCCGGTATTGGTTTGCCAGGTCCTAAAGGTGACGACGGCGCACCAGCGTAAGTATTTAAGCAACAAAATATAGTAATAAAAATAACGAACAAAATACTAAATACGATTACAGTTTTCCAGGAATGAAAGGGCCAAAAGGAGAACGTGGTTATTCTGGCTCACCAGGCACTCCCGGTGATTCTAAAGAAGGAATTCCTGGTCAACCCGGGCGTTCCGGTAGACCTGGAGATAAAGGTGAAGCAGGAAGACCCGGTCTTAAAGGAGTTAAAGGAGATTTTGGCGATAAAGGTGATCGAGGAGGTCGTTGTACAGATTGTCTTCCCGGATTGAAAGGATCTAAAGGAGATCGTGGCTCTGATGGTATCCATGGAACTTCAGGTTTAAGAGGACCTCCGGGAGAACGAGGTTACCCCGGTGAACGTGGTGATGATGGTACCGCTGGCCAAATGGGTCCTCCTGGAGATAAAGGTGCTGATGGTATAACAGGCTTACCAGGCCCAGATGGAGTTCCAGGCAGAGATTACATTCATTTTGCAAATTTGACTCAAGTTGAAAAAGGCGACAAAGGTAATTTGGGTTATCAAGGTGTTAAAGGTGTTAAAGGTGAGCCGGGTCCCAATGGAAAACAAGGTTTCCCTGGAACAAAGGGTGACACTGGATACAAAGGAGATAGAGGATTCCCGGGAAATCCTGGTGGCGATGGACAAAGTGGTAATCCAGGTCGTTCAGGTATACCTGGTTTAAAGGGAGAAAGTATAAAAGGAGAGTCAGGAAGACCCGGATTGCACGGAATAAAGGGAGATAAGGGTGAATCCGGATTTGAAGGCCAAAAAGGAGAAGCAGGATCATGCTTAGATGAATTGAAAGCTCCTATTAAAGGAACAAAAGGTGCCAAGGGCGACACTGGTCCAAAAGGTGAAACGGGCTACATAGGTCAGAAAGGTGTTCAAGGAAGAATAGGACTTAAAGGTGACGTTGGTTTAGCTGGACCACCAGGGCCAACTGGTCCTCGAGGCCTACCTGGCCCTAGGGGAGAAACCGGTCTACGAGGACAACCTGGTCTCACCGGTCTAAAAGGAGAGGACGGTATTAGAGGAGCCCCTGGTCGATTAGGAGAAAAAGGTACTAAAGGTGAACAAGGTATTGCTTTACCTGGTCCTCCTGGTCCAAAAGGCAATGATGGTCCATTTGGTGCTAAAGGTGAACGCGGAATTCCAGGAGAATCAGGATTGTCTGGTTCTGTAGGGCTACCAGGGCAAGCTGGTGAAAAAGGTGACATTGGAAGTGAAGGGCCTCCAGGTTATCCTGGTAAAATAGGACCTAAAGGTAAGACAATATTTCCAACATACTTTTCTTTAATTCATTAAATTTTTTGCTCAGGTGAACCCGGACCAGTCGGCCCTAGAGGACATCCTGGACCATTGGGTCGGCCAGGTATGGATGGCGTTGAAGGCAGACCCGGTCTTAAGGGTGAAGTAGGTTCACAAGGCTTAGTAGGCATGCCCGGTACGAAAGGTGAACGTGGAGAACCAGGAATTGATGGTCCAAAAGGAAATTACGGAGCTAAAGGTATGGCAGGTATTAGAGGACAACAAGGCCCACCTGGCCCAGCAGGTTTTAAGGGTGATAAAGGTGAAATGGGAATCCCAGGTCTTCTCGGATCACCTGGTAGAGATGGATTAACTGGACCACCAGGGCCCGCCGGTTTCAAAGGTGACATTGGACCGATAGGATTACCAGGTATAGATGGAACTCCTGGAGCTAACGGTGAGAAAGGAGATGAAGGTTTCACTGGATTACAAGGTCCAAAAGGCGATGCTGGCGAAGCTTCTGAAAAAGGACAAAAAGGTGAACCTGGTCCACCAGGTTTACGGGGAATGGACGGTCGCGATGGACTAATAGGTGCTCCAGGAATTAAAGGTGATGCAGGTTTACCTGGTTATGGAAGATCAGGTCCCCAAGGACCTAAGGGTGAACCTGGTAGAGAAGGAAGAGATGGCTTGCCTGGCCTTAATGGAGAAAAAGGTGACACAGGATTCCATGGGAACCGCGGAGCAAAAGGGGACAAGGGTAATACTGGCAGATTGGGCTCACCAGGAATGGACGGTTTGAACGGCCAGCCAGGAGAAAAGGGTGCTCCAGGACAAATTGGATATCCAGGAGTTCAGGGTGATAAAGGCGATAGAGGATTACAAGGAAATATTGGTCCTAAAGGAGAAAAAGGATTGGCCGGTTGGACAGGTATAAACGGTAATGATGGTGAAAAGGGAGACAAAGGTTTTGTTGGAGTTCCAGGTCGTGACGCTGTAGCAATTTCCATTAAAGGTGATAAAGGTGAACAGGGAGATATTGGTTTGATTGGTTTGCCAGGTGCTAGTGGTCGTGATGGTCCACAAGGCTTAAGAGGTCTAGATGGTCCAAAAGGAGAAACCGGCCAACCAGGTCCAGTAGGATTGCCTGGCTTAGAAGGTTTACCCGGACAAAAAGGTGATCAAGGCCCAATTGGAGATGCTGGATTACCTGGTGCTATAGTCAAAGGTGAAAAAGGATTACCAGGAAGAGCCGGTAAAAGCGGTCGAGAAGGTTTAATAGGAGTCGCTGGTCAAAAAGGAGAAAAAGGTGTAATTGGTCTACGAGGAAATCCAGGAACAACAGGCTTACGTGGTCTACAAGGTAGAACTGGAGAAAAAGGAGACCGCGGCTTCACAGGTAGTTCGGGAAGAGATGGAAGTCCAGGACATCATGGATTACAAGGGCCAAAAGGCGAGCCTGGTTACAATGGTGATAAAGGTGATGCTGGAGCACCAGGCTTACAAGGTCTAAAAGGTGATAAGGGAAGCGTAGGTTTAGCTGGACAAAATGGAATAAATGGTCTTCCAGGATTAAAAGGAGACATTGGACCTCCAGGTATGGCATACGTTATTATATTTATTCAAATTCAAACTTATGTTCGTGTATTTTTAGGTTTGGAAGGACCAGAAGGAAGTTCAGGACCACCAGGCGAAAAGGGGTTGAGAGGGCCTAAAGGTTTAGATGGACGTGATGGTTATCCAGGTATAAAAGGTGATAAAGGTGAGCCAGGTTTACTTCCACCACCAGGACCAAAAGGAGAACCGGGACAGCCAGGCTATTCTGGAATAAAAGGTGATAGAGGTTTACCTGGTCCAGCGGGACCAATAGGTTTACAAGGTGAACGTGGTGAAAAAGGCGATATTGGTATTCAAGGTTTACAAGGTCCACCTGGTCCAACAGGTCCGACTGGTGCTATAGGTCTTTCTGGAGTTCCAGGTCGGGATGGAAATCCTGGTGCAGATGGACCAAAAGGAGATTCTGGTGCTCCATGCTCTCATTCACCAGATTATTTAACCGGTATGACATTAGTTAAACACAGTCAAACTACTCAAGTTCCTCGGTGTGACTCTGGACATATTGAATTGTGGACAGGGTATTCGTTATTATACGTTGATGGAAATGATTATGCGCATAATCAAGACTTAGGATCCCCTGGTTCATGTGTACGCCGATTTTCAACTTTACCACTTATGCCATGCAGTAATAATAATGTATGTAATTATGCATCGAGAAATGATCGTACATTCTGGTTAGCAACATCAGCAGCTATGCCAATGTCGCCAGTTGATAATAATGATATTAGACCATATATATCAAGATGTGCTGTATGTGAAGTACCTGCCAACGTAATTGCTATTCATAGTCAAACATTAGATATACCAAATTGTCCAAATGGTTGGGAAGATTTATGGATTGGATACAGTTTTGCTATGGTATAATTATAAATTATCTTTATATATTAACAATCTTATATAAAATTAAATAAAATTTAATAATAAAATTTTAGCATACAAGTGCTGGTAACGGTGGTGGTGGACAATCTTTATCTTCTTCTGGTTCCTGTTTAGAAGATTTCAGAGCAACACCATTCATTGAATGCAATGGTGGTAAAGGACATTGTCAGTTCTATGAAACACAAACTAGTTTTTGGTTGGCAACCATTGAAGGTCATAATCAATTCTCTAAACCTGAACAACAAACACTTAAAGCTGGTAATTTACTCCAAAGAGTTTCTAGATGCAAAGTTTGTATCAAAAATTCATAATTAAGAACAATTTAAATCAATAAAAATGTATAACTTAATATAATTAAAAAAGTTAATTAATTTTTTTTTAATAATAAAATGTTAAGATTAAAAAAAATAAATAAAATAAAATAAAAACGTAATTCACATTCACTATACTATTCAAGTTTCCTAATTTTTTTTTTGTTTTTCAAATTTTTGATAGTTTTTTTTTTATATTATCAATTTTTATTAAGTTAAATTCGTTAAGTTCATAAATTTAGAATTAAATAAATAGTAATTTAAGAAAAATAATGAAATTATAAAAAAATATGTTTTCTATTTTGTGTTTCTGTAAAATTAAGAACAATTAAAATTTTAAACACAGTCCCATATAATTTTAAAGGTTGTATGAAAATTTTGTTTTTGTTTTTTTTTTTGTTCTTTGTGAATAACAAGAAAAAATAACAAATAATTCTTTTTTTTTTTTTGATTTGTTATACTTTTGATTACAATTTTTATTTAAATATTCAAATGTAAATATATAGCAGTAAATAAAAGAAGCTTGTTAAACTTTAACAAAGGTCAGTAATTGCCAAGTAAAATTAAAAATAATTATTCTTAATTATTAATCAATAGTAATAAAAAAGGGTAATTTAAAATTACTGATAAAATTAAATTGGTATAGTAAATTAGTGAACCAAATTAATTGTCTATAGTTAGTTCATTTATAAAATTTCTTCTCTATTATTGAAATATTTAAATTTGTATTTCTAAAGTCACATAAGGTATTTGAAGACGAATTTTCATAAACACCATTAAATTTTTTCTTTTTTGTCCAAGCTAGATACCAAATAACAATTTTTTTTTTCAAATGATGTAAATTACTTTTAAATTTATATAATAAAGTATGTATATGTAATTTTTTTTATATTTTAATAATTAAAATGTACAGTGCGATAAAGAAAACAGTGATTTCATAATTAATTTTAGTATAATTCAAGCTTTTAATATTATAAAAAAAATTGTATTTATATGTTCATATATAAATAAATATATATATATATATATAAATATAAATATATATAAATATGTATATATATATATATACATATATATATATATATATATTATTTATAAACATATATGTACATAAAATCAATAATAAACTTTAGAAAGTGTAATAATACTACTGTAAATGAATATTCTTTAATTATTTTACATTTTTAATTTTTCTTTTTTACATGAATAAAGTAGAAAATTTCAATAAAAACTAACCAGTTAGTAAATTTTATTTCGTAACTGCCATTGATTTTAAATATAAAAAATTCTAATATAAATAATAATTTTTGAAATAAATAAAAAAAAATAAATATAATTTAAATTTTTAATAATTGAGTAAAATTTATTATATGTATATGTATATTATAATTATATGTAAACAAAAACAAAAAAAACTAAATAAATTAATAAAAAGAAAAAAAATAAATAAAAATTACATAAATTATTGTTTTTATTTTTCTATAATAAATTGTTTCCAACAAACTACAAAATCTGAACATCGTAGGAAAAACATTATAGAATGCGCTTTCAGTTGCCGTTAAATTTTAGGACTTTACATAGGAGCAATTAGATTCTATTAGAAATTTTAGCGAGACATATAAAAAGAGCTTAAAAAAATGTGGGATTAAAAGGAAGAATATAAATAAATTATGCAAAAAAATTCTGAAATAAGTATCTCTTAAATTTATTCTCTCTAATCTTACTCTTAGCAGATAATTGCTAAAAAGTAGTTGAACAGCTGTGAAATTATTCAGTTTTGTTCTATCAGTTTTCAGTCACTATCTCCGGCATATAAAACTAATAGAGATGATTTGTTTGGTTGTATATTATATACAATGTCTTTACGAAATTTGACTGTTTGTTTTAAATTGAATGCAAATTTTTAATTAAAGAAACTTAAGTAGCATTTTGAATGTAGAGATGCAAAAAAATCTGTTAGTTTTGAATAACAGCCTCCAGAAGTAACTGTTATTAAAATGGCTATAATTATTTGTTTCAATTGAGCCCAATCGCTCGTACAGAGTATATGTTTAGATGCAATCGTTTTTTTTTTTTTAAATATCAGTGCACAAAAAAAAAATAATAGTACGAAATTAATATTAAACCATACCAAAGAAGCTATAATTCATCATAATTAAACAGAATAATTACAGTAATAAAAAACAAAACATTCAATATTTCAAAACTTAATTTACCTATACTATATATTATATTACACCTAGTGTAAAATTAGTTGTGAATACTTATCATTCACACTATTTACTAATTAATTTCAATTACACTAATCAAAATGCAAAAAAGTGCTAGAAAATAAAACTAAAATAAAAATATCCTAAACATACCAAAAAATTTAGCTTTTAAATATTTATTAAATATTGTCTTAATTTATCCTTAAAGTGAGATAAGTTTCCGCTCGGTGGGCAACTCAATATTTGTAATATTTGTAGCCTAAATTATATATAATGTATCAAAACTATAATTGAATCTGATAGTAGATGATATTATTCTTAAATTTCCTGCTGTTCTTGTATAATAGTTGTGGCAATCCATATTCAACGAGTGTTTTATGTTTGTGTTTATTCTATATTTGGTCATCATATAGATATGAGTTATCAGGTTGTACTTTATTAGGTGTTCTTCCATCGTATCCAAATAAATTTGTTATTACTTTATTTTGTATTATCTGTATTAGCTCCAAATCTTTATTAAAAAAATTACTCCAGATTTGAGTTGCATACATAATAGTACTATTATTGAACATGGGGAAATATACAGCTCTTATCATATCAAATGGTATTCTTTTACTAATCAAACGAATTTCTTTTACTTAGTTTAGTTGTTCTGTTCGTTGATTTTGGTGCGCCATTTTAAATTTTCATCTACAACTACTCCCAAATATTTATAATTTTCTCCCCTTAGCAGCTTAAGTCCATCAATTGATGTTGATATTACCATCCGCATATGTTTTAAATAGCATATATTTAGTTTTACTTATGTTAAATGTTAACTTATGATACTTCATCCATTTATCCATAGACATCCATTATCATCCATAGACTAGGCTTCCCGATTAGTTCCGAATTCAGAAAACTGCCTATATAGCAAGAGAAAAACATAGAACCCAATAATTAACTACCCTGGATGACACCAAAGTTGATTAACTCATTTTTACTTTTAGCGCCTTCACATTCAGTATATTATATTGAGTTTTATCAGTTAAATAACTCTTAAACCATTTATGCTCCATGCCTTTGACTATAAACTCGTACAAAATTCTCAACAAGTAGTTTTTATCAACACAATCAAATGCTTTCTTGACATCAAAGAAAACCGCTGCTACTTTTTTCTCTTATTTATGCCTAGTTGAATCTCAAAGAGACAAAATCGAACAAAGCAGCGTGTTGGGTGCTTGGTTCCCGTTTAAAACCACATTGTCTTTTGTTCATCAGATTTACTTTTTCAAGATGTTCGACTAATTATTTATCAAAATTTGTTTCAATAATTTTGCTAAATACTGTTGAAATGGAAAACGGTCTAAAATTGCTTACATCCTCCTTTATTTTTGTAAACGGGTATAACTTTGTTGGTTCAAATTCATTTACCTTAAAGATAATTTCACAGGTTTTAACTAAGAAAAATTAATATTTTTGTACTTATTTAAGTAAGTCCTTTATGTACCTATTTTATTTTTATCAATTTTGGACGGCTTCGAAGTAAGAGGTTGAACATTAAACAATTTTTTTGGTGTGGGAAGGATCTTATTTGATGCCTTCCTATTTATGGTAATGCAATTACACTCCAAAACCAAAAAAAATTTTTAATATTTAAAAGCAAAAGTTCATCCATTTCATACAATATGCATTTTATTTTTGAAAATAGAACCTTGCTAAAGTCTAATTTTCAACAGGAATAGAAAAGATTTTAAAACCCTTATGTACTATCGTCTGAATTGAGAATTTTTTACAAAATCCTGTCAATAAAAGAATGAACGCAATTAGCCTCTTGAAAAGCTGAATGGCCAGGTTTAGAAAATTTCTGAGTGACAGATAATAATTGTAGGATGATTATTGATGAAAAATTTCAAAGCCAAATTCATTTTATTCCTGTTCTGGGGGAACGCAAGCATCACTCCATAGAGCGATTCTTGTTGTTTGAGGGAAATCTTCCATAACTTAATTCAAAATTTTCCGTAACGCACTACAATATATTTCACTCCACAATGCAGTTCACTCGCTCACTATGTATTTCACTCCACGTTAAATTATAGACATTTAATTTCCGTTTATAATAAGGGATAGATGCCTTGCCATTTTGCTTAAAAATTTAACAAATTTAACTTACGCAACAACATCATCTGTCATGCAACTCGAGAACGCAACTGAATTGAATCAAAATAATGTGCTCGCTCTTCATATATACTGTAAAATGGAGTAAATAAATTTATACATACATGAATCAAATTCACATTAATAAAAACCGTTTATTTTTTATCCATGTCAATTGCAAAATTTAATAGTTTATTACACTAATAATGGTTGTGGATCGAAATTGAATTGAAAAAATGTATATATTATAGATTCATGTGTATTATACAATAACGTAAAACAAATAATTTCAATAGTGAAAATTTCATGCCTATACTTATAAATAAAATTAACAATCTTTCTTTTCTCGTGTCTTTTAACTAGGTACCTTGGCCTAATTCTTGATACTAAACAAAATTGAAAATATTGTATTTCATCAATATTTTAAAATTTTCTTTATGTATTCATACTCAAGGGAGTACGCCATTTTTTTACATCGATTACATGTTGTATTCCATTTTTTATTCCTATATTTTATCGAATATAGCCTATCTTAATCCAATTTGGAACAGGGTATCTCAAACTGCGCTAGCAGAATTAAATATCACATATTAAAAGCAATCAAAGTAATTTACAAATATTGAGTAATATTTTCCAGAAATCAGTGTTGTATAACGAAAGATGGAACAAAAGTCGAGTTTCCTTTCACTAATCATTTATATTTCTTTTTCAAATATCGATATTTCGAAATAACATATTTTCTTCATCAGAGCTTGCGATTGATTAAAATTTGAACACTAATATTTATATTTATATAATATTATATTAAATTTATATACAATTTACAATTTATATTCATTCATATATTCATTTTTAGGCGATATAAAAGTTTATAATTAATGAAATAGTTAGGCATTCTGTTATCCAAAGATAAGTGTTAAATCCAGTTCAATAAAAAAATTCAATATAATAATAATTAAACTCAACGGTGGGGCGATTTTTTACATACATTCCAATAAAATCAAATTAAGATTGAAAAAAGAAAAATTTTTGTTTTTTACAAGTACTTAAAGTTAGAAATTAAATTAAATTAAAACAATAATAAAAAATATTAATAATTAATTTTAACAGCAACTATATTCAATAGGGAGATCAATAATAAAACTAATTTAAGGAAAAAAAATGTTACATCTATTAACTATATTATAGGTTTTATTATATTTTCAATATCATTTAAATTGTGATTTTACCAAAACATGATTTACTCTCACTTTTCTAGAAAGCAATGGTAATAGATTATACAACCGAGGAACAATAAAGGGATAAAATTGACTAATTTTTGTCTTATTAAATTTTGGAACCGTTACCAAAAAGTTATTATTTGCTCGTAGACTATAGTTGTCATAGGTTAAGTAGACTATAGGCTCGTAGACTATAGTTGTCATAGGTAAGAAGTTAAATGTCCAGACCTCTCAAAGAATATTTTCAAGACTTTATAAAAATATAAATGTCTTAAAGGCAAAATATTTAAATTTTTAAAGTAGTTAAAACTAGGTATTCTTCTGTTAATTTTGCATATTATTCTAATGGCGTGCTTTTGCTTAATTAATAAAGGAATAATTTTATTAAAAAATATGCCTCTCCAACAGCTCAGACCATATTGTAGCTTAGATTTAAATAAGCCATTATAAGATAGTTTTAAAACATTTTGTGAACAATATTGATTGATATGATATGACAATAATGATAGATTTGTCTTATAACTTTATTTAGGTATTGTTTAAGATACAATGTGTGATCATTCCAATTGAGTTTTGTGTCTAGATATATGCCTAAATATTTAAAATTATCTATACAGTATCTATATCAAGAAGCATTCATCAGAACATACAATGTTAGGATTAGCAGGAATCCTATTAGGATTGTGCAAGCAACTACATTTTAAAGGACAACTATTACAAAACCGCGAATGATACTGAAAACATACATTATTTAAATTTGCTTTAAAAGACATAAATTTGGTTTTGTTACTAATAACTAACTAATGAGCTTCAAACTATCTTCTTAAAATATAAATATAGTAAGCATATAGAAGATTTATTTCTATATGACAGGGCTGTGTCGTCAGCGAAAGTAATCAATTTCTCTTTAAAAGATTGCTGGAAAATAGAATTCATATATATCAAAAACAAAAGAGGTCCTAAAACGGAGCCTTGAAGAGCTCCAATATTTAAAACTTCCGATGAGCTTAAACTACTTTTGATTTTTACTTTTTGTGTTCTGTCTCTGAGTTAAGAATCAAACCAATAAAGAATGAATCCTCTAAAACCGATATTATGTAATTTATCCAGAAGTATTTTATGATTAACCATGTCGAATGCCTTCGTAATATCAATAAACAGGGCTGCAGGAGTTAAATTTTCATTTACAGATAAGTAAATTTTACTGCATACTGCTCCATCAAAGAAAAAAATAGAACAAATGTTGAAGCTTTCATAACAGTTTTCTTGTCAATTGTGTATCATATGTAAAAACTATATTAAATATTATTTTATTCTTCTAATAGTTTACAGTAATATTTATTCCACCTATATCTGCATAATATTATATCACTAACACACTAATTATCTTTTCTCGAATAATTTTTCAAATGGAATTAATAAGTAAAAAAAACCAATAAACCAATATGATAGCATATCTGCTATCAGCATTAATTTAGACAGAAGAATTATTGTCATTTTTCCATTACATTTACTTTAATTATTTCTGAATAATACATAATATAATATCTAATTACATTGTAATATAATATTCTTCCACTATTTTACCACATTTATTTTGTAGTGGTTTACTAGTTTTTTTTTTCGTTTCGAAATATTTTGCGAAACTTTTCTATTTTAACATTTATGATTATTGTAAGGACTTAGTCCAGATATTCTAATGTATGTATTTCATTATCAGTATTCACCTAACTCCTGATGGATGAGGTTTAAGCAAAATAATAATAATAATATAAAATTATTACATATTAATTAATTGACATTACATGATACTATATACATACATTACATAATTATATTTTTATATTTAAAGAATCATAAATAGAAAAATATAACGACTATTTTATTTTCATAAATAAATTTCTAGAAAGTTTATGTTTAAATTGAAATAAATAAACCACCCTTTACCACCCTCACAAAATTTAACAAATATTATATCTACAATCTACTCATATTGAAAAATACAATGATAATATAATATTGTAAAGCGCATGAATGTAAATTGTATACTCTACAATTATTTTGATATACATATTATACAAATAAATTCATACATATATGTATGTACAATATTCACTTTCACTGTCGCTTTTCATGTTTTCAGATAGGTACATGCATATACCGTTGTAACTGTAAAGTAATATTCATATTGCGAACATTGTTGTTAAATAAATTCAAATTGTACTGTTTTTCTAAAGTTTACTGTAAAGGATAATAATTTATATATGTATATTTGTAAATGGTATATGGATAGTTAAATAATTATATTTTTATATTTTTCAATGAGTATGCGCACTTTCATTTTTTTTTTTTATATTTATTTTATGAGATAGTCAGATTTAGATATAATAAGGGAGAATAAATACCAACTGATATTTAATTTTAAAAGTTAAAATAAATTTCATTTGATTTTATTAAATTTTAGTCGTCCTCCAAACTCCTTTTAGATCGTTTCGATATATTTGTTTATATGAAGTGGATTTATTTTTTTTAATATATATGTGTATTTATTTACATAATATACCATATAGAGAATATTATTATAATATAGAAATTTCCTCTCCTTTACCATTCAATTTTTTGTTTTAATTTCGACACCATTATTATATAAAATTATAATGAATTTTTAAAATTATATTTTTATTTTTAATATTATAATTTAAATTAATGTGATTATTCATTAGTTATTTATTTACCTATTTATAAAACAAAAAATTAAATTATTAATTTAAAAAAAGTAAAGCATTTTTTTTTTTATCTAGACAATATAATATTATGTGTGTTTGTCAAATTTTATTTTAATTTTTTATAATAAATTTTAATCCTATTATTATATAAAATGAAAATATTGTGTTCAACATATTTAGTTTATATTTAAGTAAAAATATATAAATTAACTATCCTATATATTATAAATTTAAAAAAAAATTAATTTATTTATTTTCCATAACCAAAATAGATCAATAAATTTAACACTTATGATTGTGGTAGTGATTTTATTTTTTCGATCAATTTGTTTATATTTACAAAGAATCGTTTTAAATATTTATGATAATTGGTTACATCCACGGCATTCACGTTTAAAAAATAAAGAACAAAATTTTCATTCAACCTATTCTTATCCAATATTTTCACGTGATGTTATTAATTCGTGTCGCTTTTGTGCAAATAGTCCTTTAGGTTTATGTCGTCATCATTCAAATCCACATCATCCTCATCGATCTGTTGTATCTGGTGGTAAAACAAATATATGTCGTTGTGTTAGTTGTAGTCATGGTAATAATAATGGTATTCGTAGTTATAATAAAAATATATTAAATCGACGTTTTTTAAATAATACTTATATTAGTAATAATAATAATAATATTAATAATAACAATAACAATTACAATAATAATAACAATAATAATATAAATAATAATAATAATAATAGTAATAATGATATTGACGGTAACAATTCTATAATAATAAATAATCCTAATAACAGTTCAACAATTGATAATAATTATAATTTAAAACATAGATTAATTAATAATAATAATAATTGTACAAAAATTATATATGGTTATGATAGAACTGAAGATGGTATAGTTTATATGAATGGTGAAGAAATAACTAGAAGTGGCAAAAGGTTTCGTAAAATTAGAACTCGCGTTTAGACTGAATTTTTATTAAAATATTATTATTATAAAATACAGTTACTTTTCATTTTCTAAGTTCATATATAACTAAAAATACATAATTAATATTATAAAATAAATGAAATGAAATAAAACTTTTATAAAACATTATACAAATAATTTGCTTCTTGTTTTTTTATATAACAAAATTTTTACTGTTTAATTAAAAAAATATAACAGAATAAACACAATATATTAATATATATATGTACTTAAAATATTATAAAGTAATATAATATTAAATATTAATAAAATATTATATAAATATACATATTTATTTGAAATATATTTCAAAATATTACCTATATTGCACTTTGTGTTTAGATTAATAACTGTCATATTATACTTGTATGTACATTTATTTCCTATAATAAATTTGTTATATTCTTTTATACAACACAAAATGATGATTTTTTATATAATATGGTAGATATTTGAAATGTTGTAGTGATGGATGATTAAATAAAGTTAAAACAGGTAAAAATCAGTAGATGTAAATTTTAGTTTAGTAAAAAAAAATAAATATATAAGAATAATAAAAATAAAAACATTAATAATTTTAGTTTATTAAAATAATTAGTTTTATAAAAATTTATAATCAAAGTGGAATTTTTTGTGGTATTTACCGTAAGTTTATTGAAACATTAAGGGTACACCTATAACCTATTTCAAAATCAATACTATCGTTATAAATCAGGTTTTCTCATTACAATTATCTTAATTTATTATTTATTACACAGTTGGCAAAATTTTAAAATTATAAAAATACTTTTTATTTGTTTTTATTTCTTCATAATCGGTATCATAACCAATTCTACATTTTTGTTTTCTTAAATTCTAATATAAAGAACTTAATTTTAATTATGTATTTATATTTTTAGTATTTATACAAATAAAAGACCATTAATTAATATAGTAATTCCTGAAGATTATTTTCCATTTGGATGTGGATCATATTTTATTCAATTTTATTTTATTTTCTAAACATTTATATGGAAAAAGGTCTTGGGTATGCGAATTAAAAAATTCCAAAAATGTTATCTTGAGCCAAAAACAAGCCTGAATAGACGTTTATTCTTTTAATTTTATCATTTGGTTTAAATAATGTTTGTGATATAACTACTACGATTTTTCGATAAGAAGGAAAAAAGGAAGTACAGTCGTCTTCTGATGATGGTGTAATAACCGAAATCGATCAAGATACTATATAAAATTAGTGAATTATATACCATAGAGTTTTTAATCGTTATTTTTAATCGCATTTGATCAAATCACATAATACAAATTTATTAATTAAACATATAAAAATAAAAATTGATTAATTTTTTAAATATTCAATTACACATTTTTTAATTTATTCAAATTTCTTTAATTTTTAATATTATTTGGTAGATTGTTAAACATTTTTAAATCATTGTACATTATTGTACTTTTTACATCATTTCTGAAAATTTTCTAAAATCTTGTCTAAAATTGAAAATATTTCTAAGATGGTGGTGATGAACATCCTGTACCAGTATCAAATTTCTTGATAAGTAGTAGTGTCAGTAGTGTGGAAGTAGACCATTTTCCATCCTAAAGACTACAAACCATACATTTAATTTCATAATTTGATTTACGTTCAATCATTTCAGAGTGCCTAATTGGTGCTTAACTATTAATTGAGCAATATCTATTTAATTTTAAAATTATTCTCATTCCCTAATTCTGCAATTTTTGAAGTCTATCTAAACAGTCATTAGTTTTAAACGCAGTTCGTAGTCGTAGGATATTATTCAATGATGGTGTTATAAATTGTTGTGTTCAAATTTTAATTCTAATTTTATTGAAAAGTTTAATTTTTTTACCACTTTTTACTAACATTAATATAATCAATATTATTTTTGAAATTAGTATTAAGTTTGTTATCAATTATGACTCCTAAGTATTTCATTTCATCTATTTTTTTGTTTTGTTTTTTATATAATTCGAAGTCTATGGGATGAACACCCTAACTGCTTTTACACAGAGACTTGGAATACACAATCACATACAATAGCTTTTCTATAGAATTTTTTTGCGTTATATCTACTAATTTAAATGTGGAAAACTATATCTAATGTAGAGTACTTCGCCTTCATAATAGCATAGTTCCATTTTATTTTTAGTGATAACCAAAACTCTCAACTATTTATCATTTATTTTATCCCAATGATAAAGGGTACTGGACCAGGTCGAAAATTCAGAAAGCATTATTTTGCCTTTATTACATCAATTTTTACATTATTAATCATGATATTAACATTCAGTTCACCATTAATACACATATAGATTTTGTGTATTCTATATTCAAACTAAGTTTATTCATTATTACCTAATTGTTCAGTAGATTCAAGTCTTCATTTATTTTGTTCACACAGTCATCAATAGCATCACTTGAAAAGTACATTAGAGTACATTTATACTATATGTATTTTGTATACAGTCATAGATATTACCAGAATTAATTTAATTATAAATTAATGGAAATATATACTGTCCTATGATAAATAGCGGAAATATGTGCTGTAACGGAATTAACGGAAATATGTGCTGTCCTATGATGATGTGGCAATATTAATTTTCATGTAAAGAAAAATAAACCAAAAGTTTTTATCGAAAAATAAACAAAAAGTCATATTATTACCGATTTACAAAAACAGAAAACTATAATTTAAACGTCAAAATTTATGTGTGTATTTATATTGTCAAAATGGTATTCCATAATGTAGTAAACATTTTATTATATATTTTACAATAAAGTGGTTATAAAAGCTTTGAATGGTACTAGAACATTGAAACTGTATTAAAACGTTTTATACTGTTTTTTGGAAGTCATTCATATGTACTTATTTTTACTTCATCTTATACTATATTTATGATTTGATATGCATAAAACATAAAACTAAATAAAGTCATTTAAAAATTTAAAAATTTAAAAATTTTTCAACCATCATAACTTCTAAATGACTGCAAATAAAATGTCTATTTCAATTTCAATATACAATGTTTTATTAAATTTGATACTATAGCTATCATATAGTACTGATTAGAAATACTCTGTATCTTACTATTGTATAACATATTCTTTAATTATTATATAAAACTTTAGAACGACTTTTCAAAATCTATCAAAATATCTTCACTGTACTGTGATAGTATATTGGATATATATAATAGAATTTCTCTTAAAAATTGCCATATAGATTTGTAGAAATTTTAATATCAAAAACATTAATTTCATTTATTTATTTATCAAATTTTAAAATATAATATTTGTTAGCATAACTTAATAATCACATATTTGTAGACATATGTATACAGGCGTAATTCTATCTTTATCTCTCTTATATTATTTATTTTATTTTCAATTAGTGAATAGTTTGAGTGAATTTTGTGTTTTTTCATGAACAATATGAAAAGTATTGTATAATATTGTAACAACATAATTTGTCCCTTTGATTTTTTTAATCTATTTAAAATGAATGAAGTAGGTAATATTTAAATTTTAGATATCTAATCAATTTGGTCATAATCAATATATTTTAAATAAAAGTCTTTGCTACTAAATTTTTAGTATATGTTTTTTTCATATATTAATATTTTGGAAGCAACAATACCCCGTTCATCAATGCATGTGACTAATTATTAATATGTTGTTGTTTGCTATATTAAAAATTTAATGAAATGAAAAAAAAAATTTATGTGAAAATATTAAAATATATTAAATAAATCACTAAAACTGAGATCTGAGTATCAAAAAAGAATCAATACCAGTTTGTACAATAATATATACTTACAGCTAAAATATAGTTATTATTTATATGAATTTCTTTATTAAGTATGTAAATTGTAGTGAATTTTAAATATAAATATATATAATTACATTTCTTAAAGTTTTAATTTTTAACATTCATTATCAATTTATACAGCTGAGCATGTACCTGTAGCATATTTTATTTTCTAATGTAATAACAATTCCTTCTGAACCAAATTAATAAAAATATCTATTTTCCAAATAAAAAAAAAATTAGACTTATTTTTCTTCTAAATTTCTGTACAATCAAGGATGTAAAAATTATCCTTTAAAAAGGATTGTGCTTAAAAAGCTTAAAAACAGTTTTATAAGTAAATAAAAATGAATTACTTTAAAAATTCCAGAAAATAATATATATATATATATATATAATATATAATTATCTATATATATATATATTTTATTTTATTATAGATAATTCAATAGACTTATATAATTATATTAAAAAAATACAAATACAAATCCGAGTGATACACAACCAAAAATTAGCAGGGGCGTAACACTTGACAAAATTCAGATGACAAGCCTCTATTTAGACTAAAATCACAATGGGCCATCAATTAGCGTATCCAAAAATCAATTAGCGTATTTCTCACCTAATAAAATTTGCAATTCTCAAATATCCATTCATTAAAACAAATAAAAAACATATTGCTTTGGCAAGGACTTTGTCGATTAATGTGTTAACATTCTTGCAAATTTGTTGTTTGTGCTATCGACAATAATAAAGTAGATACTGTATTACAATTTTTACTCAAGTGCTTGCTAACTAGAAATTACTCAAGTTTCAATAAATAAGTAGCAGCATTTTTATGCGTAGCCGCTGATGGATACAAAGAAGAAATATCTCTTTCCCCGAGAGTTGATAAATATACGTTATGTATATGAAGAAATTTTAGAATTGGTTACAAAGTCAGAGTTATATGCAAATATTTACAGAATATTTGTACAAGTATACATTTTATTAATGTTATTTTAAAATTTGCAAATGAATGTATTGCAAAACAAAAATTTGACATCTACCCTTTTTGAAAATAATTTTCGAAATGAGTCTTTTACGAAGTGATTTTTTGCAATGTATTGTTTGCAATGTGAGTTTAGGTCAACTGTACTATACCCTAATTAGCTTATGTATATTCAAAATTAAATAATCAATAGATTTTCATAAATTCCTATTGTAGGGAAAAAAATTTTATTTCTTTATTCATTGATGTATAGTGAATAGATTTTACAAGTTGGGCTTCCGTGATTAAAATCAATAAGCTTGGAAGAATTTAAAGAATTTAATTAAATAAATAAATCACATTATATAAAACATTTTAAAAACTTAACATTGGAACGGTTTTTCATCAATTGTTACTTAACCATTCCAATTATAATTTTCTTAAATACTTTTAAATTTATTTAAATTCAATTCCTAGATTTTTGTACATTTCTATAACAACCTTAAATCTATAGTACATGTACAAGAACAAGTATTACGTGAACTTAAATTTTTGCTCATTTTAACTAAATTGTTTTTATTTCACTATGATTATTATTTATTGAATATAATTTATATTATGCACAATAGTGATTTATAAGCACTAACTGCTAAGACCTAATTTCACGCTTCAATACCCAGTAAGATTTTTTCTTACCG
This sequence comes from Argyra leucocephala, assembly GCA_963942445.1. Classification (NCBI taxonomy): domain Eukaryota; kingdom Metazoa; phylum Arthropoda; class Insecta; order Diptera; family Dolichopodidae; genus Argyra; species Argyra leucocephala. The sequence continues at coordinate 71,130,130 of OZ012680.1, forward strand.
GAAATTTAAGTACCCGTAAAGTATATTTACTTCAAATTTTGTTCAATACCAGTTATAGTATGGCTGTTATTAGTACTTAAATTTTTTCTTGAGCAGCAAACACATTAGTATATAACAAAAAAATATTAGTACAAACAGTATCCATCATTTATACTGGATGTTGGCTCACTAATGGCATTTTAGATGAGGTCTTCTCTAATAATATAACAATACTGCGGGGAGAAAAATTATTGATATAATCGATTTTCTCAACCGCACAGGGTAGCCTTTAGTACTAAGGTCCTTCGACCAATGATCATTTAAAACAACCGACAACAACAAATATCGAGGTCAATCGAGGCATCATAAAGACATAATTAAGTGCTAAGCCAGCTTTTCAAAACCAACTGGAATGATCACTTCCATCAAGGCGATTTACTGGTTTTTCACTGTCATTTGAATATTATCTGTGTATTTCCTGTATTTTTTGTTAAAAAGTTAAAAAAGTTATCAGAAATATATGGTAGTATTCATTGATTGTATGGCTAGATTTTATCTATTTGTCTTTTCAACATGTAAACTGATTAAAATATTAACAAATTTTTTTCATGAAAGTTATTTTAAATCCATAAAGTAATATCATCTATTGTTCTACAGTTCAGGACGAACCTCATTCACAATTTTCCTCCATTCTGTTCTATTTTGTGTAACTGTCCTCCATCCGTTAACTCTAATCTTCGATAGTTACCTTCGATTTCGTTAAGCCATCTTAATTTTGGCCTAACTGTTGCTCTAGAATTGCATCCTTAATCATTCACCCTCACGTTCTACATATTGTGTATCTAACAATATTGTATCCAATCTAACAATCTTAATAAATCTAAAATTCTTCTTTGAACTCATTTGGTACTCACCATCATCATTTTTTTCTTCTTCTTAAATGGCCAACAGACTTCGCCCTCGCCCTCCTTTTTTGTTGGTCAAGGGAAGATTCTCTCCAGTTGAAGATATGAAATTGTTTTAAATCAGCCGATACTTTGTTTCTCCAACGAAATTTTGGTCTGGCCCAACGTCTTGTACCTTCGGGTCTGCATTCGAACATTCTCTTGGCTGAAGCATTTTCGTTCATCCGCTCTAGATGTCTTTTGACTTTAATTTTCGTTACTACGTTCACCTCATTATATAATTCATAGAGCTAGGCATTATATCTTCTCCTCCAGACCCCATCATCGTTTTCAGGACCATATATTCGGCGAAGATTTATTTTGAGATCAAATATTTTTCTTCAATATTCTTCTTTCTAATACTTTTAATTTATTTTCATAACTAATTATTGTTATTGCCAAAAAGTAACATCCAATTTATATATCTAATATTTTTGTCAAAATTTATGAGAGTTGGATATTGTTTTATACAATTGTTTGGGCACAATACGGTATTGATATACCAATAATTGTCGTTTTAATTTTATCAATTTGTGAGATTCCAATCGTTATTATTAAATAAATTTCTCCAATCTTGAACTGACATGATATTTGTTTTAGTTGGGTGATGATTGTTTTGGTTTGTACAATAAATTATTATTTGAAAGATAGATTATATTTTAGATATTTCTGCATCAGGTTTTATTCCGCAATTTGATCTTAGTTATATTCAAGTTAGTTATAATAATGACGTGTGCCAGATGAGATTACTAATTTTTGTGACCGATATTCATATCATAAATTGATGTTTTAATTAGCCTTGACTAATCTGACATTTCCCTGGTTTGCGTCTTGGAAATTTCCTTGGTTTGCGTCTTAGAATAATCAAATTTGAAATCTTTCTAATTAATGATAGATCAATGCTAATTGAAAAACATCTAAATTAAAAATAAAAATTGCAAAAAATACAAAACATCTTTGTCATCGGTCAGAAAATGTAGTTTTGAGGTGGTTTTTTTACATTTTTTATATCTTGAAAATTTTAACGACCCCGGCCATATAAATTGTCAAAATAATGTCCATTTGGTGTCTATGGAATTAGAATTAGAATATTAGTCTATCATTTTGTTTTGGATTTATTTTATTAAAATCATATTTCAATTGAATAATGTTCATGTTGAATAATGTTTAATGAATTCAAATGAACATGTACCCAAATTTCAATACCATCATAATATCAAATAATTCATCGAAAAGGTTGAATAAATAAATTTTCCCCTGTCATTAACAGGATTGTTCATTTAGTAACCATTCTCTGTATATCAGTAAATTTTCCTAAATTAAATTTTATATTATGCAAAATAACACCTACATATCTAAAAACTATTTAGATAAGATATTATCTTCTTTTTATTCTATATACGAGTATATTTTTTTACTAATTACAATACAAAATTGACTTAAAACTAATTAAAATTATAATAAATATAATTTTGCTTTTTTATTGTAGATTAAAATTGAAATACTCTATCAGAAATGTTCTAAATTTACGTCAGCCCATCAGGTTGACATACTTAGTTTAAGTGTGGTACATAATAATTAGTTATTTATTTTATATAGGTTTAATTTTAATTAGAGTTAAGTTTTTTTGTGTTTTATATTCTTTGTTAATAGTGGTTATTTAAATTTATAAGCAACGACAGTTGAGTGGTAGAATTCATATTTAAATTTGTAATTTGACAAAATTAATGAAATTTACATGGTTTAAGAGTTGAAGAGTAGATAAACTATTAAAATAGTTGTTATTAGTTATTATTCACGAGATTTTACAAAAAAAAATTTTTATTTTTTGCATGATCGACTCCATATACAATTTTAGTGGTTTGAATTCTTTGGTCGATTAAATATTAGCATTTAAAAAAAAATTTATTGAATTTTTGTTTCGCAAATGCAAAAATAATATGAAAAAAGTGTTTTGTGGAAATACTAATAATACTATTTTCTTTGGCTTCGCTGAGACACTTTCAGTTTTGGTAATCAATATTTTTTCACAAAGTAAAATTTTAAGCTTCTGTTACTACGATAACATGTACCTTAAAACTAATTTTTTGTTAGAAGATTAATACATGTACATTTTTACATTTGTGCGAAGGATATTATGCATAATTTTTGTGAACATTCGTTTCAAGGTTTGGTTTATAACGCAGATATTAGAGGGCTTTTCATAAACACATACTGCAAAAACAAAATGATGAGGAAAAAACTTCTTTTGTTTGAAAGAGTTGTTAAGAGTTGGATTTTCTAAATTTGCAGTTTTGCGTTATAAATAAAAATAGCAACACGATTATGATGCTTTATTTATTATAATTTTGCAGTTTTTCTGCTTAGTTAGAAATGTTTATGAACAAAATACTTGTCAATATAGGTTGCCAATATTGCTTGTTTATGAAAACAACTATTATATAAATTTTATGTTTGCAGTATATTTTACACTCTTTTGTACAGTTCGAACTTGTCTAATAATTCCTGAAAAAAAAATGTTTTCTAAGGAAGGGCTTGTTTTCAAATCAAAATCAGTAGAGGCATATTGACTTCGCCTGATTTCTTAACTTCTGTGTAATCTATTCCATTTGTTCTATTCTTCAAGAACATATTCTTTTCAATGGAAAATCTATCATATTCCAAAAAAAAAATGACAAAGATCAAATTTGAGTTCCAATAAACGGATTTTCATCTCATTAACTATATAAATGAATTATAGTGTTCCACAAGGCTTCTTCAATTCTTTTCGCGTTATTTTTAATTAACCATGGTTTTCTTCAAACAACTTTTTACTCATTCTATATAGTTTTGTGAGTATGAGTGTAAAAAATTGAACGCTATAAGTGCTTGATAAAAGGTAAACATTAATGGGTTAATTAATAAATCATGACTTAAAAGATTTATGACTGGAGTAATGCAAACACAATCGAGTTTAATACTTCCGGAGCCCAATGGTGTTATGTTACGCACAAACTAACGCCATTTAAACTTACATGAATTAAACGTTTTAGAAAAGTTTTAGTTTTCTCCTCTGACCTCCAATTGTCATTAGGCTGCGGGCTAAATTGTTTGGATGAACTTGCATTTTGAGTCTGTAGCTGGTGCTATATTTAGCTATTACGCTGGTAACGGATTCAATGTTTAAGTCGTGTTCGATGACTTTATTCGGCACAGACCAATTTTCAACATGAATATTTACATTTTTTTTTTATTCATTTATTTTCTCAAATGAGCTCAAATCCTCCTACAGAGATTGGTTTTAGATTGATAAAAACCAGTATAGTTTTTCTGCGTTTCTGAATTTTAAAAATTTTTAACCGATGTCCTGACATATTCATCAATCCAAAATAAATAAGGTAATAGATTATAACCCAACAAGCTAATCCATGTTCTGAACCATTTAATTTTAAAATATGTTAAGTCTATTAAATCAAGTAATATTATATGAAATTGAATCAGTTCTCAACTCACATTAGAAGTTTATAACAGGTCACTGTATGAACTAGAATTAAGAATGACTTACTTATATAGATTAGTTAGTTTTGAATCAATAAAATAAGTCTATTAAAATTTGAGAGTTGGTTGAAAAAAAGTCACATAAAATGAGTCATGCAGTTTTATAGTTTTTGTTTTTTATTTGATTTTGTTAAATTTATTATAATTTAAATTTTAAATAATAATATGAGTGATTTACAATTATTTTTAATTGAAAAATTTACTTTTTTCATCAGATTTAATGTTTCAACGTTCACAAAACAGAAAAAAATATTATTGTATTAATGACTAACTACACGCCACCAGAGCTAGGAATTGTTTTCAATTATAATTATTCCAACTGCAACGATCTAGACCGATCTAGTCGAAAGAAAAACTTTTGTAAACTTGTTTTGCAGTTTTCCAGCTTTAGTTGGAGAGTCAAACTACGAATTCTTCTAAGTAGGATCTTTCCAAACAATAAAGATAATACCCCGGACTTTAGTAGTAGAGAAAATATAGCGTTATAGAGTAAAGAGTACATTAGAGAGAATATGGCTTCATTGTTCTAATTTACATCCTTAATCACGGATGTTGGTCCCACTACTAAGCTTAAACGAGTAATCTAAAAACAAACAATAACAAAAAAGGGGTCACTCAAAAATTGTAAAATTAAAAAGGTATTTTAAATAGTATTGATTATCTTTCCAAAAGGTATAGGTTGGTAAAAGTAACCTACCTACCTTTTCACAATATCTTTATAAGATTTAAAAACATTCTTCCGGCAGCTAATTAATTTGTAATTGTAAAGCACTGCTTTAGAAAAAAATAAAAAAACAAAAACAAAAAAATCATTTTATTCTGAAAATTTTATTGCACATAAATTACAGTTTACGTCAATCAGGATTTTCAGGATATGAGGAAATTAAAAAACCTTATTTATTTTCTTTTTTTTTCCATATTTCATTTCATAAAGTTACATTATTATATTTTATTTTTTTTTTCTTTTTTAAAATTTTTAGAATAAATTTTTATACACTTTAGCACGTTTTGAATTTGAAAATTGTGCTATTGTACTTTCACCCTATCACATTACACAAAACGTTAAATTGAGAAAATAAATATATAATAAGACAGACAAGGGAAGCATTGAAAAAAAATAAGGGGTCGAGTAAATTTTTATATATACATACATAATTATGTAGTTATATATTCTAATATATTTTATATTCATATGCAAGTACAATAAATTGTATAGATAGATGTTATATATACATTCATATTTTTATATATAGAATTTCAATATTTCTATTTTATATAGTACAATTGGTACAATGATTTTTTTATATACTTATATAATATATAAATATATATATTTATATATGTATACATATAAATGACTTTTCTCACATTTTCTTTCAACGTATACCAATTTATTAAATAAACCCCCATATTTTTATATACAATTCTGTTGGCATGTAATTTGATTGATATGAAAATTGTTTTCATTATACATTTCGTATATATGAATATTTTCATGTATTTATATAAGTAAATAATAAATATATTTATAATAATGTTATAATTTTAGATAAATAAATGTTTTTCTATTTTTCCTTAATTAAAATTCGTATTAAAAATAGTACTATGTATATTGTATCTATATTCATATGATATTATTGTTATATACCGGTTAAAATTTCATATTTAAAATTTCCCCATTTATGTACATATTTTATATAAGTATATAGGTATGTATGGAAAATAGCAAATATGTATATACAAATATACGAGTATGTGTATAAAGATTTTTTTTACATAAATATATAATAATTGAGTTTAATAAACATCAATACAACAACAATAATTATTATGAGCCGTTAAAAGAAAATCAATAATATTTTAACCTAAAGAAGACGAGTTATTTTAAGACAGTGTATAGTTAAAGTTTTATATTTCATTAGGATTCAATTTATGCAATAATATTATATTTTTAAATAGAATTTCAAAAAACAAAGTAGGATTACTATTTAACACTTCATTTGTTTTTTTTTTTAATTATTCCTATATATTATTATTATAAGCACAATATAATAAAATTTTAAAAAATTACAATAATAATAATATGTATATGTATATTTCCGATTCCAGATTGTACTAGCTGTCTAATTGTTTACACATATGAAAAAAAAAAATAAAATAAAATAGAAACAGAAAGGATTATAAACAAAAACAAAATTTATTTGAAAGGTAGTTAGCTATAATAAGGTTTTCCATATTGTCTTATTTAACAATTTTTAGGTCACAATATTAAATAATTTGTTTTTTGTTTTTACAGTACTTTATGTTATATAGAAAAAGAAAAATTCGGAAATCTTATTACATAAAATTGAAATAAATTTGATTTAAAAACGTATTAACAATGAATAAATCGATCACTTCATCACCATCAAGATCACCAAATTTGGATATGCCAGTGAATGAGTCAATTAGGCTCAATAGTAACAGGTTTTTAAATTTTTATTAATAACTTTTGATGAACTTGCTAAATAATAATAATATATGTACATAAATATATGTACAGTGAATCAGAGTGAAAATCGTTCATCTTCATCAGCCGAATATAACTGAAATGTGGTTAACTTTTCATATAAAATAATTATAAACAAAACAGTTTTTCTATTAATAAACGTAATATTAAAATAACTTTTTTAAAGTAAATTGTTTCTAGATGAAAGTACTTTAAACTTCTACCTTTAGAATGAAAACGAAGTAGACTAGAGAAGAAAATTACAGTTTCTTTGATGCAAACTAACATTACACAAAATGTCAGAAATGGTAATAATTGCTTAATAATTTACCTTATAGGATTGAATAATCTTATAAGGGGCAATTTACGGAAAAACGAATATTACCTATATGATAAGTTTATTCATTATGAAGGAAAATTCAAAAGAAGAAGGAATTTTGGGTATTATTAATTAAATTTAGTTTTATAAGGACACCAATCCAAAGCCGTAGAACATTACCGGTTGACTAAAAACTATCCACAGACTATTAAAAATCTCCAGAATCTCCTGAATAAAATACTATATCGTACATCTGTAGGACATTATATAAGCAATTTTTACTAAAAATATATTTGAAGAGAAACTAAGGGACCAAAAACGCAAAAAATACATACAAATGTATCAAAAACTTAACTTAGACATTATACAGAAGTAATTAAAATGAAAGTGACGATTTTAACTGTGACTCACATTATATATATTATATATTTATATATGTATTTATGTATGTAGAAAATTTCAAAACATTTTAAATTAATTCTATTTAATTTATCAGTATTTATTACAGTTAAAATCAATTAAAATTAATAAAATTATGATTACCTATAATTTAAATTTATAGCCAATGCAATAATAATAATATATTAAAATTATTTATTTAAATTACATTATATAAATTTTTTCAGTTCGCCAAGAATTTTAACTGAGAAAAAATCAAAAAAAATAAATAAACAAATAAATCAAAATTATCCGCCATTACAATATGCATATGAAGATAATTGGACATGGAGTAATCAACATAGATCCCATGAAGTTGTTTTGTGTGGTAATCAAAATCGTACAGTATTTTTTCATTTAAATTGGAGCCGTGGTACAGCTGGTGTTAGAGGTAATCGTCAATTAAATAATGGACGTTTTTATTGGGAAATACAAGTTGGTGAAAGAGTATATGGAACTAGTATAATGTTTGGTATTGGTACACGTAATGTACGTTTACATGATCATTCATTTACAAATATGTTAGGTGAAGATGCAAATGGATGGGGATTATCACATAAAGGTGTATTATGGAATAATGGAATTGCTCTTATGTATACAAAACCTTTTAGAGGTAAATAGTTATTTTTATTTTCTGAATTTTACAATCCTAATCTGGAAATATATAGATTGAAATTGAAGTATCGAAAGTATAGTGTAAAATTTGGAAAATAGAAAATTGTATAATTTAATATTTAATATAATATCGTTTTATATAATTATTTTTACAATAATAATATATATTTTGCTCTCAAAGTCGTCTTATTTATACAAACACTGGGGGATTCTGAGGGAGATGTTGTATCGCCGTATGACCTAATGAATCTATATCCAAAGGATGCCTGGAATTGCTAGCTTTCCAAAAATATATGTCTTTAGTGGCGCATCTTATTCTTTAAGGACGAAAAGGACATTTGAAAGTATCCTTCTTGTTTTGATGTTTTTGTATATAAGCCAGGGGCTGGTTTTGGACCCCATTTTCTTTCTTGAAAAACCGAATACCTCAAAGATTTTACAATAAAACCTCCCCAATATTTATATACTGTTAAAAAGGTAAGATTTTTTTTCTATAACTCATGCATACATACTTTATGTCTATAGTTTAGAAAATATAAGTATGCAAAAATTGGGGGGGTTAATGGTAAAATCTTGAGGTATTTGGTTTTTCAAGAAAGAAAATAAAGATTAATTTTTTTTCCAAAATTTTCTACTTTGAACTACAACATCTCCATAACGGCAGCATCAATTATCGTCAAATAAATGTTAAAATATGCTCCAGACCGTTATCATTCTAGAATATATAACTGAATACATATATATCTAATGAATTGACAGTTATAACGGTTTTATACAAAAATATTAAAGCAACAAGGATGCTTTAAAATGTCCTTTTCGTCCTTAAAGGATAAGATGCGCCACTAAAGACATATATTTTTGGAAAGCTAGCAATTCCAGGCATCCTTTGGATATAGATTCATTAGGTCATACGGCGATACAACATCTCCCTCAGAAGAGCCAAACACTGTAAATTATTAGAAATCGAAAATTTTATTCTAACTGCATAAGTGATTAGCCCATTTACATATTTAAGTAAATCTTCTATTTTAAATAACAGCAAGGCAAACGATATTAAGAAAAAACAAATCGATTTCTTTATAATAATATAGACACAATAAGGGTATTAACGATTAGCTGTAGAAGTGAAGTTGGTGTAGATCTACAATGACTTGCACAACGCTTTCTTGAATACACCCTTGTACTTTCGGTGTTGTACTCGATGTAGAATTGTGACAGCGATTTCTTTGCATATTGCATATTTAATTTATAATTATTACAATAAGTAAGAAACAACTACTTTCTTTTTTCCACTTGTAACTACATTTATAAAATAATTCAATTATAATTTTATTTTAATTTATATTTTTTATTTAACTTCTGCCTTTATCTCATAAATTTTCCAAATTGACTTAACAAATGTGAAACTTAAAAAAAGTACAATGTCAACTAGAGTAGAATACTAAAAGTACAATAGATTTGATTCTTGTAAAAATCTACAAGTCATTTAGAATATTTTTTCATATAAAAATTTTACAATGACAATAAATTTCTACACCTAGTACAACACTACATTTTCAATCTACATCTAATCGTGAATACCCTTAACCTTTTTCGAATCTTAAAATTTAAAATTTCATATTACAAGCTTTTGGATTTTGGATTTTTACAAAAAATATTGATATTTCGTAAACAACATAATGTTCTTCGCGTGTTCTACAAAATATTTATAAAATAGCAATTTTTTTATAATATAAGTAATTTGAAATAATATGTAGTATATATAACTAATAACTGTAATTTATTTGTAGAGAATGTGCCAACTGCAATAGGAATGCTATTTGATGGTGTAGAAGGAACTTTAACTTATTACAAGGATGGAAAATGCTTAGGTGTAGCATTTAGAGGATTAGATAAAGTAAGTATTTATATAGAATGTTTTCAATATATTTTTAAATGCTACGTCATCTTCAACGAGACGAAATTGGTTTAGTTAGGTTAATTAATAAATTTCAATCAAATGGTTGACCAATATCATTTTCTGAAAAAAAAAACAATTAACAATTTTATACCTTTTATGATAATACAATTTAATTGAACTATCCGATGTTCTGATTATTATTTCTATAAATTATATTCTTATATAGATTTAGAATTTATGGAATAAAAGCCGAGTTTGCTTCACTAATCATTTATATTTATTTGGCCTCAATTTTACTACACGATTTTTCTTATATCTGATTTCAATAATTAAGAGATATTTTTATACTAATGTATTTACACCTATAACTTATAATTTACTTAGACTAACCTGAACTTTTCTATTTCTAATTTTTTTTAAGGAAAACATGGCAAGTAAAACCTTTTTAATCAATTTATTTTTATCCTAAGACTTAAAAACTAACTTAAATATAAATAAAAAAAAACATAATTGGTAAAAGCTTTATCTACAATCACTCTTATTAGCGGATTTTCTATATTTTTTCTATTTGTTCGAAAACAGTATTAATATTTGGTATGTTATGCAATCTATTGGTGGAAAAATAAAAAGGTTTAACCAAGAATAATAGGATTGCATTTTGTTTTCATTTATATGTATTAAATTTGCCATAGGGAACAGTTTAATTAGTATACCAATCATTTTTATTTTCTTATCTATTAAGCTTCGCGAAATGAACTAGGAACCTCGTACAGCTCGAAGTATATATGTTACGGTTAATGTGATAAATCCAGTAATTATTAATAATAACCTCGTATTTTGGTAAATGTAATAGATAAGCAGAATTTAATACATTTACCGGTAATTATTAATAATTACCTGTATGGATTGGTAAATGTGATTAAAACTATTTACAATACAAAAAATACAAAAACTAAAAACCAAAAGTTATATTTTTATGGTTAAATAAATCATTTATTTCTACGAAGTTAATTTATTTATTTATTTTAAGAGGAACAACTTTTATGGCATTTGGAATTACACGTCTTTGACTTTTTACATTTGCAGCGATTTGAATTACAATCGAATTTACAATTGCAGTTATGAAATCCTTGATCAACTAAATTTGAATTTATTGATTTTTAAAGATTGTCTCCGCTACTTATTTATTGAAACCCTGTTTTCGCAGACGGCAAGCTTTTAGTGAAATATAAAATCTTTTTGAAATATTTCAGTCTTTGGTCTCGACTTCCGGACCGTCAGACCTATCCAAAAAAAATTAATTAATAATAACGTTTTTCAGAAAAATACAATTTGAACACGTGATATAGAGCATTTAAGAGCCATTGTACTGATGATAAAAAAAAATAAAAATTTTAAGGCCTTTGGTCCCGATTTCCGGACTGCTTGACCTATCATAAAAAACTTTTTAAATTATTTATAATATCTATTACTGTCATTTACCATGGGGGGGGGGGATTATTAATAATTATCGGTTTATGTGAAAAATTAAATAAATTCTTTCCAAATTAATAACTAACCTTTCTATTTGGTAATTATTATTAACTAGAGACCCCTATTTATTAATTATAATTCAAGTTAAAACCAAATTTAACGTTTTTAACAAATTTAAATGTATTTTTCACCATCAATGAATAGGTATAAAAAAAAAACAATAGTAATTTTGTTTACAACTTACTACGATACACATTACAGTCTATCTATACCTAAGTACATTTAATCCTACCTATATTTAATGATAAAAATAATACTCATAATTTCCCCACCTACCTTTAATGATGAAATTAAAACTCACATGCTACCTATGCTATGCACCTTCTTAAAATTTGTATAAATAGGATCGTGTACTGGTGTAGGTGTGGTCGTGGTGTGGAGATTTATTTTCTCTCATTTTTGGTGAGCAGATTGAATAATTTTGAGGTGAAATGTTCACAACTAACTCTATTATAATATATGATGATCGGTTATTATTAATAATTACCAATTTATTACTTTAACCGCAACATATACATACGTTCCTTATATTTTTTTTAAAATAATGCGTATGTGTAGTATGTAGAAATTCATCAATTTAAATCTATGTGATGATTAAAGAAAAAACTTATTTTTAAAACGGCCTTGTATAGCAGGATTTTGCAATCCATTGATAGGTACGAATAACGACCTATAAAATTTATTAAAGAAATTACATCAAAAATAGAAATAATAATATGTAAATCGTTATTTTATTTTAATATTAAGATAAAAGACAGTAAAAATAAAAATAGTAAATAGGTAAAAATTAATTTACGAAAATAGAAATAAAAATTTTGTATTCCAAAATTCATGTAATTCATTATAATAGTTAAATTATTCTACCTATAATATTTAGAGCTTATACAAAAGTATTGTTTTACAATTTTTTTAAAAAACAACAATGTTTAGTATATAGACACTAATTCTTATAGATGGAATCTTATATTCTGATATGATATGACCTAGTTTCATATTCGTGTATCTCATTATTTTTTCTAGTTGTTGTATTAGATTTTACATATCTGTTTTGAATATTATGTACCACTAGTAGATTTTTAGAATCTTCTATTTTTAATATACCATACTTTTTGTGTATTTCACTTTTTCACCAGTTTTATGTTGTAACACAAAAACACTTTTTATCGCTATTTTCTATTTTTTGAAGTTTGCTTGTGCTTTAATTAAATAATACATTTATATACCAATTGGTTATTTCATTATGTTATATATTATTTATTTATCTTTATTTTTATTTGCCTTAATTTGTCTAATTATTACTTAAAAATATAGTTTTATGTATAACGTTACAGGAAATCCTTTTTATCTACAATATTTATATTAGGTCAGCAATTAAGCTACAATGAGTTATATTTTGTTTAATTTTTATTTTGAGTTAAGGAAAAATGGCAAACCTTATAATAAATTTTTTTGTGTTGATTTTGTGATTTTATGTTGTTTTTTTTTAAATAAAAGTTTCACTTATATCCTAAACTTAAAACTATCTTAAAACTTAATTTACTAATGAAAACATACAGAAGCTTTAAATAAATAAGTTTTGTATGAGATTATTGCTTGAAATGGCACATTTGTTAATATGTTATACATTGATATTTTTATACTTCGAGGAAGTCGTTTCGTTACAGCAGTAAAGTTTGTTAACAACTTACTACGGTACACATAAGTCGAGTTTTAGGTATTAAGTTCTGAATTTGGACATTCCAATTTATTGGAAACTTGCCTATCACTTTATTATTATGTCGTTCAGATATGTTTTTGTTAACATTTTGGTATTTTGGTTACTGTTACTTTATGTACCCACATCCAATCACAAATTTTTAATATGGCACTGTTTATTTGATTTAATGATCGTAACAATAAAATCCGGACAACTAAATTTTTTTTCATTATTTTCATTTCAAGCATGTTTTTTTAATGACTACAAAAAACATTTTGTAAACATTTTTTATGAATATCGATTTTTGAAATTAATTTATTATACTAAATAGCTTAATATTTAATATTTAGTATCACCACCATTTGCCTTTACTACCGTTTTCCGCCTATTGTTCATGGATTTAATCAAATTTTCAATAACGTCATATGTAATGCTCTCCCAAGCTATCTGAATTTGCTCTGTTAGAGCTTCTATTATCTCTGGATTTCTGTGTAAGTATTATTATATAGGCTATAAAGAGGCCATTTCATAGTGTGTATGCATTTATCACTTAAGTACATTTTCACCAACAAATTGAGATAAAACCGGACTTTATAAGATTCATGAACATTTTTAACTGGTTTTAATGGTTAAATAAAAAACTAATATTATACCTTTTTGGCCGTGTGCGTTGGTGCAAATACCGGCTCCCGGCACCGGCTACCGGCACTAACCCACTCCTATTGAAGCAGATCCGAACCATTAGACCTTCGATTTTGTTAGGTACTTCTTGAATGAAGTCCAGTTCGAGTGATCCCACGCCCAATGAAGACGAGAAAGTTTTAAAGTTGCCATTAGCATAAATTTTTGTATTGATCGATGTGCTACAAAACATACTTATAATTGCCTTCTTCAAACAGTTGATATTGATATTACGGTTCCTCTTCGTCTAACAATGTCTGCTTGCAGTTATGAGGATGTTCTAAGTCTATGCCATTTGGAACAAAGTAACAGCGATTTGTCTGATTTCTACTGAAGTTTTTCGTGGCCTACCAGATCCTTTACACAGTTTTTCATTCCCAGTACTTTCAATTTTTTTAATGAGATCGGTAATAGATGATCTCCCACGTCCTATTATCTAACCAATATCACGTGTTGACAGCCCTCCTTTCCGTTTACAACGTTTTTTTTTATCATCATCTTTAGATTACGTATCAAAATTATAAAATTTAGGTACTTGTAAATATTCGTTTTATTAGTACTCCGCAAATATTTATAAAATGTATCCACAAGTACCACAAATTTATTTTCCACTACTGAGTCTTTCGGCGTCTACTAAATCTTTTACTCCGTTCTGTATTCCCAGTATTTCATTTTTTTTAATTAGATCGCCAACAGCTGATCTCTCACGTTCTATTCTCTGACCAATATCACGTGTTAACAGCCCTTCCTTCCATAAAGCGATTTTCAATTAATTTTGACATTATTTTACGCTTCTTGATTTTTATCTACATTGTTGAATTATTTATGACTAAATAAGTATTTTTTCTAGCAATTTATATTGCAAAATTACCTAATTTGCAAAAATAACTAAAAATTTGTGTAGGAGCTAAAAATACAATGTTAATTGTTTCTTGTTGATAATATGTTCTATCCAAGGCACACATTCAAATTCATAGTTTGCAGAGTTTGCATATGTTAATGGGACATTATTTAGTCAGCCGAGAAATCTTTTCTTTTAGTGGTCAAAGTAGATATTCACTGGTTTATTTAAATTGACGTTGGTTCTCCATATTTTCAGTCAATCTTCAATTTTTGATAAATATTTTTACAATTTTTTTGAGGCAGCACTTGGGCTTGTGTTTGTTGCTAATACTACTATATCATCTGCAAACGTTGCAGTAAGTGTGGTCCTACCCTTAGGGACTGCTGATTTTATCATTTTTTCTGTGTATACTTTTTGAGATTTTATTAGAAATTCAGGACTGTCCAGGCACAATTTTATGAGAAGATATAACTTGTGCTGTGAGGCAGCCTTTTTTCAATGTCTTATGCAGAGTTTTCTTAGAAGATTTTATATAACCAATGTGCACAAATGTATACAAATGTAAATTAATACTAATACACAAATTATTCTATTTCTGTTTATTTTTAATTAAGAAAGTGATTCCAAAGCATCTGATCTGAATCTGTTCCGTTTGTTATACATTTTTAATAGGTTTTATATTGTTTGAATTTTTATTAAAATATTAGTTATTTAATATTGTTGACCTACTTAAGTATACATTTTATACCATGATGACACCAGTTTCCGTATAGAAAGGAAACCATATAAAAGCCTATTTCTTGCACTTTTCTATTTTATCTTTTGTTGAATTTTCTATTATGTTGGTATATAGAATATTTTTTTGTTTTTTTGTTCTTATTCTTACATAACACGATTATTCTTGTATTTTTTGTCTTTATTACAAATTGTTTGGAATTTATCTTCGGTTAAATTTTCTTCTATAATTGAATGAAAATATCGATTTTATTATAATGTATTGTGTTGTAGAACAAAGATTATTTTTTCTTTTATTTTTCTTTAAATGGACATACTTTAAAGTTATTCATACAATTTTCATTTGATAGTAGAATGTGGTATGTATATTCAATCCATATGTATATGAAATCTGGCAATTTGTTTAAGTGATCTTGAAGCAATAGAAACACCACAATATAATATATTATTAGTTATTGGGCTTCGATAAATGCTGATGCGCCTACAAAAATAAATCCTGTATCTTTACTTGCTATGACTTTATAATAAAAATTATAAAATTATTATAATATTTATAATAGAATCAGTAATCAAGTAAAAGATATGAAATTAAGTTAAATTAAATTGTTTTAAAATAATAGATTTATGGTTATTATATTAAGGAGAAGGTCTGATTAAATAGTTCTTATACTAAATTTATAACACACTTTGCAAACTCTATTTCAGTCAAAATACCAATTATATTTCTGTTAGGGTTGAAAGATATCAAATAAGTTAATATAACGACCAGCTTCCTAGTACATATTAATAAATATTCCAATAATTGCGTTCTGATAGTTAGGTTCACTAGTGAAGTTATTTCTCACCACCGAAACAGAATAAATATGAAAGAATAACTATTTGTATATTATCAACTAATTATCAACAATTCAATGGTCAAATAACTATCATAATAATATGTACTATCAATTATATATATATGTCAACTATCCAATACTGACATCGAGAACGTAGCTAAAATATGGAGCGATTCATTAATCATTTTACATTTTGAAATTTATAAGCATCTAAATGTACCGACTTTTGGGAATGATAGAAAAATAAATGAAAACAAATGGCTTTATAAAAATTAATTTTCATCGAAATAACAAGCCCAAAGACCTGGGTTACAAAAATTTACACTAAAGAAAACTGAAATCAGTTAACAAAATACATTCGTTGAACTTACTTCTATTCTGATATGATTGGCATTTCCATCGTACTCGATTGGTAGCTACTCTTTTCGCTTTTTTCACCGTTTATTTACTTTTTCTAGTTCTTGTTTTATTGTCCTCGGCCAGACGTTTTTTTTTTCAGGTCTTCTTGTACCTTGTGAATCATTCGATGAGCCTAGAATGTTATTAGACGATTTCCTGACCTATCCGGCCTTTCAATTTCCATTTTCTTCTGATTTGCTTGAATATGGCTTATTTGCCTGTTAGTATCCAGGGATCTTTGTTAGTTATTGTGTTTAGTCAGAATATTGTAGATATTGTAGTATAAACATACAGTATCGTACATAATTAAGCACGATAAAGTGATTCTACCTAAGTTACTGTCAAAAACATAATAAAAAAATAAAACAAAAATTATCTTTGGCCTTTTTTTTAATATAGTGCTCCAAATGTATCGATTTTACCTCTCAATTGTTGAACTGTCGAAGTGCCTTCCAATTTCGTATTTCCATGGTCTTTTTGTCTTGATCTAGATATGTTATCAGCCCACCTTGACTTTGGTGGTACCCTTGTTCTATTACATTAATTATTTTTCGCTAAACTCTATTTCCAATCTTATTAAATGGCCGACCCATCGCAGAAAGTGTGCTTTTACGTGCATATTATATTACTAATTAATAAGATAATATTAATGTCAGCAATATCAACTATAAATAATATTAATTGTGTTTTATTTTTTTTTTTTGTTTTTTTTAGGTAACAGAACCACTTTATCCTATTGTTAGTTCAACAGCAGCAAAAACAGAAATGACTTTAACAACAACACGACAAGAATTTGTAAATTTACAAGATCGATGTAGAGCTGAAATTATTAAGCATATTAAAGGTCCAAGGGATTTAAAATTTTTAAAATTACCACCGATTATAACAGATTATTTGGCGGAAGTTTTTAATAACATGAAAACACTTAGACCTGTTGATAATTATGATGTAAATTTATGTGACTTTTAAATCTTAAAATTATATTTAAATATTCTAAGTGTTAAAAGCTGGCTCTAGGGACATAATGTGTTAATTTATAAGATATCGAAAAAATTTAAATTAAATTTTGTAGGTGTTTTCGTTTTTTTCAAAAATTAAAAATAAATTTTTAAAGCCAGAATAATGTACTGAAAATAATTAAATTGTAATTTTAATTAAATGAAATAAAAATAATAAAAAATAATAAAAATTTAAAAATACAATACATATAAGCATATTCATTAGGCATATGTTGAAAATATGTTAATTTTTTAGCTAAAATTACTGATGAATGGTTAAATAAAACCGATTAAATTAGTGAAACTTGGTTAATTTATTTTTTTTGCTTGAATAAATTTTCAATATTGTACCACAACAAAAATTAATTAAAAAAATTTGTTTTATAAAGTGAAAAATTATTATACATATGAATATTTAGAATGTAATAACAGGCATTAACTTAAAAATGTGTTTAAATTCATAAAGAAAATAAGATCGAACGAGATCCTTTTATGATAGAGAAATATGATCATCCGAATGTAAATAGATAAAGGTACCTAAATATGTCTATTGAAGTTGTAATGCCTGTATTCACTTATGTACTATTCAAATCAAACAATATGTGTATATAAAATGAATATGTATGAAGTAAAGATATTAAATAGATTTTTTGTTAAATTATATTTGTGGGTCGTATTCTCTCATATAAAATAACACATCATTGTTAATCAGGTTCATAAGATGAAATGATTATATAAATGATTGATTAATTAGAGCTTTATATAACTATGAGTGAATTCCATTTTGGTGAGGTGGTGTGTGATAGATATATAAAATTAACCTTTCTAAATCCCACAGAACTGATACCATCACCACCTCGTTGTTGTTATAACTTCGAACGTAATTTCGATGTTTATCAATTCAACCATCCATCACATGAACATTTTTAAGTTTTCGGGATTCAAACAGGATTAATTTAGTTAATTATTTAATTTATTTAATTAGTTAATTTATTTAAAGTTACCATAAGACCATAATATGGTGAACTAAAAAACTTTTTAAATATTCTTATGATTTGGTTTTAAATTAAACTTTTTAAAATATTTTCAACAATTTAAATAAATATGAATCCATTCAGCATAATCTACGCCAAAAATGAAAGATTTCCTTCAAAAATGTATAAAAAAAATGTACCGAGTTTTTACTGACATTTTGCCATTTTGGTATAAATTTATAAAATTACGCGATATTTATCAGTAATTTTATAAAAAAATATTTTAAAAATAAAATTTTACATTACATTATTTGTATAAAATATATTTGCGGCTACTCATAATTACAAATTACATTTAATAAAAAATTAAATTTGAAACAAATAATATTAAAAAAATTGTAATTTAAAAATTTCAATACAGAGTTGTTGTATAATATTGTTGCTCAAATGACATAAAGGTGTATCTCAATTTTTTACGGTTCAACATAATAGAAAATTGATTAATTTTGATATCTATAGAGATAATTTCTATATGATAAATCTATACGAGATAGAAACATTTTTTTCTTTTGATAAAATATGTTAAAAATGGTATGGATAACACTTATGTTAATGTAGCAAAAAAAAAACTGAGATATGGCTATTATTTCCTGTTTGAGCATTATAAAATATAAAACATTGACGAACAAAATATGAATAATTGAATTTTTAACATATTATGTGTCTGCTAAAAATATTTAAAGTAAAGACAATTAAATACATAATAATCGTATGTACTTATGTATACATATTAGAAAATACATTTTTCTATTTATCTAAATTAAAATTAATTATTATCTTAGTGTCTTTCTATGTTGCTTTATTATTTAGTTTTAAAAAGTGTAAATTAATTATATTTTATTAAATCTGTACTGTTTGACATTATGTGAAAAATTTACTGTGACTCGACATAGGATTTTTTAATGATGGTATATAATAGTCAAAATTGATAATAAAATAATATTAATAATATTATGTACAAGTATACAGTTAAACAATTACCTAGGGTATTTTTCTTATTTATATAATTTAAATTAATTGATTATTCCAATGTTTGCATTTTAATTGTTTTTAATATTTAAATTGATTTGTACGTAATAATAAAAAAAATTAAAACGAATTTTTTAAAACTGTTTGTTATATTATGTAATAGTATTATTTTTCTTTTTTAAATATATAAAATATAATTTCATAATAATATTTATTGTTATTTTATAAATTGTTTATGTTTTCAATTTGAGTTTTCTCTTTTTAAACACTAATTTTATAAAAAAAAAACAACAAAATGAAATTGTATATATACAATATAAATAATTAAATTTGAAATAACAGGATTACATTTGCATTTAATTTTTTTTTTCTTATTATCGGCCTACAAAATATCTTTTAAGGTCTTTTTAACTAAATTATTTAAAATATTAAAAATTATGTTTTCAATTTGTTTTTTGTTTTTATTATTTTAAATGTTTTGTATTGATAAAAATATGTAAACATATTTAACCAAAGTTTTAAAATATAAAATGATTTAATTTGAAAAAAAAAATATAATTAAATCATTTATATACAATGAGTATATCTAGTCAAATTATGAGATGAAGACTTAAAACATTATGGTCTACGATCACAGTTGATCTCTATCTCAAAAAAAAAAAAAAAAATATTAAAATAATTAAAATAATAATAATATAAAATACATAAAAATTATTCAATAAGTTAATAAAAATTAAAATATAAGAAATAATATTATATGATAAAATTATTATTTTTTAGATAAAGCACAACAAAATAATAATAAGAAAAACAGGATTAATAAATAGAGAATAAACATGATGAAATGTATATGGGCATAGAAATAATTTTACTTCATAATTTCAATTTGAATTCATCGTAAATTAATTTAATATTACACTATTAATATTCAAATACGAAAAATAAATTTTTTTAAGCTTAACTATTTTATTTTATAAATAAAAAATTAAAGAAATAACTTATTACGTGTATATTTTAGAACTAATTTTTATATTAAAAACAAAAATTAAGTCAATATTAAGTGTAGGTGAAACAAAATATAATTCAAAAATGGATGAGGATTGCGCCTTTTTAATATTTCCAAAGTAAAATGATCAACATTTTTTCTTTTGCATGTTGGAAAAATAAAATAAAATTAAATTAAAAGTTTTCAGTTGAAATATTTTTTGTATATCTTTTTATGAAAATAGTAATAAATTATATTAGAAAGATACAATTTATGTTAAAAAGAATAAACGATTATTAAAATGCAAAATATAATGTGAGTCAACATCTCAAAAAGAATGTGGATCCAAAAAGAACTTCTCCAACTAGAAAAGTAAAAAGTTGTTTTTTTATAAATAAATAAATTTACTAAAATAATTAATGAAAAACGTATTTGCATGTACAAAACAAAAAAAAACAAAATATGTTCCACAAACTTTCTAAATGTATTTAAATTTAAATTAAAAAAAAAATTTAATTTAGAATGTATTTTAGTTAAAACACATTACTTTATACCGGCACATATACGACTTTTTGAAATAATAATCAAGTTTTGGTATGTAATTAAAACATGTATCAAAACTTCATAATTATTTCAAAAACTCATATATCGCTTTGCAGAAAGTAAAGGATTAAAATTTTGATTAAAACTTAATTTAATTAAATAACTTTCGAAATTATTTTTTGTTATACCTTTGCCCAAATAAAAGTTATATTAAATAATTAAAAGTTGAGATTCTTCCTTTCAATTTAAAATTATTATTGTTGTAAAAATATATATATATATAATATTATATGATACTGTGGTTGTGCAATTTAAAGAACTGTAATTTAATTATTTATATCAATTTATAGAACTACTTTCATTGCTGACATCCCAGTTGGTATGAACATTTTTCTAAATTATAAAATTATTTTGAATGCTAATTTCACCCATGTCCACGTACAATATCATCATTATTACCAAAACTATTAGCAATGATGTTGTTAACATCAGTGTGAAAGCTCTCTAGAAATTGGAACAATTTTATTACACACAGAATTATATAATCTAATATAATTAAAAAAAATACAGAATTGCTCTTTTGATATAATGCTGAAATAAATAAATGAAATGAAACGATGTGGCAAATCTATGTTCAAATCTCGTGAGAGCAGTTTCTTTTTGTATTAAATTTCTTATACAGAAATACTTTTTATATTCTGTGGTATACTTTTTGTATTAATTATAATTCCCTTAGTCTAACTATAAAAAAATACTTCAAATAACATTTACATGTTATGAAGTGAAAAATAAAAACAGTAAACCACCTATAACTACTTTCTATAATTATTATGCATTTTTCTAGAAAAACATAACATTTTGGAGCTAATTAAGCTACAACGAATAAATCAAATAAATTTGTATGAAATTTTATGATTAGATAATTAAAAACAAATTTAAGATAAAAATTATTTCGAGTACTAGTTAGGCTTACGTCCGCTCTATATGCTAAGTGAGTTAAATTTCACAATGTTTTTATGACGCTTCTTATTTGTTTTGTAAAACATCTCAAATAAGAATACAAATTAAAAGAATTTTGAAACACATAACAGAATTGCAAGAAACATATTATAAGATCATAGCGCTATATTAATTAACAGTGGGAAATATTACTAGAGTATTACCAAGCCTATTTGGGATGAATACCCTAACTACTTATCATGTGCAGTCTTGGTATGCTGACAATAATATACAAATACAATACTTTTTCTTTCCGCTATATTTATACTAATTTCAAATGTGGAAAACTACATCTACATATTGATGTCGGTGTTTTGATACAAATATTTTAATTCGAATCTATTTATTTATTTATGTAACAGTTTATCTTATTATCATATGCAGGCAAGCTTTCCAGTATCTACCAATAGAAAGACCCAAAGACATTGTAAATTATTTTTAAAAAAATATTCAGAACCACATAGAAGTGTCCAGATTCTCAGCAATAAACAAAACATTAATAGTCAATACTCTTGAGTCCAATAACAAAGACAATTCGAATCTATTACCATTTACGCTCAAATTAATTACTAAACATGGTTAGAATGAACAATTTCCATCCTTAACGTTAATTTCAACGTACACAAATTAAATTATTTTCTATCGAATGTATTGACATATAGCGATAAAAGCCATATTAATTCGATATTATGCTACATAAGTATAGAATAAATTTCTAATCTTATCTAACGTGATAAATGTTAAATTCCTTATTTGTATTTTATGAGACTTTATACGGATAAATAATGTGTCTAAATTATTTCACCTCAATTCAATATTTATTATACTATGTATATCAACAGGATTTTTATACATGAACATTGATAATTGTGTTATATAAATAGATATAAAAAAAATTATTTATTGAAATTTTAATTGTAATTTTAAAAGTGAATTTTACATACTAAAAAATGTACTTACCTAAATAATATATTCATCACTTTTATTCCTTCACATTTACATCCTTTTATTATGCTGGAGCACTGGACAAGTTAATATTTTTATTCAAAATATTAATTTTGATAATTCATAATATTATTATTTATAATTTAATCTGGTGTACATAAATCTCAAACACTTTGCGTTCTTATCCCGCTTTATTAAAAATAATCCACATATATAATATATATATATATATATATATATATAAATATATATATATATATGCATATTGCATACATATTGATTAAATATTCTGTTTTCCTTTACCACACTAATGTTCAATTTATTAACGATAACAACTAAATTATTTCTTTTTAGATAATTTCTAAATTTTTATTTATAGCTTATTTTTTATTAAATTATTTGATTATTAGAAATAAATTGTGCACTATTATAGCTAAAACTAATATTTTAAATGAACTAGAGTCCGTGCAGCTTTTTAGTGCCATATCAAAACTTAAGTAACGTAAAATACTAATTATACAAAATTATACATATATAATGTATGTATTAATATTACAATAAATTGTAATTAAATTAAAAAAAATTAATAAATGTATTTAATATTATCTATATGTGAATATTTAAATTAAAATTTATTATAAAATACATAACATACATATACATAATATTCTAATTGAATATTGGATTACAAAATAACAACATTATTTGATTAGTGTTATTATATATATGTAATTAATTATTTACATATATATATATAGAAAAAAAAATAATAATTTTTGAAATTTTAAAAAATAGATATTATGTGTAAATTAAATTATAAAATAAATTAAATGAAAACTAAAAATTTTACTTATTTAAATAAAAAAAAAAACTAAATAAATTCAGGCCAATGATGTGCAATATTGTGATAAATATAAGTTTAAAAAATAACAAACAAAAAAAAAACAAAAACAAAATTAAAATTTTAATTAACATTAAAGAAAAAAAAATTAAATATAAAATAATATAATAAATTATTTTAAATTATTTATATTATTGTATAGTAGTAAGATTATTGTAAATTTTAATTTGCCTCATGAGTCATCACAAAAATGACAGCTTATAGTAATATTATTTAATTATATTATAATTAAAATTAAATTAAAATTATAAAACAAAAAATTTCTTTTATTTCTTAAAAATTATTTAATATTTTTTGTAATTGTTAAAAAACATATCTATTCTAATATACTCATATGTTGAGGTGTCTAAGTGCGTTCTCCATTGATTTTAATATTTTAAATCAATCCATATCGATTTTATGAGATCAAAACAATTACATTATCATCTTTTTAAAAAAATTTTTTTTAAAAACAATAAAATATACTACTCTATTGCAAAAAAGTTGGCCCCTATCTTGTTTGTATTTTAATTTCATTTCTTGTTTGTATTTTAATTTCATTAACAAGACTGGTTATGGAAATTCGTTTACAGTCAGAACTTTAGAATGTATCTATGTTTCCCTGGCCTAAGTTTTGACATATAATATAAAAAAAAAATTTTGATTTGTTACACACTTAACGGTTTTAATCCATATATACGCAATACTTTTCTACGATATAAACCACAAAGTAATCGGGTGATTTATCATTCCATTAAGATTTATTCAAAATTTGATGAGCTTGAATTTATTTTAGTGAATATAAGTAAAAGATTTAAGTTTTGAGTGAAATTTTTATTATTGCAAGCAGTGGCGATAATATTACACGATAAGCAATCTAAACGGTCGCGGTATACCCCAAGCTTTCAATGAGCCCATTGTGTTAAAGAATTTTTTTTACAACACTCTTGTATTCAATTTTGTAAAATGTAATTTTTTGAGAAACAGTAAGTAAATTTTTTTTATAATTTTCGATTCCAAAATCGCTTTGAAATTAAAATTCTAGTCACTGCTTGTAAGATAATATACACTTAGTGATATTATTTGAACAGGATGGGTGATTGAAATTGTTATATTTTATATTTTCTTCAGAGACAATATTTCTCTTCAATAGTTCAATAGGCTTATTTCAGTTGTACTATTTAGTATCTTAACACATGTACCATGTACCTAAT
The DNA here is from genome assembly GCA_963942445.1 of Argyra leucocephala. Lineage (NCBI taxonomy): Eukaryota > Metazoa > Arthropoda > Insecta > Diptera > Dolichopodidae > Argyra > Argyra leucocephala. The sequence goes on from OZ012680.1 coordinate 71,155,641, forward strand.
ACATCTTCTGATTATAGAATTTGGCTGTCTTCATTAATGCATAAAACTGCAACCATATTGAAAACAGCTGACTTTAATTTTGCAGTATTTCTGCAGAAGTCTGCGAATGTCAAAGTTATTTTAATTAATGCATACAAGCTTGGTTTTCAAAATATCCATTATTTGGTTTAAGATATCAATACTTTGATCTTTCGTTCGACATTGTCGTCCTATATTGTCCACATAGAATGTCGCATAGCAAGTCCAATGAATGTGACATTTTCATTTTCATTTTCAAACAACATGATTTAGAACAGTTAAAATGAAATGTCGCTGTGCGATAACGACAAATTTTGAATTTTGATCAAACATTTGTCGCCAACTTTGTCGTATCGTACTATTTGTTATGATGCCATCTAAACACATTTGTTTGAAACATAATTTGACATATTTTGGTCGACGACAATGTCATATGGTTTCATTGGACTTCAGGCTTCAATGCTGATAAATTCTTCATGACGTTTTTCATCTTTCAATAAATCCAGGACATCGTCCTTCGTTGATTTTGATTTATTGCATTTTCTTTTTGGTGCTGGAATAATTTCAGATTTCCTGCACAAACTCTTCTTCCCTTTCTACTAATCTTGTTGTTATTAGAAGTGTCGTTTATATTGAATTCCAAATTTTCTCAAGAAATTAAATTATTAAAAATATTGTTAGTCTTTAGTATATTCTTGTAGTTATTTTCATTTCACAAATGACACAATTTTGACACAATTCTTAGATTACTAAATAAAAGAGTTACCATCGTGCTACTGCATGTATGCATTATTCAAAGCAATACACTGCAGAAATACCGCATATAGACTTTAATGAAGACACCCTTTTTTGTTTTCTGTTTCTATTCCCACAAGCGTTGAAACAATAATGATCTTTTCAAATGGTTTTTTGTCTTTAAAAAACGAAATGTGGGGAAGACCAAACCTTCGTTAAAGAGACGAAGTATCGGCAGATTTAAAATAATCACATCTTCATATGGAGAGGATCAACCCGTGCTCGATAAAAATGGAAGACGCGCCTGAACGCCTAAGTAAGTAAGTATATTTTTAAAAAGGTCATCAACACCAATTATACTTAAGATACAGTGTTTTGGTTAAACGCTGTCCGGCATTTACTTCAGAAGTCTGTTACTAGTTTTATATAAAAAAAAGAAGTAAATTATTTTTCAATAAATACTTATATTTTCTAAGGCTAAGCTATACGATATAGCTATAAAATATTTGTATTCGTATGATTTGTAACAAAAAAAAAGGATATAAATATGTAAAATTTTGAGATATTTGGTTTTTAAAGAAAGATTAGAAAAATTTTTTGTTATTTAATTTTAAATTTTTAACTACAATATCTTCACAACGGCGACATCTAACTTCATCAAATAAGCGTTTAAATATTTCTCAGACGTTATCTGACTATATCGAATGTACATATATACCTAATAGAGCAACAGATATAACGGTTTATCTTCCAAATATTCTTTTCGTCCTTCAAGGATAAGATGTGTAATTAAAGATTTATATTTTTGGAAAGCTAGAAACACCAAGTATATATCATTTAGTCCTACGAAAATACAACATTTACTTCAGAAGAGCCCTTTTATAAATCTCATTAAAAACTGATTTTGAAACAGAATATATACAAAATGAATATTTCCAATCCGTTTAGTAACCCTTAAGTACTGACACTCAATTTTGTAACTGAAATACTCACAAACGTCTGAAAGATAAAATCAAATCATTTCAAATATCCTGAAAGTCCGATACTTATATTGAAAAAATACAAAAATTATTTTTTTTCTTCATATTTATTTGAATAGCTTACAAATTCAAGTTATTTCAGCATGAACATTTTTTTTGTAGTTCATCAACTTTTTTAATAACTTAACATGTTATACACTCGTAGCGTCAATACCATTATATTCGACAACAAAATTAAAATTATTAATACTTCAATATTATATAACAAAAAAATAAAAAAAATAACATTTTACAGTTATTTTAATACATATGTGAAAAAAACTGACAAGCTCAAATCTATCACAATTTTTGCAAATTGTATTGGTACATTGGAGACCGCAAGGTTTCACAACAAGTTCATATATCGGATGTTCTTCTCTCTTCTCTTATCACAAGCGCATACATAACATGCTCTACGGTATATTAGCATAGGTATATTCAATATTGTTGATTTAAATTCTTCGGGAATGTACGGAATTGTTATTGTTTATCTCATGTGTGGAGTGGGTAAATCTCTTGCCTCATATAATTTAATCGGTTGAAAAAAATAAAGATATTTACGCTGCAAACATCCAACAAACGATAGAAAATCGACAAAGCTCACGATATGTTGGCTACAAGAATAGTTGGCATATTTTTGTCTAACGAATCGGTTTCTTTTTGTGCAATTATAAAAAGATATACTTTCTGGGAGATTATTTAATTAATCTGTATGAATTCTATAATGCATTGATGTATGAAAAACACCACTATTACAGACCTCGATTTCTTTGGAACGTATATGTTTTCACTACGTCTCAGAGACATTTTGAAAACTTTAAAGACAAATAATTTCAAAATTACCCTCCGTATTAAAATGTTTTAACCCGTTTCATGTTAGTAGGTAAATAAAAAGTTAAAATATTATAAGCATTTGAAAAAAGAAATACTTGAGGGTTAAATAAATTTTTGTTTTTGACTTTGTGTTTACAGCTTATCAAAATTTAGACTAATTATCTGTCAATTTAATATTTTTTTATTGATTTTCCCCAGTATCTTTGCTAGATGTCCGGTCCAGTTCATAAAAAACTCTACACTTGTTTATAATGACTTTTAAGAAGATAATATTAATACCAATTAATACCATATTCGAAATTATACAACGACTCCGAATGTGCTATCGATCTACAAAAAAAAAATCGATATCTTCATTAAAATCCATTTTTTTTTTCATTATTCTAGGAAGCATGTAAATAAAAATCAATCTATAAAAAACAAAATTTTTGTGTATAAAATATTTTTTTATTTGTAGTTATCCAAATTTTTTCAATTTTGAATATTTTTAAATGAATCAACAAAAAAACAAAAACAATGAACACAGAACGTGTATTTGTGTTTGATTTTGTAGTTAGTAATATTAATTTTATTAATCCAGAAAAATATATATTTCCTGACATTATTGTAAGCGTTTCATTCTTAAATACAAGATTAGAGCTTAACACTAAAAGTGATAAAAAATTTCGTGAAGGAAGAAGTTTTCAATTTAGAAGTACACAAGAGAATCTAAGAGATTTATTAAAAGTGTCACCTATTAAAGTTTATATACAGAGAAATTATACTAAAACAAAATTTATAAAATTAGATTCTTACACAATCGATTGGAATTATCGAATTTTTGAAAAATTAAATAATATAAAATTTACAAATTATGCTCAGTTAGAGCCACAGGATATCATTTGTGATGGAAATTTAATTGGTAACATTTTAATGGCTTTTCAAATAAAAACAAATGAGGAAAATTTTAAACATGACGATTTGGATTCAAGTGAATGTTCTGAAAATGAATTGATTGAAGAAGATTCATTAATTGGAGATGATGGTACAAAAGAATGTGAAGATTTGCTATTCTCACAAAATTCATTAATTGCAGACAATTTAAAAGAAAATCAATCATTTAATTTGAATAGAAATTTTAAAAATATTCTTGATCCCAATGACATATTGTTTATAATTGATGATGACACAAAACCGGAAGATGTATTAAAATTTACTTCAATCATGCCATTTAATAGAAGATCAAATAAAAATTGCAATGCAAAAATTAATCATTTAAATCAACTTGAAAAAAAAAAATCGTTATTAAGCATTTTTAGTGAAAGTAATGATGGTATAAGGAGAGGCAAAAATCATAACAAAAATCTTAATCTGAAACACAATTTTGAACGAGGTAAAAATTTTAAAATATTTTAAACATACCTGAATCTGGGATTGTAATAAAATCCCATGTTTTCAAAATCTGACGGTTTTGAAAAATCCATCGTATCAAAATCCCCCTTCTCATAATCCATCGTATTAAAATGCATTGTTGCATGTATGCGTATAACAAGCATAAAAATCCCATGTTTCAATGGGATCGTAACAAAATCCCCTGTTTTCAAAATCTCTCGGTGTTTAAAAATCCATCGTATCAAAATACTCCGTTTCGTTATTGTTTTTTAGTATAATAGGAAACAATTCAATTCCAGATTCTCCCCCAACATCATTTTTCCCCCCCTCCGAGTCCTACCCCCTTACCAAAGCCTACAATTATTTTCTATAAAGGAATCCTATCATAGTGTTTAGGTAGTGTGAAAAAAAAAACAAATTATTATTTATAATTTTAATCATGGAATTAGAATGTAAGGGGATATTAAATGAAATATTTTTTAAGAAATCTATGTTTTAAGTTTCAAGCCTTTTTTCAATTACATTTTTTATTATTTTTATTTTTTGAAGTTGGATTTTCAATTTTGGTAATTTTACACCCCAACGAGTTTTGCCCATCCTAGTTTTAACAACAACATGTTGTTGTGCTAATTCAGAAATGAGCTTGTATACACCCACATGTGAGTTGCCCACAAGCTTCTGCATTGTTTTGAGTTCAGGGGAAATGAAATTTTTCCGCATCAGCAATTGACCAAAAATTTGGATGATATCGTGGTTTGGATGGCTTTTTAGGTTTTCCTGTATTACCTGTTATATAATTTATTTTAAACCAATTTGCAATTTTTTTGGCGTCATTATTAAGAGTTTTAAATAAATCTGAAAAATATTCAGGAATTTTGTCTGCAGGGACAAATGCCAAACTCTTAATCATGCGAATCTTTCATAATTTCCATATTTAGCCCCCAGCCCTTCATATTGAACTTTTCGCCAAATAATTTAACCAAAGTGAAATAGACATCTCCTATATATAGCTGATGGAAAAAAATATTTTGCGACAGCTACACTAGCTTTTTCGAAATCTCAAATAGTTCGGATAGGATTCAAATTTATATTCCATTGACAAGCTGTGTAACAGAGTTCATAAAACAATTCTTAATAAGCTGCCTTACTTTTGGAGCTTATTAAGCAAAATTTTAATGGAACTATTTGGTTTTTGACTTGACCATGAATTGTAAATAGTTGTCTCATGATATTTAGAACTACATCAAATGTTCCATCCATTAACCGGCATTTTGATTCCTCCAATAACTTCAAACTTGAAAATGTGCCAAAACGCACTTAAATTATTTCTTTTTTAAAATTCCTCGTTCTTAAAACTATTTCTTTTTGTAATTTCGGGCGACCAAATACCTCAAAAACCCTATCAATATTTATATATTGTTGGAAAGGTATATTTTTTTTATATAACTCCTACATACATACTTTATGTCTACGTCGAATAGTTTAGTAGAAGTTATAAGCATTTATTAAAAGAAATTGTTTTTTTTTTACCCTTTTTCTATATAAAACTAGGAATGTGCCTTTTACGAAATAACAATTTTCTGAAGTAAATATAACACTAGCTTGTGCCTAAATCACTGTATCCCGAAAATAATTGATGTTGCCGACTTTTAAAATATATGTCCTTAATAGTGCATTTAGTATTTTAATTACAAAAAGGACATTTGGTAAAATGCTTATTGTTTTATGGTTTTTGTATCTGTTGATCTAGTAAATTATATAGTATATAATATTATATGTGTTCGATGTTATATAGCAAGTAAGGTAGTAATCTGAAAAATATTTTGTGACCTTTTCAAGTTCTTCTTTTACTGGTATGTTTAAGCCTTTGTGCAAGTTTCTATTTTTCACATACCAAGGGGCATTTGTTATAACTCTTAGAACTTTTGATTGAATTCTTTGTATTATCTCTATATTTAAGTTCGAAGTACTTCTTCATAGTTGGCACCCATATGACCAGATGGGTTTTAGCAAGGAATTATATATCAGTAATTTATAGTCCAATTTTAGTTTTAAGTGTTTACGAATTAACTAGTATAAAGTCTTTAGCTTTATTTTGAGTTGATATTTTTTACTTAAAATATGTTTTTTCCAAGTCAGCCTTCTATCAAGATGTACTCCGAGATATTTAACATCATTTGCTTGCTGTACAGGTAATCCATTTATGTTTATCTGTGGACAGGACCTTTTTTTGAGTGTAAATGTTACATGGATACATTTGCTTTAATTTATTTTCATTTTCCACTTCTTCAACCAGTTTTCAATGTTGTGCACGTGTTCTTGTAAATCTCTGGATGCAACCTGAGGGTTTGAGAGTTTAAGATTTGCAGTGTCTGAGAGTTTAAGATTGCAGTGTCATTGCAAATGTGGAGGTTACTAGATGACCACTTTCCGGCAAGTCCGATGTATAAATTAAGTACAAAAGTGGACCAAGAACGCTACCTTGTGGCACTCGGCATTTTTTTTTTAAGCGTCTGTTGGAGAGATATGATATTAATAGCCGGTGAATCTCAGGAGGTAGCTGTTTTTGTATTTTATATATTAGCTCTTCATGCCAGACTTTGTCAAACGCCTGTGACACGTCGAGAAATAAGGCAGAACAAAATTTTTTATTTTCAAAATCTTTTCTGATATGTGCTGCAATCCGATGATCCTGTTCAATGGTACTATGGACTGCTTGAAATCCAAATTGGTGGAGAGGGATTATACCCTTACTTTTTATTTTCGGCAAAATTTTGTGTATCATTATTTTTTCAAATACCTTGGCGATAATTGGAGTTTACTTTTGCTAAGTCTTTTCCAGGTTTTGGAATCATTGTAATTAGAGAAAGTTTCCACTTGGGGGGAAAGCATCCATATCTGCAAATCGCATTGAAAACTTTTGTAATGAATATCACAGCAATACCGGGAAGTTCTTTCAACATTTTGCCAGAAATGTTGTCATATCCTGGTGTTTTTTGTATATTAATTTGATTTATGTAGAGTTGAACTATTTTATTTTTTATTTTTAGCGGCCTTACTGTTTGTTATCGATTTCTGATAGGAGGTAACATATCGTTACTTTCAGTATTGTGTGGTTTAAATACATTCTCTAAATACTCGGCAAATGCTGCCTTTTCTCGATTATTTCTTGCCCAATTTCCATTTTGTGTTGTAATCGGTGGTTCATGATTTTTTGGTCTTTTTAAGTTCTTGAAAATATTTAATATATTTATATAATTGAATATATATATATATATCTAATAGAGCAACAGATATAACGGATTTTATACAAAAACAACAAAACAATAAGGATACTTTCAAATGTCCTTTTCATCCTTAAAGGATAAGATGCCACTAAAGGTATATATTTTTGGAAAGTTAGCAATTCAAGTTTATCCAAAAGAGCCCTTACTGCTTTAGCATAAAAAGGGAATAGAAAATTGATATTTTAATAAAATCAGGAAACACTTCTGAAATCCTTTTGAACACATCTGCAATTGCTGAGAGTTTTTTGTATAAATAATTTTTATGTATGTTCCATTTTAACCCATTATCAATCCAAATACCAATATATTTTACTTCATTAACCTCCTCCAATAGTTCTTCACAGATCTTAATATTTATTTTTTTTTAATTATTAAGCGTTAATTTTTATAAATAATATACATGTATTATAAATAAAAACTGAATATTGTATATTATTTTTCAGATTATAATGTTGAATTGAAAGAGACATTACAAGACACAAGACGCCCGAAAAATTCAAGTTGTTTTAAAATTAACAAATCCTATAGTAATCATAATTCTATTTATCCCGATAAGGAAAAATTTCCATCTTGTAAAAATTATGATATTACCTTAAAATGTTATGATCCAGTTCTACATTATAAATTGAAAACAAAATTGAGTAGTACTGTAAACATTCAAAATTCTAAATCAAAATCCATAAATGAAACGCAAAAATTTGAAAAATGTTCAAATTCAACTATTGATAAAATTTTAGCCCAATATGGTGGTGGTGATACACCCATTAAATGTAATGAAATATTTCCAAATTTATCACAAATATTATCAGCACTTAAAACTAAGGATTGTGGTAAAAAAAGATCATATGTTTCTAGTAATAACAACTTGTCTCGAAGATCAATACCTGATCCTGTTATTAAGAAAAACACAACAAACTACAAGTTTTATACTCCATCCATGTTATCAAGGTATATTAATTTTACATAATTTATTTCTTTATTATACAACTACAAATAATAATTAAATTTTTTTGTTTTTTTAGAAAATTTTGTAATAATGCACATAGAAGATGTCTACACAAATATATGGGTGTACCAAAAAATATGGGTTGGTATTGGAATTTAAATAAAGATAGGGTTTCAAAAGGATGGAAACCAGGTGCTGTTACAACTGAAATTAAAAATCTTATGAAACATTTTTTAAAAGATTATCCAGCTGATACTTTACCAGTTTTTCAAAATGATAAAAAAATCAAAACAAAAAAAATTAATTTAATTCAAAAACCAACTTTAAAATTAACAAAATGTGGTAGCAAATATATTATTAGTATGCGACCTTTAAAATCACCAAAAGATATAGGTTATTGTGCAGATCCATATTTAAATATGAAACCAATAAAATTTATAATAAAAAAAAATGATGAAAATTTTAACAGTGATGATGAAAATGATGATGAATTTCAAATTGAATTTACACCTCCAGCTGGATTAATTAAACCAAAAATATTAAATAGATCAGTTAAAGCTTGTAAAGAAACTCAATATATACCAGAAGATTATAATTTTGAAACGGCGTATGAAAAGCGTATATTAGATAAAAATAAAATTGATAAAATTTCAAGTGTCTGTAAAGATTTCAATATGAAAAAATCTAATTTAGAAAATCAAATTGCATGTAAGGGCGAAACAACTAAAAACAAAAAAAAAAAATAAAGAAATAAAAATAAGATAATGTGAAACTTTACAATAAATAGGAGGTAATATTATGTATATGTATATATTTTCACATATTTTCCAAAATAAATATTTTTAAATCATTTTTTTCACGAAAAATAGTTTTTTTTTTCTAACTGAACTGAACTTTTACCCTATTTATTATCAAAAGAAACACTACCATTATAACACAATTAAGCAATAACGTCGTATTATTTTCTATCTTTTATTAAATATCTCATAATTCAAATAAAGAAATAAAAATAAAATAATTAAAAAGTGATTATAAGAACACTTATACTATATAGTTAGTACAATAGTGGGCTGTATTTCTAACTCTAATCTCATTTTGAGCAATAAATTATAAAAAAAATTAATAACATTCTTTAAATGCAAATAAATTTGCGAATATATCGCATCTAATCAAATAACAGCCTGAATTTCGGACTGAATGAATGGCATGATGCAATCAGAAGCAATGTACAAAATTGTACAATTTAAAGGTTTTAGTCAATAAAGTAAGGGTGTTCCCGATTAAGTGTAGAAGTGTGTGCAGATCTACAATGATTTGTACAACAATTTCGTAAAAACACGCTTGTACTTTCGATGTTTTACTCGATGTAGAATTGTGACAGCGCTTTTTTTAGATATATGAATTATGAATTTAATTTATAATTATTAGAATAAGAAGAAACAATTACTTTCCTTTTTTTACTTCGAACTACTTACATTCATAAAATAATTCGGGGATTCTGAGATAGATGTTGTACCGGCGTAGAACCTAATAACCATATCCCAATGACAGCTGAAATTGCTGGTTTTCCAGAAATATATATCTTTAGTGACGCATATTATCCTTTAAGGGCGAAAAGGACATTTGAAAGTATCCTCGTTGTTCTGATGTTTTTGTATAAACCGTTATATCTATTGATCTATTAGATATATATATATATATATATATATATATATATATTCAGTTATATTTCTAGAAAGAAAACTGTTGTGAGCATATTTTAACATTTATTTGATGATGATTGCTACTGCCGTTATGGAGATATTGTAGTTCAAATTAGAAAATTTTTTAAAAAAAAACCAATCTTTATTTTCTTTCTCGAAAAATCAAATACCTCAAGATCTTACCATAAAACCATAATTTATATACTGTGTGAAAGGTCTCATTTTTCTATTACTCGTACATACATACTTTATGTCTACGTCGAATAGTTTATATATAAGTCTAGAACATATAACAATTTACATTAAAAAAAATTGTTTTGTTTTGCCCTTAGGATATGGTTATTAGGTCCTACGTCGATACAACATCTACCTCAGAAGAGTCGATAATCCAATTAAAATTTTGTTTCAAAAAAATTACCTCTGTCTTTATGTCATCCATTTTCCAAATATATATATTGACTTTACAAAAATGTTAAACTCCGAAAATACAATGGCAATTAAAGTACAGTACTAAAAGCATTCTGGAACACCGAATGCATAAGATCAACTAAGTGGTAAACACATTATAGTAAAACTGCCAAAGAAAGGAGAGTTTAACCCGATTGGTAGAAATTGGTGTGGTCACAATACTGACTTCGGTTATAAAAAAATATTAGCACTCATCATCCATTCGAGAATAGAAAACATAATAGAAGAGAACCGTAGAGAAGAACAAGCCTGGTTCTGAAGAAGATGTACTGACCAATATAATACATTAAGACTAAGCAATCTATTGGATGGAACTCACCCCTATGCATTACCTTAGTTGATTTCGAAAGAGTTTGGATACAATTAATCAAAAAGCAATATGGCAGCAAGGGAATATCTCACAAGATAATTAGTATAATATTGTACGAAGAAACAGAAGCAATAATCTTTCACAATGGCTACATGAATAACACAATAAAACTCAAAAAGAATTAAACAAGGCTACCCACTATTCCCCACTACTCCCCACCTACCCCCACTACTACTCTCCACTTCCTGTTCACCACAGTACTTGATGAGGTTATTAAGAAGGCAACAAACCATACCCTGAAGAATAAAATGAACTCTTAGGGCCAATTTTCAGGTGAGTTTAAGTATCATTCGACACTTAAGCTCCATTTAAAAAAATTGAGTTTTCTAGTTAAAAGAGTTGATTTTAGTTGATTTTCAGCTGTCATTTTCGGTTATTTGCAATGGCAGCACTTGTTAAAAAGATTATCAAAATATTTAAATTTTAAGTGTAGCTTCAGAGGTAATTTTACCTAAGTGCCACTTAAGTATTGTTTTAAGTACCAACTGAAAAACACAATTTGTGATTTAAGTGTAGCTTAAGTTTGATTTGATACTTAAGTGTTCACCTTAAAACTGGCTCTTACAAGAAGACTAGAAGATTAAGAGATGACATTATGCCCTTCTCGCCTACACACACAGAAACGTGCATGAGGAAATTAAAAACCAAAACTGGTCTGAAAATTAATACAAAAAAAAAACAAAATTCTTATAAGAATTAACGCAAGAAATATTCCCCCTGCCCCTATATAGCGGCTCCACCTACTTTAAATTATTAGGTGAAATTAGTTTATTATATAGAACTAGCTTTGTAACCCGTCATAAATGACGGAAGCAAAATAAATCCTAGTTTCTTTTTTTCTTTCATTATTTTCTTTGTTCCGAAATTACAGTACTTATGTTTATATCACTTTTTATTTATTTTTATTTATGTTTATATTGGCCTAACACTAATCTTTTTTTTTTATATAACAGAAAAAGAAGTACCATACCAACAAATTTGTATAAAATGTTTGTATTTTTGTATGGTATACTCGTACTCACTTCCATTTAGTTATAATTCGTTAGTTGGGTTCCATTTAGTATAAATTATACCGTATTAGCGTTATTAAGTCCTCCGGGAGAACAAATTTAAAAATGGAATCTTATTTTCATATAAATTTTGTCTTTTGTATAATGTATAGGGATCTTATTTTGCTATATGAATAAACTGTTATTATGGTATTGTGTTATTTTTAAAAAAATATTCAAAATTTTGTATCTAAATTGGTAAAATTTACAAAAAATACAAAAACATTTTCATCAATAATTTTCAATTTAAAAAAAACAATGTTTTATTATCCGGCGTAGAAGTAGAGTTAATTATCCTACTCTACTTCTATCAAGTTCTATTGATTGAACAGATAACCTGAACAGTGAAGTGAAATGTGAACACTTAACACTGAAAATAAAATAATATTTTTGGAATGGAGCATATAGAACATACAGAATACAGACACAGCAAATAATAAAAAAAAAACAAAAAAAAACAAAAATAATTTTTTTTGAGTGAAGTGAATTACGCACACAATAATGAGAAAAATAAAAGGTAGAAGCAATAAAGTAGTATAATGTATAATATTATACAATTCAAATATGCTGATACACATGTGTATTATTATGTATAATTTTAAGTAATAAGAATAACCTTTGAGTGAATTATGTTTTTTTTTTGTGTTAAATGCTGTTTGCCTTTTGGTTATTATACCATATTAAACTATTGATTAAATTTCTATTAGTCCTTATTATTATAAATCAAAAAAATTGTTTGTTTTATTTATATTATTATTATTATTTATTATTTTTCCTTATTATTTGCGAAGAAGACTAACATTAAATTAAAAAAATATAGTTCATGCAACCAATTTTTCCTGCAAAGGTTCAGCATGGTAGACAGGGGTTAAAAAAAAGCACCAAACCAATTTATATATATGCATTTGTATGCATATGCAATTTGTATATGTGTTGGAGCGTTCCGTCGAACTTACAAACATCCAGATAAATGCATAATAATATATATATAATTATTAGATAGTTTTGAGTAACTATAATTATGCTCTAGCTTTATTATCTTTTTAACAAAATATTTTCAAATTAAAAATGTTTATCAGCTAAAATCCATCTTTATTCTGAATTCAATTTTTCCATAATTGGGAGAAATAGTTTTAAAGCAATATGAAATGTTCATTATTTTTATTATTTTTTTTTTGTTATTCTAATACTATCAATTAATAATAATAACTTGGGGCCCCTGTTAAATAATTATAATTCAAATTGAAGTCAAAATAAAGTTTATAAAAAACCAGTAATACGTACTGACATAGACTTCTCACGATATAGCAGAAACCACACGTGTTTAATAAAAAGTTTTTTGATTTGTGAAGCATGTTATTTGTTTTTTTGTTGTTTTTATATTTTTTATTTTAGATGTATTTGTTTTTTTGTTTTTATTTTATATACGTACATAAATTCAGGTGAATTTTTTTTTTTTATTATTTTACTTATGTACAATATACATAGGTTCCATGCAAGTAATAATAATAACTGATTGATTGTTTTTGCTTTTTATTTTAATAAGAACCCACATATGCAGAATGTATTTGGTGAATAATAAAACCATATGAGTAAAAAATTGTCAACTGTGTGCGCATTATTGTTTTATATACAACTTATTTATATATTAGGAGTTCATTAAAGAGAAGCGAAATAAATTGAAAAGGTGTCTACTGCGCAGGTCCTTAAATACTTGTCAATTATAATTGTAGATGTCCCAACCCCACCCTTGCCCCACCATTATTATTATTATTTAACATATGACAAGGAATGTCATATATAAGGTCATCACAGTGCTTAGAAGAATAAATACCTTCTTATTAAAAGTAGTTTATTTATCTCTGAATGTTATAGAACGATTTTAATAAATTAAAGTATTCAGTATGTAATATATACTGTGACGAGCATACACACCAATGAACTTTCACTAATTAAACAGTAACAGTTATTATTGTATTGTTAATTTTATTCAAAAAAGAATACAAACACGTGATAACCCTTAATGAAAAATGTGTTAGTAAGGAGAGAATTTTGTCAGGAAATGCTTAACACAAGCATGCGAAACAAAAAAAAAGGAGAATTAGTACACACGATTAAGGAAATTAGTAATACATTGATAGAATACTAAAGACAGAAACAAAAATAAGATCCATAAACGGAAAAAAAGGAAAAAACGGTTAGAAATCTAGTAACTTTGATTTCCCTTCCAACATGTCAAGGCAAGTCGAAGAGCAAAAATCAATAAGCAATATGCTCACAAGTCTAAAGTTGAAGCAATTTAAGATCTTCAACAATTAAAAATTATATTAGAGCTTTAGACTATCTTCCAGCATGTCAGGATATAGCCTAAATCAAAATGTTGCATCTTTAAATTATGCCAAAGAAGTATTAGTCAATTTATTTAGGTATAAACTAAAGTTATAAAAAAAACAAAAAAAATAATAAAAATAAAAATAAGCATAATTCATATACACTTACATATATATTAAAAGTATAAAATACTACTGATTCAACGTGGACAACTACGCATACTGCATGTATTACATGACCTTCAAAAATTTATAATCTGTTTGAATAAAGCAGATTCTTCAGTTTGGAATTGCTAATGTGAAAATCAAAGACATTAGAGTTATTGTTCACGTTAAGCAGCATTCTTGTATTGGCTCATTCTACGCGTATTTAAATAATGGTCTTAGCATAGTCAAATATAAAGCTCTGGTGACATATGGGTCAGAATTTTTGATCATTTTTTGATATACACAAGAGTTGAATTAGCTCTACTGAATATTATCTACATGAGATCTGAAATTTAGTTCGGTATCTAATAGAATACCTAAATCTTTAGTGGATGTGACATTAGAGATAATAATGCCGTTAATACTATAATAACGCGCTGATATTGAAGTTTTACGGGAAAAGGTAATAAAAGGTGATGCTTTGGCATTTGCTAGCGTTAAGTGGTAGGTTATTATTACAACACCAAAAAGCGAAGTTATTAACGTCACTCTGAAGACGGAAGTATCAACTAATTTCACATCTATAGAAGATAATTATGACCTTAAGTCCGACCATTCTGCTGTCATCCTAAAATCAAATACAACAATAGTGAAAAAAATCTAATAAACCATTTTTAATCAACTCATCTACAGATTGGTTAAGCTTCAAAAAGATTCTGCTAGAAAAAATTAACTTAAGAGTAACATTAGACAATGAGGAACAACTAGAAACTGCTACTGAAAAACTTATGCAAGCTGTCCAGTTTGCAGCTTGAAGTAGTACTAAGACAAAAAAATATAAAAAAATCAGCCCTAGATATCCGGTGTATATCCTTAACATGTTAAAAGAGAAACGAAAAGCGAGAAGGAGGTGGCAACAAACGCGTGACCCATCAAGCAAAACGGATCTTAATAATAAAAGTCAGGAGCTAAAAAGAGAAATAAAGAAATTGAATGATAGATCTCTGAATTATTACCTAGAAATTTAACAGCTACTAAAGAAACAAATTATTCTTTATGGAAAGCTACGAATAAAATAAAGAAGTCTATTGTGCATTCTGCACCACTGAGGAAAAATTATGGCTCATGGGCAAGGAGCGATAAAGAAAAAGGTGACACTTTTGCAGATCATCTCGCTGAAATTTTTAAACCCAATGAAATGAACACTGTTATTGATCTAAATGAAATAAATAACCATGAAGGCATAAATATTCCCTTAATAAGTCGAAAAGAAGTAATTAAGGAAATCAAAAACCTAAAATTAAATAAAGCCCCAGGTTTTGATTTAATAACTTCAAATGTGCTGAAAAATATACCCAACAAAGCTCTCACACTCTTGGTATATGTAATGAATGCCTGTATTAAGTTTAAACATGTACCTAGTATATGGAAAGTTGCAGAGATAATAATGATCCAAAAACCAGGAAAGCCTGCTAACGACACCAAATCCTACAGGCCGATATCTTTGCTCCCTACAATATCGAAGTTGTTTGAAAAATTACTATTGAGAAGGATTCAACCCCTCATAGAAAACAGGAATATAATACCTAATCACCAATTTGGATTTAGGCAAAAACACTCAGTAATAGAACAAGTACATCGAATAACAGACATTATAGAAAGGGCACTGAAAAATAAACAAATTTGTTCTTCAGTATTTCTAGATGTAGCCCAAGCTTTTGATAAAGTTTGGCATGAAGGACTCATCAAAAAGCTAAGTTGTTTGATCACTAAAAATTATGTTGAATTATTTGCATCATATCTATATAAGAGATATAAAAGCTGGAGTACCGCAAGATAGTATACTGGGGCCAATTTAATATTTGTTATACACCTGTGATATACCCGAAGTAGAAAATATAAAATAGCACCTTTGCAGATGACACAGCGTTGACGGCAGTTGGTTACTATAGAACTTCTGCTATAGAAGAAGCTACAAACAAACTGCAAAAAGCTAATGACAAAATTTTGTAAAATGTAAATGTAAATTAATGGTTACTCTATAAGACTAGTTTTAATGTTGCAATAATGATAGGAGTTTTTAGTGGGTTAAAGTCCCACAGTCCTTCAAACTGCCTTCCTCGGTAATAGGTAGTCCCTGAAGCCTCTTTCGATGATTTACTACTATCTGGAAAAAAAACTCTGAAGACGATGAGATTCTCGCGGAGATAAGATTTGTTTAAATATTTTCATATCATCAGCGTACACAAGAATGCGAGTTTTTTTTATAATATTCTATATTAGATTTTTGTTGTTTTTTTGGTTTTTTGCAAATTTCCACTCACCAGAAATGTATAAGATATTTTCCCTTCAAAAGTGATAATTTCCAGTCACTATAAGTGCGTAAGATATTTGGTAAAGTTAAAATTCAATTACTCTAGCTATATATTAAGCTTTTATCAACATATTAGTTTTAGCAAATAATTATTAACTTACTTACTTACTTACTTAAATACATATGTAAATTTTCTCTTACAATTTTGCATGTGTTTTACAATTTATTATTATAGAACTTCTCTTTCAAAAAAAAAAAATACGATTTTACAGTCTGTTATTAAATTAAGCTTTCATTTGATTAAAACATTTTTTTATATTATCTCTTAGTTAAAATAGCAATATGTAATAAATATTTTAGTTTTCTAGGGAAGGTTCGCAATTAAATGAAATTTGGGGAATTCTCAAATTTATTAAATTATTTTCCACTTTTGGATGTCTTTTATTTTTCATATTTTTATATTTAATTTATTTACTTTTAAATATTAGTTTGACTTACGGTATCGAACAGTGGGCTACTACAAGCAATTCAAATATAGAAATTATTTAACGTTTTCAAGCAAAGGTATTCAGAGCAATTGTAAATGCGTCTTGGTATGTTCAAAACTCAGTCATAAGAAATGACTTACAAGTGAGATCTGCAAAAGAGGAAATAACTGCTACAACCAAAAGATATTGGACCCGGTTAGGAAACCATCCAGATCCACTGCGGAGACAGCCAGGTAGATAACATAGAAGATTAAGACGCTTTTCAACAATGAACCTTCCGTCTAGGTATACCACCTAATGCTATCAAGGATAATGTAAAACCTAGAACCTATATTTGTTAAAATGTACCCTCACAAGCCAATTCACTATTGAAAACTGTATACATTTGTCATAAAAATTTACCGAATATCTATTAGAAGTTTTTGTCAAAATTTTTAAATTTTAAGATAGATTGTAAATAAAAATACATATATATATTTGTTTCTTTGAGGCTATTAAACAATTTTTGTTGCATTTACGTTTACTTTTTAGGGTAAATTATTGTGTGATGGATTGAAGTTATGTCAATGTGACCACTTTTTGTTGAGAATTTATTCAACTCTTCAAGGAAATAAATGATAAGAAATAACTACAATTACTTCTTACCTTTTCTGGACACTACTCAAGCCTTCGACAAAGTTTGGCATGAGAGACTTCTGCACAAACTAAAAAAGCTTCTCCCTCACCACTACCAACAACTCTTGTCATCATATTTCTCAAAGAGAAAATTGTTTGTTAAGTACAATGGTGAACAAGTGTTTTAGGACCCTGGTTACCTCATTTTCCCATCAGACCTTCATATATAATCGTTCTCACTGCTACTTTTGTCGAGGTCACAGCTGTTCTGGCGTCGCATTCCGACCTACGTTTGGCGTGATATATACTTGATGATATACTTATACGTGAAAAACCACAATAACCTACTGGACAAACAAAAAATAGAGAATCACTTTTACCAGCCGTAAAGCATATTTTTTTCCCGTTCTATTGACCAACAGAGAGTTGGCGCAGAGTGATTCGGTAAAGTACTTAGGTATGCACTTGGATAGACGCCTAACTTAGAGAACTCACATTATCAGCAAAAAGAAGCAGTTAAGAATTAAGTTAAATCAATTTTACTGGCTGATAGGATGCAGTATATAAAGCAATCATCAAGCCAATCTGTAGGTATTGGGTGGAGCTTTGGGGAGCCTCTACTAACTCAAACATCAAAATAATTGAGCGAAAATCCAACATCGAAATAATTTTTTTGTTATCATTTTACGTCAAGTTGTTCATATTCAAGTATTTTGTCCAGTACTAGTACACGACAAAATACTTGAATACGAACATACACGAACACGAGTTCCAGTAACAGTACCAGTATCAAATATACTTTACTTACTTTTAACTGATGCTATACTAATTAAAACTATTAAATTATTACTTTAAATAAACTATATGGGGAGTATATACTTTACTTTAAGTACATTTTCAGATATTTTTAGAACTTTGCTGAGACACACGTGATGGTTGAAACACTATATAGGTCTCCGAGTTAACGATGGGGATATTAAAGGTTTCAAAAAATACTTTATAAATTACCATTTGAGATCGCAGACATCTCTACGATAGAATACAAATCAAAGAACACGCTGCAACGGTCCGGGGAGAGGATGTTTAAGAAGAGAAAAATATTCTGGTTTTCTGGATATTAAAAAAAAATCAAATTAGAATAATGGAACATGTTTTGTAACGCCATTAACTTTTTCTTTTTATCCTCTTGTTCTTCTCTGTCTAGTATACGAGTTGAGTTATTAACAAAAAAACTGGAAAGGTAAACACCAGAAAATAATATAAGAATTGAACAAATGCATTTTAAACATAAACACTATTATTGTTGATTGTTGAAATATGTCGGTATGGAAAATATTTAGGAAGCATTTTGTGTTTGCTTTTAAGACCAGGGTTTCAATAATTTGTTTAGCGGGGTCGTCAGGGCACCAACCCCCACTATTTTAACAGTAATAACATCAAAATATGTTAAAACGAATGCTTTATGAGATATTGTTTTCAAATTAGGATCTGAATAATCGGTCAGCAAAATTTGAAATAGTTCTAACAATGCACACAAAGTAAAGTACATATATCCTAATTTTCTAAAGAATCAGTATTGGTATTACAATCACAACACAAAAGGTTTCAGAATATTTCAAATCAGCTGACATGATGATATTAGAGCATAGTGTAAGCTTTATGACCGATTGCCTAATATTATCAGTTAAAATAAATATAATAATACAAAATATTTTTTGTTAACAAGAGTAGGTACTGTTACTTTTACAGAGATTTAAAAAATTTTCTATAAATTTCTACAGCCTCATCTGATCATATTCTTTGATATGGTATTGGTTTTGGTATCTCTGATCTTTCTCTCGTTGGACTATTTTTATAAATCATAACATAACAATGAAATGGTAATCCATAAACTGTTTAAAGCTTAATAAATAACATTATTACGTTATGTATGATACTATATAATTAATTAATAACATGTTAAAAAGAAAAATTTAACATGAATTGACTGAATCTGTAAAAGAATGTGTATTGATTTGTTCAGTTGTGTTGTTTTTGTTTGCCTACTTAAAATTTAGAAGAAAAAAAATTTCAAGTCGTAATCGACAATCGTCAGTTTCAGTTGTTATTCAGATGTCGTTGTGATTAGAAGTTTTATATTTTTATTTTTAATTTAATACGTATTTAAAATTTTATTTACCTAGATATTTTTATAATTTTGATTATTATTTTTTTATTTCAATATACTTATGTAGTTGACTTGAGTGTTTTTGTGTTTTATCGCAAATATTTTAAAGAGCGTCATAAATTTCTCAATTAAAATTATTTCAAATTAAACAGAAATAATAAAACTAATTTTAGGTTTTTAGGTTTTATTTTTCTGCAATTTTTTTATTTTTTGTTTTTACATTTTTATTACGTATCTAATCATAAATAAATAAAAAATTATAATAAAACAAAAAAAATAATTTTGAAATAAATAATATTGGATATTTTTTAGTCAAAAACAATATTTAAATTAGTGTAAAATGACTTTAAATGGTGTAAACGGTGTAAATAATGATACCACTAATGGTCATCATAAGAATGGATGTACATCCAAGGAAAATAGTTCAGTGCTAGTGTTTTTCGTAAATGGAAAAAAGGTAATATAATTCAATGGATTACTTTGTTTAAAGCTTTGGTATTTTATAAATTTTTTTAAAATTTATAATAGAAATTAGTATTGGCATAACTAGTAGCATTATGCAACTTATACAAATATTTTCTGCCAAATTTATTCCATTTGAAATGCTTAAATGGTTAGGCTATAAAACAAACACATAATAACAAACAAACAAATTTTTTTATAATTTAATTTTTAATTTTTACAAAGACTTGGCTTACCCAATCAGCAATCACGTACAAATTTTTTGATTTTTGATATTTAAATTAATTTAAATATGAAAAACTATATCTCTATTGACTTCATAATATTATAACTACTTCTATTTTATTTTAAGAAACAGTTATATTGTATTCCAAATTCATTTAAAAAAATAGTTGAGAAAACTTTTTACAACATCTATGACCTGATCGGGATTTGAACCTGTGAGCCCAGGACATTTAATTAGTACTTAGAAGATATAACCAGTAGATACACCATATATCGGTCGGCACAAAATACCTCTTTTATACAGTGCCCTAGGAGTACCAAATCATAAATCAAACAAAAAACAAACAGAACAAGTAAGATGGAATGAAAGTAAAAGCTGATGTAAGTGACAGCTTTCAAACCCATTACCAAATATTGATCTAGCTAACTTCAAACGACAGCTATTTCTAAGACCCTAAATCCAAATATTATTATATCTTTAGATTCAAAATTTAATTCGTTTATTAACTAATTAAATTTATTAATATTTTTAATTTTGTTATTTTATTATTTATTATTAATTGAAAATATGTGTTTACATACAATAGTGTTGATAACGTTTTTAAACAGTTTAGGCCAAGATATGTCATTTCAACTGATATTATAAATTTTGTTTCTGATTTTTGAATTATAATATAAAATATAAAATTTATAAACTTGAAATACTCGGACAGGATACTACAGAAGCAGCCATTAAAATCATGGAACTCCTCAGGGAAACTATGGTTTCTTGAATAAAATATAATAAGGTTAATAATTAAAAATAGAAAAATCAAAAACTATTTCTAATATAAATAACAGGAATTAAACTAAAATCAAAATTAAAAATTTTAAAATAGAAATTATTTTTTATATATAAATAAAAAATTGAATTTGAGTGAACTTAAATAAATTTAGTTATTAACAAAACTAAAACAAAAAAAACAGGAGAACTAAAAATATTTTGGTATAAAATTAAACAAGAAGAGAATAAATTTATGTATATTATATACAACCTAAATGAATAAAACCCAGGTGGTTGATAAGCCATCAAAAAAATTATAAATAAAAAAAGATAAAATTCATAAGGAAAATTTTATTTTGTGTAAAATTTCATATTCTTCCGAACAATTTGAATAAGATATCATCATTATAATCCCAAAAACTGAACTCCGTCTTTATTGAATAAGAACTTCTTTTTAGGAATGGTCAATTTTATAGAATTATATTTTTTTTTTAACATACTTTTGTTTGCTCAATTTATTAAATATATAATGTATGTATATAATTATAATTTACCGTACTTAATTGTGAAACAATGAATTTGACTAATTATTTTTTATTTACGAAAACAAAATTTCGGACAATTGCTATTTCGTATATATAGAACTAACTATCTACAAAGTAACAAAAATTTAAGATTTTTTCCTAAGAATTTTTTTGAATTTATATTTCACAAAATAAAAATTTTTATATTTTTTCGTAAAATAATAAAAGTCTACATAACGTTCAAAACCTTTTCAAAAATGTTTTTAAAATATTAAAAATTAACCAACAATTTTAAATTCCTAAAATCTCATTATAGATAAAAAGAAACATATATATATATATATATTATGTATAATAGAACAGTTTATCAAAGATTTTTTTGTATTATCAACACGTTTCTAAGTCCCCCACACGAACTTATATATATATACATACATACATATTATTTATATATTTTCTCGAGAGCAGTTCAAATAGCAAAATCTAATTATTTAACAAATGGTTATTTGGCCTAAAATCTTTTATTAGAGAAGTATTCTTTTAACAAAATAACTAACTATTGAAATTCAATTTTTTATTAATAGAACCACAAAGAGCCTATATATGCAGAACATTTAACGAAAAATATATATTTTTTATATTTCTGTGACTAAAATTAAAACTGCTTAAATCGAGAGAAGAAAAAAATTAGTTACTAACGTCATCGTACTCCCAATCATGAAATTGCTTATCTGACAAAATTTTGTGGCATTGCAGCAATTTGAATGCAAGCAATCGTAAACAGTAAACACTTGAGTTGGTAAAGATATGCTTTAATATTTTATATAAACGCTAACATACTTAAGAAATCGCAAAATATAGCTTTCTTTTTATTAAAATAGCTTAAGTAAATTTAAGCGATTTATAAGTTCAAAAAGATTACTTTATGACTTTTAATGTTACATACATTACTGAAATAGCTTACCTAGTGTTACGTTATTTTGTCATAATAGGGAAAATAGTCGAATGTTTTCCTTTTAATTTTACTGATATGCTTATCATGCAGATCGCGTATTTCGTCTACTACTTGCAAACTTCTTCAGTGTTTTGTACTCGACTAGTATTTTGTCATAAAATTGTATTATAAGCATTTATTAGTTCAATTAAGAAGCGTAGCTATACAATAAATTGTAACAGGTAAATTGTATCGCTTATGTTTTATTTTCTTAAATAATTTGAAATACATAAGTATATTATAATTTGAATAAAAGAGTGTATGTAATCTTATCAAATATATAAACTCAAAAAACCACAATTTTTTTCTCTACTTACAAATATTTTTCAGAAATACATTTAAAACTTTGAAGATCAACGGTTTTATATTTTAGCCATAGATTTAGTAAATTTTTTTTATTTTTATATTTTATACATAATAATTTCGTTTTGTTGTCTAAAGCCTTAGTTACCAAATATTAGGCTTGTGTATTCGTAGAAACCAAATTCTTTATACAATATACATATTGATATATTCGTATTCATATACGTTATAAAAATGTATACATCAAAGAATGTCAACTAAATGAAAAAAAAACAGTTAATTATGAATCATGCACGGTTTTTATTAGAAATTTTATATTCGGATATATGTATCGACGAAATTGTTAGAACATAGGCAGAAGATACAAAAATTATACCGGGTGCGCCATAGCAGAGTATGCGTATGAGCTTTTTAAGAGGAGAAGGAGCCCTTATTTTAAAATTTAAAAACAAATTTATTAACTACATCGAGGATGCTCTATCGATTGTTGATATTTTCAAATTCCGGGAAAGACCGGAAAAGGGTTTTTGAAGCCCGAAATCGAGATTTTTAAATGGAACTACTTTAGGGGTACTACTTTATGCAAATTCTGATTCTACGTCAAAATATAAGAAACTTTTGTTCAGTAAATTTTTATTTTTTTTTTTTGTCTTTTTTTTTTTAGTTTAAACTAAAACTTTGTAGGAACCCAAAAATGAAATAAAAAATGTTAACACGAAAAACAAATTTATTTATAAAAATTATTATTATAATTTTGGTTTAAAAATAATGAGAAAACAAAACAAAATGGATAACATAAGTTTTTTATTTTTTGTCATAAAACCCGAATTCGCATGAAAAAGTACCGCTTCCCATTTGAAAACCTTGATTTTGGCCAATTTCGGCGATTTTTGTTCTTTTAAAACCGATTTGTGGTCTTTTTCGGAGTTGCAAATATCACCAATCGATGATTTAGTTAATATTTTTTAATTTTAAAATGGAGCCGTTATTTCCCCTCATAAAAAGCTGATGCGCATGCTCTGGAACAACCGGTATAAGTGTGATAGAAAAACAATTATAAAATATTAGAAGAATGACCATAATATAAGAAAAATATCAAAACAATGGCCATAAATATCGGAAAATTGCCATAAATAAAAGAAAAACATATCTTCACAAAGATAATGAAGGTCTTATTATAGAAACTGTAGAGGTATACCTATTCTCAATAAGTAAAACATCTTCAACAGTCAAGTTCTAAATTTATTTTTATTATTGTTTTTACTTCTATTAAAAATTCATGCCACAAATATAGGACTGAAACTTTTATGATTAACTAGTACATAATAAGCGGTGCATATGTTTATAAACTACACCCAAGCTTAGCTAATTTAGCAATGGCATTAAAATAGTAATTTGCATAAAGTCAAATTGAAAAATTTCGCCATCTATATTTTCCTGTCGTTAGAAAAACGAGAGTTCTCATAAACGTGGAGATTTGAAACAGCTGTCCCTAAACAAAGAAAAAATAATAATAATTTAATCAGAAAAATACATTAATTTTATTAAAATCAAAATGGCACGATTATCTTATTTTAATGTTAAATATTATTTTGTTACACTGCTGTCAAAACGCCTAATTAGCTAAAAAAAACTTTTTGCAAATTGTTTTTTTTTTTTTGTTTTATTAAAATGATATTTTACTATAAGTCTTTTTCGTCAATTGCGATTAGACCAATTGTCCTTTCGCGAAATGAGATTAGTCTAACTGTCATAGTCCCATATTTAACTGGTTTTGAATATCATTTAATTTTTTTGGATCTATTATTAACGATTTAACCTTGATGATAATAATGTAAATTATTCATAATTTTTAGAACTTCATTCATTTCTATATAGGCTAGGAAGAATTAATTATACTATAGTACTGTACATACTATCATTTCAATAGAAGATTTTTAAAATATTTTTTTAATTTAAATTAATATTTTGTCCAATCAAATAAGAACATTACAAAAATAAACAATGCAAGTTAATTTTTTTTATTTATTTTACTTTTTTAATATGTTGAACGGTCTTTGTTTTTTATTAACATCAACTCTTCAAATTTTTCCCCAAATGGAAAAGAATGTTATCGTGAGTGTTGAGAAGAAAGTAGATAACTTGATCGTGGCATTTTAATATTGATAAAATTTAAGCTGTAATACTTATACTTACAATTATCCCTCACTTTCAATCTATATAAAATATTCTTCAACCTGTGCTGGAATAAAAAAGTAAGGGGATATTTGAAATTTTTGAAAATAATCCCATTTTTCTCTAAAAATTTTAATACAGTTTTAAATACATAAAATAAGATAGGATCTCACAGTAATAGGGACTTATGGCAGCTAACAGGTGAAGAACCGGCAATAAACCAAATTAAGAGTAGAAAATTGAGATCAGTAGAAGGTGAAGAAGACCAACAATACCTGGCGTTGAACTATAACAACTGAGTTAGCTAGTCATGGACGAACTTGGAAGGAAATCAAGATCATTGCACAAAGATCAAGACCTTGGAAGGAAATCAAGATCATTGACAGTAGAAGAGGCAAGTTGCTTTGAAAGAAAAATAAAAACACATAAGAAATCTTAGAATAACAAGTAATGAGTTAAAAATTGAGTACTAGTAAAAGATTGAAACCTAACTGCGTACTAATAATTTCGTTAAACAATTTTTACATTTAAAAATTTCTCTCTAAATTTACTTTCTAACTCGAAAACAGCAAAGATTTAATACGAATATGGTTTAAGAACGTATTGTTGACATCGAGTATTGCTACCATCCTTTAATCTTTTTAAATATTTTGTTCTTTATTGCTGCGAACTTCTTACATAGACTCCGAGTTTCTCAAAATTCATAAGAGTAGAAAAATTTGTATATAAAAATGTAAATTTAGATTAATTGAAATTAAAATTTAAGATAAAATAAACAAATAATTCAGCAGTTCATCATTCTATTACACTGTCAGCCAATTTAAATTAATTGTCATCTTCTGACGAACTCAATCTAAAATATAAAAACTGAAAAATGAAAAAGATTATAGAATGTATAGCATGTAAATTAGAAGCAAGCTCAATAATCTAATTAAGTATGAAGATATTGTACGATTTGTAAAGACTATGATTTTTTGTGCATGTAAATGGAATACATGAAGGTCGAGAACACAAGCACTGGAACTAAATAGAAAACTTTATATAGTAATCGTGGTAGAGGAAGATCATAAAGTTGATCGGCAATTACGTTAAAATAATTTTAAAACCTTAAAAATAGGAAACACGTGCATAAATTGCGCTTGCTTCAATCTTTTTTGAGGAGTTTATTAATGAAAGCCAAAGCTAACCCAAAACTGTAATGGTAAAAGATAATAATGATGAAAAATTTGTAAGCGGTTATTTTCACCATCACATAAAATTGAAAGGTTAAATAAATCGTAACTATTTTACATTCAACTTTATAAAGTTTATTGCCTGGCGTATATGTCAAATATCACAGAGTCCTTCGAATTATTCTATTGTCAGTACATATGTAAATTAATTGAAAACTCAAGACCTAAACTTAAAGGAAAGTTAGTAAATAAATATATACTACTTTATTGATAACGTTTCCAATGATATAATTTTTTAATCTTCATTGTTCTGTATGGCATTATGCCATAGGACGAAAATAGAATTATTCAAAAGATTTACTTCAAATAAATGTATTGACAAATGTCCGGACATAAGAAAAGACAGAAATAATCGTTTATTTTCTTTGCACCTATTTCAACTCATATTTGCAAGAATAATAGAATAATGATAAACTATTCATTAGGAGCTATTTCAGTTTCAAATGACAATGAGAAAGTTAAACTGCATAATTGGTTTTCTATCACACTTATACCGGGTGTACCAGAGCATACGTATCAGCTTTTTAAGAGGGGAAGGAGCTGTTATTTTAAAATTTGAAAAAAAAACTTATTAACTAACAATGCAGCATCACAAATTTAGTACCACTGTGTAATCTGTTTCCACCCTCTAAAATTTAACATAACGTAATAAAATTTTTGTGAAATAAGTTTTTTTTTGTGAACTTTTACATAGACTCCGAGTTTCTCAAAATTCATAAGAGTAGAAAAATTTGTATATAAAAATGTAAATTTAGATTAATTGAAATTAAAATTTAAGATAAAATAAACAAATAATTCAGCAGTTCATCATTCTATTACACTGTCAGCCAATTTAAATTAATTGTCATCTTCTGACGAACTCAATCTAAAATATAAAAACTGAAAAATGAAAAAGATTATAGAATGTATAGCATGTAAATTAGAAGCAAGCTCAATAATCTAATTAAGTATGAAGATATTGTACGATTTGTAAAGACTATGATTTTTTGTGCATGTAAATGGAATACATGAAGGTCGAGAACACAAGCACTGGAACTAAATAGAAAACTTTATATAGTAATCGTGGTAGAGGAAGATCATAAAGTTGATCGGCAATTACGTTAAAATAATTTTAAAACCTTAAAAATAGGAAACACGTGCATAAATTGCGCTTGCTTCAATCTTTTTTGAGGAGTTTATTAATGAAAGCCAAAGCTAACCCAAAACTGTAATGGTAAAAGATAATAATGATGAAAAATTTGTAAGCGGTTATTTTCACCATCACATAAAATTGAAAGGTTAAATAAATCATAACTATTTTACATTCAACTTTATAAAGTTTATTGCCTGGCGTATATGTCAAATATCACAGAGTCCTTCGAATTATTCTATTGTCAGTACATATGTAAATTAATTGAAAACTCAAGACCTAAACTTAAAGGAAAGTTAGTAAATAAATATATACTACTTTATTGATAACGTTTCCAATGATATAATTTTTTAATCTTCATTGTTCTGTATGGCATTATGCCATAGGACGAAAATAGAATTATTCAAAAGATTTACTTCAAATAAATGTATTGACAAATGTCCGGACATAAGAAAAGACAGAAATAATCGTTTATTTTCTTTGCACCTATTTCAACTCATATTTGCAAGAATAATAGAATAATGATAAACTATTCATTAGGAGCTATTTCAGTTTCAAATGACAATGAGAAAGTTAAACTGCATAATTGGTTTTCTATCACACTTATACCGGGTGTACCAGAGCATACGTATCAGCTTTTTAAGAGGGGAAGGAGCTGTTATTTTAAAATTTGAAAAAAAAACTTATTAACTAACAATGCAGCATCACAAATTTAGTACCACTGTGTAATCTGTTTCCACCCTCTAAAATTTAACATAACGTAATAAAATTTTTGTGAAATAAGTTTTTTTTTGTGAATGTTGGAAAAAAAAATTATTTTTATAGCTTATATTTTTTTTTTAATTTTACAAAACCTAAAAATAAAATCCCATGTTTTAGTTGAAAATCGATTTTTAAATTTAAAACGATATATATAAGTAGTTAAGTATAATTTTAATAATAGTATTAGAGATTGTGATCGAGAAATCTTATCTCGAGAATTCTGGAGAATTTGTATTATTTTGAATTTCTCTGTCTCGTGAATTGTTATTTTCGAGATTCTGACTTCTCTAGAAAAAAATTAATTATTTCTCGAGAATTATTTGAAAATTCACAAAACGAAAAGTAATAAAAAAAAACATAGTTTTTTTGCCAATAAAGAAACGTTCATGTCTAAAAGTCGAAGAAATTATTTCAAGACTAGCTGCCAAGCATGAAATTGTAATTTTTGCAACATGTAAGAGTTAGTTGATTCGAAATAGCTATTATTAAGAAAGGACTGCCGTTACCAAAACAGCCCACTAACATAATGAATCTAATATTGAAGTATTATGAAACAAAAGAACACGAAATCATACTAATCTTTTGTAAAATGTTTATGAAATGTTTGGGAAATGAAAATTGAAAAGAAAAAAATCTCTCAACCAATAGTCGAGTGAACCAGTTTTAGAAATCGGCGATATATGAACTAATCCATCCATTTATACTATGCTGATGGCCAATCAAACAATTTGGGCCCGACCGAGAAAGCAATCTATTTAGTTGATGAAAAACATAAGTTTTTTGGATTAAATTTTGAGATTGACATTGCGTCTACAACCAGTGATGGAGCCAGTGTCATGGTGAAATTTGGAAAACTGTTTTCTGCATACCAACAACTATTTAAAACCATGCCATTCCTACGTTATAAAATTTTTCTATATAACACAAAATCAAGACTGTAATGTTAACTTTGATGAAAATGAAGATTCAGAAGACTCTGTAACATAATCCTGGGAATGTAATGAGAATGAGTTAGATCAATTAAATCACATTACATTAAAATTTTAAATTATAAAAAATATTAGAGGAATTGTTAAGCTTTTCAAAAATTCGCCAGTACGTAACACTATTTTATGTTAAATTATGTAAAAATTATTGCCAAAAATGAGTTCATCATCATCGTTACAAATGAGTTACCATAAAAATAATGGTTGAAAGATTTTTAAGCATAAAAAGAGCTGTGATTAAGGGATTGTGTGATCTCAATTTATGTCACTCATAGAATATGATGATCCAATAACATTAAACGTATTGAAAGCCTTGAAATCACTTAAAATTACAGTCGAGGCACTTAACCGACACGATACAAAACTTTTAACAATGGAACGTACTTTAAAATTTTTATTTAATACTCTTACTACAGGTAGTTGTGCTGCACTTTTAGAAAAAATAAAACTCAATCTGGATCTCAAATGAAAAATTATGAGATCTAGTTCTAGTATCCTTGATAAGGTTAGATTTAATTAGAAGAAACAGATGTTTTTTTTTATAACAAGATAAACGAGATAACGAGATAAACTCATAATTAAAAGACTGATCAAAAATAACAATGATACTGAAATTAATCAATGCGATAATGTCGGACTTGAAATTATTAATGAAGACTAATAGTTTAAGTCTTCAGAGGAAATTAGAAGATTCTAAAAAAATTCTAATTGAAAGATCTGTATTTTATTTCTTGAAAATTAACAAGAATTCTCGAGAATTTTAAAGTGGCCAAAATGAAAATTCTCATTTCTCGAGAATATAAAGAGTACAAGAAATCACAGTCTCTAAATAGTATGCATATATACTTGTGTCATAGAATGTGCAGACTCAATGATATAGACTGAAAGTCAACAGACTCATAATGGTCTATTTTCAGTATGTACTTCAAGAGTTGTGTCCAGAAAATTTTTGAAATTATTTAATTAATTATTACTCATATGTGTACCAATAAAATTGCTACCATGATAAGATGTGGTCATAAAACTAATACAAAATTTTGAAGGTCACATCATAGTCTAGTTCATTTTGGTCAGAAATTATTAGATTTAAATCCAAAAGTCAAATAGTTGTTATCAAATTTTATAATAACCAAATATCATTTAAAATCAATGGGGTTTAATTATTTAATTGACTACAGTAGTGGGATCATCATAACATATCCAAGTCAAAGAACTTATATTGCTTTTATATGATAGAAAAGTTTATGCTGTATTTTTCTTATTTAATATTTTTATTCAGATGGAACAGACTGTACATAAAATAAAAATACATATACATAAATCATTTAAAATAAAATTTGTATATATACGGACTATTATATTTTTTTTTTTTCATAATTAAGTGAACATTTTGTGTTATCTTTGCAATTTTGTGTTATCATTGAATAAAAAGATTTGAATGTTAGAATTGAATAATATTTTTATTTGTTAAAGTATATTGTTATTGTTTTTGCGTTTATAATGCACTGGTATAAATACTATAACATTAATTTATGATGTTTAAGTAATTTATTTTTAAGATATTACAAACATGTAACAAGAAAAAAATTGTACATTTAATGTTACATTAAATAATACTATAGAACTTACTTACTTAGAAAGCCAACAGACCATGTATGTTCTGAGCCTGAATCGTCAACGTTTTCCTTATTTGCAAGTTACAGGATTCACTCCAGCTGAAAATACGAAATTGTTTTATGTCTGCCGATATTCCGTCTCTCCAACTAAGGTTTGGTCTGCCCCGATGTCTTTTACCTTCGGGTCTGGAGTTTTTAGTCGAATTTAATTTCACTAATATTAGTATATTTTTATTTTGGAAATTAATAACTCTAATATTAACTGTTTAAAAGTAGCATAATTATTAGTTTATTAATTGAGATGAATTGTGTGGTCTTAAGATGAATTGTTCACATAACTTCGTGAACAGTTAAAAGTGAGTAGACCCTATAATATAAATCTATAATAATAATATATATGTATATGTAATTTACTTTTAGTTGATTTAAATAATTATATATTATAACCTTATACAGGATGGTCCGGTTTAGAGCAAAAAGTTCAAAAAGGAAAGTCATATTTAATATTTGGGTAACCCATGTTTTAGTAAGAAAAATAATAACTGAGAGTTGAATATTGTAACAATTTTATTTTTTAGTCAAAATTAGTTAAAATTACTGAAATTAGTTAGGGTTAATGAAATTTTGTATAACTTTACATGAAAAACGGCAAGTCTGATATGAAAGTTGTGTATGAAAAAGTTGTAGGGGATGATGTAGCGCATCAACACAATAATAAAAAAAAAAAAAACAAATAGCGAATTTTTTCGAGATAATCAACGTTTTTTACAAAATTTTCAGTTTTTAAAAGCAAAATTTTAAGTTTATGCAGTTATTATTCAAAAACGGTAAGTCTGATACTCATTCATCATATACCGTTAATTAGGTGTATTAATTCTAAAAAAAAGCTATGAAGAAGATGTTGCTCTAGTTTCAATTTCTTCTGAGCTGTAGTGGATATTCTTTAGACATAATTTTTCTAATCCGATTTTCTTTAACCCTCTGTAGCCCAGGTAAATTTAAAGATAGACCCTTCTTCTAGAACAATTTTTTTCCTAAAATACTCCAAGGAATCACCCCTTAAAAACTTTTTCCTTTAAACCGGACCACGCTGTATATAACCTTAAAT
Source organism: Argyra leucocephala (assembly GCA_963942445.1). Classification (NCBI taxonomy): domain Eukaryota; kingdom Metazoa; phylum Arthropoda; class Insecta; order Diptera; family Dolichopodidae; genus Argyra; species Argyra leucocephala. Next base: position 71,187,781 of record OZ012680.1, read on the forward strand.
ATAATTATATAATTATATAATTACCCTATATAATATTACATATAGTTACATATACATTATAGTGCACAAATTAATCGATATCCATTCACAATGGGATCCATGGATTTGCTCAAGAATATTAAAAATATATTATTTAAAATTAAGTTAATGTACTTTAGAAATAAAAGCCTAAATATTTAGTTTTGATATATACATCACTTGAAAAAAAAAGCCGATTATCAACATTAAAAACATCCATTTATCATACATATGCCACGTTCATATTGATAAAATATATCATTTAATATTTCGAAAATAAAATATATTATGTATGACATAATATGTATTAATTTGTTAAACATTTATCTTATACTTTGATTTTGATGCAAACTAATTTAATCTATTTAATTCTATTAATTTTCTACTTCAATGTTAAACTATTGCACAATACTTCTGACATTGAAGTCATTTCGACTGATTTTGCATCCCCTCAATTGCACACACTGATATATTGTTATTAAAATATTTCATACTAAAAATTTCAGATGCATTTATGTACATACAAATTTTATTTGATAAAAAAAAACAAATATTTGATATCAGTTTAAGTTAAGTTAAATAGACTTTGAAAATACGATTTTAAAAAACGTTAGGATTTAAATTTATTATTAAATTTATTTAATTTTTATCTTATTTTTAATTGTTATGAAAATATTGTATTACATATTAAATTTCAAATCTAACTTTTTATAAGACGTATAATACAGTACCGATGTAAACGACTTAAACAAAAATCATTATGTTTTAAACAAATAAAAAACTTAACTACATAATGGAATTAAATTTAAAATAATCTTTATTATCCAGATCCATTTATCTAAATCTAAATCCTGAAACGATATTATTAACTTAACAAAATTGTTGGAAAAAAATTGGGTTGGGGTGAAGGAGGATGTGTAGCTTGTACTGTTATCGTATCACGTTATAATAGATTAACAAATACTTACAATAACAAATATAGCAGTTAATGCGTGTCTGACACCATGTTGTGAAATTTTTAACAAATTTGCGCAAATTTTTTCAAATTTCTATATGTTTACTTTTTAAGTTATTTATTTGCATTTTTCACAGAACTTAATTTTGAATATATTAGATGCATATTTATTCGTTCAACCGTCCCAAAGCTGAATCCAATATACTCAAATAAACAAATAAACTTCAATATCTGACAATAAAGTAAATCCTAATTTTGTTACGTATTGATAGTTTAAATTTTAGGTCAAATCCTGAACTTTAAATGATAACTTACTAAGAAATTATTCACACGCTGGGTAGCGCAGTAGATAGCGAGCCTACCTTTTAATCGAAAAGTCAAAGGTTCGATTCTCGATGAAGCAAAAAAAAATGCTTAATGGATTTTTTCGTTTTATGGGACGTTTATGGTCCAGTACCCTTTGTCATTGGAATATATATAATAAATGACAAAAAATAATTGAGAGTGTAATCTTGTAACAAGTTAAATAAAATGAAACTATTCTATTTAAGAGGGCTTAGTTCCTGACATTAGCAGTAGTTTTCCACGTTTAATGAGTAGATAAACCAGTAATTTGTTAAACAAGTACTCGAAATATTGTAGATATTGTAGTACATATACACTTGCAGTACCGTTCTTCATTAAGCACGAAAAGGTGATTAAACCTTAGTTACAGTCAAGAGTGTAAACAAAAAAAAAAAAACTTAATAATATAAGTTGTAAGTTATTAGGCTCAACTAACAACTTGTCTATTAGAAGATCTATACTTTCTGTTATGTTTGCTCGGGATATTTCAATATCCCACATTTATTCGTCCAAATCATTACGAAGTGTCGGTTTATTTTTTATTTATTTTGTATATTTCAAAAAGAGCTAGATAGTTTCAGCTTAGTTGCTCCTCCAACGGTGTAACCGAGTGAGATCGCACAACGTGTTGCATACTCATATACATATCATAGAATTAATTATGGAAGAAATCAACCGGTTTCAAGATGTTTCGTTATATGCTTTTTTAGCTGTATAGCTGGATAAGAAGATCAATGCATATTTTATCAAATAGAGAACCATTGATTAAGAACTCTATTTTATTCTAAATCAATGATAGAATTCAATTTTATATTTTTGAACAGTTTTATAAGTATCTTAATTCTATTTTTTGTTTTTTCTTTTTGTTATATACAGTTTTGTTGTTTTTTGTTTTTACTTGTGCTGTAAGAGTTTACTTGGTACATGAAATAATTAAATAAAAATAAATAAATAAGTTAATACCACAAGTCTGATTTAATTACATTTAATTCTTAAAATTACATACAAAGTAAGCAAATAATTCTTAAGCCCTATAATTTCAGTTTTAAATTATTATGTAAGGACATTTTAAGAAATAAAAATCAATTTTTAATAACGACAAGTTCAGTTGGGGTCTTGAAAACAAAAAATTGTGTTTTCAGAAAAATATTATTTTAAAAATATTTAATTAAGACAATGTTTATTGAAATAACAAAAATAAAGATAAGAAAGTTTATTTTTTTATAATTATTATTAATATTACATACATATAAATTTTTTACAATAAATCTTTAAGTAAACAGATAACACATTTAGATTAAAGTGTCATAGGAGAACGCAAAAACAAAATATTATACATTATTTTATTAAAAATGTAGGTACAATACATAACATGAGACTAACCGCATAATCCACAAATTGCACATTCATTTATAAAAGAAACTAAAAAACCCTTTATATCTTCTATACATAACCATTATGTACGTACATGCACAAATTTCATTTTAAATAGGTTGCACCACATAGCGCAACATACCAATTATATTGTGTATGACAAAAGTATGAATAGTTAAAATGTTGCAATTTCTTTAAAAAAAAAAAAAAAACAATAATGAAAAGTTATCAGAGCGTCCATGTGTTTTTACTATTTTAATAAAATTTTGTACACCTTTCGAAAAAAAAACTTGTTGTTGTATCACAGTCATAAAATTTGAGTAGTTAAAAATTTTTAAAAAGCATACATTCTACTTTTGAAATTTTTTTTTGCTTAATATTTAAAGTCAAATTACTTATTTGTAATGAGAATAATAAAATTAAGACAACTATTATAGGTACATTCTATAGTGCAGGGTCGTCCAAACAACCGATCGCGATTGACCAGTCGATCTTTCGACTTTTTTCAGTCGATCGGCGTAGTACAAATTTAAAAAAAAGTTATTTTTTTTTTTTATTTTGACTTTTTACAGCCAGTTTACCACCAATTTTATAAAAACTTGAAATCATCAGAGGAAATTCAAGATGTGGGTGTTTTTAATAGCTTTAATAGTTCGATACCTAATGATAATTTTGTTATAGAAATGAAATAAATTTTATTTAAATTTTTGTGGACCTGAAACGAAGTCAACATCGTTAGTACATGTAAAATAAGAATTCGGTTCTGTATACCTAATGGTTATGTATCATACTATCATACAAGTATGATACATAACCATTATACTACACTAATGATATTGATTTTTCAAAAATAAAAAATTAAGTTATAGCCCTTATTTCTGATATTTTTATAAAAACAAGAGCTTCTGAAAATAGTTATTGATCGTTGCTACATGAAGATAAATATCCATGTTTAATAGGTGTTGTTTTGCAATTGACCGCGTACATTGGTTCCACTTAACTATGTGAATCGACATTTTCTAATATGAAAATAATAAAATCGGAATATCGCAACACACTCCCAGATGAACATTTAAAAATGTGTCTACACTTAGCAGTGAAAAGTTAATTGTCATCGTTTGACCTGCTTACTGATAACATGCAATGTAATGCGTCAACATCTAAGGACTTCTAAAATTATTATTTAATATTTATAATTATGAACTGAATAAATTTATTTATTTATTTCAATCTACTGGGTAGTCCCTTACAGAGTTTGCTTATAAAAAACTAAAATAAAATAAAATTAGAAATAGAAAACAAAAATAATTTCAAACATAAAATAACATTAATAATAATATGCATTAACAATTTCAAGTTAAAAATAACAGTAATTCAAGAAAAGAAGTTAAATAAAGAAACATTCAGACTTAAGTAGTATAAATAAATATTAATAGTAATAGCAATAGTAAAAATTATAAATATTCCGAAAAATTTACTTTAATTTCTAGTCGATCTTACATTCTAATTTTCAGATTCGGTCGATCATCATCAAGAAAAGTCTGGCCACACCTGCTATAGTGTGATGTTTTATGTCTTATGTATTGTAATTGCATATACTTATAACTTCAAAATAATTTTAATTTAGCTTTTAGCTGTTTTCTATTTGGCAATTTATTAGAAGTTAATTAAATTAATTTGTAGACTATTACTATAACTGTCAAGTTTAGGTGGATCTAATTTAGATAAACTTTAAAAACAGCTAATACTAATGATACAAATACTAGTGCTTTGATGAATTATTTGTTAATTATCAAAGACGAAATATGTTAATCACAGATTATACAAGATCTAAGATACAAATAATAACACCAAAATCAAATCACAGGCTCACAGAAGATATCGCAATACAAGTCCAACTCTATTTAACTTAATAATGGATAAAATAATCAGAAATATATAGTGAACTCCTTTTTGGACTATCGAATTGACGATAAGAACGTTAACATCATATTATGTTGTCATAATATGTGATTTTCGTTAACATCATATAATCATCACCACTGTATTAATCCAATATTATTTGACTATAACATTAATAATATTACTAGGTCAATAAGAGTTTTTCAATTTAAAGATTTAGGTGTAATTATTGATGTAAAATTTTCGTTTTCTAAACATTTAGACTCTGTGCAAAAGCATTTAGTAGATTAGGTTTCTTAAAGAGAAATTCAAAAGACTTCCATGACATTTTAACTCTAAAGAATTTGTATTTTAGCTTAGCTGGGTCAGTCTAAGAAAACTAATGTGTAATTTGGGATCCTGATTATTATTCTTAAATATACAGGATTAAAAGAAAGTTCAACAATCTTTATCAAACTTCACATTGTACAAACTGAATTTATTTTATTCACCAATCTCATAAAATGTTAGATGTACAGTTTTGGCCATTGAAACATTAATAAACGTAACATTGCTTGTATTATTTTGTGTTTGACGTATTGTCAAGTCGTATTACTTGTCCTGAACTATTGTATTGCTTTTCTTTATATGTCCCACAAAGGTCATTACGTGCAATAAATATGCTCAAAGTTCCATATCACCGTATTATTTAGCTAGAGATATGCTGAGTACGAAGTGTATCCTTAAGTTTAATTCAATTCAAATAATGTTTGATTATCACATAACGGGAAATGTATTTAGAAATGGAATAATGTCTTAAGCCTTCTTTAGATTTATTTTTTTTTTCTTTAAATGTTTTGAATATTTTTCTATATTTAAATTATTACCGTTCAACTACCGTGTATTAAATTTGTTGTTTACTTAGTATTTGTTAAAATATTTAATTATGTTAATTTTTGAATATGTACAATCCACGACAAAAACAAAATCCAAACAAATATTTGGGATTTCTTTAAATATTATCAGATCTCACAACACGGAAATAGAAATAAGAACCCTAGCAAAAAAACCGTAGACATTAACAAACCGTAGACAAAAACCGTAGACGTAGACAAACTATCACACCAAACCCCAAACACAAATATAAAAAGGCTGATGTAATCAACTCATACTCGTAAGTTATTGAGACAACCGCGGACACATCTAAACTAAAACAGAAAATGCGAACAAAAAAATGGAAACTCTGAGGTAAATACACATATTATAGTATGCACATTAATAGATAAGAAAATGACAGAAGGTCGAATGGAAAAGGTAGAAATGAATGGCTTAATAAATACCAAAATTGTACCAGGAAGACCTCCGGAAAGGTGGTATGAATGCTGAAAACTTGGCAAAAAAGCACTAAATGCCTAGTTAAAGAAGAAGAAGAAGGATGAAAGACAAAATAAATATAATTGCCGGTATACCTGATAATTTACATTACTAACCATTAGGACATTGAAATCTCTATGAATTTTTTTAATGGTTAGGAATTCTTGGAATTAAATTTTTCGTTTTTTTTTATTGCAATTTTATTGCAGCATTAGATATTGGAGCGATATTCCATCATAATAAATTCTATAGTGTTCATAGATTTATCTAGCCAAACAAAAGACTATTTCTCGTTTGAAATGAATTTATTCAATCATAATATCATCTATCCAATTGTATATCTGTAGTATAAATTATTGAAAAATTCAGGAATAACATCGACTAGATCAGTGAAAAGATGTTACATTATGGGTGTAATTATCGCGACGGTATTGGGCTGCTTAAATTTCCAAAACATTTATTCAATCTCTTAATCATTTATTGTTTTATATATATTGCCAAGCAATAGGTCGTAAAACTTTTATAAATGAATACGTAGTTGTGAACTATCGAAGGATCGGAGGAAAGAATATATGCTTGCGTACAGTAGAGATATTTTGGACCAAGCTGTTTTAACATTCTTGAATCTTTGAAGATTATATGTGGGAACAGATTTTGAATCATTCGAGGACAATTGACTATAAAAGTATTAAACCACCTACACAATTAACTTTATAGGGGTGAGCATTACAATCCTCTCTTGTTGCTCGACGGAACTGTTTGAAAGGGTGCATTAACGTTTTGAATCCATCAGCGCAAGTGCAAACAACTACGAGATATCTATAACTAATTTAATTTTTACATAATATATTGTAATATACACAAAATAACTATTTATGATGAAAGGCCTAAACTTGAACAGCGACATTTTTTTTAAAATTTAAAATCTAACTTTATAAGACATACAGTACAGTACCGTCGTAAACGACTAAAACAAAAATCATTGATGTCTTAAACAAATTAAAAACTTACAATATTGAAAACTTAACTACATGTGGAATAAAATTTAAAATAATTTTTATTATACAGATAATTGACCCAAATCCAGATCCTGAAATGACATTATTAACTTACCTTCGAGATAAACTTTATTTATGTGGAACAAAATTAGGTTGTGGCGAAGGAGGATGTGGAGCTTGCACTGTTATGGTATCACGTTATAATAGATTAACAAATACAATAACAAATATAGCAGTTAATGCGTGTCTAACACCAATTTGTGCAATGCATGGTTGTGCTGTTATAACAGTTGAAGGAATAGGTAGTACACGTACTCGTTTACATCCTGTACAAGAGAGAATAGCAAAGGCACATGGTTCACAATGTGGTTTCTGTACACCTGGTATTGTAATGTCAATGTATGCACTATTAAGAAGTATGCCAGAACCAAGTATGAAAGATATGGAAACAGCATTTCAAGGTAATTTATGCCGATGTACAGGATATCGACCAATTATAGAAGGTTATAAGACATTTACTAAGGAATTTGTATGTTCAATGGGTGAAAAATGTTGTAAAGTCAATAAAAATGGATGTGATGATAAAAATGGAATAAATGGTAATAATAATTTAGAGGATAAACTATTTGAAAGAAGTGAATTTACACCATACGATCAGAGTCAGGAACCAATATTTCCACCAGAATTAAAACTTTCAAATGACCTTGATGAACAATTTTTAACATTTAAAAATGAACGAGTTACATGGTATCGCCCAACAACAATTTTTGATTTATTACAATTGAAATCTGAATATCCAAATGCAAAAATTGTGGTTGGAAACACAGAAATTGGAGTTGAAGTCAAATTTAAACATTTTGTGTATCCTGTTCTAATAAATGTATCACAAATTAAAGAATTAAATGATATTAAAGTTCATGAAAATGGTGTTTATATAGGAGCGTCAGCAAGCCTAATGAATGTTGAACAAATTTTAAAAAATGAAATTATCAAACTGCCAGAATATGAAACAAGACTTTACCAATGTATAATTGATATGTTACAATATTTTGCTGGAAAGCAAATTAGAAATGTTGCTTCTATTGGTGGTAATATTATGACTGGAAGTCCAATTTCAGATTTAAATCCTATTTTGACTGCAGCAAGAGTTAGGTAAATTGAAATATAAATTGTATATTTATAATTATTAAAATTTAAAAATAATAAAATTATCATTACAGTCTAGAAGTAAAAAGCATTAAATCAGAAAAAGAAACAACCAGATATGTTAAAATGGGAGAGGATTTCTTTACCAGTTATCGCAAAAACGTTATACAACCTCATGAAGTTCTAGTTGGTATTCAAATTCCAAAAACAAAACCAAATCAATACACAATTGCTTATAAACAAGCAAAACGTAGAGATGATGATATAGCAATTGTTAATGGAGCTTTCAGTATCATATTTAGTCCAAATACGAATATAATTGAAGAAATTGATATGGCATTTGGAGGTATGGCACCAACAACTGTAATGACAACAAACACTTCTAAAATATTAAAAGGAAAACCATGGTCAGAACTGGTTGTTGAATTGGCTGTACAAAGTTTAAGTAAAGAATTGTCTTTATCACCAAATGCTCCCGGTGGCATGACATCTTATAGACGTGCCTTAGTTTTAAGTTTATTCTTTAAAGCATATTTGTCTGTTGCTCAAAAATTAGAAACGAACAAAATTTCAGAATCAAATCTATTAGAAAATGAAAGAAGTGGTGCAGATGTGTTCCATTGTAAGATTCCTTCTAGTGCACAATTATATGAAAGAAGATTAGATTCAGAATCAGATCATGATCCTATAGGAAAACCTAAAGTTCATTCGTCTGCATTTAAACAAGCAACTGGTGAAGCTATTTATACTGATGATATACCAAAAATGAATAATGAACTTTATTTGGCTCTTGTTTTTAGTGAAAAAACTTATGCAAAAATAATTTCTATTGATCCAACAGAAGCTTTAAAAGTTGAAGGTGTTGAGGGATTTTTTTCTAGTAAAGATTTAACACCACACCAGAATTCTGTTGGAGCTGTCTTTCATGATGAAGAAGTTTTTGCTACAACTGTATATACACATGGTCAAATTGTTGGAGCGATTGTTGCTAAAACTCAAACTCTAGCACAACGAGCAGCTCGTTTGGTTAAGATTACATACGAAGAATGGTATCCGATTATTGTTACAATTGAAGATGCTATTAAACATAAGTCATACTTTGATGGTTACCCAAAACATTTTACTAAAGGTAATGTTGATGAAGCTTTTCATAATTCTGATTACATTGTTAAAGGATCATGTCGTATGGGTGGACAAGAGCATTTCTATTTAGAGACTCAATGTTCTATGGCAATACCAAGAGATAGTGATGAATTAGAGATATTTGCTTCAACACAACATCCAAGTGAAATTCAAAAATTAACTGGACATATATTAGGAATTCCAGCATCAAAAATAAGTTGTCGAGTAAAACGTCTTGGTGGTGGATTTGGTGGTAAGGAGTCTAGAGGTACTCTTGTAGCATTACCAGTAGCTTTAGCTGCATACAAACTAAAGAGACCAGTACGTTGTATGTTAGATCGTGACGAGGATATGCTTCTTACTGGAACAAGACATCCTTTCTATTTTAAATATAAAATTGCTTGTAGTAAAGGTGGTAAGATTTTAGGATGTGAAATTGAAATTTATCTTAATGCCGGTTGGAGTGCTGACCTATCGTTTGCAGTAAGTTTAAAATAAGTTTGCAGAGAAATTTCTTAATAAAACATTTCTAATAAAATTCTTGATTTGCTTGATAGGTTCTTGATAGAGCAATGACACATTTTGAAAATGCATATCGTATTGATAATGTCAAAGTAATTGGATACGTTTGTAAAACAAATTTACCAAGTAATACAGCTTTTAGAGGATTTGGTGGTCCACAAGCTATGTTTGCAGCAGAACATATGATTCGAGATGTAGCTAAAGCATGTGGCAAGGATTATGTTGATGTTGCATATTTAAATATGTATAATACTGGTGATATAACTTACTATAATCAACCTTTAGAAAATTGTACAGTAAAAAGGTATGAAAAATTAAATTTCATTGTCTGTCTTAAATTTTATGATAGAAATTAATTTTGGTTTTGTTTACAGATGCTGGGAAGAATGCCTAAAACAATCTAAATTGTATGACTTGCGTAAAGAAGTTAAAGAATTTAATAATAAAAATTGTTGGAGAAAACGTGGTGTAGCAATTGTTCCAACCAAGTTTGGAATAGCTTTCAATATTCTTCATATGAATCAAGCTGGAGCTTTTATTAACATATATGAAGATGGTTCAGTTCTTTTAACACACGGTGGCACCGAAATGGGTCAAGGATTACATATTAAAATGATACAAGTAGCGGCAAGAATGTTGAACATACCACAAGAAAAAATTCATATTACTGAAACGGCAACAGATAAAGTACCAAATACTCAACCAACTGCCGCTAGTGCATCTTCTGATCTAAACGGAATGGCAATTGTTAATGCATGTGAAAAGCTTAATGAACGTTTATCTCCTATTAAAAAAGCATACCCAAATCAAACATGGGAAGAATGGATATCAAAAGCGTATTTCGAACGTGTAAGTCTCTCTGCAACTGGTTTCTATAAAACACCAGAGATTGGTTATGATCCGAGTACAAATACCGGTAAATTATTTTCATATTTTACAAATGGTGCTTCAGTTTCGGTTGTTGAAATTGATTGTTTAACTGGAGATCATCAAGTTTTAAAAACTGATATTGTTATGGATATTGGAAGTAGTTTAAATCCAGCTATAGATATCGGACAAATCGAAGGAGCTTTCATGCAAGGTTATGGACTATTAACACTTGAGGAAATGGTTTATTCACCAACTGGTGTAATGTATTCTAAAGGGCCTGGTATGTATAAATTACCTGGCTTTTCTGACATTCCTGCTGAATTTAATGTTAGCTTATTAACTGGAGCACCAAATCCGAAAGCGGTATTTTCTTCAAAGGTATTTTTCTTAATGATCATGAATCCATAATTTTATAATCATGTATTTTTTTTTTTTAATTGCATACAGGCTGTTGGTGAACCTCCATTATTCTTAGCTTGCTCAATTTTCTTTGCTATAAAGGAAGCTATTAGCGCAGCTAGAAAAGAACAAGGTTTAAATAGTGAATTTAATTTAGTAGCACCAGCTACGGCTGCAAGAATTAGAATGGCTTGTGAAGATAAATTTACTAAAATGGTTTATATTAATCTATCTGATTACTTTAAATTTTATAAATTAATTTTATTATTTAAATTTCAGATAGATGAACCGAAACCGGGAACTTTTATTCCTTGGAATGTTATGGCTTAAATTTTTATTACTATACATGTTATTTTTTTTGTAATTTTTAATTTAGTATTTTGTTATTATATTAATACGAGTATATTGTATATAAAGAACATTTTATATTAGAACAATAAAATTTAAGAAAATTGAAATTTATAATTTTTTTTAAAGATATTTCTAAAAACAGTAAATATATTTGTATCTACGTAAATGGTGTGTGGCTGTTTTTGTCATGACTGTGAAGCAATACTATCGTAAAAAATTCCAATCTCGATTCTGTTTATTTTACAATCAAACTATTTTTATGTATCTTTATATATATGTATTATCTTTGATATTACCACATATTATGGTCATTGTGTCAATCGTTCAATGAATAGAAAAAAGACTTAAAAATACCTAAGTATGTAATGGATATTAGTAAAACAGATCTTATCATAGCAGAGCTAAAGTATTCAACGACTTTTTGTTTTTAATAAAATTATGGAAATCATGTGATAATCAATCCTGCCCAATAAGGAAATTTATCCACAAAAACCCTTCACCTTTGTAGTCATAATAAATTTATTTAAATCGATTAATAGTTAATTTTCCAAGGTATCGGGAATGTAATTGCATTGCAAGTTTATTTTTAGAATAAAATTAGGAAAACAATACCAGAAATGATACAAATATACCTAATTTCGACTGATAAATGCTCTAAACACAATACTTATGCATATATTAAATAAAAAATTTATTTTATTTTATAGTTAACATAATTTATTTTATCAATTATTATAAAACAATGAGATTATCAATTAATTTAACAAAATTAAATAATTTAAACACAAAACTTGTGAAATGCCAAACTTTTTTTTTATAAAACGAATACGAGACGAACTAATTAGGATAAAGAATGTTACAACTCAAACTGAGGAAGGATTAAATAATTTAATTGTTGTCAGGTTTCTGTTCAGTACTAATTTTGAATATTTGATTGCAAATATCGATATTTCTATAAATAGCTTTATTTTTTCCCTTTTTACCGTTGTACTAGATATCTATTTTATATCTGTTTTTTAAATTATTTTATTAATTTAAATAACGTTGAGTATCCATTCCCTAAATCATTATTCAATCTGTCATCTACCTGAACCCTCGAAATTGCCGACCTAAAATTGGTAGTCCCTTTTATTCTTGCTAATTCGGCTTTACTTAAATGTTCTTGGAACTATTTTATTGTATGCCGTTAGCTTCTTCCATCTCCTTTTTATCCTTTGCTGATCCAAGTATACTGCTCATTTTTTGACTTCTGCTAGTTACTAGTTCCAGATTGTGTTTCTTGAACATTTTCTTAAACTTATCTGTGAATGTTGAGTGCGGGTGTATTCATAAATGCTGCAAACTAATTTTGCCACCAGTTGACGTACTTTGCAATAATGAATACAAATTCTACCTATATTTTACCTTTACTTGACAATTCTGCAAAGTTTCTGTTCATTAATACTGACATTTTGAAAACCAGCTGTCAGTTGCTTCGGTTTTTTGTAGAAGTTCCGCACTTCGCCTTTATTTCTATGAGATTCGATATTTATGAGCAGAGATTTTTCGAAGTCTCGTTTTTTCCGCCTGATGAGTTTCTTTTCATCTCTTTTGTTAACCTTATATTCTTCCTTCGCTGCTCTTGTTTTCCGTTGCAGTGATTTTTTATACGCTTCACATTCTTCAACGTTTTTGATGCACTCTCCTCGTCGTCATACCATGGATTTGTTCTGTTGCGTGGTTTGAAGCCACCTCTTTGATGATACTGGCACAGTTTTTCCATTAATCATCAATCTAGGAATGGTTTGAAAGAGGTGTGGCTGTTAAATTTAGGTTAAATTTCGCTTCAAAGCTTCTCGCTATTTCAGGCGATTGCAGGCTACTAATGTTAAGTTTGGGATTATGATGTGGCTGCACTTTTTTAACATTAGATATTCTAACTCTGGAAAGTTCTATAACCAAAAAATGATCAGAATCGATGTTAGTCCCTCTGTATGATCGTACGTCCAGCACGCACTATGAGTGGCGTGCGTCAATAATAAGGTGATCATTTGATTTGTTAAACGGCGATCTGGAAATAGCCAGGAGGCTTTATAAATATCTCTATGGAGAAATTTGGTGCTGCTTATAACCGTATTATGTGCCGCTGCAAAACTGATCAATCGGTAACCATTATCGGTGGTGTGTTGGTGAAGACTATGTTTACCAATTGTTCTGCCGAAAATTTGCTCTCTAGCGAGTTTAGCGTTGAAATCCCCTAGCACGACTTTTGCATCATGTTGTGGACAAGCTTCATACGCTTTGTCTAACGCTTCATATGATTTGTCTTTGTCTTCTTTTTCATCATACATGATGGAAGTATTCCGTTAACCACTGGGAGCGCACAACCTACAATAATAATGTATGGTGTGTTCAATCATTGAGTAAATATTATACATATATGTTATGTATATACGATATATTTACTCAATGGTTCAAAAAGCAAGACTATAAGTCAGTTTCATAAGTTTATCAAGACGATTCTGTTAAGATTTTTTTTATAACCTTTAGTAAAGGTGGGTTTTAACTTTTAACCAAAGAATATCAAATAACAATAAAAAGTCAAACCCAGTCGGATGTATTTTTGCTAACACACTCATCCACTTATATATTTAAAAAAATAATAATTTTTTCGTATATTAAAATGGAACTATTTATTGTGGGGGTTCGTTAAGTAAATTTGAACAAAGAGCATAAAGTTTTTAAACTCAATATTAACATATAACGATATAACATATTAAACTAACATAGCTTATTAACATATTAAAAATTAAATTTTAAATGCACCTTTTATTGTCCGTGAGAAATTGATAAAATTTCTTTCCGATTTTTCACTTTCCACAATATTACACGCTAAACATCTATACTTATGTTTACCACCAATTATCAGTTTAAATTTTAAAGAACAAAATTTTGGTTTAAAATTTCAATAAAAAAATTTTAATTGTCCGAACTTTTTTTCTCACTATGTACTTAATAAACAATCAATCAGCACATAAAAATTTAATAAACGTTTTCATTTCATATATTTAATGTTTTATCAAAGACTATAGAAACAATTTCTATAGTCTTTGGTTTTATACAAAATTATATAAATATTAAAACTCTAGGTATGTTTCACAATTTTATTAAATATCTTAATCGACTTCGGTTATTACACCATCATCAGAAGACTGGTAGGTATAAGTGTATGAAATGAACTGACCAATATTTTAAAATATTAAATATTTTGTTGGCTCTAAAAAGGGAAATAACATGAAATTACATTATTTTATAATATGAGAACTCAATGCGTACCACAAAAACAATAAATATTATTTAATGAGTGCTTGGGATATTTTCAAAAAATTTGGAATTTTATACTTTTATAAGGCTAATTTTCATGAACAGAAATATCGGCGATTTTTCAAAGCATAGACAGAAGATACAAAAATACTAAATGTGTGACAGAGAAAAGCCACAAAAATATCGGACGAATTAACTACATAGGTAAGAATGTGTATCTTTTTCTCCCCCTCCTTCCTAATAGTAACATTAAGTATACTTTACTATTTCTAAATATCGTATGAAATTTTTCCATGAAAATTAGCCTTTGTCACAAATATAATTTAATTCAATTTCTGATTTTTTAAACGCAGTGCTTCAATGAAAATTTAGTATAAATTGTTTATATTGGTTAATTTCATTTTATTTCTCTTTAAGTTTTATTTTTTTAACAGGAACTCAAATATATAAAAAAAAAAATATACCACCTTCCTAAAAAAAAATATCAAAAAATTGTTATTCTACTAGATTTTTATGCTGTGTAATATTATAAATAAATAAATAATTTTCTGTATAATAAAACAATTTTAATATTTAATTTTTTTTTAAAAAAAAAGCTTTGTTTTTATTTACTTAAAAAAAATCAAATATCTCCATTCAAATTTGAGATCAAACCAAACCAATTCTTTTTTAATTTTAACAGCCCACCAAAATTGTCGTAATTCATTCAAATGCTTAAATATTCAATATAACAAAAAAAAATTGTCGTTTTTGTTATCAAAACGAAAAAAAAAAAAAACTTGAGTAGACTAAAATTCATAAAATAAATTTATTTAAAAAAAAAAAATTCAAAACAAAAATTTAAATTTAAAATCATTGTTTAGCAATTCAGTTTCATCGGGAATTATAATAATTTTATCGTTATTTAATAAATATTCGGATATTCGGAAGAATTTTGAAAATTTCGTTATATGTATGTATATATTATTATATATATGCTTATATATATATAAATGCTTACATTCATCGTAATTGAATTTCAATATTTTCGTTATTTATATTTAATTTGGTTATAATAAGTTTTGTAATTATAAATTTTTCTTTTTATTTATTTATTTATTTATTTATTTATTTATTTATACTATGTATGTATATAAAATCCTTTTTTAAGTTTTTTGAATTTTAATTAAATTTATTGTAATTAGAACTAGTATTGTACAAATTTTAACAATTAATTTAATATAAAAAAATAAAATAATAGAATAAACAAAAAATATAGAAAAATAGATATAACTATTGGAATTTTGAATTTAAATATTGCATTTATACTGTTACCAGAATTATAAATTCTTAAAATACTTGAACTAAAAAAATGTATACTTTGATGTAATTATTATTTAAAAAAAAAAAAAAATACTTTGAAATGCTAAATAATAATAAAATATAACCAATTCATGTATTGATGTGGCACATAAATAATCAGAATATTTTTTTTTTCTTTAATAGTAAAATTTATTAATTTTCTTTTTGTAATTTTGAAAATTAAAATTTTTTTTTAAATTTAAAAAGTAAAACATTTAAAAAAATAACTTAGCAAAAAAATCAGAAAATAAAAATTAAAGAATAGTTTTACTTTTATCAAATAAATCCTTGAAATTTAAAATTGAATTCACTAAAATTCAAAATTTCATTCGACAATATTTATAGCAAAGTAATGTTTGGATTGAAAATTTAAGAAAAAAATTATAAAAATAATTATTTTATCCTACTTAAATCAAATTAAGCAAATTTAACTAAAACAAAAATAAAATTAAATTTAAGGTACATTATTTTCATGTTTTTATTTTTTAAATAATTTCAATTAATTTATTTTTTCGGATTCTAGTGTTTTCTGAAATTGTTTTGTTTATTTAAAGATGTATTGTATTTTCTTTTCTTCATTCTAATTCATCATCCTTATTATAAATAATTATTGTATATAATATAATTTGGTCTATAAATATACACGTGCCTTTCCTTTACTAATACGGGAGTCAAATGATTTTTCTGAGCTGGAACTTAATTTACCTGAAGTAAAAAAAAAAAAAAAAAAAACAATATAATAAATTAGTATATTTAAATATATATGTATTTTAAATTGTAAATAACTTATGTAACGAACTTAAAAACTTTTTACCATAAGCATTTGGAAAACTTTTTGATTCACTGAAGAAAACCTTTCTTATTTATTTTTGAAAATCAAAGTTTAATGAATATGAAATGAATTGAGTTGTTAGAAATAATTATTGTTTAAAATGATTTTCCTGAGCTTATTTTACCCTATATATATACATTTTGATTAATTTTCTTTTAATATATTACTACTAGACGTATATGTTATGCTATGCTATGCCCTAGACCTAACAATACATACGATCTTATAAAATGATTTATTGCCCTTGACAATCCCTTGAAAATTATTTAATGAGAAAATTTTCTTATAATATGGTTTTTTTTTAATATTTTTGAAATCTCATTTAAAACAATAGTCTAATAATTAGAATAGATTATTATTATTAATAAATTAAATTTGATTTTTAAAAATATTTATTAAAATAAGGCAGTGTGAAGTAAAATGTTAAATACTATTAATTTTTTTAACCAAAATAAGGTATATTTATTTACTTGTTTATATTCTTTTCCATTCAAAATACAGAATAAAATATTTATGAATTGAATGAGAATGAATTATTAAAAATAAGTATTTTTACAATTATATAAAACGTATATGTATATGGTAATATGTAGTTCTATAGAAATTTAATCCTTCAAATAATAATATTAATGTGCTAGGTGTATATAAAATAATATACTAATATACTAATGACCCCCAATTACAGAGTATGATTTCGATACTTTAAATTTTGATAATGATATCTGTCCCAAAATTATCAAACATTAAATTCAATTAGTTTAGAATGAGCATTTTCTCGAATAAATTAAATTGTAACACGAAATTAATTTATATTTAAAATGAAAGTAAAACATTTATTTAAGCAAATTAAGAAAAAAAAAATATTTAAAACAAATTGTTAACTAACATCTTAAATAAAGTATTAAGTGTTATATTTGAATGAAGCTGTTTTTTTATTAGTGAATATTTTTATGTAATCTATCATAATACACTTTAAAAGTTCTTCAATTTTTATTATTTTTTAATTTTCATTTGAAATTTAAATTTTTGTATTGTATTAGAAAAACCATTTTTTCAAATAAAAATAATTACAAATTGCAAATTGAAACTGTGAAGATTAATAAACATTTTTTTTATAAACTTAATAAAATAAGTTTCGTTTAAGTTTAAAAAATAATTTGACTTGTACACTTTTTCCGTTTAACTAGAACCATTTCCTTTTCTTTTACAAAGAAAACTTTAAATTTGTATGCAGTAAAATTTTGGGTTAAAAAGCAAGTTTAAACAAAAAAGGATATAATCTTAGTTGAATATAAAAAAAATCAGTATCTACACAGATCATTATTCAATTAATTATTTTTTTTTTTAATTTAATTATAAAAACTAAAAGAAAATATCCACGAATCTTTATCAAATATTTCAATTTAATTAATGTTTTGTTTTTAAATTTTATTTTACACTTTCTGTGTAAGTACAGTTACTTACTTTATTTATTTAAAAACAAAAAAAGGTAAAATAAAAAATGTTATAAAAAATTATTTAACGTGTTAAAATGAATATTTTGATTTTGTTTAATTGTAATAAAATTTTCGGTGCACTTCATAAAATTACAAATATGAGAATGAATATAATATTTATAAATGAAATAAATATAACAAATAATAGATGAAATTAAATTTTAGTAAAGTTATTAATCTGATCTCTAATATTAAAAGAATGAAATATTGTTCTTATAGTAATTGAAAAAACATATTACATCAATTTTAGTTTATTAATTACATAGGTACATATATTAAAAAATATAGTTTATAACTGTTATAACGAAAAAAAAAAAAAACAGAAAAATATTACAATATAAAATACATAATACATAATAAAATAAAATTCAATTTAATTTCAATAAATTCTGTTTTTTGTTTCCAAAAAATTCACACAAAAAATTTCCGATTATTGACATTATTTAGTAATATTAAAGTTCAGAAAAAATTTAACACTTTTAAAGATTTTATAAATACCATTGACGTCCTTTTAAAGGAACACATTAAAACGTTTAAAATGTAAATTACAATTTAATTAGCAATTTTATAAATCAAGATTAAATAGAGCAAAAAAAAACCAAAAAAAAAAAAAACTTCAATTAGAAGCCTTTATTCAGCACATAAAATATTTTCACGAGTTTTTTTTAAACATTTATGTGTATAAAGATAATCTATTACCTTTCATTCCATAAAATTAAGATGTTTCTTAACTGAAATAAAAAAATTACTTTAAAAACTTAAAATAAAAATTAAATTGACATTAAAATATAAATTTATGTAAATTATAATTAAAACAAAATTGACTATAAATATTAACACACAATTTGTGATTGATAAAATGATTCAATAAAAATATTCTGAGAAAGAATTGATGAATCAAGAATATCAAAAAATTTAACATTTCGATTGTAAATGAAAATATTTATTGTATTGATGTGCACACTGATTCTAACTATAATTTTTTACACAATATTTATGTTGTAAGCACTGAATTTCCTATTAGAAATTAAAACACATTAAATAGAAATTACTTTAAAACATTTTCACAAAGTCTTTTATTATAAATTAATTTGTATTTTAATTTAATTATCGTGAACAACAATTACTTAAATTTAATTTAAATCACTTTATTTATACACTTTATTCGATTTTATTGAAAAGCTTCAGCTAGAATAACTAGAAAGAATAGAGCAAACAATTAAGATATTGGAGAATTTAAAAATTTAAAAGAAATTTCTTCTCCAGATCTTGAATACTCTTCCAATTGCTTTCTAGTTATTTAATTAAAAACTTCGCTATTTCAACTATTAAACAAATAATAAAATTAAGATATTTGTTAAGCTTTATTTATACAGCATTAAATCATATTCCATCCCAAGCATGATAATGTATAATGAAATTGAATGAATATAATATAAAAAATACCAAAATTTAAATAAATAAAACTTTTTACAAAATAAAGAAACAATTTTTTTTTATTTTATATTAAATTAGAAAAAAAAAACATGAAAAGAATGATTTTAATTATATGAACGAAATGTATCAAAAAGCATAAATAAATTAATAAATACAAAGTAAATACGATTAAAATATATAGATATATACATATATATGTATAGATCAATACTTATATGATTTTCTTCACCAAACATCATTTAAAGAAGATGAAGACGATGAGGATGAAGAATAAGAATAGGAAGAACTACCTTTATTTGAATTGTTACTCCTATTGTCTGAATTCGATTTACTTTTTTGTGGTGATGGCGTTAATCCTTTAAAATTTTTGCTATTGCTACTATTAGTTCGTTCAAGAGGTGTTGAACGATCATTATTTCGTATATCACGATTAATGCTACCACCTCTTCGTCCTCTCAAAAACGATTCTTCTCGAGGACTTACTTGTGGACTAAAATCGGTTTCAGTATCATATGTTGACATTACATCAGTTGTATAATTGTATCGGCTATCTGGTGAATGTCTACCATTTTCTGGTGAATAATCTCGATTATTATGACCACGCCTTTGACTTCGATCATCATCATAATCATCATCATAATCTTCATCATCATAGTCATCATCATCAATTAAACTTGGTGAATACCGACCCCGGCGATGTTGTGACGGTGGTGGTGGAGGTGAAATTAAACGCCCACCCAATGGTGGTAAACGCCCACTTGGTGGTAAAGCGAATGGAGCTGGCATACCCATAAATGGACCTGGCAATGGTGGCATAAATGGTGGTATGAATGGTGGTGGAGGAGGTAAGCCTGGCATTAATGATGTAGAATTTGGTGAATCTAAATGTATTGGCGAGGGTACATTATTTAAATTTGTAGATCCTATTCCATCAACCATTGAATTTTGAATACCTTAAACACATAAATAAATTTATTGTTATTGATTTAAAATTCCTAAATATATCTAATGTAAATCCAATATACTTACGAATAATATCATTTGAAGTACTTGAATTATTACTACTTCCAATCGAATTATTATTTGATGAAACTAAAGCAGTTAGCTTACGTCTTAACATTGTTGATTCAGATCTAGATTCTTCTAATTTACGTTCCGCTTGTCTGGAAAGTAACCATGTCTCATGAGCTCGATTTTCTAATACAGTCAATTGTGCTTTATGAGCTACTGCTTGAGCTTCTACTTCAGCGTGTAATGAATCATTTTTTGATCTTAAAAATAATTGTGATTTAGATTTTATAAATTGAATAGTTTTATATTATAAATATACTTAAGAGCTTGTAGTTCATCCTGTAAAGTACGAATTCTTTCTACAGTGCTAGTTGTTTCACCTTGTTGTTTCATCCATAATGCTTCTTTTACGGTTAATTCTCTACAAAATATATTATTAATAAACACATACATACATTTATATTTCATTTAATACTTTTGCAATTGTGCCTCTTTCTCTTTAAAATAATTAGAAAGTACATCTAAACGAGTTTGGGCTTCTAATTTATCTTTCTCTGCTTGACTATGTTCTTTTTTGAGAATTGCTACTTCTTCATTTATCATTTTAACGTGCTCTTCTAAAACTTTTCTTGCAACCTAAAATAGTTATAATTTTAATTTAGATTGCCTAGTTTAATTACAAGCCGAATACTTTTTCTCCTTCTATTTGATCTTTTAATGTGGAATTTTCTTTTTCTAACAATAGATTGTCCGCTTTAATATCTACAGATTCTATCAAATCATCAATATCAGCCCAAGATTCTTTATTCATATTTCGTATGACATCTTTTAATGACTAAAATATTAATAAAGATTTTTACAATTTTAAATACAAAAAAATATATTTTTAGTACTTCTATTTTGTTTTCACTTGTTTGCCATTTTCTATTATTTTCATCATAACTGCTTTTAACCGATTGCAATTCAATCTTCAATTTTTCGATTTCTTGCATCTTCATATTAATTTTCTCTTGTTGTTCGTGCTTCAAAGATATTTCATTTTCTTCTAATTTTGTTTGTATTAGTAACCTTTCATTTTTTAAGTCATTAATTTTGTTTTCCAATTGTTGAATTTCAGTTTCAAACTTTACTGATTGTTCGGATAGAAGAATATGTAGTTCACTATTTTCATGAGTTTTTTTAGTCAAATTTTGATCCATTTCTTCAATAGTATCTGCAAATAAAATTAAAAACTTAATTATATATAGGTATATATATATAATTAACATTAAATTTAAAATATGGGTTTAAATTTCGTAGTTTACACACTTAACCATTGTATTTTAGCATAAGCTACATTAATTAAATACATACCTTTTTGCTCATTTATCTGTTTCTCAAATTCTTTTATATTTTGAACTAAAATACTGAGCTCTGTTTGCTTATTCAACAAATCAGTTATAGTTTTATTTAATTCAACCACAGTTTCCGATTCATTTTTTAATTCCTACAATATAATTTCTGTAATATAAACATTTTATTTAATCAAAAGCATTACATTTTCTAAGGTGATAATTTGTTCCTTCAAATATTTCTTTTCCAAATGACTATCATCTAACTTGTTTTTCAAAGCTACTAGCCTATCATTTGTACCAAATGAGGTATCTTCTACTGAACTCAATTTAGATCGAGAATCTTGTAAATCTTGTTTTAAGATAGTTACTTCCTTATTAGCTGCTAGTAAGCTCCTTTCAACAATATTTAATTTATTAATTAATAGGTTCTCTTTACGACTATTACATATGCAATAGTACCCAAAGGCAAATATTATGGAAGAAATAGCAGCAATACTTAATAAAACTAACATGTCGAACATTTCCAATATCTTATCAGACATTGATGTAAAGAAATCGCTTTCCGAATAAGATGTACCGATAGTTGAACGACTTATACTCTCATGCATTATATTAGGACAGTTATCATTTGGACCTATTTTCTCACAATATGCTTCATTAATAATATCATTACGTTCTGATTCTTTTGATTCAGTATTTTCATTTTTAACATCAGCCGTCTTTTCCAATTCAGCATTATAATTTTCATCTTCGTTAGAAGCACTTGACCAAAATCCATTAATTGTATCAAAAAATTTACCCGTCCAAATGTTAAAACTTTCAAATATTACAGACACCATTTTATTTTCATGAACATTGTCTTCTATCGTAGTGGCGTCCGCTGATGTTTGCGTATTTTGTTTCACTGCTTGTGGCGTTACAGAATTTATTTTGTTACTATTCTCTTCATGTTTCTCATTTACTTTTGATTCGACATAATCATTTCGAGTTTCAGTAGGATTATTTGTTAAATCATCTGGATTAATTGGTTGTTGTGAGTTTTCTGTTACTGGATTTTGAGTGGTAGCATCAATTGGAGTGTCTACAAAATTATTGTCTCCATTTCCAGGTGTGGTATTTTCATATTGTTTTTTGTTTGCTAAATCAGAATTTCTTGCTTGCTCCTGAAAACTGATTTCATCTTGAATTGTATTTCCTAGCAATTTATTTTCATTTAAATCCAAACCTGTCACAGGTAAATCTGTATGAATTTGTGATTCATTGATTGAATTTTGTTCTGGCAAATGAGGTTTTTCGGTTTCTTTTATATTATCAATTGCAGCTTTATTATTTTCTGGGTTTTTCGAGTTTGTCTCTTCTTGCACATTAGGCAGCTGAGCTCTTCCAGCCTTAAAAAACAGAGGCAGATCATGGTGGTGATGATGATCATGACCATGTTTATGATTATGATCATGGTTGTGAGTATGATCATGATTATCATTATGTCCAATATTATCGTTATGATGATGGTTATTATTATGATTATGATTAAGATCTTTGGGTTGTGATTTCTCTTCCAAATTTTTAGTTTTATGTTCAAAATGTTCATCATGATGTTTAGACTCAAGATCATTTTCAACAGGCACTGAAGACTTAGATTTTTCCTCAATTTCATTTATTTTGTTTAATTCTTCTCCTTCGTTGCTTGCCGACTCAACACTTGTATTTTGATGTGATTCAGGTAAAATTTTTGAATTTACATTTGTTTCAGATGAGTTTCCAATAGGTTCAGTAAACTGTTCTTTTTGTGAAAATTCTGTAATTGAACGAAATATATAAAATATAAAATTATGCTTCAATATTTGAAGTAAAATAATTCTGTATTATATAAGGAGATATATCAAACAAAAAAAAATGTATTTCATTAAGTAAATAAGTTTATTGAATATGCTAACAAAAATAGCATGTTTTACGTAAATATGCATTATGAGTATGGATCATAATGAAATATATAATTGAAATATAAAAATTTTCTTCTAGAAATTGCATTATTATTGACACGTAAAAGTTTTTTTTAGAAAATAAGTATGTTAATTGTAAACTAACCTTTTTCATTTGGAATACTATCTTCTTTCACATTTGGATTAACTTCTTTCACATTTTGTTTTTCTATATCAATGATATTAACTTTTTCATCTTTTAACTTGTTTATATCTTCAACTGTATGTTGTTTCTTTGATTCAATTTCTATTATTTGATTCTCAATATTCTGGGTTTTTTCATTAGGTTTTGTATGTTCCGAGTTAGTTTGATCGAGTTTAGCATCTTGATTTTGGTTATTGGTTGCATCTACATAACTTTCAGATTCAATTGGTTTTTCTAAATTTTCAACATTTTTGTTTGGTTTTTCACTGACAGGCTTTTGTTCATCTGCATTTACATAATTTTCAGATTCAATTGGTTTTTCTAAATTTTCAACATTTTTGTTTGGTTTGGTTTCACTGACAGGCTTTTGTTCATCTGCATTTACATAATTTTCAGATTTAATTGGTTTTTCTAAATTTTCAACATTTTTGTTTGTGTTTTCACTAATAGGCTTTTGTTCATGTGCATCTACATAATTTTCAGATTTAAGTGGTTTTTCTAAACTTTCAACATTTTTATTTGGCTTTTCACTAACAGGTTTTTGTTCATCTGCATTTGAGTTTTGTAAAGGACTACTATGCTGAACTTTATGACTATGATTTTCGTCAAACATTTTTTCATCTAATTTATCAGTCTTTTGTGCATTTTCTGAATCTTCAGTCTTTTCTGCTATATTATTAAGAACTGCCGAATTTTCTTTTAAAGCAGTTTTATCTTCTTTGATATTAATTTGAGATTTGAACTCTGGTTCTGCATTTTTTGAGCTTTCTAAGCTTTTATTTGGGGTAGTTGACTTATTTTCTTGATCTTTTGTTTCATTAATTACTGATGCAGTTTGATTAATTTCAGTTTCGGCAGCTAAAACTTCATCTCTGTTAACATTTGGTTCTTCATCCATATCATCAATATCAGGACCCATTTCTTGAGAATAATCATCATCAACTTCATCTTCGTCTTCCACTTCAATAAATTCACTATCATGCGCTTGTTCTAGTGAATTACTCGCAAGATTTTCTTCGGATTGAACAGATTTAGTAGTTTTAACAATTTCTTTTGAAATTTCATTTTCTTCTAATTGAACCGGTTCAGTTTCTGTTTTAACAATTTCCTTGGGAATTTGAGTACTTTGAAGCGGAGCAGTTTGTTCAACATACTCTTTGCTTGTAGTTTCTTCAACATACCCTTTTGAACTTTTTAATTCTGGATCATTTTTATCATGACTGTTATTTTTGTTATCAGAGCTTGGGGAATCAACAATAACATAGTTTTCTCTTTTAACATGCAGAGCCTGTTCCTCAATGAAAAGTGCAGGAGCCAAGCCACGTCTACCTTGAATTTCTATGTCCCATAGCTCGTCTTTTCTTTTTGTTACTGGTTTTGAATATATTCTAACTATAGCATTTATTTTAAGGGAAACTATCCCTTTTTCAGGAGCATTATAAGTTGTAGTTGAACGTCCGGTTGATATTATTGCTAAAAATTTAATTTTAAAAAAATGTTAAATTTTTTAGGGCTGGAGCCTTTTTATTTTTATAAAACCAATAATTACTTTGACAATGTTCATCCCCACACACTCGTTTCTCCGAACTAGCACAGTTAATTAACACTAAAATTGTTAGTAGTATATCAAAAAATTTATTAAAACTAATTAAATTCTTCATTTTTCATCGCTTATTTTAACTTAAAAAATGTTATTAAAAATATTATTCTGACAGTTATCATCGCCACATCATTCCTTCAAATTAAACATTTTCTTGACATTTGCAATAAATGGTGCTCGTTTAGAAAGCTTTATTTAATTCGAATAAAACTTATTTGTTTTTCACACACTCCTCGCAAGACACTAGTAAAAATTAAAATGACAACTCACCATTTTGGAAAATAAATATGTATATGTATTCGTTTTTTTTTTTACAGGAACAACTTTTAAAAATTTTGCTTAGCTATGACGATTGACGAATATTTTACTTGCGATATTTTGGATCAATTACATAATTCATTTGAATTTAATTTATAGGACTTCAAAACAATTTCAGATTTATATGCAATTTGCACATGTAGACGAATGGAAAAGTGACAGAAATCTAACATTTGTTGCATATATACCAAAATCAAGCAATTTTAGTAGATTTCTTTCCTTAGATTATTGTCAATATCAAAATATTTTTCATTATTATAAATATACATCTATGTTATTAGTTCGAATAATTTCATTTTTTTGAATAATTTAATTTTCGGTAATCTTGGCACTTATTCCAATACTCTAACAGAAAAAATGATAGGAATCTACCCGGTATTTTAAAGGTAATTCCGGTTTAAAATTTTGAGTTCTTCAGCGAATTTACGTCATAAGCGACAACTATCTGACATCAGTTGTTTTTAATTATAGCATTTGCGACTTTGCAAGTCAAATTGAGGTTTTTGTAATATGATGAATATTGATTTGGTATTTGTTTTTCATGTAGAAGTAGGAACTTTCAATATTCTTTTATAAATTTTCATAAATTTTTTTCAATTTTATATTTTTTTTAGGGTACCTACCTACCTGTTTATATTTTAAAAAAAATTAAAAAATTTTCATATATAATAAAGCGATGTATGTTAACTATTTTATATATCTGATATTAACTATTTGCAAAAGTTTCCAAATGAGAGGAAAAATCACGTGATCATAAACTTTTGCGAGAATAGTGAAAAATTTTTATTTTCTACTCTAAATTCTATTTCTATTATTTTTAAATATTCTAATGTACAAAAAAAAAAGTAAACATACTCAAAATTTGCATAAATTTTTCAAAATTTTTCATGTCAAAAATAACTGATTTTTAGGTTATGAGATCTTTTTAAATTTTAATTACTAATTTTCTGAAATTTTTTGTAGAATTATTGAATGTTTTTGTTGAAAAAAATTAAATTAAATAATTTTTCTTGGTTTTGGTTTTTTTGTAAAAACTACATAAATAAGTTTTCAGGTTAGGTAGACAACTTTTTATTTAAATGTGAGACATTAGTTTTGTATGCTAACTGCAAAAATTTGTAAGAGCATGCAAATAAAAAAGTAAATAAACAGGATTTTTGATAACTTTGTGTAAATTTATAAAAGTTTGCGAGTTAACATACAAACCGAAAATAAAATGAATTTGCGGTTCATGACGTCATTTTATTAGAAAGAGATAACAACACAGATGCTCGCAATGTATTTATTACGGTGTTGGGACAATAGCATATAAGAAAAAATTACATAGGACAAAATTATATAAGACAAAAATTTAATTTAAAAAAATTACAAATTTAAATTTTTTATAAAAATTTAAAGTTATTTGGTTTGGTATTGAAAGTACTTTTTTCCTTAAAAAAAAGTAAAAACACTAATTCTTTTATTTGGTTAAACATGGTTTTATTACTTATATTTTATTATGGTCTTATAATTTTAAATTTATTAAATTTTGGTGAGCGGTACGTTATCATGTTTTTTTTAAATCTTGTTTTTCAAAATCTTGGTTTTTTTGAAAGTTAGTTTTTTTAAAGTAAAATAGCAGGGTTCCAATAATAAAAAGGGCGGTGCTGGTCTTAACATTGGAGTAACTCCCCAAAACCAAAATCCCCAAATTTTTAAAAAGCCCCAAAGCCAAAATCCCGAGACACAAAATCCAAAAAAAAAGTTTTTATCCTTATTATTTTTATGCATAGTCTCTGTGCATACATAAAAGAGGATACACCCTTTTAAAGAATATTTACGTTAATTATTTTTATGCGTAGCCGCTTTTGGATGCAAAAAGGGGATATATCCCTTTTATAGAATATTTACCTTTATAAAATTTATTTTATTTATTTATTTATTTTTTTTTAAATAATATTTGAGTTTTCCGAAAATTTAAGCATCTTGCTTTTTTAATTTTTATTATAAAAATAAAAATATATTATTATATACACACACGCTGGGTGACGCAGTAGGTGGATAGAGCGCCTGCCCAGGCCCAGGTTCGATTCTCGATGAAGCAAAAAAAATGCTTTATGGGCTTTTCGACCTGGTCCAGTACTCTTTAGAGTCATTGGGATAAAATAAATGACAAAAAATAATTGAGAGTGTAATCTGGTAACAAATTAAATAAAATGGAGCTATTCTATTTAGAGAAGGCTTAGTTCTTGACAATAGTAGTAGTTTTCCACATTTAATGAGTAGATTTTTAGTAATTTGTTAAATAAATACTGGAAATATTGGAGATTGTAGTGTAAAATTGCAGTACCATATTTAATTAAGCACGAAAAGGTGATCTACCTAAGTTACTGTCAAGAAAAGCTATATTTCACTTTGAATTATATTTAAAAAAAATTTTAAAATTAAAAATAATTCAAAAAACAAAATTTGAAAAATCCGAGAATTTGGAAATTACGCAGTAGACCCGAAATTTTGTCCATATGTAATTTGGTAAGAATGAAACCATCTGTGAAATTATCTGTGATTGGTACATTGGGTACAAAACATACAACGCCTATATACTGAAAAAGCCCCGAAGGCCGAAACTAATTTTTGCTTCGTTAAAAAAAGGTTTTATTTTTATGGAAAAACAAAGATGTACGAAGATTATTCATACAAATAAAACCTTTTTTTAACGAAGCAAAAATTAGTTTCGGGGCTTTTTAAATATAGAGGCGCTAACACTTACAATACAAACTATACAGTGCTGCGAGTACGAGTTGGTTTTTGGTGCAATTTACGTATCTCTCCTCCGTACATACTTCTCCCTTTTTATATGTTGAGTTTTACTAACCCGAATAAAAAAATATACATTATATAGCATAAATTTGTCATTAGTTGTGAAATTGATAATGATATAGTGTATGGATGGCGTCAGAAATTTATATAGGATTATAAGTATGGGGCTAGGATTAATTTATATTTTATACTTTTTTAATGCATTTTATATATTTATTGCATGCGGTCAACATTTTTCGTTTACCTACTTTTCTTACTTAAGTATTTTCATAGCTATTCATTTCAGGTCAATCTCTACAGTGTCATGAATTTCAATGGGGGAATGGGGCTATGAATTGGTATGGAACAAAGAGAAAATGTGTATATGGTTTATGTATATATAATAGTTTCTGATATGTGCATTTTGGTCCAAATATGAGCTCAGACATGAAGCACGCCCTCAAAATTTTTATAAAAGGTGTTGTCATTTGAACCCAAAATATGTACCAAATTTTAATCAAATAAACCCAACCCTGTAGTTTTCGAGACATAAATTTTGGTCCAAATAGGAGCTGTGACTGCAAATTTATGAAAGCAAAAACTGTTATCACCGGGATCCAAGCTTGGCCCAAAATCTCAAATGTCTAAATCCCCCGGTCCGGAAGTTAGTTTAAAATCGAATGCAACATTTGCACCAAACAGATAAACAGGAAGAAAGACGAGTTAACAAAAAAATAATACATAAACTTATCTTCCAAAATTGCCATAATTTTTGATTTTGGTTTTGCATGGAAAATTCATATTGAATGCCACGTAAATTTCCATTTACGATCTAATACGACATTGAGAAGTTAATGGAAAAAACATTTTGACTTGACTTACGCCTCTCTACGTTCACGAGATGAACTCTCGACCAAGAATTTTTTGAAATACCTCATATTTCAACAACTAACTATCATATTAAATCATTTTTAACAAATACGAATTCCCGCTTGATATGATAAACCAAACCCGGTTCAAAAAGATGCAATTACTATTAGTGTCTGTGATTTAGTAAAACTTGAAAACTGCAGCATTTTTAGTACCGATTTTAAATCAAATACATGAGCATATGGAATAACAAATGCACCAAATAAAAGTAGATCTTCCTACAAAAAAAAATAGTACCCTCTTGGCTTGCTTTTGGCACCAACTCGAGAACTAACTGTCTAAAATTTTGAAGAAGCAAAGAAATTTTCTCATAGGTCAAGAATGAAACCAACCGTTTTCTTATACAATAGCGGGGAAATAAATGAGATATTTAGATCGTGGTTGTCATTTAATTGTCGTTATACGAGAATGTTTTTAGATTAGAAGATTTTTAGCTTTTGATGAAGTCGATAAAATGTTGCATAGGAGGTTGAATCACAAATACGTTAAATTGTTGAACTGTGTAATATGCGGTTAACTGGAGAACGTCAAACGTTAATGTTATCAACAACATTACCCAAAGAGTAGCGATTTTCTGTACTGTAACATTTTAAATGATCATCATGAAGAAAGTCGTTATGACAATTCAAAGGATAGTTTAACTTTGATGTGTGTTGGAATAAAGTGAAGTTCTTTAAAGATTTTTATTTCAATGCAAACATTAATCTTTATAGTCCTGTCTTTATTAGCCCTCATAAATTTCAAGAGATCCGTTGACATAATCAATAGAAACATAACAGCAGTATTAAAACAAAAAGGTATTGCAGAAAAATGATACAAATGATCAAGTTATTATAGAATGAAGCAAAAGTCAAGTAGTATCAATTTCATAACGATAGCTTAAGTGAATCAATTATGTTAGATACTGATGTAAATCAATGATGCCCCTTATCTTCTGTATTCTTTAACATTTTACTTCATGAGATCATCATGAAAAGCAAATAATATTCGAAGATTATAATTCGTAACGTAACTATGTATATAACTATATACTAAATCACAGATAAAATTTTTCAATTCTGTTTTTAAATTCACATTAAAATTAATTTATTTCAGCATAAGTTTTTTTTTTTCATCCATACCATATTCTATATCATTTCTATATTATTAGATTATTGACTTCTCAAATCAACACAGATATCAAACAACAATTAAAATAATCATTTAAATTAATATTATAATAAAAGATAATGTATTTCGAAAAGTTGTAAAAATTTATTTTATTACTGTAATAATGAAAATCAAAATTGTTCATTTATCAATATAAATGGTAGCAACTTTATGAACATGAATTCGCTTTAAACAAAAACAAAATATTTTCTATTCGCTTCAATATTTTGTGGCCTTACAATTTTCAACTTAATTTTGAGATAAACAATTTTTTTTTCTAATTATCCATACATACATACATACATACATAAGTAGAAAGGATCGTTAAATTATACAGTTAACGTTTAAATTGACTACTGACTAGATTAATTTAACTCACGAATTTAACTTAGTTAGTTTATTTCCATCTTTCTAACAATTTGGTTTAAAATTTACGGGTTTTGTTCAATTCAAATCAAAATATTTATTCAAGTGTTTATTTACGTTTATCGCATCTAATAATTTGATAACAATATTAATTATGTAAGCTTTTAATATGAAATTAAGAAAACAATAATTATTCCTCAATAATAAAATAAAAAGTATTTTTAAATTATTGAGGAATTTGTTTAAAATTAAGCTAATTTATAATCGGCCGAGAGTAAAAAAAAATATTCATATTAAAAATTAATTTTATCATAAAATCTCCAAAAAAAAAATTAAAAACATAAATGTGCCTCTCTTGTTTTTATTTTTAAATTTATTAAACAAATACTCTAAAATAAGTATATTACTAAGTTCATATAGTTCTAGTAAAGATAATGTATAAATACGTAGATTATTTTTGGTTCTAGATAGATAAATATGATATATTATATAGATAAATAGATGTAAATGTGTTTGATCTTACTCAGTCAGTATCGTTATTATTATGTGCCATTAATGATAAAATAAATATACAAAAGAATTTATCTTGTCAATAAAATAGAGATAGTGCTTAAATTATAATTAAATATTGAAAAAATGTTATTTTATTTTTATAATAAATCAATAAAAACTAAAGTGGATTTAATTAAATAATTTATATATATAAAAAAAAAATAGAAATTAACATTTTGATTGATTATGTATTTTGATTTGAGATATTTTGAAGGATTATGTAATTTGAAAATCTGAAGTTATTTCAACCCATTATCATCCTTTAATTCCACCACTGATCCTATAAGTATACATAATTTCAGTATACAAATTATTAGATTAGAACGTTAGAATTTAATTGAACTCAAATTTATGAAAATGCCTGTTAATCTAAAGTTTATCAGTTATAAGTTGTGTTATTACATTTTCACTGATGTATCAGGTGCAAAACAAGATATATATGTACATATTTGAAAATTCTGCTTTATATCATGTACCCGTAATTTTAGATTTATTTTGACGGGGTTTTGCTTTCCTGTTTTATTGTAGACCAACCCCCTAATCATTTTTATTATTAATAACAAAATCATTTGATCTTCAATTTTCTAAACGTGATACATTAGTCAAACATATAGTGTTATTTTCAATTCCAGTATGTGAACCACTTTTATATATAATAAATACTACTTGGTGGCAATACAGCAGTTTCAGCTATTTTCTTTCTTTTTTAATTATTTATTTGTTTAATCGGCGGACCTGCATATAAATATGCATATAAATATGCCAACCATATGTCGTTTTACCTTATACAAATAAATATCTGTCCCTTTATTAATAATACATAATATGACAATTCATGACATAAAAATAAATGTTTTGAAATTCTTTGTCTTTTGCAATAATTTTTAGATGTAATTATTATTTTAATTAACGGTAAATTTACTTTTACTAGTGAATCCAACATAATTTTTTTTTAAATCCGTCAGTTTGATTCGAATTTCGACGCATGGTTGATTTGTTGATTATTTGCAAGAGTTGCACCCCCACACTTAATAAAATAATGTAAAGTGTAAGGTATATACCGAGTATCCCAGAGCATGCGTATCAGCTTTTTAAGAAGGGAAGGAGCCGTTATTTAAAAATTAAAAAAAAAATTTATCAACTAAATCGATTGGTGATGTTTTCAATTTCCGCTAAGGACCGGAAAAGGGTTTTTTAAGACCAAAAATCGCCGAAATTGGCTGAAATCGAGATTTTTAAATGGGAAGAGGCACTTTTTTTTGCAAATGCAAATTTGGAGTCTATGACAAAAAATAAGAAACTTGTGTTCAATGATTTTTTTTTGTTTTTTCATTATTTTTCTTTAAAATTAACAAAAATCTACCAAATTTAATGATCATTTTTATAAATAAATTTGTTTTTCATATTAGCATATTTTTTATCTCAGTTTTGAGTACCTACAAAGTTTAAATTAAAAAAAAAAAATTATTTTACAAAAAAGTACTCCTTCCCATTTGAAAATCTCGATTTCGGCTAATTTCTGCGAATTTTGGTTTTAAAAAACCCCTTCCCGGTCCTTTCCCCAAATTGAAAATATCACCAATCGATGTAGCACCCTCGATTTAGATAATAAAATATAATCTTCTTCAAGTTATTTATTTTATTAGTAAGTTAAGTTTTATAACGTTCTTATCAAGTCAGAAAATTGGGTGAGA
This sequence comes from Argyra leucocephala, assembly GCA_963942445.1. Classification (NCBI taxonomy): domain Eukaryota; kingdom Metazoa; phylum Arthropoda; class Insecta; order Diptera; family Dolichopodidae; genus Argyra; species Argyra leucocephala. The sequence continues at coordinate 71,221,401 of OZ012680.1, forward strand.
GGGATTTAAGGGAGATTTAGCGTATTTTATTTACTAAAGTGTGAAAATTTTCTATTTTTAAAGATATTTAGTTGCAGAGACTAAAGAGAGAGAATTGTCATACTATAAGAGGTCTACCTTCATGATATAATGGTTATGTCATGAATGTTTGATTCACCAAAACGAAAATCGATGTTTGAATCCCGTTCGGCCCATGAATACTAAAAAAAATGCTCTTATGTCTTGAAATTAGTTGCGAATACAATTTGGTAATCACTAAAACAAAATGGAAATATAGAAATTTACTGCAAATGATCATTATAGTGTGAATTAACAGTAAATGTGTATATCCTTTATCATTAGATCGATTTGTTACGGGGTGGGGTTACGGGGTGGTGTTATGGGGAAGCTCTAGTAACTTTCAAATTGAAATAATTAAACGATTCTAATATAGAAATTTTAAGATCTTCCAAAAATATGCCTTTAACCTTTGCATGTTCAGAAATAACAGAAAAAGGTTGAACTAAAATATCTCATTCGGCTTACATGTATATCATCTTTATCAAAATGCTTTTAAACTTCAAATTTTAATTGAATCAATAATAAAATTTGCAAAGAATTAGTCCTACCACAAAAACTATTCGGTTTAGATCATAAACGTTAGACCAAAAGTTGATCAGATAATATATTATTGTAAGAGGTTTTTATCCCTGTACGTATATAATAAGTAAAGGATAGAATAAAGATATAAAAAAAAATAGTCTTAAAACTTAATAACTAACTTAAACCTAAAAAGCTTATCACTAAAACTTAATCTATATATAATAGCACAAATTTATATTATTTATACATTAGTAATGATAATAGCCTTTCCTTAGTAAGATCACATTGTATGTAATAGCTTTCTAGAAAGGTGATATGTGTATATAAATTTTCTATTCGTAAAATTAAAATATGTTTTATTTATGTAAATGCTGTTTAGTTGCTCGAAATTAATTCCAGTGCTGTATCTGATATACTTATACCATATAAACAGGTATTTCTGCCTGATCATATTGACAATAGTATAAATAAAAATTGTTTACTTTAGAAAATAGAAGATTTAGATTTGAAACTCATATCTCCCGAGAAAGTAAAATTTTGTTTTGCCAATACATACTCGTATGTATTGTACACCTAGTTTAGCTTTAGTTATTTATTAAAATTCGATTTCTATTTAATCGTGTTTCATGACATTAAAATATATATTTATATAATCTATAAAGAATAAAATTAAACAGGTTGAATTATCAACGTCACATCAGTATTGTAGAACATCATCATATCTAAATTTTACTGATGATAAATATTATATATTAATGTATATGTATTATAGTATTATTTATTGTACATTTTGAAATCGGGTTTTCCCAGTAATTATAAAACCAAATTAAACCAAACGATATTCTTTAATCTTTCTAATTAATCATCGATTTTAATTTCTTCTATATATACTCAAAAAATAATGGTTCAGTAAACAACAATTCATAAAAAAACAATTCGAAGAAAAAAAAGAAATTCTTAAGACAAAAAACTTAATTTTACAACTTGTACACCTATGTATGTATTGTTATTGCCAAAGCTGTGAATCCTTAAAAATTTGTTCTGAAATATGTCTAATAAAATTTGTTTACAATTTTAATTGCATTGAGATCACAAATCAAATTGGGTAGAAGCGTTATAATTTATACGGATGATATGAAAACACTTAAGGAAGTTGTCATACGCAGTGTCATGCTCCAAGATGACTTGAATGCCTTCTTGAATTGGTGTAAAATTAATAATTTATCATTGAATATAGATAGACAAATGTAATGTCATCTCTTTTACCTGTTGCTTAAATCCAATTTCTGCTAATTATACTTTTAGTGAAAGTTATAAATAGATTTTATTCCAATTTAGGAACTTTGGGTGATGTTAACAAGAAAGTGTTATTCAATGAACACCTCAACGCAATTGTTAATAAAGCGATTTATTGTTAATTTGCACTAAAAAAAAAAAAAAAAACAAAAAAAAATTTTTTTTTATAAACATAACAAATATATACCTTGTACGAGCCGTTAGGCTCTTTTAGGTTATTTGAGTAAATAAATTCTATCTTGAGCTAGGGAATTTGATAATTCAATACATAGGTATAGGTAGGTAGAAATGGCCATTCTAGTTGTTTCTGAAAAACCAATTAGCACTTAAGTGTGCCTTTTTGATACCTACCACGACTCGAGTTACCTATTGGTTGCTATTGGTTGCTATATGAGATTATTCTCTCATTTTTACTCTCCCCATCAGGGACTCAGTAGTAGAGCCACCCTGTGTGATTGAAAACGTTGATCAGATCATCGATTTTTCTTTCAGCAATAAAACTTACACTGTTGGTGAAAGCCTCACCTAAAGTTCGGATATAGAGTCAGAATCCGGACTTTAGGTGAGGCTTTCAGTTAATGCTAGGCCACTGCAAAGGAAGTGTTTAAAAGTCAGAAACTTCTCAATTTCATTTTTTTAGCTACGGATTAAACGGATTACCAAGCTTGGCAGCATGGTTTCCTATCGGTAAATGACCAGTACTGATGGCTACTACTCTTGATATATCAATACGGGAGTTGGCTTAAAGTTGTTTCGTTTTATTGATGTTATACTAGAGCCATTGTATTTTCCTCGAGATCGCACAGATATTTAGTCTATGGTATCTTTCATTTGTTCTGGCCAGAAAGTATGAATGGATGTGCTCCTCAAGGGACCTGTCAAGTTTTGAACATGCATGACCAGTTTATCGGCTCTCTCATTCTCATCTATGTTACATGTGATCAGATACCCAAAGTAGAGAGATCGAAAAACGACCATCTAAGCTTTCAATTTCGTTTCGGTAATGTTCCACCGGCTTAGAGCAGTGCCTGACACCAAAATTTTGATACCAGGTTGACTATCCTTGAAGATGGTGATTTTTGTTTTGGTTGAAAATTTCTAAGATGCTAAACAATGCTTGACGATTTTTTGGAAGGAAATGGCTTTAAAATCTCGTACCTTTATTTTGTCCTTTTTTCTCTACATAATATTAAAGAACTAAAAATAGATACCAATTCCCGTTATCTCATGGATTTGATTAAGCAAAGTATATATATATTCATATACATAACTACATATCGTATTATATAATTTTTAATACATTAAATTATTTTTATATAAATTGTATGTATGTATGTATGTATATATACAATATGCTAATAATTTAATAACAGTTCACAAATTTTAAAATATTCAATTATTTTTTATTTTATAACAATGAAACCAATAATTATGAAAATAAAGGTACATTAAATTCAAATTAAATTAAATTTAGATATTTAAAATTTAATTATTTAATAATATGGTTGAAAATATTGATTAAATGACAGTTAATTTCCTTTTAAAAATTTTAACATGTACATATTATACATACAAACATACCTGTACTAAATATGGTACGATCACAACACATCGACTTAGTATTATCAAAGATAATGTGTATATAATCTTTGGTATTATATTGTTATAAATTAATAGGTTTAGTAAAATAATACGTACTGTTCTACTACTAAGTTCCAGTGCCGTAACTAGCTTTTCCAGTGGCCTGTGCATTATTTTTTTTAGGGCAGGTTAAGTTATAATACAATTATGATATAAAAATGTCTAAGATAACTTTTTTGAAAAACATTTATTATGGAAAAACATATCATCACATATTATATACGAAGTTTTAATTATATTTATTTAATTGGATTTTTCCGGCCTTGATTTCAGCAAATTCATTAATTATGTCATCAAATGATATATCTTTAACTATATTATATTCAATAGATATTATGGCAATATTGGATAACCTATCTTGTCCGATAGTTGATCTTAAATAATTTTTTATTAATTTTAATTCGCTAGAGCTTCTCTCACATGAATCAATTGATACTGGAAGAGTAAGAAATAGTCGCAGAGCAATATTAATATTTGGTTAAAACTCTATTAATCCAAAGTCACGTAGACCTTGTAAGATTTCAAGTGATGTAGCAGTTTTTAAATTGTCTACTAATATCAATGCTTCAAATTTAAAACTTTGAATTTCACATGCGAGCTCATACATATTTTAATCTTTGCTGTACTTAATGGCAAGATCAGAAACAGCTTTTTTTAAATCTACAACGCTGTCTTTTTCTGAAGATGAACCATTTATAAATATTTCTAAGCTGTTCATAACGCCAATCTAATTGATACAACAGCTTGACAAAAACATTGTAAGTTTGCATTTTAAACAAACTTTCGAACTTCATGCTACTTCCTTCATCCGGTGCCTCATCAGTTTTTATTTTTTTTAACTATTCTCCTCCGTTTACTGCGAAATCCAACTTGTAAATCCATAGTTTTAGCCAAATTGTTTGCTTTTTCAAAATCTTGTTCAAAACCTGTTTCTCGTAGCCCCTGTAAAGTACAACGTAGTCCATCAATTAATTTTGTTGCATGGTCTCTCGATACATCTTTTCATTGTAAGGCTTTATTTGTTCACTCAGTGCATTGTAGAATTTTATTTCATACAGGAAGATTGCAGATAAATTGATAATCAATTAGTCGGAGCAAACTTTTTGCATTTGATATTGTTTCTGGATTTGATGCAGTTGAACTATTTGCAATCGATTCCAATGCTGTTTTTACATCGAATAAATGCAACCTTAACGATTTCATTGCATTGGCCTTTGATGACCACCTTGTACCCGATAAATTTTAATAAGTGTTAAATTTAAATATTTCATTACAATTTCCCATCGTGCTGTCGATGATGAGAAAAAGTTAAATAATTTTTGCACAGTACCAAAAAAAGTGATCATTTTAGGTGTTGTAGACGCAGCATGAAAACCAGCTAAATTAAGGCCGAACAAGTCAGCCGAACAAGGCACAAAAATTTGCAAAATTATTGATTTCAAAAATATTTGTTATGCTTACACTGTTATGTTTGCCAGACATATTAACACCGTTGTCGTATCCTTGTCCTCTGACATCATGAATATCCAATTTATCAGCTGCTATTTTATTTAAAATTTCATTTGCTAGATAAGAGCGTATGTATTTTAATTTTTTCGTCGCGAATGAGGACCGTTTTTTCAAAGCGCAAAAAGTGAAAAAATCAAATTTTTCAGGAGAGACATTTTTCTGTTTATAAATAAAACTATTTAATTAAAGAATTTTATTATTTTTTTAAATTAAGTCTATTAAATAAGTACAACAAAAAAAATTTTTCAGACCTTTTTAGAAATTAAAATAATACTATTCAAAATTCGAGCGTTTTTTCAAACCTCAAAATGTGCTATAAAAACTATTAAAAAACTAATTTTTTAACATCTTCCCTTTTTGACTGACACTGTATTTTTCGCAGATAACGAACACCATTCGCTAATTTTATCTGATACGTGTTTAAGTTTTTTTTAAGCAGGTAAACTGTTACAGGTGATCCAGTGTATGTGGTTTTAAAAGAAAACTGAACCTTAGTATTCTTTTTTTCATATAAGAACATTCGAGCTCTACCCATTTTAAATTGAAATTTCGTAAGAAGAATTTTTTTCGATGCACTTTTTATATCAAATAACCAAACTTTAAAAGTGTTCTTCACTGTTCCATATTTATTCATTATAGTATAATACTCTGAAGGTGCCACAATTTTTTCGTGTTTATGATATTCTTTCTCAAGTATCCCAAAAACCTTATCAGGAGGCATGTAACTATGCCCTCGAATTGGAAATATGTGCTGAACTTCATCGAATACTGAACTTTTCTCATCTTAACAACATGTCTCAAATTAATTATGCAAGTTATCAACATGGAGTTTTTATTTTGTGAGGCACACGAATCAGAGAAAAAACAAATTTTGCAAGATGTTCTATTTTTTAGTCTGAGTTTTTTTTCTAATTCGTTGAGAAAGTTTTCTACGCACGAAGCAACTTCATTTACTCCGCGATTAGATTCAGTTTCTAACCATGTGTAAAAATGTGTATTATTTTTATTTTGTTTCTTCTTGGGCAACATTATGGCCAAATTATATAACCAAACCTGTCGAGAGTAGAAAATTTCTCCAATTGATAATTTAGGAAGAGGCTGATTTTGCTGTATATCGAAAACAATGTCATATGTATCAGACATAGGTTTTTTCATTATTTCATAAAATTTGTTAGCTCTCATATTATGAAATACCCCCGGCGGGTTGGGGTACGATTTTTAAGATTTTGCCTTTTCTCTAAGTTCTCTTTTTCATTTTTTATCTCAATGGCGAACTTTTTACATGTTGACTGTGTTACATGTTACAATTAGGATTTCCAAAGCCCAAGTTGAAATTCTTATAAAATACTTTTTTGTATTTTGATGAGGAACAAGTTGATTCATTTTTGCTTACGCTATCACTCCGAAATATATTAAACATTTTTTCTAAATTTAGTTCAGGTGGAAGATATTTCTGCTAATTTTATTTCTAGAGTATATTGTTTACCGTTATTTTTATCAGACAAATAGTTGTTTTCTCTTTTTTTGGTTGACATGAAAAATCATGCTACTTCTTAAGAAACAATATTATTTTTAGCAAGAAACTTTTGTATGTTTGCTGTAATTTTTTCGCTTTTATTAGTACACTTTTTGAAGTTTGAAAAAACGCTAAATTTTGTTACTTAAAAATATTAGACTTTTTTTTAATTTTATTGAATTTTTTTAACTAATCGATAGAGAACTAAAAACCCTTTAGTTTGATATGTATATTGAAAATTTTGAATTTTTGCACTTTTTGCATTTTGCAAAAACGGTCCTCTTTTTCATCGGTAGTTCCAATTGTGCTTACTTTAGTTATTTTCCTATTAATCATTAGGTGGTATGATATTTAATTGACACCACTTTTTTTTTATTTGTCCCTATATAATTATTTATATTTATAGTTTTATGAGGTTACAATCTAAAAGAAAAAAATAAGTAAGAAAATTTATTTCAGGGCCCCTCAGATATCTGAGCCCTATGCTTGTGCACCTGTTGCACCTGCCTAGTTACGGCGCTGCTAAATTCTGTGTACAGAACTAAACAATTTATGCAAAAAAAAAAATAAATAAATAAAAACACTACACAATTTTCTAATTAAAAATATTAAATCGACTGAGAAAATAGTTTGGGTTGGTTGATTTTTGTTTACATATTCAAAAACAAATTTAACACAAAATTTAATTAAAAAACCATTTCATTGTTTTGTTGCCATTTATTCCAAAGATGATGTAAATATATTTGCTTCAATTAGATTAAATTAATTTGATTGATATTTTTCAATAGTTCGTGTGTTCACTAACTTTTACACAACTATATACTGTTTTCCGGTTGATTTAATTATTTTTTAGTTGATACTAAGTCTTTTAAATGGTATAGCTCATAGAATAGCTCCACTATATTTTTAGCATTTCAAGCACGTTATCAGAAATTGATCAAAAATCGCAATAGTAAGTAATTTTTCGTGAAAGGAGTTGTATTATGAAGTCATTATATTTATAAAATTGTTCAGATACACAAAATAAACAACTAGAGTCGGGTCTAATGTTTTTTAGTCTGCCGAATTTGTACGAATGTTTCTAAAAGTTCAAACAAATTCAACTTTCTCACGGTGAATTTTTTTACGGCATTAAGATTGTCTACTCTCATACAATTTCATACATTTCAACTTTTTTGACACGCGATTGAAAAGTGTCGACATTATCTGCACAATAATAGTTATGTTGTGATACCATATGTTAAATATATTTAAACGAAAATTTCATTCTGGGATGGGATTCTCAATGAACCATAATTAGTTCAATGGTAATCTATAATGGGCCAAACTATAACTTTTTTATTTAATTCAATTTGATTGACAATTTAGACAATAAAAACTATACCAAAAATTTCTCTTCTTAGCTTTTTGTTTCTATCCAAATAAATTAAGTTGAGTAGATGTTCATAATATGTTAAACGATTTGGGTTCTACCATGAAAGATGGCGTAAAGATTCGCATAATATTATTTGAAAAACCTGTATTTTGGTTTGGATATGTTTTCCGAAATATGGGGACTGTAGGCGTATTACATGTTAAATCGAAATTCGGTCAAATTTAATATTAATATTTAGACCCATTTTTGTTTGGGTGTTTCATAGGTATACCTGTAGTTGTTGTGTTTATTATAATTATCCTTAAAAGCTGGTATCGATCTTGAAATCCATTATTTTTATTTTTGTTTATTATTGTCAGTAACTTGCGATCTAATGAAATTCATTAAAGTCGAATATTTAATGATTTGTGATATACTTATTTATTTATCTAATTTTCTGGGTTATGAAGTTTCTGGGGAATGCCTTGATACATCATCAAACGGGGATATGTATATTGTCAGAAAGTAGGATTTTTTAAATAGTGTAGTTGTATTTTGCTTATTATAGCTATTACCAAATTATATTTTTAATAAATTTAATAAAAATCACCCAACGTTGTCCAGGTCCAACACAAAATCTATAAATTTTACTTTAATTAAATATTTTTTAAGTATGAACCGAATTTTAAAAAATGGTTTCTGAATAATAGTTATTCTATACAAGTTATATTATAAAAGAAAAATAAAAGTTATTCGAACACGTCCAATTAAAAATTTGTTGTAGGTTTGAATTTATTTGAATTTGTCCTTTAATAACATGAAGATGCAAAACTTATGAAGGATAATTAAATATTCATTCCGTGAGCAGGATTCAAACCCGGGACATTCTGATTGATAGTCAGCCTAATATATGAGGTCATTTTATTAATTTATATTTAATTTTTTGAATACGCAGGCCAACTTGAGAACATTTTTCCCGTTCGGTATGCGGGTGATATAAGGTATTTGATTAATTCATAAATTAATAGTTTGTATCATCGAACTATTTAAAGGAATAATAAAAGACAAAACTTTACTAAAATATTTATATCATTTAGCGACAAAATACGATTTTCTCTTAATTTTAGTCATATCACATAATACAACATCAGTAGATGTTGGTTGGGTTGGTTTGTTGGTATATAGGGTGGATAAAAGAAACGATAGATCAATTAATTTGATCCCACTCAGCGATTTTATTTTTACTTTTCGGCAAACTCCATCGCCGAGCCTACTAATACCCTTAATGTACCACCGTTTTCACCTCTTCTTCGCGTCCTCTATACATAGATAGGTTTCTACAAGATCCATTCTTGTAGCGTGTCCTCTAAGCATGTTCTATGCATATGCCTACATATAGCCTTAAGTCAGCTCTGTTCAGTGACAATATGAGTTTCGGCTTTCCCGTATCTGGTATTTCCCAAAAGCCTCCCTTCCCGTTGTTTCCCATTTCATCGTATTTTTTTCATAGCCTGAATTGTTAAACCTACTACAAATTCTTCTGGGTCGTTGCTTCTTGATCTTGCTGTTAAAAGTTTATCCACTTTCTTATTGGCCTCTATATCCAATACTCAAGTACCCAATAAAGTAAAACGTTATTCAATAGTCCAAAGAAATTTAATGCTTCTCTGCAGCAAATAGTCGTTGTTGTTTTCGTTTTTTCTTTGTTTGTTGCTTCAAAACTCGGTAGCCGAGTGGTAAAGTACTCTAGTATAGTAATATAACGACCGAAGAGCACGGGTTCAAACCCTGTGGGAACCGAAGTTTTTTTCAAATGGTGATTATTACTGTAAAATGTTATATTCAATACAACCACATCGGTTCAAATATAACATAATAATTTAGTAATTAAAAACCAATAAAAAATAATGTAATATACAATATACAAATACCAAATAATTACTAATATAAAAGCCCCCAATCCGAAAGGGAAAATTATGTTTCGAAGAATTTCCGCTGCTCTCTTGATTGACATGATTTCGTATTGCATAATCAGTAGATATTAATAATATTTTTCGTCAAGACTTTTAATAAACTTTTGAAAGGATTATTTGATTAATAATAGGAGCTAATATAGTTGCATAGTTGAATTATTAAATTTTCCCTGTTATTCAAAATTCGAACAAATATTTGTTTTGTTGTTTGAGAGAAAATCTTTGATATTTTCTAAGTTATTATACGTACATATACACAAATTAATATAATTTAAAGATTAATTCAAAAAATGTAAGTCAAGGTTCTTAAATTAATTCGTACAATACTCCTGTAATCAATTTTAGGATTGATTGACAACTTAAATTTTTCTTTTTTTGTTTATAGTTTGTTGCATTAATTCGACTCTAAGAATTCTGAACCGAATATTTTTTTCTATTTCACTACTATTATACACAATTTACAAGCTTCAATTTATTTATACTCAATATATCAAATATAGTGTTACAAATAAATTTGCATAAAATAAATTTTAATTAAAGCTTTAATTTACAATAGAACTAAATAAAACTCCCTAAGTGGGACTAAAATAATGCATTCTTATAAAATCAATTGATTATACATAATACAACTAAAAAATTCATCGTGACTGAATTCATGAATGTAAAAAATTGTGTTGTGTTTGGTTAAATCAAGAAAAATTTCTATCTAACATTCTACAATGTTGTTTCATTGTACATACATCCATTCATGATACATTGTATTAATATTTTTATTTATTATATTAGATATAAATTTCGACAAGTTTTCCATTTTCCAGATACATATTGAGATTTTCATCTATAATGGTTGTTAAATGCTTAAGGTTTGGTATAAATCTAGTATTTAGTTTTTGTTTCACGATTTTCACACAAATGACCTTGATTTAAAAACAACAAAACGTTTAACAAAAAACAAAAAATGCCTTGGAGTTATTGTTATTTTTATACCCTGATTAAAATAAAACTAATATTTAGGGGTATTATGAATTTCAATTGTTTTCATAACATCCATTATAAAATTAAAAATTTTTTATTTTGACAATTGTGTAGAAAGTAGTAGCGTTCCATTAAGCTGTGTAAACTACTCATGAGTAGATTGTAAAAGGAACGCTCATTTTATGTTCATGAGCAAAACATAACCCAAAAAACATTGATGTTAATGTTTGTTTTGTTTTGGAAATTAATTTATCAAAAAATTCTCTTCTTTTCTTGGTGTTGTCTAGTTTTATTCATTAAATTTAGTTTTATATGTAATTATTTTTAAAATAAAATGGTTACTTAATCATATTTAAATTATTTTTTTTGTTGAAAAATATTTCAATTTAAATTTTTGTTTATTTAAATGTCAATATCAACATTCAAATTCTAAATGTGACACCAAATAATTATTCAGCACAAAAAAAAATTATTCAGCACCTAGCGGAAAGTAGATCTTTACTAACCATTTTCTACACAATAACAAGAGGTAGTGTAGCTGTGTTCAAAAATGTGAAAAAATAGTTTGTTTACATAGCATAATGGAACGCTACAAGTGTTTCATAAATTACACTTTGAACTTAGAACAAAAGTGATTAGATAATATTTTTTTTAACCCTGGAAAGATAATAATATTTTACTATTGCTTAAAGGTAAACATGGGTAAAATTTACTCACTTTTACTGAATTTTATGAAAAAGTGTAAAAACGATATCTGAAATTGAAATATATGTAATTAAAAATATTTAGAAAAATAATTTTTATTAAAGTAATTCATAACAGTAATTTAAAACATAAAAAATATAATATTAAAAATAAGATAATTATTTCGTGTTCATCACATACATAGGTATATGGCAATTAAAACAAAAAGTGGTGGTATATCTTATTTTACTGTAATTACAATTACTGCAGTATTTTCGGAATGAATCGAAAATAAATTTCAATTGTTTTTATATATTATTTAGCTAAATATGTGTAAAATTTCTTCACTATTTAGGTAAACATGGTAACAACTTGCACACATGAATATTCACTTATTTATTTATTTTTTGTTTACTTAAAAATAATATGAAGAAAGAATAAAGTACAGTTATATTATTTCAAAAAATATATTAAATAGGTTAAGAAAAAAAATGTGTACGTAGATTACCTTTCCGGTAACGTAGATAAAGTTTACGCAGATTACCTTTCCAGGGTTTTAAATTAACTCCAACTCATTGGTCTTTAGTTGCTTATTTATTTATTATTTTCGCTTTACTTGCTTATTATGTATCACTATAGAACCATATCAAAAATGTAAACGAGACTTTTATAGAACTTAATCCATAAAATATGATTAGTAAGGACAATTATTATGATCATATTATATAAGAATAATTGCATTCATTGCAATAAAATCTATAGCACTAATTAGGAGGAACATGAAAGAAGCAAGTTAGTTATTCTTTTTAAAAACATATTAAACTCCTATTGTTTTCCAAAAGCTTGAAAAATAGCAAGACTGATTATTGTAAAAAAACACTGGTTAAATATATCACAAATCCCGGCAATCAAAAAACCAGTAGGCTTGTTACCATTAAACATCAGCAAAGTTTTTTTTATTTTTTCCCTTACTCCTCTTAGGAGCATAGGGCTTCCACTTGACAATTCCGCCGTACTCGATTTCTAGCTGCTAATTTCACTTGTTCTTACGTTATGTTTGTCTTTTCTCTAAGCTCTTGTTTTATGGTCCTCCGTCAGGTGTTCTTTGGGCGACCGGGTCTTCTTGTGCCATGTGGGTTCCACGTGTTGTTTGATGGCTTTCTGAGAGTGTGGCCTTTCCATCTCCATTTCCTTCTTCTAATTTGTTTCGCTATAGGTTCTTCGCCGGTTATTGTCCTTGTTGCTTATTGTGTTTGGTCAGAATATTCGGCATATTATCCTTAGACATTTATTAATGAAGACTTGTAACTTCTGTTTGATAATTTTTCATGTTAACCAAGTTTCGCTGCCGTATGTCAGGATTGATTTTACATAAGACCTGAATATTCTAAGTTTAGTTACTCTGAATATTTGGCTGTTCCTCCATATCGGTTGCAGTCTTCCAGCAAATTATATGAGACTATAATATCAATGACAAGATAATACAATTGTAAACAATAAAAAAAATACTATCTGAATCATGCTATTAATAAACTTGCTAGGAAGCACAGGGCTTCCACAAAACTCTTCCCTCTGACTTTGTTCTGCGCTAGGTGTTTAATTTCACTCCATGTTCTGTTATTCTTTATTTTTTTATGGGCTGATCTACGACATGTTTCCCGCGGTCCGCTTATCCTGATGCCGAATCCGATGCCTACCTTGATATATTGCCCGTAAGTCTTCTAAGGGTATGGCCTATCCATTTTCCCTGCTGTATTTGTGTGCTTATTGAATCTTGTTTGGCTATTTCCCACAATTCATTATTTTTAATTGTTCTGGGCCAGAATATTTTGCATTTATGGGCAAATATTTGTTAGTAAGGATCTGAATTTATCTTGTATAATTCTGATTTATCAATCATGTTTCACTACCATAAAAATAGGGTTGATTTCACGAAAACATCCCATATTCTAAGTTTCGTGACCCTGGCGATGTCAGGTTGTTTCTAAACACAGCCCACAAACTGCCGAAACTCATTCTGACTAATTTTAAAAGATTGTTCATATCTTCCTTAATGCCCCCACTTGTAATAATTATACCACCGAGGTAACCGAGGAATTCGGTGTCATCTTCTGTTATTTCATTGCTGATTGTACAGAAGGAGGCATACTAATTCTTACGTTAATTCTTAGACATTTTGTTTTGTTGGTGTCGATTTTAAGACCAACTTTTAACGCAATTTTTCCAAAGTAGTAGAAACATCATCCAAAAGAGTTTTGATAATTATTGCAAAGAAGTATTCCGTCAGTTTTTCGAGTAAGCTACTCCTGAATAAAGACCAAAGGCAATGAATTTTCTTCATTGTTTAAATTTATAGAAAAGCGTAATACGTTTATTTATTTAATAAATAATAACTATACCGGATGTTCCAGAGCATGCGTATCAGCTTTTGAAGAGGGAAAGGAACCGTTATTTTAAAAATAAAATCAAATTATTAACTAAATCGAGGATGCTCTATCGATTGGTGATATTTTCAACTTCCGGGAAAGACTGAAAAAGGGTTTTTTAAGCCCAAAAATCGCCGAAATTGCCCGAAATCGAGATTTTCAAAGGGGAAGGGTTTTTTTTTTTGGCAAATTCCGATTCTTCGCCAAAAAATAAGAAACTTTTGTCAAGTAAATTTTTTTTTTGTAGTTTAAACTATAAAGAAACCCCTCAGTTTAGGGATAAAAAATATAACAACATGAAAAAAAATTATTTATAAAAATGTTTATTATTAATTTTGGTTTACCAATTAGGATTAGTGACGCTTGTAGGCTTGTAGTGGCGTGAAATTGTATTGGGTTATGATTGGAGTGTTGGATGCACATTCTGTAACGATGTGTTATATGGTTGGGATCTCCGGACAATGACGGTGACATTGTAAATGCGTCTTAAAAAAAACTTCAACTTGATACAATGTAAAAAAAAAACTAAATTTTAGCCGTAAAATAAGTTGGCAACATTGTGTAATGAGAGCTTTCTAAAACATTGTCCTTTAATTCATTTGTGATCAAGCAAAATGAACAGACAGTTTTTATTAACACTGTACAACATTGAGTTTTTAAAATTTTTTGTAAGCCCAAATACCTATCAAACAGATCGCGGAGACGTCGTCAACAACAATTGTAATCATGACATTTTAGATCATGTGGACGTTGTAACTTTGCGTTAAGACATTTACGATGTCAAGGTGAATACATGTCGGTGGTGGGGATCTTGTGTATAGATATTTGTTGGTTGGGATGGTGTGTTGCGGGATAGGTGTATTCGTGTGAGTTTGACACCTAATGCATGGGATTTTATTTGGATTGCTCCCGGGATATTTGCATTATGATTGTGGGTTCTGGCAAATCGATTGGGAGAATTCCAGACTGTTTGGCAGATGTGTGCTGTGTATGTAGCTATTATCTTTTTAGCATGATCGTATGACCTCTTGACCATAATTGAACCTTTTCTCAGAGGTCTTTGGATCGCAATAATTACCTCAAGATCTGCCTTAGTATTTCCATATATAGCTACGTGCCTGGATTTGATCATTTATATATTATCTAAATTATATTAGAGTATTAAACGTTCATTATTTTGAATTGAACCCATAAAAACACAAAAAAAAGTATTGGTTAATTGGATTTATAAAATAAGTATTCAAATAATTTCTAAAAATTATTTCAAGAGACTTATGATAGACAGGATACTTTAAATATTTTATTCCTGTTTTTTATTTATTATTTGAATACTGTTATTTTATTATAATAAGCTTTTACCACGATTTATTTTATAAAATTAATTGTTTTCTATAAACTATTATATTTATACATTTATCAACATGTATCCATATAAATTTATATATGTATATTGTATATGCACAATATTTTAGGATTTAATTATTTAACTTACCATTTTAATGCAACACCTAATAAAAGGCGGTGGTATTCCATTGAATTGTTATTTAAAAATAATTAGTTATAAATTAATTGTTGTGTTCCTTCACAATATCAGATGTCAAATTTCAAAGCCATATAAAAACATCAAATTTTCAGGAATAGTTTGAGTCTGATGAAAAGACAAGTTACAAAGAAGATGTTCGAAAAAAGATATAATAAACTCCATAATGAGGTGTATAACAAATTTCTTATAATAAGCTCTTATGTTTTACCGTTTTACTGATACAAAGTTCTGTATGAAATTAAACTGTTTTTTGAAGATTAAATTTAGATTTGCCAATTATTTAGACTTTAATCGATAATCATTTTTTAAGGGACAAAAATATTTTACACAAATAATTCAAGTTAATTGAGTTATAGAAGTTACTTACCAAGTGGCCATCAAACCATGTAGGTCTTGAGCCGCTCCATTTTACTCGGTCATGTGTGCGGCTTCCCTCCAATTGAAGATACGAAATCGTTTCAATTAATTTTTAAAGTTCAGAATAATATTTGTAACTTGTGATTGAATCATTTTAGAATCTTTGGTCCAGCGCGTTTTCAAAATATCTAATTTATTTTCTATAGATTGTTACAAATAAATAATATTTGTTATTAGAGTAAAAAACTGGCTACACTGGCTAAAATTTCAACTCATTGATGACATTCAAACTCTTGAATCTAGCCGTAATATTGCTTCAGTAATGTTTTCTTAAGATATTTTATGTCAGCCTATATCTTTTAAATTTGTATAATTTAATTTATATGCTCCAATGCGCAATGTGTACGATCTAGTAGATTTTTATTTCTCGAATCTCATAGAACTAATTATGACCTTTCTGAGCCTAGAGTTAACTTTGATAGATTTTCATTATAGCAGACAATTCTTCAATTATTGTATTTTCTATTTTTAGTTATTGTCTTAGTTTAAGCAATAATCTGTAAGGGATATTACACAGTAGATTGAATGGATTATTTTTTTATAAATATGTATGTTCAAAGTATACAAAATATATTTCATAAACTTTTTTTTTTATTTATTTATTTATTTATTTATAACAGTGGGATAATCTGCAGATAATTTTTTTTTTCTTTTGTTTTCTTTATTGAATTCATATTTATTTACACTTAACAAAGTTATCTTATTTACAATGTAACTGTATGTAAAAAATAAATGTTGACCTCATTAACCCAAAACTATGAAACAAATTAGGTGAAAATATGAAGTATAGTTTTTAAGCAATATCTGTAAGGGTTAATTTCCCAGTATATGAAAGAAATAAATATAATACGTATATATTTATAATAATTTTAACGTTTATTATAATTCACTAACTTTATTTGAATTCAAATGTCGATATTTCGACTTATCTTCTATGCCACTAATTGTGACTAATTTCTGAGATTAGTTAATAAAATCACAGCTACAGATATTCATCATTTCTACAAAATTAAGTTGCATAATAACCTATAGCGATCCTCTATAATCTGATTAACAAACTGGTCACTACAAGTCCATGACCATGATAAATCTATAAATGTATAAAAAACGAAAGGGTATTTGAAATACTTTGAAATATCTTCTGAGATCTAAGTGATCCCAATCGCCTGAGTCTAGTTCTGATTCAGAAGCCTTTCAGAACAGCTTAATATATGTTTAAAAATCCTCCGGACGCATCCGTCACTCTCTGCAAATCTGTCTGAGATTAGTTAATGAAAATAAAATGTTTATCGATAAACGGTATTTGATTTTTATTTAATACAAATTGAAAACACATCACTGAAAAACAAGTTCGATCATCTTCGAAAATAAAAATTAAATTAGTTTGTTTATATTTTTTTTTTAATTTATTTTTACAATTCTCAATTTTTCTTTCATTTTATTTCAGATTAGAAAATGAATTTTAAATTAATTCTTGGAATAATATTGTTATTATTAAACAGTTTACCATTCAATTATGGTTATAACATATTAGCAATATTTCCTCATCCAGGTATTAGTCATTTCTATTTCTTTCAACCAGTTTTAAAAGAATTGACAAAAAGAGGACATAACATCACAGTTATAAGTAATTTTCCTGAAAAAAATCCAATTGAAAATTATACCGATTTAGAAATTACTGGAGGAAAAATTATGAAAGAAGATATTGAACTGAGTGTAAGTACATTTGAAATTTAAAATTTTTGATAATTTTAATCTTTGTTTTTTTTTTGTATTTTGTAGATTTTTGAAACATTAGGCAAACCACCATTGATAGCATCATTTTTTATGTTAAATAGTTGGGGTCTAGAAGCATGTGAAAATACTCTTAAATCTAATGCTATTAAAAAAATTCTAGATCCAAATATAAAATTTGATTTAATTTTAATTGAACAATTCAATAATGATTGTATGTTAAGTATTCCTTATTTAAAAAAAGCTCCGGTAATTGGTTTAAGTAGTTCTGGAATTTTGCCATGGCATTATAGTCGTATGGGTTCACCATTTATAACATCATATATGCCAGATATTTTCTTAGGAATATCGGAAAATATGAATTTTGCACTTAGATTACAAAATTGGTTTTATTATCATGCATCGAACTTCATGTACAGGTAAATAATATTAAATTAATACATACTCGATACAAATTCTATATTCCAATTGAAAATTTTGCGTTCCATTCAATATTCTCGAAATGAATCCGAATTGTTGAATATTCAATTGAAATGAAAATGTACTTAATGGGTAAAATTTTCTCGAGGCAATATCGTATATTATAGGTATTTTGCAGGTCGGTATAAACTACCACACGACATTTAGAGATGATATAAAAATTTGTAATATTAAGTAGAAATATTTCTCGTCTAATTCATTTACTTATTTTGTTGACATAAATCATACAGTCATTTCATTTTAAGTAGATATTGTACATAATTTTAATGATTTATGATGAAGGCGTCTTCTGGACCTATCAGATATGTTCAACATTAATTCAATTCAATTCAATACAAATATATTGAACATATCTGATAGACCGAGTCCTGAAAAGACTAAATAATCAAAAAATATTGATAATATTTATGAAAACTTGAATTGAAGGAAAGGTGATGTGTTCCACGGGATCGATTGGATCTCAGTAAATCATTTTACAAACTTACAGGTCATAGTATATTGGTGTCGAACGACAAATAGAGTCACACATAAATGTTACAATAAATAATAAAATCTTTAATACATACCATTTTATTCGAAATTTAAAACGTTGAATTTAAATTTGTAATTTACTTAACACCCCCACTGATGAATGAGTAGAACATTTAATATCTTTATATTATATTTTAAAGATTAAATCAATGATTTTTACTATTTTATATAGATATTTTACACAACCAAGTACAAATAAAATTATTCGAAAATATTTAAACGAATCTGTTCCTGATGTCAATGAATTGGCCAATAAAATTAACTTAATGTTAGTTAATCAACATTATTCTTTTTCTGGTGTAAAACCATGGAGTCCATCTATTATAGAAGTTAGTGGCTTACAAATTGAAAAACCAAAACCTTTGAATGAGGTGAGTAAAATAATTTTGATTTTCTTCAAGTCCATGTATGTACATATAAATATTAAAAATACATATATATTATCTCATTAAAGAAATTCAAAAAAATACTTGATTCATCAAAATCTGGTGTCATTTATATTAGTTGGGGTTCTTTAATACGTTCTGATACATTACCAGCTACTAAACGTGATGCAATTTTAAAAGCTTTAAGTAAATTAGAACAAACTGTACTTTGGAAATGGGAAAATGAAACAATACCAAATTGTCCAAAAAATGTTCATGTATTTAAATGGATGCCACAACAAGATATATTAAATCATCCAAATGTTAAAGTTTTTATGAATCATGGTGGTTTATTAGGTACAACAGAAGCAGTTTATAATGGTATACCAATGATAACAACACCAATATTGGGTGATCAATTTTTAAATGCAGCTGCTATTGAACATAGAAAAATTGGTGTAATTTTACCATTTTTAGAAATAACAGAAGAAAATGTTTTAAATGCTTTTAAATCAGTATTGAGTTCAGAGTATGTAATTTTTAAATTAATTCTTATTCCCAAATTAAAATTTAATATTTTTTTAAGGTATCAAATAAATGCAAAAATGGTTTCAGATGTATTTAAAAGTAGACCTGATACACCATTAAATACAGCTATATGGTGGATTGAACATGTAACACGTTTAAAAGGATCAATTCTAACTGATTCAATATCTGTAGAGTTACCTTGGTACATATATTATTGTTGTGATGTATATGCTGTAATTATTTCATTTTTAATTTTAATTTATTATTTTATAAAAATAATAATTAAGTTTTTGAGTTATATTAGAAATTTAAAATTAATAAAAAAAGAAAAGAAAAATTAGTGAGTTTGCAAAGACAGTACAAAGATAAAAGTATTAAGAGATTAATCTGTAAACAATAATTATTTGACTTGATTTTGATTTTTTAATTAAATTATTACATAAATGTATAAGCTTAATATTAAGATATTTAGAAAATTATCAATATAGTCACACATTACATAAGTGTTGTTTTTTAAGTCTTTGTGTTTCATTTCTTACCTTTTTATTGTTTAAAATTAATTGTGGTAGGGATTCAAATTTTCTTAATGCAACGGGGAGGTCTGGAAAGTCAATGGAGAAAACTTTAAACGAAAAATTCCTTTTAATTGGTAATTTATCAGCAAAATAAATGATCAGGTCAATAATAATAAGGTCGTTTGATTAGTAATTTTCTAACGGCTGGTCTTCTGGAAAATGGAAAATGCTGTTACAAGCCACTATAAATTAATCACAAATATTTGTTTCATATTATAATATAGTATAATTGTTTTTTTATTCGAGGCCAAAATAATGGGATAATCGCCCCAACTGCTTTAAGAGACTTACTAACCATTTAAGTGATTAAAGAAAAAAAAAGAGGGATAGTGAAGAATAATTATTACAAAAATTAGAAAAAAATATAGAAGAATAGGATAGAATGTAGATACCATGAATATTCCTTGCATTTCTGTAGCGCGGACATGGGTAAAAAAATGTGGTGAACTCTGACTGGTGTTTGTACATCACAGCAACATGTAGGTAGATTTTTGGTTGGTTCGTCAAATAAGTACTTATGCGTTAGTCGCGAGTGTCCTATCCTCAGTCTTGTAATTATACATCCGCTCTGCCCACTTACAGAATCAATGCTTTTCCAGGTTGCAGTTGATCTTTTTGTTTTAGCTTATTAGTCGAGGGTTCGTTATTACATTTAGCTTTATATGCGTGTGAAACATTTCTTTTAATCAACCCCCTATAATCGTCGAGTATCATCGACTGCTGGGAATTGAATTGAATTGAATAAAATTTATTTCGGACCGCTTAACCTTATTAGGTTTTTCGGGCCATATACTATTTTTTTAAACAAATACATATATACTAAATTTAATCTTAAACAAATTACATACTACACAGCTATGAAATGTAACATTAAAGTAACAATTAAAATAAACAAAAAATAAATGTAAAAATAAACAAATATACTAAGTTATGTAAACTGAGAGAGAGAGAAAGAAAGAAAGAAAATAAATATAAATAACAAAAACATTTAAATTGCACCGAAGATGTTGATGTATTTGGTGAATTGAATAATGCGTTCCATTTGCTGGGAATCAGGGGTTTTTAACAATTTTATATGCTGGCATTTTTCAAAAATAGCGTAACAAAATGTTTGTAACAAGTTACGTGCTTCCACCCCAGGATGTCTGTAGATTCTGCGATTTTGGCAACCTTATCAGTTTACTCATTGCCAGTGATATTGGTGTGGCCTGGGGTGGCATTGTGTAATTTGAAACGTCGTTTTGTTTCGACTATTTTTAAAAATTGGCACTGCATAATTTTGTTTCGACCATTTTTATTTTGTTTCAATCTTTTCAAAATTGGTACGACATATTTTGGTATTGCGTAAGGTTGAAACGCTACTTTTTTTACATTTGATACGACCAAATTTTGGCGATTGAAAAATAGTTGACGCTTTTAGGTAAATTTAAAAAAAAATAATAAATTAATACAAGATTTTTGTTGGTATATTTATTTTAGAAACGCACAGAAATAAAAATTCCAATAAAATGAAAAATTAAGTAAATTTATAATGATTTGCTGTAAAGAAAAAAAATGTTGGTATTATTATTAGCTTTTTGTACTTGTATCTAGTTGCATCTATTTCTTTTAGCTCCATTTTTTTTATTTCAATATTATTTTCTAGCAGTAATTGTTGAAATTTTAACGAAACAAATCAAAAATGGAATTATGTAAAGTGTTTCACTGTTTTTTCGAGCGTTTCAAAATAAATTAACGTTTCAAATTACGTATTGTCATCCAAATTTTGTTTCGACCGAAATGTTTGATGTCAAAGTTACATAATGCCACCCCTGGCAGCCAAAAAATAACAATTGAGCTTTCTGTTTGTTGTATAAGCTCTTGGATCTTTAAAATAGTTTGATGTTTTGCAGTGAGTGATGAAATACCTTGTATACTGCTTAGTGTATCGGTACAAATGATGTAGTTTTCCTTTGGTTGAGTTAACGATACAATTTCGATTGTTCAAGGCGTGTATTTTAGATTCGTCTGCGTATATTTGGGTATAGTTTTGTATATTTGACGTTTAGTTTATTCAGCACAAGTTGTTTGTATTGTTCGGGTAATTTTTCGTTTTTATGATGAGCAGCTACTTCTTTATCGATTGTCGGTTTTTTCAGTGATCAAGGAAGAAATTGATGATTGATTTTGGTTTATCCGAATTGAAAGAGGTTGGTGCTGTGAAAGCCTAGACTCTTAGACGATTATATATTTGAGTATCAAAGACCAAATCTCTTACGGGATGATTTTCTATTTCACATACCTTTAAACCATATATAGCTGTGCGTAGTTCCCTTCCATATTAGATCCCTTCTAGATCTAAGGCAAGCTGTCTAGCGTCACTTGACTTGGCATACTTGAGATGAGGCCAGTTCTAAATACACCGATAGCAAGCCTGGTGCCTCTGTTAAGGATGGTATTAAGAGGCGCTGGAATTATTATTTCATCAGAGCAATTACCCAACGGATATTATGCATGTTATGAAGATTGTATAGGAGAAGGTATAGTATTATTACCAAAACCAAATAATATTGATTTAAAAAATAATACAACCTGGAAATTACAAAATAAAGTTTAAGTCAAACCAACAGTTATGATTTATTTTTCAATTTTATCTCAATTTCCATTCAGTTGGGCTTATTCTAAAAAAAATTATGAAATATTTGTATATGACATTATTATTTTTATAGAATCTAAATTTCCGTAAATTAATTTTAACACAAAAACTTGGTTCTGGAAATGATAGGTGTTAGCTGGCGCAACGACAAAATCTGCTAATAATAAGAAGGGAAATCGTTGAGAGAGAGTACAACAGGTAGTGGCCTAAATGAAGACTTATCCCACCCATCTAACCCACCAACCCACCAAAAATTTGTTCGCTTATCATATTCCATTACTATTCAAACAATTCCAATTTATTCAAATAGATAGTCAAAATAAGTTAATAAACATAAGTTAGATAGTTGATAATTTTCTGAATAATGTATTTTTTTTAATTCTACTATTCAGATATTTCAAACAGGATTGCTCTTGGTTTACCATTATTTTATCTTTTCATTTTAATTTTTGTATCTACAAATTTGAAAAATAAAAAAGGTTTCTAAATTCACGTTTAAAAATAAAACAATTAAATTTTAATTTTAAAAATTTTAATTCTAATTTATGCACAACAAAATAACTGAATGCCGTATAATAAACAATATACGAACTTATTTAAATCTATAAATTTTTAAATATTAACTTACAAAGTGTATACTTAAACAAAAATGTTTTGTAAATCAAAAAAAGTGATTACAAAACTTATTCCTAATAACATTTAATAAAATTATATTAATATTCAAATTAAAAAAAAAAAAAAATTAATTTAACTTTCTTTTTTCTTCTGTAATAGTTTTTATTTTGATAAAAATGTTTTACGATCTTTTTGTGATCTTTATTGTGAAATTTAATTTTCTTATGAATTTCATTTTAATAAAAATCAAGGCACTGGAATGTCAATATCATTTAATGCCAGTGTATTTATATATATTTATATGTATACTTTTACATTTGAGATTTGAGATTTGATTTAATATCATGATATATAGAAATTAATATTATTAATAATTCAAATTAAAGATATATTTAATTATATTATTAATTTTTTTGTTTTTGTTTTATTTTTGGTTAATAAATAAATGTGTATACAAATTTTACAGAATTTAATGTCTTACAAATATTATTATTTAATTGAAAGCTTAATGAAAAAATGTTTTTTTTAACTATTTATATATATATTATTTATCGCAAATATTTAAAACTATTAAAATATACATAATGAATTATTTTATATAACAAACAAATTAATCAATTATTTGTATAATAAAATATATACTATATAGCTAATATTATTTGGTATTTTGAAACAAAAAAAAATTATATATCTTATTTGTAAATATTAAAATTATTTTGTTCTTATACTATAATATAATTGGTGTTGTAGCATTCATTGTATTAAATTGATGAAATATTTTTTTTAATTTGAGGTGTAATATTTATATTATGCATTAATTCATTTATTTTTAGAGTTTTTGTTAAATAAATTTTCAAATCAAAAGTTTATAAATAGTCAATTGCAAAAAATTTTAATTCAAATTATCAAATGTATTTAAATAATTATATAATATTATTATTTATTAAATATGAAATCAAAATATTTAAAATTATTTTTCAAAATGTGTATATACTTTTGTTTAAGTTTAGTGTTATAAAACAATACATATAGTTATATAGGAAGCAAATAAGCATTTATAAATTTAAAATTTAAAAAAAAAATGTGTTTCAATGGTTCAAGTTATTCGTAATTTTTTTTCAAAATTATTTGGAACTCGATATTTGGATTAGTAAAAAATATATTTAGTGAAATATTGATTAATAAATAAAACATGTTCAGAAAATTTAATGCAAATATATTTAAATTTCAAACATTATTAATGTTTTGATAATCCAATATATTGATTATTTAATTATTAGAAACTATAAATAAAATTCTTACTAAATTAAAATTAAAATTGAAATATATAATTTCCATTACAAAGATCAGTAGACTACATTTAAATGGTTTAATTTTATTTTTTTAAGATATTTTATATTATTAACTTTCTGAAATTTTCGCAAATCTCTACAACACTGTCCTCTAGTCAAGAAGTAGCTTCCGAATATCATATTCCTATATTTTAAATAATTATAATAAATAGATTTGTTAACTATTTTAAATATTTTTTTCTCTGACTTTCGATGTTTTAAATGCAATTGAAAATTTATATTATTATTTTATATTCATGTTTGAATTAAAATATTCAAATTTGATTTTATTATTATAAACTTATTTTTTAATTTAACAATTTATGTATGAATTTTATATAACAATTTATAATATTATGAGAAAATAAATATTTACAAATTAATAACATTAATGTCTATAGAATTAAAAATTTAATAATAAAATAATTCAGAATTAATTAAAATAATTTGATTAATTAATTAAAAATTTTTTGTATATAATTAAATTAT
This sequence comes from Argyra leucocephala, assembly GCA_963942445.1. Taxonomy (NCBI): domain Eukaryota; kingdom Metazoa; phylum Arthropoda; class Insecta; order Diptera; family Dolichopodidae; genus Argyra; species Argyra leucocephala. The sequence goes on from OZ012680.1 coordinate 71,246,600, forward strand.
TTTGTTCATTTTCATAAGATTTTAAATTATGATTGACGATCAATTGTTTGAAAAAACCATTCAGTAAATCTTCTTAATTGTTGAACAGCTGCTTGACTTTCATCTTGTAGTCTTCGATTTTCTTCTGTTAATCTTCTAACAGCATATTCAAGTGATTTCCGTCGTCTTGTTTCCCTTAAAATACGATCCTCTAATTGATTTAAATGTGTTTTAATTTCAGTTGATGTATTACTTGTCGATGCATTTTTATTTTCAATTCCATTCAAATTTCCACTTACTTCTCCACTACCATTATTTACATTCAATTGATTGTTTTGTTCCATAGCATTCATTTCTATTTCTAAATTACGGGCTACATTACTAAATAATTCATTTTCATTGCTTGAACCAGGAATTTTTCTTTTTTCATCTTCCTTTTGAAATTGTAACATCATAGCTCGTGTTGCAGTATCAACTAAACTGGACCAATCTAAATCGTTTGGATCAGGTAATAAAGGTAATTGTATTTGTTGACTATTATTATTATTTTGAACTATTTCTGTTGATTGATCTGATGTTTTGCGATTATTTTGATTTTGAGACATTTTTCGAAAATTTGGTGTAGTACCTTCACTAATATGTAAAATATTTTCATCAACTGGTTTAAGAGTATTAGATATATCATTTCCGGGAGTTGTACTATTACTGCGACTACTACCAGCACTTTGGCAATTATTATTTTGAGATATTACTGTAGCAGGACGAGCTGTTGTAAAAATAACTTCAGTTTTTTGTTCATTGTTTTCAGAGTTTTTTAATTCCGGAACATGTTGAGTTCCTAAATTAATTGCTTCCCTAGATCTTGATTTATTTTTTAACATCATATCATCATTAGCGCATATTGTAAATGTTGTTTTACCAGCTATAGCGGATATATTCCCCAAACTATGGCTATTGGAAATTTTTTCTTTTTGGTTATGAGGATGAATAGAATTTCTTAGGGAAATATTGTGATTAGAGTTACTATTATTAATAACACTATCATCGATTGTTATGTAATCTGGATTAATGAGTTTCATTAAATCCTCTTGAAAGGTACTACCAGTATAATTTACACTATTTCTTTGTAAAAGATGTTGTTGTTGATTACGATTGCTAGCTCCATGTCGAAGTTTAGCTGAACTCATTGGAGGTGGCATATTATTTGTTAAAATAGCTTCACTTTGTGGTCGCGGACTGTTGTTACGACTTGAAGATGTTGATGAAGATGAAATTGTACCACTACCTCCTACAAAGAAATATTAATCAAATATATAAATAAATGAAGTGTAAAGTAGCAAATGAAAGATTTCAATAATTTCTCAATAAATAAAAAATATTGAAAAACAAAAAACTTAATTTTTCAAAAACATACCTCTAAGCTTAGTAATATTTGTAGTAGTAGCAGATCTTCTTAGTCTTGGAGAACAATCAACATGCATTTCATCATCGGTTGTTGGTATGCTCTTACTATTATAGATCGACTCATTATTTGAAGGAATTCCTTCAATTGAATTTGGTGGATCTACAGTTAAAGTTAAATGCTTAATTAAAATTTCAGCTGGTTGATGTTGTTGCTGTGAGTGGGGAGAAGATTTCGTCATTAAATATTCTACATTAGCCATTCTAGGAGATGGTCGATTATGATCATTTAATGTAGTTAAATTCGAAACTTTGGTTGGATCGTGAACAGATAAAGGACGATTTGATGTGTTCAATGGTAATGAGTTAGAATTTGCTAGTTTTTGATGCTCAATGGTCTTTTGTTGCGATTTGTGATTTTGTCCATTTATTGAGGGTTTTTCAACACAATTTTCTAAAATATCATACCATCGATCATCATTAGAAGAATGCCCAGAAGAAGAACTTGTTAGTGTTCCCATATCTGGAATATGACGTCCATTTTCATTAGGTATACTAAATGATCGAGAACTACTACCAGTTCCATATCCTGAACTGTTACTAGAACGAGGTGGAGAAAAATTTCTTTCGTAACGTCTACGATGATGTGTTGATGCTTGTTGTTGACCTGTACTAGATGATGAAGACTTTTTTGGTGTAGAATTTTTACTTGGAGAATCACTAACATTTTGTTGAGTTCCATTATGCATAGCTTCATATTCATTGTCGAAATTATGAGCATTGAATTTACAATTCGGCAAAATGCATCCTCTTCTAGGCGAAAAATCAGAAAACGATTCAATTACTGTAACTGTAACTTGAGCAGATGTTTTAAGTAAATCGACCATTTGATCATGGGAAAGAGTTGCAACAGCTATTTTACAAATTTCAACAAGACGATAACCTTGTCGTAATCCAGCTACCCAAGCTTGTCCCGAAGTTTCTACCTGTGTCACCACACCATCTGGTTGAACATGAAATCCTAATTGACCCATTGGATTTCTTTTTAAATTTAATTCAAGTGCACCACAGCCTAGAGTTACTGCTCTCAATCTTTCAATCACTTCTAGTTGTTCATCCCGTTCTCCACAGTCACGCATATTTATCGTTACACATTCTCCTTGATGATGATATATTCTTAGAGAGTTTCCACAAGTTGACCACCCTAATATAGCTTTTGTTGGAGTAACGAATATAATTTGTCTGGAGCATTCTTCAATTAAAACAAAAGTTTCTACTGATATCCCCAAAAAGCAGTCGACAGCAGCAGATAAACCACTGTCTTGCAATACAACTTGCCAACAAAAGGCCGCACGTTGAATTGCATCGCCAGAGAAACGAATTTTTGGCTTCTCTTTCTTCTTTTGCGGAAAAAGAGAAAATTTTGTGCCAGGATCTACCACACTTGTTGTACAGTAATTTGTTGCTAAATCTTTAAGATATTCTTGTCTAGTACGTGTTGCCATTGTTGCAAATTTTTCTGACCGATGAGCTGCGTTTTCAGCATTGATTACTTTTGCTAATAAAAATTCCGCAAAAACTTTGTTTCGTTGAAACATGGCAGCTAAAATGTGAAAAAAAATGAATTAAAAATGTTTTATTTTATATAAAAAAAATCATTAAATTAAGGTACCTGGAATTGGAGGTCCAAATATTGGAACTTCCTTGGATCTTGAAACAGCCACTTTGTACATTGTGTTTTCAGTGCAAGGATTAACAACTCTAATAATAATAAATACATGTTGAAATTGACTTCGAATATTTTTCGGTGTAAAGGGTAAGGCTCCAGGTTCTTGAAATACTATTGTAACGATGTCATTACCAATATGTCTTTTACGTAATAATTGCTGCCGATTATTTGGTGTAAATGGAAGCATTGTGGATACATGAAACATAATTTCACAATCTTGATAAGTTGCATAAAGAGAGTGTGTGCCTGTTGAATCTGTTTTATTATCAAGTCCAGCTTTATAGTTTTCAAACCCTTTCAGTCTAACTCTTTTACCAATAGTTTCAACGAATTCCATAAAAGCAGGTCCAGCTTCTTCGTTATTGTACATATCTTCCTCAGAAGATTGAGATGCTTTACAATATAATATTCCAACTTTATACTTATTAGTTAAACCTTGTTCATCCAGTTTAATGAGTTGCTGTTCACATTGCGGCGTATTAACACCCAATTTAAGACAACTCATCTGAATTTCAGGTGCAACATATTCTAAAAGTTCTTTGGTTGAAATTGATTTGCCAGATCCCCTTGGATTTGGAACAGAATCTTCAATAACAGATCCGCGTAGTGTAAGCAGTTCTGATGTTCTAACAATCATACGAAATTGATATCGCGGCACTGATGTCGTAGTAATATTTACGTTTTCATACAAGTCTGGTAATTTTTCTTTTTTAATAGAAATCGCTACAGGACCTAGTTGTTCATCCATACCAAACCAATTTTGATGATCTTGACCTGAGAAAAAAAGGCGATAATATCGTGCACCATGATCAACACTTTCAATTACTCGATGTCCTTTTTGAAGGGGGCATGTGGTAGGTCTCCATAATGTTTCATTTGGAGCACATTCTACTATTGATACACCGTAAGCTAAAGCAGGCCTATGAATTGCAGCGTTACGATTTGATTTTTTCGATTGTGTATTTACCATTCTAGTAAGACTAACTTCTCGTTCTTCTTCGCCACCAATTTCATTTCTGAAAAATGGACAATTTTCTAAGAGATCATTGTGTTGTCCATCACCAAAATCTTCATCTGATGAATCACCATCTGGTGTTGCTGATCTTGCAGTATTCATTGAAGCAGCTGAGGCCCCTGTTGTTGTATTACGACGTCTAGCTAACAATAATCCTCTTAATTTCGCCGCATAGCCTAAATTCGCTGTTAAACTTTGGCAATCGAAATGAGCGAAGGCTCTTCTCCTTTGTCTTTCTTCAATATCAGCTGATGAAGTTGATGCACTATGCGTAGACAGAACCGAATTTGTTGATTGATTCATATTGATTGTTGTTATAGATGAGGAAGAATTAATGGATGTTGTTATGTTCGAGCTGCTGTTAACAACAGAACAATCTTCAATTAGAACTGATGTTATATTTCTTTTATTATTTGAATTATTATTTGTATTGCTACCATTTGTTGTATTACTATTATTAGGACCCCAAAGTCTATGCAATTTATTTTTAAATTTTGGTTCAAATTGATGTCCTGATTCTTCTAAATTACTTTGGTTTATATAATTTTTATTATCGATTTCATTATTTTCTACACCATTTACAGAATGATTTAATAATTTCCCTTTTAGAAATTCAGCTGGTCCTGGTGATCTTTGATCAGATCCAATTACTTGTAAAACAGCAGGCCTATAATCCTGTAACATTGCAAAAAAACTTTCACTTGTAGTACCATTTGGGGATGATATCATATCAATTGATCCATGACTACCATATTCACGTCTTAAACTTCCATTATTACTAATTTGTTGTGATTTATGATTGTCCGATAAATTTTGATTATTTTGTAAATTTATAGTATGTTGTTCGTGTAATAACTCTAAACTAGAATTGCTACGATATAAATGATCTGGATTTAAATAAATTCGTTGTTGTTGAGATGAATGTGCATAGCCGCTTCCTGTTGTTCGATTACTCATCAAATGACGTTCATTAACTGAACTACGTGGCCCAGCTAAACCAGCTCCAAGACGAGCTCTTAATACATTACTATTATAATATTCTACAGCACTAATAGCTTGTTCTCTAGCTGAACCAGAACGCGGTCGATGTCCAACAATTTGTGCAATACCACCATTTGTTGAAAGAATATTTGCTCCAGCTGTTGTTGCTGCTGCTACTGCTGCTGCGGCTGCTGCTGTTGAAGATGTCGTTGTTGATGTTGTTGACGATGACATTATATTATTCGAATTTTTTGAATTACGAACATTTTTATATGATAAAATTGAATTTGTATTTTGAAATTGAGATTTTGATGATATTCTTGTTGTTAATTGTTTTGATTGTGTACTTGTGGTAGTGACAGTGTCACTTTTTGAATCAATCATCCCATTGTTATGATCCTAAAATGATTCAAAAAGAAAAAAATAAATAAAACTATTAAAATCAGAATTATAGTTATAACTATTGTGTACTCTTACTAACGTACAATTTTTTTTGTGACAAATTTTAAATAAATTTCAAATTTTTTAAAGGAAGTATTTAATTTCTATAAAAATTAACTTTTAAATTACTAACGAGAAAATCAATGCTCCGTTATTAAAATTAAATTTGCTGATGTTAACTAAAAGTAAATGTTGTTTTATTATGTAATTTAATAATTTTCAAAAAATATATGTACATATATATATATATATATATATAGCTATATATGTATATGACAGGTTATTGTATGCCTTGGTCTCTTATTAATTACATTTTCCAATCGAATCAATTTTCAATTCTTTATCATTTTATGGAGCGGATGTGCAAAATAAGCAAAAAAATAAATTAAAAACAAAAAAAAACAAATAATATATATATATGTATATATATAAATATATATACCTATAAATTGCTAAAGGAACTTTAATAATAACCAACATATGATAGGATACGCAATTAATGCGGTAAATAAAATTCTTGAAAAATATGAAATTAAAGAGCTAGTCTTAATATGGGTTTGATAAAATTTTTAAATAATAAATATTATTTCGGATGTGGTTTTTTGAGTTCAAATATACACATGTATATATATATATACGTATCAATAATTTTTTTTTGTTTTAAAAATAGTTCAACAAGAACCTCAATTATTTTAAAGATCTGTCGTTTGAAAATTTTTAAACTTTCTTTGAATAGTTAAGTTTTTTTTTTTTTTTTGTTTGTTTTTTTATTCACAATCTGTATGTTAATTAAAAATAATACAATAAGTGAATATGTTTTTGACTGACTTAGTTAATAATAGACATGTGAAATTACAATCCAATAAAAGTAATTTCTTAATTTATAATAAAAAATATATTAATAATAATGAAATTTCTACAGATCTCCTGGTGTATTTCGTTGTAATCTTGTATGTTGTAAAATATTCATAAGTGTACTTGCTATTACATTGGGATGACTATTTAATCTAGCACGATATCTCTGGCTGTGTCGGTGAATTTCGTCTTGGACCGTCGACACTTGCAAATCATTGTGTATTATGTAATTTGGCACAAACCAAGGTGCATCAACTAAAGCTCGCAGTACCTTATTTTGGAAGCGTTGTAATATTTCAATATTTGTTTTTTTGGCTGTTCCCCATAATTGTATACCATAAGTCCATATTGGTTGGAGTATCATCCTATATATCAGCAATTTGTTTTCCAGTGTCATTTGAGACCTTCTACCGACAAGCCAATATAATTTCCTGAAATTTGTGCTTAGTTGGATTCTTTTTGTGTAGATGTGCTTTTTCCAGGTCAGACGGCGATCCTGATGCATTCCAAGATACTTGACACTTTCTGTTTGAGGAACAGCATTACTATTTAAAAATACTGTAGGACATGTACCCCTCCTTAATGTGAACGTAACGTGATTAGACTTAGTTTCATTGGCTTTAATCTTCCATTTGTTCAACCATAATTCGATATTGTTTAAGCTTTCTTGCACGAGCCCAGAAGCCACATTCTTATTCTTGTGCGATGCAAGTATGGCTGTATCTTCGGCAAATGTAGCTATCATTGTGTTTGTTGTTTGCGGTAAATCGGCAGTGTATAGCAAGTAAAGCACTGGACCTAGAACGCTACCTTGTGGAACTCCCGAATGAATTTCTTTGAGGCTGGTAAAATATTCATTTTGTTTGACAAAATAATAGCGATTTTTGAAATAGCTTTTTAACAATTCATAGTAGTGATATGGCAAATTTTGTTTTAATTTATAGAGAATTCCTTTGTGCCAGACTTTGTCGAATGCCTGGCTTATGTCAAGAAAAACTGCAGAGCAATAATTTTTGTTTTCAAAATCTTCATTTATTTTATTTACAATTCTATGTATTTGTTCCACTGTGGAATGTTTATGCCTGAAGCCAAATTGGTGTGCCGGGATTAATTTTTTTTGCTCAACTATTAGTTGAAGTCGTCGTAGGATTAGTTTTTCCATCACTTTAGATAACACTGGAAGAATACTGATTGGCCGATATGATTTGACGTCTTCAGATATTTTGCCTGGTTTTAGTATCATTATGATTTGCGAAATCTTCCATTGGTTCGGGAAAAATTTGAGCCTTACGACCGCATTGAAGATTTGTGTCAGTTGAATAAGGCCCCGTGGTGAAATTTGGCGTAATATGTTTCCAGTGATCAAATCATATCCTGGTGACTTTTTCCCGTTGATTTCCTGCATTATTACTTGGTTTACCTCTTTTTTATTAAATTTTTTTATTGGTAACTCCATCTGATAAGCAGCTTCCATATGTTCTTGTATCTCTTTTTCGACTTCCGAGTTTGTTGGTAGAGGCCAAGGTGTGAATACGCTAGCAAGGTGTTCTGCGAATGCATTGGCTTTTTCTTCATCATTTCTTGCCCATTTGCCATTTAGCTGTCGAATTGGTGGGTTTGACTTTTGAAGCTGTTTGACTTTTTTTGTTGCCTTCCACAGATCATAGTCAGTTGTTTTGGTTGCCGTCAGTTTAGACAGATATTGTTGAACTGCTTCATTGCTTTCTTTTTTTAGCTCATATTTAGCTCCTTAATTATACGATTTAGCTGTCTTTTGATGTTCCTTTTTTGTTCTGGGATTCTTGTGTTTTTCCATTGTTGCCTTAGACTGCGCTTATTTTCAATCATTTCCCTTATTTTACGCGAAGTTCGATTTGTAATAAGCCTGTCAAAGGAATCGGGTGTAGCTGCCCAAGATGCTTGTTGTATGTTGTTGGTGAAGTCGTTGACAGCAATTTCAATGTCTTCCTTTGTTTTCAACGGAATGTGTAGATTGAGTTTACTATCTAGATGTTCCCGGAACTGAACCCAGTTTGTTTTTCGGCTGCATAACGTCGGAAGTTTCTCCTTTTTTATTACCGAATCATGTAGAGTCATAATTATTGACGAGTGATCTGATGATAATTCTAACAAAGATTCTATCTTTAATTTTTTAAGATCAATTGTTTTTGTGTTTGTGTTTGGATGATTCTCACTACAGTTTATACATTTGACGTTTTCATCTTTTGTTTTTCGTGGGCACTCAGAAGTTGGATGATTTTTGGTGCACTTAATGCATCTTGCGTTTAAGTTGCAGTATGCTTTTGTATGTCCAAACCTTTCACAGTTTCTACATTGTGGTATTTCTTGTTTCGCGAATGGGGTCTCAAAGCTAACAATAGTGTGACATAGTCTTGTGATCCGAAATATCTCTTTGTTATTGACCTTCGGTTCGAGGTCTACAAAGAACATTGGCAAATGATTTCCGCTTTTGTTTTTTACTACGGAGATGTTTCGAACAATATGTCCCTCCTTTTCTAACTCAACTTTTATATCTTCTATGTCAGCGGACTGATGTAAATTTTTTAAAACAACTTTATATGGTCTATCTATTTTAAATTGATATGAGTGAAATTGTGCTCCAATGTCTTGAAGTTTTTTAACTGCTGTTGAATATTGATCTTTATTTTTTGTTATTATTTTGATTTGGTTTTTTGCTACCAACTTAAAAGTGAAATCTTCAACCACACTTTTCATATCGTCCTTCAATTTTTGAAAATTTTCCACTCCATGTATGAATAATGGTGGGCGAATTTCATTAATTTGTTCCTGTATATTAATTTCACCATTTTCAGTATGATTAGTACTTTCATGATTCTTGTTGCTGTTGTTTATGTAGTCATTATTCCGGTCTGGGTCTATGAGAGCATACGGGTTAGCTCCTACAATTTTATTCATATAATCGGTGAGCGGTTTTTGTTTTATTTGTTTTGTTGCCTGTTGTTGTGTTTCAGTTGGGCTTAAGAAATGGCTTTTTCTTTTTGATGTCTGAGTTCTCCATTGTTCCTCATTTGATTTGTTGGAATTTTGTGTTGAAACGCCTGTTTTTGGTGTTTTTGCTGATATGTTTGTAAGCGGAGTTGCATCCCCTACATTTTGTGCACTTCCGTTCTCTTTGGGAGGAGTTCTAGATATTGGCATTTTATAGGTATAATGGTATTGTATATATAGATATTACTTCTATTTCATATAAAGGATACAATTTATAAAATTTTTTTTTTTAATGTTATTAGTATATATGAATAGTTAAGTGACAATTTTTCAATTTTGATTTAATTTAAATTAATTAAAGCGATGACTTAATAAAATAGTAAATTCTTAAATAAATTTTAATAAATATAAATTAACATATTTTGATGAATCAACTAATTGTTGGCGGTATTAAAACATCATTAAATCAAAAATGTCAATTAACTAAAGGATTACTTACATTATGATTTTATAATATTTTCCAGGAATCTATCATAGTTATAAGTATAAATATTAATGATGAATCACATTCTTAGTTTTTTAATATAGTCATAAGTATAGTACCTACTGATTTGTAGTTCTTTGGTATAACAACAATAAAATTGATTTCTTTTGAAAATTCATCAATTTACATAGTTATAGAAAATTAATCGTAAAATCTACTTCCGACATTGAATTTGGAAAAAACTTTATTAAATTAGTCAACCTTGAATTAATATTTATTGTTATAGTTAGTTAATAAAATACAATTTAAACATTTGTTACATCAGCGAAAGTTTCAGGGTGTGTTATGCCTAATGAAAGCCTAATTCCAATGGCCTATTCACCAAAAAGACAATTTTTTTACAATTTAAATTAACAATTTTTATCTTTGATGTAATGTTTTCCAATTAGAATTGACCTGTCATCAGAACATTATCAATGTTTCGAGTTGACTAATTTCAATACACAAACCAGAGAAATTTCAATTTAGTTAGTCAATTCTAATACTAATTAAAATTCTAATTTATATGCATGTGAATATCTGTCACAATTATAATTTATCCCTTCATTAGGCACACAATCTAAATATCGTATATACTATTTATTTTTATTTATTTTCAACAAGTTAATAATTAAAATTGAAATTGCTATTAGAAAAAAATCACCATCAGCTACTACAACTATCTACTTTTGAAAACATACTTATATCTTATATGTATATAATACACAAGATGAACGACGTGGTGAGTAAAAAAGCAAGAATAATTGAATAGTAAATTAATTACACCACAAAAGTATTAAAATTTTAGCAAGTTCTTGATGCTGAATACTTAAAACATTTAAAATCGTTACACCAAAGAGTGACGGTTATTTCCCACTTGAGCGACATCTTTACTCTAAAATAAATTTCAATCTTATTTAAACATATAAGAAAAAGTACAAAAACGAAAACACAAACAAAAATTGAAAAGACAACAGAAACACAAAAATCAGATCAGATCATAATCTTCAAAAATGATAAATGTTAGTTCATTTGCTTCTGCTAATTAAAAAAAAAAAATATATATATATAGTAAAACATGGTTGTAGTCATTCGCTAAATTTTAGTAATATTTCTGACTATAACCGTTTTGTGACTATGGTAAATTAAATAAAATATGTTTCGTATAACAATTTAAAACTTTATTTTATTTATAAATAGCAATTCTGTTATGTAATCACAAAATATACTAATTTGTAATAAAGAACAGACCTATAAATTATTATTATTTATTGAATTTAAATTAGCCTTACGTTTTACAAAAAAAATAAAACACTGTAGATTAGGTAGCACTATTAAGGTATTACTATTGTTAACAAAATGAGCATATTATTAAGGGTTCAAATTATATAATTATATGTAAGGATTAGTGTAAATATTAATTAGTCGCAAAGCACTGATGAAGGAAGTAAGTTGCTTCCGAAATATCGATATTTGCAAAATAAATACAAATGATTAGTGAAAGGAAACTCGACTTTTATTCCATAAATATAAATATATCACTAAAAACAAATTTGATTATCAAAAACAATGTTGACTATTGCTATAACAGAATTGTGATTGCAAACGTTTTTGACTATAAACGAATTAAAATACATCGATCTACTACGTCGAGAGTAATGGGATTTTATTGTGTTAAGTTTGAAATTAGTATTAATTAATTATAATTATAAAAATAATTAATTAGTATTAGGCATTATACTTTAATTTCATTATATAGTTATATATTCAATAAACAAGCGACAAAGAAAACAATATTGTTTTCCTCCAGTCGAGTATGTATATTGGAAATCAAATCAAATAGTGCAGCTTGGATACTTGATTGCTTTTTAAAGCCATATTGTTGTTTGTTAATCAAATTTGTCCTTTTTAAGTAGTTTAATCAAATTTGTCCTTTTTAAGTAGTTTGTTAATTGTAGGTTTACGACAGTTTCAATAGATTTACTGAACACTGATGATATTGCGATTGGTCTAAAATCTTCAGGATAGTCAGTACTACCTGTGTTCTTTGACCCAGGTATTTTTTTACATATTTTAATACATTTTGGCCCTTCTGCTTGACTTAATGATTTGTTAATTAATTTAGTTAGGTTTTCAGCTATTTCATTCTTACTATTTTTGACTATTGATGTAGCTATATTATCCGCTCCTGCAGCATTAGTGTTTTACATGTTAGAAATCAATTTTATATATTCTTGCCAATTAATTGTTCCAAATTCAAATTGTTATTCATTTAATTTTTTTGTTTTATCTTTTTTCTCTATATGCAATTATTTCAAAAAAATTCATTTACTTTTTCCTTTAGTACTCCAATTATATTTTTAATACATTTCCAATTTTTCTGTGGGTCATTCATTACCTGCTATCATGAATTGTCTTCAATTTTCCCTTTTATTTCTTTTTAATTTTGTTGTTTTATTGAGCCAATGCTTGTATTTATTTTTAATGTAGTCTGATTCCCGATTTGTAACGATTTTCTTATACCAATAGTTCTTTTTCTCCATCATTTCTGCACATTCTCTATATATCCATAGTGCACTGTACTTAATTTTACTATAACCTGTTTTTGTAACAACGGTAGCACTTTCAATAATTTTGTTACATTTTGCTATGAACTTTATTGTGAATTGATTTATACTGGTTTCCTTAATGTCAATTTTAGCTAATTCTTCTTCAATATCCAAATACGATGTTTCATTATTTGGTATATAATTATGGCTGGTAGTTCAATCAACATTCCAAGATATATTGCTTTTTATATAAAATCGCACCTGAAAGAACTACTTATCTGTAATTGCACAGGGTATTCACTAGTACAAGTAAATTATTATAGATTAAACTACAAAAAATATTAGACTAATTTTCATAGAAAATTTTAAGGAAAAAAAAATATTAATAATATATTTTAAAGCGATCAGCCAGTCAAATTTTTGTTGAAGGATATTTCATATTTATTGTAATCAAATCAATCAATATAAAATTAACAATTTATCAAGTCAAACTAACTACTTATAACTTTTACCATACACCACTACCACCCGAGATTCAAATTGACCTGTATCATACTCATGAATTTATGTCAAACGGTATACAAAATTTGGCAGACTTCAAGATTAAAATAAATTAATTTAAATTATAACCAACTCACTGATTACATAACATTTTTTATACAAATTTATTAAACAGCTATGACTAATTTTCGAATGGGAAAAATATTATAAAACGAAGAGGAATGCGGTTGAACATATTTTAAGATAAATTGAAACAAGGTGATGCACTCAATACATTTTCATACGAACATTCATATGAAAATAATAAAAAAAAAACGAACAAAATTGAAAATGATTTATTTTTTAAACTTTCAAGAGATTAGAATAGCTGTTTGTTTTATCAGGATTATAAATTTGATATTTTTTAAATGAATACGCCTTAGTTGCTTGATTACTTATAAAACATCAACTAAAAACTTCAAGAGGAGCTCTTCATAAATTATATAACCACTATCTTGTGATATTCCTCAACAGTATAGACTATATATACATAGCTTTTTTTTCATTAATACTATCATTTATTGAATTGATAGTAACTATGTAGTTACATTTATTTAAAATAATCTGATCAAATTAAATTATAACTATTCTTTTTGATAATATTAAAATTTTATGATAAAAACAATTTAAAATTGAATAAAATTAAATACTTATGTACTAAATTTAGTCCCAAATTAATTATTTTAATTAAGTAGTTAAGTTCTTATTATATATATGGGTGAATATTTCAAAAGGTTGATATTCTGTGTCCGAACAAGTTTTAATATAGAAAAATTTGAAAAACATTTAATTTATTTATGCTAAGTGCTGCTCTAATAGCTACCCAATTTCGGACAATCAATATTTTATGATACTTCAATTCGGTTATATCCGAAAATCTTACTTAAACAACGAAAATGTCATTACCATGCTTGTCCTCACATCTACTTAGCTCTAAATAATTTCAATTATCTATCATAGCAATTAGCAGAAAAGATATATTAAGAGAGAAATCGGAATATGGTACAGAAAGCACAACTTTAGATTTACTTATAAAAAAAAATATATTACTTATATACAAAAACTATCATTTCAAGTAAAGTAAAGTTTCATGTGTCCTCATGTTTTTCTGTAATTTCCGTGGCTATAATGTAAAGAGCAAAAAAAATATTTTAAACGATAATAATTTGACTACTCATTCAACGGTTATAAAGTAAAACTCTCAAACTTAAATAAAAACTATTTTGAGAAGCATAAAAGGATTTAGTTTCCCAAAATAATTCATAGCGGAAGGTAGTTCAAAATTTTGGTTCTGTAATTTTGTAATTTCCGTTGGGCGTGTTATTTACTAATTTAATTAAATATTTTTAGAAAAATATATATTATTTTATGTATTATGTTTGCAAGTTAATTTATTAACTAGCCTTAAAATTAAATATCTATTTATTTAAATTTTATTGCTCAAATACTGCTTAGCTGTCATTTCCGTGGCTGTCATTTCCGTTTCTCGTGCGTTCATGGAAATTACAACAAGTGCACGGAAAATACTCTTAAAGAAAATCTGTTCTAAATATGACTCCACGGAAGCAATTTGTAGAAAAAAATAGGTGGATAACTAAAATAAGAAACCACAGAAAGAATTAAGCTTAGTAATTAAGCTGTAATTAGAAAAGTACAGTTTTTAGAACAAAGTATATCACCATCATCTCCTTTAAAGGAGCCATTAGTTGTGCCTGTATCTTCTGTTATGTAAAAAATATATCACATATTTCAGAAGGGATAACATCTTTGAAGTGGACCGACTTAAACTTCCTAATTTAGCACAACTCCCTGCAATATCCATACTTTTGATCCAGTTTGACGCATCGCAAATAAAAGTCTATTTTGAATATGTTAAATAACAAAACATCCCCAGATCCCAATAATATTCCGGAGATAATTTTAAAAAAATTGTCTGAATCACTCGCTTATCCATTGTCAATTTTATTTTATAAGTCTCTTGAACACAGAATATTTCCACAATTTTGGAAATATGTCTATATCAAACCATTTCATAAGAAGGGTTCAAAAAATGATACCGCAAACTATCGTCCAATAGCTAAACTGTCATGTTCTACGTTTCGCTGGCTTCCAGACTAAATGTTTCATTTATTAATCAAACAAGAAAATAATTGCCCTGATATATATTGTAATTTTAGTCCAATAACTATATATTTGTCATTTCCGTGTCAAGTTGTTATTCCCGTGAAAACAAAAAGTACTTAAAAATATTAAAATAAACTGGTCGTTCATAAGGACGTACTAATTATTGAGTTATTAAACGGAATAAACAAGAAAAAATTTAAAATTGATTTTTTTAGCATTTTTCCATTTTGATGTCTGAAATATCAACCTTTTGAAATATTCACCCATATACAAAGTGTACCGGATGAAAGTCTCCTGGTAATATAGAAAAAAATTAATTTTCAAATAACAATATTTTAGACATTTAAAGTCTATCGCGCTTTTGCAGTAGACTTTCAACATTCAACAATAAAGATGAAAAGTAATAAAGAAAAAAACAGTAAATATTTTGATAAAAAATTATTTTGTTGCAAAATAAAAAATTAAATTAAAAAATGTTTATTTGTCAAAAATTAAGAAAAACTTTTTTTTAGGAAAATAGTTATTCAGTAACAAACTTAATAATTTAAAACGAAACTCCAGACCAAACTATTTATCAAATAATTTAAAAACCGGTTTGTAAATTTTTTATTGTTAATTACACAATTATTTAAAAACAGAATTAAAAATTATTATTTAAAAATGCATATATATGTATACAAACAAATATACATCAATCAACTCAGAACACAAAATAGGTATGATTTTCAATCGATCGAATATGTTTTTGACACCGAAAATTTGTCCTGCAATGGCAACATTTTAATAGAATTCGAGAATAAACTTAGAATATATTACAGTAGACTTTCATGATTTGAGAGAACTGACTTTTTTTGTTCGTTTTTGAAAGTCTATTATATTTTTTTTTTGTACACTTTAATGATTCATCCCTATATTTCAAAATATCAATTTAAAAAATCCCGTTAATTAAATTAATAATAAAAATGTAACTAGTGTTTTTTTTTTAATGTTGATTTTTAATTTTGTCATAATTTAATTTTTACATTATTTAACTACTTTTCTGTAAAATAAAAAATTAAAAGTCAAAACTCATATCTACATTCATTCATTAAAAAAATAAATATCTTTTTTTCCACCGCCTAGGGTTAAGATTAAGATATTAGATTATTACCAAAAATATTGTTACCAGTTCTAAAATTTTATTTTGTTTTATGACTAACTACTCGTATTTCAGACATTGACGTAGTTTAGAAGATATAGTTAATATTAACTATTTATTTTAGATTAGTTATTTTCAAAAAACAAAACAACTTATATTTTTAATAATTAATTTGTATTCAATTTTAAAACAAGTTTTTCAGATTATTTCTCAATGAGTCAATCACATTAATTTTCTATTTATTTATGTAACTTATTAGATTCATTTACAATTACTTAAATCGTTTTTTGCCAAATAAATTTAAACGTAGTTTAAAAATCCTTAGGGTTCAAAACTTTAAAACCCAGAGAGAAAAATAAAATTATAATAAAAACATTTAGGAATGAAATTTAATTTGTAGAATGAACAAAAACTTACGGTGGTACGAAATAAGTTCCAACGAAATAGAATAGAAACAAAAAATTAAATAACTTCGACAGAAACTATTGGTTAATTTTTCGACTTTATTTCATTTTTAATTTTAAAAATGTTGTTAAACTTATTTCATAATCAAATAAGTACTTAACTTCGATCAATTTAAAATGAAATAAATTAGACAAAACTCACTTAGTTATCGATCTTATTTTTAAATTGCCGAAATTATTTCATAATTAAATATAGTTAACAAACATAAAATCAACTATGAAATAAGTTCTACAATATTAAAAACTAAATAAAGTGCAAGAAAAAATCTTGAATGACAAAATCTTGAATTTTATCTTGAAATCAAATATTTCTTTCAAGATCTTTTAAAAATTGGTGCATTGTACTTAAACCGAATTATATAATATGAAAAAGGTATATATATACATATATATATATATAAAAAAATTAGGATGAATTTTATGTTTGGCCACAAAACCTGGATCTCAATCTTTGACCGGGTGCTCACAATCATTTTAAGTACATATTTTGTTGTTGAAAAGTTTATGTAAAAATATATTTAAGTAGTTATAATGGAATTTTAGTTGGTCATAAAATCAAGTTAATACTTTATATTAATACATATATATTTATTTATTTTATTTATTTATTTATTAATCATCTCAAGAGAGCACAGAATCAAAATATGTTTCAAAACAATAGCTAGTCAAATATACAAACAATATACATATATATGCAAAATTGTGAATTAGGAAGCATTTTAAAGTGGGTAGAGTTGTCTGTTCAGTTTCAAGCTTATATTTTCAAGATTTTATTTTTAAAAAAATTTTAGATTTCAAAATTTTAACTTTCAAGCTATCGTTCGTTAATGACCCGTTTCTAGTGCCTGAATTTGTTATTTAAATTCAACTTATTGAAAAGTTATGCACTAATTTTTGTAGTAATGAAATCGCAGGTAAAAATATTGACTTTTTTTTTCGTTTATTTTATTGAGTAACTATTATTAAATTAACTACAAAAAGTGTTTCATCGAAACATTATGTCTATACAAATTTAGAATTCATTCTTATCAATTAAAATAAAACAATTAAAAAACAGCTATTTCGAAATAAGCTAAAGTAGGGATATTATCAAAATCCCGGATTTCAAAAATGTCCCGGAAATCATAATCCCGGGTTTTAAAATATCATAATTCAAAACCCCGGATTCGAGAGCACATGTAAAATCCCGAAACTCTCCGTATGAAAAATCCCTCATAGAAAAATACAAATAAAAATATTATAAAAACCTTTTGGGTTTTCCCCGAAATTTTAAAATTTGAAGTGTTTGTTTTTCGTTAAAAAATTCGAACGGAAATATTTTCAATACCTAGTGTACAGTGCTGTCACTTATTTTTTCAAATGTGGTTGGTTTTGAACAAAAATATAGTAGAAAAGACCCGACTGTAGTTAATACAATTTTGTCTAAAAAAAAGTGTTGCCGATTTAAATATTTAATTTACCTAACTATGCTTCTTCGAGGTGATTTAAAATTAATAATATTTATCTTTGAAGAGTTTAAAGCTAATTTGTTAAGTCGGAAAAATTCTGATGTAATAGTCAAATCATGTTCAATCATTCTCTTAACTAACTAATTGTGCGTCGTTTGCTAGATAAAAAATGCTGCAATACTCTGCAAATATGAACACCTTACCATTGATAGATAATTTTTGCTAGGGATGAACTGAGCGATATGCCAGTGCTAATATTTTTTTTTACGCTACTAACTTTTATTTTTACTTAAATAACTTCCATTATTTTCAGAGATTCTTCCAAGAAACCAATAGAATCCAATTTTATGATCATCAGCTTGTGATCAATGGAGTTAAAAGCTTTCTTTAAATCGAGAAAGACTGCCGCCCCCATATGAAATATTTTAAGACTTATACAAATTGAGTTAACTACATCTGTAAGAGCATTTTGTGTACCTATACGAATACGCTATACCTTTCTGAAATCCATATTCATATGGGTACAGAAATCTATGGCTATTTAAATAATTTTCTATTCTTGAATACTTCAATTTTTCTATTATCCAAAATCCATCATCCACTTTAATAAAATAAAAATGCTTACGCAATATAAGTATAAGTTCATTTTTTTTTTAAATTGAAATTTTTGCCGAACTTATTAAATTTTCTATTTGATTTTTAATCGTTCGAACTTATTTCCTATTTAAAATTAAATAAATCCCAAAAAAAATAACCATTTAATAAAAATTTTGTCCAAGTTTCAAAACAGTCTCGTGAGTAGTTTCTGTTAGACCTTTGACGAGAAGCGATAGCCATTTTTTATTTCGTCAAAAGTTGTAAACGATAGAGTATCTCGGCAAAGTACTTTGTGTTTTTTCAAAAAATTGAATTAAATAAATAAATTGAATAGATAAAATAGTTAAGTAAAGATTAATGAACAATTTTTCATTATTTTTTTTTGCGTTATTATTAAAATTGTGTTTTGTTTTGAAAATAAAAACCATCTTTACTATTACTGTTTTACTACTGTTTATGTACTAAACTAAAAAATATTTAAAAACATAAATATTTATATTTATTTTTCCTTTAAAAAATATTTTAAAACTAAACCCAACTAATACTTTCCAAAAATTTTATAAACCATATTTTGTTTATATACCAATAATTTTGGTTGATAGTAAAAAATGATCAGTACTACCAACAAATAAAATGTTCTATCGCGCCGCTTACAGTGTCTAACAGAAATGCATATTCAGCGAGACGAGACGAGATAAATTTTTTCTTCTTGTTAACGATGGGTCTAAGAGAATATGGGTGATAATCTTAAGTAATATTTACAGTTTTAAAATTCAGTTCACATTTATTTTTAAAAATTATAATTAAATTAAATTAAGCATTATAGAATTGAACATTATAATAGAAAATATTAATATTCGATTTATATAATAAGAAGAAAAAAAAAATACGAAAAAATTAAGTTTAAGATTAATTATATATACTACATAGTTAATTTAAAATATAAAAATAGAGTTTTAAGACCTAGCCTGTTTGGTCGAATTGGATATTATAAAACAATTTTCATTTTCCTAATGCTTATTACAGCAATCACATGTGAATATTTACAAAACTATAAAACAATGGATTTTATTTAATTTCATATTTTATTTATCGAAGATATTTCGTCAGAACTTATTTCGTACTGTCGAAAAAATTCTAAATTCCCATTTTAATCCAAAGCAATAAACAAAAATCCTTAACGTTTTCTAATTTTTGTATATATTTTAATTTGCAATACGAAACATCATATTTTTTTTCAATTCTAAAACAAACTTGAAATATACCTAACATACTTAACTACCGTTTGAAACTACATCTGTAATTGTAAAAAAGGTATACGATTACCTAACTATAAAAAAATCCCCTAATTTCTTTTTAAATTAAATCATTTTAATAAAAATTAATAAAAGCAATAAAAAAAAATGAAATACCTCAAAATTTCTCAATTATATTAAATAGCAATCCAGTTATTTGAATAATAAAGAAACTAATTTAAACGAAAATCTGTAATTGATTATACTATAAAGGTCGTATAATTATTTCACGGTTAATATTTTTTTTTAAATGATATTAAAAAAATCGATTCAATTTCCAAATTAAAAAGTTGCAGATATCTGCACAAAAGAATAACAATAATTATAATATCAAAATATTGGTATATGAATTTCGATTGGTATAGAAAATTTGACGATGCGTTTGTAACATCAAATCATCGAACAAACCATCGTATTAACAAGACTATATTATAAATTATTTTTTATTATATACTTAGATGGTAAATTTTCAGATTAAGATAAAAAGGCACGATTTTTGCACGATAGTTACTCGATTATTAAAAGATTGGGTGTTTCTAAGCTTTTTGAATGTATTTTATCTTTATTTGAAAAAACTGTTAACTAGTTGAGTATTATAAATTTTTTTGGAAATATCAAATTATATCAAATGAAATAAATTGAAGCAAGCATTAAGATCTACTAAAATTAATGCATTGAGGTAAATTGTTGTGAAGACTCTTGCTGGCCAATCGTGGTTGCCAGTTAGATACCAGTAAAGTGATAACTGAAAAAAAAAATGGTACTGATACTAATACATCATACTGATAAATTTACTGAAAAAACTTATTAATTAGTAGATTCGGAAATGCATCAGTATCACGCATTGTAAGAGTTCCATATTCTAAAATGCAATATTAAAATCTTGCTGAAAGTATCAAGTTCTTTTTTCCAACATTATTGTTTGTAAATTCACAATCGATCAGAAAAATTTATAGTTCAGACAACCACGATAGAACGGATCAGAATTTCCAAAACTAGTTATAAATTCTGATAAATAAAACTGATAACTCACAAACAAGATTGACCTATAAATGATGAGATAAGTAATTAGAAATACGAATTTAGAAATATACGAGATTAGAATACACATTACAACGGACAAGAATTTAATTTAATTTTATTATCTTACTTCAACTCTACAAAATTGTGCAGCAAAATTTAAAACATTTTTTGGACTAGATGTGGGCCATCTACCTATCACAATTAGTGATATAAAATTTAAATATAAACAATTTAGAATTTTAAACTAAAAAACAACAGACAAAAAGGAGAGAGAATAATGAAGATTGAATAGTGGTGAATTCACGTCAGTAGAAGACAGACTTGTGAATTAATGTACAAAACCGGATGATAACAAATAAAAGTAGGAAAAATGGTGGGGGCTTGCAATCAGAAAAGGCTACATTATTTTTTGTTAAATAAATACTAAAACCTAAGTCAAAGAGGAATTAAATTTGATAAACGTTTATTTTGGTCCACTGAGCGAATAGTATCGGAAGAGCAAAATATATCACTAGTTATATATGAAACGCAGGACAGTTTTCATTATACTCCATTCTGGTTAATTTCAATAATTTTCGTTTAATAATGGTTTAGAATGCAACCCATCATTGTTCTCTTTGCGTTAACTGAATCAGCTGTATTATTAGATTATTTAAGAATATCATACTACTAGAGTGTTAGCCACAAAACTATTGAATTGAAAGTTGTTTGTAGAATAATAAAAATTATTGAACAGTATTGTGGAACACCAACATTAATTTGTAATTTAACTCTTAACTCGAATGGCCCGATTTCTAAGAAAATTTTTAACTATACAATACTTAATATAAAACTACAACAGCAGCCTCAGTTTATTGATGTAGACAGATTGATTTTAAGCGTTTCGCAGAGAAACGCCATGGAAGTTGGAACACTATATTGTAACTTTTTACTACTCTTTCATTACTTTAAAAAGACAAGAAGCTATACTTATAGGTGTTGTGTAGTTAGTTAAAAGAATTGCTTTAGCCACATTTTTTTTTTAATTTCCATTGGGAAAGTTATACATATTCCTGAAAAATATTGCGTAACTAAAGGTTTAGAATTGGTGAAGCCAATATATATCACAGGATAATGGCAGGGATGCCATCTAGAATGGTAAAAAAATGTAAATGGCTAAATTTTTAATAACTTTAACTATATATAGCACTGAAATAAACCCTCCGAGGGTAAGTTTGCTATAGGAACTGTTTGAGATCAATATTGTTGATGTTGGTTAATTGTCGGTTATGCAGAAATTTTTGCCAATTAATAATTTTTTATATTTATTTCTAACCACTTTATTAATCTCGGCCGTATTGACTGATTTTTTTTTAACTTTGTATGCTTCTTTTTTCAGATGTCAAAACCGTTAAAAACCATTAAATCAACCTGGAAGATTACATTTTGTATACTTAAGCTGGATTTTCATTGACCATTATTTAAAATTTTTTTGACCATTATTTAAAAAAGAAATTTAGAGAATTCTTTACAATGGTCTATTTTTTTCTTACATGAAAATTCAATAAGCTATCTCCTTTTTTAGAGCCAATACAATTTGTAAGATTTTAAATATTGCTCAATGAAAATCCACCTTTAAGGTATTAGAAAACACAATTCTTTTTATAATCACCTCTGCAGCAAAGTTAACATTTTTACGGCGTAAAACAGAACGACCTATCAAAAGATTTAAAAAAATTATTTAGATCATTCCAATCAGTTTAGTAGTAATGCCAATTTTGTCTTTTGGGAAAATCATTTAAATTGATAGTTATTGCTTATAAGGAAGTAGTCGGGACAATTAGACTAAGAGTTAGCACAAAATATATATTTCACTGGATGTGTGGTAAGACAAACCCATGAGCAAATATTATATAATAATAATAATAATAATAATAGATACCTTCATATTCAAAATTTTTTTATTTAAAAGATTCATTTTATATCCAAACTAAGTGATAGCAATTTTATATCCATAGAGAAAAACATTTGAATTTTATTAAAATTCAATCTGCGGTGTTTTTGATTTTTTCTTTTTAATTTTTTTATCGGCACTTTTTTTATAATCAATCAATATAACACATTTTTTTTTTTTTAATTTTTTTTTTATTTTCCTTTTACAAAATAAACAATTTGTAAAATATTTAATTATTATTTTTTTTTTATCTATGATTTGTGTACATATTTCGTTTTCGCTGTATAATACAATTATTAAATTTAACAAGGGCGTGCTAAAAATTGGTTAATATTTTTTTTTTAATAGCACTTTAATAAAACACTTTAGTTTTAATTAAAATTTTATATTATTTATATTTATTTTATAAATATTTTAAATTATTTTAACTATAAATATTTAACAAAAAAAAAAATAGAAGTTAAAGGTAACAAAAATTCACATAACTATATGCTAATTCGGATTTCACACAAATAAGTGCGATAACTACGATATATTAAACCGAAATTTAACTGTTTATTATTAAAATTTATATCCATAAATATATTAGATACATATATATATATATATGTACCATTAAATATACCTTAAAAAAAATTCTTTATCGTATAAAAATTGACACAGAAAAAAACACGTCTAAAAGCCGTTAAAGTTTTGAGTGAACTGAGTTAGTGAGTTGAGTTGGCATTATTTAACAATGAATTTATTTTTTACCTGTATATTTACCTTTATCTACATGCACACACTCACTCATTTAATCTTTACTCAACCTCAACCATATACACTAGCATAACTATACTCTCGCAATCTTGTTTAATATTTTTACTTTACTTAAATGAGTTTGATTTGAGTACGTGTAAATTTTTATATTTTATTATTTAACACTTTTGAAGCATTTGTATGAAGCATTATTGTTGAGTCGATCATATTATATTTTACAAATACAATCTACATTACAATCACGCTATGTCTATAAGGATTAATGAATCAGATGTTGTTTTAATAAAAATTCTAATGCCTAAAATCACCTAAAATGCTATGGACTATAAATACATTTATATTATACTATATTCATCTAAAAATCATAAAATAGAAAATAAAATTCGATTTTAGATAAAAACCTTTAAACTAACGAAATGGGCAGGTGGTGAGATAAAACAAACAAAAGAAAACAAAATTAAAAATATTTGATAAAGAGAAAAGGTACAAAACAAAACTTAAACAAACTCTAAAATATCTCTTGAGCTAAGTCTTGCTTGAGTTGAATTGAGAATAGAATAAAAACATCTAAAATCTCATCATGCCTCTCGCAATCAACCTCATCATCAAAGATTTTGAGATTAAAAAAAAAAGAGAGAATTACAATTTTTGACTTCTGAGCTCAGCTTCAGAATCAGAGTTAAGTTGAGTTGAGTTGAGTTACTTTTTTTATGACGAAAATAATAAGTATAAAATCAGGATTTTTAACGAAACGATTACATGTGTTGGTTGATTAAATGAATTGTGTAATTGTACTTCGCTAAATTTATTTTATATTTATATATAAATGTATATTTAATAAATGTTTTATTTTATAAATTTATAGAAATATATGTACGAGCATGTTGACATATATGTTACGAATATGTGCATACTTATATTTATAAAAAAAAGATCAAGATCATAATTTGAAAGTTTATTAATAAATGACTCATATTTAAAAGGTATGTAATTCCAGTTAAGAAAGAAAGAGAAAGAGAAAAATCAAATAACTTATATTTATAGGATTATGTATTAGAAACAAAAATCAATCTTACAAGTGAAGATAAGTGTTATCGCTTAACAATGTGAAAATTAAATATGTTTGATATTTTTAAACTGATTCAATTAAATAAAAGATTAAGTCATTCATAAATACATACATATGTGTACATACAATTTCATATAAATATTCATATAGAAATACATTATTAATATACAACTTAAGAATACGATAAAGCTAAGAAAGCTGTCAAATATTAGAGGTTTCTTTTATGATGTTAAGCCTACTTTCCAAGAGATCTGTCCAATAAAGCATATACACAACCTAATAAGTGATAAAAATTCTCATATATGAACTGAAATATTGAAAACTTCAATAGATTATCTTTATAAAATTCAAAATCGCGTCATAGAACCCAATTGGGAGTTTTAAGGGTGAGGAAACGTTACTCCATTTAACATGCGTCAAAACATTGAAAGTCTATGTCTTTTTTTTTAAATCAATAATGTCACTCTTCAAACAATTCCAGCGCAACATTCATAGGAGGCTTTAAGCGCTCATTTCTACACAGTGAAAATCCTTCGTTGGTTCACAAAACTGATTTTAAAAAATAATTCATTGTGAGAACCGCTAAAATGAGAAATGCTTCCTTTTAGAATTTTAGTTTTCAAAACGTTCCAACCTACCATAAAATTCTTCCCTAATATCCTATTTTCTTCTAAATTCTATCACCGTGTATTCAGAAAAAAATTATATTAAATTTTCTCCGAACAGAAATATATTTTCTTTTTATTTTAATTATTTTTTTTTTCACATAGATAGAAGAAAATCATCAGAAGAAGGAATCAAGTGAAGGACTGCGACGCACTAAAAACTCCTATCATTTTGTTAAAATTAAAACTAGTCTGTAAGACTAACCATTAAAAAAATGTTGGCTCTTTTATTCAGATAGCTTTGATCAAACAAGATCCCATTAGGAACTCTTGAGAGATAAAAGATTTTAACCTAACAAAGTTTAAACGGTTTCGTTTGTTTAAGTCGCGTAACAAAGTTTTGATTCTCAGCTAAACGTGAAACTTCGACATTGACACGTTGAGATAGACGATTTTTATGACGTATAGCAAATTTTTTTTGTTTCGTCTTTTACAAAAGGAATCCTGAGATCTCTATGAATATCAGTATTGCGTACGAACAAGAGAGCATTAACAATGTTTCACAATACATGCTTTGTTTTGGAACGTTTGGATAGTTTGAATATGTATGTAATTGTTTAGCACAAAGACTGGCTTCAATATTTGATTGTAGATCAAAACTTTGTTATACGTCGAAAGCGGAGATGTCCTTTCAATTAGCCAATACCACTGCTTATATTTCAGATCTCGTTCAGATCAGATTTTTGTTTCTTGACTTGTTCATTCCATTCATTTTAATTATAGTTAATCAAGTTTTTTAAAAAAACAAAAAATGTCTAACTCTTTAGAAGTTTTATTTTAAAATTCCTCATTTTGTATCTATCTAAAATTCTGCGGAAATTTTTATATTATGATTTTGTATTTGATTCTGTTAATGACGTTTTATTTTCTTGAATTTTTGAATTTAGTAGAATGGATCAAAAATATGAAAATATTTAATCTATACATATTCTAATTGGTAGGATGGCAGAAAGTAGAGGGTAAAAAAAATACTATCAGAAGCAAAATATCTGAGCTATATCGATGCTCTATATACTCTCAAATGAAGTGAAAAATACTATTAAAGTTGTTGTTGACAGATTGTGCTGATCGTACAAAATTCTAATATTGACTTTTTCGTAATGATAAGAAAATAACATAACTTTTCTCTCGTGTAAATGTGAAGTAGTGTGGACTGTGGAGTAGTTGCAAGAAAAAGATTACATTACTTAAGAAAATAATTTATCAAGTGGTTAATTTTATTATTGTAGTTTCGATTATGATCTTATGATATGAACGATATAAAGGTTAATAAACATAGTTTTATCTAACTTAGATAATTATGACTGAGGACTTCATTTAATCATAACGATGAATATGTTTACAATGCTAATTTAATTTTTCATTTATAATTTGTGAGACATTTGCAAATAATTTAATTCAAACAATTTGATTGTGAATATTTAATTCTTCTACTTGTACATGAAATTTTAAATTATCATTTTGAATAGCGCAACAAAATTATAATTTCAATATCATACAACTTAAATATTAATAAGTAATATTATGTAGTTGAACTTGAACATCAAATATAAAATTGGAGCATAAATACTACAATTAAAAATAACACGACAAATCCATTTAATTTGTGATTTTATATTGTAATAAAAATAGGGGGTCAATACCTAACCTATACCATTAATAATTATTATTAGCATTTAAAACGGATCTTTAATTAAAATGTTGACACTACTCACTCAGTTGAATGAATGGATTTTCTTAATTTTGCAAATTGAATTACTCATTTCATTATACATTCATACATACATACATACACCATGAGCTTTAATTTGACTGACTGGTTACACTACTCTTGGTGTAAAATGAAATACCAAAGTGATGATACATAAAAAATTTTGAATTTTGATGAAATTATTCTGAATTTTATTTTATTTTTATTTTAACGTTAATCCATAAATGGATTTATGGTGGTTATTTATTCTTTATGGAATGTAAATTAGAGGATTGATGCCTTTAGAATTGGCAATTAGATAACAGTTTTAAATGTTTTATTCTGTAAAATGAAATAATTAAAGAAAGTTATTAAGAATTTCAAAAAAAAAATTTTTTCTTTTCGATTTAAATTTATTTACACTTTAACTCAATAAGGTCTGTTTTTTAGAAAGTTTTATTCGTTTTTTTTTATGATTTTAATGATATCTTATCGAAGTAAATAATAAAAAAAAAATTAAAGAAAAAAATAAGTTTATAAGTATTTATTTTTAACCTTTTTTTTAATATAGAAATTAGTAAATTATGATAAATTTATAATTTTCATTCTCTTATCTATTTATTGAAAAATTTCTAAAATTAAATTTTATAGACTTAAATGTCTCATCATTATTATTTAACGAAATAAATAAAAGGATCAGATTGTTATGTGAGTTGATCTTTATCAGTTTTTTAATTTAATAAATAGTTGTCATAATCTTGTTAATCGATATTCATCTATTTTTACTAATTTACATGTATGTTAGTACATCTCTATACGCACCACAACGCTTCGATGGAGCATGGATTGTTAGAGCATGGATATAATTATTGAGTTCAGTCATCAATGTAAAATCCTGTTTATTCACTTGAATTTTGTTAATAGTGTCTCATTAAGAATGAATTAAGAAGTTATTTTATAACAACAGTTGGTTATAAAAGAGCCGATATAATTTCGAATGACCTAAACAATGTAATGAATTACATAAAATAACATGAGCTTCATAAAAGTGTTGTTGTTGAAAAGAGCTTAATGACTATTATATTCGAAAAATAATATAATATGTATACATATTTCGCTTAATCCTATCTAGATTAATCATGCCAGATTTGGTCTTTACTTTATACATACAGGTGAAAAAATTTTGTCATATAAGACTGCCTCCGTATATGTTTTACGTGTAATAAAATCTTAAATATAATGAACAACGTGGTGAGCAAAAAAGCAAGAATAATTGAGTAGTAAATTATACCACAAAAATATTAAAATTTTAGCAAGTTCTTGGTGCTGAATACTTAAAACATTATAAATAGTTACACTAAATAAATGACTGTTATTTTCAAGTAGAGCGACATCTATACTCTAAAATAAATTTCGATCAAGGACAATTTTTAAAAAAGCTTCATAAAAATGCTGTTATTTTAAATAGACACACAAGCTTATAGAAAAAAGTATAAAAACAAAAACACAAACAAAAATTGAAAAGAAAACAGAAAAACAAAAATCAGATCAGATCTGACTCCTCAAAAATGATAATAAATTAATGTTAGTTCATTTGCTTCTACTTTTAATAAAAAAAATATTTACAATAAAACACGGTTATAGCCATTCGTTAAATTTCAGTAGCATTGCTGACTAACCGTTTTGTGATAATAGGCTGAGTCTAAAAATTGCATCTTTATAAACAAAATTCAATAAAATATCTTTCGTATAACAACTTTAAACTTTATTTTATTCATAAATAGCAATTCTGTTATGTATTCACAAAATATACATTGTAATAAAGAACAGAAAAAGACAATATATAAATCAGTTTTTTAATAAAATACTTATGTAATTCACTTTTGACTTATTTTTTGTTTTATTGAAAAAATTGGCGTTATATTTTGATGTGACTATAAACGACATCAATTGTATGAACTTATGAAATTTATTACTTTCAAAATTTTTTTTGACTATAACAGAATTGCGCTTACAAACGTTTTACACTATAAACGAATTAAAAGACATCGATCTACTTCGTTGGAAGTAATGGGATTTTATTGTGTTAAGTTATATTGAAATTAGTATTAATTTCGTCACTTTAATTTCATTATATGTTTATTCAAGAATCAAGCGATTCAGAAAACAGCCACAATTATCCCAAAATAAATATTTCTTTTTATATAAAATCGTACCTGAAAGAACTGCTTCTGTGCAATTGCACTGGGAATTCACTAGTACTAATATAGTAAATAAAGCAAAACCTGGGTAGAGTATGAGAAATTAACTTGTTAATATTTAAATTAAATATAGTTGTTACTATAATTTTAGAAATAAATATTTTTTAGGTATATGTATGTATGTAAAGAACAAATAAAAGCTACAAACAATTATTACTCAGCTGCTCATTGTAATGCTGAACTTTGGAAGATTTTAATACCTTCTAATACACTTAAAAATAAGTAGGTATATCTAAATTATGGGATTATGGAATAAAAGTGGAGTTTCCTTTCACTAATCAGTGCTTGCGATTAATTAAAATTTTTTAACACTAATTATTTTAACACTATTTATATAATTTGAACCCTTAATAATGTTTATTTTGTGTACAATAGTAATTCTTTTTTTTTTGTTAAATGTGTTTTGTTTTCATTCATTTTTTTTTCTTCTTATACTTAGATGTTTGTACAAAAACACACTTAAACCAAATTATTCTATTTCTTGTTTTCATTCTTAATAACCTACTAAGAAAGGTACTCTAATATTATTTACCTAATTCCTTCGTACTTTATACATTTTAAAAAAAATTCTTTGATCAAAAAACCAATTTTTACTTTGTATTCTGTTTTGTTTTTTAAACCTACACTATTTATTCTAACCTATCGGCTAATTATATCTAACTTACAACTATCCTAATATATCTTATATTTACTCTGACCTTTATTCTAACCTACCAGCTAAATATATCTAGCTTATAACTACCCTAATTTACTTTATATTTATCCTTACTATTATATCCTTACTTTATATATTATGTTTTCCTGTTTTAACTCATTTTTCTGTTCTTCTATTCTTTCCACTAATATTTATCAATGTTTATAAAATCTCTATTTCTATTACATACCTATCGTACCTAAATATTTCACAATTATCTTAGAATTTAAGATTTGGTTGATATTCTATTTTTTTGTCTGTAGCTCTCCTAAATATATGGTATTATGGGCAATTTGTCTTTATTTTGAATATATTTATTCTTATCTAACTGTAATTAACCTTTTGGATTATTCTATGTAAGTTTTTGTTCAATCTTGGCGTGATATTTTGTATATGCCATTTACTTCTTCTATGCTCTTCTTATCTTTAGCAGATTCCCTAACAGACTACATAATTTGAGGTTTTTACTAGTAGTGACTACATTTAAGTGTTATTTCTTAAATATATTGCTGAATGTGTTACACAAATCCGTTTTGGCTTCTCCATATTCTTATTTTGTTCGAATAAAGTTGATAGATTTTCCAGTTCACTTTTATAGACCTTCTTTTTTATTATTTTCCCTATATATTTTCTTTCGAATATCTATTTACTTCTGCTGTGTCTTCAATATAAAAGTTTTCCTCTATGAAGTTTTTTTCTGATAAAGGTGTAGTTAGTAGTCAATTATTCATTGTGTGATATGCTTTCATCTTTTGTCCATGGGGTGGTTTGAATCGGAAGTGATGATTCTTTTAGTTGTCGTATTTTTCCTATAAATATCAAAATTTATTTATCCTTCGCTTCTAATTAATTTGATATCTAGGAACGGGATTTCACCATTTTCTTCTTTTTCCATTGTGAAAGTTATGTTATTATGGATGTTATTGAGTTTAAGAAGTAAACTTTTCATTTTTGTTTTTTCTGCTACTGTGATAATATCATCTACATATCGCATCCAGATCCTAGTATATCAATTCAACAATAAGAAATTAAATTATAAATAGTTTACAAATCATTCACCTGATCATGGTTGAACTTGATAAACCAAGATTTAACCAAGTGAAGTAACTTAAAACCACATTAATTATTACAAATAGATTGTGATAGTAAGTTGTAAAGCCGAGATGCAATTGCTTAAATGAACATAAGAAATGTTGTACATTATGAGGAGATATGATAGCTAATCTTCTGTTGTTAGCTCTCAAATACTACATTTGTGAATTCTAGTAAATAAATAACCACTTCAATTAAAAAATACTTTCAGAATAATTAAATTGTCAAATTAAAGGAAAATACTTTCTCCACATTATTTTTTTAAGATAAGTCTATAACTACACATTTTTGTTGTATTAACAATAACCTTAGATAGTTAGCACCACCTCAATTAACAATTCTATATTGTAACTTCGAATTAAATAATTCATAACATACAGACGTAAGCAGTTTAGAAGAACAGAACTGATCCTTCTAGTTGGAATCTAAGTATGTAACACCAGAAATCAACACAATCAACTTTAAAGCAACCTGTGACATATATAGTTATACTTTTCGTTAAAGTTAAACAAATTGTAAGTGAGAGATGTAGAGTTACAAATTACAGGAAATTTTCTACATTTAGAACAATGATACAAAAAATTGTCCAGCACAGGAAGAGTGCTATACCTAAATTGAAAAACATAATTTTAGTTTTTCACTCACTAATATTTTGTTACCATTATTTTGCCATATTGCACACACAGTTTCAAAAATTGTCTTATTACTGTAGTTAAGATAGACCTACATCATCGGCAAAATCATTACATTTTTGAAGAAAAAAAGAATTAAAGAAGATTAGGAAGGAATAATGCAGAACCCAAAACAGATTTTTTTTTTTTAATTTAAGCCAAACATTAGGTTTTAAACGATACCTTTACACACACGAATTGTAATTGTATTGACGATTGGAGAAAGAAAAATGTTCCTTTGTTTTTCAAAAAAAGGACATTTTAAATAAATTTGTTAATATTACTCTTGATTTTTGTAGATTGTATGAGGGTATATTTTTGCGTTGAGCAAACATGTTTGTTAGATTCATAAAATAAATTTATAAAATTGTAAATTTGATAAGAAATTATAATGAAATTTTTGTTGGATTTACTTTTTAATAAATAAACAAAAACAAGTTCTATTTATTTATATTACTTTGATACATATCTATATCAGCGTTATATCACCATTGTATCTAAGAATTTTACTTGCCTAATTCGCAAGTTTGTTAATCAATTTTGGGAGATGATCCGTTCATCACAAGACTACTTGAACTCATTGTAGTGTTAAACTACCTATACAACTCCTGATTTTGTTTTGGTTTATTTTATAACTTATTCATAGATGTTAATAATACATCTGTGAGTTATGAAAGTCGACCAAAATCTTAACGTAAAATCTATTTTAAATAAACTTATAAAAACGTTTATTAGAATCTGATTCTACATTTGACAAAATTTGACTAAAAACCATTTTCCATAGCCAATTTTAAGCCACCTAGGACATTGCACTGTGTACAGATGGGCATTTGATGCTTCTCTTTATAGCGAAAATGTTTGAGTGGTGGCATTAGGGTTTTTATTTCGTCTGAACAATTGACTAAACATTAAGATTGTCCATAAGATGAATGGCATGATTATAAACTTTGTCTAGAGAATTTAATGCGGTTCGTGATGTTCCGGCATTAAAGTATACCCAAGGAAATGCTTTAAAACATCACTAAAAGTATAATCAATTTTTAGTTTCTAAATTCAACCACCAGCAAAGTAAGAAGAGAGTAAATCAAAAAAATTTCCTCGAAAACCAGTTTTAAACAATTTATTTAATATGATGGTCCATAGTTAATCTAATTAATTTTACATTACTAATAAATATTTTAAAAAAAATCAAAAATTTCAATACTTATCACACTTAGATAAAATATACACAATTAAAATGACTTCAATAAAATTTTATGTTTTTTTTTTGGTTAAAATTTGAATACATTTAATTAAATAGAATTTATTAAATCATTGATTTCAATTCACATTCTTATTGTTATCCTATACCTTTTAAAAGGCCTATAAAAATATCTATTTGAGTTTTTTGTTTCCAAATGTAAAACCTTATTAATTCTATACAATTTAAATATATTCTAATAAAAACTAGATACTATTACAGATACGAGTACAAATGAAATACAAATGTAAAGTATACAAAAAGAAAATATTAAAATAATCCCTTGATATAATATTGTATATATATATACATAATTAGATAACCCTAATCTAAAGCACCAAATCTTTAGTTAAAATAAAATAGAAAACAGGAAAATTAAACGGATTCAATAAAAAATTAAAAACCAGTTATTGAACCCCTTTTATAGTTGAATTTTTATCCAACTTAAATTATAACTCTTTTTTGTTTTTTTAAAAATCATCGTTTTTGAAAACTACTCATCAAAATGTTGAATATATTTTAGTCTAGACATACTAGACTCTTTTTACTTATATTATAATGAAGTGCATTTTTTTATATCACCATTAATTACTATGAAATAAAAAAAGGTAAATAAAATGTATCTGACAGGTGCGCGCTGCGCTGTACGAATGAAATGTTCTACTTCGCTTCCTTTTGATTCATTTTTTTTTTTTTACTTTTCTGGTGTCCTCTTCAAAGTACTTTTTTAAGTCTAAAAAAAAATTATATACAAAGAAAATGTCCCGCATCAACTGAAATCTAATTGAGAATCTATAAAAAGCCTATATTAAATTGAAGAGAGGACAAGGATACAATTTTTATTTTAATTTTTTGTGTTGTTCTTTTAATAGTTAAGGATATATAAATAAATAAATTAGTTTGATAAATTCTTCGGTCCACGATAAAATTCTATTATTTTTCTCTTAACTTCTGTCTATTATTCGAATTCCGAAAGGTAAAAAAAAGAACCGGATTTCATTTGTTAGTTTTTTTTTCTATTTTTTCTTTTTTATTTATTTTTGTTAATTTGTTTTCTTTGAATATTTCTTATTTCTGTTTTTCTTTTATTATTATTATTATTTTTATTATTTACTAGGTCAAGAAATCGAGATTGAAGTAAGAAAAAATAGCTCTGAATTAAATCATTATAACAAAAGTATAACAACAACAAAAACACCAATTGGTGACTTTTTATTCAATTGGGACACAGTACTTACATACTTTTTTGTTGTTGTTTTTGTAAAAATAAATAAATACAACGCCTATACATAAATGAATACTGAACTTACCATTCAGCAAAACTCTGAGCTATTCTTGTTGAACTTGACTTAAAAATGTAATTCGAAATAAAATTATTTCGTAAATTGAGAAATTTTAAAGAAATTTCATTTTCAATGCTACGTGTTTGTTCTTCTTATTTTTTTTTATATTTATTGTTTTTCAAAAATTGACAAAAAATAAGTATATATAAAAATTTAAATCCTTAATTCAAACAATAAGATTGAACATTTTTTATGAATTTCAACCGGAAATGGATTCTTAATAATTTGTAAAAGTTCTTTTGAAATGACACAGTTTTAATAAATTGTTTTTCTAAATTGAAATTCATTATGAAATAAAAATAAAAATAAACATGCAGTTTCAAAAGAGTGATAAATAATGACTAATTTTATATTACATGAAGATTGAATAGTTTTAGTTGTTTATTTAAAAGTGATGGTGGTATTACAAGTGATTCACTTTAATTTATGTTTGTTCACCTTTTGAATATAAATAAAATCAATAAAATCTTACTAACTTTTTTAATTCAATATTATTGATTTATATTTATTTCAAGCTTAAATCAAGCCCCAGCTTCCAATGTTCTTACACATTTACTTAGCACAAATACTTACAAATTTACAATTTACGACAAAATATAATTCATTTTTATAAATTCTTAATAAGCTCTTAATAATAACAAATGAGTTCAAATAAAGCTAAATTGATGAATTTAACGACGCTGCGAAATAAGTTCGATTGAAATAACTTCGATAAAATTTGAATCTGTTTTTCGACATTATTTCATTTTTAATTTGTCGAACTTATTTCATAATGAAATAAGTTTGATAAATTTATTAAAATTAAAAAACTTCGACAAAACATTGTGAATTTTTTATCCAACTTATTTCACTTTTTTCGTCAATTATCGAAGTTATTTCACAGCGCCGAATTTAGACAGTTTGTAAAAAGCTTAAATGAAAAAGCTGAGCTCAGTTTTGAGCTAGCTCACAGATGAGCTAAACACTATAAGCTTAATCTACGAACTTTAAAAACCTAATTTTGTTTATGTTATTTTACAAAACTATCAATTCTACAAATTAATTCTAAAATTTAAACTGTCATAAAATATAGCCGATTTTTGACATGTCAAATTATCAGCATTCCCAATTAACAAAAATTGTAATGACAAGTTTCTGTCAACATATTTGGTCTGTATGTTAACTCGCAAATTTATTTAAATTTACATAAATTTATCCAAATCTTTGTAAGTTAACTTTTTTATTTGCATGCTCTTTACAAATTTTTGAGAATTTTGTGTTTAAAACGTGACGTCAGAGCGATCTTTTAAATAAATTTTGACAAATGAAATTTCTATTTGCAAAGATTTGTAAAAATTTAATGTCAATTTTTTGTTGTTGTTTTAAATGTCAATAGAATATTTTTCATATAAAAAGTAGTATACCTAAAATAAATAAAAAGTTGTATACTAACCTGAAAACTTATTTATATAACTTTTTACCGACAAAAAGACCAAAACCTCGAAAAATTATTCAATTTAATTCTTTTCAACAAAAACATTCAATAATTATACAAAAAATTTCCGGAAATTACTAAATTAATTCAAATTTAAAAATATCTCATAACCTAAAAATCAGTTATTTTTGACATGAAAAAATTTGGAAAAATTTATGCAAATTTTGCGTATGTTTACTTTTGTTTGTAGCAGAGAACATTTTAACTATTCTCGCAAAATTTTATGATCACATGATTTTTCCTCTCATTTGCAAATTTTTGCAAATAAAAGTTAACATACAGACCTATTGTCAGAAAAATGGGGCACATTTCGTCGTCAAAGTTATGATGACAATTTGTCGACAAAATTTGTTAAAAAATTGTGGTTGTAAATCTATCAACAATTTTTCCACAAAATGTTGACTAATATTTGTCATGACAATTTTTGGTCAACAATATGTGACAATTGGTTGACAACGTTTGTAAGTTTTTTATTTATTTTAATATTTTTTTTAGTATTGTTTTCATTAGTCTACACTCAACACTTTTTATAATGGGTGTTGTTTTGACATTTTGTATTTTGTAAAACACAACAAAATTTATTTTAAAATATGCATGAATTTCGCAATTAAAAGCAATTGAAATAGAACTGGTTTTTATATTGTTCATATCAATTGTTTTTATAGAACAAATTATAGATAGAAATATATTTTATTCTATATATATATTGATATACAATTTGTTAATATATATAAATTATTTTCATTATTAAAAATCTTTCTAAATTACTGAAAAAACTGTCCACAAATAGATGACGCAAATCATTCACAAATTATTGACAATATAATCCACAAAATATAGAAAAATTATTCACAAATTGTCGACAAATAATGTTGACAAAATTGTCATCTACACTGTGACAAATGGGGTCAACCCTACCGACCTTTTTTCAACAAAAATTGTCACAAAATTTTGTCGACAATTCACCAAAATTTGTCACCTTTTTGTGACATTTGGCTGCTCGGGATTCACAATACGTCTGGATGTTAACTCACAAATTTAGATAAATTTGCGCACAACTTTACATTTTTTTTCCATTCTTTTCACAAATTTTTGAGAAATTTAAGAGAAAACCGAAACCGAGTTTAAAACAGAGTTCTCTCTTAAATAACGTTTTGCAAATAAATTTTGTAAAAATTTGCTGTCAATTTTTTGTTGTTGTTTTAAGTGTCAAGCTAATATTTTTCATTTAAATAGCGTCGGTTTTCCAATTATTTGAGATTATTTTCACTTTTCTCGCAGAATTTTTTGACCATATGTCTTTTACTCTCATTTGCAATTTTTCGTAAATAAAAGTAAACGGACCTAATGATACTATTTTTTCAGTAAATTTATCAGTACAAATGAAACAATTTCTGATAAATGTTGATACATTGATTTTCTGTTATTAGTTTGTAATTAATAATTTCAGGAACTTTTTTTAATTTTCAAGAGCTGTGTGTTTTTGTCTATACTATATATATCAGCTGTTTAACCACAGTTGTTTAATGAACCTAGGCCAAAAAAAAGTAAGATTAAGACGCTGAAGAAGAAAATGCTTCAGCTAAAAAAAACTCTTCAAATTTAAACACAGTGGAATGCGTTGTTAAGGGAGAGATGAAGTATCGGCGGATATAAAAAAACTTCATATTTCCAAATGGATAGAATCTGATCAAATAACCGCAGCCAGTGCGGCCAGGCGCAGAACATTCAAGATCTGTAGCACCCATAAAGTAAATAAGTAAGTGTATTTCAATCACTTAAAAATAGAAAATCATAAAAAAAATTATTAATTTAATATTTTGAAAATATTAATGTCAGATCATTACAAAATACTATATTTAAGACATCTAAAAATAAATTTTGTGTCCATCAAAATAAACATTAATTATAATTTTTTTTGGACCCACAGAAGAGAAACTATAATGATAAAATTATTTGCCATTTAATGAATAATGATGATCAACTTTTAATGACATAACATTAACGATCATGTTAGAACTAATTTTTAAACTAGATTTTTCCAAAATTAACAAAATTCTTTGAAATTTCTGTAACGGTTAAATTATAATTACACTCCATATTGGTAAATCTGACAATTGTTTTTTTTTCGTTTTTTGTTTTTTTTTTTTTTAGAAGAAGCTAATAATAAACATTGTGTAAAAAAAATTCGATAACAGATTTTATCGCAGATTTAATAGCGTAGGTTGATGAGATAGGAAGTATATGAGAAAACAAAACAAAACAAAAAAAAATACATTTTACGATTTGTAAAGCTGAAATCATTAAAATTTTAAACAAATGTCATAATTTACGATTGAAGTTTGAAAAGAATTTAAATTTCCGCCATTTTTGGTAGATTTCAGGTGAACGCGATTACACTATAAATGTAGCGTTGTATATAGATTTGTGTATTATTAATTTACGTAAAATAAATCTATAGTAATATCTAAATATGGCAAAATTTTATAGAAAATTTGACAGAATTTAATGGATGACCTTTAGTTATTATTGTATAGTTGTGATGTAGGTTTAAAAATACATATAATAATAAAATAATATTTTTGGATTTAAAAAATATACTTTAAAAAGTTGAAAAATTGTTGTGTGTTACTCGTATAGTTATAATAAATTTTATGTAGAATTTTATTATTATTAAAAATAAATTTGGAATTTTTTTTATTGTAAAAAGGTGTTATATTTTAACTTTTTGCCAAAATTAAAAACTAACATTTTTAAAATTGATTTGAATTTCTTACTGTGAATATTAATTGTTTAATGAATAAATAAATGTTTTTCATTATATCAAAATTAAAATTATTTATGCTTAAGATATTAAATTTATTAGATATAATTGAAATTAAGTTTATTACTAATTGTGTTAAGTAAAAGGAAGTTTGATTTAGAAATCGCATTAAAAATTATATTGAGAAACAGTTATATGAGAATTTTTGAGGGAATAATTTCCATTGTAAAAATTGAAGTACTAGAATATTTATTCATCCTTTTCAAAGCAGATTATCTTCAAAAAAAAATTCTGAAATCATGCAAAAAATGGATACAATACACCGTGAAATCGTAAATGTATCGACAACATCGCCAACATATTGACGTATGATCTTAAATGTCAAAAGCAAATTGTTTGCATTGTCTCATGATCAATAACTAATTTTACAGTGTATCCGCGACTCATTTTCAGGTTGAAAGATACTCACAGGTTGTTAAATTATGTATCCAAAAATCTATTGACAGTATAGTTTGACACAGTATAGTTTGGTACAGTTATATGTTGAGTTTTTTTTTATTATCAAGCAATAAGTTTAAAAATTAAAGAAAAATAAGTATAAATTTTACTTCGTGTTTCAAAAATAAATTTAAAAATGTTTTTTTTTTATTTCAATTTACTTTAATTTTAATAGGAAATGGACTCACGAAATAAAGATGATTTTATTAACTATAAGGATAAAGCACAAAGAAGATTTTTCTTCAAAAAAATACGAAATTGTGCATTTTAAATCTCTCTATATATACAAATATATTCAATTCAAATATTTTAAAAATTTATCCACAACAGTATAATATTTTGACATTTAATTTGACGTTTATTTCAGAGACAATGTGTTTAGAGTGATCGGAATTGTAAGCAAAGTACATTGTTTTGCCAACACAATGTTGTCAATTCAGAAAATTTGACATATGTATGTACAATGTATATAGGCTAACATTTTTTGGATACATTTCCGTTGTCACCGACAATGAAAAAAAAAAATTGGTATACAAAATCAATTTCAAGGAAATTCGAGAAACAAACCAACAATCATCTAAACAATTTCTGTAAGTAATTTCATTTTTTAATATTAATTTCATTTTATTTATTATTTAATTTAATACACACATATTATAATGTACATATACAAATTAAAAATTAAATTTAAGGACTCTGTTATTTTATTAACTCATGTAAAAATATTTTGCAAATAGTCTATATGAACTAAATCATCTGTACTATTTTAATTTTGTTCCTAAATAATCTGTCAAATTTTCAAAATATGTACTGTCGAAGAAAAACAAGGTGGAATAGACGTATATGTATACATACTTACTTATATTCATTCGTCAATGTTAAATTATAATTTCGTATTGTTCTTGAAAGTACTGCTACCGTAAATTTATGAAAAGCCCTACATTTACGAAATTTTTGTTGTTATTTTTAATGCATTTATGGCATCGTTATATGATATTTTATTTTGTCTTATCGATTTTTAACTTACTATGTGCTTCTCTGATTATTTTCATATGTTATTTAATTTAATTTATCTTTTAGTTTCTTCTGAATTTTCTTCTAATAATGCTACTTCCGATATGATCTACCTCTTTTCAATTTTTATTTTCTATAATTATCAATCTTCTTCAGATCGGGTGGTCCAAAAGACACGATAAAAAGTGAACATAGCAAGGGAAACCTATCGTAAGCTAACCTATGCTCCCAAGAGTAAGGAAAACAAAAATTATTAGCAAATCAAAATCTGCAAAAATTGAAATACATATTTAGATTTGTTAAAGCTCTATAATTAAATTATTATATTGATTTTACTATACTAAATTTTTGTATATCAATAAACTAAAGGGTTTAGCACATATTCGCAGATTTTGATTGCTGTTAAATTATTACACATATTTTTATTAGACTTAAATCTGCAAGTTAATTTTAATATATTCATTTTATTTTACAGATAAGTTTTGGTTTTTGATTTTCCTCATTATTTCGTTATATTTCTATATAACTAAATTTATTATCATCTCGAATGACTATTCACTATTGGTATATTGGGCTTAATTCTGAGAAGCAAATTTTGTGATGCGTAACAAAAAGTATGTTTACGTACAATTTGATTTTTGGAATTCTGCGAAGCGAAATTGAGCAACTTAACAGTATTTTTGGTTGTGTATCAATTTTTATGGTATTCTGGGAAGCGATTTTATATTTTAGCAATTATAAAAAATGGTAAATTTATCACTAAGAAAAAATTTGTTTATTACAAAATAACTTTTTTTTTGCTCTTTGATGTTGACATTTTTTTTCCTCATCTCAAGATATATCATAAAATAAATATCAACCAGCTGAATAGTAATGAAAACTAAGTAAGATGGTAGAATAATAATAAATTATCAAATTTAAAGGTTTCAGCGTACAATGCTGCCAGTTTTATAAAATATCATTCGCTTCTCAGAATACTAAATTCTTTAAGGTGTGATGCATTGTGATGCTCTATCGGTACGTAGCAAAAAAGTGATTTGCTTCTCAGAATAAGACGCATATATTTGATTGATAAAGTATGTTTAAACTGAGTTATCAAAAATTGTTCACATTATATTTCTACTTTTTTATTCTTACACTTCTATTAATTTTGTACTACAAAACAGAGATTGTAGGATAAAAAATTTAGGACAACAAGAAGGGCAATAATATACAAAAAACAGTGAACGTGAGTACGGTTATTTTTTTCAATATAAAATTTAATAATATTTAATTTTAGAGTTTAATAACTTCCGATCAAAATTACTTGTTGATAATGCTTAAAAAATGATCTAAAGTTTAAAATCTCATTCTTTCATTTTGTTCTATATTCTATGGTTACGTCTTAGTTGTCATAAATAGTCATAGAATAGTATCCCTTCATGTTAATTATTTCTTCATTTCAGCCAATATATTTTATGTACCGGAATCTTTTTAAAATAATCAATAACTGTTTTTCTTTTACTGTCATGGCATTCTCCTCACCTTTTTATTTTCACTAACATCAAATTAAAATGTTTTTAAAATGGGTTTTTATTCTTTTCATATAGATTTTTTCTGCTACTTAACTATTGTTTTTTATTATTGAATTTACATACAGCTACATCATCATATTCTCATCGTGCAACATTTTTTTTAAATTTACAACCTTTTCTTTAAACTTTTCAATTGCATTTTTTTATAGTAGCCTTTACTGTAAATCATTTAACACATTTTTATTATTAAAAAAAAAAAACAAAAAAAATTCGCGGTTCTTTTTAATGACTCACCTCAAATCATTGTTTTTCTACTTTAAATGTTTTCTATACACCGCTGATTTCAATTTTTTATTTGTGTACCTTAAGATTTGTGTTTTATAAGCATAGATAGATATGAAAACAACAACAATAAAATAAAAATCTGAGCTTTCTGTTTTTTTGTTTACAAAGTGAGTGGAAGTAAAAATAGAAAACAAAAACTATAAAAAATTATAAAGTGCTTAATAGAAAAGGTATCGGATTTAATTTAAAAGTTCAAAATATTTGTTTTTAGGTATTTAAGATATATATATATGTATATATATATATATATTATATAAAAAAAACAACATAAAAATGCCATAGTTCCGAAAAATTTATTTTATTTCCAAATTTAAAACAAATAAACCTTGTATAATGAACTTCTGCGGTGGTCTCAACATAGGAATTGTGAAGGAGTCAAAATATAAATTATATTATTATCAAGGGCTGTAATGTAATGTTAAATATTTCCCAAATTACCTAAGTAATTGAAACTATTATGAGATAGATATCGAAAGATAAGGGAAATATTTTTGGTACAGGGTGATCAAAAATTAACAAATATTCAACACAACGGTATATTTTTGGAACTATATTTAAAGCTTAATGACTAACAACAATAAAAATGTTTATATTTGGTCCAGTTTCCAAATCATAGACAATTTGAGACATCTCCGAACTGAAAAATTTGATAAATTGATATTAAAAAGTATATATAAAAAAAATAATAAGGAAATAAAAATCAGAATTTTGTAATGAATTAAGCTAAAATTATATTAAAATTAAAAACTGTTAATAATTTACGAGTCCAAGACCAAGATGTTAGTGCTTCCTTCCTTTTTTACCAATATATATATTATTATGATTAATCAAATACCAATTATGTCAATAAATAAAGTTGATATTTATTTGTTTACGATCGTGTGATGGTGTTACAAATTTAAAAAAATTAATAGAAGAATATAAAATAATAGAAAATAAAAAATAGAAAATAAAAAATAGAAAATAATAAGAAGAAAAAATACTGTTCTGTGACGTTTAGAAGATAGTTTTGTTTGGGGGATAGATTTGTGGGCTTTTGTTAATTTATCTCAGTATTTTATAGTTTTAACTTTAATTTTTAATTTTTATTATTAGTTATTGTTTTTTTTTCTTTATTGTTAATTTCACTTGGTTAAGGTTTAATTGAAGAACAATCAATTTGCTATATAAATTTATACTTTTATAGAGACTGATCGTCTCATGTATATGTGTAAGAAATAAAATAATATAAAATATTAAATACATATATATATTATATTTACATATTTATTAAAATAATCCATTTATTTCAAATATCATTTACATAATGTAGCATGTACAATAATTAATAAATTAAACAAATTATTAGATTCTGAGAAATCATTGGAAATATGCATAGTAAATTATTTAAACGGTTTATTTAATTACACTCAACTAAAAATTTTATTTTTATTAAATATAAGAATCGAGTATGTAAAGTATTATAAATA
This sequence comes from Argyra leucocephala, assembly GCA_963942445.1. NCBI lineage: Eukaryota > Metazoa > Arthropoda > Insecta > Diptera > Dolichopodidae > Argyra > Argyra leucocephala. The sequence goes on from OZ012680.1 coordinate 71,290,167, forward strand.
AGTTGAGATAAATAAATAAATTTCACAGAAGTTCATTCTGTGGCAACTATGATTTGACCGCTTATGTCAACATAAGAAAAAACCATATTCAGAATTTTCAAAGATATTTCCTGTCAAAATGCTATTTGATTCTGACAACTATAAGTCACATTTCTGATTGGGTATATATCGTTTATGTCAATATAACCTAAAATATTTTTGTCTTATTTAACAAAACATTTATACATGAGAACAATTAGCCATAAGCCCTTATAAATTTATAACCGTTTTTCACAAATTTGGAATATCATTTTCAAATTTTCAAATGTATCTATTGAGTGTTTAAACAGTTTACTTTATTTAAGCGATTTATATAAAATGTTATTTATTAATATTAACATCTTACAACAATGTAAGCGGTTTTTACAAACTAAGGTTTTTGGATTTCAAATGTTTACATAATCTGATCCATTTTAAAAACCAAAAACTGGTGCAAGAGCGTTACTATATTTAACTGTTCTTTTAGCTCTACTTTAACTCTATTTAAGCTTTAAAACTGATTTTATCCGAAACATCAATTTCAAACATAAGCAGTTATGAATTGTTGCCACGACATTAAGATTTTTTTACCTAATATTTGAAAAAATCAGACGCAGGAACTTTTCGGAACTACTGCTGAAAAATAAATAAATTTGTAGGTATAAACAATATTTAAAATCAAGGTGTGTAATTTTTAATCTTGGCTTTTGTTAAAATTTAAGTTTAAATTTTGCAGTAATTTTGTTGAAGTATTTATCAAAATTTCGATACAGTTTTAATATTTAAATTTAATATTAAAACATTGAAATATGTTAAAATATTATTATTTGTTTTAGGTAAATGAAATAAAATTTAGTTTAAAAAGAATGAGTTTTGTACTCTGGTCAGGAATAATAATCGGACATTACCAGAAAAATTTAATTGGGAAGAATCTATAAAGAGAATCGATGAATAGAAGGAAAAATAGAAATAATACATTCTCTGTGGTTATCTATCTATCTTATCTATCGAAGAATTTATATTTTAAATTATTTTAGGCATTATCAATATGTAATCTAATATGGTAATATAAAAGCATTATACATTATAATTAGTATTATGATCTATCTACTTTGTTACTCTTCAATTAAAGTTACCAGAAATTACCAATGTTTAGATTTCTAAACATAAAATTCAATTATAGTAATGTCGATTTAAAATTTGTTTTATTCAAAATCGATTTCTAGACGAATTTCTAATGACAATGATTTCGAAAAATAGATTTCTCAGATTAATTAGAAATTATTTTTTACTATACTATAATATTAAATGCGGAAACAGAAAGTAGTCTGAGGAAAATGTTGAGTGAAGTAAAATTCTACCAAATACTATATATAATTAAGTCAGTAATAAGTAAATATAAATAAAATTAATTTACTACAACTATTTTTTTTTATAAATCTTTTAATTCTATTTCTAAAATGTATCTTATTATTAGCTAGGCTCACTTTAAAAATTCACCAATTTAATTTCAAAATACCGATCATCTTAATATGTAATTAATTAATAATTGTAGCAAATAGATTTGTTATTCTATTTAAGAAAAAAAATAAGTAAGGACTTAATAAAAATTATCTACATAACTCCTGTATTAAGATAAGAAATTTTGAAAAAAAAGTTTCCTGTCTAAGTCTTTTTATTTATATGCTGCTCATCAAAACATATCACTTAAATAATAATTCGAAATAGAAACCGTACTATTTTCGTATTATATTTGAAAATAAAAAATTATGAACAAATTTTAAGGAATCTTTTACTCTTGCTTCGTTAATTTGACATTTGACAAGATTTAATTGAATTTTTAAATAGTACTTGTAAATATATTTACGAAAACTGATGATTTTAAATTAATGGTGTCTTAGATACTCTTATAATATTATAAATCCTATTTGACAAATATTTGTGAATTTCAAGTACTTATATATTTTGTAAATATAAAACTAATTTAATGAAATCAAATTTTTGAAAAATATTATTAGTAACACCAAGGACAGAAACAGTTGATAATTTGCAGTAGATTGTATTTAATGGAGTACAGTCTAATCAAGTGCTACAATCGCACTAACCTGTATATCTAATCTGTAATCTGTAAATTGAAAAAAGTACGGTACAAATATCTGAACCATTTCACAACAGATTTTCATTATTTTTTATATTATAGATATAAAGAGACGTAGAGAAATTAAATTTTTTTTACATTTTATAATTTTCAATTAGAAATTTAAAATTTCACTCCATGTATTAAGTATACACATACAAAAAATTTATTTTATCAAATTACCGCAGCACCAATGTTTCTGTTTTTTTGTTCGCCAGAATTAAATTTAAATTGATTTTTGTTGTTGTTATATAATAAATTGTTACGTATGTGGTTGTTATCTAAGATAAAGTAATAAAATAAAATTATATAACATGAAGAATAAATTGTAATGTTGGAAAGCAATTCGATTAATGAAATTGAGCATGAAAAGACTATTTATTTTCTTTGAAATGAACAATTCTTTACGATTTACCAAGTGTAAATTTTTATTTTAAATATTAATTGCGCAATAACTTATTCTGTTATACAGATGACAATATTTATAACAAATTGATTTTTTTTTTATCCAATTTTTTATTATTTTTGTTTATACATAACTATTTATGTATATGCATATGCTTAAAAATTAAACCCATTGGGTTGTTTTAATATTGATAATACACAATAACAGATTTAATGGTAATTTTGCGTATTAGAAATAAATCGAGGGCAACAATTTCAAATAAATAAATCACTTTATACAATAGGATTAGAAGGCATATTGAAATCAATAAAGTAATAAAAGTGAAAGGAAATCAACATATATTTACTAACAAATTCAATTACATAAAAATTACCAATAAATTGAATAGTGTGATAGTAATCGATATGGATATTGCGTGCAATTAGCAAGACAAAAATATTTTGTTATAAAATATAATTGATACTAAAAATATTCAAATAATCAAAATTAAAATAATAGAATTTCAACTTGCCTCTCTCTGACTTAACTTATAATATATGAAAATAAATAAGTATCTTTATTTTTATTAATTTTCATCTTATCACTGGAATATAATATTTTACTTTTATCACTAACAACACCTTTGTATTACATTTTCAAATTGACGAAATGAAATGTTTATGTTGCTAAATTTTATCATGTGTTGGTGGTACATACCGAGTAGATTAATCTTGACATCTTTAATATGATATCACTATAGTTATAATATATATAACTAAATTGTCAATATTATGTCCTGGTAAATAAAGATGTTTTTTTGAAATACACAACAATTTCTAAATTATCCATTTTTATATTTTTCAAACAAATAAATCAAATTTGCAAAAATAAATATAAAATTCAACTAAAAAAAATGTAACTATATAGACAAATAGTTATAGATTAATAATTATATATACAATGTTAATATAATCTCTATATCTATATGATCAGTGTAAATAAATAAATCAGACTTTTCTTTTTTATTTATTAAATTTTAAAACCGGTAAGAAGTTTTTAAAAATTTCTAAAAAAAATATTATAATTAAATTTATTTTTATCTAATTATAATTAGATTTTACGTCTAAATTTTGGTCAATTTTTATAACTCACAGATGTATGAATAACATCTTGTAATAAACTATTAAATCAACCAAAATAAATGAGAAGTTGTATTGTACACGTAGTCTAATGCCCGATTTTTATTTAGCCGATATATCGGCGAATGGTTAGAGCATAGGCAGAAGATACAAAAATTTCATGAGTGCAATAGAGAAACAATGATAAAATATCGTGAGAACGACTCGATAATATCGGGAGAAATATCGAGAGAGTCGCTATAAATATCGCAGAATCGACATAAATATCGGAGAATATTTAAAAAAACATATCTTCGCAAAGATATGTTTCCTATAATTATCACCGATATTTTGAATACTAACATAAAAAAAATGTGTATTTACAAAAAAAAAAAAATTAGCACACTACCAACCCATTTTATGGATATGAAACGACATTTCAATTTTTGAATTTGAGTAAAAACAATGACAAAAACTAATTTTTTGCATTGAATATTTGAATGTGTGTAAATAAAAAATAATATTTTAGCTTTTAGGTATAATATATTTAACTATCTATTTAATTAAAACTATATTATATTTAACACATTTAAAAAATTTACTTTTAATTACAATTTTAACTTTTAGCTTTAATTTTTTTTATCTGAATGAATTTTTAAATTTTGTTGAATGAATTTTTGAGTGTAATGTATACATTTTTTTCTTAATTCATTATTTAGTATAATAAATACTTATGTAAAAATCAAAAACATAATAATTTTAAGTAAATTTAAAATTTAAAAAAACTGTTTGATATAAATATTACGCAATTGTCCACAGATAAATTCATTAACTTCTCTTAAACTCTTCATATTTCACTTTTCTTCACTTTATTTACTTTATTTATATACTTTCACGAAATTTTAAACATTTCTAAGGAAGATTGCTTAAATTAAATAACCTTTTGTTGAATAAATATTAAATTAAATAAAATTTTAAATTTAAAGCTAAACTTTATTTTGTTTACGTTTTGAATATTTTAAGGTTATGTATATAGATTTTAGATGTCAAATCGTCTATAAAAGTTACTATAAAAATAATAAGATTTTACTCCCTCATACACATTTTCGGTATACTATACTCCTCTCTTTCTAAACTCCAATTTATCAGCTAAAAATTTCTCATGAAAACCGGCCTTAACACTATAAACACCTACTGATAAGTTTAAGTAGTGTTATGAAATATGATGAACGAAACACTACTAAAAATAATTATTGTTATTAAAAAAATGTACTTTAATTGCAAAATTAAAAAAAAAAAATACAAAAAGTGCACACAAATTGATATACGCGACAGTGACAATTGATATATTTCGATTTTAGTTAAAATTCAAATCAAAATTGATTGTCGCGACACCACCTTTAGTTACTTGAACCAATAATAGAATTTAAATAATACTTTAAAAATCTCTTAATTAACACACATTGGTTCCATGAAATAATTATTGTAATACAAAAATAAATTTAATTGAAAAATTATTACATAATTTAAAACCTTTAAATCAAAAAAAAAAAAAAAAAAAAAATAAGTTCTACATTTATTTTCATTAATTTTAAAAGGCAATTCAATTCATTTGAATAGATCAAATTTAAATTGTACAATTTATGTAAATACATAATCGCATAGCGCCAATCGCCATTTACAAAAAAAAATATTTTATTAAATAAAATCAACAAAAAATTGAATAAGTAATATTTATGTAGTATTATTATGTATATTGCAGTATATCTTTATTAATTTATTTAATACATAATAATTGATTTTTATTTTATTATATTAAATTAGATTTAAGTGGGCAAAACAATCATTATTGAATTTGTTTCTATTCTTTTATTCGTTTCTTTAATACGAGAGACATTAAATCAAAATTTTCCTCCACAAAATTTTTCAATCATAATCAAAATTTAATTCGCTCTCAAAACATCTATATAGTATAGTGGTGTTCATTATTTTAATTACAATTCAGCGCCACCATCAGTAGACTAATCTTTAAATTTATGATATAGATTAAAAATTATATATTCAATTTTTGCATTTTTTTTAAATTAAGTTATTAAATTGAAACTAGTCCAAGACCATGTATTATAAGAGTGTGCCATATCCAAATATACTACAGAGAACATATCTATATATTGTATACAATATAGAATACAACAAAAACATTGTTGTAATTTAATTTAGTCTCATAAAAAAAAAAAATCAAATCAAACAAAAATTTCAAAAAATATTTTGAGTAGGTCTTTAGAAATGACATTAATCACCTCCATCAGGTTTACTACCATAAAGTACTACTGGGTTTCTAAGAAAATAAATTTTTGTACTGTATCTGTTAGATACAATTTTTTTTTTTTTAATTATTTTAAACCCTATTTTAAAGATTTAATTATTTACCATAAAGTACTTTAAAATATAAAATCAATTATTATGAAATATTTTTTTTTTTTTTAATTCTTAACAAATAAATATTTTAACTAAACTTAAAATAGTTATTATAGTTAGCAAATGACAGTAAATGTTGAATTACTATTTAAGGTGATTCCCCTTATAAAGTTAAAAAGTTGTTAAACAGAAGTATTGTGTGAATCTAGTGTTGTTATATTCACACAAATGACAAGATTCAATGAAACTTTTATGGAATTTAAAAATTGAAAAAAAGCAAAACATTTGTTTGGATTAAAAAAAATAAAGTTATTATTTTGGAAAAGAACATTCAAAAAACATGAAACATTAATAATATCAAGGTAGTAATAAAAAACAAAAAACAAATCAAAGTTAAAAGTTAGGAATTTTGTTTTTGTTCTTAAGTAAATTAGAAAAAAAATTCAATAAATATAAAAACAATAACATATAAAAACAGAACAGAAGGAAATATGAGCCAAGCGTATTAAAATACAAAAACTGGCATGCCTTTGTACAACAGGAACACTTAAAAAGCACCACATTTTAGCCCTAGAAAAATTCTGGATATCCACAATACCTGATGAAGACAGCCGAAATAACAGCAACAAAGCTGCATCTATCAAACAACCTCAAACACAAAAACCAGAAACCAGCATGATCCTATACAGAAAATTAAACTATACAAACCGATGCAACTGAGGACTATATGACAAAAGCAATTGATTACTATTGAATACTGTATACATTTTTTTTATAAAAACTTAGAGAGTTAGAGTAAAATTTTCTTCGACAGTCGAGTGCAAAACACTGAAGAAGTCTGCAAGTAGTAGACGAAATACGCCTATCTGTATAATAAGCATATTTAGTAAAATTAAAAGTGAAATATTCGACTATTTTCGATAATTATACTGTATCAATACCTAAAAGAGAGAAAGTCAAGTAATTAATAAGATCCTCACCTCCAGCAGCTTCGATATGGTATACTGGTTGCTTAAAAATCGGGAAGAAAACAGGTGCCGGCATATTTGAACCAAGGTTCAAGTTTAGCGCTGCGCTTTGGACATATTCGAGTTTCTCTCATGCTACAAGTAGCATCGAGCATCTAGGTTTGGCATTACAATGCAGTAAAAGATGGCATAAAGGTGACAACATATACATAATATCAGGTAGTCAAGCTGTTTTAAAATCTCTGGCTTTCCCAATTTTTAAATCAATGTTCATTAATAGCTTTTACAAAAGAAAAAAGTTACTTTTATATGGGCTCCTGGAAGAAATACAGGGTAATGAGGAGGAAGATATCTTTGCAAAAACAGACCCGAAGAGTCGTAGAACCAGAGACAAGCATTCCTCATTCAAACGCCTATCTACAAAAAGTTATTTTCAAATGGAAAACTACAGAAAGTAAAAACATATGGGATAGTTTCCAAGGGCTTACACAGTCTTAAATCTTTTTAAAACTTAACATTAACCGATTAAATCAGTTAATCACGAAGACTAGATCCAATGAACACTGATATGGCTTATCACTGGTCATGGTCCATTCAACATACATCTAGTTAAGCTTGGTAAGTCACACATTAACAGGTGCAAATTATACTTTAAAAAGGAATTTTTCTCTCACATTATATTTGTGTGGGACGCCATAGCTAAAAAAAAAGCATAAATATTTCAAGGAATACAAATCATCTAATTCTGAAATTAACATTAAAGCAATAATTCGCCAAAGACGTAGATCTGCAATTTTAAACTGACAAACAGGGAAGGACAATAGATCTGAAAGGGTTGCGTCGATCCCCATCGAAACTTATTATTGAGAAATTAGGAAGGCAAAAAGTATAAAGACTGAAAAAAACAAATATAATATAGAAATACACGTATCTAGTGTACCCAATAACTAACACGTAATGACGCAAAACTTGATGATATGAAACATTTTTAGTTTTATCTTCAGAAGCTAGAATAAACAAATACTTTAGTGAACCTATCCAGTGAGCAAGAAACGTAAAATTTATCGGTTCGTAAAAATATGACGATCTCAAATCCACTTTATAGTGGAACGATCTGCAGTAGACCATAGAGTCGCCCCCGTTTTATTGTAGTCTGTGCATTGTAGTCTGTGTTTCATAATAGTCTGCCCCTGTGCATTGTTGATCGTGATAGCAAGTTTTACTGGAATTACAAGCCTCTTGAAGTAAAGGAATATGACGAAAATATAGGAATGACGGATTCGAGAAATTGTATGGCAGATACGTGAGCGAATCAAAATTTTGTAAAACGATATTAGACGTACCTATATGCTTTTTTTGAGAGTGTACCTGATTATAAACTTTTGTTAGATGTCTTAGATGTGTATCACCTGCTGGTTGGTATTTAAAATGTTTTGTATACTTCGAATTGTATGATAGCTATCTAAACCAGTACAATTTGGTTGGTTTTTGAAATATATTTGATGGTTCAAGTATCAGTTGTATGATAACTATAACAAACCAGTCCCAATTTCGGAAAATGGATATAAGTCATATTTTATGGTAGGCTCCGATATAAAAAAAATCCTTTAAAGAGTGGTTTATTTGCAATATTTTAGAAAAAACATTGTTCTAGACAGGGAATCTATTTTGGAATTTAATCCGAGCCATAGGATGTTAAATAAATTAAATTAGATAATGTCTAACAAATATCCACTACAGCCCCGACAGTATCTAAACTAAAACAATATATTCTTCAGAACTTTTTCACTCGTTTCAAATATTTTCAGGTATAAACATATGACCTGAGTCAATTTTATTAAACAGAAAACATTTTTCCAGTTTCTCTATTCAATGAAATATGTGCTTAGAATTTAGATTTTCGTCAAGGAAATATTGAGCCTAATTTTTTCAAATTTAGCATATTAATTATAAAAATTATTTTTGATTATAAAAATAATGATAAAAAAATACAAACATTTGTGGTGGTTAACTAGTCCGTCGAAGGATATTCATATATTTGTTATAATTTTCCGTTCTTATTTTTAAGTGGGCTTGTCTTAATAAATTATCAGTATCCACTTAAGTATTTTTTCAAAATATTTGAATTATCAATATATAAGTCTTACGAAGGATTTGTTTATTTTTATTCGATACTCGATATTTTGTGTTTCACTTGTGTATTTGACAATACATATTCAAAATATGTATTCTGTTTGAGCAATTACTTAATAACCTAATAACATTTTACATACATATATTTACAAAGCCCCGAAACTAATTTTTGCTTCGTTACAAAAATATTTTATTTGTATGGAAAATTTTCGTAAATCTTCGTTATTCCATCCAAATAAAATCTTTTTTTTAACGAAGCAAAAATTAATTTCGGGGCTTTTTAAATATAGAGGCGTTGGAGCAACTGTCAAAGTATTTGAATGAAAAAATTCTTTAAATCAACGCTTATTAAGATAGACTAATAAATTAGATTGATTTGTAATCAAAGCTAATTTATCGTTAAATTTTTAATGGATTTAACTTTACTTAACGAAAAATAAATTTAACCAATAATACTAAAGAGTTAATTGCCTATCTTTAGTCTTGATTTTTGTATCAATGTTTAGTATACATTTCATACCCCTTTACCAACAAACTAATTTTGTGCAGGGGATTTTAATGATCCATGAGAGAGAGTTTTCGACAAAAATTATTTTTTTCGAACGTGATTTTTTTACTAACACATAGAAAAATGTAATAAAATATTTCTTTTGAGTTTGGAAATATACCACTATAATAGACGGGTTACATGTAAAGCTATTGTTTATAAAAGATTTAAAGAAAATAGAAATAAATAGCTGTTTTTGTAAATTTTTGTAGGCTAGACTAGTGTAAGAATGTAAAAATAGTGGGAAAAAAACAAAATGTATATTAAAAAAAAAGTGTAAACAGAGGCATTATTCATTGAATTAATAGCATGAATTTGTCTGAATTTTAACGCGGATTAAGATTAAGTGAAAACTGAAAACAAATAATTAAAGTAATAGAAGTTAAATTGAACGAATTATTATAACCAATATATTATTATATTATTATTCATTACGGACGATATGATTTTTGCAATACATTTATTTTTAAATTATATTTTTTAATATGATCTTAATCTCATTTTCAGTTTTTGTAAAAATGAATTACCTAATTTCACTTAAATTACTTAATAACACAAATCCTAACCTCTATTAAAGTCATATTAAATCTGTTAATAAAATATGTGAAAAAGTTTAAGTTTTTTATATTTTCTAAGAATATTTTTGACATCGATTTAATTAGAAATTGGCAAGTGACCTTTTTGTTATTGTTTTTTTGTTAACAATAAATTTAAAATTTATCTATTTAAAGTTTTTCGGGCTATTTGGAAGGTACATTGAATCTATTATATCTGACGTACTAATATTTACTATTTTTAACAAAATCTATAAATAAAAGACAATAACATTTTTTCCAAATTTAGAAACATGAAATTTTTAATTACATATTTAGCAAAAAAACACACTATAACCGATCACTAATAAGAAGTGTTTTTTTTTTTTTTAATAGTAAGTTATACAAGAATTATTAAAAAGATTATAAATTATAATTAATCAAGAAATGTTATGGTGTATTTAAGATATCAAAATATTTTTCAAATATTGACCATGAAAAATTCATTAATCAGATATTAGTAAAATCCAAAAAATTCTTTTGCTATAATAAGTACTAGAATATAATTTTGATGTTTCCGGTTTTTAAACGATTTTTTAACGATTTATTCAATAATGTAAAGTACCGTTAAAAGCAATTAGAATAAATACTTCTTAATAATAGTGTAATTCCATTTTATTTAAATTATTATCGAATTATTATACTCTCAACAAATTTTATAAAATTTTTATTATTTTATAAACAATGAAAAAAAAATTTAACTAAACATTCATGCCCTGAGAGACTCTAGACTGATGATTGATTTGTTCGAATAGTCTGATGACACAATCACTACAACAGAATTTAGATCGGCAATACTTATATATGGATCCTAACTGATTGCATGTTTTTTGTTCGATCAAAAAAGTATAAGTTAAATTATTTTCTGAGTTGGTTTTTTTTAACTTGTACTCCTTTGAAAGCCCTCCATAAGATTAATACATCGAATCAGTAATCCTGATTAACTAACAATACTATAAACGAATTCGACTGTGAATGTGTAGTTAGAAAATTGAAAAAGAATTAAATTATTTGAATTCAGGTGAAACATAATAAAATCATGATATTAGTAATATAATATATATTATAAGTTTCTCACTTAAGTCTTTCGTTAGAATCATATAAAAAATCAGTTGAAATATGAAATAAGAGAAACTATACCAGATGGCTTTCTTAATCATTTAGAAAATGAAAGACAATTCACAAATAAAGCTGATCAAGCTTTGCCAATTTTTGACTACTATCAAAGATTTGATCTCTAAACTGTTGGACGAATGTCGAAACGAATTTGAAAGAGTATCTGGCTGTTTTTCGATCTCTACTTTGGTTACTGTAACATAGAAGAAATAAGAAAACTGATGTAGCAAGTTTCCAATCATGACAGTCCCCTTGAGAAGCACATTCACTCTCCAATGAGAGTCAGTAAACGCATTCATTCATAGTATCTGGTCGGAGCAAACGAAAGATAAAGACATCCAAATAACTTTTAGCCAGTTCTTCAAATATTCCGCTCAATCACCATTGTTGCATCTGCAAGAAAGAAAATGAGACCAAAACTTTTGTACACTTCCTTTGCAGTTGCCCAGCTAGAGTCGAACTCCGGACTTTTGGTGAGATTTACTCTAACAATATTGTTGATAATGATTTTTTTTTCTTTACTCCTCTTGGGAGCATAGGGCTTTCACTTGACATTTCCATCGTACTCGATTTCTAGCTGTTAATTTCACTTGTATTTCCGAGGCAATGTCTAATTTAATTTTTAATCTGCTTGTACTGTCTAAGTAGGGGATTGGTCTACTGTAGAAGACCACTTTGATAACTCTTATCTGCGCCTACGTGATAAGACGACGTCATATTTTTCTGCAAGTTGTCGCTGCGATTTTATCCATCTTTGACGTTAAGATGTCTGACGTTACTATGTTTACTGGGTACGTCATGTCACATAATTTTGCCAGTTGTTGACAATTGTGTAATTATTATTAGTGTTTGTCCAATATTATTTATTGTGTTACTTGGTTAATGTGTTGTATGAGATATATGAGTATTGATATTTGATATAGGTAATATTTTTAGCTATATAAAGTATTAAGTAATTATATTAATAATTATTTTTATGGATTATAAATTTTATATTTAATATTTTGTTATTTTTTTTAGTTATATTTTATACCCCCCACTGGAATCGAACCCGTGACTGCCACATCGTAATTGAAACACATTTCTGTGCTTTAACCGATTAGGCCACCGAAGGGGGTGATAATGATTGCGGAGAGTAAAATTTGTGATTTGATCAACATTGCCAATGGCACAGGGTGGTTTTAGTACTGATCTTCTAAAACAATCAACACAAAAAGGGTACCCGAGTTGTAGTATCAAAAAGGTATAATTAAATACTAATTGGTTTTCCAGAAGCAATTGGAATGGTAACTTTTACGTACCTATGTATAGAACTAAAATTTATTTCATAAGTTTGAAAAATTAAATTAGCTCAAAAAATTCAAAAACTTCTAAGAAGAGTATTGCAAAATTAAAAATTCTAGTCAAAAATAAAAATCTCATAGCAATTTAAATTCCCGGAAACAGTTAAATTCTTTTCTCTTTTTCTAGATCTTCTTACCCTATTTAATAACAATTCTATTAAAATTCTATTTCAATCATATTAGTTATGACAATTTTTACTATTTAAACAATTCTATTTTTTCTAATAAACAAAAATTTATGATAGTCACGAAACATATTTATCTGATGTGGAAGGAATTTACAAAATAAAAATAAAAACTGAAATAGGTAAAAATAAAAATAAAAACTGATGATATGCAAATGAGTTAAGCCTGAACATAATAATTGATTTTGAATAATAAAAAGCGAAAAACAAAACCAAGAATTCTGAATAAGTAATGACAGTTTATGAGAAGTACTTTATTATTATTGCATTTATTTGAAATCGTTTCATTTTTAGATATAACTATTTATTATTATATAATTATATAATAGTAATATATTATATATTATTATTATTATTTATAATAAATATTTATTAGAAATGCTTACATACGAAATGAATGTTTAGAATTAAAAATTTTTATGTAATAGAAATATGAATCAAATTAATATCAAAAATTTGAATTTGATATAAAAATAGTCATTCCTTGCATCCTGTTAAAAGTGTTTTATTTAATAAGAATTAATTAAATATTCATTTCAATTATTAATAATGAATGAATATGTAGACATCATTGTAAAGGTATTATCCAAAATAACTTCTTTTATATTCACATTGTCAAAAATAGCATTAAGTCCTTTTACCACGAACAAATAAATAACATAAAACAGATGTTAAATAAATATATGACACTAGCACAATTTGTAACACAAAATAAAAATCAATCTATTTTTGTATTATTTATTTGTTCACGTCAGAACGCTTCCATTTTGATTTAACATTATTGAATTAATATGGAAAAACTGGACAAAATTATTTAAAATAAAAAATCTAATACCGAATTACAAAGTTTCTGATGGCTTCTGTATCCAGACAGATAAATAAAGAACTGGAGAAATTTTATACAACTCTAACTGATATTATAAATTAATGACAATAACAGATTTAATCTAATATAATTTAATAAAAATCAAATAATTGATTTATTACATTTTGAAATAATGTTGTGGTGACACTGCAAATCTAATTGAATTTTAATGAATAAAAATTTTTAAAAATAACTAAGTTAACTTATAAATTATTCATTTAAAATTTAAAAATAAATAATTTTGATTAATTGAATTTAAAATAATTTAATAATCTTGATTTTAAATCTTGAATTGGATAACAGATTGGGTTAACCGTTTTGAATACAAAAATAAGGTGTCTATATTATGTATTTCGTCGATCGATTTTGGTCTACATAGTTGTTCATCGTTATCATTATAGAGTTAATTCGATTGTAAATTTTTAAACATTTTAAGTGTGATATTTTGTTGGCTCTAAAGAGGGAGGTAATATGGAATAACATTATTTTATATGATAACTCAATTTGTACGACAAGAGCAATAAATATTATTTACTGGGGATATTTTTACAAAAATTAGGGCTATTTCTCACAAAAATTGAGAATATTTTTCTCATAAATTGGGGATATTTTTCAAACGTTAGTTTGTTGGGATATTATACTTTGATGAAGTACATATATTTATAAAATATACGGCAACATTTTTTTAACAATTTTTTGAGTAAATTTATATAAAAATAAAATAACATTTTTCATGATCAGATGATTTTGACAGTTTTTTTGTGTATAAAATAAATTTCTTTGCTATTTAAACGAATTCAATAGTCTAATATCTCCCTTTTTAAAGCCAACAAAATATTATCACACTCAAAATTAATGTTTAGAACCTAAAATCCATCTTAAGCCGCCTGAAGAGCCATTGTGTATATTGAATAAATTTTGATTGAAAGTCTTTAAAAGTGCTGCCAGTGTAAAATTGATATTTACGACAAAGATATATTTACGTTCATTTCGATAAAGATACATCACGAATTACGATATGATAGATGTATGTACATACATTACGATAAAGATGCATTATACCAATACAACTTTAAAAATGGAGAGCAAATTTAAAAATGGGATCTTATTTTCATAAAAAATTATACACAAAGCAAAAGCAAAATTTAAAAAAAAAACGTAATTCGATATATTCGGGAAAAATCACCGTGTAACTTGGCTAGAAGATATAGAGGCATTGATCATGCACACGTTTTTTGCTTAATGAAATTTATATATAAAAAAAAATAAAAAAATATATAATTTCAACACTTTATTTGCGAAATAGAAAATATGTGTAATGCAACCAAAAAAATATAAAAAATATATTATAAATAAATAAAATATTTAAAATAATCACATATAAGCAAAATGTTTCCATATAGTTTTTCAAACCATTTTTTTTATTTACTTTTATTAAATAAATTTTAAATATAATAAAAATGCATTTATTTAAATAAATATTTTTGTATTTACTAATTTTTTTATTATATATTTTTATTTTTATAAATTCTTACAACAACAACAACAAATGATTTTTTAAAAACTTTTATAAGTTATGAATCTTAAGTAAAACTGAATGATAAAATGTCGATCGATAAGTTTTAACCATTTTGATCGACAATTTCCGACCGATATCGAAATACATAATTCGACAATTTGGAATTTTGACATTTCGTTTGATCAAATCGTGATGGTAATTATGATTATCAAAATATACAATGTAATTGGTACCATAATAAATTTATTTAAACCTGAAATCTAACAATAACAAATCACACGTCAGATCGTCTCCCAGGTTCGATTCGTGGTGATGCAAAAAAAAACAATGTTTTATGGTAACCTTTTTCGACCTGATACCCTTTATTATCGCGATAAAATAAATGACAAAAGTTAATTGAGAGTATAAATCTGGTAACAACTTAAATAAAAATTCTATTTAAGAAGGCTTTGTTCCTGATAACAGTAGTAGTTTTCAACATTTATTGAGTTGTATAAGCATAAAGTGACCTAAGATGGAATACAATTCTCCCATGTGGACAATTGTCACCAGGCTACCTTGAAAAAATCAAAAAACGCCTCCATTAGTGACTCTGCTATCCAGATAACCCTTACTCTTCTTAGCACATGCCGAAACGTTGGAACGTTCTATCTTTCTCTCTTTTCTAGATATAATGCCTCACTTAAAACAATTCTAGCGTAACACTAGGGAGGCTTAAAATGACTGGTTGACTGACCAAAATTGGTTTTGCAAATTCATTTATTCTAAGAACTACCAAAATGTGGAACATGCTTCCATTCCATGTGTTCCCCTCTGATAGAAACGCTCCATTATACAATTTGTAACTTTTTAAAAATAATCTATTCAGGTTCGTCTCCAACTTATCTACCAATTTTTTTCTATCCATCCCATTTCCAACCTACTCCTTTTCTATTTACCCGAACCTACAATAATTTTATATAAAGGAATCCTTTCTTAGTGTTTGGGTAGTGTGTAATAAAACATATATGATCTCGGTACCCAATCGAACACTAGATTATTGAATATACAAAAAGAAAGACTTTCAATTTCAATCTCACAGATCCTGATTAGTTTTTCAGGAATAAAAAAAATTAATGAGAAAATAATTAAATCAGTACAAAGTAAAAAATTGTTTTGTTTATTTTAATTTATCAATTTGAGTAAAATCTCTACATAACAGTACCTAACATCCTTGCACTATATCCGATAGCATTTGAGTACCATTTTAAATACTTCTAATGTTAGTAGTAGTATCGTAAGTGTTTTTGAGTTTGAGGGGTGTATCAAATGGCAATAAAGTCGTCAAATATTAAGTTCGAAACCTGTAAACAAAAGGTATGGTTTGATACAGAGCCTTGGTACAGTTTAAAGTGTACACTGCATCTATTTATATTTTCTATTCCATTTTTAACTAATTTATCATTTTAAAATATTTGGTTAAGAATGTCTACTATTGTTATTTATTAATTGATAATTAAATTTTTTGCGAATTTTCAAACGATCTACTTCTTTTAGGTAATATTTATGAACAAATCAACAAAAGACAGGTGAATATTATGATGAGTGCAGTTTTAACAACTCCTCTTATTTGAACTAATTAATGTTAGTTTCTTCGGAATATGTTCTATTAGGAGAGATATTCTATTATAACAACGTGCTATCTAATCAGTATATTTCATATACCGTAATAGGTCTTAAAATTAATCGGTAGGTATAAATATAAATATATATATTCATATAAATAATTTCATGTTACAAACTTTTATCAATAATTTTTTTTGCTAATTACAAACTTTTTATCAATAATTTTTCTGCATTAAATTAATTATTACCTTATCATAGAGCTGGTTGAATAAATTAATTTTTTTTTTAAATATGTAATCATAATAATTATGCTATATATATTGAGGGCAGTTATTTATCTTAGAATTATATTATTATATGAATTAAATAAAGCTTTCTAAGTGCTTATTAAATAAATCTATTGAAATAAAAAAAAAATTGTATCTATTTCTAGCATAATTATGACTATAAAATCTTAAAGTAATTAAAATAAAAAATAAAAATTGAAAAAAAAGGTAATCCCACGTTAAAATCTTGAACTAAAATTTATATCTTAAGATTTACAGCATAACAGCAGCTAATGTTTAATAAATCTATATCAGTGGTGCAAAACCTTTTCATCTAAGATAACAAAACATATTAAAATGAAATTTTGTTACAGACTTATGAACTAATTCCTGATTTATCTATCTCAGAGCCACAAAATAAAAATGTTAGCAAATATAACGAAAACCCAATTGAAGTTGAAAAACCAATTGTTATTATAAATGAAAAACATATAAGAATTAAATTAAATATAAAACAGAAAGAAAGATAAAGAATAAGATTCGCCAGTATTTAGTAGATACTATAAAATTATTAACATTATGCTAAAAAAATTAATGTTGGCGAAAAATTCTGACCTGCAAATGAACCTATAATCTTATATATTATAGTTATTGAGATAAATATTGTCAAAGGGCATATTATTCTAGACTATTTTACTCCACAGGTTTAAAATAACTATTTTTAGAAAATTTTAATTATATACAATCAACTCTGGAACAATTTAAAATACAGGGTTGTTCCCATATTAGTAGGAAATTAATTAAATCAATATTGTTTTTCTTTTTGGTCAATTTCAAAAAAATTATTTGCGAACTTTGAGAACATTTGGTACAAAAAATAACAATTTTTCTGATGTATTTGATTTCATTGTTTTTATCAATTCAGTACAAATCCCAGTTGTGATACTGATTAAATGTAAATGTGAAGGTCTGCTGTTGTAGAACTTAAATATGTGAAAATTACCACCATGATGGGTGATTGAATCTTTTAAAAAATTCTTAGTTTAACAATACTGCTATAATTGGAGAGCCTAAAATCGTTAAAACTTGTTGTTTAAAACTCATTTATTTTTTTATTAATTAATAATTTAATTATTATTTCGAAACCACGAAACGTTCGTTATGATCAAATTCACTAAAACTTTTGAAAAACCGAAAATTGTTCATCTATGAGCCGAAAATGTCTTCTGAGTCTTTGAAATATCTACATTACTCCAAGTTCTATGGAAAATTTTTCCTTTCTAATAAAGGTCTACACAATTGTATATAGCAGCGCACTGATGTGGAAAACACCCTGAATAGATGTATAAAACAATAAAACATTACAAATGTATAATTTTAGACAACCTAAACTTGTATCTTATGAAGTTTATCAGTGTAAGTCTATCCTTACTATAAAAATAATATTTGTGTAATCTTATTTACAGATTAAGAAAGTTTTATTTGTTTGTTTGTTTTTTCCCTATACGATATTTACGATCAAAAAAGAAGACGCGGTACTTACAAGTCATATTAAGGGACAGATTTGGATAGCTGTCATACAACTCAACTCTTAGTACCACTCAGAAATATTTTTCAAAGCAAAATTGGTTTTACAAACTTCAAAATAGGTAATATTTTATTAGAAAATAACAAAAAAAACCATTTCTTACCGTTTTTTTTGTTTCACATTCTTACCAGTTCTGGTACCTGCTATACAACTTCTAGCATCCATGATAAATATTTTAAAAACCAAAACTGTTATAAACTTAAAAATTGTTACTTAAATTGCTATTTAATTATTCAATTCAAACATTGCCCAGTTATATATCCAAAAGAACCAAAGCTGGTGAAATTTTAACATGTCTTATTTTTTTTGACAAAATATTAACATTTTGAAGCTTAGAAAACTAATATACAAGTACAAGAGCAAACATTTGTAACGAAAGTAATTCTTATGTAGTAGTTCGAAACAGCTTGGTGAAAGAAGAATATCTGAAGACATAAATGGTTAAAATAAAATAGTGAGAATACTGTCATCAATGAAAATGAAATTGTTAGGTATACCCACCTGAATTTCTAAATTCGTTGAATTTGACTGCGTTTTTGACATTTCTTCTTTATCATAGTAGAAATGAAAATGTTAGGAGATCCAACAATGCTTCTATAAAACTTCAATTAGTCAAAACTATGGAATTTACAAATTATTAATAACAGTATTGTATCCTGATTTTATTAAAGTACAAAATCAAACCTAGTAGATATTTTCAATCGGGCCCATCTGGGTCCAGCATTTAAATATCTGTTATTCAATTATTCTTTCAATTTTTTAACATTTTTCAATAACACAATGTAGATGGGTATAATTATAATAGACAACCATTTAAGGACATGCGCAGTAAGCACCTTCTAACTTTATCTCGCTTCTGCTTAATGAACTCTTAATATATAAATAAGTTGTATATACAACAGAAATGCGCATACGGGTTGAAAAAATTTCTATTTTGTTTTATAATATTCAAACTTTTAAATAAAATATATCCATTTTGTGTCATTCAACATCTTATTATTTGTATACATAATTAAAGGAAATTCTATTAATTTTTTTAAGTAACTGTTTCGAATTATTGTTTTATATATTTTGGTCATTTGTAGTAATCATATCGTTTTGGTTAAAAATATGTATAATGTATAGATATATCTCTTTAATTAGAAAAATATTTTATTTTTAGTAATTTTATCCATTAAATACCCTTGACTATAGGGAATGTATCGGAAACGAATCAGTATATGAGGGAAGTTTATTTATGTGTCCAAAATAAAACTTACTAACCTCAAAGCTTTATATTAAACATTAGTGGTTTGTGCCTTATCGTGAGAAGTCTATGTCAGTACGTAAATTACTGCTTTTTTTTAAATTATAAGTTGAATTATAATTACTCAACAGGGGCCCCTAGTATGAATATATTCTAGAATATATATTTTGCCGATACTAACATTACACATTTTACATTTATATTATTTTACGCCCTATTACACATCAATGTTTTCATCAATACTTGTCACTTTTTGTTAATATATTGTCAATATATTGATCAGAAATTAATTGATGGTAGTTTTATTTTCATCAATTTTCCATAAATGTTCTCATCAATCTAGTGTCAAAATCAGCCGAGTCAAAAAAATCAGATAATTTATAACTTAATTCTAAAAAGAACTATTTTTATATTAATTCTAATAATTACAATTATTGTAATAAAACAATTAATATATCATTAAAATCTGCACAAAAATAATTTGTTGTTTTTTATACACAACTTCAAAGTTCAATTTGAATTGAAGTCAAAAACATTCGTCCATAAATTATATTTTCAATGTGTTCAATACGTTTCGAAATTATTAATATATTCAGCACACTTCTACATTGTGTCATTGCAAAATGTCAAAAAATGAAAACAAAAATTGATGAGTTCAACATTCATGTGTAATAGTTCATCAATTTAAATTGTCAATATATTTCTCTGAGAATATCTATGAGAACCTTGTTGTGTAATAGGGATGTAAGATTAATAAAATAGATTGTATACATTTTGTATCGGACTTGAATAACCTCAACTTTGTTAGTACACAATAAAATTTTCGCAACAGTACCAAGAGTATTAAATGTAATTAACTTTAAATTCGATTCCAATTCTTATTTATTTGAATATAACCCTAACGATATAAAGATGGTTATGGGGCATACCACAATGAAGATATTGAAGATATTCTATTATAAGCTACGGAATGTAAACATAAATATTAGAAAAATTAACGGAGTATTTTGTTCACCAACACTACTAAAACTCATTAGAAGGTATAGTAATGTTAAACTATCTAATTCAGCTCCTAGTTTGAATTTGAAAATTTTGAAAACTCATAATAGATCGTAAAACCCAAACTATACAGATGTCAAGGGAGAAACTAATATATTAATTTCTAAATTAAATATAGCTTTTACTATAATTTCAACACAAAAATTATAACTTTTACTCTTACATTAGCACATTAGAACAGTTTGAGTAACTAATTAACATATATCCAGCTCCAATATCTCAAAAACACTAATTGAAAGACAACAAAATTGATCATAAAATTTTTCTTTTTATTTCTATTGCTATATTTATCGCCTATATTTTATAGCATTTGGTCTTTATCCGAGAAGATCAAGCTTATCGTATATCGTTTTAATACACATATGACAGACAGTTTAGAAACTAAAAATGGAGATTTCTAAAAAAAAAAAAAAAGCAATTGAAAAGAATTACTGATAAAAAAAAAATTGCGAAAGTCATAAACTAGTTTTCATTTTTAATATTTTTTTATTTTTTATTATTTTTTTTTAATTATTTACCTTGAACTCCATATTTTGAAACTATAAAGTATTATAATATAACTAATTAATCTAAAAAGGAATTAGAGTAGAATTTTTTAAATTATTTAGAATTTAAAAAAAAAAATGTAAAGAAATAGAAAATAATTTCTAACAAATTATAAAAATATGTCAAACAAGATTAAATTGTGAGTATAAGAAAAAAAAAAGAAAAGAGACAACAACAAAAATACAAAGAATTTTTTTACCGTACATAAAAAAAAAGAACATTTTTGCTTTTATGTCATTTCATAATGACTGGAAAACTAATTACTTTAAATTAACAAAAACAACAAACAAAATAAAAGCAAAAACTACAATCATTCGAGTCGAGTACACAACAAAGAAAGATGAGTACAAATAATGACAACTTGTCTTCTTCAAAATTATTCATAATAATAATAAATAATAATAATAGTATAAAAGTATTATAATATATGATCTGATGTCATGAATGTATAGAAATCAAGAATATAATACAAACCGAGACATTCTGAAGAGTTTAAATCCAATACTTAACTCTAATATGAGAACCATTCGTATTTAGAGTCGATGACATTTTATATTAGCTCAATTAATATTCTTCCAGGAAAGTAAATTTTTTTTTTATTTTGTTTTTTTTTTGTCATATCAATTGTTGCCGTATTGTTGTTTGTTACATCAAGTATTTCACGTACAGTTTAAATAAATACACATATATACACACACGTGCATTTAAATACGTATTACAAATAAAACATTTGAAAAAAATAAAATAAAAAAATAATATTAACGCTTTGGAATGCACATTTCAATTAATCTATTTTGTGTTCTGGTTCGTATGGATATATTCTAATATAAAAACATCTTTAATATGAAAATATAATTGTATATTAAATAATAAGTAAAAAAAACAAGAGGGAAACTGAAGAAATTTTAACAAATTTCATTACAAAATAGCTTAAACATATAATGTACTATAAATTTGCACTAATAACAAAAGTACTAATAGTATAACTATTTGAACTACAAAATTAATTTCAACTATACTAATAACTACTATTATGCATGTTTATACGGCTAGAAAAATGATAGAAATCTACCAAAATTTATCGGTGACGGGTGCTTTCGGTAAGGGGTAAGCAAATCTACCAAAATTTTAAATTTCTGGTAGATTTTTGACGTTTAAATTTTTTTTTCTGGGAATATGTCAGTGCCAAAATATTTTTATTATTTTTTATTCACAAAAAATAAGGAAATTGTTGTTGATAACGTAATTTTCTAACCGAATATTAATAAAATAAAAAAATATAAATTATACAAAAATAATAATAATGTTGCATTGACACTAGAATAATAATAAAAATTTATTTATTTATTTTTTTGCCAATAATTTCAATTCCGGCCATCTTGATATTTCGATAATCTGACAGCAATAATGGCAGAAATCTAACATTTTTTTTTACGTATGAACATGAAGGTAGATTTCTGCCTCGTATAAACATGGGCATTAGCATAAGTATACTAATTTCGTTAAGGTTAAAGATAGTAATTTGCTTAAGCTACCCATAATAGACTGTAGCTAACTTAAGTGAATTTGACATTTAAGAAATGTAAATAAAAATATGTATAGATAAACAAAAGTTTTGTTTAATACAAATTATGTAAGTATTGTTTGTTATTTTAGTTTTATTTTTTAAAGTATATTTAAATTTTTATTATTAATTGAATTTTGCTTTAGTGTTATTTTAGTAATATTTAATTAATTTTTTTTCTATTTTTTCTTCGTTTATTATTATTAGGTATAATTGATTAGTTATGTAGGTATGTTTTTTTCTGATTTAAATATATTTATATAATATAATGAACTTAATATTTTATGTTTTACCGTTGTTAACTAGTTTTTAAAGTATTATTTTTCTCTATATTGAATTAATTTAAATTTTTGCACTGATATATTTTTTTTTTATATTTCTTAAATTATTTATTATATTATATACATTTTAGCTCTTTTTGAGGTAAATTGAAATAAATAAATAAATAAATGTAAATAATTAAATAATTAGATTATTTTATTATAGCTGTATCACAAATTTTTAATAAGTATAATAGTTTCTAAATCCATCAAGTGTCAAATTTCCGTAGAGAATGTACGAATGAAATCGCACTTTCATTATGGTTGGCTCTAAAAGGATATTTCAAGAACTGTCATATGACGTGTAATAGTCAAAATCGAGTGTTCAGAAATCAAAATCAAATTGTACTGCAATTGTCAAAATGTTGAAAAATTAATTACGCAGTCAAAAATTTAACTAAAGCCAAATCAAATACGTAATAGATGAAAGTATTTTTCGAATTGAAATTTACACGTGCTTTTCGATTAATAAAACAAAAAAAAAATTTAATAATATTAAGTTAAAATCAAAAAGTTTATTTTTTATTTAAAAGTTTTGATTTTATTTAAAGTTTGGGTTGAAAATTAAAATACACAATTAAGATTTACAAAAAAACAAAAAATAATATTAGTTTATATTTAATTATCAAATTTATCGGAGAATTATTGATCAAATTTTATTTCATCTTTCAGTGTAGAACCTACAGGCATAAATTAAATTTGTTGTTGTGGCAGGATAAGAATTTGAAAACTATTTTCCAAGTGAATTTAGTTTATAATTAAGCAGATTAATTCAACATAGTAATGTAAAGACGACCTCTTACACACATCAGATGACATAAGAAGGTTGAAAAGGTTAAAGCCTTATGATCTAGTGGTATAAAATAAAAATATAGAAGGCAAATCTTTAAATCTTTTTTTTTCAAAATCTTGCTTTTTAAACGCCATTTAAATTTAGTAATACATAATTTATTATTCAAATATGTAATAAGATTGTAATATGATAACCTAAACATTGTGATTAATTGTAAAAAAAAAAATGTTGCCCAAATTTTGCAAAAATTCTGAACAAATCTATCTGAAATTTCTCTTAGCGTTACTTTACTAGACACTTGTCAATTAGTAACATACAAACAACAATATTCAAAGATCTTTATGTTCTATACCAATTACATATCTTATGACCACGTTGCACTAAAATTTGTAACATGTAGCTTTTTATAATTGAACCTTAATTTCAAATTATAAAAGACATAAGCGTTATTTTCTTACTTGGAAAGTGGTTCGGTTTATGACAAAATGACTATAACGGAAAACATCGGTTAGATATTCTTTAATAATGTCTAAATAATTTGCAACTTTAGGAATCAATATTAATCTCTTATTTTTAAGCCATTTTTCTTTTTTTAAATTTTTTTAATTCTATATTTGTGGAACAAATTTCAATAATTTAATACAAATGGCTACATCGTAAACTAGTTTGTTTTACAGCCAATTTAATTCGATAAAAGTTTGATGTATAATGTAATCCATGCAAATACAATACAATTCTTGTTCATTAAATATCCCTAGATTAACATCCGTCGACAGACTTTTTGACATTTGACTAAAGCACAATGATTGATAAGCCGTGACTTCCTTATTGTAAAAAAAACATTTCTTAAACCGCCTTTAAACTGTTTGTAAATTTAATTATTAAAACATATTTTCTAGATGGTAAAAAATTTGCTGTAATATTTTTACATTATGGAACACAATTTAAAACTTTTGACGCTTATTTTGTTGTCATTTTTTGTTATTATCAAAGTTTGGCAGAAAAAGTCCAGAATTTATCGAAAAACCTTGCCGTCTGCGTTTACAGGGTTTTATTAAATGAGTAACGAGAACTTGGGGGCAGCAGTTCAAGGTCTTTGGTCCCGACTTTCGAACCGTCGGACCAATCCGAAAATTTTTATAATAATTATTAATAACCTTTTTTCAGACAAGTACAGTTTAAGCACGTGATATAGAGTTTCGGCCCCAATTCGTTGGACCCCGGACCTATTGTCTTCATCATATTTAAGCGCCACTGTACTGATGTAAAAAAAAAAGGTTTTCGGTCTCGACACTTCGAACGCCGGACCTCTTGTTTAATCGTGCTTAAGAGCCATTGTACTAACAAACAAAAGAAACAAAAAAACAATTATTGCGAGGGTATAATATCCCAGTATCCAGTCAAATGAAAAACTGTATACCAAGAGTTTATAAAAAGCATCGAAACATTTTTCGATGCGTGCTCTGCCTTTTTTTGCGCATTTGAAACTTATGTTAAACACAATATGGAATAGACTAAATTGTAAAATTTTTTTTTTGTACAATATGGAATATGATGCATTTTAAAAAAAACGTTTTTTTTACAATATGGAAGTCACGGAACATCAATTTTTGCAATTCATATGCCAGTTTCTGAAAAGATTCAAAGTAAAATAACAAACTATAATCAAAATAAAATGATCGCTAGAACCCATGAACATACACAGTACTATCCAAAAAAGTTTTAAATAATCAGGAACGATCTACGTAGATTCTGTAACGCAGAGATTTAAATAACTGTTCTGTAATTGCTTTCTCCTAAATGAGATATATGATTCTGTCAGATCATTTCAAACCACATAATGTGATGGTAGTAGTGGCTGCTGACAGTACGCCAATACACTTAGACCGGTAAGGTCCATTGTGATAACATAATGTGATTAGACTCCTTTCCTAATTTTCATTTCCCACCCTAGTCAAACGAACCAATCGGTATAAAAGGTCCCCACCTAGTGTTTTGGCTATGTATAAAAAAAAAAGCACACACAAAGTAGAAAAATCACATTGATATCATTCTAAAGTTATTTATCTACATGTTGGTTTAATGGTTACGTAATCTGGCAATTAATCAAAATGTCCCGGAAAGTCTATGACTCACCCTATCCAACTATAAAAATAAAAACAAAAAAATTATCTAGTCTTGTCAAAGTTTGTTAAGTACATAGTTGTGCTGAAAGGTATTTATGACATAAATGATAATTTATAATCATGTGTTTAATTTGTTTTAATATTTTTTCGAAGGAGCTATTAACGGTTCTATAAAACTTAAACATCTCTTTTATGAATTTTACTCATTTTGTTAAGTTAGATCCAGACAGTTTCAATCGAAATTCATTTTGACAAACATTACAATACTGTTTTTTTATCTCTAACAGGAAAACCTTCGAAAAGATGGTATGAATGCTAGACTTGGTCATGATAAAATTGAGGAATAGAATTATTGAAAAAACAGACCAAATTAAAGACGAAAAAACTTTGAAGTAATTTTCTTATCCTCTTTTTTAGTTTAATTCAATTTTCTCATTTCAGAATGTACAGAATGCGTGATAAAGGCATCAAGAATCCAATGCAGTCAAATGATCATGCTATGAGAATTTAAGAGCTAGAATATTTTGTTTTTGAAATTATAAAACGCACGTGTCCACGTGTACAACTTTATTTTAATAATTTTGTAAATATGAAGTTAAAATATATATGTTTGCATATAATATTTCAATGACATAAGCTAACCTCAACTACCTTTGATATGTCAACAGTTAGTGTAATTAGAATTTCGTTTGTTATATTTTATAATTTTGGTTAGTAATTATTAATAAAAAAAAAACGAATAACAATTTTTTTGATATTGCAAAACTAGTTGGGTAACTATCATCTTGATTTAAGCCCTTATCTTATCAATTATAGCATAGTTTGTAAAGCTATGAGACGCTCTATTCGTCCTAAACATTCGAAAATTATTCGGATTACTATTTTTTCTTATATTATTCAATTTTTCAGTTCGGGTTGATACTAGGAAATGTATGTTTGTTTAACATTTACAACACTCTATTATTGGGCATAGAATTAAAATTATGTAAACGGGTCGACAAAATCATTGGTAAAATCACAGTCGATTTCGTGATGGCTAGCTTTGATTCTGACCTTCGAATACTAAAAAAAAAAATATGTAAAAAAATCGCTGTTACTCACCCTAATCCATATCAGTTATAAAATTAATTCCAATCATCATAATATCTGCATTTTTAATGTATTCCTTCACTGAATATCTTATTAAATTAAAAAAAAAAAAAAACAAAAAAACAAAAAACTGATTAGACTTACTAGAACTGAAAATCTACTGATAAAATTCAACGCGGAAACTGATAAACAATAATGTTTACATATGTATAGTTACATTACATATATTGTTCTAAATTCAATGCTTATGAAAGCATTAAAATTGACAATCAACAACATCAGCCCTTTAATGAAGTATTTATGTAAAAAAAAAAATAAAAAAACATTTGGTTAGCAAATTACAATGTACATCGAAATAGTTTATATGCATGCATGTACTTTTTGTAAGAAGACTAATTACGCATTATTTTGATGACTCTGACATATTTTCATACAAATACTTGAAATTGTAAAGTAATCTCTTGAAATTCTATGATGGTGGTGATTCTTGATGTCTTTTTAAAATTTCATTAATTTTCTCTATTATCTTGGATCGAGTATGATATTCAAATGAAATACGCATAAATTAAAATTGCACTCGATAAATATAAATATTATACATACTTATATGAATCCGCAAGTTAATATTTTACTTTACAGAACGTGTTTTAAGAATTGCAAATGAATTTCAATTAAATCAATTCATTTTCAAAAGTAATTAATGGAAAATTGTGTTGTTGTTTACAGGATGTTTCCTTTGTTAGTAAAATCAAATTTTATTACTCTAATATTTTAAGCTATGAGTTTGAACTCCAGGAGAAGCTAATTTATAACCCATTTATAAAAAGAAATAATTAAAAAATAATTTAATCCCCATGCCAAGATGTTCTCACACAGAAATGTCATCTTCTATTTTAATGAAGGTCTAAAAAATGGCATATAATCCATCAATTGACTTACGACACACACAAAGCATTATAAAATATACTGTCAAATTTACATTGTGTTTCTAAATAATTCTGTATTATTTTGGTATCATATGGAGCTAGATGGGGTTAATCAAAAAAATGGGTCTATAATATTCTATAGTTTGATTTGTGAAGCTCTTTGGTGGGATAATTAATAATTTTTATTGTCTTGAACTTGTTTTACTTAAATACAATATGTTCATTACCATATGTGATCAATTTTCTTATCAAATCTCTTTCTTATCAATGCTTCACAATAAAACAAAATACTTTCCAGATATTCTAAAAATGAATAAAGTAATTTCTATTTATAAAAAAGCAGCCGATAAAAGTATTATGCACAAATTTAGACCGATCTCATTTCGTCTGTCTTCAGTAGAATAATAGAAACGATATATTAATAATCAACTAACTGAATACTGAATTACTATAAACAAAACAAATTATCGTTTTCAAATGTCCTTTTCGTCCTTAAAGGATAAGATGCGCCATTAAAGATATTATGGTTTTGCCTTCTTCATAGCATTTTATTAGGATCTGCTTTTTGTCTAAACTAGTTTTACTGTATGGTTCCCTACGACATACAACCAAGTTAGATGTAGTTTCTACACTGCTATCATCAGAGGATATTATTAATCGATAATTCCGTCCATTGGGACTGATCAAATGAGACTAGATTCTCTGGACGAAGTGTTATTAATTTTGTGTAGGTGACCATTGTGCCAGACGGTGTCAAAAGCTGCATTGGATATAATGACAGCAAGACTACTGCAATTCTATTGCAAAATCTATTTTTGTTTTTATACTTGTTTTCTTTCAAAAATTTAAAATATTGAATTTGAAATAAATAAAATTGAATTTAAAAAAAAAAACTTGAATTAGAAGTGAAAAACCTATATATATATTTTTAACAAGCTGAAAACATCAAGTATCTTTTACAAATAGTCATTTGGTCCTACGCGAGTTTAACATTTATTTCAGAATCTCCTATTATGTACATTTAGATTGTGATTTTTTGATTGAGTTTTTAACGCTGTGCGACAAAACTGTTCTGGATCTAGAATGTTACGTACGTTAATCTAAATCGAGAGCAACTTGTTTTGATACTAACCTAGTGAAAGCAGCATAAAATTAAAGCTGTATAATCGATAAATAGTTATTGTTATTGATATTTGATCTTTTTCTACTTTCTTTTTGTATTTATCTTTTTACTTTTCAACATTCTATACTAACAGCAACATCCCACGTAACATTTTATTGTTATAAAACCAAAATAAGTGCTATAAGAATTCTATATGACTCCCGATAAGTACTAAAGGTGTTATAATGATGTTTTTATAGGAATAATATGATTAATATTGCTATAACAATGTTGTTATAGCAATTGCGGGAGTTGTGATAACGAGATTTTCAGCACGTGCTACAGCAATGTTGTTATAAGTGTGAAAGTGCGTAATCCTATGTCAAGAGTTAAAGTATTGTTAAAAGAATAGAATTACTAGAATAGCAGTTTTAGTAGTGTTATTGTTTTATTGTAATCATATAATGTTACTAATAAACTATAGATTTTGAATAAATATTAAGAATAAATATTTTGCGACGGCCATTATTTGCTACGTGGTAAAAATATTTTTTTTTAAATAAACAAAAACTGGAAAGCTTATATAGAAATATGTAAAATAAAAGTGCTCGCACTTAATAGACTATTTCGTTTAATATACACACTTAAGTGTGTAATAGGTAAGAATAATTTTTGAAATATCAAATTTAATGTTATGCATCAATTATCGTACATTATTTAACATTGTAAAGATGCAATTTAAAAATTGGTTATTTTCGAAGTATTATCATAATAAATTTCAAAGATATTTCTTGTCCAGCCAAATTTTGCATTTTGGTCATAATCATCATAAATATTAATACAATTATTCTTAACTGAAAAATAAATTATTTTTTAGTATAAGACATTTTTTATATTATGAATCATTTACGTACAAATATAAAAATATGTAATTAATATCTATCTCCCTTTCTCATGAAATAAATATAAACTCAATAAAGTTATTATTTTTAAATAAAAAATAATACCTTTCTCACTCTTGCACAACATAAATTATTTCAAATGAAGGCCGGTTTTCATTTAGCTGACATATCGGTGAATTCATAGGCAGAAGATAGAAAAATTCCATGAGTGTGATAGAGAAATAATGATAAAATATCGGGAGAATGACCATAATATTGGAAGAAATATCGAGACAGTCGTCATAAATATCGGAGAATTTTTAAAAAAACATGTCTTCATCTTCTCAAAGATATGTTTCCTATAATTATCGCCGATATTTTCAATACTAACATAAAAAAATGTGTACTTACACAGAAATTTGTTGAAAGAATTTCGCATACTACGATTGTATTTTATAGAACACATACAATACAGATATTGATATATCAGTTTGTTATATAAAAATTGGTATATAATTATATAAATATTATAATTTTACACTCTCATACACATTAATGGTATAGTATATTCCTCTCTTTCTAAACTCCAATTTATCAGCTAAAAATTTCTCATGAAAACCGGCCTTGAATTTCATTTCAAAATAAGAACATAACTAACACATGTGTATATTGATTCTATAACAATATTGCACCAATTATTTTGGTGCCTTATAGGATTCTCCTTTTTAGTGCTATAACATATTTATGACGCTTTGCAACAATTTCGGAACACTCAAATGAAAACTAATACTGCTATAAGAGTGTTTATAATAATGTCAATAGTATTATAAGAGTGTGCAAAAGTCTGACAGCAATAAAACTGTTATGTGGGATATTAGCTATTTAATTTTATCTCTTACTAATATTAGTTACTATGATCGATACTATACATGATAATCTCATCGCTTAACATTAACAACATAATGCAAGCTTTCGTCTATAATTGACGCTTACTTTGTTTGCTTTAAGACTAATTTAATATCATTGCATGTCGATTAAATAAAAACTTGTAAATAATAAACAACAACAAAACATATGATAACTTTTAGTATATAAAAAATTGTTTACCAAATTTTATTTCCATTCAATGTTTAGAATTTAAATCAATTTAAATAATAAGTATTAATTATTACGGAGTATGTCCATCTTCTTACCTGAAATAAAAATAAAAAACAATTAATAACTTGAATATTTGTGTAGTATGAAAAATCTAATGTATAAATAATGACAATAAAATCATTACAATTCGCCATTCTTACAAATTCAGGAAGTAATCTTAATTTTGAAAAATAACCATCAAACGTCTACAACAGGTCTTCCTCTGTGTCGTCAGTTTTTTTCCCAAAGTTATAGAAAAATTAATTAAAATACCAAAAATCGACAATCACTCAACTATACGGTCATCGCTTTCTGTATAATTATCAAAAATATGGATCTTAGCAAAGTAATTGTTACTAACAGGAATCTTACTGTGGATAACAGCTGCAAATTCTGTATTGCTTTTAGAAGAAAATATCCCTCAAATCGAAGACATAATTAAATCATTACGAAAATGTTCCTCGCATAAAACGTACTCGCTAAAACAATTTTTTTTTGGTTAATTGAGGCCAAAATAATGGGATAAACACCCTAACTGCCTTCGCAGAATTTAAGCCATTTAAAAGATGAAAAAAGAAAGGTAGCAGAGTATAATAAACAAAACTGTAAAAAATATGGAACAAATAGAATAGAATAGAAGAGTTAGTATATACAATTTATAAGTACAATAGATCTTAAGAGATGGCGCTTACATATAGAGCTCACCATTATTATATTAAATTTAGACAATTAAAAAATATTTATTAACCCGTCTCTTGAATACTTCGAAGTTAAATTTTTGTGACAACACATAAGACTGTATGGTGTTCCATAGTTTAAAGATTCGATTGATGAAAGAATTTTTATATTTTACAGTTCTGATTCAAAGAGGTTCTACTACCAAATTTGTAATAAAGGGCTGCCCTGCAAGTATTATGCTGGAATGATTATATTTGGGGCATAATATTTTATATGTAATCAGAGCAATTACCCAACTTGAGCTTTTTATAAACATGAAAAATTATAGAATTCAAGACCTGCCTAAAAGTTATATTGCGGTTGTTAATCTAAATTCATACTAAAACGTTTAGATCGAAACAAGACCATATCGACATCAAAATGATTATCATCGATAAATTGTTAAAATGCTTAAATTCAGATGGACTTTATAATAGTGCTACAAAGTGCTACAAAAGTGAAAGTAAATTATTTTTATTTTATACAAAATTTAATCTGACAAGAATGGCTTTGTGTGGCGTCGGTCACAACGATATGAATGCATATAGATAAAAAATATTCTATAATAACACTTAAGGAGCAACCCTCAATTTAAATCAAATTTAAATAAAAATATTTTATTTTTTACATCAAAATACTCATCTAATTTTGTTTAACTATTTTTTAATAATTGCAGTAAGTTTGTCTTCCCCATACATTTAATTTTAAAATTAAAAATAATTTATTTCATTTTCTCATAGTTTTTTGTGTTTTTTTATTATTACAATTTTATAATTTTTTTTTTTTTTTTTAATATTCTGACCAGCATTAAATAAACAATTATTTTACAGCATAAATTTTTTAAAGCTATACCTAACATCTTTCATCTAAAATCTTTACAAGTACCCATCAATTGCATGATGATAATGAGTTATTGAAAGAGGCATAAAAACTTGAAAGTGGAAAAATACCAAAAAAAAATGTATTTTGTTAAGCCTTTGCTCGATTAAAGAGTCATTAAAAAAACCAAGAATAAAAAATAAAAAAAATTAATAAAGTGTTGCCTCCATCACTTACTTATATGATTTGTTTAGACTTAATTTGGATTGAATCAATTCAGATTGTTTGTAATGCTTTCAAAATGCATGTAATTTTTTTATTTTTGTTTTTTTTTTGGTTTAAATTGGATTTTATTAATGGTTAGTATATGAAATTTTTTGATGTTTACCAAATTTAATGCATGTACCGATGATGATGATGATGATGATAGTTAAAAATGGTCCTTCAACGGTTGTTATTATGGTTATAATGATGATGGCGACAAATAGTTTATTTTCTGAAGTTAATTTCAGTACAGGGATGAGGTAGTCTAATTACAATATTGTTGTTTGTACAATCTGTGAAGCACTCTAAGTATAGAACAATATTACTCATAAATGTATTTACAAAAAAATCGGTCAAATCAAAAATACATTAAAGATAATAAATATATTTATTAATTATATTGAGACGACAAGTCTCCTTAATATGCCCTATAATATGGTTCTAAAATAATTGATACAAACTAAACTAAATTAAATTAAAAATAATATAAAAAATTATAAAATTAAAATTGAAAGTAAATACTTAGGTACAGATGTAATTTTTTTTACTAAATATTAATTACATAATAATTATATTTTACACAATTTATATTATTATTACATTTAAAATATCTACTAATACCCATAAAAAAACAGATTCTAAATATTGCATGTAGTTGTGTATTCCAATTTCTGTGTAAAAGTAGTTAAGGTTCCTCCATAGATATATAAAATATAGATTGGCAGCTTGGTATTGCTTTCTCTTTCTCTCTAATACATTATCATATTAATTATTAAATGTCAGATTCAGCCAAAAATGAACATGTGTTTTTCAATATTTCAACTCAGCTGATTTGATTTTATAAATTTCACAGCCATGTCTTAATATTTTGATGGTTTTGTAGAATAGATTTTTTTTCAATTTTTTCTTATTGAATTTAAAATTAGTTTTGTTTTTTAACCTTTTTATCTACACATATATTTACTAACTATTTATTTTTTATAGTTTTTCTGTTTTAAATATATTATTTACGCTAATACGATAATTTGAAATTCATTTTATTTCATTTTATTAATTGCAATTTTAGAGCATTGGAAAACGTGTAGGGGAAAAGAAAAATAGGGGAGAAAACTTTTAATTTGATGGGAATGATAAATATTATATATATGCATATAATACAAAAGATTAGATATACATTGATTATTAAATAATAATAAATAATATAATAATACTTATAAATAATATAAATTTGTATACATCATCTAATATGTTTTAATATTATCAATATATATGTAGACATAAAATTTTTCGGGAATGTATAAATAATAGAATCTATGTGAATTTAGTTATATAAAATAATATATAATGTATACGATAAAGTAAAATAATTTTTTCCAACTCTTGGTCATTTTATTTAGTTTAACATCAAACTGTATCAATCCATGTATCAATTTAATTAATATTGTTTATATAATTGTTTATATACGTATCAAAGCATCTTTTTTAACTTTACTTTTTGATTTGTTAATTAGGTATATATTATTGTGAATTTTGTATAAATATACACATATACATGTTTTTAAAAGAAAATTTAAAAAGAATTATTTTAAATTAATTGAGATTTTAAAAATGAGACGTTAAAAATAATCTAATTATTAAAATTATTGTAATTTTAGATTTGTTTTTACTCTAAACTTTTCATATTACATTGGTGCGAAGTTTCTATTTTCAAGGGAATTATTTGCAGTAGAAACTAAATTATTTGAACTCAGATTTTTCAAAAACAGCTGACCAAAAGTGGCTGAAAATTTTTATTCTAACTTGATATTTTATATATCTATGGGTTCATCCCATAAACTTGGAATTATGATATAAAATATATATATATATATA
Organism: Argyra leucocephala; assembly: GCA_963942445.1. Classification (NCBI taxonomy): domain Eukaryota; kingdom Metazoa; phylum Arthropoda; class Insecta; order Diptera; family Dolichopodidae; genus Argyra; species Argyra leucocephala. Next base: position 71,325,432 of record OZ012680.1, read on the forward strand.
TATATATTATATGCGCAATTTATTAACATTGACCCTTAACATAATATTCAAAACAAAGTTTACAGCATTCTATTGCACACAAAATGTATAGTCAGTTTCTGGTTTATGGTAACAACTTGTACACGATCTCAGCTTCCTTACTTTCTAACTTTCTACACAACCCTATAAGCACTAACATTACACCAAATGTGGCAAGCACAAGTTAAAAGAGGTCTAATTAGTGCTTGATACTCTAATATTTCAACGCTGACGAATAAAATTTTTTACTTAAATAATTTTTGGACCTTTCTTTCTTTCTTGACCTTTCTATGACGAGAAATAGTTATAGTTTTATAGCTCTGAAAGATCTATCAAAAAAAATTTATAGTTATATAAGTACAGAGGACTTGCAGAAGTAATTAATTTTTACAGAAACAAGGATATTTGAAGCGAAGGTGGTTATTAAATATAAAGTTGTCGAATCTTCTGTAATTAGTAACAAATTAAATATTACATTAAAACCAGTACTTTCAATACGCTGTTCACTCAGGAGAGTAAACCAGATCACAGTAAAATAAACGGGATAAGTGTTTTTATAGTGCACAAAAACATATGTTAAGAAATAACAGAATTAAATATTTCTTATTGTCTCATAAACGAAATATAGAAATTTCTAGGTATTTAATAATTTTCTAAGAGATTTGTGATAGAGATTAAACTTAAATTCATATAATAGAAGTAAATTAGATCGAAATACTAAGTAAGAAATAATAATCGCGACACAGGAGAAAAGTACAAAGGTTCAATGAAAAATCAAATATTTCTTAGTTGCATCAGAAATAAAATTTTATTATTTTATATTAATATTTCTTTATTTTAAAGTTTATTAAGATTAAACTCAGCTAAATTTTATTCCAATTTTGAGGTGTATTTTTAATAGTTTAGGTTTTGTGGGTATATTAATTTTTGATAAATTTTTATTATTTTCAAATATAGTATAAATAAAATATCGTTATTACACCGGTATTCACCACAAGGCGTTTTCGTTTTTAGTTCAGAGTAGAGCACTGCCAAAAAAAAATCTTATTTTTTTTGTGCTCAGAGCCTTTAGAGCTTGAAAGCCGTATTTTTTATGCATTTAGAGAGCGCTCATAGCGTACTCTATGTGCTTGATTTAAATTAACAGAGCACGTAGAGCACTTAAGTATTAAATGTCAGAACGTAATTTTTATTTTAAAACAAAATAGATGACGCTACAGTACGATAGTAAAAATAAAAATTAATATTTTTGAAAGTAAGCCATTTTAAAATAAATATCAACTAAGTGATTTTTAGAATTTAAGAAGTAATGGATGACGATATTATAAGATGTGATGGTAAATAATTAATATTTAATTAAAAATAAATATTTTTTAGTGTAAACTTTTTTAAAATAAATATTTTTTGATTATTAAATTCTAGTGTTTAAGTGGAGTAAGAACTCAAAGCTGCTCTTAATAGATTTAATAATGAAACATTTTTCTATAATAGTAGTAGTATTTCGTTACAAAAAATTTTATTGAGTTTTTAAGAGTTTTATTGGAAAACCTTGGCACAATATTTTCGGTATAATCCTGATTTTTTATTATTTGCACATCAGCATTACTATCAGATATGTATCTTCTAAATAACTTTCATCAAAAAGCAAATTAAAACCTTCTCTAATTTCTAATAAAAACTGAAACATTTGGTTTGTAAGTCTTAGTTAGTTTTGTAAATTTAAAAATTTAAAGTTTAAATTCGATTATTGACAATTTGCCACAACAATAAAATATAAAAATGACAGTTTACTCAAATCGTGTTTTTTTATTAAATCTGAGTGCTTGCTCGGCTCAGAGCGTGCTCATTTCAGTCAGAGCGTGCTCAGATCTATGCTCTGATCTAAATAACGAAAACGCCTACAATCACAAAAACAGTTTTCAGTGAATTGAAACAGAATATGATTAAGATTTCAAAACAATTTTTATACCTATAGATATATATTGTATTTTACAACAATTTATCTATTGATTGAATTATAAAATGTTTTGAATTTTTGGTTATAGATGACCGATTGATTTTCCTTGTTCTACTGAATTGTAAAACTCCAGAATTAAGTAAATAAAATATTATTTTCATGATTTAATGTTTATAGTTATTAAGTGACGATTATAAAATCAATTCGCTCCGATCCGATTCGATCCAATTCGAAATGTCATTTCGAATAGGTGATTATAATCGTTCAGATCCGATTCGAATATTGACAAATCTTTAGCGCTTTTCTTTACACTTTTGGCATTATTAGAAGATAAGTATTTACAAACTACTTACTAGATATTTACTTATATTCAAATTTTTTCACTTTTTTTTTTTCTTTATTAACAAAATATAATGTTTACATTATATACATTTGTATTTGTATAACAAAATTTTATCCATTGAATTATTCATTATTGGAGAAAAAATTAATATATAGAAAGATTCAGACCTTAGCCTAAGCTGTATGGCCGTATAGTTAGTTATATTTAAAGAGTTATCAACAAAATAAAAAAATTATGTTTTAACTTAAAATAATAAAAAATAGATTTTCCTAAATATGCAATAATACTAAATTTAATAACTACCAGCATTCCAACATTCCTTCCTTATTACATTATTGAGTTTATTTGAATTAAGTTTTAAAGTTTGTGTTCTGATTAGTTTTTAGTTTTTTCCACTTGAAATAATTATTTATAACTAGTATAATGCCCATTACTAATCTAGTAAAGTTTTTGGCACAGTTTAAAAAAGTGTGCACATAACAACTCAAAACATCAACAACAATGTAAAGTACAACAATGTAAAGTCACATTTCATCATATAATGCGTTAATATTATTTTATCTCTACATTTTACTTCTACCTACTCTTACTTCCATAACAAATTTAAAAAAATTGATTTATTCTCTCAATTCCTATTCTTTCATTCAGACTGTTTTTCCATTATTATTTTTGTTGTCATAAAAGGCTTCAGACAAAAACGAAATTAGTGTATATAATTTATTATTTCTTCTATCAATAACTCTTCTATTTTTGACAAATAAAAAAATTATATTTATAAAATTGTAATTATACAAAATATTTGCCTAATTTAGTATTTTCACAAATATTATTTGTAATCTCCATTTTTATTCTTGTTTTGTTATTTTCACTATTTTTACGTTATGCTTTTCCAAAAATTTGAAATTTGTTTAACTTTTCCGATCCGGTTCGATAGAATTTGATTAATATAACCGTTTATATTGAAATGCCATAAGAGCAAATTTGACAGTTCGGATCGGATCGGATCGAATTGATTATAACTGGCACTTTAATTTTGAGATAAAATTTTAATTCTATAACAAATAAATTAAATTTTGAAATTTGACGATGAGTTGAATTTTTGCCTTTAATTATTTATCAGCCAGTTCTAAAATTAAGGTATCATATTGTCAAATATATTTTGATTTAAAAATTTTTAATCAATTTAAATAATTTAAAATTCTATTTTAAAATAATTAATTTTTATCTACATATGTAAATGTCAGTGTTGTAAAAATAAAATAAAATTTAAATTAAACACATTTTATTTGTGTACATGTTTTTCTTTTTAATTTATCACCACTGCTAGTGAAGTAGTAATAGTTCCTATATAGGTATACATACATGCAATACAATTACATTTCCTTAATATTTTGCATTTCTTAAAACATTAAAAATTGTATTTTAGAGGAAACATTTTGAATTTTTACTGGCAGTTTAATCAAATAAATAACAAATGGATATACATATTTATATTAAAACGTTTTATTTATGAGGCTTCTATGACTAGACCTGCCTGTATATATTATCTATTATATTATGTACTGATATGGATAATTTTCTGAAGAACTAAAAATTTACTTTTCTTTTGTTTATCCAACTTTAAATTTTCTTTGTTTAAAATTAAAATAAAAACAAAGAGTACAAAGTACATAAGCTTATGCATTTATATAGATATATCTATATATGTATATATGTATATGCAATATACAAATGCATATATGCAAAGACAATTTAACTTCTTACAACTAGTTAGTATAAAAAAAAAATTAGAAAATGTAATTTATTTACGTTGTGACTCATTTAAAAACGTCTTACTTGCAATAACTTAGTATTTCCTATTAACCCTCAAGCAAATCCGTTCTAATTTTTTCATTATATGTAATACAAAAAAAAAACAACAACAACATATAATCAAGCTAAGAACCCATTTTTTTTAGTATCCAAACAATTTTCTTTTGTTTTTCCACCTTATTTTTTTTTTTTTATAAAACGTAATTTTCTTTTAAAACCCGATTCTTAAGCTATAAATTAACATTAACAACAACAAAAACCATATAAACAACAACAACAATATAAACATCTAAGTTTACACAAGTTTTAGTCATTTTATTGCGCGATTTTAAAATGCAACAGGTAACAAAGTAAAATAATGTTATTTTTGATGAAATGATTGCTGTTTTCTTGTAAATGAACACACAAACACACATAAAATAATTTATTTGTATTTTTGTGTTTTTTTTACAGTACAATACAAATAATACAAACTAATGATACTCCTTTTACCTCACCTCAAATATTAGAGCTAGCTCACAAATGAGCTTGTGCGTTTAACTCAATTTCGAACTAGCTCAAAATTTGAGTTGAGCGTGAATTGAACTTGGTAAATACCAGCTCATTTACAATCCTTAATAGTTTATTTTTTTTATTATTTCCAGAATTTTGATGCATAAACAACAGTACTCGTTGGACCAAGTTACAAAACTGGACCAGGACCAGCCATTAATTGTTTTTGTACATTAACAGACGAAATTACATTGAAATTTTTCGAAAGCAAATAAATAAGACTAACTATGAATTCAGAAGGGATGGTCTCATAATTCCAAAGTTACAAAATTCCAAGCAATGAAAAAAAAATCCACAAACAAAAATGCCACACATGTATGAATGCTTATAGAGTTGGCTTCAAAATCAGGAGTTTAAATTGCATTCTTATGCGTAGCCGCTGTTAAATACAAAAAAAGGGATATCTCCTTTTTCTAGAATATTTATGTTCATTATTTGTATGCGTATAGTCGCTGTTGGATGCAAAAAGTGAGATACCCTTTTATAGAATATTTACCTTAATTATTTTTTTTATTTCTAATAAGTTTTTGGAATTTTTTTTTTTGTAATTTTGTTTTTTTTTGGAATAACGTACCGAACTCATTCAGAAAGAAGGCTTCTAGATGGGTTTAATGATAAGAACTGGATCAGGTGCAGAAGAGGTGTAGGACATTGTCATTATTGTCCACATTATTGTCCATATCAACCAAAATTCATACTCCAAAGTTATCGCATCGATAAAAGACCACCGGGGTCAAAATTATTATCATTGATTAATTGTTATAATACTTAAATTCAGATAAAGCTTATAATAATGCTAAAAATATACAAAAGTGGAAGTAAATTATTTTAGTTTTATATAAATTTAATAAATTAATCTGACGAGAATAGTTTTATATAGCGTCGGTCACAGAGATTTGAATGAATGAAAATCCAAAAAAAAATAAGTCTAACTATGATTATTAGTCAAATTATATGATATGATAGAATTTTTTATAAACCACATGATTCACAACTGTAATTATTTATAAAATCGCGAATTCAAAGTAGAATAATCAAACTAGATTTACTATGACTATTTTTCAACTTACAAAGTAAGTATATATCTACGAAACACTCCGGTGCAATAAATAGAATGCAAGTAAATTCACAAAGACAATGTAGTTCACAATTTAATAATAGAATAAAAATCAGTAAAATAATAAAATTTAACAAAATTAATGAAATTTGATTTGATCAAGGTTTGTTTGTATTGCAATATCTATAAAGCAGTTCCTTAATTTTATACTTTGAGCATAATGAGTCAAAACAAATTTATTTTCACAGCCAAATTTGGAAATTGTAATTTAAAAAAAAAAATTTAGATTGAAATAAAAAAATTTAAATTTCATCGAATTCATGACGTTTTACTAATAACGGTTATAGTATATATACGTATATACACTATTGTAGAACTATTTCGATACGTTCTATGTTCATTTATGTACGAATTGTGGATAAATTGTTTAAACTCTTTACTTGACGAGAATATTGATATCAGATGTGTTCATTTTATTGAGAATTTCCTGTGTTTTGATGTAAAGAACACCTGTACATAAAATGTTTTTGTTTTGCACTACTGTTCTATGTTTTTATTTTATTTATTTTTCTTCTTTTTGTTTATTATTTTACGTATTTTAATTTCACCCTGACTATCGCTTTTAAGGTTTATGTAGACATTGATTGCGTAACGTAAAAGTTTAGATATATAACATAACTAAGTAATGAAGAACACAAAAAGTTGAAAATAAACTTCAATGCAGACTTCAATCTCTTTTAATTTTAAGTAATGACTATAAATTTCGTTGTATGTACATAAAAAATACTAAAGTGGACAACGTTAAATAACAACAACAAAAAAAAGCTTATTGCATCGCACACCGGAAATGAATAATTTAATTAAATAAGCGCTGGTTAAGATGATTTGTTCTTTTCGCGCGAAAATAATTTTCATGAAAACTCATTACAGCGAAAAATTACAATAACTATACGGCAGTAGCTATGTGATGATATAAAGTTAACTACCGAAGAGCAACAAAAAAAAAAAAAAAAAAAAAAGGAAAACAGAGATCATCTTTTTTTAATGTTTTGTTTAGTTTTTATCAATTTGTTACAACAATCTGTGTTTTAATGAAGCACACTTGGGTTTATGTACATCAAATGTACAAAATTTAAAAATTAAGCCCTTGAGACGTTCTTGACTTTATTTTTTTTCTAATTTTCTGCAATGATTTTTATTTTTTGTCAAAATAGGTTTGAAAATTAGAAAATAATTTTGTTAGTTTAGGTTACCATCAATAATTAAAAACCTTCAAACTCTACTAACTCAGGAATGATATTAACGCTTTGAGACCCATCTAAAATTTAATAAATAAACAATGCACTTAATAAACAAGAACTATGAATTGGTGCTTTTGGGTTTTATATGCCAATTATTTTGAAGTATACAAAAATTTCATCACATTTTCAATTTTGCTTAAGGTGGGGTCTGAAAGAGTTAAATACGAGTTTATGTTTTTATTCACTACTGTGACCTTCTATGCTTTTATTTTATTTATTTGCTAACCTTCCCAAACTGAGAACTATACTTTAAATGGTTGATGAGAAAATAATCTAAATACAATTGAAAATTATAATATATCAAGACGACAAGATAATAGCAGTATCAATGTGATTTTAGAAACAACTGATCAACAATAGATCAAATATTTTTGATAAAACAATGCATGGAAAAATGTTATGAATATAAGACCGACTTACATATGTTTTTGATAGCCTATAAATAGAGACCAAATATTTCATGCACTTATAATACAAGAGCGTACCTACTGAATTGGCTGATATAGATATAGTGACAATGCAAATCTAAAGTACAAATTCAGAATTATACATCAAGAATATTTATTGTTGAATTTAGAGTTAAACAAGAAGATAGCTTGCCATCGTCTTCTTCATCCGCTTCATCCACTACTGGATACCTGCGGTCATTTTTCTGAAGCTCTCTCTATCTATATAAGTAGTTCTCCTGCCGTGTGGAGACCTATCCATTGACTAATGTTTCTTAACCATGCCATTTGTTATCTGCCAACACGTTTTTTAACTTGCAGAATCAGTTGTACAAGATGATATTTATCATTTCATATCACATGGCACAGATAAGTTGTTTGATTGTTAATGGTCTTGATGTTCAAGGTCTTTACCTATCTATGTAAGCCAAAACCCTGTCATCAACATTATTTAATATAATTCTAGAGTATGCCATTAGACAAATTAGAAAAAGAGTATGCCATTAGAAAAAATTTTTCGTTATTGTTTGCGTCAATTGTAAAACATAATAATTATATACACCTTATACGAGCCATTAGCCTCTTTTAGGTTATTTGAATAAATAAAAACAAAAAATATATATAAAATAGATGGAAAGGGACACATATTAACACGAATAGTTATTAATCAGGAAAACAGATGAACCCAACATAGTAATATAAAGACAATCTAGCTTTGAAACAGATCGAATGACATAATAAGGCTGAAAAAGCAAAACCACCCCGATCTAGTGGGATAAAATAAAAATAAAGGAGAGAAGGAATAAATGAAAAAAACCATGCTCCAAGCGGAATACGCACCCATAAATTTCATGTTAATAATCAAATGAACATACACCACTACACCATTGGTCGGTTAGTTTAAATACTTTCTGACACATTTTTCTTCCTATATTGTTTGCATACTACTTCACTAGAAAAAAATTCCAATTCCAATACTTTGAAACAATTAGTCAGTTCATTCATAAAATTTTATAAAACAATATCTCTATATGATTTAAGGCAAATAACATCATCATCACTTTTTTTTCCTGATCCAAAAATTAATTTCTAAATATTTAAGAATTGCATTATGTATTTATCTTTTTTAACAGTTTATCATAATTCTTTCAAGTTCTTAATCGACTTAATCACATTTGCTAATTAAGACAAATTTATTTATTTAATTTTGAAATTCCATAACAGAACATATACAACATACAAACAAACGATGACACTTATTACGCGAACAGTAAAGGCAAAAGGAAAATCATCTTATCATAATAATCATCATAATCATTATCATCATCATCACCATCATTTTGTGAGTCCAAAATATAAAATGTTTCTTTATATTTCCGACTGTTTTGTTTAATATAAAACACTATAATATAAAAGATTTCATCGGCTCGATCATTTAATCCGTTTCATTTGGACCCCACACTGTTTAATATAACACATTTTTTTTTGTTATTTTGTTTTTGTTTTTTCTTTTATGTACAACAACAAATAAAGAAAATTTTGTTTATTTTTTTTTTCTGTTAATAATTTCTGTCTTTAGAACATGTGTCATAAAATAAAAATGTTCAGCAAAGCATCAAAGAATAAAATGTGTGTGCTATATGTACGAGTATAATATACTGTTGTGAAGATTGCAACTAAAACCTATATGCTACACATATTCACTTTAGTTGGTGAATATGGGTTTTTCAATAAAAGAACATCAAAGGAATAATGAAATTTTAATGCTGACAAATAATCTTTAAGAATATTAACTGTATATGTCATTGCAACATAAAATAATGAATAATATCCATCAATTGGAGCATTCCGTTCAACTCATGGTGTAGTTAAGAATTTTGGTTGTTGTTACACTTTTGGATTATTGATTTGGATTCTTTGCTACAAAGTGGAATTAAAAATTTTGGGATTAGTAAACTCCACCCAGTAATTCGAAAAATTCAATTATCAAAATTTAACATCAAATAACCATTTGACAAAAAAACATTTCGCAACAACCAACCGTACACTACGTTTCAACAAAAATGTCCAGATTTGAATCCTGGCAAAGGCAAAAATTATATTTTTCGACACGGTCCAGTACCCTTTCTCATTGAGATAAAATAAATGACAAAAAATAAGTGAGAGTATAATCTAGTAACAAATTAAATAATATGGAGATAATCTATTTAAGAAGGCTATGTTCCTGACAATAGCAGTATTTTTCCACATTTAACAATTTAATAAACCAGTAATTTGAAAAATAAATGCTCGAGAAACATTGTAGATATTGTAGTAAAAACTTACAGTACTTACTTAAAAAGTAACTGTACCTAAGTTACTGTAAAGAACATACAAAAAAAAATATTTAACAAATGGACACTTGGCAACCCCATAATTCACAATATCTATCTATAATTTGTCTATGAAATGTTCACGTTGCACTCATCGAATTGTGGAAATAAGATTCGAAATCAGGGTATTTCCAGAATTCCTCTTTCCAGAATATTAGGTTTACCTGATGTCAACAGAAACAAGTATATACGCTTTTTACAAAATAAGCCACGAAATATGGAAAATTAAAATTTTACAATCCATGGGTTTTCCCCCATCCATGGGATTTTTTCCCCGTCTTTCGTTTTGTTTCTAATAAAAACAAAAATTTAAACTATATGAGTGTGGTCTTGAGACTACAGTCATCGTCCCTAAGCATCGTTTTTTGGTCGTTTGGCGGAAGATTTGGCGTTCCAGAATTCGGGACCAAAACCTTCACATTTAGTATAAATATTATATATCTGAAAGCAGTGTCAAATCAATATTTTTTTCGGTTGAAAGGCAGTCGCTGTACCAACTGCGCTACCCAGCCCATTTTGCATGAAAATGTTTAAGGTCCGGCGTATTTGAATTCCATGAAACAGAAGCCTCGAATATTTCATGATTGCCACATTTTAATTTTTGCTTTATATGTAAATAAACGTTGCCAAATGCAGAAATGTTGAATGTTCATTCGTAATGTTCATCCGTTCCCCTAAATATCCATTATGTACCAAACGTTTATTTGCCAAATAAGGTTTTTGTGAAACGTGACTTCGTGAAGTGAAATTTGCCAAATGTACTGTACTGTACTGTACTGTACACCGAGTTTTTTGTTAATGAAAGTAATGTCAAAATTTACATTAAATATATTCAAAAAAAAAAAATGTTTTATTGTAAAGAAAAAGACTAAATCAAAAACAATTAACAAAATAATTTTATAACTTGATAAATAACAGATTCACCAACCCTATTCACCAACCAGTTCTTTGACTACACTAAATACGGTGTCGGGACAAAATTACACAAGACAAAATAACATATGGACAAAATTTCATATTTAAAAAAATTATTATATAACAATTCGTGGGACTCCGCACCTATTGTCTTCATCATATTTAAGGGATATTGTACTAATAACAAAAAATCTCTAGGTCTTTGGTCCCGACTTTTGGGACGCTCGGGACCTCTTGTTTTTATAGTCTGGGGCTGCTGTCTCCAAACCCCAGCTACTGATTTATTAGAACCTTGTCTTTGCAGTAATTTTCTTAAATATGAAATTTTGTCCATATGTTATTTTGTATTATGTAATTTTGTCATGTAACCACTAAAAACTACTCTGTACTACACCAAAGAACACCCAATGGAACGCTATTAATGTGTATCTCGTATAGAAGATTTTAAGAATTAAATCATCAAAAAAAAAAATAACAAAATAAATCTAGACAACAAGAATCCGTATAGATTAAAACTATGTGGTAAATATTCTTAAAACACCCTGATGACTAGATGAAAAACTAAATGAACTCAATGAACTAAGAGAAAATTTAATTTGTAAAATTTTTCAAAATTAACAAAGGGTTCAATTGTATTAAAAAAAAAACAAAAATTTAGCACCATTTTTCTAGGATCGACGAAGTGATACAATAATACTTTGGAAATTATCTAATCACTTATAAAATTGTGGGAAGGGGGGTTTTTTTTGTGAAATTGTATACTTTAATACTTTATTAATTTTGTTATATGCAATTTTATTTTATTTGAAAATTATTCAATAAATTAATTTGAAATTATTTTTTTTTTTTATATTTTTAAGGGAGGACACTCTTATTTTTCTTCAACTCCACAACTCAAAATACGTTAATACATCTATTGATATTTTAATTATTTAATTGAAAGGGATTTGGTTTTTATATGAACGGGTGTGGCAATCACTTCAATTATTTTATCAATTTGATAAATTGAAATTTTATTCAAGAAATGAATTTGGAGAGAAGAAATGACATTGAAATAAATCCGTTATAACTTTTTGAATTGAACTTGGATTTTATTTTATTTTTACTATCTAGTTCTACATAAAATATTTTAAAAATTTAATTTTATTTATACCAATGTTATCAAAATATGATAAAATAGATATATTCAATTGATAAAAATTAAACTTAAAAAAAAAAAAAAACAATTTATTGTCTTCCTCTACTGATTTTCCATTATACAACTGGAAATTTGTGGCTACGTGTTTATTACAAGCTTCGTCAATTATGATGTTAAATTCTGGTCAGTTTGCTGTAGTCAGTCTATTTTTTGATGTTGTACCTTTTTTTTTTTATTATTTATTTTTTCTTATTTTAATTTACAATTAAAAAACAAAAGCTTACAAAAATAATTTTCATTCTAATATGACTTATGATGACTAAAACCTTAAAACAATGTTTTAATTATTTTTCTTTGCGTCTGCTTACGTCCTTATTTTATTATGTTTTTGTTAATTATTAAGTGTGATATAATTTTACTGACTATTTTTATTTTGAAAAATTAGAAAAACCAAAATTTGTTTCAATTTTATTTTTTATACATAAAACTTATACTAACCTTAAAATTATACACTATAACTACACTAAATCTAACCCTACCTAACTTTTGATGTTGTACCATTAGCATTGATTTGTAGTGGATAGTTTTTGTATTTTAACCATCGCATCCACATATCGAATCCGAATTATAACATTTTCCACCGTTTAATACCCTCGTAAGTTAATAACCATTAACCGTTTAATAACAAATAAGCTCCTCTTTTCTCTATCTTTGCTCGTTTTCTATAGATTTGTTGTTAATATCATTCTATATAAGAATTAATAATTTTAAAAATTTTCCAATGAGAAAGGCTAAAATGTAATTTTTTTAAAACCTGTTCAATTTTAAAAAAAAATTTAAAAATTAAAGTTCTTCACTATTGAATGCAACTGCAAATAATTTATTCATTCACCACTATTCTAAATTCCCGCGTAGAGCTATGTCGGAGAGAATCTACAAAAAAAGCAATTACGTTGAAATTGACAATAGTCAGCCTGCGAAAGTTCGAGAAAAAACTTAGAATGTATTTTTTTTCGGAATTTAGAATCGCTTTTTCGTAGATTTTCTCCGACGTAGCTCTGCGAGGGAATTTAGAATAGGGGTGATAGTTTGTTTCTATCAAATCAAAATTTAAGTCACCCAAATTTTGGCAGAAAATTTTGTTTCAGTACCTTAGCTGTCCATTTGGTCAATATGGGAAGTATGAATAAAAAACCAAAATTAAAAATAATAAATTAAGTACAAATAATAGCCGAAGCAAAACCAGGACCTCAATTTTAAACAAAATGCAATGTCATTGAGAGATCTAAGCTGTTCTCAAAATTTCAAGTACCTGAATAAATGAAGGTGTTCTAAAATGCTTGACCAGAATATGCTTAATAAAATAAAAATTATATGGGATTTGGAAATAATGGAAATTTAATGCTAACCCATCGTTGAGGAAAACTCAGATTGCTTAAAGCTAAAAAACGATTTTAACAATGTCGCTTCTTGGTGTTCAAAAATTGGACTTGAATTGAACACTTCTAAATGCCAAGTCATTACCTTTTCTAGGAGAAATTCCGCTCCGAAAGTTTTTACGTTTCGCTTTGAATAACTTTTCGTGGAATGATCCATTGCGATGTCCACCTTATTCCCACCATCTTAAACTCATTGACTTACAGTCGTTGTCTGATCTTTTGGAAGTATTTTTAATAAATGTATAGCTATAACTGTAAATCTTAATATAGGTATTAATTTATGACTTTTACCCTTCTACTAACAGCATGTATCTAGCTCAGTTTATTTTCAATCAAAGGTGGCGGTGATTTAATAATCCTACTGAATGATGAGTTATTGCACAATTAAATGAAGCAAGCCTTCGTCTAGTAATAGACGTCTGATGTGCTTTCTCTAAGCATAAATCTGACAGTATTAAAAAAAACTCAGGAAGCATTTAGAGTGCAATCGTACCTGTCAACAAGCAAAAAATTATTAGCTTTTAAGTTTCTTTTTTCACATTCTGATTCACAACACAACCTAAAAATAGGTTGTAATTGACAACTTTGTTGCCCATCCGTATTCAGATTCACATAAACACAACCAAATTATCTGTCAAAATAACACAACCAAATTTTAAAGTTGAGTTGTGTACAAATATAGCTATTCTGATTGACATCAGTTATGTTGAAGTTGTCTGAGACAACAAAAACGTTACTGTTAAGCCAAGTTGTGTTGGTGTTGTGTTTGTTTGGTTTATATATTGTTTGTTAGAATTAAAGAAAAAAAAGATTAAAAATAAAGAAAGAGAGGTATGTATATGTATATTTTATTATTTTTCAAAATTGTATTTTTGTTAATAATATTTTGTAGCTAGCTAGTTGATTTTAGAATTCGTAGAGAAAAAATAATTGAATTTTTTTTTTTTATATTATTATTAATTTTTATTATATTTAAATTATTATATCTTTTTTTACAAAATAAACACAACTTGTTTTAACAATGGATCATACAAAATTAAAAATTTTCAAAATTTAATGCTTTAAAATCAACTTTTAGTATAAAATTATCACTTATCAGTGGATGACATACAACCTCTTTACAACAGCTAAAAGTTGTTATTCAGAATAGCAAAATTCGGTTTTGTGTCAACCTATTGTGAATGGGAATAGCATCCTAAAATTATACTAGTAGCATGCTCCTCAAAATTCGAGGAAGTTTAAAAAAAAAATCGTACTCAATTTCATTATCAATTGTTTTCCCTCATTTAAATTTATTGGTTTATCTTTATCTTGGACAACAACCACATACGTAAGAATTTATTTAAAAAAACAAAAATTAAATTTAAATTTGATTCTGGCGAGAAAAAACAGAGACTCTGTAAATTGGTGAGTTGCGCCAATTTGATAAATTAAAATTTTTCTATGTTAAGATGTATGTGTATGCTTTTACATGGGATTAAATTATTAATTACTATAGAAGTAAAATTGAATTTATAAAGTTTAATGAATAATTAATACAAATATAAACTATTGTATAAACTATAAAGCTTAAAAACGAGATTTTAATCTCATAAGGCATTTAAACTCGAAATAAAAAAAAAAAATTGAAATTTCTTTTGAAAAAATATTTAGTTTCGCTACGTCTCCTTTTAAAGATCTACCATTTAAAAAACTAATAATCGGTTGTGAAATGGTTCAGATACATTTGTAAATATCGTACAGATTAAATATAATAATACAATACAAATTTGTTACGGTATGAGCAGTTGGACTAACAGAATTCTTCAATAGTTAAATAAATAAATGCTAACCGAACGGAATGGTATTGAAATATGGAGTATTTGAAATTAAAAAGAGAATATATACAAATTTTATAAATTTACACAATTAATGAAATTTTAATTTATATTAAATTAAAGGAAATTTGTTATTTTGTCGGTGAGCGAACTACTCTTTATTAAATAGCTTCATATATAACAATACCTACAAATTCTATAATAGAATTCCTTGAATTGATTTAAAACAGTTTTCTATAGTAACAAAAAAATAAAAAGTAAATAAATAAAGTGTGTTGTTACTAATGAAATTTATTAAATAGGTTTGATCGATATTCCCGAAATACGAGTAATAAAAAAAAAAAATTCAATTGAAGTTAATTCAGAACTTATAGAAAATAATAAGTAATAAAAAACGTGCAAATCTGTGACATTAAAAAACTATATTTAGAAATTATTAAATGGATTTTATTCTACATCATCCTTTACCGAAAATTCTAGAATTCATCAATAATTTGATCTAAAAACAAAAAAAAACAAAAACAAATCAACGCAACGCAACAAAAATAGTAAGTCACGACATTAAAATGAATATAGAAATCGTAAATTTTTATTTTATTTTCTTTTTGTAGAATTTCCAAAAACAAAAAAATATTATTTTTACAAAATGTCAAACACCTTGAATTCATTTTATGATTCTACCTATGAAAAATATATTTTCAAGCATGTTAAACATGCTGTTGCAGTAGCCAAAGAAGCATATAAAAAAGATTTGGAAAGAAAACGACAACGTTTGAGACAACTTTTTGAAGCTGAAGATTTAGCCTATGAAAATGAATTTCGTATGATTGAACAACATAGACTAAATGAAAATATAGCCCAACGTCAAGAACAATTATTGAAAATTTGTAAAGAAAAGCTTCATCAAGATGAAGAATTCATTGCACGTAAAAAAGCTCAAAGACTTATCGAAAATTCAGATCAAATACGTTCAATATTAAGTCAAAATCTTCTTAGAGAAGCTAAAGCTTGTAACTTAGCACAAATTGAAGAAAAAGCAAAACAAAAAATAGAACAAGATCATATGGAATCATTATGGTTAAGTGTACAAAATAAAGCATTAGCTATAGATGAAAAATATCATGAAAATGAAATGAAAATGAAAAAACAAATGTTCACAGATGATCAAAATCAACTTTTACAACAAATTATATTACAAAAAAATACAGAAAAAGATCAAATTAAATCTGAATTGATGCCAATCAGAAATGGTACTGGATCAATATTTTATAAACGTCAACTTGATGAAGATACCAAAGCATTACAACGTCAAAAAAATATTGAAAATCAAAAAGAATTATTAAAATATCAAGCAATTAAAGAAAAATTATTAAATGAAATGGTAAAAGCTGAAAAACAATTTTTCGAAACGGTTCAGAAACAAGTTGAAGCAGAAATACGTTTGGAAAAAGAACGTCAAAAAATTAAACCAAAAACAGCTGAAATATTTTTAAATTATTCAAATGAAATGAAACAACAAAGAGCTAAAGAGCTTCAAAATGAAATTAAATTAATTGAAAAACAAAAAAGTGAATATGATTGTAAAAAATTACAAGAATATGAAGATTTTTTGAAAAAACGTGAAAATTTTAAAAGAAAAACACATGAAATTTTATTAAAACAAATTGATTGTCAACAAACAAAAAAATATAATGATAAAATTGCACAAAACGAAGAGAATATCATTGAAGATGAATTATTATTAAAAAATATTGCAAAAGCAAAAGATAAAGAATTACAAATATTAAGGAATAATAAAATGCTACAGAATGAAATTGAAGCTCAGGCAATTGAAATTAAAAATCGTGAAATTAAACAGAAATTAAAAGATCAAGAAGAAACAAGAAAATTAATTAATCAAATTGAAATTGAAGATGATGTTGCTTTACAATTAATTTCAAAAAATACAAGATCCATTAAATCACATGCCAATTGGAAATTAATCAATTGTGAATGTAAGAAATTCTAAATTACACCACTCAGTATATTTGAACTCTTCTAAGGACGATTATTTGGATATTTTTAATTAGTCGGAAGCATACTGATGAATAAAGTAAGTTGTTTCCGAAATATCGATATTTGTAAAATGAATATAAATGATTAGTGAAAGGAAAGTCTATAAAATTTTAATCTATTTGTCGATTTGATTGTCTTCGTCTCTAACTGAACAATATTATAATAATTTTTTATATTAAAATAGAACAAACAGTAAGTCCATAAATAACATTAAGTGTATAGAGTTCTTTTTGTACTTTTTTAAAATAAAACAATAAAATATTTGATAGGTCCACATTCCGAAAGGGAAATGGACCTTAAATCCCTTGTACAAATTTGATTTATTTGTTTGAAAATAAGATAATTTAGAAATAAGGTTAAAAAATTTGTAAAATTGGGTAGGTGGTCGATACCCCGTAACTGGAATATTTTAATTTTATTTTTATAAATATTGTTACAGAAAAAGAAGTTTTAACAATAAAAGTCCTTACACGTTAGTGAAAAAATATTTATTTATACAGTATTTAAAACTAACAAAAATTAAAATTTTACACTAATGTAGCTAAAAATTAAAAAGTATTATTGATAACTTTTTTTAATTATCAATAACAGATAAAAACTTATCCTAACTGTATTCTATTATCTCGTAGCAATATAAAATCTTGGCATTAACTTTAACTTTAAATTACATTTGACTTTGAAATGTCAAAATATCAAAGTTAAATCAAATTGAATCTACCGATTGAACTTAAATAGTTGAAAATTTATTTTTACAACACCACTTAATGATAAAAATTTAACATTCACCCAGACCAATTCGTCCAATGAAAGTATATTCTATTTCAATTAACAAAAAAAATAATAACTACTCTCATATTAGGACCGTTCCCGTACTTTTCTGGCAAAAACTTGCAAATGAGAGAAAAGAAAAAAAAAAAAAAGAAAAAAGAAGAAAAAAAAATTAAAAAACTCTCATCTGCAAGTAAAAGTACTGGAACGCAATTCTTGTAGAAACTTGCAGCTGTCAAACATTTTGTTTTTTTTTTTAATTTATTAAAATAAATTATTATTAAGTCGTAATTTTTATTTTCTAAAATTTTTATTTTCAGTTTGCAAAAAATAGACGCGCACATAACCTAAAAAATACAATAACAAAACTTTGAAGTATAAGTTTTTACAAGTTAAAATTTTACTTGCAAAAACTTATTCGAGAGAATGTTGTTGAACTATGTTGAACGAAGTTGAAAACATATGTTTTGTCTCGTTTTTAGAAAAAATTCTCCGTACAGGAATGGTTTCTGGTAAAAACTTGGAAAAGCTTGGATAAGTTTTACAAGATGTGCGTACGGGAACGGTCATACTCTATTCTATTCCTAAATTTTAAGATTCAAAACTATGTAGCTTAGTATATTTTAAAAATGTTTATAAATTGTACATAATTTTAAAATAGATCGTCACTACATTTTCGTATAAAAGTTTTAAAACCATTTGACCAGCTATATATAGAGAAACGCCAAAGCCAACAAAAAAAGCTATTGCTCTTAATGATTGGGCTAGCGATATTTAACAGCATAAACAATCGTTTATGTAAAATGCTTGAAATGTCAACTCTACTTCGATTAGGCAACAAAAACAAAATAGACAACAAGAAAGAATGGTAAAATATTTTCTAAATCATTACCATGAGTATTCTAACCTTCTAACACGTTCAACGTTTGGATCATCAAATTTAACTTTCAATATTTTTGTCGGTAATTCTTCAGGATTAGCAATAGGTTTGTGTTCTAAAACGTTGTAATCCAGTTAAAATTGATATTACCATTTTTATAATTAAAATAGATATGACCAGAAAACATAAACTTTGAGAGCAGGATTCTCTAATGATATTAATGAGACAGGCTCAGGCATTTTATTAATGTGTATTTCCGCTTTTTGAACAAAAAGTGATGTTTTTTTTATTTTATAACGTTACTAGCAAAGATAGTAACGATCACAAAATAGGCCGACCACAAAATGTATAGAATTTACTTCAATGAAGTTTGATTTCTGAATTGAATTGAAAAACATTGGTTTATCAAAAATATTCTAATATTTTTTTCCACTATATACGATAACAAAATATCAACAATACTACAACTTAAACTACACTTATATTATTTCTTTGAGGATGAAATGAGGATGGAAAGTACTTATTATTAATCTAGTATCATAGTTGTGGCTGCTTCAAATTTCGTAGAAGCCATATTGGAGCTGCTACTTTTAATTCCAATTGGTGAGGATGAAATCATGTCAAATCAAGCAATTCGTATGGATTTGTATACATGAACCCCCTGAAATACTCTGCAGTATTTTCTGATTGATTAAACGAATTTTTTGTAGCTAATTCACATAGCCATGTAAAATTTTTATACTGATTCCTAAAATTCGGAAATACTTTTTCAGTCAATTCTTCAGTACTTTGTATAATTGTAATGATCGTTGCTATTTCAATTTTGACATTTAAGTCTTCTAAAATTTGCCCTTCACCAGGCTGTGTTAAATTTATTAGCTTATTACAAATGTTATTTATGCGAAATCGGTCGCAGTTATATTTATTTTTTTTTTACCATGAATAATTCTGCAAAATTTTAGAACTCTATCTTTAAAACTGTGGACATGCATAGCGAACAAACTCTCTATTTTATAAGTATAGAAGATTAAATGATCTTCACAAATAAGTTTCTTCTTCAACAAATAACACAAATTTCAATGTTGCCGGCTTGAAAAAGGCTGGATTGGTGGATTGAATGGATAGTGGATTTGATAGTAGGGATAGTTGGGATATATGTTTTTTCCTTACTCCTCTTGCGAGCATTGGGCTTCCATTTGACATTTCCATCGTACTCGATTTTTAGCCGCTAAATTTCCGAAACAATGTCTTATTTCATTTTTAATCTGTTTGTACTGTCTATGTAGGGGATTGGCCTACTGTAGAAGACCACTTTTGATAACTCTATCTGCGCTTACGTGGTAAGACGACGCCATATTTTGAAAACTAAACTTTTTTAAGACTAAAATTGAAAATATTGATATTCCAAATTTTGTGCCTTCGTTTTTCAGAAACTTAGAGAATATAATAAATCAGTGGCTCCGTTTGGTTGAATATATGCGTATACAAATTTTATTTGCAACAATAGCGTTTGAAATATATCTCATCAGTTCATAAAATTATTTCGATTGGGGAAAAAAATATTTTTCTAAATAATATTCAAAAGCAGATTTTGGATTATATAATTTAACAAAATGGCACGACAAGTTGTTGAAAATGCGTCTACTTCATGTTTTATATATTTTTCAACACAATTATGTTGTTTCTTAGATCTCCATTAATAATTATTATCTTCATCGTTGTTCAAGTCCAAGCTACATTATTTAATCTGAAGATGATTAAAGGAAGCTAATTATCCAAAACAACGGTCGAAATATTACAATAAGTATAGATAATAAAATTTTCCTCTCATCTTTACTTTCAGGTATACAGTTTTCTCTATTCTGTGTTAAATTTTTTATTTCGAACCAAATTTTATCTGTTGACTGGACCTCTTTCAGAATGGTTCTTGACCGTGTATTACAGGTACACTTGGTTATGCTACCGAAGTAGTTAAACTACGATACAACTTCGACTTACTGATAGTGATTGACGAGAATGATAGCTGTGTTATTACCGTATTTACTTTGAAGCATTTCATTTTTTTCATGTTTATCAATATGACGGTAATGATGATGGTGCATTTAACTGAAATCGATCAAGATACTAATTAAAACTAATATTCGTTTTCTTCTAAAAAATCGAACTCAATTTCATTATGAATTGTTTTCTCGCAGTTCAACTTATTTATCTTGGACAACAACCGCATCTAATATATTAATACGCTAATAATGTCCGAAATTGAATACAAAAACCCCTAAAACCATAAAACCAAATAATATATTTAATACAAGAATCAAATAAAATAATGAAATAACAGCAACATTGCGTTAAATATGCGCACTCGAGAAAACAAACAGGAGCTTGCTACTGGATATTGGTAATGAAATAACCGGCAACACGGCAACATTACTTTCTCAATACTTTCCAGAAAATCAGGACCCAGTTCCAAAACTATACGATGACATAAATTTAACTACAATCTACAATAGATCCGGAATTAGCAATGTTAAGGACATAGCAATATTAACAGTAACCAATGAAATCACGACTCATTGGAAATAAATAATAAAGTATTGCAACGTTTAGATGGCACAGAAAGTTTTTAAAAATGTCGATACAGTGGTTAGTGGTAATTGGAATGTTCAACTAGCATATCCAAAAGAATTTTTGAATAGCCTCACTCCAATTGGAATGCCTCTACGTATATTGAAATTAAAAATAGGATAAAAGGACTATGTAATGGCACAAGACTAATCATTACAAGTATTAAAAATCACTATATCGAAGCCAAGACTGTAGATAGTAATAACTCAGATACAGTTTTTATTCCACATATTTCTATAATTCTGTCCGATACAAATCTTTCCTTTATTTTCAACAGTTTTCAAATCGACTAGCATATTCAATGACAATTAATAAGTCACAAGGCCAAACTTTTGACAAAATATGTCTTTCTCTTCCTAAGCCGGTGTTTACTCATGGGCAATTATATGTTGCTTTGTCTAGACTAAGATCTTTTCACAGTGTTACTGTCTCAAAAAAAAGAGAAATAGAAAACTGTGTTTTCAGGAAAGTATTTTAATTTCTTTAATGCTAAACCGGCGGATATTACGCCGTGAACAGCTAATATGCAATTATTATTTAGAAAACAAAAATTAAATTTAAATTTAATTCTGGCGAGAGAAAAAAAACAAACATGGGTGAATTGTGGCAATTTGATAAATTAAAATTTTTGTATGTAAGCGCAAATACGATGTACCTATGTGAACACGGGGTGAAATTTTGAAATGAAATTTCTAATTGAAAATCAAAAAAAAAAATTGGAAAAATATTTTATTAAATATTCATCATTCAGAAGAATAATAATAAAAATCGTTTGTGAAATGATGAAATATGATGAAAAATCAAACTCTAGTAGACAAATATCATCGAATATTTAAATCTGTTCTTAAGATTAAGTGCAACTTTACATCACTTAGTGTGTTGAGCTGACTTTACTAAGAATGTAATTTAAGACTAATACTATGAACAAATCCATTGTCCCAATAAGTACCTATCCATTTCTAATATTTAATTCATTTTGATTGATTGTTTAAATTGATTGAGATGTGAGATGTGAGTTTATTTGACCATACTACATGCATAATTATTATTTGGCATTTTAATACAATAACAGTTTTGATAAACCTCTAGAAAGAGATTCAATCAAAATATCGGAAAATTATTTGAGCTCTCAAGCTATTTTGAGGTGCCTATATGTATAATAAATAAATGAGTTTTAGAATTAAATCGAAAACTTCAAAATCAAGATATATTTAGTGACGATAAAATTATATTACAGGAAGTGCAAGTATCAGTATCAGTATATGTAATGTACTATGGTATAAAAGATCGATTAAAAATTATTATAATTGCTTTGATTAAAATTATTTTTCTAAAGCTCCGTCATCAGAACGAATTTCATTACAGCAAAATTAAATTCGAAATCGGTTCTATATGTACAGACACACACTGATAGCATGATTTTTGTTATATAATTTTCCATCATCACCATTAAAAACAAAATAATGTATAAGTAGACAAAACGTGATTCATACGGGTATGGGATTCCTAACCTATAACTTTATATTCATAATTAACTTAATTCATATCCACATATACTATAACAGATCTCTTAACGTAAATTAAGAAGAACAAAAACAAAAATTTCATAAAATGAAAACCGCGCTCCTTTTTTTTATCAAAACAATAAAATTATTGAGAACAAAAAACTGCTGAATTCAACAATTATTCCTTCTCCCCTAACCCTCCTCATCCTTATTTTCAATTGAATTTGAAACTCTTTTTGTCTTTTTTCTATATTATCCATATTATGTTGTGTTGTGCCCCCTATAGCTTAAATCTTAACTTATTTTGTATTGCTTTTTTTTTTTTTGTTTTTTTGTACAGTTGTGATCGCAAAATATTATTGTAAACTATGATTCTCCATCATATTATCTCTTTTCACCATTTCAAAAGGACCAACAACAAACTTCCAGAAACTACTCTTTACAAATAAATGGAAAATTGTTGTTGTTGTGTTGCGTGCTATATAAAATGTTTGTAGATATCTATGTATCTGTATAATTTTACTGCACAATAATATAAAAAAAGACACAAATCACAACAATAAACAGAAACAAAGAACAAGTCAAAAACAAAAAAAAAGCAACAGAACAACATTAGCAACATAAATGTATCTTAAGTATGTAGCTTGAGCTTAACTTTAAAATTAAAACTCTATAGAAACAAATACGAACATATACAAATAAGTATAATATATGTACTTACATAATTACCATATAAATATATCCAACGGGTGTTCCGACTAAATGTGAAATTTACTTGATATTTTGCTAGAGTAGTAAAAAGTTCAAATTTCAACTCAAATTTTGAGCTAGCTCATAGTTGAGCTAAACACTATAAGTTCAATCAACGAGCTAAAGCTCAAAATGTGAGTTGGCTCTATCTATGACCTAACTTAAATTTTGAGATAGGTCAATAATTGTAAGCTTGCTCAAAATTTTAGTTGAACGTAAGTTGAACTTGGCATTTAAGTTAGCTCTTATAGGTTAACCCTGTACCTTTCTAGCCAGTCTTTTGTATAAAGTAAAACAGATTTTTAAACATAAATCACTCGATGATAGTTATCATGTTTAATTAGATATTATGCAGTTCGAGAACCACTACTACCAACGTGTACTTGGGTCAAATAAATACCAGACTACATACAATCGCAGAAAATGTATTGTTCGAATTTCTTAACTTAGCAAATTTAATCTCAGAAAAACTGATAAGTCATGAAAAACTTTACTACGGGGACTACGGAGGAGAATGTTAGGGTTTATATAGTCCATCATTATGTTGAATCGAATAAAAGTAAAAATAAAATTGCTGTTATGATCTGGCGATGATGTCAATGTCAAACTATAGTTTTAGGGCTGAAAAGTATACTCGTCTCACTATACGTCGAAATCCCGTAAACGTCTGACATAAATCAGAAGTGTTATTTCCCATTGCGTTTTCAAATATAATTTTTGACGATCAGTTGAGCTTGGATGATACACCGAATTCCGAGAGGGCAGCGTACAGCCCGCTCCAGTATATGCTATCATATGTAGATTTGAAATCAGTAAATAGGTGATGGGTGTCGATTTGAAACTCATGGGTCTTCTCAGGATTTAGGAAGTACGAATATCTGGTCGGTTGTTGATTTTCTAGAAGCAAAGAAGCCCGTCCGATTGGTAATTCCGTCACAATATGAATTCAAACATTTGTAAAACATGTTGGATATGATTTTATATGTGATATTTAGCAGGGATATTCTTCTATAGTTTTAACAGATCATGGCATCACATTTTCTGTAAATGGGGCATATAGAGCTGATACTTCAGAGTTGAGTAATTCATTTAAAGAGTATTACGCAATATGTGAAGCACATAGAAACACTAAAAGCGAAATAAAAATTTGTTGTTAATTAAATTATTATAACTTTTTTATATGGGGAGTGTATGTAAACGCGACCTCTGAAAATCTATTGTACTTAACTATATTAAATTGTAATTACACAAAATTTTATCAGAGTTTTATTCGCAAAGTAAACAGTTTAAGCATAAAACTAGCCCTTTATGGTTATTTAACAAACAATAAATTCGAGCTTAATATACAAGTATGTAATAAACACCCTAATTGCTTGCGCATTAAGAAATTTAAATATGGAAAACTACACCTATTTTAGACTATCGTGATCTACATAAAATTGCATGGCTTAATGCACAAAATAAACCTGACGGTATTTTATTTTTCAACCTCAGTTGAAACACCATTTAATTAACAAAAAATAAAAGCATGAGTTTAAAAGTTGTGTGTACAGTAACTTTGTAGAATTAAAATGAAAAGACAACAACAGGAGATTTTAGTTGTTTTTATTGTGCAAAAAAACTATAAGAAAAACTAAAACCGGTTTAGTTATTTTTTTTTTGCAGCATGTTTATGTTTCCGATACAAAAAATAAATAAATAAATAAAAACAACATAAATAGAGTACCTATACAATATATTAAGAATATAATTTACAAAATAATTGGGTTTAACGAATATTTTTGTGAAAAAAGTGAGAATACGATGTTTAGTCAAACCAATTTTTGAAAGAAAGTAACTATACATAAGATGGCAAGATTTTGAAGAGTAAATTGAGATTTAATATCGATCAAGTGATTAATAGCGTATGTATACTATAATTAAAACATTAATTATAATTTAAAATATCAAATTTTTAACAATAAATATTTTTTTCTATGAAAAATATTTCTAGCTTACCCATTGTCTACATGTTAGCGACCACATGTCAATATTGATGTTGATTAGAATCTCTAATTGTTCCTAACACACATTTAATTAGTAAATAAAAAAAAAACACTTAAATAAAAATTGGACTTCTCTAGTCGAGTGCTTCAATGCTGCATTACAGATCAACCGAAGAAGTGAAAGGAAAATGATCGAAAATGCCCTTTTAGAACTTAAATTTAGGAGCATGAATTTATGGAGTAATAATCCTAAAGAGCCTAATAATATTGGAACGTAAACATAAATTTTAAGTCTAACTAAATCTAATTAAATATAAATGAATCAAAAAGGACAAGTATTATTTTTTACAACACCCATATATATAAGAAAATAAAATCTCTTTTTAAATTTAATTTTAAAATAACGGCTTCTTCCCCTCTTAAAAAGCTGATACGCATGCTCTGGTAAACACCCGGTATAAGGCATATATATACGACCCAAGCTCGGTATAACTCACATTTATGAGCTAGTCCGCCAAAAACTACGTTATATTTTTTCGACAAAGTTAAAAACCATCAAAAAAACGCCATTCGTTTATAGGCAACATAAATCCGACCTCATCCCCTATACCCCATGATCATCGTTGTGTTGTTGGAACATTTACTCAATTTTATAGATATCTATTTGGTATTGGTACTTGTTCCAACAATTAAAAACACTTCTTCCTCCTCTCAAGCAATTCCATCGCATAACACGAGAGGCATAAAATGTCTTTCACAATGAAAATTCCGAGATGGTTTAAGTTTGGTTATGGAAATTATTTTATAGTTAGACCATCTCGATTGCGGTCGAAGCATTCCCAATGAGAGAAGGATTTTTTGTTTATGATTTACAGAATTTGAAGACTGAATACTAACAACTTTGTTCGCTCTTTCCAAAAAAACTTTTCTTCCCTTTTTCAAATAGCTAACGGTACACAAGTACTCAAAGGTCCACAACCTAAATTTTGACTAAAAAAAACGTATACGCTTATAATTTAATATTAAAGTTATCACCCATATTCTTTTAGACGCATGTATGTGATTGTGTGAAATTACCATTGAAGCGATGTTTTTGTATTCTATTTTATTTTATTAGACGCAGGCGTGATAGTTTTAAATTGGTGCGAGGGAAAATGTAAAACTGCCGCATGAGTAATTTCTGTTAGAACTTTTCATAAGACGCGACAGTAATTTTTTATTACTTCAAAATTTGTAATCGGTGGAGTATCGCCTCAAATTATTTTTAAATGTATTTTCTTCTTCTATCCACTACTGGATATTCACTGAAGCTCTCTCTATCCTGGGCCGCATTCACTAGTTCTCCCGCAGTTGAGAGGCCCGTCCATTGTCTGATATTTCTTAGCTATTTGCTTTCTACCTTCAATTTTACCTAGCAGGCCCAATCGTAGAATATAATATTTATCACTCCGCATCATATGACCCAAATAAGTTGTTTTTCTGCGTTTGATGGTTAATGACAAGCAACGGTTTCTACCTATTCTACGTGGAACTTCACTATAGTTTATTCAATCTACCCATGATATCATCAATATTTTACGGTATACCCACATTTCAAATGCTTCAAGCTTATTCATGGTCGTTTTGATAAATGTTTGTTAAATAAATTAAATATAAATAGGATAAAACAGTTAAGTAAAAAGTATAAACAAATTTTCATCAATTTTTTAGCATTTTTATTAATGATTTTATTTTTATGTTTTGATAAGAAAAGAGAAAAGAACTCAATACCGAATAAGATTTAGAAACACGACACGTCTTTAGAAACAATTTCGATACAAAAAATTCACACAATTAATTAAAAATTATAATTATTGAACTGAACCGGTTGTGATTTCTTGAAAGCTAAAATTTAAAACATTAATCATGATCCATCAATTATATAACGATTTCGTAGTTCAATATTTCAGTCAGTGAAATTCAGTTTTTTTTTTTTTGTTAAATAAAGCTTAACTTTTTGTCTATATTTAAAAATAAATTTCAATAGTAATTGATCAAAGTTAATTAACACAACTTAAATAATGACGGGTTAATCCAATTGATAAAATTTTCTCCTAATCATCTAACAAGTAGATTAAATTCTGAAATGAAAAGTAAAACAAATGGATTGACTAGCAAACCAACAGCAACAACAAAAATAACAAAAATAAAGTTTTTGAGAGTTATTTAAATTTTAGTCATTCAGTTTTGTATTGTCCATATTTTAAAATAGAAAACAAGATTAGTAAAAAATTAAAGGAAGCCAAAAAGAATGTCAGATTAATCTTTGAGCAATCACATCAGACGTATATTACCAGACAAAGGGTTACTACTTTTGATTTTGCAATATATATTTATCCAAGTGTTAGTAAAACATCGCCACCTGTTGTTACATTAAAATTGTTACATTTGTCAATAATAATATGTACATTGAAATTAAAATACTTTAAAAAGCTGGACCGAACTAGTAAAGAGCTAAAATAAACAAAAATTGCTAGTTAGTCACAATAGGTTAAGATATAGTTTTAAAACTGTTTTTGATGAATTTTTACATGGTAATAGACCTCGACGACTTAAATACAGAGGGTGGTTTTGTAAAATGGCAAAATTAAGAAGAGTAAAAAATTGAAGAGTATAGGTGCTATCTGTAAAGAGCATGAGAAGAGAGGCATAGACCTGGACGACCTACATAATACATGAAGATGGTTTTGCAAAAAGGCAAAATTAAGATGGGTAAACAATTGAAGAGTTGCTATCTGTAAAAAAACATGGAAAAAGAGGCATAGAGCTGACCAAAAGAATAAATTTAAACTCTAACACTTTTGAATGAAGAAGATGAAAGAAATTTGTATGCTTGCTATAGAATTTAAAATGTTAATAAAAATATTTGATTTCAACAATCAGATCACTAATTAAGTCAATTGTATTATAGTATTCATAAACTCGGTACTGCAAAAGCAAAACATGAAGAAATGGTAATATGCATACATTGCAGTCCGTTCTTCGAAATTCGAAGAAGATTGATAAACAAATCGTATTCAATTTCATCGTGATTTGTTTACCATTTGTTTATATTTCAATTTATTCTTGTTACAATATATATCTTTTTTGATTTATCTTAGACAACAACCGCATACGTAATAATTTATTTAATAAAAAATTAAATTTAAATTTAATATTGGTGATGGGTGAGTTGCATCAATTTGATAAATTAAAAATTGTGTATGTTAAAATTACTTTACGTGGGGTGAAATTCTTAACTGAAAAAATATTAAATTTCGCTACGTCTCCTTTCGAATGTTTATCATTTAAAACGATAATAATAACAATCGGTTGGGTTCAGATATTTGTACCGTCTTTATTCAATTTACAGATTAAATATAATGATTAGATTTTTTTTAACTATTTAAAAATATGTAAAAGTAGTGCAGCTGACTGTGCTGCGCAGCCAACTATAATTATGCAGTTTTGGTTAAAAATTTGGAACGTTTATGAACAAACTTCATTTGCAACTTTTGTTTATAACCAAAATACATTAA
Source organism: Argyra leucocephala (assembly GCA_963942445.1). Taxonomy (NCBI): domain Eukaryota; kingdom Metazoa; phylum Arthropoda; class Insecta; order Diptera; family Dolichopodidae; genus Argyra; species Argyra leucocephala. Next base: position 71,354,724 of record OZ012680.1, read on the forward strand.
CATTGTTTAGCAGTACTGCTGCGGTTTATTAAAATATCTATTCATTTCTGCGTTCAGTTTTCAATTTAAAACGAATCAGTTTTTGAAATATCAGTTTTTAAAGTTTCTAGCTGATAGACGATTGCTGATCGACGTCACAAATGTTGATTGACGTCACGAGTAAACTTTTATCATTTTAATTTTTGTTACTGTTCATTTTTTAATTAATTGATTCTTGTTCATATTTTGTGGTTTTTCATTGTTCAAAAAAGAGCAGTTTAGAGTTTTATAGAAAAAAGATAAAAGTGCAACAAAAAAAAACTCAAAAAAACAAAAAAAGCAAAACACAAAACGATAAACCATTTAAATTGACGAAGGTGAACTCACCCTTGAGCAAGATAAATAAAAATGTCCATGATTGGAACATGGCGATCTCAAATCCACTCCGAACACATAGACCTTTTCTGTTCCTTGTTGATTGTAATCGAATTTGCCACTCTCACTGGAAATTACAATCTCGAATCGAATTCACTTATATCGATTAATTTTATATCGCTATTCGAGTTCGTCAGTGGGACTGATTATTGAGGCGAGAAGAATAATAAACAAGAAACTTTGATCTGGTTACAAAACAAAAACAGAGAAAGAAGTGAAAAACGAAAAAACTATATAGAGCACACGTAAATAATTATTACGAGAAGTTTTTTTCACCATCAGCCTTTAGCCTTGAATTCTGAAACTGAAAGTAGTGGTGCAACATCACGAATAAGTTAAATAAAATAGGTGAACAAAGAAATAAAAAATTATTCTACACAAAATTGCTCAAATATGAACATATCTTTAAGTAGAATACAAAATTCTCTGCTCCCGTACAAAAGTTTTTTGAGCTCCTGCAAAACAAGTAAAAACTAGGGAAAAATTTTATGAATTGCTGATGTAATTGTAATACTTTATGAGATGACGTAAAAAGATGTAATCATAATACTTTATGACACATTAGGTAATTGACAAAAAATTTTAAATTTTAATTAAAGATTGGAATCTGACTCTAGCTAACGCTGGATAGCTACAAAAATTATTAATTAAAGATTGGAATCTGACTCTAGCTAACGCTGGATAGCTACAAAGATTATCTGGCTCGTCTTCTTCATTACAGCTGCAACCATGGGGATTAAAGAAAATGTCTAGGTTATCTAGTTAAAGAAATCAATTAAAATATGATTATGTATGTTTGAATATTGTTTAATTGATAAATGATAAAGTAAGTAAATTATAAAGAAGAATTATAAATTAATTAATAAAATAAAAAAAAAAGTAAATACAAAAAAACAAATAATAAAATGGGCATGGTAATTTCATAAATTATATTGTTTCAAATTATATTGTATTGATCGAGAAATGCCTATCTTATCTCGCGAAGCTATCCTTGTGGTTAGGTTCTGATCGCATCCACTCGTGAAATAACAGTCTTAACTAGATTTTTTTTTGATTTTGTTGGACGAAAGCCATTATTTTCTAGATTTTTCATAGTTACTTAGTTAGTTAGTCTATGTCACCATTAATTCAATGTACTTGATTTGATTTAATTATTAATTTAAGACATAAATAAATGTAACTTAAATTAATCTATAATAGGGCTCTACAACATTTGACATGTAGACCAATAATGTTATACCGAATATTGAATTAAAAATTCCGCATACGCATATTTTCTAAATGTGTATAAAAAGGTAGATAGCGTGTATTATTAGATTGGTTTAGTAGTTAGGTAGACAGGTTGAAGTAGCTATTCCATAAGCCTGTTTGAAAGTTAATTAACACTAAATTGTTTATTTTTAATGCCACCATCGAATGGTTTGTTTCGATCCATATGTGAGATTTAATTCTAGAGTCTGCTTGACAAGTTGAAATGTTTCTTAACAGATAATATTCCTTGATAGTTCTATATTTAAAATAAAGAAATAAGATAATACATATATACGTACATATATTTAATAAAATATAAATAGTTATATATGTAATAATCTAACCAAGTAGGTACTCATAAATTATTTTTAAAATTCTTAAAAGCAGCAAACAAACAAACAAATAGAAAAAGAAATGTCACAAAAAAAAAAAACAGTAAGTACTAAAATAATAAAAATAAAAAACCAAAAAGAACTTCATTCAAACGTAGTAAGTAAATGAGTCATTCATGAGGCTGGATTATTTTGAAAATATACCAACCAACATATTCGCATAAAAAAATATGATTAAAACTACAATGTTTATACCTTTATTGTACAGGTATTTAAAAGAAAAAACAAACATAAAACATAAAAAAAAAATTTAATACAACATAATATCTTTAGATACTCATAACTATATAATGTATATTTAATATACACACACGTTCATAAAGTTCTTTTAGTTTGCAAAACTGAGAAGAATTTCGTTTTAAAATACGATTTTGTGCCATTTTTTTCAGTGAATTGGCTTTTAACATGCCAGTCACCACGGTAATACTTAACGTTATTATTATTTAGATATAATATGTATATTCTACATAACATATATTATGTTGTATATGTATAAAGGTAGAAACTAGTTTTAAATTTTATTTCTTTATTATTATCGTTTTTTTTTTTCTTTTTTTTATTGATTTCTTTGCCAGTTCGTTTTATATTCTTGCGCCTATATTTTTTTTTTATATTCTTTCATTTCATTTACGATAGTTAGTATATGAATGAAATAATATTTGCAAGTCAACAAAATAAAATAAAATAAAAAATAAAAATAAAAAAAAATGGGAAAGGTGAAAATCAAATCACCCACTCAAAAATTTAGGTTCCTATAATAGTACACAAAGAATTAACATTGATTTGTATGTTAAACGGATTAAAATTAAATTTATGAAAATTTGAATATTTAAAAAACAAAACATTTTTATGCATTTGATTAAATTTAAAATCGTACTGTTACTGTTCTATATAACAAACTTATTTTAAAATTCCATTTTTAGTTGACTGATAGTTACACAAATTTAATTTTCACTCATGAAACAAAATATGTAAGCATATTCAATTTGATTCACAAATCAAAGATATTAACATTGATCGAAATCGCTTTCCTCTTGTTAATAATCATAAGGCAAATTATGATTGAAATGGGGGGAGGGATATAAAAAAGGCGATATAAAAAATATCCGCAAACAAAGTAGCTATCAAACCAAATATATACAATATTATTAAAAAATAGTAGTGCTATCGTTACGAAGAAGGTACTGGCCAAATTATTCTTGCATAAAAATTCTGGTTCTAACCAGTAATTGCAGAGCATTGAATTTTTACATTCAAAAAATGTTCAAATAACAGATCGCGATTAGATCAACGTGTTATAATAGATAAATATATAAATCATTAAAATTTAAATTACTTTTCACCATTTGCCGGCTAAACTTCGCAAGATATTATAAGATAAATTTTCTATGAAAAAATCTATTAAACACACTGGGTGATACAGTAGGTAGGTAGAGAGCCTACATTTCACCCGAAAGGTCTCAGGTTCAATTCCCGATGAAAGGAAAATATTTACTTTAAACGTTTTTCGACCTGGTCCAGTACCCTGATGTCAATGGGATAAAATAAATGACAAACCAAAGATTTAAAATGGTTGGCTGAAAGTTTGGTTGCACAGACAGAGAAATATATAAATAAATAAATCTATGAATTAAGCTAATCGTTTCGCATATAATTTTTAATGCAGTGTCCAAATTTATCAACAAAAAATCAGAAAACGACCGTCACATTTGTTTATGATACGTTGTGATGTAGAATATGTTGTCTATAATGTAATGACATACAATATGTTTCTAACGCTAGAAAACAAGTTTTTATAAAAACTATAGAATAAAAAATGCTGTAAAATGGAATATATATATATATATATTTTTTTTTTTAAATTGAATTATTTTCATTATTCAAACAATATATAGAACTAACAAGATTATACATGACAGAGGATTACTTCACTTTCATAGCAAAGTTTTATAAAGGCAAAACCGGAGAATGGGGAATCCACTCTCTCCCTTTATAAGTGAAATATTCATGCAAAAATAGAAGATAAACTACACAAAGAAGGAAATTTACCAAAATATTGGATAAGGTATGTAAACGACGTGTTCTCTATCATCAACTGGAATGAACTAGACAAGATCCTGAACAACCTTAACAATATTAACGATAATATAAAATTTACAGCAGAAATTGAAGACCTTTCTTAGATATTTTAGTATTTAAGAGAGATAATTAAATAAAGTTCGCAATCACCCACAGAGTTCATCAAATCATATCTTCCAACAAAAGATGGCCCCATTTCACTCAATGATCCATAGACTAGTGACAGTTCCTATGGAAAAGGATAAATATAATGAGGAAAAAAATTATATCATCGACACAGCTGCAAAAAAAGGATACTCGAGCACCACAATTACAAGAATTATCAACAAGAAAAGGAGGTATATGAAAAGGGATGATATGACCACATTGTTCCTACAGGAACGGATAAAAGAAGACACCAAAAAAACTTCCATCACATATGATGATGAAATAACGAAGTCATTAGGGAAAAAATTAAAAAAAAAACACAACATAGACGTCATAAGTACTAGTAGGCCACATCAATTGAAAACATTACTAGGCACTGCGAAAGAGAAAAAATAAAAACAGAGAAAAGCGGAATCAACAAAATATCATGCAACAAATGTGAGAAAATATATATTGGACAGACAAAGAGATTAGCAACAGTAAGATTTCAAGAACATCTAAACGAAGCAAAAATTGCTAAGAAGGCAGGTAAAATATCCAATTTCAAATCAACTGTAGCAGAACACATCGCAATCGAGGAACATGACATCAACATAGATGACCTAGAGGTAATCAAAGAAATCAACGACACCAGAAAACTAGATGTTTGCGAAAGTCTGGAAATCATAAAACAACCGTCAGGTACCCTTCTAAATAGTGATCACGGTAATGGGTACACGTGGCTATTTAAATTCATAAGAAAATAAAAATATAAATCCTTTTCTTTTTCAGGTAGAAATAAGTAAATTTAAAATTTAATTTAATTTTTGTAATTTTATATATAACTAATATAGCTTAATTAAATTTAATTACCCCAATACACTGAAGAAGGCAACATATTATTGCCGAAATATCGATATTTGTAAAAATAGACTAATAAAGATTTTGGTAAAATAAAAGGCATTATGCGTTCTTCTTTCTTTCTAATTAAAAACATATTTCTTTTCTCTTTATCTAAATATTTAGCTCAAAACTAGGTTTTCCTTTAACCCAAAACAATTAATTTTTTTTTATCATAACATAACATTTTTGTTACGTGGGGTATTTTTTTCTTTCTCTCTAATCTCTCTTTTAATCACCTACTTTATATTTTGGGTACTTTCAATTGTTTTGATGACTTCATTTCTAATTTGAAAAAGCTTCAAATTTTATTGATGTTTGATGACTGTTTGGTTAATAGCTGAATAGTTTCAGATAATCGTATTTGGCTCTTGTATTATATATATAGTTTGCATGTATCGGTTTAGAACTTGAATATATGTTTTTCTATATATTACATTTTTTTTATGTTCTTGACAATGGGTGACTTCCAAAATGCAGTAAAAAAAGTTTTAATACAGTTTAAATACAGTTCAACTACCGCTTAAAGCTTTTATTACCACTTCAATGTAAAATAAAAACTACGGCTTTTAATACATTTTGGAACATTATTTTAAAAATAAAATACATATATAAATATACATTCACTTTGACGTTTAAATTATAATTCTGTGTTTTTGTAATATATAACGGCAATTCTTTTTTTTGTTAATATTATTAGCATTAAATATATTAATAATTTAATTAATTTAAATAATGAGTGTAATAACTATTGCTAAACTTGAATCTAAAATATTTTATCTTTCCTTACATCAAAATTAATATTGCCAGACCTCCATCGGTCAGCATATATTTTCGGCGGAAAAATACATTTTATTAACATATTTTGCTACAATTTGGCATAAAACTTATTTTTTCGTCAAAAAATAATGCTAACCTATAATTTAATTGATTCTGGTAACTGTTTCTATGACATGTATACAAAATGTGGTCTAATTTTTTTCGCTACACACTCTGCTCTTATTTTACGTTTCCACTACGTATTTTAAAAATTTGGGAATAGTCTACAAACTCAAGAGCTTTCGAAATACTTTTTGGAAGATGCTACATTGTAGATTATACGTGTAGATTATACGGCTGTTTTTTGGACTTCAGAAGAGCTTATGAAACTGTTGATGAGAGACATCGAATTGGAGTTGTTTCGTTCTTCTTTATCTAATAGGAAGTAAAAGACAGATTTTATGTTTTATCTGATGCTGTGGATGTTATTCTTGGTGTACTACAAGCTTCTGTACTTGGCGTGTTGCTGTTTTTAATTTTTGTTAATGACATAGGAACTGATTGTATCTCCACAGATTGTTTTGTTTGCGGATGACACTTTATTGTATGCTGTTGGTGATTCTGTTGAAGAATGTATAGAAAAAATAATTATGACTAAAGTAACTAAAACTTTTGTAGGATGAACAAAATTTGTTTGAATACTGATAAAACAAAATGTATGATTATCAATGATAAAACCAATGAAAATATTAAAATACAAAATGAAATAATAGAAAAGGTGGTCAAAATCAAATGTTTAGGTGTAGTTATTGATAATAAACTACATTTTAAAAAACATATTAATTACATTTGTAAACAAATTTCTAAAAGGATTTTTTTTTTTCTAAAATTTGTAAACAATCTTTTTCTAGTGCAATTACAATATATTTAATACAATAATTGCAAAATCACATTTTGAATATTGCTCATTCATCTTGTTTAGGGCAAATCACACCAATAAAAATAGCCTACAAGTATTACAAAATAAGTCTATGAGGGTGATACTTAAAGTAAAACATACACAATTTATGTTAAATACTTTAAAATGATTAAGTATCAATCCAAGAACTTTAATGAATGTAAGTACATATAAGTAAATGTCCATCAAAATGAAAATTGGTAAATATCCAAATTATTTATGTGATCGACTAGCTTATGTATCCGATATTCATAATTATAACTTAAGAAATGTTAATTGTTTTAGATTAAATATATTTAGAAAGGAAAAAACCAAACATATGCTTTTGTACAAGGGTTTAAAATTTTTCAATGATTTTCCTTATGAAACAAGTAATGAAACTATTACAAATGAATTTAAACATAAATTAATAGAATACAAATAATTAATTAAATAAATAAATATATAAAAAATTTCATATTACAATACATATCTACAATGTTTGTCGAGCATTTATTTATCAAATTTGTGGCTTATCTACTCATTAATTGTGAAAAACTACTGCTATTGTCAGGAAACAAAGCCTTCTTAAACAGAATACCTCCATTTTATTTTCATGTTGTAACCAGTTTATACTCTCAACTACTTTTTTAACTCTCATTTATTTTATCCAATGACAAAAGGGACTGTACTGAGCCAGATCAAAAAAAATCATAAAGCAAATTTTTTGCTTCATTGGAAATCGAAGCTGGAACCTTTCCGTTGGAAGGCAGACTCTTCACCGTCCAGCATCTTAGTTAATTTAGTCGGGCACAAAAATTAGTACCTTTTTATTTTTTTTTATTTCTTAATCGGTAATTTTTTGCGGTAATATTTTGAAAAAGCTCCAATTTAAATTTTTGGTTTCTTGTCACTACTTTTTGCTTTAATTCACCGAGGTGGAAAGTTTTACGTTCATTATTAGCGTTGAACACACTGTTCAGCCGTGTTTTTAGATGTCAGTCAGGCATTCGACAAAGTTTGGCACGCTGGATTAATCTACAAAATAAAACAAAAGCTACCAGCTGAGTCTAATCTACTTCTAAATTCTTATATAACCAATAGACCCTTTCGAGTTAAATTCAAATCCTATGTAACAGAAGAACATAAAATCAATGCTGGCGTCCCACAAAGTAGTGTACTGGGTCCACTTTTATACCTAGTGTATTCGTGTGATCTACCGGAAACATTAACACCCACCTTAGCAGACGATACTGCAATCTTAAGCTGTCACTCAAATTCACATACAGCATCTACAAATTTACAAGAACATTTGCAGCAGACACAGAAATGGCTTATAAAGTGGAAATGAAGGTCAATGAGAGTAAAAGTGTTCATATAATTTTCTCGTTAAAGAAATGATTATGTTCTCCAGTTAGCATAGGTATATGGGAAAACTATTTCGCATGCCAACGAGGTTAAATACCTGGGAGTTCACCTAGACACCTGAACCTTCATCTGAAACTTAGTAAAGTATATAATAGCAAATGAAAAATATGATGTTATCAAAGTAGGTTAGCATGAAGACCCCAATAAAACTTGTACCAGTTCAGAGCATATAAAGCTATGGTCATCGGAGGACCGATGAATGTCTGATGGCCGATTGTAGGAAAATGAAATCATAAGATAATTTGTTTATTTTATGTTTTTCTTGTTGTCCTTGTTATCCAATAAGAATATATTGAATAGAACTAATTTATTTTATGTTTTTTGATTAAAGTCTGAAAGGAGGATAATGTTTTATAAATTTTTTAGTTTGTTTTTAAAAACGTTTTTAAAAAAGAAAAAGAAAGTTGTTGCTGGACTGTAAAAGAAGTTCCAAATGGAAATCCAATAAAAATATTATTACTTCAATCCGAATTTAGTAATTTTATTTTCCCCCAATTTTAACAGCTTAAACTAGTTGAGGATTGAGGAAAGAAAAATGTCCCTATATAGGGTAGGGGACTTTGTCTAAGATTTTTGCATCAACATTAAAATAAATTTTATAGCAGATTGCCGTTATTTATGCGATATTAATCACATACACTCCGAACATTTCCGAAAATTATTCCGAAAGAGAAAAATTAATGGAAAAATTAACAGAAAATTTATTTCAAATATAAAATGACCATTAGACACAATACTTGGATAGTGATCATCGAAAATAAAACACAACACATTTTTTTTAGTGATTCAATTCAATTTTAGAAAATCTCTCAATCTAAAGTAAGTGTGTTACAAAATTACAATATATATATATATACGTATTACATATTACTGATTGTTGAATTTAATTCAAGTACACATCATGTTCATATGATGTTATAATAAAAAATAAACACAAAAACATCAACAAAAATTAAAATTTAAATTGGTGTCAAATGAAGTCAATTAAAAAAGAAACCCAATATAAAAACCATTTTACAGTCATAATTCATTTTTTCAACTCTTAACTAGTTTTTTTTTTTTTACATCTTTCCAACATTTTAAAAAATTACTGTACCGTAAATCAGCATGCATCATCAGAACATCATAACAATAAGAGCACAAAACTATTATCACCACCAGAGAAAACTTTCGTTCTTTTGCTTTGTTTTTGTTTCTTACTTTTTTGAGTACTGACTGGTGTGGTGCAGCAGAAGAATTAAAATTCTGGTACACTACTGTACATAGAAAATAAATATAAAAAAAAAAAACAAAATGATTTTACGATGACCTAAATTTTCTCCAAAGCCAATAAGATAATTTGCAAAAGCTGATTACTTTGTTGGATACAAGATGTTTGAGAATTAGAGAGAGAGAGAGAGAGAGAGAGAAATGGTTTTAGTTACGTGAAAAGAATCTATTGTTAAGGGATTTTCTCTGTTCAAAAAGATGCATTTTTATTTTAGTTATGTATTATTTGTTATATATATATATATATATAAATAGAAGAATATCCCTACAACAATATCGAAAATTGAATAGAGGAGTTCATGAAGAAAACATTTTTTATTTTTTTATTTTTTTTTTTCGATTGTAGTTTCAAAATTACATACACAAACAAAAAATGAGAGCTATAGCTTTTTTTTGTTTTTGTTTTGTTAACATTTTGGTATTGATTTTTGTTTATTAGGTATAACGAAATTTGCCGTTGTATTTATAATGTTTAAATTTACTAAGAAATGTAATTACATTTTAATATAATATGAATTTTATAAAATTAATGAAATATAAAAATGAATTTTATCCCAATGACACACGGGACGGGTACTAAACCAAATCGAAAAATTTATAAAGCATTTTGCTTTTATCTGGAATTGAATGTGTGGTCTTTTGGCTCTACTACCCAATGCGTCACTTACCTTGTTGGTAGAAGTTGGGTGTACAGGTAAAAATATTTCTTTTTTGTTATTGAAATGATAATTGCAAATGATAATTACAACCTACGGCAGATTTTCACCACTTCCTGCTTTCGGAATGTGGAATTAATATTTATTATTTTGTAATTTAAAATGCCATGAGTATAATGGGGTATAACCCTACCACATGTTGGGCATAACCTCATAAAACAGTTCACTTCTGTACCTTGGTACCTCTTGATTGAAATGCAAACGTTCTACCTCATGCGCCAAGCAGCTTGTGATTCTGTAATTTTATTTTCGAATTTTTTATTAAGCGTATATTCGTAATATAAGTAGTACCTATTTTTGGTAAAAATCAAGTTCGACTAAACGACCAAATGTTATATGCCAAAATTCGATTAAAATTTTAGAAAAAAACTATTGTGGATAGGGACGTACAGTACTGATACATATTCACCCTCTTCTATCCAATTTCTATCTCACTCGATTCTGTATATTTTAAGGAATCAGCAATAATGTGATAACTACAGGAAACTCATCGATTAAAACAAAGTGTTTTTGGAATGAAGATTGTCAGGTTCAGACAATTTTTGCAAAAATCATATGAAAGTTTTTTACTCCGACAATACAGTCAGCAAGTCAACAAGACAATAGAAATGGAATAGATTTGACAAATATCAACAAATGAACAGGTCAGTTTTACTAAAAATCAGATTTTTGGACATTACTAAAAGTAAGTGCTTATTATTTTCGAAATATTTAGATTTTTCACGAAAGGGTTTTGGAGGAGAAGCTATAATGCCGAATAATATCAGTTGTTTAATAACATGGACTTTATAAACAAAGTAAAACTAAAACGTCTTGACTGGTTAGGCTATGTAGACCGAATGGAAGAAAAACTCAAGCTAAAAACTCTTCAAATCTAAGACCTGGAGAAGGCATAGTCGAGGAAGACCAAACCTTCGTTTCAGAGATGAAGTATGGGCGGATTCACTTTCAACTGGAAAGAATTTGGTCGTAACCTCAGTCAGTAAAGGACAATATTGCACCACACCCAAGACCTTAAAGGTCTTCAAGTGCCCAAAAAGTAAATAAGTCAGCAATAATACAAGAATCAGACATATCAAACTTATTAAAATTCAAAAAAATTTCAGAAATCAACATCATACTTTAGAAGCGACTGATTGCTGCTGCGCCACTGTTAGAGACGAATAGCCTCATTCTGTATCTCATTCACTCTCACTTTCATGTAAAATTCATCACTCACCCTTGGAAATATTTTGTATTCTGTATCTCGAAATTATTTAGGTGAGAACGAATGGAAATGGAACCAAAAGGTTGTTCAATATGCAAATGAATATTGAATAGAGTAGAGTCAATGTACATATGTGTGTGTACTCAACGAGAGCGTGTCATATGAACTACATTTTCTAGGTGGTGACTGGTGGAAAGTGTCAGGTTCAAGAAATTGTGCAGCCTCCAGAAAAAATAAGTCCGGGTTCCGTCTCACAAAGCCCTCGAAATTTTTTTTTTATTTTATTTATGGGGTTGAACTCTATATCACGGGTCCTCTTTTTCAGTCAAATGAAATAAAGGCATGTGATGTGTGAATAACCCTAAAGTTTCAATTGAAATAAAATTATATTGTAAATAGAAGTTATATGCTATAATAGAAGTCGTTTTTATTCACCTTTACTTTAGGGATGAAATATAGAATAAATACGTATTTGCGTATCAGGTGACGGGAAATTTAAAAACTTGTCACCGGGTGTGTAAAAGTGTGATACAAAATGAGGCTAGAAAATTTCGAAAAAAGAAAGACAATACAAAGGAAAGAAGTGATAAAAGAAGCATTTTGGATACTTGCAATCAATTAAAATTATTAACAACTTTAATTAAATTATAACAACACACTATACAGGTCCACAGTTCAGACAACGCAGCGTTTTCATTTTTTCGTATGAATTCGTTTTAAGGCCTTTTCTAACCGAAACGCACTTATAAATAAGAAAGAAGAATTTGTTGACGATGATAGTTGCGTAGTGTGAACACAGTCTATAAGAATTAGTACAACAATAATCAGAAGAAAAACCTAACAATACTTTAGTCGAAGATAGTCCATGCAGAAAATTATACTGAAATTAAAAACTATGAACCTCATTTATTTTGGAAATGATTACTAACTAAAAAAATCAGTCAATCCTGATCCCCAATTACAAATCATAAATCGCATATCCAAACACAAATTCAAGAGTACCTATATATTCAAAGTATATAACTAGAATTAAATATAACTAGAAATAATAAAATTGAAAATATAAAAAATATAAAAATGAAAAATTCAATCAAAATGACTTATTTAAATTTTATGATCCTTCAGTTGTGGTAGATAACCACAAAACATTTTTTTTGTTTTCATTTCTATTATGAGTGACGAAGAGATGAAAAGTTTTTTTTGTTTGGTTTCTGTTTTTAGAAACTTTGCCAATTTAAAGGATAAAACAATGGAAATACTCATTTTTTTTGTTTATTTTTTTTTTTTTTTGAATTATAGAGCCGCATTGTCTGGCACTTGAAAAGCAAACTCTTCTAAAATTAAAATTTTAGAATTTTTTTTTTGTAGACTGATGTCACAACCAATTTGTGTACTGGTTTGTTTTAATTTTTTTTTTTTTTGTTAAAAAGAATATTTTTTTGATTAAATTTTTTTTAGCGATGGCAAAATAGTTCTAATTTATTTTAGCATGGGAATTTTATTTGGATTTTGTTAGTTTTTATGTGTCTTATTAATTCTCTTTTAGAGCATAGGGGTTTTTGTACATATTTCAGTCCAATTTGAGACATAATGTCCAACTCTATTTTAGTAGATTTAGAAAAAAGTTTTTTTTTTATGTTGTTATTATTTATTCTCATAAGGAGATTATTTGTTTAATGTGACTCCTTTTGTTTTGGTTGACATTAGAGACATGTGATAATTTTTTTTTTGTTTATAGAATAAGAATAATTTTTATTTTATTTTTGATATTTTTAACCTAACCCGGTTGTTTTATATTGTCCGTATTCCTTGTATGTCTTTGAAAGAACTATTGAAGTGACACAGACTTCAGTTGATAGAGAACGAAATAACATATCTTGTTCGTTAACCAGCGACCTTCAAAAAATACAAGACGGTGAAGGCGTAAGTAAGGTAAAATTTAATGATTCAAAAACCCAGAGTTGCTCCATATCAATAAAGCAAAAATCCATCAATACAAAATATTTTACTGGCCAGCCATGGTCTACCATTTCGAAACCTCTGAAAAAGCTTGTCTTACTTTCATTCTCGACTGGTAAATATCCAAGCCAATGGAAGATTGCGAATGTTTCTTCAATTCCCAAAAACGGTGACAAAAGCGACCCCTCTAACTCCCACCAATTGCCGTTATTACGATTTTTCCAAAATAATAAAAACCATAATAAACAAAACGTTATAACCTACTCTTTTCTTGATTTTTATCAACGTTTTACTCTCTTGTAAACCCTCAATCAACAACAATAGTTTTGCTAACGACAGCACGAAGTTTGCTAACGACAGCACCTTGATTGCATTTTACGATTTTTTAAATCTAACGTCACTTCTACCGCAATCAGGTTGAAGAGAAACTCGATGAATAGCTCAGTTAACCATGATCTGGCAAAAATAGCCGATTGGGATAACGCAGAGTTAGGTTCAACACGTCCAAAACTCAAAGCTGTTTGAACAGATAAGAGATTAACCTGTCCCAATTCTGCGATTTCAAGGAGAAAAACTACAACGGTCCGAAAGTTTTAATATTTTAGACATACAAATCAAAAAATGCAGGAGAATGAACATATTTTTGATGTAGCTAAGAAGGCTGTTGTTTGGGATTTCTTCCTCGATATAAAGTTTGCTTTTCTTCAACAGATATGTCTCATATCTATAAAACTTATATCCTACCTAAGATGGAGTACAATTCTAACATATGGATTGGCGCGCACCAAACTTCATTAGGTTACCTGACAAAATCTAAGATCGCGCTCTGCGTTTAATTAATCATTGTCCATTGTTCAGGTAATCCTTACACCTCTTAACACACGTCGAAATATTGGAGCTTTCTCCCTCTTTTATAGATATCTTGTTGGAAATAACACTTGTTCTATTGAAATTCAAAATCAATAATGCCTCTCTTCAAACAATTCTAGCGTAACTATGGCTGCAACCACAGCGCAGAAATATCCAAATGGTCCAAAACTTCAAGAATTTCATTTTTTGTAACAACTTCTAAAATGTGGCACATACTTCTATCTCACGTGTTCCCCTTCGACAGAAACGGTCTGTTATACAATTTGCAATTTTTCAAAAAGCACCCCTTCATGTTCGTCTCCAACTTTCCTACCAATTCTCCTCTATCATCCTTTTAACTTACAATTATTTTGTATTAAGGAATCCTTTCCTAGTGTTTGGGTTTAAAAAAAAATATAATTATAGTTAAGGGATTTGAATGAAATATTTTAATAGGTAGTCAAATGACATCATTTATTGACTGAATGTATATAATATGAACATGCAGATTTTATAATCTTGGATTGGTTCATCAATGTTCTGGGATCCCACCCGTGGGGCATAGGGCCGAAAATCTAGGAAATAAAATCTTTCCATCGGCTCCTATCTCCTATCTGCGGCTAACCTTTTTAACTGTGACCACGTTCTTTGCTAAGTATTTGCTTCGACTAAGATAGTTGTCCTCATGTTTTTCTCGGCCTTCGGACGCGACGTGTACCCTGAGGATTCCATTGGAAACATTGTTTCGAGATGTTGTTGTCAGGTTTCCTCAGAATATGCCCGATCCAACGCCATTTCCTCTGTCGGGATTCCACGTTTATTTGTTTTTGCTTGGTTTTTTTGCCACAGCGTGCTGTTGGAAATGGTTTGTGACCAACGAATATTTAGTATGCGCCGGAGACATCTATTGATTGTACCCTTGCATTTTGCAGTATATATTATTTCCAATTATGACTTAAAATTTAAAAGTGCAGAATTTAGGAAAAAATTAATCAACATTTTTCTTCAGTTATAAAAAATTAAATTCGTTTTCTACACGCTAGAAATATATTTCAATCATACACACTAACACTAAGTACGCAATATCGTTTGTTTAGTAACGCAAAATGCACGTTGGGTGGTGCAGTACCTGTCTTTCAACCGAGAGGTCCCAGGTTCGATACCCGATGAAGCAAAAAAAAAAATGTTTTGGGTTTTTCGACCTGATACAGTTCGTTTTGTCATTGGGATAAAATAAATAGCAGAAAATAATTGGGAGTATAATCTGGTAACAACTTAAATAAAATGGAGCTATTCTGGCAATAGTAGTACTTTTCCACATTTAATGAGTTCCAAAACCAGAGATTTGATAAATAAATACTTGAAACAAGCATTGTAGTAAAATTGCACTGTCAAGAATATAAAAAAAAAACATTTTACAAACTGATTTTCTTTCAAATTATCATTTTTTCGATCATCTCAACGTTTTCGGTGGACCAGGTCAATTCTATTATTACTAAATTCAAGTATTTTTTTTTATTTTAATCAATTATAATTGGTTTAACTGTACCTCAATTATAATTTATAAAATTTATACAAATTTAATCTTCAATTCAAAAATTTTAGAATTACTCTGATTACATTTCTAGCTTCCACCACTTTACATTGTCCTCAATTGACTAAAAAAAAAAATAATAGTTTTAAAGTCAAGTGTTAAATACAACCTGATGACCTTTTCCAATTGCGACTAATTCTAAATTGTTCTAGATAAAGAAATAAAAATTTGCAATAACAATTTTGTTGGTATTAGTAGATTACGGTAAAAAAACAAAAAAAACAAATTTATTTCAAATTGCGCTCATTTTCTTGAACTGTCTCAGTGCAAAAAAAAACTCCCTACATTTGTGTGTTTTTTTTTTGTTTTATTTTGGTTTTCAGTAGTTTTCAATTAAAGTTCATTTTTAAATATTCAGATTTTAAATTATCAGAACCACAAACTATTCGTCTTTACTTTAGAAGCAGTTATAATAGGTTTAAGCAAATGAAAGTAATTACAATTTTTTAAATATTTAATTGTTTGTGGTTCGGGTAGCAAAGCAACCATAAATATTATTGACATGACATGGAAATCATGAAATTCTAGAGGACATTATTTTTTTTATGATTTTATTGTAATACTCTTAATAGTATGTAGACAATAGATATTCAGGTTAAGTTGTAATTAAATTTAATGGAGATATTTTAATGATGGGCTTCTCATTTTTTTTATTTAATTTGTTTTTATTTTTTGGTTACTTATTTTACACTTTAATTATTTCAAATTCAATTATGTTTCATGTCTTCTTGAGCTGAAAATTGAGAACAGTAAAAAATTAACAAAAAAAAAATTCCTATTTAAACATTTTAGAGAAACAATTTTTTTCTTTTTTTTTAACTCTCAAACTTTAACAGGTACTATTTATTTAAATTCGATTAATTGGTAGCTTTTAGGTACACCACCGTTATTAGGTGATGTCAAAAAGTATCAAAGAAAATAGAAAGTTTTACATTAGTTAGGTAAAAAAAAATTTAATTGATTTTATACAAAGAATGGGTTTTTTACTATTTTTTTTGGGAATTTTTAAGAGATTTTATCAACATTTTTTTATTGAACACAACTTAATTATTTTCATTTTTATTTACCAACTTTTAAAAACAATGCTCCCACAGGCTAATCAAAACATTATGAGTGTTAATTTCAATTTGAAGAAATTTAATTAAATTATTTGAAATAAAAAAAAAATGTTTGAACAGTCTGTTATAAGGTAGTGTTAAGAAAATAAGTATAATTTGGTTGATTTTTTTTTCTGGTAAACAAAAAAACGTAATGGTATCACGTAGTTGACTAAGACGAGTTTCAAAACGCTCTACTATTCGCAAATGATCTGCAGAGACTATTATTCAGTTTTAGCGAAACTATAAAATTGCACAACATGGAGGTATTCACAAAAAAAACCAAGTTCATGACTATTTCGAAAGAACCCATTAGATGTAAAATATACAACACATTGACTGCCAAGTTAATTTTTCAGAATGTTGATATAGGCCAAACCAAAACATAAATTTTTTATGTCATACAAATATGTATGACGCGGTCTACCGACAAATTTTTGGCATACATTTTGCAGTTTTGCACGTCGTGGCATTTGAGAATGGCAATTTTTTGCCTTTTTATTTGAACTTCGTTAATTAAACTTGCAAAAGCTTATCGTTACGTTATAAAGCTATTCAAATGTTCAAATCAGGCTCAAGTGAAGGTTATGTATGGTCCTTAAATGTGCGGTAAAATTATAGTCTAGCAAATGTGAGATTGGCCAAGTTTGTATGTCTCGCACTCAATGAATGACTTTCAAGTAAAGGAAGAACATTATTATGTAAATAACTTTTAAAGAAGCTACAACTTAGGAAAAATATTTTTGCATAAAATCACTTATGTGGTTGGGTAATAAAAAAGTTATACGCAAAAAAGTTCTTATTCAACATCTCAAACGAGAAATAATTTCGAGAGAAAAACGAAGACGGGATAGTGTTACTGAAATGGAACAATTCGACTTTTATCAACAAAACATGCACCTCACTTTGCAGATAAAGAGACAAATCAGCTATCCATTACACAACTTTCTACAAGTACGGATATTGAGCAGTAGAAACCCTCAAAACTAAAACATAACCGATTTACTAGAAAACGATTAGAAATACTAGCAAATAATAAAAGAAAAATATTGGGAATTGACTTGTCGGATCAACTGATCAGTTTACCGTAAGGGAATCAAGTGGTACCGCAAATTGAACTTTCGTTAGGAACATCAGTAGAAAACGCTTGGATTTTTTTTTATTTTCTTTTTTTTTTGTATGCTCTTGACAGTAATTTAGGTAGAATCACCTTTTCGTGCTTAATTAAGTACGGTACTGCAAGTTTATTTACAAACAAGTAACAAAAAAAATGCAAATTCAGAACTTTCGGTGTTGGTGAAAGAGTTATTAACTATCAAAGATAAAGAACAAACAAGCAAGAAACTAAATATTAATAAACACAAGTTCGCAAGGAAAATGCATTCCAGTGGAAAGCTTTAATGAAGAAAATGTGCTGGATGTTACACAAAACTTAAAGAATAAGAAGGGCGAGAACATGCCAGAAAATGTCAAGTCCAAATCCTACAGTACCCTGGCTTCCCCTAAATGTACTTGAATTGTTTCAATATGAATCAATAAATGTTTAACATAGTGTATCATTATAAACAATAAAGAACATAAAAAAACATATTAACCAATTCTATTTTTCTTTCTAATATCCACACATATCAGATATTTCCTAAAACCAATTATTTCTGTGTTTCCTGGGTACACACAATAATTTTCCTATTGGAATTCTTATCTAAAGTTATGCATATTTCATCTTACCATCTTTTGTGTTCCGACAAACATATAACTAAGAAGCTTTTAAGAGACGAGTAAATAAATATCTTTTAACCTGTCCGTAAATTTTTGTACTAACTCTTTTAATCCATTCTATTCTAACTCTTTTTGTTAATTATTCTTAACTCTCCTTCTTTTTCTTTTCTTTATATGGCTAAAATTTTGCTGGTGGTCATTCTATTATTTTGGTCTAATATATATAAAAAAAAATATTCGAATGACAGTGCTTATTCTTCCTGAATTACCATCATACACATTTAAATGACATGGCGTGTTGGGAAACATCGCTGTCATTCAAATAACTTTGACATGGCAGACAATGTGTTAACAATAAAATTATAGAACAAGATTTTAAATATTTGAGCGTAAATTCTACCAGCTCTGGCAACACGAAAACAGAAATAAGAACCCAAGCAGAAAAGGCCGCAATCATTTCAGGCTATTTCCAAGATGTTATGTGGATGTAGAAACAAATACATCATCATTGTGCAATTGCCTCATCCGTTGGATATAGGACGGAAATCAAATCCTTCCATCGTCACCTACCTGCAGCTAACCTTTTCAATTGTGGTCACGTTCTTTGTTGGATAGAAAGGTAGGGGCTTAAATTAAAGGGGTCAGAATTACTGCTCACTCAACTTACGCAAATACCACTCATCTCAGATGTTGAAATTTCTATTAATTTCTCTGATGACCATAAGTCTCTAGTGTGTACGAAAACAGAATTTTTTTGGGTGACTAAATTTTGATTTATCGGTAAATTTACAGGTAATTTTCAATTCAAATTTACCTACTCTATTATTAGTTAATTTTTATGTGTTTTTTACTATTTTTAAATAATATCCCCTTTTTTTTTGTAAGTATAAAAAATAATTATGAAGAGGTATAATGGGGAAAGTTTTAACATATTGACGGGACAAATTATAACATTGTTAATACTTGCAGCACTTTATGGTTTTGAGAAAAATTAAATTTTTATCATATAATTTTTTTAGAATAAAATATCATAAAAGAAATACAAACAGATGGATTAAGAGATTACAAATTTACGAGCTAGCAGCTCAAGAAGTTCTGGAAAAGAAATATAGTTTTCGTAATTTAGCAAAATATTTCGATCTATGTCATATCATTTTGTACAAATTTATAAAGCAAAAAAAATAGAAAACTGCCATTTGCATTGGTTGTAAACAACCCAGAAAGGTGTTTTCTGTACAACAAGAAGGAAAGATAATTGATTATTTATTAAAATGTTCGAGTATCTATTTCGGTTTGATTCCTAAAGAAATAAGAAAATATCAATGTCCTACATTTTCAAAAATTGATATACAATCGAGATGTCTGGACCTGGTTGTCTTTCTACATTTATTAAAAGAAAGAGGCTGGCTATTAGAGCACCTAAAGCTCCTTGGTTAAGCAGAGCTACGTCATTTAACAAAACTAATGTTCTTTGAAAAGTAAAAATTTATTATAAATAAATACCAATTTTCTGCATCGAACATATGAAATGTAGACGAAACAGGTATAACTACAGTACAAAACCCTAAGAAAATTGTAGCTTAACGTGGACTTTATTAATAAACACCCATAAGTTAATATTTACTCATGAGCAGTTAATATTTGGGGTTAATATTATTATATATATATTAACAAGGGGTATAAATACTTTTTTCTGTAAAAACATTCTTATTAAAAACCTATTAACAACTAAAAGAAAAATATTTTAATAAATAAAAACTATATGATTCCGGATTCTTTATGGATTTTTTTTACCGATTTTGACATAACGGATTTTGTAAAGTATGGATTTTGTAAATTATAAATTTTGTAAATTATGGATTCTGTTTTTATGGTTTTACTTTACGGATTTCATACCCAACTTCGGATTTTTAATGGTTGGTATTGAAATCCATAAATCAAAATCCCTAATTTCACAATCCATAAAACTCAAAATCCGTAAAAATCAAAATCCGTACAAATCAAAATCCATAAAAATCAAAATCCGTAAAAATTACAATCCATATGTACAAAGTCCGTAAAAAATCAGTCAAAAATCCGTAAAAAATCTATAAAAAATCCGCGGGAAAAGCTGCTAATGTACTTTAGACTTTCAAGAACATTAACAATAACATAAGGATGTCAGAACTTCAGAAAAAATCTTCATTAACACTTAATATGAGTAATTCCCAAAAACAGCTTGTAGGTGGAATAGCTACGAAATTTCTAATGTGAAAAGCCAAATAGACTAAATCCAAATGACAAAATCCAGAATTCAAAAATCCAAATAAACAAAATTAAAATACGACAATATACCAATTTTCAAAATCCAAATGCGACAAAATCCAAATTTTAGTAAAATAGCAAGGTTAGTAAAAACTTGAAAAAAACAAGATTTATTCCGCTACTTATTTATTGAAACCCTGTTTTCGCAGACTGAAAGCTTTTAGTAAAAAATATAAAAAAATAAACAAAATATATATAAATTATGTGAAAGTGCTGAAAATTTAATATTAAATATTCACTGTCATCTGTTGGCTTATTTTATGGAATTTGTGTTTTACAAATTTTGATATTGTGGATTTTGAATTTTACGGATTTAAATATTTATGGAT
This sequence comes from Argyra leucocephala, assembly GCA_963942445.1. Classification (NCBI taxonomy): domain Eukaryota; kingdom Metazoa; phylum Arthropoda; class Insecta; order Diptera; family Dolichopodidae; genus Argyra; species Argyra leucocephala. The sequence continues at coordinate 71,376,053 of OZ012680.1, forward strand.
GTTTAAATTTTTATGATTTTCGGTGTGTAATGGATTTTTTATGGATATTTTTTACGAATTTCGACATTATGGATTTTATAAATTATGGATTCTGTATTTACAGATTTTGAAATTATGGATTCAACTTTATGGATTTCTAAATTACGAAATCTGAGGATTCTGTTCGGAGCATTGTTTTGCCATGTCGTTGTCAAGTTAACTAACGTCCAATTAAAGAATTCTCAACGGTTTTCTGCTGAGTAGTCCATATTAGAGGGCAATCGTAATAACTCTTCTATCAATCAAATTCATTTTCAAAATTTGAAATTTTTATTTCAATAAAATAAATTAATAAAAATTAAAAATTAAATTTATCTAATCAATTTTTAAAAAAATTATCAATTCTTTATTATTGTTGTACATATCAAGATTAATTTTTTTTTTTTTTAATTCATTCATTGACCAGCCCAACCCCACCTTTTTCCTTTACTCTATTTTTATTTTATTATATTTTTTTTTTTTGCCATATTATACATACAAGTAAGTAAGTATATATACATTCATTATATTCATTAATATTATCTTGAGATTTATCTATAACTATAGACTTAAAAAAAAAAAACAAAAAAACAACAAATTTACTATCTCGTTTATTTCTCTTCAATTCTTCCGGTGGAAATTGTACTTTTTTTCTGTTTTTCTTTTTTATTAAATTAATTTTTTCATTCAAATCATTTGTATTACGAAATAGTAGCAAACCATAATGCCCATCGCGCGTATATTATGATTTCTCTGACAACAAAACCAAAAAAAAAAAATAGCAAAATAACAATAAAAATAATATTTTGAAAAATTATAAACGAAGATAAGATATTACAATCACAACTCTTACAACCATTGATTAAAATATCACCGCTAAAATAACTCACATGACATGAAATTTTAAAAATATGGAATACTTCAGGCTACGTGTAATAAACGAGATACGAGTACAACATACGAAAATTAACTATTTTTAATCGACCGATATATAAAGAATGAAAATAACAAAAAATTCATTCACCGATTTTTAAATTGGGAATAAAAAAAGACAAAAACTACTGTTGTTGAGTTGATCTCTTTCATCCGTTTTATTATTTGAAATATTAAAGAGAAAAAGTATGAGTCGTGCCAGACAGAAGTTTTAAAAATTAAATTAAAATTTAAAATTTTCTTTTTAGCATTTTCTCAATTAATTCACAATTTGGTGATCATGTATCTGAAAATGTTAAATTTATTATAAACGTCTTCATTTACAGAATTACAAGCATTAGAGAGAAAGAGAGAGTGGAAGTTATTTTCCTATTCTCACTTTCACGTGGTGACTCGTGTTAACCCTAGTAATCTACACGAACGATCTGATTCTAACCCCGGTGTAGTAAGATGGGTAGGGGACAGAAGAAAGGTAAAGCATTGCGTCTATCATAACTTATCCGTTCAGATAAATAAGATTTTGGAAACATACTCTCACTGAGATGGTATTGGCAGGTGAATTCAACATTCACAAGAAAGACGGGCTCATTTTCTTAAGTCACAATTCTCCCGAACGAAAGCAAGTTGAAGTTTTTCTAACTCATATAACCTTTCTCAACTTGTTACGGGTCCATCAAGAATTCCTGACCGCAATTGCCAATCAGAAAAGCTTTTGGTTTATTTTTTTCCCTTCCCATGGCGAAAAATATACTGTATCGGTGTTGTCACGGTGCAAATATAATATAAGAAGAAGAGGCAAACTAAGATCAAAAATGTTTGAAGACAAATTCGAAGATAATTATCGAAAAATTCAGAACAGTTGCTCAAGACAGACATAATGGAAAGAGAGGTTGTGAAAATGATTCAATCCAACCAGTATATAGGCAAATAGATAACGAAGTATTCAAATAAAATTTTAGGTTTGAACTGAACACAGAAATAATTTTATATATTTTTTAAAGTTCTATCTAGAAATCTGGAAATGATGATTATAAGTTTCAACAATTAAATTATTTTTTTTTATAACGAATCGAAAATCAATTATATTAATTTTTAATGTTTTTTTTTTTTTTTTTAATTACTTTAAAAATGTTAGGCAACAGACACGCACGTGTTGTAATGAAATTTAAAATTTTTACATTTTCTCAAAATGAATTTCTACTAAAGAAATTTATTTTTTTAATTATAACTATAAAAGTAGTTTTTTTTTTGTTGTTGTAATTTACAATGGACTGATAATCGAATTAAAGCGTAAATAAATATTTATATTAATTTAATAAAAAAAAAACATTAAACGTTATTTTCAATTAATTTTGAATTATTTCTATTTAGACTTTGTGAATTTTTACATAGTTATACAACAACAAACAGTTTAACTAAATAGATTTAACAAAAATAGTTGGAGTTGCAGTTCGTTAGACGACTAATAAGAGTAAAAACGTTGGAGGTGTGTTAGGTTAAAACAATCCTTCCTTTCCGGAAGTTGAAAATACCACCAATCGATAGAGCACCCTTGATTTAGTTAACAAACTTTTTTTTAAATTTTAAAATAACGGCTCCTTCCCCTCTTAAAAAGGTGATACGCATGCTCTGGAACACCCGGTATATATATGACTATACTATATATTGGATATAATTATATATAGTCATTGTTAAAATCTTTAATCCATCAATAATATTTTCTAAAGTCTGATTCTATTCGATTCTCAATGCAGCACAATAATTTAAATAATTATTAATAATATATAATGAGTAACTTAATTTTTATACAACACCTTAAAATCATATTTTTTTTTTCTAATTACACTCTTGAAATGCACTCATCATTAGAACGCTCTAAAATAAAATTAAAAAAATTACAATTTCCAGCTACATTCATATAATTGTGATGATCGCAAAGATGACAATGACAATGATATTGTTCGTTAACAATGATGATAATGATGATGATGATGACAGAATTGATGACAATGATATTAAATAATGGTAGTAAAAAAAAATAATTAATCAAATCTGAAAATTACTAACATTATTTACGTAATTACGTAATTTTTAATTGTTATGAAAACTACCGAATAAAATTCGTGTTTTAAGTCATCTGATTTGAAATAATTATTTTTATTATGGGTTTGATTTAATTGTGGTTAACTGAATTGTAATGGAATTATTCATAAATTTACTGATGTTTTATATAATTTAAATATTCAATAAAACTATCAATGAATGGATTTTTAAATTTTTCAGTCTTTTTAGAATATATTGTTCCAGATTAATTATGGTGACAATTATAGTAGTTTTGTTCTAAAAGAACACTATTCTTATCTTTTGATTTGATCCAATAATGTATTATATTATTCATTATTAATATTATTAATATAATTTTATATTACATATTACATAAATATATATATATATATAAATTAGACGGAACGCTCCAATACATATACAAAATGTTTTGGTAATTTTTTTTTAACATAAAATAAATATATTTCGGTACCCAGAGTGAAGCAAATTAAACATTAAAAATAATTGGAAATAAATAAAAAAAGCAATTAAAATATTGTGGACCTAGAAGGTACCCACCATTATCAATCGATCGAATAACACAACAGAATATATTCGAACGTAAAATTTACATGATGGATTTAATATTTTGCTCATTCAAATTAGTCGAATATTATTAATATGCCAAATTTTTGACACTAAATGACATTTAGATTCTGTCAATGTCATACAAAACACATGATAAAAAAATGACATCTTAATAAGATCTCGATCGTTTTTTTTCAGCTATGTAATATTGACACGATAAACTTAATTCATAATTATACGATATTGGTGACAAATAAGATGTCGCTAAATTGATCAAGTAAATTACCCTTAGGGAATAGAACATTTTGCACCTTACTATAAATATTCTGTTTATATGCTAATTAAAAGCGGTCTAATAAAAAAAGTAATGGTATGATAAATTCGTAAGTACACTCAAGGAAAAACATACTATTAAAATATGTTTAATAGTACAGTTGTTGATTCAATAGGACGGGTATCAATAGCTTTTTACTATAAAAACAATAGTTTTATGTTTAAAACATTATGTTTTGTAGCTTTGATTTAATAAGATGCATACTATTATTATATTAATAGTAGACGGCATTAAAGTAATTAGAAATACTATAAAATTAAAACTGTTCTACTCATTAGAATTTACTATTACTTCAATATTTCAAAATAGTTAATTTATAAAAACATTAACAGAATTAATTTAATGGTATGGTTAACCACATGTACTATTAAATATTGTACTTGTACGCATACTATTGTTTTTATGGTTTTAAACTATAATACTGTCACTGTGTCCTGTATTTGCCGCGCTTTTTTTTAATAATGACACATATATTTAATAGTATATACCTTAAAATCAACGATACCATTCGGAAATCATTCAAAAAACGCGCTAAAAATAACCTATATAGGACCCAGTAATACAATATTTGTGCAAAAGTAAAAATCTGTTTAAAGAGATAATATCACCTGTTTGAACTTGATTTGCTTACATTGAAGAAGTAAAAAAAGATTAAATAAATAAATTGAAAAATTAGAGTATTAAAAGGAAATTTAAAAATAAAGATAAGAATAAATTAGAAATAATTGCAATAAAAGAATAAGTAGAAATTTAAAAACAAAAATAAGCTTTAATAGTGCTTAAGTTAAATGTTATAATATGGTTTAAAAAAATTATAAGTTTGATAAAAAATGTTTACTAAATTAAAGTTAAAAGGTAATAAATTAAATACTATATTTGAGTGGACATTAAAAATAAAAATAAACGTTATTCAAATAATAGTGCTTAAGCAAAATATCTATAATTATAATAGACAAGCATTTAAGGACCTGCGCAGTAGACACCTTTTCATTTATCTCGCTTCTCCTTAATGATAAATAAGTTGTATGTATATAAAAAAATAATGCGCACACAGTTGAAAAAATTTTACTCAAATGATTTTATTATTCAGCAAATACATTATGCATATTTGAGTTCTTATTAAAATAAAAAACAAAAACAAACAAATCAGTTATTATAATTACTTGCATTGAAGTTATATGTACATATTATGTCAAATAAAAACAAAAAAACATATTCATCTCAAATAAAAAATTATAAAAAAAAAACAAAAAAAAAATCAGTTGAATTCTTCATAGGACGGATAATTTTCATCTTTACAAATAGAGTTAAAGTAGCTATCTATAATTATAATTGACAAGCATTTTAACTTTATATTATTTTTTCAATGTACCAAAAATATTCTTAGTTTATAAATAAGCACATTTTGGTTAATGAAAATATAGACCCAAATTTTACTAATTCTCTTGCAGAATTGTCAGCTTAATCTGTTTCCGAATTACATACATACATATACATACATTTATATAAAATTTCACAAAAATGAATTTTTTTTTACTTTTATGAAATTACGTATCTACTTCATTCGTATGTAAATATATAGTATATACTATATGTACATTTGGAGTAGAAGCTACAGCATTGATTACATGTACAATAATAATGTTTGTATGTAATTGAAAATTTTTTATTTAAACTTTCAAATCATTTTTTTTTGTTTTTACGTAAATAATATATATAAACAGGCAATATTTTATTATTTTTGTTTGAATACATAACATTCAAAACTAACCGCCAATTTTTATTGTACTATGTGTATGTTCATCATGTATAATTATAATTGACAAGCATTTAAGGACCTGCGCAGTAGACACCTTTTCATTTTATCTCTCTTCTCCATAGTGAACTCTTAATATATGATAAGTAATTTGTAAATAAAACAATAATGTGCACACAGTTGTAAATTTTTTAATCATATGGTTTTATTATTCACCAAATACATTAAGAAATAGGTAGAAACTAAACAGAAAATGAGAAGTAAGGTATTTATGTTTTTTAACGAAAACATACTAATTTCAAAGCTTTTCATTCAAACATGAGTGTTTTCTGCTTTGTAATGAGAAGTCTATATCAGTTGATGTAAATCCCTGTTCTTTTAAAAACTCTAAATTTGGCTTTAACTTGAATTATAATTACTCAACAGGGGCCCCTAGTTATAATATAGTTAGTAAGAAAAAATTATAATTTTGATCAACAATTTTTGCTAAATCAACAAATATAAAGAACTAATGTTTCACTTACACTTCCAATCAAAGCTGGTCTTTAATTTTCACATCAACTTGTTACCAAACGATTTTTCGAAATGGATTTAGTTTTTGAAGAAAAAAAAAATATATATATATATGTATATATATATATCATTTCATAATAACCTTCATATGGTATATGAAGAAAATATTCAGATTATTGAAAACATTGACTTGTCCGAAGCTAAGTACATCAAAAAATAATATTTTGAAGCAAAATTTATAGGAATAGTTTCTATTTAACAAAGTCGGATATTGAAAAGGTTTCACTTTATCAAATCGAAGAAATAGTTTTACACAAAACTGGGTTTTAAAATATTTATATGTTTAATGTTAATTAGTTATTACTTTTATTAGTTATTTTGATAGATTTAAGCTATATTTCTATTTTTATGATAAAGTCAAGCAAACCTGCTAAAAAGTACAAAAAAAAGTAAATAATGTTTATAGAATAAAATGATTTAATAAATAATTAAAATTATTTCCTTTAATTTTCGACTGCCTTAACCTTACAAAACAAATATAGGCTCTATTAAAATAGGATTTACCTCATTAAATTAATAGTTTTAAATTTAGTAAATTAATTTTACTGAAACTAATGTTATAATAGGATATAATATTAAATTATAATGTGATGGACAATAATATTTACAGGACAATACTATTTTTATTTTAGAACTATAAATCCCATTGACGAATTTTAATAGTAAGATCTAATTGACTTAATAGGAAATAGTTTTAATTTTATATTTTTTTTTTTCGTCAGTGTAAATACCTATAGGTATTTTTCTTAAATTTGAAATGAAAACTTTAATGAAGGAAAGAGAAAGCTAGAACTTATTTTGCTTCCGTCATTTATGGTGGGTTATAAAACTAGTTATTGACTATATTATACAGATTTTCAATCCGAATTTTCACCACATTTTATTTATATTTAATAATTTATAATATAAAAAACAGCAAATATTGATAAATAATGGAATAAAATAGTAATAGCATTCAATACTATCAATTTTTAACTCAAATTTTAAAAATAGAAATAAACTGGTTTGAATCATCCTGTACCAAAACTGTTTCAAACATTTGAGTGTCTTCGATAAAGCAAATTTTATTACGTTTCTTTTATGTCCTTTAGGTTTTGATTATCACTTAAAATAAAATAGAACTATTCTTTTATGAAGAAAATAAGATCAAACGATGAGTTAGAAGCACTAATTGATAAGGACAATATTGTAAAAATTATTAAGGAATAAAAACTAAGATGGGCAGGACATGTGATGAGAATGAATGATCAAAGAATGCAAAAAAGAATATTAAACGCAATACCGTACAATAGTAGTGATAAAAGTAGACCAAGATGAAGATGGCTGGACGAAAGATTGGAGTTAACGGAGGACAGTTACACAAGATAGAACAGAATGTTGAAAAATTGTAAATAACTGATGATGATGATACTATTATGAAGGTGAAGTTACTCTACAACGAATGTAGTTTTCCATATTTTTTTAAATTAGTTAATAAATATTTAATTATTAATTATTTATATGTAATTGTGTATGATTGTGTAATTATTAATTATTTATACTTTATTGTGTGTTATTTGTATAACACCTTTTTGAGTTCTTATGAGATAATAGATAACTTCTGAATTAAGTAAGACCTATTTTTAAAATTTTAAAATCATACTAAGAATTATGCACACACACACTCTCACCACAATTTCTATCAACACACCCATCGATAAAATTTCATTAATGATAAACAAAAGTCAAAATTAAATCGACAACTTCAGAAAAACAACTTTATAAACAAGAACTTTAATTCAATAATTTTAAATACAAAATGAAATGGAATATTTTTTTTTTTAAATTAAGATTATTCAAATGTCCATTGTAGAAAAAATATAATATGATGACACTGAGGTCTGCAGAAGTTCAAGTCTATAAAGAGTGTAATTTTAATTTAACAATTAAATAAAAAAATTTAACAAAATCAATGCGGGTACATTTGATATTTTGATACCATAATACAAATATTATTGAACCTACAATAAATCGTCGTTTATTTCTATTAAATTCATGTATCATTAAAATTATCTATAAGATATTATATGAAACTAAAGATAAATGTTATTTATAGTTCGATTTTGAATTAACGAAAATATCAATGAATCAAACCTAATAAAATTTTATATTAAAAAAAAAATAAAAATGTTACAGCATTTGATAACTTTAAGGTTAGAATTTGGTTATTTTATAATGAAGGGCAATCCATTTGTGGTGTTTTATATATTGTGCAATATTATAAAAAAAATGTACAAATATCTCTTTTTGTAAATTTTTGGAAGTAAATGTAAAAGTAAAAGTTTTAGATTAGGAGGACGAAATAGATATAGAAAAATTGTAGATAGATTTGAAGAAAATAGTACGAATCGAAGGTGAAAAGTATAACCTACACATTACTAAATAAACATCTTTTTAATTTCAAATCTGATAAAATGTATAAATATTTAAATATGCAGGGCTCTGCAATACTGGGTATACGAGTTGTACATACATTTTATTGTAATGTGTGTGTACAATAAATAATTAAAAAAATTAAATATCAAAATATTTTTAAACGAGGGATGATTTAAACCAAACGAGTGTTAAAACGAACACAAAAATTTATTAAAAAACAAATTACAAATAAGTAAATTGTTTTTTTTTTTGTTTAGGTTATTATTAAACTTTTGATACATTATTATTTGACGAGTATATATTATCAAAATGCATATTTAAAATGTGTACTTAATTAACAGCTGAAATCAATAAAAATGGAATTTCATTACATATTATTCAAATTGTTAACATTATCCAGCATAGATGTGAACAATTTTAATTGAACTGGGTCTTTTTGTGAAAAACACAAACGAAATCGAAACGCGAGACGCAGTGAATTGGTGTTGTGGTAAATGTGTGGCGGCAAACGTAAACAGAAAAATGTTAAACGTCATTTTCGACATTAAGCGTCAATATATTTTTGGTATTGTTAAAAACAGTACGGCGACAGTTTTTTTTTGTTTTGTTAAAACGTGAAGATTAGTTCTAGTTTAAGAAATTTAGAAACACAAAATGTAAGTAAAATATATATATACTAGAGACTCCTATTTATTAATTATAATTCAAGTGAAAACCAAATTTAACGTTTTTAACAGAACAGAGATTTAAATATACTGATATTCTTCACTATCAATCAGTAAACAGTCATGTTTTAACAGGAAGTAAGCTATGGTTTGGTATGGTTTGAAAAAACAAAATACTTCTTAATTACCATGCCCTTGTTAGCTTTTCCGTGTATTAAAAATCATTTTAATTTTTTTTTATTAACTTATATAAGAACACTGTTGCATTTAGATAAACAATATTTTTCCCTTTTTTTTTTAAAATAATGACACTAACTTAGGTAGAATTACCGTTTCGTGCTTAAGTTAAGTACGGTACTGTGATTTTTTATTCAAAATTTTTTTCGAGAATTTTTATTTTGAAAATTTAAAGAAGGTGTACTAATAAATTAGTAAATGATTTTTAAAAAACTGTTCGACGGAGATCCTTCTTTTTATGGAAATTTAAATTTGCTTTAATTACATATAGGTATATATAAATAATAAATAATAATAATGTTGCATTAATGTTGGAATTTAATTCACACATTGGCAAAACAAAAAATGAATAAGTAAAAAAAAACATGAATAGGTATAAAAAAAAAAACAATAATAATTTTGTTTACAACTTACTATGATTACATTGCATATTCTGTAACTAAGTACCTACCTACATTTAATGGTGAAAATAAAACTCATATGCTACCTATGGATAAATAGGATGGTGTACAGGTGTAGGTGTGGTCGTGGTGTGGTGATTTATTTTCTCTCATTTGTGGTGATTAGATTGAATAATTTTGAGGTGAAATGTTCGCAACTAACTCTATTATAATATATGACTAGGGGCTCTTGTTGAGTAATTATATTTCAAGTTGAAGTCAAATTTAAAGTTTTTAAAAAAACAGTAATTTACATACTGACATAGACTTCGCACGGTATAGCAAACACCACTCGTGTTTAATAAAAAGACCTTACTACACTCGTGGTTAGTAAGTTTTATTTAGGACACATTAATACACTTCCCTCATATACGGCTTTGTTTCCGATATATTCCCTATAGTAAGTGGCATTTAGTGATAAAATTACTAAAAATATAAAATTTTGTCATTAAAGAGGTATGTATATATATACCTACATAATACATAATTTTAATAAAAACTATATTATTACTACAAATAACCAAAATTTAGAAACAGTTACTTAAAAAGATAAAAATGAAGAATTCAAGTGATTTGTTTTTTTTGTTGTTTTTATATTTTTTATTTTAGATGAATTTGTTTCTTTGTTTTTATTTGGCATATGTACATAGATTCATTTGCAAGTACATAATGTAAATTATAATAACTGATTTGTTTGCTTTTGTTTATTATTTTCATAAGATCTAACTTATGCATAATGTATTTGCTGAATAATAAAATCATATGAGTAAAAAATTTTCTTCTGTGTGCGCATTTTTGTTTTATATACAACTTATATATTATATTAGAAATTCATTAAGGAGTAGGAGAATTGAAATAAAATCAAAGTTGTCTAATGCGCAGGACCTTAAATGCTTGTCAATTATAATTATAGATTTTTATGTTCATGTTTATTTGAGTTAAAAAATGTAATTCATAAATAATTTTTTAATAAAACAAGAGAAAAGCTATGAATCAAAATGAATCAATAATCACCTGGTGCAGATAGTGAAACATCATTAAAAAATTGCTCAGAGGTTTGCAACATTATTTTGCGGGAAAACTACTGTAGAACTGAATAGTTTAGGACTACCAATCTGAAATGAACTAATTACTAATTGATTTATTTTAGGTATGGACCGATTATAAAGCTTTTATTAAAAAAAAAATAGTTCATAATAGAAAGGATTCAACTGCAACTGGTGTTGGTCCAAATAAAAAAAACCAAATTGACACCAATAGTAGATAATGTAGCATCAGTTTTCAGCTTAAATGAGACCATTACAGATGTAATTGAAAGACCATGTGGTTCAAATGGAACTGAAAAATAAAAAAGACTAGAAATTTAGATTTTAGTTTATTCGTATTGGTTTCGATTCGAGTAACATTTTCGAATATTTGGTTTTAATTTTTTACCTTACGCTACTGTACTTTACAATCGATATTGTGTCTGTTCTTTAAAATTGTCGACTTTATTTTAAATTTTCAAGTTCCGATTGTTTGATAGAATATTAAAAAAGGGAATATGAAATGCTCTTTTTTTTTTGTATTTGAAAATTTAGACTTAAATGTTTGGTTATGTACATTCTTTGCAAGTATTTATATTTTACATATTTTTCTGATTATAAAGGTGTAAATTAAGTATAAATGACTATAGCTTTTCCTAAACAGAAAATATATTATGAAAAAAACTTAATAAAAAATAACTATACTGAATTTCACAATTCACAATTGGAGAGTAGTTTAAATTGAAATTAAACCTAAAACATTTCAACGGGTTTCAAAAATAGATTAATCAATAAATAAATACCACCATCCACAGTAGATAAAAATTTCCAGACATTTCTGAAGACCATTATATATCCTGGGGCCATGATAAAGAACACAAAATCAAATATAAATAAAACAAGAATTGATCTGTGAGCGTTTATCAATTCGATTTCTTATTTAATACTCATATGTTTTCATTTTCCTTCTAACTCCATATTTTGACTTTACTTTACAGATGACATAATATACACACTACTTTTTTGTAATTGAAACGTGCAGTAATTTAAATTAATTTTTTTGGATTGCCCTTATGAGAACATCTATTAACTTGGTTTAATAATGTGTGTCTTCCCTTTACAATTGCTGCTGTTAATGCATTTTCAATGACAATTCAAAAAAATTGTTTTTTTCTTTTTTTTTGTTAATGGTGTGGCATGTAGGTTTTTTCAATGACATGACATTTACAGAATCAAACCAACACCTTCTTTAAATACTGTCATTTTGATATACAATTATATATATATATATATATATATATATATATATATATATATACCATCAGATACATTATAATGTTGTTGTGAATAAAAGTGTGTTGTCGTCGTTGTCAATTTTAACGTATTTTTAATTGAATAAATTATTTGACGATTTGAAATTTTCTATCTATCTATTCTGAAAATTTACATTATTAATGTATCCTCCATTATTAGTGGCTGATTTGGGTGTTATAAATTATTGATTGAAAGTGCCAAAATGTCTAGATACTGCAGTGATATCAAAATTATATTTAAAATGAAATTTAATATTGTGAATTTGTCTTTTATTTTTATTACAATAAAAAATAAGAAAAAATTGATTTCAAGGTTGAAGAAATTGGATAGAATTACAACATTTTTAGATGTTTATAATTTTGTAATATTTGGAAGAAAAATGAAAATATTATTGTTGTAAATTGAAGAAAAAAATTGGGTTTGTATGTATGTAAAGTAAATGGCTATTGTTTTGATTATTCAGCTCTTAATAATATTTCTAAATTTTAGTTTATTTTTCAATCGACATTTACAGATTTAAAGTTGTGAAATCAAGTCAATCGATTTATAGTCAAAAATTGGATATATATATATATAAAAGAAAAGGAAATAGATAGTTTTGGAATAGAAAACATAAATTTTGTTTAAACTAAGTATAATTTGTGTCATATTGTGGAAAATTAATGATCATGTTTCAAAAAAACTGTAATAGAGTACAAAAAGCTGAAAAAGTCTGCATATTAGATATAGATTATCTAGATACGCTAGTAAACGATACACAATCTGTAGGATAAGCAACTTGGTACAATTAAAAGTAAATTATTCGACTATTTGCGACAACTAATAGAGTACAAGAAATAAGGAAGTGAATTTACCAAGATCGGTCGACAAAAAATCAAAATTACAAGAAAAACCAGGGCATACAAATTAGTTTTGTAGGAGGTAATACATAAGTTTTTTCATTCCAATTCAACATTTTTTCAAACAATTTGGTTGACAAAATGTTGAATTTAAATGAAAAACTGTTTCATTTGTTTGAAAAATGTTGTGCTCATTTGTGTTCAACCTTTATGACGCCAGAGATTAATTTTTTAAAATTTTTGAAAATTTTAAGTGTAACACAGAAAATGTTTTCGGATATAATAGAATGATTACATATCAAACCACAAGTGGACGAACGCCATTTCAATAGAAGACTATCCCATAAAACAAAAACAATTTCGCTGACTTATGTCCACAAGGTTGACACCACATTTTTATTTGAATATTTTTTTAAGATTTTATTGTAAATTGCAGGCCTTGAAGTCCTCGACAGCTTCAATTAATTTTTCAATTATATCTAAACATAAAACATTATATTTAGGAATAGTTTTATTGCTATTCAAAATTACAAACAATTGTACAAAACGAGAAATAAATTGCAACTGGTTTTAGTTTCAACTGTGCGCGTTTACATTTAAATACGTAATGTACAAATCGATTTATCGATTGCTTCAAATAAAAGTTGCTATCAGTTTGTAAAAAATTACAAACTGTTTGATTGCTTGATTAAATGCAACCAAATAGTTGCATGTGTGCGCGCTTTCATATAAACTAATGGAACACAAACGTGCAATCAAACAGTTGCACAAGTAAAAATTGCATATGTGCGTCAAGCCTAAGGCCAAATAAATTTAATTGGTAATTCAATGCATTACTCCATTTACTTTTTGAAGTTTTTTGAATCTTGTAATTCGGGATTTTGTGGCCAATCCATAAATTTTACATATAATTAATGATCGGAACTGATGGCTTATTTAAACGTTGCATATAAAATTATGCCCGTAAATGTCCCATCTAGGCAATGTTTATCAGATATAGTTTATCAGATAATGCATTGAATTATCAATTAAATTAATTTAGCCTTAGCTATAATATTAATGGAAGTCAAATAACTCTGCAAAATACAGCAAAATGAAATACAGTCATTTAAAATACAGACTTGTGATAGTAATCCAACATAAATATTGTATAACTATCGAAGTAAAAATCTTTATAACCTAATCTCCAGCATCCCTGTAGCGCGAAAAAAACGCAAACGATGTTTACCAAGCTCGAGTTCAAATACTGTGAAGGATGAAATTCGTCTCTATATGATAAGTGTTTCCACGATACTAAGTTGAATAGTAACAAAACTAATTATAATTTACTTTGTGCAAATTTAACGATTCAAGAAAAAAGTTTTATGTTAAACAAAAATTATCGACAGATTTCTATACTCAAATCATATAAAATTTCTACTCAAATAATAAAAAAAAAACATAGATCTTTTTATTCTCAAATTAACTTTCATTTAATTCAAAATTTATTAATACCATAATTTTTTTTTTTATTTTTAAATTATATTTCAATTACCTTTACCTTAATTATCTCTATGTTTATCAAATTGTTTCTTTCATATTCATTTTGAACGTAAATATTCTATTGACAATTAACCAACAATAACAAACATCAATCACAGAAGTAATAGGTAACTCACCTGTAAAAAGACAAAAAAAAATAATACAATTAAATTTCAATATTTCAAAATTATAATTTGATAAAATTTAAAAATGAGAATTATGAGAGTTAAAAAATACAAAATACACAGAACAATTGAAATTTTAAAATAGCACATTAAGCACAAAACAAAAAATGATGACAAATTAAAAAATAGAGAAAAAAAATAAAAAAAATGTCGCAATAAATAAATTCAACAGATAAACAAAACAAAACAAATTAAAAAAAAAACAGCAAAGGAAAAGAAAACAAAAACTCAAGCATTCGTATGTTGTTGAGTACCACCCAATTAAGCAATTGCAAAAACAAATGCACCATTCACCTCTTTAACTGCCATAAAAATAAAATAATAAAAAAAACTATAATAAAACAAAAAAAATTATAAAAAAATGGGTAATTTGAACACCTTTTCTTTCGCACAACACACTTAACCTGTAAATTACGTTACGGTATTTTTTTTTTGTTTATTTTTTATTATTTTAATTTTTCCATTTTTTTTCCTACTAAGGTGTAATTCAATTGAAAAAAGTTTGTTTTGTTGCCATTTTCAAATTGTACCAACAGATTTGTTTATGGAAATATTACCGCATAAAAATGAAAGCAAAAACGTTCAACATTATGAACATTAATTGTTCATCATCGTTATTATTATACTGTTTTGAAAGAACATTTTGTATGTGTGTGTGTATGTGTGTAAAATTATTTCTAAATAACCCAGGTATCATAAATGCCATTAAAAATACGAAATTAAAAAAAAAAAATTTAATTATATGAAAGCGGAATAATTCAACCAAACTAACATGCATACTATGATAATGGTCTTGTTTTCAATCAACAGAATTTAAGTTAGATTTTGTCTATTTTATATACATAGTAGTAATTGGACGTTTAATTAAAATTAACTGTAATATAGAATTTAAAATATTTATAAGTAATCGTTATTAGTAAGTTATTTAGATCTTATGCAGAAAGCTCAAGTCATATATTTTGAGTATAAGAAAAAAAAATTCATCATTTATCTCTTTATAGTTGAGCAAACACACAGAATAATAACTGGTGCTGAGTGGTATGTGATGGGGTTTAAAATCCACAGAAACTTGAATATGCCACTAATCAGGGAGGTTATCGCAATGAATACCGTATAATATAAAACAATCGAAGTAAGTTAGACGTAAGACTCTGGAATAGTTTCTAGTCAAGTCTTCTAAGTTTACAAGTATCAAAAACATTTTGTTGACTAAAATGATCTAATATTATTTAATTAAACAACAAATCTAACAAAGGTTCCAGGTTCGATTCCCGATGAAGCAAAAAAATGCTTAATAGCTTTTTCGAACTGGTCCAGTACTCTTGGTCATTGGGATAAAATAAATTACAAAAATTGATTGAGAGTATAATCTGGTGACAAGTTAAAAATAAAATGGGATTATTCTATAGTACTCAATTCCTGAAGTTTCAATAGCAGAAGTTTTCCACATTTACTGAGTTGAAAAACCAGTAATTTGACAAATAAATGCTCGAAAAACCTTAGATATTGTAGTAAGAACTTGCAGTAGCAAGCACGCAAAGGTGATTGTACTTAAGTTACTGACACGAACATAAAAAATGCGAGAAATATAAATTTCTTAGCAATGAGAAGGGTTCTAAATACTAGGATTATAAAATTTTGATTATCTTAGTTAGTTTGCAGATGATGCGGCTCTAATGACCACAAACACATTGGAGCGATAAGCAGTTGCAATTCCAAATAGGGCTAAACAAGATCAGTAAATGGACACAAAATTGAAAAATAAAACTGAACGAGGGAAAATCGGTTCATATCACCTACGCACTAAGGCGGAAATCACGCCAACTTTGCGTGTATATAAACAACATACAAATTCCAAAGTCGGAAACAGTAAAATACCTTGGATTACACCTTGATTCCTCGCGCCTCAACTGGAAACATCATGTCAGACAAAAAGCAATACAAATAAAGCAAAAGACAAGGGATATGTATTGGTTAATAGGAAGACAGTCCAAACTAAGCCTGTACTCCAAGCTTCAAATATATAATAGTATAATTAGACCCATTTGGACTTATGTCAGCCAGCTTTGGGTTTGCTCTAAGAAATCTGACTTATTAATTATACAGCGCTATCAAAATAAATTCCTTAGAACTATAACAAAGGCATACCGGTATAATTCAAATGATGATATCCACAGAGATCTCAAGGTAAAAACAATCAATGAAGTCAATAGGAACCATACTCTGAAACACGAACACAGATTGGTTCAACACATCAATTCAAAGTCGATTGAGATATTAAATAGAACCGAAGATATAAAAATAACCTTTAGGTTATTATAGTACAATCTTATTGAATATGTAATAAGATTGTACTATAATAACCTAAAGGTTGTCAAAAAAAAAAAATTTAGTTATTTCAAGATAGTCACATTGGGTATTTTTACACTAGTCTTCTCGTCATCTTCTTCTTCAGTTTATAGGCAAAAGGTTTGAGGGGAAAATAAAAAAATAAGCTCTACGAAGACCAGATTAATACCTTTTATACTAGGGAAAAACGAATAGAAGAGTTGTAGGGGAAAATGTGTCTCTCTATATTAGAAATTTACTCTCTACACCCGATTTTTTTGTCGAAACAAGCATGCCAAACTTCGAAGTCAATACGAGGAGAATAAAAACAGCATTCAAGGTTATTTGGAACCACAAATATAACCAAAAATACAACGTTAATAAAAACAACGGTCATCACTGTGCTGTAACCCCACTCGTGGGACATTGGGAAGGAAAACGACGGTGCGTAACATTTACGTTTTACGTTTTCCAAATACATTTAGTTTCTTTCCTATTGCGATGAGAAATCTAATTCGTTGTGAATTCCTTCAAAATTAATGGGAAATATTATGTGAAATATTATGGGAAATATTATGGGAAATATAAATGGGAAATAATTTACAGCATATTTAATTCTTTTCATAAATGCAAATAACTAAAAACCCATCAGAATAAGTTCAACAAAATCAAGATAGACCCGAAAAAAATATCAGAAACACAATACTTTTAAGGTAAATGGAAAAAAACGCTTAGATACAACTCTAGTTGTCCACCAAACAGCAACAATAATGGAAAAATATAGGCAATTATTCAAAGAGCCAAAACCAGAATTAACCAAATTCCAAAGCCTCTTAAACTCAAGAGACTAAACGCTTTAGCTGTAACAATAGTATAAGAAAAGTTTATAATAAGGACCACAATACCTTCAGCCTCTTCTCCCTAGATTCCTTCGGGAAGCCACCTAAACCTTCTAGACCTCTTCAGCCTAGATTTTTGAGTAGAAAGGGCTTTATAGATATACCCGTTTTTGAGCAAAGCTATGACCACCAAATAGGCACACTGTAACTGCAAGCAATTAAAAAAACATAATAAAACCGAAACCCTGTTAGATATTAGAAATAAAATAGTACTTAATTTATTTTAATTGGCAAAAGACATATTTCATTGATGGTCAGCGGACACGTCGACATAAAATGTAATTAGCTAACAAACAGTGAGTTTAAAATGTCTATACGTTCCCCAATTAAAGTTATCATAACTCGTAAAACACACGCAAAATTATAATAACAAAGATTTGGGACGAAAAATATACACTTTATAAGATCTGACTAATGTATTTAGGAAAAAATATCGTCTAGGTGCATCCACAACAAATCCACACTTGTTCGAAAGAAACAATCCTGTAAAACGCAAATACTACAATAAAACCCTGAACATTAGATACATAGATTGCGGATAAACACTAAATAATTAGTAGGACAATAACATAAGCCCACTACCCGTCATAGTAAGCAACGAGAACCATAATATATGTATTATATTCAACCAAAAATTTATTACAGCACTTTGAAGTATGAAACAATAAAATATTTGCGATATCTCAAAACATTAAAATTGCCTCAGATCTGTAATCCGATCAAATTAAGTTAATTTTTCATATTTTGATACGAACTTTATTTTAATTCAGAAAATCAAAAGAATAATAATAACAAAAACTTGTCTATAAAGTTAAACTTTGTTAGATTTAGGTAGGTAAAAAAAATTTGAAATTCAAAAAAAAATTTTTTTTTTTTTTGTATTTGCTCAAATTTTCTTAAATATATATAAAAATTGACAGTTTAGATTGTAGCTTCATTGAAAATTTAATTTAATTTAATTTTATTTTATTATTTCAACTGCACATAAATGTGTACATTTGACCCCTCAAAAATTAGGACATCTTTCCAAATAGGATGTGGGTCATCACTCTATTATAAATCTTCTATTTAATACTAATAAGCTTCTTTGAAGATATAGTCATGGATTTGATTATTGCTATGGATACCTTCATGTTATATAATTCTACATTACTTGGAACGATAACCTTTGTTATTGCAAGTGATACCGATTCGTTTGCATCATTACATAGCATATAATTTTGAATTCGCTGTTTGTGGTTGCGGTGAGAGTGAGGCCAGACGCCTACGCGCTTTTCATAATTTTGTTTATAAAATTCTACAAAAATTGAGTTGAGATTATTATTTTGTTTTATACCACGTGATATTTAGTAAATTCGGAAATGCATCAGTATCACAAATCGTAAAAGTTCCATTTTCTAAAATGCAACATTAAAATGTTGCTGAAAGCATCCCGTGTTTTTGCAACATTACTGTTTGTGATGCGCAAACTTGAGCAAACTTCGCATCATAGAATTTGTTGATGCTTTGTTTGCTATATTGTTATAAACAACTGTTTAATATTTAAAATTTATTTGTTATTTCACTTGATTGAAATACATTATCTGTGAAATTGGTAATTATTTTAAAATAATTTTTTGTTTTTGGTATACCACTTAATATTTTTTCCATCAATTTGAAAACAAAGTAAGATTTTTTTGTTTTCTTTCTTAATAAATTTTTATGTTCTATTGATTGTTTTACTTTGTAATTGAATTACTTTGTATATCATCATATTCTAATGATCCACAATTTTCCAAAAAAAAAGCGATATTAAATAATATTTTTTTGAGTTTAATTAAATTTTGAAAGCATGTCAAATTCTGATAGTTTTAAAATGTATTAATAGCATCAGCAAAACAAAGCATCATTGCCGAATTGCATCATGAATTTTGTACTGATCAATAGTGATACCGCATCATGATTGGCAATGTTGCATTTCCGAATTTACCTATTGTTATACATCGTTGATGAGCAGATTATTTGATTTAATTGTAGTTTTGTTGTACCCACTACATTTTTGAAATACATACATTCATCTGATGATACCTAATGAGTTTTCGATTATCAAGTTTGTTATATTTTGACATTTTTTTATTGTATAATTAAACAAGTGAAGGCAACTGGAATGATTCTAAACGCAAAATATAATATATAATACCTCTTTCACAAATTTTGAACAAATCAGTTGCAAATTGTTATTTCATTCAAATTTGTTAAACTTTTGACAAAATTTCTATTTTCCTATTTATACAGTTATTGACGTATTTCAGTTTAAATTACACATTTTAATATAACAGTAACGGTGTTTCATTTTAACATAACAATACCAACCATTATTTAAATATTAACACTATTATTTTATTATTTTAATAAAATGTTATTCTAAATAACATTTTCTTTCATTTCTTTTCATTTTATGTTTTTTTATTTTTTAACTATTATTTATTAACAACATTCATTCACAATAAGTATATATACTCAAATGTTATTTATTATAAATAAATTATCTACAAAAAAAAAATATCGTTACAGTAAATCTGAATGAGGAGTGAAAAACTATAAATTATATGGATGTGTATAGTTAATGTAAGTCCGTGAGTTGGGGGAAAAAAGATTTAAAATGTTTTTCTTTTGGGGATTGGAGATTTTGTTTTTTCTTTTTAATTTATGGTATCCACTATCCAGATTTTATGTTGTTCATTTGTACGATGATGTGTTTCAATATGACTTAACAGATAATAATAGAAAATTTTATAGTCTGTTATTGAGATTATGTTTGTATAAAATTATGAACAAGATGTAAATGGAAATCATATGCTGGAAAAATTTTCTGTAAAAAAAAAATAATGAAGGGAAAACATGCTTAAATTTCATTAACAATCAAAATCTTGAATATTATTTTGAAAATATTTATGTTTATGAACCATTTGTTACTGTTTTAAATTTTTCCCTGGTATTTAGTAATATTTTTGTTCTAATTTAAAAATTTACTCTAACCAAAGAAAAAAAATACATAAACTAAAACTAATAAACCGTTACTGAATAATACTTCCATTTAAGTCGGATTTCATACTCATAATAACTACTAATTTAATGTAATTAAAAATATCGATATATCGGAAGCAACATACCTCCTTCATTAGTCCTTATAATTAACTTTTTTGAATGTGGTAGATTATTTTTAATACATTAGTCACCCTATCAATTAAAAAAGTTTTTTTTTGTATTGTAACTAGAGCTTTGCCTAAAACATTTTGACCTAAAAAAAATGTTCTTAGAGGTTGCAGTTGCAGTAATGTATTTTAATTACGATAATATTGATATGATTGCATTTAGAGACAAAGAATCAATCAAAACAAGTGAAAAATATAACGTCAACCAATAATTCCAAAAATTACAAAAATCCTACAGCCAACTTCAAATTAATAAATTTCAGAAACAACAACAATATAACAACATAATGTCAGATGTGGGATTTATGTTTTTACCCGAAAACGAAAATTTATTATGAAACAAGGATTGACTTGATTTTGTTAATGCTAAGAATGGTATTAATAATAAGTTTAATGACTTTAATTTCGGCTTTAAAATATTCTGAAATATATTCTGAGTGATTTCAAATAGCTTGCAATTGGGATCAAAAACATCAACTCATATTTTTATATTAATAAAATAAAAGATAAATAAGTCACACTTACATTAAGACAAGATACATGTCAAATAAAAACACAATTACGCAAACCGGTAAAAATATTTTTAAATCCATCTAGATTATCAACGGACCTGACTAAACACATCCAAAACAAAGGGATACAATTTGATGTAATATTCAGAAAAATATACTAACTCAGTGGTCACAAATGGATTTAGATAGCAAGGGCAGAATTGGACGGTAATTTGGAAATTGTGAAAAAGAATAGGGATTTCTACGTGGGAGTCACACAATATCCCCAAAATCAAAATTCCCAAGACACAATATCCCCAAACACAAAATCCCTAAAAACAAAATCCCCAAAAAAAAATGTTTCAATTTATATCGGCAAAATTAAAAATAATTTTTTTTTTATATTTTTTACTAAAACTGTGCGCGTTTACCTTCCGTCGGCAAAAAAAAAGGGTTCCAATAAATGAGTATCGGGGGTTTGGGGGTTATTTTTGGTAGCCCCGACTTTAAAAAATAAAATTGGGGATTTTTAAAAATTGTATTTGGGGATTTTGATTTAGGGATTTTGATTTTGGGGATTTAGACCTCAACCCTTTCTACGTGGAAAAAACTGTATTATTGATTTTAGCTCAACAGAATAAGTGTAATTTGCAACAAAATATCTAAAGAGAGGATTTCAATACCAACAAATTATTTATACAAAAAAGAGAGAAAGAGATAAAGCTCTCTCTTTTTCTCTTTTTTGTCAAAAAAATATCAAAAATATCAATATAATTCCAAGAAAATATCTATATAAAAGAGAGAAAGAGAGCATAAACGTTTCGTTCGATGTATATTAAGAGAAGAGTAGGCATACGGTACGGTTTTTGAATTTCGTCAAGGTAAACTAGTGAAGTTTGACCCACATCAAATTTGAGAATTATACCTGGAAATTAAAATTCCTTAGTGTGCTTCAACCGTTCAAGAAGAGACAATGTTTAGCAATAAACTAACGAACTAATATTCAACCACATTAACAAACAAAGTGCACACCACAATGATTTACACCTTCAAACAAGCAATAGTTTAAGTTATAGATGAAGTGAGTTCACTGGAATTCACTGGAATTTAATTTCACAGAACATTTATAGAATAGCAAGAATTATATGTATTAATATTCTTCAATATTGTATTATTTGTAAAACAACCCTAAAGATCGTAAAACGTTTAAGAGCGTAACAAAATATCGTCTCTTAAAATCTAGTTTTTTTTCTTCAAAAGCTAGCTGTTACAAAATATCGTTTTTTCAGAATATAGTTTTAATTTCAGAAATTATTTTTATGCGTAACCGCTGTTGGGTACAAAAATGGGGTTGCTGCTTTTTGCAGAATATTTACCTTAATTTTTTTATGCGTAGCCGCTGTTGGATATAAAAACGGGGTATCACATAAATGAGGTGAAGTTTGTGTAAATCTTTCCTGTAGGAATCTTTAAACTACAACCCCCTTTTATAATTAGATAAAAATATATTCCAAACCATTTTAGGATACCTAATATAATTTATCACGTTAAACCTACCTCTATCTACTTATATCTATTCATAATTTAAAATTAAATACCCCAACTGACAACATATGCGTATAAATAATATAAAAAAAAGCAAAAACAAAAAAAAAACTAATTTTAATGCGATCCCTGAATTCTTCAAAAAAAAAAATATTTGAATTCACTTTACAAAATGAGCTCTAAAACATCAGCTTTTGCTTTTTACTTTTTTAATAGCCTACAAGTCATAAATAACTATGCCACTGTCATAAATGAAATGAAAAGTTTTGGAATATAACAAATGGAAGAATCATATTTCGTTGTTCATCAGTAGATCCCGTAAATATTTTCACACTTAATTTTTACTACACTTCTTTGTTATGCATACGGGTATGGCTATGTTTAAAATGCACTTAGAAAATATCACAAAAATATAATTAGGTGCAACGAACTAAAGATTGGGAAGATTTAACACCAATAACAAAAGAAAAAAAAACCAGCACAAAACAAAACAAACAAAGCCGATTAAAAAATAGACTGCCAACTTGAATATTCTAAAAAATTAGAAACGCACTCCACCACACCCATTAAAAATTCATTCTTTTCAGAGAATATCCACCAATATTTGAGAACAAAAAATAAAAAAACTAGGTGAAAATCTAATTATTTTCACATTAAAAAAGAGAAGAAAGAAAAATCAAAACAAATAAACGGATGATATTTAAAATTAGAACTCTTAAAGATAAAA
This sequence comes from Argyra leucocephala, assembly GCA_963942445.1. NCBI lineage: Eukaryota > Metazoa > Arthropoda > Insecta > Diptera > Dolichopodidae > Argyra > Argyra leucocephala. Next base: position 71,400,123 of record OZ012680.1, read on the forward strand.
TAATGCGACGGCGGCGGCGGCGGCGGTGCAGTGGTGGTATTATGTAAGGCGCGGTACTAATATCCAATTTTAATCATATATGAATGTACGCGTGGAATTAAGAGATAAGTAATAAAAAAGAAATATTCAGATAATTTTTTTTTATTAATAAGCACGAAAAAATATACATATATCTATATTATATATATATATATATATATATATATATATATATATATATATATGTGTACATAATTGTTTATTTATGAATTTATCAATGAATTTCATTATTATCAGTGTGATCATTCATTTGGTGTCAATAGGATTTTGCTTTATTTTTCTTTGTAGATAAGTTTTTTTTGTACTTTATTTTTTGTTGCGTAATATTCAAATATTATGTAGAGAAAGAGGGGGGGATTATGGAGGAAACGTCAAATGAAAATTATAAAATTTTATTAAAATAGAAATTACTTTTCAGATAAGAAATTTATTTTGAAATTTTTTTATGATGATAAAATATAATTATTGATCCATATTTATTTTTAAAAAAATTAAGCTAATTGAGAGCAAGTCAAGATTAATGGATTTTTTATTTTTTAAATTATTTCTTTAAAATTAATATGAGTTTGGTAGGTCAACTCGTTTAAGTTTATTTTGCGTACCTATACTTATATTATTTTATCGTTGTCTTAGTATTTATTATTGTTCTATACGACAATTTTATCTGTTTTGAACAAAGAGCTGTTTCGGTCTTCTCACATAAATTTCAGATTTTGTAATTCAATTTATATAGTATCTACTGGTGTTACTGAACTGAAATAAGTTCTTGTTCATTATTTTCCGTATTCGATAATCGATATAACGATTTGCAAACGCAAAATATGCTATTTATTGAATAATTAGCCACGCGCTAGAATAGAATGAATTGGGGTTGGCGTTGGAAATTAAATATGTGACTGATATTCAGGGTTATAAAATTAAATCTGTAATTATTGAAAATAGTCTAATATTTTTCTTTGAGTTTTATTTATTTATTAATTGGCCATAATTTAAATTCTGGCAAATGGTGAGTCCTAGCTGCAATGGCTTTCGGGTTAAATTTAATTATAAATGCTCATCATACAGATACGCATATTTCGTTTACTACATGTAAAAATTTTTAAGCGTTTTTGACTCAACTGATTAAAGAAACCCAAAATCATCATAGTTATTTTTAATGGATAGGTAAGTAATAACAGTTAAACATAGCACAGGTAGCGAGTTGATTCAATATATTTTTATTATTTACAACATCGTTTTTGGGGGAGTGACTGATAAAGGTAGTTTTAATAGTTATATAACATTTTTCTATAAATTCAAACAATGATCCATTTACATTGAATGTCTATTACCTTGGTCTTTATTCAAGAGTCATTCTTGGTTTTACATATATTTCGATGCTTTAATTTGAGTCTAGTTTCCTTAAATTTCTGTTGTGATTTAGCATTGTAATGTTTTGTACTCTCTTGAGATAATGTAACTATTCTGTTACTTTGGATCCCTTAAATTTGGCTTCATAGTTAGTTAAGCTTCTTTCATGTGCTTCTCAAATCACGTTTACATGTTCCTCTTAGTTTTCCCTATATAGACTTCTTGGAATGACGGCAATTGATCTTGTATATTCCCGATTTTGCCATTTGATCAATTGGATTTTTAGTTGATACTGTATCTGCGTTTGTATCTTCTCGTTGGAGGAATTGAAAATGGTGCATGCACTCATAACGAGGTGTTTGTAAGAAAATTAATCTGACTTTAGAACGAACGGGCGCATTGGTCATATATTAGTAAATGATTTGATCATTCATACTTTAGAAAATGGTAGAGCATTAACCAATTTACAAGTTTTTATGAAACATGACAACGAACGATTTATTTTTAAGAAGTAATCATAACCGAACCACGCATCGAATTTGAGGATGCGGCATATTTCATATAGTTGTGTTGAGTGGCACAACAAGATAATCGACTCAGTGAAAATCCATTCTATGCCCCACTGATAATTTGGTAGATTTGCTTTAGTATATTATAATGTTACAAAACCTAATATAGTTAGACAAAACATGTCTAAATAAATTTGTAAGACATTACTACCTAATCGTACAATATAAACCTAGAGACTAAATTGATTGAAACGCTTTCAAAGAAAAATTGTTTCCCATTAAATTAAATTTTGTGCACACACAACTTATATTTAAATTTAGACCTTCGTCTGCGTTTTATGAAATATATTTGTTACTGTTGTGAGTAGAGTCTTGGATCATAAAAGCTACACATATGAATAAATTCGAGGTATTTGAAATGTCGTCGTAATGAAAAATTGGTAAAATTTCAAACTTGTTGAATTAATAAAAACCTTTAACATTTGGTAAACAAAATTGCATATTTTAGACATGCGATGTGGGTTCAAAAATACTAATTTTTACAATTTATTTCATCGTGGAAGGACCAATCGAAGGCAGAAGAGAAATTGGCAGAAAAACGTTATGTGATATCAGGAACTCGAGAAGAACACGTAACTTTGTTACATTCGCTAAAAAAAACGTTTAACACTTTTGGTACCATGTAAGCAACGTTGGCATTAATTTTATTCCGAAAATAGAAACATAACGTTTTTTTGGCAGTATGCGTCAATTTTCTATTTTCGGAATAAAATTAATGTCAAAAAACGAAAAGTGCTACCAAAAGTGTTAAAAAGTCTTTTTAGCGAACGTTACAACACATTTGTGCTCCAAAACACCTATACCTGTACAGGAATGACAGCACGTAACCAATTCTGGACAGGTATAGGTGTTTTAACGCAGAATTAAAGTCTTTGTTCTATCTAAGACAATCAGATAGAACGAAAAAATTTATAATAGTTATCTGTGATGTAGTGAACGTAGCAATTAGGGCTTGCAATACCGGACCCAAAATCAGTATTTCGGCGCTAAGAAGAGTAGCATCTGCTCTAAGAAGAGTAGCATCTTGACAACAAGCTTCAACAGTTAGTTTGATTGGAAAAACTAAAATAACTGACGATGCTAAAGAAAAATCAATTTCCGAAAATGATATTTCCGCATTTAAATTTAAATCAATCCAAGCATTTTGTATGCAGTTCTTTATCAGGTAAGGCAGGTAAGCTATTCCAACGTATTTTAGAATCCAGAATTAAATTCAGTTCCTTTCCAAATTGTTCTTTAACATGTTTCTGTAAAGCTTTATAATTTGTCATTGGCAAAAAAATTTAATACCGGTATTGAACGGTATTAAATAATGTCGGTAATACCGAGATCCCGGTATTGCAAGCAATGGATCGAACCATTAATAACCGCTAGATTGTAGATTGTGTAACTTCGGGAGTGAATCTGTCCCTTAAATTACCGCAACCACAAATGGTGATTACCTGTGTTTGTTAGTACTAGTTAATCCTCTGAGTTCTCAAGAATACCTGCTTGCTTTTGTGATCACACTCAGGATATTCTCCAATGGTATACTGGACGTTGAACATCTAGTGCATGAATATGCACCGGAGAGAGAAAATAATACTTTTCGAAAACTTGATGAATCAAGAAATTTTTATGCTCCCAAAAAGGAGTAAAAAATTAAAAAAAATGATCAGATAGAATAAAGAAAACTTGTCAACGTGTGTTCTTTGGAAAACAAAAATTGTTACTTTGTATTGTAAAACCAATAGAAAGAAATCTAATATTACCCTCTGTAATAGAGAGCATGTATGATATTTATATAAAAAATATATCTCGGCTTATCAACAAACTCATTTTTATATGATGCATTTAATAACTCAACTGTGATCATATTTATTTTAAAATAAATAATGATCATCACAGTTGGTTTTGAATTGTATCACTATTACATGGAAGAAAATTAATAATAAACATCACTCGATTATGGAAAATTATCCATGACCATCATCATCATCACCATCATCCAAATAATCCCGTTTTGAATAGAATATAACTATGGTTAATTAAAGTATTACAAAACATAAAAAAAAAAAAAAAAAATATGTTTGACATTAACTTGACTCTGAAGTAAAATTAAAATGAAAAACTCTTAAAGGTCTTCAAATCTAAAGTTAAATAACACATGTAATATTAGTAGATAAACTATAGTTCAGTTACGTTCATTTCATAACTTTCCATCGTAAGATTTAAGAAAGTTATGTTCATATATTTTTGTTTTTATTTATCACATATGTATATATACAATATATATATATATATATATAAAAACGTATATATAAGGTCTCAAGCAAAAGTAGTTGTTTTCTAAATAATAATAAAAAAACAAAAATACTCCAAGAAATGATTTAAAAAAAAAAATAAAATAAAATAAACAAAAAACTAGATTCTAGTTTAGAGATGACTTTTGTTGTTGTTGTTACCTATACCTATTCAGAATAGGTTTTCATTAGAAAAAAAATAACCGAAACCTCTAATTTTGTGTGGATATGAAAAGAAAACCTGAAAAACGAGAAAAAAAAACAACTGGAGATGTTGTCCATCTCTGTAGTGTAACCTTTTTTTTATATATATTTATATATTTTTTTTGTTGTTTTTATTGCATCTATCATGGCCTGTTATATTATTGCCTGTTGTGTTTTAACCTTGTTTGGGTGCATATTTATCTCGTGTTATGTGTTAAGGTAGGTTAGAGTTCCTCAAAAAAAATAAAAAATAAAATGAAGAAACAGATATAATCGTAAGTATCGTATGGATGGAGTAAGAGAGACCGTAAGTTATATACGAAATTATGTTAACAAGACAATAAAAGAAGCTGGAAGCATTTTAAAAAAAAAGTATATTGTATTAGAAAAAAATTATAAATATTTAGAATATTCTAGAAGCTTCTAAATAGTGTAGTTAAAAAAATAATTAAAAGAAAAAAATTTTATTAAACAAAAATGGAAAAAAACATGTTGGCTTTGATTTTTAAATATTTGTTTATGATATCGAACTCGTAAAGTTGTACAAATCAATTCGTATCAATTTAAATATTTACAACTCTAATTATTTTTCTTCTAAAGCGAAAACATAGCGGAAAAATAAAGGCTTTAATTTGGATATGAACAGTGTACAGAAACACGGAATAAAATTAATCATAATATCTTCTATGTAGCTTCTCATGAAGTATGCTTCTGAAGCATATGGTTTCGTCTAGTTTCGTTAAAATTATTGAAACTGTTATTTTATAGTTTTTGTTGGAAAAATATTTTTTTGCTAATTAGATGTTAAATAAAAATTGTCCTTTTTTTTAAATGTTTTTATTAATTTTTGACTTGTTTTAATTCAAAAAATTGCATTTATCACTTTCCCAACATCTGCAACACCGAAGTTGCGAAACTACTTTTAGAAATGATGCATGTTTCTTATGCTAGGATTTCGATTCCTAGATCTCCGATTTGATGCCGCTTCCAACCTCCGCTGACGCAAGTTGTTGGAACACTCCCTAGTAAAATGTAGACGACTATATTAAAAAAAAAAAAAAATATAAAAATTAAAAAAAAAAAAAAAAATTCTTGTCATTTACCCTAAATTTATTGAAATTCTGCTCAGTAAATAAATTTAAAATATATGACACAAGTCTTCAGGATAATGTTTTGTTTTATTCTTTTATATGAATGCTTCACATTCATGTTTAGAATTTTTTTTTTTATTTTTTTAACAATTTAGACAACTCAGTTTGTCTAAATTGTTTAATTAGTTTATCGAAATTTAGTTTATTCAAACTTTATATTAGATACATTTGTTTTATTATAAAGAAATGTCTAAACATACATTTTTATTGCCTTCTCAGTCATGCATTCTGCATATTATTTCAATCATGCGTTCTACATGCCTTCCATTCAATCGAAATGCATTCTCAATAATTCTTAAAGGATGTGAACACAATCTAAAGCGTTTCAAAAGAAGTTCACGATATATCACGATAATTTTTTTAATTTATTTATCTTAGACAACAACCTTTTTATTTATTTTAAAAAAAAAAATTTAACTTAATGCTGGCGATAAAAAAAGAAACTGTGTAGATAGACAATTTGATAAATTAAAATTTTTGTATGTTAAGATGTATACGTGCATAGTTATACGTAGGGTTAAATTTTTAATTGAAAATTGCATATTTTGTTTCGCTACGTCTCCTTTTAAATATCTATCATTTAAAAGAATAATAATGAAAATTGGTTCATTTGTACCGTTAATTCTTTCAATTTACAGCTTAAATATGTGATATACTGATTTTAACACAATAACCATCCTTTCAGTGGTACAACATTAAGAAAATAACCTCACATTATTTTTTTATAAATTATGCCTTGGAAAAAGAAAATGTATGCAATTTGGATAAATCTTCATATTGATTCACAACTTTTGTAATACTTTCGTATTTTCTAGTAAATCTTATTTTAACTAAAAATTTGGCTATGTTACTGAATAACTTTAAATACTCATTTCAGTTCAGTTCAGGGTTGAAATTTGATCTAATAAAAGAATTAATTAAATTTAATTAGTTATTAGTATATTCAATTTAAATAACTGTTATTGAATAATTAAATTTATTTAATTATAGATGTTTTAATGAGCATAACTTAAAAATGTCAATTATTATCGATTACATTAATAACAAATTTATTCAAATTTGGTAAATGAGTAAGCTTAATTCTTTCACTACCTGCGTTCTTATAATATAGCAAAGAAGTTTAAGTTAAGAAGAAGGTCTAAATCTACACTACTGAAACACCTTTAACATTTAAATGATAATAACACTTAATCTATTAGGTATGATAACTGTAGACAGATGATAGAAAAATAATTGATGAATTTTCTTCAAACACACCATACATAACAAGTTGTCAATTTTTCTTCCATTTCCAATTTCAGTGGAATTGATATAATTTTTGTGGATCAGAATTTTCCATAAAAATATTGTTAATAGTTAAATGAATTTCAATTAAATTTTAAAAATGTTTATCTTGTTTTTTTTTTTATTCACACTTTTCCCTAGAATAAAAAAACAAGATCATCCTTAAATTCCGTGAGATGCGTGAGCTTAACTTGCATAATCACACTTTTTTTTTATATATTTGAATTTCACAATTTTATTGGGAGTAAAATTATGAATCTTATGAAATTTGATTTGTAATCTCTTAGAAAGAGATTCATCATTACTCTAGTAGACATTGAAAATACGTGATAATTTTTGTTTTTAATCAAAAAATTAAATCAAATTTAATTCGAATTAAAAATTATCAGTTATAATAATAACGAATAACAATAACAAAAAATTAAAAAATTGAATTACATAATGATGATAATAAAAGAAAAATGAAGGTTATAAAATTTAGATTGAAAATAAAAAATTAGTCCAAATCTTTCAATCTTTCATCGCTATTAACCTTCACAATTATTTAAAATTAAATTGGAAAACTAAAAAAATTTTTGAACGTAAATAAACGTTTTTAAAAATTTAAGGAAAATAAGAGTTAATTATAATAAAAATAAATATAGTTAAGTAAAGTTATACTTAAAAGCTTAACTAGCGCTATACTGTTATCACAAATCAGAAACGTTGCCGAAAATACAACTAAGCACATATACTTATTCGAACGCAATACTCGCAGAACATCCTTTTCTTATCAATTTGTAGTTGGGTCTCATCGAACAGGAACTGTGAAATATAAAAATTATTTGGTCACACTTTTCAAAAATTTCTAAACTGTGAAAATACGACCCATCCAATAATCCAATCACGTCCCAATATACCTAGACCCCGTTAAAAGTCCTACAATTTTCCAATACATCCCACATAACCCTTATTAAAGCACTCAGTCGTAACCCACCACAACTCTGAGATAAAATATAGTGAACTGGCCTACAAATCTACCTTCATATCAACTTCATTCATTTATCATATAAATTTCTATCTACACCTAGTACACAATGAAATGTTTATAATTTTTTTTCTTTCTTTTCTTTTATATAATATAACATTTTTTGAATTAATTTTCAGGACAAATTTAGCCAATAAGAATTTAGATATTAAGTAATTGAAATGAGACTTTAATTTTATTTTGTAGTACATAAGATAGCTCTTAAGTTTAACAATGAATTGTAACTAATTTTTCTATTTTATAAGAAAGGCCCACATCCCGAAAGAGAAAAGGACCTAGAAGTAGACCTGCGGATTTATCTCCAGGTACACTGATAAATAAATAAATAAAATAATTTATTAAAAACTTATCTTCTTTTCTTGGTGTTGTCTAGTTTTATTCATTAAATTTAGTTTTATATGTAATTATTTTTAAAATAAAATGGTTACTTATCATATTTAAATTTTTATTTTTTTGTTGAAAAATATTTCAATTTAAATTTTTATTTATTTATTTTTGTTTATTTAAATGTCAATATCAACCTTCAAATTATAAATGTGACACCAAATAATTATTAAGCACAAAAAAACTACTTTATTCAGCACCTCGCGGAAAGTAGATCGTTACAAAGCATTTTATACACAATAACAAGAGGTAGTGTAGCTGGGTTCAAAACTGTGTATTATTTAATTTTAAGCCCATAATGAATTGTAAAAATAATAATTGAACTAATAAATAAAATTAAAAAAATTATTGTTATTAAACAGGAAATCAGATAATCTTATAAGTAGATATATATATACATTTTAATTACGACCTGTTTTTTAAAATTAAACTCAAAACCAAATAATAAAAATTTCAATTTTATTAAATCTATATTTAAATATTAATATGAAATCTAATATTTACTTCCGATCGCTATTTTTTGCTGTCTCTTTATACCACATTATTTACATATTTTATCATCTGCACTTCAAAAAAAAAAAAAAACAACAAACAAATAAATAAGAAACCGACTTCTTCCTTTTAAACGACTTATCTGAATATTTCTGAATATTAGCAACAGAATTACAAAAAAAATGCAACACTTTATATATATATATGTATAGGCTAATAATGATATCAATTATTTCTTCTAGTCTACATACACATTAAAATTCAATCCTTTTATATCAAAAATCATATCAATGTCATCCATCCAATGTTGTCCAGTTATTTAAAATATAAACGGAAGTCCATGAAGAAAAACAAAAAAAAAAAAAAAAAAAACCAAAGAATTGTGTTGCTCGTTTCCCTTTCTCATAAATCTTTCCTGTTTCACAACAATTTAATCAGCAACCAAACAATCTTACAAACAAATAAATATAGAGGGGTTTATTAAATAATATGTGAATGTATCTTAAGAATGTATGCGCCTCATAAAACAGTCAAATAAAAATTTACAATTATTTTTTTTTACATAAAAATTTACGCGAATTTAAAGAAGGAGTTTTAAAGAAGCAGACGAGTTGGTTGGTAGTTGATTCAGTTTTCCATGGGTATATAATTATTTATCTTCTTCAGAGTTTTATGATGATAAGGCTAGCTACAATGACAACAAAACGACAATTTTTCTTATATTTTTTTTTAATATTTTTTTATATATTTTTTTTTATATATTTTTTTAATGTGTTGCTTCGTTTCCTTCTTTTTTTTTCAAAAAAAAAAAAAAAATAAAATAAAAACCAGGAGTTTACACTTAGAAAAAAAACATAAAAATAAAAATTAAATGTTCCTTTAACATCAAGATATCAAAATGATATGCAAATAATAACAAAATGCGAATTTATTGTACCGAAAAATATGGTCACCACATTTTTTTTTATTAAGATATGCAAAAAAAAAAAGTTTAATTTTTTTGGATAGTTTTTTTTTTTTTTTTGTTGAACGAAAGCAGCGAAAACTCGTGGGAAAACTTTTTTTTTTGTATTTGTTGTAAGAAATTTTCACAGGATATGATTTTTAATAAAATTTTTCGGGATTATTAATTTTATTGACATTTCAAGTTCAGAATAATATGAGCAGTATAGTATGATAAATTTGAATTCTGAGATTAGATCTAAGTAATACCGAACTCGTTTTCATTTATTTATTAAATTAATACACCTGAGTCCGTGAACCTTTTATGATCTAAACATGTCGGTGTATTTGACGACAGTAACTACTACCTACCTATCTATCTAATACACCTGAAACAATGAATTTCTATAAGTCTTTCTATAACTTTACCTATGTAAGGTTTTTTAGTAAATAAAAAGAAACCAGACCGATCTGCTTAAAGTGTTTAACTCAAACTTTTATTCTACGGTCATAAAATCTTCTTACAACTCCTTTATAAGTCACTGTGAAACAGAGTCGCGTTTTATACTTCAAAAACTCAGAGCTGTATTATCCTCAGAAAAATGTAAATTTCTTGATTCTGATCTTTCATTCCAAGAAGATAAATTTTCAATTTTCCAAGAAGATAAATTTGCAAAAATAATAATAATAATAATTTGCAGAAAGCTTAAGCATATTAGATATGCATTTAAATCGGGAAATAATCTAGTATTCTAGTATGATTATATATTCGACAACAATATCCTTCACAATAGAAATCGTTAAATGGCATAACACAAGTTATGAAAATTCGTTTATAACCAGAACATTACAAAATTTGGAACCAAATTTTATTCTTATGTGGTCCCCAAACACGATCCGTTTTATGACCTACATAAATTCAAGATTTATTATAAGCATAACCTACGTTAACACGTTCACTCGTTCGTAATTGTCCTTCTTTTCTAACTTTCCTTTCCCTTTCTAGCCAAACTGGTAATTTCAGGATGTTTGGCATTCCAAATTGAATTTTGTACTTTGTAACATTTTGATATTCCCTTTGTACTGAAGGAGCCATTCTTAGGACTTTGTTGTGATATATTTGAATCACGTCAGTGTTAGATTTAGCTGTATCGAGTTGTTTTGCTATAAAATTAAGATTTATCTATTTTCTATTTATTTTTCTGCAGCTCCGACAATCTTTGATAAACTCCCAGAATTTGATTCCGTACGACCATATAGATTAAAGGATAGCTTTGTACAGTTTACCCATTAACATCCGTGTTAGACATCTTACTTCTTTCATGTTAAACGCCTCCCAGGTACTTGTCAGAATCCTTATACGGTATGACTGTATTGTTCAAAGTTACTGGATTATTAAAAATAATTAAAAATAAGTCACATTTTGTTTAAAGAATATTTCTACATAAAAAATCTGTAATCTTTCACCATAGAAAATATAACAAAAAGTTGAGAGAAAGTGAAAAATCAGATTTTATCATTTACTTAAAGACTTGATGAAATTTACTGTGGTGTACAAGCGTATTTGGTGAATGGTACCAAGACAACTATAACTATACCGTTTAACAAAGCTTGTCGTAGCTGCAGAAAAATAAATAGAAAATATATAAGTCTGAATTTTATAGCAAAATAAAGTCAAGCTTGTACTCTAAACTTGTATTTTATTTCCATAGTCCGACATATTTCATTTCAGAACAATCAAACGCCAAAAACTCAAGACGTAAGTGAATAATACCATGTAGTCAGTAGCATCGACAATTTATTCTGTAAAATCAATTCTGGACTGCAAAGCGAAGACACGCTGGGTGGCGCAGTAGGTAGCACTTTTCAACGAAAAGGTCCAAGGTTCAATTCGCGATGAAAGTAAAATATTTTATAGGTTTTTTGACCTAGTATAGTATCCTGTATCATGGGAAAGAATTATACAGCCATGCCAACTGAGTATTCCATGTGTCATTGTGATAAAATAAATCACAATAAAAAATAATATGTCCAAATATCGAAAGGGAAAAGGACTTTCTGCTTCGTCGGGAGTCAAACCTGGGTCATTTTTATTGAAAGGCAGTTGCTTCTATCTACTTCACCATCTAGCGGATAGATATTACTTTTTTTCTAGTCCACAACCCATCTTTTGAATGTTTACGTTTACATTTCAGTCAATCTTACAAAACAATGTTCCCATATTCATCTTGATCTATTCAGTCAGTTGTACAAGTTCACTAATGTATTTAATCTTCGTCCACTTTTTAATGTCTATTGTCCATAAAAGTTGTATGCGACAAATGTGCAGCTTAACTTAAATTTTTTCTTCAATTTCTTATTTCGAATTATGTGACTATAACAAAAATACCTTTCGACATTTTACAATCTTTTTATGAAAATAGGAGTTGTCTTTCAATTTCTTATTTTCTCATCAGAACTTAAAAATTTATTATAACATTCTCTGCCCAAAGTTCTGCACTCTTCTATGGATCTACATTCTATTCAATGTGTACTATACTTCCTATGCCCATGCTTTTATATTATAACAGGTCATAGGCTAATTTGATGAATCCTAAACATTTTTTATTTGAATTTTTACAACTCTTGCACAAAATTATTTATTTGAGTGAAAGTTTCCATTGAGAAATGAAATGCTACCCAACAGCTGATGTAGCTAAAAAAAAAAAAAAGCACAAAAAAAGACAATAATTAGAAATATTTAGCAAAACTTTAGTTAGTCCTGTATAATTCCTTTTAATAAAAATAATAATAATAATACTAAGGATTCAATCCTGAAATGGGTTTCCTTTTTTCATATTTCAATTTTTGCATTTTTAAAGAATATCCTGTTGCAAGGAATTCCAAACATTGAAATCATACGCAGTCATAAATTTCAAATGATTTTTTTTTGTTTTTTTTTTTTTTATTTTTTTTTTTAATAATGAATGAATCATATTATAATTGTTGCCATACCTTTCCTATATAATTCCAGTTACAATTCCTATAATTCTTTTGTTAAAACCAAAGCTAAAAAACAAGAACAAAAAAAAATTTGTAATTATATAGCAAATTCCATAAAATTTATATTTGTTGTTGTTGTTGTTGTTTTTACCTCATTTCAATGAAATTTTCCATTATGAAAAACCCTATTTGATTGTGATGATGGTGTGATGTTGTACATTATTATAACCATCATAAAACGCATCGAAGCAATTGCATTGTATATATTTATCGCGGTAAATACATTTTATTTTTCTCAAAGTACTTTTAAAAATCTATTGCCGTTGCCGCGCCGCGCCACATTTCTGGTATTTATTATTATTTTCGACGACCGACTTAGAAGTTCATTTCTCCTGCCCTTCAATAAAATAATTCTCTGGTTGTACAGTTTTCATAAATATGAAAAAAAAAAAATATTGCGGTTTTTATTTTTTATTTTATATTATTTAGCTCTTGTTCGAAATGGGTTGCTATTTTCAACTTCCTTGTTTATGGTTTTTAATGTTGACAACAACAACAACATCTGTGGGGTTTATTCTGTTCTGTTTATTATTTTTTGTTTTTTGTTTATTTCTTCTTTTCTATATTTTTTGTTTTTGTTGATTTTCAGTTTGTCGATGTTGCAAATTTGACGACGGATTTTAATGTAGGAATGAGGATGAAAAAAAGGGAACGGTATATATACATCATTACCATTGATGTGCAATATGATGAAATTTGAGATCTTTGAGGAGGTTTTTTTTTTCTTTTTTTTTCCTCTGTATTGTTTTTTTATACTCAAGATTTTTTTTATGAAATTCTGAAAATGATGGAAAATGAAGAAAGCAAAAATTCGAGAGCGTATTTATATAAAACAATTTTTTAAGTATAATTTAAGGGGTGGATGCAATAAAACATAAAAACTTCTAAATGCGGATTTATGAAAGAGCAGCAGTAGTAGCAAAACAAAAAAATGAAAATAAATACAAAATTATGAGACTGATGAGACTTATGATAAAAATTTAAAAGAAATATGGAAAAATAAAAATTTAATATAAAAAATAAATATTTGAATTGAAATAAAAATAGACAAAAAAAATATATAGAAAAGAATTGAATTTATTTTATTAACTAATAAAATTTATATAATTATTGAAAATAGAAAAAAATCAAAATTTATTTATAGATTATATTTATAGAACTAAAAAAGGAAGAGAACTAATTAAAAATTATTTCTAAATATAATGAGCTCTAGATTTGGCTTTAATACTGTGATAAAGGGTTGGAAAATGTGATAAATTACCATTGTAACAAATTCGATATTATGAAAAGTCCCTGGTGACGGTGAAACATTGACGTAAAATGTAATACCCTCAGATGATCCATCATTCTCTAATTTTTTTTTAGCAATTTGATTAGTTGCATCTAATCATTATATTTAATCTGTAAATTGAAAAAAATATGGTATGTACGAATATCTGAACCATTGCCTTGTATATTGTTTAAAAGGCCGGTAGATTAAAAGATTTGAGTAAAAATAATATCCAGCTTATGTGTAAATCAAATATACACTTTTCTTTTCAAAAGATATTACTTCTGGCAAAGTTTGGACTAAATTTAATTTACCAATATGGAAGGGGAGTGTTTAAACTATTAATATCTAGAGCCGCATTAAACAATTTTAATGCTTTCATTCATAATTTTACAAATTAAAAAAATTCACAAGCCAAATTATTCTACATACAGGCTTTCACTTCAACTTCTATCAGAAGACTAAAAAAAATGAGTTCAATAAGTTCAATAAGTAATTAGTTTAATTTGACAAAACAAACATAATACACATTAAACTTATTTGAACACAGCAAGCAAAAAATAAAATGAGAAATATAAGAACAAAAAATAAACCGGAAAAAACATAACGTTCAATTGTTATTGTAATTTTAGACGAAAATAATACGAAATGTAATGTTCAGAAAAAAAATTTGATATGGAAGCCTGATACAGTATACAAAGCAATGTCTGAACCATTACACAACCAATTTTCAATATTATTCTTTTAAATAATGATAGATATTTCTATGGAGACGTAGCGCAACTAAATATTTTAATTTTCAATTAGAAATTTCAATTTAAATTTCACCCCCATGTAAAAGTCATTTTAACATACAAAAATTTTAATTTATCAAATTATCGTAACACAGCCATCATTTTTTTTTTAAATAAATGATTACGTATATGTGGTTGTTGTCTAAGATAAATCAATAAAAAAAATAAAATGTACTTAGTACCGAAAATAAATTAAAATGTTGGAAAACAATTCATAATTGAGAAGTTGAGTACGATTTTGAACTAAGCTTCCTCGGATTTCGAAGAGCGGGCGAATTAGTTTATTATTAACGAAACTAGTCTATTATTAAGTTGAACTACAAAAAATATGTTATAGTTAAACTATAACTACAAAATAATTTTGTTGCACTCTGCAAGTTTACTTTTTTTTATCGGAGTAAATTATCGAAAGAGAGAAGAAAGTTAAGAAGAAAGCTCCTATCATTATTGAACATTAAAATTAGTCTCATACAGACTGCCCATTAATTTATTTTTGACTCAAAGAAAATGAGATATTTTTAATTTACCAAAATCTCATATTGTTTTGGAAGATAAAAGGTTTTATACTAATTCAAGTGGTCTTGTTCGATTTAATTGCTTGAATTGTCATTGACAATTCGTTCAGATGAGTTTTATGCCATGCAGCGCATTTCATTATTTCGCCTTTTATAAACGAAATCGTCCAATCTCGATTAATATTGGCATTACGAAAATACCATGGAGGGTTTGTTATTTTGCGCATTACCTTATTTTGGATCGTTTAAGCGGTTTGAATATGGTTTTTGTTTTGCAAATCCCCATATTTGAATACCATACTGGCCGCGTGGTCCAGACTGGCTTCAGTATTTGATTATGTCAAATTAGCCCATATCATGTCTATTTGAACGGCAATTATTGTTTTTTAAATTCATTTTATTTTTGCATCCAAGATCATGACAATATATTTGACTTTATTGTTGACTACGTCATGATTTTGACTGAGAAAGGAGTTTTATTTTTTTATAAATGAAATTTACATGACTGGATTTAATTTAATTTTTCATTTTTCATACCAGTTGAAAATTTCGTCATAAGCTTTTTACACTATTTCTTCTATAGTAGAGCCATCCACCATCAGCGTTGTGTTGACCATCATCTGCAAATGTTGCTATTTTTATATTTCCTACTTCATGTAAGTATATCGCAGTTATATAGCAAATATAAAATTGGATCTAGTATACTTCCCTGCTGTACTTTAGATTCTATATCTCTTAAAGAGAAGTGTTTACTCTCATTCATTTACTCGAACAGTTCTATTTGAGAGATATGAGAAAAATAGTTTAAAATATTTTTACTTAGCTTTGCGATTCTTTCATACCAAATTTTATTAAAAGCTTGGGCTATATCAGAAAACACTCAGCATCAAATTTGTTTATTCCAGTGCTCTATAATATTTACTATTCTATATGTACTTGATCTATATAGTTGAGTGCTTTTACCTGAACTGAGTATATTATTTATTCCTATTTGCTATGAGTGGTTATTTTTAGTAGTAATTTTTCAAACAACTTTAATATTGTAGGGAGGACAGATATAGGCATCTAGGGTTTGGTATCGTTAGCAGGCTTTCCTAGTTTTAGGGTCATCATTATTTCTGCAACCTTCCATAAAATAGGTAGGTACATACTTCATCTTGATAGAAGCATTTGTTATATACACCAGGAGGGAGAGTTTTTTTTTGTATATTTTCCAGTACATTTGAAGTTGTTAAACCCAATTCTGGGTTTAGAAAATTTCGCATCGATAAGAATTTGCTATAAAAAAAAAACAATAAATATTATAGCTTATAAAGTTAATTATGCTTGATAGCTTATTATAAAGAATGTCTGTAGAATTTAATTTACAACTGTAATTCCAATATACAAGATTTTTCTTTTTGAAGCTCTTAACATAAGCGACTACAAGTTAGAAGATGATGAGTATAAAAAATGTAAACCTTTATGTCATTAGTTTCTTTCTTTATAGACACAATTATTAGTCTATATACACGTCATATTACATTGACAATTAGTGACTTGCAGAATTTCAAATCCAGTGATTTTAATTTCTATGTAAGTTTTTTTTAATATTTTATATTTAAAATTACAGCGCCTGCCTTTCAACCCAAAGACTCCAAGTTCGATTTTCGATGAAGCAAAAAAAGGCTTTATCGGTTTTCAACCGTCCAATACCCTTCATCATTGTGATCAAATAAATGACAAATAAGAGTATAAGTTGCGCAACAACTTAGATAAAATGGAACTACGCTACTTAAGAAGCCATAGTTCCTGACAATAGAAGGTGTTTTCCAGATTTAATGGGTTGATAAGCCAGTAATTTTATAAATAAATGCTCGAAAAACATTGTAGTCAAATGTGTGACCTACCGAAAATGTTATCTACCTTAGTTACTGTTAAGACCATAAAAAAAAATTAAAATTGACAATTGATCGTAAATATTTATTTTAGAATCGTTGTAGAATATCTGTTTGATATTTTTGCTGTTCTGCACAGTTAGACTCAGTAGATTTTTCATTCACAAATATCTTATTTAGATTCATATCAGTTTCAGGATGACTTCTTCTTTATCATATATAACAGTGCCTTATTTTCAAATGACGATTGGGAATTTCGGACATATTTAAATAAATGTACATATTTAAATACCAAAATATTTTACATGAGTAATGAGTCTACTAAAAATGTACTACAGCTACTAGCAAATTTCATTTAATTATTTAAGAAGTGCAACATTATTGGCATTTCTACAAATTTTGTCACATTTATCATTATTAGAAAAATTTGATATTAATTTAAAAAAATAAAACACAAGTATTTCATTACATATTTAATGAAATTATTCTTACAACTTCTCAAATTGTTCTCACGATTAAATTTAAGAATAAAAGTATGTAATAGAATTTTTCATTTCATTGTTGAAAAAAATAATAGTTATAAAAACAATATTTTCTTTGCCTTCTTATTAACAATTACTTATACATTGTATTATAAGTATTTAATTAATTATTATTTATACTTATGTACCATATTTATAATGTCCGACATATTCAATTCGGATGAAATCCCATTTATGAGATGACAGTGATAATAAAAAGTGATGATATAAACTGGTTCAAGTTGGTGTACGAGCAAATATGTACATTTAAAAAGTAAACCTGTTGATTAATCCAACTTGTTTGTTACAACTAGTTATAGACTATTATTGAATCAAACATGTTGTATCGATCTTTATTCTGCAATAATGTTTTTTTTTTTGTTTTTTAATTTTAAATATTTTTAATTTGTAATTGGATTTATTTTTTACATGTTTAAACGTTGATTATTATTATTTGAAAAACCGGCAGTGAATCACATTCAGCCTAGAAAATGGAAATGGATAGGTCGCACGCTGTGAAAACCATCACAACTAGACTAAAAAAAAGTATGACTAGAATTAAACTCCCAAGGTACTAGAGGAAAACCCAACAACAAGTAACGTAGCAGCTGAATAAGCTAGTTGTGGACCAATTTGGGAGGAAATTAAGATCCCTACACAAATCTGATGATTGTAAAAAATACAGAAAAACATCAAGGACGACTTAAGACTAAATCCATGGATGGAAACTATTCAGACTAACCGCTGATGCTCTGCCTAAGCTTCTACGAAAAATGGAACATTTGAATTTATTGCTGGAACGTTAATATTAGGCAATAAAAGTTATATTAATTGAATTTCTTAAGTATCAAAGCTTAAAATCAACTCCATAGCTTCCACCTCCTTATACCCTCGATTATAAATCGACTGTATAATTAGTTAAGAAATGTATAATTAGTTATAACTCATTTTAAAATTAAATAATTAAAATGTAGCTTTCACATTGTATTTAAGTAAGGACTCTACCATGAAAAAATCGACATTAAATTATTGGCGACGTTTCAAAACTCCTACAGTCCAAACTCCATTGGAGATTTATGATCCACAAAGTGACTTATAACATCGTAACAGATTGTTGACTCACAGTGATATATTACAGTTAGACATAAATCCATTAAAGCAAAAAAAAAGAAAAAAAAGTGACACATGAAGTGTAAACATTGTATATGAGTCTGCATGCATATGATTCTGAATTAGGAAGAATTTTAGAGTTTGTTTACACAATCAGGATAATACGATTTTTAATGAGTATGAATAGTTTTAAAGTATGAATATAAGACACATTGTATATTATGAAAAAGCTAAAATCTGCACATTGAAAACTAAATGGGCAATTATTTTTGCAAGTGACCATTACAATTTAAATTGGCAAAAACTATACAACATTTGAAATGATCAGTCAAAAAAAAAATAAATTAATTTAAAAATTAAATACATACAAATTAATTTTATCTTTAATTTATATTTTTTCAATTAGAATTGAGCTGTCATCAATTAGAAACATTTCAAGTTAGATAAATCCAAGACACAAACAAGGGAAATTTTAAATTGTAATTCATATATGAATATTTATCACAATTAAAATTAGTCATTTCATTAGGCATCCTAGCTAATTTTACTAACTATATGTGATAAATTTTTTCAACCAGAAAAACATTGAAACATCAAGGACGACTTAAGACAAAATCCATGGATGGAAGCTACTAAGACTAACCGAAATAGTTACATAGACATTGGAACTAATTTGCAAGTTCATCAAGAAATGAATTGTCCTAAAAAATTTTATCAGATTAATAGATCTCTGATTACCTAGATTAATAGGCTGTTGTTTATTCCTAATTTTAAAACTTTCTAGGAATCTGGTGTTGTTTTCTGCTTGAATTACAAAGCAGTAGCGAAGGAGTGTTTTACCAACTAGAACATATGTACTAATTTCGACACCCAATCCATTTTACCAATTCAAAACGTTTATAATACGATTATAAGAGATATACGTATAGTGTAGAGTATATCTGAAAAATTTGTAATTAAGAATGTCGTCAACAAATTACAAAGTACGATTTTCAGATAAGATTAGTTGTATAAAATATTTTCTGTTTGTCAGTATAATACATCAGATCAGATAAAAGCTAGAATAGAAGTTATTTAAACATTTGCAATTGCATTGCTTATGTCTGATCATTAGACTTAAAAAAATGTATCTGACGTTCACACTTTTTTTCTCATCATATTGTCAGTAACAATCGTATACGGACATAATTCAAGGACATATATCGTGTGCGTAATCTGAATTGGAAACCTTTGGATGATAAAAATATGTATTACACAATGTCGATAGTACCTACTTTCAATTTAGGTATTTCAAAAATGATGTTTGAAATAAAATTCAACTAAACGGTAAATTTAATGTAATATAAATATTATACCGTGACTTAAATACATTTGTTAAATTCGTCGAAGGCGTCGGCGCTAGTGATCATGCGCAGCTGTGTTTTCTCCAGTTTTGGTAAGAAATTTAATATAAGCAAATTAAAAAATATTTTCATGGTCCTTAAGTGGTAATTGAACCCACGAATTTCTGGTTAATGGCCATAATTATAATTTTTTTAAAAATTTGATTTTTGGATAGAAAAATTAAAATTGAGAAATTTTAATTATCAAAAAATCTTTTGTTAATAAATTTCTATCAGAATGTATAACTATCATTCCTAATAGACTTTCCCATATTAGAATTAGGAAAAATAATTATGAAATCAGAACTATAATCCTAATTGCATAATTTTTTTCTAAAATCTAAAATTTACTCGAAATTTATATAAAATATTTATACTCATACTCAAATCAAAATAATTTATTTTAATCTTTGATAATTATCTAAAAAACCATAACAAAAATTCATCATTTAAATTTCAAATTATAACCTTTATTGAGGTCAACTGAAAACCTCCCACAATATTAAATATCAGTTACAAAAACCGAAAATTTTTGTACCTGTATGTACTTTTTAAAATTGTACCTGATTGTGTATCAAAAAATATAGTCAACAAAATTGATTGCGTGTTGTTACAATTGAAACTGTTTAGAAATAACGTAATGCACTGAAGCGTGTCTTATCACTTGGGGGCCAAATCAAATAGCTGTGATTATCATTTTCTTTATTCACTTTTTATTTTTATTTATTAATATATATATATTTTCTTTTTAATTCTTTTTTCTACATTTTTTAGTTTGAAATTTTTCACAGATTTCTGTTCTTTTTCACATTTTTTTTTTTAATATTATTATTTTCTTCCAACCGGATGTACCATCCAACTAAAATGAATTTTCATTTTTTTTTTTCTTGTATATGTATTTATTACTAATATATTTTTGCAACTATCAGATTCAAATTATTTTTATATTTGATGTTGTTGTTGTTGCTGTTATTATGTCTGCAATAAAAATTGTTGCTATTTATATGGAAAAAGACTAGTAGAGAAGTTAATCAACAACACTGGAGATTTAAATATTTTATTCTTATTTTCAATTTTTGCGTATAAAATAGCACCTACACAGTATTATAATCGTATAAATACATATAAAATATAGAAATGGTATAGAGAGGTGACATTATAAGATTTTTTTAAATATTTTGTATTGATATGGAAAACAGAATCTAGATAACAAAATGTACGTCGAATAATGTTTTATATGGGTTCGAAAATTGTTCTAATATCGAAATATAAGTACAGTGTCGTATCTCAATGGTCTAGCAATCGTTTTAGTAAAGTAATAATATATATTTGTCCAACAAGAGATATTTTAACATAATAGTATGGTAACCCTTGATTGTTTGTATTCGAAATGACCCAGATTTAAGTTTATAGAGAACGAAAGAACAGATATTAACTAACAAGACTGGGAAAGTGTTAATAGGATAAAATTCAATTTGTCAAGTATTCTGAGCTGCCATTTACAGTGATGTAATCCATCAATACAGGAAATTTTCGTGGCACGATCATGTTTTTTCTGCTGCGAAAAATGATGGGAAATGTTTAGGATTCTTAAGCAGAAGTATGAAATAATTTACCTCTTCCAAGCTGCTATTAATTAATATAAAAGGCATACATTCACTCACGACTTGAATATAACTCGCACATTAGGGACGACACCACCGAGTACCAGGCTACAGTACTTATATAAGGTACAAAAGCGAGCCATCAAAATTGTCAAAGATGAAGATGTTACTCAACACCTAACACCACCAAGTCATTGCGGTAATGTACGAGCAGCCTCCCTACTTTATAAATATCTGTTGGGTAAATGCTGTGACGAAATAGAAAGTATTATGTCCAAAATACAACCATTCCAGCGTAATACTCGCGGGGTTATCCTTTCTGACAAACCCCAACTGTGAAATATAAAAATTATTTCATCAACAGAACCTATAAACGTTAAAACATCCTACCATCGTAGGCATTGCCACAAACACATAAATTGGAAGTGTTCATGAGACGGGGAAATAAATATTTTTTTGAACTGCCTAAATTTTATATTTTTTTTTTCGTTTCTTTTAAGTTGATCAAAAAATTAGATTTCGAACGATACTTTTATAGACGAATGCACAACTTGAACTAATTGAGATTTAGGGAAAGAAAAAAATTCATTTGATCAGTAGGGACATTTTAAATAAATTTGTTGATATTATACTTGAACGTTTGTAGATTTTATGTATAGGTATATTTTTGCATTGGGGAAACATATTTGTTGGAATATGGTTCCACATTTGACAACGAATTTCCATAACCAGTTTTGAGCTACTGTGTAGAAGTGCGCACTTGATTTCTCTATTGTTCCTCTCGGCACAAATGTTTAAGTGTTGGGATGAGGATTTTTATTTCGTCTAAACAAGTGCCTCAACCTACGAGATATCTATAAAATATGGAAAGTGCTCCAACAACACGATGATTTTCATGTAGTACAAGGGATAATGTCACACTAGTGTTGTTAATAAGACAAATGGCACGCTTTTGAACTTTGTCTAGAAAATGTAATGCGATTCATGATATCGTATATTATGATTTATAGATATTTAACATGTAAAAAAAAAACCTAAATATCTCGTGGCATTTCTGAAAATGTCAACGATATGGTTATTCCGTATCATTTTCTTGTTTACCCCCATTCAAGTGTTCGGTTTGTTGTATATTTAATTGCTCTATACTATTCTATTTTGATATTGTTCTAAAACTTTCTAACTATCCTCTTTCTTTTTTTATGTTTTAAATGGCTTTAATTTTACGAAGGCAGTTAGAATGGTTTCACAAATCAAAAATTATGTAGATTAAGTTGAAAAACTAAGTATTTACTTTGTATTTGTAATGGTAATATTTTTTGTCTCCCATTTCCCCTATACAGGGTATAGCGACAGTGTAATAATCTTTTTTCACCAATATACCATGAATTAGAACTTCCAAGTCAATAAAATAGATTAGAACATCATATAAATAACAATTTCCTTGATAATATAAATATAACCAGACTACGTAAAAGATTAAAATTTTATAAGTTAATAGAGTCTGAGAAAATATATGTATGAAAATGTTATATGTTAGATAGGGCAGTGGTGTTGAATAGAAGCTCGAGAACAATAGTGGTAGGGGAAAACCAACAAGAAAATGGGAAAACAACGTTTAAAATGATACCCAAGTCCTATAAATCTCAAATGAAGCGCAAGATCGACCTTTTTGAAGAAGTATTGTGATGAAGGCGAAAATTTGCCCAGAGCTGTAGCGCCATAAAATGATGATGATTCTAATAGCGTAGATTTAATTTAAAACATATTATATATAGATTACTTATAGTCTTTAAACAACTAACAAATAAAACAGATCAACAATTCTTTTATTGAAAACTCACAAAAATGATATCGGACAATACAGGGAATGGCGTGGTTTAGTGGGTAAAAATTCAATAGTCTATGACAATCTACGGAACTATTTTTAATATCTTTGTGAAAAATCTCACTACCCTCATCAACATATTAAAAAAAAATACTATAAAGTCCCATCTCTGATCGATGGTAATTAAATTACAAACAGATTAAAAATAACTTGCATTCATTACAATTTTTTCTAAATTTATTCTAAAAACTATAAAAGTTAATTTTAGTTTATAAAACGTAAATACACTACAAAGTAGAGTCTAGATAATAGATAATAATGGTAATCGTAATATAAAATAAAATAGTTTAACAGGAACGTCAATGAAAAGTTATTAAAAGTTAAAATTAAGCCTTGACTTTACACCATATTTTGTTATAATGTCGATTTTAAAAAGTAGATATGATGTACTCAAAGTATTTAAAAATATTTAAAAAAAAATAAAAAATTCAAAAACTGTGCAAATTTAGATTAAATAAAAAGGAAACAATTTTCATTTCATATTTGATGGAATTCAGTGATTACAGAGAGTACAAATTTTTGGTAGAACAGTTTCTATTTTTAATGTTTTAATTTTTGTAATTGAAATTTTGTTTTGATCAAAGACTAGTAGAATAAAATGTAGAATTTCAAAATATTAAAAATAAAAAATAATTATGATATCTGAATCATGAAGTGTATACCCAAAAAAGTATATTTCAAAGAAATTAGGTTAAATTAATGCAAAATACATCACCATAGAAATTATTTTAATATCTATCAAAGCGTTATCAGAATTTTAGTAACATATTATAGAAGCTATATTTTCAATACAAAGAGATAAATCTAAGCATATTGATTATTAAAATTTAAAAATTAAAATATGTTAAAACTTTGTTAATATTTTTATTTATTTATTTATTTATACTATTTAGCTCAAACAGTTTTCAATTTAGTATTACATTTCATATATATATACTTATATATTAATTAAAATACAATTAAATTTACTTAGTATACATTCAAAATTAACAAAATTCAAAATACAAAAATAATAATATTATTTTTTTAATTTAACAAAATATTCAATTAATTTCATATAATTTTCGTCTTAACGTATCTTTAGATACTGCAAAATTTATACTATTCTTATTTTTTGTTACTAACTATTAACATTCTATTAATAGATTCATATTTACCATAATTTGTTCTGTGTAATGTTAATGTAAAGAGATTTGAGCCACGTAAACGAGTATTTGTGTTAATGATAATTTTATTTAAAGTTGAATGGGAAATAATACCGCCTTTAAAAATTTCGAAAATAAATAAAACATCAGCTACTTCCCGCCTTTTTCACCGAGACTTAAGATGGAGAAGGTTTAGCCTATGCTCATATGGAAGAAGGCAAACTATGTAGTGCCAACCTTAACAATTTTTTTTAACAGCTTCTATATTATTTGTATATGTGAATTATAAAATGAAGACCAGACCTGACATGCATATTCAAGATGGGGTCTAACGAAGCATGTATACAATGATTTAAAAATGTAAGGATCGTTAAACTCCGTTGACTAACGTCTTATAAAGCCCAATATTGAATTAATTTTATTAACGATGTTTTCGTAGTGGAGTTTGAATGATAGTTTATCATCGAAATAAACTCCTAAGTCCTTAATTGAATTAACCTTTTCTAAAATTTCGTTATTTAGAGTATATCCAAAGTTAATTGGTTAGATTCGACGTGTGAAACACAAAAGCGCACCTAATAGATTTTTATTAATGCTCCAAGTATAAAATTTATCTAGATCATCTTGAAGCATATAAACATCTTGTATCGACGTTATTTTTTTGATAATCTTCATATTATCAGAGTAAATTTTCAAATTGCTATTACAAATTATAGAAGCCACATCATTGATAGCAATAATAAATAACAGTAGTCCTAAATGACTCCCCTGTGGAACTCTAGAATTTAATATGAATGGTGATTAAAAAGGAAGAGCGGAATAAAACAGTATAGCTCCTATTAGTAAGGTATGAGTTGCCCAATTGTACAAATTTAGCAGGAAATCCTAGTTTTTTGAGTTTTAGTAAAATAATACTATGGGGTAAAACATCAAATGCTTTACAAACATCGGTGTAAATTACATCCGTTTGGAATCCCGCTTCCATATTAATTAAGAAGATTGATGTCGAACAACTTACTAAAAAATTTATACCGGTATGCCATCGAGATCAGGGAAAGTATTATCACTGAGCTTATTTAAATAGTTGGCAACTATTTGTTCATTTACAATTATCTCATGAAGAGAAGTTTTTTGATAATTGTCCATGTTACGATTTGATGTAAAAATTGGTATGTGAATATTATGAAGTGCTGAAAAACTCGCGAAAATATTTAGAAATTATTATAGGATCATTATTTTATTTAAATCTTGAGTAATCATCACATTTGGGTTTTTAATTTATGAAATTCCAAAAGATAAAAAAAAATATTATTCTAGTCAGAAGTGAATATTAAATCCAATTGCTTATGAATAAAATTTCGATAGTAAGGACGTTTCCGAACCTTTCGGACTTGCACTTGATACTCGCACTAAACCTGATAAATCACACTAATTTTTTTTTTATTTTCAGTTTTGATAAATTTAATTTTATGAAACATTTTAGACTACACTAAAATGTTGACAACAAATCAAGTGCGATTTGACGAGTTTAGTGCGAGTACCAACGGCAAGTGCGAGAGATTCAGAAACGCCCTAAGAAACCTGTTGTAGATTGTTGGTATTTAGACAATCAATAAAAATCGAATCATTTTCAGTAATTAACAAATTAGGAATCAAAAAACATTCTTCGTCATGATTGATCCATGTTATGTTAGGGAGATTCAAATTTACACATAAAATTAATAATATAAAATATTAAAGGTATTGATTAACTGGCATTATGTTTATCTTTTCATTGTAATCCAAATTATAAAATTTTCATTATAATTAGTGAATCTTTCTTTAAGCTCCAAAAAATTTTTTCATATTCTATAATTATCATCATCAGATGTCCAATTTCACACAATATGTTACAACATTGTCTTTACCTAATCCTTATTTATTTAAGATTTATTTAACATTTATTTAACATTTATTTAAGTTCGAACCCACCATTTTACATTTGCACTTATTTATTGATTTTTGGATTTTTAAATCTGTGTTTAATTTGTTTAAAAAAAATTCCGTTTTTAATTATTTTAATTGAATTACACTTCGGTACATTTGAATAAATTCAGTTAAAAAAATTTATTAATTGCATTTTTTTTTTAAATTTTCAAATTGTGACAGAGCATTTTGTTTGATTAGAAAATGTTTAACAACAAGGAGCCACAAATTTGAACTAAATGATGACTTAATTTTGTATTAATACTACCAATTTGGATTTAGTGAGATATAAAGTGGACCACTGAACAAGTACAGTTACCGAATAGTAACTTACATAACGAAATCATTTTCATTCCTACATATTAAATCGCATTTATAAATAATAATATAGAAAAAAAATATAGAAATTCATATAGATCGAAAATTGAGAACATCAAGAAAAAACATTGGAGCAAAAGTAACCGAACTAAAACTCAAATCAAAAAGTATGCACTGGTTACTTGATAAATTCTTGAAATTTTTGACTTTAAATACAAAATTTCTCCTGTATTTAAGCCAGTATGAATTTATGGTATTCAAACATGATATTTAATAGCCATTCGACACTTTGTCCTTTGGACAACTGAATATTTTTTACTGATAATTATTTGATATGAATTCTGTATTTCTTTAATCTCTTGTGTTCAATCGATTACTTATTCTTATTAAATTTTATAGTGATGTTTAACGATTAAGACACTAAGATGAATATTGTACACTTCTATATGAAATAAAGGTTATTATTAATATTATTATTATATATGGCACTACTTCTTCATCTAATATCGAAAAACTTCAGAAAACACAATTAAAAGTTGATAGAAAGATCATGTTTGAAACATACTAAATTCTAAGCATACTTGCTTACAAACTAGAAACCAGAAGCATATAAAATTGAAAAAAATAAAACTTTAGATAAAAATTTAATCAACCCTACTTAAATGTTAATTATTTTATTTATTTTTTACTCAACCAATATTCTAAATAAATTTATACGCATGTGTCTTTTAGTTGACTTAAAAACAAAATATTTGCTAGAAAAATTAATGTAATGGCGGAGATATTCCAATATTCCAATTAGATTTGATTAATAAATTGTTAGTTTCTAAACTTTAGAAAAATTCAATAAAAACTAAATTAAAGGAAAAAAAGAAGTAGTTCTAGTTATTAGCAACAGACAGCGGCTCGGACACCTAAATCGTATAGATGACAATGCTCCCTATCAAAATAATCTTCGAACCCGAAGGCACAAGACTTCGGGACAGACCAAACGTTTATGGGGAGATGAAATATCGACAGACATGAAACAACAGAAATTTCGTATCTTTAACTGGAGAAAATCAGCCCGTGACCAACAAAAATTAAGCACGTTGATGAATGAGACCAATGGCTTACATGGTTTGTTGGTCACCTAAGTAAGTAAGTAAATTGCAGTTAATTTCAGTTAATTTCAGTTTAATTTATTACGATTGTCCTCACACACACAATACTAGCGGCTGAATAACTGAGTTTGTCTACCTTGAAGTTTGTTCACCTACATTAACTGCCAAAATAACATCGATATTGATATAAGAAGAATTACCATTTAAAACCGCTGATACTTCGGTTTGTCTAAATAATCGGGTTCAAAGCTCCAAACCTCTCATCCTTACGATACAGCTACCTGGTTCTGAATCGTAAACATTACCAAAAACAAGTGAGCATGCAATTAATATTTTTGAAAGAATGTATGGTCCTGTGTCTGACGAAAGAGTTTGCTGGAGAAGATATAACGCCGAATTATAACAGTTTAAGTGGAATTTCGTAAGGTGATAATTGATAGTGACTGTGACAAAAAGTAAAAGCAATCAGAAATGTTGTTAAGAAAATTCGTTATTTTGTAAGGTGAGTATTTTTAAAACTAGCAACATTAAGCAACATGAAGCAACATAAAAATGTATATTAAAATCCAAGCAAAACATATTTAACTATAACAAAAAATAAACGAAAAAAACAAATAATTTTATGACAAATAAGTGTATGAAATTATAGTTGTGTTGTGTAAGAAGAGAAAAAAGAGAAAAAAATATATATTTTGTATGGCGGTGACAACGAATTTGTTGTCACTTTCAATTTAACAAAAATTGTCACTATTGCAGTGACAAAAACTTTACAAGAGGCCAAAATAGATTTTAGGATTATTGTCACTATCACCTTGTAAAATGCCACTTCTGTTTAATGACATGGATCTAGCAAAAAAAGTAAAACTAAAACGTCTTCATTCGCTAGACTATGCAGAGTGAATGGAAGAAAATATTCCAAATAAAAAGTCTTCGGATCCAAACTATGAGACAACAACTTGAAGATGAAGTATTTGAAAAAATAAATTTTATATTTCCAACTGGAGAAATTTTGCTCGTAACTGCAGTCAGTGGATGACAATATTGCACCAGGTCTTTCAAGGTCTGCAGTGCACAAAAAGTAAGTAATATGAATTCTTTTTATATGTCGAAAAAAAACTGGTTAAATATACTTCAAAAAACAGCGAAAATAAATGAACTTAATCAAATGTAAGGAATTGTATTACACCATAATTATTATTTATCAACCCCTATTACATATTCAATACACCACTATCGCATAATTATTACTTACATATACGTAAATATGTAATTTCTTTCTATCAATTCTATTTATTCAAATTCAAACGGGTTCTAATCATTATTTCTATTTTCTTCCTGATACAATGATGTTACCCTAATCTATATTGTTGTTTCATTTTCCATAATTATGTCAAAAATAAATCAAATGAATACATTCAATATTATAAATTTATGACTTTTCGTCATTAATCGTCGCCAACCAGAACAAATCAAATCTCTGTTTATTTGTAAAAGATAAAAAAAAAAACAAAAAAAAACCAAAACAACCCCTGCAAATAAATTTCTCCAGATTCGTTATGGAACGAGTTATAAAATTGAAATTATTCAATTGATGACAAGTGATCTGATCACATCGCAACTTTATTTTTCAAATAAATCATAAACAACAAAATCGGATGATTGCAATGATACCAAAAATGTCTACCATAGATTAAACAGGAGTTAATTTGAAGGTTCCGCATTGTTTCTTTTATCTACCAAAAAACATAATTTTTGTTTTTGATGAAATTTCAACATTTTTACCAACTCAGTTTGTAAGTTCCGCATTGTTTGTCTATTATGTCTAAAATAATAAAATAAAAAACACAAAAAAATGTCATGACATGTCGGATCATATTTTAGGGATATTCATTTTTTATCTTTAATTTCCTGGAGTTTTTGGTTTTGGTTATAAAAATATTGCAGTTAATTGAAATTACCACTATTTTTTTGTTGATTTTATTTCTATACAAATATTTTTTTTTTTTTGTATAACTCTAAATAATGCGTTTCTGGATGAATAGATAAGAAAATGTCAAATTAACAAGACAAAACAATAAATATTGCATTGAAGTTGTCATCAACAACAACAACAATAAATAACTATCTACCCTTCTTTAGAAACTCAACTCATCCGATCTGAACAAAAATCCCAAAGGGACAATTTTATAATATGTTTTCAAAAATTTTACACTTTGCATGTGTGTGCGTGCGTGTGTGTATCAAACTAAATTTACACATTTTGAAAGAATTCAACAAACAAAAAAAAAATGTGTTTTGTTTCCCCTAAAAACGCTGCATTTTTATATCATGTTCATATGTGGTGCACTGCACACACATCATATTCCAGAAAAATGTTGTAATTCTTCCATTCTTTGTTTGTTTTTTGATTTATTTTTATTTTTAAATTTGATTTCAAATGCAGCGTTAATGCATTCAATGACTTTTCAAATTTTTAAACGAGTTCCGCTTTTTTTTTTGCTTGTTGTTGTTATTATTTTTCTTTTTGTTTCAATAAGTGCGATAAAAAGTTTTCAAGTTTCGATTTTTTTTTTTTACAAATGGTTGGAAATTTTTGTTGAAGGATTTGTTACGAAAAGCAAAAACAAAAATTATTTATAAAAAAAAGATAAAACAATAACCATTAAACACTTTAACAGTAAAAAAGTATTATGGAGTAGGTAGGTATGTTGGTTTATACATATATGATTGAATTGAACAACTTTAAAATACCATATTTTCAGTATATAAAAACAAACGGAAACGAAACAAAAATACTATTTATAGCCTGAGCCAAAATGAATAGAGTAGGCTCTAATCGATCACTAACCGTAGTATTGTAATTATTCACACTTCTTACAATTTGTTTTACATGTACATAGTGATAACTAAAAAATATTCGCTATCAATAACCAATTTTGAGTGAAACAAAACTTGCAACTAATAATGTGGTCCACAAACAGATGAATTACTGCTTCAGCAACAGATAGTCAATGAAACCTAATTATGACAAACATTTGATAATTGGATTGGAAGATTGAAGAGGAAGAGAAATTATAACAAAAAATTTACTCTGCATCATCTGGTATTCCTCAAGGCAGTCACTTAGGCCCATTTTACTTTATAGTCTCCACAATTGATGCTTCTTCTACATACACCGAAGTTTCGATTTACGTCGATCTCTTCATACGTCGTTTCGCGTATTACGCAGTTACATCTGCAATATTTTGAGTAAATTTAATTTTAATTTACGTCCGATTTCCCGCAGTTAAGTCGTTTGAAAAAATTTTCTTAAAGATTATAAAATTTGAAGATTTTGTTTTGCTTTGTGATAGCACTACATATGTATATCCTGCAGTATACACACATATGTATTTTTGAAATAATAATAAAAATTGTGCCTAAACTCAACGAGTATTTATTTTTGTTATATTTTATTTTAATTGATTTCCGATTTACGTCGATTCGGTTTAAGTCGCATTTTTTTGCAACCAAACTTCGACGTAAATCGCAACTTCGGTGTATCGTTTTCTAAATTTCTCAATTTTGCAGACGACTCAAAACTTTATAATCCCATATCCTGCTTATAAAATTATTTGAATTATTACAAAATTATTTTAACCATTTTGCCTCTGGGTACCAACTAGTACATAAATTGAAGCCACACGATCATCGTTAGATTTGGTCAATGAGCTGAAGGAAAATTGTTTTTGATCCACAATTTCATTTGAAAATGTTCTTCCAGTGATGAAGCACTCTTTTAATTAAATTATTGTGTTAAATAAACAGGATTGCCGATGATAACCCACAAGCCATATTAACCAAACACCAATACTCCCAGAAAAAGTCAAAAAGTCATCGTTTGATACATTATATGGGGCTGATGGAATCATTGGTTTATATGTCTTCAAGAATGATGATAGTCAGATTTACGTTACAATCAACGGCGAGCGGTGCACATGATTATTAACGTGTTTGTGATTCAATTGGAAGGCATTAATGTTGCACACACGTGAGTAGGACATTGCCACACAGCGCAAAACACAATTATTTTACTAAAATAAATATTATGCTAACGTTAAGTTTAGGAAATTACCCTGTTAGCTGGCCTAACCCCTTTTCTACCGGCAGTTTGGAACCGGCAGTTGGTATATCTATTCGTAATATCAAACATGATAGAAAACACCCTGAACAGAAAAACAAGTATTTTTTGGGAGCGTATTGAAGACCACAGAGTCTCCAAAATATATGCATCCAGAACAAATACCAAAATAACGAAACTTTCAGAGTAGACTGTAGGAATATTTACTGGTCAAAACCACATGAATAAGCACATGTGTAGACTAGCACTAAGTGACGATTCAACCTGTAGACACTGCCTGGAAGAGGAAGAATCCCCCACATATTTTGTAGGAGAGTTTCAAAGCTGAAGCTCAGATTGTTGGAAACGCACTACATACCTCAAAAAGTTTCTGCACGATTAAACCCTCAAACCTGTTGGTCTTTATGAAAGGGTCAACTAAATTGAGGGGTGGAGGAGGGCAAAAAGGCTAAAAGCCTACATTCGGGTTCTGACCAATTAAGGTCACCTCCGTGAGAAACAAAAACCCTTTTTGTATGTAAAATTGCAATTTAATACGCCGATAAATTAGAAATGATTGAACCATTGGAAGCCAATATTCGACGCGTCATTGCCGAAATAGAGCCTAATTTACTTCGAAAAGTGTGTGAAAAGTGGACTTCAAGTGGTAGTTACATCTCTGAAATCATTTTTTTTTTCTGTTACTCCTCGTGAGAGCATAGAGCTTCCTTCTTTGTTTTGTAAAGTGATCTTGATTTCCTCACACGTTCGATCATAACTAGGTAATTCAGCTGTTATGGTTTGCCCTTGGGGGTTTCATTTTAAACAGCAGAGTGTGACCATTCCATTTCCATTTATACGCCTAATTAGGTTCGCTTGCGGTTCTTCATCTGTTAGCTACCATAAGTCCCAATCACTGATGGTTTTTGGCCAGAATATTCTACAAATTTTTCTTTGCCACTTGTTGGCGAATACTTGAAGTTTTTAATTTATCGTACATTTGTTGTCACCCACATTTCACTGCCATACATTAGTGTAGAAATAAGCTTTGAACATTCTAATTTTTATTTTCCTTTGTCTGAAATCATATTCAAAAGTTAATGCCATCAAATTAT
The DNA here is from genome assembly GCA_963942445.1 of Argyra leucocephala. Lineage (NCBI taxonomy): Eukaryota > Metazoa > Arthropoda > Insecta > Diptera > Dolichopodidae > Argyra > Argyra leucocephala. Next base: position 71,433,592 of record OZ012680.1, read on the forward strand.
ATGCCAAAGAAAGCCAATGGATATTAGAAACATTTTTGTGTATTTTATTTCAACTTAAAGCTCTCCGCCTTTAAAAAACACCCTTTATTATTAGTTTTTATATAAATTTATTTGTTATTAGTTCACATTCCTTTGTTTAGCTTTACATTTTGATAAAATTAAGACTTTTTTTTTATAATTAGTATCATAAAATATTTCTTGGCGCTCCTTTGAAAAGAAAAATTTCTGTACTGTGGCATTCCTGAACATTATTCAGGCCTATGACAAGGATTTTGGCACCTGGGTCTATTGTATGAACTGAAAAAAATCTTAAAAGTGAATCTATTTACAAAATAGAAGTTTTTACGATAAAATGCAAAAAGCATATTCCAATAGCTGCCAATTCACTGTGGTGGAGTTCAGCAAAGCAGTGTCTTTGAACCTACACTGTATCTATACCGTATACAGTTGATCTGCCATATATTAATGAATTTAAAGCAGTATCTTTTGCAGATGACATTGCGACTATAGTTTCCGACCTAACTCACTGAGTCCACTCACACAGCGACATTTAAATCTACTGCAAACATAGCTTGATAAATAGAAATTTAAATTAAACGAATTAAAACCAACACATATAACTTTCATGTTAAGGATAAGTACTCATTAAATAATAATATTATTTCACAAAATTTACGTCAAAGACCTAGACCTTCACTTAGTTAAACAATTAAGCTGGCAAAACCACATTGACTACAAAAGGAAACAGTTCGGTATGTAATGGAAAACTATATGTATTGTAGAGAGGCTTGTAGGGATAAAATTACAACTCTTCTTAGAAAACAAAATGTTGTTGTGCAATTCTATAATCATTGTATGTAAAAATCATACAAATATTTCAGAATAAAGTTATAAGATCTATGGTAAATGCTACATGGTTCGTGCTAAATCAAGTAATCGAAAATTATTTACGCATTCCCTCAGTTCACAATGAATTAATCAAATACACCAACAACTACAACTACAGATTAGAGCAACATCCAAATATTTTACCCTATACGCTGCTGAACAAGTGTAGAACTAGCAGACTCACCTGGAAATATTTTAAGGTGAATTTAAATTACGTATGTGGCTGCACCATTGGGGTTACTGCTTCGAGACAAAATCTACATAGAAAAATATTTGCTTATTGTATTTTAGTAAACTGAAAAAATAATAAAATACAATTTTCGGACTTTTACTGAAAAAATATTTTTTAAAAAAACTTGCATATCGTTGTGTACATTTAATTAAATTTCTATTAATTTTAATTGTAAAACCTTAAAGTAAAAAAACGAAAATTTCCTTAATTAGATTATTTCAAGCTCTAACTATAATTTCTAATTGAAGTAAAATCAAATACATATCATTTTTTTGGTTTAAACTTGATCTTGATACATAATTAATTTCAAATTATCCAATTATGGATCAACAATAACCAACATGTACATAACTCTCGACTTTATCTATTATTAAAAACAAATTCAATTCACGACACTGTATATACCATGCTTATATACCTATGTGTATATATCGTGCATGTACCAACAGAGACAATACAAAAACTAATTAAATTGGAAAAAAAATATAGAAAATTCCGAATACATTCCAAATTAAAATTGAATAATTGTGGTGACAAATTTATAAATTATTTTTAAATGATTTACAATTATGCAATTCAATTTGTTTAGTTATGTTAAATTTCGAACACTTAATTTAGACAATGTATGACTAAAATTGAGTGACAATCAATTTAAAATGATTGAAATTAAAATGTTGTAAATTTTAATTTAATTTAGTTACAAATTGTTAGGCACTACCAATGCAATTTAATTTTTTGATGCATTTTTGATACTCTACAAAATAAAAATTAACCTGTAATTTGGTAATGTATGATAGTTTCAATTGAAAACAGAATTCAATCAAATGTATGTTAGCATACAACACTTTTTTGGTCTCGTGAGATCTATAAATTTAACATAGTTACACTGTTAGTGTAATGAGACGAAATCTTAATACGTAAACCCAACAAAAAATAGCAACTCCTATGACCAGTCAAAGTAAATAACATCGTCATACCATCCGAAAAAACGGCAAAATACCTTGGTATGACACAAGATGCCAAACTTCGTTGGAAAGAGCACGTAAAGAAAAAGAAAAAGGAACTTGGCTACAAATACAGAGGGATGCTTTGGTTCGATCGGATCGGAAATGTGAGAATATCTACTTACAATAAGGTTTTGATATATAATCAAATATTGAAGTGGACCGGGGCTTATGGTATCCAATTATGGGGTTATATTGAACAATTCTGTACTTAAAATATCAAAATATTTCAAAATAAAAAATTGTGTAATAGAATTAACACTCCTGCTGTGCCCCATAATGCTGATATTCATTGAGATCTTAATATTCCTTACGTAACAAACGAAATCAAAAATTTCACTGGACAGTATACGATTCGTTTATCTCAACATGTCAATCAACAAACTTTACGTTTAATTGACGAATGAAACCATTCGAACTGTGATAGACTTAATCCTTCAAAAAACCTTTTATAGATCTTTCGTAATTGAATTAATAAAAATTATCTTATAAAAATAACGGTTACAGAAAAATTATATTTGACTAGGTTTAATTGTAAATAGTTTGGAATCGTTAGTGGGTTTTAGATTCCACAGTATTCTAGAGGCTGGCAATCTCGTTCAAGCGCAGAATTGTTTGTCTTTTGATGGCTTTCTACTAACTCGGGTAAAAAAAATTGTTGTTAGTGTCATGGGAATGGAAAAATAATAAATAAATTAGTCACTGATGATTTGCTGTTCGTTGGCAATCCTACCTTATCATATCGTATTCCTCTTCTATCATAAGCACCATCAGTTTAAATAGCATAACATTATATTTAAAAGTTTAATGTATGGAACGTTGTAAAATTTATTATGGGCAAAAATTAAAATTGATAGAACATGTGATAACAAAACATATGATCAAAGGATGACAAAACGAATATTAGAATTAGTACTGTACAATACTAGAGCAAGGATAGACAAAGATCAAAATGGCTGGAATCGTATAATTCGTATTACGATGTGGTGAAGGGGTCCTTATGGGTTGACACATGACCTACAGTCGTGACAACAACTCATTATTCTGGCCGATACCCTTTTTAAACTAAACTAAAGTAAACTAACGGATGGAGGACAGTTACAAAAGATAGAGCAGAGTTGAGGAAAATTGTGAACGAGATTAAAGCTGCCTGAGTTGTAGAATCATAATATAGTGATTATGAGATTTTAGCAGTAACGAAATTTTTATTACAGTTGTTGATTTTGTTATCGTAGTGATATAAAAAATACTGGAAAATTTTTGATAAACCAATTTTTTTTAATTTGATTCATAAATCAAACTTCATTGAATTAAATTTTATACATTTTGTGTACGACCCAGACAACGTCGGGTAACTTTTTTACTAACTATTATATTCTATTTATGTACCAACTAAATACAAATTTGTAAAGAGACAATCAGAACAGAATTTTATAGTAAAAAATTCAATTTCATAACTTTAAATAAATGCCATACCATAGTTATTGAATTGTGTGATTGCTTTGTTTTAATGAAGGGTGAGAAAATTTTAATTCAATAGAATCATCAATTTTTATTTCAATTTCCAGGGAAGAATTTTTACAATTTATATTTAATTAAAAGTTATCTTAATACTTGTATATATACTTTAATTAAACGTTTATTCAATTGTTTTCTATGATGACTTTATCAAGTTGATTTGTTAAAATCTCGAAAAGTACTATTTATATTTGAATGTAGTGTAAATTATCTATGCCTAAGATGAATCTTATGTATTCAACAAGGTTAGATTTCCTTAAAGCAAGCTAATTTAATTTTTTTTTCATTATATTTTTATTACTATTCTCTTGTTAAAATTAATTCATTAAAATAGAGGAATAAAAATTTAATCTTACTTTCAATTCAACACGCTTTAATTGGGAATTCATGTAAACTGTAATTAAAAAAAGAAAAATACTTAATAATAATAAACAAAGATCATCCCGGTCACAAATTGAAAAAGTTCTTGACTTGTCGCTTTTAATGAAGTAAAAACTAATTACTTCCGTATATTTCGAACATAATAGACAATTATCTAAAGAATTGTCTTTAAATTTGATAACACTAAAGGTTGATTGTAATATTTTCAAAAAAAAAAAAAATAAAAAAAAAATAAAATATTTTTGAGTTTATAATCAAATTTATTGTTACAACAATAATACACAAAAAAAAAAATTTGCGAATTTTCAAGTTGATTTCTGTTAACTTTAATAGTTACTTATTATCACTATCAAAACAAAACGTTCTTTGTGTTGGTGAGTGAAAGCACATGTACTTTATTCTTCAACTAGCTATTAATTCATATACCATCACATCAAAGCTAGTATGGGATTGCTTAGATATACTCAAAACCCTGGCAAAAACTAATAAAGTCACAGTAATGTGGGTACCAGGGCATTCCGGCATTGCAGGAAATGAAGCTGCAATTTATCTAGCTAGAAAAGCATCGGATACGCCTTTCATAGGTCCAAGTCCGTTCTGTGGAGTTCCCCTGAGCACAGCTAAAATGCAATTAAGAGTTTGGGTAGAGCAAAAAGCTGAGGATTTCTGGGCCAACGTTCTGGAAATCGTCAGCCCCAATGCTCGTGCCTGAACCCTCGCTCAAGCCAAAACACTTCTAAGTTTCAACAGGAAACTGATACGTATCTTGGCAGGGATAACAGGCCACTGCCTAACAAAGAAACACCTCATTAAAATGGGTCTATCTGAAAATAATCTACGCAGAATATGTGAAATAAAGCAAGAATCTATTGAACATCTGATCTGTGAATGCGAAGGCTTCACCCGTAGCAAACTTCGACACTTGAGAACAGCGTTCTCCGAATATTCAGAGCTATCCAGAAAACCATTGAAGAATATCGTGAGTATAATCACAAAATCAGGTATCCTTAAGGACTCGGAGACTTAAAAACCGGGTTATCACAATAAGCCCATTTGCGGCTGCGGAGATGTAGGGACTGGATCCCTCTCAGAAAAAATTGAATCTAATCTAATCTAATTCTTCAAATTCAACCTAAATTAAATTGATTTATTATTTCTTCTCCTTAAAATGCTGTCTTAAAGGACATTTTCTAAAACTTGAAAACAGTTGGAAAGCATAATAACGCATATCTGAAAAATTCTGTGTATAACCGCTTTTATAACAAACAATTGAAAAAAGTTGGTGTATCAAAAATTTCCCAGTATTTTTTTTCACTACGATAACAAAATCAACAACACTACAACTTAAACTATACTTATATTAAAATTATTTCTTTGTAAACAATGTTTCGAGGATGCCAAGTCCTTATTATTAATCTAGTACCATAGTTTTAACTGTGTCTAACTGCGTTGAAGCAATATTGTAGCTGCTATTTTATATTTCAATTGCTGAGGAGTGAATCGTGTCAAATCTAACGAATAAAGAAATTCTGTTCGGTAGTTAACAGCTTCATTTTCATTGGTAACTGTATCTATCGATTCTCTTAAAATTAATTAAACTTGGATTTCCACAGTCATTTGTGAAATGGATTGAATCTTATTTGGCTAATCGAAAGTATCCTGTACGATTCAGAGCAGCTACGTCAACATAACTTTCGAAGCAAATTTAGGAGTTCCTCAAGGAAACCATCTAGGTCCACTTCTTTTCATAATCTCTATTAATGACGTTGTATCAGTAATAAAAAATAGTGAAGTTCAAATTTATGCTGATGGCATGAAAATTTTTAAGAAAATCACATCACTTCGAGACTCGAGACTCGATAATTTCTTTGCATGGTGCCGTAGCAATAACCTTATGCTTAATACGAATAAATGTGTTGTGATGAGTTATCATAGGCGTACCAGTTTCTATTCACATAATGGACATGTTCTTGAAATAGTTAGGTCGAACAAAGATTTAGGTGTCATTTTCGACGAAAAACTGTCTTTTAAATTCCACTTCATAAGATATGCACTTCGTCAACTTCCTTGGTCCAATCCACTTGTAATATGAACACAGATTAAATTTGCTACATTTAGCTACATTAAAAACTAGGCGTGAGGTTGCTGATGTTCTTTTCATCATCCAAGTATTGAAGACCCCATTATCCCATAATCCCCATTTATATTGAATTCTGCCCGAATTTCCAATAACACTCGACTCCGATCACCTAATATTTTCACACTTGTATTTCATAGAACCAACAATGGTCTGAATGAGGCTATCCACAGAATGATGATAATAGAGAACAAATATAACAACGTGATTGACTTATCACTCTCAAAAGATGTGTTAAGGAATCGACTATACCTCTGTAATCAGAACCCTTCTAACTAACACTCTTTTTTGTAGCTAATTCACATAGTCGTGTAACATTTTTATCCTAAAATTCCGGAATACTTTTTCAGTCAATTCTTCAATACTTTGTATAATTGTACTGATCGTTGCTATTTCAATTTTGACATTTGAAATTTGCCCTTCACCAAGCTGTGTTAAGTTTATTAGCTTATTACAAATGTTATTTATGCGAAATTGGTAACAGTCGTATTTCTTTATTTTTGAAAGAGTATCTAAGTGTAAATTTTCATGTTTGTAACACAATTGGTTTTTGAAATATGCCTGAGACGTGCTAGGAGTTGAACGGCAGCAACCCGAACCGGTCCAAATTTTATAAATCAGTAACAGTTGTATTTCTTTATTTGTGAAGAAGTACCCAAGTGCAAATTTTCAGGTTTGTAGCACTTTTGGTTCTTGTAAGATTCCTGATTGGTTTTAGGAGTTGTGTGGGAGCTACCCAAACCTGTCATTTGATGACTTTGCAAAGTACCGCCTTCGATTCCTTATTTGACCATGAATAACTGTGCGAAGTTTCAGAACTCTATCTTCAAACCTGTGGTTAAACGAATGTGGTTCTTGGGAGCTAATCATAGTGGGCATACGTCGGAAATTGTTTTTAAAACCTAAATGAAACCTAAATGTGTTTTATTTTAATTTAAAGTTCTATCATTCTAAAAAAAACATCCGTTATCACAATATTTTGGATATAATTTTCAGATATTCCTTGATGAAAATTTGTAATTTTGTTAGATATTTTAGCCTTATGTTATTATTATTACAGGACAATAATTAAATCTATAATGTTATAAAAATCTGATGACCATGGTGACATTGAGCTGATCACGTCAATAAAATAAAATATGAAAATATCAACCTTCAATAACGTTATAATACAAAGTATATAAACAGAATTGTAAATTGTAATTTTATATCGATTCTGTTTCCACCATATTCAGTCTTCTTATACTCAAAGATTATAAATAAATCACTTAAAAATTTTCTTTCGTTATTAATAAGTACAATCAGATTGAGTACATATACAAACAGAAACAATATTGGAAAATATAATAAAACGCCTACACATCAGGTAACTAAAAATTTTAATCAAACATTTTAAATCTTACCTAATCAATTATTCAAAAGTCTTTCAAAGATATTTTAATTTTTTTTTTTCAAAAAAAAAAAAGGAAGTGATTTTCATAATACAAAACTATTCATACCCATATATATATATATATGTACATACTTTACTTATATAAAATTTCATTATAAATAATAAATATGTATCTTTATATAATCAGTAATCACATACTTTCAAACATCATACCCATATATTTATAATTAAATATTATTAATAAAGATTCTCATATCATTTGTTTATTCCACTTCTTACAATTTTCTTGCATATAGCCATCATAGCCATAATATAAGAAAACCGAATCATATTATTTTAAATTTCCTAGAATTTCATCTTATCATAAAACTACCACATAGAATTCTCCTTAAATTGGGATCACACATTGATGTGTCGGCGGGACTAAGATTAAAACAAAACAACAACAAAAAAAAAACAATAAACATGGTAGGTACTTTAAAATTGTATAATCTTATATTATGACGTGGTGTGTATATTGTAGATAGTAGAAAGAAGAAATTCTTATATTAAATACCCGTCGTTTTCAAGTGATCCTACTATAAATATTATTAAGTATACGAGTACGAGAATATAAGTATGATGTACGTAAGTATTATGAATAATAGTTAAAAAAAATGTAAATTTGAATTTTCAAGGATGTGGTTGAGTACTGACAATACCACACTAATACATATTATTATATCTAAAACAGAAAGCATATAACAAAAGAGATTTCAAGTACTTTTTGTATATTATTTAAAAAAAAAAGGGTTCGAAACTGAAAAAGTAAGGTTCATAAATTTAATTTTTGAACATTTTTTTTCCTTCATCTTCAGGTTAAGTTTTTTTGTTTTTTTGTTTTTACCAATGATTCAAAAATTAAATTTAACTAAATTTATAATTTTTGTTTCATTATTTTGTATTTTGGAGTTTAAAATTATTTAATATCATCTCGACAATAACAATTACTTGTAGTGCTATAATGTTATGTAATTATATGGTTGAGATCTTCGCTGAAATTCATAAATTTGAATTGTTCATTGAAACTAGTGAATTTATAAGGTGTTTCTAGGTATGTTTTACTAAATTTAATTAATATCTTGATCGATTACGGTTATTACACCAACATCAGAACACTAATTTATGAAATCATTTTCAGGAATTGTTTCGTTCATCATAACACTACTAGAACTCATCATTAGGGATTTATAGTGTTAGACTTACCTACTTGTTAACACAAATAATAATAATATTTAAAGATACAATGGTGATATAAAATATCTATGTATCAAGATTGAATGTTAACTAATAAATTAAGCTTGGTCTTTTTATTAAAAGTAAAATGATGTAAAAAAAAAAATTAAAAAATTTATAATTATAATTTTGACTAATTTATGTAATAAATTATTACTAGTATTCACTATTAAAAATTCTATGAAGTTTGATAAAAAAATCGTACTCAATTTCATTATGAATTGTTTTCCATCATTTCAATTTATTCTATACAATTATTTTTAATTGTTTTATCTTAAACAACAACCGCATTTATGTAATAAATTATTTAAAAACAAAAATTAATTTTTAAAAATATTTTGTTTCGCTACGTTTCCTTTAAAATATATATAATTTAAAAGAATAATAATGAAAATTGGTTATGAAATAGTTCAAATATGTGTACCATACTTTTTTTCAATTTACAAATTAAGTATAATGATGATTAAAAAATGTTTTACCTAGAGCCTACAGCATATGCGATCAAATTATATTCACTCATATTCTCTTAGAAGTATCATTGGCGCTGTGGAAAAATTGATTTCGTGACGTTTAGCTAAATATGTATTTCTCTTGGACGCTGTAAGCCAGGTGATCGAAAATGTTATTATTTTGGTAGTACTGATCAATTTTTCGCTGTTAAAAAATATTATTGGTAATGTTTAAGTATATATATATATATAAACAAAAAGTATCTTGCTTTAATATTTTTAGATAATATATTAAGCCTGACGTCAAATGAAAACGACACGACATAGTTGTCGACAAAATATGTCACATTAGGTTTCGAACAAATGTGTTTAAATGCCATCATAACTAAAAAGTACCACGACAAAGTCGGTGACAAAAATTTTATAAAGTTGTTGTTCTACTGCGACATTCCATTTTGACAGTTCCAAATTATTAAATTAAAAATTTTTTTTTTGTTATTTATGAATTGTTGTTTGGTGGTGTCTAGACAATCGGTGAACACTGTCAGTTTTCACTGAAATCCATGTATTTGTTGTTGTTTGAAAACAATAAAAAAAAAGTTAAAATGCTGTTAACTTGTCGTCAGTTTTTCGGTTTCAATCGTTCCGAGTTTCAGGGCCTACGTTTCTAATCTTAATGTCAAAATATACAGCATAAAAAACGTATTAGAGAAGTAACATTTGAATTATACATTTGAATTAAGGCATTTAATAATATAAACATACCTATTCTTTCTCAAATCAAACACATAAAAAATACTGCAATTTCTAAAAATTACTTTTTATTATTGTTTAAAGTTTCACTTCCACTTGTGACACAAATGACCATTCTCAGTTTTCGACATCTGTAAATTTTTTCATTTAAAACTGAACGTGTAGGCACTTCTCAGTTTTAAATGACAGTGAAAACTGAATGAATAACTGATCGTCTAGACACCGCCTTTGAAAATGACAATGTGACATTCCATTTCGACAACCTAGGATGCCATATCATTTTCAATGGATTTCTGGCTTTAATGTTAAATAAATTTAAAGTTTTAAAATAAAACGCATATAGTTAGCTAAATAATAATTATATTAATATTATTATAATAGTGTAAAAATTATGAGATATAAGTGTTTAAAGATTGTAATAGTAAAGATGAGTCCTTTTCTTTTATTTCAATATCAAAATGGTAAAAAATTAATTAAAAGTTGGTTATTAATCCTTACTTAACTGTTTTATCCTGTTTCAGTTTAACTTAAGTTAGTAGTGCAACTTAACAAGTGAAAATAGTTTGACGATATGCTCCATCGATTGTTTACAAATTTTAAAGTTATAAAAAATGGCTACCGCGTCGTATAAAAAGTCTAACAGAAATTATACACATCACAGTTGTGACAAATTTTTCATTGTGTCAATTTAAAACTGTCACAGTTGTATGTAACAGAATAGAAAAATAGCACTTTAGTGATAGAATATGGGTGATTATATTATGGTCCACTCCTATGGTTCACTCATGTTTAATTGACATTTACTTCTTAGTTTTATGTACTGGGAACGTTAATTGATTACTTTTTGAATCAGATCTATATTCTTTCAAAATTATTTTGTTTTTATATTTAATCTGATGACCGGATAGATGGGGCTTATTAAAGTACAAACTATTGATATGCTTTGTTTACTTTGTTTGCTGTAGTGAACACTGCTTGTCCTTATATAAATTGTTTGATTTATTTTAATAAGGACGGTAAAAAATTATTGTAGTGGATACATGACTTCTTCTAAAAGTAGAAATATTTTTAAATCATCGTCATCATCATCATCATCATCATTAATATTAGCTCTAATAATATAATAATTTTTTTTAAATACAGTCTTCAACTTATATTTCTGTCTGTTCTGTCTAAAAAAGAATGATATTTAAAAATTTCGCACCTTATGTTATTGTAGAAGACTGATGAATCTACAAAGAAAATAACTTATTGACCTTCCTTTGTAAAGAATTTTAAATTCTCAGAATTTTTTTGTTATCTTTTTATCTTTTTATACGCCATCAACAACGGTTCAACACTTTATGGATGGTCTTTTCTATCTTTGTATTTCGTCAATATAGTTAAAAAAAAAAAAATATTCATTTGAAAAGACAAGAAGTGTTAAATTAAAGAAATTTTTATAAAAATGGTGTCTTATAACTAATTTTCATTCATTTGAAATTTTGATAAAATAATTTAAAAAATAAAAAACAATTGATTTTATGAAATACTTAAAAAAATGGATTTTGAATTTGATTTGGTTAATATTTTTTTATTTTTGTTTTGATTATTTAACCAAAAACATTAGTTAAAGCTTTTTATAGGGTGGTAAAAAAAAATTGAAATGAATTTTACGTGTTGATGGAATTCTAATTTGTCTTTTTTAACCTTAAATTATATTCATTTGATTTGTTAAGTATTGGAGTACTTAGAAAATGTTTTTAAACTACACAACAATGAAAGTAATCAACTACTACTATCCATTAAAAATCTACTCCAGCCAGTTACGACTCTAATTTTTTTCAACAAGTCCACCGTTACATACAAATTTTCATCTTTTGTTCTGCTTTATATAAGTCAAAAACAGAAAACAAAACGAGAACTAGGATATAACAATATTTTTGGAAAAAGGTTTACTGAACTACTTCGTATAACTGTAATATTCATTACAAGAATCTTGAATGCGGTCTTGAAATATGGATAAAACGTTCTTTGATTACAATTTTTCCGAAGCCTAATAAAAGCAGAACTCTCACTAATCAATTAATCTTTTTTCAACTCTTTCCAAGTCATTTGAAAAAATTAAAATACACAAAATTATGCCAAAAATAAAAAGTAGGAGACTTCTCCATGAATAATTTAGTTTACAAACAGATCATTATAATGATCAATCTAATTATAGTGTACGAATTAGTAAATATTTTGAAAATAAAAATAATTGTTCTGCCTTATATCTCTGGACGTGTCACAGGTGTTTGACAAAGTCTGGTATGAAATTACCATTCTCACTTCTCGCAAATAGACGTCATATTAGTTGCACAACTTTTATTCCACTATTTATGTATCTCATGTTCGCGGATTGAGGTTCAACATTAAAATAAATTTGAAAGCCATCGGCCTTACGGCTTAATGGTTTTAATTTTAAACCTGTTTATTTTTTTTTTCAATTCGAATCCAATTAAACAAAGTGCATCTTATTTGCAAAAAGTTGTTTCGACCTAATTACTGGTCATTTAATTTTCAATAAATTATTTGCATGATCCAATTTTCGCAAAATCATACAACTGTTGGGTATAGTACAAGTACAAGTAGTACTAGGACCAAGTAGGGAGTATACTTTACTTTATAAGTACAGTAACAGTATGTTTTGCGGGAGTTTAGATATTCTACGTACATCAAGTACATATTACATAAATTTATAAAAGGCAACTGATATAGTATTTCATCACGGGACCTAAGGTATGTGTCAGCAAAGTTTGAAACAATCTGACAATGTACCTAGAACTAAAGTATATCTCAAGTAGGTACCAAAAATTTAAGTTAATGAACTGAAGCTTATTAATTAACCAACGTCAGATTTCGATGTAATTTTATTATGAAATTCGTAGTTTGGAAATTTTACTCTTAAGTATGTTATATTGAATAAAACTTGAAATAAAAAAAATAGAAATAGCATTAAGTATTGAAATTCACGTAGAATTCAGCTAGTCGGGTAGAACTGACCATTGCAGTCGCTTCTGGAAAACAAATGATCACTTAATTGTGCCTTTTTGATACCACGACTCGAGTGAACTATTTGTTGTTGTTGTTGATAGTTTTAGGGGATCACTCTTTCATTATCATAGGAAATCAGTACTAGTGCAATTGAGAAGGATAACCAATTTTGCAATAATACATATATTGTTAGAGAAAGCCTCATCTGAAATTCACAGTCTAACTCTAGCTAGTTCTGGGCAGCTGCAAATAAAGTGTTCAAGAGTTCTGTTTAATTTTTTTTGCAGCTGCGAAACGAGTTGAATAGAATATCTAGTGTAGGTACGCGGTGCATTTCATTGGTATTTTGCAACATACCATCCCTGGGCGATATTATCTATATATGAAAATGAGTAATGTGGAGCACCGGTTAATTACATATTATGTATATTCATATATATACACTTTTGTATTATTCCATAATACAGTTAGACATTAGATTTAAGTTAATATATTGTACGATTTGTAAGATAATATAATTCTTAAATAAAATAGTTCATATGAGAATACAAGAGAATAATTTAGTAATATTTTATTTTAATAAGAATATACAAATATAACACTTGGATATATATACATTAAATATATATTATGTATACATTTATTCAATTTCGTATACACAAATTCAAAAGATATTTATAAATACATGTTATACCTAGCTTGGCTGCGTGGCTTTTTATCGACCTGTAACTCGTACGCTACTTCATGAATCAGTACGGGATCTGGCTAAAAGTTGTTTGGTTATACGAGAGACATGATTTGCTAAAGGTCGCACAGGTATTTGGTGTATGCCACCTTTCATTTGCTCTAATATTAGTTGTGTTTATTAAACCGTTCATAACTTGTGAAGCACTGATCGCCGTATAGCCTTTCGATGATTTTTTTCAAAAGGACATTAAATTTTCTTTAATTATGTGAAAAAAAAACATTTTAGGACTTTCCCTATTAAAAATAATAAAAAATAGTAGTATGTATAAAATTAAATTTAATTTCTTAAAAAATCCATTGGTTTGTATGTATTGTATGTAATATTGGTACGTATGTATATAAAAACAATAAACATAAAAAAGAATTAAAAAAACAAATTTCATTATGATGAATGCGTTCCTAATCGGCTCCCATTGTAGAATGAACGTCGAATGAAAGTCATCACCATTATGTATCAACCAATATTTTGTTGCTAAAGAAAATTCGATAAGCTTTTCAGATATTTGAACCAGTATTTATAAATTTCATTAAAAAATGAATATTGAAATATTGCGCATACTGTTCCAAATGACTAAACGGTAGAAATAATTGTTTAACAATAATATTTCCAAAATAAAATTATTACAATTTAATTTTCAACTAAAACAAAAAATTAATTTTCTATTTTCTATTTGAACAACATTTAAAAGCGTGTAAATATGTTTTTTAGTTCACATTTCAATTTAAAAATTAATAAATCAAATAATATGAAAATGTAAAAATCTGTTCAATTACTTTTTTATTTTGTTTTAGTTTTTTTTTTATTTTACAAAAACTTTCCATTTTACAACAGCTGTCAAATATGTGATAACAATGAAAACCATAAACAACAAAACATAATTATAATAAGTATTTTTTTTTATATTAATTTTCATTTCTACTATTTCCTCAAATTAACTATACTAAAAATTGCTCTAAAATTAATATGAAATAAAAACATAGAAAAAAAAAAATTAAAAACAATCTCATTAATTTTTAATTCATAATTTTACTTTTCCTATATACAAAACCAATGCAAACAACAACAACAACAACAAACAAGTGAAATTCAACATTAATTAAAATATTTTCGTTTTCGTTTTTTTTTTGTTTTGTTTTTTTTTCTAATAGAGAGCACCATATTCACTTGTTTTTCTTTTAAATGGGGAAATTGACCAATTTTTGCGCTCTGATATCATAAATAATAGATAGTTAGTTTGATTGTTGTTTATTTGTTTTTTTTATTTTTTTTAAATCAGTGCTAACTTCATATCTTCAATTATGAAAATTAAATTTGGGGTAGTAGTTGAAAACAGTTGGAAACTAGTGTAGTGTAGTAAAAACAAAAGTGGTGCATTGAAACATTGTAAGTTTACCCAATCTAAGCAAAATTTAAGTGGTTAATTGTTCAATGTAAAAGAAAAAAAATTATTCTTCCAGTTGAAGAAGTTACGAACATTACAAAATAATAGAAATGAAAATGTTGTAGAAGAAACCAGAAAATAAAGAAAATGGTTGTTACGTTATTCCAACTGCTTATTTAAAATATTGTTATTTTATTACCATTAATCTGAAACAATAATATAATATAAATATATGGATTAAGTCTTATAGACTTATTTCACTGCTTCCAGTAATCTCCAAGTTATTTGACAAATTACTCCTTTAAAAATTACAACCAATAATAGAAAATAGAAAGAAATATTATACTAAATCATTAATTCGGGTTTAGGAAACAACACCTAACTGTTGAACAAGTCAATGAAATAACTGATGTCATCGAAAAAACACTATAATAAAAATGTATCTGCTATTCGGTATTCCTTTATGCTTCACTAGCTTTTGCCAAAGTATGGCACGAGGGACTAATTTACAGTCTGGCACCGTGTTCTACCCAAAGTCTATATCGAAGTAATTGTAATTTACTTATCTACTCGAGTATTTCAAATTAAACAAAGAGAAGATTACTCTACGCCTCATGGGAGTATTCTGAGTCCAATTCTGTACTTATTATCTACCAGTGATATCCCACAGTTAGAAGATGCTACGATGGTAACTTTTGGAAATAATACGGCATTAGCGGTTGGTAATAATATAAACGAAGTAACAAATAAACAAAAGGTGGAAAACTAAACCAAACTAGTTAAAATTCACACATGTTAATTTTAAAAAATAAAAAATAGAGTCGCCCTTAATCAACTGTCTACTCACAATAAACAATGTTGTCACATCTAAATTCTGCAAAATACTTTGGTGACAAAAACAACATGTTAAGAAAAACAAAAAAGAGTTAGAACTGAAATACAATCAGCTGCATTTTTGTAATTGAGCGGACATCTACGATTACGACGTATAACAAACTTTTGATCTACAATCAAATTTCAAAGCCAGGGGTTGTGATAAACAACTATCCAAACGTTCCAAAATAAAATTTTGTGACCTATTTCTAGATCCCTATCATAAAAGATGAAATAAAAAACTGGCAGTACGCCACAAAATTCCTCCTTCTCAACATGTTAATACTGAAGTTTTACGCTAAGCTGAGAATTAAAAGTTTGCTAGAAGACTTAAACGGACGAAACAGTTCGAACTTTGTTAGGATAAAAATAATCTTATACTTATCTTTCAATAAATTCTAATGGAATATTGTTTGATCAAAGATATCTGAAGTAATAGAGGCAAAATTGTATTAATGGTTAGTCTAAAATGCTAATTTTAATTTTAACAAAAGCATAGAGTTTTTAGTGCGCGTTAAGGTCGACCCAATTCTTCACTTCGTTCTCCGTCGGAAAATAGAACGATAAATGAAGGCTCTATTAACATTTCTTTCTGTCTGAAAAAAATAATATAAACTTCTATCTGATACAACAATTAAACCCAACCAAGCTTAATCGGGTAGAAAATAAAACTTGTTTCTGCTACTAGAAAGGTTATAGGTCGAAGTAGAATAAAATAAAACTCTAAGTAGAATAGCAACTATAGGCTTATTAATTATTTTGTAAAAAGAATGATTACTGAAACAGCGAAGCATAGTCTCAGAAACAAAATATTTAAAGGGTGCAAAGCTCTACACTCCCAAAGACAGTAAAAACGATCTGTAAATCTGATACAAATACAAAAATTGACTGGACTTTCGATCTTTATCGTAACAAAAGACAAGTATTCAGCAAATTCAAAATTAAATAATTTATTATCGGACTTATTTTACATACCAAAATTGTTATACATTTTTTATTGAATAAATCTAAATTTTTCCTATTTAACGATTTAATTATGCAGATTCAAAATAATTTAATTCAAAGTAGACGTTTTACTTCGTTATTTGCAACTAAATTGAATTTATAATAGAGTTACTCTATTTCATCAATAATGTAAATTGTGAGGAATATTTACGGGACTGCACTAAAAGCGTACGTTTCCAATAAACGTTTAAGTCTTCAACGCCAAAACCATTTAGATTATTTTTAAATTGACTTCGATATAATAACAAAATTTCACGTATTAAAATTGGATTACTGCAAGTCAATCCTATAAATAATAAGATAAGTGCAAGCCAGAAGGAATTAGTATCTTCTGTATTTTTCCATTTTATCAATGTTAAATATTTCCACTGAGTTTGAATTTCGTTAATTTTTTCTTTATCAATATTAAAGCTTCTAAGTAATTCTAAAATGTCTGTCTTTCACGTTCAAGTTATTATCAATTGAAATGAATTTTTTTTTTTGCAAAATCGTTAAATTCGTTGATCTCTTTTTTTTACTCATTGATTAGTTTAGTTATGAATTATTTACATTGATTTCTAAATACTTCTTCTTGAAGTTTTAATACGTTTTTTGTTTTTAATTCTTGAAGTTTTTGTTCAAATTGCCAAATCACAACCTAAATTACGATAAAAAGCTACGATTTTTTTTTCATCAAAGATCAAATTAGGTAGCGCAAATTATGAAAAACTTATAAGTGAATTCAGCGCACTCGTTTTGGAAAATTTGGTTTATTTTTTGAACTTGTTTCAGCATTGATTTAATGAAAGATAGGTATACAAAGTTAAGCTAGTTTTTGTACATTTTTCTTAAAGTTTCTGCTTTGTATCATTTTTCGTCTTTTTCAATCATTTCGTATTTCATTTATAATAAAATTGTGCTTGCTTTTTCTATTTATCCAGAAACATTAACAATTAAACAACGAAAAAACAACAACTTACAATAATTTAAATTTTAAAAGCCTTGTTATGTTTTTAAAATTTTGTATGTCTGTCAAATAATTTTGAACATTTTTTCTGGCAGAAAAAAAATAACACGTTTATTTTAGAAATTTTTTACTGGTAAGCCGAGTACTATTATTTTCTCCGGCTAAAAATAAATTTTTACGGCTTGATACGGCTTGATACGGCTAAAATGGTCACACTGGTCACAAGCATGTACTGCATTTGCATATAGTTATTTGTTTATATAACTTATGGGTTAGCCACGAAAACTACCAAAATACCAAATTATCATGCACATAACTTTCTACCAATACTTCGTTATAAATTGTCCACTGTCTTTCTACGATAATTACACAAATTATATACGATGGTAGAAACTTATCATCTCAGGTCTATTAAACAAATAAGTACTTAAAATCTAAAATAACTCTAACCCACTATAACAACACCCACCCTCATCCATAAGTAGTTACTAAGCAAATGTATCTAAACGGATAGACAAATAGAATACGTCTAGTTATTTTCAAAAATAACTAAAAAATAAAATGAGAATTATGTACACAAAGTAACAACAGTATTGCATGTCATTACGATTGAAAGAACTGGGTTGATAATGTATACACATATAATTTTTGAAAAGTTAAGTGCAGTAACTGTGATTTTTTACTTACATAAGGATTTTTATAAATTTTAATATGTACAAGACATCCAACTATGTTTTCCATTAATGTTAAAAAATTTTTTTTAATGATAATGCAACGTTATACAATCTATAATTATAATTGACAAGCATTTAAGGACCTGCGCAGTAGACACCTTTTCATTTTATCTCTCTTCTCCATAATGAACTCTTAATATAAAATAAGTAGGTTGTAAATAAAACAATAATCCGCACACAGTTGAAATTTTTGTAATCATATGGTTTTATTATTCACCAAATACATTAAGAAATAGGTAGAAACGAAACAGAAAATGAGAAGTAAAGTATTTATGTTTTTTAACGAAAACATACTAATTTCAAAGCTTTTCATTAAAACATGAGTATTTTCTGCTTTGTAATGAGAAGTCTATATTAGGCCATGCAAATCTCTGTTCTTTTAAAAGCTTTAAATTTGACTTTAACTTGAATTATAATTACTCAACAGTGGCCTCTAGTTTAAATTTATACTAGTATTCGCTCTCACTTCGAAATCCGTGGAAGTTTAATAAATAATCGCATTCTCAATTTCATTATGAATTGTTTTCCATCATTTCTATTTATCCTTAATACTAGATATATTTTATTTTTTTATTGATTTATCTTAGACAACAACCATACAACAAGCATACGTAATAATTTATGTAAAAAAAAATTAAATTCAAAATAATTTCTAGCGATGGGTCAAATGCGGCAATTTGACAAATTAAAACTTTTCTATGTTTACATGTATGTGTGCATATATTTATTTATGCATTGGGTGTATTAAAAATAAAGGTTATGAATTGAAATTTCTAAAAATTAAAAATTTTTGGAAAAAATATTTAGTTTCTCTACGTCTCCTTTTAAGTAACTATCATATAAAAGAATAATGATAAAAGTTGGTCGTAAAATTGTTCAGATATCTGTACCATACTTTTTAAACTTTACAGATTAAAAATATAATGACGACAATATAATGACCATGGTTACTACCATGTATAGTGTTAAATTAAAAGACCCTGTAACTGATAAGTTGTGTTATGTATTTTTGTACCAATATATTTAGTATATAAGTTATTATTAGATTAGTAGAACAAACGAAGGAGGAAAGATGCAATATGCCCAAAAACTCTTCTCGATCTTGGTAAGGACGTAGAATCATTGAATTGGCCCAAGGAAGATTGCGTAAGTCAATTCTAAGAATTACTTTTTGAATTGACTCTATTTTGTAGATATGAGTAAATACAGGGCTAGTATGTCTATGATGATTTAGTTCTATATGGGTTGTTGAATTCGTCAAACAATCTCTTTATGAACCCTAAATTATAATTTTCTTTATTGATTGTTCTGTTAAAGTGTAGCTTAAATGTAAGTTTATCGTAAAAAAAGATGCCTAAATCTTTAAAATGCGAAACTCTATTAATAAGTTTCAAAAGACAGTTGGTTACTAAGAGGAAATAGATAATTAGAGTACATTTGTCAATATTTAAGAGAATATTTATTAATCCTTAATATACTTTGAAATTTATAATTTAATTACATTTAAGGGTGTGGGTCAATTTATTGATAACAAAAAATGTCGAATAGAGAAAAATGTTGAAAAATTTTATTTCTTATTTCGGAGTTATGTTCTAGCACTTACGGTACACTTACCAACTGGGCACTAACAAAAGGACATTTAGTAAAATGGACACTTAAGCAAAAGAAATTTGGAAAAATACACACTTAACATTTGGACATTTGGCAACTCATTGTATTATGAAAAAAAAGTATAACTCTGATTTTGAATCCAACTCTAAAGTCCCTCCTAATTCAAAATTTCATTTAGGTACACATATAAATAAATATTCTGGAAAAGGCGAATAACCCTGATTGTGTAACAAACTAAGAAATCTCTTCTAATTGAGGGTCTTGCATTTACATAATACGGCATATAAGTATACACACTTTCTGGAAACACTATCACCGCTACATTTGCAAGTGATACAGCTATCTATCACACCCAAATCCTTCCATAGCATTAAGATTGTTACAAGAAAGACTATTCACCATCGAAAAATGGTCAAAGATTCTCGTGAAAGTCGGTACACGTGACTTTTACTACCAGGAAAGAGAACTCCCCGCTGTGACCCTAAACAATGTGATATTAACGCATGCTGAATCAGCAAAATATCTCAGAAATGGATCTAGATAGACGTTACTTTGGAGGGCCCATGTCGTGAATAAAAATAAACAGCTGACAATAAAATTCAACAGATTATATTGGGTAATAGGACGTATACGGAGCTATCACTGACAAACAACATAACATTACTAGTATTTATACTATAATTTGTATTAGTAGTTGAAGTCAAGTTCAATTAGCTCAGTCAATGGATCCACTTCTCACATGTCAAGATTGATAAGGCCAAAAGTAATTACTTAATATCGATAATTAAATTAGTATTAATAAGATAGTTGTAAAGCAAAATTATAATTAAAAAAAAACATTTTCTGGAAAAAGGGAATACTCTTATTTTGAATCCAACTCTAAAGTCTCTCCTAATGAGACTCAAAATCCTTTGAATGCTCAGAATATTTATCCTTAACAGTGTCCAAAATCTTTAATCTATCGATTTCTAATGAAATTTTTCCTTCCTTATGGAAAAAAGCCTTCATTAGACCAGTTCACAAGAAAAATGAGAAAAATGATATTAGATGATGATCGGCCTATTGCTAAATTATCCTGTATTCCCAAACTATTTGAACTAATCGTTTTCTATCAGCTTTATTTATTCCAAACCAACACGGTTTTGTTAAACATAAGTCCACAGCAACTAATCTAGTTGAATCTATTTCTATATTTCTCAATAATATGGAAAAAGGCTTTCAAACCGATGTTATCTAAACAAATTTTAGTAAATCTTTTGATCTTTTGCCACATAGTGTAATCCTATTTAAATTATTAAAATTAGGATTTCCGAAATCATTTGTAAATTGGATTGAATCCTACCTCATAACTAGAACATATAGTGTACAATTTAGATCTTCTATATCAACGCCATTTGAAGCATATTCCGGTGTTCCTCAAGGTAGCCACTAAGGTCCCCTATTATTTATAATATTCATAAATGAAGTTACATCAGTAATTAAAAATAGTAAAGTTCAGGTATATGTTGATGACATGGAAATTTCAACAAAATTTCTTCACCAAATGATTCATTCTTACTCCAAACTGACCTTGATAATTTCTTTATTTGGTGCATGAATAATAATCTTCTTTTAAATGTAAGAAAATGTGCGGTGGTGACTTATCATAGGCGTGCCACACACTTCTCAAATAACTATTTCCTTAACGGACAAGCACTAGAAGTTGTGAATTCTTTAAAAAGATTTAGGTGTTATTTTTAATGATAAACTCACATTTAACTTTAAAAGCTAATTCAATGTTAGGTTTTATAAAACGTGGGTCTAAGGAATTCAAAGATCCATATATCCTAAAATCCATTTTTACACGTCTTGTTAGGCCCCAATTAGAATATACCAGTTAGGTATGGTCTCCATATTATGACATTCACATACATAGGATTGAGGCAATCCAAAAAAATTTCTTAAGATTTGCACTACGTCACCTTCCGTGGTCTGACCCCTTAATTTTGCTACCATATGAACATAATTCATTTTGCTATACTAAAAACTCATCAGACTTAGGTTAATTCATCTTCATTCAGCTACTCTGAAGAAAAGACGCGAAATTGCCGATGTCATCTTTATCACTGATATAGTTAAAGGAAATATTAACTCTCCTTATATTTTAAACCTAACCCAGATTAATACTACTAATCGCTTCCGCTGTGCTAACCTATTTATCATCACATTTCATCGAACCAACTATGGAATGAACGAACCTATCCATAGAATGATGATTATGGGTAACAAATACAAGAACCGTATTGATTTCTCTCTCTCCAAAGACACCCTAAAGAAGCTTTTATATTCCTCTTAGTTAATTCTGATCTCATCTCTCTGTCTTCAGTATTCTTATATAGTTGCTGATTTTTTCTTTAAGTACACTAACTTTAACCCATAACTACTAATTCTCAAATATAAGAATATTTTTATTGATTATATTTGGCAGATTGTTCATTTTTTTTTTTATATTAATAATTTTGGTAACCGTTGATTTACATTTTAATTATTTCACAATTTTTGCAATTAGTTTTTTAATATTAATTTTCTTTAATTTATATTGTTAATTTTAAATGTTTAAATTCACATAAATGTAATACATGTAACTAAATAAATAAATAATTCACAAACTTGCATATAAAATTCTATAAATATTCTAGAAAAAAATATTTTGATCGGCTTACTTTGAATCAAACTCTAAACTCCTTCTAAATATTTTTATTGCATTTACATTTCAACAACAAAGCAAGCGGTGTGAGTTTGCATCTCAAACCACCACTGAATATAGATGTTATTGAAACTCATATAATTTTTAGGTACATTTTTTTTAAAGGATAAAAACTGATATGTATAACTAGCTCTGAAATATACTACTTTTTTTTCAACATTGAAACTCGATATTTTTTGTTTTATATTTTATTTTTCAACATTTTTTTAACCCATTCGATACATTCGACAAAAAAACTGACTCCCGACATTTAATTATGTAATTTTCGTAGAATTACCTAAAAAAATAAAGTTTGCTTATCATTGATGTAAATTGAATTTAGCCAGTACATTTTCTATTCTTAACTATTATTATTATTCTAAATCTCACTATTACCAACCTTCATATATGAAAGATTGGTGAATATCTACGATAATAAAAAATCTGCTGAATTTTGTTTACAAAAATTATTGAATCAAAATGAAAAGAAAATTTTCAAATGAATTGCATTCTTTCAATTATTTTTTTTTTTTTTTTTTTTTTTTTTTTTTGTTAAATTTATCAATGTTTTGGTTCATGAAAGAAACCAATCTTCTTCTAACAAAAAAAAAAATATTTTTTTTTAAAGTAAGCGACTTGCATCATATTCCAAATTTATTCACGCATATTAAACCATATACTCTTATTAGACTACTCATGTACATACACTCACTTGGGTTACACTCATTTATCAGCATGTATGTTATTTAAATAAATATATATATACATATATATAATATATATATATATATATTGTTATTTAGAAAAGCTCTCAAATTACTCATTTTTGTATTGTGTATGGTGATGAATGCATCTCAACACAATAAAATAAAAATAACAACACTGTTTTTTTTTCTTTTTTTAATTTTCCACGACAATTTTCAATTAAGTGAAATTTTTTTTTGTTTTTTCAAATTCCAAATGAAAAATCATCAACTGTAAAAAGAAAATGAATACTATTTAATTTCAATAAACCATGATGATATCATTGTCAATCTCATTTGTAAGCCGTAACAGAAAGTTACGCTAGTTAAGAATTAGAGACAGTAAAATTGTGATTTTTGATTTTTTGTTATTATTTTTATTATCATTCGGTAGATGACATCTGAGTGTTTTTATGTATAGTTAGTTGTTGTTGTTGTTATTACTGGTTGGGCTATGTAATTATAACAACAATAAAAATATTTTCTACTGTTATTACATGAATATCACAATTGTTATTATTATTTTTCTAATTTTCTATTGTACATGAATTATTCTTCTTTTTTCTAAAAAATATTTTTTATCGATTTGAAACAATGAAATTTCATTTGGAAAATAATTTAACTGAAAGATGGCATAGATTCAGGTTTTTTTTATAAAGTTATTATAAGACAGTGTAGTTAAAAAATATTTCTAAGATCTTAACTATAATAATAAAGAAGATATAATGATGACATTAACAGATAAATAGTAGAAAAAAAATATAGAAATAAAATAAAATAATTGTAATAGTTTCGAAAAGATCTCTAAGTTCGATTTACTACCAATTTTAGACAAACAAAAAAAAACACCTTATGATATTTAATAAACTCTAAGGGGGTGAAACTTAATTTAATTGTCACGTACGGTTAATTTTGATTTAAAAATTTAGGAGTTAAGTTTCTTTTATTTAAAATATTTGTGAAATCATTTTTTTTGATCAGTTCTCATTCCACTTTGGAGTAAGGTACGCTGGCATTCGTCCTGTATTTTGCAAGACTGTCATGTTTTTTAACAAGTTCATCACGGATCATTTTCCAAATACGGGACAGAAGGATGTTTGTGTATAAATTTCCTCTTTCTTTGCATCTTATAGGGTTGCCAGATATTTATCAACTAAAGAATGTGCATCAACTTTTAAATAATTGTACCGAAACGAAAAAGGCCATGCAATTTTGTTTTTACTGAAAGTATTTTGACTTTTTTAAAGATTTTACATAAAATAAGAAAATTATATATTACTCGTATGTTTATCTCTAAATTAATTAACAAATAAATCAAATACATATAGATAAAATTAAAATAAGAAAACATGTAAATAACAAAAAAACATAAAGAAAATTAAAAAAAAAAACATTAAATGACTAAATTAAAAGAAATAAAAAAACGAATTTTGTTCATCCCTATAATAAGAGTATCGGTGACATCGGAAATGTATCCAACAAATTTCAACCGATACAAATTACATACACAATATGTAAAATTTTGTTAACTGACATTTTTTTGGCGACTTAATGTACTTTGTTTACAATTCCGATCACTCTAAACACATTGTGTCTGAAATAAACGTCAAATCAAATGTCAAAATATTATACTCTTGCAGATACCTATTTTGTGGATAAATTTATAAAATATTGAATATATTTGTGAACGATTATACATAAAGATTTAATATGGACAATTTCATAAAAAATTTTTTGAAAAAATCTTCGTTGTGCTTTAGCCTTATAATTAATAAAAGCATCTTTCTTTCGTGATTCCATTTCCTATTAAAATTAAAGTAAATTAAAATAAAAAAGAAACATTTTTAAATTTATTTTATTTATTTGAAACACGAAGTAAAATTTATTTTGCTTTAGTTTTTAAACTTATTGCTTGATTAATAAAAAAAACTCAACATAACTGTTCCAAACTATACTGTGTCAAACCAAACTGTGTCAACAGATTTTTGGATACATAATTTAACAAACTGTGTCGTGAAAATGAGTCGCGGATACACTGTAAAATTAATTACCGATCATGAGACAACGTAAACAATTTTTTTTTGACATTTAAGATCATATGTCAATATGTTGGCGACGTTGTCGCTACATTTACGATGTCACGAAATGTAACCTCATATACGTACATATTAAAAAATTAATATAATATTGCAACAGCAATTTCATCATCATTATTAAGGTCTTCAGTTTTGTCGTATGGATTTTTCTCTTTTGATTCCATTTCTGTTGATGTATTAAGCAGATAAGATCGGCAAAATGCTTTGTTTCGTTAATATGTAGTATGTTCGACAGCGTATTAGTTAAAATATCAAATAAACATTAGCGATGGAAATATTATATGTTTATTATCAAACTTAGCTTTGTAACCCGCCATAAATGACGGAAGCAAAATAAGTTCTAGCTTTTTTCTCTCTAACTCTAATGAAGGGAGAGTTTTCATTTCGAATATAAGAAAAATATGTAGGTATTTACTTACGAATTTATCATACCTTTATTTTTTTATTAGAAGGCTCTGAGTAAGTAAACTCTAAGTACTGAAATATATTTGTTTTATGTTAAAAACCAAACCAAACCAATTTCAGTATATATCGGATTTGTACATGTATTGGAACGTTCCGTCAAACATCCAGATTATGACATATGGAATAAGAAAATTTTAAAAAGTTTATAAGTACTTAAATTATTTAAAAAATGTGGTAAAAATGTTAAGATTTGTAAATTATTTCAATTTAAGTTGGGAATGTTAAAACCTAAAAAGACCGTACTTTTGGCGTACAACCTTTAGTCAAGATTGTACATTGTATGGAATGCAAAAATATCGTTACAAATACTATCAGGATTGTACGAATGGCAACCCTAACCCCATATTACATTTTATACACTCCAGTTTAAAATATAAAACAAAAATTTCTCGAGTACAAAAAAATAAAAATGTAGGTAGCACTATGGTAACACTACTTTGATTATCATTCAACACTATTTAAATTATAAAAATTAATTTTCAATAGACTTAATTGGGTTCAGTTCATTGGCAAAAAACTGATAGGAGTTAAATGTTCAATAGATATCAGTACAGTCCAGTACAAACAGTTACAAAATGCAATGGAATGCGTACCCATTCAATTATCGATGACATCGCAAGCGTTTAAAAAAAAAAAACTTCAATCTGGTATAATGTTAATGAAAAACAAAGTTGTCAATGTTATCCGGAAAATAAGTTGGCAACATTGTGTAAAGAGACATCTTTCTGAGACATTGTATTTTATTCATTTGTGATCAAGCAAAATGAACAGCCAGTTTTTATTAACACTGTAAAACATTGAGTTTTTCAAAATTTTGTAAGCCCAAATACCTGTCAAACTGGTCGCGAAGACCTCGTCAACAACAATTGTGATCATGGAGTCAATGTCTTGGAGCTTTTAGGAGCTTTTGTAGATATTTAAGATCATGTGCACGTTGGATTCAAATTTGTGTTGAAACATTTATGCCAAGGTATTTTAATGCATGAGCCTTCAACTATTTTAAGAGATTTTTAATCAAAAATTGTTGAACGCAAAAAAGAATTATTTTCATATCTCACCATAAAAAACATTATTTGCGAATTACAGTGATTTTGGAAAAATTTAACAAATTTTTACCAGACCTGAATTGATTACTGAAGGGATAAAGTTTTTAGAGATGTAGACATTTTTAATTTGGTACTATTGCGAATATTGAATATAATATTGAAAAAACCTTTTCTTATCTACTTAAATGAATTTACTTAGGAATGATTTAAAAATAAATAATGAAGATTTATTCGACAAAGTGAGCTTCATCAAAATTTTTTAAGAATGAAAAGTAAAAAATTGATCAGTAGATATGTTGTCCCGTGATACGCTTTTTCAACACTGGTCACCTTATTAAGTATAGGGTTCTGATATTGTGGTTCTGAAACTGATCAGTTTGAAATCATAATTATATTCATAAAATATTTAGTAGTTGATCCTCTACTGTTGTTAATCTTCTTACTGTTGTTTAAGCCATCTATCTAGAAGCAAAAACGAACTTAACCTACTAGGGAATGATTATAAGAACTACTTAATAAAACTCGTTGAGTTCTTAAAAGAAAAGAGTAATGAAATGCCTTTTGTCGAAATATTTACAAATAGTAAAAAACAGCGTATGTGCAGGGTAAAGTTTATTTTCCTTTTTCAATTATTTTAATTAAATTAAGAATTACTTAGTACTTATACGGATTTACAACAACTAATTTTAAATAAAAAACAAAAATCAAAACAAACTAGACAAAATGACAAAAACTTATTCTTCAACCCACCAAAACAAACAGGAGTATGTTTGGGGCACAAATGATAGCAATAAAGGAAGCCAGAGACCGACTAAAATCCAGAGTATTATCTGTTCAGAAATATCCGTACACTTACAAACAGCCAGGCTGCAGTTAAAACACTATAGAATCGGTAACCCCATCAACCCAAAAACAATGATGGACTTCCGCAATTTTCTAAATGAGCTAGCGAATCAGTTAAACATATTGAAATATTGCTCACTAGAGTTGTACAATATCTTCTGGTACAAAGCCTTCCGAAAAGGAACATTTTGGGTACAGCTCTAGTTACTTATAATCTATACTGATTCACAAAGAAGCAATCAAAAATACAAATTTCAGATCGTGGGGTAGATGACAGTAACATCACTAAGTAAATCTGGCGTATACTGAGCTTGAAGCTCTTCCTTAACCTACTGTCGTTGAAAAAGTAAGATATCAGCACTATGATCGGGGTAGTTCATACGGGTAATTGTATTGAAACATACAAGAAGGTTTGGTATCTCCTCAAATGACTTTTTCAGAACCTCTAGAGAAGATGAAGGGGATGAAAATGTTAAACATCTTCTCAGTGCCTGTTTCGGTCTCTAGGACCTTTTTCTTGATGCACCGGGTAACCTTGAAGACTTTAATTTTATCAAGACCTCCACCGCTTTGTAAAAATATTTTTATAACGAGTATGTTTATTCGAGGAAAGTTCCCGCTGCATTACAATGCAGCTCACTGATCTAAGTGCGTCGATGTATTGCCGGCAGTCACTACTAACTACCTACCTATCCACCATGATAAAATTACGTGGCTCAACTCAATATTCTTTCTAATAAATTTAGATTTGAATCAAAATAGTTAATAGGAGAGATCTGAACTTTCAAGCGATGATTTAACTATGATGATGAATCATTGTCAAGGAATGACACTTACTAGAATGTTGAAATATAGTTCACCTTCAGAACACCAACACTTTTACTTTTTTATAATATGTTTTTATTTATTTCGCTTTAATTACATATTTTTATTTTCACAGAATTTACTTTTGGTCAGAGCTGATACACTATGTATTTAAACATCTCAGATAATTTTGGCTTTTCTGATATTTTACTACATGTTTATTTTATCTTATCTCATTATGTGATCAACAATATTAGTCTATTTCTAAAATAAGTACCACTAAGTTCTAATATTTCCTTATTTAAAAAAAGCTTTAATAAACGAAAATTCATTTTTTTATTTAAACATCATAGCAAATCTTTTCGACCTCGTAAAATTTCAAAATTTCAAAATTTCATGATTCATAAGTCTTTTAAAACTGATGGATTAATGTCAATTTACTTAAAACTATTATTAACATTAAACATTTTGATTTCAAATCTGGGATTTATTTATTGCTGAAGGGAATTTTTTTTATTGTTGTTTTTAAAGTTGTATTTTAAAAATATTGTTCAGAAAAATTGATTAATAATTGATCAATTGCGTGCCTAATGTTAATTGAAGGTTAGATAATTTTTTTTTCTTCAAATTTGTACGCACATTTTTTTTTTTTTTTTAAATTCAATGCTAAGAAAATTTTATAAATCTTATGTGAAATAAATCTTCATTTATGTTGAATTAATTATAGATTAAATAATATTTAATAAATAGAGTAGCAAATAGTAACAAATAACAAATAATACAGGTGAAATAGTTTAAGGCGGGTGGTCAAATGAATCACTTACAAAATTGAATTAATAAAGTATTTAAATTTACTTAAATTTAATCACAGGTTTTATAAAGAATATCACGAAAGTAGGTCTAGATTTAAAATTACGTATTTCGCAATAAAATAATTAAAAAATTAAGTAAATTTGGTTAAATGGTTTTTAATGTTGTGTACCAGGTGAATCTATTCAATTAATATTAAAAAAATTTGCAAGTAGGATTTTGAAACTAATGTAGGTAATAATAATATCAGTTTCTAATTGTTATAAAAAAATTAATAATTAATAAATTCAACATTAGCATTTCTCCATTTATGAATTTCACTCGGACTAAGTAAAAATAAATACTAGATTATGATTAGGATGTGAGTCAAAAATATAGCAAACCCATACTCTTGGTTCAGTATACTGTATCTTTTACTTAATTGTACAACCGGACGAGTTGTTGAACTCTTACTCATTCAAATATTTCTGTACTTTTGTATACTTCAAAAAAAAAAATAATCACGATTTGTTGAATTTGGAAATACACATTTTCTAATCGTTAAAACAAGACTGATTTGGATTTAGACTGTGGTGACTTTTAAGAAATGAGAGTTCAGAAATTTTGAAAACGAAAAACAACATCAAACTCTGGTACCATAATTAATGTAAAAGTAGAAGTGTCCTCAGAACAAGCTCTAAATATATAATTAGAATAGCTAGAATATAAGTATAATTCAAAGTAGTGGAATTAAGTCAGTCAAAGTATACCAACAAGAACAGTAGGATGTAAATGTATATAAACCATCTATATGTGGCAACTTAAATATAAGGCACATTTTAGTTTAAACTGTATTAATATTAAGTGATAAAATAAATATAGTAAACAAACTATAAGATCATGTAACAATATCTTGCATACACTACTTTGAATAAAAACTATACATCAAAAATTATAGTAAAATTGTAGGTATGGTAAGATACGATGTCAACCCAGGCTGTGACTGTTTTTAGCATGATGGCCTTATTTCTTTTTTTCTTTCTTTTTTTAAATTTCAAAGCAACTAATTTTAACCTAACAAATAAATGTTGCCGTAGCATTTGAACAGGGAATTTTTTGGGAAATTATTTGCAACTGTCTATTTTTCTAGTAAAAGCTCAAAATCCTACCTCTTTCTAAAATGCTGATTAAAAAATAAATCGGGCTAGCTAAAATGCACCTTTAGATAAATACAAGATACAAAATGACAAAAATATTTTAATTTGATAGCTCCACCTTCCAAGATGCAGTAAAAAAAGCTTTAATACAGTGTAAATACAGTTCAACTACCGTCTAAAGCTTTTATAACCACTTCAATGTAAAATAAAAACTAAAGCTTTTGCTACATTTTGGAATACTATTTTAAAAATAAAATACATACATAAATAAACATTCACTTTGACGTTTAAATTATAGTTTTGTAATATCAAACGGCAATAATAATAATAATAATTTTGAAAATTAATGTTTTTATTAATATTATTAGCCAATAATTTAATTAATTTAAATAACGAATGTGAAAAAAAAATTTAATTGATTCTGGTAACTTTCTCCATAACATGTACACAAAATGTAGTCTAAAATTTTTCGCTACACACTCTGCTCTTATTTTACGTTTCCACTACGTATTTTAAACATTTTGGAATAAGTTTACAATGTCAAGCGCTTTTGAAATACTTTTTGGAAGATTCTACATAGTAGATTATACGATTTCACTGACCGATTTTGGAAGTCACGGATTGTGTTCATTTCATAATAGTAAATTGTGGGTAAAAGCTTTTATTTCTTAGCTGTAAAATTTTACATCTGTATCTTGTAGCACTATTGTGTTCAATGCTTTATTTAAATTGTATAAATTCATTTTGAACAGAAATTATTCAATTTAAATATAGCTATTGTTCAATTTATTGAAAAATAGAAATCTAGAAGCACTAATTGATCGACACAATATTGTAAAAGTCATTAAGTCACAAAGCCTAAGATAAACAGGACATGTGGTGAGGATGAATAATCAAATATTAGATGTAGTACCGTACAATGCTGGATCATTGATCAAAATGGCTAGACGCAATCGAGGCAACTGATGAATGGCGACAAGTTAGCAGATCGAGGACAGTTGCACAAGATATAGAAGAATGGAGCAACTTGGTGTAAACAATGTTACGGTTCACCCTGAAGAACCAATAAATGATAATGAAGCAAGTTTAAAATACAAAAAAGTAAAATCGTAAATTAATTAAAAAAAACAAATTATAGAAAATATTTTATTAAAAATAATTTAAGAATTGTAATCACATTGTATTTAAGCAGTCCAGACAATAGCGTTCTTAGCGTGATTATAAATTTTATTTATTTATTTATGAAACATTTTAAATTCAAATTTAATCTTATACTTTTGCAGTGGTAACAAATTTTTAAGTGATAAGAAGTTTCATAAAAAATGCAATCTTCTACACAATGTGAATCTAACTAAAAAAGTTGAATAAACTTTTTTTAAGTCCATTATTAATAGTGTGGACTGAAACAAACTATTAGTTTTATTTATTTAAGTTATAATAGGGAAAATGTCTATAATAGAATACACATTATAAATTGTATAGAATTATTTTTCACGACAGATGTGTATTAAAATTTATTATTTTTACTTTTTCAATCATTAAAAAAACTACTTTTATTTTTCTTTTATTTAACAAAATTTTCCTCCTCCCACCATTACCACCCATCCATTCAAATATCCCCCTTAAATTAAGTTTAATTCTTTTATTTCTCTTTTTTTTTTAATTTTCATTTTTAAAAAATAGATCGCCATTTAGAATTATTTATTATATAGTAGTCATTAACTATATATTCTACTCTAAGACAATTGTGGGAGACTCCTATTTAAAGAAGACAATAATTTATACACACATTCATTTTTTTTTGGTTTCTCACACGCTGTTCTTTTTCCGTGAAATTCCAAAATAGAGTAAAAAAAAGAAAACACTAATTTTTTTTTTTTTTTATTTCTTGTAAAAATTAATCTGCATACTGGCATAATTTAAATAATCAAAGTTTCGTAAATTTTCTTCTTTAGGAAAATTTTCCCAGCATCAGGTTAACACACACTAAAGGAAATGCAATTCAAGACACTTGCAATATTCATCGAAGAAGTGAGTACGTTCAATTCCGGGGGCAGCATGGTGTCGTCAGATGGAGGTGGAAAGTTTCAGTAAACATCACCAGGAAACTCCAAGCGTACATCAATAGATGTCTCCGGCTCATCCTAAACATTCGGTGCCCACAAACCATTTTCAACGCTGTGGCAAAAAACGAAGCAAAAACAAATAGACGTGGAAATGGCATTTGAAAATGTGATGATATGATCAGAAAAAGAAGAAGACAAGTTATTTATTTTAATAAATAGATCCAATATTTTTTGTAATCTCTTTATTTGAATTATATGTGGTCTCGATTGAACTAATTTTTGAACACATATTTTGAATAAATGTCTATCATTGTAAATTTCAACCAAAAAAAAAATGAGCCGAAGATTACTTACTTGTTAGATATAAAAACTTTATTGAAATAAAAATAGTCAGTAGAACAAATCTCACTGGCTAGGCCATGTTGAAGCAAATGGAAAAAAATTATTGTCGTAGAGGGAGACTGCCCTCCTAACCGCAGTCAGTGGAGAACAATATTGTGCCAGGCCCATTTTCCACTTGTTTAACCAGTTTTGAATTTTGTTAACATATTCTTGTAGATCTCTGGAAGCAACCTGAGGATTAGAGTGGGAGTTTAATATTGCGGTATCATCTGTAAATGTGAATGTTACAAGTTGACCACTTTTCAATAAGTCAGATGCATAAATAAAGTACAATAGTGGATCAAGGACGCCACCTTGTGGCACTCCGGCATTTATTATCAATTCTTTAGTTATGTGACTCTTTGAATTTAACTTTGAACCGTTTATTGGAGAGGTAAGAAATTAAGAATTTGTGGGTTTTTGAATTTTATAAATTAGCTCATCATGCGCTCCTTTAAGAACTCTTTAATGACCAATTCAATCGATGATTAATAAACTACAATCGTTCTAGTTGAGATCTTAACCAATAACAAATAAAAATAATCGTACGAATGCCTATAATTAATTTTCAAAGAGTGTATAAAAAAATGTATAACATGTTCGTCGTCACTATCAGTAAATGCGAATCAAATCATAATAAATTATAGCAATAACAATATGGATGGAATGAGGAGGAATCATGATAAATTTTTTCGTAAGAGGAAATTATTAAAATGGATTTATGTTTTTCTACTTCTTTTTGTCTAATGTGTGTACATAATTTTTCTTTAAAGTGCAACAATGCAATTCTAACGTGATAAAAAATATGCATAATTATAAAATCCAATCAACATTTATAAAAGTAAATCAAAACAACCTATGCAGCAGCACAGCAACTTAACAATTGTTGTAAGTATGTGAAATTAATATTTTTTTGTTTTGTTTTTTTTTGTTGCATTGTTTGAAAGCGACATAAAAAAATATTTTTTTTTTCGCAAAATTGTATTGAAATTGACGAGTAACGTAAGAAAATGAACGCATAAAGCGTAATATTATTAATTATGTTACATAGATGTTGCATAGTGTGTTGCAGGTAAATAATAATAGAATCTGGGAACATCTTTTTTTGTTTCTGATTTTTAAATAACAATAGGAGGAAAAATAAATGTTAGTAACTATTTAAATTTTTTGCGTGTTGCAAGCAAGCTTCTTCTTGTCATGTCATGTTAATTGTAAAAATTACAAAAAAAAAAAATTAATTAAAAATGTGTACCATTAAAAGATGAGATTTAAATTGGAGTAGAGTAAAGTTTCATTTTCATCATATATATATATATGCATATATATATATATATATATATATATATATTTATAATAGATATTCTATTATAATTTCATTATATAAATTTTATTGAATGGAGAATTTAAATTCCAATGTTGCATTGCAATTAAATTAAATGAAAAAATATCCAACAGCATTTAAATTACACATTTAAATGAAAGAGAGAGAGTAATTGAGAGGAAGTTATTTAAATTTGAGTTTTGAATTGTTTTAAAACGTTCCAATTATAATGTACGCTGATAATTTATTCAGTAATTGAGGTGACTTAAAAAATATTTAAAAATATACAAATAGAAATTGTAAACAAATAATCAGAAAGAGAAAAAGAAATGTTAAATTTCACCAGACCACAGACAAGCTTTGAAATTTATATTTTTCAAAAAATTTTGGTCTCCAATGATAATAATAAATTTAGATTGCTTATCAAATATTGTATACGGTCGGTGGCTGTTGTACGAATTTGAAAGTTTCAACATTGGAATTTAATGATAGCGATTTTGGAATTTAAGCCGATGGTGAATAAATAGCAAGCGATGATTAATGAACTGTTTGAGTTGTAAGCTTATCTAAACGTTTAATTAGAATTAACTGAACAGAGATAGAATAGAAAATGACAAATTTCTTCGAAGGTTGTGAAAAAATTGTAAATTACAATAGTATCGACAACATCGCCAACATATTGACGTATGATGTTAAATGTAAAAAAAAAAATTGTTTACATTGCCTTATGATCGGTAATTAATTTTACAGTGTATCCACGACTCATTTTCACGACACGGGTTGCTAAATTATGTATCCGGAAATTTGTTGATACACAGTTTAGTTTGGTACAGTTATGTTGGGTTTTTTTTATAATAAGTTTAAAAATTAAAGAAAAATAAGTATATATTTCACATCGTGTTTCAAAAATAAATTTAAAAATTTTTTTTTATTTTAATTTACTTTAATTTTAATAGGAAATCTGGACTCACGAAAGAAAGATGCTTTTATTAACTATAAGGCTAAAGCACAAAGAAGATTTTTCTTCAAAAAAACAAAACAAAATTTTTTTAACGAATGTGTCCATATTAAATCTCTATATATAATCGTTAATATGCAAAATGGAGAGTAAAAGTTATAGCTTCAAAAACAGTATCTATTTATTTACCTTCTTTACCATTAAAACTGCAAAATGACGAAATTAACTGGGCCGTTACTATTTAATATCTAGGCATTACCTTAGATAAAAGGCTAACCTTTCAAAAGCAAACTTCTATCACTATTGATAAAGTTAGCAAATGTACTCGCATGTTGTATCCTCTTATTAACAGAAAATCAATCTTATCCACAAAACAAAATAATACTTATTAAGGTAATTTTCAGCCAATAATGCTATATGCGGCACCAGTCTGGGGAGATTGGAGCTGTTCATGTCAGAAAATCCGCTGATCAGAAGTTTAAATTAAGTTAAAAAAAAAAGAATTAGGCAAGTTTAGTTCGTAGGTAGGTTTTAGTGTTTAAGTTAGTGTTAAGTTTTACAAAACAAAAATTCAAACAGGTTTTTCTTCTCCAATTTTGCTTTAAATTTTTACTAGTAAACTCGAAAATTTCTAACATAAAAATAAAAAAAATACAAATCAACAGTAGCAAAGTTAATTATATATCTGTATCTAAGTCAATAGTTTTAAAAGAATTAATTGTACTATTTATGGAGCATAATAAATAAATAATAATAAAATCGTTCACAAATATATTCAATTCAAATATTTTACAAATTTATCCACAAAATAGGTATCCACAAGCGTATATTTTGACATTTGATTTGACGTTTATTTCAGACACAATGTGCTTAGAGTGATCGGAATTGTAAGCAAAGTACATTGTGTCGCCAACACAATATTATCCGTTCAGAAAATTTGACATATTGTATTTGTATGGTACATTGTATCGGTTGTAAATTTTTTGGATACATTTCCGATGTCATCGCATATTATGACAAAATCCAAAAATGTATTGTTTAAAAGTCACTAAAGAGTAAAGTAACATTACACATGTGTGCTTTATTCATAATTCAATTTTCAAAAGCGTTCAACGCAGTTGACGGAATAATCTTAATTATAAAATTGCACGAATATGGTGTAATTGGGATAGAGCTAAAATGGTTGAAAATCTAATTTACAAATAGAAAACAACTGGTATATATAATGGCATTGCTAATCTAGTAAAGCTTGGGTGCAGTTTAAATAAGTATTCACATTACAACTCAAAACACCAACAACAATGTAAAGTAAATCTATATCAATCTAAAATGTATCATCTCTCATCATAATGCTTCAAATTATTTTTTCACTACATTTTCTTTCACTTCTATACCTACCCTACACCTACTTCCACAATACATTAAAAAAATATGATTTATTCTCTCAATTCTCATTCTTTCATTCATAATCAACTGTGTTTTAATTAATACTAGGGGCCCCTGTTGAGTAATTATATTTCAAGTTGAAGTCAAATTTAAAGTTTTAAAAAAAAAAACAGTAATTTACGTACTGACATAGACTTCGCACGATATAGCATAAATCACTCGTGTTTAATAAAAAGTTTTGTGGTTAGTAAGTTTTATTTTTTATTTAGGACACATAAATACACGTCTCTCATATACTGCTTCGTTTCCGATATATTCCCTATAGTAAGTGGCATTTAGTGTATAAAATTACTAAAAATAAAAAATTTTGTCATTAAAGAGGTATGTATATATACCTACATAATACATAATTTTAATAAAAACTATATTATTACTACAAATATCCAAAATTTAGAGACAGTTACTTAAAAAGATAAAAATCAAGAATTCAAGTGATTTGTTTTTTTGTTGTTTTTATATTTTTTATTTTAGATGAATTTGTTTTTTTGTTTGTTTTTTTTGTATGTACATAGATTCATTTGCAAGTAAATATATAAATTATAATAACTGATTTGCTTTCTTTTGTTTATTATTTTAATAAGATTTCACATATTATGCATAATGTATTTGCTGAATAATAAAATCATATGGTTACAAAATTTTCAACTGTGTGCGCATTTTTGTTTTATATACAATCTTATATAGTATATATATTAAAAGTTCGTTAAGGAGTAGAATCGAAATAAAATAAAAAGGTGTCTACTGCGCAGGACCTTAAATACTTGTCAATTATAATTATAGATTGTTTTTGTTGTAAAAGGCTTCAGACAAATACAAAATTAGTATATATATTAGATAAGCAAGGCTAAATAATTTTAATAGTCAAGTAGAGAACATATATTGTGGCAAAAGCGTAATACAAGACAGCTCGATTATGAGATCTCTATTCAATTGCAACACAAACAGTTTTTCTGAACTAATTTTAAGAGGACAAACATTTCTTTATTCAGGTTATCTAGTGATGGTGTATGCAGAAAACAACACGAAAAAACTAAAAAAATATATCAGAATACTTATATGCCAAACTACAAGCTAATAATAAATATTAGCAAAACGAAATATACGTACCTAATGTCAAAAACAGTAGAAACGTAGAACAAAAAATGCAATGACCATAATATACACAAAACAAATTAATACAAATATCTAGGCGTTATAATAGATTCAAACCTTACCTGGCAGATACAAGCTGATTCACAAATGAAGAAAGGCCAACAAAAATAGCATTAATATTTAAACGAATTTCTTATAGAAATCAATATTCTGCATTATATTTCACACTTCATTCGTTTATGCGATAGTCAGTTGAGGAAACATTTGCAACAATCTGGTAACAAATTAAATAAAATGAAACTATTGTATTTAAGAAGGTTTAGTTCCTGACCATAGCAGTTGTTTTCCACATTCAATTAGATAAGCCAGAAATTAGATAAATAAATGCTCGAAATAATGTACAGAT
Organism: Argyra leucocephala; assembly: GCA_963942445.1. Lineage (NCBI taxonomy): Eukaryota > Metazoa > Arthropoda > Insecta > Diptera > Dolichopodidae > Argyra > Argyra leucocephala. The sequence goes on from OZ012680.1 coordinate 71,472,273, forward strand.
ATCGTAGTGTAAAATTGCAGTACCATACTTAATTAAGCACGAAAAAGTGATTCTACCTAAGTTACTGTCAGAAAGTTACAAAGAATTAAAAAAAAAATAATAAAACACATGTACTGCTTGCATCCCAGAACTTCAAAAGAAATACATCAGATTCATGGTATACTACACTTTAGTCCATACATTCAAAAAATAGGTGATTTCATTACTCCGACGAAGTATTGATAAAAAAAAGGTAAAATACGTAAAATACTATCGACATAACTACATGAAACAATATTTTCAACTGGAGACAACTCACTAGTGGCTGGTAAAACTGGAGGACATTTATGAATTCAGCATCCATAATCATTTACATTATTTTGTCAGTAACATTTAGTCACATGGGTAATTATCCAAAGAAGATTTTCCACAAAAGATTGCCCATTTCTAAGTCTCTATTGGACAAGTCAGTTGGACCACTCAATTACTTTAGTGAGTTTTAAAATGCATTTTAGTTTCATAAAAAATTAAAATTAAATTATTTTATACTTTTGAGTATGCATAAGTGCTTACATATTAATTCAACTCAAAATACATTTTTCGGAAAAGCTAAGAAGATTTCCCAAAATTTAATTAAATCCAGTTATAACTACATTCATTTTATGTTAATTTATATAAATAATATATTCATTTACCTCTAAACTAATTATGAAATTAGTGATTTACATTTGAGCGAAATTAGATCGCAATTTAATGGAACAAATCATTGTATTCACTTAAATAGAGTTTAAATGTAATTTCAACATACCTGAAAGAAAAAGAAAAGAAAATTAATAATAAATAAAATATTAAAAATTTATAAATTGAATTAAAGATAAAAATAAAATTAAAAATATTTTATAAAGAATTGTGAATTAAAATAGATATGAAGTTGACTACTACTAACAAGTTTTTTGAATGGACATCGATAACAAACATAACAAGGAAGTAGGACTTGATTTGATGAAAGAAGGACACACTAAATAATTTGTTTTTTCTAAACAGTTTAAGTTTTAAAACGAAAATATGTTATATTTACAATCTGTTTGTTTACAATAAATATAATAATATAATAAATAGGTGTATATATATATTTACAATGAGTTACACAACATATCATAACTAAAACCTAATGAGTTCAACTTTTTTCCAATTTATTTTTTTTATAACGATAAAGTTGTAGTAGTGTTTCTCTATAAAAATTATACTTTAAAAATATATAGCCCTATTAACGAGGCCGTGGTCTTCTAATATAGTTATAGGATTCTACGTTGTTGTTCTCATCACGATATAAAAATCAAAGTCAAAAGTATCTATCAAATCAACAACATCAAAAATTTTCACTCCGATTTTAAAAATTAAAAAAAATATTAAATAAAATTTTATTTTCATAAAAACTATTAAAACTTACAATTTTGATTTATAAATTAATTTGTAATTTAATTTAATTACTATATTTTATAATATTCCATTCTGATCGGCTTTATATTTCACTTTTATTTTTGTCATACAAATATCAATTTGGGTTTTTCGCGCCATCAGAATATAATAAAATAAAATATTACAAATAAAATAAAAAACAAAAAAATAAAAATCAAAATAATAAATCAAAAATTAAATTTAAAAAATAAGGCATTATGAGCAAAAATCAATGTATTATGTGTAAAAGGAATTTCACCGCCAAAAACAATAACTTAATTTGTAATGGACCATGCCAAGCACCTCATTATTTAAAATGTGCTGGCATACGTGAAACAATTTATAAAGATGTCATTGCCAGAAAAGTGAGTTGGACATCTAAACAATGTCCTTCTCAAGCTAATATTACTATTGTGGAGGTAAAAGATATTATTTTAGCACAAAACCTGTTGGACTCGATAAATCTACCAGACATCAATAGTAAGAACTCTACACTGGAAAGCTTGGCAGTGTATATAAAAACTTTGGGTGCTGTAGTGATGGAAATACATACTTAAGTCACAAGCTTATATTTCAACACAGATGGATGTTTTTGTGCAACAACACAAAAAAGTGATCGAGGAAAACAAAGAAATGAAAAAACAGATTCTTATTACGGATGAAGAGTGCAAAAATCTCGAAATGAAAATCAATATACTTGAAGCACGCTTTGATAAATCGTTGATAAGAAAAATAATATTGTAAATGCAGGATTTGACAATGTTATAAAAGCACGCTTTGATAAATAGTTGATAAGAAAAATAATATTGTAATAGCAGGCTTATCTGCTAATCTTTCAAATCCAGTTGATGCAATGATTAGAATAGGAGAAAAAATTAACGCTGAAATAAAAAAAAAGATATTTTAAGTATTTCTCCGATTGAAAAACTGGTCATTGATGGTAACAAATTGTATTTGGTCGAGATGATTTCTGGTAAAGTTAAGGCTGAGCTGATGAAAAAAAACTTGACAAAGATCATATTTTCACAGCCGGACTTGGATTAACTGATAAAAATAAGAGAAATAGAGAAATATTTTTTCGGCATCATCTTACGAATGTACAATCATAACCCTTCTATGAAGGAAAACAAATTAAAAATTTATTTGGATTTAAATTTCTATGGATCAAGGATGGCAACATACTTCTGCATCAATCACAGAACTCAAAGGTTTTTTTTATTTTTATCCAATTATCGTTTTATTAACTTATAGGTTTTATCAAATAAAAATTTTATTTGGTTCTTATAATTCACATATGGTTTTTTTAAATCTATATGAGTTATGACTTATGAAGCTATTCAAATTCAAACTAGGAGTAATCTAGATAGTTTTAACTTTACAATACCTACTGATGAGTTCAGAGAACGAAACATTCTTTTTCTATCAATAAAAACCTAAAGTTGAATTTTCTAAGTCAGTTTATTATATCATTAGTAACTACACTTTTTAGAAGTCAGTTTCAAACCAATACTTTTTTCTAAATCAAATATTTATATTGTATAAGAAATTTAAATAAAATGGCATTACATTAAATTAAAATTTTACGGTTAATGTTCAAATCTAATGAATACAGATCAATCAATCAGAATATAATTTTTCAAAATATTAAAAATGATAATGAATTTTTAACATTTTTTTTTAGGTCTAATTTAATTTCAACTCACAAATGGTACTAACTTCTTAAGTGTTATAAAATTTTCACCAAAATCAAAATACTTTAAATCGTCTATATTTAGACCCACTTGAATAGTGGTAGAAATTTTGTATATGAAAATTCTGGATTTATCCTCTCATCTTACGTTTAATGAAAGACCCTGACAATATCTTCTTTCAACCACAAGTTTGTTCAACTTCATACAACAACACAAAAATAAAATAAATATTTGATAAAAAGGAATAAAGAAAGATTAAGAAAACACTTATATAAGTTCATATACATACACACATGTACATATACATATACGTTACGTACGTAGTCCATATTAAATTTTATTTACTTTTTAAATCGTCAACTTAAACTTGTAAATATTTTAAAAAAATCACTTAGAATAACATTAAACAAGTATATACGTATATGTATATATCGATATAAAAAAAAGTTATGACATCTAACTATAGGATATAAAAGTTATCTAACTAACTAAATTAATATAGAAAGTGAATATGATAATGATTTTCTTGAAAAATCAATCATCTAGCAAATTTTCCCACTCTAATTTATACTCTATAGCTGACAATAACTGAACATCTTTACATGGTTTACTACAGCCCAAGGGCTGACACAGTATTAATTAAAAATAATTGTATTGGTCAGTTATGAACCCTGAATATACTAAAATCGTTCTGTTCTCCTATTCTCCTAATCGTCCTATTATAGGATATATATGTATGTTGCGGAATAACTGCCTCTAATAGGATTCATAATAGACTTCAAAGGGTCACAGTTACATGGAGAAAATTAACCTTTCATATAAATATAATTAAAATAATTACAATTATTTATTTATTTTTTATTTATTACTAGCGTTGTCCGGATCCAACAAATTATTCAAAATTTACTTCAATAAAAGTTTATTTATGAACCCGCATTTAAAAAAATAATTTCTGAAAAATATTCTAAAAGTTCCATAGCACATATTCAAGCACATTTGTCCAATTCAAAATCTGTAAGGTTGGGAAAGGTTTGAATTTGGGCTTCAATAAGATAAGGATGCAATCCTTTTAAATTTATACTTTATTATTAACCTGGGTATGGTATAGTTTTCGCTGACTGAAATTTCGTAAAAGCATAACTGGAGTTCCTACTTTTAGTTTTGGCTGATAAAGAAGAAGTGTCATGGTTTTTTGTCAAATCCAATATATTTAGAAATTCTATTTGGAATATATCGTCACTATTTTAATTTTACCATTTATAAGTTTTCAAAGTTCTTTTTTCACTAACCTATTGTCAATTCCGAGCAAATACATATAAAAATTACATTCATGACAAAATCTTCACTATACTTCTGAGTCAGTCAAAATTGCAGAAAATGGTAAAAAACATGTTTGTTTATTTTTAAGAGATTACCGATAATAGGTTTGTAACACATTTAGTTTTTAGTATATTCCTGATAGGTACTGGGAGTTATAATGGCAACTACCCGAACCAGTCCGAATTTTAGAAAACGTTAGAATACTTTATTTTTGAAAAGGTACCTAATAGCACATTTTCAGGTCTATAACACCTTTCAATTTTGAAATATTACTGAAGGATGGGAAGAGTTATATGGTAACTATCCGAACCAATCCGAATTTCGGAAAACGGCAAAAGACTTGTTTATTTATTTTTTTGAAAGTATCTAATTACAAATACTGAAATCTGTTATATATTTAGTTTTTGAAATATATGTGATGAGTTCTAGGATTTGTATTATGAAATTTTCTAGGATTTCTAGCTATCCAAACCAGTTTTAGTCCGAATTATATAGAAAATGGTAAAAGACAGGTTTGTTTATTTTTAAATAATTAACATAACAATTTTCTCTTAATAAGTATAGATTATATATTTATTTATTTAAGATTAAATTGATACTTCGGGACCACTTTTAAATTAATAAAAATATTAAGATAAAAAAAAAATAAAAATAATTATTTTGTACATGGAACCTCCAGTTTCATTCTTTATTGAAGACTTAGAAAATAGGGCTCCATTGGATTTTAGTTACACGTGCGCGAATCGACCATATTAGTCTTCTAGCCATGAAATCCTTAAACAGTTTAATGATCAAGTACGTTTTGTGGTTAGTAAGCTTTATATGAACATGGTATTTGTTGTATATATATAGTTACTGATCACCAGATGAGTTAGACTTATTTCATTTGTCTATTAAATAAAATTATACTACTTAATTATTTTTTCGTTAATCAAACTATTATGCATGAAAGCATACTTACTCTATACAACAGAAGTATTTTTCCAAATTTGAATTAGTTAATTTATATCACTAAAGCCATTGATTAAGAATACTATTATCACATCTTAATCAATGATAGAACTAAAAAAAAATTAAAAATTGTGTTATTCCATGGACTTTACAATTGTCATTTTATGAAGTATGCGATTTTGGATATTGAAGCCCGCATCAGTAAAGCCTGTACTGCTTTCGGGATGCTTTCAAAAATATGGCAGGCAAGCAACCTATCTCTGCGCACAAAAATAAGAACATTCAACGCAAGTGTAAAATCTGTTCTCCTGTACGCTTGCGAAACATGGAAAGTTTCAGTAAACATCACCAGGAAACTCCAAGCGTACATCAATCCGGCGCATCCTAAACATTCGTTGGCCACAAACCATTTGCAACAGAACTCTGTGGCAAAAAATGAAACAAACACAAATATAGACGTGGAAATCCGACAGAGGAACTAGCGTTGGATCCGGCATACTTTGAGAAAATCTGACAACAACATCGTGAAACAATGTTTCAAATGGAATCCTCAGGGTACACGTCGCGTCGGAAGGCCGAGAAAAACGTGGAGAAAAACTGTCTTAGCCGAAGCAAGTACCCAGCAAAGAACGTGGCCACAATTGAAGAGGTTAGCCACAGATAGGAGCCGTTGGAAAGAATTTACTTCCGCCCAATGTCCCAAGGATGGGGTTGCAGGACAATGACGATGATGATGCAATTTTGAACTCAATTATGCATTTATGGTATTATTAACTAAATGGCATTATTTTTATTTTATTTTTTTTTATACAAAAGTTGTATCAGCAACAATATTTGATAATTATGTAGTAAAATTATTAAAATTACAAAATCAAAAAAAGGAAAACAAAAAAATAAATAAATAAAAACAGCAGCTCGTAATTGATAAGAAAATCTATAAATATTCAACTTTCCATTTAAAGAGTGGAAGTGTAAAATTAAAATAGTTAAATAGAATTCCGAATAAGTAGTAAGATAGTAGCGATAACAAAGCAATAACAAGTGTGAAAGAGAGAAAAAAAACATTTATATAAGAGACCCAAATTTAATGTCTTACTTAAAATTATATGTTTTATCATTTATCAAATAGCGTTTTTTTTTTGTTTTCGGGATTTTAGAACATAACGAGTGTCTCATCTAGAGTTAAGTTTATATACAAAAATATTAAATAAAATAATAATATACGCATCGGAAATGTATGAAAAAAAAGTTGAACCCGATACAATGTACTATATATATATACATCAGTGACGTATACGAATTAAAAGATTTTACTGAAAAATGCTGATTACATCGTTTTATTGTTGTTGTTATTAGTAGACCAAGCACTGATTTACCATCTTTAACAATTAATAATTTTTCCTCAAAACTTTTAACCGAAAATGATTTTTTCTTAAGCTTTCAATAACTCAATTACAATTATCTATTTTAATTATTTATAAATAATAAAAGAAAAGCATTTTAAATTTTTACATTTGTTAACAAATTGTTTCAAAACTGCATAAAACAAAATTACGGCTCAAAATAAACAATGTAGCATTCAATAACAAAAAACTACAGAATTACTTAACACAAATCAATACTACTCTCTAAAAAACCCCAAAACTGCATACATTACTTATATAAATATTAATTCTCATTTAAGTCAACAACCACAATAATGCACAAAATTAATTCATTCCTTGCTACTTTTTTGTCTGAAAATTCATTTTGTGGCATGCGATATTTTGTTGTTGTTTCCCTAGATAATCTATTTTCTATCAGATATTTTCTAATTATATCAGGTAGATTTGGAATGAATATCAGCCACTCATTCAATTTCTTTTCCTTCTAAGATTTTATTTTATTGGCGCTTCATTTATTATTTTGTTGTTGTTGCTAGAAAACTAACAGTGTGTTTGAGTGTATGTATATTTTAAATGAGAAGAGAACTGAGGAGAATGATATTTAATTTGTCATTATATTTTTTTGCAATTTATAATTATTATAGCTATATTGGTAAGAGAATAATTTTTGTAGTTAAGCAATTTTTATATTACATTAAATATAAATTTTATATTAAGCTGTAAAAAATAATATTTCATTTGGGGAAGCACTATTATACTATTTTAGAGAGTTACTCCTGTGTTTACATTAAGTTGCAATTGCAGTCATCAAATTCTTTCTTTGCTTTCGCACTTATGCATTTATTTCAGAAAAAGCTTTAACAAACGTAGAAGTGGGAAAGAGAAAGAAAAATTTGTTGATTGCAATTGCAACTTAATGTGAACACAGCCCATCCTCAAGAATACATTGTCAAATGAATTACCGACCATGAGACAATATAAGTTTTTTTTTACATTTTAAATTATGCGTTGCGCAGGGTATTCTCCTCGGCCACGTTCACGGTCCATACCTCGCATCCATACGTCACTACGGGTCGTATGAGAGTTTTATATATCGTCATTAATTTTGATTGAAGCAACTTTCTATTTGCATAGTAACATCTATTTCCGGCCTGAATTCTATTATGAATACAGCATTGCATACTATTATCACTTCTTATTGTTGCTCCGAGGTATGTAAAGCTTGTAACTCCTTCAAAGTTGTTACTCATATTATTTAGACATATTAGTGTGTCAGTCTTCGCAATTTTTAATTACTAGACCAGTATACTAGGCTAAAATACTTCACAAGCTATGAATACAATTTGTATTATAATATTCGAGCTGTTATTCGACTTTACAATCGTGTACCATATTTGCATTTCCAGGATTGGAAATATATAAATCATTTATGGAAATAATTTAAATTTTTTTGGAATATTCACTGTTCTATGAAAAATTGGTTACATGAACTGAAAAACTTTTGTGATTATAAAAATAAATTTTATTTATGATGGTAGTTCCCTTATTTTTTTAATGTGTATAAACAAATTTAAAAATTATTTCAGAATCCTGTAGCAGGATTTTGGGTCAGCTTGATTGCTGTAAGAATTAATAAAAATTATTTTTTTTTGTTTTCATAATCTGCCCAAACGTTAGAATATTATAGTTAGCACTTACGTACCGCTTGGTTGGGATAGTATAGAACAAAACTAGAAAGGAAGGAAAGTATGAAAAAAATTAATAGACAGTTATGGGATAAATGTATATAAGTATATTCTCTTTAAATGTCTGTACATTGTATGTTGAATGTGAAAACACAACCCAACTTGTAATTCGAACTATGAATGAGTTTCCGGTTTTAACCGGTTTTATACCATTTTGAGATTTTCACGGTATAGAGATGGAAACTTGGGCCTCTTCAATTGTTTAAGAGGGGAAAGCGGTGTTTTTATTTCTGCTGAGCATCTGTTCACACCTACGAAGTATCGATAAAGCAGAGAAAGTGTTCCAATAAAACAACTTATCGAAAAAAATTGTCAATCCATTCTATCCAAACTAAAATCCATTCTTTTATCGACTAGAGTTCCGAAATCGGAAAATTGTAAATTTACTATGAAGGACAGAAAAAAAAAGATTATCAAATTAAAATTTTAATCTAGATTTAGATTAAGCTGAAATGTGAAGTTACAGTATCACGTTAATGTTAAACACATTAGGGGCCAATACTTGGTTCGAAATCGGGAACCAATCAATTCGAACTGGAATAAAATTATCTTTAAAAAATTCATAATATAAATATAGTAATTTGTCATAGACCAATTTTAATGTTTTGGAAGGGTTATTTTAGTGGGTAAGCAATAATAACACTCATCGTGTAGTTTTTGAAAATTCACATCAATGCAAATCCCGGTCTAAAAGAAATAATCTGTAGCAAGTATTGAAAAATATTAGTCTATTTATTTTTTTCAGCTTTGATGTTATTTTTTACTTTGATTAGACATACTTTACTAAAAAAAAAAAACAATTCATAATAAGTACGAGTACCGAAATTTAATGTGAACACCCTGTGCACACACCGTCAATCTATTTTTACCCCCTTATTTTAAAACGTTTTTTAGAATCAATTTCATAGCTTCATAATCTCAATAAAATTCTACTTAACTTACCATAATTTCAATTAATAAAACTATTTCAGGTTAATTCACTTTTAAATACCATCTACATAAGTTGAATACATAGTTAGGTAGTTCAATGTTTGAACACAAAAAATATAAAATGACTTTAACCTAAATTACAAAACAATCGAGATAAGTTCATTTAAAATAAGCCATTTTGTGATAAGTGATAACCCAAAAAAATTGTCATTATACAAATTCCATTAAAGAAAGATGTAAAAAGAATGATTTTTGTTTTATCATAGAGCAGTCTATAGTTATTATCAGTAACCCGACCGTACTTAATAATAAGACCAGTAGTTAAAAAATTTCATTTAAAAGCATTTCATTCGACTTATGTCATGATTTCCTTAAAAATGCATTCAAATAAAATAAAATATTTTAAAAAGTTTTGATAATGAAATAATTGGAATTTAATTGTTTTGTTGTCTTAATTTTCTCCAACGAATGGGAAATAAATAAATAATTTAATTAATTAATTAGTAATGAGTTACAAATAATGATAAATACTAATTAGGGTTTTTTTTGGTGACGATAGAGCATTGAAATCAAAATTATTATTTAAAAGCCCAGATTTATTTAACGTTATCGTGGATTAATTAACAGGCGACATTTAAGATGACCTAGTCTATTTTGTTTGGGGATGATATTGCCCTCATAACTAACTGTTGATCTAAAATAAAAATATAGGTAATATCGAAAACAGATTGGGATGTAGAATGGTAGATGTTATTTTAATTTTAGTAATCAAAACAAGAATACCGTATTAATCAAGAATCATCAGATTCGTAAGGTAACTGATAATGCAATAGATCACCATGAATATCGCCGAATTAAATATGAATGGTAAAAATGAAAATATACATAATTAAAAATGCAACAACAATTTTATTTAATATTAATTAAAAATATAACAAAAATACATTTGATTGCTTGCTAAATATAGACAATTATTATAATATCTAAAATAATTAATAATAAGTTATTTAGGTTTATTCCCTTAATTGTTAGAAATAGAATCGAATTATTTTTTTTTTTTCAAATTGATCACTGATCATGTGCTTAATGGGCAGTAGTATACAAACCAGTAGTACGACGACTTGTACAAATGTGTAGTTCAACTTGTACATGTACAAAGCAGCGTAGGACGACTAGTAGTTATGTATATATGGATCAGAGTACTTGACAACACATACTAGACATTTTTTATTCTGATATTTAAAAAAAAATTTAATAAGCTAATATAGTGCACCCCAGATTAATAATTGAATTATTTTTTATTCTAAATTGGTCACTAATTCTGCCCTTTATTGGACAAATTTCTGTAAGATATAAATTGCCAGTAAATAGTAACATATTTGTGATAAACAATTATTTGTTTGTGATATAATATAATCAAGTTTGTTACACGAGACTTAACATTATTTAGAAATTCTGACACTTCTACAATATATATTAATATATTTCTTAGCTAGCAAGGTCCAATTACTGAACATATCTACTCTTTGACTGTCTAAATTGAACGTTGCTATTAAATATTCCATTGTTCTTTTTTATTAAGTGTATTGGTTTGAAATCAACTTCAATAGAATATAATATCGTAAAAACAATTTCAGTTATCAAGAATAGGGGGAGACGAGAAAAAATACGTATAGCTATAATATTTCATTATGATCCATCAAGTTTTCCTCATCTTCTGATACAATTCCCTAACTTGACATTTACCCTTACTTGTCTTCAATAATTCATTGCAATATAAAAGATAGGTAGCATATAAACTAGGGGTAATATATTTACTTGCTGCTATCAAGTTATAGCTCACACAGATAATATCACGGTTACCACAAGCAACTATAGCATAATGAGACAAATTTTTATGAATTTTGTGCATGTGTCAACTATCAACAATAAGTTAAAAACAAAGTACCTACAACTATCCAGAGATGAAATAATCAGAAGTCAACAAAAACATGGCAATAGAAGACTAACATTTGAATTAGTAGAAGAATTTAAGTATTTAGGCACGATAAATCGTAATGGTAATAGTATGCATATAGGAAGGGTTGCAGGCGGGACACGGTTACTATAATTGCGTTATATAATTATGGAATCAAAATTGCTAAGTAGACAGCTAAAGCTTACCATATACAAAACAGTTATTCGACCAATCGTTAATAGTAACCCAACCGAAGTGAAATATGGTCCTTCACCCAATCAGACGGAGAAAACTAAAAAAGGTTTAAGAGCAAAATTTTAAGAACAATAATTGAACCAAAACTCGTCTAACGGTAACGATAACTATAGAAGACCAATGACGGTTTATATACATTTATAAATAATGCAGATGTGTAAGTTAATTTTTTTTTAATCAATTAGATTATGATATGTCCGTCCGAATGAATAATAATATAGAACACTACTAAATATAGAGAAAGAGGAAGACTACGAACAAGGTGGATTGATAATATTCAAAGTGAGCTATACAAATTGCTATACAACATGCAGAAAGTGGTACAAGGATTACAAATTCTAACATCATAATGTAACGCTAAAAGATGATAAAGATATCTATATTAAAGGGCGATTAAAATTAAATTTTCGAAAAAATATTTCACTTTCGAAATGCTGTCATTCAAAGCTTAATTATCTCTATTATAATTACACTAGAGGCCCCTGTTGATTAATTACAATTGAAGTTGAAGCCAAATTTAAAGTTTTGAAAAAAACAGAAATTTACGTACTGACATAGACTTCTCAAGATAAAGCACAAACCACTCATGTTTAATAAAACGTTTTGACGTTAGTAAATTTTATTTTGGACACAAATACACCTCCCTTACTAAAAATAAAATATTTTTGTAATTAAAGTAGTGTATTATACATATATTTTTAACCAAAACTATATGATTATTACAAATGAACAAAATATGGGAAGCAATAACTCGAGACAGTTACTTAAAAAAATTAATAGAATAAATTTCCTTTAACTAATTATATATAAAAATAATAAGATGTTGAATGACACAAAATTGATATATTTTATTTAAAAGTTTGAATATTATAAAATCAAATATTATTTTTTTTAACCCGTATTCGCATTTATGTTGTATATATACAACTTAATTATATATTAATAGTTCATTAAGGAGTGATAAAATGAAAAGGTGTTTGCTGCGCAGGTCCTTAAATGCTTTTCTATTATAATTATAGATTAATAATGAAATATTTAAAAGGGATCGGGTTTAAAATATCGATTTCAAACTGACGTTTGATCAAAATTTTGCGTTTTTAAATATCGTTTTTCAAAAACAAAATTCTTTTTTTAAATATTACTTTTGTCTTTTACAGTTTATAAAAATTCTGGAAGAAGAAGATACAATAGATATATATAGATCATTTTTGTATCCAACAGCGGCTTCGCATAAAAATAATTAAGCGAGACTTTACGAGACGAGATTTCGTTATGCTCCCATTTAAAAGACAGGCTCACGCTAATGCTTAGCAATACTTAATTTAATGTCTATTACTCCAAGATACTCAATAGTACTCATATTGGCTTAGTAATAAAAAAAGCAATGCAATTTATTAACAAATAAGTAAATGCTACATATAATTTTTAACTATGACCATTAGCAAATTTATCCCTAGAAGTTACAAAAGTACTATTTTAAATATTTTACATATATAATTTAATTTATATTATATATTTTATTTTATTCTATAAAATAATTTTATATTTAATTTGAACAAAAAATATATAATTTCATACCACCACAATCATGTATGGATGAAGATGAAAATGAAATTCATGGTATTGCATGTGCGTGCATATTTAGCCAAAAAACAACCAAGAAATCTTTGTTCAAAATTTCTCAATACCAATTTAGATTAATATGAACTTTAATAACTAGTTAACAAAATTACAATTTAAAAAAAAAAAACAAAAACAAATTTATCATCAACGGACAACGCAGTTTTAAAAATATAACAACTTGATTTGCACCTTTTGGCATTTATTTCCAACTAATAAATTCAAAAAGTTGTTAAACGATTAAAGAAAATCGTGGGAATTCTCTTAAATCTTTGTTTATAAATAAAAAAAAAAACATAAAGACATTCGAACAATGAAATACAATAACTACGATTAAGTATATTAAGAAAAAAGAAAATAAAAAGAAAAAAAAAAATAAAAGAAATTGATAACTTTTATAATATGATTTCCCCTATATAAACAAGTACTTCAGCAATAGTTCATGAGTATCAATTACAGATTCTACAATTTTCTAAAGGTGAAGTTCAGATCATTCGTTATCTATAAACGAACGAATGAATAAGCGAATCAACTGAAAAATTGAAGGTTGAAAAGAAATAAATTAATTTACTTATAACAAGTTCAATAAAATATATATATATATATATGTACACATATACAATACATATTATATATATCATGTCTTAAGGTCTTCGTTTTGCTTCAAGTGTAATATGTATAGAAATTCTTAGAAGAACAAAATAATCAATGATTAGTGATCATTACGTCAGCTGAATTTCCCCTTTTGAATCATGTACCATATATTAGATTATATTTTCAGGATGGAAAGAAGTGTACAAAAATTTAAGAGCGAAGTAAAATTGACTAAAAATTGCATTTTGTTACTAATTATTACCCAAAAATGAAGTTTTGTTATGCATAAAGATAAGTTATGTACACAATAGATAACATGTGTGGTAAATAGCTGATGAGCTAATGCGACCTTAACCATTATTGATGGTTACATACTTACCGACGGTTTTAATACAAGCTGTTACACTCATTTCAAAGTTTGATTTATTAGCAACATTTTATAGAAAAAAAATTTTACATCACAATTAAAACAAAAATTTTTTAAACATAATGTAAAACCTATTTTTCAGTTCAAAATAATTACGACCATTTTAAATTCGTACACGACTGTATTGTCGTAAATGAGAGAGGTATGAGAATAATAAATACCATTATCTATATAATATAATTAAAATGTCTTTCTATATAGTAATTGAGATGTAAATAAAAATGAGAATTAAAACAAAAATTGCAAAACGATACTAATATACTAGACTACACTAATTTTGATACTAAGATTCGAACGAACGAATATTTTTGGTCTAATTTGTAGAATCCAGTAGGGAAATTTAATATCTCAGAACTATACAAATGTAATGATTATTCAAATAAGAGTTATTTGAATAAGCTTAATAGTGATTTATTTCCTAGACCTTACAAAGTACCATCTTTAATTTTAAAAAATTATTCTGAATCTTTTGCGTTACCATTATCCCAAAACGAATTCGGGAAGTATGAATTCTTCAACTTGGAAAGAGTTTTTTTTTGCAATAAGGACACCACCACCTTTAGGTACGATGAAGACTACGATGAAAATAAATTTCTTTACGAAAAACGGTTGTGTATGAAGAATGGAAGATCTCAATGGAATTGATAGAGCTATGCAGCCAGTTTCAGTTAGAGAAAATATATTATGATCTAAAATTTCTGAGTTTGTGTAAACGTCAGAAGCTTTAGATCGCATCCCCCTGACATTCTGATAAAACAAGGTGTGAAGTGTTGAATAGGTAGAGTTGTCAATTTATTACTTACTGTCAATTTATTACTTACTGTCAATTTATTACTTAATTTCAATTATTCGTCCTGTTTATAAAAAAGGTGCTATGCAAATACAATCTCAAATTATCATCCAATAGAAAAACTTTCATGCATATACCTAAACTTTTCGAATTAATAGTCTTTGATTTAATTTATAATCTTTGTTCTAAATACTTACCAATTAATCACCATGGTTTCGTAAAGAAAAAATCTATTTTTACGAATTTAATTGAGTTTTGCTCACACTTCCTGAACACTATGGAGGCTGGATTGCAAACTGATGTCATTTACACATATTTAAGTAAGGCATATTTGACTTACTGCCTCATAGTGTTATTCGATTAAAACTTAAAAAACTGGGATTTACTGAATTCTGTATAATGTGGATTAAATCATTTTTGTCCAATAGAATGTATAATGTAATGTTAAGAGCCTATATGTCCCCTTACTATTCATTATCTCAATTAATGATGTAAAAAAACTCATTAAGAATAATAACGTGATCATTAATGCCGCGACGATATGAAAATTTATAAAAAAATATCATTAATGATTTTACCACTCTACAAAATGACATTGATTCGTTTTTTAAGTGGTGCGGTTATAATGTCTTCCTTAATATTGATAAATGTTCTGTTATTTCCTATATATACTCTTAGATCCATTCCATTAATAACTGATTATACTTTCGATTCTAAACTAATCAACCGAGTTTCTCATTTTAAATTGAGATCTCATCTTAAAGACAAATTCTATGTTAGGTTTTATAAAAAGATGTTCTAAGGAGTTTGATGATCCATACATTACTAAATTTTTATTCACTACTATTGTTCGCCTCCACCTTGTGTACGCAAGCCCTGTCTGGTCACCTCACTACTTCACTCATATTAATAGAATTCAATTTATTAAAAAAAATATTCTGCAATTTGTTATACGTAACATCTTCACCGGTCTGGCCCAATAATCCTATCTCCATACATAAATAAAGCCTTAAGCTTCTTCAAATGAATCAAGTGCAATCAAGAAGGGTTGTTGCGGATATTTTATTCATATCTCAAGTATACAATGGGGAAATTGATTCCAAAATTATAAAAGATAAGATTATACGTTACATTAACACTTATCCAGTATGATATATACCCACTATAGTATGTACATAGAACTAATTATGAAAAATTCGAGCCAATTAATAGAATGATAACGGCAGTTATTCATTACAAAAACAGTGTTGACATTTCTTTTAACAAGATCCAGTGTTTAAAGAAAACCTTATTTTAGTTGCTACCTTAGTTCTACCACTAATCTTGTTTTTCTGGTTTTTAGTAGCTACTAATATCAGTTTGTATTGATAAAATTCGCTTTTAATCATTTTAATAACATTTTAGTTTTCTCTCTCTCTCTTTTTTTTCTCTAACTGTATGATTATTTTGTGAACAATAAACTTTGTTGTTTTATATTTAGAAGTAATTAAATCTTATTTCATATAAATAAATAAATAATTTAAAAAAAAAAAAATCATAAAATTTCATAAAAATTGAATGCGGAATGATTTAGAAATTCTTTCAAAAATTTGAAAATCTTAAAATATTTTTGATTAAAAAATAAAAAATGGGTTACAAAACAAAATCGAACTCTACTAGGTACATATGAAACTGTACAAAAACTTTTTTTTAAATTTCTAGAAATCTACAATAACAAAGAATCCTGATTTTTGATATATGTAACTATGTATATATTCTCGTATAACATATTATTAAATAATTTTATATAACAACAAGTGTTGTTTTGTTTTTATTCTTCTTTTTTCTTAAAACAAAACGTGAAATATGCGTGAGGTGCAAAATTTATTTAAGATGAATCATCAATATTGTTAAAACAAATGATCGGACAATGACTCTTTTTTTCAAGTGCTAAACTTGAATTTTTTAATTTTCCAGTTTTACTACTACATATACTACAGTACTAAGCCATTCATATCACTTTGAGAGAGTCACATAAAAAACAAAATTAAAAAATAAATAAAATTAGTTTTAAAATGTTTACATTAAATCCATTAAAACAAATAAATATGTATGTTGTAATTTGAATAAAAAAAATTACAGTATTACCAAGTTTTGTGGTTTTTTAATATTAATCTGTTTATTTCCTTTGAAGTTTAATTTAATTAAACAATTGTAGTTTAGTGTTGGACAATAGTTATTAATTACGATAAAATTTACATTTAATTAAAACTAAGCCATAAAATTTGTAAAAATTACTGTTTATTAACTCCTAATTTTAAATTAAAACAAATAATTGTTTTAGACATTATTTTATGCTTAATTTATGTAAAATACTTTGAAAATAAACGTAAAAACGTGAAATGAAGGTAGAAATAGCTCTGCTTAAGATAAAAAAAAAAACGATAATTCCAGAACTCTTCTATTCTACTCTATTTACTTTTTTTTTCATTTTTTATTAATTCATTATTATACATTTTAGTAATGCTTCATCGCCTGATTGGCATTATTGATACATTATATACAATTGAGTTCAAATTTAATTCTTATTTCACAATAAATTCAAGGTAACATTTAGAGTAAAATTAATGTACATAAGTATGTATACAGAATTAAGTATACTACTGTTTATGAACTTGAAATACTACAAAAATTTGATAAGATTCACAAATTTTTATATCCTAATCTTGTGTTGCTGTCTGAAGCCTTTTATAACTACTATTTTTAATTTTTCTGTTAGTAGAAAATGTAATGGTATATATAGCTATAATAGCCATTGAAACAAGTGAACATTTTCGGAGTTGAAAAAAGATTTACAAAAAATACATTATGCAGTTATGCACCTAAACCAAACTGTATTATTCCAAACACATGCCCATTAGTTTTAATTTCTTTATCTCAAATATGCTCCTATTGGTAAATCACATTTAATTATATTCTCAATAGTTTGTTTGCAAAATTTAAAAAAAAATCTGACTCGGGGCTTAAGCAGAACCAGGCATGGGTTAGTGAGCAAATTTACAACCCGAAAACCAGAAATAAAAATCCACAAAAAAAAATCGATAAATTCAAAATTTATAAAATTGTGGTAAGATTAATCCTGGAAAAAGGATAAATCCTATTTTTTGTATCCAACAGAGGCTACTTATACAAATGATTTAGGTAAATATTGTGGAAAAATATTTTATTTAGATATATAACATGAATACCTGAATATTTATATTTTACATAAAGCATTTAAAATGATGGGAACCACCGCTTTCAAACCCCAATTAACTTTTTCAGTATAACGTCATTGTATTTTGAATAATATTTGTGATATAAATTATTGTATTCTCCAACCCCCCATTTCACAAATCTTAAAATTTTAGCAAGTTCTTTTAGTGGTGAATACTTAAAACATTTAAAATAGTTACGGTTATTTCCGAGTTGAGCGACATCTATACTCTAAAATAAATTTCAATGTTATTTAAACTTATAAGAAAAAGTACAAAAACAAAAACACAAACAAAAATTGTAAACAAAACAGAAAAACAAAAATCAGATCAGATCATACTCTTCAAAAATTATATAATAAATGTAGTTCATTTGCTTCTGCTATTTAAAAAAATATATACAGTAAGACACGGTTATAGTCATTCGCTAAATTTCAGTAATATTTGGGACTATAGGCATAGTAAAAAAAAATTGCATCTTTATAAACAAAATTCAATAAAATATCTTTCGTATAACAACTTAAAACTTTATTTTATTCATAAATAAAGAACAGAAAAAGACAATATATAAAGCAGTTTTTAATAAAATAATTCACTTTTGACTTATTTTTTGTTTTATTGAAAAAATGGCGTTATATTTTAATGTGACTATAAACGACATCGATTGTATGAACTTATGAAGTTTATTACTTTCTTTCAAAAAAATTGTGACTATAACAGAATTGTGACTATAACAGAATTGTGACTACAAACGTTTTTGACTATAAAAGCATTAAAATAATTTTTTTTTTTTTTTTTTGGAAATTGGGGAGTTTTAAGTAACCGCGACCTCTTAAGATCTATTGTACTTCCCCATCCATTTCAAAATTGCAGGTATATGTCCTTGATAAACGCTATTATTGCTTTGATGTCAAATTCAGAATAAGGCGATTTGTATCCATGAAATTGTTTGTATTTTCTTGCGAGCTATAGCGTCGCAATCAAATAGAATAAGGGAGGAGGATTCCTCCTCTTCTAAGCAGAATCTGCATCTGTCTGTGCTTATCAAAATACATACAAAAATATTTAAAAAAATGATGACAGTAAAATAATTGACTAAAAGCAAATTGTATAATATAACCAGTAGTGACTATAACCGATTTTTACTGTAATTGATGTCAAATTGGATATAAGGGATATAAGAATAGGCTAATAGCAATGAAACAGTGACGCTGAAAAAGTGAAGCAATTCCAATAATATGACATAATACTAAAAATAGAAAAAAACCTTAAAGTTTTACACTTTTATATTTTATTTAATTTTTAAATCACTTTTTTAAAGCTTTTAATTAATTTTAATTTAAATTTACTTTAATATTTTATAAGAGAAATTTTTTAATTAATCATACAGAAACATAACCACAATTTAAATTATATACAAAAACATATAATTTTTTTTTTTTAGAGTAAGAATTCATTAGTTGATCTATCATGGACTTGTTATGTATGAAGGACAAAAAAGAGGTGGTTTTAGTGGGTACATTGTCCAATACCATTGTCGGTTTGCGCGCGCATGACTGAAATCACTTGAAATTAATATGAATCAATGATGATGTTGTTATTCAGGATGTTTTAAATAAAGTTACTACTGTGCAATTGCACAGGTGCCCACTAGTTGTAGTAAAAATATGTATTAAAAACTTGAAGTACCGTACATTCATAATAAATTGAAAAAAATAAAAGCAATAAGAAAAAATAGGATTGTTTTAGTTGTTTTTTTTTTTGGCAAAAGTCTTCATGATGGATTTTGTTTTTTGTGAGTTTGAGGACTAATCTACCAGCCATTCCTTTTAACTGCAATTAGAACAGTTGCAACGCTTTAAATGAGAAATAAACTTTTGAAAACTCAATTGCAGCTGATCAGCTTTAATTAAAACCAGACTCTGAATTCTAGATAAGACCTTCATAAAAAATATGTGATGTGCTCATATATTTATGTTTGTATGTCTGTTATATTTTTTAAATGATATTTTTAAACAGTTTAGATAGTTAAAATGAAATTAGGGGTTGGGAAAAGCTGTAGTTTGTAATGAGTTCGGACGCGTATAATCCTTTAAAAACAAACCAACAACAATAAATGAATAACTCGGGTCATGGAACAAAAAACAAAACTAAGTGAAAATTTATTGTTATGTATGCAAACATATTTCTAATTAGGTTTGTGTCATTTGGTTTGAAATGAACAAGAAAGCGCATATTTTTTTTAAATTAATATTTTTAGTTTATTGGCCTTTTTTTTATTCCTCTTTTAATTCTATTAAAAATTTTTGAATTTACGCTAATTATTTAAACCACTAATCATGTTACATCGATATTGATATTTATAATAAAATAATAATTAAAATCGTATTTTAAATCACAAAATAAGAACAAACAAACGCTGAGTATCGCAGTACGTATAGAGTACCTGCTGACTAACTTGAAGCTTTCTGAAGCTCAATTGATTGCGTATAGAGTTTTTGCTTTACTAGCAATCACCTATTAGTTATGTTTCATCAGTATTACTTAGTAAATACTTTAACTATATTAAATATGGAAAACTGACCTCGTGAATAGGATATAATTCATATAATTCAGATATCTGAGACTGTGCTTGAGTTTCATAACCGCTACATTAACAAAGTATTTTATTAGACAAAATGGATACAAAGAATCAATAAAAATTTTTGTTCTATTTTAAAAAGCAAAATTTTCGTGACATTATAAAATACTAGCATATATGGCAATACTATAAACAAAATAAAAAAAATGTTAATTTGAGCTATTATAATTCTGTTATGTTAATGCAAAAATTTATGAATATAATCTTGAATACATATGCAGATATGTATATTAAATTAACATATTTATCTTTAAAAAATTTTATGTTTGATTCCGAAATTCTTACGAAAATGTGATAATGATAACTAACTATGTATCAGCTAAATTTCTACAGTATTTTTTAAGTAGCTTGGAAAATTTGAATAAGTAGTTAAAGAATGAATGTGACAAAAATTTCAAAATTTTTGTAGACAGATATGAATCATGTCACGATTCTGTTAATTAGTTAACTGTAAATTTATACGTTGTCATCGAAAATATTTCAAAAAGATGTTTTCGTTGATATTACCTAGTTAACTACACATATAACTAATTCACGAATATATATATATATTTAACACTTTACTAGTGTTTTATAGAGAAAAAATCTGAATGTATTTGGTAGGTCGATGATGATGAATACATTTTTGCATACATTTTGAGACATATTGATAATATGAAGAAAATATAGTTGTTATTACAGATAGAGCTATCAAATTAAAATTGTAATATGTACATACTTAACTATTGCTATATATAACCTAAAACATTGATATCTGAATTTACTTTGAATGTAGAAATTAAAGGCAATTCGATGGATTTATCAAAATGAATATAAAAACTCTAATTGCAGTTTTACACTTACGAATACTCATTGTTCGAACCGACCGATATAATATTCTTAATGTTTATTCTTATTTGTTAATCTTAATTGCATCTCACAACTGTTATCAAAATTCATGGGTTTAAATCCCGCTCTGTGAATGAATATTTTACCCAAAGCTCTTTTGTTAACTACGAGTGTTAATCTTTTGGTAATTACAAAAATAGAAGTTGAAGTAAATTCTATTGCCGAAGTCCTACTTATTGAAAATAATTGATTTTCACACGTTTATAGTTAACTTTCAAAACAATAACAAATTTCAGTATAATTATCTAATGCATAACTATACGACAATTTATTTTGCTAGTTACTGTCAATGATATGAGAAATTAACTATATCCAACGCAAAAAATTAGAGGTGCACGGATTCTAGAAGACTACTATTGCGGGAGAACTCTAAACAAAAAAAAAAAAATAGGAAAGTAACAGATATCATCGTCACCATCATCTTATAGCGCTAAAGCTCTGACTGAGCTTTGCCCTTTATCAAAACTCTTCCAAAATTATCGATCTTGCGCCGCTTATCTCCAATTTGAAATTTGTTGCGCTTGTGCATCATTTTAATTGTCTTTCTATCCGCTTCTTCGTCTTCCTTTACCATGATTATTCTCGGTCTTTATATTTAACACCACTACCTGTTTTCGAGTTTCATGCATTTTGGCCAGCCCATCTTTGTTTTTGGGGCTTTGCATATTTGTCTAATTCAAATGTTAATTCAAATTATTAGTGACAAATATACACCGTTTTATCAAAGGAGTTAGTTCGATGAAATCTGATGACTTTCAGAAGAAAAATCTTTGTAAGGGAGCACAATGGACAGTGAGGTATAAGTACGACGCATAAGGGCTGCCAACCAACCAACCAAATGCGTAAGTTAGTATAATTATTGTGCGACGTCTATGCGGCACAATGGGGGTCAGTGAAGCCTAAGATGGACGAATAAGGGCTACTTATCCCATTCATTTAACCAATCAAATGCGGAAATTAGTATAATTATTGTGCGACGTATATGCGGCACAATAAGGGTCAGTGAAGCCTAAGATCGACGAATTAGGGCTATTTATTCCACCCATCTAACCAATCACTTAACTGTGCGACATGTTAAGCCAAAATTATAAAGTGATTTGAAGAAAAACCGATTTGAACGTGTAAACACACACATGGAAATACAATGGGGACCTAATAGTGTCATGGCAATTAGGTAAATCTATTAAAATTGGAGAAGTATCAAAAGAAAGTTCAAGCAGAAACCCAGCAAGATTAATACAAAAAATGGCGGAAAAAGTTGGTACACCTGCATTAAATGCTCTAAGAATAACAATAAGAAGTGCCGTGAAATGTTAGAAAAGCAACAATTTTACCTAGAACATATAGACCTATAGAAAAGAATACTATAGCAAAAGAAAAAAGAAAAAAAATATTGCAAGATTTGGCTTAGAAAGATTAAATTTCAATACTGACTATAGACAAGTATCTTCGCTCAGGTATGTCCCTGAGAAATTTAAACACAATATGAAATCAAAGTTCCCAAAAATATTTTGTTGTTTTTTTTTTTGTTTTTTTACACTCTTGACAGTAACTTAGGTAGAATCACCTTTTCGTGCTCAATTAAAAGTACGGTACTGCAAGTTTAAACTACAATAAATGTTTTTCTTAAATAGAATAGCTTTATTTTATTTAAGTGATTACCATATTGTACTCTCAATTATTTTTTGTCATTGATTATATTCCAATGACAAAGGGTACTAGACCAGGTCGAAAAATCATTAAAGCATTTTTTTGCATCATCGAGAATCGAACCTGGAATCTTTCGGTTGAAAGGCAGGCGCTCTACCTACTGCACCACCCAGCGTGTAGCAATTTGTTTTCTCTCTGAAAATAACACCCCTTTTTATCACAGAGGGATCAATTAACCTGAAAATTTAAATTTGGGAGCAGTAACAAACGCTAAGACATTACAAGACTTTAGGTAAAAATAGGTAACAGACACAAAAAAAATTAGTGAAACAAAATAGTTAAAAGCCTAACGAAACAGCATTGAGGAAAAGTATATTGTTGTAACATAGGCTACATAAAAAGTATGAAAAATAAAGTATATTTTTCAATTTTTGTAATATTAAGTAACTCTAAATAGTGGTTTTATTTGCACACTTGATAATTTAAATTACAATATTGTGAAGCTGTACGCGTGCCTGAGGTAGCAGTCATTTTCTGAATTTTTAAAATATGATTCTGACATTATCATCCTTCATTCATACCATCAGAATTCTTTCGGAACACCAAATGGAGCAGTAAAATATAATAAATATGATACTATATAGCTATGGTTAAATACATAGCACACAATTTGATTGTTTTTTTTTCAACTCAATGCATTTTTGTTTTATTCAAATATTACTTTATTATTTATAAAAAATTAAAAACTAAATGTGTTGTACTATTTGTTGATTTGTATATCAAAATTACATATTACATTACATAAGTGCGAGCACTGTTTTGATATGTCTGTTTGGCATATCTGTCATACAATATATAATATAAAAAGAATATACTGTTGTTTGCGTTTTTGTAGTTTTTAATAAAGAATTGAAAGAGAGTACGCGTTTTTTTAATCCAAGTTCACCAAAATAATAATCAATTTTTTATCACTATTAATTGAAAAGTTAACAGTTATTTAAATTATTGATAAAATAGTTTTACCAACCAAATAACAAACATAGATTATCCACAAAAAAATATTATAAAAATGAATTATTATATCAACATGGCATATTTTCCACTAACTTCTGATGTTGTTCTACTGGAAATGTATACCCCATATTTAGTTCATATTTTGAATATTTACATTCACACCACACCATAAATTCCCTATTGAATTTAAGTTTGGACTCCGAACTGGCAAAGATGGAGCATTAATTTTATCTTTGGCAAAAAAATAATTTTGTATAAATTTGTATTTTGTATGCTTTGGATCGTTATCACGCATAAATGTTCATATTAAGGACATGAATTGCAATGCATGTATGTAGTTGCTGCTCAAGATCTTCAAATAATGATGGCGATCCATAATTTTTTTTAAACAATTGAACCAATAACACGACATAAAAATGAACCGGATGTTTCGGGTTCAATTTTCCCCTTGGATCGGTTCTTTTGTCTAGATTTTTTTGTTTTTAGAACATTTTTCCAAAAAGACATTTATTAATGTTCTCTAACCCGAAAATAAAAAAAAAATTAAATTATGCTATTTATCTGGCCATAGCTGTGTTATACAAGATAAATACCAAAAGTTTATGACAAAGTACTGGTCAGGTCGTTTGAGATTACCTATAATTATAATTGACAAGCATTTAAGGACCTGCGCAGTAGACACCTTTTCATTTTATTTCGCTTTTCTTTAATGAACACCTAATATATAAATAAGTTGTATTAAATTAAATGCCACTGACTAAGGGAATATATCGTAAACGAATCAGTATATGAGGGAAGTGTATTTATTTGTCCAAAATAAAATTTACTAACCTCAAAGCTTTTTATTAAACATAAATGGTTTGTGCTTTATCGTGAGAAGTCTATGTCAGTACGTAAATTACTGTTTTTTTTTTAAACTTTAAATTTGGCTTCAACTTGAATTAAAATTACTCAACAGGAACCCCAAGTGTAATTATAACCTCTAAATAATTAAAAATAGATTCAACTTTCCTGAACGATTTAACTAGGACTAACTTCAAAAATCATCTTGCCACCATGTTATGCCACCCTGTATATAATTTTACCATTTATATTATGTTAAAGCGTGAGCTTAACCGATTGAAAAAAAACCGTAACTATAGGAAAGAAAATTAATGATATTCATTAGACATATTCTAATTATTTCTTAATAGAGCAATAATTAAAGTGAATTGCATGTTGGAACAACATTTACAAAATATAAATATGAAAAATAATAAAAACAAACTATTTTTTTTTTACTAATATACCAGTAATCAATCTTTTTTTTTTTGATTTTCCTTACTTTAAACAATTTTAATCTATAAAAATCAACGATTATAAAAAAATTACAAATATAAAAACCACGCACATAAATCTTTATTTTCATCTTTGACTCCTCTTGCTTTTTCAAAAAAAAAAAAAAAAATAAAGAAAGTGATTTTTATTTTGTCTTTTATTGGTAATGAATTATAATAAAGACAATAAAAAAAAAAAAAAACATGCTCATAAACCACGATCTTCAAAAATCTTACGCTGGATAAATTTATTTTCTGTCTAAGCTTTAAAATTATTATTTTTTTTTACTTAACTTTAAAATTATTAAATATTTACTTATAATAACACCATGGTTATAAATCCATAGAAAAAAAAGACTTTCTCATTCATAATAATTTTTTTAATATCGTGTTTTTATTGTATTCAGAATATTGATGTCATCATTATTTATCTTAAAAGTTACTGAAATCAATTTTCAACAAAAAAAAAAAAATATAACCACCAATGGCGCCAGATTCAATATTTTCAACAACAACAACAACAAAATCAACATTTCATAATTTCACCGCATTTTCTTTTTAGTTTTTATTTAAATAAAAAAATTTTTATAATAAATATAAGTATGGTATACAACATGTGTACTACCAGTACTACCTACATATGTGTACATATATGACATATATATATATATAATAAATTTTGTTGCTTTATATCTGTTAAGTTATGTATTAACAAAACTATTGACGAAATCAAAAAATAGTTGATGAAGAATGCAATATTTTTAATGCGTATTTTTGTTGTTATGGTAACTGCAGTGCATTTAAATTTTAATTTGGAATCTCTTATTTATTATTACCTTTTTAAATTTAGTATTTGAATTAATTCGTATATCTGCATGGTGATTGGCTTAAAAACAATGTCAGTAAAATTGAAATAAAAATAGACCCAACCTGTTGTATAGCAAAATCTAAGCCCATTTCAGTTTATAGAAATAATTTGGGGGAGATTTATTTCAAACCACGAAATCAGTGAAAAATGGAATATAGGTCGACACAATTATTGACTGATCCGTTCACTTACCAAATGAAAACCTATTTAAATCGAAAATTCAAAATAAAAACAACAAATTTCAATGTACCAAGATCACAGTTTTCTTACGTACGATAGATAAGTACATTTTTTTTAATCGTTTCAAATCGGAAATTGCGTAACCGTTGTTAGAAAGATTTGATTTTTCTAGAAAGCTATTTTTATTAAAATAATAAAATTTCTTATTTGTTTTTGGAATATCGGATCATACCCTGAGTGAATTCATAGTATTTTTGATTTTTATGGTTATTTGTAGACCGATTTCGGAATTGGAGTCTGTCCGGTTCATTTTATATACCTGTAATGTTGAAATTTACTCCTAGATCTTTTTAAACTACATATTTTCTTTTTGATACACCCAATGGGTTAGAAAATCTTGTACGCGTCCCACCTTACCCTAACTACAACAGATTAACTTAGAAAACTTAAAATTTAATGAATTAACTAAAGTTTTTAATTAATGAATTTTCTACGAGTGACTTTATTCACTTGTTTCTATGTATCTTGGCACGATGATTTTTATTAATTGTATATATATATATATATATATATATATATATATATATATATATGTACTATTAATATACATATCTAATTCTTTCTTAGTAATTTGCTTAAATCAAATTTTAAAAAAAATCTTATAGTGACAAAAATTGTGCAAATAAATGACGATGGTGAATAGCGAGGAACTAGAAACACCAATTGATGAACATAATATTATAAAATGTATGATGGTCCAAAGACTAAAATGGACATGTAATTAAAATGAATGATTAAAGGATATCAACAGAAGTATTTAAGTTAGCGTCGCAAAATATTAGAGCAAATGATAGACTGCGATAGCTAAACAAAAACGAGGGCAACTGTCAAAAAATTGGAGTTAACAAATGGAGGGTAGTTGCACAAGATATAGCAAAATACAGGAAAGGTGTAAACGAGATTAAGCCACATCCTGAGCTAAAGAAGCAGCACATGATGATGATCAAAAACACATTAATCGTCAAAATACAATATACTTAAATATTAAAGTTATTGGTAAAAATACCCACTCCCCTAACATTGACCACCTCAATAAATTCGTTAAATATATTTATAATTTTCACGAGGCGACAAATAAGAGGTGACACAACCATGTACTTTTCTTAACTCCCGTTATCGCAACAGCGATGATGTAGACAAGAAAAAAGAACTCTTGGACCCTTGCAGCTTCCCAGTTTTAGATAGATGCAGAGTCCGAACTCAAGATGTGAAACCTTTTCAATACAATATAAAAATTATAAAGTTTTATTGATCTACTTGACTTTCTCAGCCGTCCAGGTTGATTTTAATATCGAGTTTAAACAATTAATTCTGCAAAACAACCAACAACAATACCGAGGTTACTTGAGCTGTGACATCAAAAAAACCACAATTAAGTGCTAATTGGAATAGCTACTTGTATATATGTGTATATACTTGCCTAACTAGTTACCTGTACTTAATAATAAAATTTACTTCTAAAATTTAACTATTATTTTTTAAGCATTTTCTTGAATTTAGTATTGAAATTAGATTCAAAACTACGATTTATACTAAGTCGGGTCTTCTAATCAACTTAGTGGGACGAATCATTATAATAAACCGGCCGGGTAAGTAGTGGTGATTTAATTTATGGTACATTTAAACAAATCCAGTCCATTTATAAAGTTTAAAACCAATGGATTTTAGTATATTTCCAAATTTTGGCAATTTCGATGATAACTGTAACTTATAACAACAATTTTTAAATCTACTTCTTTTTATTTTAAGCTTACTTCTCTTATTGCACTTTTTTAACCCGAATAGTATCAATTCCATTTGGAATATTTGAAAATATTCGAAAACGGTAAATTTATATTTATAGTGACAAAATTACAATGAATTTATCTTACAATGTGAAAAAATAATTTCAACGATATTGTCAATAAGTAACTGAATTTATTTTCGGCATTCTTACCAAAACGAACAAAAATATAAAAAAGTCTGATGACTATAAGTATTTATTTAGGAAATGAAGTTTATATTAAGCAAAACTTTTTAACAAGTTTTTGACTTAACTATACTAATTTATTAAAGCTCGACTATTCTCAAAATGCTTACGGATTAAAATTAGATTTCAAGTGACTTAGAGAGGTGTACAAAGATCTAACAAAAAATGTTTCTGAAAATAATCTTCGTAACAAAAACAATCTTCAGTCTTTTTCCAGATGCGACTTTGTATTTTGGAATTTTGTCTTGAAAATTTTGTACCCAACCTATTGACTGGCAATTTGCAATAGTGTCAAAAAATTACACGAATGCGGCCCTTAGCTGTCAGTGTGTGTAGTTGTGAAGTTGTCCTATCCAATTAAGTTTAATCGTGTAATTCAGACAAGTTGCATTTAAACTGTTAAGATTAATAAAAATAATATGAGCATATTATTACTCGTGGTTTTAGTTTATTTCACAATAGAGTCATAACAAATTGAGTACCTGTTTAATATCGAATTTATGAACATTTTATAAAAATCTGTTATGTTTAGTCAGCGAGGGAAAACCTTTTTTGGTTGATGTCGGGCAATCAAATTTTAATTTTGCAATATTCAGTAATATTTTGCACTGAGCTTATTCAAAAAATTAAAAATTGTTTTCAGCGGTAAATTCAGATGCAATTTTCAATGCCTTTTTAAATATCCGGTTCGTAAAATAGTGTTACTTAATTTTATACATACGGCAGTTTTATCTTTTCCAAGCTGATTTCTTTCTGTTTGTCTTTATGTAATTCATTGACGAAAATAATTGTTCGCAGAAATACGTGGGTCTGAACGTTTTTAACATGACATTTGTCATTTTTAGATACGTATATATATACGTATTAATGTATTGGACAAAGAACTCCATTCTTGCAATATATTATTTTTAAGAAAGAAGAAGATCCCACAAACACTCACTTTTACTTTTGTAGATATAAAATCCAATTTTTTATTAGTTTTGGTTAGAATTTTAAAAAGGGTAATTTCCCGATATTTTTTTCAAATGATTTTACCAATTAACATAATGGAAACTACTTAGTTTTATTTTTTATATTCTGTACTGACATCTTGTAGGAGATACTTAAAAAATAGTCGTTTCTGTGCTTTAGGGCCCTATTACACATCAATCATTCGTCAATCATTCATCCATATATTGTCAATCATTGATCGTTAATTGACCGTTGATTGATGAGAAATGATTGATGGTGGTTCTATTCTCATCAATCATGCAGTCAAAATTCCCATCAATCATGCTGTCAAAATCAGCGGAATTAAAAAAATGACTTTTTGGGTAATGTTCAGATATTATTTTTTGGGAATGTTATAATATTAAGATAAGGTTATAATATTAATTTGTGATGTAATTCTAAAAAGAATAATTCTTATATTAATTTTAATAGTTATAGCAAAATGTGCAAAAAAATAATTTATTGTTTTTACAACTCTCAAAAACAAAAACATTCATTTTAGTCAAAATTAAAATTGAAGTTAAAAACATTTCCCCAAAAATTTTATTTTTAATATTCATATGTTTCGAAAATATCAATATATTCAGAACACTTCCACAGTGTGTCTTTGCAAAATGTATAAAAAGGTTGACGAGCGCATGATTGATGTGTCACCGGTCATCATTCTTTTCATCCATAGATTGTCAATATATGGACGAAATGATTGATGAAAAGAATGATGTGTAATAGGCACCTTAGTGAATTTTTTTTGGTTACAAATTTTTTGTTCCGTATCATGAACACCCACGCATGTTTCGCAACTTTCAAATTGTCTTGTGGGCTTTTTATTTACTACCCGCTGGTAATGGGTTCGTCATTGATGGTCTACAAGAATATAGTTCTAAAATTTAAAAAAGATGTTGTTGAAATTATTTGATTTCAATTTTAACTTATTTAAAAAACGTGTGGATTTAATCTAGGGATGTGAGCTACAATTCTAAGTTAAAGAGTAAATTGTGACTAAAATAATAAATTAAAATATTTAAACTTTTACTTAAAAATGCCATTAAAAAACTTTATAACTTTAAAACGAAAATACAACAACTATATATAACCACGTAATTAAGCTTTTTCAATTACAGTTAGTTACCTTGAGGTAGTCAAATTCTATTAAAAACTTTTTTAATTTACATTTTCACTTTTCTAGAAAATTAAATTTAAAATTCAAGAATACCTAATTACTTATTTACGTACTTGGCGTTAAAATTTATTCCTGTTCCACATTACTTTAATTGATTGCAACCAACTTACACGTACTGGTATTAACAACAATGTTTAATTTTCTGAAATAATAAGGTACATAAAATTACTTTACAACATCTAAAATTGCATGTGATTTTATTCTAGATACGAGTACATAGTTTGTAACTATATGGGTATCACATGCAATCAAATGCAAATTTCATGTTCCGATTTAGAAATAGAATTAAAACAACAAGCAAAAAAAATGTATATAGCTATTGTTTCCAGTGAGTTGGTGCCTTGATTTATAAAAAATAATAACAGTAAAAACAATATATATATATATCTAAGTTTCTAAAATTGCATTTTTGCTTTTGTTTTTTCTTCAGTTAACACGAATTTCTAAAAGATTTGTTCTGGGCCGTTGACTATTTCCGTCGAATTGTTTTTTTTTTTTTTACATAAATTTATTTTAGATTTAAATATGAAAAATTACATTTTTGATTTAACACGCCATTGTATTTTTTTTAATTGTTAAATGCAAATGTAAAAGTATTTCTAATTAAATATTTCAATATAAAAAAAAAATGAAAATTTATATAAAAGTGAAATTCAAAACAACTATGAAAGATTTTCATAGAACGTAAATCAATTAAACTATATTAAAGAACACAAAATTTATAAATTATAAATATAAATGTATAGAATCTGTTAGGCAATTATTGAAATTGGAGCACGAAAAGATTCACAGACAATCAGGCTGCAATGAAACCACGCGAATCGATAACAATCATTTCTAAAATCGTGTTTGCCTGTTGCAGTTCTCTGGACGAATTAACGGATTTGTTCAACATATGACTATGAAGGGTACCAGGATACTGTGAGGTTCCGGGTAATTGCAATACAGATCAACTTGCTATAGAGAGGGTACTATCTTGGAAATCCATCTAGAAAGGAACAATTTGAGTGCACTTCTAGCTACCTGTACTCTATTGTTTCGCAAAGATGTAAGAAAAGTCAAGTGGACCAGACTGCAATATCACTAAGTAAATCTGGCCTATGCTGAACCTGAAGCTCCACTGTTACAGATCATTATCTTATTGGTAAACATGCCAGAAGACTTGGACTCCCTCAAGCGATTTTTGCAGAACGTGTAGAGAGAAGAAAGAAGATAAAACTGTCCAACACCTACTGTATCTGCTCTTTATTATAAAAAGAAAACCCATCTAAAAGCCTACTTTCTGAACTCGGTGGGTGACCTTGAAGGCATTAAGATCAAAGATCCTCTACCTTTTGTAAAAAGCGCGAAATGATTCAACGAATAGAGTCTTGTACGAAGAAAGTCGCCGTGGTATCACAATGAACCGTACTGGTCTAAGTGTGTCGGCGTACTGTCGACAGCGACTACTATCTACCTACCTACCTTGAAAAAACTCAAAGAGAGGAGTTTCTCAGTAAATTACAAATATTTGCCTATCTACCATAGTTGTAGTCAGATGACATGACTAATAATGCGCTCCTTTTGTTAATCACATTGCAGAGCACGATTTCTTCCATTTCTGTTGTACGATTATATGGTCAATCTGGTTTTCTGTAGGACCATCCGAAGATAGCCATGTTTTTTGTGGCTAGTTTTGTAGGGAAATAGGGTTCCACCAATAAAAAGTTGTCGTGAATTACAAAAATCAACGAGCAGTTTTCCATTGCCATTTCATACATCTATTCCATGTTTCTCAATGACTCTCCCTAGACTTGTATTTTTTCATCCGATTTTAGCGTTAAGACCGCCCAAAATAATCTTAATATAAGCCTTTGGAGTATTGTCATAACTCGTACCTAGCTGCGTGAAGAAAATGGATTTATCTTCCTCATTTTCGCCTTCAGTTGGAGCATAACACTAGATGATGTGAATATTTTTTACTCGAAATTTCAATTTGGCAGCGATAAATCTTCTGGGTACTGGGACCCATCAAACTACGTCTAGCATTGCGACTTAATATAATGCCGACACCTCCTATCTTTATGCTACGAACAGCTTCATCATCTACAGAGTACAACATAGATGTTAACATGCTGCGAGATATATAGTTAATTTCCCCTCTCCATTTCGTTTCGCTTATGCATGAAATTTCTAGCTTGAGTTGAATCATTTCACGTTCAAATTGCTCCGAAAATTGTTCGTGTCCTATAACCGAAAGTATTTTCCGTGCGTAAGAGACGATTTCAATAATTTATTCCTGATTCTGTTATTTCGGTGTTCCGTCACCACCTGAAATATGAAAAGTTTTAATAGTTCTCATAATTGCAGAATTGAGTGAACTTATCTCTTAAATTTTATGATCATTATCCGTCATAATCTCTACGCATGCTCTATTATAAATACTTACTGTACCTGTATATTTATACCGGGTGTTCCGGAGCATGCGTATCAGTTTTTTACGAGGGGAAGATCTTATTTTTTGTTGTAGAATCCGAATTTGAAAAAACATACACATCCCATCCTTGAAAATCTCGATTTCGGCCAATTTCAGCGTTTTTTGGGCTTAAAAACATTTTTCCGGTCTTTCCCGGAAGTGAAAATATCACCAATCGATAGAGCACACTCGATTTTGTTAATAACATTTTTTTTTTCTAAAATAACGGCTCCTTTCTCTCTTAAAAAACTGATAAGCATGCTATGGAACGTCCGGTATAGTATTTAGGACCGAAATATTCAAAAATAATCTAAACTTACTTGTGACATCGAAATTAAACTCGGATTATGTTACATATAATGAATATGTTACGGATTATGTTATGCATATTGAGTTTGGTCTGTACTTTTGTAACATGTATAGAAGAGTGAACATTAAAAATCAAAACTTGAAATAAATTTAAATTTTGCGGAAAGTGGTATTGTGCCGACGGTTTGTTCAGAAGAATTGAACAGAATTGTTAAAAATTCCCAATTGTTTGTTTAATGCGTAATCAAAATATATTTAAAGTGTGATTCCAGATTATACTGAAGTTAATGTTGAAAACAAATGAGCTGGTTGAAGAATACCAGATATTGAATCGCGTTTGAAAATTACATACTCCACATATACAGATTCTGTGACAAATTTGTCCAGGTTGTGAAAAATCTTCGATGATGTGTTGAAGAAACTTCAAGTTATCGCTTAACTTCGAAAATTAGAAAATGCAATAGAAAAAAAATATATTTTACACTTTGGATATCATAAATTCAAATATTTTTGCCTACCTGTACCATACCCTATTCAAAACGGATATAATAACACAAAATTACAAAAAAAAAAAAAAAAATCATTTCAATTTCTTCCAACACCTTTTAAAAAAAAAATTTTACAATTTCCTTTTATTTAATTAACATTTTGTGCAAAAGAACATCTGCTACCCTCTAAGAGTCTAAGACATTACGAATACCTACGATAAAGTAAATTTATTTTTAAATTTTACAATGTTATTTTTCTAGAAAATTACAAATCGAAGAGTTCAAAAATTCCCATGTACCAAGAAATCTTCAAAACTATAGATTCAATTATTAATTGAATCAATCTAGCCATTGAATGCAAATCGATGTTGCATGTATACGTCAGCGCATAGTACATATTATAAACAAAATTTTATTTTTAATTCTTTCTTTTGTACTAATTTATGCTGTGCAGTTTGCAACAAGCGGTGATCTAAATTTCGTATAAAATTTTATTTCAATTTCATTTTTTTTTTCGAATTTATTGACAAAAAAATATATATACTTAGTTAGTATCTATAGATACGTATACATTTCATATTTTTATATCTTTATGATTATTAATATCATCAGAAGTATTAATCGTTGTACCACGTGTACAATATACATATACATACGAGCCCAATGCAAATGTATTGATCCATAATGATTTCGTTTTTATTTACAAAATAAAATACTGATTATTATTATTATTTTATTTATTGCCTTAATGTATTTGTACAATATGTTATTTTAATATATTTCAAGAGCTTATATTACTAGAATATTTACACCTTTGATTTGTAATTATTTAGAGTTTTAAACTTGACTTAAATATTTAGAATAAATTTAATTTGTAAAGGACAAAATGGCAAGTAAAAACCTTTATAAAATACTGATAAAAATACTGAAATGAAAATACCTAGTTATAATTAAAAAAATTTAATAGTGTAACCATTCAAAGAATAAAAAAATATATTTCATGTTATCATCAAAAAATATTGATCTACCATTTAGTAACATCATATTTTGCCAAAACTACTTCATTCAGCCAAATTGGCATTGTTGAAATTAATTTTTCACAATCTTCCCTATTAAAAGAATTTTAAATTTCATTCAGTTTTGCTGGAAGAGCTTCTTTGGTACAGATTGGGTTGAATCTCAATTTTTTTAATATTGGAGACAAATTTGGACTACTGGAAGGTCATGTCATTGTTGGAATTTTATGAGCGGCTATCCAGGTTATAGTAGATTTGTAGGTATAGCACGAGGCACAATTCACTGAAATATAAATTATCCTACTGATTTTTGTTTTTACGCTCTTGACAGTAGCTTAGGTAGAATCACCTTTTCGTGTTTAATTAAGTATACGGTACTGCAATTTTACACTACATTATCTACAATATTTCCAGTATTTATTTAACAAATTACTGGTTAATTCATTAAATGGTGAAAACTACTGCTATTGTCAGGAACTAAGCCTTCTTAAATAGAATAGCTTTATATTGTAATAATGAGTAATAATCCAGTAATTTGTTAAATAAATACTGGAAATATTGTAGCTTAAAATTACCGTACTTTATTAAGCACGAAAAGTTACTGTAGAGAACATAAAAAAAAAATAGCTTTATTTTATTTAAGTGGTTACCAGATTGTAATCTGAATTATTTTTTTTGTCATTTATTATATCCCAAAAAGGGTACTAGACCAGTTCGAAAAACCAATAAAGCATTTTTGTTTTGCATCATCGCGAATCGAATTTGGGACCTTTCGGTTGAAAGGCCGGCGCTTTACCTATTGCGCCACCCAGCGTGTAGGTGATTTTTCATTTTAGAAATTGATGATTAAAGGCTAATTTCAAGGATATTTTGTGCATTGACGACTTCGTTAATGAGAAGAAGATTCCCTAGCCCTTCTATCAGAAATATAAAGCTTCTTCTTACTTCTACATCATGTTCTTTTAACTGTTTTTCGCCTATTACGTTTGAAAATATCAAATCTAGATTTATCACTCAACATGATTGATTTCGATTGACGCAACGTCTAGTCTTTGTCAAATCTGGCCCATGAAAATATATTTTTTTTTTCTGAATAGATTTTAAGAGGTTTTTCTTTAGGCTGCAATACGTTTTAGTAGATTAACTTTTTTAACCAAATTATTTTTACTTTAATTAGCTTCTGAACAGTAACTACCTCATTACATTTATGTACTGTGGTTTGTCATTACACAGGTCCTTTTAATTAAATTTTTTCATTTCACTGTAATCTTAGCTGAATCAGCTCCAAGGTCTTCAGTTATGATTTTTCTAAATGATTCTCAAACCCTATCGTTTGCTATAGCTGGGCAACCATTTTTTTTTAATTCAATATTTCTATATTTTTTATACAAATTAATAATATTTTGAACTGATGCCCTTGATAAATGGACCTTCAATTTTTCTCACATCAATGGAAATTGATTAGTGATGGTGTTAGAGAGAAAACCCAAGAGTAATCGATGGTAGGGGAAAACCAAGGAGAAAATGATGTCCAAGCCCTACAAATCCCAAATTGTAGGACAAACGACGCAAGATCGACCTTTTTGGAGGAGTATTATGATTAAGGCCAAAGCTCACCCAGATTTGTAGCGCTATAAAATGATGATAAATAGAAATGGGTTTTCTTCTAAACGTTTTTGAAAATTCGATGCATATAAAGTTTGTAATGAGCTAAATAATGTATACGCTAGGTGGCGCGTTTATTAGTTAGGTTATTCAAAAAAAATTAGTACAGATAATTCAGAGTAGAAACAATTAGATTCAAATCAAAGCCACTGTAAACAATAAAGGTAGCTTCTATACTCATTTTAACATATAAATCAACTCTTTTGCATTCTGAAGTGAAAGATAAATTGTTCTGCCCCTTGAACATATTTCTTTCATGTCATCATAATTATTTTTACTGAGAAACTCCGAAATAATGTAAAATGGGGAAAATAACATTTACTTCAAAACTAAGTTTTTACGTCTAATTACATTGCACACATTGCTGTTTTTTGTATTGCAGGATTATACAAAATTAAGGTGAATAAGAATAATTAAATAATTATGAGTAAAAATATTAAGTGGTAAGAAATTTGCGTTTGGGCTCGTATAATGTACATTCATAAATGCGTCAGTCTTTCTACACAAGTCTAAAACCTACCGAATACCGATATGCGTAACTGAATCATCAGATACGTTTCAATTACAATACAAATTTTGTTTTTATCTTTGCTTTTCACATTATATGTATAGATGTATGTATGTATTTCAAAATGAAAGATCACATCCTCTCTGAATATAGTTTCTCTTTTATTTTACTTTTTGTTTTGTTATTATATGTGTATACCCCAGGTATATGGTCATAAAATTGAAATAAATTTTATGCTTGAATCAAAATTAATTCACGAAAAACGTGATTATTTAGCAAATGTTAGTATTTA
Source organism: Argyra leucocephala (assembly GCA_963942445.1). Classification (NCBI taxonomy): domain Eukaryota; kingdom Metazoa; phylum Arthropoda; class Insecta; order Diptera; family Dolichopodidae; genus Argyra; species Argyra leucocephala. Next base: position 71,510,097 of record OZ012680.1, read on the forward strand.
AATTTTTTTTTTTTTGTTTTTAATTTGCGATTTAAATTGATTATCTTTATGTCCTTTATATGCATGAGTATTTAAGAGTTAATGCAAAAAAGAGAGGAAATCTGATAACTAATTCCTATTTTTTATCGGTATCGGTATCATTACAAATGCACAGCACAGCACAGATGGAATAATTTGAATTATTTTTATTTTATTTTATCTTTCTCTCTCTCTCTTGTATAAGCATTGATAATGATAGTGGTTTGCTCATAGCGAATAATGCGAATATAATATGTTTACTGTACTACAAAACAAACTGCTTCAATTCATAATTTCATATATGAACATAGGATATAAGTACATATATATAACATTTTCTGTAAGACTTGTACTCCCTAGTTCTTGTAGCACTAATATCACAGCAAATTTGAGAAAAATAAATAATATTTTAGACAAGAACTATATATACTTTAATATCTAAATTTTTTATGTTTAAAATTTCGTATTACTTTTAATTTTTGTATTATTTCAATCTTAACAATTATGGAAAATTTAAAACTTCAAATATATATATATATACATACATAGTTAGTTATATAATATATAATAGTACTCGCCGACTATTTGAAATTCGAGAAAGTTTGTAAAAAAAAAATAGTATTTAATTTCATTATGAATGGTTTTCCACCATCTCATTTTATTCTTGTCACTACTTATATATTTTTTTTTATTAATTTATCTTAGACAACAACCGAATATGTAATAAATTATTGAAAAAAGAATTAATTTAATTCTGGTGAAAAAAAGGAAACTCTATACAATAGTGCGGCAATTTGACAAATTAAAATGTTTGTATGTTAAGTATTTGTATTCTTATGCATGAGGTAAAATTTTAAAATTAAACTTTCTAATTAAAATTAAATTGTTTGCAAAAATAAATATCTTCGCTACGTCTTCTTTTAAATATCTAAAAATTTCAAAAGCGATCCCTCAAACTAGAGACCTATAGCCATCCCGTCGATTCTCTCCAAAGTAATGGAGATTATTATCAACAAAAGGCTAATGAAGTATCTTGAATGCAAAGGTATCATTAGTGATAGGCAATATGGTTTTAGATCACAACGCTCCACCGGCGATTTAATGACTTGCCTTAGCAAAAAGCTCAACATTAGCATTCACAACTCTGGCGAATCTACTGCTGTTGCCCTTAATATTTCAAAAGCCTTTGATAGAGTCTACCATTGCGCTCTTTTATCCAAATGCCAAGCTATAGGCCTTGGTTCTGTTTTCATAAAATGGATTGGAAATTTCCTCTCGCATCGTTCGATTCATATCTTAATTGACGGATTTATATCCGACAAAAATAATATTAACGCTGGTTCTAATATAATATAATACTAACGCTGGTTCTAAAAAATAATATTAACGCTGGATCAGTTCTCTCTCCTACTCTCTTTTTGATATTTATCAACGATCTTCTTCAATCAACTTTCAATCATATCCACAGTTTTGCAGACGACAGCACTCTAGTAGCATTCTTCGATTTTCTTCGAAAATCACATGCTACAATACCAGCTACTAGTAGCGTAACATGATGGTCAGCACGCTCAACCACGACTTAGTCACTATTTTTAACTGGGGGAAAAGTAATAGAGTTGAGTTTAACACCTCCAAAACTCAAAACTGTCGTCTCGCGAAAAACTATCCCATTTAACCCCACCCTATTATTCGGTGGTGTGCGTATTCAGCGATCAATCGAGAATATCCTGGGCATGAAGCTCAACAATAAAATGATATGGAATGACAATATCTTTGACATTGCTAAAAATGTCGGGAGATGTTTGGGTTTTTGAGTCGCTGCAAAACGTATTTTTCTCCCCAGGACATGCTAAATATCTATAAATCATACATACGACCCAAGTTAAAATACAATTCACATATATGGACCGGTGCATCGCGAACCGCACTAAATTTTCTCTACAAAGTTCAAAAGCGTCCCATTTGTATTATTGACAACCCTAATGTGACATCCTTCAACTGACAATCGTCATGTATATGTATATGAGCATTATATTTTATAAACATCTCGTATGTTTAGGCACTTGTTCAGACGAAATTAAAACCCTAATTCCACCTCTCAAATATTTCCGCCGAGGAACAAGAGAGGCGCCAAATGCCCACCCCTACTCAGTGCAAATTCCAAGGTCGCTCAAAACCGGCTTGTAGTCAAATTTTCCCGAATGTGGAACCATAGTCCAACAAACGTGTTTCCCCAATGCAAAAATATACCTAAGTCCACTCTACAAACGTTCAAGAGTAATATTAATAAATTTATTCTGATCAAAGGCATATTTTTCTTTCTACAATCCTCAATTAGTCCAAGCTATACATTCGTGTATAAAAGTTTGATTTGAAACCTAGTTTTAGGCTTAACTTAAAAAAATAAAATAAAATTAAAAGAATAATAACGAAAATCGGTTGTATGGTTCAAATATTTGTACCGTACTCTCTTCAATTTACAGATTAAATAGGATCGTTTCGTTAGTAACTCAAGTTTCATTTCAATTTATGCTTAACTAAAATTTTGATGATTTGCATATTTCAAATGAGTTTACTCAATTTTAGGGATACTTGACTAAAATATTTAGTGCAGTCAGAATTTGAATTTGCTTTATTTTTGAAATGTTTACTTTCTCGCAAACTATTAACGAACTCCAGTTGAGAGTAATTCAATATAACTGTACTGCTATACCGAAATATTTCAATTTAAAACAACAACATAACTATAATGTTTTTTTTAGAGGATCGTTGTCACGATAACTGACTCTTTGGAATTTATTTGTTATACATGAAATATTTTTTTAAATAAATATTTTCGCTACGTCTCGCTTTAAATATCTATCAACTAAAAGAATAATAACAAATGGATTAGACTATAATATATTTAAAATAAAACGAGTGAGCGTCTGGTTCCTCTATGACAGAAACCGCAAATGGGCTTATTGTGAGATTATCCACATTATTGCAATTAAGCACGGCAGTCTTTAAGGATGCCTGATTTAATGAGCATAATGAGGATATTCTCCAGTGGTGAATGATTTGAGTGATAGGAGATTTTGATTTAAGTGACCCAAAACTAGGTGCAATATTATAATTTTCCAAATTATTGAAATATTTAATATTAAAATTATGATAATGAGAATGAGAATAATGATAGCTATATTTTAGAATTAATGAACAACTATTGATTCTGGTTTCCACCTGCAACCCAATTCAAATTTTCACTCTTAATAATTACCCCATAATTTATTTTGACAAATTCAGTAAATAAAATTATTAATTTTTTTATAATATCCACATAGTTATACACGAATCATCCTCGTTTAAAAACCTGTAATAGATTAACACAGCAACATATTAAGCCTATATTATTATTAAGCAATATATTAATGGAATTTGAGCTTCTTTTAGCTAAAAAGTAGGTCAAAGTAGACAAAATTATGAGTATCGACGCAATAGGATTAAAAACAATTTATATAAATAACTTGATTTCAAAATGTTAATGAAGAAAAGTGTACACCTTGGTGCAAATATTTATATTTTTACATCCGACTTGGTATGTCAATTTTTTAAACTGTTGCCTAAAACATATTTTTATTGCTTTAACTTTATTTTTATTATTTTTCAAATCAAATACTTTTTTTTGTTAATGTAATTTTATTTTTTTATTATTTTAGATCATTTTCTTTGTTAATTTTCGTTTCTTATTGCTCTGCTATGACTATCAAGTAAATTTAGAGAATGTGTAGAGAGAAGAAACCCTAAATAACAAAATGAATAGATACCGAAAAATAAATAAAATAAAAACAATTAAAATGAGAGTGAAATAGAAATCCTGTAAGATCGGTGACTTTTACTACAACAAAAAAAAAAACAAAAAATAAAGAAGAAAAAGATAAAACAAGAAATTCAAGTACAAAAGATGATATTTAGAAACCAGTACTATAGTTAGTGTCATATTATTTAATAGGCTTGATAAAAGTGAGGATTCTTGATAATTCGAATTTAGAATAATTAATAGACAGTTATTCAGTTTTTAAGAGCAACAGAAGCTAAAAAGAGGTAAAAGATCATCAAGATTATAACAGTCGGAAACACTAATGCTGTAAGTATGATGCTTTAGAAATATCAACATTACCATAATTAAAAAATATATTTATCAATGAAAGGATATTCGACTTTTATTTTATAATAATTTATAATTGCATATGCTGAATCTGGAGCGCTTAATCTACTGTCGTTGAAAAGGTGCTACATCTGCACTATAGTAGTGTTCATTATGGATCATTGTCTTATTATCAAACATGCAAGAAGGCTTGGACTTTCCTCAAATGACTTTTGCAGAATCTGTAGAGAAGAGGGAGGATGAAACTGTTCAACATTTTTTCTGTACCTGCCTTGAATACGCTACAACTCTCCCGAGATCTCCACCGCTTTATAAAACGCTCAAAATGGTTTAACAAGTAAATCTTTGTGCTAGAAGAGTTCCCGTGCGGTATCTCAATGGACCTCACTGATCAAAGAACCTTACTTGCTTAACATAATTGTTTATATAAACAATAAAATTTAGTTTATTACCAGTTATCGATAGTAGCCAAACCTATGCCAGCATAATAAAAATATTTCTCTGAGATACAATAATAGAAATGGGATTTCCTTTAAATTTAGTAAATTTGACAGCAATGAATAGCATTATGAGTATAGAAACAGAAATTAAATAAATGGCTAATTATCAAATGAAGTCCGGTTTATGGCAAGAAGACTGTGCTGCTGCAATTCTCATGCAGCGACTTCAGACACAAATAAATTTAATTAAGCTGCATTTCATCAAAATGGAGGCAATAGTAAAGACAAGTGGGTCTCTCCATATAAATGCGAGTAAAACAGAGTTCTTACAAAATATCACCCTCGCAAATTACAATTTTGAGTTCGTATTGAATTTTAAATATTTGAGCTTAACTATTACTTCTAAAATGCTTGTAGAGTAGTCTTGAAATAAATGAAAAAACTAAGGTAGAACAGTTAAATAATCTATTATGATTAAATTTTGCTTTCGAATAGCATTATGCGTCAAATGTGCTGGCAATCATTTAACAAAAGATTGCACTAAACCCAAAACAACTGCACCAAAATGTTCCAACTGCGGGAAGCCCATTCAGCGAATTATCGTTGATGTATAAGTAGTACCCAAGGAATTACAGAAAAGAAGAAATGAGATGAAACCTAAGGAAAATATACAATAAAAAAAATAACATCAAACAATGTCAATTTAAACCAATAAATCATCAAACACCACTTAGAAGTGCTCAAAAAAAAATAATACTCCAAAACAAACCGTTAAATACTGAAAATAATAATATTGTCTGGAGAACAATGGAAAAAGTACAAGAGGTGTTAGACAAAATTACTAACAGATTGGATAATTTAGAAAAAAAAAGTACTGAAAAGTATCAAGAAACACCGTGTAGAAAAACAAAATTAATAACACAAAGAGTATAAAAATCTTAACTTGGAATGCCAATGGCATTCTCAACAAAAAAGTAGAATTAAAAACTATACTAAAGTTAAAGGACATAGATATTTGCCTCATATCTGAAAGCCACAACTGCGAACAAATGAAGATTCGGGGTTACAAAATTTATTATGCCCTGTCCAATTATGTCATTAAGAAAAAAGCTCAGGCAGGCAATTAGAGAAGCAAACTGCTTATTTCATTCGACTGAACTAATAGATCTAATAAATTTCTTCGTAACAAAAAAGATATCAGCTAACTATATTAATGTCGAAGAAAACCATGATTTAAACTCTGATCACTCACCATTAGTTTTAATTTCATACGAAACTATTGTGAGAAAAGCTGTAAAACCGTCTCTATGCAGCGCATTTACAAACTGGAGCAGTTTCAAATCAAATCTGGAAGAATGTATAGATGGAGATACCTCGATAAATACGGAAGAAGAACTGGAAGTTGCTGCGGAAAAATTCACGAGAGCTATCCAGAATGCGGCATGGAAAAGCACTAAAATCAGCAAATTCAGAAAAGTTGGGCATTACCTACCCAGACATATAATAGAAAGCTATCTTCTGAACATTCGTTTGCCACAAACAAAAATGAATCAAAATCAACTAGACGTTGAAATCCGACTAAGGAAATGACATTAAATTGGGCATACTCTGAAGAAAACTGACGACAATATCGAGGCTAAACAATGTTTCGAATGGAATCCTAAGGCAGAAAAAAAACATGAAGAACAATAGTCTTAAACGACGCCGGAGAAGAGGGATTAGCTGCAGACATTAGACAACAAGAGGTTAACCGCAGTAAGACAACAGAAGGATTTTATTTCCGTTCTATGTCCAACGAATGCAGGTTACAGCACTGTGATGAAGATGGTAGGAACATATTGTCAGAGCGAATGTGGAATCTCTGTGTAAAATTTTTAATGTCTAGCATGGCAAGAAATGAGGCCAATAGTAAAGTGGTTGCTCGAATAATGTAAAAGTTTATATCCAGAAGATTGAACCAAGCCTCTCGATGTGCTGTAGTCCCATGTAGAAGAAAAATAGAGGTCCCATGTAGAAGAAAAATCTGTTCGCAAAAAAAATTATAAATCTGATTAAGTTCCTTGAATTTTTAGTCGTGAAGAATGGGTGAATTGAATTGTGCTATGTTTTTTCAGAACCTTTCAATTCTCTACCTATTTATTACAAAAAATAAACAGATTTTTATGGATGAAGGCGATGAAAAAATAAGCTTTATTTGCAAGTAGAAATAATTCTACAACATAAAATAAAACTCAGAATGTTGAGACATTTCAAACCGTTGGCAAATAGGTACTTATGAGTAAGGCGCGGATGGTTCCTAAAACTTGTAATTATACACATACGGTTTTCTGGGCTGCAGAATCAGTACTTTTCCATTTTGCGGTGGACCGTTTGATTTGAATTAGTTTGTTGTTCGACGGCTCGCTGTACCATCTGAGTTCTTGATATATGTACCATGTTTTGTTATCAACCCTCTATAATCTTCACTTACCAGCAATTGCTGCGGATCAGGATTTATGTTTGTGGCAAATTTTGCTCGCTTCCCCATGATGCCAGTAGGGCAATATTGCAAAATACTTCGTTGTTAAATCTCTAATACAAATTATAATTTATTATAATCAAATTATTCAATAAAAATATCTGTATTAGATATTGGAAATACCTCGCCCCATTGAAAAGACAAAAAAAAGAAGCCCCAAAAATAAACTCATATCAAATCTCGTAATACAATTCGTAGAAAATTTAATTTTAAGCAATTACTCACTTTAATTTCTAGGCCCCAAACAAGACTTTAACCCTGTGTAATAGTTAAGCAATAATTATAAATATTAAAAAAATAAAGGCTCATTAAAATAATATAAAAATTAAAAATAATTAATTTTTAAATTCTATTCTAGAATAAATTAAAAGAAATTTTAAAAATATGCTAATTCAAAAAAAAAATTTAATCTAAAATCCGAGACTTTCTAGCAAAATAATTAAAAAAAAAACTCCATTTTTGTTTTCTTTCTTCTTTTTTACACAAATTCTCATATATATATATGTATATATATATACTATACATATATTTTCTAATTGACATACCAGCAGCAATAATATGATACACCAAAACAAAATTAAATATAAACAAAAAAAATAACAAGAAAAAATTGAAAAAATAAAAAATTGTTTGTTTATTTTTCTTTGGCATACTCGTAGTGCGGTAGAGTTCAATTTTTTTGTATTTTTATGTGGTTAGGAAAATATACACAAACACATTAACAGAATAAAAAATTCGATAAAATGAAAAAAAAAAACTTTCTTTAAAATCAAATATTTTATTTTTAAAACTCAGTTCAAGTCTGAGTTGAAATTGTATGTGTACAATCCAACAGAATAACAACAACAACAATAAAAACTGAATTTAACTGCATTCAAATAAAATTTCATATACGAAAATGAATGTTTGTTGCTAACAGGCTGGAAATAAAAATGTGTTGGCGGACAACAAATATTGTTTACTACTTACTTTTATACATTTTGTGGACATTAAAAAATAGATTCAATATATATAGAACACAATACTACATATGTATATATATAGTGAAATAATGTTGATACAACAAATACAAGTGAAAAAATGAACTATTGAAGTTCTTAATAAGTGTAGTTAGCGTTGAAGTCTTTTGATTTAAAAATAAAGAATTTTTTCGATGAACATTGAAATTAAATTTTTATATTTAAGTACATTATCACTTGAATATATATATATATATATATATACAATACATATATATATATATATTTTAACATACCTGTATTTAAATAACAGAACTTAATAATAAATTGATTATTCGTATAATTTATTGAAAGAGAAAAAAGAAAGAGAGTGAAGTGAAAGAGAGATGAGCAAGATAGAATTGTAATGTTATGGTCTATGGTAGCCGGTAGGTACGGTAAGATATTGGCTGGCATTGAAGAAAAAAAGAATTTCTTTAAAATGTGGTAAGTATTTGGATGCAAGTGTGTCATTCGTTTATTTGTCTTTAATAAATATATTTAATATAATTAAATAATAAAATAATAAAATTCTTAAAATATGAAAGTATAATAACTATGTAGTATAAATAGTGACAGAGTGTGGTAAAAGATTTATCTACAACCCAAACGCGAATGAAACCATTTTCGAATTATTGTGTTAGGTTTGAATATTGTATTTCTCTCAATAATTTCTAATGGGATTTTGATTGATTAAAGATATTTGAAATAATAATAAAATTAAAATTGTATTGTAATAGTTAATCTAAATGACTATCCTTGATTTTAATAAAAGTAAAGAGGGTTTTAGTTTTTCACTTCCTTCTTCTCCCTTACCACAACAAATAGAAAAGCTCTTTTGATGAATTTCTTCTATCTGTGTAGAAAAGATCCAATTAATAATATTTTTTTTTAAACTAATTTTGACGTTTGTATAGTATTCTACATGCTCCTAAAGGCGTAATGCTACTTTCACTATGCTTTCGATTTTCGTATTTTAAAATTTGAAACTATCTAAACCAAAATTATCAGAAATTTAATGCGAACATGATTTTACTGAAATATTTACACATCTTAGGTATCATTTATTATAACTTTTCATTAATTATAATCTATGTTACAGAATTCCAACACTAAACTCGGTAGAGAGCATATTTTCGGCAGAACAGTTAGTAAACATAGTCCCCACCACTGATAATGCTTATCGATTGTTCTGTTTCCCAATTCGGTGCATAACACGATTATAAGCAGCATCAAATTTCCACATAGAGATATTCATAAAACGGCGTAGTTATTTCCAGATTGCTGTACAACAAATCAAATTGATCACCTTATGATTGACGCATACCATTCATCTTGCGCGATGGATGTACGGTTATGAAGAGGGGATAACACTGATTTTGTGGTAATTTTTTGGTATAGCACTTAGTCATGTTAAAATAAATACACCCACTTCACAATCCCAAATTTAAGATTAATAACCAACAGTCGCCCGGTTATATCGAAAACTTTAAAGGACAAATTAGCCTAAATTTAACAGCCATGTCTCTTTTAAATTGTTCATCGATCAATGGAAAAACTGTCTATCAAAACCAGTATTATCAAAGAGGTAGCTACAAACATCATCAACTTCAAATCATACAATATCAGAAATCATTGGTATGACGAGAAATGTGCATAAGAAACGTTGCAGAAGAAGAATGGATTATTTTTAGGGTTTTGAGCATTGCTAACTCGTCTTAACTATTGGCAAAGCAAACTTCTATTCGAATATGTGAAATTCTAAGTTAATAAACAAATGCGCAGAGTTTATTCTTGTAGGTAACTATACAAATACGATTTAAATTTGAAATCAAATTTAAAAAAATTGCCAACAATGTCAATACACGTTTTATTTTTTTTAAAAACATTGGGAAATGTGAAAACTCTGAAAACATTGAGAAATCTGAAAATTGTAAAACACAAATAACAGACCTAGTTCTGCTCTAACTATAAAAAAAAACTACATAAGTACAGCAAATTTCAGCTCATTAAGTATTAATCAGTATTAAAAATTGGATTTAAGCCGTGATTCACTACGCCCTGAATATAGGCCAAATAGAACAAGAAATTGGAAAACTTATATTTCCAGAAATCGAATCTATTGTTCTTAATTGACAATTATTATGTAAATGAATAAATCGAAAAATTAATTTAAAAATTTGTTACTACAGCTGTACCAAATTGTATCAATGCGTGACAATAAACCAGTTTAAAAAATACGACAAAGGAATATTCTACTGAAAATATTCTTCTTCATATTTCTGCAAGACTCATCAAAATTAAGACTAATTTTACATAAACACTAGAATGATTATAAGATTCAGTTAACGTTAGAACAACAAAGTATTAATTTTCGCGTACAATTAAGGTCACATCATCGTTAAATAGCTAACTATATTTGGTACATATTTTAATAATAAGACTAGAAAGTACAATTTTCTTATCTATTTAATCTTTAAAAAAAAAAAACAATTTAGAATTCAATTAATTTAGTGTAGATATGATTGTTTTTGTTGTTTTAACAATTTGTTTCTTTCTGCCCACTTTAGTTCATACTTAATCATTATTTATTCTATTATTATATATCAACGTACAGAATATGGCATATATGTCATATTGAGCCAATCACTACTAGAATGCTTCGTGCAGTAAATTCTAATTCAAGGTTTTTTAACCGACACAAGTGTTGGGGGCTGTTTAAAGTAGACTGAGTAATAATGTACAAAATGCTAACTTACTTACTTAGGTCCTGGGTCTGACGCAAAATTGTCCTCTAGTGACTTCGGCACGAGCGGAATCTGTCCAGTTGGTGATTTGAAGTTTTTTCATATCTGCCGATACTTCATCTTTCCAATGATATAAGTTAAAACGGTGTGGCCTCCCTCGGTGACGCCGCCAAGGTGGGGCTTGGATTCGAAGAGTTTCCTATCCGGAGCGTTTTCATCCATTCGCTCTACATGGCCTAGCCAATAGAGAAAAAATGCTAACTAGCTAAATTAATTTTTTTTTTCTTGGCCATTGGGTATTTTTTTTTGTTCTCGTTTTAATTTTATTTATTTTTAAATTTTATAATTAATATTAACCTAGGGTGCTATTCCCATTCACAACAGTATTTAGTTGAGTTTATCTCTTAAGCTGGATTTTCATTGACCAATATTTTAAAATCTTAAAAAATTTATTTGCTCTAAAAAGGGAGATAGCTTATTGAATTTTTATATAAGAAAAAAATAGATCGCTGCAAAGAATTTCTAAATTTCTATTGGGAAATTTATTTTATACACAAAAAAACAAAAATTCCATCGTCAAAACCATTTGTTGAAAAAAATTATATATTTTTATATACATTTACCCTTACCCTTACCCTTACCCTTAAAATCCACCTTTACACAATTTAACCGAATTTTCGATTCTGAATAACAACTTTTATCTGTTGTAAAGAAGTTGTATATCATAACAGTGTTGCCATTGATAAGTGACAATTTTAAAAGTATATAATAATAAATTTTAAAACAATAATTCAAATACGTCTCGTAACAAAAATTAATAAATAAAAAGTAAAAATTAAAAACAATAAAAATTTTCAAATTAAAAATATAAAAAATTAAAAATGTTTGCAAGTGTAGGATTTTTTATACAGGAATATGATAGGGATAGGATAGCGAGATCGTAGATTTATTTATTTTTTAAATAATAAAATATTTTTACACACTTCTCTTTTTCCATATACTTTCTTACTCAAAATACTTTCTTACATCTAATTCTACTTTACAGTATATAAACACAACTGGTTTTAACCAGTTGTAACATTATAGTCTTCTCAGACAACTCAAACATAAACTGGTGCATAATTGGAATAGCTATATTTGAACACAATTCAACTTAAAAATGCATTTTTGTGTTATTTTGACAGATAATTAGGTTGTGTTTATGGGAATCAGAATAGAGAAAGACAACAAAGTTTTCAATTGGAAACAAGTTGTCAATGTCAAAAAACAAATTACACTTCATGTGTTTTTCTTAAAAAAACATTTAAAATTCTATATATATGTGAATCAGGGATGATATCTTTAGTACTATAGTACTAGATTTAGTACTTTCAGCTCTAAAAAAATACTATAGTACTTTCATAACAAATCTAGTACCCATTCAGAAATTTTTGAATTTTTTAAAAATATTTCATTATAAATTTGCTTTTCTTTAAAAATACTTTTCAAAACTGCGTATGTAAATTAGTGGTAGCGAGGTAATTTTGTGTTAATTGTAAAAAATTTATTTGACTGTTGTAATCGTTGTAATTTAAAGTTTTTTGAGATGTTGAATAAGTAAGTTTAAAATAACATCAATATTATATATTATTGCACCTTAAAACAATATTTAAATTATTTTTACACTAATGGCTTATACAACCTGAAAAATTATCCCCTGTACCCATAATTGAAAAAAATCAGCTGTTAGTGAAAATGAAAGTTCATTTTCATAAGTATAATTGTTTGTAATAATGTACATCCTTAGATAATGCATATACATATTATGTACATAATTAATTTTAACGATGAATCAAATGATGAAAATTAAACGAAAACTAAAAAGTCAAAATGTTATCCCCAAAAGTTTCGCGAATCTTGGAAAATGAAATATGGCTTTATTGGTTGGCTTATTTCGGACAATTCCAAATAAGGTAAATAATGTGTTATTTGTAATATAGGTACTGTTGGCGGAAAATCCCACATTAAAAGACATAAATTAGGGCACAAACGAATGTTAAGTGTGAAAAAACAAGAGAAACAATTAATTGTCAAGGCTAAGAAATTTGAAATTACGATAAGCTTGTTCATTGCAGAACATAATATACCTTTCAAGGCTTTGAATCATTTGAATTATTGCCTTAAAACTCATTTAACCGACTCCGAGATTATTCAGAAGATAAATATAAATATAATAAAGGGACAAAAAATATTATAAAATCAATTACCGGTCCGAGCAATTTTCAAAATATTGCTAACATTACGAAGAGGCATTAGATTAAAATAATTAATAATTATAAATTAGTCATAAGATTTTTTTTTAAATTTATTTTAATTTAAAATAATAAAAATTTGAAATAAAAGTGAAAATAAAATTGAATTAATTTTGAACATAATTATGAATTATGACTACATTTTCATTGAATTGCAATATTTCGTTCTGTTTCACCTTTTTAATGTATTAAGTACTTTTAGGAGCTTATCTAGTACTATTTTTTTATAATTTTAGTACTTTGAAAATTTTCAGAATATCATCACTGATGTGAATGCGTTCATATACATAAATCGAGATAGCAATAAGTATTTATCATATAATAATATATTTATCCTTTTCTTTTACTTTTACTTCAGCCTTCAGCCAAAAGTTAAAAATATTTTAACTAAGAAATTGTATGAAGTAAATTGCCCGGAGAGGATTTTTTGTGTATGTGTTGGTAAAATAAAATTTTTTGAATGGCTAAAAAATTTGTCCGGACGTTCGTCCATTAAGAGGAAATCCATCTTTAGTCTTTTAATATATTTTTTAAATTTTTGTAATCTACTAACAGTATGTTTTATCTACTCTACTAACAAAATGTCTTTTTTTATTTTTATTTTTTCTAACGGGTAGGGTTCTACTAACCTCATTGAATAATGATAAATATTGCACAAAAATATAGCAAGCTTTCGTCCCTGATAACCCTGATGTGTTTGTTTCAAATCTGACAGCATAAGTATATATATATTCCATACATATACTTAGCTACTTGAATAAAAAAAATTCACATCTCTTATTTGACATTGATTCAATGTCAAATTTTAAATTTTAATCTAAAAAGTCGATGGATGAACCAAACTTTAATACCCTGTACTGTTAATAATAAGACAAATGTATTAAATATTTATGGAATTTAATAAGTTTTTTTTTATTACACTGTTAGAAGTTTAATTTTTTTTAAAAAAGGAGGAAAGGGGGAGGAAAAGAATAAATTTAGACGAATACATTTTCATTATTCATAAATAACAAGAAATGTCTTTAATATACATTTGTTATGCAGTTATTGTTAAGAATCTGTTTTGAATTTTAAATATTATTTAAATATCCAAAATGGGTTAGGGATGGAATTTAAAAAAAAAATAAAAAAAAATATGTAAATAAAAAAAAAAATTATTTGATTTTTTTCTTTTTAAAAATTAAAAATTCAAAAATAATTCCTTGGTAGTCAAATTTGAATTGTGTTTAACCATTTTTCCTAGTTTATTCTGTGTTCAAATACTGAAAGGCGTAACTTATTTCTGTCTGTTTGATTTCATGGTATTTCTAATAACAATACAGGTTTTCCTTCTTTTTATTTTTATTCGAAGTTCATACATTATTTTTTTTTTTTGTAACTTATGGAAGGAATTAATGGTTTTTTGAAAGAAATGTTTAAATAATCAAAATAAAAATTTTTTAACAAAAACAGAAGTTTGTAAAGAATTTGGTGTCAATTTCAAAACCATTAGGTATTCGATTTAAGTTACATTAACTTGAATAAAAAAATTAATGAAGTACAATTAACGAACGATTTTTATATTTATAACTTTTGTTTTTTATTAACATTTTGTAAAATAGAAGCTTCTAAAAAAAAATAAATTTGAATAGAAAATCCTTCAATGAGAAGGATAGAACGAATATGTTACAATATGGCTCATGTTAGTTAAGACACACAGTGTGAAAAGTAATTAAACTATTTAAACTGGTTTTAGGAAAAATGAATTTAAAATAACTTATTTTAATCGGATTCGATGATCCGAGCTAGGCTGGATATGGTGTATATATGTACTGATCGATCACTGCTGAACGTATTTTAACTATGGTGCTTATGACTGATAACTGAGAGATTTTATTTGGTATTGTGATGTGATACTGGCAAAATTGTGTTATATTGTTAATAGTTACTGATCAAATTAAGGTTTTTTTACATCAGTTAAAATTTTAAATTTTTAATTTGTTTTAAAGTTTATTAGAAAAGAAATAATTATTTCAATTAAAGTGTTTTATTAATAAAATACAAATATTATGTCATTAATCCATTTTTTTTTGTATACTAATTTGTCTCTTCCCAAATAATTCAACTACTCGCTTTAATTGAATTTTATTGTTGTAATTTTTGTCATTTTACATAAAAAAAGTATACGTATTTTTAACAGTGACTGCAAATAACTATTATCGATCAATTTTTTAATGAAAAAAATCATTCATAAGGAGCTATCGTAATATCGAATAAAGTATGTATATGATCGGTAAGAGGTCTTTTATCGATCTCACAAAAGATCCAAAAAAATTTCAATATATATATGATATACCCGAAGTTATTAAAATTAAAGTACTCATTTCTGAAAAACTACATAACCTATTAACATGGGACTTGACTTGTATGAAAATAGATACTTAGAGCTACTTCGATGCAAATTCAAGAAGATATGATTTGAAGTAGCTTGAGAATTAGAAAATGATTTTTATTTCAATCGAAAAAAATAAAAATTGCTATGTAACTATTATCGGCAATAGAAAAACTAAAAATTATTTCGTAACTATTAAAAATGAGAGAACAATATAAAAATTGAGAATTAAATATTTTATATGAGCGAAAAAATTTTTGATTAAGAATAATTATTACAAATAATCGATATGAAAAAAGTAAAAGAATAACTCTTTCAATGTGATTTTTTTAATAAAACTTATAACAGTTACAGTCTATGATTTTTAATACCTTTAAAGCACTTAAAACTCACAATTTCAATAGAAACCAACAACAGTTTAAATTAAAAAAAAAAAACTATTTAAGTAAAAAAAAATGTTTTCTTTAACACAACATATTTTGTCATGTTAAAATTTACAACTGAAATAATGTGCTTAAAAATGTCATAAAAATTGACTCTTACTGACATTCATAATATCAATTTTTGTCAGTATTCACAATAATAATAATGATAATATAAGCATAATAATAATAAAGTTTGCTGACAACTGATAATCACAATAGCGAGTTTTCTCATACATTTATTGAAAACTGACATTTCACAATAAGGGCCTAATGCCTCCGACAAACATGTAATATCAATACTACAATATAAATATTGTAATATTCGAAATATTACCCCTTGACCGACATAAACGTAATATTGACGTAGTATTCATTATGACATGTAAAATGGAGGATAAAACTTTTTTTTTTTTTTAAATTGTCATTTTATTTAAAATTTGCTTTTTCTTTAAATTAAATTTCAAATTTGCCTCCATTTTTTTATTTTTATTCATTTTGCATTTTGACTTGACAATAAGAAATTTCGTTTCATTTTGAAATCATTTTCAAATCAACTATTTTTTAGTACTAATTTAATTATTTATTTGACGATAGACTACGCTGATATACATCATTGCCGCGTTGATTCGTAATATGATGCCTTTGCTTGGTAATATCAATACTACGTTTATATTGCCTTAATATCATGATATTAGGTGACACACATATAGGAATATCACAATATCAGCAATATTACAATATCGATACTACATGATGTCTGTCAGCAGCATTATTCCCTAGATTTGAGCTTTATGAGATTCAATTATTCATTCATTTATTTACCGATATGTTGTGGTGGTTATGTCATGGTAAAAAATAGACCTTGAATTGTTTGAGAATGATTTTTTCTATTAAACTATTAAAGGTCCTTGTTTCAAATTTCACTTAGGGTATGGATGTTATAAAAAGTTGTTTTTTCAATTTTTGGTGGGAATTAATTTAAAATTTAATTCGGCTACCCAATAAAAGATGCCTGCAAAAAAATTAAAAGCCACGGCTTTTGGAAAAATGTTATGGGCGACTTAAATGTGAATATAGACAAATGTTACGACGGAGTTTTATAGGTCCTCCAACTAAAATTAATGATAAATGGATAAAGTCAAGTAGTTTTTGCATTTCTGAAATTAGTTGCGTTTTTTAATTTATGAAAATTTTATGTTTGGATTTAGATTTAAAAAAAAGGGAGAAAATAAAGAAAATTAAAAGACGTGGTGGAGTATACAAAACTCAGATACTAAATCAATGAAAAGAAAGAATTAGTAAATTCTTGTATATTTATATACAGATTGAATTCCACATGGAAAAGATAATCAGAATGTCATTGTTACTTCAATGTAATTCACATCATACACTGTAGATTCACTCATTTTCAAAAATTAATTTATTCATACAAAAAAAAAAACTATATATAGGTAATTAATATATTTCACAATTAAAAAGTAAACACCAAAATATTATAAAACTCAAAAATTTATATTTTTGACAGCAATTATTTTAAATGACATGAGGAAATAACTCCCAACCAAATTTCATACAAAAGGGTGACTTTATTTCATTATGAAATAAATCCAAAAATGTGTGGTAATTATTTCATTTTCTATTAAATGGTGGGAGTTATTTCATACAAAGGAGGGAATTATTTCATTTTCTTTAAAAATTAAAAAATATCAATTTTAATAGTTTGTAAACAAGTTTTTTTGAATGTAAAAACACAAACGCGAGACTGATTTGAAAATTCTGAGTTGAAAAATTTCAACTGTGTGCACATTATTGTTTTATATACAACTTATTTATATATTAGGAGTTCATTAAATAGAAGCGAAATAAAATTAAGAGGTGTCTACTGCGCAGGACCTTAAATGCTTGTCAATTATAATTATAGATACTCATTTTTAACTGATGATTAAATTATTTATTTTGGGAAAGTATTCACGTAAATTCAGCAAAAAGTATTCAGCAAAATGTTGATTTAATTAATTGTCCAATTTGCAAACAAATAGTTGTAAATACAGTTGTAGAAGTTTTTATTTGAAATAAACATGTTTGCATTTCATTTTCCATTCAATTTTTTTTCGTGATGGGAGTTATTTCACTTTTAAAATTGGAAATTATTTCGTAATGAAATAAATCCCAAAATATGTGGGAGTTATTTCATTTTCATTTTTGGGAATTATTCCATTTTATAGAGGGGGTTATTTCATTGGGTGTTATTTCATTGGAAGTTATTTCGTTTTGCAGTTATTTCGTAGAGACTTCCACAATACCAAATTTTTTTTGATAGAACGATTGACCCCTCTGTGTAAAAGCAATTAGTGTGTTCATCCCATAGACTTGGAATTATATAAAAATAAAAAAATTGTACATAACTATGAATGAGCCGATAATTCATGATGTTAGTAATATTGTTATATTTTATATTTGGAGCAGATATTGATGTAAGTTCGAAATTTTTAGTTATTCAACGTATATGTTTCAAGAAAAAGGACGTAAGTAGTTCCATTAATTAAACAATTACACAGATCAGTTCAGTAATTATGCTTAATCATTTTATTGTAAATCATTTGAATACGTCAAGTCGTCTTGACTAACAATCTAAATTTAGGATACCTGAATATTTAAAATAACTGAAATAAATTAGTGTAAAATTTGAGTAATCAAATTTAATTTTAAAATTAAACTATAATCTATAATATCACTACATAGTTACTTAACTATATATTTTTAATTTAAATAGTTAATGTCTTTTTATTGTAATGAAAGTTCGTTATTAACTAACTCTTTTTTTTATTTGACTCGTGTAACTATACTTAATACACACCTGTTTTTAATAACCTTAACAATGATTTTTTTTTAATTACTTCGGAAGCACAGTTGAATAAAATTTAGTTTTTTAAATACAAAATAAAAATTAGTTAAGTAATTTATATTTAAACAAACACAAAGTAGTAAAATTATAAAAATTTCTTTATAATCTACTTCGCCTCCACGCTTAACATATAACATTAGAAGCCATCAATCCAATTTCCTAACAATCAACTTATTCATTATAGAAACTACTATCATCAGTCGAATCTATTTAACATAAGACAAGATCATTAATTAAATCCAATCAATTTTGTGGTCAATGAAGGCGTAAACGTAGAAGAAAAAAACATCAAAACAAAACAAAAAAACAAAAAAAAGCAACAAAAAATGTTTTTTTTTTTTTTGAAACTATAGATAAAAACATTCCAACCTCACACTTTTTACTACATTCCAACAACATTTTGAAATTGATAATAAAGAAATTTATGAGATTTTCGCAATTTTTTGTTGGAAAATTTACGTTGTACTTAAATTTGATTTGTTGCAAGTGATACCGATTTTTTGGAAATTTTATTTTAAACTTTCTTTTAAGCGCAGGATTGGTCACATGGTTTTTTGGTCACCTAAGTAAGTAAATAATTTACATAGTCGATCTATGTACATAAATCGTTTATAGTGGAGAATGGCTGGCTTTTAATGTTAATCCACTAACACGAAATGAGGATTTCAAACCAATAACAAACCTTTTTTGTACAAAAAATAAATAGTTTAACTGCAGAACGAGATCTTAGGCAAAAGAGTATATTTTTCAATACAAAATTATTTTTTTCGTAAATTAGGAGAATCAACAGACTGTACAACAACTGTAAGTCCTGGCTCTGACTTAGTGTCGTCCATTTTATGCAGTCATAGGTGACTTCTTTCCAGTTGTAGATACGAAATTGAGTTACGTCTGCCGATATTTAATTTGTCCAACGAAATTTTGGTTTACCCCGACGTCTTATACCAGGTCTGAATTCGAAGATTCTATCTCTTAGCTGAAGCATTTTCATTCATCTGTTCTAGGTGGCAGATCCACTGTAGACAATGACAATGTTCCTGACTATGTTCACTTCATTTCATTATAAGTACGGCTCATAAAGTTTGGCATTATATTAAATCCTTCAAACCCCATCATCGTTCCCAGGACCATATATCCAATGAAAAATTTTCTTCTCGAAGTCACCAAATGCATATTCATTTGCCTTTTGCAGTGTTCATAATTCTGATTCATACAGCAGAGTCGGGAGTATTTATAATAATTTCTGGCTTATCTAATTGAATGTGGAAAATTACTACTGTTGTCAGGCACTAAGTCTTCTTAAATAGAATAGCTTTATTTTATTTAAGTGGTTACCAGATTGTACTCTCAATTTTTTTTTGTTATTTATTTTATCCCAATGACAAAGGGCACTGGACAAGGTCATAAAAACCCATAAAGCATTTTTTTCCGTGCTTCATCGGAAACCGAACCTGGAACCCTTCAGTTGAAAGGCAGGTACTTTATCTACCGCGCCCTACCGACCAACATACATATATTTTGTTTTTTTTTTCATATTAACTTTAAAATCCATTTGCTTCGCTTCATATTTAATCTGTAAAAGCCTCAATGATCGACCTTTAAGTTCTGACGATGAAGTCAATGTATACCCTAGTTGTTGAACAGATCTGAAAAATATAATGCCAGCCATGTCTACTCCCGCTCTTCGCACTATGAATCCCAGTACTAGATTAAAAAAGTTACCAGCCTTAAAATTACTCATTTGGATACATCATAACTATTAAGTATGCAATAGAAAACAAATTCTAAATTTTTTGACTTTTCAAGCAATAAAAAAAACCATTTTAATGAATTTCCATGCAGTTTAAATAAGAGCTTAAAATATATATTTCTTATAGAATCCAATTAATATTAAACATTTATTCAACGCATAGAGAACATATCAACCGGAAAACATTACATTATGAAAATTTACCCATACCTACTCATTTACACATCAGATATTTTTTTAAATATTTTTCCAAATCAAATTTTTAACACTTAACGACAGAAAACACGTTTAGAACTTAAGAGAAGTAAAGTACCTATTTAAATTCTATTTAAATAAAACAAAAAAAATATTCCAAGTTACAAATTTAGACTGACTATATTAAAAATGAACGCATATCCATAAATTCTTTTAATAAGTACTAAAAACAAAAACAAAAAAAAATTATTTTTAAATTTTAAAAAAAAATTTGCAAAAATCCAAAATTTAATTGAGGAAATGCAATATTTGCTATATGGGCGCATTAATTGGATTTGATATGTTTATGAAAATTTTCTTATGTTGTAAATTATGAAGAAAAACTAGATCACCAATGTAATTATGTATATATATATATATATATATATGTATGCTAACTAAAAGAAAAAAAAAACAAATGACTTTCAGTCCGCCACATTTAAAAGTAAGTACGAAATATGAAATATGTATATTGCATTACATTTACCATCAATTCAGCAAAAAATATACACACTTAAATGCAAAGAAGCCATTAGATCTAAGTAATACAATAAAAATTAAATATTTCATCGTAATATCAATTGCCAGATATCAAAAAATTATAATATTAAACTTCCCTATTATTATTTCAATTAAAACAGAATTGATTAAGTAACAAGGATAACTAGGGTATTTATTTAAATACAATTGTGGATCTGCAGATAAATCTGCATGCCAATTACAGGTCATTTTCTCTGTCGGAATGTGGACCTTTACATAACATATAGTACTTATATGATAAATATATATTGTATATATTTTGTATATATATAAGTAGTTATATTGTATATTATTTTATTTTTATTTGTTTTTTATTATTTTAGGCAGCGTTTAAACATCAATATATATTGACAGTATTTACTGATGAGAGAGAATATTGAAGAAATACTAATATTGATATCAATATATATTGAAGAAAAAAAAAAGAATTTATTCTATGTTCTTCAATATTTATTGAGAGACAAAATTAAATATGGCGAATAATGAAAAACTTAGCAACATTCATATGTTAATTTTTTTTTTTTTTTTATTTGACATTTGCTTTATATTCATTCAAACATTTGATTAAAAAAGTTTTTATTTTTATATTAGTTTTGGTGAATACATATATAAGAAAAAACTGACAAATAGTTAAATTGTTTAAAAACTGATGTGTAAACACAATTGTCACTCTCTTCAATCTAAAATCGTCAATAAATATTCAAGAATATTGATTTGTAAACGCTGCCTTGTGTTTATTAATTATTATAATTATTAAAGTATTGAAAATAATTACTTTCAGTAGTTTTCATCGTTTGAAATTTTTTTCGGTTCTCAAGGGGTTTGAGTCCATGCTATTAATAATAATATTTTTTGATCTAAAATTTTGATCACTTGGCATCCATATTTGAACATCTTCTTATTTGTTCTGATTAATTTTATATATATATATACTTAGGTACGTCTACTTACGTTTGCAATCCAAAAACTGTTATGACGGTATTCGTCGTTGTATGTTGTCGATCACCGTAAAGGTAAAGGTAAACGACTGATCTGAAAGCCAAAAATGATGGAAGGATTCCTCCGTTGATAATACGAATAAGAATGCAGTTCGTTACCAGGATTTTCCAATCGGAGGACCTGTTTTTTGAACCGATTGAAGATGTAATATACAGGCGACAAAAATACAAGACAATGATGATGATAATAATGATGACGATGATAATGATGATTATTATGATGATTATTATGATGATGATGATGACGATTATTATGATGATGAAGATGATTATTATGATGATGATGATTATGATAATGATGATGATTATGATGGTTTATTATGATAATCTTACTAACAGCCATTATGAAAAAAAAATTACAACTCAATACCACAACAGTACTTACAATTAGTATTTTGAAAATAAAGAATGATGAAAAAAACTTAATTTATATTCAAATGTTAAGTGAGTCATCAGGACAGACATCAAATGAACAACATTCAAAACAAATTAAAAACATTTTATGTTTTCAATTTAATATTATAATTTATTGAGTACTCATAAAGTCAAACATTAAGTAAATAAGAAGAACAAAGTAAAATGAACCAATAAAAAATTATTGTAGCGTGTCCAGCTAAAAAAAATACATGGTAAAAATACACTTATCTATTTATGAGTGAGTATATATTATGACTAAGATTTTAG
Source organism: Argyra leucocephala (assembly GCA_963942445.1). Taxonomy (NCBI): domain Eukaryota; kingdom Metazoa; phylum Arthropoda; class Insecta; order Diptera; family Dolichopodidae; genus Argyra; species Argyra leucocephala. The sequence goes on from OZ012680.1 coordinate 71,533,163, forward strand.
CAAAAGTTCATAAAATCCACTTCGGCATACACAAATACTTACTTTGTATATCTTTAGTGTAAGTTGTTATAATTCTAATAAAACAACGGTAAACATTTTTTTTAATTAATAAATTTTAGAACAATTATTTTTTTTTACATTATAACTGTATTTAAGCGGTGTTTACTAAATTGTAAATGCATAAGTATATTATAGAGTGTGTATTTAAAATATTTCAATGAATGATTTTGACAGGAAATTAAAAGCGGTGAAATTGAAAAATCTTTAATTACGTATCGTAGCATGAGATTTGTCAGTGATTTTTTTGGTAATTCTGTTAAAAAAAAGGTTAGTTATTAAGTATGAGTAGTTAGTCCTTAGTAAAAATTGATATAGTTTTATAACTCTGTTGTAATTAGTAAATTGAACTTTTAATTAATTAATTTTGAAGAAACTAATTAAAATCATAATTTGCAGTTTTTTAAATAAGAAATTACTACATTAGTATTGAAATCTATCACAGTACAAAATAAATTATTTTCATCAATTTAAATTAAATATACTTAAGTATATTTAAATTTAGTTTTTTGTTTGTAGTAAAATTCTTAAATGAAAAAGAAAGAAAAACACATAATTCCTTTTATTTTACTAAAATCTTTAATTGTCTATTTTACAAATATCGATATTTCGGCAATAATATGTTGCCTTCTTATAGTCAAATAGTTAGATATAACGTAAATGTACCAATTTCCACACCCTTAAGGAAAGATTAGTTCAAGTTGACAAAATAAGAAAAATATAAGCTTTTTTTATTTTTTTTTTTTTAAATTCAATAATTAGTATATTTTCAAACATAATTAAATTATTTTATTTCCATTATAAATGAATTTTTCCTAAATAAATAATTAAATATTAAAACTAACAAAAAAAATTGAATTGCCCGAATTTCCGCTCGAAATTTTCATATTAGCTAATTCCGTTCACAGATATACCTAATTCCGTCTTTTGAACCTATTTGCGATTCGAGTGTACCAATTGACGATTTTATTAAAGAAATATTTTTAAAATAATTAATAACAGTAAAATTAATAATTAATTTTTAAATAATTTAATATTATAATAATAAAATAATATATTTAAGTAGAACTATTTATTATCATACAGATAAAACTATTATGGTTAATAGGTATTTCAAAAATCGATATAGTATTCCAAACAAAAACCAAGTCAAATTAAATATTATAGAAAGGCATACTTAGCTATTAGCAGTTTATTCTTCATATCAGCTACGTTGGTGTTCAATGTCTCAATTAGTTTAAAAAACAGAATTCAAAATAAATGCCAATCCATTGTAAAGAAATTAATGCATTGCATCTAAGTATAATTAATAATTAAAAATTTCCATTTTTGATAAATATATCTACAACATCATTATAGTTGACTGATGTAATAACTAATTTTACTATGTCTTGAATACGGTTAGGGTATTTTGGAAGGATAAAAATGCTTTTGTTCAATATGTACATATCTACTTGTAAATTCGATTTTATTTTGATAAGTTTTTTAAGTCCTTCAAACTACAATTGACTATTTAAGTATATAGTTATACTTAAATATAAAAACATAAAAAAACAAGAAACATTTTTTTTATTTTTAAAATTTTCCAAAAAAATATGGTAAATATACCCAAGTACTAAAAAGTACGAAATTCTGTAGGCTAAATATAAACACAAAAATAAAATGAATAAGAAAACAAATAGTTTTAGATTAATTTTGAATTGTAAAAAAAAAACAAATTTTTGTAAATTTTTGTAAATTTTTTTTTTTGGTTTGTAAAATCTGAATATAAATAAATAAATAAAAAAAAAGTATATAGTTATATACATATATATATATATATATACAAGCAAATATATTCATATAACTACTATGCAAGAACATTGTAAACATTTACATAGTTAACTATTTTTTTTTAATATATATTTAAGTATATATATATATATATAACTACTTAAATTAAACCACAATTCTATTCAATTGAACCCTTTTCCCAACATCTAAATTAATTTAAGAACCTATGACTTGAATAAAATTATACTTAATGTTTAAAAAATTAATTTATTAAAATTACTCTTAATACTTAGTTAAGTATATAATTTATATTTAAAAATTAAGTCCACCTGCTTGATTCTCATTTGCATTCGATTAAAAATTTTAAATATTCATCATAATGCACACAATGCAACTACTTAAATATTCCAATTTTTATTAAAAAAATATTTCTTAACGTTAAAAAATACTATATATTTATTTATACAAGTTTTGTAAAAATTATCCCTTGAACAACAAATTTACATATATGTAATATATTATATATATATATATATATATACATAAGATGTATACGTATGAATAATTTCACATGAAAAATTTAACTTGAGCAACTGTTAAAAAAAATAAAAAATTTTACTTTGGGTTTACCTATTTAACATTTCAAAGAATGATCTTATAAATAATTCAACTTAACCAATCCATACACTTACGCAATAAATGACATTTTTTTTAAGGATACAATTATTTTCTGAACGTTCTTAACTATTCTAAGGATATAAATACTTATATGTATATATATATATATATATAGATATAAATTAAAGTTTAAAAATATAGTTATAGAAAATTTATAGTAAGTAAAAAGTAGGGTGGAATTGCTTTACTTAAGTTCACTTAAGTGGCTTATGAATGTAGCTTTGAAAACAAAAGTGTACAAGTCCATTTATACCGATTACACTATTACACACAACTGTTTATAAATTTTTTAACGTTTAATAAAATCATATACAATTTTCTCCTATGTAATTGGGAAATTTATTAGTCATGCATTTATGAAACCTCCACCTCTCTGGTCCAACAATTCAGCGATTTGTAATTCGTACTATTCACCCAACTTTAATTTTTTCTGATTCACTTCCTGAAATACTTATCGACAAATAGAAAGGCCTCCCAACATCATATCAAAACACCACTGTCGGCACATATAATTTCGAAATAGTTCAGAAGTTTATACATCCTACCTTGTATGCATTTGGTGTCTTCGAGAAGAAGATTACTACTTTAAAGTATTTATTTAGGGAACATTCTGAACGCCAAATTAACTTTTAAGCTAACTTATAGAATATGTTGTAGCCTCTAGGTGAAACATTATTAAAATTAAATAAATATTCTAAAGAAGACTGACACTGACATCATCAGTGTAATAATCGAAATCGATTAAGATATTTAATAAAATTGTAAAACATACTTTCCTAGTTTTAATATTTATTTAATTTCAACTTTTGAACCCCCAGTCGACGATAAAATAAAAAAAATTAAGTATTAATCAAATTGTTCTATGGACAAATTAATAGGAAATCGTCTCTCATACAAAATATTTTTATCTTAAAATCCATGTTCCAAAGAATACATGTGTCAGTCTGGTCAACTGCGTATACTGTCATAAAAAAAGATTGCAAATTACGTAAAGTAAACTACTTAAAATGATGCTAAGCCTCCCTTGGCTTCATAGTAGTTGGCATTTGAAATCCAAAAGTAAGACGATAGAAGACAAAATTACTATTAGAGTAAATAAATTTATTGTCAATTATTCCAGTTCCGAAAATATTAAATATTTATAATGAAATTGTAATTGTTTGCTTTTGTGTCGATATTATTTTTTTAAGTCCAGTTTTATGAATTTTAAGTAAAATACAAAATAAAAAAAAGTCAAATAAGGTTTTTGTATTGTTCCACCATTTTTCTATATACAAATTAAAATAAATTGAAAGTAAAACAACAAATGTACTTAATGTAAGTAGAACCAGAACAAAATTGTAGCTGATAAGATTCCTTGACATTGGACATGTATAGACAACGTTACCAATACAATGTGCAATGATCTGAAATGCAAAAAAAAAAGATTCGACATTGTCTCATCATGATCGAAAATTTATTTGACAATGTATTCGGGACATTTTTTACAAGGCGTGTTGTTAAATTGTGTACCCGAAAAATTCTCGATACACAATACACATATATCAAAGAATAATAGAATACACTCATACAAATGTCATTAAAAAAATTTGCTTTGAAGTTTGTTCTTCAGTTCAGATGCAATTTAAGTGGGTTTTAAAAATAAATGATTTTATTTTTGTTTAAATAATTTTAAAGTGCTTTTTTTGAAATAATTTTAATGTTAAATTTAAAGTGATAAGAAATTGACACATGAGAAAAATACTACTCCTCACTGTGAGATTGCAGCACGAATTAACTTTCAATGATGATAGAAAAAGTGCTTTCGGAAATTGTCTATATTTATTTTGCACTAAAAATTAGTAAAAAACATATGATCATATTTTAAATGTTAAAAAACATATGATTTGACAATTATTTCAAGTACATTGTGAAAGTGATCAGAATTGTAATCTTTGTGTTTTCGATACAATGTGGTTGGTTAATAAATTTTGCATTTGTGTTATTTTTATATTGTATCGGGTTGTAATATTTTTTACGACATTTCCGATGTCACGGACTCTATAATCTAAACTCTGGCATTATAAATTATGTATAAATAAATTTTTGCAAATAAATCTAATCTATCTATCCATTTCTGTTGAAATTATCGTTTTCTTTCTTTATTGTTCAATAAAATACTTAGCTCTAATGTTACTTTTATGACTATATTTTGACAAACATATATAACTAAGACCAAACGAACATGTTTAGATCAATTTAAAAAATCTTCAAAGTCCCATACCCATTACTATTAAAAAACTGAACTTCGTCCCCATTTTCAAACATTTTGTTTGGTTTATTTCAACAATTCCTATCCGAAGTGCGAAAAATACTACTAGAGTCCAGGGTGTCTTACAAATTCAATAATTGTATACAACAATTTGTATACAAATTCAATAACAATTTAAAATCCTTTTACATTTCATAAATTCTTTAAAAAAAAAATGTAAGTAGAAAAAATAAATTATGTACTGTTATTTCGATTGAAATTATAATGAAATTTTTACAAAAGTATCAATGAACAGAATGGAATATGTATATAATTTGATAAATTGCACAATGACATTAGATCTAAGATTATTTCATTAAACTATTTATTCACATTTACAAATTATTTCACAAAATCATCTTAGCTACATATATACTTACATACATATTAGAATTATATTCTTACTCTAAAGAACTACTCAGTTATATTATGTAAATTGTTTGAGTTTTACTAACAATATTGGGTTAAGTATGTTTGTAATCTATGTCCTTCCTTACATCATTATATTTAATCTGTAAATTGAATAATATAATAATTATAGTTACGGTACAAATATCTGAACCAGTTCACAACCGATTTTCATTAACTATTATTCTTTTAAACGATAGGTATTCAAAAAGAGACGTGACGAAACTAAATTTTTAAATTTTTAATTAAAAATTTAAACTCATGTATATATATATATTATATATACATATAAGTATGTATTGCACATCTTAGCATACAATTTGTAATTTATTAAATTGGCGCAACTCATCAATGTACAGAATTTCTTTTTTTTGCTCACCAGAATTAAATTTAAATTTAATTTTTTTGGTTTTGTAAATAAATTTTTACATATGCGATTGTTGTCTAAGATAAATAATAAAAAAAAAATTATTATAGTGTCAACACTGTCAATAATAAATTGAAATGGTGGAATGTTGTAATTATTTAAACCATCGAATACTGGCCGTATTTTAACTTAATTGTCAAAAAAATAATTTTCTCCACCCTATGTCCCTTATTATGGTATTTCAGGACAACATAATTATGTTTAATATTGATTGTAACTTCAAAATAAGTGTATTTGAAGTTATATTGTTAATACAACAAGTGTATGGCTTATTTAATATGAAAAATTTAAGAAGGACACTATAAACTATATAGGCTCGTATAGACTATTACTAACAAAATATACATACACGCATATATTAGTTAGTTAGTTACATACAAGTTTTATAAGGATAAATAGTTGCGTGAAAAAATTTTGTATAGTAAAAAAATTAAAATTAAACGTAAACGAACAAAAAAAACAATAAAAATAAATACGATACGCTATAATATGTATGTTAAGGAAAGGTAATAAAAAAAGTATAACTAAATTTACATATGCATGTATGTATATATGTTGATATTATGTATGAATGGATGACAACTAAAATGTTAATTTTATTCAATACTTAGTTACTGAAATTTTATTCAGGATAAATTTGAATACCACAACACAACATAAAATTATAATTTTTTTTTACTTTTTAGTTTTTGTGACTTTTACTCTTTTTTTTTATTTTATATTCTTATTTTTGTTGGAATTATCCATTACAAGTAATAACAATTCCTGTTTTAAATCCAATCAAGCATTCGACCTTAATATTTTTCTCTTATTTTTGCACCTGTTGCTTTTTATTCTTTTTCAATGGTTTTTTTTTTTGGTTTTAATTTTTTTTATATTAACTTTTTATGATTTTGTTTTCATTTTTATTTATAATTTTGCTTTATTCGTTTTCTGTGTTTTGGATTTTTGTAAAGAAGAGAAGAAAATATAAATGATTGACTTTTAATCAACCTCAAGTTTACAATTGTTATATTTTTCTCGTTTGATCTTCTCTTATTAAATTGTCTTATTTTTATACAATTTTCCTTCTTTATATGAATATATGGCATCAACAAATTTGATTTTAATACAATTATTTTTACACCTGATCAATTTTCAAGGCGATATTGTAGTTATATTATATACGTCTACAAAATGAGAAAAAAATAATAAGTAGTTATTGTTTGTACTAAGATAGGTAGTTAGTAGGTTTGTGCAATTTACATAGGCTTAACTAGGTAGAGGATTGTTCAACATGTGTTGACATAGAAAATGGCATGCAAATGTTGATAACTACATTACATTATATGTTTGACAACATGTACGGCTGAGTAAATTACCAAAATCCCTATTATGTTGAAATTGAAAAGTTTTTTTTTCAGTTTATATAATTAAGTAATTAATAAATTTAGAACTGAAATATTGAAAGTTAATGGATGGAGGACAGTTGCACAAGATAGAGTAGAATGGAGGCAGTTTTAAAAAAAAAAGGTTAAGGCTCACCATGAGCTGTAAAACTAATTGATAATGATAATTCGATTTTTCTTACTACTTACTTATTTTCAATCAAAATTCTAAAATATTTTAAGAAAAACAAGTGCTATGCTATCATTACAAATTTTAATAGATCAACTGAACAACAGAACAATTTTTGTTTCAACAAAACAGTGTTCTTTACATTTTTTGTGCCAGTAATTCCAGCTGACATTGACAATATACAAAAATTTCAGAAATCGTTTCAATTAACCAAAATAATTGTGATAGCATTTACATATTTAAATACATGACAGCATGTTATTAGATGAAGAGGTTAAATTAGGAGAGTTAACTACTCTTTTGTAATTAAATAAAACCTAAAATTTAAATAATAAAGAAGTTTAATTTGAAAAACTGTTTAAGTAACTAACTACTTGATGTTTTGTAATTGGATACAGTTTACAAGTCTACGGACAATTAATCTAATCCTACTTCGCTTGGGTTACTTAGGCTAATGCCAATTGGCAAGCAAGACTTATAGCAAAATGCTTTTTTACCGTGTTTTGGCGCGCTTTTGTAATTTGTTTAAAATTATTTAATATGTTTATTCAGTTGACTAAAGTTTTTCAAGTGAATAAGATAAATGTACCTATTACCGCGAGCCTAAGCGATGTTCGAACTTTAAGGAGCCGTATCATGGATATAAATAAAACATTTACAAAACAAAAAAGTTGTACGTCTTTTTTATAATTTCAAAAACAACTTTCGTTTTTTGTAAATATCAATTAATTATATACTTTTCTTTTAAATAACAATATTAACAACCTTGTGAAAAGTACCTATTACCGAGCTATCAAAAATTCAGTGCACCTATTACCATTTTTATTGACACTTATTACCGCGGTAAATTTTAAAAACAATTTCCGACTTAACAGCAACCAAAGATTGCTTCAGTAACTGCGCGAAATCTTCTCTTTTTAGTTTGGCATAATTATTTTGTGTTCTCCAATTTTGTATATCTGCAAACCATTTTTTTTTTTCAAAGGAGCAAATACTGCTACCATGTATTGTAATATAAAACTTTATTACCCTTGGGATAAAGGTAAAAAAAGCAGATTCATCACAGTTGAATATGCGAGATGAATCTTCAAGTAAACTTAAATGGTTATTTATAATTAAAAACTTGGAAACCGTTTGAAACCAATTGCGTATTTGGTCTTCGGTAATATTTGACCGGCTTTTGGTTAAATTTTGCGGTATTCGTTTGGATATACTTGGATGCCTGTTTAAAAAGCCTTCAATCCACTTCCTTCCATGTTTTTCTTTTTTCACATTTTTGTTTAAATTTTTTAACAATATGCCCATATAATCAATAAGCTGTTTTTTTGTGACAGGATATCCAAAAGTCGCCATTTCTTGTACCCATTGTTCCAAAAGATCTTCCTCGTTTTTTGATAAAAGTGTTTTTGGACCACTATTTTTTCCTTCTTTGTAACAAACAGAAATTTTATCTCTTAGTGTTGATTCTGGTACGTTATATTATCTACTCACTTGGTAAACAGATTTTCCTTCCCTTATCAAAGTTAAAGCTATACGTACATCGTTTTTTGAATACGTCGATATTATCGGAACATCACGACGAGCAGTCATCGAAGCCTTTACACAGATTGAAGAGGAAGCAGGTAAAGCGGGTCTTCTCATAAATGAGAATAAAACAAAATATATGCTGTCGACAAATAAAATGTCCTCACAACATCATATAGGACACAACATCACTGTCGGCTCATATAATTTTGAGGTAGTTCAGGAGTTTATCTACCTTGGAACCAACATCAACTCCATCAATAACATCGATGTTGAAGTAAGGCGAAGAATTACCCTTGCAAACCGTTGCTACTTCGGTTTGTCGAAACAACTGGGTTCAAAGCTCCTATCCCAAAATACCAAGGCACAATTATACAAAACGCTCATCCTTCCGGTGCTGCTATATGGTATCTTTGAGAGAAAAATTCTTCGTCGCATTTATGGTCCTGTGTCTGACGAAGGGGTTTGGAGAAGAAGATACAATGCCGAACTATACCAGGTGTACAACGACATGGACCTAGCTAAAAAAAAGTCAGAATAAGACGGCTTCATTGGCTAGGCCATGTAGAGCGTATGGATGAAAATGCTCCGGTTAGGAAACTCTTCGATTCCAAACCCCAGGGAACGCGTCGTCGAGGGAGGCCACACCTTCGTTGGAGAGATGAAGTATCGGCAGATATGAAAAAACTTCAAATCACCAACTGGAGAGATTCCGCTCGTGACCGAAATCAGTGGAGGACAATTTTGCGCCAGGCCCTAATAATATAATTACAATTCATATAAATAAATAATTATCATTTGTTTATTATAATAATTTTATTTTATTTTTAGATCCGAATTTTGGAACAAAGGCATGCGGAAATAATTAGTGATTTGACATTACAAATAAGCTCGCAAAACAATCAAATTTCAGAATTATTAGAGAAGAATATGAAACTAAACAATGAAATTTTGATGTTATCCAATAAAAAATACATGGATGTCGCAAAGGAATCTGATGAAGTTAGAGATCAAATGGAAACGATCGAATTTTTAGAATTTGAAAATCAAAATTTGCGTGATGAAAAAGAGGAATTAAGAGCTAAATTGGAAAATATTAATATGGACCTAAATAAATTAAAAAAGTTATCGAAAAAATCATCTCACTATTGGCAAGATAAGTTAAACGATGAGAGAGAAAAATTTGAAAAAGATCGTTTAATTTACGAAGATAAACACTACGAAATGGATACAAAACTCACCGAACTAATGGAAAAAGTAGGTGAATATGAAGAAAAATTTGGAAAGGATGGCAGATTACCACCTATCGAAGAAAAATATACGTTGGAGCAACAGTATATGGAATTGGAGACTGAAATAGCAAAAATACGAAAACATTCAAAAGAAATTCTTGAATATAAAAACAAAGAAATTGAAAATCTTGAATATACTATTCAAGAATTAAAATTAGTTCTAGGCGACAGTGTAATATTAAAATCCAAATTGGAATAAAAAAAATATTGGAGACATTATCGGTGAGTAATTACTAACTATGTATTATTATTTTTATTTCTCTTTTATGATTTCTTTAAAATTTATTATGAAATTAATGTAAGAAAGTTTAAAACTATTATGTCTATCGTATAGCAGTAAGTTTTCAACTTACTCACTTTTTTATATTAACCTTATTAAGGTACATAAATTAGAAATGAGTATTCTGGCATAGAATAATGTTTGAGAATTAATAATCACATTATTATTATCTATGTATTTAAAATAAAATTGAACAATATATATATATATATGTATCAATAATGTAAGTATGAATAGTTTTTTTTTTAAATAGTGTAAGAAAAAAAAAATTAAAAAAAAAATTCGTAATAAATTAAATTATACAAAACATTTTTATTTGTTATTAAAAAAATATATATAACTAATATATTATATTTGAAAATATGTAGAAAACTATGTATATTATTTGTGTTAATAATATTGTTTAATTTAAAAAATTAAAGTCTTTAAAAAAGGTTCAAATAAAGGCAAAAAAATATATTTTATTATAATATAACTTTATTTTTAGTTACTAAACTGAAGAAATCCATTTTTTAAATATATACCACCAGTTATCGATCAAATTCTAGAAGGTTTTAATATCAATGATGCATAAGATTTTATTGATATTAGCTAATATTAACAGTCACACTCACAACACAGTATAGATAGAATAAAAATTATCAAATCTCTTAAATAAAAAATTTGAGGTAAAGAAATACATTTTTACAAAATTCGCAATGGAAAATTATTAGTACAATTTTTATTTAACATAAATTTATCAATCATATTCTAATGAGTAAGAATTAATCAACAAACTCTTATTATAGAAAAACGACTTAGAAAATTATTTTTTTTTTCGTATTCCAAATATAACTTAAAATGTTTAAATGTCGTCTTAAAACCACCGCTTTAATTTTTATCTCACACAAATTTTAGTTTTATTTTTTTCATTTTGATATCGTTTGATTAATATATATATATATATTTTTTTTTTTATAGAAAAGAAACAAGAAGAAAAAATTCAAAAAACTTTGCATGGAAATTGGAGTTACACTATTGGAAATTTTTCATTTCAAATACAACGCAATGAAAAATATTAAAAGGATAAAAATTTATAGCTTTTGTTTACATATCGTTTGTTTTCATTTTCGTTTATTTCGTTTGTTTTAATTTAAAAAAATAAAAATTATTTAGTTGGTAATATAATCCGGAATTACAAAATCCAAAAAATCAAAACACGTAAAATACAAAATCCAAAAGGACAAAAACTGAAAAATCAATTTCCAGAATTTCAAAATCCTGAAAAATATTTTTGTACATCTCGGATTTTGAAATTCCGAATTTTGTTTTTCGGGATTTTATAGTTTTCGGATTTTTTATTTTCCGTGTTTTGATTTTTCTTCCAGATTTTTATATATTTTTCCCGATTTTGTAGCCAAAATTATTATCTTAAAAACAAATTTGTTGAACTATTTGTATAATTTAATTTATTATGAGTTTAATATTTTTTTTGTTTTTGAATTTTTTTATTTTAATCTATACGTCATTTTAAATAAAAAAAAAAAAACTATTCATACTTACATTATTGATACATTATATATTGTTCAATTTTCTTTTAAATATATATACATATAATAATAATGTGATTTATAATAAAAAAATTTATGAAAACGTTAATAAAAATGTTTTATTTCAATAAAAAAAAAATAAGAAATTGTTAACAAAATTTTTTTGTTTTATTTCATCTGAAAATCAAAAAGTCGTTAGAAATATGTATTTTTAGGTTAGAAGACAAAAGGTATGCTTTTTTCAGAAGGTTCAAAACTTCATCTAATACAACATTTATTGTTAAGTCTATTTTTGCTAATATCTAAAAATTGTCTATTATTTTTACGAATTTTGAAAACAAAAAAATCCAACCCACAATATAAAGTTCATCGTTATGTAGGTACATATGTATATACACACGAATGTGTTAAGTAAGTTAAAATACTGTATTTCCTTCACCACACATTCTTTTCTACAGTGTAGTAGATAGGACCGAAATGAGCAAGAATTGGATAATTCTCTTAGTTAAGAGATCTAATAGATGGTGTCTTTAATCTATGATAGGCAGCACAATAATCGTCATATAAACCATTTACTATATCCGGTTATTTTGAATGCGCAGAAATAATTCAAACATCTTGTTTTAACTTTACTTTTTGATTTGTTAATTATATATTATTGTGAATTTTGTATGAATATACACATATACATGTTTTTAAAAGAAACAAAGATCAATTTAGAACAGTTTCGCACAATCTAATGAACACAGAACAGAACACTTTCGGACAAAAAAGAACAAGTAACGTAAACTAATGAACACAAAAACGTGTTCTTTTTTACTCTGGAACGTTTTAGAACGTCCTAGAACAGTTTACTGAACATAACACAATAAAATACCTGAAATCATACAAATAAAAAATGCCAAAACTAAGAAGTAGTGAATGTGATTTTTACTTTTATGTATATGAAAAATTTTGAATTTTTATTTATTTATTTTAAATTTGCATTGTTATAATATTTAAATTAATTATGAATTAAATATATTGAAATAAATTTTTTTTGTTTGAAATATTGAATCGTTGCATTGTTTAATTTTTTTTAATTTTCATATTGAAATAAATGTATATTTTTATGTGTAACAAATAATTTTACTTAAATTATAACTATTTATTTTTTTTTTTTCAAATTACTTATATATATAGTAATATTGATTTTTTATTATAATAAATATTTTTTATAATTTAACTAATTAACTAAGTACTAGTTAATTATTTAAAAAAATTATTATTAATTTTACTCTTAATAATTATTTTAAATAGCTTTCTTAAATAAAATCGTAAATAGGTACTGTGAATCGCAAATAGGTTCAAAAAGCGAAATTGAGTTCATATAAGGGCGGAATTAGTTCAGATTGAAATTGTCGAGCGAAAATACGTACAATAAAAATTTTTTTTGCCAGTTATGATATTTTATTATTTATTTAGAAAAAATTAAATTATAATTAGATGAAAATATTTTTTTTTTTTAAAAATACTATTTACTTATTGTAATTTGAAAAAAAAAAAATTATAAAAAGCTTATATTTAGCTTATTTTGTCAATCTTAACTAATTTTTCCTTAAGGGGGCGGAAATTGGTACATTTACGTTATGTGCCTGTTTATATAATATGCATACATATATGTATATATATAATATATTCATGAACATTTTTAACTTTAACTCTGAAGTTTTTAACGAAATTTTTTGTTTTAAACGAAATTAAAATCACTTCAACATTAGCATAAGATTGTAATTTCGTCATACTAACGAATTAGCCATCATCATTATAATGCGTTGATTATAAATTCGTCACCCTTTTTTTATGGCAAATATTTCACTTTTAATATTTTTTTGTGTATGCAATTACTTAGTAAGCTTTAATTCACTAAAATATAACATAAAAAATAAGGGTTTACTTACTTATAGACTTGTAACACGCTTAATAAGAATGTACATCCACACTATGCTGTGAATTTACAAACTATGACGAAATTACCATCATTTACCTAAACTAGTCACTGTCAAATACTTATAACTACACCCATTATATTCCCTTAGACGTATCATGTGAAAATATTAGAAGTGATTATTTTTTTATTCTGTTAAATGCAAACGAGACAGTTATGAATTGGCGTGATGTCAAAAAAAAGTTGCAAGTATTACCATTTACCAACATAATAAAATTTTCTAACAATTGTCTAACAGAAATAAATATTCAACTAAACTGATTTTTCTTCGCGTCAGTGATGCGTCTGAGAATATCGGTGATATATTAACTATGCCAAAATGTTTTATGCCAAATAACTATTCGTTTGTTGTAAGAAGTTTTGCCATCTGTCTTACTTCCAGTAGTTAAGTAATTATACAACTATTATATACAACAAAAGTCTTTGTTAAATTTTAATTGGAATTTTTTTTTGTATAAGGGAAGCATAAAAATCAAATTTTTATTTTTATTTTATTGTGCACGTACCTACACAAAAAATAACTAACTAAGAATATATAGTTAAATAAAATTAAAAAAAAAAAAAAACAAAAAAAAAATTAAAAAATTAAAAAAGATTGTTACATCTTCATGTAAGAATTATTAAATTATTTTTTCCTAAACTAATAATTTCAAGGGCATCAAATTAATTGATGTTTTATAGTGACCTAGATCACAATTTCAAAAATGTATTAAAAGATTTAACTACTTAAGTAATAAATTGTATTTAAAATATTTTCAAATTTGAATTTTTATTTTTTTTTAACTAGATAATTTAACTATCCAGTTAGTTATACCAGGTTACTACAAACCAATGTTTTCGATCAATTGATTTTATATTGAATTATGATTGATTACTATGAATTGAATTATATTTGTAAATATTTAAGTAACTACAGATTGCATTTTTTTCTCGCCACTTGGTGAAGCATTATTTATAATAGTACGTATATAGGTACGTGTATACTTAAGTACACACGTATATAGTTTAACCTTATATTCTAAAATAATTAACAAAATAAACATTTGTTTTTAAGTACATAAGCATTAGAATTTAATAAAATGAAGTATCATAATGCTTCACTAAAATGCATTTATAAACCTCTTCAACTTACATAATTACATAAATACTTAATTTCATTTATTTATTTACTTACAAATTAACTTATGTAGACATATATATTATAACATATAACTAATGAACTATTTTGTTAACCTAGAGCTCAGTTTTCAAACAACTAGCTACACAGCTATAGTTAATACACAAATGTGTTATGTTTTATAACAAACTCTTCAATAACTAACTATTTACATATATATATGTACATATAGTACTTAGTTAGTTATTTAGTCTGTGTTTTATTAACAATTGGAAGGATAATTTGCTTAAATCTTTGTGATTAAATTAGAAATGACAATTTATTTTTAAATTTCATAAACTGCATAATGATGCATGTTATTATTTGGAACGTTATTTTTGCAATAACTAGGTTTTACATTTTAAAATACTTATTTTGAGATAACTAACTTCTGTCAAGTAGAAAATTTCATTGCAACGAATTAGGACGACTTAGGAATGTTTTAACCTAAAATATCAAAATTTTATTTAAGTAACCAATTAACTATATACTTCATATTAAGGTTTCGAACTTTCGGAATTTAGAAATATAAGTAGTTAGGTATTTTAAGCTAAAATACAAATTTTATTTTGAATAAAAAAAATGGAACCCTCCTTTTATTACAATTGCTTTTTATCATAAAAATATTGGCATCTGGTAGATGAGGAAGATGTAGTTAAATAATGGTTAATGACTGCATTGATAATGATAGGGATTGATAATGAATGGAATTGACCAAATTTTAGTTAAGTACTTAAGTAATTATTAAATTTTACTTGTAGAAATTATAACCAAAGAAAAATTCTTAATACTTAGTTAGTTATACTCGTAGAGTTTGGCAATAGTTATATGTAAAAGTTACATCTTTTTTAATTGTCCTAACTAAATACTTATCTAATAATTCAATACAGTCAATTTAAAAATAAAACAAATAAAATTTCATTTAATAATTAGTTACAAGAAAACATTTGTTTTGAACTTGCCATTACTATAGTACATACTTATATATATATATATAACTACATTATGTTCAGAAAATAATATTCTACCAATAAGGAGTACTTATATAGGTTTCAACAACTGTTTAAAGCCTTTAAGATCTTAAAAAAACATACGACCTGCTAACAACACCACAACTCAAAGACATGGCCATAACACTTATTAAAATTTAGATATATTAAGATATAGATACGATATTAGAATTGACGCTAACCGCCAACCGGTCAGTACAAACAGCTCAAAGAATTTCAATTTCGGGATCAAGGATAAAGCCTAACTATGTAATATTAATTCCTTTAATAATATCTACGGCTCACCCAGAATGTATTTGTAACTACTTAATTTGATCTGTAACCATCAAATCAAATTAAATCAATCATTAATTAAATGCACAGAACTACATTCAGTAATAGAAGCTAGGTAGCATAAATTTCAAATAGTTGAATAGTTAGTTCTAGAATCAGTACAGCAGGAGATGTATATTTTGTGATTATTGTTTAAATTAAAATTAAAATTTAAGTATTGCAGTTATAATAAGTTTTGATTGGCTACTGATTTTCTGAACATCTTGGATTGCTTGGGATTGTAATCGATTGCAATCGCATGTTACACATATAAGATGTATTCTGAAATTATGTCGAAAAATATTAAAAGAATTTTGAAAACAAATTTTTAATTTGATTTCAAAATTTTTTTGAAAATTAAAATTCTGCTCAACGTAAAAATGTCCTAGCTAATCCTAATATTGATTACTTAATAAGTAATATGATTTGTAAACATTCTATTTCTGTTTGTAATTGATATTGGAAATAGTAGTCAATTGAATTCAAATTATTAAAAATTAAATTTAAAATAACAAAATAAAAGTTCTAAAAATTTTCAAGTTTTAAGGATGTACAAAATAATTAAATTTTATAGAAAAATATTTTATAGAAGTAAATAAGTATAGTTATGTATTAAAATTATGTAAAATAAGGTAGCAATTCCCGATGATGTTATTAAGAATATGCCAAGGCAGATCCATATGCCAAGGAATTGAAGCGACTTGATAACGTTGTTATGAAGCTATCTAGAAAATTTGTAGGTATTTTTAAAATATTATTTTATTATTATTATTATTTATTTATTTATTGCCATGATACATATTCAAAAATTTTTAACAATTTTAAATAATTTTAATTTTTTTTAGAGATATACCTATAGTTAGTTACTAACTATTTTATTTACATCTATGACCGTTCTTAATTATTTTTAAGGCTAGATGACTAATTTAATTATTATTTAATTTATTATTTAAAGAAATATATAGATATTTTTAAATGCATTAAAATTTCTTGAAAATTGAAATACCTACTTATAGATAAAAATTATTTTAACTAATTTTCCTATAAATATTTAACCAACTAGCTACTAAGTCAAAAATTTATACAATTTTTCAACAAGAATTTTATTTTGTTTATATATATTAGTACTTAAGTATAATAAAATATTTAATACTTAGTTAATTTAATTTGAACAAAAACAAGAAAACATAACTATATTTAAGTCTTCCATTTGTAGTGAAATTCTTAAATCAGAAAAACAAAAAGAAAAGCATAAGAAAAACCTTACCTGATCAGGATCAGAATCAGTTGATGGTAATCGTTGTTTAACTGGAACACAAAATAAATCCAGTATGGAGAATTTTTTAAATTTAAAATTAAATAATTAAACTTTTAATAAAGGTAAAACAATTTTAATATTTAATACTAAACTACTTATAACATAATATTTCACTTTGATTAAAATTAGTAATTAATTATATGAGTAAATTAATATACTGAATATTAAATTAAAATACTTAACATAAGAATAAAGAAAAAACAAAATTAAATCGAATTAAAAAAATGTAAATTACAAAACTTAAAATATTTTTTTGTATTTTAGAATTAAAAAGAAATTACATTATAAAATACATAAAAATTATCATCTATTGTATACCATATATTAATTCTATTTAAAATAAAAATTTTCCAACATTTAATGAACTTTTTCGTTTGTTTGCAGAATTTTTTTTAAAAATGTTATCAAATTTAACACTATGCAGAAATAATTCCAAATTCACTCACTATGCATATGCACACACGTTTATACATATGTATATTATTTGTTATTCCATTTCTACATTATAATAAAAAAATCTAACTACATATTATGTACTATGTACATTTATTATGCATATGATGATGGTATGTATAGAAGATGGATAATTAAAATGCACTATTTCCTTTGTAATATTCTATATTTTCTTATAATAATTTCACACATTCAATACGCTTTAAAAGAATCTTCGATATTTTAAATAGTTGTTGTAATAAAACAAACATACAAATTTTTATAATCACTTTGTTAAAGGAATATATAATATAATAATTTCAAGTACAAAATATTTAATTTATCACTAAAATACAATTAAATAAACAAAATTTAGTTATTTATTTTTGAAATTTTATAATATCAATATTATTTATTGCGTATATTTTATAAATTTTCCAAAAAAACAAAAATTCACAAACAAAAAAATAAACCAAGTTAAAATTCGCGCGAACACCGTAACTTCACTACAAATTCCAAGCAACGAATCAACAAAAAGAAAATTTAAATGCAGTGCAGCCAAATCGAAAAAAAACAAAGGAAAATTTGTAGTGCGATGCAATTTATACGACACGGTTTTAATTAGAAACATTCTTAATGTAGTTCTCCTAATTCCTAAGCCACTAGTCATGTAACGATGTAACTGGAAACTGTCAAAAACTCTCCAAATAAACAAAATGCATTTAAAAAACATATGTAGTAACGAAATTGTAAATTATGTGAGTGAAAAAATTATTATTATGTTCAATACACTCTCCCTAGGTTTTTGAAGGTGAATTTAAAAACCAAATACATAATTAGAAGAATATCTTAAAAATTGTTAAGCATTTCATTGTTATTATTTATCAATACAATTTAACGACACAACGCTTACATATAGGTTAGGTTGTTTCTTTATTCATTCCATAGATATTCCATATTGCTTTCTCTTTCTCTCTAATACATTATCATATTAATTATCAAATGTCAGATTCAGCCAAAAATGAGCATATGTTTTTCAATATTTCAACTCAGCTGATTTGATTTTATAAATTTCACAGCCATTTCTTAATATTTTGATGGTTTTGTAGAATAGATTCTTTTAAATTTTTTCTTATTGAATTAGTGTTTTGTACATTTTTATCTATAAATTTTTTATTATATTGTATACTTTTTACTGTATTTGAATATGTGAGAATTTTAAATTGCAATTATATACTAAATACAATAAATAATATAAATTTATCTTTTAATAAATATAAGATTCAAGATCATGAAAATTTGTTTATCAAATTAAAATAATTTTCTTTTTTCCACACCACCCGTGGGGTAAAGAGATAGGTGCGTTTTTTTTAAAGTGGTATCCCCAAGAGGCCTATTCCACTTGTATTTATATATTTTATTGCACAAATTAATTTTTAACAAATAACAAAATAAAAAATTTCAACAATAAAGAAAAGAAAGTACAAAGCATTTTGAAGAAATATAATATCATATATACATAGAATAAATAATAAAATAACATAATTATTTACAGAAAATAGAGAATAAAGTTAGAAATTATTTACAAAACAATTAGATATCTTACAACCCAGCAAATAATGCAAATAAATATTTAAAATTTCTGTTTTAAGTTTTGCAAAGTGAAAAAGTTTTATACTATTTACAAAATTTTCTATTACCAATTTAATCAAAAAGTATTTATGATTTTCGAGAACGTCACATTCTAAAATATGTTCATTCATATTATTAAAAATTTGTTCTAGAACGTTTCTTAATATTAAGTTAGTTAATTTCATATAAAAGTTCTTTCCACAAATTTTATTTTCCAATATAAAAATAGATAAATATTTTTCTGTTATTCTGCATATATAAACCTTCTTCTTACTTATTGGATTTATAAAATATGGCTTTATATTACCAGGATCCAAATTGACCTCCAATTCTTTGGCCATTGCTATATTGCTGGGTGGACCATAAAAAGTTAAATTAATAACTTCAATATTTTCATCTTTTACAAATATTAAGGCTTCTCTTATTATATTTGCCTTTTCTGTGCCATTAAGACCGTTAATTACAAAATAGCCGATAGGAATTTTCCATCTATCATTTATCGCATTTTTCATCAACACAAAAACTTCACTTGCTATTGGAAAATAATCATTTCCTTTACCTTTAAAATTGCAGTTCACTCTTCCTTAAAATCTTTTTTTAATTTTATCATACTGTACATGTTTTCTTATAGCCATTTCGTCAATAAGCATGCAACAGCAAATTTTTTTTTTCTGCTTCTCATTTTAATAGCAATTAAGGCTTCTTTTGAAAATCCTGGTTTGTCATCACATCAACTGACGAATACCATTGACTTAATATTCTTGCGGATGGTAATTTATTTTTAAAAATTCTTGTCAAATGGCTATATGCTCTAGGTGAATAAAAATGTAGAGTTATAGCAAAAGAACGTAAAATTGGTGGATATTTAGTGCCATGTTTACCTTTTCTTAATGCTTCCATTAATTTTACTTCATCATCTGATTCTATTTTATTGATGATTGCAAAACATCATGCGGATTATCTGATATTAAATTCCGTTCTTTTAAATCAAAAATAATTTTTTTTAATGAATCAATTTTTTTTTCTGCGTAATTTGACCGATTTTGTAACCTTTTTAATTTAATTTTTTTTTCAAATAGTTTTTTTTTAAAGTTTAATGATGTTTAATTTTAATTTACTACTACGCGAAGAAAACTTGTGCGTATTATAACACCGAACAATAACTCTTAGACATTTTTATATATTTTATATGCCTATCTATATATATTTTAATATATATTTACTTTTTTCACTTATAAATTTTTAATTAATAAATGTTATAATTTATTTTAATTTGTTAAGTTCTAAGTAAATACTTTATTACAAATTATATTTTTTTTATTTTCAAATTGGCGCGAAATTTCTACTTTTAGCGGGAATTATTTGCAGAAGAAACTAAATTATTTAAGGTCAGATGTTCCAAAAACAGTTGATCAAAAGTGCTGAAAAATTTTTCTTTAACTGCCAATCTATATTTTATATATATGATTCATTCTATTACAAATTTCAGAATATCTCAGAATAAAAAATTTTATATATAATAATTTTTTTTATTCATTTTGTAATTTTGTAAGTATTTATTCCGAATAACTTGTAACTTATGTGCAATTTGTTGCTCTTAATCTCGAAAGATTCATCAAAACTATTGGAATAAACAGAATAAACTGAATAACAAAATCAGCCCAGGGCTAGGTTTTTAGATTTATTCTTTTTATTATACTCTGCTCACTCGTTAGGAAAGTTCTACTAAATCATAAAATATTTTATTATTTTTATTCCTTCCTTCGAATAAATGGTATAAATAAACGAAAACATTCATAAAAAATTTAAAATTAAATATTTTGTAGTACAAAGTTAATGGAAATAAAAATTCTACACGATTTGACACTTTGACAGCACTCTAAGCAAAACTGAAACCACATGTTGAATGCATACTACACTACTACAAATAATGCATATTGTCAACCAACACTACACTACGATTACACTACAATACAATCTATATCGTCGGTAATTTATTTCATAATTTGTTTTGCTTGTATTGTGGTTCGGTTCGGTTTCCGTACGGTTAAAATTGACATTTATTTGTTTTTGTTTACAAATTTTGTTTTATTTTTATTGGCATATTTTGCGCAAGCGCTAAGAATATTATAATTTTACCGTTATTTAAAATTTTCTTAAATTTACGTTTTTATTAAATTGAAATAAAAAAATGAGTTTACCTACCCAAGCTGTACATTTGATGTGCTTAACAGTTAATGGAGGAAATCCGGTTTTTACTAAAAAAAAAGGGAATGTTGAAAGTGTAATTATTTATCTTAAAGTCAAATATCTCAATACATTTATAATATATAATTTATTCAAATATTTTTAGTTACCATTTTCTACTGTAGCATCTTTAAATGGAACTCATATGTTTTGTAAGACTCAAGGTATTGAATTAAAAACAACTCGTGCAGAAGAATGGACATTTGTTTGGAAAGATTACAATTCAGTAACTTTAATAGCTGCTGGAAAAAATTATACAGAAAAACATTTAACTCAATTAATTGTATTGGTTTATAATGCTTTTTTACTTTTTATAAATGAAGAAGATTTAAATGCTGCAAATAATTATGATCGTATACGTAGAGAAACAAAAAATTTTATACCAATAGTTGAAAATATTTTAAATAATTTCGATTCGGACTTTTTAAATTATAATGAATGTATTTTAGCTTTAGAAAATTTTCAAATATTAACTAGATTAAATGAATTTGCATTACAATTTGGTTCATTGTTTTGTGTTATTATAACTGAATATAAAATAATGGTAGCTACCGAAGGTTGGTGGGATTTAGATGTTATTGATAGAAAACTTTTAATTATTTTATTACAATCATCGAATAATTTATTAAGAGATGTACCAGTATATTTACCTAAAAAAAGCCCTAATGTAAGATTTATTAATTTATATTTGCCTTGTGTATTATTTTTATTAATATATATATTTCAATTGCAGACTGCTTACAGATTTGTCACTGTACCTCTAATTGGTTCAGTAACCTTGTGTGTAAGAATATTAAAATATTGAATTAAAAAACAAATATGTAAGTTATCTATTTCAGGTGCTTTGTGGTTCAGAACCGTCTTATCATGATATAAATTTACTAACACAACAATTATTTAAAAATGATTTTGAAATATTTAAGAATGCTGAAAAATGTATACCCAGAAATATTGCTAATGTTATTGAGATTGAAGAAAATGTATTAGCGTAAGCAGCTTCCCTTTTTATTATTATTTTTATTTGTTTGTAAATATATAAAAATATTTGATTTCTCTTATTAGACTTTTATTTATTAATAAAGTTCAAAGAAAATATATAATGTCACGACATCTTCATCAATCTTCTTCTTCAAAACGTTCTTCTGGCGGATCTCATAGGCTCGATATATTAAAATTATTCTTTTATAAAGCAGTCGATATAGCAGATGATATTTTGAATTTGAAAACAACTACAGAAGAAACAAATGCTAATGCAATTGAATCATATTGGATTTTAGACTATCATAAATGTCATGCATATTCTGATAATTATGGTAATTTAATTATTACACTTTATGCATTTACTATACCAACTCAAGCAATGAGGTAGCTAATTATTTGATTAACTTAAATTTGTATTTATATTTCTTATGTTTTTCAAATTTTAGGCTTACCACAAAAAAAACATTGGAAAATATAATGGAACATAATGACAATACTTGCTGGAATAATTAATAAATTTTGTTGTTTTATTATTAAATAAATTAAATTAAATGCTTTCAATTGGAAGAACAGTTCCATGGAATATTATGAATAAATTCTGTAATAAGACTAATTAAAATAATATATATATAGCTATATTTGTTAAAATATTCAGTTTGTCTAAAGAAAAGAAGAAATTATATAGTTGATTAATAAATTACTCAATATGAATAAAAAGATATATATATTTAAATTAATTTTATATTTATATACAACACAATTCTAAGAAACTGCTAATTCTAATTGTAAAACCAGGGAAAGATTTAAACATGGTGTAAATCATAAAGACCGATAAGCTTACTTCACATCTAAACTCTTCGAAAAACTCTTCATAAGTCATACAAATCGATTTTATTATCAAACGATTTGCTGCTATGCTACCGATTTGGTTTTATGTAAAATAATTCTACAATAGAACAAACTCAGCACATAGTGAATAAAATTAACAAAAGATACTTCACTTCTCAGCATAAGACAAGCATTCGACAAGGGGTTTGACAAATTGCTTGACAAATTGATAATCGCTCTATCTTTTAACAATGAATAAAAATAAATATTTTTACAGAATTTAGGCAGAATGGCAGAATTTTCAAGACATCATTCAAACGTCTTTCCAGCTGTCACTTTTATATTAGACTCAACGAATTAGAATTCGTTGATTAGACTTATAACATTTAATTTAAATCAGTACAAACTTTTTCCAACAGTAATAAAACTTAGCGAAAATATACCTAGAGATTACTTCTACACCTAAACCCACTGGTAAATGACTTGATGAATACCATCTGTACAAGAAGATTGAAATGCTTTAGGCCTCAATATCCTCTACAGATATTTTAAATAATCACAAATATTTAATTAAAGTATTATATTATTAATTTTGCTACGAGGAGAGAATTCGATGGGACTCACAAGTAATTTTTATTTTTCCCAAAATCTACTTTTTATGTTTGATATGCTTCCAGCACCGAACATTTATAAGATAGTTCTAATATATTTTAAATAAAGTATTTGTATTTTTTAACACATTAAAAAGTTTAATTTTTTTTAGTTAAATTAAACGAAAATATAAAAACTACGAAAAATAAGGATATTTAATCAGCCAGAATCGGCAAGAACTACTATTTAGCTTGGTGAAAATTACCATTCAAGTTTATATAAATAGAAGAATTAGATTTATTGAGTGGACAGTTTTAGTTTTAAATCTAATCTGATAGCTAGGTCAAAATCCAACCGATTTCCTAGATTAAAAATGATTTTAATTAATATTTAGAAAAATATTTGTGTACAATTAATACTCGATTAATACAAACTTATTTTTCTGTTTGGTCTTGCCAAACGGAAATTGATTTCGTTTAAAATTCATTTCATTTACGAAATCGTTATTCCTTAGCTATCTTTAGAAAATTTATAATATTTTTTTGTGAAAATAACGTTTGTCTATAGTTCCTCTCATAGATTTGCATTAGATGAAAAATACATTAATATTGCCACAATTGAAACATACATATTTAGGTGATGTCATTATATTTCATCATAAGTAATTTCATCGCAAATCATTCAAAAATTTATTACAATAATTAATAAAAGAAAATTAAATGAATTTGTAATTTTAAATTACATTCAAAGTTTTATTTTGAATAACAAAAATATACACAGTTATACATGATATTCTTTTTTATTTTATTTTTAATTTGATAAATAATTATTGTCATTATTTCAATATGTTTAGATATATATACTTTTATTTATTATTTTGATTTTAACCCAAATTTTTATTTTTTGGTTTTACTTCTTTGAGATTTAACTTTTTATATTTTATTATATTTATTATTTATTTTACAACAAAAAGAGTTACTATTAAATTAATTAATTAATCTTCATATATTATGTTTAATTATTGGGTTTTATCTTAATTTAAATTTTTAATACAAATGCAATCGTTAGGCAAATTTTTATTGTCTGTTGGTAATTTTTTTTTTTTTTAGTTTTTTTTATGTAAATTATTTTGTGTTTTATTTTTTAGTTATTTATTTAACTCAAAATGGGTTTTTCAAAAGGAAGTATTAAAACTAACAAAAACATTTTTTTTTTTCATTTAAGCAAGATATTTATTTTAAAATATTTCATGAAAACAAATCTAAAAAATATGGCAGGGAAATTGTATGAATATATTTATTTGTGATACATCATAAAAGTTAAATTATAAAATAGTTAATAAATTTGTGTGGTTCAACGTGGTACATAATAATAAAAAATTACCAAATATAATTTAAAATTTTAATTTGTTTTAATAGAATTCAATTAAAATTCTTGAATATAGAATTATAAATTTTAAATAAGAAACTTTATGATTGTAATCGTAATTATTAATATTTAAAATATGTTGAACAAGACTCCAAAATTAGATTAAAAAAAAAAAACAGGAAAAGTATATTTTGTAAAATTAATATTCTTTTAAAATAATTAAAAATTTAGGAATAATAAAATATTATTTAAACAATTCCGATTTATTGACAAAATATTCTTTTAAATTTCTAGTTTAAATTTATATAAGTAACTTTGTTATAAATATAATGTAATACATATTATGAATATATTGAATTTATATATGGTATTTAATAAAAACTTTTGTTTTTAAAATATTTGTTTTTATATAAATATGATGTATATAATATTATGTATTTATATAGAATTCGTTTGTTGATATTTTTATCATAATTCTTAAAGTACATATCGTTTTGTAGATTTTAATAATAGAATTTAAGTTTACAGTTATATATTCAATTTATTATTAAGTAATCGAATTTCTGTAATTTGAAGTTGGAAGAACTGATGAAGAAGATAAATCAAAACGATCAATATATTTCTTCTTTTACTTAATTATGTGAAATTATAAACGAAAAAAGTCGACTTGTAAAAGCAAATAAAAATGATTATAAAATTGATCAAAGTACCTAACGAAATTGGAGAAATGGTTTTGCGCATAAACTTTCATGTCTTTAATTTGTGAATGTGGTTATTTCGTTTTAAATTTCGTTACAAATATAAATTTGAAATTTTTTGTTTTGTATTATATATACTGCAATGATTTGTAGTACATACGAAATATATTTTATGTTTTTTCCATTCTCTTTCTTCTTCAATCAAAAATTAATTATATTTTCTACATAATGATCAAACAAAAAATTATTAGAAATTATTAACGAATATTAGGATATTGTTATATAACACAATTATCAAAATGAAATTTTTATTTATATTCATTTATAATTTGAATATGTTTAATTAAGTGTATAAGTAACTTTTTTTTTATTCATTATTTTTAAATTCCATTAATAGTTTTACAAAACCTAATTTACCTATTTAATTAAAACTGAATCAGCGTAAATTTAAAATTGTTTTTATAAATTTTACAAAATTATAAACGAACATTCTAAACATAACATGTTTAACTATTATAAATTGATTAATAATTATTTTTTAGTCATGATATTATGTACATTTGTATTTATGGAGATATTTCCCTATATTCTTGAAGACTCATCGCGTCAGTAATGCAGAATTCACCCGCACGTCTAAATAAATTTGTTTTTCTGAGATTTGTAAAAATTTTAATAAGTCTTCTAGAAATACAGATTTATGTAGATGTGGGACCGGGTGCATTTTTCATCACTGACGAGATGAGTCTTCAAGAATATGGGTGATTATTTTTATTTAAATTATCATTTAGTTTTACTAAATAAATTAATCTTCAATTTAATTAAATTAATTTTTAATTCAATATGTACTATATTATGCATATATATATTTATATATTAGTTTATTGTTTTGTTTATGTATGATAAAAAAAAAAAAAAAAAACACAGTATTAAATCACAGTTGAAAAAATATTTAATTTTATATTTTAACAAAAATATTCTTACTATCATATAAATAAATTTATTTATGATAAAATTTCTTTTTAATTATATGTATTACATATATAAATAAATAAAAATTGTCATTTTAAGCCGTTACTGTACATTAATTAATAATAAGCATACATATGTTTTTATAGCATCATTTGAATATTTTTCTTAAAAATTAAATTTTTCAAAATTTTAATATTATTGATAATACAAAAACAAAAATGGATTGATAAAATCAAACTACAATATACTTTCAAAAGTAAATTTAATATGTGTATATAAAGCTTTTTAAATTAATTATAAATTTTTAATAAACTTCAAATTTTCTTAGAATGATAACACTAATATAATATTTGATTATACATTTTCTTTAAATTATATTTAGAAAATGGTACAATTTTCTTTTATTCTACTTTGTAAACGTATGTAAATTACGTAAATAAGTTATACACTAATTTTTTATTTTTTTTTATAAACTTCACAAACAAAGAAAAAAAACAATCTAATAATGTAAAATAAACTAATTTGTACGTAATAAAAATGTAGCTTAAATTTAATCAAGATTTGGATTTAGAATTTGTGCTAAACTTGCGTATGTTCCAAAAACAAATCCAGCCATACCGAATATTAAAATTGCGATATTTTTCCATAATCTCCAATAGTATTTACCAAATCCAACATTCCAAAATGTAACAATGTCAATGATTGGCGGTAGAATTAACGCCAGCGTTGAACTACTAACAGCACCAACTAATGAAATTATTTGTCCCAAATTGGGTATGATTGCAGCAAGAATAACTAAAAATTAAAGAAAATATGATTTTTTTTTTTATCACAAAAAAGATATTGTAATAAATATATATTTTTATCAAAATATACTTATATAAAATTTCAGATATTATTTGTGTAAAAAATATTTCAATCAATGCTAATAATGTAAAAAAAAATAATATTTATTTTCATCTAAAGCTAAAGGTAATTATAACTTAACCAAAAACTTTTTTAAATAGAAAAAAAATACAAAATTTTAAACATTACAATAGCAATTCAGATATCCATTCATTTAATCATCATTAATTATAATTATTATTTATATTGAATTTTTTTAAACTAATTTACTTTATTCTCTATAAAAAAAAAAGAAGAAAAACACTTACATGTAGATGTTACCAAAATAATTCTTAATGAGGTTTCAGATAATCTTTTTCCTCTTTCTGTTTCAAATTTACTTTGTACATATGGACTAATAATATTAACTGGTACATAAAATTGTAATGTATAAGATAAAAATATTGCTACAGCCATCATTACTCTAACCAATTGAGAAAATCTGAAAAATATAATTAATAAATTCATTTTTATTTTGTGCTGAAAATAAATTTTAAAAATATATACATATATATATTTATGTGTAACACTTACATTTCATTTGGAGGAAGATTTAATGTAATACTACCTTTAACATGATCACCATATTTTAGATAACCAAAAAATCCTACAGATGTATATAAACATGCAACAATTACCATACCAGTATTTAAAACACCAGTCCAACCACTAAAATCTTCTGGTGTTTTCATATTATTTTCTAATGGTAGTACAACACCAATTCCTTCAAATGCATAAATAGCTGTACCAAAATATAATGGTAATTGTGCCCATGTTGCAATAGGTTTAACTGTATCAGCTCTTGGTAAATCTTTTAACATATAAAAAAATGTTATTACTAGACCACCAACGGTTAATATTGAAGCTGTAAATGATACCGGTGTCAGGTACTTTAAATTTCGAACTAAATTTAATGCAATCATTGGAAATAACATAAGTAGTAAATAAATATGTATATCAATATGAATAAAATAATGTGCAACAACTTCTTGTATATTTAGAGCAACAAATAAAAAATATACACAACAGAATCCAATTTGTGTTATAAAAAGAAATGTATTTACAGCTGATCTAAAATAAAAAAAAAAATTAAAAAATAAATATTTAATATTTTGAAAAATAATTATATATATATATTAATATTTTTCAAATATTACCTTGCTATATTTGAATAACGTATTAAGCTTTTTGGACCAGTTTCAAAACTAGTATAGGCGACTTCAGAAAATGATAATGATGGAGCTTGTACTCTTCTAGATAATTCATGTGCACAATTAACTAACATATGCATACAATGTGTACAAATAGCACCCATTATTAATGTTCCAAATAAACCAACATAAAGACCAGCATTTTTAAATGCATCTGGCATTGCTAATATTCCTGTACCTATATTACCTTTTAATAAATGTATCATTGTATCAAGGTTTGATGTTGGATGTTCTAATGTTCTATGTAATGATGGATTATAATCTGATTTGTGTAAACTTTCAGCTGATGTTGATGCAACTAAAAATTGAAAAAAAATTTTTTTAAATTAAATTTAATTTTTAAAAATTTAATAGTTTTACTACTTACTACTATCATCACTTTGAACATCAACAAGTCCATTATCTGGTGAATTTCGAATATCTGGTCTTGGAATATTATGAGCAACAACAACTTGTTGTTCAAAATCAATATCCGATGAACGCAGTAACGGTTGGCGTTCTGTGCTCATTTTTTTTCCACTCTTTTATATTAATATAATAGAGAAAAAAATAATAATAATGTAATTAAAATTTGAATTAAATTTGATTTATTTAAATTAATTAAATGAAATTTTATTGCAGTGAATTTAAGTGCAGTTTTAGTGCAAATTAATATAAATTTTAGTTAAATTAATATTTATTATTTTAGTTATTATATTTCGAAATATTTGTTGTATTAAAATAATCAATAACCATTATTAAGTAAGTATATTACTGTTAATATTCTAAATTTTGAATTTGTAATTTTGAGTTTTTTTTTATCTTAAAAGGTTTTGTTTCCTCATAATAAATTTATTACACGTCATTTTCTACATAACTAGATAAAAAAAAATTTTTTTTATCATTAAGTATATTAGATAAGATTAACCGATAAAAATTATTATAAAATAATTGATTATTTGATCCGAACGCTCGACAACTGACATTATAGTTGAAATTTTAATTTCCTTTGACTTCTCATAAAGATAAAAAAAAATAATTAAACGTGTATAATAATAATAGTTCCCATAATAGTATAAATCAAAAGTGAAAATAAATAAATATGACTTTAACCTACTTTACGAAGGAATCATATTACAAATATTTTGTTTTTATATGCAATGGAATTTTATTTATCATACACTGTCTTTACTTTAAATCTCAAGTTTCAACAACCACATTTACAGATCTGGATTATGATAATAATAATAAACAATTGAAATTATTGTAATCCAGTTTAATAAAAATTCAATTCAAAAAGGGCAAAAGTCGTTCTTTAATCAAAACAATAACAGAAGCTAATATGTAATTTAATTTAAATATTTTTTTATTTGTTTTATTTTTGTTTTTATTTTATTTTAGTCAAGGAATCTTCATTTTATTACACCACAATTTATAATTTATTAATAACAAAAAATCTCATCGGAAACTTTTTAGTATAGAATTTGATAAGTTGATTATTAAAAAATAATTAAATTTATATAAAAATGATGTAGCACGAAAACGCCACATGCGTTTGCTTGCATATCTGTCTTAATGTATAGTTTCAAAGAAGCAAAAGAAAAATGACAAAAAAAATTCCATTCAATTTAATTTGTTATCAATTATGATTCATTCCACTATTAAATAGAGTAATCTATAGAACTAGAAAACATTTATTGAATTTATTTTGTGTTACAAGGGTGTTTTGAAAATAATATGTTATAGCTTAAAGACTAATTGTGAGTTATATATCTCAATTTTCATTCTTTCAATGAATAGTTTTTTCATTATTATTGTTGTTGTTATAAAAGGCTTCAGACAAAAACAAAAGTAGTATATATAATAATATATATACAGACATAAAGATATAATATAAGGTATAAAATAATATAATAGAATAGAAGATACAATTCTACACAATAGTATGCAAAGGGCACCAGCTACTGAGAAAAATGTACGGAGGTACAACGAGCAGGGATACTCAAGTGTGAGGGATACAAACTTATCCCACCCATCTATTTAACCATCATAATATTCTATCCATAATGTTCTATTAGTAGAGAATAAATACACTGAATAGTTGCAATATGTACAAATCGGTTTACAGGAGAAATCGGAATCATACTAAAAATAGTTCAATACAAGTTATGAAATATTCAAAAAAATTATAAACTCTTTTTTTTTTTTATTTTCTTGGCAGTAAAAAAAAAAACTTCTTTTCTATCTATCTTAAGCTATCTTTTTGTGTTTTTTTTTTTTTTTTACACTCTGCAGTAACTTAGGTAGAATCAACTTTTCGTGTTTAATAAGTACGGTACTGCAATTTTACAAATTACTGGCTTATCAACTCATTAAATGTGGAAAACTACTGCTATTGTCAGGAACTAAGCCTTCTTAAATGAATTAATTTTAAGTATCCGGTAGTATGAGCGAGTTTGTACTGCAAATTTTACTAGTACAATGTTTTTTGAGTATTTTATTTATCAAATTTCTGGCTTTTCATTAATGTGGGGGACGATATACTGTTATTTATTTATTGTCAGGAATCAAAAAAACCGTATAAAATGAATATAAGGTCCATTTTATAATGACTTTACCTTAATTTATTTATTACTCTCAATTATTTTTTGTCATTTATGTTATCCAAATGACAAAGGGTTCTTGGGACCAGTTGGAAAAATCCAAACATTTTTTTTTGCTTCACCGGGAATTGAACCTGGGGGCTTTACGTTTGAAAGGCAGTCGCTCTTTCTATTGCGCCACCCAGCGTCCACAATATGTATGTAGATTTTAATTAATATTCAGAATAAAAATAAAAACAAGGAATATTTTTCTTACAATATTGAATCCACACCATACGATACTACAAACATAATCCATTTATCTAACAAAATAATATTATGGGACCCTTATATAACAGAAAGAGAAGAAAAATAATTTATCTTTAATGACGTATTCATGATAGTAACGATCAGTATAGATAAATTATTGGCTATTATTAACGAAAACCAAATTGAAACATTTTGACAGTGTTTTTACCTTGCAGCTTCATGTGAGAATAAATGTGTGCATCATAATCTACAGTCTTAACCATTATCAAATAATAAGAATTTTCTTCTTCCTAATATATTAAACTTCCATTTCATCTGCCTCTCATTTTTCTTTCCCTTCTCACAATCTTAAAAAGTACTGATGAAATACTTAGGATCTTAGGATCTAAAAAACCTAATATTTAACAAAAAAAATTAATTTCATTAGCGAAAGGATTTACCCTATTTATTTTGGTGCGTAGCTTTACAGTATATATTTTTTGTTATTAAATGTACGCACTCACTTACACATCGATGATTCAGAAATCGACATCGACCAATTCTACATTTCAATTCGACATACTCTATATTCTACATTTCAATTCACTCTATTCTATATTCTATTCTATGGAAAAGCTACTGTATGTGATTGTGTATTCCAAATCTCTGTGTAAAAGCAGTTAGGGTATTCATCCTATAAACTTGGAATTATATAAAAAAAAAATTAAAAAAAATACAAAGTAAATATTAAAAAAAAAAAAAAAACTCAATTAGAGTTAATTGAGTTAAGTAAGTATAATTTTTATTTTGTGAAATACTCCATTGTATAGTTAATTAGTGGAAAACAACTACACAATCATACATACTTCAAAATACTAAATCATATTATAGATCCATAAAGATCCTCTTCATTTTTTACAATGTTACATTCTGAGTATGTATGATGTGTGGTCCATTACGTAATGCACATACCTATTATCTAAAGATTATTATATTTTTTTAACTTCAAAAATTTTTTTTAAAAGAAGTACAAAAATAAAATAATAAAAAAAATTCCCTTTATTATGAAAATGAAAACAATTCATTATCAGTAAAAATTATATAATCGAAATAAATTCATAACAATTAATACTTGCATATAAAATCATATTACTTTTGAGACATTACGGCGCATTGATAAAAAAAAATAATATTTAATGAAAATAAATTAAAAGTATAAGTAAAGATTATAAAACTAATGTAGGTATGTACTAATAAAAATCACAGATGCATACTTACAATTTATTATATATTAATAAATTTGATATAGTATTTACTATTTAATGTATGTATTTAATAAAAATGAAATTAATTAACCAATTGCTTATAGTTTGAAAAATATTTTGCAAAAATTTTTTATTAAAAACTAATTATTATTGAAAAATTGAATTTCCGGTTCCGATTACAACAAAGCGAATTAGTTACAGTTATATTTACAAGTACAATTATTGGAAATTGTAATTTCATTGTTAAGAAAATTAATCGAATTTGTAAGTTATTTTTTTCAAGTTTCAAATTAGACAATAATATTTTATTGAATATGTAATTAAATTATTATGTATGTATAAAATAAATGTTATAATATTATTGAGAAAAACATAAATTTACAAAATATTGACGTGATTATTTTTAAAAATATTTCAAAAACGCAAATTTGTACAATTTTTGTTTTAAAAAAACATATTAAGGAAATTAGTTTGATGATTTAAGGTGGGTTATATCTTTTAAACATTTGAAGAGTGATAATATTTGGGTGGTTCTAAAATATTATCACATTTAAATTGTTTATAAGCTACAACCCACCTTTAAAAATTGCCTATTGACCTATTGAAATATTTTGTATTCATAACCAGGATTGCCATTTGGGTACAATTGTACCAAAGTTGATACATTTTTTTCCAATTATGGTACATACATAGGTACATTTTTTTTCTCCAGAATTACTCAAAATGGTGTACATTTAATATCAAAGCGAATATTTTGATAATTTTTACGAAATTCAACTACTCTAAAGTCTACACATGTTTTAAAGGCCAAGAGTAATTTAGAAAATACTTCTAATCATTGTTCTGAATTATTGTTCATAACTGTCACAGTCTGTCTTTGGAATTACAAAAAAATGTAAAATTATGTTTTCACTGCAATATATAAGGCTAGACCTGTAAATATTACGCTGGGAATAGTCAGTACATATTTACTTTAATCATTTTTATATGAAACGCTGTTGGATACAAAAACGAGGATATCTCCTTTTCCCAGATTATTTATAAATTTTAAAACAAAAAAGCGAGATATTGAAAAACAATATTTTAAAAAGCGAAATTTTGAATTCGACCTCAATAAAAACAATTAACAGTCCTAAAAAGCTATGCTATATTCTTAAAAAGAGAGCATCAATTCGGGTTCAGAAACGAACATGCAACTATCGAGCAAATACATAGAATAGCAGATGTAATCAAGTTAAGCCTAGAGGTAACAAAGTACTGTTCAGCGATATTTCTAGATATTAGTCAAGCATTTGATAAAGTCTGGCTATCCTTCATTGCTGCATAAACTTAAACAAATTTTACCACAGAACTATTATTTATTGCTGAGGTCATATCTTATCGAAAAACACTTTTTGGCGAAGCATCAAGGTGGCTATACAGCAACCAATGAAATTACGTCAGGTGTACCACAGGACAGCGTCTTAGGTCCTGTCTTATATCTCATTTACACTGCAGACTTATTAACAACAAATGAAACAACCGCTACCACTTTCGCTGATGATACGACCACATACTGGCCTCACATAGTTACCCAGTGCATACTTCAGAGATTCTGCAACATAGCATAAACAAATTTCAGCAATGGCTAAAAAAGTGGAGAATCAGGGTGAATAAAGCTAAATCAACACATGTCACATTTACACTAAAGAGAAAAACTTGTCCGGTGGTTGTACTTAATAACGAAGTAGTACTTGGACAGGAGACTCACATGAAAAATCCATATCCATAAGAAAAGAAAGTAACTGGGCTTGAAGCTAAGCAAATTGTATTGGATGATTGGCCGCCGTTGTCACTGGAAAACAAACTGCTGATTTATAAAGCTGTATTGAAACCAATATGGACCTACAAAATTCAACTGTGGGGAGTAGCCAGCAACTCAAATATTGCAATATTACAGCGTTTTCAGTCAAAGCTATTAAGATTGATAGTTGACGCGCCTTGGTTTGTCAATAATGATGTCATACATCGTGATTTGCAGATGAGAACCATTAAGGGGGAGATTAGAAACATAAGCGGAAAGTACCAGATAAGATTAGCTGCACATAAAGTACTAGTACTTTAGTTCTTCATTCGTTCTAAAATGTGTAAAATTTAAGAAATAAGATCAGTAATTGATTGAACATTCGTTGGCCAAAAACCATTTTCAACCGAACGCTATGCAAAGAAACGAACCAAAAACAAATAGACGTGGAAATTGTGTTGGATCCGTAATAGCTCTAAGGAACCCTGACGAAAACATCGCGAAACAATGTTTCGAATAGAGTAAACAAAGTAGCATCGGAAGGCCGCATGGAAAATAACCGTCTCAGATACCAGACGATGGAAGAACTTGTTATCATTGCCCTTTCCTCCGTGGCTAATGTTACAGGAGTGATGAATTAATTACAAAATCAAATTTAAAAAACTCACAATCTTTGTGGTACATAAATGAATATAGTTTTTGTTAAACTATCACTTATAAGTTGTGTAGACGTAGATAGCAATATTTATTAAAAATAAAACCTTGTGTGTTCGAAATTAATTATAAAGCTTCTGAGTATGACAGTTCAAAATATATATGTACATAAAATGTGATTCATAATACCATTTTCAAATTTGAAATTTTGAATTTATAAATTAATAAAAGAAAAAGTTAGTTAGTCTTAAAAATCAATGTAAAATTAATAAAAAAAAATAATTTTTGTCAATAAATTTATTAATTAAAGTTAAATTTTTTTAATTAAGAGTTTTATTTAATCTAAATTAGTAATTAGAAATTGCACACATATCATTACTGATCCACATA
This sequence comes from Argyra leucocephala, assembly GCA_963942445.1. NCBI lineage: Eukaryota > Metazoa > Arthropoda > Insecta > Diptera > Dolichopodidae > Argyra > Argyra leucocephala. The sequence goes on from OZ012680.1 coordinate 71,569,505, forward strand.
CCTTCCATTTTTTCCACAAATCCATATTAATTATAATTAAATGTATAATAATATTATATGCAATTTAATTTAATTAAATTTTAATGTTCTAAAATTTATGTTCAATATTTTTATTTATATTCTGTTTAAACTTTTATTTTTCACATGAAGGTAAAGAACAGATACATTAAAAATTTACCATAAATTAAATATTTTCACAAAAAATTATTAATCAAATTTATTAATTTAAAAACTATTTTTAAAACTTTAATAAATATGAGTAAGAATTAAATTTAAAATTATATAATTAATTAATTTCAAAATATTTATTTTTCGCGCGACACAACCGTAATGAATGTTGTTGTTATCGTGACAGTAATACAAAGTGAAATAAATTAATTACAGTTTTGTAAGATTTTACAGAATAGTTTTGTTTTTATTTTTATTTTTTAATTCTGTTTGTTTATATTTATTGTTTTTTTTTTTTTATAATGTAAATGCAATGTACCTTCACTATGATTTCAAATACCGAGAAATATGACATGCAAGTATGTATGCATACATAATTTTAATAAACATTGTATACATGCATGTGTGTTTGGATGTTTGTATATTCTTCAAAGGATGAATTCCTAAGAAATGTACTTTAGAAAATTTTCCATTGGAAAAAGAAGTAACAACGAAGTAATAAAAAGTAAGTGTTGTGTAGGTAATACGATTACACGAATGGAATTTTTTTTTGTTTAGACTACAGTTATAGTGATGATAAGTAAAATGAATCAGTTTACAATTTTAATGCAGCGGTAAGATATAAATTTTAATATTAAAGTTGAGTATACTTTATAGTTTAGGTACATTGGCAGACATTGTTGAGTGATGAAACAGTATATGGAAGTTAGCGACGGGGATATTAAAGGCTTTAAAAAGCCCTTTATAAATTCTTTTTATAACTTACTTAAAAAGTCATAGCATTTACATTTGCACAGCTATGTACCACTGATATGACTTAAAGGATGTTATATGCAACGGTTGGGATGCAGGATGCTTAAGAAGAGCAATTTTAGAAAATTTTGGAATTAAAACAAAATATTAGCATAACGGTCATTAATTTTATTTTTTTTATCTTCTTTTCAAAATGATTTCGACAACTCTTTTACGTAGTATAATTTTTGAGTTATTCAAAAACATTAGAGAAATCCAAGCAACTAAGCAACACTACCTACCAACAACATCACAATAATCTAAAAATAAAATAATAAAGAGAAAACCTACTTTATTCTATAGTCTAATTGATAGGATGACAGACAAATACAACCTAACGATGTGCCAAGTACAAGTTTGAGTCCCTTAGGAGATAAATTTATATTTCAACATTCTGCCAACTGCAAAGTGTATGGCTGAAAAACCATTTAAGGTTCAGTGGCTTGGGATACAAATTTGATTCAATTCAATTACTTTATTTTTATTAATTTTATTACAGTGATGGTTACTAGCCCACTGAATGGTGAGTTCACCGCTTACGATATGATACAAGTTTTCGTCTACAATAAAATTTTCTAATTTTCTTGCTCTAAGCATATCTGTACAGATTTGTCTCTTCTACTAAGACGTTAGGTGACGCAGGCGACACTAACTACAATAGTAACAGTTAACTAATCAAGTACTTTGTGAAAATAATGATTGTTGAAAACTGAAACACACAATTTTAGAACCACAATTTCTAAGTTATGCTGAAGCTATGTTATAATATACTAAAGGAGTAAAAAAAGGATAAAAAATAATAAATAGTAAATACATACTTGTGTAGTGTTACTAATTTTAAAACTTTGTTAAAATTATCAATTCTTTTGATTCTCTTGAACAGCCATGACTTTTAAAGGTTCGTTATAAGAAAATTTTTTGATGCTAATTTTGTTTAAAAAAATATCTATACTGTTAAATTTCAATTATTTTAAAAAAGATTAAGTAAATTTGATTTTATTTATTTATTTTAGTTGTATTTAGTTAATTAATTGTAAATAATAATGTAAAAAATTATATGGAAAAATCAAACTTACGAACTTTGTGCTTATAAATCATCATACTTTTTTTTCCTTTATATGATCCAACTAACTACCTTTGTTGGGTATTAATCTTCTAAATAAATTTGAATAAAATGTAGTAATAAGTTTTGTTATACGCCCCTAATTTTTTGCATTGCAATGACGAAAAATCATTTTTGCAAACTAGTTTTTATCTCAATAGGATTGTATAATAGGATAAGATATTGTAGCTGTAAAGTATATGAATTATATGTGTTGCGATCAACTAAATTTATTTATATATGCCGAATCATAAATTTATTTTTTTTAGCTTTAGAATAAAATTTAATTAAAAGACCAAAAAAGGTAAGGTTTTTTCAAAATTTATTTTAATTCAAAATTAAAAGAGCCCCTTGAATGATACTTGAATAGTACATTATCCTTTGATTAGTATTTTATTTATGTACATATACATATGTATCTATTTCGAAAGTAAATATTCTGCAATTTAGTAATTCAATATATGAAAATACAAAATAAAAAAAAACATATTTAATATGTTATATAATAATATTTTCCCTTTCGAGATGTGGGGCGTGGACCTATTAGAAAATTTATTTTATAACTTATTTTACCTTCCCTAACAGATATAATTGATTTTGTATTAGTATTTATATGAAAATATGATTAAGGTTTACGTATTTAAAATGGAGATTTTATTATGAAATTTTGCGAATAATATTCTGGGGCCGATGGTTCCAGAGTTGAATATTAAAAATAGAATTAAATTTAAATTAGCTAGAAAAGAGAGTTTATTGAATACTCTAAGTGGGTTCAGTTTTTTGAAAATGGTGTAATAACCGAAATTGATTAAAGCATTGATTATACTAATTTTTTGTAATACATTTTTTTTTGTATTTGAATTAAACAATTTAAATTGTTGTGCTGAAAAAACAATAAATAAAAAAAATCACAAATTATCAAAATATTTTTCTTTAATTCTAAAATTTGTATCAAACATAATTCATTAAAAAAGCATTTATAATAATAATAATTAAAACCGTCATAATAATAATAATAATAATAATGTATATTGTATATTTCAAATTAAATAAAAAGATAACTTCTTTTACATGTTTAACATGTTTTTTGATTTTGACTTTGTCGACTTAAAAATAATTTTTTTTTTGTGGTTTTTGATTTTTAATTTTAATTTGTTTAATAAGAAATTAATGAAATTGAAGAATAAAATTGTTTTTTTTTGGTTTTTTTTTTTTTTTTTTTTTTAACAAACTTTGAAATACATTATGTGTATAATATGTATATTCCATATGTATATATTTTTGTTTTAAAATATATATATATATATATGTATATATATGCATATTTTGAATTATAAATTATGACATAGAACTGCATGGTAATCTTGGTGAGCCCATTTGTGTTAGAACTCTATCTAACCATTGTAATGGACCATTTAAATGCAATTCAATCCAACATGGTGTTGATGTAACTGTTTGTCGTCGATATTCAGCCCCCCAACCTTTAACAAATGAAATTCTAATTGTACACATACGTGTTAATTGATAAACAGCTTCAAAACCTTCAGTAACTGATTCTGATAATATTGCTGCAAATTCTTGATTATTAAATATTTTTAAATTACAACCAGGTGGTATTTTACAAACAGTTGCTGGATGCCAACCATATCTTTGATTACAATTAGGACTTTGAACAAATATACTAGAATCACTTAAACATTCAGCAAATACTTCACCACCAATATAATATAAACGTACACCTTTACCAATATGACGTCTTGTTTGTTCAATAACTTCATTACGATTAACATTTGATAATAATCCTAAACAAAATCTTTCTGAATTTGATGGATCTGTAAAACCATCAACTGTTATTGATGGTTGTGATGCATGAAATGTTTCACCAACTCTTGTATTTAATTCATAATAACTTATTGAACACCAAAATGCTGGTTCATGATATAAAACTGGTTGAATTTCTAATGGTGGACTTGGTGATAATGATGAACTTATATTATCAGTTTGATCCATTGGATCACCATCTTCTGATATATAACCTGGTGGTGGTGTTTCAGTACTATTTATACTGTTTATTTGTGGTATATTTCGATCCATTTACTGTTACAGCTTTGTTTTTTTTTATTTCTTTTTTTTTTTATACTTTTATGATTATTTTTTCAATTTAATTTAATTTAAATTATACAATTTCAAATATGTTTTGAGAATGTTTTAAATTATTGAAAAAAATTTGCCATATTTACCAGGAGAAGAAATATGAGTAAATGATACGATGATTATTCCAAAAATCTGTAATAGGTGTTCCATATTTATTATACAATGAAATGGAATTACAATTTTAATGTAACTCACTAGGTAATTGCAAATCAACTATTTTACGAATAAATTATGGATAGGTAAAGGCATAGGCGTATTAATTATTTTTATTTTATAATGATAATTTTTGTTTTAAAGGATGTTCAATTAAAAATACAAAACAAAATCAAATCTATTAATTCTTTATAACAGGCTGGATTATATTGGCAAAATATTTTATTATATATATACATATGTATATGTATATATATATATATATATATAAAACAATGAATTAAAACTAAATTCGTGCGTTAAGCTTAAAAACAAATTTTAACAAATATTTAATCCAGTTTTTTTTATACTGTTTTCATTTTATTTTTATTTTAAAATAATTTAATTTTATTTTTTGTTTACAAAAAAATAAAACAACACACATTCATGCAATTATTTCGCAAAAAAAAAAAATAAAACTTTTTATATTACACTCGGATCTTAATATAAAAAAAAAATATGTCTGTATAATATTATATGAACATTATTATTTTGTTACAAATATTTTGATTTAAAAATTGTATAAATTTAAATGTTTTTTTATTAATTTATATATACATACAATAAATATGAAGAGTATTAATTTCACGCACGACCCTTTTATCATTTAGTCCATTTGGGCCCAGCTATGTAAATTTTCTATTAAAATTTTTGAATTATATTTTTGATGTATTTAATTTAATATACAATAAATTAATTTGTTTTATAAAAAAGATTTTTTTTTAATAACTTTTATTTAATTAATTGGTCTTTAAAGTCAAAATCTTACAAAAACTAAACAATTCAAAGAAAATTATTTTATTTAAAATATACAATATAAATAATCTACGATTTAAATTAAATATTTTTATTTTCAAATTAAATTAAAATACTTTTTTTTAAATAATGATTTTTAATTGAAATTATTCTTATTTCAATTTAAAATCATTTTTTTGGTATTTACTTATTCAATAATATTAAATTTCAATCTTTTTAGTTTTTTTCATATCAAAATTTCTATAAATTAAGACTTGTGGTATGTGTGTCTTATAAAATGACTTTCTAATTATGATAGTGTAATTTAATAAATTAGAATTGACTAATTTGAAATTTGAGCCTCGTTTCTCTTGGAATTATCCAACTCGAAATGTTTCTAACTGATGGCAGCTCAATTCTAATTGAAAACATTTAAATTAGCGATACAATTAATTTATATGTGTATTTATAATTGATAATTTAAAATTTTATTTCGTTTATTGCCAATTTAAATTGTCAAAATTGTCCATTTGATGTCTAGGGAGTTATAATTAAATTTTTTGATCAATTAGATGGGTGGCATGAGTCTTTATCCCTTACATTTAGGCTTAATGGCCTGTTATACTCCCTTTCAATGATTTCCTATTACTGCTAATTACTTAACTCCGTCGTCCTTAATTAAAATTAGTTTTTCACCCCTTAAGGGGTCCGTGTATCATTTCTTTTTTAATTATTTTATAAATTTTTAATACATTAGATATATGTAAACTTTTTTTGATAATAATTTGTCCCATATTAAAATATATATTGCGATTATTCTTTTGGGTTTTCCTTTCTTCCAATTCATAAAACACTATCAATATAAATAAAAAAAAAAAAAAAGATAACCGCAATCAAAAGCTTTTCTTAATATTATATTAAAATAATTTTTTTTCTACTTTCTACATAGAATTTGATGATATGTAATACAAGTATAATTTTCAGACTGAAGATATTCTTCTCATTGGATTTAACACATTGACTTTGTACGCGGTATTATACAAAATCACGATTTGTTGCCTCGTGCAATCATGTAATATTACAAGGTTTCCCCAATGTCAGATCTATAAAACATTATATGGAATGAAAAATAGGGGACATGAGAAACCTTGTTTTGAATTCAGTCTACAAATTCTTTATTCTTATGTTCACAAGATATAAAAAATTTAAAAAAAATTTTCTTTCTTTTGTGACAGCCAAAGTCTTAATTACTTCAAAATTCAAATTTTTTCAACTAATTTAATTTTTTCAATTTCAATTAAAGAGCATCCCCATATTTGTTTTATTTTTAGTAGTCCTCCTCTTATATATATACTTATGTACATAAAAATTATTTTCAAAAGAATATAAAAGAAGACAAAAATCAATATCAACTTATATGTCCTTGTAAGTAATTTCTGACCTACACATACTATTATCATTATTTTTAAACCTTGTGGTGTAATAGATCAAGGTCATCCTTCAATCTAAAATTTTACAAAAGTATAATAAATCTGTTATTAACTAAAAATCAATATTAAGTCTTCTCATTTATGACTCATTCCTATTAGGTGTTCCTCCTATTTTCTTTAAGCCTTCTTAATACATATTCAATCCGAATGCTATTAATATTTTATTTGGTTAATGGCTATATCATTTAAGGGAAAATATTATTTAAGTTAATTAACAGGATTTGATGTTAATGTGCAAAATAAAGTGCATATTAATAAAAAAAAAATTTCAAAAAAAAATACAAAAAAACAAAAGAAAAAAATTAAAAAAAAAACAATAATCTTTAAAACACAAAAATAAAATTACAATTTAAATAAAAATAAAATAAAAATTGATAGTTAAAAAAAAACTTACTCGTAATTCAAAATAAAAAGATGTAGAGATGTGGTTGTGGTTTTTTTTGTTTCTATTGATAACGTCGACAAAAAATTTCTAATGACAAATATGGCCTTGAATTGTTCCAATAAACTTTTTGTTTGCAAATTATTAAAATTTTTTCATATGATGTTTAGTAGCTATTAAGTAGATATACATTTAAGTTGGTAATAAATTTAATCCATTAAGAAAACAACATAGAAAAATTAAATAGAAATTTTTCAAAGCTTCAATTTTTTTTTTTTTAATATGAATTGGTTATTCCGATTTTCCGCCCAAATAAAAAAATATTTACAATTAAACAAATTTTCAAGCTAATCCAATCTAATGCTGTTCTTTATGATTTTTTCGATTTAAAAAAAAATAAAATTCGCACTTTTTCGCACCTTTTTCTTTTGTTTAAGTTTACTTAAAAAAAAAATAATTATTATTTTATTATTTGTATATTTTAATTTATAAATGAATGTATTTAAAATAAATTTTCGAATAACTCACCTGTAGAGCGGTTAAAGGGGTTAAATCATCCATTGATTTTTCCCTGAAGTCAATTTATGTAGTTTTCTTTGTATTAATATGAGATCAATTTAGGAACCTTTTTAAAACAAAAACTTTTTTACCAAATTTTTATTTTTTCTATTTTTATCTTTTTTTTTAATAATTACTTTATAATTTAAGTAGCAAATTTATATATTAATAGATTATTCTTTAATAGAATATAATTTTGTGTGTTGCAATTTTTTTTTTTTTTTGCAAATAAAATCATTGGTTAGATTGGTCTTTGTGGTGTATTGTGCAACGCAACTTTAAAAAAAAATTCATCTTCCCAGCAATGAAAAAATTTAAAAACTTTTTCTTTTCTTTTTATTTTAAGACTTTTAATAGCAAATAAGTTTTGAAAATAATTTACATTTACATAATAAAATGTGAAATTTTAAGAAACAAAATGTATGTGTAGTAATTTTTTAAATATTATTTTAATATAAATTTCTATATACAAAAAATTAAAATTATGTAGAAAACTTTTTTCAACACAAGCACTTCCTTTCCAATTTTACAGTAAATTAGGGGACTAGGAGTAGTCTTTGTTTTCGTTTTATATTTGTCATAAATTGTCATTAGATTTTAATTAGAAAAGAGGAGAAATTAAATTTTCAGCGTCATCTAGGTTTTACTAGGCAAATATAAACTAGAATACAATGAAAGAGACCATTCGCATCCATACCATATAAAAAAAGTGCCCAACGTTTAGAATATATCGCTTTTTATGCTTTTATGTATGTCAAACAAAAAAATAGACGAATACATTCTTTGAATATATTTTCTCTCTTTCTTTTCTTGATTGATTTAATAATTGTTTTATTTGTTGAGAACTAGTTCTCTGTACATTGGTATTTTTACTGCCTTTTGCTATTCGATTTCCTTCAGACACCCTTCGATTAATAAATAACCATGATTTTTGGAAAAAAAAGCCTTTACGTGTTACTGAAAGAGTAAAAAACAAACAAGAATTTTTGGTATTCTTTAGCTTTTTTACTAATATAATACATACAAAAGTCAAAAGACTAAAAATATTTTGGTTGTACATACATCAATGATGCTTATCTCTTGAAATAATTGAAATACTTTTCGTACTAATATGTATATGTAAATAAAATCTGTCTTGTTTTATTTTTTCGTTGCCCATGTTTATACGAGGCTAAAATCTGCCGCAGAAATCTACCTTCATGTTCGTACGTAAAAAAAACTGGTAGATTTTTGCCGTTTTTACTGTCATATTATTGAAATATCAAAATGGCCGGAATTGAAATTATTGGCAAAGAATAAATAAATAAATTTTTATTATTATTCTAATGTCAATCCAACATTATTATTATTTGTATAATTTATATTTTTTTATTTAATTAATATTCAATCCGAAAATTAGGTTGTCAGTAACAATTTCCTTGTATTTTGTGAAAGAAATAATAAGAATATTTTGATACTGACATTCCCAGATAAAAAATTTAAACGTCAAAAATCTACCAGAAATTTAATCTTTAACACAACCCTTAAAATGAACGAGGTCTTTAGGTGGTCTTTGAAAGGCCTCGTTCTTTTGACGTTTAAAAAATGTATGGAAAGACCGAGAAAGACCTCATAAAGATCATGATCTTTCGAGGTCTTTAAGTGTAGTGTGAACAAGGTATTACCCTTTACCGAAATCACCCTTCACCTATAAATTTTGGTAGATTCCACTTTTCTACCTGTATAAACATGCATATTGTTACTTTTGTTGAAAATTAAATAAAAGTAATTTTTTGTTTTGATTTCTATTAAATTGATACTGTCATAAAATTTTTATTTTACAAAATCTAAAATACCTAAAACATACTAAATATTTTGACAGCTACATAATCAAATATTGAAAATCAAAATAAATGACGTGTCCGTGTCATCAAAATTGTTTTGACATTTAAAAATCTTGTTTCGTGTTGAGTAGCATCTGAACTTAATATTAAAAATAAAATAAAATTTTCTCACGTTATTTTTAACAATTTAATATAAATAATGTCGAATTTAAAAACAGTTTTAGGAAAATTCTATAATGAATATGTTAGTCATACACCAAAAAAGTTGAAAATTATTGATGCATATTTGCTTTTTATTTTATTGACCGGTATTGTCGAGGTAAGGTTATCCATAATTCATTAAACATTTTTATTGAATAAATTACAAAAAAATACAAAAAATTTAAATTTTGATTTTTTTAGTTTATTTATTGTGTTCTGGTTGGTACATTCCCATTTAATTCATTCTTATCTGGATTTATTTCAACAGTGAGCTGTTTTGTTTTGGCAGTATGTTTACGCCTTCAAGCTAATCCACAAAACAAATCAATTTTCCAAGGAATATCACCAGAAAGAGGATTTGCTGATTTTGTGTTTGCTCACATTATTTTACATTTGGTTGTTATGAATTTTATTGGTTAAAATTTATATTTATGTAAAAATAATAGCATGCATTCACATTTTCTATTATATTATGAGAAAAATTTTATATCAATTAAATAATATTAAGTAATACATAAATAATGTTTTTTTTACATCATTACATTCCGTTAAACTTTGATAAGAAACGAAATTTTGTAATTAAATAGGTAGAAACTAAAAATGACAAAAAATAGGTTTAATAGGAAAGATTTGGTAGTGAATTCGGTTGAAATACAGTTATAATATTTATATTCAATTTGTAATATTCTGTTGAGAATTTGAATTATTTCTACTTTTCTGAATTATTTACACTAAAAGTCTCTGAACACGATAGTAGAAATAAAATGAAATGTTAAAAAAAAAAATAATTTAATTGTTGAAAATAGTCATATATTTTCCATAATATCTATATGAACCATAGTCCATATTTAATAAAATTAAATGGAAAATGTTAGATTATTTTCAATAATTATGCAAATCTTACTTTAAAACGTTAAAGAATAAGTTTTTCTAAAAAATAATAAATAAATTATTTCTGTTTTTATTTACAAGAATCGTGACACATTCAATACCTACTTAACTATTATTTATGTAACATTAATTTAGATATTGATACGATAGAAAATTCATAGTTCTGCTTGAAATTGCAATATAAATTTTGAAGTTATTGAAAATTGAAAAGGAAATGAAGTTGTGAGGAAACTACCGTACCTACAGAATTGATTATACGATTGCGATATTAAATTTTTTACTTATTTGGCATGCAATTCTTTTGTATTTTTCTTTGGAAACGGTTTAATAATTAATGAACAATAACTGTTTACTTTTTTTCAATTTTAGCCTTTTAATTTATTTTTACTAACTATCATTTATAACGGTTACAAATTTATTGTTCAAAAACACCAAAAATAATATTTTTTACTGTATAAAATAAAATTATATATCGCAATTATAATTACTTGAAAATATTTATTGAAGATGTAAAATACTAGAATTTAATCAATAATCAATTTTCCTTCGCAAAAGAATAAGGCAAATATAAATATACACAGAATGTGTTATATGCATAAATTTCCTGTAAATAAAAACAAACAAACAAAATTTATTTGAAAATTTATTACGAACATTTTTTCCCACCTTTATCATTATCAACCTTGTTTTTTTCAAACCATAAAATTGAAATATGAAGCTAGAAGCTACAATGCATATGCATCAGAAAAAGAGAATAATTATGACAATTACAGTCTATTAACTAATAATAAATAAATTTGAAATAATAAATTAAAAATAATTGTTTTATTTTTGTTAAAAATAAATTTATTTTAAAAAATTACGAGGTGTGATTTAAAAATAAATTTAGTTGGTACCTTTGAAACCAATCATGTTATTGAGACAGGGTATGGCATCGTTATTTTTAAAATCTATGCGGTATGATTTAGATACCCGATCTTATTAAAAAAAAAAATAGGATCAACTTATTTAATAAATGGTTTTGTGACTTGGTGATTAGAAATGCGGTACATATACAATTTATTTTTTAAAATTGCGAGATTTATTTATTAAATTATATTTTTAATAAAAATAACATGGTGTCATTGATCTTTATTTAGATTATATTTTTCTTTTTTTGAATTTTGTTAATTAAATAAAAATGTAAACAATAATTATTAAATGCGTTGGTTAAAAATAACGATCCATATATAATCCTGGAAAGTAGAATTAAAACTAAAATAATTATTTTCATCTGAATTTATTTTAATTTTTTTTTTGTATGTATTTATTTATTCACAATCACAGTCAGTAGTCATAATAATTACACCACTATACTTTATGATGATACAACTATACTATAGTTGTACATGGTCAGTAATCAATTGAATTTTATTTAAAATTTTATTTTTGGTTTGAATCTATTTTCGGATAATTTGTGTGAATATTTAAGAAGTTTAATTTGCCATTCGAATTGTTTTTTATTTTAATTTGATTGATTCATCATTCATCATTATCATCATCTTCAATCCTGTATGTTGTTCCCTCCTTGGTGTATGGGTGTATTGGCATTATGCTGATTCCTTCAATTCTTGTTATTTATATCAATTCTCAATTATTTCTTGGAAATTCATTTTGGGCTTGAATACCTGTGGATCCCGAACTCAGTCTAAAACATCTCTTAACAAAGAATTGTTGGATGCGTGAGTTAATTGTGTTTATTGTTTGACATCCATATTAAAGGTAGGTAGGTAGGTAGGTAGAAGTGTTCAGTCGCTTCTGAAAAACTTTATCATCTCTCCCAAGGAACTCAGTACTAGAACCATCCCGTGCGATTTGATTTAGAAGGTTGATCAGATTACCAATTTTGCTTTTCACAATAGTTCCTATACTGTTAGGCAATACAATCACCTAAAGTCCGGAGTTTGACTATAGCTATTGGTAGGCAGCTGAAGTGTTTAAGAGTTTTTGTCTCCATTTATTTTTTATAGCTGAAACCATATTCATAAAAGAGTTTAGAAAATTGGTTTGACGAAGAAATTAGAACTTAATATTGAAAAATACAAGGTCATAAGTTTTTTCAGAAAACGGTATACTCTTCTCAGTTACTACACAATTGATAATACATTCCTTGAAAGGGTTCATAGTATAACTAACGGATCCTGGCATACTCTTTGATGAAAAACTTATTACCTACAATATGAAGATCTCAAAGGCTAGTAAATGTTATTATTTATTAAAATAAGATCAAAATAATTCAGGAAGATAGCGGTGATTAGAGCCCTTTATTTCATTAAAGAGGCTCTAGAATATGGCTGCATTGTTTGGGATCCAACTTTCCATATACATTCAAGTGGAACCGAATCCATTCAAAAGCAATTTCTTTTATTCACCTTAAGACATCAATTTAATCCATCAGATTTTTCCAATCTTCCAATCTGCTCCACTAGACTTAATTTGCTAAATATGCACACCTTATCATCGCGCATGAAAATAATCTCATCTTGCATCATTTTGACATGCTAAGTTAATCAGTCTGATCTGATGTACAATATCTAACTAATAATTTTAAAATTAACGAGTACCTAGGTTCTAGGTAGGCCGTAGACACGAATATGTAAATATTTAGTAGAACATAACCCGAAGTGATGTTAAATTTCTAGAAATCATACTTATGTATACGAGCTAAAATGGAATACAACTTACATATTTAGATATGCGTCTCAAACAGTTTCGTCGAGGAATTTGAAGAGAGGCTTTAAGTGCTCAATCCTACACAGTGGAAATTCATATGTGGTCAAATTGCTCCGAATATACAACCATATTACAAGAAGTGTGTTCTCAAAATAAAATTATCAAACCACATATGATTTTCAAATATTAAAGAAGAATATTGACAGCTTCATATAAAATATTCCTACTGATCCTTCGATATAGTCCAAACTATACATTTATGTATATAGGTTTTACATGGTTTTAAGACCTAATGTTTCGCAATACAAGTAGATGTGTATAAAAAGAAAATAATAATTGGAAAACTTCTGAGTAGCCGGCTTATGCAGAAGACATACCGATTACACCATATTGATTAATGATAGGTTATTATTAGTACTGTTCAAATACTTAATAAACATTTCTTAAAATAAATTCTTGTAATGTGTACTTGAATTTACTCCATAAAAACATACATACACATTCAGACAGACATAAATACCTTTTTTGCAGATAGAAGAAAATTATCAAATGAGTTTTCAGCTTCTGTTAAAATTAAAACTAGTTCTTAAGACTAACCATTAATACAATTTCAGCTCTTTTCTTTAGATATTCTTGATCAAACAATTAGGAACTCTTGAGAGATAAAAGATTTTAATATAACATAGTTCAACCGGTTTCGTTCGTTGAAGTCGCGTCTAACAAAAGAAAACGACTTTTATGGTGTACAGCCAAATTTTTATTTCGTATTTTATGAGAGGAACCCTGAGAGGTATCTCTATGAATATCAGCATTGTGACAGACAAAAGAGGGGGCATTAATAATGTTTCGTAATATTTTGTTTTGGAATGTTCAAATAGCTTGAATATATAGTTACTTAGCACAACTCCATAATTGAATACCATATGCCCAGATTGTAGATCAAAACTTTATTATGTGTTGAAAGCGTAGATGTTCGCCCAGTTAGCTTATACAAATAGAAATACCTATAAAAAAAAAGTTATTAGTCTTGATTTGACCGATAAAAGTTTTTTCTTAATTTCTTATTTAATATTTATTAAATCCATTTGATAAAAATCAATTATTACCCCAACAAATAATTTTCAATTTGTGTCCAAAAATGCGACCGCTCGTGTCCACTCAGTCGCCACACAAAAGTTCATTATATGTTGTCGCAATTCCGTATAAATTTTCGATTAAGCAGAAATGTCTACCCATCGAACGAATAGTTTCGTTTGTTTTTATATTTTTGAATGAAGACCATATTTTTCAGTAATTTAAAGCAAAAAAAAAACACGTGAAGCCCAGTATCCACATTTCCTCCACATCCTCTGCATTAGATTAGATTAGTTCCTATACAAGATCCATTCTTGCAGTACGTCATTTAAACAATCATGTCTTGATGTGCATATGCTTACATATAGAGTTTTAAGTCAAATCTGTTCAGCGACAATGTCGTTCATTTTCGTTGTTTCTGCATATGGTACTCCATATCAGAGATTTTTCGTTTGAACAGGTCGTTCCGAGTTTCTTCAACTATTCAGTTGGGTTGTTGTTTCCCATTTTAGCGTGTTTGTTTTCAGGGCCTGAATTGTTAGTCCTACTACTATTTTCTCGTGGCAATTGTTTCTTCATCTTTCTTTTGAAAGTCCGGGTAAAAAATAACCTAAATGACCGGGTAAAAGTAAAAATGTCGTTGCTGTTTTCGTGTTTTCGTTGTTCATTGCTTTAAAAAAGCTCTTTCATTATAACAGTAAAAATTATGTTTTCCGCGATTATTCCTTTATTTAAAAGAATTTTCGTCCCTTTCTTTACTGCCATGATTTCGCATTGGATTTTGTTAGCCATGGCATTTTTACTTATTTTTGTTTATCTTTCTCCGTTGCGTATTTTTACTTATCTTTGTATGTGACTCTCTCCGTTGCGTAGTTTTTTATCTTGAATTTTCTGTCAGAGGGCATTGTTTTACAATGTTGTGGGACTATATTGTACTTCCTCCTCGTCAACAGTTTTTGAAATTTCTTACTGGCGTTGAATTCCGTTTTCATGTGGTGTTTTTCTATTTGTAAACCTCTATTATACTGTTATATAGGTAACTAACCGTACTATGCTTTATCCATTGCCACATATTTTATGTGTATTTCATTGTATGGGTGTTTATATATATTCAGCATATAGTCTCTAAGGATCTTGTAGCTTTTATTTATGTTGCGTCTGGAATGCCTAAACTTCATTGGAGTTGTATATGTATAAGAGTTAATTTGCGTTTTTTCCCCTCTAAAGCAGTTCATCGATCCATATCATGTGATTATAGGTCTTATTATACTGGTGTATATCCAGTAAAAAGTTAAACCCAACGTTTTTCCAATTGCAATTCTGCAGAACTAGTATATTTTTGGTGTTTCTATTTCTATGTGTGCTCTGTATTTTTGTTTAGAGTATTTATATTATTTACAATCCTCGTTCGATTAGAGAGGCATATAGCTCTGTTTTTTCATGTTAAGCCTGAGGTCATTTTTAAAGCGAATAGTAGAGGCACTCTACATTATAGGTCATATTTTTCATCTAAGGAGCTACTAACTGGAATGCCAAATGTTGTAAATGCATAATCTTATGCTGAAGATAACATAATTTTTCAAGTTAACATTATAAAATTGATTGAAGGTGACATTTGAAAAAAAATTTGGAACAATTTCAGCGGTAAATAATTGCCCAAATTATAAGTGATTGTAAGAGAGCCTACTGGTAGAATAAAATCACCACATCTCATCGATTTTAATATAACGAAGGAGCACGCTTACAAATACCTAAGTGTAAAGTCGTCTTTTGACTTATTTTCCGATCGACAAATCCACCGATGACTCACGCAGCATAAGAGTCGTATTAACAATGGCAACAAAAATATTTACCAGAAATAATAACTCAATATTGAATAATAAGTGTACTAATTGGATTCACATTGCATAGTTAGAAAAGCTTGTCGTTAGAAATCCCTTTGAAAAGTTGTGGTGATATGTCAGTACCATAAGCATTACACTATCTAAACAGGGCTATGAAAGAGGCCGTAGAAAGACCATTCCTGAAAGAAAAAAGTACCGTACTGATTCTTCTGTTTGCAACGCAAAAATTGAAGAAAAACGAAAGTTAGGAAAAATTTGGCAAACGGTCTCTTTTTCTTTTTTTTAAATATTTAATTTATAGTTGTTGCTGCTGATTCAGGGTCTCGGATATGAAGTATGAGTATATTTTTTTATACTTTATTTGATCTCTATGACAAATGGTACTGGACCAGATCGAAAATAGGTACCCAGCGCGCAAATTGACCACAACAAGATTTAATGAATATAATTTATTCAGCAGCATGCCGAGAAAATAGTTTACGTGTACCCAAGAGATGCCCAAAGCAAAATTTGGAGCAAAATTAATTGTAGAAATGTTTGAATGAATTATTTTAGAAATTCGCATGCTCCAAATAGAATGGAAAGATCAAAGTTTTATTCAAATACAACAACAATAACAAAAAATTGGCTAAGACAAATCTCACTTTTGATTTATCGCTAATTTTCTTTAAATAATTTTTTTTTTATTTTTTTTTTTTGTTAATGAATGATTTTTCTTCAATATTATCCATAATAAAGACAATTTTTTATAAATTTTTTTTGATTGTCAAATTTTCATTAAAAAATTTTTTTTTAAATAACACCGGCAAAAATAAAAATGAATAGGTAGGTAGGTAGGTATCTAATATAAATTTTAATTTTTTTTTCTCATCACCTACTCATATTGCATGGTGGTGGAATTTGCGCATAACTTACAGAATATTAGAATTAAAATTGCATTAACAAACTAAACAATAAACAAAGAAAATAAAATTGAAATTTAATTGTAACTATAATCGAAAATTAGAACGGGAATTCAAAATAATACGGATAAATGTAGGGTATCCAGCCTTTCAGATAATAAAGTGAACATTTATTATGTGGGATGTCTAGAACTCAACAATAATGTTTAAAGTGTACATTTAAAATGAAATTAAAATTAACAAAATGCATATTAGTATAGGACAGGAGGGGGAGAGGGGTGTATTTTTAGTTCTTTAACAGTTATGGAGGCATAAAGATTTATAAAATTTCGAAATGATTTTATTTATGATTCTTTAAAGCATATTTGATTTTACTTCCAAAACATTTTCAATTATTTTTCCCTTAGGCTTCCTAAATCAGGAATTATCAGGTCCTAGAGTTATAATATATCATTAACGTCTATTGGTTCTACAGTTCAAGGGTAGTCTTAACCTCGCTTACAACTTTCCTCCATTTTGCTCTAACTTGTGCAACTGCCGTCCATCCGTTAACTCCAATCTTTCGACAGTTTGATTTTTGTCCTTGACTTCTTCCAGCCATCTTAATCTTGGACTAATGCTTGCTCTAGTATTGTACGGTACTGCGTCCAAAAATTTTTTTTACAACCCTTGATCATTCATCATCACCACATGTCCTTCCTATCTTAGTGTTTGTGCCTTTAGTAGGCTTTAATGGACAGTTTTAAATAGTCATTGTTTTTTTTCTATCTGACATAGTTGTGACTTTTTAGGCACGTAAACCAAATTCTTTCGATATTTAAGACATTTTTTTTTCTTATATATTATTGGCCAAAACTTAGGTCAGAAAAACCTTTATACTTTCGTACCGCTGGCTTTTGAAAGAGAAACGAAAAGGGATAATTAGAGAGAAGAAAAGGAGAAACAAGTAGAAGAAAGGTCGGTGGGGAGTTTCGAACTATGTTATTGATGTTCACTTTGAAGTTTTGTAAATTAAACAAATAAAAACTATCGCTTCTTGGGAATGCTTGTAGTGGAATGCAATTCCACATTCTAGAAGTTGTGACGATAAACGATTTTTCAAACATCTTCGTATTTCCACGGTGTAGGGGTGGGCATTTGCAGCCTCTCGCGTTCCTCGATGGAATTGCTTAAGAGGCGGAAGTATTGATTTTAGTTCTCCCGAGCATGTGCCTACTCCCACAAAATATATATAAAATAGAGTTAGTGCTCCAACGATACGACGACGACTAAGTGGAGCAAGTGTTGATGAAACATTTACATCATCAATGAGGCGAGTAGCGGGTTGTTGTACTCTGTCAAGAAAGCTTAAGGCAGTCTTTGACGCACCCGCCCATAGATGCGATTTGTACTCCATCTCGAGTCGTATATAGGCTTTATAGATATTAAGTAGATCTTTAGGTGCAAAATATGCCTTACATCCCAAACATTTTGCGGCAGTTTTCGCAATATTGAAAATATTGTCATATCAGAGCATATTTTGATTTACTCGCATTCCGAGAATGCTTAAATTTTCTAGTCGCTGTAAGCTTTCACCTTGAAATTTTAGAATAGGTTCGAATGGCGTTAGTTTTTATGTAACTAAACAGTTTTGAGTTTTGGAGGTGTTAAACTCTACTCGGTTTGCTTTACCTCAGTCGGAAATTTTTACTAAGTCATGGTTTACCATGCCGCCATTATTGTTCTTTTGGCGTAGACTAGATCTAGATAAAACTATGAAAGTTGAAAAATGAGTTTTTGTGTTATTATAGTTGTGACAATGGGGGTTGAACGGAATGTCTAGGTATGCATCGTGGCTTCGTATCGGTTAATGTATGGGTCATGATTGAATCAGTACGGGACATGATAAGAAGTTGAAATAATATAATTCATACCTTATCAGTTTAAATAATCAGATTAGTCTAATTAAATTGTAGTCATGGGTGTAAATATTTTATTAAAGTCATCTCTTCTTACTTAATACATATTATAAATGGTAAAGTGTTAGAGAAACTGTTAAAGAAATGAAGGCATATAATAAACAATAATAATAATAAATAAAAAAAGACGTAAAATAATCACTTATACTCTAATATTTAGACAGTAGTCTACTTATAGTATTTTTAAGTCTTAGCATGGTTGAAAACAACAATCTAACGATGTGACAAGCATTTTTTCTAATACCCTGCCTGGGAGATACATTTTATCTCTTCTATCAGTCGATCGGTAGAAGTAAAAATAAGTCGAATAACAACATCAAACTGGAACTAATAGTTCTCCTCCATCTGATCCCGATTATGGCGATAATAAAAATTTTTTTAATAGTAATTCGCAAGTAGTTGAATTTCAAACAATAATGCGGGATAAAAATACCACAATGAGTGGAGTTTACATTTTATGATGACCGACTTATTCGCTTGGTAGTTGAAAAAAGTCTAAATCAATTGGCATACCCTGATTTCTGTATTAAAACTCCTACTGGAGCTCTATATAGGAGGTTTAAAATATATCTTCCTCCTTTCAAGCAATTCCATCGTATAACACGAGAGGTATCAAGTGCTCACACTTTCACAGTGGAAATTCCGAGATAGCTTGAGTCCGGTTTTGAAAATTCTTTTATAGTTAAAACATCTCGATTGTGAAATCGCGTCCCAATCGAAGCATTCCCAATGAGAGAAAGAATTTTTTATTTATGACTTAAAGAGGTTTAAGACGAATATTAACACCATTGTTCGCTCTTTTCCACAGAACTTTTGTTCGTTCTGTTTCTTTTCTTTCCCCTAACTATCCTTTCCTTTTTCAAATAGTCAACAGTACGCAAGTACTTAAAGGTTCTCAATATAAAAAACAAAAATCGGGAAATCTCAAAATAGATCTGGAAACTTATCGTGTATCAATCTATAGGAAGAATATGGTGTATTCGGTCTGGTGAAGCAACAGAACAAGGTTTGAGAGACTGCTGTCGATCTATCCGTATTAGAAAAATTTGGTCGAATCAGATGCTGATTTGCTTGACTCATGTAGCTCGTGGTTTATGGTAGATTTCCAGATGATATAGCCAGAAGGCAAATGTTATTAATGTATATCCTATAATTTCGACTTGGTAATACCGTTTTACAAACAATTAATGTTTTAAAAGAGCATGGAGTTTCAGAGAGCGTATATAATTTGAGCGAATCTATTTATTGCTACCTCTGCTGCAGCCAAGAGAGACATATGTAAGTCCTTTTCCCCAAATAAAAATTTTTAACTTTTAAACTTCACCCTGTAGCACCTAATAATTTTAGTGAAAAATATTTTGGTACCGATTAATATTGTTTTTATTATTTTATATAATTTTTTTTATTTATTATAAATTTTTAGTTAATGTTGGCTCATAAAAACAAAAATAAAAACTACTCTGTACAAATGATGATTGAAAACTGTAGCACAATCCCAGAACCAAATTATCTGAACTATGCGAAGCTTTATACTCCCATTTTCATATTATATTCTATTCTACATATTTATCATATCACTGTCCTGTATATTGCACCCCATCCATGAATCATAGAGCAGAATTCTGGTATTTACCGTTATAATAATATTCAATCATAAAAATATAGGAGTGTTCCACTGTTGGGGGTTATAATCTAGTTAACATTACAGTTTAAGTGAAATGTAAAATTTAACTTTTACGGGCAATGATTTCAGAACAAACAGAAAAGAGGTGTTGAATTAGTGTAGAAGCTACAAATTAACAACTAAAAGGTTAAAACATATTTATGAAAAAAATTTGTAAATTACCATTTACATCATTCAGCGGTAAACCAAAACACGGAAATTTGTCAACAATAAAAAGCTATTATTGAATTTCTTATTTATGTTTCAATTTAAAGGTCAATGCATAATAAATTTAATAAATGAAAAAAAAAGCAAGCAATTTTAGTGGAGGCTTCTTTTTATGAATGTCGACTCAAATTTTATAATTAAAATAAAAAAAATTATATTTTATTATGTATGTATGTATACGTTGTTTAATTATATATCCTTAATTGAAATTTGAAACTAAAAATTTCAAAATAAATTTTACTATATATGAAGGTGTGTAATATAAAAAATACAAAATTGCAAACTTTAATTTTGAATAAAATTTTTTTTGTTTAATTGCAATTTTAAATATAAACAAAAATGTTTTTTGAACTTTGTATTTTATTCTTTTTTTTTCATTTTATGTTGCAAATTAAGGCGCCGTGAAATAAGACCGAAAGAAATAAAACCGAATCGTCTTTATTACATAAAAAATTGATAAGACAAATTTTCTGATAATATTTGATTTTATTGGCCTTATTTTACGGCACCCCAAATTAATGTGATAAGCAAGTCTCTACTTAAATGCGTCTTAGTTTCTTTGAGTCAAAAGTAAATTAATTGTTAGTCTGTAGGACTTTAGGATTAATTTGAATGTTGCAATAATTAAAGGAGTTTTCTTCAAAATGCTCTCCCCTCTGCACTCATTCTGAACAATTCTATCATATCACAAAGAAACAACATCAATTTATTTTTGGAATTTTTCTGAACGTCTGAACTGGCAAAAACAATATAGATTGCAAGCGTTAAAAGCTTAACCTAAAACTCACAACTATGTAGTGGTTAACTGGTAGAACATCGTAATTCTTAACAGAAAATAATTTATTGCTGAATAATGAATCGTCACAGCAATTAATGAGGTTATTAGTGTAATCTTAGATATATTTCAAATCAAAGGCTTTTGATCGAGTATAGTACAGCGATGGATCCAGGATCCAGGATTTTTTTACGAGAGGGTGATAAAACTTTTAAATCTACAACAGTAGTGCAAAAATCTACAACATCAGTAGTGCAATAACCACTTTTCCTATTTTATATATTAACGAAGTCAAAACAGAAACACTCGAGTGCAAAACACTGAAGAAGTCTGCAAGTATAGTAGACAAAATACGCGTATCTGTATGATAAGCATATATAAGTAAAATTAAAAGAAAAATATTCGACTGTTTTCGACAATTATTAGAATTAATAGTAATGTAATGCAATGAATTACATATTTAACTTTAATGATTCCAAATTATATTAGGTATGTTAAGTTTTTGGGCAAATTTGTTTATTATTTTTTCTGTATCAATGGGAAATTTCCTATGAATGTTTAACATGGCTAAGCTACAAAGCCTTTCATTACTCATTCTGTTTCTTAAATATGTTTTTAATTGTTGTAGTGTAGAGGAACTTCCTGCCCTGGGCTATATAACGTAAAAATGCTAAGAGAATGAAATAGTTTTAAAATAAGTTTTATTTTAAAAAGGCAAATTTTACTTCTGTAATATATATATATATATATATATGCATGCTTAAATATAATAATTAATTATTACTTAAAAAATTTAAAGATACAATTTAATATTAAATATTTCTTTTCCGACATTTATTATTGGCATATTTATTTATTATTTCATTAAAGTTTGTAGTTTCTAATATATCAGCTTCAATAGATAATACACTTAAATTATTTAGTTTAAATTGTCCTAAAGATGAACGTAAATAATTTTTTATCCTTTTAAGGGTCGAAAAGGACCTTTCCTCACTGCAATTTGTACATGCAATACTCAAAAATATCCGTAGAGCTGTTGTTATATTTGGAAAAGTGCATTCAATTTGCATCTCAATTATTGCTTTCAAAACCAATTGAGCTTTCGAAAAAGCCTTTAAGTTATCAGATAATAAGTTGATATGCTTGAAATGCATGCATTCCTCAGTTAACCCTTCTTCTAGATCTTCATGGTATTCTTTATATAAATATTCGCCTTTTCTCGAATAAAATTGTCATCAAGTTTCCCTAAATTCATCATAAATCCAAATTTGGCAGCAATGTTATCTTAAGCTGATTTTCGTTTATCTATTTCAGCCAAAAGTGAATCAATATCTACATAGAATGTATTTATTAGGAAACCTGTAGTTTGATCTAATTAAGCGTCAGCTGATGGCCCTTTGTTGAATTGCCTTTTTCTTTATCCGATAGCTCTTCTTCCTTTTTTATAGTAATTAAACGAATTTTCATTTCAAATTTCAAAGAGTTGTACAATTCGACCACTGTTTCGATTTCGATTTCCACTTTTTGGAGACTTATGTTAATTTTATTAGTGGTTTCCAAAATATCATTTCCAAAATACCATCTAGTTTTGCTCAATGATCTTGGGACCTTGCAATTTACGGATAAGCGACGTTTCAAAATCTCCCAACGGCCAATTGATGCAGCGAAGAAATTATGTATATTCTGGACAAAAACAAACAATTTTGTAGCTTCCAAACAACTTTCGGCTGCACATTCATTAATCAAATTCAGAGAATATGGTGCACACGGTACATAAATTGCTAGATTGTTTTTTGAGTTTATTCGTCCCTGAAGACCATTGTAAATTTCTGCCATATTCGATGGATTATCATAAAATTGTCCTCTACAATCCAGCATATTAATGCCGAATTTGGTGAATGTTTCTATTACACAGTTTTCCATTTCATCAACTTTATGTCCAACCTTTTCAGGAAAATTTATTTAATAATTTATGTGTGATGAAAAAAAAATTTGGCTTTTTAGGTAATTTAAAATTTATATTTTATTATATGACATGAGGGCGCAATATATTGGAGAATAATATTACTAAACTTCAATAGATTGCGCGCTCAGATCTTCAATCCCAGTTGCTTTCTTTTGTTATGGATATGGATTTTCCATCTGAGTCTCTTGTCCAAGTGCATCCCCAAATACTTTACAGCATCTTTTTGAGGTACTACTTCGTTATTAAGTACAACCACCGCACAAGTTTTTCTCTTTAGTGTAATGTGATATGTGTTGATTTAGCTCCATTCACCCTGATTCTCCACATTTTTAGCCATTGCTGAACTTTGTTTATGCTGTGTTGCAGAATCTCTGAAGCATGCGCTGGGCTACTATGTGAGGCCAGTATGGCCGTATCATCAGCGAAATTGGCGATGGTTGTTTTATTTGTTGTTGGTAAGTCTGCAGTGTAAATGAAATATAAGACAGGACCTAAGACGCTGTCCTGTGGTACACCTGACGTAATTTCATTAGTTGCTGTATAGCCACCTTGATGCTTTGCCAAAAAGTGTCTTTCGATAAGATATGACCTCAGCAATAAATAATAGTTCTGTAAAAAAATTTATTTAAGTTTGCGCAGCAATGAAGGATAGCCAGACTTTATCAAATGCTTGACTAATATCTAGAAATATCGCTGAACAGTACTTTTTTTACTCTAAGCTTTACTTAATTACATCTGTTATTCTATGTTCTTGCTCGGTAGTTGCATGTTCGTTTCTGAACCCGAATTGATGCTCTGGAACAATTTTGCTTATTTCCAAAATCGGTTTTAATCTTACCAAGAATAGTCTTCAAATAGATTTGATAAGCATTGTAGTAGGCTAATCGGTCTGTAGAATGTAATTTCTTCATTTGGCTTGCTGGTTTTGATATAAGTATTATTTCAGCAATTTTCCATATACATCAATATTTTATAACCGTCTACCAATATTTCAATATTTTACCACTAATTAGATCATAACCTGGAGCTTTTTTTGTTTTGATATTATTTTTAATCATTGAGAAATTCATTGCGAAATAACCCATAGTAAAATTCTTGTTTGGTAAATCCATTTGAAGTGGAGTGGCGAGGAAAATATATATTTCTGAATCCACGTTTGTGCTTGTTAATGGAAATGGTTTAAATACTTGCTTAAGGTGCTCTACGAAAGCTTCTGCCTTTTCTTCATTACTACGTGCCAATGCTGGTTATTAGTTCGAGAAATCTCGAAAATATTATTTTTAATTGCAGGATGTATTTCTGTTATATTCTTGGAATTCTAATGTTAACATTTAATTTTTCCCACATTGCTGATACATTTTGGTAAATTGAATTAAATTCATTTTCACCGTTTTCCCTCAAATGTTTGTTGATTGAATTAATAAATCAATAATCAACCTAGCTTTTAGTATGTCATAATGATTGTTTTTAAAATAAATTTGCTACAGGCAAATAAAAAGTGAGAAATGAAAACTTGACAATACAAAGCAAAAATAAATTCAACATTTAATAAATTATTAGCTAGCATTTTAGCTTCAGTGGAAGTAAAAGAAGAATCTTGCCACTCTGAAATTTCTTCTAAAGCATTTATTATATTTTCCATTTCGGAAGAGAAATTTGAAAGCGATTCTATTCTTTCTGTTCATCTAGTTTCACATAGTATTTTAATTTTTTTAGCTGCTATTTTAAAAAACTAAGCAACTCTTTAATTGTACCAATAGAATTTCTTTAGCTTGAAACATTAGAAGGTATTGAAATTTATAGATTTATGGAATGATTAAAACATAAACATCGAAACTCATTTGTTGCTTGGAGTTCTAATTTTATTTACAGCTCCTAGCTTTTCTGAAATCATTACAGAACACCCATGAGTTCCTATATCAATACATATTAAATTACATCTAATCCAAATTCATTTAACTTTTTTAAAACTGTTGACCATAAATTTAAAACTGACTTTGAACGTTTTTCGTATAAATTTCAAAATGTTTCTGCAGCTCAAACTGATGCTCTATGGTAATTTGTTTTTTCATGAAGTAATTTATTTATTTTAACAGTTGCTCCTACAGATAAATCTGTAGGCCAACTCTATAGGTCCTTTTCCCTTTCGAAATGTGGGCCTTTTTATTAAATTATATCAATTGTTTGGTATATATTTTATATTATTTTTTTGTATTAGTTATGTTATATCTTTATTAATTATTAAATTATGTTTTTATTAATAAAATACCGATGTGGTTGTATTGAAAATTACATTTGTTTAGTAATTTTCACCATTTGAAATTTTTTTTGGTTCTTCCGGGGTTTGAGCCCGTGCTCCTTCGGTCGTTATATTACTACACTCGAGTGCTTTACCACTCGGCTACCGAGGCCACCATGAAGTAATATATCGATATATTTTCCTTTAACCTTGGAGAATGAAATTGCTGGGTTTTTAATAAATTTATTAACATTTATATTTGTACTTAAAACTAGGCTTTTATTGTGTGTAAAAATAACATTTACTATTTTTAATATTTACAATACAATCCTTTATAAATGTATGAATAAACAAGCCATTCGTGCTCAAATAAAATACTATGATTCATATAGATCTACATTTATCTTTATTTTATTTTTTATCAACAAGCCTTGGAAACTTAAACGTTGGAGGCCAAGAGTTTCCAAGAATTTTTAATAATATTAAACTTTGACCTATAATCATTGGTTTTGCTAACAATATTACCAATACCATTTGGTATATGTGAAAAATTAAAAAAATTATTTGTATAAGAGCTAGAAGATTTTATAAATTCATCAATGTCAAACTCAATTTAATTTATATGACCCACTACTTGAATTTAATAAAGTGAATGAGCATTTTTAACAATGTTTTAAGAGGTGGCAATCGTTAGATTTTACCTCAAATGCAGGATTTATTTCATTTGTTGGTGGATTTGCTTCTCTTTCTGAAACTGTTTGTTTAATAAAATATTCAAAAGTTTTTTGGCTTTTCTTCTTAATTTTAATATTATAAGAATTCAACACATTATAACAAAACACAAGTATTACTTGTTATTAACATAATTCATCTCACGAATGCGACATCTAAATTTGAAAGTTTTACTGGCGGGGAGGTAATAAATATTCCTCAAGGTACCAACTAAAACAGAAAAAATAATTTTATACTATGTGGTTTTTATCCCTTCCGTGGCCTAATCGGTTGGAACACAGAAATGTGTTTCAACTACGATGTGGTAGTCACGTGTTCAATTCCTGTGGTGGTATAAAATTTAACTAAAAAAAATAGCAAGATATTATATATAAAATTTATAATCAATAAAAAATAATTAATAATATTAATACTTTATATATCTATATCAATACTCGTATATTTCATACAACACAATACAAAAAATAACACAATAAATAAAATATTGGACAAACACTAATAATTACACAATTGTCAACAACTGACAAAAGTATGTGAAATGACGTACCCAGTAAACATAGTAACGTCAGGCTTCTTAACGCCAAAGATGTATGAAATCACAGAGACAACTTGCAGAAAAATATGACGTCGTTTTATCACGTAGGCGCAAATAGAGTTATCAAAGTGGTCTTCTACAGTAGGCTAATCCCCTACTTAGACAGTATCAACAGATTAAAATGAAATTAGACACTGCCTCGAAAATTTAGCAGCTAGAAATCAAGTACGATGGAAATGTCAAGTGGAAGCCCTATGCTCCCAAGAGGAGTAAGGAAAAAAAATGTGATTTTTATCATACAATCTAAATTCGATAAATTTGTAGAAAGTTTATGTCATTTTAAGAAATCTTGTATTAAATAATTGAACTGATTTTAATAGCAGTGATTTTGAGTAAATTTCTGTTGTTGAATGTTAAACATAAAAAACGGGGGCCGATCGCCCCACTCCCCTCTGGACCCATCGTTGGTATAGTATAGTTTAACTAAATGGGGTTGAAAGTTTTATATCAAACTGATTTATTCGAATTTCACGGACTAGTGACCAAATCTACAAACCGAAATCCAGAAATAATAATCCATAAAAAAAGTCCTTAAATTCAAAATCCATGAAATTGTGGAAAGATTAATCCTGAAAAAGGAAATATCTTCTTTTTTGTTCTTTCTTCAACTCTTTTTTATTTTTATTAATGATATGCTCCGTGCTCCGAACAACTTTCAATCTGATCAAGCATTCTGTTAGCATCCAACTCTAACGATTTCCTTAAAATATCTAATGCTACAACTACCTCAGTTAACCCTTTGAGACCCACTTCAAGAGATTGTGAGATGTGATTAAATACTTTTATTTTGTGTAATGGTTGATATTTCGATTTAAAATACTAAAACATCGATCCAAAGTTCTTTTTTACTTGTGTAAAAAAACAAAATTGTTAAATTATTTATAGGAATTATTTCGTTTATCATAACTTTACACTAGAACAGTTCTAGTAGTGTTATGATGAACGAAACAGTTCATATAAATAAATTGGTTTGTTAACACAGTTAATAATAATATTTATAGAATAATGGTGATATAAAATATCTATGTATCAAGATTGAATAGTAATTAATAAATCTAACTTGTTCTTTTTATTAAAAGTAAAATGACATGGACATGGACATCATATTTCACACTTAAAAAAATTTATAATTACATAGATTTATTTTATAAAATTGTTAAATTGGGTTTGAAAGGGTTAATACCAAAAGAACAATAATGTGCGACATGATAAATCATGACTTAGCTAAGCTTGTTGACTAGTGTAAAAGACTCTGATGTTGTAAGGCAAGATTCTGACTGTGACAACGTCGAGTTCAACACTTCCAATCTGATTAATATCTATAAAGCTTATATACTGCCCAAGGTTGAGTATAATTCGTATTTATGGGAGGGTTAAGATTCTAAGCTTTTTTGACAGAGTAGAAAAAAAAGACATTCGCATAGATAATGTAAACGTTTGATCAAAATGATTAATACATTTGGTCATTGTTATATTGTTGAAGCACTAACTCACGCTGGGTGGCGCGGTAGGTAGAGTGCTTGCATTTCAACCGAAAGGTCCCAAGTTCGATTCCCGATGAAGTAAAAAAATGCTATATGGGTTTTTCGACCTGGTCCAGTACCCTTTGTCATTGGGATAAAATAAACTCTATTTTACAGATAAATTGTATTAAAGTTTGGCATGCTTGTTAGAATTAAATTGAACCTCTTTTGAGCAAATTCGTTAACGAATGTGAGAGACTGCAAATGTCAACCCATACAGCGTGGAAATACCAAGATGGCTTAAGCAAAACCAGTTACGAAAATTTGTTCATAGTCAGAGGTTTTTAGAATGGATTCCACTACAGTCATTTCCAATATTATTGATCATTTTCAATCGATCTTTAAATGAAGGTATTTTTTTGGAGGATAGGAGATATTCTCATATATTTCCTATTTTCAAAACTGGATCAAAACTTTCTGTTGAGAATTATAGATCCATAGCTAAACTATCTGCCATACCAAAAATATTTGAGGCTATTGTCACAGATATAATTTACTTTTTGGTCAAAGAACATATTTCCCTAAACCAACACGGTTTTATGAAGGGTAAATCGACTACTACCAACTTATTCTTAAATTCAGTTTATAACTCATTTGAGCAAGGTCTTCAAGTTGATACAGTATTTACCGACATTTATAAAGCCTTCGATAAAGTAAATCACTTTAAACTTCTCTCAAAACGAAGCATTAGGTATCTATGGCACTATGTTAAATTGGTTACGGTCTTATTTACTTTATCGTAAACTTTCCGTAAAAATATCAAATATTGAATTATCTTCGTTTATAACAACATCCGGCTTCCTTCAAGGAACCCATATGGGTCCCTTACTTATTCTTTTATTTATGAATGATAGTGGTTGTAATATTGTTAGTTCTATTTTATCTTTCGCTGATGATACTAAGTTATTTGCAATTATTAGATCTTTAGACGATTGTATTAGGCTCCAAAATGATGTTATTAAATTTTACGAATGGTGAACTTCAAATGACCTCATTTTGAATCTTGACAAATGCAAAGTTATGAATTTTTACAAAACTCAAAACTTCATTGAATTCAACTATAATTTAAATGGTAAATCACTGGATACTGTTCTTTAAGTTAAGGATTTGGGAGTTATTCTTCTAATAAAGATAATTGTAATAAATTATCTTTCAATCCTCATATTGATTTTATTATATCCAAAGCTTTTACTATGCTTGGATTCATCAAGAGGAATTCTCAACAATTTTCTGATCCATACACATTCAAAAGCCTATATTCTTCATTAGTTCGTCTGGTTCTTGAGTATGCTTCGCCTATCTGGACTCCCCATCTTATTCTAATCACATAAACAGAATTGAATCTGTTCAGAAGAACATGATTCGATTTTATCTCCGTAAATTCAATTGAGAAGTTCATACTACTGGCTATATTGCAAATGTAAATTAATTGATATTTGTACTCTTGAATCCAGGCGTAATGTAGCTTCAGTAATGTTCTCTTACGATGTTTTATCATTTAGAATAAACTGCCCTTCTATTTTACAATTATATAATATTTATACTCCAACTCGTAATTTTCGAGCTCCTAGATTTCTCTATATAAATTCTCACAGGACTAATTGTGGTTCTTCCGAGCCCATAGCTAATTCCCAAAGATTGTTCAATAATTGTTCTTCTCTTATTGATTTTCACTATAGTAGAAATATCGTTAGAAGGGAAGTTGCTAAATTTTTTTCCTTATAAAATCAATTTATTTTTTAATTTTAAAAGCATTAAATTTTTCTTTTAAATTTTTTATATTTTTTAATTTCTTTCTTTTTTAATTACATATCATATTTTGTATATACATACTTATTTAATTTTCTTTATTATTAGAATTCTCAAAGAAATCTCAAAGGGATGTTTTCCCAGTAGATCAAATAAATAAATAAATAAGGTACAGCTTCCATGTGTTTGATTTGTCAAAATTCAAAGTGAACTTTCAAAGTGATCATCATCATAGTTAAATAAATAGTTCCTAACTCCCCGCTGAACCTTTTTGCTACTTCTTGTTCTTTTTTCGGTACGAAAGTATAAAGGTCTCTTTGACCTAAAGTTTGGTTATAACAACACAAAAATTAATAGAAATAAAAAGAATGATCAAATTCACTTATTTCTTCTTTAAAAATAAACACCCTGTATTTGTATATTATATAATATGTATATGTAATACATACTTTTATTCTTATTTAATTTTTGACATTTTACTTAATTCTGGCTCTAAAAAGTATTACGTAAAAATTACGCAAAAATGTTTTGTTATGTTATTTTATTTATGCTTAAATATTTAAACAGGAATTCATATGGAAGAGAAGCTATTAAAATATCAAAAGCTCAAAATATGAGAAAACATTATCAGAAAATAGAATAACTGAATCATAGTTCAAAACAGTTATTAATAATATTATATACTATGTACGTTGAATAGAATATTCATACACTTAGTATTTAAAAAAAAAACAAAAACAAGCAAAAAAAAAAAAATAGTTTATTTAAAATGGAATTGACACATTTTTGATATGATTTTTCTTCTTGATTTCTTGTATTTGTTTTTGTTTATTTATAATGCCTAGTACAGTAGCTTTCAAACTTTTGAAGCACTCTTTAATTGGGTGTTAATCTAATTAGTGCATTACTTTGTGTTCTTTTTTAGAACTTCATAAGTCGATCTAATTTTTCTATTAAACATATAGGATTTAAAAAGGGTGTACAAGATAGTGAGAATTAAAGGAATATATTAGCTATTTTAATATTTTTTAATTAAATTAGTGTAGCTTTGTTTCAAGAGGATTATTAGGATTAGGAAAGAAAAGACTACAAAATTTCATTTAGCTTTCTCCCATATCGCTTTACATTATTTGGTTGTACAGCTTTAAACTGAGAATTATTAAATTTTTATGGTAATTTTTTTGAATAACAGTATTTGCCCAAACGGTCTAACATTTAACAATTTTTTAATACTCAAAATCTATGAGAATCAATTTTGATATACAACAACAGTGGTCCGTAGTCCGTACTTAGAAAATTAAATTATCGTTTTTACCTGATTAAGTTTGTCTTGAATTTTTGAATGTTATAAAATGTTGTAGGAATGGAGAAAAACTGTTAATTCGCGATAGCAGGATAATGAACGAATTTCCAAATACAGTTTTTTGTCATCTTGTTATTTCTGCGATGTAGGACGGGTCATCTTGTTTCGCGCTGGAACAGTTTGAGTGAATGGAGAAGTGCTTCGATTTCTATACTGAGCATGTGTTCACACCTATGATGAGTTAATCTCAACTCTGCACCGGTTAGTAATTTTCATTATGGCTAATAAATTATATGTTACCAGTGTTATCTTCTATTGACGATTTCGGCGCATTTATGGGACTGGTTCTGAGTACAAATTAACTCATAGTAATTTTATCTGCAAAATTATTTATTTGAATTGAATGTTGTTTAAAGTAATGTGATCGATGAAAACCAAGTGAATGATACAACGGATCCATGCGAAGCATCATCATTTATATTAATTTTATCAAACGTAAAACTTTCGACTAAGACACGAGTCGAACGGTTCGAAAAGAAAACTTTTTAAAAAATACAGAATCAATAGTTTGACATTCAGAGCCTGATATTGAGTTTTTCACAAAGAAAGTTATCATGTTATACTGGTTGCGGTTTAATACCATATATTATTGTCTGTCAGAGACTACACGATTGTTCTCAAAAAATGTCTAGTTTTTTATGCTTTTATAACTTCAGGACAGAATCAAAATAAAATAGTCATAGGTTTAATAGGTCGTGGGATCGTTTTAAATTTAGTGGGATCGCCTTTGCCAATTTTTTTTCGAATTGAATAAACGTGCGCAACTGACTCTCGCATGTTGACTAGATGACAAGAATGTTTAAAATAAGGTGCGTAGAGATGTGAAGACAATGTTGTTGAATCTTATTTCACAGGAATTTTCTTAGAATCGTTAGACTTTTCTATACTTAGTTCCATCGAGATTTGTTTTTACGGGATTTGTGAAGAATTTCGTTATGTTGACTGCCAACAAAACGAGGTTTTTCACAAGTCTTCCATAGTTATAAATTCATTCGGAGAGCTGGTTGGTTTTTCGTCGCTGATGCGATGGGTCTTCAAGGTTATGGATGAATACGTCAAAGATAGACATCGCTGGATGTAGTCTACATTGAAAAATAAAATAAAGCAAAGAAAAAAAATGCTCATTAGGACTAGATCGCAATATAGGAAGGGTGTGGTTTAGTGAATAAGAATCCCACACATAGTGTCAAGCTACGGGGCTCATTGTGTCTTTTGGAGATTCCCACCAGCCTGCGTATATAAAAAAACACAAAAGTTCCATCGGGACTTTAACAATTGCTCCTTTTTCGAAAAAATTCGAAAAAATTTTACTACAAACAAATTTACATGTAGACAGTTTAGCTTAAAGTCCATTTTTCCTATTATCATATCAACTTGAGGTATTGAAGGTGGCGTTAGAACTATAGGAGATAAGTGAATATATATTCTGAATTATAAATTTTGATTATTGTGCCACTGTACATTGGTATTGTTACGGGTGTACATTGGGATTTTTAATAACAATATTAAAGCTTGAAATGTTTGAATGTGTACGTAAACATTTAATTTTAAATGTGTTTTCATAAGCCATAATGTACCATCATAATGTACAACCAAAATATTTTTATTGCTTCTTTAAATGGATTGATAAAAATACCAAAAATTAGGGTATTTTTTTGAGTAACATATGTAAAGCTCTTATGTTTATAGATCGACGGGTGCGTGAGGGAAATAATAGCAAAAGGTAACAAGCAAATCTCAAGCTTAGCTTTGACTGTTATTAAAAATACAAATGTGCAGTCGAGCAACAGTGAAACAACAAGCAGTGAAAATACCAATTTAAAGAGTCCCATTTATTGTTTTAAATACCCCTTGACACGATCAATATTCATTGACAAATATTACTAACATTTTTTTTTAAATATTCTTCACCAACTAAAAACTTTTAACCATCTGTAAATAAAAAGCTTACATTGATGACAAACCAACAACTTAGAAAATCAAAAAAAAAAACAAAAAAAAAACAAAAACCAAACAAAACTTAAGAAAGAAAAAAGCTTATCTAATTTCCATTGTAAACAATATTTTCCAATTTTTTGAAGTTTTGTTTGTATATGTATGGATGTGTGTATTTATATGCTCAAAAAAAATTAACATTAAAAAAAATTATAATTTATTTTTTTTCTTGTGTTTATATAAAATTTTATTTGTATTTTTGTTATTATTATTATTTTTTGGAAATGCGACTATACAAAATATTTAACGTATTTTTCAGATTCACAACATTTTCATGTATTTCATTTTGATATCTACATAGACACATACATTATAAAACTCATTTCTACGCAGAATTTTTTTAACTATATGAAAAATTAAATTTCCCATGGATCGGTTTCAGTTTCGTTTGAAACGTCGAGGCATACGTGCGAATTAAATAGATTATCTATTTCGGTGGTATTTAAAGTAAAATAATACATATATATACAGTTAATATATACATACATTGTATTTGTTTTTGTTTTGTATAAAATTTTGTATATAAATTTGTTTTTATTTTGTTTTTATTTTACAAAAATTAGCAGTTTTGCCTTTCGTTTTCATTAAAAAATTATCAGTGGCGGATTAAAAATGTTCATAATTATTGTGTAAAAAGATGTGTACCTAAGCATGTGTTTTAATTTTGGTGTTTTTTTGTTGTTTTTATCCAATATTATCTACAAAAGTGTATTAAATAAATAAATAAAAAAAAAAAAAATAACTCCTACCTATTTAAAGTAACAGGTATTGAAATAAAAATCTTAAAAGTTAATCTTTTTAAATTTTAATTTAATTTTGTGAAAGGAATGTGATTTACTCATAAAATTTCAAAAACAATTGTTTTGAATTAATTTACTTTTAATAATGAAATTGTAATATTTCTAATTACAAATTAAAACTAAAAATGTGCTCTTTTAAATAATATAATACCAAATTTAGTGTATTTTAATTAAATTTAGTGAATTTTTATTTAAAACGAAACAAAAAATACTACCAAATCAAAATATTATTTAAAAAAAAAACATTCAACAAAATCAAAATAAAAACAAAATTTATTGAAACGGTGAATTTCAAGGTAAAAACAAACAAATAAAACATTGATAACGGTATAAAGTAATATAAAGCTATACATTGGTTTTTCTTATTCTTATTATAATATGTATATGTGTTTATATATATATACATTTATTTTGTATGCGCGTATTTGACTTTTGTACGCTTGTATAACTTTTTATTGTTTATTTTTTTTAATTCCAATTTAAATTATTTTTATTTAATATTATACATTTTTCTAAAACAAAATACATCCATACATACATACATAAATATAAAAACTAATAAAATCCACGTTATTTAAAAATTAGGTTATTTTAGAAAATATGCCGGTGTACGATATTGATAGCAAATTAATAAAATATTTCCCATACCTACATAGCTTAGCTAGTAATGTAGATAGTTTTTGTTTTATAAATATTTATAAATATACATATATATATATATATATATTTTTTTTTCTTATTATGTAGATATGTAGAACTTTAGATTCTTTTAGAATATTTTCGATTGCTTAAATTATTTAACCTGAATATTATTATTACTAATTTAATGTGTTATTTCTTATTTTTATAGTGTGAGCATATGCGCGTGTGAATAGATATTTATATGCATACCTACGTACATATGTTCATACAAATATTCATATATGATGAATGAATTTTTAAAGAAACATTTTAATTAAATATTTTTAATTCTTTCGTATCAATCAATAGTCTAGTTAGGTATATACTATAATTCTAATATTTGTAAAATTATTATTTTTAAAATATGTTAATAAAAAATGTTCTAACTTAAATAAAATCAAAATAAAGTTAAAAAATATACATACAAATATGCGTATTATAAAAATAATTTATTTAATATTTAAAAAATTAAAAATAAAATACAAAAAAAAAATTAATAACTTTTAAGTCTTGTGGTTATCTCATAACATTAATTATTCGATTGAAATCTCTTAGTCTTTTCGTTTACGATCTACAACTATTTAAACTTGGTTGGTAAAATGAAAAAAAAACCAAGTTAAATCAAAACCTACAGTAATTTAATTACTGTTATTGTAGATCTTGGTTAAATTATGTGTTTTAAGCCCTTAACATGTGTTAGGTATTAAATATTTTTAATATGTCGTTGGTGTGTTCACTTTTAATTAAATATTGTATTGAACTTCGAAATGCTTTTTTCTACCGTTTGTGTTAAATAAAAACGCCAAAATCGTAAATCTTAATTTAAAAAGTTTCTGTTACATTTTTTTTTTTTTATTATTTCAAACGAGTAAAATACAAATTTTGTTATACTTAATTATAATTTTGTTCAATTATTTCTAAGATAAAGTTCAATTTTATTATTAAATCTAATAGTAACATGATCTTAAGTATAGAGAATATTTAAATTTGATTTAATACAAAGATAAAAAAGATAAAAGAAAGTAGTCTAGATTAAGATTAATATTATATATATACTAATTAATTTAAAATGTAAAAATTATGTTTAAGACCTAGGCTAAGCTGTCTGGTCGAATTGTTTTATTTTTTTCAATCAATTTATTAAAAATGGATAGTAGTAAGTATATAATTTTAATCATTGGATCCGGTTTGTGAGAAACAAAATTGTTTGTAATATAATTGCAGTTTTATCTTCTAAACTGAAAGAGTAGGAAATTAACGCAATTTCTAAATAGTTACTCTTTATAATGGTGTACTGTAAATTTAAAAAATAAATGATTTTTTTATAATATAAAAATAAATTATTTATATATAAATTTTTTGTCCAAATATTAATTTAAAAACCGTTGAAAGACACACAATTTCAAAGTAAGACACTAGTGGTAGCGTAGTTTTAAAATAAAAGTACGATAACCAAGAAGTCCATTGTGATATCACTGAATCAAAAAACTATTTACCCTTTTACTATACGTAAGTCCTGCTTAATGGACGAACATTTGAATGAAGCTCATGGCATATTTTATTTATTTTTCATTTAACAAATATTTTGTTTCATTACAGTAGAATTTGGTAGATTTGATACAATAAATAACATAAAAATAAACTTAAATACCTACTTCTGATTCTAGTAAATAAAAAAATAAAGGTAATGTGGATTTCTGGCCATGTTGCTTTAACTGAAAAGTAGAAACTATTCTGCTGTTACAAAAACCGAATTTGCACATAGATCACCCTTATTAACCTTTATTCGTTTCACGAAAAATAGAATACAAAAATTCAATGAGAATGGACAAATTACAAAAGTTTTAATCCCTACAATATCATAAACCTTTCATCTAAAATACAAATTAATCCTTTCACCTAATTACTTAATTTATATAATAATAATTTTCAACCAAATTATTTTTTTTATGTATTGTATTGTATTGTGAACATAACATGATTCACGAATGCTGCTATCGTAAAATACGAACGAGTTTTATTTAAACAAACAAATATAAGATTTGTTCAGTAAACTTTTGTGTTCATTAGTTTCCGTTAGTTGAAATGTTTTGTTCCAAAGTGTTCTAATCAGTGTTCTAACAGTTTTGGACATTTTTTGTTGTTGTTATTGTTTTTTTTAAATTTTGACAGTTAAGCAAAGACATTTGAAAGTAAAAGAAAAATTAGAACAACAAATTTCAAAAAAGATAAAAAAATGTGTGCAGTTGATTTTTCTGTTCTAAGTAATCCTTAAGTGTTTGACATTCAATTATCATAGTCCAAAACAGTTCTGTCTGATTCTGTTCTAAATCTACTGAACAAACTTATAGTAACTTCATTTAATATTTTTATTAAAAATAATATTTCAATTGAATTCTTCTTCTTCTTCTTCATTTAGCGTTACAGCTTAGGGTGAGCTGGAGCCTTCTTCGTGAACTCTGCCAATTTTGTACATTCATTTTTTGGCCGTCATTCCGATATTATCTTTCCATCTGATTTTTGGTCTGTCTCTTGCTCTATTATATAGTGGTCTTGTTTTGAAAATTCTTTGTTGAGGGTGATTTTCGTTCATTCTTGTCATTCATTGTGCCTTTACAAACTTTACAATATCTTCATGTTGTATTAAATTAATGATTTCTTCGTTATTCCTTCTTTGATATTCTCCGTTTTGTAATCTTTTTGGGCCAAAGATTTTTCGGATTATTTTTCTTTCGAATATACGT
Source organism: Argyra leucocephala (assembly GCA_963942445.1). Lineage (NCBI taxonomy): Eukaryota > Metazoa > Arthropoda > Insecta > Diptera > Dolichopodidae > Argyra > Argyra leucocephala. The sequence continues at coordinate 71,607,536 of OZ012680.1, forward strand.
AAATGTTCTTCGTCTCTTAATGTAAGTGTCCAGCATTCACATCCACATGTTACTATTGGTTTAATTATTGTCTTATATATTACAAGTTTTGTTTGTCTAGTAAGAATTTGGATTGTAGTAATTTTTTATTAACATAGTAACTTCTATTTCCTGTATTTATTCGCTCCTGTATGCACGAGTGCATACTGTTGTAATTTTTTTTAACTGATATTCGCACTGATATTCGCCAAGCCTTTCTTCAGCATACGGTTCCATTTTTTCGTATACTATATTTGACAGTATTTAGTAAATTCAATTGATTTAGTTATTTTTAAATTTATAAAATATTCAAACTATAAAATTCATGTTTGGTGGGAAAACACTCTTTATGTAAAATCTGTATTGGTGTAGTGGAGCTATATCAAATTAACATATTAAAAATAGATAACAAAAACTTGATTATTTTTATTTTAGTTAATAAAAACACTATTTTAATTAAAAAAAATCATTTATTGCAATATTTTTAATTTTAAACGTATAAAAATAAATAAAAACGCTAGCAACTAAATCTTAACAAAGCTAAAAAACTATAAATTTGAGAGCGTTTGAAAATAATAATTATTTTTGTATTAAAACAAAACTATGTCAGAAACTAGATCTTTTCTGTATATCTAACTTTGACTTAAAAATATATGGAACATTATTTATTTTTTTATTTCATTAAAAAAAACTACTGACTCGCTACTATCCTGGACCTTTCCATTATACTCACACTTACCTTAGTGGTCTTAGTGGTCTTATGGAGTAGTACGTCATTGTTGCTTTTGCAAGCAACTTTTACTGTGTTCTTTCTTACTCACATAACATCAACCCTTTTACAATGTATTACTTGTTATAACAATCTAGTCAATATATATATATATATATATATATATATATATATATATATGTATTGTGATATATATATATAAAAGTATATTTTATTTAGGTTAAATCCAGCGGCATTTTTTTTTCTTTGTTAATAATCCAGAATGAAAATCAGATAAAAAAAAAATAATTCTACACATTTCGATCTCAACCAAAGCCGTACGATCTACCAAAAATTTTTGAAAATTAACAATATTGTATTTTAAACTTATTACATTGTAAATGAATATTACTGCAGAGAATAATTACTTATAAATAATTTTTTTTTTTTTACGTTCTTGACAGTAACTTGGTAGAATCATCTTTTCGTGCTTAATTAAACGGTGCTTAATAACGGTACTGCAATTTTACACTACAATATCTACAATATTTCGAGTATTTATTTAACAAATCACTGGTTCTACTCATTAAATTAAACGAATTAAAATATAGCTACTAAGACTAAATTAAAATATTTAGTAACAAAAAAATAGAAAATAAAGAGGTGCATAAAAACATTATTAATTCTTCAAAGATCCGTTCAAAGCTTAACAAACAATCTAATTTCTCTGGCATAAAACATATGTTATACTTTTTTTTTTAAAGAGCCCCACGTTGATTGTGTTTTTCAGCTCAACTGGTAACTCATGATTTTAAAACAGACAGTTAAATAGGCAAGTTATACAGGCAGTTATTCTTCTGATTGCTTGTTTTAAATAATGATAAATCCTAGTTTCCCTTATTCCTGATATTATGGCTATGAATATCTAGTTATTTAGAATAAAATTATATTTCAACAAATTATTTATAAGCTTATAAACAATTATATAACTATACAAACCTTTTTTGCAGATAATTGCAGACTCATATACCGTTCGTTTTTTACTGGGAAACATAACTGGGTATACATACTTGTGAAATATGTATTTTAATTGCTTTCTTTTAGGCGATATTTAATTTTTCCAAAGTATTTTTCCAAAGTGCTCTGCTCCATATCGGATTCAGACAGACAATATTCAATAAAATATAGGAACAGAAAGTGGAATACAATCTTGTAGAAAGTTGCTTAACTATAAGTATAAAAATTTAAGAACTTTTTTATTACTAGTTTAATATGACCTTTCCATTTTTGTTTGTTATCCATCACCAGACTGAGGTTAAAGTTAAATGTGTTTTACTATATTATATCAATTACACCATTCATAAAAAATGAAGGATTATGAATTTTATTATTTTAAAAATCATTATCTTTTTTGATATTTAGGGATATAAACTATTTTTGATAATCCAGCCATTTATTGACACCAGATCATCCTCAATTGCAGATTTGAAGTCATTCATCAAATCATCGTTCACGGCATATTTCAGGACCACATCATCCGTGTAGAGCTGCAAAGAATACCTAAGAATAATTTTTTGTATGTCATTAATATATACTTGGAAACTATCTGGTCCCAGAACATTTAAGTAATGTTTTACTTACTATATTTCTTTTATAAAAATTTGTGTTGTGTAGACTTATTTATTTTTCTAATCTTAACTAGATTTTTACTTATTTGAGTTGTCAGGCTATATTTGTGGTACCGAGAAATTTAACTACTTCGACATTCCTATGACAATTTAATATTTTTATTAAAAAAAATCTATTTGTAGGTCACAATATAGATCTTTGTTTCTAATTAGTGCGTAGGGTGCGCTTACAATGTTTTCAATATTTTTTTTAGTTCTATTTCTATAATGAAAACAAGTAAAAATGCAAGATTTGGAATGAAAAGGAACATAATCTGAAATATTTTTTTTTATACCTACATTAAAACATAACTATATATATACATATATATATATATAATATATATACTGACAAAAAAGGGTATGTATATATATAATATGTATGATATACTTTTGTATATGTATATATACTTTTTTACTGACCTTAATAATAAGAACTTTTCTAAGCTTTTTGGTTTTTTATTTTATATTTTTTATTTATTTATTTATTTATTTAACAGTGGATCTACAGATTAATCTGTAGGCCAACTACAGGACTTTTTCCGCTTCGGAATGTGGGCCTTTATCTATATTTTATTATTAGGTATTTATTTATCCGTTTTTTTCGTCAATAATGTTTATATTTCCTCTGTCCTTTCTATTTTGACATTCAAACGCAGATACTTATGGCATATTCAAACACTATTTTTTTAATTAAGTACATATGAACTTTCAATTTATTATCATAATTTTAGTTATCGCTAATTAAAAAAAAAAAAGAAAACAGATTTTTGTTTAGTATGCTACAAAACTACAAAAATAATTATAGTTACCAACACAAATACAATTATACAAATTTTTAAATGCGATGCTAGTAAAGGTAAAAAATTAATGACTTGTTTTTAAAAGAAAAAAAAGTAAAATTTTAGATACGATTTTTTCTGAAAGTGTTATTTCCATAAGTTTATAGTACATCATACATCATAATACATAATATTTAGTTGTTGCATAAAATTTCTCAAAACTTGTTTGTTTAAATTTTTAACAACATAGTGTGATTCAATATAGTTTGATCGATTTTTGGAAAATTGTGAATACCATTGTTAAATATATATAATATAGTTAAATATTTTAATACCTATATAGGTCATATGAAACAGAAGAAGAAGGGGTGTACAAGCAGAAAAAGAAAAAAAACTCATTGGCCTCTATACATAAATAGTTAAAATCACAAGTTGAATTTGACGAAATTGTTTATTTGTATTTGTATTTGTAGGCTAAACAATTAATAACCAAAAAGGGCATAAATAAAAATTATTAATATTATTAATAGGTAAAAACGATTGGCAAAACCCCAGAATTGGTTGCTGGATCTTATTTTATCCCATATATTTACATACATAACTCCTGAAAAGCAATGTAATCAATATTGCACATTAAGGCTGTTCTTTAATATATTAACCAAAGTTATTTTCTTATTTATTTTTATTTATTTATTAACCAAAACAAGGTATTTTTAGAAGTAATAAAACATAATATAAAAATGCAATACATTTATAAATATTTCATTATTTATTACCATATAATAACTACGTTTAATAATATAACGTTATAATATAAAGTTAACCATTAAGTGGTGGTAATAAGACTTTAACAGAAACAATGTTAAATAACAGATTAAATTGTTGACTTACTTACTATTATTTCAACAACGTACATTGTTAAATAAGTTAACCATTTAAGTTTGAAAATTTATATGAACTATTGAATTGTTAATTTTCCGTTTAAATATTAAATTAAAATTGGTTTTCATAATGTTTTTGTTATTAAAAAAACAAAAAAATTAGTGTATAATGTTTTTACTATCCTGTTTTCCTTCAAAATTTACCATAATATCACAAATACCATTTATTTAAAATTTAAAATGTTTCAGCTGCCAACAGCAATTTCTGTAAACTCTGTAAAAAATATTGCCTATTTAAAAAAAAATATGTATTTATATTGAACGAAATAAATAAATTGATAATATTTCTGTAAGTCTTCTAAATACAGTCGTCTCAAAAATTATTTGTGCATAGCATAGAACAATTTCATAGTTAACACAAACAGCGTTGGCTCACTAAATAATAAAAATAATTAACAAAAATTAATAATTAAAAAAAAAAAATTATTCGTTCAGGGAACTCGCAAAAAAAACAAAAACAAAATCTCAAAAATTATTTGTGCACGTATTCATTTTACAATCTAAGGCAGCAATCCATTATTTTTCTAAGATAATTTTGAAGCAAAATAGATTAAATGTTCAACAGTGTCTTGTTAAGTGCGAAAGTGCGAAAGTCATAACAAAATGGCTAAAAAGCGTGAATTATCAGTTGAAATTCGAAGTAGAATTGTAGCAGAGATTATCGTGGAGTTTCTGTTCAGGAATGGTCCCGAAAATATCATGTTCATAGAAAACTATTAGCTATTAAATCATCAGTGATACCTAGCATAACTATGAAACAGGTCCTGAAACATTTTAATAAAAGTAAACATTGAAAAACAGGGACAACAATTGTGGTAAATAAATTGAGAGAAGTAAATATTAAAACATATTCTGCACAAAAGAAGTCATATATATATATATTTCTGAAAAAAATAATCGTTTTAAATTAAAATTAGCTAAAGAACTGCTGAATTTTAGCAAAACATTCTGTGGACGGATGAATGTTATTTTCACAGAAAATTTTATCATTCCACCAATATGGAAAATAAAAAAAGAACGTTATAAGATGGAGCAAGACACATTAATATGGTTGTAATATAATGATTTGATTATGGTTGTAATCTATGATTATAGAGTGTTATTCCTTCATGACTATTTGATAAACCCAAATTTTGTGCTACAACAAGATAATGCAACGACACACAAGGCTGCTATTATTATATCGTATTTGAAGTTTATTGGGCAAAGTGTTTTAGATAGGCCACCTTAGAGTCCTGATTTTAATGTAATTGAGAACTTTTAGCATTATCTGAAAAATAAAGTACCACAAGAAATTGGCCAGAAACAGAGACTTGAAATGTCATTGAAAATACTTGGGAATCAAGAGAAGTTTAGAAGCGATTCATTGTCTGGTCGGCTTTAGGAGGTTATAGAAGCGAAAGAATGATGAAATCTTTCTTATTAAATATCATAAAACAGTCCCATATAATTTCAAACCCTTGAATATTTTTGAAAAACCCATTTTTTTCAGTTATTATTAATGCATAATAAACAAGGGCACAAATAATTTTTGAGTAATAATTTAATGTAAAAAGATTTTGTTTTTGCCTTTTTTGCGAGTTCCCTGACCGAATCATTTTTTATTTATTTTGGAAAATTTTGAGGTTTGTTCAAACTTAATAAATTCTAAAAAATGCGTTAATTTTTTTTATTATTTAGTGAGTTACAGCCAATTTTGTTTGTGATAAGTAAAGTATGCAATTGTTGTATGCACAAATAATTTTTGAGATGACTGTACGTAAAGTTGTTGATATTAATTATTACTTAAATTTACTAAGAAGTTGGTTTGCAGAACATAGGTTAGTTGTTAGTGACAGACACATATTTTTCAATCTAAAACCTGTGAAAATTGATTTCATTTTCCATGTATGAGAATGCGAGATGCATATATATATATATATATATATATATATATATAAACTAATTAACAATACTTGTGCTTCTCAATCATATAAAATCATTCTCTTTGTCATGAAATTGTTTGCAGTGTTGATTGTTTCAAAATTGAAGTTGTTAAATATATTTTTGTTTTTTTTTTTTTAATTTATTTATTTACTTTATTCTTCATAAATTTAAAATTAACAAAAAAATTTTTATTAAAATTATAAAATATACTTTATAATTTTGTTAAAAGAATAAAGTTAGGTTGCATTCTAAAATTTAATATAAAAAATTTGTTACGAATGCACCTTCAGTTTAATTCTAAACATCATAAATATACTCAATATTTAGTATAATTCATTAAAAAATCAAATACAAATATATACAAATTATTTGGGGTAATTTGATTGTAATAATAATAAATATATACTTGGGTATTTTACAATTGATAATGATATGAGCTAGTTTACATATTCTTTGGCATTAAAACAATATTTACGTTCAACACTACACGAATTTTATCGTCTAAGATAGCTTTGCTCTACTACTTAATATCTTAAAAATAATTTATTATGGAATTTTTCACTCAAAATTGAGTTATGGTATTAGTTGTTGAGGTTAACCATTATCATTACTGCCCTATAAATCCATCCAGTGTACCAGAACAAAATAACCCTTCTACTTTTTCTTCAAAAATATGTTGTTAGGAATTATCTGATATTCATTGAATGATATCTGTAAAAAAAAGTTGTTTGCGTCCAACATTTAAGTTATTTAGTCACCTGTATATAAGACATTTAGGGTGCTATTCCCATTCACAACAGTATTTAGTTGAGTTGTCTCTACACAACTCAACCCAATAGACAACACAACCGAATTTTGCTATCCTGAATGACAACTTTTACCTGTTGTAAAGAGGTTGTATATCATAACTGTGTAAATAATTCAGTAATAATAATATTGAATAGAGTAGAATCAATGTGTGTGTATTCAACGGGACCGTGTCATATGAACTACATTTTCTAGGTGGTGACTGGTGAAAAGTGCCAAGTTCAAGAAATAGAGTTCGGAGTAGAATATAATTGGTTCGGATCCCATCTCACAAAGCCCTCGATTTTTTTTTTTTTTTTTAACTTGTCTTTAGTATAAAGGGTCTTTAGTACAATAGCTTATAAGCACGATGCAAACAAGAGGTCCGGCGTCCCAAGTGTCTAAAGACAATATAAAAATACTAAAGACAATATAAAAAAAAAAAAAAATTTTGCAAAATTAAATTGTTACAAATACTTAATTAAGCTTTTTTAAATAATTGTTTATTAACGTATCTCAATTAGGTATTTTACTTTTTGTCTTCTATTTTGTGTATTTTTGTATGAAACAACACTTATGGATTCAAATTCGATACAAATAAAATGTTATCGATATGAAGACTACAATAATTTTTTTTGAGGAGCATTTAGCACTATTTTTCCAATAGTGGATTCCATTCTAGGCTCATTTGCGCGATGGTCTTTATAAAGAATATTTTAAACTAAACTAATACAAAATTTTTGATTTAATTGCATAATTTTAAATTTTGATCATCAAAGTCAATTGTAAGGTGTAATCGGAAATGTCAAACTAAGATCAAATTTGCATTTGCAGTGTAAATTTTAATGTCAATCAGTCATGTAATTTTTAATGTCAATTTTAGATGTACTGCTTTTGCAGTGTAATCATCGATAGTGTATTGAGATAAAAATCATCTAATCGAAAATATCATTTGCACGTCACTTGCAGGTTTTGAAACTGCAATTTAGTAAAAAAAAAATTTTATGTGCGGTTAATTTAATTTTTTGTTAAAATTGGAAAATGGGGTTCGGAATCATGTTAAGCAATAAAAAATTGTTTTTAATGTTATAACTTCTGTGAACTTTATTTTAAATTTATTTTTAATTACAAAAAACCAACAAACTGTAAATTTATTTTGCAATTTTTAGTTTAATTGGCTTAGAAGAGAAACTTTGGAGCCAAATTTTTTATTTTAAATTTTCAAATTAATTAGCGTTTGGGTATCAAAATATTTTTTATATATGAATACAATTGTAGTATTTCCATTGTAGTATTTCCAATTGTAATATTTTCATTATTTTACTTCTATTTGTTTTTTTATTAACAATTTTTTAGTAAACAGATGTACATGTAAGCGTTTTCATTTTATTTAAATTAAATTTCTTCAAGTTTATTTCTAAGTCTTTTGCTAAGAAAATTGCGACAAACTTCAAACGTTAAAATTCAAACTACAACAATCACTTGCAATGCAAATGAAACAAAAGCATTTTCATCAACATTGTCAAACTTCTGTAGCTTGATCGTCAAATGCTTTTGCAATTGATCTTAGTTTGACATTTCGAATTACACCTGTAATTTTTAGCTGTAATAAGCTGGAGATCTGTCTTTAAAAATTTAAACCATAATTGTTGTTACTCATAAATGCATTCCGGGTTTTGCAAATGAATTAAATTATGTCTCATTTTACGTTACTTTAATTTCAAATACATAAGTAAGTAGTATGAATTGCGAATCAGGCACAATTAGACCATATTTGAAACAGTAACATCATTCAATTTTTTGAATTCAAACAATTGAGCAGGAATAAATGTAGAGAACAACTACAGACTACTTCTCTTTCTTTCTCCTTCCTATCTTTGCAGGTTCTAAAAAAAAAAAGCTACAATTTCTGCTATGCTTTCTAATAAAGCCAATTTCTCATTTTATTACTTAACCATTTTTTATTACGAAAACAATTTCCTTATCATAATTAAAGTTTATTGAAACACGTTTTAAATATTAAAAAACTATTAAATTATACTTTACAGAAAATCAAATTTTTTTACTTAATTTAACTAACAGAAATTAAAAAAAAAAACATTAATTTATTAAAAAGAAATTTATTTGTTAATTTTTTTTTGTTTTTTTTTTTATAAATTATTTATGCTAAATTAAAAAATTTTGTATTTTGTTTTTTCATTGTTTTTTTTTTTAAATTTTTAACATAGATGCGATATCATAAGTCTATTTATAGAAATTTACTAAATATTTTCTAAGAAAAAAAAATGGTTATGGTTTTAATATATAGGAAAAAATAAAAATGCTTTTTGTAATTAAGTAATTAAATTATGTTCGAAGCTTGAAATTGTAAAAAAAGCTATAGTTATTGACTATAATAATTGACTTAAGGTAAATATAGGTTGATAGAAATTAGTTTGACTCTATTAAATATAATTAACTACTACTTATCAATTGATTAACATCCACCTTATATTCCACGGATGGGATTACATCAGGTCAGTGATAATAAAAATTAAAATATTTACAAACAAATTAAATGTAACAATGTAACGTATATACTGTTGGTTATACTTAAATAGCTTTAGTTAAGAAGATTGACCTTTTTAGCCACAGAAAGTGCATACTCCTATCCATATTTATTTATTTATTTATTTATACTATTTAGCTCAAACAGTTTACAATTTAGTATTACATTTCATATATATATATATATATATATATATTAATTAAAATACAATTAAATTTACTTAGTATACATTCAAAAATAACAAAATTCAAAATACCAAAATACCAAAATAGTAGGTAATATTATTTTTTTTAATATAAATTAAAAAGGCCAAGTTAACAAAATATTAAATTAATTTTATATAATTTTCGTCTTAAAGTATCTTTAGATACTGAAAAATTTATACTATTCTTATATTTATTACTAACTATTAATATTCTATTAACATTCTATTAACTATTAATATATTTACCGTAATTTGTTCTGGATAATGTTGATGTCGGTTCTATAAGGTTGCTCACTGGACTTCTTTTTCAGAAAACCGTGTTGATCTGTTATTAGAAAGTTAGTGCAATGATTGTAAATAGAATCAAAAATGATCAACTTAAAAACTTTAGGAATAGTGGAAAGTTTGGAAATTGGTCTATAATTGTTTATCTCATTTTTTGCATTTTTTTATGTGTAGGTTTAATAAAAGCTTTTTCCTAAATAGATAGGAACAAGCCACAAGTGATAGAAGTATTAAAGATGATAGAAAGTGAAGCCGCCAACACATCTGAGCAGTTCTTTAGAACTAACTCATGAACACCATTTGGTCCAGGAAATATATTATTCCCAAGGTTATTCAGATATTTCTTCATAAGACTATCATCAATAATAAAATCTCTAAAAGTAGCTTTTGGATAGGCATCTACGTGGGAGAACTTTGTTTCATCAGCCATGAAAACTGTTTTAGGGTAAGAAGCAGAGAAAAATTCACAGAAGAATTGAGAAATGTTTTTCGCGTTATTATTTTGTTTCCCATTGAATTTCATGAAAACTGGGTACTCTTCGCCTTTTCTTTTTGAGTTAATGAATTTGCAGAAGGCTTTAGGATTATTAATGAGTGAAAAATAAATGTTATGAACATAGTTATTATAGCTTAGTTTAATGGATTGTTTGAACAGAAAGAAAAAATAGTTGAATGAATGGTAGTCTGTTAGATTCTTGATTTTCATGTATCTCTGCCATGCCTTGGCTTTTTTTGTTTTAATTTCTTAATTCCCTTAGTGAACCAAAGCGTGCTTGAATTAGGATCTTTAATTTTAATAATTGAAATATAGAGTTTAAATGTCTCAAACATTAAATCGTAAAACTTTTTAGTCATATCTTCAGTTTCATTATTTCTAAATAAAGAGATGAAATCATAATTAATAAAAAAGTTATTCATATCATTAAAATTAGTCCTATTAAAGTCAAAACAAAAAACTGTGTGCTTCCTCGGGGTCAGGAGGAGCATTAGTACAGAGATAGAAACATAGGAGGATAAGAAATAATGTTAACTAGTGGAAAAGGATAATCCAACATCTTTACGTTATTCCAATCTGAGCTAAAATTCAGGTCGAGTTGTCTTTCTTCAAAGTTACATACAGAAGAAACTTGTTGTACACAATTAATATGGAGAGAGTCAATAAATGTACATTCAAGTTCACTAACTAGTGAACTTGAAATTTATTTTTAATACTATAATTATAATATTTTTTTATTAATTTATCTTAGACAACAACCGCATACGTAATAATTTATTTAAAAAAAATATAAAAATGTAAATACTAGCAATGGATGAGTTGCGGCAAAAGAAAAATTTTTGTATGTTAAGGTGACTTATGTGTACATGGAGTGAAATTTTAAATTGAAATTTCTAATTAAAAATAAAAAAACATTTTAAAAACATTTAGTTACGCTACGTCTCCTTTTAAATATCAATCGTTTAAAAGAATAATAATGAAAATTGATTGTGAATGGAATTGTTCAGCAAATTAATTGTACCGTACTAATTTACAGATCAATAAATGATTTTTAATAATCGAATGGAATTTGAGCGAATGAACTTTAATTTTGTAGCGCAGCTTTCTTTTTTATATTTTGAGTTAAATTTACCAAATGACGACGATTCGCAATATGCTTCATTTTTCACAATAGCATATAACAAAGCCAAAATAAATTTAGAATTTTACTTGTGTTAGAAATTTGTGTATAAAAGTTTTTCGGTTAACGTCAGAACTTAATTTTCAAAAATTCAGCCTTTTCAAAATTTAAATAATTAAATAATAAACAAATAAATTCTATATTTTCAATACTAGTTCATTGGTCATAATGTTCAACAATAATTCCCATGTTAGGATTACCTAATATTAGGGTAAAAACTCGATTCTTTAAATGGTATATTTGTTATATATACCCAATGTTGATGTATGTAGTGGTAACTCGAAAATTACATCAAAGTATTGTTTCAATCCAAAAACATCTACATAATTAATTGTTACATTCCTCCTAACTCCAATATTAATGTATATGACAGATCAATAAGTTTTTTGATGCTGTGTCTAACAGTTATAATTCTGATTATGAAATACTTATTTTAGGATGATTTTTATAAGATGGATTTCCCATGACGAAGAATCATTTTTGATTTTTCAACTAATCTAGTTAGTGATTTAGTATTAAAAATAAATTGAAATGATGAAAAACCATAACGAAATTGAGTAGTTACGATTTGTTATTTATATTTCCTGATGTTCGAATTAAATTTTTGTTCAATGTGCAAAAATCGTAGTAATGCCAATTGAAAGTGGCTTTAATTAATTCAGTTAAATTCTCTCACATAAGTCGTTTATTAATTTGTTGTTTTGAATATGGTTCTTGCATATTTAGTAATATTCATAAGATCTTTGTAATATATTCATAGAAGTAATAATATATATATATATATATATATATATATAGCTAAATTTATATATATTGACATTTTAAAAATAATACAATCATTTAAGTATTCCAATAAATAGTATTTAATTTTGCCTATTTACTGATAATCAATTTTTGTTTTCTATTTTCAACAACTAATTTAGCTATTTAAAAAGAAAATCATTTCATTTTTCTTGTTGCCATTTGATTTAATTAATATCGATCGCATTTCGTATTTCTATTTTTGAATTATATTCATTAAGTAATTTTATTTATTTTATTACATAACAAAAAGCTCCTTATAAAATTAATCTACCTAAAAAATAATTCAATAGGCATTCAATATTTATCTTTATTGTGTACAACAAATTGAATGAATTGAATATCCTTCAAAGGACATTTTTTTCTATGTATAGAAATTAAATAAATTAGTATTTCAAGTTTTAGTAAATTAAAATTCCCTAAAAGAAGTAAATTGGCAAATTTTTATAGTTTTTTTGTTAATCGAAATCTAAATTTGTTGTTGTCATTAGAATATAGCAAGGATTATAAAAACAAAAATAAAAGTTTAAAGATCATCTTGATCTCTTTGATAATAATTTTGAAACATTATTGTATGTAAAATTATTTCTGCAGAATTTTTAACAAATCTATTTCATTCATTTAAGTTCACAATCAAAGTTAGAAATTTGTAAACATGATATGATGAATGTATATTGAATCAGTATAGTGAGAGCACGAATGCGTAGTTAGGACTAATTGGATTGGAATTGAAACATTTTGAGTAAAATAATCGTTTATATCAATCTAATGAAGTATAATAATTTGTTTCCTTTCACGCAACTGTTATATAATCTTTTATAAACTATGTTTCAAATTTATGTACATACTTGAATACTTTTTAACTCTTTGGCATGTCGGATCGAATTGCGTAAATATTCATTAAGTATATTGGATATTGTGAAATCATTGGTTTGAATTATAGGAAAAGAGGGCTGCTAATTGAGACAGTAAATTAGAATATAGATGTACTACTCTGCAAAAAAGTTGGTACATAACTGCGTTGTTGGCATTGTAAAGCCGTTCCAGTACTGGCATAATGATTTTTCATTTTTTCTATAAAATCTCAGTAGATGCGATATCAAATCAAATCTTTTATAGATATAATAATTATAATTACCTACACAACATTTTTTATTGTGATGATAAGTTTACAGGTGGGCTAACTTTTTTGCAATAGAGTAGTAGTTATTTATAGTTTTCCGTCCACAAGTACATTTTTTCCTAAAATATAAAGTTTTTAGAATATCTATTAAAATCCAATCTTTGTTTTTTTTTTCTCTATTCCAAGACTATGGGATGATGAAGATCCTAACTATACCTTTAACAGAGACTTTGGGGTACACAATTACATATAAATAGTTTTATTTTTGATATGCCAACTAATTCACATATGAAAACTAGATCTATTAGAGTAGTTGTCATTCAGAGAGTAAAAATTCTATTAATTTTTTCAATCAGAGTGCGCTCAGAATGTAACCTCTATGCTCGTTATAAATTTGTCAACCATATATGTATATATATATCAAATTACTACTTATCTGTCAAAATGTAAGTCCATAAAATTTAATAAAAATTGATGAGTTAGCTCTCTGTTTATTTATTAATTCAGTGAGCTGTGAGTATTTCATCAAACCCCCACTGTTAAAATTTCTTTTTTTAATTTAATTTTATATTTCGTTTATATTTTAAAATTGTTTTGATAACTTTATTTTTTTATTTTTAATTACTATCATACTATCCTATGGATAGTCATTGCTATTAACTAGAAAGCACCTTATTATAAAACAAATTTATGATATTAGAAATTCAGCAAAATTTGACTCTGAACATAAAAAATGTTTACAAGAAATTTTTTTATATTCACAACACAATTCACATGATAATTTTGCTGAATTTCTAATATCGCTAACGCTACGCTATTTAAAAGTTTGCGTTGTTTTTGTTTTCGTTTTTTTTTTGTTTTTATTAAATTTTTTTCAAAAATCAGAGGTTATTGACTCTACTCCGATATAAAAACATTTTTCAAGGAAAATAATTCAAAATTAATTTGTTTTATGCAAATGGTTTTATAATAAGTATCTAGTAGATATATTAAGTATCTATAATACTATCTGCCTGTATAATATTGCCGAACATTTGTATAAAAGTTGAGTATATAATTTTATGTATTTACTATTTAATGTACATATTTTATGTAAATTTTAAATTATTTACTATTATTACTGTCCTTTATTTGATCACACACAGGGATCAAATCACAGATCACAGATCATTTTACCTATGTATATACATAGTTAAAGTTTATGTAAATTTAGGTAGGCAATTAAATGAATAAAAATGTATAAAATATGGAAATTCAAATTTATATTAGAAAAATTTGCAAAGTTTACAAAATAATATAATAAAAAAAAAATGAAAAAATAAGAGAAAAGCAAAATTTTAAAATAATATGATAGAAATATTTTTTAATTGTTTTTTTTTTTAATATAAAATAATTTAAATTAAAAAGTTTAAAATTGTTAAAATATTTGTTTGTTTTCTAGTTGTTTTAAATTGTCAAAAATGTTACACATCCATACATAATGTACATGAATAAAATAAGAGTATAGAATTCAAATTGGAAATGTTGACTATATTTCTTTGTTAAGATATTGACTTCAATCATTAATTAATTTTTCAATTTAATTCGCACCAATTGAAAAATTAATCAAAATTTTAATTATTAATAGTTGTAGTGGTACAGAGTAATATATATACAGTTTAATTAATTTTTTAACAAAATACCATGACCAGTTGTTTCAAAAGCTCTCTAAAAACAAAATGAAACATCAACAAGCTTTTTTATCCATATTAATTCCACATTTGATTGTAATAATTAACTAGTGGTCCATGGTGGTTAATTATAATATTTAAATTGAGGTTTTATTTAACTTTTTGAAAAGAAAATTAATATGCATAGATTGATATAGAGTTCTCTCACTACAAAATAGAAAACTTTAAAATTTGTATCATTTAATAAAAAAAACTATGAATCCTAGTGATATTTAGTTATACCTATTCTTTTCTAATTAAATATTGATCGAAATGTATTTATTGTAATTTATGAATTGAAAATAATTTAGTAATTGAGTTTGACATATCCAACAGAAGAAAACATGAAATTAATATGGAAATTCTTGAAACAAACCAACCTACAAAACAAAATATAATTTATTATTTATATTTATTTATTAAAATAATCCATTTATTTCAAATATTATTTACATAATGTAGTTTTTATAATTAATAAATTAAACAAATGATTATATTTTAAGAAATGATTGGGAAGATGCAAACTAATATATATAAATTTAATTATTTAAACGGTTTATTTAATTACACTCAACTAAAATTTTTTATTTTTATTAAATATAAGACTCAAGTATGTAAAATATTAGAAATAAGTTGAGATCATTCATTTGCTACAAAATAAGCAAGAGTTAAATGACCTTATATACAGTTACAATGATCTTTATAAAAAATTAAAAACATAATTATATTCAAGTAACATAAATTTTACAAATTCTAGATTTTGAAAGCACAAAAAATTAAATATAACAAACAAATTGATGAAATAAAAATTGGAAGAAAAAAGTTAGATATAACGTCAACATATAAACCATATATCAACCATTATATCAACCGTCTAATAAAAAAATAAAATGAAAAAACAAACATAATAATATTTTTTTTATGATCTTGTCAGTAACTTAGGTAGAATCACCTGTTCGTGCTTAATTAAGTACGGTACTGCAATTTTACACTACAATATCTACATTAATTCGAGTATTTATTTTAACAAATTACTGGCTTATCTACTAATTGAATGTGGAAAACTACTACTATTGTCAGGAAATAAGCCTTCTTAAATGGAATAGTTTCATTTTATTTAATTTGTTACCAGATTAACTCTCAATTATCTTTTGTCATTTATTATATCCCAATGACAAAGGGTACTAGACCAGCTCGAAAAACCAATGAAGTATTTTTTTTTTTTTGCTTCATCGGGAATCGAACCCAGGATCTTTCGGTTGAATGACAGGCGCTCTATCTACTGCGCCACCCAGTGTATAAAATTTATAAAATAGTTGAAAGCACTAGTGGCTTCTTTGTTAAATGTTGGACTTTTCTAATTAGGTCTTATCGTGATTCTGAAGTTATACGCTTAATACCAAATTACTATATCTGTGGTCGAAATCAATAACCGCTTATATCGAGATAAGAATTACGATACAATATTCAATTCTTATTACGATAATAATAATTGAGATATTAACACCATTATGTTCGTCTTATTACCTTTCATATACACACAAAAATTGAAGTTTAACCTCTATTAGACTCCAAGATATTTAAGAAAACATAATCGCTTAAGTCATTAATATACCAATTTACACATCCAATAAAAGCGTAAAATGACTTAAGAATTATAATAGAGATTTTTTGTTTTATACAATTTAAGTTTACATCGACCTAAGTTGTTATTGCATAACATACATTCACCATATATATGAACTTGAACATAAACTTATATCGAATTAAGCGTTTATTGCTTTTCGAAAATAATATTTTATGAAAAGAGTTAAGGACTTGTTGTATTTTAAAAGTACTGCCTTTTGGAAGCTTATGTCAAAATAAGCAAATAAACTCAATTTAATACTGAGAAAACGAAATTCTTACATATGTAACAAAGACTTATATCGACTTTAGAATGTTAAATAAAATTTTATTGATTTTTTATAACCGCTTATAGCCTTTTTTCTTTAATAACTTCTTTAATATTATTCCTTTTAAATAAATTTAATTTTAAACCTACATAAACTTTTTTCTCTTTCAAAAAACCTTTCTTTTGATGAAAGTCTTTATTTAATAACTGTCCAAATTTTTTTTAGAAACATGTTTAAATTTTGCAAATTTTTCAAATTGCAATTACACGAAACAGTGATTTTCGACCTAAGCGGTTATTGATTTTGACCACAGAATTTTGACCATAGATTTTGTGTTTCCAGCTTTCCAAAAATATATATTTTTAATGGCGCATCTTGTCCTTGAAGGACAAAAAGGATATTTGAAAGCATCCTTGCTGTTTTAATTTTTTTATATATAAACCATCTGTTGGTCTGATATGTAGATATTCTAGTAAAATAACGTCTAACAAGTATTTTATCGTTCATACATTATTCGTACAACCATATCGTATAGTTTATATACAAAAACATTAAAAATATTAAAACAGCAAGAATGCTTTCAAATGGGTTTTTCTTCGTTAAAGAATAAGGTACGTAATTAGAAATATATATTTTTGGAAAGCTGGAAACACAAGGTATCCTTGATATTATAGCCGTTTATTCCTACGCGGGTAAAACATTTACTTCAGGAGAGCTAGTCTTATTTTTAAATTCACCTTTAGTACTTACACATCTATTTTACATTTCAGCAAACTACGTCGAAATTATGAAATCCTAAAAAAATCTTAAATTTTTTATCTATTATACAGAGTGGTCTACTCCGACTTAAAAATTCTTTAAGGAGTGATTCTTTAAGTTATTTTACTTAAAAAAAAAATCTAGATTGTTATAGTCGTAGAGAGGTGATAAATTTTTAAATTTTACCTGGGGCTACAGTGGATAAAAGAAAATCGGGTTGTCAAGATAATGTCTATAATGTCTATAGTTCTGAAAATATGAAAGCTGGAGCAACGTGTTCAACAACGTAAGCAACTTTTTTTTTTTAAATTGATATACCAAATTAATGATGATTATTGAGTGGGTATCAGATTTAGCATTTTTGAATTAAATAATAAAATTCGGGTTTTCAGTTCAGTTCAAAGAACCTCCCTGCGTCCCTGTATAAAGATAATAAAAAATCGTACAATATGATATTGGCAATTATATATTTATTGATTATTTATCTTACCAAAAATGGAAAAATTTTAATAATTTTCAGATTTAAGAGATAAGGTTTTCAAATCCTATTGTTTATAAGTCATCCTAACATACATGTATATGTACATATTTTGCATTTGACTAAACAGATGAAACTAGAATATGCGTAACGAGCAGGCCCTTAAACATTTTTGTACATTTTGTATATTTGTTATAATTTTGTATATTTGTTACTAAGAATGTAAATATAACTCAAAGCTTCAATTGGGAAAAAGAAGATTTAAAAAGTAAAGTGTAGTGGTTATAGTTAAGATTTATAATTTATGGGTGAGTAAATCATACTCAGCATATATTTGTTCATTTAGTTTCACAGGGTATTTGTCTTGTTTTATTTACTAACACAATGAATCAAATTTTCATCTGTATTTCTTTCATGTACTTTTTACGATACAATAATAATGTCATTATCGTAAATTTTTTACATCACATACCGTATTTTTAAACATTTTATATTTCCATACTAAACAGTATAATCCAAATTATATTTATCTAAATTTTTGCTGTGAAAATATTTTTAGCAAATTTTGAGCTGGGGCTTGTCATTAGAACTCAAATTATACCATTAATGGGGGCTTACCATTTAAATATTGTATGCGTTTAAGAGTTATTATTCATACCAGATCGTATATTTCAAATTCATCGATTATAATTTTGTCTACGAATTACTCATTATTTAACTTTATTTATTTAAAAATTTTGTTACTTTATATCACAAGGAGAAGATGAATAAAAACAAAAAAAAAACAAAAAATAATATTTTGAACAGGTTTATTAACTAGATTTTTTCTGAATGAAATTACAATATAATATAATACTATATAAATTATTTATTTATTAGTTTATATTATTAATATAATTTATATATATACATATACAGTATATAAATTATATACAATTATTAAGGTATATATATATATATATATATATATATATATGTATATAGACTTGTCGAAAAGTTTTTTGTAAATATATTTAGGTAAAAAAAATTCCCTCAGTGTATTTGATGGAAATTTTTAAAATTTTAATAGTAGTTAATTATGCTAATGTTCTTTTTTATTCACTATACGAGTAGAATATAGGTATATATATAAAACTGGTAGTAAATATATATTTATATTATTTGCATTTAGTTATAAATATAACTAACATAATGACAATCATATTCATTTAAATATTACATGAAGATAATTTGAATCAAATAATGTAATATTTATACAAATATTGAAATTTTGTACCAATAACTCAATCTATCAATCAATTGATCCTTTTTATTTTATTGTTATTTTTATTTAATCCAACATTTCAATCCAACAGCTTTTTTTATTATTCATTTTAACTATATTTATTTTTCAACTTTGATTATTTAAAACTTTAACGCACACTGAATTTTTGTCATAAAGTTTTAACATTTTTATTTAGAAAAAAAATCATGGATTTTGTTCTACGTGTGAATGGGCCTATAACAATAACACAACATCAAACACAATAACACAAAATCATTTAAAACAAATATTTAATATATAAAATTTTACCATTTATAAAAATATTTAAAAATAATATTTCTATAAATTTGAAACCTTGTTTATTAATTCCCAATAGTTAAAATACGCCCTACATTTTTTTGATGTTAATTCTACCAATCACTCTTGAACAATGATGATAAAATTTTTATTTTAATAAAAATTTTTTAATAAAAATTTAGCAAATTCTGAAAAATCCATTAGGAAAAAAAATCAAATTTTTTTCATCAAATTTATTGAGGAAATGAAAACAAACAAAATTTATTTTTTTCTAAATTCAACTGTACACAACTAGCTATTCGTAATTTTGAATTAAATAATGCTTAATCTTTAATGATAATAAAATTCAATCTAATCTATTTCTTAGTATAAAATATGACTTTCTTATTTATTTAAAGGAAATAACAATATTATTTTTTTAATTTTCAATTAATTTATTTTTATACTTTAAAATTCATTGGTGTTTACTAAATTGGTGCAAAACTTTTATAAGTTAGATTAAATTCGAAATTGTAACAGAATTACAGTGAAAATATGATAACAACAAATATATTTTTATTAAAATAATTCAAGAAAGTTATTATTATTAAAAATAGTAAATATTTCGTATTTTGTGATTTGTGAACGATTTCGAGAGTTATAAAAAACTGCATTTAAGTATTTACTTGTTTTTTGTTTTATTTATTTTTTTATTCGTTACCCTAGCATGTAGTCGTATGGTCAAAAACTTAGCTTTTATATATGAGTGTATGAACTATGTTATTCAACAATATTCTTTTGAACTTCCTAGAGAAGAGTTGTTTTTTGAAGTACCGGGGGTTGATAAAATCGGATTAATAGTGAAAAATAGTGTCTACCTAACAAATATCTACTACAGCTTTGAAAATATGCCAGTTGGTATAATGCATTCTTCGTAATTTTTTCTAAAATATTGATATACCTAACTAACGGTTAAAAATTGGATGGGCATCAAACTTACCGTTTTCGAGTAATAACTAACAATATATACTACATTTTTTATATTAAATTTATTAATAAAATCTTAAAGTTTCGGTAACAAGAACGTAGATTATCTCGGAAAAAATCTTCGATTATATTTTTTTGTTTTTATTAATAATTTTGATGCATGAAACCGTCCTATATAATTGTCTCACCAACTTTCATGTTAGACTTTCCAAAGTTTCTCAAATTTTTACTTGAGATTAATAATGATTAATAACTTCAATAATTTCCGTAATTTTGATTAATTTTTACAATAAAATAAAATTGTTATAATATTCAACCCTCAGCTTTTATTTTTCTTACATAAGCGCGGGAGTACACTCGCTAACTCCTAAAACTCGCTAATAGCTGTTACAAAATCTTAGCAAATGAACTCTTGAATATGAGGGAATACAAGGTAATGATAAATCACATAGTTTTACAAAAACAGGTGCGATGAGTCAATTCTTAGGACCAGAGAAAAACGTTGATTTTTGCAGTTATTAATGGTATAGCGGTTAATTCATACGAACAAATAATATATCGGGTGTTCCAGAGCATGCGTATCAGTTTTGTAAGAGGCGAAGGAGCCGTTATTTTAAAATTAAAAAAAAAATGATTAACTAAATCGAGGGTGTTCTATCGATTGGTGAAATTTCCAACTTCCGGGAATGACCTCAAATCGGTTTTTTAAGACGATAAATCGCCGAAATTGGCCGAAATCGAAATTTTCAAATGGGAAGGGGTATTTTTTTGTGCATTATAGCCAGTTGATGAAAGCAGGAAATTTCATATATTCACAAAAAACAAATTAATTAAGACGTAGACGCGGTTAAATTTTTCATCACTGGCGCGATGAGTCTGCAAGAATATGGATGATATTCAATGAATGTATTTTTTAGTGTTATTATATAGATTAAGGTATGAATAAAAAAATGAATATATAGAAAAATAATTGAAAAATTAGCAAGAACTGTACTTCAGTAAAATCTTGAACTGTGAAAAACAAAATACTAATCCTAAAGCTCATCGGTATTTATTTATCAAATTTCTGACGTATCAACTCATTAAACGTGGATAATACTATTATCAGGAACTAAGCCTTATTAAATAGCGTAATTCCACAACAGGCAAATAGGATTTACTCAACACAAAGAGTACCTGAACCAGGTCGAAAAATCCATAAGGCATTTGTTTTGCTTCATCGGGAATTAAACCTGGAACCTGAGATTTTTCTAATGCGAAGCCTGGTATCTTAGGATTTACCTAATGCGTTATTCACCGTGAATAATAGAATTAAAGATAGTAGGATGCCATTAGGGAACTAATTATTTGCTAACTTTTATAAAATATACAATTGCAACCTAAGTTGTTCATATTTCGGTGTTTCACCTTGAATACCATCAGTATACCAATATGCGTTATGGAGAATTACTGACCATTTATACGAAATAAATTTCAACATATAAATGGTTTGCTCAAATGCTCCCTTCAAAAATTTTTAATATTTATGATAGATCTATGTCACTTGAATATCTGATCAAAGCTCAAATTATAATTATATCAAATGTTAATATTATTTATTAACATAATCTCAAAACAAAAAAAAAAAAAAATAAACAAAAAAACATTAAAAAAGAAAATGAAACCTTATATTCTATTATTAAAATAAAACAAAAATATAAAATTAAATTTCGAAATAAAAATTTCAGTTTAATAACAAAAAAAAAAATGTTTGCACAGTTAAAATGCGTAACCAAAAAAAAAAGCTTGTTTTGAAATTCGATTGTATTGTATAGATAGATTATCATTGAGTCAAGGATGAAAAAATATTACCGATAATTTAAAATTTTATTTTCAAAAACTAAATTGATTTGAATGACACACATGGATTAATTTGATACTCCACATTTTAAAATACAGAGTGCTTGAATCAAACACATTAATAATTGTGCATATTATTTTCTTTTGGATGGTGTTGACTTTCAAAAGTTTTTATTGTTTTTACATTTTCGGTATATGTAGATGAAATTTAAATACTCAGTTATAATTGCAAACAATTTTCAGTCTTCTAAATTTCAGTTATTATAAAATATATTTTTACATTCTTCTTCTTCTTCAAAGCTGAATTGTTCTTTTCTTGCTACTAAGCTACATTGACATCAGGGCAAATGATTAAGTAGATATTATGCTTACAAAATCCGCAGCAGTTGCTGGTAAGTGAAAATGATAGAGGGTTAATAAAAGAAATGGCATACATGAAGCATGAAGTCAGACGGAACAGCGAACTGTCAAACAACTGACAAAAACAAATCAAACGGTCGCAAAGTGGAAATTTACTTAATATGTCAGACGGGAAACCGGATTTGTTATTACAAGACTAAGTATATAATATAATATTGAGTATTATAGGACATTCGCAACTTACGAATAAGTATCTATTTAACGGACCGACCAGAAGTGTACCTATATGTTCCTGTGATGGTCAGACTCGCCAATCAGTGTTCAACATATTTTTTAGGGCTGCCCACGCAATAGAAATATAACAAAAATACATGGTATCGGAGATTTTAGTATCCTTAAAAACGATACTGAGAAAGCACTGTACCACATTATGCAGTTCATAAGGGAAACATGTTACCAACATCAAATATAAATTTATCACTAGCTATTGTTTTTTTATTTTCTTTTGCTTTTCTATTCCTATTTGCTTGATTTCGTAAATTAAAACTTGTTATTTGTTACTTTATGTCGTACTTTAACTCTTAACTATTGTATATTTGAATATCTTATTTTTTATTTCTAACTTTAAGTTTAGATATTGTAGATTTGAATTAATTAGTATAGTTTATATTATTATTATAAAATTTTAGTCCTCAAGTTTGTACATATTACAGAAAACCCATCGAGGGGAAGTGATCTAATAAAGTCTAATTTAATATTCTTCTTTTTCGTATGTTTCATTCGTTGCGGACGTTACCTTAACCCCTTAACTATGATCGTAATTCTGATTTTATCAATTGCAGTAGCAAACAAAGATTTTATGCTTTTATTAAGGTAAGTTTTTCAACTATAATATCCTCCTTTTTCCGGAATCTCGGTGTCCTTCAATTTTGTCCATCGATATTAATTTTTATTAGCTTATTATTTCTCTGGATTCTAAAATTTAAGTTTTGTAGATTTGATAATGTTTACGATTACTTTATTTTTCATAATCTCAAAAATATTTCTTAAATTAGTTACTCTCTCCGTTCAAATGATTTTCGTAAAGTAAGCTTCGGTAAAACTAAATTTCGAAAGTATGTAGACTTCAACATCGATATAAAAATGATAGCACTGATATAGATTTGATAGAGCTCTGGTTCGCAGTTTTAGGTTGAGATGTTGACTGCAGATCATTTAAATTTTTATGAACATGGCTCTATTCTTTAATCGCTTTTAAAAGATCCCACATTTATTTGATTTCCCAATTATGTTATTCTCTTCTAAAACAATAAATATAATATAACCCGAAAGTTTTTTTCATCGATTTGAATCATTTTTAGACTCTCAATTAACTTCTCATGTTGTATTCTATTAAAAGATTTTTCGAAGCACGAATTTACATGGTGGTTTACATCTCTGCACTGTATGATTTATTGGATTCCATAATATATTAAGCTATTAAGGTGGATTACCAATCAGAAACGACCGTCGCGCCGGTTTTTTGTTTCGCCGAAAAGTTAAATGACCTTATCTTATCCGTGATGGTAGCCACGCATACTAAGAAATTTAGATGACAATTAATGAATTATTTGAGTATTTTAAATTTTGAAGTTAGTTAACTATATAGTAAAGTTATTTGAATTTAAATTTAAAAATTACAAAAATAAAAAATATTGACTATCTAACTGTTTATTTGTATTTTAAATTTAACCGATACATATTTGAACTATTTTAAATTTTAAAATATAAATAAAATTTTAAATACAAGTAGTTAGTTAGGTATTCAATTTTATTATTTTTAATTCTTGTAAATTTCAAATTCAAATTCAAATAATTTTGTTTCACTTGTGAATATATGTGTATATATTTGTAATATGTGGAAATTCACCTTTATAGTTTCAAGTCGTTTACGGGAACCGAATTGTGTATTATTGACTTGTTCATAAAATTTGTTCATTCTCGGGTGAATAATATGTTAAAATGTTTTTACCACATGGCTCAACAAGCTAATTTTTCTGAAGTCACTTCAAGTTTTGAATTCTTTGGAATAGTGACAAAGATTGATTTGAACCAATCCGCTTAATAAATTTTGTTAAAAAATTGATTGTTTACAGTTTAGCCGTTTTATACTTTTTTTATCCTGTATCTAAAAAATTTCGAATGATATCCAATTCGGGCCATCAGCTTTTCCACATTTAGCTTTATCAATAATGGTATTTGTGATCTTCTAAATTTTTATTTTTTAATTAAAAAACATTTTTTCAAACCATGTGGTTAGTGATTAGAACTTCAGTTTCTTTCAAATAGTTCTTCAATATAAGTTCGCATATCTTAAACTTTTAATCAACTTCACTAATTCAATTGCAATTTCATCTTCAAGCTATGATATTATTTTCCTTCCAAGATTAAGAATAATCTTTATTTACTTATGAAGATTAAAAATGTACATCCTTGATAAATTTCGTTACATTCCTTTCGGAATCAATATTCAATTAACCTTATATAAGTCCTCTGATCTTTTTATGGATTTCTTAAAATTTGTTCTAATGCTTATTTTTAAAAACTCTGCGTTTGTCTATAAAATTTATAATTCCATCTGTTTTCCATGAATTTTTTATAATCGATGGACGTTCTTTTGGATGCCAACATGTTTTGCATTGTTTTTTTTAAGTCTGAAGCCATATCTTCTATTGAACAATTGAAACTTATTATTTCTGACAGCCGGCTTTCTATTTTCGCAAAAATGATTTTTATTATTATTTTATTAATTTTTACATTCCATACTTAATACATAATATATTTACTAACTTAGATTCCACTGATGTCCCATAATATTCAGTTTTGGTTATTTTTAATTTAACAATTAAAATTTTAACAAAATTAAAGCAAATTTATTCGTTTTTTCGAAACTGTTCCAATTCTTAGCTAGTTGTTGTTTTTTGTATATACAATATTAATTATATTTTAAATTAAAATTACTTAGTTAATTGATGCAATAGCCTAAGAGCCTCTACTTATAATGTATTGGTTTTCTCTTTCTGTTTTTTTTAATTAAAATTAATATAAATATTAATAATACTTAAGTGTCCCACCAAATTCCTACTACATAAAATTCAAAAATAAAAAAAACACATTATGATTTTTGTTTTTTTATAGAACAAATTTATTTAAAGAACGCACGTTTTTATTGTGTTCAAATAACTAAAAATAGTTTTCGATTTGAAGTTGATGTTTTTATTTTTCTTTATTTTAGTTTTCTTTATCTATACATAATAATAAAGCTTTTTTTCTTTAAAAAACTGAAAAAAAAAATCCGGTGATTTGTCATGTAAAATCCGTAAACTTTTGTTTATTTATAAGAAAAGCTGTACTTGATAAAAAATACTGTAAAGAAAATCAGAATTATTAGACTTCGAATACAGATATATTAGACTTCGAATTGAGAAGATTCGTATCCAGTTGTAAATAAAAATAATTGTCATGAAGAAATTGATTGCAAAACTATAAGTAATGGAATAGAAAATTATTTTATGAAGGTAATATACAATGAGAAAAAGTTAATCTTATCTTATAAATATATATAATATACAAGATGAACGACGTGGGGAGTAAAAAGGCAAAAAGAGCTGAATAGTAAATTACACCACAAAAATATTAAAATTTTAGCAAGTTCTTGGTGCTGAATACTTAAAACATTTTAAATAGTTACATCAAATAGTGACGGTTATTTCTCAGTTGAGCGACATCTGTACTCTAAAATAAATTTCAATTTTATTTAAACTTATAAGAAAAAGTACAAAAACGAAAACACAAACAAAAATTGAAAAGAAAACAGAAACACAAAAATCAGATCATACTCTGTAAAAATGATAAATGTTAGTTCATTTGCTTCTGCTATTTAAAAAAAATATATACAGTAAAACACGGTTATAGGCATTTCCTAAATTTCAGTAAAATTTCTGACTATAACCGTTTTGTGACTATAGGAGTAGTAAAAAAAAAATTGCATCTTTATAAACAAAATTCAATAAAATATCTTTCGTATAACAATTTTAAACTGTATTTTATTCATAAAAAGCAATTATTAACTTATTTAGCAATTGTCAATTATCAGGATCATAATCAAATGCAATACGGTCAAATTATGATAATGCTAATAATCTACGTATTTGCATTCTTCTTCTATTGTTTAATTGATTCAAATTCCTATCTATATCACTTAATGTTGACGTGATTTTCTATTTGCATTTCTTAAATGTTGTACTCGTGCACTTCTGTGTTCTTCACTCTCTCTTGCATATAAGTTTTGCATTCTTGTTCATGCTGCTG
Organism: Argyra leucocephala; assembly: GCA_963942445.1. Classification (NCBI taxonomy): domain Eukaryota; kingdom Metazoa; phylum Arthropoda; class Insecta; order Diptera; family Dolichopodidae; genus Argyra; species Argyra leucocephala. The sequence goes on from OZ012680.1 coordinate 71,634,920, forward strand.
CTGTTTCCTGCTGTTGTTGTTGTGATGTTAAATTAGTTCGACGTCTCCTTCGATTTATACCTCGTCGAGTATACTGACTTAAACGTGTAACTCGTGGCATTTTGTAAGTTCTCTTGTCAACAAATTCAATTATGTAGCTATTTTACATTTTTTATTTTTTTTTATTCGAAGTTTTTCGTTAACGCGTTCGTTAACGCGACTAGAAATTAAAGTAAATTTTTCGGAATATTTATAATTTATTCAGCTCGTAATCATAAATATTACATAGTAATTTTAGAAGTTCTTAGATGTTGACCCATGATATTGCGTGTTGTCAGCAAACGCTGGTCAAACGAGGGCACGTAACTGGTCACTGCTAAGTGTAGATACATTTTTGAATGTTCATCTGCTGCGGTAGTGTGCTGCGGTATTTCGATTTTACTATTTTCATATGAGAAAATGTCGATTCACATAGATAGGTGGAACCAAAGTACGTGGTCAATTGGATAGCAATACCTTTTAAACATGGATTTTTATCATCATATTGCAACGATCAATAACTAAGAAGCTCTTGCTTTTATAAAAATATCAAAAATAAGGGCTACAACTACATATACATTTTCTATTTTTGAAGAATGAATATCATTAGTGTAGTCTTGTATGATAGTATGATACATAAGCGTTAGGTACCGAACTATTCTTATTTTATATTTTGTTGATAAGAGATCTTCTGGGTACCCAAGTACCGTTAGAATTTTTATTTTTTTTATGTACCTACTGACGATGATGGACGTTTCAGGCCCACAAAAATTTTATTTCATTTCTATAACAAAATTATCATTAGGTATCGAACTATTAAAACTATTAAAAAATACCCACATCTTGAATTTCCTTGAAATTATTTTTTTTTTAATTTTTACTACGCCGATCGACTGAAGAAAATTGAAAGATCGACCGTTTGGGTGACCCTGGAATATAGTAACATAGGCTCATCATAATTTTAAGTGTTTTATTTTGAATACGATTTGTATTTTCACTAATCAAGAAACGTTGTAACCTTCCTTAAGCTTTTACAAAAACATCATAAACAAAAGCAGAAATTTTTCCTGTGTAGAATTTAAAGGAACAAACACTTATCAAAACTAAATTTTCACCGGTAATTCTTATCAAAAAAAAAAACAAAAATCACATGTATTTATTAAAATAACTTGATAAAAAAAAATCAACTCCAAAAATAGATGAAATTAATTTAAAAAAAAAAAACAAATTTCTTTTTACGTTTTCCTCTTCCTTGTCAGTTATTTTGTTTTTTTTTTTTTGTTTTTGGTATTTATATTATTATATTTGATTGTCGTATTTTCTCTTGTTTATTTTAGATCTATTTTATTGCCCTTTCTAAACAAACGGTATAAAAATATAATCATCAAATCATCAAAACAATGGAAATAAAAATATTGTACATATATATATATATATATATATATATATATATATATATATACGTTATAATATATATGGGAAAAGACGAAGAAAACTAAAAACCAAAAACAATATTTTTTGTTTTTCTTTTTGTATTTTTATTATTTTTTTTTTATGACTTTGTCCATGAACTTTTTCTATTAAAAACATCCCTGGCAGATATCGCTCGTCATTTTCTAATTTTTTTTTGGTTTGATTTGCACACAGAGGATTTCTTAGATAAATTGATGTATTTCTGGTTACATGAAGAATGCAAGCGTGTAGAAGTTTTACATACGGTTCCTAAAATCATTAAAATCAAATGGGTTCGTCCATCAATACATTATAGAACTCATTCAACGTTTCATTAAAATCGTTTTTATTTCTTGTAAGAATTCATAAATAAGTACCTTCGGAAATAAAATACCGTAAAAAAACAAATTATAGCTTGTTTTTTTTTTGCTTAAATTGTATTTGGATTTAAAACCGAATTTTTGAATTCAAATTTCAAAATAAGACTAAGAACTATAAGGTAAACTATAAAGTGTCAGTAACTGTATCAAATGTAATAACTATAAAACTAAATTGAAATGCAATTTAAAAAAGTGAGATTTAGGTTGTCCATGTTACATGTTTATTTACATGTTTTTATTTTAAATGCAAGTCCAAGTCGACAACATAATTATGATGAATTAACCGATGATTTTTTTTATTAAACTCATCTGATGGTACATTAATATTTTTCAGTTCATTGTGAATACTTTGTAATTAATATTCGTTTTATAATTTCGTAGTTATCGTTATTTATCCAATTTGTTATAGAAATTATAGAGCTTTAAAATATAGTAAGTTGTAATAAATAAGCGATATAACTTTTTAAATTGATCTGCTCCTTACTTTGAACAAAATAATTTTACCTTTACGGATTTGGGAGTATAATTAAATATTTAAAAATACTCATACATATTCATTTTAATGATGATTTTTAGGTACATAGCTCATTTTGTACCAAATTTTATGTTATGTAGGGTTAATTAACCTTAATAAATTTTTGATGATTGTAGTTTACACATAATTAATGAGTTTATGGTTTAATTAATCATTTGACATCACTATTGTGACTTTGTATATTGTATTTTTACTGTCAGTTGTTGAATATACAATTTGAATATACATATGTATTTTTAGTATTTTTAACAACAGTCGCAATCTTAAGACCTTTAATATGTGCACCAGAATGTAATTTTTCAATTGTTTCCAGGAAGTAAATGTAATCAAAATATATGTATTTGCGTTGTATGGAAATAAATAGAAGACATGTTTTGAATAAAACTTTTATTGCTATTTTGTATAGAAAAAACAACCGAGAATACCTACGGAAAATTTGGCTGTTTTTGTTAAGTAACACGTTAAGCTCTTATTTTACAAAAGCTCTTGTGTTTGTAGATTAGATGCCCATTGGGCTTATGTACACTTGTTATTTCACTACGTGTTGTTCCAATATCGTTCGAATGTACACTGGACTTTATTCTGAGAAGCGAATCACTTTTTCGCTACTTACCGCTAGAGCATCACATTGCATCACATTTGGTATTCTGATAAGCGAATGATACGATATTTTGCAAAACTGGAAGCATTGCTCGTTAAAACTGTCAAATTTATTATTTTTTATGTTTTGACATTTTCTGTTTTAATTTTTTGTTTGAAAAGTGAAATTAAGTGAAGTTAAATTAAAATTTTATAGCTGTTAAAAAATGTCTTTCCTTTATATTACGAAACAAAATATAATAGAAAAAATGTGTTCAATTATATTTGTTTTTTTGAATTCATTAAGTATTTCAGACTCTCGAAAGAAGCCTTTGCAATGATTATAAATAAATTAGACAATAATTTAAATCCTGCAATTGGTCCAAGGAAGTAGATTCCTACGAGTTTGGTAGGTTAAGCTACATCAACTATTTCTAAAATATTAGCCGAATTGTGTCGAGAATATATAAAATTTCCTGAAACCGAAGAAGAAAAATTATCCATCAAATTGAGATTTATAATAAATTTAGATTCACAGGAATTATTGTATGTTGATGGAACACGTGTAAAAATTATTGCACCAACAAACATTCAAACTGCCTCCTATTTGTAACTTTTCTTTAATTACAAATGTAAAATAATATTTAAATAATTATTTTTAAATATTAATATATATATAAATAAAATTAACTTACTTGAATTTCACGTTAATTATATGTTTACTTTTTCTCTTTCGTCATCTTTCACTACCTTTTCCTATATTGATATATTTATCGTTTTTTCTGACAACGAACAAAAAAAATCGACTCCCGTAATACTATTAAAATCGAAACGTTGCGGTAAAAACCGATCAGTATCACTATTTCGCTTCGCAGAATACCAAAAATTAAATTTATCATATTTTTCAGTACGTACCGAAAAATTCGCTTCTCAGAATAAGGCCCACTATGTTATTGTTATGACAGCGAAAGCTTGGAAGTTTGAATGTGTGCCTAAAATTTAATTTTCAAACTTATTTTCAAGAGTTTATAGTGTTAAAATAATTTTTTTTTTTTTTTATATTTCCATACACTACGTTTTGAATAAAACTTTTGTGCACCTACCAAAAATTTTTATTGGTCCTTTGTATGTATTAGTTAAAAACAACGGACGTTTTTTTGATTTTTTTTTAACAACCACTAAATCTCATATTTAAAAAAAAGCTCTTATGTTTGTTGATGGAAGGGTGTGTGAGGGAGAGAATAGGAAAAGACAACATGCAGTGAAACAACATTGACCATTGATCATTGCCTAAAATCATTAATACGTATGTATTTTCAGTACATACGTTCAACGACCGACCATTCATACAATCGTTCATTATTTAAAATCAAAATATGTTTATTTAAATGAGTTCAATCCCACAATTAAAACAAAATCATCACTTCCGTCTACTTTTTTGCTCCTGATGAGCTCATTAATGAACTCCATCATAAGTATGTTGCCAGGGATATTTGTTTGAAACATACCTTATTCTTAAATACCAGTGCTAGCTATGATGATGATACGACGTTCATAATTTAGTTTTTTATTTAATAAATAAGTATATAATATATATATATATATTATATATATATATATTTTGTTTCTATTTTTTTTTTGGTATACATATGAGTAGTACGTATTTCTATTTATTTGGATATTTATACGCAAAATGTTAGACAAATAAAATATAATATATATATGTATACTCTATATATGTATATGTATATATTTAATTTTAATCATAGACTAGAATTAAATAATTCAATAAATAAAGTAATAAAAAATCAAAAGAGAAAAAAAAAATAATAACAAAAATGATAATTTCATGTTAATTAGTGTGGATCATCTGGTAAAATTTATGCGATGAATAAATTATAATTCTTATTGTTTATTTATACTAGTTACTCCATTTCATTTTTCTGCTTATCAATATGTCACCGCAATATTTCTAGGATTCAGTATTGCAGTGGAATATTTATATTTATAGGCTTTTCAGACATGGAAGACCATTCGGAAGGATTCGAATAGGTAGTACTGAATAGTATTGAAATCGTAGTTTAATACAACACATACATACATACAAATTAAATTTGACTTTTTATACAAATTTTATGTATAATTTAAATACTTAATTGTATTTTACTTATTTTTTACCGGTTTTAGTGATAAGATATCAATTACGGTTTTTTATATGTACACAATGTATTTTTTTACATTATTTTTTTTTGTAAACGATATCGGCCATGTAAAAGTAGAATTAAGTGCATTTCATGTTGAATTGAAATGTTGAGTTGAAAAAACCTTATATCAAAAAGATTATAATTATTCCGTAATTGATTATAGACTAGTTTAATTTTAATTCATAAATAAAATGAAAAAAAAAAACATTTTGTAGATCAGGTAGTTTATTGCAGATTTATGATTGTACTTAAAACTAATGAGGGTTAAAAATATAAATATAAGTAGTTATTAATTGTAAACATTTAACTAGTCGCAATGCAAGCACTGACTGATGAATGAAGTAAATTGCTTCCGAAATATCGATATTTGCATATAAAAAATAAAATATTAGTGAAATTGTAAAAATTATTCACATTTTAGTGTCATGCACAAAATACTGTAACACGTATTATTGCTTGCGAAATACTGCAAATTGAATTGCTCAATTTAAGAATTGAATTTGAGGTGAAATATGAATAGGGAAAATTTTGTAGTACCTATCTATAATTGTTACGAATTGAATATTATTGATTAGGTTAGTTTTTATTTTTGCACTAAATTTAGGTTATTTAGAAGTTACTATATACAAATTTTAATGTATAGGGCTATATAAGGACTCTTCTGATATAATAAATAAATAAAACAAACAAAGGGAAAAAAATAAATAAGACTGGGGTTTAAAGCCAACCTAGATGATGCAGTGATTATGTCACCTGACTGTTAATCAGATAATTTTGAGCTTGAGTTCTGGTCAGGGGAGGGACCGAAAAAGGTTTTTTAAGACCAAAAATTGCCGAAATTGGCTGAAATCGAGATTTTCAAATGGAAAGAAATACTTTTTTATGCAAATTCAATACTGTAATATCGTACATAATTTACCAAAAGGTGTTCAACTTCAGTTACTGTGACAATCAAATAAAACAAAAAAATAAAATATGTATAAAAAGTATTCCTGTGAAGCGATAATAAAATAGGGAAATTAGGGATATGTGTGTAATAATAATTGTGTCAATTAGAAACATTTCGAGTTGGCTAATCAAATTAGTCAATTCTAACTATAATTTTAGTTTACATCTGTCACAGTTAGAATTAGTCATCTCATTTTTTTGTACTTATATTCTTGAAAGTAACTTAGATAGAAAATACACCTTTTCGTGCTTAATTAAGTACAGTACTGCAAGTTTATACCACATATACAATATTTTGAGCATTTATTTATCAAATTACTGGCTTTATTTATCAAATTACTACTCATTAAATGTGGAAAACTACTGCTATGATCAGAAACTAAACCTTCTTAAATAGAGTAGCTCCATTTTATTTAATTTGTTACTAGATTATACTCTTAATTATTTTTTGTCATTTATTTTATCCCAATTCCAAAGGATACTGGAACAAGTCCAAAAACCCATAAAGCATTTTTTTTGCTTCATCAGGAATCGAACCTGGGACCTTTCAGTTGAAAGGCAGGTGCCCTACCTACTGCGCCACCCAGCGTTGCACACACCAAGTTGTATAAAAAATAACATATATTTCAATTAATCCCCTAGTTAAATAATAATTAAACTACGTTAGTTATATAGCAATTAAAATTTATTCATTATTTATTATAATTCATAATTTGTATTAAAAATTACAATCAATTGAAGTGAACCATATTTCAACTATATTTCACCCACCCAAATAATATAGTTTTAATATGAATTAATAAATAAAATTTCTTATTTTTTTTTCTTTTATATTTTTCAGATTTTTGGCCTTTACCTCTAAACTTTAAGGAATGTTTTACTGCAAGAGAAAGAAAAAACTTGTTGACTTAAATTTTATGATTGAAAGATTATTAAAGCTAGGAATTTGAATATAAAGAAATTTGAAAAAAAAAAAAAAATAATAATTAAATATTCACATAATTCAATGATGATAAATATAAGCTAATCATGTAGTGAATGGACCAATAATGTGATCCTATATTACCTATCATCTAGTATGAAACGAATCATATGATAATTTAAAATATTGTGTTTTTTTTGTTTGTTAAATTTTAGTATTTTAATCAACATAAAAATAAAACAAAAAGCAATAAAATTAATAAAATTTTAAAATATATATAATATAAATTATTTATAAAAATAAATAATCAACAAAAAAAAAAATAAAATAAAAAATAAAACAAAATAAAATAATAAAATTAGAAATAAAAAAGTAAATATTCAGAAAAAAACCGAAAAAAGGAAAAAAAAAATCAAAATGAAGAAAATAAAATTTTTAAATTATTTAAATCTATTAAGTATTTTAATTTTATTAAATATAATAAAAATAAATTTCGCAGCTGAAATTAACAATAATGATAATGTAAAAAAATTTACAACAAAACAACAATTAAATAATAATTATATACCGAAAAATGTTAGTCCTGAAATTATCGAAGAAGATGAAATTATCAATAGTAGAGAAGACGAATTTCCATCAATTGGAAATATAATTGTAAATTCAACAAGTGAACTACCATCTGAATTAAATAGGCTGACAAATAATAGAAATGAAACAAATAAAATGAATTCATTGTATGCCAATCGAAAGAATATCTATAATTTTAATAAATTTCAATGTTTTAGTCCTGAAGAAAAAAGTAAGTTATTTTAAAATTTGTAAATTAATAAAAAATTATATATTCTGTAGTATTTTTTTTGATGATCTCTGAAATTTGAGACAGTTTTGATAAAAAGGCGTATTAAAATTTTTAATACCTACTTATGTGTGTTAATGTTTGTTTTAATTTGAATTTATTTTTATTTACTTGAATTTATAGCCTCGATTACAGGATTGTAAAATAGAAACATTTTAGCAACATAAAGTGAATACAACTCTGTTTATTGAACAGCAGAATAAAATGAACAAAGCCATGACAATTTTTAATTTATTAATCGGATTTTTGTTTTTAGTGATATTTTTTTTTTTTTAAAAACCCCTACTTAATGGTGAATTTATTGATAGTAACCTAGTAAAATACATACTAATAAACTATTTTTCTTTAAATCTTAATTGGCTACGTTTTTAGAATACCAAGTCTTATCCTATGACAGTTTCTTTTTTCTTTTTGTTTATGTATATACATTGTATATATCAGGCACGAAGCGTCCATATATTGAGTTGAATGAGTGCTTCCCTAAATAAAATATTATTTATTATTTTTTACAACTTAATATAAAATATATATTTAATTTCATATAAAAATTACTTAACTACAAAAATCCAAATCGAATGAAAAAAAATCTCAAGCAAAAATTATATGCATTAATTACATTATGTATGTTTAGAAAATAATGCGTATATAAACATCATTATTTTCTATTATTCTTTCAATCATACAAGACAACAAGAGATATTCAACAACCACAAATTTAAAAGATTTGAAAATAATGCCTATTAAAAATCATTATTCTCTTACCAATATAGCTATCTATAACAATTATACATTGCATAATTATAATGACAAATTAAATATCATTCTCCTCATTTACAATATACATACACTCAAACACACTGTCTCTATTTAGTCAACAGCAACAAAATAATAAATGAAGCGACAATAAATTAAAATCTTACAAGGAAAAAAAATTTAATGAGTCGCTGATATTCATTCCAAATCTACCTGATATAATTAGAAAAAATCTGATAGAAAATAGATTATCAAGGGAAACAACAACAAAATATCGCATGACACAAAATGAATTTGCAAACATAAAAAGTAGCAAGGAATGAATTAATTTTGTACATTATTGTGGTTGTTGACTTAAATGAGAATTAATATTTATATAAACAATGTATGTAGTTTTGGGTTTTTTTTAGAGAGTAGTATTGATTTGTGTTAAGTAATGTAGTTTTTTGTTATTGAATGCTACATTGTTTATTTTCAGCCATAATTTTGTTTTACGCAGTTTTGAAACAATTTGTAACAAATATAAAAATTTAAAACATTTTTTTTTATTATTTGCAAATAATTAAAATAGAAAACTGTAACTGTGTTATTGAAAGCTTAACAAAAAATAATTTTCTGCTAGAAATTTTGAGGAAAAATTATTAATTGTTAAGGATGTTAAACCAATGCCTACTCTACTAATAACAACAACAATAAAACGGTGTAATCAGCATTTTTCAATAAAATCTTATAATTCGTAAACGAGGTATTTTCCAACATAAATATAGAAAATTCGTCTTCACACTTTTTTTACATTGTTTTCTTAAAGTCAGAGTAAATTAATTAAAGTTATATTTTCTAATTAATTAAAGTTATATTTTCAGATGAAAATTTTAATATTAAAAACAGTATTTGCGAAATTTTAACATTTTTAATTGAAACAGAATTAAACAACTCTTTTAATGAATAGTCTAAACTTTGTTCATTGATAATACCACTTCCTCTATAACAACTATTTCAGTTAAGCGATCGTTTTTCTGCCTAAAGAGAATCAAAACTACTTTGAGAAATAGATGTGAACAATTTTAACTGTCGAATTTAACAAAAATTTCAATAGAAAAGGAAAGCCAAAGCAAACTGATGTTTCCTTTTTTAGTGCTTCCCCCGTTGAAAATTCAACGTCAATATATATATATATATATATGTATGTATATTATAATTTTAGTTTTGCTACAATTCAAACGGCTTTACTCGTCTTAATCGTCGTGTTGTATCATTATTGTGCAAGAGTTGGAAATCTTCGGTATTGATAAGTTTTTGTAGTCTTTTTTGATGACTTTGTGCGATTGTTTTGATAACGCTGTCTATCATTTCTACACCCAAATCCTTATGTAGATTATTATTACGTATGTACAACGTGGCATTTACTATACTACGTAGTACTTTGTTTTGGAAACTTTGTACTATGTTTCTATTGCTTTGACTGGTACAACCTCAGAGTTGAATTCCATAAGTCCAAATGGAAATTATTAGTAATTAGATATTTAAATATTAATATTTAAGTATATTAATAATTAATATATAAGTATTATAAATATTTTATATTTAAGATATTTTAAATTAAATAATGTAACTGTTGTTGGGTTTAAATTATTTCAATATTTGATTGCAAATATCGATATTTCGGATGCAACATACTTTTTACATCACTAACAGATTTTCTTCCTTATTTTTCTCTTTTTACATCCTAATCCCTAAAAATTATAATATTTTACCAGTACTTTTATAAATTAGTTTATATTAATTTAAATAGCGGTGAATATTCATTTCATAGAGTGAGCCCTACGCTTTTACAAAGCCCTTGTTCAATAGATTCTTCCTCTATTTCGCATAGTCTACACAGGTTGTTGTCTATTAGAACCATTTTAAAAAGGTGTTTCTTTATTAGGCAGTGGCTTGTTATTATCCCTGCCAAAATACGTACCTGCTTCTTATTGAGGCCAAGAAGAGTTTTGGTTTTCTTGAGCGAGTGTTTAGGCATGAGCATTTTTGTTTAACGATTTCCAAGAACGTTGGCCTAAGAATCCTCAGCTTTTTGCTCTACCCTGGCTTTTAATTACATTTTCGCTGTGCTCCAAGGGAATCCTACAGAACGGACTTGGCTCTATGAAGGGTGTATCCGATGCTTTCCTTGCTAGACAATCTGCAGCTTCGGTTCCTGCTATGCCACAATGTCCTGGTACCCACATTATTGAGACATTATTTGTTTTTGTCAGGGTTTTAAGTATTTCTACACAATCCCATACTAGTTTTGATGTGATGCTATATGAATTAATAGCTAGCATGGCTGCTTTGCTGTCCGAGATAATGTAGATTTTACGTTTTTTGTAATTGCTTCTTAAATTCTCTCGCACACAGAGTTCTATAGCATAGCATGTACTTCGGATTGGAAAACTTTGCTTGTAGAATCTAGGCTTGAATAGATATGGGCCTTGAAGCTTTTTCCATATACTCTATACGATGCTACTCCGATGCTATTCATTTTCTTGAAGCCATCAGTATACCAAAGAAAATTATTATTCATACACAAAATAAAAAAATCATCATGGTGAGTTTGGAGTAAGAATGAATCATTTGATAAAGAAATTTTATTCAAAACTTCACTATTTTTTTCATTATGATTTATGGAGGTTATAAATAATTGACTTGTCCTTTTTATTTATCAAGTTATAAATCCGTAAGCAATTTTGATAATATCTTTATTTTATTTACTAAATAGTTATAATTAATTTTCACACCATGTTAGCTTATCAAGGGCTATCTACAACTGCATGTAATTTCTGTTTTAAAAAAGCAAAAAGGGAAATAAATTTAGTTGTGGTAAGACAAAATAGGTACACATGTGTGTTGTGGAAAATTGATAAATTGAAATGCCTTTTATTAAGATGTGGATTGAAATTTTAAATTAAAAATTTTAATTGGAAAATGAAATTATTTAATTTCGTTACGTCTCCTTTTAAATATGTATAATTAAATAAAAAAACATAAATCATAATCGGTTGTGAAATGGGCCAAATATTTTTATAGTATTTAAAATATATATTATATTTTCGTTCTACAATTACAATAATTCCATTTTTATAATTTTTTTAAATTTATAAAATGAAAATAATAAAAAAAAATAAATAAATTTTAATATATAAAATAAGCTAAAAACATGGCTAAATGTCTTAATCAAGTTTCAAATTTCGAAGAAAATAATGCACATACAAGCTATACAATTTTTGTTTTGTTTTCATTTAATTATTTTCAAAGTGTTGTTTATACTTGTTTTATTTACGGCCATTTACTTTTTTATTGATTGAATTTAATTTATGCACTTTTTTAATAACTCAATAAAATTTTTCAAATACTGTCAAAATAATTCTTCTAAAATAATTAATACTAATTAATTAATAATATATGTATAAATATCAGATGAATTTTATTATGGGAATTTTATTTTTTTAAATCTAAGTTTATTAGTTTGTTCTAATTAATTTTAATAACATTATATTCCATTAACTTAGAATCAAAGTCATTAATAATAATAATAATAAAAAAACAAAAAAAAGTATTAACATATTTAAAATCGATATAAAAATTATTGATGGTGATCTATCTTCTATTTGATTTAAGCTAATTAATTTGAAAAAGTGTGTCAGTTGTACTCGTAGTCTAGAATTATATATGGATGAATTTATGATAAAATTTTATAATGTAGCCAAAACTACAACTAATCGTTCAAATTATAATTTCGGGAAATTTCTATGTGACATTTTACATAAAGGACTGAAAATCATTTAAAAATTATATCACTGTGTAGGATTAAAATTTAAGTAGAACAATAAACCTGAACTACGTATAAGCTGATACCACATGAAAGAATTAGAAAATTTAATTATATTAATTTTATAAACATAACGGTTATTTTTTTATTTTTTCATAATGGTTAGCGTTATTATTTTTATTTATTTTAAATTAGTTTTCCAAAATTTAGTCTGGTTTGGGTAGCAACTCCAATCACCCAACAAATATATTTCAAGAACCACCCAGGTGTTACAGATCTAAAAATGTATAATCCAACACTCTTAAAAATAAATATACAAGTCGTTTTTAGAAACGGTATTGTTAAAAATTTTTATTGTTTCGGGTATCTGCCATGCAACTGCTAAAATCCGTAATATGTTTTAATTTCAAGAGATTGAAATTTTCAGTAAGACTTTCGTTCTCGATCACGTTCAACAATGTACAGTTTATTCTTGCTCCTGAAAATGAAACTAAAAATGTTGTTTATAATCAAATTTTGCGTTAAGGTGGTTTTGGAGACACTTACTTGTATTTCTATATTATATTTTAATTTTATAATCGGTTACAATTTAATTGATTTATGATCCTTCTGTCTTTTTTCATTTTTCTACTCGACTTTGTTCTTTTGTTTTTACCTCTTGGTCCGTTAGGCTTCCATTTTTATACAAATTTGTTGTTGTTATATTTCCGTGAATTTCGTATTGTAAAAAAATCTAAAACTTTGACAACGTTTCGAGTTCCATATTGTATTCAAAAATATTTTACAATGTTCCAAATTCCGAATTGTAAAATATTTTTGAAACGCAGAAAAAAATAAACTGTGCATTCAAAAAATTTTGGATGCTTTCGTAAAACTTTTACACGTTGCCGTTATATAAATTTATTTTTATTATTATTAAATTTATTTACAAATATTATTAAGTTTTATTTTTACCTAATAAAGAAATAAAAGTTTATTAGAAAATTGAAAAATTATAAAATAACTCAAAAAAAATGGCGGAATCAGTTTAAACAATTGAGAAGTATACCTAAGTACCAATGACGGGGAGTGGAATTTTCAACTAGGGAAGCACTATAAAAGCAAACATCAGTTTGCTTTGGCTTTCCTTTTCTATTGAAATTTTTGCTAAATTCGACAGTTAAAATTGTTCACATCTATTTCTCAAAGTAGTTTTAATTCTGTTTAAACAGAAAAACGATCGCTCAACTCAAATAAATGTTATGGAGGAAGTGTTATTATCAATTAACAAAGTTTAGACTATTTATTAAAAGAGTTGTTTAATTCTGTTTCAATTAAAAATGTCAATATTTCGCAAATACTGTTTTTGTTATTAAAATTTTCATCTGAAAATATAACTTTAATTAATTAGAAAATATAACTTTAATTAATTAACTCTGACTTTAAGAAAACAATGTAAAAAAAGGGTATAAATTTTCTATATTAATGTTGGAAAATACCTCGTATATGAATTATAAGATTTTATTGAAAAATGCTGATTACACCGTTTTATTGTTGTTGTTATTAGTAGAGCAAGCATTGGTTTAACATCCTTAACAATTAATAATTTTTCCTCAAAACTTCTAGCAGAAAATTATTTTTTCTTAAGCTTTCAATATAGTTACAATTTTCTATTTTAATTATTTATAAATAATAAAAAAAAATGTTTTAAATTTTTACATTTGTTAACAAATTAATTGTTTCAAAACTGCGTAAAACAAAATTATAGCTGAAAATAAACAATGTAGCATTCAATAACAAAAAACTACATTACTTAACACAAATCAATACTACTCTCTAAAAAAACCCAAAACTACATACATTGTTTATATAAATATTAATTCTCATTTAAGTCAACAACCACAATAATGCACAAAATTAATTCATTCCTTGCTACTTTTTTTATTTGTAAATTCATTTTGTGTCATTTTGTGATATTTTGTTGCTGTTTCCCTAGATGATCTATTGGCTATCAGATATTTTCTAATTATATCAGGTAGATTTGGAATGAATATCAGCGACTCATTAAATTTTTTTTCCTTGTAAGATTTTAATTTATTGTCGCTTCATTTATTATTTTGTTGCTGTTGACTAAATAGAGACAGTGTGTTTGAGTGTATGTATATTGTAAATGAGGAGAATGATATTTAATTTGTCATTATAATTATGCAATGTATAATTGTTATAGATAGCTATATTGGTAAGAGAATAATGATTTTTAATAGGCATTATTTTCAAATATTTTAAATTTGTGGTTGAATATCTCTTGTTGTCTTGTATGGTTGAAAAAATAATAGAAAATAATGATGTTAATATACGCATTATTTTCTAAACATACATAATGTAATTAGTATCTATGCATATAATTTTTGCTTGATATTTTTTTCATTCGATTTGGATTTTTGTAGTTAAGTAATTTTTATATTAAATTAAATATAAATTTTATATTAAGTTGTAAAAAATAATAAATAATATTTTATTTGGGGGAAGCACTCATTCAACTCAATATATGGACGCTTCGTGCCTGCTAAGTACGTATATTAATAATATTTATCTATGTATATGTATGTAGGTACCTAATGCATCATAATATAGGTACATATATTAATTTTAAAATTTTCATTTTTGCGCTCCGAAATATAAAAAAACTTTATATTTGTTTTACTTAGTATTGTAATGGTTTTCAATTTTAAATTTCAGTTCGGTTTAAAGGCGGTTTAAAAACAATTTTGTTCACAATACGGAACTCGCCATTTATAACATTTTGTACCGCTGTTTTTTTGACAAAGATGGACACAATACAACATAGATAAGAATTGATTAAATAATAAAATTATTAAATTACTACCAGCTAGCATAAATTTTATACTAACGAACCAACATAGAATTAGGAGTTTAATATTAACATTATCAAAATAAAAATTTTAAACATAAATTTTACAATAACATAGAGACAAAAAATAATTTAATTACCAAAAAAAATACTTCTATTAATTACAATCCTAAAATTCTAATTGGAATTAGGTTATTATATTTAGGTTATTATATTAGTTATATTAGTCTTTTGAACAAATAAAACAAAATAAAAACATAAAAAAAATAAATTTAAAATTTTCTTGGATTTTGTGTACCCCGTTTGCTTTGAGTAGTTGATTTCATGGTTCGGGTTAACGGGAGTATTTTATAAATCTCCGTCCAAGCTACTATTTAATCTGAGTCTGAATATTATAGTATCTACTTAATATATATTTTTTTTATTTATATATATTATTATATTAAAACTGGTCTTGTGGACCAACAAATAATTTAACACTAGTTTCTTAATTTAAAATAATTGGCTTAATTTTTAGCGATGACATAATAACAAGCTTAAGTATTTACTATTTTAATTAAATTTATAATATTATGTTATTTTACAATACGAATTCGTCCTCTTTTTATGACACCATCAATTCGCAGAATTTTACTCTCTTCAGTCTTCTTATCACTCGGTGTTTACGTGGAGCATTCTTGCAATTTTTTAGTTACTTCAGACACCTGGTCGATGTGTAGATCTCGGTGTGTGTCACTATTTCTGCCTAAGAGCATTGACCATATTCTTTTGCACCTTATTTTTGGAATCTTTGAATCGACTCAATATTAGTTTTTGCCGTGCATCCCTATATTTGAATAACGTATACCCAAACCGGGTTTATTACTTGATTATATATCAATATTTTATTTTTTATTGATAAACCTGAATTGTTTCCTATAAGCCAATACAATTTATAATATTTCATATTTAATTCCGCTTTCTTCATTTTTACATGAGCTTTCCACTTAAATTTAGCGTCATACCTAGCAGCTAGGCTGTGTTCTCTATTCTTATAGCTTTACCATTAATGATGGTTCATCTTTCAGCTTTTTGTAAGTAAAGTTGTGAGTTTGTGAGCTGATTTTTCTTCATACATCAGTCCTTTGTCCAGTTAACGACTCTATCGATTTCTCTTTGAAGATTGTCTGATACTTTGTTCATATCTTTCCAACAGATTTGAAGTGTCATATGCAAATGTATCTATTGATGCGTTCGGTAATTTAGGCAGATCATACATATAATATAATAAATTAAGTACAGGACCCAGAACACTGCCTTGTGGGGATCCTTCTCTTATTCCTTTCTATTCCATATCCATATCCATGGCCCTATAAAAAAATCCAGTTTTATATAAAACAACATTTTTAGTACATATTTTAAAGATTTATTGAAAGTAAATTCGCAATCTATCCAAATAATTTTGATTTGTGTTTAAGATGTTAATTTAGTTAAGTTTAAAAATGGACAACCATTTAGTTAAGTTAAAAAATCTATTGTTTACAGCCTCATTTCCAAAATGAAATTGATGTAATTTGATTCAAAAAATTTTACAAAGAAAATCCAATACGTAAAAATCAGTTTTTTTAATAATTTCTCAATAAACTTAAGTATGTAAGGGTAAATTACACGTTGGGTCTTGCGTGGCGCAATAGAGTATCTGTCTTTTAACCAAAATGTTCTAGTTTCTATTCTCGATGAAAGCAAAATTATTTATAAATTTTAAAAGTTGATCCAGTACCCTTGTCATTGGCATAAAATAAATGACACAAAATAATTGAGAGTATAATCTGGTAACAAGTTGGAATGTAGAACTACGCTGTTTAGGAAGACTTAGTTCCTGATAATAGTAGTAGCATTTAAAATTTACCGATTTGATAAACCAGTAATTTGATAAATATTATATAGTATAAACTTGCAGTACCGTACTTAATTAAGCACAAAAAGGTGATTCTACCTAAATTACTGTCAAGAGCATACAAAAAAAAAAAAGAAAAAAAGGTAAAAAGTTAATTTCAAAAAAACTTATTGTTTTGCTATTTTTTGTTTTGTTTATTTTTATAAACAAACAAATAAAATTTATTATTACACACACTATGTTTTGTTTTTAATGGTGTTAAAAATATCGAAATGTTATTGTACGAAAAATAAAAAAATAAAAAAATAAAAAACAAAAATGCCTACCTACATAGAGTTACGATATTTACAAAAATTTAAGGTCAAAAAGCTTATAAAAAAAAAACAATAAAAAAACAAAAAATCAAAAAATAATAGCAAAGTGCTTTCTAGGAATTAATTTAATCGATTCTATCTAAATCATAATAAAATCTTTTGATAGGGGTAAGTAATTTTATTTAACTGTAGAGGTTAATTAAACCAAATTAATCGATAATTAATTTTTTACTAAAAATTATTTGGATTAAATCAAGTATACTTAACATTATTATAACTTCATTTACGCTTTATTATTTCGGAAAACTATTCGAAATAAAATTAAAAAGTATATTTTAGTATTTTTAGAGAAATGGTTGTTGAATTTGTACAGGAACACAAAATTTTGTTTAAAAAACCTTTCATTGCAGTATGATTTTGGTCGATTTTTATAACTCACAGATGTATTTAGAACATCTCGTAGTAAGTTATCAAATCAATCAAAGTAAAAATTAGAATAGTATTAGGAGTTGTGTAGGTAGTCTATAACACTATAAATACCTAATGATAATAAGTTTAAGAACAAGTACAAGTAATTATTGTTAATAATTTTTTTGTTTTGTTGGATCTGAATGTATGGTTTGTTAAATTGCATTTAAAATACATATTTTTTGTATGAGGTATCTACATACATATACATATGTAAATGGAATAAATAATTAATTTTACAGCCGGCAACACTGAACTACAAATTTCTGAACTATGTACCACTTGTTAAAAAATCCCAAATTACAAGAGGGATTATGCATTTAAAAATTAAAAAGTAACTTAAAATTAACCGAGCTACAATATTATCATTTCTATTGCTTTCTATGTTACTGTTATCTAGAAAAAGCTTTTTGTTTTTGGTATAAGTATTAGAAATTTAAAGCAACATTAATTAAATATTTGTACTCCTTTTATTTTAAGCTTGAATAAAATTCTTGTGATTCTGAGAATAATTAAATGACAGAACGGTTGTATGAAACTCTCTAAAACCAAAAACGAACACATAATTTGGGGATTTTGAATTTTAATCTGGATAATTGCTTTTTCTAAAAATAAAAAAATAACTAAGGTAAACATTCTGGAAAGAGTGATATATCCATTTTTGCATCCAACAGCGGCTACTCATAAAATTAATTATTAAATATTTTAATTCTGGAAAAAGAGCCAAATGCTCCGAATTCAAAATCTCATATATACACATATAGTTACTTATATCAATATTCTGTAAAAGGCGTATATAACTCTGATTTTGAATCCAACTCTTCAAATTGTAAAAATAAAAATCTTATGGTATTTAACGATTTTCTGAATTCGAATATTTTTCGAATATTCTGACAACTGATTCATATTATCGGGTTAATATGCTATTTTAAAAATGTTATGGAATGCCAATATATATATATAAGATAAGAATACTAATATAGATATATAATATAGATAATAAAGAATATTAGACGCTGTACCGTACAATATTAGAAAAAGAAGTAGACCAAGATCTAGAGGGCTGCAGGATAACTGTCTAAAAATTTTAGTTAATGGAGGGAGGACAGTTGCATAAGATAGAGCAGAATGGAGGAAAAATTGTAAATGAGGTTAAGGTTCATCCTGAAAAATGTTATATAATGGATTCATATTTTCTAAACTACTTAAGCTCTTGAGACTGACTATATTATTAGCTTTGGAGATAGTTTAAGAAATGTGTTTCAAGTTAATGTGTATTTTGTGGGTATAAAATAATTCGCTTCAATGTTATAGGGTGACCAAAAAGTAGAAAATATTTTTTATCTTTTAAATTTATTGAAAATATACTTTCCGATTAAATTATCAATTCATTATAAAAGTAGGGTACTATGAAGCAGTTCCAAGCTGAAAAATTTATTATTTCATACAAAAATATAAATTTCTTCGAAATAATAAAGATATCATCACATACCTACTCATACAATGTTTACAAATATAAATTTCAAATTAAAAAATGTGTATGTGTTTTTTTGTTTTTTTTTATTTTTTGCAAATTAATTTGCTAAAAAAATAACACTATAATTTTACCAAATTGATTTGCAAAAAAAAAAAACAAAAACAATCAAAAATAAACTTTCTTTTCCAAAATTTATGTTTATTTTAAAAACCCTGTGTGGAACATTTAAAAATTTTATGTGCTTATTTCGCTTCGAAAAATTTCCAAATTTTTAATCAGAATTTACACCACATTGTATTCTAATAATTCATAATCTAAGCTACAGTAAATATTGACCACTTTTTGGAAAGCTAATAAATTGATAAATTTACATTTTTGCATAAAAATTTTAAGCCACTTAAATTTTTAGCAAAATATAATCGAAAAATGAAAAATATTGAAATCGCAGGGTGGCGCAATAAAACATAGAAACGAGATCCCAGGTTCGATTCCCGATGAAAGCTAAATGTTTTATGAATTTCTCGTCTTACCACCTTTTGTCATTGTAATAAAATAAATGGCAAAAAAAATAGACCCACATCCCGAAAGGGAAAAATTTGTCTTTTTTTATGTTCTTAACACTGACTTAATATGTAGAATACCTTTTCTAGGTTTATTTAGAATAAGTGGGGGTAATTATTTGTTTATTTTTTTTTGGCGTTTCAACTAATTAAATGTGGAAAACTACTACTAATTATTGTCAGGGCCGGAAATAAACTTTCAATAGAATAGTCTTGAATGTTTGTCTGCATATTATTAATATGTACTATAATAAGACTGATATATGTATATATATAAAAAATAAATAAAAATAAATAAATTAATAAAATATTAATTACACATTCTAGTGATTTCTTTCCAACTTCAAAAATTCAACATTTTCAATTCTGAAACACTTCTATAATCAGTATAGTTATGCATTTTAATAATTTATGGTATTTATTCTACTAAAACATAATTTATAATTAAAAATTTATAAAAAAATTTTATAAAAATTTATTAAAACAAAAGAAATTCTTAAAAATATTAGTACAACAAAAACATCCAAGTTTAGATAAATAAATTTAACACAATTTATTTAAACAGGTGAATTCTAAAATATTGAACAACAATGTTAAACTTGAACTTATTCGAAAGGTAATTCAACTTATTCAGTTGCAACGTTTATCTTTAAATTAAAATAATGAGAATATAAAAAAAAAAAAAATATTTGCATAATTTGTTTATGCGATGTCAAAATACATACTTAAGTGGTTTTTTTTTTGTTTTTTTTTTTTTTTTGTTATTCGTTGGTTTTAATGTACAAGTTTTTATTTTTGATCATTGAACATTTAAAATTGTTTTTCAGTTCGAAATAAAGTAATAACATAAAAAAATTATTTAATTAAATTTTAATTTCCTATGAATTACTTCCATACCTACATAGCTTATGTTTCAATCAATACAAATTTTTTCAATTTTGATTTGATGTCAATTTAAAAAGTTTAATGAGGCGACGAAATTATTAAATTGTCGTTGCAAATACTTTAAAATTTCACGGTAAATTGAATATAGAAATCACAATTATTTTTTTTGATTTCTTTAAAATTATTGAATTTATGTATTTATAAAACTATATAATTAATAAATTATTACTAACATTATCGAATTGAGGCTTTTTTTTATACAAAACAATAATAAAAAATTTTTGGTTAACAATTTTTTATTATAATCTGGTACTCCTGGTACATTAATACTATCAAAGAATAAAATCCGCATACATTCTTCTTTCAATGGTGCTACAGCCCAAATCAAACTTTGATTTCTATACGCTGTCTAATGGGTGAATATGTCAAAAGGTTGATATTGCAGCCATCAAAATGGCAAAATGCTAGAAAAATCAATTTTAAATATTTTTTTGTTTATTCCGTTTGATAACTCAATAATTAGTAGATTCTTAGAAACGACCAGTTTATTTTAATATTTTTAAGGACTTTTTGTTTTCACGGGAATAACAACTTGACACGGAAATGACAAATATATAGTTATTGGACTAAAATTACAATATATATCAGGGAAATTATTTTCTTGTTTGATTAATAAATGAAACATTTAGTATGGAAGCCAGCTAAACGTAGAAAATGACAGTTTAGCTATTGGACCATAGTTTGCGGTATCATTTCTTGAACCCTTCTTATGAAATGGTTTGATATAGACATATTTCCAAAATTGTGGAAGTGAGACTTATTAAATAAAATTGACAGTAGATAAGCGAGTGATTGACCATTTTTTTATAACTATATCCGGAATATTATTGGGACCTGGGGATGTTTCGTTATTTAACTTATCCAAATAGACTTTTATTTGGGATGCGTCAAACTGGATCAAAAGTATGGATATTGCAGGGAGATGTGCTAAATTAGCAAGTTTAAGTCGGTCCACTTCAAAGATGTTATCCCTTCTGAAATATGTGATATATTTTTTACATAACAGAAGATACAGGCACAACTAATGGCTCCTTTAAAGGAGATGATGGTGATATACTTTGTTCTAAGAATTGTACTTTTTTTCTTTAAGCAAAGCTTTATTCTTTATGTGGTTTCTTATATTGGTTATCCACCTATTTTTTTCTACATATTGCTTCCGTGGAGTCATAATTAGAACTGATTTTCTTTAAAAGTAGTTTCCGTGCGCTTGTTGTAATTCCCATGAACGCGCGGGAAACCACGGAAATAACAAATAAGCAGTATTTGAGCAAAAAAATTTAAATAAATAGATATTTAATTTTAAGGCTAGTTAATAAATAAACTTGCAAACATAATACATAAAATAATATATATTTTTCTAAAAATATTTAATCAAATTAATAAACAACACGCACCACGGAAATTACAAATTTATAGAATAAAATGTTGAACTACGCTATGAAATATTTTGGGAAACTAAATCCTTTTATGCTTCACAAAATAGTTTTTATTTAATTTTGACATCTTGAACAGAATGAACGCAGCCATCACGCAACCAACAAAGTTTCTAAATGTCAAAAACGCAGCAATCTAACTTTATGCACAGAATGCAAAACGTTGAAAGCGTTAACTGAAATTGTTTTGTTTACTTTTTCTTTCTACTTCAAGAAAATTAATAAATGTTAAATACATATACACTTGTTAATAAATGTTAAATACATATACGTATGTTATAAACTTATAAATTAATTTTATTGTATTATATCTAAGCTCTGCCGCTTTTTTTATTTTAAAATTTTTTTTTTTTAAATTGATTTTATGATTTGATTACATGATGTGGAAATGAATATAAACAAAACAATTCAATTTGTATGAATGTGTTGTACTACAATCACACAATAATTTGACTTTTACATACAAAAAAATATTTTTATTAGTTGTCAAAGTAGAATTCCTGCGTTGAAGTTAAAACTTTTTCAACTTCTGCGCGATGGCTACGCTGTCAACTTTTCATTCTGTGCATTTGCATATGTTTTCATATGTTTCAACTTTCAAAGTAGTTTTTCTGCGTGATGACTGCGTGATGGCTACGCTCATTCTGTTCAAGGTATCAGAGTTTTACTTTATAACCGTTGAATGAGTAATCAAATTATTATCGTTTAAAATATTTTTTTTGCTCTTTACATTATAGCCACGGAAATTACAGAAAAACATGAAGGCGCATGAACTTTACTTAAAAAAATTGTTTTTTTATAATATTTTTTTTTATCATAAGTAAATCTAAGGTTTCACTTTCTATCATATTCCGATTTTTATTATCTGCTCTGTTATATAATTGAAATTATTTAGAGCTAAGTAGATGTGAGGACAAGCATGGTAATGACATTTTCGTTGTTTAAGTAAAATTTTCGGATATAACCGGATTGACATATCATAAAATCTTAATTGTTCGAAATTAGGTACCTATTAGAGTAGCACTTACCATAAATAAATTAAATATTTTTAAAATTTTTCTATATTCAAACTTGTTCTGACACAGAATATCAGCCTTTTGAAATATTTACCCCTATATGGTTCTGTAGACTTAGCAGTTTCTTCAAATTCTGATCGATGAAGATACATCAGCGGTGACCATATCGATATATCTTATTCGGGTCGTCCAGTTGGTCAAATAACTTACCATACTGTTTGGCGAATCTGTCAGTCTTCTTTGGTATTAAACATGTCTAATTTCTTCCTGGAACGATCTCGTTCGTGTGCTGTTTTATTTCGTTATTAACGAACCATTATTAAAAACTTTGACTGAAATGATTAGAAAATAAGATGCAAATAAAGTACATACTATAATTAATATTAAACTATTAGCGAGTATGCACTTACGACTACGAGTACTGTAAGTACAAGAAATCAATATAAAAACATATTTAATTGATAATAATTTACTCGAGTATTGTTGTGCCAATGAAGACGAAGAAGCAAATCTACAATTATTTTGAAAATTTTAGCTTTTATAATTGAATTTTTTGTATATTTTTTATTTTTGTATACTTATACCTTTTAAGATTAAATTAGATCCTGAGATCTTCTTATAAGTAGCTTCTTCTTCTTCTTTAACGAGGTATGCAGTTTCTGTTTTTTTCAATATATATTATACTCAATTTTGTGATGACGATGTTCAGCATTCATACTATCTTTTCGGAGTATTTTCTGATAATTTTATATTAATTTAACCATTCATGACTATCTTCGCAGTCGACCTTCTGCCATTCTATTTACGTAGTCTTTCCAGTTTTTGCGCCCATTTCGAATCCAACGGACAATGTCTTGAATGTCGCATGCGTCACTGATTTTGTTACTATGTTTCTTATATTTCAATATGTATCCACATATTTGCGTCAGAGTTCGCATTTTCTGTTTTGATTGAGATGTGTTCACGGTTGTGTCAATAGCATAAGTTAGGCCGAATACAGTGTTTATGTTTATTTGTTTCTTCATATAACATCTCGGAGATAACCTGAAATGGCTGCGACTTTTCCTACTTGAGTCGTTTTTTCTCTTTCCGTGTTGCGAGAGCTGGTATTATTTACTCCCAGATATTTAAAATTGAACACTTGTTCGATAGTTTTATTGTTCGATAATTTACATCTAATTGGTTCTTTCGAAATAATCATGAATTTTGTTTTTGTTGTGGATACTTTCATGTTTTACAATTTGGCAGTTTCATTAAATCTTAATAATAATCTGTGCAGATCATCTTCATTGTCTGTGAGTAGCATATACATTAATAGTTGTATTTGTCTTATCAAATTTTTGGAAAAAACTAATTCGCTGTATTTATAAGTTATTTGATTTTATTTTTGTTTCAAAAGTATCGTATGTTTTTTGTATAAGGACCATTTATCGAAACTATACACTTTATTTTGGTTTTACTGTACTTTTAATTAATCTATGATATGCAGAGTGTTGCAGAGGGTGCATACCAGTTTTTTAGTAGAAAAAGGAGTCGTTATTTTAAAATTATTAACTAAATCGAGGGTGCTCTATCGATTGGTGATATTTTCAATTTCCGGAAAGGTCCGGGTTTTTTAAACCCGAAATCGAGATTTTCAAATGCGAAGAGGTATTTTTCATTGCAAATTCAGATTATAGTATTGTACGTCAAAAAATAATAATTTTTTACTTTTTTTTCATTAGTTTGAACTTTGTGCGTACCCAAAAATATGATAATAAAATAAGATACTATGAAAAATAAATTTAATTGTTTATGATAATCAGTTTATTATTATTATTAGTTTTAGTTTACCAAAGGAAAAAGACTAGTCAAAGTCTAGAACACCCGGTATATTTTTTCCTCTCGAACATAAGTTAAATCATTTCCTCTCACCCCCCTCCCATCATTCTGATACACATTAGAAATAATAATTTAATTTGTTTTGTTATTAAGAAAACCTGAGATAGTAATTGTGCTGTGTTGACATTTCATCTATATAGTATCTCATAGATATTTATTTTGAAATTGTATATTTTAAGATGATAAAATGCATTAGCATTACAATATCAAAATGGATTAAATTTAATCAGTTGATAACAAAGCATTCTTACTCGTTTTTTTTTTCTAAATTACTCGTGATGCAGCATTTTTTAAATTTTAATTTTTTTTTTTCACTTTTTTAAATAAGATACAAATTTCAAAATTGATACTTATGAAATTCTATGAAATAATATCATTAATTCGTAATACTAACTGATTTGGAAAATAATTTTTGTTATTATATATTTTGTTGTTGTTTCAATAGAATTTTAAACTTTTTTAAATTTTTTTTTAAATAAGATTTACTGAAAAGTAAGTTAATCTTCATGTCACTTTACATGTCTGAGAATATTTTTACTTTTATAATTTATTATGTAATTTATATTGTATTGCAATGAGACTATTTCTAGATCCAATTTCTAAAACAAACAAGCAAACAAAAAAATTGTTTTTTAAATAAATAAAAATTCGCATAATATAAATTCAACATAACTGATAATTTGTACTTATATTATCTATGTGCATAATTTTATCTCTACTAGTGAATCCCCTGTGCAATTGTACAGAAGCAGTTCTTTCACGTACGATTTTATATAAAAAGAAATATTTGTTTTGGTATAATTGTAGTTGTTTTCTGAATCGCTTGATTATTGAATATATATATAATGAAATTAAAGTATAATACCCTTTATGACGAAATTAATACTAATTTCAATATAACTTAACACAATAAAATCCAATTACTCTCAACGTAGTAGATCGATGTATTTTAATTCGTTTATAGTCAAAAACGCTTGTAGTCCATAATTCTGGCAACAATGTTTTTAAAAGAAAGTTATAAACTTCATAAGTTAATACAATCGATTTAGTTACACCAAATAGTGACGGTTATTTCCCAGTTGAGCTACATCTATACTCTAAAAAAAATTAAAAAAGTTAAAAGTGAATTATTTTTTCAAAAAACTGATTTATATATTGTGTTTTTCTGTTCTTTATTACAAATATGTATATTTTGTGATTACATACATAACAGAACAATTGCTATGAATAAAATAAAGTTTAAAATTGTTATACGAAAGTATAGAATATTTTATTGAATTTGATTTTGTTTAAGAATGAAATTTTTTTTGACTATGCCTATAGTCACAAAACGGTTATAGTCAAAAATATTACTGTATATATATATTTTTTTAAATAGCAGAAACTGAACTAACATTTATTATCGCATTTTTGAAGAGATGATATGATCTGATCTGATTTTAGTTTTTCTGTTTTGTTTTCAATTTTTGTTTGTGTTTTTGTTTTTGTACTTTTTTCTATAAATTTGTTTGTTTATTTAAAATGACAGAATTTTTATGAAGCTTTTTTAAAAATTGTTCTTGATTGAAATTTTTTTGTAGAGCATAGGATGTCGCTCAACTTGGAAATAACCGTCACTAATTGGTGTAACTATTTTAAAAATTTTAGGCATTCAGCACCAAGAACTTGCTAAAATTTTAATATTTTTGTGGTGTAAATAATTTACTATTCAATTATTCTTGCTTTTTGTTCATCTTGTGTATTATATATGTATAATATTTTATTGAAAAAATAACCTTTGAAATTCAAATTTCTAAATAATTGTACATACATAATTAGTTGAGTTATAGTTCAAAGAAAAATACTTAAATTTTCTGTGTTAAGAGAGTGTAGGATTTAAATTTTTCTATTATAGAAAATTAATGAATGATGTATGGGGTATAACTAATCTGTGTGAATTTTGGGAAAAAATGTTTTTTTTATATTATTCGTTTATTGAGCGTGTAAATTATTTTTTCTTCTTGTAGTATTTTATATAGTTAGTTGTGGCTGATTTAAAATTTGGTTAAAACATAATTGGAGCTTGTGCTTTTAATTTTGGCTGGTGAGGAGGAGAATTGTCAAAGCTTTTTGTTAAATACAACAAATTTAGAAACTCCCTTGGCTAGCTAACAGCTTAATTTTCTTTGGTGACTGTATCGTTGCTATTTCAATTTTACCATTGACGTCTTCAGAAATTCTTCTTTTACTAATCTTCGACTAATATTTCCGACTTATAATTTTAGTTCCAACGTAATATATATAAAAAATTTTGTAACTGCAAAATCTTCTCAGCCAGTCAGAATTTAGGGAAATCGTAAAAGACGTTTTATTATTTATTTTTGTGTTTTGTGAATTACAAGCTTTGTGGTTTGAAATAAAATTTTTACTTTAAGTTGACAAGTTTTTCACTTTGAGGTGACAAAATTTTCACTTTGTTTTTGAAATATTCCTGATGGGTGCTAAGAGTTTTATATGGTAGCTACCGAACCAGCCCGAGTTCTTAAAATTGGTAAAATAATTAAAATTGGGTTTTTAACTCTTTTTGATGTTAGGAGTTGTCCCCCAACTCCCCAACCAGTTTTTCATTTCCTTCGAATGTAAACTTATATAGAAATGTAAAATTATATAGAGTATGTAGTGAGATACATTGGACATTGTTTTTGAAATTAATAAAATAAAAATAAATAAATCATATCCTTAGTATAATATATTTGAATTCATTCACAATGGTTTTATAACTGTACGAGTTTGCTGAATTTCGATATTAAATAAATTCTCGACAAATTATTTATAACATAAGTGTACCTATCATCGCTCTAACACCTTATGCCGATCAAATCCTTCTTTTGTAAATACAATACTCCCACGCTTTATATTTCTATTTTATTTTTCAAATAAAATAAGAATATTATTTCCTCGTTGTAATGCAACACAATGCACATTTGTTGTCATATTAATAAATAACTTATTGATAGAAAACCGATCTAGTTAGACGTTCAGTGATAATATTTTATTTTGTTAAAACCATAATAATTCAACTATGATGTTCACTTTTTTATTTTATTCAAATAATTGTAAAAGATATATTATTAAATAGATTATAATACATACTTTCTTCAATTTGTAAATAAAAAATATTTAAAATTGCTAATTAGTTTTGAGCGGGAATTAGGGACACATAAATTTATGTTGTAAGTTTTTAGGATCGACCGGGAGGATTTGGAAAACCATATATCGTAATAATTAATAAAATTATTCAACTATTTTTGATTATAGAAGCATGCAATTAGAATTATTGAACAAACTAAACTGGATCTAAGTACTCCCCACTTATTTAAAGTTCGCATATTATGTATTTTTTGTTATATATCTAAATTCTGAGTTTTTATAAAAATTTTTATGAAAAAGCGGATCGGCAATATTTTACAATGTGTCCTAAATATTGTGAATTAAATATTTTAAAACTATTTTTATAGTAAATTAATTTTATTTCTCGACTTATATTTTAAAAAATCTATACTTTAATGTTTATACTAATTACTTATTTTTTTTAAAGAAGCAATCTATGATTTTATCTTGCCATCAAAATTTTATTAAGGTATCTGAAATGAAATACAAAAATAATTTGTTTATATTTGAAACATTTTTTGAAATCTACGCATTATGCAAACATTTTAAGTATAGTTTTGAAATTGCAGAGCATCAAAATAAACTTGAAAATAATTTAAGAAGCATGGACATATCTTTAAATAACATAATATTGATGCCAATCTTCGGATAGAAAATAATAATGATATCGATCTAATTATCCAATATACTTAACGGGCAAGTTTAATTAATAGGTAAAGAAAGTTATCAATTCCAGATCAATCCATTAATACATCACCAGCATTTCATTAAGAACTTGAAGAAAATCGTATAATCAAGAAACTCGAGGAAAGACGTTCGAAGAAATTTACCAATACCATTTAAAACTGTTTTATTTTGGCCTGGAGAAAATGAAATGATGAGGAAAGTTAAACTTAAATTAATGAAAAAACTGCTAACTAATGCAGTTGTTACAATATTTAATTTGATTGCTTATTTTGATTACTTTATTTTTTAATTTATTGATTTTTTTGTTTCGAATATTGAATTGTCGAATTTTTTGAAATATGTATGTACCTATCAATTATAATAAATTTGTTTTGTATAAATGATAATAAATATATTTTGTTATTGTTATTCTTTTTTCTTAAATTATAATTTTATATGTAATTTAACCAAAATTGTAATTATTAGTATATATTGTAACTTGCTTGATTTTCTATTCAAATATTATTTATTTAATACAAATTATAGTAAGTAATATTGAATTTATATTACAATAAATATTTTTTACATTATACAATTTTACTCATATTAATTATTTTCAAGGGATTTAGTTAATAAAATCGTAAATTGGTACATTTGTGGGCGGAATTACCTCATATTGAAAATTTCGAACTGAAATATGTGCAAATAAATTTTTCTTGTCGTTTTTTTTTCTCCTATTACTCCGCGCAGGAGTATAGGGCTTCGATAGTGATCCTCCATTCCTCTCTTTTGGATGCTGTTTCCTTAATGTTGTTCCAGGTATAATTATTGATTGTTAGTTCTTGATGAATTTTCCGTTTCCATGTGTTGTATGGTCTGCCAGGACTCCTTTGTCCTTATGGATTCCACTATAGAGGCCTTCTTGCTATATCACTTTCTAATTTCCTTAGTGTATGACCTATCCATTTCCATTTTTTCCTATTTATCTATCTGTTGATCGGTTATTCTCCAGTTATCATCCATAAATGCTCGTTGCTAATTCTTGCCGGCCAGAATATTCTGCATAGAAGCACTTGTTAATGAATACTTGAAGCTTCTGTTTGATTGTGATCGCCATATTTCACTGCCATATATTAATTTGACTTTACACATTCTCTGAATATTTTTAGCTTTGTTGTTCTTGATATTTGATTGCTCCACAATATCTTTATTAGGCTTCCAAATGTTTTTCTTGCCTTATTTATACGGCTGTTGACATCTTCTGTTGTACCACCTCCTCTTGAAGTTATGATGCTGCCCAGGTAGTTGAATTCTTCTATGTATTTAATATGTTGTCCATTCACTGTTATTTGGATGACTATCAATGTTGTTTGTCTTTATTGTCTTGGTCTTCTCGATGTTTAATTCCAGTCCCGCTTTCTTTGCTTCTTCCTGTAATCTGTTGACTTTGTTCTGTAGGTCCCTTTGATTCCTTGATATGAGGCACACATCATCTGTGTAATCTAAGTTTTCTAAGTTGCCGAATAGATTCCATTTTATTCCGTTTATTCCAGTGCAAACTTTTGTTATAATGTCGTCAAGTATTGTGTTGAAGAGAAGTGGTGATAGTGGACATCCTTGTCTAACTTCTATATTGGTGTAGAATGGATCACTGATGTTACCTCTGGGTTGTACTGTTGTCTCTGCATCTTTATACATTGCTTTGATGATGTTGATGATTTTTATTAGGGAGTGCTCTCAATATTGCGCATCTCTTGACTGTGTCAAATGCTTTCTTAAAATTTATGAATTGTAGATAAAGTGGGGCATTCCATTCTACTGATTGTTCAAC
Organism: Argyra leucocephala; assembly: GCA_963942445.1. Classification (NCBI taxonomy): domain Eukaryota; kingdom Metazoa; phylum Arthropoda; class Insecta; order Diptera; family Dolichopodidae; genus Argyra; species Argyra leucocephala. The sequence goes on from OZ012680.1 coordinate 71,665,843, forward strand.
TATGATCCGTAAAGTATTTAACTGATCTTCGGTTTGGCTTAAAACCTTTCTGCTCTTTCCGTAGTATTGGTTCTAGTACTTCTTCTAATCTTTTTCTTATATATAATAATCGCTATTATCTTATGAATAGTATTTAGAATCGTGATTCCTCTCCACTTGCTACAATTTGCCAAGTCTCCTTTCTTTGGTATCTTGACAATCATTCCTTTCTTCCATGATGTTGGTATATTCTATTCTATCCATGCTTTTCTGATGTGATGGGGTTCAATTGTTTTTGCGAATAGGTCTGGGTTCAGTTTGGCTATGTCTGCTGGATTGTCATCTTCATCTGTTAGGATATTGATTGTAACTTTGATTTCTTTTATATTTGGTGCTTGATAGGTAGATATTGGCAGTCCCTGAGTTTGGTAGATGATATTCGCATCGTCTCTGTTTCTTATGTCTACTTCATTTTTTTTGTCTTAATATTTTATTATTTATTTACAAAAAATTTAATTATGATTAGATTAAAAAAATTTTAATTATTTTAATTTGAAATTAAGTTAGAAAAAGTTATAAGTATTTTTCTTATTTTGTCAACTTAAACTAATTTTTCTTTATGGGGGTGGAAATCGATACATGATTTGAATTCCTTTGTGCTTTTGCTTCAAAATTTGTTACTTTTCGAAGATTTGGGCGTTTTAATATGAAATATTTTAAAATAAAATAAGATACTCTAGATTTATTTCACTAAATTTAATTTAATTCAATCGATATAATTAGAAACACTATAATGATTCCAGTTGTTAATTAATTAAAGTTATTTTATTACATAATTTCATATAAACTAGTCAACATCTATTTATTTATTTACTAATCTAATTGCTTAGCTTTTTGTTTATTTAAATATTTTTTTTATTTTAATTCAAGTTTAATTTAAATATATTAGAACAGTTATAGCAAATACCAGTATAGGTTTTTTTGAACAGAATTACTTAGAAAAAATTTGATCAAGCCAAAAACCTATCTACTTTGTTGGAAATTTATTTGTTGTATAAAAATACGGTATTTATGTAGGCTCTTAGTGCCTAACAATATTACAATAGTAATGTGTTGATGTACCGGAAAACTGATAGACAAATAATCAACTACACCAGAAAAATTGTAGTACCGTATTTGATATACAAAAATATAATTCTACCTTAAGTTACTATAATTCGAATAAATTAATGACATTATAAACTTATTTTGATTTTAAGAATAATTTATTAATTTGTAAATTATTGAAATAAATTGCAAAAAAAATTTCGCGTAGTTTATTTCACAATTTTAGTAAGTATTAAAACATTTGCGTAAACATTGTGAATTGAAAAAAATTAAAAACGCAATTTGCAAGCGATTTGTTTACGAAATCACAAATTGTTATTTTTCTTTGTTTTAATTTAGAAGTAATAATAATTAAATTCTAAAAAAAAGTAATAAATTTTAGAGCAGTACTTCATGTGAAATTAAAAAAAATACTTTTAGAAATATCAGTATTTTCTGTTTTTTTCATAATTAATTGAAATTTTGTAAACAATTTGTCACAATTAAATTCGGAATAACGTATAATGTAGCGGTGGATCGTCTATGATAGCAGCTTAATCGTCTATGATCTAACTTAATCCTATTTTGCAATAGGAACACTTGGCCTAATGTCTAAGTTGACAAAAAATACTAGATTGAAAAATCTAATTTTATAAAAAAGACAATTTTCATAAATTTTTTTGGTAAAAATTACATTTTAGCAAAAAACTACAATTGAAATTAAAAAATATATCGAAAACTACACCTACATAGTACAGAGTTCCTTAGGAGAGTGATAATGTGAGATTTTTTTTTTTGTTTTTAAATTTTTTTTTACCCATTGTACAATCTTACTTAGCCTAGATAAAGTTTACAAAAAATAACTTTTGTGATATTATTATTAACATGTAAAATAATGGTGTGCTTTTTATGTTAATTTATGTTATTTTTATTATTTAGTTTTAATTATCTTGAATTCTTATATAGATGATAATGTGATAGTGATAATGGAAGAGTGATCCCCTAAAACAACCAACAACAACAAATAGGTCACTCCAACAAACCAAAAACAAACCAAACAAACATTAAGTGTTAATTAGTTTTCCAGATTCAACTGGAATGTTCACTTCTACCTACCTACACCTACATACTTACTTATAATAAGTGGATATTTGGTAGATCACCTTGGGGGGTGTAAATTTAAAGATTTTAAAAAATTTATAAACAAAATTTTTTTTTATCGTTTTGTTCTCAAGCTCGAACTTCACTTTGATGAAATCCTAATTCTCCTGACGGTACTAAAATTTGGACATTGAACAGATTTCTAAGACCGACTTTACAAAAAAAAAATAAAAAATCAAATGTTTTTATAGATATAAAAATTAAAATTTGTTTAGAATTATTTTTTTTTTTATGATTTATCTTCTTGTCAGTAACAGTTTTAGGTAGAATTACATTTTCGTACATTAAGTAAGTACAGTAGTGCAATTTATATTTGATATTTATCATATGATATATTTATCAAAAATATATGGTAGATGAATAGCACTATCCGACTACTGCTTGGCAAGAAATAATTTTGAGAAATCTTTCAATATAGTCATGGCAAGCAGAGAGACGTGGGAAGCCGGACCACCCTCCTTCGACAATGGATTATTAATATAGTACTGATAGCTTTAAAAAATGAATGGAGTAGGATCGGAAGTATATGAAAAAAGTCTCATATTACGCCCATATTTTTTCAAGCATATAAACTCTACAAACACAATTTTTGAGACCGAAGAACTCTGTGTGTGAGAGAATTTAAAAAGAAATTACACAAAACATAAAATCTACATTCTCTCGGATAGTAAAGCAGCCATACTATAGCTATTAATTCATATACCATCACATCAAAGCTAGTATGGGATTGTTTAGAAATACTAAAAACCCTGAGAAACATAAACCAAGTCACAATAATGCGGATACCTGGGCATTCTGGCACGCCTTTCATAGGACCAAATCCGTTCTGTTCTAGTGAACACAGCTAAGATTCAATTAATGGGCCAAAAAATGGGCCAACATTCATGGAAATCGTCAAGCAAAAATGCTCATGCCTAAACGCTCTTAATTACACAATCTAATCTAATCGATGATTGATGAATTAATTAAATGTGGAAAAATACTGCTAAGATTGTCAGGAACTAGGCCTTCTTAACCCTTTACTTCATACGAAGTTTTACAACGGTTTTTTGAAATAATCATCAAATTTTGTTAGGTTATAATTACAACAAAGCTAAATGATTATTTCGAAAAGCCATGTATGTCTTCGTATGAAGTAAAGGGTTAATTGGCGTAGTTCCATTTTAATTAAATTATTACCAAATTCAAAATAAAATTCATATGTGAGTTACAAAACAAAACTAAACAAAATGTCCAATTGATAAACCTCTTGGTTAAAAATTTGATGGTATGAAAACTACATATTTTTATAAATTATTTATTCAACAAATTATGTCTTTGAGTTTTTTTTTAAATTTTGGAGGTGTTTAAAAATATTATTCTTTAATTTTATTAACTTAAATTTCATTTTTAATTCGCTGTAATAAAAAAATGTCGACAACAATTATAATTGTTAATTTTTATATATATATACATACATATACATACTCGTATATAATGTTACTTTAAATTAGTAAATCTAATTAAATATTGTTATCTCTACTAAATACATTGTATATACTATAATAACAATCTACGTTTGATTTTATGAAAAAATGTTTTTTATCAACTTATTATTTACAAAGAAATAATGTGAGCAATCTACGAAATATTGTGACGACTACAAATTTTATTAAATTTTATTTAGGTTATTATATTATTAATAGTTACTTAATTGATTAAAATGAAAAAAAAAACAAATATTTAATGAATGTGGAGAGTTTTTACGCATATTTGTTGAAATTTAAAAATTAAAATCAGTATCACTACTATACTGTATATATTCGTAAAACCATCTGGAACAGTAAGAGTATTCGATCTGTGGTAAGTTATTAAGCTCTTGGTTTTTTTTCGAAATTGGTATTGAATATTGTTATTGGTTTTCTAATGTTTTAATGTAATGAATACAATTATTTTATTGCATTTTATTTCATAATATATTCTATTTTTTTCATGTTTCTATAATGCCATTTGGCGATCAAACAACTGTATAAATATTAATGCTTTTGTTTAAATAGTAAAACCTACCTAATTAAAAAAAGATATATGTATATACATAAATATATATATAAATATAGCTACAAATATATATATATATATATATATATATAAATATGTATATATATAAACAAATAGCTTAATACAAACATCTACAATCTACATGATTTAACTCAACTCAAAAATTTGGTTATCACTTAACCGATCCTATTCTAATTTAGTTAAATATGCCATCAGGAAAATCCAGAAACAAATAAGAAATAATTCATAAATTTATAAAAATAGTTACTCTTCATGCCATAAATTTTTAACTAAGGAATTTTACCAATTAGGAATTTTGATTAATTTTTATAACTCACATATGGATTTATTTTGAATTTATATATGAGTTGTAAAAATAGTCAACAGAATTAACCTGGTAGGGGAGTTGTTTTTGTAGTCCAACACCACTATACTTACTAATGAGTAGGTATAGTTTCACTAATACACCTACTGAATTTTTATTTTTTTTATTTGTATAGTTTTTATTAAATCTTTCTAATCTAGAAACTCACAATAATTAGATCAAATCTTAGCCTAAAGAATTGGAAAATCCCTGCCATTGCATTGATTTTTTTATTAAACAAAGTAAGTTAATTTATATCAGTGATAACTGATAAGTATAAATAAAAACAAAAAAAATTAAAACAAAAATATAAAAAGGTAAAAACGACAAAAGTAATTAACATTATAGATTGATTAGATCTTTGTGTCCATTTTTAAGTCTTGTATATGACCTCTGTTTGTGGTTAGTTTCTTTGCTAGAGGGTTTGGATGATCTTCCAGTTTTAGTAAATAGTTTCGAATATATCTGCGATTTCTTCGCTGACCATCGGAATTTTTAGAGCTCTGTGGATGTTTGCATTTTTAATAAACGAGGGGGCTCCAGAGATCCTCCTTAGGACTTTTGATTGAATTTTTTGTAGTTTTTCTACATTGAATGGAGAAGCAGTGCCCCATATTTGTTCATTATAAGTTCATATCGGTATAATGACTGCTTTGTACAGAAGAACTTTGTATTCTAATCTTAGTTTTGAGTACTTATTAAGTAACTAGTGCATATGGTTTGCTTTGAATTTTATTTGAGTTACTTTTGTGGCGATGTGTTTACTCCATGTCAATCTGTGATCTAAGTACTACCTAGGTATTTAACCTCGTTGCTCTGAGCGATAGTATGATTGTTGATTTTTAACATTGTGCAGGTTTCTTTTCTTAGTACTTGAACACATTTGGATTCGTTAACTTTAATCTTCCAGTAATCTAACCAGTTTTCAACCAGTTTTAAGTGATCTTGTAGATATTTAATAGCTTTTTTAGGGTTAGAATGGTTACTTAGTATTGCTGTGTCATCAGCAAATGTAGATGTTAAGGTTTGACTGCTAAGTGGCATGTTAGAATATGTATACAACAAATACAAGATTGGACCCAACACACTTCCTTGGGGAACACCAGCTTGGATATTTTGTGTACGTGATGTGAAACTCCTATACTTAATTTTAAATTTCCTGCTAGATAAATAGTTTTCTAGAAGTTGATGAACATTTGTAGGTAGAAATAGTTTATCTTAAAGATTAAATCCTCGTGCCTTCTTGTCAAAGACTTGGGCTATGTCTATGAAAACGGCTGAGCAGTATTGTTTTTCTTCAAATACTTTCCTTATGTAAGTTACTATTCGATGAACTTCTTCCGTGCGTGGTACTATGTTTTTCTCTAAATCCAAATTGGTATTGTGGTATCAGTTGTTGTTCCAGAAGTTTGGACATGACTTTTAATAACAATAGTTTCTCGAACAGCTTCGAAAGTATTGGTAATAGGCTTATTGGTCTGTACGATGTCACTTTGGTGTTGTCTTTTCCCGGTTTCTGAATCATTGTGATATGTGACAACTTCCAATCTTTTTGGGAAGTATCCTACGCGAAGAATCGCATTAAATATATGCATCAGATGTGATACTGCAATACGAGGCAATTCAACAATCATCCTTACTGTTATTTGGTCGTAGCCTGCTGCTTTTTTGGATCTAATTTTTTGTTAATAATTTCAATGATATCATTTAACCTTAATTTTAGAGGCGGTGGTTGACTCGACTCTAAGATTAGTGCTGGAAGAGGAGCTGTCGGAGATTAATTAGGTGGGAATACTTTTGCTGGAGGATCTGCGAATGCACCTACTGAATACCTACTGAATGTTTCTTTTTTTTTCATTCAAATAAAAAGCTAGCCCTATCTTTAATGTATTGCGTAGCTTACTACCTAATTTATTGATTTAAAAAACCTATTAAAATTTGGCTATTTAGAACACCAGATATGAACTGTATATTACATCATTCTGATTTTTATTTAAAAAATTTATCATATATACTTTAAGGATATTTTTTTTTCGTAACCTACAGTATAACCTGAACGGGTGTATTTGTCATATCAGGTGCATTAATGGTTGAAAAACCACCCGCTTTCATTAATGTTAATTTGTTGTTTGGACTTGATCGGATTTTCTGTTTGTTTAAGAATGTAAGACGGTGTCTAACAACCGTATTAACCCCGTATTAACCATATTATCTGTCTGTATATTATTAAATGTCCCTACTGATCAAAGGGATATTTTTCTTTCTACAATCCTCAATTAGTCCAAGCTATGCATTCGTGTATAAAGGTATCGTTTAAAACCTAGTGTTTGGCTTAACTTTAAAAAAAAAATCAGTGGCTATAGTGATATGGTTTTTGAATGTTAGTCCAAATCATCAATAATCCAAAGCCCCAAATATTTAATTCAGTTTAAGCAAGGAATATTATCTATGCTGCTTTTTTTTATGTGTTGGCTTAGAAAGTAAGTAATTTTTAATTTCTTAGTAAGTAACTGCATTTATTGGTATTTGTCGTTTTTTAAAAATTTTGTCAACAGCTAACTACTAATTAATTAAAATATTAGAGAAATTTAAAGGGCAAACTATGTGACAGAATCATCAGCAAAAACTGATAAGTAGCAATTTCTCATGCTTTAATGCAGAATATCTGAGATATAAATATTGTATAAAACAGTCCCCAATAAATAACCTTCAGCGAACACCTAAGCTAAAACGGAAAATTTTATCGAGTTTGTGTTGTCGATATTAACATGAAAATATCCCCTGAAAGGAAATTTTGTACTAGTCTCATTAAGGATGAGGGAAAGTTACTTAGATATTTTCATTTTATGTTAAGAGACCATTTTTTATCAAACGCAGGCAGCATTTATATCTAAAGTGATTAGATCAATATGCACATATATTAGTTTTTATTCAAACCTTTTATTTTATTAATTAATTCACTTTTTTGTTTAATATTTATAAAAGTTTTTAATATGCCGGTCAATGTATTTCGGTCAATATACTTATAGAAAGCGGTATACAAAATTTTAATTTTTATATTTTTTTTTCTACCAATTTATTTTTTTATAATTAAATTTTATTCTTTATTTATTTTTCACTATTTACATAATGTACCTATTTACATATTATCAGAAGTTTTATATACATAGATTACTCACACGAAATAGTACATATATATATATATATATTTTTTTTTGATATTACTTGTATACCTACTAAAAAAAAATGTTTATTTATTTATTTTGTTTTTGTTTTGTTTTTGATTTCTAATAAAGCTAAAAGAGTTTTAAATTTAAAACCGCAATAATATCTAAAAATAACAGAAATGTATATAACCTTGAAAATTTATGTACATAATGTACATATACAAATATATGTATATATACATATATATTATGTTTACATAATATATCTATAAATTTTTGATAAATTTTATATTGCGGTTTTTCCTTTAAATGCGTATTTCTAAGTATAGTGTCGATCTTATTTTTTGTAATGTGAACTTTAGAATTTGGATTTTCGATAAGAAATGTTTTGTTTTTTTATATATATACATACATAAATACATTATGTAATACAAGTAGAAAAAATGCGTATACATAGTACAAAACTATATTTAATAAGATAATGTATTAATATATATATGTAAGTAACATTTATGTAAATTTCTGTTAAGCTACGTTAAATTAAATCAATCTGTTAGAAATGGTTCTATGATTTCCATTACTATAATTATTGTAACACAATATCGCTATGACTGAATTTCTTTCAAATTTCATTATTGAATCGAAATTTGATAGATAGAAAAAAATATTTTTAATTTATTTCATTTTACTTAATTTAATCTTATCGTATTTTATGCCTAGCTTAGTGAATGATGAATTTCAAAGAAATAAATTTTTATCAAAAAACTATTTTCATATCTAAAATGAAAGAAATCAAAAAAAAAATTGTATTTCTTCTTTTTTATTAGGTGGCTTTTTTCAGATTTATTTTTTATTTTTTTACCTTCCTATTTCACCTTCACACACAATATAAGTCTTTATTAGTTATCTTTTTACTCACGAATAACATTTGTGACAATTACGCATATTTTTTTTTTATAGAATATAAATTTTTTCAGTAGATTTACAACAGAATCGGGACAAAAAAGCTCAATTAACGGAAACTACTGAACACAAAAATACCCTTTTTTACTCTGTATCCCTGCTTTCGCTATAGTTGAACTGACGAACAATCAATTTACTTTTGACCAATCAACTGTCAAATAGACATATGAATACTTTCGATATTACCAAACATAAATTTTTGATTTGTGAATTGTGATTTATTGTGTTTATTTTTCGTTTTTATTTAATTATAATACTTTTTTATGTTTCAAATTATAAAAAAGTAATTTAAAATAATATAGCGTTATTTTACATGTCTCTTTCACAATCCAACACAAACAACTTTTTTACCGGTTCTCACAAAATAGAACAAATGACGATCAAATCAACAACTAATCATAAAAATTTATATATATAATTACAAAAAGAACGATACAAATATCTGAACCATTTCACAACCAGTTTTGATTATTGTTCTTTTAAATGATAAATATTTAAAAAGAAACGTAGCGAAACTATATTTTTTCAAAATTTTTAACTTTCAATTAGAAATTTCAATTTAAAAGTTCACCCCATGTAATCGTGTACCTTAACATACAAAATTTTTAATTTCCCGCAACCCAACCATCGTCAGAATTAAATTATCACATATGTGGTTGTTGTCTAAGATAAATCAGTAAAAGACCAATAAATGGAAATGATGGAAAACAACTCATAAACAAATTGAGTCAAACGTCCTCGAATCTCGAAGAGCAGGCGAACACTAGTTATATACTAAAAAGTATCAAATAGAAATTGTAATATTGTTCCAGTTTATTTCTAAAAATTTAAAACTTTCTACTCTTACAAATTGTAAAACAGTTGCTTGTACAATTTAAGTTTTCTCAGAAATTATTGGTTGAATTGCTAATTTATCACTCAAAAAAAATATTTGAACCAAGTAGGAAAGTTATATTGTAAATAAGGTTCAACTAACTGCGAATAATTTTCAAATCTATATTTTGCTAAATAAAGGCCTTCCCACATTACAGCTTTTTATGCTGGCTTTTAAAGCCAACTTTTTATCACAGCTTTTTTTTAATTCAAAACATATCGTGAATAGCATCGCACAATGAAAAAGCGACATAAAAAGCTAAGAAAAAAAGTCCGCATAAAAAGGCGACATTCAATTGAAGTTTGTTTTTTTTTCAGAAAAAAAGCGGCCTGTTTTTAACGAAATGTCAGATTTAATGTTATAAATATATTTTTTCAAAATGGGTAGTAGACTAAATATTTTTTTTATTTATTTATTTTATAATTTGTAAAAGATATTGTATGAAATAAATACTATGTAGATATATAGGTATATATATATATTTAAATTTCAGACAAGGCGAAGGCAAAAAATTAATCGATTTGGTTAAACAAGCACAAATCCTAGTTTAAACAACAAAACCAACTCTGATTACAAAAATATAATAAAAAGGGAGAAGGTATGAAAGAACATAAGTATTGCTCTGAATCAAACATGCAAACATTTTTAAGAAGATCTATGGATCCGAATTTTTAATTTGTAAATGTTTAATAATAGAAACCAGAGTTTCCTCTCTGTCTATAATAATGGCCCAACTCAAAATTCACGTTGTCGTTTTTCATTTTGTGATTCATAACGTTTTGTTACATTATGAACAAAATGGATTATTCTTAAATTTTCCAAAATCACTTCTTCACTACACGACCTTTTAATTTTAAATAAAAAAGACGCTTTAAAAAAGCTTAATTGTGTTATGGTGAAATTTGGTGAGCTTTTTTTGCTGTCATAAAAAGTCGGCTTTAAAAGCCAGCATAAAAAGCTGTAATGTGGGAAGGCCTTAAATATGTTCAAATGATTTTATATTGGAGTAAAATAATGTTTTATGATCGCTATAAGCAGTAATTTGACTACTAAAAAAGGTTGAATAAAAAAATACATTCTAAATGATAATATGGAGCCTTGAGGGACTCTTACTTTCATAAAAATGTTTGAATTTGAGTTTTTTCTTTTTTTAATTAAACAATTTACATTTTAAAAATGAAAATTTATTTTACAATTATTTATATAATACAATTTAACGAATTATAACCAAATTATTATAAATAATGTTAAATTTGTAAAAAAAAATTATTGAACCCTGCGCTGACATTGAAGAAAAGTTGAACTAATTTATTGACAAAATTATTAGGCACCATAGGTATTATTAATAAAATTATCAAGAGACTGGCATTAAAACTACAACTCTTAAAATAATTCTATTTTGCTTATATATATATACATGACATAGCTATATATATATTGATAAATTTATAATATAATTAAATGGAAATAATTCCACATGCATAATAAAATAAAAAAAAATATACTTAAATTAATTTTTGGTTTTTTTCCAATCTTAATTGGCGGCATATGTCTAGGCCCCAAATATTTGTTTTTTTTTTATTTGATATTGGATTGAACTGAACTACTCGTATATGTTGTAAAATTAGAATTGTGGTTTTATTTATAAATTTTAAAGTTTTTAAATTTATAATCTAATCATATTTAGTTGTTTTTTTTTTCAATAATCTTAAAAAAAAAGGCAGTTTCAAAAAAAATTTTTGCAATCACTACAATTACCTATAACCTGAAAAACAGACAAGTCAGTTTAATAAAGAAAAATATTCAATTTTAATTGATTACTGGATACATGGTTGTGTTGAGGAATAGAGAAAAGTATTACGGTCTGTGTATTGCGATTTATGTAGGAAAAGTGGATAGTATAAAAGTTAATTATTAAGATTTTAGAAAATACTCTTTATAATCACTTGACTAACTTAAGATTTTATATCATAAACAAAAACCCAAATATAAAACTCTAAATTATGTTAAAGTAAACCACACAAAAATGAACGAATTAAACTATTAAAGTAAACAAATTGCTTTAAAATATCTGTAATACATTTAAATTAAAAGCTGGAGAAAAATTTAAATTAAAAGCTGGACCTTTAAAATGTTATGTTAATCACTGTAATTTGACCCCTATATCACCGCAGCTGCAAATGAGTTTATTGTGCTTACCCTTATTAATGCTATTAATCATCTTAGTCCTGAAGGATACCTGATTTAGTGTTTGTTTAGATCTTACTTCTATAGTAAGTATAATAAGTAATATATCGTTGTGATATACTTATTATTATTTTATTATTAGTAGAGAAAACTAATTATAGATCCATCCTAACATTGGAGTTAAATTTAGTGTTAGTAGATTGGTTGCTTAAAGCGTTACATTTGAGTTTTTAAATAAATATATTAAACCACAATTTTAATTTTACTACAAATTAGTTCAATGTCTTCATCAAGTGAAAAATAAAATGTTGGGGGCGATGTATTATAACAATAAAAAAGTTATGTATTAGAAGATAGCGGTGACACTTTTTTTTGAGCCCGGATGAAGGTCTCATTTGAACCAAGATCTATATTTTGATTTGGAAACACCACTTTAAGCATTTTAGGCACACTTTTCGTCGGCTAAATACTAGTTTAAAAATATAATAACGGAATTGTACAATTTTTTTTTTTTTAAATCGCTTAAATTATGTAAACATTTGAAATGTAAAAATAAACGCGTATGGTATCATACAACATGTTAACATTAATAAATAAACTTTTGTAAAAATCATTCAAGTAAAATAAAGCCATTTAAACACTTAATACATTTAAAAATGATATTCCAAATTTGTAAATTTTTAATTGGAATGTCATATTGACATAAGCGATTATATTTCTTAGCAAATATATGATTTATAATTGTCAGTATCAAACCAAATTTTGACAGGAAATATTTTCGAAAATTCTGAACACGGTGGGGTATTTTATCTCAATTTGATAAACATTTGATGTTGACATTAGCGGTTATGATTTGTTGGCACTGAAATAATATTGTGGTACGCTATAAATGTCCTTTCTACGCCTAATTATAGTTATATTAAATTATATAAAAAAATAAATATATATAGAGACACACATCAGATGAAGTAAAATATTTTTAAATTTTTATAATTTTTAAAATCAAAGTGATAATAGCTTTTTTTATACATTCTTAAATTAGAATCCCGTAAAATGCCGCGAAAGTAAGTGTTAATTACACATTTTTTGGCCAAAAAAATAAAGTAAGTTTTTTATTTTTATTTTTTTAATATTTACCTAATTTCCAAAAATTAAAAAAAAAAAATGTGAACACAAAATTATATTGTAGGTGGTTTGAATATAGGTATTTTTTTTAAATGAAAAGAATAAGACATAAACATTGAATACATTTTTTTTTTTTGGTTTCAAGTCAACAAAATAATTTTTTTTTTTAATATTCATTTTCTCTTTTGATGTTAAAAGTTATTCAAAATTCTGAATCATTTCCTATTTAGCAGCTTTTAAATTTCTAGTAATTAACCTAATTAACTTGTAAAATATTTAATAAATGTTGAGGAAGTTAATGTTGGAATAATATAATCAGATTCTGGCAAAAATGAAATGCGTATTTGATGTTATAAAGGTATTATGACATCCTAGTAACAGAACATAATAAGTTTTTAAGGTTTGAATTCTTTACAGGTGTTAATACACTATTAAATATGTTCATGTTATCTCATTTAATTTTCTCAGAGAATGACCATGTGTAACTAACTTTTCTTTAAAGTTAAGATCATATTTTAATAATTTACAGAGATAATAAGATTTTTTTTTATAGAGTTTGATAATGGGTACATAAATCTCCTAGATTTTGTCGTTGAGATAAAAATTTTAAGAAATGCTGCGTAATACTTATTTTACCATTTTTTCATATACTTAGCACAGTCACTCAACGTTGCAGGTCCTACACACATTTTATAAAATTTACTTTAATAAAGTTTTATTTATGAATGAAATTAAGAAAAAGGGTTTTTTTAAATTTATTCTAGAAGTTGCATAATAAATATTTGAACACATACTGCAATTCAAAATCTGTATTAGGTTTGAACAGAGACTGTATTTTGTTTTTAATTACATTCAAAGCTGCTTTGAATTTTGAAAATTTTAATTTTATAAGAATAATAATTTTTATCATTTCATTATTTCATTTCGATACTGTTAGTGACATCTGTGCTATTTGTCATCTGTGTTTTCTCCAAATCGACGTCTCTATATATATAGTCTCTGGTTTGAATTTATTTAATTTGTGCTTAATTAATATGAAAATGCAGTACTTTTGCTAATATGGTATAAACAGAATCGAAGCGACAAGCGACAGATACAGCTACGATAAATACATCGCTGGCATAAACACAATTACGGATACAAAGTAGAGCTACAAAAACTACTAAATTTATTAATTTTTCCTCAAAAGTCATTTCAAAGAATGTAAAAGAAAACAGATTTACTTTAATATTTTAATGTTGTTGTTGAAATTGTTTACGATTAATCATATGTTCAATCAAAATTCAAAAGTAGCTGGGCGAGGGATACAAAAATAGAAATTTTTCTAATTTGTATCCATTGCTCAGCTACAGTATTCGCAATTGTGTTTATGTGCATATAAAATGTATGGTGCTATTTTTTTTGATAAAAGTTGTAGCTGTATCTGTCGCTAGTCGCCCCAATTCTGTTTATACTATTAATCTGGTGTATTGCATAGTTTTGACTGGTTTAAATTTCATAGAAGCTTTTACTTTTAGCTTCTACTTTTAGTTCTAGCTGATCGTGTGAAAGAAATCTCAAAAACATTGTCAAATTCAACATATTTTGATATTCTCTTCACCAGCTAACAATTTAATATTCGTTGGATTATATCGTTCAATTTTAAGGTTTAAGTCTTCAGAAATTCTTCTTTCACTAAGCTGTAGAGAGTTCTGAGCTAATCTAATTTGTATAAATTACTTTCATTATAAATTCTTATTCGCATATTAGTTTTAAGAAGATTCAAAACTTTAATCTTGTTTCCATAAAGAGGAAGACAACTCGAATTTTATCAGCTTTTATTCCTCTGGATAAAACAGAACAATCAGAATTGTGGAAAAGAGTAAAAAACGTGTATGCAAGTGAGTGTACGTAAGTACCAATTTTCAAGTCTGTAACACTTTGGTTTTTGAAATATTTTTGGTCTGGTGTTCGGAGCTAAATTTTTCAAAATTTAAATTATTCTTTATTTCAATCCTTACTCTAAAGTACAAATAATAGAGCTTAGTTACAAGTAGAGCAATTCATGCATTTTTATGAATGGCTTATTAAATTACACTACATAGTAGTAGGTAAATATATACTAAAATTCATTCGTTTGAGAAATAGGAATTTTTTTATAACAACTAGATCAAAATTAATATCATTAATATCAGGAGTTTGCCCTTTAAAGGCTGAATAAACAGAGAATTAATATAAATAACAAATAAAATAGAGCCTAACACTGAACCCTGAGGTACAACGCAATTTAAGACTGACTATTTACTAGAATATTTTTTATTTGGATCCTTTGTATACGATTAGAGAGATAAGATTTTACCCAAACATGTATCCCCAGTTCTAAGTAACTTGATGATTAAAATATCGTGATCGACCATATCAAAAGTCTTGGTTATATTAACAAATACAGCAGAATAGAGTAAACCTTTGCTTAATGAATTATAAATCTCTGAACAAAATCTAGGTAGAGAATTTTCATTTGACTTACCCTTCATAAAACCAAACTGACAATTACTGGAAAAGTTTACTTTAATTATGAATGCTAAAAAAAATTTTTTCAAGTACTTTTGATAAGTTATTAGGTTAGGTTATAGTCTGAGTTTTGCAATATGGTTTAGTAATTTTTGATAGATTATCTATGCATCAGTTTTTAAATCTATAACGCCTTTGATTTTTTTAAATATTCATGATGACAAGAGTTGAGTTGTATGGCAGTCACTTAAACATGTCATTTAATAGAACATCATGGGCTTGTAAAACTTAAATCAACCGTTACTAATGTTGTTGAGTCAACATCTACCTTTACGCTAGATTGTTATTAGATGGAAGATGGGTTTCAAACGGATGTAATTTAGTAACGATTTTGATTTGCTTCCTCATAATATAACAATTTTTAAGTTAAAAAAATTAGGATTTCCTCCATACTTTATCACTTGTGTTCATTCTTACCTTTCTAATCGTAGTTATAGTGTTTGTTTTAGATCCTTTATATCTACTGAGTTTGAAGTCCCAACAGGACTACCTCAAGATAGTTATCTTGGTCCTTTACTATCATTATTTCTATTAATGATGTTTCTTCTTTAATAATTAACAGTCACATTAAAATTTACGCCGATGAAATGAAAAATTATAAAAAAAATTTAAATTTTGAGGGTGCATTGTTATTACAAGCTGATCTGAATCGTTTTTATAATTGGTGTTGCAACAATAATCTTCAGCTCTGTGTTATTGTACCAAGGGACAAAAATCCGAAAATATTAATTGTGGGTATTACTGAAGATTATAAGGGTGATGAAATAATAAAGAAAATTAAGCAACAGAACAATTTTATAATTAAAGAGGAGGTAAAATTTATTAGATCATACAGAACTAAGAGATCTCAGGCATATAATGCTATAACTGAATTGAGATTTGATGATTTCAAAAGAGTGTTGGAGTTGGATAAGATTATGGTCGGATGGGATAAATGTAAAGTTTATGAAAATTATGATACTAGAATGTGCCACAAGTGTTTAGCTTTCGGGCACAACCTAGATAAATGTAAAACTTTGGAAATAGTTTGCATAAAATGTGGGGAAAATCACCATTCAAAAGACTGCGCAAATAAAGAATTGAAATGCATAAATTGTTGTAGAGCAAATGCAAATCTAAATTTAGAAATTGATATTAAACATAGTGTTTTTGATAAAACTTGTCCATCTCTATTAAGGAAAATCAAAGTTGAAAAAAGGAAAATGTTTGTATAGCAACCAAAAAATAAAATTAGCAATGTCTTAAATGGAATATACCTTAATATTCAAGGCTTATCTAGTCATTTTGCAGCTTTAGAAGAAGTGGTGAAGAAATATAAATTTGACTCATATCACAGATGATATTGAACAACACGAATATTACATTAAGGGATATAAAACTTTTACATGTTTATCAGATTCAAGGCACACAGGAGGTGTAATAATATATGTAAGAAATTGTTTCAAAGCATTAGAAATAAACTCGTTAAGTAAGTAAACATTTATGGATTTTAAATATAAAGATTAAATTAGATACAACATTTTGGAATATAATAGGTTTGTACAGATCAAATAAATTAGGAGTAAATGAATTTTGTATTAAATTAAGGGAATATTTAGAAATTAATGTAAATTTGGCTGAAAATTGTTTTATTGCTGGTGAT
This sequence comes from Argyra leucocephala, assembly GCA_963942445.1. NCBI lineage: Eukaryota > Metazoa > Arthropoda > Insecta > Diptera > Dolichopodidae > Argyra > Argyra leucocephala. Next base: position 71,682,978 of record OZ012680.1, read on the forward strand.
TTCAATATAGATTTCAAAAATGAAAATAGTGAATAGAGGCAAATACAACAACTATTCCAAGATTTTGGTATCCAGCAAATTATTAATGACTACACTAGGATAACTAATACAAGTCAAACTCTCATTGATTATGTACTAACGGATTATGTTTCTAACATTAAAGCACTAGTAAATAAAAACTTTTCTATTTCTGATCATGAGGCTTTTAATATTAAAATAATGAATAATAACTACGTGAGAAAAGAAAGCATAATTAAATACGTCAAATTTGATAAAGCAAAATTTTTGACTGAACTAAATAATTGTGGGCTCACTAGCTTAATAAACTGGAGTAACTTAAATTTAACTGCTGAAAAATTTAGCAAGGATATAATAAATTCGATTGAGAAATTAACAACATCATTTATAGCGAGAAGTAATACAGCAGAGTGGTATTGTAGGGAGTTAGAAGAAATGAAAAGAGTTAAGATTAGGTTGTACAACAGATACTCATTACTAAGAATAAGCGAGAGTTGGGAAGAATATAGGCTCGCAAGAAATATCTATAAAAGGAAATGTGTAGAAATTAGAAATAACTTTATAGAAAAGAAAAGTAGTGCTAAAGCAAGAGATCAGAAATCTATGTGGAAGCAAATAAAGTAATATGCGTTAGGAAAGAAAGAAAATTGCATAAATGAAATTGAAATAAATAATGAAATTATTAATAATAACAAAGAGTTAGTGGATAAATTAAATGAATATTTTGTTGATAGCGTTAATAAGCTAAATAGGAACATTCGACATATAAATTATAGTGATAGTATACAAGAAATAAATGAAATATTTAAGTTTAAGGAAATAAATGAATCTGAATTAGATAAAATTATGAAAAGTATGAATAGTAAAAATGATTTTAATGGAGTGAATATAAATATCATGTTAGAATCTAAGGAATTAATGTATCCTATCTTAACAAAAATTATTAATACCTCATTGACGCCAGGAATGTTTCCGAGATCATGGAAGGAGTCCATAGTAATGCCCGTAGAAAAAGTTAAAAATGCAAAGATGGCATGTGATTTAAGACTTGTAAATATGTTACCAATGTATGAAAAAATTCTCGAAAAAGTTGTGTGCTTTCAGATGGAAGAATTTCTAACTACAAAAAATATTATCTGTGAAGAACAATCTGGTTTCAGAAAAGGATTTTCAACTGAAACATCTTTAAATTGGATAATAAATGAATGGAAGAAAGAAACTGATTCTGGGAAAGTTATGATCGTGGTTTTAAACATAAATATTAATAATGAACGATATAATATTTACAAAAGAATATTAGATATGTAGGTGGTTATTACTTTCTAAAAAATAGGGTGATTTCAGACTCCCATTATACAGGAGAACCAGAACACAAAATAGTCTACTCTATAAGGGTACACAATCTTTTAATTTGTTACCCAATGCAGTTAAAAATGATATGGATATTTCAAGATTTAAAAGAAAATTAATTGATATTATAAAGAACAATGAGATATAAAGTATTTAAATTTTATTTAAGTTTGAAACTTTAAATAGTTAAAAATTAAAGTTTTGTATACGAATGTTTAAAATTCCTTTAAATTTATAAATTTTGTTTTAAATATGATGTTATAATAGTTTTTTATTGAACTAATAAAATTAAATAAACTAAACTAAAAAAACAAATGTGCTTTCAATACTTTTACACGTCGATTATGTCCAATTTCTTATATTCTTTTAATACCCAACTCAATTCAAAAGTTACATCAATTAAAGCCTTAGGGGTATTTTTCGATAGTAAGCTTTTATTCAATCTTCATTACTCTGATATATTAAACAAATCAAATTCTGTGCTTGGGTTTATTAAACGTTGGGCAAGAGAACTTTATGATCCTTATGTATTAAAATCTCTTTATACATGTTTGGTCAGACCTAATGTGGAATATGCCAGTCAAGTACGGTGCCCTTTTTACGGTGTTCATATAGATAGAATAGAATGGGTTCAAGAAAAATTTCCTATATTTGCTTTACGTTTTCGTCCTTGGGCTGACCCTTATATATTACCTCCTAATGAACATAGAATAAACTTATTACATCTCAATACTCTTGAAGAACGTCGTAAAGTGGCTGATATAGTATTCCTAATTCAATTAAGTAAAGGCAACGTTTCGTCTCTTCTACTGTTTGCTAAACTTAATTTTTGTTCACATTATAGACTAAGATCCACTAGTATGTTTAATTTACATCGAAACAACTATGGTAAATATGAACCAATTAATAGGACGATGTCTCTCTGTAATTTATATAAACCCTACATTAACTTTTCCCTGACTAAATAATCATTAAAAAATAATCTCTATTTGTGTAACTGAAATTTGTGATAAGTCTTTTTTGATCTGTCTTCTTAATTGAATTTATTTGTATTTTTATTGTAAATGATTAAATATAAAATTTTTAATTTTGTAAAATAAATTTTTAACTTTTGTTAACTTTATTATTAATTTTTTTTTCTTTATTATTTTTAGAATGTTTAATTTTAGCTTTTATTTGTATTAAGAATAAATTATTGTAACTTATTTGAATTCAGCTCGTAAATAAATAAGTAAATAGCTTTAGCGTTAGCGTTGATCGTAAATAAATGTGCACAATTTCACAACTCTGTCTTTAAAATTGTTTATGTTTATAGCGAACAAACAAATATGCAAACTTTCCCTTTTATAAGTTTTGCTAGATTAGATAGATGAAAATTAAAAATAGCCATTGTCCATTAGGCTATTAGTAGCTGATCATTTAGTTTATTTTTTTCGATTGAAATTAAAATCATTTTTTACTTCTATTTAGAGAGATATTATTTACTTCAAAATTTCCCCAACAATATTTTCAAACATTTTGTTTCATGTAAAAAAGCCCCAAACTATACCAAACAAGGACTAAATTATTCTATCCTAAAAAATGTATCATTATTATAATGATATTATTATATAGATGGAAAAAATCGATGTGAAAAATGTATAGTTTTCTGAATATTAAATTCTTTGCTGGAACATTGATAGATAAAATTATAAGTAGATTAGATTATATAAGAAATTTTATCGTTATTTCAGGCTGTTTTTGAAAAAATTAGAAAAATTAGCACTAAGTTATTCCTTCTCAATATCCCGATCTAGCAAATGTTTTAGGTTGAGGTTAAGAGCGTCCTGCGGTGGCATTACGTAACTTTGTTTCAAACATTTCGGTCGAAACAAAATGTTGTCGAAACAAAATTTGGATGACAATACGTAATTTGAAACGTTAATTTATTTTGAAACACTCGAAAAAAAAGTGAAACACTTTACATAATTCCATTTTTGATTTGTTTCGTTAAAATTTTAACAATTACTGCTAGAAAATAATATTAAAAAAAAAAAAATGGAATTAAAAGAAATTGCAACTAGATACAAGTAAACGAAGCTAATAATAATACCATAATTTTTTTTTTTAATTCTGAAGATGTTTCTTTTTGAAAGAAAATCATTATAAATTTACTTAATTTTTCATTTTATTGAAATTGTTTTTTCTGTGCGTTTCTAAAATAAATACTCCAATAAAAATCATATTAATTAATTTTTTCTTTAAAACTTTCCTAAAAGCGTCAACTATTTTTCAATCGCCAAAATTTTGTCGTATCAAACGTAAAAAAATTAGCGTTTCAACCTTACACAATACCAAAATATGTCGTACCAATTTTGAAAAGATTGAAACAAAATAAAATCGAAACAAAACAACGTTTCAAATTACATAATGCCTCCCCTGAATTACAGTATACCAAAATTGCTGCTAAATAATCTCGAAGAGCATATAGTATTAGTTATAAAGACCTATAATCTTATTCTTAGCTCAAGTATGATTAAGTATTTGAATGCGAGATGATTAAGTATTGAATATAAGTACATTTACGATATATCAAGTTTATCAATTTTTTTTTTGTTCATTGAAACAAATTCAAATTTAAAAAAAATTGTACAATACACTGTTTCCTTATCATACTTTCTAATTAAGATATGATAAAATTAATCTGGTAGTATGTCAGTTTTTACGCTCATAAATAAAAATATTAGGTGTTGCAGTTTAGGCCAATAAATATACATTTTTATTTTTATTATGATTTATAATCATAATAGATAGGTAGAACTGGTGGTTCCAGGAAAATCAACACACCTATGCCAAAGGAGTTAATTGTGGTGGTGGCATACTAAATAATGCATTTATAATATTTTATCTATTTATATCTTTTGAATGTGGATTAACTTTTTATTTCCTGGAATTTTTCAATTTTATGGATTTAAATATTTTTAGCTCTGCAATTTAATTAATAATTTGAACAAATTAATTTCAATCAAAAATTGTTATTTGTAAATTGGAGCATTCTCAGAACAAATTAATTTTCCGAAATAGTTTTTAATAACCTGAAAATTTGCATGGTTTAGAAGTGACCACTTAAAATGTGGGGAAAATCACCATTCAAAAGACTGCGCAAATAAAGAATTGAAATGCATAAATTGTTGTAGAGCAAATGCAAATCTAAATTTAGAAATTGATATTAAACATAGTGTTTTTGATAAAACTTGTCCATCTCTATTAAGGAAAATCAAAGTTGAAAAAAGGAAAATGTTTGTATAGCAACCAAAAAATAAAATTAGCAATGTCTTAAATGGAATATACCTTAATATTCAAGGCTTATCTAGTCATTTTGCAGCTTTAGAAGAAGTGGTGAAGAAATATAAATTTGACTCATATCACAGATGATATTGAACAACACGAATATTACATTAAGGGATATAAAACTTTTACATGTTTATCAGATTCAAGGCACACAGGAGGTGTAATAATATATGTAAGAAATTGTTTCAAAGCATTAGAAATAAACTCGTTAAGTAAGTAAACATTTATGGATTTTAAATATAAAGATTAAATTAGATACAACATTTTGGAATATAATAGGTTTGTACAGATCAAATAAATTAGGAGTAAATGAATTTTGTATTAAATTAAGGGAATATTTAGAAATTAATGTAAATTTGGCTGAAAATTGTTTTATTGCTGGTGATTTCAATATAGATTTCAAAAATGAAAATAGTGAATAGAGGCAAATACAACAACTATTCCAAGATTTTGGTATCCAGCAAATTATTAATGACTACACTAGGATAACTAATACAAGTCAAACTCTCATTGATTATGTACTAACGGATTATGTTTCTAACATTAAAGCACTAGTAAATAAAAACTTTTCTATTTCTGATCATGAGGCTTTTAATATTAAAATAATGAATAATAACTACGTGAGAAAAGAAAGCATAATTAAATACGTCAAATTTGATAAAGCAAAATTTTTGACTGAACTAAATAATTGTGGGCTCACTAGCTTAATAAACTGGAGTAACTTAAATTTAACTGCTGAAAAATTTAGCAAGGATATAATAAATTCGATTGAGAAATTAACAACATCATTTATAGCGAGAAGTAATACAGCAGAGTGGTATTGTAGGGAGTTAGAAGAAATGAAAAGAGTTAAGATTAGGTTGTACAACAGATACTCATTACTAAGAATAAGCGAGAGTTGGGAAGAATATAGGCTCGCAAGAAATATCTATAAAAGGAAATGTGTAGAAATTAGAAATAACTTTATAGAAAAGAAAAGTAGTGCTAAAGCAAGAGATCAGAAATCTATGTGGAAGCAAATAAAGTAATATGCGTTAGGAAAGAAAGAAAATTGCATAAATGAAATTGAAATAAATAATGAAATTATTAATAATAACAAAGAGTTAGTGGATAAATTAAATGAATATTTTGTTGATAGCGTTAATAAGCTAAATAGGAACATTCGACATATAAATTATAGTGATAGTATACAAGAAATAAATGAAATATTTAAGTTTAAGGAAATAAATGAATCTGAATTAGATAAAATTATGAAAAGTATGAATAGTAAAAATGATTTTAATGGAGTGAATATAAATATCATGTTAGAATCTAAGGAATTAATGTATCCTATCTTAACAAAAATTATTAATACCTCATTGACGCCAGGAATGTTTCCGAGATCATGGAAGGAGTCCATAGTAATGCCCGTAGAAAAAGTTAAAAATGCAAAGATGGCATGTGATTTAAGACTTGTAAATATGTTACCAATGTATGAAAAAATTCTCGAAAAAGTTGTGTGCTTTCAGATGGAAGAATTTCTAACTACAAAAAATATTATCTGTGAAGAACAATCTGGTTTCAGAAAAGGATTTTCAACTGAAACATCTTTAAATTGGATAATAAATGAATGGAAGAAAGAAACTGATTCTGGGAAAGTTATGATCGTGGTTTTAAACATAAATATTAATAATGAACGATATAATATTTACAAAAGAATATTAGATATGTAGGTGGTTATTACTTTCTAAAAAATAGGGTGATTTCAGACTCCCATTATACAGGAGAACCAGAACACAAAATAGTCTACTCTATAAGGGTACACAATCTTTTAATTTGTTACCCAATGCAGTTAAAAATGATATGGATATTTCAAGATTTAAAAGAAAATTAATTGATATTATAAAGAACAATGAGATATAAAGTATTTAAATTTTATTTAAGTTTGAAACTTTAAATAGTTAAAAATTAAAGTTTTGTATACGAATGTTTAAAATTCCTTTAAATTTATAAATTTTGTTTTAAATATGATGTTATAATAGTTTTTTATTGAACTAATAAAATTAAATAAACTAAACTAAAAAAACAAATGTGCTTTCAATACTTTTACACGTCGATTATGTCCAATTTCTTATATTCTTTTAATACCCAACTCAATTCAAAAGTTACATCAATTAAAGCCTTAGGGGTATTTTTCGATAGTAAGCTTTTATTCAATCTTCATTACTCTGATATATTAAACAAATCAAATTCTGTGCTTGGGTTTATTAAACGTTGGGCAAGAGAACTTTATGATCCTTATGTATTAAAATCTCTTTATACATGTTTGGTCAGACCTAATGTGGAATATGCCAGTCAAGTACGGTGCCCTTTTTACGGTGTTCATATAGATAGAATAGAATGGGTTCAAGAAAAATTTCCTATATTTGCTTTACGTTTTCGTCCTTGGGCTGACCCTTATATATTACCTCCTAATGAACATAGAATAAACTTATTACATCTCAATACTCTTGAAGAACGTCGTAAAGTGGCTGATATAGTATTCCTAATTCAATTAAGTAAAGGCAACGTTTCGTCTCTTCTACTGTTTGCTAAACTTAATTTTTGTTCACATTATAGACTAAGATCCACTAGTATGTTTAATTTACATCGAAACAACTATGGTAAATATGAACCAATTAATAGGACGATGTCTCTCTGTAATTTATATAAACCCTACATTAACTTTTCCCTGACTAAATAATCATTAAAAAATAATCTCTATTTGTGTAACTGAAATTTGTGATAAGTCTTTTTTGATCTGTCTTCTTAATTGAATTTATTTGTATTTTTATTGTAAATGATTAAATATAAAATTTTTAATTTTGTAAAATAAATTTTTAACTTTTGTTAACTTTATTATTAATTTTTTTTTCTTTATTATTTTTAGAATGTTTAATTTTAGCTTTTATTTGTATTAAGAATAAATTATTGTAACTTATTTGAATTCAGCTCGTAAATAAATAAGTAAATAGCTTTAGCGTTAGCGTTGATCGTAAATAAATGTGCACAATTTCACAACTCTGTCTTTAAAATTGTTTATGTTTATAGCGAACAAACAAATATGCAAACTTTCCCTTTTATAAGTTTTGCTAGATTAGATAGATGAAAATTAAAAATAGCCATTGTCCATTAGGCTATTAGTAGCTGATCATTTAGTTTATTTTTTTCGATTGAAATTAAAATCATTTTTTACTTCTATTTAGAGAGATATTATTTACTTCAAAATTTCCCCAACAATATTTTCAAACATTTTGTTTCATGTAAAAAAGCCCCAAACTATACCAAACAAGGACTAAATTATTCTATCCTAAAAAATGTATCATTATTATAATGATATTATTATATAGATGGAAAAAATCGATGTGAAAAATGTATAGTTTTCTGAATATTAAATTCTTTGCTGGAACATTGATAGATAAAATTATAAGTAGATTAGATTATATAAGAAATTTTATCGTTATTTCAGGCTGTTTTTGAAAAAATTAGAAAAATTAGCACTAAGTTATTCCTTCTCAATATCCCGATCTAGCAAATGTTTTAGGTTGAGGTTAAGAGCGTCCTGCGGTGGCATTACGTAACTTTGTTTCAAACATTTCGGTCGAAACAAAATGTTGTCGAAACAAAATTTGGATGACAATACGTAATTTGAAACGTTAATTTATTTTGAAACACTCGAAAAAAAAGTGAAACACTTTACATAATTCCATTTTTGATTTGTTTCGTTAAAATTTTAACAATTACTGCTAGAAAATAATATTAAAAAAAAAAAAATGGAATTAAAAGAAATTGCAACTAGATACAAGTAAACGAAGCTAATAATAATACCATAATTTTTTTTTTTAATTCTGAAGATGTTTCTTTTTGAAAGAAAATCATTATAAATTTACTTAATTTTTCATTTTATTGAAATTGTTTTTTCTGTGCGTTTCTAAAATAAATACTCCAATAAAAATCATATTAATTAATTTTTTCTTTAAAACTTTCCTAAAAGCGTCAACTATTTTTCAATCGCCAAAATTTTGTCGTATCAAACGTAAAAAAATTAGCGTTTCAACCTTACACAATACCAAAATATGTCGTACCAATTTTGAAAAGATTGAAACAAAATAAAATCGAAACAAAACAACGTTTCAAATTACATAATGCCTCCCCTGAATTACAGTATACCAAAATTGCTGCTAAATAATCTCGAAGAGCATATAGTATTAGTTATAAAGACCTATAATCTTATTCTTAGCTCAAGTATGATTAAGTATTTGAATGCGAGATGATTAAGTATTGAATATAAGTACATTTACGATATATCAAGTTTATCAATTTTTTTTTTGTTCATTGAAACAAATTCAAATTTAAAAAAAATTGTACAATACACTGTTTCCTTATCATACTTTCTAATTAAGATATGATAAAATTAATCTGGTAGTATGTCAGTTTTTACGCTCATAAATAAAAATATTAGGTGTTGCAGTTTAGGCCAATAAATATACATTTTTATTTTTATTATGATTTATAATCATAATAGATAGGTAGAACTGGTGGTTCCAGGAAAATCAACACACCTATGCCAAAGGAGTTAATTGTGGTGGTGGCATACTAAATAATGCATTTATAATATTTTATCTATTTATATCTTTTGAATGTGGATTAACTTTTTATTTCCTGGAATTTTTCAATTTTATGGATTTAAATATTTTTAGCTCTGCAATTTAATTAATAATTTGAACAAATTAATTTCAATCAAAAATTGTTATTTGTAAATTGGAGCATTCTCAGAACAAATTAATTTTCCGAAATAGTTTTTAATAACCTGAAAATTTGCATGGTTTAGAAGTGACCACTTGGAGAGTTGTTATAGAACTGAGGCATTATTGTACATTTAAGTTCATCAGAACAAGCGGGATTTTGAACAAAATATTTTTTAATATAATCTTCTGCTGACGCTCCAATACATATGTGCTAAACTTGATTCCCTTTTATGTAAATGGACTGTTCAAGTCAAATATTTAACATCTCCTGTTTGTGGTACAGTATTGTTATAAAAATTCAAACTAAGCGAAAACTATTTCGTTTTAATGTGAACGAAGTGTGTTTAGATTTCGTTGAAGAAATCAATATCAGGATCCTAGTTTCAGATACAGACAAAATGTGTCAGATAGATTTCTCACAACTATTTTGGTAACTTTCTAAAGTCTATGAAGTGTTGTTTTTAAAAATTTAATTTTTTATTTTGTTGTTATTTAAAACAAAACTATCTGCTCAAAAAAATTAATTTAGTTTCTCAAAGTAACACGTACAGCTAAAATATTTTGATTCTAATTTCTCAACACATCGGACCAATACCGTTTGTACAAAAATCTATGCTTCTACGTTGGAAAATGTTGGAAAATCATTATAACCAATGTAATGTGGTGCGAGGTGTGAAAATCTACGTAACTTTGGTTGTAATCTAAAATACTTAACAAAAACAATTAAAATATAAAATAAAATAATTAAATATATATATATATATATATATATATATAGTTTTACTATATGGGTTTAGAACTTGGATATATGTTTTTCTATTAATGAGTTATTTGAAAGATAGTTTTTTTAATATTTTTTATTTCTGAATCGGTAATTTTGCGGTAATTTCTGAATCGGTAATTTTTGCGAAATTTTTGAAAAAGCTATCATTCAAATTTTTTGGTTTCTTAAACTGCTTTTTGTTTTAATTCATCGAGGTTGAAAATTTTACAGACATTATTATACCCTATTAATATATTAGATAATTCCAGTATTAAAATGAAATATTTATTTTATTCACTCATTCTAATCAAGTGAAGTTATGAGCTATAACAGAATGTATAATTATGATATTGGAAGCTGAAAGTAGAACGTACAATTCAACTCTGATGAGAACGAGTAATATTATACGAAAATTATTGTATAACATCAAAAAATAAATTATCATCAGTGATTATAGATATAGCTAAAATATAGCTAAATTCAATTTTATATAAGTTATTACCAAACTATACTATTCATTATTTTTTTATGAATAATGAATGAATGAAAGAAATAATTTTAATTTAAAAATCCATGACTTGAATAGCATTCGAACCCATGATTTTCTGATTATTAATTAGATGACATAATACATATAAGCATTACAAAATTTCGATTAGGTAATGAAAAATTAGACTTAATTGTGAAAAGTTTGGAAGTGAAAAGAAAAGTACAAACAAATAAATAGTAGTAGAGAGAAGTAGTGTCTCTGTTCGGAGATAATGTAGATGTAAATAATATTAATTTAATTAACTAATTAACTAATTAAAAATAAACTATTTACTATACTTTTTCCCATTCAAATTCAACATTTTTTCAAACAAATTAATCAATTTTTCATTCAAATTTGTCAAACAATTTGTTTGAAGAAATGTTGGATTTGATTAAAAAAAATGTTGAATTTCATTGAAAAAAGTATTTATTGATGTTGAGTATCATTATAGGAGTTTTTGTTTTGGGACAACCAATACTGTAAACAATAATATAGTAATTAGTTAGTTAGTTTTTAAAATTCATTTATTTATTATACCATCTTACATATTACATTAGTACACCTTAGTACAAAATCATAAATTAAATTCAAAAATTTATAAAACAGTAATGGTAAAATTAGATTAATGTAAGATCATTCTTATATTCCTGAGAACATGTGATGAATGAAATAACAAGAGTAGAAATAATTAAATTGAATAATTAAACAATATTAGGTCGATAATTCAGAGCTAAAAGTAATACCAGTTACAAGAATAAAAATTAAATATTAAAGTAATAAAGTAAAGCAAGACGTAGCGCAAAAAATTTAAAAATTATAAAATAAAATACAAACTTATAGCTATTAAATATCAATATATACGTTAGAAATAATTAAATTTAATTAAACATATAATTAAAAAAGGAAACAAAATAAAATAGGAAAAAAGAGAAAAAATTAACATTCGAGATAAACGATTACAACAAAAGAATAGAATCCTGAGACACAAAAACTTAAAAGATATAAAAAAATTATGTTAAGCTAACAACATTTCAATTTGAGATCAAGATCAAGATTCAATAAGTGAGATCTAAGATTTTTGATAAAAGTAATAGAAGTTCTATCCGATCTTAAAGAGAAAGATAAGGTATTGTAAATTTTTAAAGCTTAAAAAGTCATAAAAGTGGCGAAAATGTGATGTATATGTTCTAGGAACATTTATTAAAAATAGGTTATTGACTCTGAGATTGTAGTGAGAGCTAAATCTATGGGAAAGATAACCAGATCTAATATCAAAAATTTTTAGTGTTTTGAATATATATTCTGGAAAACTAGGCGTAAGTCTATTTTTCCTCATGATCAATCGAATACAATATTTTTGACCAATGAGTAGGGAACGAATTTTATTGAGGTAAGAGCCTCCCCCCAGCACCTTCCACATTCCATATTGTAATTTAGAGTTGAAAAGAGCAAAGTACACCATTTTCATAACTTTCAGGGAACAATTGTGGTTTAGGTGGAAGACATTTCTTATGACTTTTTTAAAATATTTATGTAAGTGACAAGAGTATGCTCTGTCCAGTTTAATTTATAATCAAGAACGAGGTCAAGATACCTGAAACATACAACACTATCAATATTAAAACATGATTCGCCACAAGAAGAACTTGAGTCAAAAGTGTTGCCATCCAGCAACGGAATCAATGGAAATAATTTTACAGACAGGAGAATGATAATTAACTGTTCACTGGAATAATTACTTTTACCAAAGTACATAATCTTTGTTTTACTACTAATAACTAAGTTATGTACATAAAACCATTTCCTTATGATGTCCAGGTCATAATTTATATCACAAAAAAGATCCAAATTATTGTACGAAGATGCAGTGTCATCAGCAAAGGCTGTAGGTATACCTTTAAAAGATTGCTGTAATAGGGAATTAATGAAAATTAGAAACAAGATTGGATCTAAAACAGAATTCTGAGGGACACATACTTTTAAACTCCCAGTATCATCAAAAATGCCATTCAGTTTGACTCTTTGCTTCCTATCACTAAGATAAGACTTAAACCATTTAAATATAAATCCTCTGAATCCGGCATTATACATTTTTTTCAGCGTAAGTCATGATTTACCATATCAAACGCTTTAGTAATGTCTATAAATAAACTACTACAAAAATTAGACTTATTTAAACCATTATCTCACAACAGAATTTCAAAAGAGCGTCTTCAGTTGCCCCGCAGACCTATAAAATTGTCAGTTTTAGTGCTACGACGTATTTATTATGTTTCGAAACAGCTGAGGAGTACTAAAATTAACACAAATACGCCTATAGTAGTGCTTATAATGACACAAGAGTCTTATAACAATAAAATTGTTACGTGGGGTATCTTGTATCGATCAAATAGACCAATAAAAAGTTTTATCCAATATCTCGTTCTGTTATTTGCCTTTATTTAATTTAAATGTTATGTATATAATATTATCCTGAATGGATTAAATGAGATATTTCTAGAGCTTTCCGTTCTTTTTAAAAATTGTATTTTCTAGAAATTTAATTTTTGAATTTATTTTATAGTAATTTCTTTATGTGAAACTAATTTAAATTTTTGTTATGATTTCATATTTTTAATAATTTTTTTGTTCTAATAAATAAATTTTTTTTATTTGAAATTTTAGACTTTGGACTCATAATAGATATTTTAATAATTTTTCGAGATAAAATATAAAATATCAAAATATTTTTTAATACCTTAAATATTTCACTGTATTTGTATGCGGCATTGGAGTTGCCATACTTTTGTAATTTTGCAAATAACTTAACAGGATATTTTAAATAAGAGAACAGTTTAGATTTTAATCAAATTTCTTTCAATGAATTTCAATTATTAGAATATGTCGGAGTTAGTGTGGAGAATAATTAATTTTGGTGTTAGTTATTTTTTTTTTATTGCGTTTTTTTTTATTATTATTTACAACTATTTATTTCATTTATACTATTTCACTCATTTATTTTCAATTTAATTTTCTATACTGAAACAATAATTCAAAAAACCAAAAATAATGAAAACTTTAACCATAAACTAAAGTAAACTTTAAGGTCAGATCAGGTCAAAATTCATATAATAATATTTATTTTTTATTTATATAAATTGTATAAAAGATAGAATAGTCATAAAAGACGATTATTATGATTTATAAAATTAAACGGTAAATTATATCTATGTAATGAAGACGAATTCTAATGAAAATCCTTTATGGAATGACCTTAACTTAGTTTTTTTTTTTTTAAATTGATATTACGAGTTGTAGGCTTTAGAGGTTACCCAAAGTATAAATAAAAAAAAAATAAAAATTTCATTCTTTCAAAAGAAGGTTAATTGAGAAAAAGATCAGAAAAAATTTAGTTTTAAAAATTACCACACATATTTTGGCGGCATAACAGTGATAACACATTCAAATTAATTATTTATTATCTACCTCGTCATATATTTTTGTACGTAGGCTGGTGGGAATCTTCAGAAGAACTAATAAGCGTCGTAGCTTGACACTGCGTGTGGGATTCTTACTCGCTAAACCCCACCGTTCCTATTGTGCAATCTAGTCCTACAAAGCTAATGAGCAATTTTTTCTTGGATTTATTTTAATTTTAATTTAAATGTAGACTACATCCAGGAAATTAAATATGTATATAAAACTGGTTTTTGGTTTATTTAATAGTTTCATTGTAAGACCAAAAAATTACAAATCAAGTTAATATGATTTTTTGTTCCAAGAAGATAATTTTCAGCGGATTGAAAGCTTAAGTATATTAGGTATGCACTTAAATCAAAACATTATCTGGAATGATCATATATTTAATGTTGAAAAAAACGCAGCCAAATTTTTAGGTTTTGTTAGCCGTTGTAAGGCTTACTATTTGGTGGGCATACTTAATGGTCATAACCACACGAATAACCACATTTGTAAACTAGCACTAACTGACGACCCAATCTGCAGACACTGTCTGGAAGAGGAAGAACCCTCTTTGTAGGAGAGAGCTAGCTCTTTCAAGGCTGAAACTCAGGTTGTTGGAAACGCACTATATAACCTCAGAAAACTTCTGCAGGATAGAACCCACAAACCTATTGGCCTTTATCAAAAGGGTCGAATAAGTTAAGGGTGGAAGAGGGCATAAAGGGCTAAAAGCCTACATGCCGGTCCCGACATATTAAGGCCATCTCCGTTTTAAATTAAAAAAAAGGCTTACTTCTCCTACTATGACTTCTTGAAATTTATAAAGCTGTCATACGATCGAAATAAAGTAAAATTCTCACATATGGACTAGCACTTCCAGAAGTGCGTTAAAACATTTGGGTAAGATTCAAAAACGGGCTATTTGTCTTATCAGTGATCAAATGTCACTGCTCTTCCTTGACATCGTTACATAGTCAATGGAAATTAAATCTGTGTTACCTCAACTTAAATGTTTTCCTACACCGCATGTGATATCCATATACACCGCAATAATCCCTAGATGGCAGAAGGCAAGTAATGGAAATTTGTTGATAACCTCAACATCTCGAATGTGGAACTAAATTATATCTTATGTGTTCCGCAAACATGATCAATTCTATATTTATGACCAACATAAATTCATGACGAACATTAACACCTTCATTTGTAATTGTATTCCTTCCCTTTTACCATCCTCTTTGCCTAACCTTTCCTTCCCGCCCTAGTCAAACGTACCAATCGGTCTTGCCCATCTTAATCCATCCTACCCACCTTAGTCTTTGTGTCTTAATAAATGTAAGAATACTATGTACATGCTTCTATAGCTTCTTGATCTTCACTATCGTTGATTTTGGTGACCAACTCGTGGGATGATGTTATGAAAAATAGCTTCTAGCGGAAAAACCTGGCTGAAACCATTCATAGGTAGGTGGAAATTTTTGTTTAACTCGTAGCATTTTTCTATGCCACAGTAGAAATATTTTAACGATTGTAGATCTATTTTTGATCTAAATCTACTTTGATATTCTGTTATATTGTTTTCAGTTATACCAATTAGTTATAATAATTTATTTTTTATTATTATTTATAATGGTACATCATTTTGCTAATATAATGACTGTTTTAATATCGATTTTAAACAAATTTTAGATTCTATACATTGTTTTGTGGAAATACAAGAGATATAATTAATTTTGAAGAATGAAACCATCAAAAGCTTACGTGAAATTTGAAATCATACCCCATTCTACGCTTCTTGAGTTACATGAAATTTTCTAAGTAATTTTAATAATTTGAATGAGCATTTCTATCAACAACAAATCATAATGTATCCTTACCTACCGTCGTTATTTGACATTATTCAAAAGAAAATGTAACAAAATATTAATCATTAATCATTTCATTATGAAATGTTGCCTATAAAACGACTCCCCAATCATAAATTCATAATAATAATAACAATAATATTTGCATTAAAGCAACAATATCAATATTATGATATAGGAGGTCTAAATATAATTTTTTTTTATGATAGCCTCTTCTAATTTATTTATAAATACAGATAAATATTTTGACAGCAAGTCATCACTCAATTATTAGGTTTGTTTGAAATTTTTTGGACAAAATTAATTAAAAGAAAACAAGAAAACAAAAAAAAAAAAAGTTGTTTTTGTTTTTATCACCCACCCCCAAAGAATTATTTGATTAAATGACAAGTAAATACATACATACATAACAGTGACAAGGCGTGACATTTTCAATTAGTTATTTGTTAGATGAACCAGAGGAATTGAATTGTATCAAAGTTTTTATAAAAGGAAGAATATTTTTTTTTTTGCAGTTTTTATTATTTTTTTTTTTAAATTCAACAATTTCGTCAAACAAATTAAACAAATTTTTATAAATTTTTTTATTTTTGTAAAATGATACATTTTATATTTAAAAAATTAAGATATCAATTTAACAGAGATTTGTTTTAGTAAAAAACAAATAATTTGTTTGGATTGCAAAATTTAGTTCTTTTAAGAAAAATCTTTTCAAAATTATAATGTTTTCAGAATTTTGTGACATAGTAGAATTAGTGAATTATGTATAATACTTATATTGTTTTCAAATTATTATTTTTAAAAAAAAAATATTGATTACAGTTTAAGTTTTATAGCTTCATTTATTTTGATTCGATAACCGGTTTCGTCTTTCTGACCAGTTCTTATGATCAAATAATGAAATGAAAAAATAATAATTTGAAAATAATAAGTATTATAGATAATTCACTAATACTAGTATCAGTATGTAACAAAAGTCTCAAAACATTATAATTTTAAAAAGATTTTTCTTCTATTTTAAAGAAATTTTACAATCCAAAAAAATTATTTGTTTTTTACTAAAACAAATCTCTGTTAAAATTGATATCTTAATTTCTTAAATGTAAAATGTATCATTTTACAAAAATAAAAAAACTTATAAAAAATTGTTTAATTTGTTTGAAAAGATGTTTAATTGGTTTTTAAAAAAATGTTTAATTTGTTTGAAAAGATGTTGAATTTGGATAAAAAAAATTGTTTAATTTGAAAAAGAAATTGTTTAATTTGTTTGACGAAATGTTGAATTTATTTGGAATTTGACTGCAAAAAAGTATAATTATTGCTACATAGCTGTAAATAAGTGCAAGCAAAGAACATAATAATAAAGAAGTCTCACCTGGATATTTTTCTATTATAAAAAATAATATACAAAATGGAAAATTTTTGATTTTGGTAATTTTATCTGTTTTTTTTATAAATCATATATAAATATGTATTTATGCACATATAATCTCAAATATTGAAGAAAAAAAATTGAAATAGAAATACGATGTTAAACGAAGTTTTGAAATGCAAAACTACTATAATTTATTTATTTATTTATTTATTTTATTAGCTCCTTTCAAGTGAGCTTATAAGCTCTTACAGAATGTATAGTTGGTAAATGTAGTATATTATAAAGTATAATTATTATTATAAGGTAATATATTATGATTTAAGTGTAACAAAAAGAAAAAAAAAGAATTTAAAAAAGTTAAAAGTTAAAAATAGAACAGTAAGAAAAAACATGATTGGATTTGTCTATTAAGTAAATATCGTAGAAATGATTTGATTTTAACAAAACAAAAAAAAGAACTTAACATACAATAAATATGAAGTTTGCTAGATATATATTAAAATTAATATAATTTATAACACTATAATATATAACTATATATTTATTATATATAGATATATATAACACTATAATATATCTGTATTATCTTTTTAAATTTATACGTTTGTAAAAATATTTTAAAAATTTGTATGGGATGTGACTTGTTTTTATTATATGTTCTTTGGTTTAATTGTCGAAACAAACTGATACAGTTTGTAAATTATATGGTAATGTCGATGATAATATGGTTTGTTTTTAGTTTCTTCTCTTTGTTTTTATTCTTTTTCATTTTTATAATCTCATATATAGCAAAATTAAAGTTGAAGTAAAACATAACTTAGGATTACATTGATTTTTGATTTTGATAAATATAATTATAGAGATTGAATAGAAATTAAATAAAAAAAAAAATTTATAATAAAGTAAATGGAAAATAAAAATGCTTATAAAAATTAGAAATATATTCATTATTTTACAATGTAAAAAACTGATTTTATATACTAAATTAATAAATTTGAAACATATGAATGCCAAACAAAAAAAAAAAAATAAAAAAAAAAACAAATTTTAAAAATTATAAGACCAGACATGCTACGGTCACACTTAAAACAAAATTTATAATAACACAAATTTAAATACATTTATAGAATTAAGCGTTGCATTAATACTCTGAATTGCATATGAATTTTAAAATTACAAATAAAGAAAAAAAATGCTGGGTTTGATGCATTCAATGTTTTTAAGGATAAATTTAAGTAAACTCCGATGGTATCTGAAATCCATATTATTTTAATAAAAATTACGAACAAAATTAATTGATGATATTTTTAAAGAAATATTTAAAAAAAATTATATTTTTTTGTTGTTTTTATAAAATATTAATAAGTAAATAAATTTACAGGCCTTGGCTTTTAGCCGTTCGCATCTATAGGGTATAAAAATTTAATAAAATATTTTTTTTTTTTATAATATTAGATTTTTTAATAATAATTATTATTTATTTCATACTTTAGAATATTATAATTAATTAATTACATACATGCTTAAGTTTAGAAAAAATTAAATTTATTTCGATAATATTTTTAGTATGGTAAATTTTTAATATGTACACTTCGTCCCTGATAAATACTAATACTATTATTAAGATATCATAAATGCGTAGATAGAGTTTTTATGGATTATTATTGAAATGATGGAAAACTTAATGATTAAAGTAAATTTATTACGCAAAAATTGATTAAATAAACATTTCAAATTTATCATCATAAGCTGAAAAGCACCTGTGACGTGTGTGTAAATACATATTTTTTTTATTTTATAATAATTTTTGTATATGATTTATTTTTATTGAATAATAATTAAATTTTATATATTTAATTTATAATTTTTTGGTAAATTTTACCATTAAAGCTTTTTTAATATGTAGCATTTATAATCCTATGATTATTTACAATATTGACTGAAAATTTAAATTATTGACTTGACTTATATTTCATTTGAGTATTCTCAAGCCATGTTAGACTCAGAAGAAATCGATTTTAACTTCTTTTGTCTTAGAGATTTTAATTTATTAATAACGGTTTACCCTTTTTACCTTTAAAAAAATACGTTTCCTGATTGCACAATGATTAAAGTATCATTAACAAAAACCATCATTTCTTTTAACATTAGAATTGGTTCCATTCTATACTTCACGCATTCATTAGCCAATAACGACCGTAATATAATCCAAACATAAACACTAAATTTAATTTTAACATAAATTAAGAATAAATCGTAGTTAAGTGTTTTTTTTTTAATGAAAATAAGACAATTAAAAATTTTATGTTTACAAAACAATTTCAAAGTTCAATATAAGAACAAAAAAAAAATAAAAATGAAACATTTTTGTTTAGTTCGGAAAGTAATGACGCCAAAATTTTATTATGTGGTTAAATAAATACATACTGTCAAAGTTTAGTTTGTTTGTTTAATTTATCCAACGATTCAACTTAACAAATATTTTTGAAATTAAGTCGTCAGTGATATTTTCTAGAATTTTTTTTTAGCGCCACATGATGAATGGTGCTGGGATTTTGTTCCTTAATAACATAAAATAAATTGTGGAAATGAGAACTAACAACATTGGGTGAACAACCAATCTATATCAACATACTCTGTTTATATTGATCTAGCTATTGCTACTAGCTAATGCAAATTAATGGGTAAAGTTCGATTGAATTAAATTAAATTAAACTGAGGCTGAGGGCAATTAATTGTGCTTACTACAGAATATAATTATACAATTCATTTAGTCAAATCATATTCCAACCTACTAAGAGAATCATGATATACAATACGGATAAATCCTCAATAATTCATCTACTCAAATCTTGCTTGGACATTTGTGCATATTGGTACAGTTTTATTTGTCTTTATATAATTTTCACATCACTTTTAGAGGTGCTCTGCGATAACTGACAGCCATATTCAAACCAGATTGGCTTTATTTTTGCGAATTTCACTTTGAATCGTCTGTCAGTTAGGAACGATTTGATTATTTCATGTAATTCAGCAGTTAAATTAGTTTGAATTTTAAAGTTTAGACCATCATGCCAGACTTTATGAGCAAAACTTCTTTAATTCAAAGATTTTCCTAATTTTGCAGCTATTCTGTGAAACTGCTCTAAAAATGGCTTGAAATTCACACTGAAGTGAGATTACACCATTATTTTTTGATTTTTGGCATTATTTTATGTATGAAGACTTTTTCAAAAACATTAGCTAGCGTTTGTAAAAAATAAATAGGTCTATACGAATCTATTTATTTTTGTTGCGTCTTTATCTGATTTAGGAATCATTATTATGTTTGAATGTTTCCATATAAAGAGGGAAAGCTGGTTTATCTGAAGATAGCGTTAAAAATTTGAGTATTATGAATGAAAGCTATATCAGGTAATTTACCGATCATTTATTACTATCGTGGTCGTATCCTGGTAATTTTTGTCGTAAATTTTTTATTTTATTATAAATTCCAGATAGTTTGTTTAATTTTACTTGGATTTATTAAATTATTTTGTTGTTTCTTACGGATGGTAACTAATAGCTGGTTGTTTTTGATTTTATGTGGCTTGAAAATTTAGTTCTAGATGCGCGGTTTGTGAATGCCCCAGCTTTTTCGCTATAGCTTTCAGTCTTCATTATTCAACCTGGGGTAGCAGCACGTAACTTGTTACAAATGCTTTTTTTTTGTAACAAAACACCAGCGTCATAAAATTTTTTTGGCAGCATGTACTTTGAAACGCTACTTTGGGATTGAAACAAAAAAAAATTTACGAAACATTTCAAATGTTACGTGCTGCCAAAAGTAGCGAAACAATATTAAATGTGGCGAAACAAAACTAAAACTGGCGAAACAATTTTACGTGCTACCGTATTTCAAAAATAGCGTGACAACATATTTGTAACAAGTTACGTGCTGCCACCCCTGATAGATGGTTTCTGTGGTATTTTTAGATTTTTCAAAACGATCAATGTTACCATTTTGTTTTGTAAAATGTGTCCGATACATTTTCAATATTTTCTTAACTGGTTTAAATGTAACAAATGGTTCTTTTATTTTATTTTTCATTTGAACTTTAACTTTCAAATTTATTTTATCACAATACTAATAACTATCCAAAACAAATTCATATCTACATATATATATACATAACATACATATATAAATATATAAATTAATGTGTTTTTGGAAATTTTTATCATGTTGGAAAATATTTTGGCGACAACATTTTTGTTAGAACATCTGTTGTGTATATTTTGTATTTTCTGTTATAATCACGACGACATAACTATAAAATAAATACAAAACTATTTACCAAAATATGGTATTCCCAAAAGGTATAATTAGAAAACGTGATCCATATTATATTATATTTAATATGCAACATGTAAGTATGATTATCACTATAGATGTAAATAAATGTATATATATCAAAATGTCAGTTATACAATTTTAGCTTTCTTGCCTTTTAACAATAATGTTAATGAAACTACCTTTCTCATAACACTTCGTTTTCATTCAATCCTATTCCAACTTGGACAATCATTTGCAAAATGATTTAATGTAAATTAATGAAGCATGCAAATTTAATATGAAATGAGAGTTAGTTTATAAAAGTCGTAAATTATGAATTTATGGGTTAATTGCCTTGCAGTGAAGCAGTTTGGAAATACATTTTCCGGAAATAGGAGTTCTACTATTTACGCATTTTTTTATCATTTTCTATTCTCTTTGGGAGCACAGTTTTTTGATTAGCTTAAATGTATTCCTTTGACTTACTGGTTTCTTGAAATAGTTTAACTTTCCCACAAAGTATGGTTAGCCTATTGTTGTACATTGAGATATATTACTGAAAGTATATTTAATCAGTCTATTGTTGGATACGGAGATAATATGTAGAATGTAAGTAGTAGTTGATTAATATATTAGGTAAGTAGGTAGATAGTTACGAGTGGCTGTCTAAGTTGGTTATCTTAGATAAAGGAGACCTGTTGTAATGTTACAGAATTTTGATTTTCCGTGCGAATTCAAAATCAATGTTAGCTATTTTATTATTTATTTCACTTCAATCTACAATAATAACCTTACAGATTTTGCTTACAAACTACAGTTTAAAACAAATACTTATTATCATTAATATAATAAAATACAATTCAAATTTTAAAATTTTGTCTGCTATAATGAAAATCCATTATAGAATGGCATTTATGTGAATTAACAATGGGTTCCGAAAATTCATAGTTCGTCCTATGAGAATCTAAATAAAGAAAATTCCTATCACAAAATGGTACATAGATATTATATAAATTTAAAATAAAAGGACAGTTTATTTTAGCTGACAAAACGTCATACGATAACATTACAGCGGCTACATTTTGCCTAGCTTCAAGTGTTGAAGTATTTATGAGTTGGCATTTAGCTAAATAACTCGTTTTATACAGAATTTGATCATATTCTTTTGAACTGATTCAATTCCTTTTATATGCCTATTCAAGAGTCAGTCAAGAATTACTCCGAGATTTTTAACCTCATTAACACGTTCTATAACAGAATCTTGAAATTTTGTAATTATATTGAATAAAATTTCTATTTCTAAATCTAAATCTTTTTGTAGGACAGGGCAATCTTCAAAGAATGAGAATAGTTTGGCGTCATCAACATGTGAAAAAGTTGAATTTTTAATTTTACAATCAACATCATTCATGTAAACAATAATAACAGGGGACCCATATGGGTACCTTGAAGAAAACCAGAGGTTGCTTCAAATATGGAAAATTTTTTATTTGGAATCGTAACGGAAAACTTACCGCCAATTAAGTAGAATTGTAATCATGTATGTATTTTCCCATGAATTCCTAGTAATTCAATTTTAAATAGGAGTTTATGGTGTTTTACTTTATCGAATGCCTTAGATATGTCTGTGAAAATGCTATCAACTTGATAACCCTTTTCAACTGAATTAATGGTTTTATGTAGAAAAATAGATAGATTAGTAGTTGTAGATCTACCTTGAATGAAACCATGTTGATTTGGAGATAAGTTTTCCTTGATTGGAAAATAAATTTTGTCTGTGACAATAGCTTCAAAAGATTTGGGGATTGCAGATAGTTTAACTATAAGACGATAATTTTCAACTAAAATTGGTGCTGAAGGATATACTGATGCTGAGCTACTGGTGCATAAATTTTCAAAGACTGATTCAAAATATTGTGCAAATAAAGTGCATGTAGAGTATAAGTCAGTAGCTGTATTGCCATTGAAAGAAATATCCTGTGGAAATCCAGGAGAACGCCTACAAATATTAATAAATTTCCAAAAACGCTTGCTATTGAACTTAATATTAGATTCTTGACTAAGAATAAAATTCATATAAAGAAATTTACTAAGAAAATCAAATTTTTTACGCAATCTTTGAAATCTCTTGAACAGTTTTGTCAGCTAAAAGTTTGCTTTTTTTATATTTTTTGTAGGCCTTATTTTTAGCATTTTTTAATGAAAGTAACTTCTATTATACGAAGGCGGATGGTGAGACATTTTACAAATTCGAATTAATTTTCATATTTAGAAAATCCATCTCGTCGAGAGAAATGTGGCATTTTGTTACAGTTTTTGACAGTTACCGTTCAAGTGATCTAATTGTTGCCTGACTGTCTGTGAAGATACAAAATATATCTAACAGATAGCACGTTAAATTTAAGCCAGTTTAAAGCTTTTTTTTTATGACCATCACTCCCGACTGAAAACTCTGCAAAGTTTTAGAAAACTGAAAAATATACCAACATTTATATTTTCGGAGAAGACATCACCTCTCACTTTTTCATCCATTTTAGATTCATCAGTGTAAATATTCAGATAGTCTTTCGCCAGTACCTACTGTTGTTTTCTATTCTCTGGATAGAATATCGGTCTATTAAGACTTCTCGAAGAAATATAATGTATATTAATGATTTTTTTTTCTTATTCCTCTTAGGAGTATAGGTTTTCCACTTGACATTTCCATCGTACTCGATTTCTAGCTGCTAATTTCACATGTATTTCCGAGGCAATGTCTAATTTCATTTTTAATATGTTTTTACTGTCTAAGCAGGGGGTTTTTATTTTATTGATTATATATTTTATATATAATATTTTGCTATTTTTTTTTAGTTATATTTTATATCCCCCACGGGAATCGAACCCATGATTACCATATCGTAATTGAAACACATTTCTGTGCTCCAACCGATTAGGCCACGGAACGGATTATATTAATGATATATAGTTATTAAATTTCATAAAAAATGTAAATCAAAAATTGATAAACTTTATAGGTAATAAAATAATTAGATTAAAATTACCTTTAATAACAAAGCAGGACTAGTCTGAACTAAAGTCATTTTAAATAATAAAGTCATACCACAAAATTATGTTATTATTGTTCGGCACAAAACTGTAATATCAAAATTAGAAGTATGTACTGTCTTCAAGGAAAGAACACACAATTATTATTATTCATTAACAAAATAAGATCTTTATTTATAAAGTCATAATAAAACTTATTTGGACAATCCAACTATAGGATTCCACAGCGAAAATCAAGATCAACATCATAATTCCAAAAAAAGGTACCAAGGACACCCGTAAATAGCTTTAAGCCAACTCTAGGGAATACTAGAGGATGTAGGGACAAACATCAGATACTATGGAAGGACTTAGAAGAATAGCAAGGGTTGAGAAAAAGTTTTTCATACCAACAGATGACAAAAACCTGACTGACTGAGCCATATCATCGGCGTGTAAAATTTATGGGCAAGAACCGGTAGTTGGTATATCTAATGGTAATACTAAATTATCGATAGAAAGCTCCCTAAAGAGGAAAACAAACATTCTATGGGAGCGTATTGAACGCCACAGAGTCTCCAAAATATATGCACCAAGAATAAGCATCAAAATAACCAACTTCATGCTAACTCTTAATTGAGCAGACTCTAGGAAGATGGTGGGCATACTTACTACTGATCATAACCACATAAATAAGCACATGTGTAGACGAAATTAATCATAATTATATAATATGTTTGTTTATTATAGTTATACATACTTAATATAGATTTTAGGAAGTTAATAAAACAAAAAAACACTCAAAAAAAAAATTTGCCAAATTTTTAGAAAAATTTTATTGGTCCATACACATTGTTGTTATTAAAACTCATTTCACAAACTTTTAATTATGACCGTTAAATTTTTTTTCGCACGGATATCATAAATTTTAATAGGTCAATTGTAATTTTATAATATACCTTTTATTAGCTGCTCAAAATTGTTATTCATATTGATAAATGGTTGGTTGACCATTTGGTCGGTCGGATCGGATCATTTGAAATGAACTTTTTTTTGATTGTCATTTTCCTGTTTCTGTTTATGATAATTTTAAGTGCGATTACCACCAAATCTTATATACCTACTCGTACAGTCGTACACATACATACATACATACATATATTATACTTCTACGGATAACAAATTCAATCGAGTATCAAAAAGAGGCAAGTTAATAATTTGTATTAAGCCTTTTTTATAATTAAAAAAAAAAAAATCAAAATAAAACTAATTGGTATTACGTTACATATTCGGATTCCTTCAAGACCTTTTCAAGTTTTTATCTTTTAATAAAATAATAAATACTACTTATGTACTAAACCTATATGTAGAAATACATCTTATAACTTTAAAACATTATAATGGATGTGATTGTGTGTGAAAATATTCGGTACCCCAAAATTTATTTAATCATAACAGGTATAAATGTCATTCAATTTTTTACCTGTTGCTGTTATCTTGTTTTTTTATGAAGCAAAATATTTACGCAAGGCTTAAAAAGAATTAGCAGTTTTTTTTTTGTATTTATTTTTTCGTGTAGTTGTGATTTTGATTTCTTATTGCGATTCTCTTTAAAACTATATTCAATATTAAAAATATTCATTTTATTTCTGAAAACATTCTATTATGGGGAATTTTTCTTTAAGTCTTGATAGGGTATAGTGAAGAAAGGGAGGGGAGTTCATTAATTTAAGTTCTGTTAATTTATCTTCTAGAATACAATGTATCTACTGTTTAACAAAGGCCTTTAATATTTGATGATCGAACATTGTCTGTCCACCTAAATAATGGTGTTAGACTTTCCTAACATTATTAGTTGAACGATTAGTCAACATTTGTCACCCTTCCGAAAAAAACTAATGCCAAAAAAAAGCGATGACAACCGTTTAATAAGCTTAATTAGCCATACACTGATTTTGAAAGTGCTAAATTATCGTATATACACACAAATTATGAGTTGCACATGGGCAGAACAAAATTGGATTGATTCAAACAAGGAGCTGGAACTAGAGAAACCCTTTTTAACATTCATGTATTAGTACAAAATTGTTGTGATATTCGTAAAGATGTTTTCTTATGTTTGTCGACCAATTAGTCTACTACCGTGTTTATCAACAATATTTGAAAGACTATTCTTGGAAAGATTAAAACAGATTTTGGAAAAAAAGCAAAATTGTTCCAGAGCATCAAGTCGGGTTCAGAAACGAACATGCAACTATTGAGCAAATACATAGAATAGCAGATGTAATCAAGTTAAGCCTAGAGGAAAAAAAGTACTGTTCAGCGATATTTCTAGGTATTAGTCAAACATTTGATAAAGTCCGACATGAAGGATAGCTGTACAAACTTAAACATTTTTTACTACAGAACTATTATTTATTGCTGCGTTCATATCTTGATGAAAGACACTTTTTGGTGAAGCATCAAGGTCCCCTATACACCAAATAATGAAATGATATCAGGTGTACCGCAGGACAGCATCTTAGATCCTATTTTCTATCTCATTTACACTGCAGACTTAGCAACAACAAATTAAACAACCACCGCCATTTTCCCTGATGATATGGCCATACTGGCCTCACATAGTAATCCAGTGCATCCTTCAGAGATTCTGCAACCCAGCATTAACAAAGTTCAGCAATGGCTACAAAAGCGGAGAATCAGGGTGAATGGAGCAAAATCAACACATATCACATTTACACTAAAGAGAAAAACTTGTCCTGTGGTTGTATTTAATAACGAAGTAGTACTTGGACAGGAGACTCACATGAAAAATCCATATCCATAACAAAAGAAAGCAACTAGGCTTGAAGCTAAGCAAATTGTATTGCATGATTGCCCGCAACTCGCCGTTGTCAGTGGAAAATAAGCTGCTGATTTACAAAGCTGTCTTGAATCCGATATGGACCTACGGAATTCAACTGCGGGGAGTAGCCAGCAACTCAAATATTGCAATATTACAGCGTTTCCAGTCAAACCTATTAATATTGATAGTTGGCGCGCCTTGGTTTGTCAATAATGATGTCATACATCGTGATTTGCAGATGAGAACCATAAAGGAGGAGATTAGAAGCATAAGTCGAAAGTACCAGATAAGATTAGCTGCACATCCGAACAGACAGACAAGCAGCTTGTTAGCTGCAAGTGATGTAAGTTGCCTTAAGCATTCTAGCATCCTGCATCTACCCAGTAGACAATAGGAACAATCAAATGGGGGCCAAGAAATACAATGTAGTTATCATGGATGGTTGACCACTGGATTATCTCATCCGCTAGTCAGTGCAATTTACCTGCTTAAAAAAAATGTCATACAAACTACTGAATGTCTCCTTCAGAGACAGATTGTAATGTTTCATTGGGAAATAAAAAAAAAAACAAAAAAAAAACGTGTTTTGTGGATTATGAAATGGCCTTTGATAAGGTCACCATCAAAAACTTATGGAGGTATTAAATAGAATTGGCATAAATAAAAATATCATAATTTGTATAATTAGCTTATATTGACAACAAACATCCCTTACAAAGCATTGATATTCAATTCGACAAGGCTGTATTCTTTCTCCTTTATTGTTTAACATGCTGAAGACATTTTTCAAGATTTTAGTTGGTAGGGATTTACAACCTGTAGTCGATAAAGTCAACCATTGTTCCACTTTAACTTCATCAAAATTGGCAAATTTGATAATACAGAGCAAAAATGACAAATGCAGCTTACAATACCGAACACATGATCGCAGCAATTGGCAATACCGAACGCATGGCTTACACGATTGTTTAATTCATCAGATTGCATTTCAAAGGGTTTTTCAAAATAGAATTTTTTTTATTGAGATTTCCATATTGAATTATTCAACGTTTTTATTTTTTACAATAACTAATATAGTTTTTATATTTGTAATGTTAATGGTTAAATGATAACGTTTACTGTATTGGTTCAACTTTTAAATCACATGTTTACGTTTTAAAATTAACAGTTTCAAAGTGAAATTATATTTTTCCATTTTTGGGATTATGTAGATCGTGAATATTGATAAATTGATTAACACATTTTACATGAATATTATTTTAGTAGCATTTAGTATCAACTTATTAATACATCCATAATCAAACCAAATTTTTCAAGTAAGAGCAATTTAATTTTATTATGATTTTTCTTTTTGTTTTCTTCTTTATAATTAATTTCATGTGAAAATGTTCGTATAATGGAATGATTGGAAAAATATTTCATGGGCAAAGGGTTCGGTCAAATTAATTGACCTTTCACTTTTTAAAGTGTAACTATGTAATTTGATTATCTTGTCATTGAATGACTTAAAAAATAAAAACAAAATTTAATATGTATGACACATAAATTTTTGTTTACATGTTTAATAATTGATTTTTTTATTTTTTTTAGAAATTTTTCGATAGTAGAATGTCCTATAATTTCCTGGAATAAATTCCAAATGTTATGTAACAGTTACCGAAAAAAATATTATTAAGTTTTTTCGAAGTTATAACTTATTATTATACTAGTTGTAAAGCCCGTCTCAAGACAGTGTTCTCATTAGAAAAAAAAGAATTTCTTTGAAACTGAACAGATAAGAATACTCCTTCATGTAAACTTACAAAAGAGATGAGTATACCGATCCTGTAAAAGTACATACTGATCCTGTTCCGTTGCAAATGCTAACATTATGTTCGATATTACATAATTATGCTTCTAACTTAACTATAACCATAAATCTACTTCTTAACACACTGTCAATTCCACATTTCATTACATTCTGAATCACAAGTTATTTCTTCCTTAAATAACTAAGGGGATAACTTAATATCTAATTCAAATACAGCTTCACCAATTTTACATCCTCTTTTGCCACCTGTTGTGAAACTTGCTCAAAATGTACTTCAGGACAGTAATAATAATAGTGGGTACGTTTCAGCTAGGCAGTAAGGGACAGTAGAATTTTTGACAATGTCTATCTTCATGATAAATCTAACGATGTTTGTATTGATGTTTGTTTTTGATAATCATGTTTGTATTGATGGTAAAACAAAGATTTTATTAAAAATATGGATTCAATAAAAGAAGGATTTTTTGTTAAATATTATGAAACCTGTCAGCTTAAAGTGCTTTGCAGATAATTGGGCTTATTGATTTACAGGCATATATCTCATACAATAGAATTAACTATCTTCAACGTGTGAAAGAAAACCATGATTAATCTTTTTGTCCCCTAACAAGTGAGAAAAAGTCAAATTAATAAATCTATATTATAGAATTAATTACTGTAAATTATCTGGTAATGTTGCAGCAAAAATTCAATCAATAGATAACAGTTATAGAAACCAATTGTTTAAAAAATTTTAATCGATTGATCAGTACTGTAACAATAGTGTTACAAGATTCAAAAACAACATTATTATTAGTTTATTTACAGAAATATCAATTGAAGTGGTTTTACTGCAACTATAATTTCAAAATGTTGTCGTTGAATTTTCTGAAAGGCATGGCAAAAAACAATAAAATGTGTAAAATACAAATTCAAAAGTATTTACAACCAACTACAACAAAATATTTTCAAAATAAAGGCCACAGGAAGAAGAAAAAGATAATATAGTACCCATATAGTAGTTGTAATTTAGTGTTCGACTTAGTTTTGAAATGTAAATTTTATCGCAAATTTCATATGAGATTGTTAAGTTGCAAATTGTGATTGTTTAAATTGTTTTAAACAAGAAAGCAAAGGTATTTCATATGTACATAATTTCTGTAAACGAATATATGTAAACAAAACAATTACAATTTTGGGCAGTGCACTGCACTTGAACATAAACTTAATAAGAGAATGTGTAGGCAGGAAGTAGCTTTAATATGATTGGTAGTAGTAGGTATATATTATAATAATTATTATTAACTAAAAAATTTTCAATAAAAATGCTTCTGAGAGTTTATTCAACTTTTTTTACTTTTTTTTATTTAAATGTAATTTTTCAACGAAAAATTATAAACGGTATTTAAAAGTAGTAAAATAAAAACTGTAAAATAATTTTAATATCCGGTATTGTTATATTTTAATTCAAAAATATAATTATAAAATTTTGTCAGATTTTCTTTATTCACATTTTTTTTTCTGATCACCTTAAGAAACTTGAAGCTTAATTTTTGTTTTTCTGTTATGAAACTTGAATTGTAACATGACACAATTTAAGAGTAATTTGATTAAATCAGCAAGTATGTATATATAATTGCAATTATTGTATACTTACATTGGAAAGTTGGCGCAAACATCTGAGAGCAAAAATTTTTGCATGGCAAATGTCACAATTTAAAACAGACAGTTTAAGGACAAATGTATTATCATGACATTACAAATCTCTCTTTGTTTTTGTAAATATCTTAATTATGTCTTGTATATGTATTTTTTTTTAATGTCTGTACAGACAAAGCTTTACACTTTTATGCTAATATTATCCTTCAACGTAATCATTTTCGGGATTATATGCCAACAAAATTCTAATTCTACGTATTTAAAATAATGTCTTTGAATATCTGCAAGTCTTAATCACTATTAATTGGTACAGTCATGTTTTTTTTCCTTAACAAATTTTTGAACCGAATATTAAACGTATTTCTTCTTATTTTTACTGATGTGCGTGCCTCGTCACAATGATTTTTCAATCTTTTCTGACCACTTTTGTGATATGTCACGAATTGTACTTCTTCTATTTTCTGTTATGATTAAAGAAAATATTCTTTTATCACGTTGTAAACAAAAAAAATTAAAGCAATATGGAATTCCATTACTCCGAATGAATGTCAGAAACAAATATCAACCATGCCTAATTGAATGTAAGCTGTGATTAAGACGAAGTGTGATGTAACTCATTATTAATTATCTATTCTATATCAAGTTATCTCACTGTACTAATTACTGATGGTAATTTTTTTTTAAATAATTAAAAACATCTTATTGTTAAATAATATAATTGTGTGTTCACTAATAATTATTTTAATATTTGATTGCAAATGTCGATACTTCGATAGGGCTTGTGACTAACTAATTTTCTTAATTCTTTTTTCCATTTTTGATCCCAAACAATTACCTATTTTTACTGAATTTTGGAAATTATTTCATACTAGCAAAGTTACACGACGTTGTCCGGATCGACCACAAAATGAATGTCAGAAACAAACTAGAAATTAAAGTAAATTTTTCGGAATATTTAAATTTAATCAGTTCATAATCATAAATATTAAATAATATTTTTAGAAGTTCTTAGATGTTGACGCATGACATTGCATGTTGTCAGTAGCTGATCAAACTATGGCACGGAACTGGGCACGGCTAAGTGTAGACACATTTTTAAATGTTCATCTGCTGCGGTAGTGTGCTGCGGTATTTCGATTTTATTATTTTCATATGAGAAAATGCCGATTCACATAGATAGGTGGAACCAAAGTACGTGGTTAATTGCATAGCAATACCTCTTAAATATGGATATTTATCTTCATGTAGCAACGACCAATAACTATTGTCAGAAGCTTTGTTTTATAAAAATATCAGAAATAAGGGATATAATTACATTTTCTATTTTTGAAGAATCAATTTCACTAGTGTAGTCTTGTATGATAGTATGAGATATAAGCATTAGGTATCGAACTATTCTTATTTTATATTTTGATGATAAGACATCTTCTGGGTGTCCAAGTATGTTAGAATTTTATGTGCCTACTGACGATGATGTACGTTTCAGATCCAGAAAAATTTTATTTCATTTCTATAACAAAATTATCATTAGGTATCGAAACTATTAGAAGATAAGGGTATTTAGAAGATATTAAAACTATTAAAAATACCCACATCTTGAATTTCCTCCGATGATTTCAAGTTTTTATAAAATTGGTGGTAAACTGGCGGTAAAAAGTCAAAAAATAAAAAAAGGTTTTTTTTATATTTTTATTGACCGTTTGGGCGACCCTGGCATATAGGGTACTGCTAAAAAAATTTCGAACTAAAAGAAGTCAACATTTTTGTTCTACGTGATCACTCTATATATATTTCCTTTATGATACTAACGAAATTGCAGAAGAGATGAATGTATGTATTTTGTCTATTACCTATTTCTGCGACTATAGCTCTTTAAAGCTGTATAAACTATTTGAAGTATAGCACAATATTCTGGAATCACATAGCAAAATTAGCTTTATAGCTAAAATAGGTAATTTTTAGGGATTAGCGGGATTATGAGGGAGATGCTGTATCGGCGTAGAACCTAATGACTAAATCTACAGGATAGCTGTAATTGCTAGCTTTCCAAAAATATATATTTTTAGTGGCGCATCTTATTCTTTAAGGACGAAAAGGACATTTGAAAGTATCCTTGTTGTTTTGATGTTTTTGTATAAAAATCGTTATATCTGTTGATACTCTAGTATATATTCAGTTATATAACCTAAAAAGATAATGGTTGGAGCATATCCTGGTTGTTTTGATATTTTTGTATAAAAATCGTTATATCTGTTGATATATTAGATGTATACTCTAGCATATATATTCAGTTATATAACCCAAAAAGATAATGGTTGGAGCATATTTTAAAATTTATTTGATAATGATTGGTGCTGCCGTTATGGAGATATTGTAGTTTAAAGTAGAAAATTTTCCCAGCTATCCTTGGGATATAGTCAAGTCCTACACCGATACAACATCTCCCTCAGAAGAGTCTCGAAATGCAATATAGAAAATCTTATTGATAGGTGACAGAGAACATATAATAAACAGCTGAATATATTATACAATATATCTAAAAATGTTGAGAACTACTGAAAGAAAAGTGTAAGTGTGTTTGGAAAAACTTGATCAAACTTAATTCAATCCAAATGAACAAAAATTTAAGTTTTACCAGCATTATTTATTAATTGTTTAGGTTGTACTCTGTAATATCAAAGTTGATCAACTCATGTAAAAGAAATTTTTGAAAAATTATTTATTTTCTATTATCTATTTTTACATTATGTATACGAATATATATATATACATAAAATATTTTTCTCTATAAGTAGTTATCTTTAAAGTGGTAAAATACAAACTTGACATAATTTAGATAATACCGGCATTTCTATTATTTATTATCGTATTTTCAGTTCATAAAATTTTATCACAACAATAAGCAGTGATAAATTCGAACATCATAAAAGAATTAAAATATTTCATGGAAAATCTTATTTTCCGCGTATCAGTTTGTAGAAGCTGCATAATTTTAAGGAATCAATCATTTCAATTTCATTAGAAAAATTTACAAATCAATTAAATTAACAAAAAAGGAATATACTTAAATGATTAAATTAAAAATTGGAGCTTTATTGAATTATTTTGGACCATGAATATTTTTGCTTTTTGTAGTGTATAAATTAGATGTTAAGACTTAAATTAATATTAATACGAATGAAGTGTACCTAGTTTCAAATTTAAAAATGCCCATAATCCGAAAATGACATAATAGGTACATATTAATATTAACATATAGGACCGCCCATATAAATAAATAAATAAATACAATGTGGGCACTCGGCTGCTTCAATCTCCGATTCACAAAATCTGAAGTTTTCATCACTGATTATTTCAATTATTTTTAGGTAGTACGTTGTAAGTTCATGGTCTGCAATAATCAGGGTTTGTTGATGATAATATCGAAGAGAAAAGACTTATGATATGATTCGCCGATAATATTTTTGACGTACTTCAACTCGTTGGCACCCTTATTCTCTCATATTGTGTTTGTACCTGTCCATACATCTATTTTATTATTTAAACTTGCTAAATAAGTTATTATTTGGTTAGAAACATTTTAAATTTAATTTTTTATTAATTTATTTTTTTTTTAATTTTCATTACAGAAAAACATATAAATTTGGCTTATAATCCAGGCTATAAACAACCAATAAATATAAGAGTTTCAAAAAGAGCAACACATCAATTATTATCACGAATTTTTGGTATTATTCTTCATGAAATATTAGATTATCAAAATGTTAGTTTAGTAGCACAAAAAGTAGTACAAAATGAATCTGAAGTTTCAAAATTGTTTCAACAATTTATGGAAATTGCAAAGTAAGTCTTAAAACATTTAAAATATTTAAATATATCTATATTATATATTAAATATTAATTTCAGGTATGAGAATCTTATAGATTTAGAAGTTTGGATGTATCCAAATTTTCATGCAATGCCACCAAATGTATTTGAAGCTGGTACAATAACTTTTCCAGGCCGTTATGGTTGGTATACCGAAACAATTTTTGCTGATGATAATGATAAACTTCAAGGAGATTTACATTATAGCTTACTATTAGATCCGACAAATGTATATTATAATAAATATATTATTGATGAAGTTATATTAGATGAAATAAAAAGAAAATATGGTTTTCAAAAAATTCAAAAATCTGAAGAATGTAAAAATTATAATGAAACTTGTGCTACAATATTTGCACCAGATTATGATGAAACAGCATTTTTATCAGAACATATTGGTAAGTTATTATTACTATGTTACAGTTTAATGTTAATTTATTTATTTATGGTATGCTATATTTAACTAAAACAATTAAAAATTTAATAATTAAATTATAATTAGCGTAGAAAATTCAATTATAGATACTTATAGCTATAAATACATTTATTTTAGTAAAAATTGCAATATTTTTTTCCATTAATTTCAAAGTAAAAAAAATAAATAAAAAAGGAAATTTTAAAAATATTTATTTTATAAATTTGAACTTAAGAGTAAAAAAAAAATTCATTTTTAATGCCCTTGCCTCATGAATGTTACAGGACGGGGTTACAGGATAATGATGAATTTGCCAAATTGTGTTGTTATAAACGAAGTTTGCTTAAAAAAAAAAATTGTTTCAATATAGCCAATATTTGTGTTGTAAAGTCTGTGAAATAAAATCTTGTATTTTTTAAGGGTTCTGATTCACATAAGAACAGCTCTTCCAAATTTTCTGATGACAAAAAAAGTTGTTATAAGGAAAGAAAAGAAAACGTATAGTAAATTTAAACCAGATTATGCAGTAGTTTCTCAGATATTAATTTTGATCCGGCGAGAAGCTGATACTTAAAATTTTCACAAAAAATATTGTCATTAAAAATCAAAATTATATCAAATATAAAGCAGAGTGGCCCAGTAGTTCAGATATATGATTTTCGATGCAAAGAGGAGCTTTGGAATTTTTTTTACAGAAAGTTGTGTTATCACCTTATAAATAGTTATCACTTAGATCAGTAAAATAAAAATAAGCTAATTGGAATAGGCACGTTCTTACTTAAACTATAATAAATACTTGTGGATTTTTGTAAGGGATACTTGAATAGTAACCACAAATTAACTTTAATGTGATTTAATAATTACGTATACTCAACGTTAAGATTTGTTAGAATGTGAGCTATTAACACCAGCCTGCATCAATCTGGTTAAGCTACTGTTGTAGCTCTGGATATATCTAAGGCTTTTGATTGAGTTTGGCATTCTGCTCTTATAGCAAAATGCAACGCTATAGGCCTTGGTTCAACCTTTGCTAAATAGATTGAAAGTTTTCTTTTAAATCGATCTATCATAGTTTCAGTTGACGGTTCTTTTTTCGACCAATTCAAATCAATGCTGGTGTTCCACAAGGCTCTGTCCTTTCACCCACCCTATTTCTCATTTTCATTAATGACCTTCTCAAATTAACTTTCAATCCAATCCATAGTTTTGCTGATGACAGCACTCTAGTAGCATCATATGATTTTCTAAAACAAACTAATGCTACAGCTTCCGCAGTCACCTCCAAAAGAGCAATGATGGCCGGCGCGCTCAATCATGACCTTGCCAAAATTGTCGACTGGGGTAAAGCTAAACAGAGTCGAGTTTAACACTTCAAAAACTGAAATATGTCTGGTTAGTAACAAGCTAACATCATTCGAACCCGCTCTCCGGTTTCAAAGTGAAGATATCCAGCAACTCAAAGACCTGAACATTGTCGGAATGCGAGTGAATCAAAATATGCACTGGAATGAGCATATTTTCGATATTGCGAAAAGCGCCGCCAAATGTTTGGGCTTTTTAAGTCGCTGCAAAGCTTATTTTTCATCTCGAGACCTATTAAAAATCTATAAAGCATATATACGATCCAAGCTGGAGTATAACTCACATTTATGGGCAGGTGCACCAAAAACAGCTTTAAATTTTTTGGACAAAGTTCAAAACCGCGCCATTCGTCTTATAGGCGACATAAACGTGACCTCATGCCTTATAATACTTGGTCATCGTCGTATTGTTGGATCACTTACTCTATTTTATAGATATCTGCTTGGTGTTGGCACTTGTTCCGAAGAATTAAAATCACTCTTCCTCTCTTAAGCAATTCCATCGCACAACACGAGAGGCATCAAGTGGAAATTCCGAGATGGTTTAAGTCCGGTTATGGAAATTCTTTTATAGTAAGAACATCCCGATTATGGAATCGCATTCCAATCGAAGCATTCCCAATAATAGAAGGATTTTTTATTTATGACTTACAGTGAGGTTTAAGACGAATATTAACAACAATGTTCGCTCTTTCCCAGAAAACTTTTCTTCTTCCTTTTTCTTTCCTTTCCTCTAACTATCCTTTCCTTTTTCAAATAGTCAACGGTACGCAAGTACTTAAAGGTTCATAACCTAAGTTTTGGCTATAATATAAAAAAAAAAACAAAAAGCTTAACATA
Organism: Argyra leucocephala; assembly: GCA_963942445.1. NCBI lineage: Eukaryota > Metazoa > Arthropoda > Insecta > Diptera > Dolichopodidae > Argyra > Argyra leucocephala. The sequence continues at coordinate 71,720,537 of OZ012680.1, forward strand.
TTAAATAATAAAAGTGACTTTTTAGATTAACAAAATTATCACAGAGATAAAGAACACAAGGCGTACTACAAGGCAGCGTACCCGGACCAATGTTGTTATTTACTTCTAATTTACAACACACAAGTGTTTCTATCTAATTTTGTAGACGGCACGGTGATATTGAGCACTGACAAATGTCCAAGAATCGCATTTCAACAGTTATAGTGCCATCTGGGATGAATTAAAAATAAGAGTTTTCACATCACAAAAATGTCCCCCTGTATTCCTTAACGGTATAGAAATACCTCGATCCAATGTAATAAAATTCTTAGGAATTCATCTCGATAGAAGATTAACCTGGAGGAAGCACATAGAGACAAAAAAGAATGCAGCTTAACCTAAAAAATATTTCTCTACACTGGCTAATTGGAAGCAAATAGTCGTTGAGCCTGATGCAATTGAAGTGATCATAAAGCCAATATGGTTTTACGAATGCCAAATCTGGAAAAACATGTCCAAAAGTAATCTGGAGATAGTCCAAAGATTCCAGCCTAGAACAATGGAATATGCGCCATAGTACATTGAAAATTCCAACCTTCATTAGGATCTAAACTTACCTATGGTAGAAGAAATTATTGAAACAGAAACATTTGACAAATCTACCATCACATAATAGACTAAAAAAAATTACTCAATTTAGCTGATTCAAAAAAAAGGTTCTGCCCACGGGTGCAGACTCAATTATAAGTAAAATTATAGTTGTAAGATTTTAACACTTAGTTTTAAAACTTTAAAATTGCAAAAAGAAAATGTATGTAAAATTATTGTTATTTTTATTTTAGATTCAATGAAATCAAATAAAGTCTAAAACAAAACAAAAAAAAACGGGACACAAACAAATATTCTTATTATGAGGTATTCAATAGTGAGAACCACTTTCTCATTTGAAAACATTAAAACTATTCAATAGTTAGTATTGAACTTAATTTTTATTGGTATCTATATAAGAGTATAAAATCACTTTACCTAAAATCGCTTAACAAAACTAAAAAATTCTAAAAAAAATTCATTGCCCATAAAAATTGTATAGCGAGGGGAAGTGGCGGTTTTGCATTCTACAGTTTTATAATTTTTCATCAAAAAAAATTTCTAATATATTTTGACTGTTAGATTTATTGAGATAATAATATTTCAAAAGACTTAATTAGTTTTAGAAATACATAATATACATATATATATATATATATATAATCACATTTAATTGTACCTATTCATAAAATTTTCAAAAGAGTTTTTTGAACCTTTTCAATGCCAAATTTGTTTACAAGGACTTTACCTGTTAATTATTTTGAAAAGTTAATTAAACATTTTAGAGAAAATCAGAGTTTGCAGGGAAAGCTTTTCCAAACTATTTTTTTTATCTTTCTAAATCACAGCGATAAGAACTGAGATAACGCAACTGACATTTCCATTTTAGCTCATCAAAACAATTTGGAATACTTTTCTTAATGTTTTTTTATTTTTGTTGATAGCAAATAAAAATAAATTTTCAAGTGTTCATGTTAAATTATATTTTTATTTATATATAATTTTTACCTGTAAATTAACATTGCAGCTAATATGGACCCAATATTTTTTATTTGTCATTATTATTGTTTTATCCCAATTACAAAACGTACTGGAATAGATCGCCGAAACCCATAAATCGTTGGGACCTTTCGGTTGATAGGCAGGTGCTCTACCTATTGTGGCATCCAGTAAAATACATACGTTTTTACAATTGTGAATATTGCGAAAATATTTGAATTCGGCGAAGTCATTGAAGTAAATTGAAAAAAGTCCAGTACAAACATCTGAACCATTTCACAAACGATTTTCATTATTATTCTTTTAAATAATAGATTTTTAAAAAGAGACGTGGCGAAAACAAATATTTTTACAAAATATTTTAATTTTCATTTAGAAATTCCAATTTCGAATTTCTCCTCATGTATACATAAGTATACATATCGTCGCCTGAATCTCTTTTGCTCCATACGGCATTTTTGACTTATTAGTTGCTCTATAGGTACTGAAAAATCTCTTTCTAATGCTGTTATCAGAATTATCCTATCTGTTTTAGTTTTCGAAATATACAGTTTGCACTTTGCTCCATAAGCCAAATTTTTTTAATTTTTTAAAGCTCCTTTGCACCAATTTTTGGTTTATGGAGCAACTTTTATATGAAAAAATTAGTGTTTATATTGTTAATTCACTTTTGCTCCATATGCATTACCATGCGCTATGAGGCATGCACAATTAGAATTATATTGAGTACTTATTAGTTCCATAGATATTTAAGATTACCATTAAATTTTCTATACCTATGAATATGAAGCAAACATTGAAATTTTTTAATGCTTGTTTGCTCTACGTGAACACAAATATCACTTTATTTGACTTTGAATGAAGAAATTCGTTGGGTATGTCGAATGTTCTTTGTAAATACTCTAGGAATATACCAAAATAAAATATATCGTAGTTTTACAAATTTATGTCTACCTGATTCTACAACATTTACCCCTGAAGAAAAGTTGGATGAAATTCGGAGGCACATAAAAATTTTCCTGTAATGGATTTTCACTACTGCCGTGCTACAAATGAAATAAAATGTCTAGAAGTAGGTTTATCGTTGGCCGAAATATACAATTATTATCTGGAGGTAACATAAATAAATATGTATCGCAAAATTTTTAATGGAGAATTTAATTTGTCGTTTTGGGTACCTACCAAAAAAAGATTTATGTATTAAATGTGTTTTGTTCAAAATAAATTGCAATCCTACGACTGATGAGATTCATTTTAATGATTTACACAAGGCTGAAAAAAATATGGCGAAATAAGGCTGTATCATTTGCAGTATCATCGATTTACAGAATGTGATTACTGTAACAAAAAGGTAATTCCTTCATATTTTTTTACAAATGGAAAATGTATATAACTAAACTGTGATAATTCCAATTTAAGAAAAATTGCTTTCTGGAGTGATAGTTGTATACCACAAAACCTTTTGTTTCGGTTATGTCGACTCGCCTTAAAATATTTTTTACAGAATTCTAACAATATCGTTGAATTTATCCAAAAATTCTGTGAACCCGGCCACTCACTGTTACAAGAAGTTGAAAGTGTGCATTCAGTGATAGAGAATTATTGAAAAAATCTTGATATACATAGTCCAGTTCATTTATTAAAATTATTACTAAATTTAATTTCTCCTAAAACTAAACTAAAAATTTTTCAAATAGTACAAAAAGATAGCGTTTCATACACTGCACCTGCAACAAAATTAAATTTCCGTTTTCAAAAACTAAAATTGTTCGATATCAAAAATCCGACCCTTTCTAATCGAATATAAGAATTTTTTTTCAAACTTCATGGACTTTAAAAAAGTTAATATAAAAAAAATGTAATAATGTTTCTGTCTAATTTCCCAATCCTACCCAGAAAAGACAGGATTTAAAAATCATTACCTTTTTTAGCTCTAGTAGATGAAAACTATTTTAAAACCATATTAAAAATTTCAAATTAATTGAATTTTCTTGTTTCTGGATTCAGTTCAAAAATATGTTGTGAAATGGCTGTTATGTTATTACACTTGATCATGATACTCCTCTTGGGAGCATAAGACTTCTACTTGACATTTGCATCGTACTCGATTTACTATGATATCATCATTTCTATCTCCGAGGCAATGTCTAATTTCATTTTTGAATCTGTTTTATACTGTCCAACTAGGGGATTGGCCTACTGTAAAAGACCATTTTGATAACTCTATCTGCGTCTACGTGGTAAGACGACAGACCACGTCATATTTTCTGCAAGTTTTCGCTGCGATCTTATCCATTTTTGACGTTAAGATGCCTGAATTTACTATGTTTACTGGGCACGTCATTTATCAGTTGTTGACTTTTGTCAGTTGCACTTTTGCCAGTTGTTGACAATTGTGTAATTATTATTAGTGTTTGTCCAACATTTTATTTATTGTGTTATTTTTTGTATTGTGTTGTATGAAATATACGAGTATTGATATAGATATTGATATAGGTAATATTTGTAGTTGTATAAAGTATTAATTATTGATTATAAATTTTATATAATATTTTGCTATTTTTTTTGTTATATTTTTATGTCACCCACGGGAATCGAACCCGTCACTACTACATCGTAATTAAAACACATTTTCTGTGCTTCAACCGATTAGACCGCGGAAGGGATCACATGATCAAAATTATTAAATTACAAAAATTATTGAATTACAAAATAAAAATTAAAATAAAGAAGCAAAAAAAACTTAAAATTTTTAATTTTTCTTATCCTATTAATCCTTTTTAATTCTGATGAAATGGAATGACAGATTGTTAATAATAAATAAATTGCTCCATTATCGTGTATTTTAAGCTAACAAACATTTTAATTCTTATTTGCTCCATAGTAATAAAAGCTCAATCATCAGATAATTTAAACATATCAAATGTTCAAATATATTAAAAATCATTTTATTGTGCCATTTCACAGCAAAATTCCTTTTTTTTGTGAGCGGAGATTTACCAGGGGGTTTTCTAGTATGTATATACATATAATCATCAAATCAAAGATCCGCTATTCCTTTTTATTAAAATTAACTATTAAACAATAAAATAAATTTAACAATAAAATTTTAATATAGGTTCGATAAACACAATAAAATATCACCTCATTTCAGTTATCTCTTTTTTCTATTGGTGAATATACGTTTCTTAAAATGTGTTAATCTGTAAAAAATTTTAAATTTGTATAAATTTCGTGTATCTGAAAAGGAAATACTTATATTTTATAAATTTTCCTTTAAAACCTATATTAATGCGTGTAATTATTGTTATATAATGCGATAATCCAAAAACAATAAAACAAAAAAATTTTACTCAAAAGAGAATTGAACTCACAAAAATTTCTTACATTATCATGACGCTTCAACAAACTGACCTAAAATAAAAATTTATTTCGATCCTCACGGCCTACATCATTGATTGATTGAATAAAGAAAAAAACGAAGGCACACGAAACCCCACGAAAAGTGTGCCTCCACTAATCTTGCTCTTGTGTATTATAATATAGAGACTAATCGTGCTCTTGTGTATAGATATAGATGTTGATATATTACATAGATTTGCATACTTTATGTGATGTGGACACAATACCAATGTTAAGGGTGCATGTAAAAAACAAAATCTTGGTATCTATATATCTTCGGATATCGTGCTTGCATTGTATGTTATGTTTACTCATAGGCATATAATGATGATTTATTCATAGAAACCATGTTCATATTTATATAACACATTAGAGACCTTAACATTCTAAATTTTATTTGATTATTGATTCTGACTGAATTAAGCCCACTTTTAAAAATTGTTATTAAATAATAAATAATAAAATTTGGTAGATCCTCATAATATACTCGTATATAGATATAAATTCGATGATAAATACTTCGAAGAATTTCATTAACATTATTTTTTTTTCAGCAAATTATCATTAATCAAATCACGTAAAATATATTTACATAATAATATATAGAATTCACTTTCAATCCATGAATTAAAAAAGTAAAAACTTAAAAAAAAAAATGAATAAATTTATATTCAAATATGTATACAGTATACATATTTGCAAATCTGAAGATAAGTACATATGTTTTTAGATATTATCAACCGTTTCTATAATCTAATCAATAAAACAATGATTGTTTTTTTTTCTATTTATTATTTAAAAGCACGTTCTGACCATTATTTTGTCCAAGAGCTTTAATCAAGTTTTTTTTTTTTTTTTTTTTGTATTTCTAAGACAAGGTGTAGATTTAGATTTCAGAATTCTGTTTATGAAAGTGTATTTTAAAAATATCAATGAAGGCAATGTGATTATTTTCTATTTAATATCGAGATACATATATGTATACCTATATACCTAGCAATAGCAAACGAATATAGTGATTGGCAAAAATTTCAATTGACTTTTTTTTACTATTTAAATGTTTTGTTTATATTTGCATAAAGAAAGCAAAAAAAAAAATGAAAATTACTATTTTAAGTGTGTAGATAGATCGTACATGGTACACCGGTAAATTAATTACAACCCTTCTTAGAATCTATTAATAAATAATATATACAAATAGATTGTTAACTGTAAATTCTGAAATATTATAATACCTGAAATATTACTATGTAGTAGGTTTAAAATAGTATATAGAGAAAATTTATTTATTTATTTATTTATTATGCTCCATATATTGTACAATTAATTCTTTTAAAAATTATTTACTTAGATACAGATATATAATTATCTTTACTACAGTTGATTTGTATTTTTTTATTTTTATTTAGAAGTTTTCGAGTTTAATACTATAAATTTAAAGGAAAATTGGAGATGAAAAACCTTTTTGAATTTTTGTTTTGTAAAACTTAACGCTGACTTAAACAGTAAAACCTATCTATAGTAAAATCTATACGTACGAACTAAACTAGCCTAATTTTTTTAACTTAATTTAAATTTCTGATCAGAGGATTTTCTGACATGAACAGTTCCGAGTGGAACTTTACAGTTAAATAACTTATTTTTTCTAAAATTGTATTCATGCTGGCTTTATCATGCAGCTTTTTGGTTGAATACCATCTGGGAAGATTGAATACAAGTTTCAAAAGTTTATTTTGTGCAATTTGCAATTTTTTGGTATGACTAGCTGCAAAGAAAATCAAATCTGGAAATGTCTTCAATTTAGAAATTTGGAGTTGCTTCCAAACTAAGATCAACCCTGGTGTCTGGTGTCTGGTGAATGTTATTTGTTATTTTTTATATGGATGTTATTTTTTCTATGAACAAAATTTAAAATCAAGATTCAAAAAATCTAGAATTGGAATATTAAAAAACTTATTAACTTACTTTCTTAATCTTGTCCGGGAACTTTTTCTAAACAATAAACTACAACAAACCAATATGTTAGTTTTTGCTCTTGTAGTTTCGATTTTTACTCAAGATAAATTTTATATATGGTTATTTTTTAGTTTAATTTATTATTAAACAAGAAAATGAGCTACCGAGAGTTATGTGGAGAGAAATTGAAGTTATATCACTTACTAATGTTGTTGTAATTTTGTTACAAGCTTTTCTGGAAATACCGTTATTTTATCCAGTGTTATATCATTCTCAAAATATCAAAACGAGCACTAACTTAGAATCGTGTATAATTTACGTTTTTAGTCTCTTTAACTATTTGTTTAGAAGTAACTACTATATAGGGTGGGGTTCAATCGGAATGAAATGAAACTACTCTATTTAAGAAGGCTTAGTTCCTGACAATAGAAGTAGTTTTCCACATTTAATGAGTAGATAAGCCAGTAATTTGTTAAATAAATACTAGAAATATTGTAGATATTGTAGTATAAAATTGCAGTACCGTACTTAATTAAGCACAAAAAAGTGATTCTACCTAAGTTACTGTCAAGATCATAAAAAAAAAAAAAAAAAAAAAAACATAATTTTATTTCAATTGGAATATTTTAGGAAAAAAAAAACTATTCTGGACTATCTAGAAATATCTAATATTTGCGTACCTGTGTTGTAGTAAGAAAATTAAAAACTGAGGGGCAAAATATTGTAACAATTTTATTTACTGAACTTATTGAAGTTATTGCAATTTAAATAATTATCTAAGAAATGCAAAATTCGACATGCATCAACATGACTGATTGTTTAATGCAGCAAAATATAATTAATAAAAAAATGTTTGCGAATTTTTCTGAGTAATTAATGTTTTTCATAAAAATTTAAGTTTTTATATCAATACTAGTGGAGTTACCCGGCGTTGCTCGAGATATTGGGGAATTCTTAGGTGCTTTCTTTGTTTTTAATTTGGAACGGAAAATATTATTTGATGCTTCTTTTTTAGGAGGCATTGGTAATTGGTTGACTGTTGTAGGTAGTTGCGTGAATAAAATTGAAATAGAAAATATTGCTTATATTCAAGCATTTCTTTTCAGTATTTTAATATTATGTAAATTTTTTTTGTGATTAACCCTACACTGCATGATTTTTTATTTTTTATCGAAACAAATGTTTTCCGAAGGTAAATAAAGTAGCTTCTAACATCAAAAATAATAATAAAAAATTACAAATTTCGTAAATATCAAGAGATTTTAATGTGTATCACCAGTGATACACTATGCAGTGACAGTAAAATGCATCTATGTTCTATCTCTTGGTATTAAAAAAGATAACAATTCATTTTTAAGAGAAGTTAGATAAAAATGTTAATTGTATGAGAATAATTTACTTGTTCAAGTGAAATTCTGTATAGCAATTTCTATTCTTTTGAAAGCACAAATGCAGTTTGCATTTCTCACAAATTACATGGGATAAGAAACTACACTTTGGATTCTTACACCGTTGTCTCTCGTTGGTCCACATTGGCCAATGTGCAAAGTTATCCAAACGAATGTCTGTAGATGGATAATGAACTGCAGAAGTTTTCTATCTTTTTGCTTCAAGCACGGGTTCTATTTTGGAACAAGAAGGTCTTCCGAACTGTTTCAACCGCATATATACGATGTTTTGCCAATTCTACAAGTAATGCTAACGCTGTGTTATAGTTATCAAAATATATGCGATAATTTTCATGTTTTGGAACATTGCGTAATAATCTGATAATAATGTTAGCTGAACATCCCAGATCTGGTTCATATGATAGCCGCTTGATCGGATCGTTTTTTGCCTGGTATAAATTACCGAAATTATAGGAAAACCGGGAACTCCGCTTAAAACAAATAGCTTATAATCTCATTTATGAGGTTTGTCTGGTAGATATTGCTTCAGATAACTCCTGGCTTTGGTCGAACATAATTGTTCGTCAATTGACATACACTTTTCATAAAGTATGCTTTGAAATTGTTTTAAAGGATACGTTATAAGAGGACGTATTTTAAGCAAACGGAAGCATATTCCTAGGAAGCATTTCGGTGTTGTCATTGAAATGAATAAATTTTCTCATTTTCTCAAAACGATTTACAGTCATTGTCTTTTGTATTAAATTATTTCCTATGACTGGTGACCAATATTTTCGTGTGTCAGAGATACAAATAACAGACATCAATACACAAATTCCAATATACTGACTGACTTCAGTTTTATTTATCTTGAATGAATGTTCAGGATGTAGTTGCAACGAATACAATATAGTTTGTTCGACAATATGTTCTAAAACTTCTTCAGTCCAAAGATATTTAAAAAATTCATACGGAATTTTCAGATTTAATATACTAAACTAACTGGGAATTCTTTTTGTTTCCATACAACTTTTGAGTATTTATTTTTTTAATTCTTTCGTAGCTGTTTTTTGGTCAACAAAACTACTGCTAGTACTAGGAATGTTCTTTATAGTTTCAGTTTCATCAATTATTATCATTGATAAATTTTCAATATCAAACAAATCGCCATTGTTTTCAATTGGTGGTAAAATTATAGGATTCCTTCCAATCGAACTCATATTCTGATTCACAATCAAATTCATCTTCACTTTCGTCCCATGTATTCAGAATAGCCAAAAAATCTTTTTCATTTAGATCATTGATTTTCACTGTAAAATTATATAAAATGAATTTGATTATTTATAAAATATTTATTGAGTAAATATGACTTGTTTCCCACGTGCATTTCCAATATATTTTTTAACGTCAGTCAAATGGTACTAACAAAAATGCAAAACTGAATGGTGTATCAACTGTGATACATAAAATTAAAATCGATTTATAAAGTAAATATATAAGACTAATGGCATAAAATGTAATTTTCTAATAAATAAAACATACTATTATTAAAATTAAATCTTACTTACCTTTTTTTTATAAAAAATATAAAACCTGAAACTGATTTTCTTGCACATTTTCGACACTTGCACAAGCACTATGAAAGAACATTTTCATAGAATGGACTCATAATACAAATATAACAAAAACTAAATAACTGGACTTTGGTTTAAGAAAAGTTCACGAGTTTAGTTGTTATTATAAGAAGAAATTTATGTATCACCAGTGATACACTATAATAGTGTAGGGGATACATACCGAGCGAATACGTATTGATATCGCTGAAGATAAAAATTACTTTTTCGGTTGGAATTGTAATAAGAAATATTTTTGGCAACTATATAATTGCTTATTTCTATGCTAGTATGAAACTACTTTTTTAGGTATTAGTAAGTAATAAACATTTTTATTTGTATAATATTGAAACATTAAGTTCTTAATTTTATCTTAGTATAAAACTTATGCTAGATGTAAATAGTAACAATTTAATTTTGGGCACCGTAAATTATTGAATAAATCAATTCTTATTCATACGTTTTCATTGTTCAAAAAAGAGCAGTACAACAACAAATTTAGTAAGAAGATAAATATAAACTTAAAATACAAAACGATAAGCCAATTTAATTAACGGATGATAAAATAATATTTTGTTTTAATTGTATCTTAAAATAAAACTTGGATTATAAGCAACATTTTTAGTTTCACCTTCAGGAGCAGAAATAAATAAATTGTTGGGTAAACCCACCCTTTAGCAAGTCCCATAAATTATTGGATAAACCCTTTAGCAAGAAACATAAAGTTATCCATGTGGGAAACATGGCCATCTTAAATCCACTTCACCGTACTTAATAAACTTGAATTGGTTGATTGTAATTGAGAACGCAAGTCTTACTGAGAATGGCAATAATTTATAGTGAAAAAGCTAAACTGTCGAAATGAGTGGTTTTCATGGAATAAAAACATAAATGATGATCCCACTACAGATTAGATTAGATTAGATTTTGAATTTCAGGAGTGATTCAGTCCCTATATCACCGCAGCCGGAAATGGGTTTATTGTGATAACCCGGTTTCGCTTTTGAGCCTCTGAGTCCGTAATGATACCTGATTTTGTGATTACACTCATGATATTCTTCAATGGCATGCTGGATAGCTCCAATTGTTCGGGGAACGCTGTTTCCAAGTGACGAAGTCTGTTACGAATGAGTACTTCACTGTCACAGAGCAGATGTTCAATTGGTTCTTCCTCTATTTTACATATTCTGCATAAATTGTTTTCGGTTAGACCCATTTTATAAAAGTGTTTCTTTATTAGACAGGGGTCTGTTATTATCCTTGCCAAGATACGTACCTGTTTACTGTTGAAACTTAGAATAGTTTTGGTTTACTTGAGCGAGCGTTTAGGCATTTTTGCCTCAATTCTCAGCTTTTTGCTCTACCCAAACTTTTAATCGCATAGAAAATTTGAGGGTGCTGCGGAGCTCGAAGCTCGGAGTTGTATGACAGCTACCCGAACAAGTCAAAATTTCGAAAAAATGTGAAAAGCATATTTGTTTATTTTGGAGAGAGTACCTGTGTAAAAATTTTCACCTCTGTAGCACCTTTGGTTTTTGAAATATGCAGGCAGGTCGTATTGGAAGCAGTCAGAATTTTGGAAAACAACATATCACGGGTTCGATTCCAAGTAATAAAAAACCATCCTGTAAAATTTGGTTGAAATTGGTTCATGCGTCTCTCGGAGGAGTTCTGGCACATACATACATCCATACAAACATCCTTCTTTATATATAAAATTTAAATTTGAGCAGTTAATAGTCAGCAGCGGCCCGTTCTAATGGACTAGTTGGGCTCAGTATGACCAATAATAATTTAAAAAATTTCAAAAACTGTTTTATAATTCTTAAATCAACAAACTCACCATACCATTAAATTATAAGCATTTGTATTGTTATGTCACTTTAATACAAAGTGATTGTTGTGCACCTGTATTTTTTTTAAATTTGTATACACAATATACTGCGATTTCGACACCGACTCACTAAAAATATTAGAAATACTCTTTTATAATTAATTTTTTTTTCTTATTCTGGGATTTTGAAATGTGAAACTCGATAGTAAAGATTTTTTGATATTTTGATTCGAAAAAAATGCCAAGAAGAACCAACTGATCTATAGTCTAGAGTCTATAGTCTAGAGTCTTCTAAATTTGTTGATTCTTAGATAAAATTTCAAATTTGAATAGATGTAAGAAAATTTGAGCCTAGGTACATAATTTACTTACTCAAAAATTGGCAATTAAATTTTATTGGATTAAATATATTTTAATAATAATAAATAATAATAATAAATAATAATAAAAATATATGTTTTATATTTTTTCAGATGAATTCAATTTATATTTACAAATAATCTGGATTAATGATGAAAGTTTTAAAAATGTTTTAAATTACTTACACACTCAATACAAAACATTAAATTTACGAGAGCAAAATAAACGTTATTTATTTCTTTCGTGGTCACCATCTGATATAATTGATGATAAAATTGATTATATTCGATTGACATTACCATCATGTGAACAATTTCATTCAGCATCACAAACAACTTGCAAATATGAGATGACACCAATTGTAAAATATTATGAAAGAAAATTTCAAAATTTCAAATTGGCATTTGATGCTTTAAAACTATTTGAAATTGAAAGAAAAATTTTACGTGACATTCTAATTGAAACAAATTTAGATAAAATGAATAATCCAAAAGTACCAGCATCTGAAATATATAATCGTGTTGCATGTAATTACTTAAAAAATCATCGTGAATTTTTAAGTTGGGGTGAAACTGAAAAAAGTTCTATAATGATTGGTGGTATATTTCCATTAACTGGTAATGGTAGATTTTATGGTAATTTAATACCAGTTGTTAGAAAAGCTGTTTCTGCAATAAATAGTAATTCAAGTGTTTTACCAAATTTTCAATTATCTGTTAGTATTAATGATGGACAATGTAGAGCTGATACAGTTATGAAAGCATTTATACATTATTTTAATTTACCAACACCATTAATTGGTGTACTTGGTCCAGCATGTAGTGAAACTGTTGAACCAATTGCTGGTGTTTCAAAGCATACAAGAATGACAGTTATATCATATTCAGCTGAAGGTGCTTCATTTACCGATCGTGAAACATATCCATATTTTTTTCGTACAATCGGTTCAAATAGACAATATGAACAAGTTTATATAGATTTATTTAAAAATTTAGAATGGAAACAAATGGCAGCACTAACTGAAGATGGACAAAAATATACTGAATATATATCACATATGGAAACAATTGTAAAGCAGGAAGGCATCGATTTAATTTTAAATAAAAAATTTCATCGAGATGTTGGTCAAGCTGAAATGAATGGAGTAAGTTTTATATAAATTCAAATTTAATATTTTTTAATACATTTTTAATTTTAAATTATTTTACAGTTACTTCAAGAGTTTAAACATAAAAATGCAAAATTAATAATAGCTGATATTTATAATGAGAATGCCAAATTGATTATGTGTGAAGCTTATCATTTGCAAGTAAGTAATATCTTCTTCTTTCCAATCGTAATAACTATATTTATTTTAATCAATTTTACAATTTTTCCTCCTCTGGGCAATCATCAAAAGTCCGATTGTTATTATGAATTAATTTAAACCTTTAATTGTAAATTTGAGCACATTGCATAACTGATGTGTACTCAATCTGAATTAAACCAGATTAAACTTAAATAGAAGATTCAGATATAAGTCCAAAACGTAATATCAATTTATGCTTTAGTTAGATGTAGCTAGAGGTTTATCATATTCAACTGATGAAAAATATATTCATCGTGATATTGTCTGCAAAAATTGTTTAGTAAATTGATTATTTGTCTTAAAACCTCATAAAACCTAAGCTCATATGACTTATCGGAAATCTATTTATACTCAATATCAATTGTTGTACTAGTTTAGGCTTTTTATACAAGCTAATGCATTCGTTGCGGACGTTAATGAGTCAAACTCAGAACCTATATGGTCTGTTAGCCATCTGAGTAAGTACGCAATACAGTCATGACATGACTTACCCTGTCGAATCGATTAGACCTACAAAGAAAATCTGTTTTAGTGTACTAATATGTTCTTGCACCGTGGTATAGTACATATGGCAGACATAGCGTCGAATCAAATCTATATTTCTAGCTTTTTGCAGCTTCATGTATTCTTAAATTAAATTTCAAAATTACTGACTGACAAATTTAAAATTTTAATTTGTTTAAGCATTTCAAAGCTTTATTTAAAAATAATGAATTCTCTGTAACATTTGGTATTTGAAACTATACTCAACTACGACTCCGACTTGCCCCTTTTTTATTTTAATTGCATATATGAGGATGATGAAATAACAATTTTTTGCAAGTTCGACTAACTTCTTACGACTCTATTTTCTCAACTTTGAAAGTCAAAATAATAAAAAAAAAATTATTTATTACAGATGACAGCTAAATATGGTTTCGTATGGTTCTTACCAGTTTGGTTATCAAAAAGTTGGAATCGTAATGATTCTTCTATAGCTGATACTAAAAATTTAACATGTTCACAAGATGAATTATTTGAGGTAAAAATGGGCACCTCAGAATATAAAATTAATTATAAAAAATATATTTATTTTCTATTTTTTCATTCTAGGCTATTAATGGACATTTTTCATTAACCCATGCACCTTTTGCTTCAAATGAGTCCATAATGATTGAAAATAGAACTGTTGAAGAATGGAAGAATAGCTATTTAAGAAGTAACAATGAAGAAGAATTTTCAAATTATGCTGGATTCACATACGATGCTGTATGGGTATATGCATTAGCAGCTGACAAATTATTACGAGAAAATCCATCAGCCATTTATGATTTAAGATCACCAAATGTTATTAAACGTTTTAAAGAATTAATTAAAAAAACCGATTTTAATGGATTATCAGGACGAATTCGCTTCGATGAAGGTGGCTCACGTATTGATAATATTGATATCTTACAGTGGATTGATGGTAAATTTAATCATGTGGGTACATATATTCCTGAATTTGATGAAACAAATTTGAATATAATTGGTGGTAAATTAAATTTAAATGAAAGTGAAATAATGTGGTTAAATGGTGAAAGACCAAAAGATGGAGCATTTCAATGTTCAATGGCGGCATTAGCAAAATTTTTACAAACAAATTGTGACAATGTTAATTATATAGTAATAATATTATCATTGGTAGTGGCACTTTGTGTTCTATCAACTGGATCTTTTATATTTTGGAAATATAGATATCATGCTAAATTGAAACAATCAGCTAAAGTAATGAAAAATTTTGGTATTGATTTACTTTCACCAAATGCAAAAACCTATAATACTCTAGATAAATGGGAAGTATCAAAAGATAATATTGTAATAAATCGTAGATTGGGTGAAGGTGCATTTGGTACTGTTTATGGTGGTGAGGCACAATTAGATAATGGTTGGACAGCAGTTGCAGTAAAAACTTTAAAATCTGGTGCATCCACTGAGGATCGTTTAGACTTTTTGTGTGAAGCTGAAGCAATGAAACGTTTTGATCATAAAAATATTATTAAATTACTTGGTGTTTGTCTTCAAAGTGAACCAATTTACACAATAATGGAGTTTATGTTATATGGTGATTTAAAAACATTCCTGTTAGCAAGACGTCATTTAGTAAATGAAAAACTTACAGAAGATTCAGATATAAGCCCAAAACGTTTATCAATTTATGCTTTAGATGTTGCTAGAGGTTTATCATATTTGGCTGATGAAAAATATGTTCATCGTGATATTGCATGCAGAAATTGTTTAGTAAATGCTCAACGTGTTGTTAAAATTGGTGATTTTGGTATGGCTAGACCAACATTTGAAAGTGATTATTATAGATTTAATCGTAAGGGTATGTTACCAGTTCGTTGGATGGCACCAGAATCTTTAGGTTTAGGTTTATTTACACCAGCTTCAGATGTATGGTCATTTGCTGTATTATTATATGAAATCATTACATTTGGATCATTTCCATATCAAGGATTAACAAATAATCAAGCTTTAGAAGAAATAAAACAAGGTAAAATTTTAACTATACCACATGGTGTTAAACCACATTTAGAAGGTTTAATGAAAGCATGCTGGAGTTTAGATTATAAAAAACGTCCATCAGCATCCGAAATTGTTGAATATATATCAAGTAATCCAAGATTATTAACACCATGTCTTGATGTACCATTATCATCAGTTCAAATGGGTGAAACAGATAGTGATCAATTAGAATTGTTACCAGGCTTAAGAAAACGTGTTTTAACACAACCAAAAATTGATATTCTCTCAAAATCATCAAATTTGAATAATTTTGATGAAAGATGCCATTCAAGTACCAATATTAGTGAAATAAGAAATAATACATTAAATATTAGAGCTAGATCAACAACTCCAGTTCCATCATGTTCAATTATTATACATAATAATGATGATTCTATGATTGAAAATGTAATTGGAAATTCAATTGAAGAAAATAATTTAAATGGATATAGTGTTATGTCACCATTATTAAAAATGGAACCAGAAATAACAAATAGTAATTCAAGTTTAAAACGTTATGTACCAATGTATAATATTGGAAAAAAACCTAAAAATCATAATAATAATAACAATAATAGTAATAATAATGCAAATAATAGTAATGGTGGCAGTCCTAATAATAAACTTGTAATTGATACAAATAGAACTAATAAATTGTATCCAAATGATAATATGGAATTGGTTGAAATAAGAACATAAAAGATTATTGATATTCAATTAAAATGTTAAAAAACTAATTATTAAAATATACATACATATTTATGTTATATATATACAGAACAGACGACTTACAATTTTTATCCCAGTGTTTGTAGCATTTTCATTAAAATCATTTTTTCGATTTTAGAGCTATGTAATTTTAACTAAAATAGTATTTTGATCAAATAAGAACTAAAATAGGTATGCTTATATTTTTAAAATAATATTTTAGAATACCTTCTCAGATAGTGTCGACACAACAGTATATAATGGTGTTGATGCAATGAAATTTTATAATTTTCTGACAAACTGATATGGAACTCATTCAATGTTTTAAATTTTGAAATTGAACTCTTTGTTCACTTCATAACTTCCAGCTTATCAAATTTCATAAGAAACATATGTATTCAATTTTTGTTCGGTATTTAGCGCCATACTATCTGAGTTAAAAAGTTAAATGCATGCAATGATTTTCAATTTCAATGTTAAATTCAAAAATGTATGTCTAAAGCTAACTAAAATGTTAATTATAGTAAATTTTTATTTATGTTGAGGAGAAGTACAGAAAATCAAATAAAATCATATTAAATGGAATGGTCTGCTTCAAATTTAATTAATTGATAATAGTTCAAAATTAAAACTAGGTCAAATTTAACAATATAATTAATTTCATATTTTGGATTTAATTACTTAATCCATTTTACCAGAATTAAATTTAATATTTATTTTTAATAATTTAAAGTATTTCATTTCATGCTTATTTTCGGTGTGTAATAAAATTGTTATACATTTTAAGCCTAACCAGTAACAGAAATTATTTAAATATCAGCAAAAATAATATAAACCATATTATCTATATGGTTCATATTAATAATAGTTTAAAATATTTTTGATATCGGTGATTTATATTTATTTTTCATTTTTCGAACTTATTTTTATTCGAACATGATTCGGACATGATGCATACTGCAAAATTTTATTATTAAGAATCGTTTGTAAATATTGTACTGTTGTCTAACTCAATTCAGCTTTATTTAATTTTAAAGTTTTACGACTCCTACTTTTAATATCTTTAACCCATGTTGGGGCATAGAGCTGGGGTGTTAAAATTTTAAAATTAAATTCAAATTCAATTTAATTCAAACAATCAAAAAAAAATTAATTATTCCTAGTTTTTGCTAAATTGTTGATGACCTTGATTAGATTAATATAAATGAAGAATTCGATTCAATTCAATGCGATATTCTAAATTAAATTATGATCTAAAGTTTAATAAAAAAAAAATAACAAAAAAAAAATGGAGTAGCATATTAGATATCGGAATAAAAAAAACCAACAAAATAAATTATAAAGTATAAAAATAGAGAATTTAAAAATGTTTTAATTCCCAACTTAATTAATTGAATCCAATTGAGATTTGATATGAAAATTTTTCAAAATTGGTTTAAAAATTACTATTGTAAATAAAGGAAAATTATTGTAACATAATAATATTGGTAGCCATTTTGTAAAAGAAAACTATATTGTATATATATTTATATAAATTTATATAAAAATAAATTATCTTAGTTAAGTATAATTATTAAAGTTTTCTCGAAAAATTAATTAATTATTAAAAAATTATATTTTAATAAAAATCATAATGTACCTCATATAATGTGAAATATATATAAAAAAGAAAAAATTAAAAAATTAAACATTATTATAATAAATAATATAAATATATTTTATTAATAAGCTATTTTATGAATAACATAAATAAATAATAAAAAAAAGAAAAGAAAAAAGACTGAAAATATTTAACTCTTAAGATAATATTTTAATTATTTCATAATTTCTGTTCATAGCTATAATTAATTAATATGAATAATTATTAATAAATTTTTATTTTCATTATTATTAATTATTATTAATTTTTTTTTTTTTTAATAATTCTTGTATAAAAATATTTAATTTACAAACAAAAAAAAAACATTATATTATTATGTAATAATTATTTAATAAAATAAAATAATAAAAATAATTTACACCTTTTACTTATAATTAATTAATAATTAAATTAGATTCAAGCATAACGAAATATTGGCCATATTACCATTTTTTTTATTATTATTTTTTTTTATGTAATCATTCACTTTTGATGTTTTCATTAAAAAACTTTTTTCCATTTGCTATATTCCACGAAGAGTGCTAACCCCTAAAGTTAATCACGTGGTTTTTTTCACGTTCGTATGTGTTTTAAGCCACAAATATTCCAAATTTTCATTAACAATATTCCAGCAAGATTCATTATATACTTTTGTGTTTTATCTTATAAATACATAGTTAGTTCTAGATGCTCAACATCACCCACTAGTTTTATTGTCTACTTTTTAGTGGGCTAGTTTTATTTCGATAAAAGTATATTTTATTTTATACTTTTTAGATTTAAATGAAACCTAATAGGTATTATCATTTCAAAAAGAGTATATAAGCATAAGTGTAAACTCTCCTGTCTGCAACACAATTAGTTTTTGAAAAATTCCTGATAGGTGCTAGGAATTATATGCCATCGACCCGAACCAGTCCAAATTTTCGAAATCGGTAACAGTCTCATTTCTTTATTTGTGAAAAAGTATCTAATCTAAATGTAAATTTTCATGCCTGTAATGCCTGATTCACTGATTCAGAACGTATGTTCCGAACCCATGCGCGCGCCTATTTTTTGTATGAAAATTTGAATTCTCTCAATTTTCAAAAATGTTCGGAACATTTTTTTCTCTCCGGAACAAAAGTTGATTTAACTTTAACTTTGTGTTCGGAGCATTTGTTTGTTTTTTTTTTGCTGTCATTTTTAATTTTTTTGACATTTCTCACATTACAATTTACAAAGCATAAACAAAAAAAAAACAAACAATTCATAAAAATATTTTTTTATATTGTATTAATAAAATATTTAACATAGCTGAAAATGGAATTAGATTCAAGCGAAGGTAATAAATAAATAAATAAATTATTTTAAACAATACTTTTTTCAAATTTATTTTAAAAAGTTGTTGTTCATTCATTTTCTTTATTTTAAATTGAAAAACCAATATTTATAACACTTCTACACAATTTTGTATTTATTTTATATTAAAAATTATTGTATATTAAAAATTATTGTATATTAACAATATTATTTTATTTATTTGAATCACAATGATTTGATATATTGAGATTGAAATAAACAAAAATTTTAAAATTAATTCAAATCAAATTCAAATGTCAATAACTGCTGTTTAAAGTTTTTTTGTTCGGAACACAATGTTCTGAAACAATGAATCGCAATCATAAGAATTCTCTTTTAACAAAATTGTTCCGAACAAAATTTTCTGAATCAGTGAACTAAGCATAACACAATTGGTTTTTGAAATATTCATGATAGGTGCTATCAGTTGTATGGCAGCTACTCAAATCTGTCATTTGATAGTTTTGTAAAGTACCGTGCCCAGTTCCTTTTTTGATCATGAATAACATGTACAAAATTTCAGAACTCTTTCTTTTTGCGTTTGGTTTTGATATTAAGAAAAAAAGTCCACAAAATTACATACCTACTATACAAACAGACAGTGGTAAGTTAATATAAAAGTATGGGAATTCTGAGGGAGAAGTTGTATTCGCGTAGGACCTAATATTTCAAGGATATCTGGTATTCCTAGCTTTCCAAAAATGTATATCTTTAATGTCGCATCTTATACTTTAAGGACGCAGAGGACATTTGAAAGTATCCTTGTTGTTTTGATGTTTTTGTATTTAAACCGTTATATCTGTTGATGTATTATATATATCGGGTGCTCCAGAGCATGCGTATCAGTTTTTTAAGAGGGAAAGGAGCCGTTATTTTAAAATTTAAAAAAAAATTATTATCGAGGTGCTCTATCGATTGGTTATATTTTTAACTCCCGGGAAGAACCGGAAAAGAGTTTTTTAAGCTTAAAATTAGCCGAAATTGGTCGAAATCGAGATTTTCAAATGGGAAGGGGTACTTTTTTATGGTAAAAAATTCGGATTTTATGATAAAAAATAAAAAAATTATGTTAAACTATTTTTTTTTTTGTTTTTTCATTATTTTTCTTTAAAAAATTATATATTTTTCTAAATTCAATTGAGCAGAGTTACACGTTTTTAATATAACGGTATCATCTTCATATAACCCGAGAGAGCAGTTGTTGGACGTAGTCAAGTCTGTTATGATTTATGAAGATATTATATAACATGGGTGATAATGATGAGCTTTGATTGACTCCTGAGGTAAGTGTAGGTATTTCGGAAGTAACTTTTTACGTACTTACAGATTAGTCGCAAGAATTTGTAAAGGAGTAAGTTGCAAAATAAAAAGCAACTAGTATTCCCCCGTTACATTTGTACCTACAACACACGAAGAAGAAGAGACAAGAAGATTACTGAAAATTTTTGAAAATTACTGAAGAGAATCCTGAAAGATTACTATTGGTTAAATTTTCCTCAAGGCTGGCTCGAAGATCATGCCAGGTCAAAATCAGAATTGAGATTGCTGATAGGAGTACACCACACCCTTATTATTTTTTTTACACATATGTAATTTATTTTAATGTATACTGGCTATAATTATAGAACGATTTATATAAGTATGTACTTATTTATTTCCTGAGTCGCTCTAACTCTTTGACCAGATTGAAGAAATTTTTTTATTATTCAAAATATAAATTTGATTGTTATTAATTTTACCTAAATTAAAAAAAATTATTAAAACAACAAATTATTATTGTAAAAATGTTTTCAAATTATTTTCATTTCATTAAAAGATGATGAGTTATTTGTTAAACTGGATGAAGCTAACATAACAGGAGCATGGCTGGTTTTGGACAATTGCACAATCCACAAAACTCTAGAAGTGTGTGAATAAGTAAATTCGACAAGTCATACTTTAATTTTTGATTCTCCATACTCACCGATGTTCAAGTCCAATTGAAAAAGTATTTTAAAAAATAAAATTATCAGTGAGAGATTTTTTGGCGGATCGACAAACTAATATAAATTTGGTAAATGTAATAGAAACATCCGTGGCAATTGTTACCTCAGCCGATTGCAACAATTATTTATTACGTGGATATGGCAATGAAATTACCATTGGCTAGAGTTGGGCAACCATTACATTAACTGTTACATTCAATATACTTATTTAAAGTTTATTTTGTTTAAAAAATTGTATCTTTGTTTGTTTAAAAATTCTTTGTTTGTTTTCTTTCAAAAATTTAAAAATAAAAATAACAAGATTTACAATAATATTGAATTTGAAATAAAAAAATTTGAATTTGAAATAAAAAAACTTGAATTAGAAAAGAAAACCTATAATAATTTTCTATATTAATCATTTGGCGCTTTCTGCACTAAAATGACAAATGAACATTTACGATATAATTCAGTTTAATTCGTTTTGTATGATCTTAAACGATCAATAAAAAATATTTTAGCAAATATATTTAGTTTTGTCATAAGCCATAATGAAAGTGAGAAATAACATCTAGTGAGAAATAACATCTAGTGAGAAATATTAAAAGTAAGATTGGAATGTTTCACCTGACTTCTTATGTTTTATGTATTGTATGTTTGGTTGTGTAATAAACTAACTGTCATTTTATTTTCTTAAATTCTTGAGATATATTTTTGTTTTTCTTTTTTTACCATGTTATTTATTTTGATATCGTGTCATAACTTTATAAGTATAATCACGAATGCTATAGATTAAATTATTATTTAAAAAGAAAAAAATATAAATATAGTATATCTATATGGTGTTTGTTTTTTATTTTACTGTTTTGTGCAATTAAATTGATGTGCAAAATGATTATTGTACATTTTATATTTAATTTATAAAAAAAAAAAAAAATTAAGCAATTATTATTAGATATACATAGTTAGTTTTAATAAGAATATATAGAAATATTTATAATTAAAACATACATGCATATTTTAAATTATTGTAAAATTATTATATTATAAATTTAATATTAATAATAAGAAATCTATTTATATACATATTTATACAAATATATTATGTGCAGAATATAAGAAAAATGTTAACATTGCTAAGTGAATGCCATTTTTGGACATGTCGTGATGATAAAATTCGCATCAAAGATTATGATTTGGGTGCATTTAAATACTATACAAATTTAAAACGGGACTTTGATGGGAAAGATTTAATTGCATTGGGTAAAAAAGAATACAATGAACAACGAAATGGTATGGTAATATTAACAAATGATAAAATTATAAGACTGAAGGATAATATAAAAAAATTTGAAGAATTAATTAAAATTCATAATGTTGTGAAAACTGATTGGAAAAATGGTTGTGTTGTACAAATGTTATTGGATAATGGTATGATTGTGCATATTTGTGTGAATAATTTCACCGGAGATATTTTACGTATTGCATTTGATAAATTTTTTGTTGGAAAATTAGCATCTGACGAAATTACCGATGGTAAATTTCAATTTATAAAATTATTTCTTATTTTTAATTTATTTTATTTTTATATTTTAGCAATATTTTCTAGACAAAATATTTTATTATCTTATAATACAAATCAAGTAACCGTTGTACATTTACAAAAACCAACTATGAGACGCTCAAGTCCAGAAAAAATTGCAAATATGGAGCCAAAAATGTATCATGTTTTAATCCCAGGAACATCGGACAAGAAATTACCTAGAAATTTGGTTGTTAATAGAAGTTTTGATTTGGTAATTGTTTGGACAAAATCATCACAAAATGAATTATTTCCTTGGAAACCAACATATCAAGATCAGGATAGAGCTAATATGCATGTTTTTAAACTAAGAGAGTAAGTTCGATTTATTTGAGAAATTTTAACAACAAATATTTATTTTATCAAAAGACTTAAGAGAGGAACGTTAATATAATATATTAAAATACATACTACTGAGAATAACCATTCGTAATGATTTAGAAAATATGAAAAAAAAAAAAATGATTTAAACATAATATATTAATTTGTTATGAATATTTTAGAGATCGACTTGAAGCAATTGGATTTTGTTGGACTGAAAATGAGCCATTATGTACACAATTTTTACGAACAGATGAAAATAAAATTATAACAGTTGAACAGAAAATTTCAAGAAAAGGTGAAATTAGTGCTGATATTTGTATTTATGGAATAATAAAAGGACGACTACAAAAAATATCTTCTCATGCTATACCAATTGGTTCTCAAATATCAAGTCATCGATTTAGTCCTGACCAGGAACGGTTATTTTTGGGTACAGTTGATCATTGTGTTTGTATTTATGATATACCAAGGCAAAAAACAAAATTTTTACCAAAAACTGATATTGTAATTATTTTAAAGAATGTTGTAATAAAAATATTAATAAATTTTTTTTTAGGCTCCAAAGCATAGCTCTTGGCATTCAGATTCAACATTAATTTTAATTGCAAATGATGAAGCACAATTACAAATTTTTGACTATGCATTTAATCCAATATCGAATCAATTGGTTAGTGAAGAGATATCACCATCAAATATTTTAGATGTGTCTGTATACTTTATGGAAAAACCAAAATTAATTAGTGCTAGCTTTAGTTTTAAAATCGATCGAAAAACGAATAATGCCAATAATATAACGCAGTCTGATTTTTTTCTATTATTAATCTTTGAACATGGACCAATTGCTTGCTTAAGATTTTATGGCAGCAGCACGAAAACAGATAATGGTTTGACTGCTGATATTTTAATTACTAGATATTTAACATATAATCAAATAGACAGAGCAGTAAATTTGCTTTTATGTTCTAATTGGGAAACGAGTAGTGCTATGTGTATGCTAGCTTTAAACAAAATTTGTAATTATGTTTTAACACGTGAAGATCTTAAACGAAGTCGAAATGATTTATTGAAAAGAGCTCTTAGAAGTTTTACTGATACCTTGAGTGGTCATATAAAAGATGAATATGGTGATCAAGTGATTGATTTAAGGCGTCGATTTTTCTTTTTTCTTCTCAGGTACTTTTTCATTAAATATACTTAATTTGATTTTTTTTTTATACATTTTAAAATTATAATTATAGAAATAAACTTTTCAACGAAAGCTTAGAAATTGCTAGAATAGTACTCGATTATGATTTATTTATGGATCTTTTTAATTGCACAAAAACCGATCCAAATTTAATAAGTATAACTCATGAAGCGTATCATCAAGCTGAACAAATAGTGAATCAAGCTGAAAAAGATTCAAAAAGTTCAAAAACAAGTGAGGACTCTGAAAAACATAATAGTGATGATGATTCTACTTCGACAAGTTCAATTCCTTCATGTACAGATTATTTAGATAGCACATTTCCATCAACATCGAAAGATTCAAATCGTAGACGGAGTTTAAGTGCTGGAAGAGAATTTAATAACTCACTCAAACATAATAGATATGAATCAGTACCTAACACTTCCAAAGAAACTTATTTCAGAAATCATATTCAGCAACAGCTCAAAGTAAAAAGATATAATAAAAATGTACCAGAAGACATGGATTTTCTAATGCAAAACTTAAAAAATTATGTGCCACCATTGAAATCATATAAATCAGCTGTTAATAAAGCTGCAAGCATAAAAATAAACAAGCCATTGGATATTCCTGATAGTCCAAATGTTTCAAATGGATGTTTTAGATTATTGAAGAAACCGAAAGACTCACCATTGAAATATTTGAATAAATCTATTTCAAGAGATCAAACAGATGCTGCATCTTCAATGTCAAATGCAACGAATAGAAGCTTAAAAAGCAATAATTTTCACTTAACAGAACTAATGCCAACAAAACATCGAAAAAAATCTTTAGATTTTTATATGCCTTCATCAACAAAAACACATGTACCAGAACAAACTTTAGGAATTCCTCATTCTGTATCACATATGCCATCTCCTTTATTATTTCAATCTTCAGTTTTAAATACTCCTCATCAATTCATTCCTAGGCCATCTACTCTTAACAACAATATTACTGAAAAATTGTTTAATAATCGCACTTCAATGTCACCAGAGCGTTTGCCAATTCATGAATTGAAACTATGCCATGTGAATGAGACTGCTCAATCACAAATACTTTCAACATCGCCATCAAAATATTCAATAAATAATTCAATTGGAATACCAACAATGTTTAATCAAACTGATATGACAAACGATATTTGCTCTTACATACCAAAGTATTACCAACATCCATTAGTTTTAGGAAATATTCCATCATCAACACAATTAGAATTCCCAAATTCAATCAACCAATCTACAATTAATAGTGGAGGAAATGATTTGGCATATAAAAATAAAAAGCCGACATCATCTATTCTTTCAAGTAGTTCAAATGGATCTGGAGGACCAAATAATTCGTTTCTTAATAACAATAGAATCGAAATTAAAAAAGATTCAGCAACAGAAAAGAACAAAGTTAAATTCTCTAATACTGTTCAAGTGGCTGTTGTACCAGTAAGTGGTTATATTGTAATTTTGTAAAATTTTATCATTTTATCTATGGAACAATACAGTATTATACAATTTTTTAGGATTTAGCACGAAAAGAAAGACCAATTCCAATGAAAAGAAATGGATTTCTGCTAAATACGAATAGTTCTAATAAAACAGTTCCTTTTGTAATGGATCCACAAAAAGAATTAGCTGAAAGTTTACCACTTTGTAATCCAAGAGAGGAATATTTGAAAGATTTCAATCCTGTATTAGGTATTTTTGTTTAAAAATTTTGTATTTAAATTGAATAAATTTACATGTTTATTTTAAAATTATTTTAGATGACGATGATATAAACAATGACATGGAAGGTAATAAAATGACTGAAAATCTAATTTCTTGTATTATAAATAGTTCAATGGAAAGTAACTGTTATAGTAATAGAAGCAATGATAGTAATGACGATTTTGCTAACAATAGCAGTAATAATAGTAAAAATAATTGCAATAATAGTAATAATGATAATAATAACAATAATAATAATAATAATAATAATAATAATAACAATAATAATAATAACAATAATAATAATAATAACAATAATAATAATAGTAATGGATCTACTATTAAAGTAGTTCATTTTGGTGTAGTTTAAATTTTTGTTTTAAATACTCTCTTCATATTGATATATGAATCTTTTGTACAAATTTTTTTAAAGTTAAGTGTTAATTTTGTTTATGATAATCATTGTTAGAAATATTAATTTAATATATATGCTAAATACAATATTTAATGAAAAAAATTGTTTTTTAATTACACCCTTAACAGGTTTAAATCATTCATGAAGGATTGTGTTTGTAGAATGGTTAAAGAAAACCCTTAAGTCACGTGTTAATTATAGAAAATATTTTCATTTAATACTACATAATGTATATTATAAGCATATAATCAGATAAATGTGATATATTTTCATTTCGCACAAAAATATTCACGTTTTCATTTTAATGTGATGCATACAAACATTTCAAAAGAATCCATGGATGATGCCTCATGCAAATGTCACAAAGTATTTAAAAAAAAAAATTTAAAATATGTATTTTTACTATAGGTTTGCTGATGTATTATTGTTGTATTAAAAAAGAAAAAACATTTTGTTTCCATATTAAACCGTAGATATTTTAGACATTTTTTAATTTTATAGAAAAGAACTGAGAAATAGCTATGAAAAACATTTCACAAATATGAATAAAAATATTTAATTAGAAAAATGTTGAACAATAATCCAGTTTATTTCAAATTATTTCTATAGATTTAAATGTTTAATTATTTTTTTTTAGCTTCTCGACCACTTTGCATTATTTCTAATTGAGATTTTAGATCTATTAAATCTTTATCCGGAATATAACGGTTCTCTTCAAGATCATCATTGCTCTCAAATACATTCATTGTTACACCTTCTGGTAAAGCAGCTTGAGCTATACGCAGAAATAAAGGATAACTTGGTACATCAAGATTCCAAATTTGAATATTTCTTTCAAACGTTGTTAAAGTGTATTCTGTTTCAATAACTGAGGATACTGGCTTAAATTTTTGCACTAAAGCTTTTCTTGGTGGTACCGCAAAACTAAAATTAATAAAAAAAATTATTTTCATTCTATTAAAAATTAAAACAACTTACCTATCGGAAACATCTAAATCTAAGTAATCTGCAACGCTATGTAAATATTTTTGATAACTTTCCAAAATAGCATAATCATAACCTCTAATTTGAAAATTTAAGCATTCATATTGAGGATACTTTGATTTTAAGGCCTTAAATTCAATTTCATTATAAGGTTTTAAAGTGGGTATTTTAATTCATAATTACTCACATCTAGATAATCAGGCTCATAAATTCCCAATTTCTTTGAAAATACACATATTGAACGACAATGGTTATTCCGAAAGATTTGGCTTGTGTTTAAAATAATCTAAAAAAAATTTAGTTTAACTATAAACAATTGGAATAAAATTTAATAAAAATTATTACCTTACGAAACATTTTTACTTATGAAACAAATTTACAAATTTTATTGATTTGTTTTGAAGAGCTAAACAAAATAAAATTTAATAACAAAACTAGTGTCAGTCGGTTTCGGTCGCTTGACTTGACAGCCATCATATGTATGTTATGTAAACTTTAGTACACGGTTAATTTTTAAAGCATGTATAAAAATTATTTTCATAAATAATTACGTCATTGGTTAAATTATTCAAAATAACTAATAACATGTATAACGTACATACAAAAAATATGTAAAATAAAAAAAAAAAAAAACAAATATCTGAAATCTCAATTTTATTTTCCCTTTTTTAAATTTATAAATAAAATTCTTATTGCTTATTTGTTCAATAATTTTCTGAAATCGTCATTTGATTTCAATGGGGCATTTCCATTTGATTGTGTAGAAGTGGTTAAATTACTTCCTAAGATATTCTTTTGAACTGCAGTTGGAATTAAATTCATTCGAGGTTTTTTTGCATTCAAAGATTTTGTAGCACCAATTCCTAACATTTTGTTAATGTTAATTGGTTGTGACTTTGTATTAGATTTAGGTGGTGGTGCTGATATGGCGACATTTATGTTGTGTTCCCTTAATTCAAAATTATCCAGTTTAAGGACTGCTAATGAAGCAGAACTTTCACTAACATATTCTAAAAATGCAATACCTTTTGGTCTTCCACTTTTATGATAAACAATACGAATATTATTTATCTTTCCACAAGGTTCGAAAAGCTCTTGAAGTTCTTCTTTAGTTGTATCATAAGGAAGACCTTTAATAAATAATTTATTTGGTTCAACACCTTCTGAATACTTAAATTTTTGTCTTTTTTCTTTATCTCTCAACACACTTGAAATATACATTGGTCTTCCTTTAAGCATTTTACCATCTAGTTGTAATGCTTTTTGTACTTCTTCTTCAGAAGATAACTGTAAGTAACCAAAGCCTCTATTTCGTCCGTTAATACCTTTTATTAAATCAATATTAATAATGCTTAATTCTGTAAGTCCACTTCTTATGTCATCTTCATTAACATTATAGTCTAAATTACTTAAAAATATTCTCAAATGATCTTTTGTGATGTCAATATCATCATTTTCATGATCCTTAACAACTTTTGTTATATTGGAAGGAATCGACGGCTTTCGAAATACATTTTCTGTATTGGTTATAGTTGACGTTGAAGCTGTAGGTTCATTTTTCTGTTTTTTAGTTGGGGATTCGCTTAAAACAGAAGATTTTCTTTTGACACCCTTTTTGTCTGTGGGTTCTGCTGACTTTTGACTCTTTTGTGCTTTGAACTTAAATTTTTCAACATCTTTTAAGAAGTTTTGGCAATATTTTTGACAGTAATCTAAATTTGATTGGGATCCATTACATCTTTCAAATCTTGTCCATGCAGATACAATTGAGTAATAATTATCTAAATTAAAGGAAAGTGCTTTTTTAAATAATTTTCTTGCATAATCAGGATTAATTCTCATTTCCATATGAATAAACTCTATCCATAGAGCTGATTTGCAGGCATTATCAGAGCTTTCCATAACTGTATTCCATAATTCTTTGCCTTTATCTGGATTTTGGAATGGTCCATATTCTAGACGTCCCCAAAATTGTAATATTTCACAATTATAGTCTGCTAAAACACCCCATTGCTTTCCTAAAGCATTCCAACAAAGATCAAAATTTTTCCTTAAAATTTCTACATCTTTTTCGCTTTTATAATCTGAATTTCGCCTTATATATGATAAATATTCCAGCCATAATGATACATAAGGTTCAGGAGAACTAAAGCCAATTTCTAAAGCACTTTCAAATGCTTCTTGAACGTCTCGTTTTGATTTCTGCATTTCTTCCAATACGTATAGTTTTTTGATATATAATTTATCACTCCATGTACAGTTGCGAAGTGCTCTAGAATTAATATCAAGAGCAGATTGTTTAAAAACTGGAAAATCTTCAAGTTCCTCTGGTTTCCCATCTTCATCACGTTTCAAAATAAACTCTATATATTCAATCCAACATTTTTCATTTAAACAGCAATCCATTACCATTCTTTCATACAGAATTTGAATTACATTTTCTTCCAATTCTTCATCAGCCATTTTAATATAATCCAAATATGTGTTGGCTTTTTCTTGATAAAATTTTGGTTCTAAAGTTTTTAAAAGTTCTTCGAAGGGTAACATTTTTTGAAGATCTTCTTTTGCTCTATGATAGTATCTATCAACTTTTTCCCAATCAACAAGCTCCTTAAGTTGATCTTTATTTTTTTCAAAATATATTTTAAAATCAATATAACTGTTTTCCATTTCATGCAAAGGAATTCGTAATTCTCTGAGGTAACTTTGAACAAAATTTTTTAATTTTTCTTCACTAGTCAATGCTGATTCTTCATTATATTTTCTATATAAAGTGAATAATTTTTGTCCATACCGGCAATCTAATGCATAAGTAGCTAATAGTTCAGACCATATACTCTTTGCTTTGATATCTGGTACCTTAAAAAGAAATTCAGCAAATCTTATAGCAAGACTGGAAGAATAATAATCGCCCAAAGCAGTGTTATAAAGGTTTAATACATGTTCAATTTCAGTATCTGAAGTAGATAAGCTACTTTCAATCTGCAAATATTTTTCCCATATTTCAGGAGCTAACGGAAATACTTTTGCAAACAAAGTGTAGGATTGACGAATTTTTTCTAAATCACCAAGTTTATGTGCTGCTTCTGTTAATTTAATGTATGAATCATAATTTAAAGTATTATCTGATATATCAGTTAAGATAATCATGTATTCTCTTGTTAATTTTTCTTCATTATCTTCCTCTAAATCTTCATCACTTAAATCTTCATCTCCATTTTCATCTTGTTTACTAACATTTTCTTCGCTTTCCGAATTATCACCATCACTTTGAAGTAATGCATCTTCTTCCGCTTCATCCATTTCTGGTATCATAGACATATTACAAACCAATGACGATAATTTTCATATATTCTTTAAAAAATATTAAAATTAAATTTAAACGATTTGTCAAAAGAAGCGAAAATAAAAACACACCAGTTGAAAAATGACTTTACTGACGTAAAACTTCTAGACTTCAAATTTGAGCATTAGTTCCAAGTGCATTCAGCAGTTCATTGTCTTGTTTCTTTCTTAATTGTTCCTTGTTTCTTGATAATGTTTTAATTGACGAGAAATATATTATGATACATATTTTTTTAAAATAAAAAATATATTTTGTTATTTCAATTTTAGAAATACATAATTGTGGTCGATTTTGAAGCTTTCTTGAAGCTCATTTGAAGCTATAGCATCATACGGAGTAATGGTCAATGCGCATAAATATTAACATAAAAACATTTTAAGAGTTTCTTTCAAATTCGAGTGCAATAACAACGGCAGCACTGATAAATGACATTTATTGTCAATAATAAACAGAGCGAAACTTTGACAGACTTATTCCTTTCTAAACAAATCGTGAAAAAGTTGGCATTAGAATTAGATGTTGGGTAAAAATGCCGAAATTAAAATATGGGATAATTTTATTATCAATGTTTATAACATTACCATTAATTAATGGGAAATCAGAACAAGGAAAAACAGATTGTGTTTTAAGCAGAGTAAGAATATACATTAATTTATTAAAACAACTTTATTAAATAGATATATATTTACAATAATTTCATTGTAATTTGATAAAGACGAACTTTATCTTTGCAAGAAATAATTAGTGATAAACATTACTTATCAATATATAATTTATCCAACAATAAATTGAATTGTTTAATATAATTTTGTATATACGTGTAACATGTTTTTTTTTTTTTAGAAAATTAATACTGCTAAAGTTGAAAAGACATTGTTTGCTGGTTCACAAATTTTTGTACAGAGTAAGTTATTAATGTGACTCATTTATTAAATATAAGTGAATAATATTATATCTAAAAAAAACATTATGATTTTTCAGTTATTTGTGATAAAAAGAGTGAAGAACTTCAAATTTATTGGACATTGACAGAAAGACCTTGCTGGGAAGATGACTCGAACGTATGTCATAATTTTTTTTGTTGAATTTTGAATTATTTTACATTAAATATGTTTTTAGATGGAATATCAAGTGCCCCAGTCAATAACATTTATGGGGAATGACACACAAATAACATCTCATAAGTTAAAAAAAGCTTGTACAGAAGGTGAACATATAATTCTGGATCCACTTCTACCAGGTGATAAATCTAATATTATGGCTGAAAAGATAAAGCAATCGAAACAGATTGCAAATGTAAGTTGTTGTTATTTTAAATGTTTCATAAATTTGCTTGGGTGCATTATTCAAAAATTATTTTCAGAAAATTGATAAACCTGTCTATACAATTTTGAGTGATGGAATCTATGACTTTGCATTATTCATAGATTCGAATGGTGATTTTCAAATACCAGTACATATAGAAATCTTGGGACCTCATGGTTATTTGTCGGCAGTAGAATGGCCTCTTTTACCATTTTATGGTATAATGTGTTTGGTTTATGTAATACTAGGCATTACATGGTTAATAGTATCCTTTTCTCAATGGAGAGATCTTCTCCGAATTCAATTTTGGATTGGTGGTGTTATATTATTGGGAATGTTAGAAAAAGCAGTATTCTATGCAGAATATCAAAGTGTAAATTCTACTGGGATATCAGTTCAAGGAGCAGAACTTGCCGCAGAAGTCGTCTCTTGCGGGAAAAGAACACTAGCTAGAATGCTAGTAATAATAATGTCATTGGGATTTGGTATTGTTAAGTAAGTTTTTCTTTAACTTTTCTTTCGATTACCTTTTAAAAGCCATTTTTTTTTTATTTATATTAGACCAAGATTGGGGCCTATGTTGCATCGTGTTGTTGGTACAGGTACCTTATATTTTATTTTGGCATGTGTAGAAAGTTACTTAAGAGTAATGAGAACAAAGAATGATCAACGGCATGAATTACTTGTTGCAAGTATACCCTTGGCTGTTTTAGATTCTGGAATTTGTTGGTGGATTTTTACATCATTAGTTCAAACCACAAGAACACTTAGGTTAAGAAGGTAATAATATAAAATTTCTATTTTATGAACTATTTTTCTAATTAAAATTTATAATTTTAGAAATACAGTGAAACTATCTTTGTATCGCCATTTCACAAATACTTTAATATTTTCTGTATTAGCTTCCGTTGTTTTTATGTTATATTCAATAAAAGCTCATAAATTGGAAAACTGCTCACCGGTATGTAGTTATTTGTTTTGAATTATGAATTTAAAAAAAGATGATTAAAAATATTTTTTTTTAGTACTGGAGAGACATTTGGGTAGACATAGCGTTTTGGCATGTTTTATTTTCGGTTCTTCTTTTAGTAATTATGATTTTGTGGAGACCGACTAATAATAATCAAAGATATGCTTTTACACCATTACTAGATAATCCAGAAGACGAAGATGATGGTAAATAATAGATTAAAATAAATTTTAAATAAAAACTAATACCCTAAAAATATATATAAAATTGTTATTTTAGAAGAAGAACAATTTGTATCAGACGTTTATGGTGTTAAAATGCGTGGAGCAAATGCTAATACACCGAAAACACCACCACCAAAAACAACAACAACAGAAGAAGATGATTTACGTTGGGTGGAAGAAAATATACCTTCAGCTATACAAGAACCAACTTTACCAGTTTTAGATTCAGATGAAGAAATATTAAATACTAAATTTGAAGTATCTAAAATGCAATAATTTAAAATAAAAAAAAAAGTCTGAAAGGTGAAAAAGCTTAGTAGAATAAAAATACTATTTTAAATTTTTCTTGCAACTCAAAATAATTATTTGTAAGTTATTTGATCTTATTTTTTTTTATTTATTCGAAAAAAAAAAATATTAAGAACCATTTTAATACAGGAAATTAACAATATTAATTTGTATCATTTCGAAATTAATCACTTTGTTATTTAAAAAATTAATTACATGTATGTACTTTATTTAATGTTGTATGGAATATAATTTTAATTAAGAATAACATAATATATATTAAACAAAAAATAAAAATATAAAAATACATATTAGGTTTTGTCTATTTTATTTTCATTATATTGTTCCTAAAAATCCTTAAAATTTGGTTAGGCATTAATAAAATTTATTTGATTATATTAAAATATAATTAAATGTAAAGTGGAAATTAAGTATATATAAAGTTTGTTTTAATAAGTAATTAAATAATATTCAAATTATTTTGATTATAAGAAAACATATTATTTGTAGAGAGTAAATTGTATTTGAAAAAAATTATGTTTAAATATTTTGGAAACACAAATGATTTTAATGTATTTGTTATTGAGCAATAATTTTTATAAATTTTTATTTTATTTATTTCATATTACTACAAATTTTTATATTTGAATTCTTTTAAGTTTCTACTATATTTCAACCTTACTTATCTTATCAGTTATTGATTTACAATTCATTGACAAGTGATAATATTTTAGAATCTCAACAAAGCGTGATATATTTATTCCAGAGCTAAGAATAAACAAACGACTTTTTTTAATACACATTTTAACATCTGCTACTTCTTAATTTTGCATCTAGTCAATTGCTAATCCAAAATATCAAAACAGAAAATGAAATTCATATTTGAATACATAATTATTATATTATATAAACAACTTACATTTATC
The DNA here is from genome assembly GCA_963942445.1 of Argyra leucocephala. NCBI lineage: Eukaryota > Metazoa > Arthropoda > Insecta > Diptera > Dolichopodidae > Argyra > Argyra leucocephala. The sequence goes on from OZ012680.1 coordinate 71,755,456, forward strand.
AAATAAATTTCTTTCTTATATATTTCTTCGTACTATTTTTATTTTTTCTAAAAATACAAATTTTTATATTTCATAATTTAATAGAAGTTATCAAAGTCACTAACTTTCTTATGTATGTTAAATACAAATTTTCATAAAATATTTTCAAATAAATTAAAACAAATTATCTTACCTTAAGGTAATTTAATAGTTTTCCACAAAATAGAATTTTATTTTAAAAATTTGATCTATAAATAAAGAATGTAAATATAATTACAAAATTATAATATAGATGATAAGAAGTCTAAGTAAATGAATTTTTTTTATGATGAAAGTCAAGTGAAATATCATATGTATTAAAAAAAATCATAACACTATAGTATTTTAGATACAATTACATATAATGAAAATTAATTAAGTAAATTTAATTAAGAAAAAATTTTTTTTTTTTAAATAAAATCTTTAATGTGTAAGTTAATAATGTGAATATTGTATTAAAATATATTACCAAAACCTAAATTTTATTGTTTATTTATTTTATCTGAAGGGTAAATTTTATGGTGATGGTGTCTAAGTTCCATTATTAATACTAGTACTAACATTAAAATCTACTTCAAAAATGTTCTGTATAATTTTGCTGAAGGCTAGTGCTACATCATTTTGAAAAATAGATATAAATTTTGTAGTAGTCGTAACTTATTTAATTTTTAGTTATTATTTTTTCATTATATCACAACCGAAAAAACAAAAATCCAAAAAAATTAATTTTTAAAAATTTTTATAAAGATTAAAATTTTAAAAATTGCGGTTTAATAATTATTTTCATATTAAAAGCATAAATTATCCCATTTAACCCATTAATTATCACTAAATCATTTCCATTTTGGGATCATTCGATAGGATTTATCGGACATGTTTCTTTTCGGTTAATTTCCATTTGTAAAACTAAAAAATAGCTAACAAATTTAAAAAAAAAAATATCTACATACATCACTTCGAAGTTCATAAAAAATTCAATTTTCCGATACTTGTTTTAGTATAAAATGAATCCAACATTTTTACTCCACCAAAGAAGGGCCGAATAGTCCTCCCAAGATACATATGTATCAAATTTTACGTACTAATTACAGAAAAATCTTCAACGTGATTCCTTGAAGTATTTTAGGAAAAAACTCGTTTTACACGTATTTGTAAAATGAATCTGTGTTGCAGACGGTTAATGAAAATTATATTACAAAAATAACATATAAAAAAAATTTGTTTTCTTTTTCTAATTAAAAACATAATTAACCTATATCTACTTGTCGAGTGGGTATTAAATTTGTAGTCCCCCCATAAAAAGAAATCGATAATTATAAGATCTTAGGATCGTGTAGGTTTTATTTTTATATATGTATTTGAAGAATGAAAAAAAAAAACAATTCAATTCGGCCTTAATGATTTGGAGCACCGTCATGTTGATAAAAAAGAGTCGCTCGTTGTGAAAGAAGAACATCTTTTAGTAGAATATTGATAGTTGATTTAGCAAAAATCCCAGCTATTTGTCGCTAGCTAATATGTTTTGTAGATAAAATATAAAATGCCCTATGATAACATATTTCTAATCATCTAGGTCGTTGCTTACGTTGAATTTTTGATGAAAAGTTGCCTGCGTTGTCGTTGTGTGTGAATTTTCAGAGTCCCAGAATTTTTAATATGCAAATTATGTAAGCGTTATTCAACCTCTGGTAAAATTTTCTTTGTCAGACATCAATCAATGTGTATATTGTAGTTATAGCTTCTGGACAGGTGATAAATGATAAGCATGTAAATTTTCTCCATGTAATATTGTAAGATTTATTGACCTGAAATATTCAGTACAATGCTAACCTTCTTGTACTAATACTTGGGCTATCTCTAAGATAGACAAGTACATATACGTTTTTATATCTCTGCTTCTCTTCTCATAGACTTAATTTAATGTTGAAACAATCGTCTTGTAAATCAAGTTTGAGATGTAGTTGTTTTGTTTTGCTCGTTTTAATGAATATTCTAAAAGTTATACAAGAAATAAAGTCAATTAGAAAATTTTGAAATATTGAATTTTTTTGCAAGGATAAATCTTCCGTTAATACTAAGAGGTTATTTTTTGAAGATCATCCGGATAGTTTTTGGATTAAAAATTAAAAATTATACATGTTATATTCGGGTCATAAAATGACCTAGTCTTATCAATCACTCATTTAATTTTATTAAATTTATTATAATTTAACTTATTTATAAAATTAAAAAAAAAAAAAAAACAGTGAAGATTAACATAAAGAATTAAAAGTTATTAACTATTGAGTTTATGCAATATGTTGCTCATAATAGGTGGGATAGTCGCACTAAAATAATGAATGCAGCACTCAAACAAAAATTTATCCCAAGTAGGGCAAAACTCCAATGACGAGCCCGCTTAAGGGAATTTTTCACTTTGCACGTTAATATAAATTAATTCCTTTGGAAAATCTATTTGAAGTAAATCTTTTTAGAATCTGTGAATATTTAAGATTAAGGAAATATATAATATTATAACAATAATAAATTATTTACTACTTTTAATTGAAAAATACGAAAAAATGCGCTTTTACCAGTAATGAGCCCCCTTTTTCATTGAAATATCATATAAAATGCAGTGTTATGTTTAAGGTGCTATTTTTAAAATTTGATTCAATATTAGTAAAATTAAAAAAAAAATCTTTTTTAAATTATGTTAATTTAAATTAAGAAATAATATTAGCAATTTTTCAAACTGACTAATCTTTTCAAAGCCTATCACTTCTTTGAATTTTCCAAAACTTATAGTGTTTTCAACATAATTATCATTATCAACGTTATCAGAACTTCAATTTTTATCGATGATTATGTATTGTAATATATATTTTTTCCGAGACATTTTGTGTAGTCTATTGCATTTTCATTAAATGGAAAAAGACCACAAGTGCGAAACCCGTTTTTAATGCTTTGTGCAGTTATGCAATTGTCTACAACATCTTTAAGAATAGAACCAAAGCTGAACTTTGAGAGTATTCGATTAGTGCTACTGTTTTTCCACCGTCGAACCGGTTTGAGTGGCTTAAATATAGATAGATCGGCTGGTTGCAGTATCCGTGTGGAGTTTGGGTACAAACAAATAAGTATTATTTTTAAATTTTCACACAACTTCGACAATTCATAAGTTAAATGAGTTCTGTGACCGTCTACATAAAGTATAACTGGAAAGAGCATATTTTCTTTAACAACGCTTGGATAAAAAATATCCTTTAACGACGGAACACGTTTGTATGGAAATATTATTAGGGGTGGCACAATGAAACCTGCCGCAGAAAAGCTAAACATTACTGTTAAGTTTTCTTTGGCTTGTCCATAATCAGTTTCGTATACATTTCTAGTTCCTATACAAATTATTTTTATAAATCGAGTATAATAGTGATCGAAAAAAATATTAACCAATACCTTTCGGAGCCAATACTTTTCTACCCTTCGGACACATCATGAAATTAGTTTCATCTCCGTTGAATATTCTTCATGGGTCACTTAAAATTTCGGTATAATATTTTTTTTCTAAGTAATTTTGAATTTGTGTAAACCACCCTCGAATATTTTGTTCGGATACTTTCGAGCTAGCATCAGTTATTGCTTCTGGAGTTCTTACAGATAGTTCTGGGTGGTGTTTTTAAAAAACTTTTATATCACTTATATCCAGGAAAATTGTCTTTAAAAGGATTTGGCCTAGGTGCAACATCAAGAAAATTTTTCACCACGTTCTGTCATCTTTTCTTCGAAGAAATCCTTTTGCATGATTTGCCAAAATCCATTCAACAATTGTCAGCTCTTCCACTGTTAAGACATCTTCTCATCCACTCTTAAGACAGGGTTCGGGCCTAAAGTGGACTTTTTTTTACGACAATGTATATGGTTTTGTAACGTAGGTCTTGGAATGTTATATTTTCTTGCTGCACTATGTATTGACAATCCTTCCTTAATTTCAGCCAACTGAATTCGACTTTTATCATATTTTTTTAATTTCGGCATTGACTTTTTTTTTACTAAAATTTTAATTAATATAGACATGTTTCCATACATGCCACTGACGAGCCCTTCCAGCTTGTTACTGAAAATTCTATTCCCTAAAACACTATTTCTTAACCACTAATGAGCCTCACCATAATTCAGTAAATACATAATAATTTTTTATTTTAAACATATAAATTTTTTTTCTCCTATTACTCCGCGTGGTAGCATAGGGCTTCGATAGTGAACCTCCATTCCTCTCTGTTGAGTACTACTTCCTTAATATCGTCCCAGGTATAATTGTTGATTGTTAATTCTTGATCGATTGTGCGTCTCCTTGTGTTGTATGGTCTGCCGGGTCTCCTTTGTCCTTGTGGATTCCACTCTAGAGCTCTTCTTGCTATATCACTTTCTGATTTCCTTAGTGTATGTCCTATCCATTTCCATTTTTTCCTATTTATCTGTCTGTTGATAGGTTCTTCTCCAGTTATCATCCATAAATCCTCGTTGCTAATTCTTGCCGGCCAGAATATTCTGCATATAATTCTCAAGCACTTGTTGATGAATACTTGTAGCTTCTGTTTGATTCTGACCGAAGTGAGCCATGTTTCACTGCCATATATTAATATTGACTTAACACATGCTCTGAATATTGTTAGCTTTGTTGTTCTCGATATTTGGTTGCTCCGCCATATCTTCATTAGGCTCCCAAATGTTCTTCTTGCCTTATTTATACGGCTGTTGACATCTTCTGTTGCACCTCCTCTTGATGTTATGATGCTCCCCAGATAGTTGAATTCTTCTACGTATTCTATCTGTTGTCCACTCACTGTTATTGGCTCACTATAACTGTTGTTTGTCCTCATTGCCTTGGTATTCTCGATATTTAATTCCAGTCCCGATTTCTTTGCTTCTTCCTGTAATCTGTTGACTTTGTTCTGTAGGTCCCTTTGATTCCTTGATATGAGGTATACATCATCTGCGTAATCTAAGTCTTCTAAGTTGCCGAAGAGATCCCATTCTATTCCGTTTATTCCAGTGCAAACTTCTCTTAGAATGTCGTCTAGTATTGTGTTGAAGAGAAGTGGAGATAGACGTGAAGAGAAGTGGAGATAGAAGTAGGAGACATCCTTGTCTAACTCCTATATTGGTGTAGAATGGATCACTGATGTTACCTCTGTGTTGAACTGTTGTCTCTGCATCTTTATACATTGCTTTGATGATGTTGATGATTTTTTCAGGAACTCCCTTCTTTATAAGTGTTCTCCATACTGCGCATCTCTTGACTGTGTCGAATGCTTTCTTAAAATCTATGAATAGTAGATATAGTGGGGCATTCCATTCTGCTGATTGTTCAACTATGATCCGTAAAGTATTTGCCTGGTCAACACAGCTTCGGTTTGGTCTGAAACCTGCCTGCTCTTTCCGTAGTATTGGTTCTAGTACTTCTTCTAATCTTTTCTTTATAATAATTGCTATTATCTTATGAATAGTATTTAGAACCGTATTTCCTCTCCAGTTGCAGCAATTTGCCAAGTCTCCTTTCTTAGGTATCATGACAATCATTCCTTTCTTCCATGATGGTGGTATATTCTCTTCTATCCATGCTTTCCTGATATGGGGTTCAATTGTTTTTGCGAATAAGTCGGGGTCCAGTTTGGCTATTTCTGCTGGAATCCCATCTTCACCTGTTGCTTTGTTGTGCTTCAGGATATTGATTGTAGCTTTGATTTCTTCTATATTTGGAGCTTGAGTAGATATTGGCAGTCTCTCAGTTGGGTAGATATTTGCATTTTCTCTGTTTCTTATATCTGCTTCATTATTTGTACTTTCTTCGTTGCTCAGTTCTTGGAAATGTTCTCTCCATCTCTTTAATTGATCCTCTAAGTTTGTGATGAGCGCACCATTTTTATCTATAATTGGTTTGTTTTGTTGTTCCGACTGGTTTGTTAAGTTCTTGATTATGCGATGCAATTCTCTCAGGTTATGTTGCTGTGCTGCTTTTTCTGCTTCTCCGGCTAAATTTTGTAGAAATTTCCTTTTATCTCTTATTGCTGCTCTTTTTACTGTTTTAGCTATTTCTTCATATTCTCTTCTTGATGCCATCCTGTTGTTTATCATTTTCTTCATTTCACCTCTTCTGTTAATCAAGGCCCATGTGTTATCGGTTAACCAGATTTTTCTTTGTGGTTGTGAAATTCCAAGATTTTGTTCGCTTGTTTGGTTGTAAATTTCCAGAATTTCTTCCCAAGTGTGTTCTCTATTATTTCTAATATTTTCTCGTAACGCCGTAACTATGTCAGCTCTTACTTGCGGATTTTTTAAGTTGTTTATATTTATTTTCTTCTTTCTATTTCTTCTGCCTCTTCCTTGTTGACTTAGTTTCATTCTGAAGTCCCAAGTTAGTAATTCATGATCGCTGTGTATATCTGCTCCTCTTCTATTTCTCACATCTAACATTGATTGTTTCCATTTCTTGCTGATGCATATGTGATCTATCTGATTTCTTGAGATCCCGTTTGGTGTTGTCCATGTGTATTTGTGGATATCTTTGTGTGGGAATAGACTCCCTCCGATTGCTATGTCGAAAGTCTGACACAACTCTATCAATCTTTCCCCGTTGTTGTTTCTTTCTCTCCCTAACCCGTGTTTGCCCATTATATCCTCAAGTCCATTGTTGTTAGATCATATTTTCGCATTCCAGTCACCCATTAATATTATGATATCTCCCCTATTTATGACTGCTAGCGTTGTTTCTATTTGTTCGTAGAAGTCATCCTTAATGTCCTCAGCGACATCTGTTGGTGCATAGCATTGAATTATTGTTACATGTCTTGTCATATTTCGAAATCGCCCTATAACAATTCTATCCGAGACTGCCCTCCAAGAAACCAATGTTTGTCTCAATTTCTTTGATATTAGTATTCCGACTCCACTTTCACCCCCTGTTTCCCTTCCACTGTAAATTACCATGTTTCCATTATCCTTGTTGATTTCTCCGGTATTGTTCCATCGCATTTCACTTATACCTAGGATGTCTATGTTGTAAGTAGCCATTTGAGCTTCCAATTGCGAGAGTCTTGAAGCTTCTCTAAGTAAGTGTTCTTACATTCCATTGTGCAATTCGGGTCCTTTTTTGAGTGCCAAAGGTCGTTATCAAGTAGTCATTCGTGTATCCGAGGCTTCTTCTTATATTATTTCGAATCCATTGATTTACCGATTATGCAGGTGATTGGCCTACAGTAACCGGCTTACATAAAAATGTACTTACCGAAACAAAACTATAGCTAATAATTAAGATAATCATGAAAATTGAATCACACTCTTAGCAAAAACAGTTAAAATTTGCAATATTTTTTGGTGTGTAAAAGTGCATCCATATACTTTCGATTTACAAAGTCAACTAAATGTATATTTTAATAATCTATACATCAAAATGTCAAAAAAGTTGCCGCCAAAATTATAGAAAAATTAGAAATGAAAATATTTGAATAAAACGTTAACTACGATTGAAAATATACACACAGGGCTCATTATTGACGGATGGCTCGAAAAGGGCGATTTTACCCTATATGGAAGGTTGCTGAGTTTATCATGATTCATAAGCCAGTAAGCCAGAATAGCCCCCAAACGAAGCCAAGTCCTACAGACCTATTTCATTGTTACCAGTAATCTCTAAATTGTTTGAGAAACTACACCTTAAAAGAATAAATACAACATTATCAATTTAGAAACACAACATTCAAATGTCGAACGAATCCATAGAATAACTGATGTCATTGAAAAAAACATTGGAAGGAAAATGCAGTGTTTCTTGATGTTGCACAAGCTTTCGCCAAAGTTTGACATGAAGGGCTTATCTACAAGCTACGTCGCTTGCTCCCCGAAACACATGTCGAACTGATCTCATCATTTTTATCGAATTTAGTATTTCAAATTAAGTAAGGAGAAGATTACTCTGCTCTACTAAATGTACACGCAGGAGTACCACAACACAAGAGAGTATATTGGTCCCCATATTATCTTTACTATACCCTAGTGATATTCCAGAGATAGAAGATGTGACGGTAGCTACATTTGCAGATAATACGACTAAATTAGCTAGTCGGTAAAATTATAAATGAAGCTACAAATAAATTGCAGCAAGCCAATAACAAAATCTCCATTTGATGCAAAAAGTTATATTGAATGAACAAAATCCACACAAGTTAACTTTAAGAATAAAAAAAAAGGTTTTAATTAATACCGCATAACTCCTTTAATTTTACTAAAATTTTTATTTGTCTATTTTAACAAATATCGATATTTCGGCAAAATTATGCGTTGCCTTCTTCACTGTTTTTTTTGTTGCGGATTTTATTTTGTATCTTAAGTGAATTTCCTGTACTAAGCCACCTTACTTCGCAATACTAGATATCGGAACAGTCAAATTAATATGAATCGAGTTTTTTAATTAAGAATTTTAATAGTGGCGCGCACGAATAAAACTAAGTTTAAAAATAAAAACACAAAGGGCCGCATTCAAAAACCGAATGAGCCGCAAGTTGCCGGTGGCTGGCATACATTATAAAATTATTAAGAACTATGGTGTTTTAAATTTTACGATTTTTAAATTTAAAAATTACCTCTTAATTCAACGGTTTGGCTTCTTAAACTAGTTTTTCCGAAAACTCAAGCAAAATAGTTTTTCCGAAAACTCTCTCTTTTTAGATACAGAATTTATTCTTTCAAAATCGTTTAAAAAATAACGGATTGTATTTGTATATAGAATTGTCCAAAACGTGCGATGTCCCAAATTTATTTGATTCAAAACATGCTTTGTCCAATAACAGAGAAATATCAGAGGAAAATGCATGTTTTGTAATAATTGTATTTTTCACTCGTTATTATACCGGGTATTGCAGAACATGTGTATCAGCTTTTTAAGAGCAGAAGGAGCCGTTATTTTAAAATTTGATTGGTGATATTTTCAACTTCCAGGAAGGACTGGAAAACGGTATTTTAAGCTCTTTGGAGTTTTCTTTCTAATTTTTGAATTTCAGTTACCTATATTCTAAAAATTTATTTAATAAAATTATATTTTAAAAATACAAAATTTAATTTCATACCATTAGAGCGAAATAGGCATCAAAAATCCAATAATAAACCTTTGTGTAGATTAACAATCCATAGAACCGCTCTCATTTTATTCTGATCGTCACCTAAAATTTTTAAAAATGATTGTAATTTAAAAATTGTGAACAATAATTTTATTTCGTTGAAATATGATTCTATTGCAAAAAAAAGTAAGTCCTTCAAACTTACGACAGCAAAAAATGTTTTATAAAGGCAATTACCGGCAGTTAATACTATCCATAAAAATGTAATTTCGTCGATCATCTACTGAAACTTTATGATGGGAAAAATGATGAAACATTATGCCACTACTGACAAATTTGAAATAGAAACAAGTTTGGGACAAATTTTTTCTGGAGTGAATGCAATTTTTAAATTCCACAATTAAAGTGTTTGGCATTGTACATATTTATAAGTTTTTATTTGAACGGTTAGAACGGTATGTCCTTATATCAAAAATTGTATGTCTCATTTTGCGGCTTGTGATTAACTATTTGAACTACTTTTTAAAATCTATTTAAAAGCTGTTCACCAATTCTGGTATAATTTTGTAAATAACATAAGTAAGTAATTAATTAAATAAATAAATTTTAATTTGTTTAAATATAATTTAAATATTTTTTTCCAATACTGTATTTGCATAGGTCGTTCTATGTATATGCATTTGTATTTGTTGCAGATATAGATATCATATTCATATCAAATGAAAAATGTCCTTTTTGACAATTATTATTTTACATAAATATTTCATAAATAAGTGAATAAAATTCAATTTTCATTTAGAAATATTTTTCATATTTTATATTTGAGAATTAAAAATTATGGAAATTAATGCATACGTTCGTAAATGTGTAAATGTATGTACACGCTAATAATTTTTTTTATTTTTTATTTATACATACCATATATGCATATTGCATAGCATATTATGATATTATTTACATTTATAAAACTCAGATTGTTAAGGCTTGTCAAGGATATTTTTATATTACACTAGCTAGTAAAAAAAACAAAAACAGAGATGGATATGAATATTTTCATTAATAAGTACAGTTATTATACAAATTATTTATACAATGAAATTAAACATTTTATAAAATTTTGCAATATTAATTTTAAATTTTTAATGATTTATTTAGTTTCAAAAATTATAAAAGAGTATACTAGGGGTCCCTGTTGAGTAATTATAATTCAAGTTTAAGCCAAATTTAAAGTTTTTAAAAGAACAGTAATTTACGTATTGACATAGACTCACGATATAGCAATAATATAATAATAAGGTTTGTGGTTAGTAAGTTTTATTTAGGAGATATAAATACATGTCCATCATATACTGTTTTGTTTCCGATATATTCCCTATAGTAAGTGGCATTTAGTAGATAAAATTACTAAATATATTATAATTATAGATACTCTAACTCTACTATGTTAAGTTGAAATTGCCGGTCATATGAAGAACTCAACTGATTTTTTTTTGTTTTTGTTGTTTTTACATTCTTAATTTCAGATGAATTTGTTGTTTTGTGTTTATTTGATATAATATCAATAATATATTTACATAGATTCATTGCAATGCAAGTAAAAATAATAACTGATTTGTTTGTTTTTGTTTTTTATTTTAAAAAGACCTCCCATATGCATAATGTATTTTGGTGAATAATAAAACCATAATATGATTAAAAAAATGTACAACTGTGTGCGCATTATTGTTTTATATACAACTTATTTATATATTAAGAGTTCATTAAGGAGAAGCGAGATAAATGAAAAGGTCTGTCTTGTCTATTATAATTTTTGATAAATTTTTAATTGATTAAAATATTTGAAAATCTCCCGACAAAATATAGGAGATTGAAGGGCCCATCATAAAAGTCTATAAATTAAATAAAGTACAAAGAACAACAATGAAAGAGGTTAGCCACTTTTTTTTTTTTTTTTCTTCTACGGAGGTGGCCCTAATATGTCAGAGCCGGCATGTAGGCTTTTTAGCCCTTTATGCCATCCTCCACCCCTCAACTTAGTCGACCCTTTTGATAAAGGCCAATAGGTTTGGGGGATCTATCCTGCAGAAGTTTTCTGAGGTTATGTAGTGCGTTTCCAGCAGCCTGAGTCTCAGCCTTGAAAGAGCTAAGCACTCTCCTACAACGTGTGTGGAGGTTTCTTCCTCTTCCAGACAGTGTCTACAGGTTGGGTCGTCACTTAGTGCTAGTCTACACATGTGTTTATTCATGTGGTTATGACCAGTAAGTATGCCCACCATCTTCCTACAGTCTCCTCTATTGAGAGTTAGCAGGAAGTTGGGTAGCCACAGATAGTAAGCGATGGAATGATTTTATTTGTGGTGTATGCCCCACGGAATGAGTTACATGACAATGATGATGTTGATGATATACCTATTAACAATGGTAAAAAAATTATTACTAAATTTTCAATTCAATACTCAATTCAATATTTAATACTATTACCCACAGACTTTTGGTAATTGCCTAGAATAACTATGAATAGAAATATGTATACTATTTACTCTCTTTACGGGAATGCATGTACGTTTACATTTAAAATTTTATTTAATTTTATCAATAACAAATAAGATAACCACGGCCACTGATCGTGACGCCACATTTCGCTGTAGGTAAGGCCATATTGGCATCGTATAATAACTTAGTACATGCTACAGTACAGATGTTGAGCATAAATAAAATTTAGGAATGGATAAAAAAGTGGAGAATTAGAGTGAATGGACTAAAATCAAAAAATAATGAAGTAGTTCCATGGAAAGAAACAGTAAAGAACATGGGCATGCATTTGTTGGGTAGAAGATTTACATGCAACCATATCCAAAGGAAAAGAAAACAACTGGAGTTGAATTTACATAAAATGTATTGGATGATTAGTGGCTAATGTGGTTGGAAAACAGCCTTCTGATGACTTCTAAAGGTATTTTAAAGATATGGACATACAGAGTCCAACTATGGGGAGCAGTCAGCAATTTAAATATTGAAATATTGCAGCGATTTCAGTCGAAAATGTCAAGACTAATAGCATGTGTACCATGGTTTGTAAGTAACGATATTTTACATCAAGACCTACAGAAGAAAACCATAAAGGAGGAAATCAGAATTGCAAACTGAAAATACCAAACAAGATTAGCTCTCATTCAAATACCTAGCAAACAAATTGTTGGTTTCAAATGGTGGTAGTCGACTTAAGCGTCACAACACACTGCAACTATCCAACAAATACTAACAGAGTATACAACTAAGCTTGTCATGGATGACTTAGCATTGGGTCCTTCATCCGCAAGTCTTTATATGTTGTTTACATATAAAACAAAAAAATCATACAAACTACAGAATGTTTCCATTAGAAACAGATCGTACAGTTTACAAGCGGGAAAAAAGTTAATTGAGTTTTTAAAGGAAAAGTTTTTTAAAACCGTACAACAAAACAAAAATTATGAATTAAATTTTAACTAAAAAGCCCCATTTTATATAAGAATACTAATTTATATAAGAATACATTATAGCTTAAAATAATTTTTTAATGGATTAATTATTATTGATGTGACGAATTAACTAATCATTTAACTAATGTCATCGAAAAGGCAATTGAAAGGGGATACAGGAAGCAACTGGACCTTGACACAAACGAGTATTTTAGATTAAGCAAGGGGAATAATTTAACCTTTTACAGGTAATCAACATACATACAGATTGCAAGAGTACCTTAAGAAAGTATTCTGGGTCTCATACTATATTTACTCTATATTAGCGATATGCTAGAGTTATAGAATATAATAACGATATCTAATGAAAGTTACAGATGAGTTGATGGTTTTATTGTAGCTGTTATAGTAATATAAATGAAGTGGCAACAAACTAATAACAAAATTTCTGCAATTTTAATCAATTATGCAAAAAGTATAAAATTGAATTAAAAGCCAAACACTTTAATTTTCGGACGAAAAAAATAGAGTTGCACGTTTTAGTCATTACTTACTTAGGTGGTCAACAGACCATGTTCTTTCCAGTTGAAGATGCAAAGTTGTTTTAAATCTGCCGATACTTTGTCTCCCCAAATAAGATTTGGTCTGCCCTTCGGTTATTTAGTGAAATATCTTTGTATGATGCTTGATACAAAGCTCAGATGGGCAGAACATGTGAAGAAAAAAAAAATTAGAGTTAGAGCTTATAGTGGGTCATACTTCATCCTCACTATCGTGAAAATTAAATTAAAAATATATTTTATCGTTTATGATAAATTTTATTTTTATTGTATGGTTCCATGTGGACAAACAATTTCATATTCAAACCGTCCAAACGTTCCAAAACAAAGTGTTATGAAACATTGTCCATGCTCCTTTGCAATATTTGATATTTATAGAGGTTTCAGATTCCTATAATCAAAAAGGAAGTAAAAAAAATCGTCTTTTATGATAGGGCTCTAACCTTAAAAGTATAGTCTTTCTCAACATGTCAATGTTGAAATTTCAAACTTCTGCAACAATCGAAAATTTTAATCGCCTATAGGCGATTTAAACGAATAAAACCGTTCAAACTGTGTTATGCTAAAGTTTTTAATCTCTCAATAATTTCTATAAATTTTGGATTTTGTTCCATCATTAATAGAAGTTGTAATAACGGTAAGTTCAAAAGATTAGGTTAATTTTAAAACAAATCCGAATATTAAAAATAATATTACCGTACTTTCACATTGTGGATGTAGTAATATGTATTCTCTGAGGTGTACCTAATTGAAATATTCTGTCTAAAAAATATATATATTATATTCTATTGTACAAATTATTTACTATCACAGTATTTTCATAAAAATATTTACATTTTAATGTGATATACATAATACATATTCGCATTTAATATAATATTTTATTATAATATTATGATGTATATGTAAGATATAACTTTATTTAAATATTAATAAAATAATTTTACCAAGTAAATATTTGAATGTTTTTTTTATACTCATTTTATTTAAATTTAGAGAAAATATAATATTTAATTTGTTATTTTGTAGATTTATACTTATACTAACATGTTTTATTTAATAATTTAAATTTACTTTAGAAATTATTATTATATTATTAATAATAATTTAATATAAATAGCTAATATATTATAGGATATTGAAATAATAAATTTAATAATATTTATAATAGTATTTATTCAAAATGTCTAAAATTTAATGTTTAAAATAATATGGAGGGGAATAGATTGAAAAATATGTTTTTATACAAGTCAATTACAATTTTTGCAAAAATGTAAATCCATTTTATTTTCAATTGTATGCATTCTATTGGGTATTTTATACCTGTTGGTTTTTTATATACTGTTAGATAATGCTTAGAGCAAGCAAATCAAACGTCTATTAGAGACGAAAGTTTGTATAATGTTGCTAAGCGGTGCGATCATTAGCGTAAGTATAATAGTAAACATCACCGTTCGTTAGTAACTAATGTTATTAAATTAAGAGATAAAAATAAATAGCTAACATGCTGTATAGTTAGTAAAATGTTAAAAAGATAAATTCAAATACAAAAAGAAAGTAGAGAAAGACCAAATACAGTTGCAATAACTATGTATTATATAAAAAAAATAGTGTTAATTAGATAATGTATTTGTAACACAACCCTAATTACAAGTATTACCAACTACATAATTGTTACCAACCACATGTAGTTGTAAAGTAGTGTAGAACTGTAGATAATAATTATTAATAAAATAAGATCAGTGTTAATACAAATATTTCAACAAATACTTGTGCTTATTTTCAATAATTCAAACTATTTATCGATTATGCTAGCTTAAATTTGATATAAAAAACAAAACAAAAAAGTTTCTTTAACTAAGGTTAGTATCAAAACAAGCTACTCTCGAGTTAGATTAACGTAAAGTTCTAAGCAAAGACTCAAATTTACCGACCGTATAGTCAGTATTATGGTTAGCAATACTAAACAGGTCAACGAAACGAAAATTACGGGGATTCTCTTTAAAATTTATGAAATCCATAATTTTAAGTGCCAGGATATTCCCTGTAAATTTTTTGGCCCAGGGCATAATCCCTAGCATATATAGTTAGATTTATTAATAATGAAATCGAAATGTGATTTGAAATTCAGTCTGTGGTCCAGAATAATACCCATAGATCACAAGTAAAAAATAAAAATATAAAACATACCCTAAAAAATATTGAAAATTATAAAAAAAAAATTTCAGTGTCATACGAAATAAAAAAATGTTAAGCCAAAAGTTCTGAGTTAAAATTTTGATTACAGTAGATTATGAACATTTAATTTCAAATTTTAAAATAAAAAAAAATATATATATTTGGTCGTAGCACATTCTTATACATGGCAAAGCTCTTTCGATATGCTAACGGAATTTACGTCAGTACAAATTTCAAAACTAAATATTTTTTAACACTTGTTCTCTGATAAAATACCTCAGCTCAATCAAAATTAAAAATTTCAACACCAAGCAATATTTATAAATTATAAACGTTATAAAAAGAAAACAGGAGAACTCTGATTTGACTGTCATAAGATTAGGTCCACTAAAACTTCCAGAGACTTCTTCTTCCAGTTTTATTTGATGTTATAAAGCTCTTCGCTATGGGCCCATACGTGGCCTAGTGTTGTGACGTGACAGATTGCTGCAGCTGCCACGTCCTCTTAAATTAACTAACTAATCTTTATGTTATCTTTTATGTTGAGACCATCTATTTTATCGCTTTCTTTTAAACGAAATCATAAAAATTAAAAAAATTAAATATACTACACAAGGCCAAGTACTTTTATTATTATTTAAATTGTTTTTAATGTATTCGTAATTCCTATACATGTCATCTTTTGATCAAAATCATATACATAATATATTATTATGTCTTAATCTTAAGTTGAATTTTCCGCTTTATTCTAAAATGTTTTATGACTTTTTTTTTTGCTTGGATTGGATTTTGGTGAGAATCTTCATAGACACAATGAATAGTCGGTTTTCAAGATATGATGAGAGTATATCTACGTATTGTTTAGGTAACATATTGGGTATTATTAAGCCTCGATGACATACTTTATCAAAAGCTTGGGCTACATCTAGAAATATGGTAGAACATACTTGCTTTTCTTCTAAAGCTTTTTCTATTATGTCTGTTATCCTATATATTTGATCGATTGTGGTAGTTCTTAGATCTAAAACCAAATTGATAATTTGGAATCAGATTACTATTTTCTACGATGGGTCTAATTTGAATCCATAGTATTTTTTTTAAATAGTTTTGGTATTATTGGTAGTAGTGATATTGGTCTGTACACTGAGCGAAATAAACAATGAAAATATTAAATAGAAATCAGTTTAATTTTTTCGTGCTTAAACATGGCCTTATTATAATTTTTTTAAATAGAAACATGTTTCTTTTGAAGGAAAATATGTTTGTTTTAAACAAATTCATGTTAAACATGTTGTCAAATATATATTGGATTAATTTTAACAGATTTTTATTTAATATAAACACGATTCTGTTTAAAATAATTAAAATAAAATATTGTGATAGATTTTCATTGATTTCAAATACGGTTTTGTTTAAAATAAATCATATGTAAAGTATTTAACATGTTTCTATTTAATTTAAACGCGCTTCTGTTTGAAAAAATTAAGTTAAAATATTTAAATAGATTTGTATTTGATTCAAAATGAAACTTGTTTAACAAAGAAGAATTTATTGGCCAGAAATATTGTTGTTTTGAACAGATTTACGTTCAAAATATCCTCAAGCATGAATTTGTTTGATTCAAACAGATGTCTTTTTAATTTAAATATGTTTCTTTTTAAAATAATGAAAATAAAATTAGGAGATCCGCTGTGAAGAGCACAGAAGCGACTTTATTTAATAATCTCTTTATTGAAAACATCACGGGATGATTAAAATCATTATTTTGTGTACTTTATATAGGGTATGTGTTTAATGGCAAAAAATATTGTTAATGAACATTGATTGTGTTAGGCCTACACTACATACTACACAGAATAAATCTGAATTCCCAACACATTTTTACATAAAATATTAGTCTGTTTTAGATAAAAATATTAGGTTTAATGGTTTAAATGAACACGTGAACATGTTGATTACAAATGCAACAACGACACAGACTTAGCTTCCAGATAATACTTTGGATACTGGAGGATACTTTGTCTTTACCTCATCACAAAAAAAAAGTATTTAGTTTTGCATTCACAACTCGTTATTTGGTTGTAATGTAATGCATCGTTATATCTTTTGTGTAATCTATCATACTAGCCTCGTAACCCGTCATAAATGATGGAAGTCAAATAATTCCAAGCGAGGACCTCTGATCCTAATGCTTACAATTGGCCATAATTCAAGTTGTGGCAAATCAATTATAATAAAATAAAATAAATCCTATTTTTTTTTCTTTCATTAGATTCTTTCTTTCATTCCGAATTTCAGAAAAATGTTATTTTACTTTCTTTTATCATTCCTTTATTTTCAACTTGCCTAATTCTTATTTTTGGTTAACAGGTTAAATGCATTTAAAATATTAAAATCATGTTTATTACGGTTTTTTTAAAAAAAAATGAGAGTATAATTTGGTAACAACTTAAATAAAATGAAACTACACTATTTAAGAAGGGCTAGTTTCTGTCAACAGCAGTACTTTTCCATATTTAATGAGTTGATAATTCAGTATTTTGATAAATAAATACTGTAGTATAAACTTGCAGTACCGTACACGATTCTATTTAAAAAAAATATATAAAATTAATTATTTAAACAGATTTCTGTTCGCTTTAAACACTTTTGTGTTTAAAAAATATGAAATGAAAAAATTAAACAGACTTCTGTTTGAATTGAATTGAATTATATTTGTTTCAAAGAGAAACATACGTAATTGAAAGAAAATGCTTAAATTGGCATTGATTGAAAGCGTTATTACTTATTACAATTTACAGTTCATTTCTTATTTTCAAACCGTGTAGAATGTGAAGTAATAAAATTTTAAATAGTTAAAAAAATAAAAAAGAATTTAGTTTTTATTTAATAAAATTGGTTAAAAATAACTCAAGTGAAGTGACATTATTTTGATAATTTTTAATTTAAAATAAAATTAAGAAAAATTTTAAAAACATTTGGAAAAAGGTAATTCAAATTTTATTTAAATTCAAAGAAAAATGATCAAAAAGATGGATAATACCATTTGTTACTGAATGGCATATATAGTGAATTTCTAATGAAACTCTGCTACATGAGGACCCTTGAGGCTTTTCATAGTTCCCGCGGCATCAGAGAATTTGCACAAAAAACTGTAGGAATGGAATTTAGTCGAACTTATATCTATATTCATTGGTAAGCATATAAAATGTACAAAAAAGTGATAAATACAAAATTAAGCATTACAATATTTTATAATAGAAAACGAGATAACCTATGATAGGTGAATATATTTATCCACAGAGGATTTGACGGAACTAATCCCGAAAGCAGGCGTAAGAATCGAGCTTAGAGAAAAACTCTTAAATTGGAAAAAAATGTGGTAAATATTTAATTTTAGTTATAGGATTTTTAAAAGTACATCATACACCAGCATTAAATGTTATATATATTTAATGTAATTATTTTTAGCTCAACATTGATGACCAGTAAGTTTCCAAAGTAAAATAAATAATTGATTAGAGGAGCAACAAGGTATTGGGTATCATTCAGCAAGAGACTACAACACATCTCGATTTCAATATTTTACATATTAAAAATATTTCTTTTTTTTCAAGTCCTTCTTTACATATACACACAATTAATAATGGAAAATGTTATTTCCGAAATAAATTTATTTAATGTTTTAATAAAAAAAAATCTTTTTTAATAATTTTTAATTTAAAATAAAAATGGATTGTAAGATTATTATTAAAAAAACAATAAAATTAACGAAAAAATCGATTAATTAAGTATAAGTAATTTTGAATGTACCATTTACGTATTATAGTTAGCTATAAGAAATTTTTTTAAATTCCAATAAAACATACATAAAAAATGTGTGAATAAAAATATGTAAACTTCTAAAAATATGTTTCATTCTTTTATTTAAAATTCCTTGTACATACTGTATAAAAAAGTTATGTTGTCAATTTTGCGCTTTAATATATGTAAAGCAATTTTTATGGACAATACTAATGTATTCGTCTTAATTTTGAAACAAGAAGACTATAGAATTTGAACAAATTTTCTACTTATTGAATCAAACAAGAAAATATGGAATAAAATACATACAAAAAATATATTCTGCAATAAAGAAAGTTAAATCGTTATATTGAAAAAAAAATCAAGGCATTAGTTTTAAGGGGAATCAATTATTTTTATTCTTTAAAAATAATTTATTGTTTCTTTTTCAATATTACGCTTTAACTTTTTAATCTCAGAATATATTTTTTTGTATGCATTTTATTCCATATTTTTCTCGTTTGATTCAAGTAGAAAATCTGTTCAATTTTTTAAATAGATTCCGAAACTTTTCAAACATGAAACTAGTTGATTTAAATAGAAACCTGTTCAAATTTTTTAAATAGATTCTGAAAATTCCAAACATGTCTCCAGTTCAATTCAAATACATATATGATCAAATTTTTTAAATAGATTCTGTTAATTTCAAACATGAGACTGGTTTAATTCAAACATAAATCTATTCAAATTTTTTAAATAGAACATGTTAACTTTAAATAGAAAATATACTTGATTTAAACATAAGTGTATTCAATCAAATTTAATAGATTCCATGTTTGAAACAAACTCAAATCAATGAATTAAACATTAATCAATTTAACTTTTCTCTCAGTGTAGGATTTCACCTCATTTATGGGCTTACCTGACTTTGGTATCATAATTATTTCTGCTATTTTCAACATATTCGGCACATACCTTATTCTTATAGCATCGTTTATAATGCGTGTTAGCATTTTTATAGCTTCTTATGGAAGTTCTTTCAGGACTTCCGATGTAATTATATAAAAACCTGGAGCTCTTTTACCTCTCAGTTTTTTAATTTGTTCAACTATTTCTCTCTGTGAGAATGGTGATATGACATTTTCTTGCCAATCATTTTTTCTTCATCCTCTCTTCGTCTTGCCAATTATTTTTTTCTGAGGTCGTCCGAATCTGCTTCCTCTAGACAAAAAATTTCCTCAAGATGATCTGCGAATGTCGCAGCTTTATTTTTATTATCTCTCGCCCATTCACCATTTTTCATTCTGATTGGCGGGATATAAGAGATCGAGTTTTTTGTGTGTAATTATTTTCTCTTTTAGCTGATAAATTTTTTATATATATTTCAATTTTTTCATTTTTAAGATCTTTAATTTTTTTTTTAAGATTCTGAGTTAACCTATTTAGCAGAGTTTTGTCTGCCGGATAACTCTTCTTCTTCGACATTTCTTCTTTTTATTTTTATCATATTTAATATTTCTCTAGGGTAGTTGAATCTTACAGATTTATATTCACAATCTTTTGTATTATTCCCGGTAGCATTTTGGATAATTTTAATAAAATTTTCTACTTCAGAATCTATATCACATTTGGATCTTGATTTTATGTTTATTTTGTTTTCTATTTCTTGTTTAAACCTAGCCGAGTTGTCAGTTGTCTTGTTCGTTAGCAGAGGTTTCGACTGTTTCTTAATAACCTTTTCATATAGATTTAGTATGACTGCAGAGTGATCTGAGTCCAAATCATGGTTATCTTCTAGCTTAATATAATTGGGTGAAATTTTTTTTGTTATATAAAAATCAAGCAGATCAGGAGTTTTGTTTCTATCAGTTGGCCAATAGGTTGGCTTACCGGTAGATTGGTAAATGCAGCCTTTTCCTTTTATATCTTTTCTTAGCTCTCTTCCTCTCGTAGAGGTTAATTTGGACCCCCAATCTCTGCGTTTGGCGTTGCAGTCACCTCCCAGGATAAATCTTTCGCCAAGTAGCTTAAGAATGTCTTCAAACATGTTATTCTTTATGTTGTATCTGAGGTGGACAATATAATGCACCGACACAAAGGCTTTGTTCAACAGACATAATTCGTAGCACGATTAGTTGGAATTCATTTATTTCTAGACTAAGTTCTTCGTGGTGGTTAATATCTTTCTTTATTAAAATTGAGGTACCACTTCTAGGTTTATTACTTGGATGGTTTGCACTGTAGCATGTATAGTCATTTATTTTAAGCGATGACTTATCTGTCATATGTGTTTCTGTCAAGAAACATACATCAATATTTTGTGTTCTCAATAGAACTTCCAAATTATTTTTCTTGTTCAGAATGCTGCTTCAGAATTCAGAATGCTGTTTTATGAGGAAGTTAATATTACAAAGGAAAGTTTTTAAAAACGAAGAGTCGAGTCGAAAATAAATTTTCTATCAAGGTTTTACTAATCCTTTAAACAAACAATTAATTTATTAAAAATTCGTTATATTAAAATTCTTTATTTGTTAACAAATTAAAAAATTTCGAGTTAACTTGTTAATGTGATCAGTAATAGCTATAATGCTATATATGTACATATTATATAATCATTAAAATGTGCAAGGACTTTTCTACACCAAAACTAATAAAATAAATTAATATATTTAAATTAGTATATCTATTTAAATAATTTATTACACCATTATGGGATATTCCGTTAAAAATAATAATAATATTAACCATTCAGTTTATTATATACATATACTTAATTCTATAATGTCTACTTTAAATAATTGCGGAGGATGTTTAAATATACTAATTATATTGAAATAAAGTAACCTATTCATTTTCCCTTGAAAATAGCCAATTTTACAATTTAATGTGGAATTTTCAATATTTATTGGTCATTTTTAATTAGAAATAGGAATTTGATAATCGTGAATTTTAAATGACATTAATTTATATTGCAATTCATTTGTAAATATATGTATGTAGTTAAATTTTGTATAGTCGTACATATAACACAGACATATTATTATTGCTACAGTGATTATCAAAATTATTGTAACATAAAAATTGATTTTAGAATTTAATTTTTCAGTGAATTATTATTAATTTTTATTAAAATTAATTTAAAATTAATTGAATCTACTGGTTTTCTTCTCTGTAAATTAAATTCAAATTAATCAGAGCCAACGGTGTGATAGAAATAAAATGTATCCATGGACACGTAGGCATCCACGCTAACGAAAATATAGATACGAGTCAAAATTGGCAATTAAGAGCCCAATAATAACTCCTACATCAATGCGAAAAGAAAAATCACTATTTATCTTATAGAAATGAAGCAAAAATACTGACAGAACTCAATCTCGTACAGAAGACTGCACTGCCCAGACACCAATAAAACCACGCACATTAACAACATTATATAGCTATATAGAAGTAAAGATAACCAGAATAAGAAAAAAACCTATTGCTTTGCAATTTTTCGATGAAACAAATCAACTAACGTTCTACAATGAAGTTCTCACTGGAATATGTCTAAATAGACCCTATTGGTTTGATATAAGGGTTTCCTTTAACCCGGCGTTATAAAACAATGATTTTAACAGCCTCGATATGACGAAAAAAAGATGGAAAAATATATAAGTAGTAGTCAAAATTTAGCAAATAACAAATATAACAAAAATAATAAGTCATGAGCTACATGAAGCTAATAAATAAAAATAATAGCAAGCAAATAATAAAATAAGTACGAACTGTAAATGTAAGTTAATTAAAACTAAAATAAGATTAAATTAACAAAAATATTAAACACACTAGTTAAGTTTTTACATTTACGTAACAATTTAATAAATAATTTAAATCAAATCAATTATTTAAAATTGGGGTGAAAATTAATTCTCTGGAAATTAGAATTTTGGCATTTTCTTTTATTTAAATTAGCATTCAATTTTTCTTTGATTATTCATAAAATAATAGGTACATGCTCAGTGGAAATTAAATCTGTATTATCTCCACTCAAGCGCTTGCTTCGTTAAACGCAAACAGCAGAATGTATTCACCCCTACACCGTAGAAATATCTAGATGGCAGAAGATAAGTTAAGGAAATTTGTTTATGACCTCAACATCCTGAATGTGGAACGAAATTCCATTTTATGTGTTACCCAAACATGAAAAATTCTACATTTATGATCTACATAAATTTAAGACGAACATTAACAACTTCGTTCGTAATTGTTCAATGGTTCTCTTTCCCTTCTACCCTCCTCCTTTTCTAACTTTCTTTTCCCACACTAGTCAAACGTACCAATAGCTTAAGCCCTGAAAACTGAAACATTCCTTAGGATCATCAATTGGTTCATCTTCTCCTTCATATTCAACTAATTTTCTCTTTCGTCTTCGACGTGTTATTTCAAATTCTGAAGACATAATAAATTTTCAATTCATCTGCACTCTTTTTAGCTTTCTTTAAACATGGCTCAAAACCGGATTTTATAAATTCTTCAAAATATACCAAAAGCTCTCATAGATGAGAAATTGCTACATATATCTCATTGTGGAATTCAGTAGTATTTTGCTGACGAAATTGACTTTTGATAATAAATCATACCAAATGGTGAGACTAACCATAAATTCAAATTTAGTAAACTTCTGCTCAATGGAAATTATTTCACTTTTAATTGTATTATCAGTTGCTGCCTTTGAAATCTCAACTAAAGCAGTTTGAAAATATGAAATTTGATGCAATACTGCTTTTACACTTTTTACACGACATTCCAAACGTGTTTCTGATAATCATTTTGGGGAAAAACGTTTATCGTGTTTTTTCAATATGACCCAAAGCGACGTCGACGAAGTAAATATATTGTAGATTATTTGTAAAGTGCCGACTGAACATTTCGCGATATCTCTTAAGTGTAAATTCAGATTATGGCACCCACATGGGATGTAAAAAGCTTTTGGTTTTTCACGTGAAGTATATGCCTACACTCCTTTATACACTTCTTTCATATTGGCTCCGTTATCGTATTCTTGACCTAGGCAGTCAGATAGTTTTAGACCTGTGGTATTTAAAACATCTCTTCTTGTCTCAGATAAACCCTTTTCCGTAGTCTCGTACACTCTCACGAATGCTATAAAATATTCCTCAATTTTTACTTCCCTTTCTTTTATATCAACACAGCGTAAAACAACTGATAGTTGTTCCTGATGACTTATATCAGGAGTACAATCAATACAAAAATTCTATTATTTTGTTTTTAACTTTATTTCCCAAAGAATTCATTAATTCATTTTGAATTCAATGGGACAAATAAAAATTTTTCCTTTTTTTCTTGCCATTTTGAGTGGTAGTACGATTAAGGTGATCCTTTAAAACCGAGTCAAATCTAGCAATCAGTTCTAATAAACCTAAAAAGTTGCCATTGTGCGATGAATATAACGGAGCCAGGTGCAGTCACACTTTCGCATACCATATCAAGCCGGCTATGATTTCTAATCTAATTCTCTAACATCTTGCACAACTTGATAAAAAAAAGTCATATGGGTATGAACTTTAAAAAAAAAGATTTGTAAATCTTTAATAATTGTACTAATGGAATTACTTTAATTATTTTTCCTTACTCACGGGGTTACTTCGATTCAAATTTTCACACCAGATTACAATAAAGGTAAAAAATTTGAACTGCTTAACTTGAGTCAACAAACTGGAGTTTTATCTAGCATAGAGGAGTCTGTAAATGAAACTCGACCAACAACTCGATTCATTTTACAAAGTTGAGAGCTCCCATTATTGTATTGTTACAATTTATCAGTTGTACTTCGAAATGCCAAGGTGATTTTTCTTAATATCTTAATAATAAAATCATTAAGTATAAAAAAAATGTTTTTAAATAGTTTTAAGAGACACTGTACATGTTTATTTACGTATATACAACGGTGTAATATTATAATTAAATACTCGTAATACAAATACTGGATAAATAATGGGATTGAAAAATTCAGTAATGGTGTGTCAAGTGTGCGAAAACTACAACTTTCTAAATTGTTATAAAAATGAATAAAAAATGTTATTTGAATTTATGTATTAAATCTCCATTTAAATTTAGAAAAGAAGAAATATTTTAGTAAAAAAAAAACTATTTACAGGAATAGAAAATATGAAATTGAAATCAAAACAAGAAGATAAAGCCAAATGTAAGTATTTGGCTATATAGATATTGTCTCTACTAATATAAAATAAGAAATGTTAATTATGTAAACAAAAATATGGACAAAAACATCATCTATAAAACCTACAATTATTATTAAAATGTAGTATAATTTGCACTAGTGTATGGGTACTCTACACTACTACTACCATAGACTAAATAATTATACAGATAATCAGTATCATACATTTGTTCTTGTTTTGAATTGTACATTATAAAATTCTTCGAGTCTGGCTTCATTTGTCTGCAAATAAAAACACTCTACAGTCTACAGTTAAAGTTTTAGTTAAATAAAATAGAACGAATAACCCCTACCTGTCATTCTAACGTCGGAAATATTATTTCAAATACCAATAATAAAATAAATAATAATATTATTATTCAACCTTCTACCGTAGCTTTTTCATTGGATAATAAACAACCATGCAGCTAAAAATAAAATATGGAGAATAAATAAGACGATTTTAGATTTCTTTCCTTAGTC
This sequence comes from Argyra leucocephala, assembly GCA_963942445.1. Lineage (NCBI taxonomy): Eukaryota > Metazoa > Arthropoda > Insecta > Diptera > Dolichopodidae > Argyra > Argyra leucocephala. The sequence continues at coordinate 71,781,257 of OZ012680.1, forward strand.
GAGTTTAAAACACTGAAGAAGTTTGCAAGTAGTAGACGAAATACGCGTATCTGTATGATAAGCATATATGAGTAAAAATAAAAGAAAAATATTCGACTGTTTTCGCTATTATGCCAAAATTTTACTCTCACGCTGGAAAACAAGTTTTTATAAAAACCACGCAACAGTCACCACATTTCATATTTTTGATTTTATTTAGATTTCTAATTTGTTTCAGATTTGTCTTCTTTCTCTCAAAATTAAATCTGCAAACATTTTTATGGATTCTATTGTGTTATTTGTATTAATTGAAGTGCAATAAAAAACAAAACAAGAAAAAATAATTATTTTATTTGATGGTATTACTATAAATTTTCTTGAAAATGTATAAAAATATGCCATCTGTCTCATTTGTGATGTAATTGCTTCATCAAAACGCGTTTTAATCAAAAACAAAGTAATAAACTTTAGATCAGATTAGATTTAAAATCCTTTAATCACACATTTGAAAAACATTTTAAAAATTATCAAGTCAATCGTAAGCCTTTTTTTTAAATTCCGATTTACATAATGTCCGGGATGGTATAGAGCTAACAATGATGAATTAGTTACTAAGATTTTTGTCCTCTATTATTGCTAATGATGATAATAATTCTACATATATTTCTTATGCTAATAATAATACTAATAGGTTAGATTAGATTATAGTTCGGCTTATTGTGATTACCCATAGCAATACAATCATCCATATGATTCCTGATCCTGGATGACTATACTCAGTACATATTCTTCAATTCTATGTTTTCATTTTATATATTTAACAATAATATAATGAAGAAATTAAACTTCATCTAATCAATCCGGGATATTTATCTAGAATTGAAAGGATAAGTAGCAAAAATATAGATTAAAAAATTGCACGCAAATTTAATATTATAGAGTAGTTTACCATTACTTTATTTAATCCTGTTTAAAAAGAATTTTCGAAAATTGAAAAAAAATTAATGTGGAAGCATGGAAAAATGAATTTCGTTTTCGTTGCCATCAGAATTTATTGAATAGTTTAATTGGTTCAGAAACAAAATGAATTGATGTTTGCAAAAATAGAATGTTTCTAAAGTTATTGACATAAATAAGTAAATTGAAAAAAAAAAAAAATAACAAATAAAACTATTTTTCCAGTAATAGTCAAATTTTTAATCCTTGAAAAGTTTAAAGTAGTTTTAATGTACATGTATGCATATAATATGTTACCGGGAATTCGTGTTTATGCATAAATTCTAAAGTATCATCAATCACTAAAAATATTGGTGAAAAAAAATTATTGATATTAATCAAATTTATTAGCGATTAAAAATAATTTAATTTAATTGAATTTATATTCAAGTACATTTATTCCATTTATATACAAGTAGCTCACTCTTCCAGTATTGCTATTCCTTTCTGAAGTGTGGACACTACCAAAAGCAAGTCAGCATACATTTAGTATTTCCAAGAGAATTTTTTTGTGTAGAATTTATGGTCCTGCGTCTGCCAAAAGGTTTGGAGGAAAAAAAAGTCAAACGAAGACGCCTTCACTGGCTAGAGAGTATAGGCGTGTTCGTAGTTGCAGTAAAACATGCGTCAGTGTCTTGCAGATTTTTTTCTCTGTCACTATGAACAAAAAAACTTGCGCAGGCGCGCAGAAAATTGTTTAGCAGTCATTCTTGTTCATAGAAGCAACACATGCACAATTCGTTTATATATATAGTAATAGTATATTATTTATAATTATATTATAATTATATATTTTTATATATATTTAATAAATTTTAATATATTTTATATATATTTTTTAAATATATTTTATAAATAATTTTTTTAAATATATTTTTTTGTAAATATTTAATATATTGTAATATAATAGTATATAAATTACTTATATATTAAAATTATTATATATTTTTTTCAATATATTTAATTTATTATATTTATATTTATATATTATTATTATAAACACATTTATTTTATTTTAATAATTAATTTTTATTTTTTACTTAAATATTTTCTCTTTATGACGATAGTCTTATTTATTAAATGTTAAATGACATGCACTTTAAAAATCATTCTAAAGCAGGCGCACTAAAATATCTGCACAATCTGCCCGACGCTGACGCGACGCTGATTACTATGAACACAAGCGCCTGCTTTTCATCTGCGCAGAATTTTTGACGATATGCAACTACGAACAAAAAATCTTTTTTGTTGCGCAGGCGCGACCACTACGAACACGCCTTATGCAGTAGAGGATCAAAGAAAAGCCACCAAATCTAACCAAATCCACCAAACCCTTAGGAACACGTTATCGAAGTAAATCACACCTTTTTTGGTATTAATTAAACCTTCGTTTTGTTCCAGGGGTAATAATCTATAAAGTCTGTGGGCAAGGATGTTGTAAAAATGATAAAAATGGGTCGAAAAAAAGCTCTACGCACGACTACAAGGTTCATTTTTAAGATTGTAATTATATGTTGATATAGATAGCCCGATCTAATAAAAGAAATGGTTAATATTTTAAAGGCAAAATAAATGTCTAAAAGGAAGAATATTTAATTTCACAAAAAGTAAATATCGCAAAAAGAGTTGATGGCATCTTGCAACATACCGCACCCACGTTGAAAGTAATAGAGTAAACCATTTTCAAAGATCACGGGAAAACCACAATTGACTTTATCGTCGCAAACGAAATTAATTTAAAACCGTTGGCAAACTTTCGAAAAAAAGAACCTTAAAAAATATCTGTTTATAGAACCTCTTTGACCTCTTTGAATTATCTGTTTATTATCAAAACCCAGTTAAAATCCCCTTACGCACTAAACTTGTAACCCCCCTCGTAACCCCCTTACGCACTAAATCCTATTATATATTATCAATAACTCCTTACATCAAATGTTTACTTAAACTCAAACATTTTGAATTCTGATATTTTTATTTTAACTGAAACTTGGTTACATTCAGCAATCAATTACCTGGAATTATTTGATTCCTCATATGCAGTATACAGGAAAGACAAATTTAATACCATTGTTAGTAATTTAATAACCCGTAAAGGCGGCGGAGTTTTAATTGCGATAAAAAATATCCTAAATAGTTCTGCTATTGTAACTACTTCGACCCAATGTGGATTTAGAACTAATTGCGATAAAAATTGAATTTCGAGATAAGTCAGTTTTTATCAATTCTTGTTATATACCAGCAAATTATCCTCTTGAAAATTATATTAACTTTATTAGTACTATTGATTTTATTTTATCTCTATTGAATTCATCCGAGTAAATTGTGATTTGCGGTGACTTTAACCTTTCAAATATCTAATGGATTCCAGATGTTGAAGAACGTTTTTTAATTTTAAGCCAGAGTTCAACTAGGTCCGAAGTTGTGTTAATAGGCGGCTGTAATGTTAACTCTCTCAACAGGTTTCTACAATTAAAAATCATCTGCATAAACAATTAGACCTTATTTTCACATCAGACTGGAATAATCTTACAATCAATGAAACTTCAACAAAAATCCTCGTTAACATTGATAACTATCCCCCTATTAGCTTCACCTACCGCTACGACAATCCCATTAGTATTTTTTTTTTCAGTTCAGTTACAATTTTCAATTTATTCAATTATAGATAAAGCAATTAATTAAATTAATTCAATTAGACCAAATTAAACAAACTTAAAAAGATCACAAAAAAAAAACAAAAAAAAATAAAATAAAATAAAAAGAATAAACAATAAAAATATTTAATTCAATTCAAAAATATAGTATTCTTTCCTCCTTCAACTATAAAAAATAAAATAATATATTGTTTCAAAATTAACTATTATCTAAGGTTTTAGCTTAAAGTATTCCCAAGACAGCTCACTAAACTTGTTAAGAGATAATTCACAGCTAATAGTACTTGGCAGTGCATTCCATAATATTGCAACTCTTACAAAGAACGATATATGTCTAAGTCTGCCATTGTGACGCGGAACAATTAAATTCACACCCCTGGGTGATCTTCCAAATATCAACTTATTGTGTAAGTATATAGGTGTCGCTTTAGAAATTCTTTATTTTATTATTTTCTTCATGTAGTATATATATCTGTAATTCAAGAAATTTGCGAATGAGCAGTCAAGTATCAATTTAGATACCTCACTAATTCTATCAAATCTACGGCGATTGGTAACAAAACTGGTACATGCATTAAAGATAATATTTAATCTAGACAACTCACATACACTCATACCCGCATAGACCACATCGCAGTAAGCAAAAAATGGCATAATTAATGACAGGATTAGTTTCTTCTTTGCCCATTCACTCAAATAATATGAAAATTTCCAAAGCTTACGAAGGCGTGAGAAAACACACCCAGAGATGTGATTTATGTGATCACTCCACGTAAACATTTTATTAAATACAACACCCAGACACTTAGCTTTACTTACATATTCAATAACACAATAATTCAATTTAATTTGAGGCAAAAATGTAGTATCAATATTACGGACATACAGAATCATGGCTTGTGATTTAGTCGGGTTCAGTCTTAACCCATTATCTTTAGCCCAAAAGGCAACAGCATCAAGCTCATTATTAATTTTAGCAACATACTTGCGGATTGCATTTACTGGTCCACTAATAAAGATTTGAGCGTTGTCAGCATATAACCTACATTGAGCCTCAGATAAACACCGAGGAAGACCATTGATTAACATACTGAAAAGCAGTGGACCCAAAATGGATCCTTGAGGTTTGAGTGGACCCAAAATGGATCCAAAATGGATCCTTGAGGATCCTAGTATTACACCGACTATATTGAGTGGACCCAAAATGGATCCTTGAGGATCCTAGTATTACACCGACTATATATCTATATATCGTTATAACTTCAGTAACACAAACTTCACAGGTCTTAATAACTTTTTATTATCTATTGATTTTAACACATTAATGAACAATGTGATTTTATGATGTGCTTTGTAAGTTTTATGATGTTTTGTCAACATGCTTTTTGCTTGTATGTTTTGTCCAGAGAAAGAAATCTAAATTCCAGTCCCGTTTGGATTAACAGGGAATTAAAGTCATTAAGGAACAAGAAAAATAAGCCATGGTCAAAATATTTAAAAAACAAAAATGAAAATACATATCATCAATTCGTAGTTCTCTTTAATTCTTATAAATCCCTTTTAACCTCTAATTTTTTTACCAATTACCTTAACGACATGGTATTTGAATTTTAAAAAAATCTTAAATTATTCTGGAAGTTTGTCAATTCAAAACCTAATCAACCTAGATCAATTTCCAAATATTATGGCTTATGTTTGTATTAAGCATAAATAAAATAAATAAAAAAAGTGGTTTAGAATAAATAGTTCGTAATTAATAATATTAAAATTTATCATTTTCATAGTACTCACCGCTAAGCATTAATAACCACTGCGTTTACGAAATTCTGCGTAACATACACGGTTATTGCTACAAAAGAAATTTTATACACATACATACTTGTATCATATACCCACATTCATACATACATATATTGTTTTAAAAAATTAGCAAAGGATTACTTTGTACTTTATTTGGAACAGAAAAAAAATAAAACAAATCTAAAATAAAATTCGATTTTATTTATTTTTATTTAATTTTTGTTTTTCCAACATTTTATGTAAACATTTTAAACTTATTAATCTCCTCTATCTTTAGAATTTTAATCTTGTAAATATCTTAAAATGAAAGTAGCTTTTTTATTAACTTATTTTTTATTTTGATTCTTTATTATTAAAAAAAAAGCAAAAAATAAAAAAAATCTCAATAAAAACTTTATCCTGCAGTTTGGGAAACTTAAAAATTACAAATACAAAAAAAAAAAACCACATCAAAAATTAGAGTGAAAAAATAAACATATCATTCACAAGATACTTATTAAACACTACTACTACTACAACTACTAATATATCTATCTCTTTTATTATTTAACTTGATTAAAAAAAAAATGATTTCGTAGCGCCCAAAAGTTAGAAAAATCAAAAAAATTCCAAATTTTCAAATTTTTAAACTTTTTGAGCCATAAATCCATTTAAGATTTGTTTTATTTCGATTGAGTGTGTAAAAAAAGAATTTTTAATATTGTTGTTGTTGTTATTGTTTTTCCTTTTTCTTATATTGCTCTACTTCGACAAGAACTTGTGTTTATTTGTACAACTCAAAAAGTTGATTTAACTCATCTTCATCAGATTTTTTATTTTTTTTTATTTTTTTATTTTTAACACTTCAACTTAAGTACTTTTTTTTTTCTTAATATAGATGGAAGATTCACCTTACCCCCACCACATATAGCAATACCATTCCTACAAACATTTTGAGATAAAAAAATGTTTTAAACGAATTTCACATACTGATTCTAAAATAAAAGAAAGAGAAAAAATATATCAAAAGTTTCTTTTCATTATCAGATTTTTGTTTTTAATCTTGAATTTCTGATCCTTGCATGAGAAAGATTATGTACGACGTATATGTATGTGTATTTTATTTCTCAAGAAAATTTTTAATTTGAGGTTTTAAAATGTCTTTTTTTTTTTGTACATATATGACTCTTTTTGTTTTTCATTCAGTTTTGGTTTACTGTCCTGCCTCTAGGAAGTAACAATGTTTATCAGAGGTGTCGCGTACTATATAATAGATTCAAATTACTGTTTGGGATAAATATAACAAGTGATTAAATTAAAAATTTACAGAGTGTTCTTGTTATAATGGGAAAAATGAATTGAAATTTGGTAAAAACTGGCTGCAAGATAGTAGGTGCGTGTCAAGCTTATCGTAGATTTGGAGAAATCGTTCGATAATTTGTGAAAATATTTTAACATTAGCGATGCTGTGTCTGTAAAAATATCTGTATAAAAGAATGTATAGTGCATACAATATCTCTATAGGCCTAAATATAGCCGTACTTAAGTTAATTTCAGTAAATGTCAAACTCATGTACGCTCTTATGGGCTTGCATATAATCAACTAGCCGTGATTTAGTTAACTTAAGTTTCAGTTTCGTTAAAAAAACTATTTTTCAATTTGAGGATTAAAATCAATGTAAATAAAAGAAAATATTATGTAAGTTAATGTTAATTATTGAACTGAGTCTTAATCAAATGAAGTCTTACCAGGCGTAGCTTAAGTTGGATAGTTAACCTTAATTAGCTTTAAGTTTTGAGGTAAGTTTAACGAAAAATATTAAGGTAACTTAAGTACGACTAGTCAGACCCATTGATATAACATTAAGTTTTATAATCTCTCCCAGCTTGCTATTATAACTTGTGAAGGTATAAGGTACGCGTTAATTATTTTTCGGTTTTAAATTTAGTTAGAGATAGATAAATCTATTTTGAATCTAATTTTAAAAATATATTTCATCTGAATAAACTTTCTGCCAGACAATAAGATTGTTTGATTTAAAATATCATACCAGTAGATACATTAAATATATATATCATTAGGTTTATGCACAAGCGGACTACCTTTTTGAAAGCTATTCTCTGAGTGGGCAGTGTAGCCCTGAAGTTATTTGGTGCATTTTATTTATTCTCAGTTTAATATAAATATATTAAACAAATATTTAATGTAATATGTTAATTATGTATGGTTTTAAGTTTGAACAAGAAGAGAGTGTTAATATATTTTACAGTCTTTGTGTTATTTTGAGTGTAATATTCTGAGTCTGAAAGCGGTTACATTACAACACACAATAGAATGCACTCACTATTGGGCAATGGACAATCTACTTTTGTGTGCCAAATGTAAATTCTGTTTTTGGTACTACAAATTCAATACCTTTCTCGGCATCGTCCGCGATAGAAAAAATGATATTGTGCCACGAAAGTTTGCTCTTAATTTTCATTGCAAGAATTCTGTTTTGTTGATGTGAGGCAGTTCTAGGTTTTAAAGTATTAAATTTTAACCGTATTTACATCTTCCCAGTTTTCGATTTTCGAAGGTCGCTGTTCACAGAACGAGAGATTAAATATGTATTAAATGTATTAAATATGTTTTCACATGCTTCTAGTTTTGGCAAATGACTCATACCAGACGCATTCAAAAGTTTTGGACATATTTAGGGAAATCTTTAAACATACTTTTAGAGCAAATAACATATTTCTAAGGAAATAGTCCAAAAACTCTTATCCTAAATTCAATTTTGGTTATTTATTGAGACTGGAGTAAATCTGGTTTTAAATTCAGTGGGCTGAAACGTTATTTGGATTCATTTGCTTTGATTGAACTATTTGTCAATATCAACAAGTTCTGTTTCAATTGGAATTGATTCTTCGGGAACAATTACATTTGTGTCCGAGATCTTACAAATATAATTTTATTTCACTTGAACGTTGAACATGAGCTATTGCTTACAGACCAAATTGATTTATTTGAATTTATATCCTTTATATCGTTTTAGATATAACTTGTGGATGAAAATAAACTCTTTTAAAGAATAACCTGTTGGTTTGTAGGAAAATGGATTGGTAGTTCTTGCTGGAGAATATGGTAATAATATGTTTACAAGCAGATTTGCTCATTAGAATTTATCAGAGCAAGGGTGTTGTTGATGAAGACAAAATTTGTTTTATTATTTTAGAAAATGATCAAAAAAATGTTTGCTATATTTTGGATATACTAACAAATTCAAAAACATATTGTAAGTATGTCAAAACACTGCTCGAAATTAGTTATTAAATATTATTTTTTTATAAGCATAATGCAGTTAAAAATAGATATAAAGCTTTCACTAGTTGGGTTTTCGGTGGTAAACATTTTAAGTGTGATAACTGATAATATTTTGTTGGCTCTAAAGATAACAAAAGATAGCATGAAATGATGTTATTTGATATGAGAACTTAATGCGTACAACAAGAACAGTAAAATTCATTTTTTGGGTATATTTATCTCGGACGATATTGGGATATTTTTCACACTAGTTTTGGATATTGTACGTTGATGAAGTATATTTTTAAAATATCAGGGATAGTTTCTTTATATCGACAACACTTTTTTAACACTATTTTGTGTTTTTGAGATGGTTTTGATGGTTTATCAATAGAAATACGCGTTGCTGTATGATAAGCATATCAGTAAAATTAAAAAGAAAATATTCGACCATTTTCGACAATTATATGGTTTATCAATGTTTCTTAGTTAAAAATACATTAAGGTTAGAGTCAACAAAATATTATCACACTTAAAATGTTTATCAGCTAAAATTGACTTTTATGTTGATCTGATACATTGGGTCTACACATATTTTTTGTTCATTTATATATAGTCGCGCGTAAGTAAAACCAATTTTTATACTTACGCTTTAGTAGGGTTGGCAATAAGAAAGAAAATTATATTTAACCTAGCGTTATGACAGTTATGGAAGGGTCTTTAGTCAGGTCTCTGGTACGAATGATCGGTTTTCAAAATATCGTTTTTCAAAATCAAGTTTATCAAAAATGCTGATATTTGACCATTTGCAGAAAATTTAATTTAATTTGATATATTGTATGTATAACCGCCGTTGGACACGAATATAGGAATATATGAATTTCTCAAAACTTCTACCATTTTTCGTAAGGCTTAACTTGGAACGGTTTTCTAAAATTTGTGGAAAAAATATATATATCATTTTTTTCCAGAACGTTTAACAAAAATCTTGAGCAGTTTTTTTTTTAATTTATTTATTTATTTATTTAAGTATTATTCAATTCAAACAGCTTACAAAAAAAATATAATTTAATTGTTAAAATTCTCAATTAACATAATGTCAAATAAGATTTATGACTTAAAATTTAAATTACTTTGAAATTTAAAACAACATAGTTTTTACAAAAAAAAACAAAATGAATTAAAATAAATTTAATCAGACAAAAAAGAGAGAAGATAAAAAGTTATTAAAAGTTAATTATATCGCTATACAAATTAGTAAATATTAAAAGCTACTAAAAAACGGAAAAACTTGATTAGTATGAGGACTAAGGGAGCAAGTGAAATAAGGTTTTCTTTAAACTGGTTTTGTTCAAAGAAAAGTCAACAATGTTTTTGTATTTATTAAAAAGATTTCTATACGAAAAGCGTACTAGTGTTAATGTACGAGTTAATCTGATATTTTATACTTTTGGAATCAATTTCACCATTGTGTACTTGAGATATTTTTTTTTTACAGATAGAAGAAAATCATCGAAAGAGTATTCTACTTCTGTTCTTGTACCGGACAAAAAACTCCCATCCTTTTGTTAAAATTAAAACTAGTCTTTAAGACTAACCATTGATACAATTTTGGCTCTATTACTTCAGATATTTTTTATCAAACAAAATTCCATTAGGAATTATTGAGAGATAAAAGATTTTACCCTAACACAGTTCGAACGGCTTCGTCCGTTTAAGTCTTCTAAGAAAGTTTTGACAGTTAGCTAAACGTGAAACTTCGACATTGACATGTTGAGAGAGACGACTTTTATGGCGTACAGCTAATTTTTTTATTTCGTCTTTTATGAGAGGAACCCTGAGATCCATATTTATATCAGCATTGCGAACAAACCATGAGCCATTGACAATGTTTCGCAATATTTTGTTTTGGAAAGTTTGGATGCTTTGAATGTATAGTTGTTAGTAATGTATCCAGACTGGCTTTAATATCTGATTGTAGATCAAAACTTTGTTATAAGTCGAAAGCGTAGATGTTCGTTCAATTAGCCAATACAAATACTTGATATATGAATCCGCAACAACCTTTCTTGATTGCAATGTATTCATCTGAAGAAGCTTAAGACGATTTAGGTAGGATTATTGGGTTAGACCAGGGAAGATTACGTAGAGCATATCGCAAAAAATTTTTTTGAATTGATTCTAGATTAATACAAGTGGAATAGTGAGATGACCAGACCAACGAGAATTGAGAAGAGCTGACCAGAACAAGAGTATATAAAGATTTAGTAATGTATGGATCATCAAACTCCTTAGACCATCTTTTAATAGTTATAAAACCTAGCGTAGAATTTGCCATATTAATTATGTTATTAAAGTGAAGTTTAAATGTGAGTATAAAGTGTAATCAGTTATTAATGGAATGGATCTACGAGTATAGAAAATAACAACGAATTTATCAATATTAAGAAGATTATTATAGCTGCACCAATTAAAAAAACGAATCAAGATCGTTCTGTAGATGTATATATAAAAATATTTTTTTATAAATTTTCATATCGTCGGTATAAATGATCACGTTACTATTGTTAATGAGATTGTTTACATTATTAATTGAGATAGTGAATAGTAAGGGACCTAGGTGGCTGTCTTGTGGTATACCAGAGGTGGCACAAAATGATTCAGAAAAAGTTGGTATAAACATTGCGCTATACGTTCAATTGGATGAAAATGATTCAATCCACATTATAAAGAATATAGGAAATCCCAGTTTTTTAAGTTTTAATAGAATAACACTATGACGCAGTAAGTGGAATGCCTTTCTTAAATCTGTGTAAATGACCTCAGTATGCAATCCAGCATCCATAGTGTTCAGGAAGTGTGTGGAAGACTCAACTAAATTTTTTCTTCACAAAACCATGGTGATCAATTGATAAGTATTCAGAACAAATATCATAAATTGATCAAAAACTATGGATTCGAAAAGTTTAGGTATGTATGAAAGTTTTGCTATTGGACGATAATTTGAGACTATATTTTTAGAACCTTTTTTTGATAAACAGGGCGAATAAATGAATTTTTCCAATTTTGTACAAAATATTTCAAAAACGAGAATTTCAACAAAACAAAATTTTGTTGAGAAACGAGATTTTGATAAAACGAAATTTTGCGACACGAGATTTGGGGATTCGAGAAAGAAAATAAAGATGGTTTTTTTTCCCCAAAAATTTAAACTTTGAACTACAATATATACGTAATGGCAGCATAAGTCATCATCTAATAAATGTTCAAATATGCTCCAAGTCGTTATCTTTCTAGAATATATAACTGAAGATATATATATTTAATAGATCAACAGATATAACAGTTTTTATACAAAAACATCAAAACAACAAGGATACTTTCAAATGTCCTTTTCGTCCTTAAAGGATAAGATGCGCCACTAAAGATATATATTTTTGGAAAGCTAGAAATTTCAGCTATGAGGCCATTAGATCCTACGCCGATACAACATCTCCTTCAGAAGAGCCCGAGATTTCGTACCCCAGCCTCTTTAGTCACTATATACCACCTAAACTAGGCGAAATTTTGCTAATTAAGTTCGTTAAAGAAAAGGTCAATTTATGAAAACGATGTGGTGCTGAAACAACTATATATTAGGTTTGATAATTGTTCAAAAAATTATTGACTAAATTTATAACACAACAAATTTATAGAAACATTTTAATTTTAGGTATGAGGACCTTGCAAGAGTACGTTTTTGACATTAGCATATTATACCATATATGAATCATTTGGCACTTCACTGACGTACTGTTCTGTATAGAGTATTTTGGATAATTTCAAATTATAGACAATTCATATACACTCTACTCTGTACCTGTTATTAAAGTTTTGCAACTTAAAATAATATAATCCTAATTTTATCCTGAATTTTTTTTTTATTTTTTTTTTTTAATGTTAAAATGAAAAGTTTTACCATATATAGTCAGTAGTTAGTAGAGCTTTTCATGATTCTATGATATATTTATCTAAAAAATTACCAGAGTTTTGACTTCTTTTATATATTATGTACTTTATACTACTTTTGTTTGTTACATTTTTTGTTTTTGTTTTCATAGGACTGTTAAAAAAGTTTTCCATTTACAGTTTTTTTTTTTTTTTAATAATGTTCTCAAGGTCGTTAAGATAGAAAGTTTATTTTTTATTTTTTTATATATTTAAACTTAACTGAGAATTTTATTATTATCGGATCTTATTATAAACTCATACTACATTCACCAAACAACAAAAAAAAAAAAAACAAAAGAAAAAAATAAACGAAAAAAGTTCACCATATCAAAATAGCTAAGAAAATCTTAAGAACCAATTACATAGAAGAAAACACAAAAAATCAAGTATTATGTGCCAGGAGGTGGGAAAATAAAACAATAACAAAAACAAAACCATTCTTACAAACTGAGAATAGATAAAATTTTATTTCTTTGGGTAAGGTCATCAACAATGAATTAACTTCAATATTTAGTATAAGAATAAAATATTGACAGAATTATTCTTATATAAAGTATACCCCCACATATCTTGACTTCTTTTGACATTCTTTTATTATCAAAAAGTTATATTTTTAAAAATTCTTTAATCAAATAATCAAAATAGATGAATAAAATGAGGTGGAAAATCGAGGGTGTAGTACAATTCAGTATAACATGATTGTATTTATAAAAAAAGTAAAAAAAAAGTAAAATTTGTGTTAAGTTGGTATTAGCACGTCATTATCATTATCTTATGACGATAAAGACTTAAAAAAGTACTCTTTAAAAGTTTTAACAGTTTTCTTCAGATTAATTAGAAAACATTTTTTTTTATTTTGTTTTGTTTTTAAACTTATTAGATACTTTTTTTATGTATAGGGTGGGCCAAAAGTCAGCATGGGGTTTAAAAACTCATATAAGTATATATTTTTTCATTTATATATAGATATAATAGTTTTTGTCAGACTGTATAGCTAACAACATAATATGAAGAAAAATAATAAAGAGGTTCACAATTAAACAAAGAACCAGATTAATAGAATTTTATTATTTATATTTCAAATCTATCTGTTCAGATAAAATATGACTCCAAACATTTCTGGAAATTTATAAACTCTAAACGTAAATCTGATCAATACCCAAATCCTATCAAAATCAAAATTCTAATACTCCTGAAACTATAGCCGGCTATTTTAAAGACCTTTTCTCCAGTTCATACAATATTAATAATTTTACTCTTGATTCTTCTCAATTTGATCATATCCTGAACTCACCTACAATTACTATGTTTCCTTTAGATTTCTCAACGGATAAAATTAAAACCTATCTTGATAAATTGGATATAGACACGTTTCCGGGTCCTGCGACAATATTCCTGAAATCATTCTAAAAAAAGCTCAACCTATTAATCATATCCATTAAATACCCTGTTTTATAACTCCGTAATGTCAGGAGTATTCCCAAATATTTGGAAGATATCCTTTATTCGGCCGGTACATAAAAAAGACTGTAAAAATAAAGCTACTAACTACCATCCTATTGCTAAGCTTTCTTCTATACCCAAAGTGTTTGAACTAATTTTATATGACTCAATTTATAACTGTTTTGCTGATAGATTAGTTGTTAATCAACATGGCTTGATGAAAAAAATATCTTCTGTTACAAACTTAATTGAAACAACCACTGATCAAATTAACACAATAGAGAGGGAATCGCAAATTGATGTTATTTACACTGATTTATCCAAAGCTTTTGATCTTTTACCACATGATATAATTTTGTTCAAACTAAAAAATTTAAGGTTTCTCCCTATATTCTTGAATTGGGTTTCGTCATACTTAACAGATAGAACTCATAGTGTATACTTTAGACCAATTACCACTGATGCCTTCGTTTCCAATTCTGGTGTACCACTTGGTCCTTTATTTTTTATAACCTCTATTAATGATGTAGCTTCTATCATCAAACATTCCGTAATCTCTAAAATCCGTAAAAAATTTAGTTCAACCTTTGATTCTCACCTTCTACAAGAAGATTTAGACTCTTTTACTAACTGGTGCAATTACAACAATCTTTCCGTTAATATTCCCAAATGCGCCTCAGTGAGCTATACTCGCTCTTCCAATCCATTAGTAACAACATACTCTCTTAATAACAATTTTATTCGTAAAGTTTCTGAATTCAAGGGCCTAGGAGTTCTCTTTGATGACAAACTCTCATTTAAACCACACTGCGACTCGATTATAAATAAGGCTAACTCGTTACTAGGTCTTATTAAAAGATGGGCAAAAAAATTTGACGAACCTTACGTTGTTAAATCCTTATATATTATCCTTGTACGCTCTAATTTGGAATACACGAGTCAAATTTGGTCACCTCACTACCAAAGCCATATAAATAGAATTGAATCAATTCAAAAGAAATTCCTTATATTTGCACTCCGTAATTTGCCTTGGTCCAATACTTTTTTACTTGCACCTTATATTGATAGATTAAAACTTTTATATATGAACACCTTAGGGTCTAGAAGGACTGTTGCAGATGTTATGTTCCTCATACATACTCATGCCTCCCCTTAGAACTTTTATTATTTCATACTTAAATACTAACACTCGTTTCCGTAACCCTTATATTTTTAACACTATCTTTCACAGAACTAATTATAGGAAAAATGAGCCTGTTAATAGAATGTTTATAACTACTGTTTATAACTATTAATAATAACAAAGATCACATTGATCTTTCACTCTCTAAAGAATTAATCAAAAAATCTTTATTTCACCATTTACCTTAACTTCCACTATTTTTATACATTTACCACTAACATACTTTTTGTCTTCTTTAGACTATATATTAATTAACCATTTGTTTTATGAATAAATAATAATTGTAAAACTTAAGTAATAAATAATTTTATGTAATCGTTAATTTTAACTTAATTTAGTATAAATTGTAAAAAAAAAAAAAAAATGTAATCTTTGTGCAAAATACAAAATATATAAATTTTTATTTAGATTAAGAACATATTGTAACTGTTTGAATTAAACATGTAATAAATAAATAAATAATAATATTTTAATAATAATAATAAATAAATCAGTGATCATTTATTTTAACGTACATATCGTCATACCATTTTAACGTCAGAGTTTCGCCCTTTCAAGCTTTAATGTTTAGTTGATCGTAACTGCGAATATGGTACCGTCAGACATTTTGCCTCGAACCGATGGTTCCCATTATATTCGCACTATGCAAAATATTGAGTATTAACGTAACATCAAAACATGTACCAAGTGGTATGAGCAGTTCTGCTCAACTAGAGATATCTAAGAGAGAAAGTTTATCGTAAGAAATTTGCCTCGAACCTGTAAGCCACATTCAATTCGCACTACGCAAAATATTGAATGTGTAGCAGAGTATTGAAGAAACATCAGAAACATCTACCAGAAGATGTTCTGCTCAGTTAGAAATGTATCGTACGTCACTGCGACGCATTATGAGCAAAGATTTACTCTTCTTCTCTCATAAATGGAATTTGGTGCAAAAATTAAAACCCATAGATCAAAAGCAATGTCTTACTTTTGCAGTTCGATTTCAAGAGTTGGTCAGAAATGAAATTAACTTTATTCAAAATTTTGATCATGTGGGATGAATCTCATTTTCAATTATATGATTTTGTTAGTTTTGGGGTCTTGAAAGAGGATATATACGGTATGGTTTGGCATTACATCTGAAAATATAGTTGGTGTGGCATCCCATCGAAAATGAAGATGTGAGTGCTGCAACGATAAAAAGGAGAGAGGTATCGGTTTGTGATAGAACACTTTTTACGTCATTCTCTTTTGTTTGGGGTTAGTTGAAGGAGCTAATTTATGGTAAGAGGCCTGAGACAATACTCGATATCACGGTCGACATTATCGCAGAAATTCGAACACTAGATCCACAAAATGTGATGAATGTTGTGGAAAATGCTCTTAAATAAATTCATTTTTGTGACGCCGTAACCTAAGGTCATTTAGACGACATTACTTTCAAGCTTAGTGTAAACAAATTTTCATTTTGTACATATTATGAAATAAAAAAATAAAAATAAATGTAAGTTATTAAATTTTTAAACTCCATGGCGACTTTTGGCCCACCCTGTATATGTATGTCGTAGGAAAAAAATTGAAAAAAAAATTTTAAAATGTGATTAAAAATTTTAGATTATTTTTATTTGGAATTTGATTTTAGAGAATTTTTTTGAAGATTATTCGGACTTAAAAATAAGTTTTTTTATTAGAAATAAATTAATAAATAAAAATAAGAAGACTTAATCCAAAATTAAAACAAACAAAAATAACAAGTAAGTGTTGCGCATATTAATAATGAAACCACAAATAGGATTTATAAATACCATAAATGTCTTCAAAATTATAACGTAAATTATATGGAACAGAACCTAGGATAATATTAAATTACCTTATTAGCACAATGTTGTTCGGGTTTAATAAAATTTACTTAAATAACGATCAAAATAAAAACAAAATTGGTTTCTGAAATATATTTCAGAAGTTTCGTGACAAATATTCGAACACGTTCTGAGTCCAACTCAAAAGCTGTAGTAGGTTTTAATTTGTGTTTCAATAAAATAAAACGCAATCCTGTTGTTATTAATCTGTGTAGATTGCACAGTTTTGACTGAGCAACATTTTCTAAAAAAATAAACAAGCATTATTACTTACATTCGCCACTATTGCTATTAAAGCTATCATAAATGCAATTTTCGACACTCTAATGGTCCCCAAATTGCTTTGGAAAAAGTGATGGAAATGATTAATAACTTTCAACTCAAAAAATATTTAGAGAGCTGTCTTATAAATGACTGTCAATATGGTTTTAGGTCGAAAAGGTCTGGTGATCTTTTGACCTTTATGACGAAAAAATGACCGATGCTTAGAAAAATACGGTGAAGCGAAAAATATTGCCCTAGACATGCTTCATTACTGAAAAAACTAGAAGCAATTGAATTGGGAAACATTTTCAACACGTGGATTGAAAATTTTCTTTCAAACCGCTCAATACGCGTTTTATTGGATGGTTTTATATCTCACGTATATAACAAATATTGCATTAGTGGGTCCTATATAGGTTATTTTCAGCGCGTTTTTTGAATGATTTCCGAATGGTATCGTTGATTTTATAGTTTATACTATTAAATATATGTGTCATTATTAAAAAAAAGCGCGGCAAATACAGGACACAGTGACAGTATTATAGTTTAAAACCATAAAAACAATAGTATGCGTACAATATTTAATAGTACATGTGGTAAACCATACCATTAAATTAATTTTGGTCATGTTATTAAAAATTAACTATTTTGTAATATTGAAGTAATAGTATAATTTAATAAATACAATGAGTAGAACAGTTTCAAATTTATAGTATTTCTAATAACATTAATGCCATCTACCATTAATATAATAATAGTATGCATCTTATTAAATCAAAACTACAAAACATAATGTTTTAAACAGAAAACTATTGTTTTTATAGTAAAAACCTATTGATACCCGTCCTATTGAATCAATAACTGTACTATTAAACATTTAATAGTAATTTTTTTCCCTGAGTGTAGATGAATGAACATAAGACCAGTTTTAACAAAATGGAACAGTTGAACAGAAATTTTGAACAATTTAAATAATACATTGGAGCTACGTTTCAAAACCTAAATAGTTTTTCGTACAAATTTTCTTAAAAAATAAGTTTTTCTTTGACAACTAGTCCATTCTAGCACACTTATAACAGACCTACAGACATACCTAAACAAAGACTATTTTTTATATTTGCCTTAATTAACTTGCCTTGGACTTTATATGTTTGTTTCAATTTGCTTCAATTCAACAAAATACCCATTTCAATAACCATTTAACCAAAGTATATCCATAAAAAGAGTATGAACTCATGTATGTATTCATTTGTTTGCACACAAATTCATATGCAAATTTGATAAACATTGTCAGAAATATACGATAATAAGAATTTTACGTGTAAGAAAAAGAAAAAATATAGTAAACAAAAAAGAGTAACAAAAAAAGTTGGCTGAAATTTAATAAATAAAGCTTATAATTTTGAAAAATATTTTCGACAAAAATTTTCGTTGAAATATTTAACAATATTATTTTCTAAATTGTAGCAACTATGCATAAGATTTTTAGGAGACCTAACTAAAACAGCGTTATCATATTCTTTAAATTCTGTGATTTGTAAATAGATGTTGTCCTCAGTATTATTTTATAATCGTATAGGTACCAATATAATAAATATTTAGCTTTACTATAATTTAATATAATTAATAAAAAATAATAATGTTTGTAACTCCAAATTATTACTGACAAAAATATTAATAATATTTTATATTATTGTAATGTAATTATAATTTAATATTTTTAATAGGTATATACGAAAATAATAATGTTTAAAACGAAAATATTAAAATAATAAAAGATCAGAATTAATCATCGTATAAGGGAACAAGCTAAATTAGAACTGACATTTTTTGCCACCCTGCCTCATATAAATAATGGGAGGAAACGTAAGCAAATCCAAAGGAGAATAATGAGAACGCAAAATTATTTTACAGTATAAAGCAAAAGGCAAACATCTGTTTTGTACCTTTTCTCTCTCATAATAAATTTGGTATACGATAATTAAATGTAAATTTTACCTCTTTTAACTAATGATATTTTGCTCGGTTTGATATTTCTTAAAAAATAGGTTGTCGTAAAATGGGAGTGCGTATTCTTGTTAATATAGATTATAGATAGATATTCTTTGCATTCAACTAAGGTGAAATTTACATATGTGTGTGCACTAATAATGGAATACGGATATTTGATAAAGTTAAAATTTGGTTTCTCTTTAAATTCACTATATTTATTGACATTTCTATGGTGTAAAGAAGCAAAAAAAAAAAACAAAAAAGGAATACAAAATAAATGTGTGCAATACAATCATTATCATTATATTTCAATCATTTTCTATTACTATTCAATCATATTTTCATTATATTTTTTTGTGTTTTTAATTTGGTTTCTTTTATTATTTCTCTTTCTCTGACTAAGTATATGCAAATGTACGTACATGTGTCATATAGGGCTTGCATTTGTTACATACATAATCATATGGCTTAGTTTAATTGAAAATAAAATGCAAACATTATTAATGGAAGAAAACAAAATTTGAACCTATCAAGTATCAGTTATCTATCACTCAGTTATAAATTACTCTTCTCGCATGGAAAAAAAGTTCAATTTCGATTTATGCATGTATATATTATACTTTTATATGCCAATTTATGCTTAGGCAGCGTTTACACGTCAGACAAAATCGAATTTTATCGTAGATAAAGTCGGATGAGTGTTTACATTTCAGACTTTTTCTCAGATTTAATCTACGATTTTACGTCAAATATTTTTTGTATTTAACAGGGTTTCTTTTTATAAAGTGCGTAATTTTTTATTGGTGAAAATTTTTTAATATGTAAACTAAAAAATTCAAAGGTATCTAATCAAAAATCTCCAAAATTTTTTGAAAAATATACATATTTTTATAAAATTTGTTACAGTAATATAAAATATAATTACACATTTGAAGTATGAGCAATAATAACCAAATTGCGTTAGAGTGAATTTTAGTGCCATTTGATTATATGTGTTGTTCTTTGAAAATATATTATTTTTCATTAAAAAAATATTTTCACTAAAAAGTCGAAAATAAAATAAGGAAAAAAAAAATTTTTTTTTAGAAATATTTGCCTTCAATTTAAGCGTACTAAAATTACAAAAATAAACTTTAGAATCGCAACTTGATATAATGTTTTCATAGCAAGTTATGATTGTAATTACGGAAAAAGCAAATTAGCCGAAATTTTAGGAAGTCTTGAGATGAGATTAAGAGATTTGGTAAAAAATTCGGCTAATTTGCTTTTTCCGTAATTACAATCATAACTTGCTATGAAAACATTATATCAAGTTGCGATTCTAAAGTTTATTTTTGTAATTTTAGTACGCTTAAATTGAAGGCAAATATTTCTAAAAAAAATTTTTTTTTTCCTTATTTTATTTATGTTTAAATACTGAGCATCAAATTACTATTTCGCGCCAGTATAATTTGTTGTTGCAATATTATGATTTGGTTTTAAGTGAATCATTTGTTTTAAGTTCGTTATATGAATGTCACTAACCCTAATAAATAAAAATAATTAATGTGACGTATTTTTAAGAATTTTTAAATTCTGTAAAATGATAATATTATAATATTAGGAATGTATTTTTGTAAATTGATTTTATATTTTTTTATATAGATTTTAGATGCATTCCATAAAAAGTAATGTAAATATAATTTTAAGAGTTTAAATGAAGTCCATAAGACTCAATGTAAAATTATTGTATAAATAAAGTAAAAGAGGTTTAAATAAAAAGAGTTAATTTTGGTCATTAAACAGGACCACTACATCAAAATAGTAAGTCGTTTTATTATTTATTTATTGTACGAGACAGGACTTTGTGGCCAAGTCTTGTTAAATAATAATTTTCCAAGAGCAGCCTATTAATTTAGAAACTTTTGTCTGACGGCTCTATCCCTCAAGGCTCTATTCTTCTCCAACATTATTTATATTATTTATAAATTATCTCCTATCCACAACTTCAAACAGCTTTGCTGATGATAGTACCCTTGATTTCTTGTATTTTTTTGAGAAAGCTATTGAAGTGACCCAGACTTAAGTTCACAGAGAACGAAATAATATATCTTGCGAAAGATGCTGCTAAATGTTTAGGACTCTTAAGCAGAAGTAGAAAATATTTTACATCTTCCAACCTCCTATTAATATAAAAAGCATACATTCGGTCTTGAATATAACTCGGATTTTTTGGGCGGTGCATCAAATACCAGCCTACAGTACCTAGATAAGGTACAAAAGCGAGCAATCAAAATTATCAATGATGGAGATGTTACACAACACCTAACATAATTAAGTCATCGGCGTAATGTAGGAGCAGCCACTCTGTTTTATAAATATGTGTTGGGTAATAGCTTTGACAAAATAAAATGTATTATGCCCAAAATACAATCATTCCAGAGTAAGACTCGCAAGACAGCCCTCTCTATAGAGCTATATAAATTTGTAGTAGAGCCTCTTCGAATCAGAACTGTGAAATATAAAAATTATTTTATCAACTGAACCTCTAAACCATGGAAAACCTTACTATGTTTTGTGTACCCTCAAACGTATAACTTAGAAGTTTTCAAGAGACGGGTAACCAAATATCTGTTAACCTGTTCGTAAATACTGTACTAACTATTCTATTCTATTTAATTTTTTTCTAATTTTATTACTCTTTACTATCCATCTTTTCCTTCATCTTAATATGGCTTAAATTCTGCGAAGGCAGTTAGCGTGCTTATCTCATTTTTTTAGCCTAATATAAAAGTACACACAAAGATATTTCACATAATTGCATTTTGGAATCATTACGTCATTAATTTTCACTAAGAGAAGAGTTAATAGTTTTTTATCATTTATAAGTTCACCTGAGTGAATTTTGCTTCATTTAATTTTTTATTCATAGAAATGTGATAATTACCACTTTGTAGTTTATTAGAGTAAATATAAAATTGGGCCCAGTTAACTTTTTTTGTGGCACTTCAGGTTTCATAATATATTTTAAATTGGACTATATCTTTTATAAGGGTATAAAACACTCTGACTTGATATACAACAAAACAACCCTCAAAACATTATTATGCAAAATTCGACTGATTGAAAAATGTCAAAAAATTAACAATTTCGCATGCAGGGCATCAAACGTTGATAAATTTGTATTTAAATGAAAATATCTGAGGTAAATAAAAGAATTAAATTGAATTACAACCGGTAACCGGTTCATAGTAACCGATGAAAATTATAGTTAAAAAAAAATATGTTGAACAATCATTTTGATGATAAATTTGTATTTACACTAAAGTGATATTGAATCGCTACACAATTTATATTTGTAACAGAGAAAGTTTGTTTGTTTGTTTTGTTATAAATAAAAAGAATTAGGTTATGAACAGTTATTTATGATCAAATGGATTAGAAGAGGTACAGGTTCGAGTAGCTGCAATACAACTGAGTTCATAGTTCACCCACGAGGAATATTTCAAATTGTGTTTGCAGACTTGAAAATTGGTACTGGATGGTACTCATTTCGAAATAAATAAAAATGTTCAAACATTGGCAGGTATTTCCAAAGAAATGAAATCTGATGAAATGAACATGTCGTCTCCTCTTTGTAACACAAAATGAAAATGTTGATGTTTAAAACTAATGTGCAAGCAAGAATTTAATTCTTATACCGGGTGTTCCAGAGCATGCGTATCAGCTTTTTAAGAGGGGAAAGAGACGTTATTTTAAAATTTAAAAGCAAGTTTATTAACTAAATCGAGGGTTCTCTATCGATTGGTGATATTTGTAACTTCCGGGAAGGACCGGAAAAGGATTCTTAAAGACCAAAAAATCGCCGAAATTGGCCGAAATCGAGATTTTCATAGAGGAAGGGGTACTTTATTCGGATTTTACGTCAAAAAAGAAGAAACTTATGTCAAATGATTTTTTTCCTCCTCTTAAAAAGCTGATACGCATGGCCTGGAACACCCGGTAATTAGCTCAGAGTTATCACTGAAAATAAAGATGTTAACTACTCTTTGAAATTTCTAAATTGATAGGATTTGGTTCATAAAAAAGATTCTAAAAATGATATAAAATACTATCGTTCAATCGCAAAACTTTCAAATACTCCATAAATGTCTGAATTCATAGTATTTGACTCTTTTTATGATCATTGTTCAAACTTACTGTGCCCTAACCAGTATGGTTTTATAAAAAAAAGATCCACCAACCAATTTAATTGAATGTTGTCCTAAATTTATAAACTGTATGGAAGCTGGGTTTCAGACAGATGTCATATACACCGAGTTAATTAAGGCCTTTGATCTTCTTCCTCATTCCATTATTATTCTAAAATAAAAACATGGGATTCCCTCCTTCTTTTCTCAATTGGATTAATTCCTAGTTTATTAATAGGAACTAAAACGTATTATTTAGATCCGCTACTTCTAAAACTTTTAAAGCTAACTCTGGCGTTCCACAAGGCAGCCGTTTAGGTCCACTTCTCTTTGTTATTTCCGTTAATAAAGAGAAGGTCAGATTACTATTTATGCAGATGACATGAAAATTTATAAAAAAATTACATCAGCAAGAGACACATCCCTTTTTCAAAAATACTTAAACTCTTTTTTAAATTGGTGTAAAATTATCAATCTGACCTCAAATATTAATAAATGTGCTTTAATGACTTTTTCTCGCTCTTCTGAATCATTAATGGTTGATTATACTTTTGAAAATAAATCTATTGAACGAGTCTCACACGTTAAAGACCTTGGTGTACTCTTTGACAATAAATTATGTTTCAAACAACATTTAAATGTCATAATAAATAAATCTAACTCCATGCTACTAGGCTTCGTCAAAAGATTTTCTAAAGAATTCAACGATCCATACGTTCTTAAATCACTTTTTACGTTTCTTGTTCGACCAAGTCTTGATTATGCCAGTCAAGTGTGGTCGCCTCATTACCTTAATCATATCCAAAGAATTGAAGCTACACAAAATTTTTTTTGAGATTCGCGTTACGTAATTTACACTGGTCAAATCCAGTTATTCTGCCACCATATAGGACTATAGGGTTAAAGTTATTGGATCTTAAATCATTCATCAAAGACTCCAGAAGGGAGGTTGCTGATAGTATATTTATTATTAAAGTTTTAAACGATGAAATTGATTCTCCTTATGTTAGATATATGACCCACTTACATATTAACAACAGAAACCGCTTTAGATCGCAAAATATTTTCGTCCAATATTTCATCCTATCAATTATGGTAAGTATAGAATAGAATGTTTATGTTAATAAATTAACAAAAACACCACATTGATTTAACATTAAACACTGCCCAACTAAAAAAAAGCTACACTTACACAATATATCTTAGAGTTAGTATAAATTGATAATTTTCTAACATTCTTTTGGAATAAATTACAAAATTGTATAATTGTCAATTTTAATATTAAGATCTAGAATAAGATTTAAAATTATGTTTTGTTTGTTTTCTTTTGTACACTTATGTATATTGCAATATGTTTGTATTAAGCAGAAATAAATAAATAAATAAATAAATAAATAAAAATCTTATATAATATTTACGATTATACTTTAAAAACAATATAAAAAGTATATCAAAAAAATACTGAAACTTACTTCAGCAAAAAAGCAACAAAGGTATAATTAAACTGTTGTGTTAACTAATTTTTGACGGTCAAAATGACAAAGAACGAAAGACAAATTCAGTTTACATTTAAAATTTCCAAATAAAATTGTCCATTAGTACCTTAATATAGCTAGATTAAACTCTTCCTTGTTCATTTATTTATCGCACAAGTATAAAGAAGCAAAACCTCAGGCTCTAATTTTGAAATACTATACTTATTTATTATTTATACTTATTCTGTGCTCAATAAATATATTCGATTTTTTTTACAAAACAATGACACCATTATTAAGAAAATATTTAGAAAATAAAGTTTCTTTTTATAAATTCAAAAACTATCAATAACAAAACATCATTCCATCATATTGGAGGTTATTTTACTAATGAAATTAAACGGAAATAAATAATTTTCTTTAAAAGCTAATTAAAAATAAAAATCACATGTGAGTTAAAATTTCAGATGTTTCGGGAGTTCCCTTTGTGGGCGGAAATTTTTTTTTATTTAATTTATAATATTTTTCTTACCTTCTCTCAATTTCATTTCATTACAAAAAAACAAAAAAAAAAAAAAACTTTTCCTGTTTTATGCTTGGAAAATGAAAATAAAAAAATTTTCTTTCGCATTATACAATAAAATTATTATTTTCATTTTTATTTTTACTTTTGACGATACAAATCAAAGGTCTATTAAAAGATTTTCGCTTTCTATTTATAATTGAAATCATTCCATTTACCTAGTTTATGATCTAGTAATGCTAGAGAGTTCCTTATGTGATCAAAGAAAATTCAAATTTTGTATAGGAGTATTTACAAAAAAAAAAAAAATAAACAAAATTTCTGAATTCATTGCGACGCTAAAGCTAAAGCATATTGTTTTCTTTTGTCTCTAAATGTGTGTTGATGTCAATGAACTGATGTTAAAAACTCACAAAGTACAGAAATATATTGAAAATAAATTAAAAATATAATATTATAAGTTTTAAATGAGGAGAGAGGGAGGAAGAGGGTGGTGTTGTATAGGGTGTAATTTTTCTAATGTAAATGAATTAATTTCAAAGACAAAAAGCAAGATAATAGGTCCGATTAATGAATACAAAATATACGATAGTTATTTATTACAACATTTAGATTCAAACCAATTGATATGGTGTAGTGGTTATGTCAAAAGTTCCCAAGTTCGAATCCTATAGGATAATGTCATCTAACTATTCGGAGCAGTGGCGTAGCTTAGACTTTTGGGCCCTAATACAACTAACAAAAATGGGCCCCTTATTAATTTATTCATGACTTTGCTTTTTTTCTCTCTTAACTGTATTTATTGAAACTTTCTAAAAGAAAATGACAATAATTTCTAACAAATGTTGTTCTAAATTTATAAACTGTATGGAAGCTGGGTTTGAAGCTAATGGTTTATTCAAATCTTAAAAATGTAAGAATGTTGAAAGATCTAAGCTATTGATTTGACCCTTCATATTTGCTCGTTCATTCCAATGTTGTGCCTTACGTTACAGCGACTTTTTTTTAACCTGCTGGTTATTGGAAAGTTTTGTAGATCTCTCGCCCAAGGGTTAGGGTGCTGGATTATTTTGGTTGCATATCTGTTTTTGTATTTTTCAAGTTCTTCATTAACTAAGGGAATATTCAAATCATTATGTAGATTGATATTTCTAATATACCAAGGGGCTTGAGTTATAGGTACTTTAAATTTTTTATTGCATCCTTTGAATTTTTTCGATGTTACTATTAGAAGCAGCACTTCATAACTGACACCCAAAGGGCCAGATTGGTTTCAGAATGGCTTTGTATAGCAACACTTTATATTCCAGATCTAATGTTGAATTTTTCCCAATAAGCCAATAAATGCTGTCCGTCTTGAGTTTTAGCTGCCCTTTTTTGCGGTGATGTGCTTCTTCCAAGCCAGCCTTTTGCCTAGATGAACTACCAGGTATTTAACCTCGTTGGCTTGCGTATTAGTTATCCCATTTATGCTAACTGGAGAACATAATCCTTTCTTTAACAAAATAGTTATGTGAACACTTTTACTCTCATTGATCTTCATTTTCCACTTATAAAGTCATTCCTGTATCTGCTGCATGACTAAAAATTTTTAATTTTAATGGCATTTATTCTTTTCAATTAAAAGAAGTGTAAAAATAAGAGTATTTAAAAAACTTTTTTTCTTGCTTGCTTTCGCATTAGCAAAATTGTAAATTAAATCACTTACGTCCATTTTTGCAGCTACTTTTGACTCATTAGCAAGATCTTTAAACCTGTTTTGACCAATTGAATTTCTTTTATAATTTTTTAATATTTTTACTAAAAGTAAACTTCAGTATACTTTAGTCAATTCGTTTTCTAGACAACTATACTTTTCAAGCAGTAAATCTAAAAAGTTTCTTATTGACATTTCTTCTCTAAGATCGTTTTTGATCCTTGAAACCAAATATATAAATTGGTTAGGACAACTTGGGGATATTATTTTTTCATATTTTTTTTTACTAAATTAGTACATTCATTTAAAATGTCAGCTTCTTTTATTATCAGAAGT
The DNA here is from genome assembly GCA_963942445.1 of Argyra leucocephala. NCBI lineage: Eukaryota > Metazoa > Arthropoda > Insecta > Diptera > Dolichopodidae > Argyra > Argyra leucocephala. Next base: position 71,808,866 of record OZ012680.1, read on the forward strand.
CTTTTAGGCACTAACAATCTGAAATAATTGTTTACTGATTGCATTCCAGCAAAACGGGTTTTTATTTAAGAGCTCATTTGGTCAATAACATAATTGAAAACATTAATTTTAAAATCGAACTCTCTATTCTCAAATACATGGTCCATTGATAATTCATGTCCGTAAAAATGTCTTTTAACAATCCTCTGACGTCTCTGATTGGAAACTAGTTACACTCCCCCATTTCTGAGCTTTTCTTTATTTGTTGAAATGAATTTCTAAATTCACATATTTTTTTTAAAACTCGATTTAATACTGTGGTTGCTTCATCGAGATCAGTATCTTGTTTCTGCAAAATTGACTTCCGACATAATTTTAAATAAGAATACGCTCATAAATACAAAATCAAATGTGGTCATATTCTTTTTGATCTGCAATGCTGCTTCTCTCTCTTCTAATTTTTTGCTTTTAAGATTAATTTCAGTTAATGCTTCTAAGATGTCCACAAAACGTACTTTTACCGCAATTGTATACTGTATTCTGCCTCATCAGCGTGTTAGGTTAAGATTTTTTAATGTAACTTCTGACTCTCCGCTAAATAAGGAAAGAAGATGCCACCTCTTTACACTATTTCCAAAAAATAAACAAATATTTTGAACTGCGGTATAAAATGAGGATACAGCTTGACAAGAACTTACAATGATATTTTCCAAGGTCTACCTCTTCCTGTTTTACCCTGCGGTTTCCAATCCAATGCTACCTTACTATATTGTTCGTAGATTTTCTAAAGGTGTTGCATATCCACCTCTATTTATTTGGTTCTTATTTGGCCATTTTTCAGAGTTCATTGTTTCTAATTATTCTGGCCCAGACATTTGTTATTGAAGACCTGCATTTCCTTGTATAATTCTGGCTTATCAGTCATGTATCGCTACAATACAATAGGGTTGATTTCACGCGGGCATCCTATATTCTAAGTTTCGTGCCCATGGTGATATAAGGTTATTCCACATAGCCTGTTATTCTTTCGAAACTCATTTTGGTTAATTTTAACCGATTTTCCATATCTTATATAATATGCAGATTGGCAATTCGGCGTAAAAACTTCAATTTATCCAAGTTGGGACCGAAGACCTTGAAATTTTTTTTTTTTGGCATCAGTACAACAGCCCTTAAATGTGATATAATAGCTCCGGGTCTCAGGATTTGGGGCCGAAACTTAATATCACATGCTATAATTGTATTTTTCTGAAAAAAAGGTTCTTAATAAGTATTATAAAAAAATTAAATTTTTTTTGGATAAAATCGACGGTCCGAAAGTCAGGACCGAAGATTTTGAAATTTTTTTTTGCATCAGTACACCAGCCTTTTATTGTGATGAAGACAATAGGTCTTTCAGTATTCGGGGTCGAAACTTAATATCACATGTTTAAATTGTATTTTTCTGTATAAAATTATCTTATTTTTTAAGTCAAGGGCGGCTGCCTCCAATCATTTATTAGAACCCTGTTTTTGCCGACGGCAAGTAAACGCATACGGTGTAGTTTTAGTAAAAACTATTTTTAAAAAATTGTATTATTTTTAAAGTCCAATTATAATTTCTTTGTGCATCTTCAAGAATGCCTTGCACTTAGTACTAAAATATACTCTGCATCTCCATGTCATTACTCCATTTGCGTTTTCTCTGTACTTGGTGTATTCAAATCCTTGATACAGTAAAACTTCATTTCCTTTCTGTGTCTTTGAAAATTCCATGATATTAATATATTCTTAAGGTTAGTGCTTTTAACGGTTGACCAAATTTGAATGAAGCCATCAATATAATTTCATTTCAACTTTCTGTTCTGTTTTTTCATTGTTCTGTTTTTTCATTGTTCTGTTTTTCATGTTCTATTTTATCCGGTTATCGATTTTGAGACCAACTTTTAACGTATTTTCTCCAAACTACTTATTTTTCCTGCGGAATGCCATCCACGCCTTCTAAGTCTAATAGTCTTCTTGTGAGATTTCATTTTATTCCTCTGTTCAGCCCATAGTCTTGACGATTGTAAAGAAAAGGTATTCTGATTTTAGATTTGAGTAAAATCCAATACATTTATGTTGTTTTTTTCAATCATCTAAATCACTGTGTGATTTCATGTTCTTGACTCATATTGGATATTTATTAATTCCATATATTCAGTCATTTTTATTTACCAATATGTCGGAGTTAAAAATTCCAATGAGTCATTCAGTCGTAAGTAGTTGGCATATTTAAAGAAAAATAAAAACGTAACGGTATATAAGGCTTACTTTTTTATTTATTTATGGCCTAATGGTTTGAAAATAGGCTGCTACTATAAACTTATTTTCAATCTGTCACATTTGATCACTCATAACTGATCGTTCTAATCGATTCGTTAAAATTAAGTTTGGGTAATACATGCTGTTTTACAGATATAACATGATACATATTGATGGTTTCAAATTGTTCAGCATTGTGGACTTAAACAACAGATAAACCATAAAAAAGTCTAATGGCTAAACAAGTCTTTTAATAAAAAATAAAATATCGATTGGCTTTACTCCAAATACGACGATTTGGCTTATTTATGAAAACTAAAAACTATTTTTATTATAAATACCTCTAAAAACCAATTAGCCAAATTTCTGTGAATCAAATAGTGGTTATACTATAATTCTTCAGTTAGTTGAATTCTCTTTAAATAAAATTTTTTATAAACAATAGTTCGGCAGACACAATCTCACTTGTGAAAAATGTTGTGTCATCAGAAAATCAATTTCACTAGATTGACATTTTTAACAGTCACGTTTACATTTTTGCCGTGTATATCAAAGTTTTTAATTTAGTTTTTTTAATCTCAATAATTAATATTTTCAAACTTAAATTTCGTATTAAATTTAAATTAATCCAATAAATCAATTTTGTGAACACCTTGTTAATTTGTTTTATTTATAAGTAGATACTATTTGCATTAATTCAATTAGTTTTAAATAAATTAAAAAGAAAAAGAAGAAAGAGACAATATTAAAATAAGGCCAATATACTGAGATCATTTAATGCCGTTTTTTATTATTCATATATAGGTATGCATTATGTGTGTGTATATAATGTGTTTTTTTTTTTTTAATAAAAATTCCTTAGCTCGTTGTTAGTTGAATATAGAATTGACAGTCTTTTGTAGTTTTAGACATGCGCGTTTTGCTTAATTACACTAATTGTAAGGTAAAAATAAAATCGAAAAAATTTTCTTCAATCAAATTGAGATAAAAGGTATGGGTATATAAAATCAAAATTTATAATTTCGAAATAAATTTTATCGATTTGTTTTTTTTTACTTAATTTTTTTAAATTATTGTTTTGTTTTAATAAACATTATTTCTATTTTGATCAGATTATTGATTGAGTGTTGAATTTTTTTTTTGATTTATGGAAAATCGTTTAAAACAAGAAAATGTGCATTTCAACACGAAATATGTGAAAACAAAAATTTAAACGATATTTGGATATCGAAAAGAAAATCTGAGATTTTATAAATAAATATCTATCTATTAGATGTGTCTTGAGAGGCTAAAAAAATTAAATTTTCACAAATTTTAAATTTTCCAAAAGAGATAAATTGTTATGGTGATGAAGTCGTGTATTCGAAGGGAAATTCTGACAATGAATAAAAATGATAGATAATTGAAAGAAGCGTGAGCCAACACAGTTTTTCTAAAATGATACTAATGTGCAATATTATAATTAAATAAGTAATAAATGGTATCTGAAATATTGTTGACATATAAAGATATCAATGTTGAAAATGTTTTTATTAGAGATAATTGTTTGAATGATTATGGAACATAAATTAAAATAAAATTAAGTTTTCTCTAATATTTAGATATATCATATATAATCTTATTATCATTTTACAATCCTTATATTTCGTTTTTTAACGTATTGAAATATTTAAAATTTCAATTTTACATCACGAAATTAGAAAAATTCAAAATGGACGAATTCCAAAATGCAGTATAAAAGTTTTTAATACAGTTTAAATGTAGTTATACTACCACTTTATTGTAAAATATGTAATAAAACTTTTGTTACATTTTGGAATACTATTTTGACAATATAAATACACATACATTTTGACGTTTAAATTATAATTTTTTTTTTTTTTTTGTAGTATAAATCGGTAATAATCTGACATTTTGTTTATCTTTCGGTAAATTTTCTTTTGGTGTGTATTTATATTATTGTTATTATTATTACTATTATTATTATTATTATTATTATTATTATTATTATTATTTTATTGTGCCTTAATATTGGTTTATATTTTGTTACATGAAAATTAATATTGCCGGATGATCCCATCATAGGTCACTCAGCAAATATTTTGGGCGGAAAAATATATTTTGTTAACATATTTTGCTACAATTTGACAATAAATTTATTTTCCAAGTCTTTGTCAAAAACATAAAAAAAAAATGGTTGGATAAAAATTTATTACGAACGAGTTGAAATAAACCTACTACGCATTCATCAAATCCTTTAAATATAATGTTAAAAAGTTCGTAAGTTAATCGAATTGATTATAACAGCTTTTAAATTAATTAATTTATTATACATTGGTACATTATCATAACCATAAGTAAATTAAATTTTTTTTGTTCACAACAGCAATTGTAAAATTAAAAATTTATATAAGATCATTCTGATATTTCTGAGAATATCTCATGAATGAAATAATAGAGTAGAAATAATAAAATTGTATATAATAGAACAATATTACGTTGATTTTTCAAACCTAAAAATAATACAGTTCCAAGAATACAAAAATAAAAAATCAATATTAAAGTAATAAAATAAAGTAAAATGTACTGCAAAAAATTTAAAATTAAGTAAATGGAAAAAATAACAAAATTCATTAAATATAAAATAGAATATAAACTCATATATCTAATTAATACATTAGAAATAATAAATTAACTAAAACAGGAAAGAAAAATAAAGTAAGGAAAAAGTAAAATTAATATGTGAGATAAAGAATATAACAAAAATATTATTAAAAGAAAATAATAGACGCCTTAGCGTAACAACAAACATACTTAAAAGATGTAATAGAATTAAGTTAAGTTAAATAATAACTCAATTTGAGAGTGATCAAGATTTAATAAGTGAGATCAAAGATTTTTGATGAAAGTAATAGAAGTTCTATCCGATCTTAGAAAGAATGGTAACATGTTGAAAATTTTGTGAGCTAAATAGTCATATAAGTAACTAAAATGTGATGTACATTATATGCTCTAGGAAAATTTATTAAAAATAGATTATTCACCCTCAGATTGTATAGCAAGAGCTAAAATGATGGGCAAAATAACCTTTTAACGTTTTGAATAAATATAACTCTACATTAGGTAGTATATCCAACTTATAGTGGTAATTTTATTTTTCCTCAGGATCAATCGAATACAATATTTTTGAACAATGAGGATTTGACGAATTTTGTTGAAGTAAGAGCCACTCTATCCGCTAATTTCATATCTAGAGTTGAAAAGAACAAATTATACCATTGTAATAATTTTCACAGAACACAAATATGTTCGACAAAATGCTCAATGTTTCAACAACTATGCTTTACTTATTTTAAAATAATTTTTTCCCTTCCTTTTCCACTCCCCTGTGAAAGCCTGCACAAATTCTTACAAACAAACTCAATTTTTCTGCAGTGTATTTTCCAGGTTGTTCTAACTTCAATTTAAGGGGTTTTTGTAATATTGATATTCAGTCGGTCTTTTAAATAAAATTTAGTTCGTTTTGAAGAAGCTTTAAAAGTGCTTGATCTTGATCTAGACAAAGTAAGTATCCATTTTTTTTTTAAAAACAACTTTACATGATTTTTATCTAAATAATGTTTTTAGATAATTTACAGAATTAACCTTAACCAATATGTTCAAGATCATTTTCGAAAATATTTCCTAAAAATAAATCACTTCGAAACAAAAAAAAAAACAATAAAAACTTAAAAACAAAAAAAATATCAACAAAACTAAAAAATGAAAGCAACAAAATTAAATGAAAATTACTAAAAAAAACTGAATGTAGTTACGAGTACTGTGATGGTTTCGCTCACATGTTCAAAAATAGATTAGTTTTTCACGATAATTCTAAGAGTTCAGAACAATATATAATTTTCTTAATAATTTTCTTGTAATTTTCTTTTCTTCAAAAACTAATTTGAAAAAAATAATAATAAAAAAAAAACAGAAAAGAAAATCAATTTAATTTATTTCCATATTTAAATTAAACAGAAAATAAGAAAATATTTCACCATATTAGTGTGAAAATAAAGAAAATTGTAGTGTTGTAGTTATCATTGATATCGTTGTCGTTGCCGCTGCCATTATTATCATCGCTATTCTTGTCATTTATACACAGTTAAAGTGAAGTTCGATATGCGATAAGAGAACGTCGCGCCTCTATATTCAAGATCAATCAACTCATATTATACGTATATAAACATAATATATTTACATATATATTTATTAAAATATTAAATAAAAATTGTTTATATTTACATACATATTATATGTACATATGTATAAATGAAATTTTAATATTTCTTGTACTTTTTTTTTATAAATTTTTTTATGTTTTATTTCGATTTTAAACATTCAGTTTACTTTTTCTTTTTTTTTTTTTTTTTGCAAAAGAGAACAGACAAAGGATTTAATTTTTATATTACGTTTTTAATTTAAAAAAGAAAAATATAATAAAAAATAAAAATAATAAAAAAAAACAAAATAATTTTTGGTGTTTAAAAACGAATGAAATTTTATTAAAATGGGTAGTATACAATCAACTTCAGAAGAAAACTACAATAATAACAACGCAACTGCAAATTCAAATTTAGCAGAAAATTTAGATCCCTGGTGGCCAATTGAAAATAATGAAAATTTTACATTGGAACAACCAAATTTAAATGAAACTAATATAATAAATAGTGATACAATCGATTCAAATAACAGTAATAATAATTGTAATAATAGTAGTGATTTAAATATAATTACAAAAAATATTAATTTAGAAAAGGGAATAATTATTAATTCTAATAAGAAATTAAGTGAAATTGAATTGATTGAAAAACATAACAACGGTGATTCTTCTGTATTACCATCATCATCATCATCATTAAATGATGTTATTGCAGAAGACACAACAATAGACAGTTGTAATAATAATAATAATAATAATTTAAAACCATTAGAGTGTTCTACAATAAAATCTTTAGTTCCTGTTATTACTAATTGTGATAAAGAACAAACACTTGAAGAATTCAAAGAAGAGTTAAAAAATAAAAGGATGGCTAGACAAACAGCCATTGGTGATTTAAGAGATGAAATAACAAATTTACGAAATCAATTGGCTAACGAACGTGAAATAAATAGAAAATTAAAAAATGGTGAAATAATTGATAATGAAAAAATGATTGATGTTTGTGTTTCAACTGATGATATTGATGATTATAAAAATATTATTACGTTAGAAAATAAAGAATTTGAAAATTCATTAAAAGATATGGTAAAACAATTACAAAAAGATTTAGCTGAAACACATTATAATTTACAAATGACAAATTCTGAAAATATAACATTAAATACTGAAGTTGGGGTTTTAAGAAAACAAGTCGGTTCGTTAAAAGATGTTGTTTCATGTAGTAAGCAAATGATTGAGGTTCGTGAGGAGCAAGTTACACAGGTAAATAATTATTTTTATTCTATCATCAGTTTCTGTAGAAGTATAATATGAATGTATGCGTACTGCATATGAGATTTATGACTTTTGATATTCATTTAACTCATAACAGAATATTTTTCTTTTATATTTCAATAATACACGCATTATCAATGTATATAATATTATTTCCTTTCTTATTAATCATCTTTATTTTTCTTAAATAAAAAAAAAAACAAGAAAGAAAAAAATTGAGTGTAGTATTTTTAAGAAAACAATAGAAGAAAGATACATTCATACATAAGGAAGAAAAATTGTTGTTTCGTATGATAATATTAAAATTCTTTCAAACATGTTCGATATTGTTTGAATACTAATCCAACTACGAATTATTTTGTTTGTCGCTTGTTAATAAAATATTTTCTGTTATTCGAAATTTTTTTTTAAAAATAATTATTATTAGGAAATTATTTAATATTGAAAAAAATTTAAGAACTTTGATTTTTTTTATGATGAATATTAAAGCAATTTATAACCTATGAGTGATATGAAATCATTTTGATAAAAAATTGACTCAATATTTAAAAATAATTTTTTTGTTTATTTATTTTTTTTTAAATTTTAATATAAATATTTTATTTTGAATATTTTTACCCTCTGAATTTTATTTATTTTAGAAAATAATCTACTTAAACTAAAAGTTAATTTAAATATATAGACAGTATTCGTTTTATAATTATATTTGTTTTTTAGTTTGTTTATATTATTATTTGGTTCATAATCCTTAAAAATATTACAATACAAAAAAATAAAGATATCAGTATATCAAGTTTACAATGGATTTGTATGTTTCAATTGAAAACTGGTAATTCATATCATCATCTGAACAGTATCATATCTCTGGTTCATAGTACATATTATTTGATATTAGATTAACTTATTTTTGAAGAAGTTCATCGTATTCTTATAATATGTTCTCTTTTGCGACAGTTTTGTTTTCAAAAACATCAATTTCATACAAGCTTAAGCTTTGGCGGGTTTGGAATAATCTTTTCTGTAGTTTAATGCCATTGATAATCTAATTAAGTTTGGATGCAGTTTAAAAAAGTATGCATATTACAAATAACAATTCAAAGTAAATATATATATCATTTCTCATCATAATGCATTAATATTATTTTCTCACTGCATTTACTTAAATATACACCTGCTTCCATAATACATTAAAAAAAATTAATTTGTTTTCTCAATTCTCATTCTCTCATTCATAATGAACTGTTTTTGATTATTATTGGTGTTGTTATAAAAGGATTCAGACAAAAACAAAATTAGTATATATATATATATATATATATATATATATTATAATATATTATCATCATAATGTTTAAACTGTAAATTATGAATAATCCGACGCAAATATTGAAATTACAATAGATTTTCATTATTTATTTTGTACGGTGATAGATATTTAAAAAAAACGTAGCGAAACTAAATATTTTTCAATTAGAAACTTCAACTCAAAATTTTAAGCCATGTTTAAGTATATACATTCATTCATCTTAACAAATGCAAAAAAATAAAAATAAAGTAGAATCGGACAAATTAATATATCATTTTTCTTTTTTCTTTCACCGGACTTTAATTTCTTTGTTACATTTTTAAAAAAGAAATTACAGATCCGGTTGTTGTTCTTGATAAATTAATCAAAATAAATTATATATGAGATTGTAGCCATTGCTTGGATTTAATTTATTTATTAAATTGTTACATAAGTATAAAAGCTTAATTCTAAGGACCACATGTCATGTGAGAACCAGGGTAGCCATTGATAAACTAATGCAAATGGTGAAAAACTATACATATGTCTTACACTTATATAAGTGATTCAAAACGCGTTGTTAATTGATGAGCATCATTGTATTATTGTAGAGTGATATTGAGATTATGGTGTATGTTAAGAAATATAATTTGAGTTAGCATAAATTCACTTGAGGAAGTTTAGTTTATAATCAGATTTAAAAACAAAGCTATTCAAGTTCGCGTCTCCATTTACCTACCTTATTGGTTATTATCATATTTCTGTCATACTCTGTTTTACCTTACCCGAACGTATAAAGGAAACTTTTCCTAGTGCTTGGACAGTGTGTTTCAAAAAAAAATATAATCTCTTTCTTTTTAACCTTTTTTTGTTAAATTTAATTTATTTTAACTGCATCATAGTGAAAATTAAAATACATACAGCAATTATTTGCGATTACGTCCTTGTTGTGTTTTTGGTGTTTTGTTATGTAGTATCCGAAACAGTTCCGGTATACTACTATGACATTATTGTTATAATTTTATAATTAGCTAATAAGAATCAGTATAATGTGTGTTTAGTATTTAGTAACGTGTACTAAAAATGAATTTTGAACAGTAGTTATTAAGACAATTATTGGATTCAATGGACTAATTTTGTATCTAGGTATACGAAAGTGTTACAAATTACAAGTTAAATTATTAATATTTTTTCTATTTCAAATAGTAAGCAGGTACTATGTTTACGTACGAAGAGTAAGTCTGACTTTGATCTAATTTTCGGTTTCGTATTAAAATACAAAAATTTGTTGTATTCCAAACAAAACTGTGATATAAAATCATCTCATTTCGATTTCATAGGATCATAGGAATCATAGGAAACCAAATTATGAAATTTTTCATTGTGATTGTGAAACAATGCTTTCTGAAATGTAATTTTCTAAATGACTAATCTAGTTCAATTATGTAATTTATGTTAAGTGTTTTAATTTTTTGAATGTAAGGAAAATGTCTTAATTGTTTTTCTAATTGATTTAAAACAAAATAATTATTTATTATATGATTCATCCATTGTAAGTGATTTCAAGAATATTTTTTAGTAGTACAATTATAAATTAATTTAAATTAAAATAATTTGGCCTAAGATAGATTGTTTTCATCAAATAAATTTGTATAGATAATTTCTAATCTCATCAATTTGATCGATTTGAATTGAATAAAATATGTTTTTTTTTGTTTGAATTAATATCATTAGTCATTACACGATCCCATTGTATTACCTTAAACTTATATTTATTTCAAGGTAACTTATGTTTTGCAAATAATTGTTGTCGTCCTTGATAATTTTCACCTTTTGAAATTAAAATATATATTGTTATAAAAATTTCAAAATATGTGTATATATTATATATATATTTTTTTTAAATATTCTATGCTCACACAATTTATTAATAAGTATTATGCAATACATACATAATTGAATATTATGTGGCAAAGTGACATAGACATAATATATTTTATTTTAATTTTTAATTAATTGAATAATTATGAACGTCATAAGACCTAAAAAAAGAACTATTTTATTTATAATGAGATTTTCCCAACCAAATGAAATATAAGAAATTTTTTTTGTTTGTTTGAAAAATTTTATGTCATATTTTACTGTACCTATTTCAATTGTATATCATGTATCTAACAAGTTAAATTTAATGTAGTGTTCTACAAAAGAAAAAAAAAATGTACTAAAAATCGGATTCAGTAGTATACCTACCTATAAAAAAAAATAAAAAAAAAACACATTAATTAACAAATACCAACAAACTAAATTATATTCTACTATAGTTATAATTTATTTTTTATACAATCAGATAAATGCTTAGAGCAAGCACTTCAGACGTCTATTGCTAGACGAAATTTTGCTACATTTGATTGTGCAATATACTAATAGTTATATCATCAGTAGGGTTAGTAAAACACCGTCACCTTTGATTAGAAAAATCTTAAAACAAATTAAACCAGGTACACACTGTTAGTAGAAAAGTAAAAGTCATAAGTTAATATATATGTCAATAACAATACATTAATAATTAAAAATACTTCAAAAAATTAGGCTGAACTAGTAAATATCAAAGCTAAAAAAACAACTGTTGTTAGTTAGTCTTAGTTATATGTACATTATAACGTAATCGTTTTTTTTTACAGTTAAAACACTTAGTAGTCGATCAAAAGAATTTTGTGTCTAAGTTTAATGGTTAATACATAATTAAGTATAGTTAAATACATCTATGAAAATCTGCTTTTTGATTAATTATTTTAGATTAAATCACATGTCTAAGAGAAACTGTTAAGTGGGTAAGAGAGTGGGTAAATGATTTGTTTTTATAAGTATATAGAAAATAACTGAAATACTAACTATATATTCCCTTACCCATCTTCATTTTGTTCTATTTGTTTTATGTTATATTGAGTTGTTACAGTACAGACTTTCATTTGGACCGGAATAAGTTTTTAAATCTTATTAAATCTTAATACTTATTCTGAGGAAAATAAAACAAAAAAACGTATAATCTACTCAGTTCTAGTACTTTAGAAATATTTTCCAAAATAGTAAAATATAATAATAACCATGAATTTGAAATGAGCACTATAAACCAATTAGATTAAAAATTAAATAGTCATACTTATTTGCAAAATTTCAGCTATTTTTTTTATTTAATTTTCAAAATAAGTATTGGTATATATAATTAGCCAGAAAATTTCTTTATTCCATTATAGGATGATATAAATTTTATTCAATAAATATCAAGTAAAAAATGTCAAATCCCAATTAGCAATTTCAATAATCCTTATAAGTGAGCCTTTCTCATACTTAACTTTCCCGATTCCTATAGTTTTGTAATAACTGTAATTTTAAAGTAATTAAAATGCAAAACTTTGTTTTCTCTGTGTATATTATAGTGACCTGTACTCAAGACTTAGCAGCGTTTAATAAAATTTCATTTATTTATTTATTTATTTTTTAAAGATATTAATTAATTTTTCAACAATATAGCAATATTTTTTTTTTTTTTTTAATATAAATTTTATTTTTTCCCCCTATTTTATTTTTTCTTACACTAGTCTAGCCTACAAAAATTTAAAAAAACAGCTATTTATTTCTAATTTTATAAACATCTAAGCTATTTGTTCGTTTTTATGTTAATTATTTATATTATACGCACACTTTTACGAATTTTTTATATTATGTACAAACTTTACAAAGTTTTTTTGTTTTCGAATTATATATGGGGAATAAAAACCAATAGTTATTTATTGAAAACATAGCCTAACTTAATCTAACTAAAACTACTTAACCTAATTAAAAAAATAATGTATATTATACTTTGTGCTAATTATAATTAGAGTTTTCCAATATCGTTTGCTTTAATTAATTTGTCCTTATCTGGTATGGACATTTCAAATTTTCTCCGTTAATATTGTCTGGGTTATAAACAATAGCTTTACATGTAGCCTGTCTATTATAATGGTATAATAGAGGGACATAGTTACGGTTTTAAATATAACCGTTTTTATCAGGAGCTATGAAGTCCGTGAGCAAGGTCTTTTTGATGTACTCCTCATTGTGGTAGAATATATGCGATACTAAACCATTTTCCGGAGTGTTTTGTGCTTTATCATAATGTTTTCGAATTAATTTTATAATAAAATTATCGATTCTAATTATGTTTGCTTCCTTGTACAAGTATTTATTAGAGTAGTAATGCTCGTATATACACAATATAGCCATAGACTATACAATCAAAGTAAATCAAAATTTTAAAAAAATTGAGGTATTAAATTTACTGAACAATTAAGAAGGACGTTGTGTTTTTGATTTTGCAAATAATGGTAAATACCTATTAAAATTATTTAATGCTAAACATACTAACATACATCTTACCTCAACAACTCACCCACAAAATTAGATGCACTCTTCCTTAAAACAAATACAAATGAATTATGTATAACGAAATTGTAACTGCGACTTACAATGACGTTATTTTTAAAAACGTATCATTGGATTCTAATTCTTTCGATGTCAAAATAACTCTTAACACTCTATAAAATAAATTTATTATATAAATAAACCTAAATATAATTTATTTAAAAAAAATGTGTTTTTGAGTTGATGATAATAAATACTCTCTCGACTCTTAAAGAATAAAATATGAATACTCTCACGAATTTATATGTGTGTACATATATGCGTAAATGTATAATACGTAAGTGTCACCTCATCACGCCATGAACAGGGTAGGAGAAAACAATTTATTATATGCCATACTAATTTAGGTCAAAGTCGAATTAAATTCCGTCCTATAACAACGTAACTTTCCCATAAATCGTAGTTAGAGTTCTATTACGCAGTTGGAATCATTGTCATTTGTTTTTCAACTTTATTATGAAAATTAACATTTGAGAGTGTTTCAGTGATTAATTGTTTTTGTTTTTAAATTTTTTTAAACAAATTAAAAAATATTGAATTACTTTTTTTTATTAATTATGAATTATAAAAATTAATTAATTTTAATAAAATAATTCAAATAAGATTTGCTGTCTCTTCTTTTATTTTATTTTAATTTTTCGAAACAAGTCTATGTGTATGTGTATACCACTTTTGCACTATTACACTGTATGCATTGATTGGTGTATATTTCTCTAACTTTTGGAATAGATACATATGTATATTACTTTGTTTATACATGTTTATACGGGTAGAAAAGTGGTAGAAATCTACCAAAATTTTTAGGTGAGGGGACATTTCGGTAAGGGGTAAGCAAATCTACCAAAATTTAAAATTTTTGGTAGATTTTTGACGTTTAAATTTTTTTGCTGGGAATAGTCAGTGTCAAAATATTTTTATTATTTTTTATTCACAAAAAATAAGGAAATTGTTGTTGACAACGTAATTTTCGGATCGAATATTAATCAAATAAACAAATATAAATTTTACAAATAATAATAGTGTTGAATTGACACTAAAATAATAATAAAAATTTATTTATTTATTTCTTTGCCAATAATTTCAATTGCGGCCATCTTGATATTTCAATAATCTGACAGCGACAATGGCAGAAATCCACCAGTTTTTTTTTACGTATGAACATGATGGTAGATTTCTGCCTCGTATAAACATGAGCTTTGATAGTAATTTTGTTACATGAGTTGACACCTCATAAAACTTAGGTCTCAGCAGTTTGTTAAGATGTCAACTTTCTTTATATTGTCATTGCAGGCATTTTGTATAGGAGTTAGTTTTGTAGGTACATACTTTTGTTGATAATGTACATCCAATATACTATAAGTGTGTCTTTTTAAATTAATATTGATAACATGTTTTTTGATTTGGCGACAATCAAGTGTTAAAACATTAATATGTTCTTCAAATTTTCATGTTTCATAACACAATAAAGTATATCTTTCCACTATATGTCATAGCATTGGTTCAACTAAAATTTTCGGCTGTTTAACCAAAGATTTTCTCATTTCTATTTATCTCTATTAATGCCATATTTGAATAACGACTATTGGCATTAATTGAACAAATAAGTTATCTTTACCCACACATTTTTTAGAACATGTTAAAAAAATTGGCTTAGATAGAAATCTTTTCAATTGATTTGGATTGATACAATTCAAGATAATTGGAAGAAACAATAATAATTAGGAAAAGGCTAAAAATGGTGAAAGTCAAAATAAATAGAAATAACATTAATGAAAATTTGAAATAAATCTTAATAAAATTATGCCGTATGCTTCTTTAGTTGTTAGCTGCCATAAATTCTTATTGCTGATGGTGTTGGGCAAGAATATTCAGCATATGTTTTGACTGATGTTATTTGTCGTCATCCAATGAATATTCTAATTTTTGCTTTCCTAGTTATTTGACCATTTTTCTATATTGGATTTAATTCACCAAACGTAGATCTGGTCTTATTAAGTCTGTTGTTGACATCTGCCTCTGTACCTCAGTTTATTGTTAGAATGTTATCTAATTAGGAGGAGCTTTCTACATATTCGACTGTTTGATCTTATGTTGTGATGCTGTTTGCATTGGTGTTATTTATTATCATCATTTATTTTTTTATACGCAACTGGTGGGAATCCTCTAAACCACACCCTTCCTATATTGCGATCTAGTCCTACAGGACTAATGAGCAATTTTTTCTTGGCTTTATTTTATTTTCAATGTAAACTACATCCAGCAATGTCTATCTAACTTTTCCTTTGACGTATTCATCCATAACCTTGAATACCCATCGCATCAGCGACGAAAAACCAACCAGCTCTCCAAACGAATTTATAATTATGGAAAACTTGTGAAAAACCTCGTTTCGTTGGCAGTCAACATAACGAAATTCTTCACAAATCCCGTGAAAACAAATCTATCTAAACGACGTGGGAGCGGGTCAATCTCCGATCACCAGCGTGAATTTATCATCATGACCTTGATTCTATCTATGTTAATTTCAAGCCCGACTCCACGTGCTGCCCTTGTCTTTCTCCGGACTTTATGAAGAACATCCTTGTCTTACTGAACACCAACACCCCGGAAGAACACCCTTGTCTTACTCCGGAATTTATCGTAAGTGTGTCACGAATTTGTCCGTAGTGAAGAACGTCTAATTCTTTAATGTCTTCATACAAAGCTTCTGCTAATCGTATTAACTTCTCGGGAATTTTCTTAATGCATTCCGCAATCGAAATCGTTTACATCCAATCCCAATCCTTATTTGGGAAGTTTCGTAATCAGGCTATTTTTTCAGGATTTCAGTAGTCTTAATTAAAGATTAAAGATTTGTTCTTGAAATCGCTATAAAGTTTATGTCTGAAATTGATGTTTCGAGTTAAATTATTTTAAAAATTTAAATAAAAGTTATAGTAACGGGACTATACCATTCTTTTGTTTTTTAAAATCGTTTAAGTTATGTATAAGCGATAAGCGATTGTGTACCCTAACAAAAAATGACTTATAGTTGCTGGAATCAAATAAAATTTTGACAGGAATACTTTTGAAAACTCTGAATATGGTGGTTACTTTATGTCGATTTTTTTGTATGTTGCGGTTATGATTTGTTGGCACAGATTTATTGCATACAGATATATTTTTATTCTGTTGATGAATTTTCTATACACCATGTACATATCAATTTTATAATTTCAATAATATAAATTTTTTAATTTCTTATATTACAGTTAAAAACAAAACTACATCAAATCGAAGAATCATTAGCTGATCGTGAAACAAAATTATTATCAGAGGATTTACGACGTGAATATGACAGGCAAATGGAAAATATACGAAATTTACGTCAATTATATGAAGAAAGAGCTCGTGTTTGCTCAGCCGAACGTGAGAATCTTTTACGACAAATTCAAATTAAAAAAGATGATTTGGCAGCTGAAGTTGAAAAGTGAGTAATTATGACCATGTTATTATTTCTACCTAATTGTAAAGTTTATTTATTTTTCATCTTGTTTGTATTTTTTTTTTTAAATAATTACAAACATCTTGTTTTTGTTAATATTATTGTAAACATCTAATTTTTATTAACTGTCGCGTCGGCTATAAAATCAATGATTTGTTGGTCTGCTCAGAGTACAATAAGGGATAATAATCATATGTTTTTCTTTTTTGTTTAAATTAAATTTTTCTTATGATTCATTTTATTTATTTTACTTTTCTTATTTTTTTTTCGCTGAGTTTTTTTTTTCATTTAAATTAATTTTAATCAATCTGACTAATTTTCCTCAGAATAGAAATTGCTCTGGTATACTCTGCCAATTTTATATATTAATTTTTTTTGTTAATATATACTGAGAATAAAAAGAAAATTTAACGAAATAATTTTCTTATTAGATTATTTACTCTCACCTCAAAAAGACACAAAAAAAAAAACAGAAATTAATTTTTTTTAATTTCAAATTTTTGATAAGAAACACGTAAAATGTGACCTTCGATTTATTTTGTTGTTTTTTTTATTTTCTTCGATATAATTTAAAATTGTAGTGTAATAATAGGATTCTAGACAACTGATTTGGTTGTAGACATTGTGTCTGTCTGTCTTGTTAAAATTGAATTTGAAAATTGTTTAGCTCGCTTTTAAGTATAACCAGGGTAATTATAAATTGCTATTTTTCAGAATACCATCCCAGCTGATTATTTAAAAAAATGTTATTGAAATTAGTACCTTTGGATGGGAAGAGAAATGAAGAGAATTTAGTGTTCTCATTGTAGAGAATAGTGATTTTAGAAATTGATTTATGATGTAAACTTGCTTTTGCAGTTAATTGCTTTATATATAACGGTATACATTAATACTTTGTGATTTTTGTATCCAACTAATAGTTATAAGTTTATGAATTCATGATATTATGTAATCGATTGATTTCCTTAGTTTTTCTCTAATATACTAAATCAAGCTATTTCATAGGTAAAGACTTACAACTGTAAAGTTTATGAAATGCTAATCAATGACATGATAAATAAATTTGTAAATACTAACAATATAATGCCAGAAAACCAGTTTGGTTTTAGACACAAACATAGCCCCGTAAATGCTATAAATAAACTCAGTTCAGATATCTGTTGGAACATTAATAAAAGATTTGCTGTAGGAGCCTGCCTGATCGATCTGGAAAAGGCCTTCAACAGTGCTTGGATAGATGGATTGATATAAAAAATATTAAAACTAGGATTCCCAAAATCTCTAATTAGCCTAATAGATAATTTAATCAACAATAACAAATTTTATAAATCCAATTTTCCAAATATAAAAATAAAAATTTTTGTAATTAAAAACGGACTCCAACAGGGAACGGTTAATTCATCCATCCTTTTCTCAATCTACTTGATAGAACTATTAGAAATATTAGACAGAATAAAAGAAATAAATTACATTAGCCTTTGCAGACGATATAATTTTTTATTCAGCATCTAACGCTGTTGAAATGGTACAAAATAAAGTACAGAACATGTTTAACATAATCGTTGATATGGCTTTTATAAATAAATGTTAATAAATGCGAAACAATCCTATTTCGAGACATATACAGTAATCTAAGCCACAACATAAAAAAACTGGAAAAGCTTTGCAATAAAAACACCAAAATGTATTTGTACCATATATCAAAAATGTTTTGTTTGGCACAAATTGACATTGTTGCGTTTATATTTTTCTCTAAAACTTTTGTTATAAAGTAATAATCAATATTATAGCACAAAAGCAAAAAATTAAAAAACTGTAAAGCATTTGTGAGTGCTTCTTAATCAAAGCCTAAAATTTGTAGATCAAGTCAAAAACGCCGTCTTAAAAGGTAACAAAGCATTCATGGCCTTAAAAAAATATTTTACAATAAAACTATACATACAAAAATTAAAGTGATTAAATTTATCAAACACTAATAAGATTTACTCTAACGTACACAGCTCCTATCTGCTACAATATATCAGTGGTAGCCTAATGGAACAATTAAAAATTTGACAGAAAATGCATTAAGGTTTGCATAAACAAATCTGCCTGAAACTGGATATATCCATTATTATTCAAATAGATATATATCTATAATTTTATTATAAAATTGATTAGAAATCATTTCAATAGAGATCAACAAACCTCAGAAAATTGTTTAATATCAAATGCATTTTACCATAACGAGGAATACATAGTAAGCACATAAAAAACCGGTTTTATAGCACCCGAACATTTTATTTATCTAGATAGCAAAGGCTATATCCACAGCTAAAAATTTCATTCCTATATTATTTCATTATAATAGATCTACGACTAAAAAAATAGAATTTACTCTAGGCAATATTAATCTCTATGAAATATGACATGTGCATTCCTTTTAAAGATACATTTACAAAACGAGAGTTTTGATGGCTAAACAACTGCTAGAATCTCTTGTTATCAAAAGACAAAGCTTAGTAAATAGTTTTTGTAGGTTAAGTTTTACATTTAAACAAAATAATTGATTTGGTTTTTTCAACAATTTTTACCAAAAACTTGCAATAACACAATACATGAAATGTATAAATAACAAGTAATACCTTTTAATAAATTAAACTTAAGATGAAAAATTAACAAACAAAGAGCAGACCGATCTTTACGTTAATTACATTGAAAGTAATCAAAATCATTTTTATAAAAGTTTTTGTAGGTTAAACCATTCAGCCGTACCGCCGAATTCGATCGAATAAAAATCGAGTACTCGTTCGTAAATTTTCAACCAGGGAATTCGATTTAAAAAAAATTCGAATATATTTGATCGAACATTTTCTCGTTCAACATTTTATAATATTATTTTTATTTTTTTTTTTTTATACGTATGTGTTTTTTAATAATTTATTTCTAAAACAGCAATCTAAATTTATTTTTTTAATTTGTAATTTGAACTTATTTGACGTAAGGTAAAAGTCATTACATTTCGTTATATTTTTTATTTGATTACATTTTTTGAAATGAGTACAAAATTAGTCTTTCGATCGAATTCACCGTTAAGAAATTCTCATCGAATCGAATCGAAAAATTCGAATAATTTTATATTGAATCGAATTCACCGGTACGGTAAAATTGTAAACAAAATAAAAAAAGTTAATAAAAAACAAAAAAAAAAAGATTTACAACTTTTCTCTATATTTTCGTTAAATATTTATCGACGATATACATATATAACTATATATATATATAATATTACCTATCTTCGGGAGGTGAGAATTGGATTAAGAGCTGTAGATGTTAAGCTGGGAGTCTTTTACTAGGTTTTGTTTGAGTCATACGTTAGGAGTGGTAAAGTACGCTAGATAAATATTAAACTTAGCTTCCTTGATGATAAAGTGAATATGATTTTAATTATGATATATTAAGAAATTTTAAAGAATTCTATTCTTTAAATTTATAAACTATATACATACATACAGCTATGGCTAGATAAATAGCACACAATTAATTTTTTTTTTATATTTCCGTCAAAATGTTTTATACTTTTTTGAGTGTATTTGGGGTTAAATTCATCGCTTCTTGAACGATAAACAAAATATTTCCCTTCCGGGACACTTATTGACTTTCGATTCGTCAGTCCCAACATTTTTCCAAAAAGATATGGATTTGTTGATATGTTGATATCTCCAGCAAAGTTTAATCGATTATAAATGTTTCTAGTAAACAGCTTGGGTTTTTTTTCAACTTATTCGTCAAAAGAGTTTATTTTCATTTAGTCTAATTCTAACTGTCTAATTCTACTCGATATTTCGACACCTAATTCTTGGCTCATTTCTGCTCTTATTTCCCTGGATAACTTAAATGGATCTAATTTACTTTTTCTCACTATTGTTCTATCTTGCAAAACAGTTGTTATTTTCTTCCAATTTGCTCGATTTCTGTTTTGATTTCTAAAACTAATTTAAGAGCGTTATATACCAGTTTTTTCTAACTCTGCAATTTCAGAGTGTTTAAAGCCTTTTTCAAATCATTCAAAAATGCTTTTTCTTTTTTCAACCGTGCAATGTGTATTTCTACCCATACTTTGCTTTTTAAATTTCTTTAAAAGGCAAAAATAGAGATTTAAACTTTTTAATCTTAATTTGATTTTAAGATCTGAAATTAATTATTCACGTTTTAATTCAAACTAATTATAAACAATTGATTTGTGCTATTTAGTTGGTCAAGCACTTTTATCAATATTTGAAATAACAGTTAATATTTATTTATATAACTATCAATAGAATCCATTTAGTTGTTTTTGTAAATAACAAAGTAATATTTCAAGAAAAAAAAATGCAATAGTTTAAAATTTTGAATGCTATTCTGCAGAAATGACCCAGAAATAAAAAAAATTTAATTGTGTGCTATTTATCTGGCCATAGCTGTATATATTGAAGTAATATATTATTAATATTAGGAAAATATTTATGAAATCTCAGTACATAGTTCTGAAACGTCTTTTTTTTTTCTTTATTTTTCAACTATTACTTAAAAACTAGCTAAGAACATTTTTTATATTA
This sequence comes from Argyra leucocephala, assembly GCA_963942445.1. NCBI lineage: Eukaryota > Metazoa > Arthropoda > Insecta > Diptera > Dolichopodidae > Argyra > Argyra leucocephala. The sequence continues at coordinate 71,830,414 of OZ012680.1, forward strand.
AATTATTAAAATAAAAAAGATTTTAACAAATTTCTAATGTAATAATTATTAATAGATTTAAAAATAGCTTGTCTTAGCCTCTTTAAAAATAAAATTGCGTTATTACACAGTCATTATACGCCATTCATTTTGCCGTAATTATTTGCATGAAATATTTCTTTATTTTAACAAAACAAAAAAAAAATGTTTTTAACCGCACGAGACAGTAGTTTTATTAGCATTTACAAGTATAAATATATTATATACAACATAAGGTCTCTATATATAACCATGAAATCAAATTTATAAAATTTACACAAAAAATAGTTCTAATTTTAGATAAAATAATTTAAACATTAATAAAAGAAAATTATTATTTAATAAACAACAAAAAAAAAATACTCAGCTGAGTAACTTTAAAGAAAAACATTTTTTTTTCACTCTATTTCACCATTAAACGTAATTTGAATACAAAAAACACATAAATTAATATGGTGAATTTAAAATAACTAAAAGAAAATGATCGTGGTGAACAGATTTCACATGGCCATTTTATTCTAAGAATTGAATACTATACTCATTTGATTACAGTGCTTTTGCATAGTAAATTACGCTTAAGAATAAATTTGCTTAAGAAACGTAATAATTTTTTTTATATACATGTGTATTTTCTACGTAATTTCCTTATTATAATGGGTCTTTTATTTGTTGATTTCAAATAATTCTTTGTCTTGGAATTTTGAACCTAAAATTTTATTTATTAGAAGCGCAAAATTTTCAAATCTTATTTAGCACGAAATTTGTATTAGTGTCTAGCCATTAAAATATTTTTGTTAAACATATTAATGAATTCTAAATAAATATTATTATTGTTGTTATTATTCTTTTATTTAAATGAAAACAAATATAAATAATTAAGATGCGTTGTTGAATTTTAAAATATATGTTTTTGTTTTTTTTTTTAAATAATAATTTATTTGGTTTAATTTTTATTTAAATGGTTGAAATTTAAATGAGAAAAATAGGTATATGTACTTTCTAAAAATGTCCTTACCTAGAACTGAATTATAATTAGTTCAACGATTTCGAAATTATTCAATTTATCTACATGAGATTTAAATATTTATTGTTAATTTTATAATGAATGAAAAAAGAAAAATGATAAATCTACGAAAATTAATTATATTATAACGACGTAAAATGGCATAATTAAGGTTAATAAGAATTTTTTTAATATTAAAGTTAGAATTAGAGTTGTGTATAGTAGATTTTACTAAGCTGCGGCTCTGAATATAACGTGTAAACTTTTAGGTGCCTATTACACATCATTCTTTTCATCAATCTTTTTGTCCATGTATTCAGAATGTACTGATGAAAACATTGATGAGCAATTACACGTTTCAAGGTTACATATTGTAGAAGTGTTCTGAATATATTGATAATTTCGAAACATATATGAATATTGAAAATATAATTTCTGGAGGAATGTTTTTGACTTCAATATAAATTGAATTTTTAAAGTAAATGTTGTGTATAAAAAACAACAAATTACATTTTTCCACATTTGAATAATATATCAATTGTTTTTTTACAATAATTGCTATACTTATTAAAATTAATATAAAAATTGTTATTTTTAGAATTACATTATAAATTAACATTATAACATTATCTGAACATTCCAAAAAAATAATATCTGAACATTTCCGAAAAGCCATTTTTTTACCTCCGCTGATTTTGACAGTAATATTGATGAGAATTTTGACAGAAATATTGATTAGAATAAAACCACCATCAATCATTTCTCATTAATCAACGGTCTATATATTGACAATAAATTGATCATTCATTGATGTGTAATAGGAGTCTTAATATAGTAATCTGGTATTACAAAAAAAAATGGGATATACTAAAAACATTTGAGAGAACATAGACGAGAGAAAACACAAACACAGATGAGAGAAAAAAGCCGAATAAGTTCTTCTATCTGAAAAATAGGTTTCTAAGAAAAAACTTTGATATAATTTTTTTTTTGTTTTATATTTTTGTCAGTAACTTAGATAAAATTATTATGCCGTACATTAAATATGGTACGGAAATTTATGACAAAAAGTTGAACAAGTAAAGATTTACAATTATTTAGTCATTTATTAATTTTCTTTTGTGAGCGGGGCTGATGCAAAGAACGCGTAGAATCGCGAGTTTAAACTATAATAGTCGGGTATAGACAGTTGATTGTAATTGTACATTTAAAAAATATCAATAATGTTTTTTCATTAGATTCAATTGCGCTCAATTGTATTAAATTTAATGTTAATTAGATAAAATTAATCTCGAATGAATCAAATAACTTAATCTATCACAAAAATATATTTCTTAGCTAATACTTCAAACCGCTATCAAAGCTTTGCTGGCGGACACTATCTATTCTAAGCTGGTGGAACAATGCCGAAACGAAATTGGAAACTTATATAACCGGTTCTCGATCTCTCTACTATGGGTTCCTGGTCACAGTAATATAGATGGAAATGAGAGAGCCGATGAACTGGCAAGGCAAGGTTCCAATCTTGACAGGTCCCTTGAGGAAGACATTCACTGTCCAATGAGAGTCGTCAAGGAGCGCATCCATTCATACTTTCGGGCCAGAGCGACTGAAAGGTAGCATAGACTAAATACCTGTACGACCTCGAGGAAAACGTGGCCCGCGTATAATATTAATAAAACCAAACAACTTTTAACCAGATCCCGCACAGATATAGCAAGAGTATTTCCCATCAGTACGGGTCACTGACCAATAAGAAGCCACGCTGCCAAGCTAGTTATTCCTTTCAATCCCCACTGTCGCAGTTGCAAGGATGAGGATGAAGCAGAAACTCTTCAACACTTCCTTTGCAGATGTCCAGCATTAGCTAGAGTCAGAATCCGGACTTTAGGTGAAGCTTTCCCCAGCAATATAGGTTTTATTGCGGAAAGCAAAATAGGAGATCTGATCAACCTTCTTAATTTCACAGGGTGGCTCTAGTACTGAGTCCCTGGGGAGAGTGAAGATAAGAGAACGCCCACCTATAACAACTGACAACATAAAATAGGTCACTCGAGTTGTGGTATCAAAAAAACACAATTAAGTGCTAATTGGTTTTTCAGAAGTAACTGGAATGGCCACTTCTATCTACCTACCTAGCTAATACTTTGTAATTATGATTATTTTTGTCACTTAATACGAACAAGGTCTATATACTAATATAGTAATAAATGCATTTTGAGAAAGTTCCAGCGTGACTATATGTTAGAATATTGACGAAATATTTAAAATGATTGAAATCCTCGGTTTTACAAATTAATATTGATAAATTACGAATTGTTGAGGTTTTTGTGCAATATAAACTTGCATCGAGCATTTATTTATCAAATTACTATTACTAAGCCTTATTAAATAGAATAGCTTCATTTTATTTAAGTTGTTACCATAAAGCATTTTTTTTTGCTTCATCAGGAATCCAACATAGGACCTTTCCTGGGTTGAAAGGGAGGCGCTATACCTACTACGCCACCCAGTGTGCTAATTTATTCGAATTTTTATATTTTTATATTCTTGAATTTAAATTTAAAATTTCCTTTTTTTTTCACTTTTCACCACTACTAATATTTAGAATTTGATGAATTTATTATCAGCCGTGGGGAATGGCATTCAAGAAAAGAGTATCATTCGATACTTGCTTTATGCAACAGAATTTTTACTTTGTCCAAGGGAATGAAATAGTTTTTTTTTTTAATGATTTTTCTATATAAATGCAACCTCTCCAGGTTTATTGTACTTCCCCTTTTTTTATTATTTTAGAGGTGCTTCCTTGATGCACTGTTATTCCTTAAACATCCTTGCTTAAACTAGCTATTTCAAAATTAAGCTCCTAGAACTAAGTTGGATAATTCGATAATTTTTAAACAGATATGTCATAGATTTTAATTAATTTTTCAAATATATTGGGTGTGCCAGAGCTGCGTATCAGCTTTTTAAGAGGTGAACGAGCAGTTATTTTAAAATTAAAAAAAAAATTATTAACTAAATCGATGGTGCTCTATCGAAAATCTCGATTTCGGCCAATTTCGGCGAGTTTTGACCCTTCCGGTTCTTCTCGGAAGTTAAAAATATCACCAATCCATAGAGCATCCTCGATTTAGCTATTAGCTCGATTTAGCTATCATATGATCACGCTAGGCTCGCTAGGAGACTGGTTTTTTATATGAAATTTTTGTTTTTATAATTTATCAACAAAAATAGGTTTTCATTCAGTAGAAATCTCTAAATATAGTTCAAAACAGACCTGGATAATCATAAACTATGGATATAATATCGTTCCGGATGCTCTTAGAAGAAGAGGAATGACATAAATATAATTTTTAGTTAATCATTAAGCCACATATATTTCACCGACGTTTCATGATTTGTTTTGTTTATTTGTTTCTGAAATATAATTTAAATTTCTATTTAATAGTATTTAGATTCACTCGAAAGTTAACCGAAATAATTTTGAACCTAAATTGTACGTGAAATTTCACTGACATTACCTGATAAATAACCTTAAATAGTACCATATTATTTTTTTATTTAAATAAATTATTACTACTTTTCATTTTAAAATGCGCTTATAAGCACAACTTCTGTGGGATTACAGAAATCTGTATAAAATTTCTGCTTTTCTATATTTTATTCTATTACACTAGATCGTATGGATTTATCCTTTTCAGGCTAGCTCAATCGCCTTGAGTCTATGTTGAGCTAATAAACTCTCGTGTTTAATGGCATAGTCACTAATTATGACATTTATTGTTTTTTTATTTTTACATGACTGTGAATATCTTAAGATGTTTGAATAATAGCGATATGCATTCGTGATAGTTCTAAGTAATAATTTATTTTGACACCGCTATATAGTTAATAAATTGGAATTTTTTGTGCATCCCCACAGTTGGATGTATAAGTTTGATTATACTTTTATATACTTGCAACTTGGAGTACAATCTGAGCTTAGACTGTCTCCCTATTAGCCAGTTCATATCTCTGATTTTCTGTTTGATTTGAATGCTTTTTGCTTAAAGTGATGTTTCCAGTAAAGACGCGAGTCAAGGTCCACAAAATATTCAAATTTTGATCAGTTAAAAATTTTTTTTTTTCGTAGATAAACATTTGAACTTATATTTATTTATTTATTTCGAAATTCAATGCTTAAAAAGATTTAACTATCTCATAGATGACTATACTAATAAAATAAGTAAGCAAATCAAAAACATTGTAAAAATATTGAACCGGAAATAGGTATAATAACTGACTAAGATGTTCCAGGGCGCGCACATATTTCAATATACAAGTCAGACTTTCAGCGACTCGGTCCTAGGGTATAAAACAGTTATTTTGCGGACTCAAAAGCAATGTTTTTTAATCATTTTAAATCTCTACGCGAACATAAAATCAATTATATTATAAATTTATTCACTAACTGGAAAGAAATGTATTTATAAGTCAGTGTTATTGCACATATCAGTATTTCTTATTTACACGTGTTCAAAAGATAATTTCAAATATTTTGTTTAAAATTCTATTTCTGAAAACATCTGGTCAAAAATATTCTGTAAATTCTTTAAAGAAATTTGATAGTACACCTAAAGAACAAAACTTTATTGAAACTTAATGAATTGATGACACTTAATGGACTTTGAAGGACAAACAAACAAAGTTACAAATTATTTATATCCGAATATTTATATCTGAAGACTGTTTTTGAATGAATTTGTTTATAAGAGAATATTCATGTTTTTCGACATTGTTTTGTATATTTTCACACATTTTTATTCAAAATTGTAACTCTATACAAAATAAATTCACCTATTTTTGGAAAATTTTATTTTTTTTCTATATTTTGTTTTTATATAGTTGACATTGGATATAAGTTCAAACAAAAAAGAACAAGAAAATAAAAATCTTAAGACAAAAATTTATTCCTGAAATATTATTTAAAAAAAGACAAAAACAATTATTAAGTATATTCCATTAGGAACGTAAAAAAAATATCCTTGAAAAATTAAAAACAACAAAAAAAATTATATTATTCAGTTTCAATTTGTTTATTTAAATTCGTTGCAATTTTTCAGATCAATTGCAATTAATTTCTGCAGAAAATTACAAATATTTATGAATATTTATTGTTTATAAAGAAAAAATTTGTATCTTCATTACCACCCCATTCCATCCCACCTACATTTGTCATATTTATTTCTGTTGAATTTATATGCATTTTAAGTCATTGAACTTAGTTGGTGTGGTTTGCTTGTACGAAATAAAATTTTTTTCGAAATAAAAATTTTCATTTTCAATAATATTTTCTTTTTAATATTTTTATTTTCCATCCTTCTCATACATGCATACGTAATTTCTTTATGAAAAAAAATACAAAATTAAAAAAAACGTTGTAGAAATGGAGAAAAATGTATATTTTTTTTTGTAATTTACATTGATATTTTCTTTTCAATAAAAATTAAGGAAATGCAATTGTAGAGAAAGAAAAATAAAAGAAAATTTTTATATATATATATACAATCTGATCGGTCAGTAACATCAGGACAAAAACAAAAAGAACAAGAACAAGCATAACAATAAAAACAGGAAAATAAAAATGAAAATGAAAATTTTACAAATTAATTATTTGTATTCGCATTGTTTGCTGACAACGTCGGTGAAGAAAAAACAAAATTTTTATGAAAAATTATGATTTATTTATATATGTATTATTTATATACATACATATTACTTATATAATACATAGTTAGTTCTGTTTATTACTTTTAATTTACAATATTAACATTTTTTTTTATTATTTCAAGTTTTATGTATTTTATTGGATTTTTCAAATGAAAATAATAATAATTTTACATATTATTACATTTTTTTTTTGTAGTGATGTTGTATTCTTCTTTAATAAGGCAATTAGTGCATGTTTTTTGAACATTTCTTATCCTCAATTTTGAGATGAAGACGTTAAACATTCATACCATCTGTTCAGAGATGTTCCTGGTAAACGTTTGATGTTTTTTTGACCATCCTTTACTACTATCGATGGAGTTGACCTTCTGCCATTGTATTTAAGGACTTTTTATTTTTATTTTAAATCTCAAAAGGGCTTTCAGCTTGTATAAAGTATATAACAACAATTTTTTTTTTTGTTTTAATAGTCTCTCCAGTTTCTTCGTCTATATCGAATCCAATGAATAATATAGTCAATATGCGGCTTTGATTTCGTTACTTATGAGTTCGCATTTCTGTATAATTGGCAATTTTGGTTTTGATTTAGATATATCCGCGATTGTCTCAAAAGCCTAATATACGCTACTGCCACTACCATTGGTGTCGAATACAGTTGTTGTATATTTGTGTTTTGGTTTCTATTGGCATGTATTTAATATCTCAGAGATAGCATAAAATGGATGCGGTGTTTCCTGTTTGGGTTCTTATTAATGTTTACGTGTTGTGAGAGCTATTAATATTATTGCACCTAGATATTTAAAATTGAGCACGTGCTTGATAATTTTATTGTTAATGAATATTCCATATAATATCTATAATTATAATTGACAAGCATTTAAGGACTTGCGCAGACATCTTTTCATTTTATTTCGATTCTCCTACTCCTTAATGAACTTCTGATATAATATATAACATGTATATATTAAAAAAAAATTGCGCACACAGTTGAAAATTTTATCCTCATATGATTTTATTATTCAGCAAATACATTATGCATATGGGAGAACTTATTAAAATAATAAACAAAAGCAAACAATTCAGTTTTTATAATTTACATTATATACTTGCAAATGAATCTATGTACATACGCCAAAAAAAAACAAAAAAACAAATTCATCTTAAATAAAAAATATAACAACAACAAAAAGACAAATCACTTGAATTCTTCATTTTTATCTTTTTAAGTAACTGTTTCTAAATTTTGGTTATTTGTAGTAATAATATAGTTTTTATTAAAATTATGTATTATGTAGTTATATATATACATACTTCTTTAATGACAAAATTTTTTATTTTTAGTAGTTTTATCCAGTAAATGCCACTTACTATAGGGAATATATCGGAAACGAAGCAGTATATGAGGGACGTGTATTTATGTGTCCTAAATAAAACTTACTAACCACAAAACTTTTTAATAAACACGAGTGGTTTCTGCTATATCGTGCGAAGTCTATGTCTTTACGTAAATTATTGTTTTTTAAAAAACTTTAAATTTGACTTCAACTTGAAATATAATTACTCAACAGGGGCCACTAGTCTATAATTATAATTGACAAGCATTTAAGGACTTGCGCAGTACACATCTTTTTATTTTATCTGTCTTCGATATAATGAAATCTTAATATATAATAAGTAAGTTGTATATAAAACAATAATGCCGACACAATTGAAAATCATATGGTCTTATTATTCACCAAATACATTAAGAAATAGGTAGAAACGAAACAGAAAATGAGAAGTAAGGTATTTATGTTTTTTAACGAAAACATACTAGTTTCAAAACTTTTCATTAAAACATGAGTGTTTTGTGCTTTGTAATGAGTCTTCAGTCGTAATCAGTCCATGCGAATCCCTGTTCTTTTAAAAACTTTAAATTTGGCTTTAACTTGAATTATAATTACTCAACAGGGGCTCCTTATGGTCATTGAATAGTCATTGAAATTTGTTAATGTCGAAGTCGAAATAGTCATTGATTTTGTTAATGTTGATGTGAATACCTTCATGTTGTACAACTTAGCAATTTTGCTTAATCTGAATAGTACAGGGTCATCTACCTAACTTGTTATATTAACGTTCTCATCGTAAATTCGATATCGCCGATAAGAGATATTTATTTATTTATTTAGTAGTCTACCTACAGATAAATCTGCAGGTTGATCAGAGCTTTTAACTATTTATTTGTTTTATTTATTTCTTCTGTTTAACTCACAACACATTACAATATTCTTATTCTAAATTTAAATTTTTCAATAATTATTTTACGTCAAACTTACATTCAAAATTTATATTTCTGAATATTTTATCCATTATTATAACAATTGTGTTCAAATCTTAAAATTTAAAAATTTCTTTTTAAAAATATATATACACTAAAAACTTGTAGGAAAGGATTCATTGATGGGGGATGAATGGATATGAATAGGTAAGAAATAGAATATTGGGGAAGAGTTGTATGGTTAAGGGGCAGATGATACTGAAAAGGTATTTTTGAAAGTATTGAAAATTTACTAAAATGGAATATTTCTTTGTGAATACATTAGAAGGATGCATGGTCCACATTTTAGCGGTTTTCAAAATAAATGATTTTGCGAAATCAGTTTTGGACTGTCTGATGATTTCTCCCGTCACAAATAAATGAGCACTGGAAGCGTATCTTGTTTATTGTTTAAGGAAGAATTATTGGTTTTAGTTCAATAGAACCATTGTCGTTTCCAAGTGTTATTTCTCTGACTATATTGAAGAGATGCCTACTAGAAGAAAGTATTATTGGGCATATAATGAGCCAAACTGGAAGAATATTGAATATCAAATTATACGATATAAGAAATTAAAATAATATTTTAGGGCGATTCTAGTATATTATTGTTGTGGCGTAGTCTTCTCTTGCAAATGTCTGTATTTTAAACGGAATTGTAATAATTTCTATTTGATTGTTATTCGAGGCAGTTTTTCATAATTGCCATATATGTCGATTTATCAATCATTGATACAAGCATCTATCTACTAGATTTATTTTAAAATAAAATTATATATATAATTATATTTTAGAATGAAGATGTAGTGGATAGTTTTTTTTCAACCTGTTTACCAGTACAATTTTATTTAATTTGAAATTCGAGTTTAATTTGCGTATAACTTTTTCAAATAAGCCTTTTGTCGAAATTTTCTTTCCAATAATTTTACTTTGTTTGCTCCACTTTCGAATAGTAATTCAGTTTACTGGTATTTTTTTTAAGAAGGTATACCTTTATATTCATTTACTTTAATTTGCACTGTTAAGCGAGCCTTTTTTTATTTAATGAAGATAACCTTGTGAAATGCTGGATGAAGCAGTGACATTAGCAAATTTTTTATATTTCTGTGTTCATTTTGTAGTTGTATGTAAATTCTATTAATCAACAGATGCAATATTTTAATATAAAAAATTTCGACCTACTAACAAAATCTTACCATTATCTTACAAAATTGATAAAATTTAAAATATTGGGTTCAGTGGTTCTATTTTGCAATCGTTCACAAGTTATTTGATGTCACGATGTCAAAGAATTGAAATAGGAGATAAAATGTCAAATGCTAAGTAGTAGCATGTAGTATGACAGGGATTTATTTGTATTGGGGCCATTGTTTTATTTGAATTAGAATTTAAATGTAAGATAACTGCTTTTACGGGGGAGGTACCCTATGATTCTGTCTTGTGTTTGAGATCGTGTTTTAATTTTTAATGTTAAATGATAATTTGTATTGAATATTCTATTTTTCTTACCGTGTCACAGTGTTTCAACATTCTTACATTAATTTTATTACAAAAATATAGCCTTTAGATCCGAAATATTTCTTTTGATATTAACTGAGTTTACTGAAAATAAATAGCTAGCCCTCTTAATATTTTTCAATTTACTGATATTTTCTAAATTTAATTTTTATTTAAATTTTTAGAACAAAAAATCTAGAAGAACGTGTTGCCAATTTCGAAAAGGAAATCCAAGCAAATCAAACAACAATTGAAGGGAAAAATTCAGAATATAATGTCCTAAAATATGAAAATCGTGAATTAAAAGAAGAGATGAGCGCTGTTAATTTGGTAATAATTTTAATTAAAAATGATTTTCATTTGATTGTGTTTAATTTTGAATATTTTCTATTTGATAGCTCTTCAGTCAAATGTTATTGGGTTTCAATGGAAACAATAGCTTAGACATAGACCGTTTAACAATTATGTTAGAAGAGAATAGGACATTATTAAATGAAATAGCAACTAAAGAAGCTGATTATGAAGGAGCAAGTTTACCAAAATTATTATTCGATATTGTAAAACAAGCAAATAATGATGATGATGATATTGATAACTATTTGAACAGACAGCCTGAACTATCAGAACTTAAATCATTAAATGATACTGTCTCAACATCTTCAAATGATGTTGACCAAAGTAATACCTCTACAAATGTAGATGAAAATACTGCATCATTACCAATTAAATTTGTAAAATCTCTTAATGATGGGGAACAGAAATCAACAGTCGATACAGCAACATTCATGAATCCATTGTTTTCAGAAACTATATCAGAGAGCTTAGATGATACAAAAGTTGAAGTAAAAACAATCACAATTACTAATAAAGAACATGATGAGACAAACATTAATTTAGATCATGTTGAAAAGAAAGATTTATGTCTTAATGAAAAAATTGGACCCGGAAAAGTTGTTTCTGCACAGGAGATTATTGGTAACTTACCTAAAGTTTGGAGAGTTATTATGGAATTTTTGAATCATCAGAAAATTGAACAAGTCGAATTTGTTGAAAATGGTCAAAGTGAAGATTGCTATAAATCAGTTCAAACTCCAAATGGACCTAAAGCTGAATTGAGTGTTAGCAAAACTTACATAAAATTAAAGGTAAATTAAATTTATTGAATTTCTAAATAAACCATTTTTAAAAAAAAAATATTTTTATTTTTCAGAATCTTATTTTAGAGAAGAAATCGTTGGTGAAAGAAACATCTCGTTTGAAGACTTTAAATTCCCATTTGGAATACAGATTAAATGAACAAGAGAAACGTTTAAGTGCTGTTAGTTTAGAATTACAAAAAACTTGGCATTTAGTTGGCAAAATGCAACGTCAACATAGACAATTACATACACATGAACAAATATTAAGATATCAATTGCAACAAAAACGTCGTCTACTTAGCGAATTGAAGGAAGAATTGGAATATTGTAGAAGAAAATGGGCTGCAGCACGTGCCAAAAATATGGAAAGTCAATTACAATGTGAGGATATGCGTAAAGAGTTTGCAAAACGACGTCTTGAAGATTCAAATAATTCAGCAGAGAGTGGATATAGTGATGGGGCTGGTTCTGGGACTGATGAAGATGAACGAATTTCTGGTGATCAACAAAAAAGAAAAATACCACCACATAAATTTGTTCATAATTTTATTGAAAATTCACGTATACTGGAAAGACGAAACAGTTTATCTCCGTTACCACATACAATAATAGAAACAAATTTAATCAGATGTCAGAGTGCTCCAGCAGTAGATACAGCAGTTACATTTTTGGACAAACAAATTGCAAATAACGAAAATTTAGAATTTATGGAACAAGAAGAAGAAATTGCTGCAGGACAATCAACTTCAACTGGTACAATACCAAAACAAAATCATAATGTAACTGAACACTTTGAAGACGATGACAAACGAACAGATCGTACTGAAAGAATTCAACGTTTAGAAGAGCAATGTAAATCATTAATTGCTAGAGTTTTAGAAACATCTGAATGTCGTGAGAAATTAGAATTACAAATAAAACGTTTTCAAGATGAAATGCCACCAGCTCAACATCCAGTTCCATTAAATGAATTACTTCAAAATACCAATACCATAACAAAAATTGAAAAAAATGAGCCATGCTCATCTGGAAGCAATAACATGAATGTAACAGAATCTATTAGCGGCAAAGGACAATTAACAGAACGTGAAGAAGAATATACACGTAGACGTAGTGAACGCATACAACGTCTGGAAAATGAAAGTAAACAACTTATGTCGAAAATAAAAAAAACCAATGATCGAGGCTCCACAATGGTAACTAGATTAAAAGAAATACATGCTAGGTGTATCAATAGTCGTGAAGGAAGTTTTGATAGTTCAGGTGATGATGAATGTGAAAAAACTCAAATTACTACAACAACTACTAAAACAGTGGTTGAACCACCAAAACCACCAAAACCACCATGTACTGAACTTGATAATGAAATATCAATGATAGGAAAATGTGCTGAACGTCTAAAGAGACTGGAAAAAGAAGGAGAAATGCTATTATCAAAATGGACTAGAAATTCAGAACGTGGAACAGATATTGAAAAAAAACTGGATAATTTACATTCACGATATGCAAAGAAAACAGGTGAAAATCAATCTAAAAACGATGAAGAAATTGGCTCATCATCAGGATTGTCAAGAAGTGATTCACAAAAAACTGTTGAAGAAAGACTTAAAGAAGTTGAAAATAAAGCAAATTCACGTGATGAACGACTTAAACAAATGGAAATTGACAGTAAAGAACTTTTAACCAAATTAAATAAAACATCAAACAGAGGTTCAAATATGATAGAACGTTTAAAAGAGGGTACAGAACGACGAAATAGTTTACGAAAAGAACAAGAAAAATTCAAAAAAGAAAGAAAAGAAAATATGAGCTCAGATGAAGATGAAACAATTTCTAAAAATGATAAAAAATGCAAAGAGGAAGAAATTGATACAAAACATAAAGAAATTCTACAAATGAGACTTGCCAAATTAACTGGTACTAAACCTAAAGTTAAAACATTACCACAAACTGGTGTTGGAGCTTTAACTCTATCATCAGGACAAAATAAATTAAAAGATAAAATATCAAAAGAAAAACAAAATGATAGTGATAAAGAATCTCTTGAAGAAATGTTTTTACGATTAAGTGGATTATCATCAACACAATCGACATCAACAAATTCAAATAAAAGTGATGAAAATGAAAATTCTAATGATAATTCTAATAATGATTCTTCTCCAGAAAAGACTGATAAAAATAATGATAATCAGCCATCTGCAGATAAAGAATAAAAAAACAATTGGAATTAAACAACAAAATAAAAATAATAATAATATTTATACAAGAATGAAGAATTAAAATTTTATGAATTTAAAGGTTATAGCAATTGAAATAAAATGAATAATATCCTTTTTTTTTAACTTTATACTTTATGTATTCATTTAATCCTTAAAGAAGATTTTTTTTTTAAATAATTTAAAATTTTTACTGAAAATTCTAAATGAATTTTAATTATATTTTTGCACTTTAAATGTATAATCTATCTCATTTTATTTAGATTTAAAATTAAAATATTTTTTTTTTTAATAAAAACAAAATCATAAAAGTAAAATAACATTTTTTTATTTTGATTTTTTTATTATCAGTTTTACTGTTCACAGCGGATTCAAATATTTTTGTTTTATTTGGTGTATCATAATAAGTTTTTAAGTAAACAGAAAAATTGACATTGCTATTGAATAAAAATGTTATATTGGGGAAATAGCCATACTGTAGGATAACTAAAATAAATATGCTAACGATTTCATTATCTTATTTTAAAAAATAAATCATTAGGACATTTATTCCTGCTAGTGCTAGATCAGTTAAGTAATAATTGCTGTCGTTTCAACGCCTTTACATAAATATAAACGAACTAGGTATTCCCACCGTAACATTCGCGGGTCTAGCATTAAAGAAATATTTTTTTCTTTTCATTAAAATGGAATAATAAATTTCAGGGAAAACACAGGCAGCATTTTCTATTTCCACGGCAGTAATGCCAAAACGGACTGACGTTGTTTAATGATCATTAGGACTTTATATCGTAACATTTTTTTTCTAAATTATGTTTAATAATTCTGTTTTGATGGTATTCATGAATGGTCATCAATTCAAAAGTAAAATAAGGTAATATAATTCTATTTTCCAATATATGGCAGTAGTAACTGGTAAATAGTAGCTATATCTAATACATACTTATTTTCCTAAAGAAATTTTGACAGTGTTGGATTATTTAACTAAAATTAAAATTATTACATAGTTCGCAACGTAAATGTACCAATTTCCGCCCCCTTAAGGAAAAATGGCAGTTTAAGTTGACAAAATAAGCAAAATAAAAGCTTTTTTTAATTTTTTTTTTTTCAAATTACAATAATTACTATTTTTTAATTAAAAAAAAAATATTTTCATCTAATTATAATTTAATTTTTTGTAAATAAATAATAAAATATCATAACTGCCAAAAAAAGTTTGATTGAATGTATTTCCGCGAGACAATTTCAATCTGAACTAATTCTGCCCTTATATGAACTCGATTCCGCTTTTTGAACCTATTTGCGATTCACAGTACCTATTTACGATTTTATTTAAAAAAGATATTTAAAATAATTATTAAGAATAAAATTAATAATTAATTTTTTAAATAATTAACTAAGTTGTATTTAAATTATAACAAATAGTTATTAAAATAAAAAGTCAATATTACTATAAGTTTTGAAAAAAAAAAAAATAAATAGTTTGTAAGTAAAATTATTTGTTAGTGTTACACATAAAAATATACATTTATTTGAATATGAAAAGTTAGTTAAAATAAACTTGTATCTAAATTAATTAAAAATTGTAAAAAGAACTATTATGCTTACCGTATTGAGTCTTGTGTGGGTGACCAGAAAAAACTATGGTCTTTTATAAATGAACTATCGGGTAAATCAAATAAAAATTAAATAAAATTTTTAATAAGCAATGATAATACTTACATTGAAGACCCTAAGCGTATTGCTGATGAATTTAACAATTATTTTGCTAACATTGGTTTAATTATGTCTAATTCAGTAAATGTGAGACCTAATGATAATATTAATTTCTTTTCTACTTTAAATAATGATTTCCCTAATTTTCAGTTCAAAAAAGTAAATGTAACATTAATCTCAAACGTTTTAGCTAATTTAAAAAGTAAAAAGTCTGTGGGACATGATGGAATTCCAACAAAAATAATAAAAAACTCTCAAACAATTTATTCTTCTTTAATTTCTGATTTATACAATAAAATAGTCGACGATTGCTCCTTTCCAAACATTCTTAAAATTCAAAAAGTAGTTCCGATCTACAAAGAGGGTTTAAAAAATGATGTTTCAAATTACAGACCTATATAGCCATACCTTGTGTATTTTCAAAAATAATTGAAAAAGTCATGTATATTGATATAAATAATCATCTGATATCCAACAACTTTTTGTTTCCTTATCAATATGGGTTCCAAAAAGATATTGTAGATATGATCTGTGAGAAAATTTCTGACTTTAATATTGTTACAGGTTTATTCATCGATTTGAAAAAAGCTTTTTATACAGTTAACCATAATTTGCTTCTAACAAAATTATCTTTTTAAGGCTTTAGATTTAGTTCGCTGAAGTTAATGGAAAGCTATTTAAAGAATAGAAATCAGTTTGTTTCGTATAATAACAGTTTTAGCTCCTACAATTCAGTTAACTATCTCTATATTTGGTCCTTTATTATTTCTAATCTACATAAATGATATACACAAATTGCTATTAATATGTAAATTATACCTATTCGCAGACGACTGCAGCTTGTTCTACTCTGGTAATAATTTAGAAGCTATTATCAAGTTTTAAATCCCATTTAAAACATGATACGATGATAATAACGGAGCATTTCAGATTAAACAAAATCGTTATGAACGCGGAAAAAACTAAAATCATCCATTTTAGACAGCATCAAAGAAATGTAGGTTGTATAGAAATTAAAATTGGCAATGTAGTTTTGAAAGAAGTTGATGAAATTAAATTTCTTGGAGTCATATTTTACAAATATTTAAGTAGGCAGCCACATATTTGTTAGATAGAAAGCTCAATACTTTCAATGGTATTTTATTTAAATATAAATCCAAAATTCCTAATAGTATTAAGCTAAAAATGTATAATGCATATATAAATTCTATTCTTTCATACGGCACAGCAATCTGGGCGTCCAATAATAGAATTTCTCAAATCCAAATTTCACAAAATAAAATTTTGAAAAATATTCTAATACGTTATAATACTCATCGCTTATATTTAAACTTAAAAATAATGCCTGTAAAAGGAATGATTCAATTTCCACAAATTTTGGGGATATATAAAATACTTAATAATATCGGGCACTACATAAATTCCATTCAAAATTTTACTCATAATTTTAATACTAGAAACCGGAATAATACCAAGAGTTAATAATGTGCTAGCATCTCAGAGAATTTCAGTGTCAGGATCTGGTTTATACAATCGGTTACCTAGTAATATTAAAAATATTGCATCAGTGCATTCTTTTAAAAAAACGCCTAAAGGAGTTTCTTTTGAAGTCGGATCATTTGTTTAACTTAATATAATGCTTTATATAAAATTTAATAAAAATATATAATTTGTGTATCTTAATAATATATAATCTAAAATTTAAAATTTAAAATATCATTTAAGATTTATTTAAGTTTTATAATTTATCATTCTTGTATTTTATTCTTATTTTTTAGTCTTTTTTTTTATTTTTTTATATAGCTTCATTAAGACTAACGTAGCTTATTCTAAAAGCGCTTGTTGCCTTCTTTTATAGTATGTATCTTTCTACAATGCCACTTAGGCGAAGGAACTATCTAATGAATTGAACTTTTAAAATTAAAAAAAAAAAAAAAAAGTTAGCAAAAATTAAACAATGCAATGATTCAGTATTTCAAACAAAAAAAATAATTCAATATAACATAATTAACTTAAATATTATAACAATGCACATTTATAATAAATAAATAATAATACAAAATATTTCATATACATACAAAGTAAAATAACATATCTTACTACTACTTCTTAGTTTTGGCATTTTTTATTTGTATATGATTTGAAGTACATTATATTGTCCTCTGCTGTTCATTAAAACTGAAGGCTCAATTTTCCAGACTATGTAACTGTCTGAATATATTAGAATATCTTCTTTTACAGGCCATCTCGAAAATGTGCCAGACATGGTCATGGTTTTCACTCCTTTATTAAACTTATTGTGAAATTTATACAAAGAAATTATTTTGGTAATTTATAATGGACGCGTTAATAAAATTTTGGTGGCAAGCAAGATAATTCCAGAGATTTTTTAAATTATACAAAATATAATATAAATAAAACATAGTTTTGGAAAAACTCATTCTTAAGGGTTAGCGTTAGAGTTTTACTAATTTTACTAAAAATGCTTATCATACAGGATACGCGTATTTCGTCTACTAAAAAAAATATTCGCTTATTTTCAACAATTAAGATATAATTTTTTCTTTAAGTATAAGACTTGGTATGAATTTAGTGAAAATAGCTTACACCTGCATATTTAGTTTGGAATTAGAACATTTTTTCCTACAAATTTTTATAAAAACTCAAAATTTAGTTGTAACAAAAAACACATATGCGAAATTAAATTTATAGGTCGTAATTAGGTCCAGCTTAATTTGTTCAATTTCAATTTAAAATCGTCCAGCTGCATCCTTATATAATCAAAAATAGGTGAATAACTTAATCAATTATTTCGATATATCATTTTCCTAATTCCGCCCGGTCGATCGTAAATACGTGCAACATAAATTTACGTGTCCCTAATTCGCGCTCAAAAATAATTAGCAATTTTAAATATTTTTTATTTACAAATTGAAGAAAGTATGTATTATAATAATCTATTTAATAATATATCTTTTACAATTATTTGAATAAAATAAATAAGTGAACATCATAGTTTAGTTATTATGGTCTTAACCAAATAAAAAAAAATTTAAACGTATGAACCAATATTTTCACTAAAATGTTTACCTAGTTTAGTTTTCTATCAATAACTTTTTTATTAATATGAATACAAATATGCATTATTTTGTATTACAACGAGGAAATAATATTATTCTATTTTTATTTCAAATTGAAATATAAAAAAACGGTTTTGGGCGGCATAATGTGCTAGGGCGGTGATAGGTACATTTAAGTTATCTATTTTTATTTTTAATTAAAATAGGCCTCTTCACAAGCGCATTATGCTAATTAATTTAGAAAAATATAGAAAGCAAATTTGTAAAATCCTATCCAATCCAATGATGAACAGTAGTCCAAATGCGGTAAAATCATAGTATTATACATCATTATTGCACATTTCTGCGTGAGTTGACAGCGAATTCTTCCTAAGTAGAATTATTATTACTTTTTTAGAAATATAATTACTTATGAATTCAGCGTATTTGTCTAATTTCAGTTTATCATCCATCTGTACTCCTAAATATTTCATGACGTTTACGTTTCAATGCTTCCACCACCAATATTTAAAGAAATTTTAACACATTTAGTTTAATTCTCCAACTTTTGCAGCATCTGAGAACTTTATGGTTAGTTTCCTGTAGTTTATTGATTGTTCCTTCTGAACTAAATTACAATTGAAATTTGGATTCATATTTGCCACGATTAAAAAAAATTTTAAATTTAAAAATCCAGTCTTTTTGGCTAGATATCATACATTTGTGTATATAAGAACTACACAATCAACAATTATGAATGGAATTTCTAATACAGAATACTCTACAAAAACTAATTTATTTTTTATGAAATAGGAAAAAAAATGCTGTGGTTTTGATAATAATCCTTTTCTAATAAATCTCTTTTCCTTGTTGATACAAGATTTTAATATAGCGGGTGTGAGAGATCACAGATGTCATATCTAAAAATTTGATCAATTTCTGTTGTAAAGTAAATTTTCTTACAAAAAAAAAAAAAAAATTTATTTAAGAGACAATTTAGAATATTAAATGAGAAAAATAAAGACAATGGACAAATTACTCTGTTCAAAAGTATTACTAATCCTTAAAAAAGCAATTCTATTTAATTTTCTGATATATTTATAAGTAGATTATTATATAAGAAGATAGTGGTGTTACAAAAGTAGATGAAACACCAAAGTAGTATTATTATGTATATTGAAAGATGGATTATTGCAGTTGTAATCTTTTATATTTTTAATAAATATTTGATTGAGTGCACAAAATCCCAGGAGAATAGATAAACTGTAATGTAAATTATAAAGTGTTATTTTTTTCTGCATAATTTTAGTTTTATTTTGAACAACATTGAAACAGATTTAGTAAGTAGAGCAGATGTTTTAGTGTTTTTTTAAGATTTCTGATTTGTTTGTAAATTTTTTTTATTCTGATTAATTTCAGATTTAAATAAAACCTTCTTGAATAAGTTTTTCCGCCTTATGACCGAGTAAAATTTGTTAGAAGAAAATAATGATGATAAATAAATTTCAATTTTAATAAATAATTTTAAAATTTAATTCAAGGTTCATCTTATAAGATTAAAAATTTTTAGAAAACGAAAAATTTATAAATTTTAAATTTAGGAACATGAAGTGGAAAAAAGTGATATTTAAGTGAGTGTGCGAGATTTCTTTTTATAATATACAAAGTTATAGAATAATAATAGTAACCGCTTTTATTTTTCTAATTGCATAAGTAGAGTAATTTTTGTTTTACTTTCTTAAGTATAAGTCCTCGAAAAATACCAAATAATACTGCTGGTGTGCTGGTCGGTCAGAATATTATATTTTTATTTTCTATAAACACCTACACAGAATGAAAATTTTAATCTATTGTTAGAACAGTTCAATTAGAATTAGCTTTGAAAGAACATGCCTTTTTTTTTGTTTTCTTTATTTTCAACTATTACTTAAAAACTAACTAAGAACATGTTTTATATTAAATTATTATAATTTATAATTTAAATAAAAAAGATTTTAACAAATTTCTAATGTAATAATTATTAACATATTTAAAAATTAAGACCTAGCGAAAAGCTGTCTGGTCGTATTGAGAAAATTTAGTATTCAAATAGTTTTATGATTATCTTTTTTGTTTTATTTGACTTACAAGTTTAAATATTGTTATATTTTTATTATCTTTCCAATAATAAGCACCTTTTAGTGTGATAATGTAAATATATAATAATCAAATAATTTTTTTTTTTGTTTTTTTTTTTGTGGTTCATTTGACTTTCATATTTAAATATACTCATATATACATTAATTATTATTCTTTTTTCAGAATATAAAGCTTTTAATGCGACAATAAGTATTCCATTATTTGCTTTTTGAATTCCGAAATACAATCAATAATTTTTAGCTTCTTCGGTAGATTATTAAAGGCATTCAAGCAAATATATAAACAATTATTTTTTGGTTATTAGTTTTAAATAGAGTAGGATAGAAGTTTGTTTTGTTACGTGTATTGTGGCTGTGTATATCAATTCTTCGATTGAGTATGAAATTATGCTTGATTTTATTGTTTACTATTTTAAAGGCTAACATGTACAATTCTTTTTTACAAATATTATCAAAACTATAGAATTTTGAGGATTACAACAAATTGGTTGGATGGCGATTTCTAAATCCATGAATTATTTTGATGGCTTTTTTATGTTGGATATCTAACGGTTTTAGATGAATTTGAGAGCACCTACTCCAAATTGGATTCAGATATATAAGGCTAGAAAGTATGAAAGAAGCATATATTGCATATAGAGTTTCTGTTTTAAAAAAGTTTTTCAATCTCCTTAAAATAAAAATATAGGGCGAAATCTTTTTTGAAATTAGTTCAACGTGCATATTCCATCTTAACTTACTGTCTATTAAGAGGCCTAAGTAATTAAAAGATTTCACTGTTTCTATAGTTTTATGGCCGTGTGTAAAATTTGAGGAAACGAAATTCTTGTTTTCAAATAGGAGAATCTTTGTTTTCTTAAGATTCAGAGATAATCTATTCTTCACCAACCATTCTTCAATTGTGACTAGATCCTCTCTTATCCCATCTAAAAGTTCAGTTTCAGTACTTGCAGAATATTTCAAAACTGCGTCGTCTGCATAAAGTTGAAGACTTCCTTTGAGATTAAGATATGCAAGATCATTTATATATAATTTGAATAAAGCAGGGTCCAATATTGACCCCTGTGGAACCCCTTCATCACAATGTTCATTCACATTAACCCTTTGTTTTCTATTGGATAAATATCAATTAAAAAACCGTATTTGATCTACAGTGAGTCGAAGAGATGAAAGTTTATGTAACAGAACTTCATGTTCCACACAATCAAAGGCTTTTTGCAAGTCCAAAAAACACAAGCTGTATATTTACCAGAGTCCATACTTTTGGTAATAAAGTCTGTGAGTAATAGACAAGCAGCAGTGGTGTTGGAGTTCTTCTCAAAACCATATTGTTCTTGATGCAGAATTCCATTATTTACCATAAAATTAGAGAGTCTAAACTGAACGATCTTCTCAAATATTTTAGAGAAAGTACTAAGAGCCGATATAGGACGATAGTTTGTGGGATTGATAGCATCACCTTCTTTAGTAACTAAAGAAATTTTCATTGATTGAGGAAAAGAAAATATTACAAATGCAGCGTTAATAAGTTTGACTAGGATTGGTGTAAGTTCCGTAGAGAAATGTTTTGAGTTCGAACCCTGTATAAACATTTTTTCTAAAACTGTTCAGATATACCTAGTCAATAGGATCATCACTTATAGACAATTCTTTTGTAATGTTAACAAAAAAATTATTAAAAACATCACAAATTTCTTGGGAACTATTAATTGTTTTGTTGTTGTGACTAATTGTCTGAATATTACTTTTAGAAGCAGAACCACTCTTATTATACATTATTCTTTTATATAAGTTCCATAAATTTCTTCCGCTACTTGGATCTCTTGAGACCATATCAGAACAATAATCTTTTTTTGCCGTGATTACGAGAAATTTTACTTTTTTCCTAAGTTCTTCATATAATTTCTTTACTTTAATATCATGCGGATATTTTTTTTATAGTAAGAAAACGAATCCCTAACCTTCATTGCATTTATTATCTCCCTAGTGATCCAATCACGCTTCTTCCTATACTTCCCAACAGATATTACTTTAGTGTATTTTTTAACAATAAACTAAAGGTGTTAACAAAGTCATCGAAGCTCTCATACCTATCAATCGTTAGCCAAAAATCGTTATTAGATAACCTATTATAATCAAGTACAGTTTTCGTATGGGTGGAATTATCTTTAATTGGCTTTAAATTTACACTAACTAAAATTAGTTTGTTATCAGATATGGGAGTATTTAGTCTCTAGTATTTTTATATTTAGTCATATCAGAAATTAAATGATCAATAATAGTTGATGAATTTGAACCCGTTCTCGTTGCAAATTTATCCAATATTTTATTATAATACAAAAACCATTACATAGTAGAGTATTAGTATGATTTGTGACGTCACTGTTGCTTTTATTCAATAAATTGATATTGAAATCACCCAAGATTATTGAATTTTTGTGTAGACTTGTTATTTCATCTAGTTTACCAAGAAAGTTATCAAAATTAGCTTGAGGAGCCTTGTAAATGGAAATTATCCTTACCCCTTCTTTTAATAATTTTACTACCAACATATTAGATTTTTCATATTCCTCCTTATAAATTAAGCCTTTATAAGCTTTATGGAGTTACCTCTTTTTACAAAAACGTTACTTTAATTAATGTTGAGTGTCATCTAAAATGACAAAGTTTAAATTGTCATAAACGGGTTGCTATCACATGCCTGTATTTCATTTGAGTGAATTTCATTTGACTGCATTTCATTTTATATAAATATTCTGTAAAAGGCGTAGAACTTTGATTTTAATCTATCTAGCTCAGAATGTCGCATAAACATATATATATAAGTGACGGGCGTGGAATTTGCAACAGGGGAATCACTACAAAAGGAAACATCAATTTGGTTTGGCTTTCTTGTTCTATTGAAATTTTTGATAAGTACGGCATATTAGGTTTAATGCTGTTTAGGCAGAAAAACGATCGCTCAACTGAAGTAGTTGTTGTAAGAAGCGTTATTATCAATTTACAAAGTTTGGAATATTCATTAAAAGAGTTGTTTAATTCAGTTTCAATTAAAAATGTTAATATTTCGCAAATACGGTTTTTGTTAGTAAAATTGTCACCAGAAAATGTAACTTTAATTTAAGCTTTGACTTTAAGAAGGCAATATGAAAAAAGTGTAGATACGAATTGTCTGTAATAATGCTGGAAAATACCACATATACCAATCATAAGATTTAATTGAAAAATGCCGATTGCAGCGTTTTATTGTTGTTATTATTAGTAGAGTAGGCATTGATCTACCCTTTTTAGCAATTAATTGTTTTTCCTCAAAACTTCTAGCAGAAAATATTTTTTTTATTAATGTACTTTCATTAATTAATTTCACAATTATCCATTTATATGATATATATATTACATTAAGTTGTAAAAAAAAATTAATATTAAGTTGTAAAAAAAAATAATATTTTGTTTGGGGAAGCACTCATTCAACTCAATATATGAATGCTTCGTGCCTGAATATATATATACAGGCCCGGCTCGTGTTTTTTTTTTGTGTGTGTGTGAAAAATATTTGCGCCTTTGATTTTTTTTTTCAATAAGGTACTAAAAAGTTATATTATAAGCAAATCCCGGCCACTATTTTCTATGGTCTTATATTATTATCGTTTAAAAGTAAAGCGAAGTCATTGTCAATTTTTTTTTATGTTTGATAATTTATAATTGTCAATTTATTTTAAAATTCGGTTATAGCCTAAAAACTATAATATTTTGATTATAATTATTTATAAGGCAAATGAAATACATTTATGACCAAAAACTTAAACAGCAAGAGTTTTGATTAAAACTTTTTTATTTATTAATCAAAAAAAAAATAAATAAACAAAAATTAAAAAATTAAAAAATCCAAGTAATAAAATTAGAAAATTAATAAAACATAACAAAAAATATTGTAAAAAATATTAAATTAAGGGATTCGCCTAGCTTTGATTTTAGCGAAATCTTTTCTCAACATATCTAGGTTTATAGATTTGGCAATGCCCGATTCAATGGAGATTATTGCCAAACCATTCAATTTTTCTTGCCCCATAGTTGATCGCTGGTAATTTTTAATCATTTTTAATTTAGAAAAAGTTATTTCACCTTTAGCAACAGAGACGAGTAAAGTTAATGCAATCAGTGCATTTGGAAAGAGTTCTTCAACGTTGTTATTATAAATCCATTTAAAAATGTTTTCTGGGTTAGTATCATCTTCAATTTTTCGAGACAACAATTTCAGCTCAATTTGCAGTTCGTTTGCGTCAAGATCTTTGCTATCTTTATAAGTTAATGCTGTTTCTAATAATTTACTACTACTACTAATAATTTACTTTTACTACTACTGCTACTAATAATTTACTTTTCTAAAAAAATATGGGTACAAACAAAGAGCATATAACAAGAAGAGATAAAACTCTAACAAATATTGCAACCTGAGTCTCACAACACAAATGTGAAAACTGAGTCCCACAAGCAATGAAAGCTTTTTCAAAAACAAATCCTTGAATAGAACCTAAAATATTTCGTCGTGAAAAATTTTATATAAACACTCGTAAAAAATATTTACGTAATAAATTATATCATTATTACATTAATGCAATGGAAAACTCCCAAAGAACTTAAATGATTCAAAGATCGGAAAGCAAATTTCAATGCCTGAAAATAGGTATAAAAACAAAAAAAAATCGTCAAAAATTAATTTCATTAATTGTTTTGGAGACGCCTTTTCATTTAAAAAAAAAATGGAAAAAATTATGTTTAAAAAATTAAAAACTAAAAAAATAAAATTTCATTTTGTAAAAAAATTAAATTTCATATCATCTTGTAGGCGCCTTTTAATTTTCGGTGCCTGCGGCGCCTGTGTGCATCACACACTTCGAACACGCTTCGAGCCGGGCCTGTATATATATATATAGGTGTATATGAATAATATTTAGCGTTTTCAGTATCCACCATATTCAGTCAAATGAAATACAGGCAAATGAAAATACAAGTAATTTACAAGAAATACAGACATATGACACGCTCCCATCATAAACAATTATATAATCATCAAAAGAAAATGTTCAACAACTGAGGCATACTGAAACCCTTTGGAGCTCTTTTGAATAAGATTTCATTCATTAAATTTGATGCATAGACTAATCTCGATCTATATGTATCAACAACATATTGAAATTAAAATAACATAGGACATTTTTTTATTTATAATATTTTTACACCTGTTCAGTAGTTATTTTTCAACAAATCTTACAGGAAAGACCAGTACAGTAACATTCCAAGGATTACTATATTGATATAATTTGTGTTCTTGGTTGTGCAATATCGGCTCTTCAATGTCTATAGGTGTTAGAAAACCTTAATAAAGCTAGCGGAAGGAAGCAGAGCTATTCTTATGTAGACTCCTGAACATAATGGAATACAAGGTAATGAGAAAGCAAATGTCGTTCAAAAACAGGTGCGAAGAGTTAGTTCTTTGGATCAGGTATTGCTCGTTCAAACACTTATCTACAAAGAATTGTTTCCAAGTTGGAAACTACTGAAACCCAAAAAATCACCGATTAAATCAGGTGATACTAGTCTCCTTTACCAGAACACTGACATGAGTATCACAGGTCATGGTCCATGTAAAAAAACACCTTTTCAAGATTAGTAAATCGATTTCACCGATGCAGATTCTGCTTAAAAGAAGAGGAATCCTCTTCTCATATTCTACTTGTTTGTGACGGCATAGCTCGCAAAAGACATAAATAAATCCAGAAATAAACATCGCCTAATTCAGGATTAATATCAAAGCAATATTAGCGTTCATCAAGGACAAAGACTTGCAATTTCAAGACAAAAAACGGAGAAGGACAATAGATACGAAGAATTCGCGTCTACATAGAACTACCCCACCGAAAAAATAGAAATATCGGCTGTATTGAATAGAAAAAATGTTCAGCCTTAAACACTTCTTTTGTGTATTTATAAAAAAATATTATAATTGAAAACATAAAAAGGTAATTGTGCTTAACCGCGTAACAGACTAAACAAATCACATAAAAAAAAAATAAGCGACAGCAGCAATACGCGATACCAGAGGTGCGAAAATGTCACTGTCAGAAATATCAATTTAAATTTTTGCTACCCTTTCTTTCATCCAGGAGAGTTGACAAAATTAGGATATACTTTGATTTCGGTACATTGTCGAAAATTTCTTCAAACTTTTTTCAGAAAAATATTAGAAATCCCGTGATTAAATTCGATAAGTGTCCCACTAAGGAATAAAGACAAGGCTTAAATTATCCTTTTGAAAATTTATCCAGCGAACTTATTTAACCCTTTATCTCCCAGATTAAAAATTTTTATCGTATCGACTTAAAATTTTGTAATACGTTCCCATTTGACTGTAGGAACCCAATTGACATACTTCAATCACAGTTTTTTAATATCAAGTTAGAAACAAATAAAAAAAATAAATTAAAAAATTCAGAGGTACAAATTTCATATAAAAAAAAAACTAATGTATATTGTTAAACAAATATTTTAGAAATAGACCGACATTGCATTATTTAAATTCGGTTCTCCCGCTGGAATTGCATTATTCGTGTGCGCATCTGTGATTTTTTTCTCTTTTGAAGAGCGGATTAGGTGATCCTTACCACCATACCGTACATATAGCTCTCCAGCTGATAAACTGGATTTTCTTCCAAGTCTTTTTGGCTCACTCTTATAGAGAAGCAAATATACATTTGCAAAGTCCCTGCATATCATTCCGCTGAGTGCCATAATTTCCATTCAATCGAACTAATTGCCATCATTTTGGATCGTAGCATCAATTAACCATATTAACCATAAATAGTACACACCACCATATTTTTCCTTTTACTCCTATCCGATAGGTTTTTATATTGTGCTTTGGTCTACTATATGATTTAGTGTGTTGTTAAGGAAAAATAATTGAAATAAATCGACTGAACTTAAGTTACTGTATTTCTTTGATTCTGGTCTGGAAAAATAGCTGAAGAAGTTATGGATTACCCCAATTTCCATTGTATATCAATCTTTTGTATTTTCAGTCTCTTAATATTTCTTGTAAACCTATCACTGACTTCTTCACAATATCAATATTTTTCCCCTAAATAATTTAGCTTCTGCACCTGGGGAAAGCTATCTTGCACTGAAATTTTGTGCAGTAGATTCAAGTGCGTTATTAGAATTCTTATCTGTAAACTCTGCAACATCACGTGACTGAATACATATCGGTTCATTAATATCATCATCCTACAATGCAGTTAATATTTAATTAAGAGTAAGTATATTTATTTATTTATTTATTTATTCATTTTATTTCGTACATATACATGAGACGCTAAGTCTCTATAGGAGTACATAAAGTATAATGTGTAGCAAATTCATAATTCTTAAATTAAATTAAATTAAATTAAACCTTAACCTAAAGAAATTAACAATAATGAAAATAAATTTATAAAAGAAAATTTATAAAGCGAAAGAAAGAAAAAAAAAATAAAATAAAAAAAATAAAATAAAAAAAATTAAATAAAAAAGAGAAAAAACAAGTAATAAAATAACAAAAGTCCAAAAACAAAAAAAAAATCTCTCCTCCAAACAAAAGTATCTTTCAGACGTATTACACCTAACAAGCATTATTCTACAAAATTTTTATTCTTCTTAATTAATGACTACACTTTTTCCTTAAAATATACCCAACAAAGCTTAAGGAATTTAGAAATAGAGAACTCTCACCTGACTACGTTCGGCAAAGAATTCCACAAACCGACAGTCCTTACAAAAAAAAATAGATGTCTTAATCTACCAGAGTGTCTAGGAATAGTTAAATTTGCACTTCTTAATGATCGTATTTTTAGATAGGATTTTTTTCATAAAACAGATGTACTTATAATTTAGATAGTTTTCGAAAGTACAGCCAAGCAAAACTTTAGAAACATCTCTGATGCTATCAAATCTACGACGGTTAGTTACAAATCGAGTGCAAGCATTGAAAATAACCTTGAGCCTGGAAAACTCGCCCATACTCATTCCAGCATAAACAATAAGTGAAATGTGGAAAGATTAAAGATATAACTTTTTTACCCACTCGTTAATATTGTAAGAGAACTTTCAGAGTTTTCATAACTTACAAAAAACATTTCTAGAAATAAAGTTAATGTGATCATTCCAGGTTAGAGTTTTATTGAATACAACACCCAAGTTTTTAGCTTTACTTACAAATTTTACCACAGAATTATTTAATTTGATATTAGGGAGATTAGTTGTATCAACATTACGAACATAAATTAACATAACCTGGGATTTTGACGGATTTAATCGAAGACCATTGTTTAGAGACCAGAAAGCAACAGCATCAAGATCATCATTCAATTTAGCAATAGAGCGGTTAATATCAGCTAGAGGACCACTGATGTAGAGTTGAGCATCGTCTGCATACAACCGGAAAAGTGATCTAGAAAACAAAATGATAGAAAACAATTTTGTACTTAGATTCTACTACAGTGTCCATTTGGCAACACGAAATAAAAGGTTTAACCCTTAAAAGACCAACCTGGCATTTTTGAACCAAAAAATTTTGTTTGTGTGAAGGTTCATCAAAAAGTATTTTTTATTCTGGGACTTTCTAATTTTACGATTTCGGGCTAGAGAATTAATGATTTCAAGGATGGTATCAAATTTGATACAATGGGTTTCAGAGAAGAAAAAAAAACAATTTATATAATATTAAAAATTTGTTTTCTTTAATTCTTTTAATCTTTAATTTTATTTTTTTAATTTTTAATTTATTTATTTTTTAACAAAAAATATTTTAACAATTTATTTAAAAATTTATTAAAAAAAAATTCACTTATTTTAAGGAAAACAAAACTTATATTAAGACAACACTTACTTTAAATAAATGTATGATAAAAAGGAAATAAAAGCAGTTCGTGCAGAAAAGAAATTAATATAAAAGCACCACATAATTCAATAGTTTTTTATACTTCTTTAAAACAGGTAATTTTTAGTTTATGAAAATCGTAAAAGCAGTTGTTGTTTTTGTTAAGGCATAAAAAACAGCCATTTTTTGAGCATTTTGTACTGCTGAATCACGGACATTTTGGCATTTTACATCTTTGTCGCTGATCTTCTATAATTGCTCAATGTCCAATTTGATCTTGGCGCACATCTTTTGGAGGAACAAATGCTGTTGGACCACGACGTTTTTTTTGCTACAATCTCATTTTAAATATTTGATGGCCGTCCTATTTGTCTAAGAGGCTCATATTTGGTTAAGCAATATGCTATTTCGGCTTTAAAATCACTTAATGTAAAATTATGTGGAATATTTCTTTTTTTCATGCAGTTTTTAAATAAAATCCATGCATTGGCTGATACTAAGTCAATTAAATGGTAAAATATTCTTATGTACCACTTTCTTGACTTTAGTCTTATTTTAGAACGTCCCATGAAACTATCCATGAGATCAACACCTCCCATGTGAAGGTTATATTGCTTAATAACCTTTGGACAGTCAGTTTTGGGTTTTCTATCAAATCTTTCTATGGTTTCTAAGGGCAGAATTCCACATTAACTTGATAGAAAATAAACAATTTTGTTGTCTTTCCATGCAACAGATAAAATTTCAATGTTATTTGTAGTGGCAACAAACTCTGAAGAAGCTCCATGTTCTTTTTTTTTAAAGCCGTGATCAGTGGGTAGTTTACAACCAGGTAAACGATTTCGTCTAACTGTACCTAAACTAAATTTACTTTTGGAAGCCAAATAAATGATGAGATCTACTGATGTATAATAATTATCAAAATAAATTCGATGATTTCTATTACACGGAACATCCCTTAGTAGGCGAACAACAACGTTTGCCGAAGTTCCTAGATCAGGCTCATGAAGTTTGCGGAATCTAGCATGGTTTTCTTGTCCGGAGTACAACTCAAATTGGTGTACAAAACCATTACTGTTACTTAAAACAATCAATTTGTAACGCCACTTGTGAGGCTTGTTAGACATGTACTGCTTTAAATAGCTTTTGGCTTTACTTGAAGGCATTTGTTCGTCAACACATAAATCTCTATCATATGCAACTGTTTTAAACTTCGTATTCAAGTGGTCAATTATGGGGCGTAATTTATGCATTCGATCATGATTTTCATCTGTTCTAACCAACATTTTGTTATTGTCGTTGAAATGTAAAATTTTTTTAATTTTTCCAAAGCGATTTCTACTCATGTCTTTGTAAATGCCTTCGTAACCTAAACGATTAATCCAATATGATCGAATATTTGGCAACTGAATTATTGAAGTATATAGAATTATACCTATATAACATTCTACTTCATTTTTTTAATATTTGGTAAGTTTGTAACGCATATTTCTGTTTTAACGTTTTACAATATCTTCTATTATTTCATCATCGAAGAAATATTTAAAAAATTGGAAAGGTGTATGCAAATTATTAATTTCAGAAGCATATTCATCAGTTGTAAAACGTAAAATATCTTCTTCTATTACGCTTGCTCCATAAAATTTCAGCCTTACTTCCATTTTCTTAAGCAGAAAATTTGCTATTGCTGCAACGTGAAGGCTCCTCATTTTGAATTTCTACTTCCAAATCTTCGTCAAAAAAATCTAAAAGCATATTTTCTATGTCACAGTCGTTAAACTCATCATATAAACCATATTCGCTTTCCCAACCGTCAAGAATTCCTTCAATGTCCCTATCCAACAAACAATAATTTTTTTCCATGGTTAAACGACGAATGCATCAAAAAAATTATAAACTGTTTTTTTCCCTAGATGAATCAAATCATAAAATATTTTAAGACTTTCTAGTTATTTGTAATAAAAATAATATTTTTTAATACTTACAAATTTTTTTACGCGCCAAAAATATTTAAAAATATGTTAATTTACACTTATTCTAATTGCAACTTAGCTATTCTGCAGTCAGCGATAAACTGCATATTATTTTTAAATTTCTTACTCAAACACACACAAAAACCATATAATCAGCGTAATTTTGAGTTAAAACAGTTCGTTTTAAATAAAATACGCTGGACTTTGTGGACATAGATTAAATATATTAAAAAATGTGAAAGTTTCAATGGTTTGTATCAAATTTGATACACGAGACGTTTAAGGGTTGTGTTTATAAATTTCAAATTTTTATGAAAAAAAAAATTGTATGTGTTATTTAACATATTTAACAATAATAACACTATTTGGTTTTTTTTTTTTGGTATGTTATTGAATATTTTTTTGCAATTTAATTATGAACCACTCAAAGACTAACATCGATCTAGATATTAACACAAAACTAAACTGAACGGAAATGCAAATAATTTATTATCAATGAGTAATAAAAGATGATGCAATCATTAAAAAATATTACTTAATTAATAATTTACGTATTTCGACATTCAAAAATATATAGAAATCTTGTTGCCATATGAACACACTAGTAGAAAATGAGTTAAAAGAGTGTAGTAATTTCATTTGTAGGAAACATAATAGGACTTAAATAAAAGCTCTTACATGAAGCACTAACTGTTAAAAAGTATATGAAGCTTAAAAAGAAATTTTTTTTTAAAAAAGATTATAATTTTTATTAAATAAAAAAAAATATCGAAATAAAAGAACATTTTTTTGACGTCATTTTTGCCTTTTTCATTTTTTTCAAAAATGGTTCCAAATTTTTATATTTAAAAATCGTTTTGCAGTACTCAGTTTAATATCTAGTTTTTTTGTTAGTCCTGTTATTTGATACGATAATTATGAGATGTAATATAAGATATGTGCATAAGCGAAAATATAAAAAGAATAACTATAAAATTAGTGATTGTATGTTGTTATCGTTTTATCGCAAAAATTTATACCAAAGTTATATAAAATGAAAGTGTTTTTACATAATAGGAAAAAAATTTGGATAGGTACAAATCTAGTTATAAAGTAGGTTCGAATAATTTAGGATCATTTTTAATAAAAATCTATTTGTTTAGTTTTGTTTGTAATTTCCAATTATAAATGAAAAAACAAAATTATTTGATAATATTTTTAATTACTCCTTTAATTTTTTCTTACCACAACTCCTTAAGCATTCGTTTAGCATCAACGATTTTTTTTTTAATATAACAGAAGTCTATTAATTAAATTTTGTTTATTTTTAATTAAAGAAGTTTTTGTTTTTGCTTTTTTAATTTATTAAATAACAGGTCTCAATTAAAATGTAAAAGCAAAATGCTTAAAGACGACAACAATAATTAAATTTTTAACAATTCTAATTGATGAAATACAAAAAATTTCTGAAATAAAGAAATCACATTAAAAAGTTAAACTGAAAATGCATTAGGAAAATAAAAATTATATTAATTTTCCATTTAGTCTAAAGCTAAAGAAAGAAAAACAAAAAAAAATTTTTTTTTGTTCACCACACCACTGAGTTTATAATGGATAAGTTAACGAAATTCAGATATACTGAAAAACTATAGGTATATATGTATGTATGTATACCATTATATAAATGTATTATTTTCTTAAAACGGGTACTGATCATTGTATCGAAAAATACATTTGCATCAATTATAAATTAGAGAACATTTAATGGATAAATCTAATGACTTGCATTAGACTATACTGGATTGTAACGTAAATTCGTTAAACTTTTCCAGTCTTTTTATAAGTATACACTTTAAAGTAATTTTTCTATTCCAAGACAATGAGATAAATACTCTAACTGTGTTTACGAGGCAGAGACTTGCAGATTTTGGATGACATGATATATCAACTGGTTATATGGAAAACTGCATCTATTATAGAGTAACAAGGCGAAAATAGTCAGGACGAAAATAAATATAAAAAAAAGGGCAACGAATAAGTAGAATCATCAATGCAGTATGTTAATACACCACAGCCTCTTATGGCCCCAATGGTTGCAGTTTTTTATAGCACCATATATCAACCGTTATTCAATTGATGAAAATACGTACAGTGTTCCAAAATGTTGCCGGTTATGACACCAAAATTATTGTTATTTATTATTTATTATAATATTTTTTGTGAATAAAATTCTATTTATATTAAACTAAAAAAGATACTTTTTAACTATACTTAAAAAAATTATAAGACACAGAAAACCAAAAATTATTACTAAATTAATTGTTGAAATAAAATTACGAATTTGCTAATTAATCTTAACAAATCGAGATTAAATGCATAAAATTAAAATGTAATTGTGACTGTATCATCTTTAAAAGATAAAAATTGTTAACTATTAAGTCTTTGTGTTTCATGAAGTTCATGTAGTTCCTGTAAGTATTGCAAAGATACAGAACTTTCTTCAGAACGTGCTCTATTCATCATTCTTTTGTAAACCACTTCTGGATCTGCTTTTAAGTAAACAATTAAATCAGCTTGGGCATGAATCGACGTAGAGATAAATTCATACCATTCTTTTAAAATTTGATACATTCCCTCATGTATAGTTCCATTCTTATACATGTTCTCTACAAAACAATACTTTGAACTGTAGATTGATCTTTCCATTAATTTAACTGTTTTATCAGTAGGTAGGCTGTGTGACTGTAACATCGTCAAATTAACATAGTTTTGGAATCAATGAGCCCATCTATGAGGTTCTTTATACATCAAATTTAAAATATTTATTCCAGCACAATTTCTCCATTTATCAACTGGTTCTGTTAAAAGACACTCATCCTTATATTTTTGGAAACGATTAAGTAAAGTTGTGTTTCCACTTCCTATATTGCCTTCGATAAAAAACTGTAAATGGTTGTGTTCCTTCAGCATATTTTGGAAAAGCTCTGTTAAAATATTGTTCTGATCGTCCTTAATTTATTGTTCTTTATATCCGACACAAATCAATTACAACAAACTCCGTAGGTCCGTATTACACAAATTTTCACGACAGCAATTATGGAACAATATCACCAGTTCAACCACCCCCACAACTCCCATTATCGATAACTGCTATACCAATGCAAACAAATCTTATGCAAATACCGCCACGATATTGGCAATTTGGTGAAATGCAACCATCTTATTATGGACAATATGATACAAATGCTCAAGTAACTTTCATAATAGCATTTAATTATCCATTTTATTTTA
The DNA here is from genome assembly GCA_963942445.1 of Argyra leucocephala. Lineage (NCBI taxonomy): Eukaryota > Metazoa > Arthropoda > Insecta > Diptera > Dolichopodidae > Argyra > Argyra leucocephala. The sequence goes on from OZ012680.1 coordinate 71,865,365, forward strand.
AATGACTATCAAATTGTATTCCAAATAAATTTTTAAAAACTTTTTACAACATTCATGTTCTGAACGGTACTCATGTAGATCGGTTTTGAACTAGTGTTGTTTGGCCCTATACTGAATCTTTACTGTGACATTGTATTCATTTTTTCTGAGAAAATTCTAATAGTCGATAACTATTTAGTGCAGATATTTAAATTTGTTTCTCACCTCTTCCTCCATCGAACTACATCTTGAAAAATGTTTTTTTTAACTTATACTTATACATATCATCACTTGGAACACGGTTTTCTCAAACTGTTAGATATCTAATTTCAAGTTTTCTTAATTTGTGTTCGATGTGAGATTTATCTGTTTTGCATGTTTATGTAGATCTGATCACTTCTTATTTATTTTCTAAATATATTTTTTTTATATATTTGAATACACAAACCGAGTTCGACTACATTATTGGAAATTAAAAGATGCACAAGGAAAATAAAATGAATTAAACGAATTCAAAATTTCAGTTTTTTTTTTTAATTAATTCCAAGTCTATGGGATGAACACCCGAACTGTATTTACACAGAGATTTGGAATACACAATCACATATTAAGCATTTCAATAGAATTTTTATGGTTATCAACTAATTTAAATGTGGAATACTACATCTATTGTATAGAGTACTTCGGCTTCATAATAGCATAGTTCCATTTTATTTTTTAGTGATAACCAAAACTCTTAACTATTTATCATTTATTTTATCCCAATGATAAAAAGTACTGGATCAGGTCGAAAAATCTAGAAAGCATTTTTTGCCTTCGTCGGGAATCGAATCTGGGACCCTTCGGTTGCAAGGCAGGCGTTCTACCTACTGCACCACCCAATTGTTAAAGTTGAGCTTTATAGCTTTAATTGCGCCACTAAAACTCTGTTTTTTCTTTACGGGCACCTAATAGAGTCATGCCTCATTATAAAAGTATCATTATATATTTACAGGGTCTTTGGTCTTCTTATAAACGAGAAAGATATTAAATTATGCTGTCGACAATTAAACAGTCTTTGCAACATCGTATAAAACACAAAATTATTTTCGGCCGATATAACTTTGAGGTAGTCCATGAGATTATCTACCTTAGAATAAACATTAACCGCAGAGAATAATTTTTACAAATTGATACTTAGATTTGTCTAAACAACTGGTTTTATCTGGCTCATATATCGAAATATGCGAAGTCACAATTGTACAAAACGATCATTCTGCCGGTGCTACCACCTGGTTCTAAAGCGTGGATAAAAAAAAATCGAATTTATGGTTATATGTCTGACGTAGGGTTTTATATATGCTATATATTGTCATCGACTTATATTAACTGTTTAACATAATGGTCCTATAACCTAGCTCAAAAAATAAATGTACTTTGAATCCAAGCCCTGGGGAATGCCGAACCTCTTAGTCTTTGGGCCTTTGCAAACCTTACAATGTCCTCACTATCGATCATACTATGGAGCTCGCTGTTGCTTCTGATTACATATTCTCCATTCTGCAAAATTTTTGGACCGAATATTTTTCGGATAATTTTTCTTTCAAATATGCCCATACTATTCTCCTCGGCCACGCTCACAGTCGCATCCATACGTCGCTATGAGTCGTATGAGAGTTTTATATATTGTCATTTATTGATTTTTGATATCAGTTTTCGTATGGCGTAATGTAGTATTAAGTTAAATAATAATGCGGATAGGGCATCTCCTTGTCGTACTCCCGTTGTATTACAGCTTTAGCTTTTTATTCATGCATTGTCATTATGGCTAAGTTTGATAATTTCTAAGGTATTCCCAAATGTCTAAGAGCTGTTAAAATTATGTCTCTGTTTATACGGTCGAATGCTTGCTTTAAAACTATGAAAAGCATGTTAATGTCTATGTCGTCTTCATAACATTCTTCATGCTTTGCTTCATGACGAATATCTGGTCAATCGTTGATCTTTGGCTTCGGAATCCGCATTGGTACTCTCCTAGTATTTCTTCAGCTAAGTAGGCTAATGTGGAGTTAGGATAATACATTGGATAATATTTTGTAAGCATAGCTTAGTAACGTTATCCCCCTGTAGTTGCTCTTTGTCATTTTGTCTCCTTTTTTGTGAATTGGGCAGATTAGCCCAACCTTCCACTTCCTCGGAATATTTTCTTGCACCCATATTTTACATATTAAGCTATGTATCTTTTTATGCAGAAATTCTCCACCTTTTTTTACAAGTTCGGCTGTTAGCTTATCTTCTCCAGGAGCTCTTTCATTCTTTAATTTATATATAGCTTGTATTACTTCTTTGTATGAAGGTGTCCTAGTTAATAGCTCTGCTGTATATATTGTAATCTGCTGCCCCTGTTGTTCCTCGCGTCTTATATTTAATAGTTCTTTGAATCAACCATCTATTTATAATGTCGTCATTTTCTGAGAGTGTATTACCTAGTCTATCTTTGCATGCATTTACTCTTGGTTGGAAGCTTGTTGTCTGTTTTTTAATACTATTGTAGAATTTTTGAAGTTGAATATGCTAATCTAAATTGGATGCTCCATGTCATGTGGTAAACGCATGGAATCCGTTGAAGCAAGTTAACGTACTTTACACAGTGTGCTCAGTGTTAAAAATTATCTGAGATATACTTGTAATATTAACCAATTGTTTTTTATTTTCTTTTATTGCACTTTCAATTCTAGATTGAAATTCTGGTTATGATGTTTTGGAAAATTTTTCAAAATATAATATTGACCAGTTCCACTTAATCATTAGTTTTAAATTATCATAATTCATTTAATAACGCACATATGATATCTGACATTAATCTGAATTTAATCTTTTCAATTGTTATTTTCAATTGAGGAGTAGTTAATTATAATGAGAGTTAAATTTATTTCACTAAAGAGTAAAATGTATGACATTTTCCTATTCTTCGTCTTCGCTAATCTTTTGTTCTATAGACTTTTTGTAAAATGACCGTTATTCAAGTCAATCCATTTTCAAAATTTCTACTTTCTTTAAACTTAGTTAAAAATAACTTTAACTTCATCATTTGTGAAATCTTTTGACACTCATATATAAATGCTTATATAGATGACTTTCTTGGTACTGTTAATAATATTAAAAGGTATAAATTTTCCTAAGCCGAAGTTTAATGAACAAAAAAAACGAATCAAAAATGAAAAATTAACAAAACTAAGAGAGGGGAAAATTCTTTTAAGGACAAAGGAATACATAAGAAAATAGAAAACATAAAATTGAAATGAAAAGTTAGCAGTAACCATTTTTTGAAGAATTCAGTTAAGAAAACTTTAAAAAAAAACTTTAGTCTTTTGAATTAAATGAAGAGAAAGGAAGAAAAAAGAATAATAAAAATAAAAAAAAATATCAGAATATAAATTCTTTTTTAAAAAAATAAGAGTGAAACTTTTAGAAGAAATCGTTTAACTTTGCTTGCTCGGTCCATAAAACTAAAGTTATTCAAGAGTCTAAAAATAATAAAAAAAAAAACAAAAAAACACAAATATAAGAAATTAAAAAGAAAATTTAAAAGTTTCCAAATGATACTTAAAAATCGTGGGAATTTTCAAGGATTAAAAATTTAGATTTTATTCCAAGTGTAATTCAATTTTATTTGTTATTATTATAATAATCATCATCCATTTGTAATGTTTTCTTAACCCATTTCGTAATGCTCTTACACATTAGCAAGATTTGTATTTTACAATAATTCGAAGGTTTTCCAACCAAGATCTTTTTCCAAAATTTGTCCAATTAATAAATGAGTTTGAAGTTGTCCGCTAGAAGTTCGTAGTCTAGTAATTCCGACTTTGAAATAATTTAACGATGCCAGTTCAAGATGTTAAGTATTATGTATTATACAGATTACCACATTAGAAAATCATCTTGGTTAATACTCAGTATATGCGATATAAAATCAAATTTTTTATAGATAACAATAACCTACACAACATTTTTTATTGTGATGATAAGTTTAAAGAGGGCCAACTTTTCTGCAATAGAGTAATAATAATAATAATGTCCCAACGACCCATTACTCCTCTCGGCACGCGCACGCTGGGAGTCACTATTCTCATTATTATTATTTAGCATATGATTAGGAGTGTCATATACAAGGTCATCACAGTGATTGGAAGAATTAAAAGTACTTTTTTTTATCTCTGAATGTTATAGAAAGATTTTAATAAATTAAAGTATTCAGTATGTAATACTATGACGAGCATACATGTAATACTATGACATGAGCATACACCCAATGAACTTTCATTAATTAAACTTTAACAGTTATTATTATATTTAAATTTTATTCAAAAAAGAATACAAGCACCTGATAACCCTTAATGAAGAATGTGCTAGGAAGGAGAGAATTGGGTCTGGAAATGCTTAAAACAAGCATGCAAAACAAAAAAAAAGAGGGAATTAGTAAACACGATTAAAGAAATTAGTAATTAGTAATAAATAGATAGAATACTAAAAACTGAAACAAAAATAAAATCCATAAACGGAAAAAACGGTTAAAAATCTAGTATCTTTGATTTGTCTTCCAACATCAAGGCAAATCAAAGAACAAAAATCAATAAGCAATATTCAAGTCAAAAGTTGAAGCAATTTAAAATCTTCAACAGTTAAAAATTATATCAGAAACTTAGACTATCTTCCAGCATGTCAAGATAGGCTAAATCAAAATGTTGCACCTTTAAATTATGACAAAGAAGTATTAGTCAATTTAGTTAAGTATAAACTAAAGAAATTAAAAAAAGAAGAAAAAAAAGAATAAAAATATATAGTTATACATTCTTATGTATAACAATACAACACATGCAAAACGCAATTAGTCCACACAAAAAAAAAATAATAATATTAAAAATAAACATAATTTATATACACTTATGTATATATTAAAAGTATAAAATACTACTGATTCAACGTGAACAACTACGTATACTACATGTATTACACGTCCTTCAAAAACTTATGACCTGTTAGAATAAAGCAAATTCTTTAGTTTGGACTTACTAATGTGAAACTCGAAGACATTAGAGTTATTGTTTGCGTTACGCAACATTCTTGTAATTGGCTCATTCTTTCCATAATCCGTGCGATGAAACTTTAAAAGAAAGAGAGCAGAATGCCTAAGAGAACGAAAGTTGATATTGAGCTTATGTGTTCTAAAATACCAACCGAATCAATTGCATCTGAAGTTTAAGGCGGTCTCGGTAAGTTATATGGGTCTGTCCATGAAAGACCATCGAAGAGCGAAGCGAACGAATCTACGTTGAACAGATTCAATCCTGTCTATATGAACTTGATGAAAAGGTGGCCATACTTGAGACGCGTATTCAAGTAATGGTCTTACCATAGTCAAATATAAAGCTCTGGTGACATATGGGTCGGAAATTCTTTTCACCATCTTTTGATAAACCCAAGAGCTGAATTAGCTCTACTGACAATGACAAAGAGTAGTAGATACGGCACCAGAAACAGAGGAAATATCGTTGTACCAAAAGCAAACCATACGCTTAAACTTAAAAGCATAAAATGCAAAATCGACGGTTGAAAAGGCGTTGGACATATTAATTTTTAAATTTTTGTGAAATTTGGCGGAAATATTTAAAGTATTTGGTGAGAAAATTTAAATTAAGAAGGAAAAGAAGAAAGAATTGCTTGAATGAGAAAATAATTTATATTTTAAAATTTCTGAAAGTTTTAATAACGTAAATGTACATATTACCGCCCTACTACATTATGCCGCCCGAACCCTTATTTTGGGAATAAAATACTCCCACGCTTTATATTTCAAATTTATTTTTTAAATAAAAAAGGAATATTATTTCCTCGGTGTAATACAAAATAATGCACATTTGTATTCATATTAATAAAAAAGTTATTGATAGAAAACTAAACTAGGTAGACAAAGGTTTAGCGAAAATATTGGTTCAAACGTTTAAAGTTTTTTTTATTTGGTTAAGACCATAATAACTAAACTATGATGTTCACTTATTTATTTTATTCAAATAATTGTAAAAGATATATTATTAAATAGATTATTATAATACATACTTTCTTCAATTTGTAAATAAAAAATATTTAAAATTGCTAATTATTTTTGAGCGCGAATTAGGGACACGTAAATTTATGTTGTACGTATTTACGATCGACCGGGCGGAATTAGGAAAATGATATATCGAAATAGTTAATTAAGCTATTTTTGATTATATAAGGATGCAGCTGGACGATTTTAAATTGAAATTGAACAAACTAAGCTGGACCTAATTACGACCTATAAATTTAATTTCGCATATGTGTTTTTGTTGAGTTTTTATAAAAATTTGTATGAAAAAGCGAGTCGGTAATACGTGCAATATTTCCTAATTCCGAACCAAATATGCAGGTGTAAGCTATTTACAGTAATTTCATACCAAGTCTATATTTAAAGAAAAAACTATATTTTAATTGTTGAAAACCGAATATTTTCCTTTTATTAGTAGACGAAATACGCGTACCCTGTATGATAAGCATATTTATTAAAATTAAATAGAAAATATTCGACTATTTTTAACATTTAGATAAATTTTACTCTAACGCCAACCCTAAAGAATAAGTTCTTCCAAAACTATGTTTTACTTTTATTATATTTTGTATAATTTAAAAAATCTCTGGAATTATCTTGTTTGCCACCAAAATTTTATTAAAGCGTCCATTATAAATTACCAAAATAATTTCTTTGTATACATTTCACAATAAGTTTAATAAAGGAGTGAAAACCATGACCATGTCTGGCACATTTTCGATGTATTTTATTGAAAAAGGTTTACATTTTCTGAAAATATACAGTTTTTAAAATTTTTTTGATTACTATTTGAGTTATAATAAGAACAGTGAGAAGGCCATTAAAAATATAACGTACGTTTACCTTAATTATTTTTTTTTCCTTATTTTATGTAATTTGTAATAATGTTAATAACTTGATTTCTAATACATATTGTAAATTATCTGAAATTAAATAAACTTATTTAAAAAAAAAGTGATACTGATTCGGAACACTTTGAAATTATTATAATGCTAACAATACTTAGACTCCCCTAATAGACTAAGAATTTCAGATGCTGTTAAAGATTTACCGAAATTCTATGGTAATCCTAAGCTTCACTTCGACTTCATTTACAATGACGAAGAAATTTTGTTTTTCACATTTGGCTAGAAAACGATATGATTTTATAAATAATTTTTTGTATGTATTGAACAATAAAAATTATTTTATAAAAAACATTTAGTCAAATATTGCAATTATTAAGATTAAAAAGTAAATATAAAATAAATAAATTTTTAAAGGAACCGTACATTTAGATGCCGCGTAATAATTTTAAAATTAAAAAAGAAAAAATAAAAAATAAAAAAAATTATATAAAGTAAGTTGTATAACAATAATAATTCTTTTAGTTTAGTGACATTAACAAAGAATACTAACACATGAGTTCAAATAATAATAACTTGCATAAATACTCACCAAAAAATGTTAATTATAATCAATAACCAACCACCATCCAAATCAATAGTCATGTTATATAATAAATAAAAAATCATTAACTGGCACGTTAAAATTAATATGAATGTATGTGTATATGTATGTATTTGGCAATATGAAGTGCTACATTTTGTATATATATTTCAGTAAATAAATTACATAATTTTTATAATTAAAATTTTATACACAAAATTATCTCATATTTTAAGATATCAAAACATTTTATTTTTAATATATTTTATTAATAATTTATTTAATTATAATATATTATTTTATTTTTAATTAATAATAATATATTTAATTTATTAATATCTATACACATAATAAAACACAAAATCTTAATGGCTTCTTAATTTTTAATAAAAATATACAATCAAACGATTTACGAATTCACTCTTCTTAATATTTAATTTGTTTTTAATCATAACTGATTATTTCACTAAACTTTATTAGATTTCTTATTTTGTAATATTTCTTAATATTATTATTAGATTAATAAAAAACAAAAATGTATTAATAAAATTTAAATTTAAACTTTCTATTAAAACAAATTAAACTATCCACATTGTAAATTTACAATAAAATGGAAGTAGCATCTGATATTACATTAGCTTATGATGATCTGTAGTCGTGTAGTTGTAGTGTAGTTAAACAAACGGTATTTTAATAAATTAAATTTCGAGTGTGGAATTATCATTTTATTAGAGTAAGGTACGCTTTACTGTTAATATTAAATCAATTTTTTTTTGTATGTACTCTTTACTGTTAAATAACTGAATCAATAGATTTCTTAAATTAATACAAGTTAATTTGTAGATTTCTGAAATTATAAATAAGAGTAAATATTAAAAGCAATAATAATATAAATCGTGTATGGTTATTGATTAAACCGTTATTCTATTGTTTTAAATTTTAAAAAGTAAAAAATAAAAAGCATTATAATATATTTTAATTTGCTGCATTGGAATAGCACCTTACCTATATAATATGTATTAAATTAGTAATTTAAGCATGGCATAATAATAATAATGCAATAAAAAAAACTTAAACAATTACTTAATCTCAAAATTTCCATTCCAATTAATTAAACATTATCAGTTATGTATGCATTCGGCTTGTAATCACAAAATATTAACGCTATGATCACTGATGATCACATTGCAATGTTTATTTGAAACCGACACTTCATATACTAGAATGCGGTAGATATGTATGCATTATACCAGATTACTATATTAGTAAATCATCTTAGTTAATACTAACGTCATCTGTATGTTGATATGCATATGATAAACAGTACGTATTATGTCGTATGTGCAATGTTAATTGCCAATTAATAGAAACATAGAAATATGAACTACAGTAATTGTAACATATTATGCAATGTTAAATGTTAAATAGAAAAATTATAGGAATGCAAACAAGGATCCGGTGAGTGATCATTCTTATAATTACAGCATTCGTTGAGATAAGACGATTACAAGAAACCATAACTTGTGCAATACTGCAATGACAGATTTAAGCTGAAAATGTCCATATTAATATATGAATAAAAAATGTTGAATTAGATTCATTACTCATCAATTTGTTCATTATTTCTGAACACTAACATCTGTTCAATATTGGCAAGTTCAGCCCAGACAGATATAGATTTTGCTCACAAAGAGATAACTCCTTCTATCACGTTCTATTTGAATACGATGTTATTGCTCGTAAAAGATATAAATATTTTCAGGTATGTAGGTATATCACCAAATTCAAAAATTGACATTTTTATGTTTTTATGTTTATGACAGTAATTTAGGTAGAATCACCTTTTCGTGCTTCATTAAGTACGGCACTACAAGTTTATAGTATTCAATTATATACAAATTACTGGCTTATCAACAAATTAAATGTGGAAAATTTAACTAGTACTATTGTCAAGAAATAAGCTTTCTTAAATAGCATAGCTCCAATTTATTTAAGTTGTTACAAGATTATACTTACAATTTTTCTTGTCATTTATTTTATTCCAATGACCAAGGGTACTGTCTGGACCAGATCAAAAAATCCATAAAGCATTTTTGGGAATCGAACCTGGGATCTTTCAGTTTAAGCACAGGCGCTCTATATACCCACCACAATAATAACATTTGCTAAAGACATAGACCTGTGCAAATTTTAAAGAATCAAATAGGGAAGTACTATAGGTATGAAAATGTCGTATTAACATAATGCTTCCCACCATCAAAAAAGGAAGACCATATAGTCCTTGTTTGATGGAATAGAGATTTGGAAGTTGTTGTGTGTGAAAATAGCTGTCTATGCGTACATTTTGAGATTGATGTATTTTTAAAATGCTTCACAATTATTAGAAAATGATTTTTATTTGTTTTCAATTAAAATAAAAATTGCTTTTTTATGTTATCAACTGATAGGAAAAATCTAAAAATTTCGAATATTACATTTGACAAGGTACATCTCCGAAAGCAACGGATCGCTATATGTACCAAAGACTGATAGGAATGAAGGTATATTAATCTATACTTATAAAAGAGAAAGTTTGTTTGTTTGTTTGTTCGCTATACAAGCCCAAAGTTTTAAAGATAGAGTTCTGAAATTTTTCACAGTTATTCATGATCAAATAAGGTACCAGACGCAGGTTACAAAGCCACTTACAAAGCACTTTACAAAGCCATCAGACGACAGGTTCGGGTTGCTGCCGTACAACTCCTAGCACGTACGTCTCAGGAATATTTCAAAAACCAATTGTGTTACAGGCATAAATATTTACACTTACATACTCTACCAGAAATGTTTCAAAAAAAAAATTGTGTTACAGACTTGAAAATTTATTCATAGGTACTCTATGAAAAATAAAAAAACATGTATTGTCCTGAAAAAGTATTTTCGAATTTAGGAATCAGTATAAAATTTTTACATGACTATGTGAAGTGGCTATGTGAATTAGTCACAAATGTACGATTCGTTTCATTAATCAGAAAATACTGCAGAGTGTTCCAGGGGTCCATGTGTACAAATTGATAGATACAGCTATCGATGAAAATGAAGTTGTTCTTCCTCATCAATTGGAATTAAAAGTAGTAGCTTCAATATTGCTTCTACGAAACTTGAAGAAGCCAAAACTACGGTACTAGATTAAGAATAAGAATTTGGCATCCTCATTTCATTTAAGTACAAATTCTAATTGATTGTGGAAAAGGCGAACATATTTTTATTTCAAGAATACCTCATCAGCAAGGAACGTATTTGCTTACACTTCATCAGAAAAGACCGAAATATTAAAGAAAAAATTTAGATATAAGTATAGTTTAAGTTGTAGTATTGTTGATTTTGTTATCGTAGTGAAAAAAAATATTAGAATATTTTTGATAAACCAATTTTTTTCAATTCGATTCATAAATCAAACTTCATTGAACTAAATTCGATACATTTTGTGGTTGAACCGGACAACGTCGGGTAACTTTGCTTGTATTATATAAATTATAATATAGTTTGAAGGAAATTAGTACCTACTCTAATTTTGATAAGTTCGGAAAGCTAAATACACCTTTTTTGGTGGAGTAGAAGACCTGGTGTATGCTTTGTATGAAAAAATATCGTTTGGTTACACAACATTAGAAACTGGTAATTACCAGATCATAATACGAACTGAATATTTACCTACTCTCCGAGCAGAACCGAAGGTTGTGAAACATATGCGCTTCCAACCACCTATGTCTAGCTTTTACTAGACCTGAGCATCCGTAGGAACGTAGAGAATATAATTGGTGTATTTGCGATCATAATTTTTTATCATTATGAACAAGTCCCAGTTGCATTGCGTTACAATATTAAGCCAATAGTGACCTGTCAATATACACTCTTATCTTCTTTCTATCAAGCTGAAACAATTTTTTAGTTTTCATTTTGTCAACTTCCAAACTTGGAAAATTTATAGGACCTAATCTTGTACCAGTCAGAGCTCACTTGTTTTCTAGTTGTCGTGTCAATTTTATACGTCACACGTTTGGTGGCGCAGTAAGTAGAGCGAGAGAATATAAACTTCTTTTATGACTACATGGATGCTTGTATAAGCTGAGCTGAGATCGATTTCCTTCCCTTCTCTAGCGAGTACATTCAGTACTCCATTAGTGCATATTTAAATATCCAAAACTCAATAGACCTTTGCTCTGTATATTGTACTGAAATGCTATAGTAGCGTTCGACAATTACCTATCAAGAGCGGTTTGAGGATTTTAGTACTTTTATCGTTGCTTGACTGCCAGATGGTTCGGTCCGTAACGATAAAAAAATCCCGTCTAATAATAATACCATTTTACAGTCTGGGCCATTGCGAGTACTTCTGCATAGAAAAAGCTAATATAGTTCAAACGTTATACCCTAATTAAAGGAAACATAATATATTTCGAGCATCACCTAAAAAATAGTAGATTAAAGAGAAGAACAAGTAAAAGAATATGTGACGGATATTTTATAATGAAATAATGGAATATTCAGAATTGTTACAATAAAAGTGAAAGAGAATAAAAAAATTTAGATAATTTTTTCCGGATTATTTTAATTTAAATGAAGGTACGAAATTGACTGGAATCCTATCATATTAATAAATCGAACTTCATACACCAATTATTCATAGTACATAAAATATATATATTTTTTTAATTATTTTAATTTCAAAATCATTCGAGATAAGAAATCGTATTTTTTTTAAACTTCTGTTTAAATTATAACTTAAGGATAATTACTAAAATTACTTTACAAAACCTATAACGCAGTTCATTAATCATTCAAAAAATAAAAAGGAGTAATAATAATAAAAAAAAACCAGTAATAAAAAATAATAATAATAAGAAAAAAATCATAATACTTAATAATAATAATAGTAACACAAATAATAACTGACACCCACTTTTTAATCACAAAAATTGTTAATACTTTATAGCACATACAATAAAGAAAGAATAAAACAATAAAAGAAAATTTCTTAATATTTAAAATGAGAACAATATATAGTAATTCTGTTATTTTAATTGTACTGGCTGGCCCACATAATCAACTATGCTAACTGCTGAACTGAATTTTCTTAGTCTTTTTAGATATCTACTTAGCTACCAAATATCTTTTTATGTAGAACCTACACCTATTAGAGTGAGTGAAAAAAAATAATAGAAATAAAAAAAATTTAACGGTATTTTATTGTTTTTTCCCTCGTTATAATTGTCTGTATTCAGGTTTATTATTAATATTTACTATGATGTATATATATATATATATATATATATAAATAAAACATCAAATGAAATACTGTAATATTGTCATACAAATATAAACACAGACCCATAGACATTTGAACACATAAAAGGATCAACACATACATAATACATATAAACAAACAGATATTATTAATGGTGTCGTCCTTGAGGGGCTGATAATTTTTTTTCTTTTCCTGGTTCAAAAACAAAAATTACACTCATACAATAATACATAATAATATACGTACTGTATGTAAAGTAATAAATTAATTTTTAAAGTGGCCAACTTCAATTTTTTTTCACAAACATATGCACTTATTTTGTCACTTTTTATTATATTTACTAGCAAAGTCACGAATTGTTGGCCGGTACCAACACAAAATTTGTAAAATTTAATTTGATAAAGCTTTATTTATGAACCGAATTTAAAAAAATGATACCTGAAAAATATTTTAAAATCTCCATAACAGATTTGTAAGCACATGGGTCCAATCCAAAATCTGTAATAGATTTTGCTTTTTTTACACGCTACCCAAAAAGTAGGAAAAGATATAAAACTATTGTAGGTGTGGGTCAGGAGATAAAATATTAGGAGGGAGATAAGATGATAGAGGAGAATTGGTGGGTAATTTGGAGACGAACCTGAAGAGGTTCTTTTTGAAAAGTTGCAAATTGTATAATGGGGCATTTCTATCGGAGCAAAACACGTGATATGGAAGCATGTTCAACATTTTAGCAGTTCTTACAATAAAAGAATTTCTGAAACCAGTTTTAGACCATCTAGGTATTTCCACTGTGTAGAAATGGGTACTTGCTGCTTCCCTGGTGTTACGCTGAAATTGTTTGCAGGAAGGCATTATTGATTTTATTTCAATAGAAGAAGTGTCATTTCCAACAAGATATTTATAAAAGAGGGAGGGAGTTCCAACGGTTTCGATGTGTGTTAAGAGATGTAAGTGTTATCTGGACGATGGATTCACCAATTAGGCGTAAGGCGCGATTTTGGAATTTGTCAAGATAACCTAGTAAAGTTTGGGGTGCGCCAGCCCATATGTGAGATTTGTACTCCATCTTAGGTCGAATATAAGCTTTATAGATAGCTTTATAGATGTTGGAGATCTCTTGGGGAAAAGTAGGCTTTACATCGGATAAGAAAACCCAAACATTTGGCAGTATTCTTAGCTGATCATCAAAAATATGCTCATTCCTCATTCATTTTATGCCTAAGATATTTAGACTTTCTGACCGTTGTAGGTTTTCACATTTTTACCTCAATTTGTACTTCATTAACATTAGGATTCAATACTTTTGTATTTGTACTTTATTATTAATCTGGTATTGTATTATTTTCGCATATTGGGATTTCGTAGTATATAGATTGTAGCTCCTACTTTTGGTTTTGGTTGGCGATGAAGAAATGTCAAAAGCTTTGTCAAATTCAACAAATTTCGTTGGTTAGTTAACACTTATATTTTCTTTGAACTGTGTCGTTGCTATTTAAGTTTCAAAACGAAAACCATTTAAGTTTTCACAAAATTCTTCTTTCACACTAAGCTAAAGTAAATTTTCCGGCAAGTATATAAGTAATACTTTCACTATGACATATTCCGAATCAGCCGGTCTTAAGAAATGGTAAGAGACATGTTAAAAGAGTACCTAAATAATTAGGTCTCCTTTAGTTTTTGAAATATTGCTTATGAGTGGTGGGAGTTATATGGCAGCTATCCAAACGAATTTTTGTTACTGTAATGGTTTGAAATGTGGTCTAATGTGACGATTTGCATATCGCTGGCCAGAATAATAAGTTTTAATCGTATTTTAATTTCACTTATTTGATTTTCTTATATTCTTCATATCAACTTAGGAGAAATTACCTTTTCAGTTGTTTAAAAAATAAATAAACTGAAGCTAAAATATAATAAATTATATACATATAATAAATAAATTGAAAACATAATATACGTTAAGAGTTGATTTTAAATTTTTGAATCTATTTAATTTTAATCGCTTTTGGTTTCGCTGATGAAACATGTTTCCATCTCAAGTAGTACCGTATTGCAATTTTTTATTATATAAAATGGGAGAAGTATTGTTCGAGTATTTATTTATTTTATTAATTTTTCTGGTATCAACTCATTAAATGTGAAAAACTAATACTATTATATCAGGAACGAAACAAACTTAAATAGTGTAGTTTCATTTTGTTTTAGTTGTTTTTTTGTATTGCAATAACAAAAAGGTACTGGACCAGGTCGAAAACCCCATAAAATACTTTGCTTTCATCGTGAATTGAACATGCGTAATTTCAGTTGAAAAGCAGACGCGAGCACTCAGCACGTAAATCAAATTGTTACTTTTTGGACTAAATTTGGTTATCAATTTGGTTAACAAACAATTATCTATAAAACAGTTCATTGCATATATCCAACGTAACGTAGTCTAAATTGAATATTTGAAAATTTTGATTCATATTTGATTTAAATTGCTTAATTTATACTTGTTTATATACAAATTATTACAATACCAAATTTTGGTATGTTGGCAGTCCTAAATTTCTATATCATAAAATATTATTTAGCTCTATATGTGTATAAAAATAAAATAATAAAATGCAAATTGAGAAAGAAAGAAATTAGCGTAGTTAATTATAATTAAGGTGATGGAATTATGCAAAATAACGGAAAATAACGACAACAGAATATAAGAACAAAGAGTAGAACAAGATAATTCCATACCGCAATGGTATAACCAAAATCATCATAATTTTAAATCGCAGAATAACATGGAAGATATTTAATAATAGAAACAAAAAATAAAAAAAAAATTAAAAAAAAAATCATAATGAAAAAAAGGGAAGAAAATTAGAAAAAATGTTTTATTGTACACGTTTGCTTTTATATCAGGGACGAGTAATTTAAAAAGTAAAACCGATTGTAAGATTTCTGGCAGGTAAACGTGTATTAAATTATTTTAACAATAGGTTATAATTTCTAAGAATTGAATTATTAATAAAGCCATTGCCAGAAAAATTGACTACTCAGCAAGCGCTGATAATTGGTTTTTGAATCTTTAGAATCTGAAAATGGAAATAAATTAACATAAAGAAAGTCCTTAAAATATAATTTTGAACTTGAAGGTGTATTTTGTTCTCTCAACGGTATTGAAATAATCAGTAGTTATTGTAGTTATAAAATTACCTAAACAAGTCTTAGTTTGAATTTGAATAGGTTAAAAAATCTATTTTTAAATACATTTCAATGAAACAAGTTATGTGAGTTGTACTTGCATTTTATCGAAATAAAGACATCAAAATATTAATATCGAATAAGGTGTAGAGTGAAGGTGTAGTCTTGTAATAGGTATAGCAGTGTAGAAGTGTATTGCCATTGTAAAATTGCTATATG
This sequence comes from Argyra leucocephala, assembly GCA_963942445.1. NCBI lineage: Eukaryota > Metazoa > Arthropoda > Insecta > Diptera > Dolichopodidae > Argyra > Argyra leucocephala. Next base: position 71,881,570 of record OZ012680.1, read on the forward strand.
CAAAAATATTCTACAAGATTTGAAGATTTTTACAAGACCTATTGTACTTTTAGTATTGTACTTTAGTTGACATTGTACTTTTTAAACTTGACATTTGTAAAGTCAATATTTGGAAAATTATTTTATATTAAAATAATTATTATCTTATATATTAATACGCTTAAACGTCTGTTAAACTTTTCACAAAGCTTTTACAACACGAAGCTTTTTTCAACTAGATTAGACAACTTTATTAGAACTATTAAGAATTACGATAGTGTAAAAAAATTTATTTAAAGACATAAACCACAAAACGATGAAACCAAATAAAACCAAAAACAAATTAAAATTAACCTAAAAACAATTCACCTATTGAGCAATAGCATTGACTATCTGATTATATGAATTAATTCAAAAAAAAAAAAAAACAAAGTAGCAAAGACAAGAACCGAATCATCAGAATATTATTATATCGATTTATAAATAATTAAAATAGCTTTGCTAAAATATTACGATATTACAGCAAAAAAACTTACCGGTAAAACAAATAGTAAATTTAGAAAATATATTTTTTACCTCACCCAGACCATGTTCACAAATTTTAAAAATTGAAATTTATTTATTTTATTAACAAATAATTCAAAAGTATAAATTCAAATGCGCAGTAGCATTAAGTAAATATTACATTTTACATGGAGAATCATAAACCGAAATTTACGATCTGCTAAGAACAAGAAAAACGAAATATGTTATGACAATATTATCAAGTTCCAATTCAATACACGGCAAATTTAGTAAACATAAAAATTAAAAAAACTTTAAAAAGAAAAATCACATACTACCCTTACCTACATCAGAGACCCAAGCGGGATAACAATATAACAATAAAATCTGAAGAATAAGAGAAAAAGCATAATTATTGGCTTTACCTCTAACTATAATAGTCATAAGGAGTCATATGATGTCATATGATACTTCGTTAAATGGCCTATATGATTCGATATGATTAACAAAGTCGTAACCAATCATAACCTTTACTATAATGGTCATACCTAATCATACCAAAACGTCAAAACCAAAATTTAAAAGAAGTGAAATAAAAATATAAATTCTTTAAATAAATGTTTTGTTTTTTTATTTTGAGTTTTGAAATAGTTAGGGCTATTATTATCAAATTTAATTTCAAAAGTTTTAATTACATATCTCAAAGATAAACAAAAATGGTTGCAAAGTATACTATATTTCTTCATGCAAAATCCACTTTCTAAACTTGCAAAATACGAAGATACGAATATGCGTGACGAGTACTAATAATAATTACTTATAAACAAATATAAATATTCAGTGTAATTTCAGAATATTTATGAAATATAAATATTTAAATAGTAAATCAATTATTCTAAGTATTATTTGTATTGGTGAATAATAATAATATTTAATACACATTTTTTGTATTTTTTAATGTATATCTTTCAATATATTGGCATAACACAATTAGAAGTTTATAAATACCTTTTCTCGCAAAATACCTTTTTCAACTTGCGAAATACGAAAATGCGTGTCAAGCACTATTATTTAAAAAAAAATTTAGGATATTCTATAACAAAGTCGGATGTCAGACTTTAATGAACATCATTTATACGTTATAAACACAATTCAAAAACGTATAAACGCTCCCTTATATAAAAGTTTTCTTTAAAACTATTAGCGGTCAAAATTTTCAATTTGGTTCTATGAAAAATAAATAAAATTATTATTTATTATATTATACACATATTAAGTATATTATAAATATTATAAATTATAATTTTATTCATTTTTTTATTCATTTTATTATTATTATTTAAATAACAATAATAATTACAATTATAATAATTTATGATGCCGTACGTATTATAATACCTACCTACCTGTTGTGAAAATAAAATTTTAATACATATGTACAGTGAAAGGTGCTTTCAAAATTTTTTTTTTTTTTTTTTTTTTTTTTTTTTTTGCGTGGATTGGTGGGAATCTTCATAGACACAATGAGCCCCGTAGCTTCCATTGTGTGCCAGATTTTTACTGACTAAACCACACCCCTCCCATTAATACTAGTCCAACGGACTAACCATTAATTTATTGCTATTTTGATTTTCTTAAAGAAAAATTTTACGAAATTCTATCGTATTAAATCTAGTGGCTTAGTTCTTTTAAGCCTTCTGACATCATTTTGATTATCTAGCAATTGAGTGGCCTCAACGTTAACATGTCCCTCCAGACGAGCTATATGCTTTGTTGCATATCTTTTTATTTCATTTTCTATGCAAGGAATTTCTAGATCTCTGTGCAAATCCCTGTTGCGAACATACCAGGGGGCATTTACCATGTTGCGCAAGACTTTATTTTGGAATTTTTGTATACAAAGTACATGTGTTTGTTTGGCACATCCCCATATTTGTATGCCGTACAACCATATTGGTTTGAGTATCTGATTATATAACAAAATCTTGTTATGTATAGGTAATTTAGAATTACGACCTAAGAGCCAGTACATTTCTCTATACTTATTTTCAAGCTCAAATTTTTTCTTTTTAACGTGCTCTTTCCATCTAAGTTTGACATCTAATGTCATTCCTAGGTATTTAGCATTGTTTTCTTGGGGTATATTGACCCCATTCAGATTTACCAATGGTGGTTGATTTTCTAATTTTTTATTTGTAAAATTTACATGTACTGATTTTAACTCATTGAGTTTAATTTTCCATTTCTTTGTCCAGAGGTATAGCTTGTCGCTTGCTCTTTGCAATTTAATTGTAGCCTCGTCAATATTTGATCCTACTGCCATCAACGCAGTATCGTCAGCGAATGTAGCTACAGTTATATTTTCCATTTCTGGTAAATCATTGGTGTAGAGCAAATACAGTATGGGACCCAGAATACTACCTTGAGGCACACCCGTTTTAATATCTCTAATAGTAGAATACTCTTCGTCTTGTTTTATTCTGAATAGTCTGTTTTCTAGATATGATGAGAGTATATCTACGTATTGTTTAGGTAACATATTGTTTAGTTTATTTATTAAGCCTCGATGCCATACTTTATCAAAAGCTTGGGCTACATCTAGAAATATGGTAGAGCATACTTTCTTTTCCTCTAAAGCTTTTTCTATTATGTCTGTTATTCTATGAATTTGATCGATTGTCGAGTGCTTAGATCTAAAGCCAAATTGATAATTTGGAATCAGATTACTATTTTCTATGATCGGTCTCATTCGAATCAATAATAGTTTTTCAAATAATTTTGATACTATTGGTAGTAATGATATTGGTCTGTAGGATTTGACCTCATTTATGGGCTTACCTGGCTTTGGTATCATAATTATCTCTGCTATTTTCCACATATTCGGCACATACCTTATTCTTATAGCAGCGTTTATAATGCGTGTTAGCATTGTTATAGCTTTTTTCGGAAGTTCTTTCAGGACTTCCGATGTAATTAGATCAAAACCTGGAGCTTTTTTATCTCTGAGTTTTTTAATTTGTTCCACTATTTCACTCTCTGAAAATGGTGATATAACATTTTCTTGCCAATTATTATTTTCTTCAGTGAGATCATCCGAATCTGTCTCGTCTGGACAAAAAATTTCTTCAAGATGATCTGCGAATGTTTCAGCTTTATTTTTATTATCTCTCGCCCATTCACCGCTTTTCATTCTGATTGGCGGGATTTGAGAGATCGAGGTTTTTGTACTCTTTGTTGCTTTCCACAACGAGTAGTTATTTTCTCTTTTAGCTGATAAATTTTTTATATATTTTTCCAAATTTTCATTTTTAAGATCTTTAATTTTTCTTTTAAGATTCTGAGTTAATCTATTTAGCACAGTTTTGTCTGCCGGATCACGCGATTGTTGCCATCTGCGTCTAGCTCTTCTTTTTATTTTTATCATATTTAATATTTCTCTAGGGTAGTTGAATCCTACCGATTTATATTCACAATTTTTTGTATTATTCCATCCAGCATTTTGAATAATTTTTATAAAATTTTCTACTTCAGAATCTATATCACATTTGGATCTTAGTTTTGTTTTTATGTTTATTTTGTTTTCTATTTCTTGTTTAAAGCTAGCCCAGTCAGTTGTCTTGCTCGTTAGCAGAGGTTTCGACTGTTTCTTAATAACCTTTTCATATAGATTTAGTATGACTGCAGAGTGATCTGAGTCCAAATCATGGTTATCTTCTAGCTTAATATAATTGGGTGAAATTTTTTTTGTTATATAAAAATCAAGCAGATCAGGAGTTTTATTTCTATCAGTTGGCCAATATGTTGGCTTACCGGTAGATTGGTAAATGCAGCCTTTTTCTTTTATAGCTTTTCTTAGCTCTCTTCCTCTCGTAGAGGTTACTCTAGACCCCCAATCTATGTGCTTGGCGTTGTAGTCACCTCCCAGGATAAATCTATCGCCAAGTAGTTTAAGAATTTTTTCAAACATGTTATTCTTTATGTTGTATTTGGGTGGACAGTATAATGCACCGACACAAAGGCTTTGTTTAACAGACATAATTCGTAGCACGATTAGTTGGAATTCATCTATTTCTAGACTAAGTTCCTCGTGGTGCTTAATATCTTTCTTTATTAAAATTGAGCTACCACCTCTGGGTGTATTACTCGGATGGTTTGCGCTGTAGCATGTATAGTCATTTATTTTAAGCGATGACTTATCTGTCATATGTGTTTCTGTCAAGAGACATACATCAATATTTTGTGTTCTCAATAGAATTTCCAAATTATTTTTCTTGTTCAGAATACCATTGGCATTCCACGTGACTATACGAAGTGCGTTCTTAACCATGCCTTGCGGATTTATTTTTTGGTGTATACATATATATTTCATTATGTTTGTTTTCTAATGTGCATAGTCTTGTTGAGATTTCATTCATTGTTTTTATCATATTTTGCATCATCTGCATAATGGTATTTTCAGTCAACTTTTGTGTAGAAACTTTATTTTGTTCTTTCGGGTTTCTTTTTTGACTTAGGTTATTTTGTGTTACCTGTGAATATGATAAGCCTTCTACGACTTTTTTCGACGTAAAAGTTTTAGGTTTCTCTGAAGTTTCAATGCAATTCTGTTTCTGTGCAATAGGTTGCCTAGGTTTTGTCTTTTGTTTTTCTTGTCTATGTTGCATTTGTTTTGGGGCATTTTTTTGTAGCTTCTTTCTTTTTTGCAACTCTCTAGCCACCTGGCAACCACGATAACTCGCTGGGTGTGCCTCAAGGCAATTAGCACATTTAGGCTTAATATTTTTTTTTTCTTTGCAAGAAATTGTTAAGTGGGGACCAGCACATTTAACACACTGAGCTAGACGCTGGCAAAACTTTTGTGTATGGCCAAATCTTTGGCATCTCTTACATTGAGGAATGGTAGTCGTTTTACGAATAGCCTCCATTTTAACCCTCATGTGCTGGATAAATTCAATTTTGAATATTTTGTTTATATCTTCGGAGTTTTCGAATGTTAGCATAAAGAGAGGAAGACGTACCGTAGATTCTTTGTTATTTTCCTTTTTCTTTATTATTTTATTTGTGACTTCTAAAATTTTGAAGCCTCTATCTTTCAATTCATTTTTTATATCTTCAGGTTGGCATGACGGATGTAAATACCTAACCATTACTTTAATAGGCCTGGTGCTCTTATTTTCATAAGTGTGCCATTCAATATTGGCTTCATTTATTGCCTTAGTCAACTCTCTATATTCTTTTTCTTCTTCAACATTAATTTTTAGTTGTTTATTGTTAAGCATATTAACTTTATATTTAATATTGCTTTCTTTTAATTTTTTGTTTATTTGAGGGTATTCCACTACATTACTAAGTATAACTGGAGGAGGTTTACCTTTTCTTTTACTTTTACATTTCGCAACTTCATTTATTTGCACATTTTTCTCTACTTTGTCCGCAACATTTTCTGGGCTTAAAGTAGGTGATTTTTCTGCTTTTCTTTTTTTACAGATTCTTTTGGTTTTAAAGATCCAGTCGGTTTCTCGAGCTAGTTCTTCATCATCTGTATGAAATTCTTCAGCAGTATTTAGTACTACTTTTTTAGTAGACATGTTTTGTGAATTTTTTAGTATCACATTTTCTTCTTTAATTATGCAGAGTTCATTTTTCAATTCCCTGCATAAGATTTCTAATTCTGTAACTCTGGCATTAAGTTGATTATTTTTTGCCTCAAGTGCCTTTTCGTTATTATTACCCTCGTCGGGGTTTCTATATCTGTCTTTTTGGGACATGTTTTCGTAGATATTTTGAGACCCTGCTGGAGGTGTTCTCTGGACCCCAGATTTTCTTCTGAATGGGTCAATTAAAGCAGCTCTGCTTTCGTGGTTTTGCAATAAGTGGTCTCCCCCAGAATCCGTGAGACCTGCCTCGAAAGAGGGTGGATTTTCCAGAAGATCTGGATTACCACCTGGGGTATACAATCTTTGAGTTTTATTCATTGCATACTTTTTTTTTTTTTTTTGTTTTAATTCGGAGTTCCATCTCCTAGCCTAAGGATAATATTTCCCTTGTACAAGGCGGTACCTTTTATTCCTGCCGTCCCTCTGGGATCAGTCGCAGACCAGAAAGCCGCCCATTCTGGGTCAGTCGCTTCTGGATTTTTCTAGGCTTTTAGTGGACTTTTACCACAAGCATGCCTTACTGCGGATATTTCGTACCCCAACCCGCCGGGGAAACTTTCAAAATAAAACAAAAAAAATATAAACCTGAAGTAGGCCTGCGGATTTATCTACAGGTCTACTGTTTAATAAATAAATAAATACCTAAATAAAATATATAAAAAAAATAGTTATAGATATGTAGATCAAACAATATTGTAAATTACTAGCTATTCCCGGCGTAACATTCGCCGGTCTAGCATTAGCATCATAAATGAAACAATTTATTTTATTTTCTTTAAAAAAATCAATGTTTTACATATTTTTTATTTATTAAACACAATTCTCTATTTCACAGTTGTATGTTGCTTTGCTAGAGTACGAACCTTTGATAGTGTTAGTGTAGTATAAAATATTATGAAATGTTTGAATAAGTATTAAAATGTTAAACTATTTTTAAGATATTAAATAAAGTGAATTATAGTTTTAAGTTTTTCAATTTAACTTATTTATTATGTAATAAAAAAATATTTAAAACATTGATTTTTTTTAAGAAAATAAAGAAAATAAACAAATAAAATAAATTGTTTCAATTATAATGCTAATGCTAGACCTGCGAATGTTACGCTGGGAATAGCTAGTATATTAATTATTAGAAGAAAATTTTATTATAAGAAAGTTATTATATATTAATTTTTAATTAATTGGTTTCATTCATACTTAACAAATTGAAAATATTGTGTATTATTTAAGTCAAGTATCTCTGATCCATTTTTTGCTAACTCTGGTGTACCCCAAGGAAGTCATCTGGGTCCCTTGTTATTTATTATAGCAATTAACTATGTAACTGTAATTATTAATCATAGTCGCATTTCAATTTATGCTTACGACATGAAAATTTATAAGACAATAAAATCAATTGGTGATATTGTTTTTTTTTTCTTTAAATTTTTTTTTTTTTTTTTTAATTTGTTTACGTTTTAAGTATATTAATTTTACTATATAAAATAAGTCTTTGTAAAATAATGAATATATTCCTAAGCATTTTTATTTTCCATTTATTTTATTATAATTTTTTTTTTTCTTTGTTATATAATTTCTATTCTATCTCTATAATTATATTTAAAATATCAAAAATAAATGTAATCCTAAGTTATGTTTAACTTTAATTTTGCTATATATGAAATTATAAAAATAAAAAAGAGTAAAAACAAAAATAAGAAACTAAAAACTAAAAACAAACCATATTATTATCGAATCAACATCTCTCTTATTTTTCTTTTAAAAACACCAATGCTATTGATCTCTTTTAATTCCATTGGCAATTCATTCAAGATTTTCAGGTAGTTATACAGGCAATTGTTGTTCTGATGCTTGGTTCTAAATAAACTTAAATAGAAGTTCAACCTGTTTCTAATATTGTGCCTATGGATATCAATCCTTCTATTTAAAATAAAGTTGTGTTTTATTAGGTTGTTAACAATTTTAAAAGCCATCACAAATGTTAGAAAAACTTAAATACTTTCCGGAGTATAATAAACGTATTGTAACCTCGATTAGAAATTGATATATTTAATTGATTTTTTGTTTAAAATTTCAAGTTTATTCATGTAAGTTTGTGGTGCACGACTCCAAATTGGATTAAGATATCGTAAGTTGGATTGAATATAGGATGAGTAAATAGTGAATAGGACATTTTGGTCCAGATAATTTCAAAGTCTTTTTATTAAAAATATATACGGCGTTATTTTTTTTATAATAAATTCTATATGGAGATTCCATTTAAGTTTACTGTCGATGATTAACCCTAAATAATTAAATTGTTTCACTACATCGATTGAAACTCCATTTATAACAAAACTGGTGTTTGACAACACTTTATTATCAAAGAACAATAATTTTTTTTACGTTCAATGAAAGTCTATGCTATTCTATCAGAACGTGGATGTCAGATTCGATGGCATTTCTTAGGTCCAGCTTCGAATTTTCGGCATATTTTAAAATTGCTTTACTTGAACTCATTTTTTGATTGGTGTAAACAAAATAATTTTCTATTAAATATTGAAAAGTGTGCATAGATTAGTTTTACCCGTCGATCTTCTGTTATACTTAGTACACCTTTGAAACCAAGGATATTAAAAAAGTGACCCTCTTTAAGAACTTAGGTATATTTTTTGATGAAAAACTCTCATTTAAACACCATTATAATGTCATTATCAACAAAACTTATACCTTACTAGGTTTCATCAAAAGGTGTTCCAAATAGTTTGATGAACCATATATTATCATTAAAACTTTATCTATCTGCCTTGTTCGTTCAAATCTGGAATATGCAAGTCCAGTTTGGTCACCATTTTATCGTAATCATATCGATAGACTTTAAGTAATTCAGAAAAAGTTTCGGTTTGCTCTTCGTAGTTTATTGTGGTCTGACCTTTTTATTCTCCCTCCTTATACAGACCGGCTAAAACTACTACAATTAAATACGTTGGTGTCCCGAAGAACTGTTTCTGATATTGTATTTTTAATGCAAATTCTAAATGGGGAAATTCATTCGCAGGCTGTTAAGCAGTTGATCGACACCCATTTAAATACAAGTACTCGTTTCGGATCGGAAAGACTTTTTAACTTGGTATTTCACCGAACTAAATATGAACCAGTTGATAGAAGGTTTATGGCTGTTAATGAGTATAAAGATTTTATTGATTTTTCCTTCAGTAAATTGAAATTAACTTTACATTTACATATACCATAATCTATAATATTGTACTTGTAATGATATTTATATATGTATGTAGTTTAATTTTAATAGTAGTTTCTATATTTTAAAACTTTTCATTTTTGCTTCTTTTATTTTATTTTATTTAATTATTTTTTAGGCTAAGTTTTTGTAATAATACTATTACTTGTAAAAATATTTAATGTAATTTTAATTGTTATTTCTAAATTTTATTTTTTTTTGTATTATTTTACTAGATTGAGATATTATAACTGTAACAAAATTACAAGGTTGCGTTTACGAAATCGTTATACAAATCATTGTAGACCTACTACAGTTCCACACTTAATCGTGAATACCTTTTTATAACAAATGTTGTCCTATTAATCACTGTATATCAATTTCAGCCAAAAATTCAATTATTTTTTCAATATCTCAAATCAGATAGTTTGATTTTCTACAATTTTGAATTCATTTAGAATTGGACTGGAATTTTGTAAAATGTGAAAAAAAACTGAGCAAAATGCATGCAAATTTGATGGTGATGATATTAATGATTGATATTATTTATGTGTATGGTATGTAATATGGTATATAAGCTGTCAAAAGCAAATTAAATGATATGAAAACAATATAAGCAATCAAACTTGACTCCAATATTCGTCAATGTACGACTAAGAAAAAAAAGTTGATCCAATTTCAACTTTTTCTGGCTAGAATGACATTTTGTGATTGTCAATTTGAAATTTTATAAGGGTTTTGAAAAATAGCGAACATTTGGAAAATTCAATTCTGCGAAAGATTTACAATTTATAAAAGTTTTAAAAACAATATATTATTTTTTTAAAATACAAAATATTTAATTTTATTGATGTTTTTAAATGTCATTGCACGTCGTTCAGTTTGCCTGGTTAATTTAATTTTTGCCATTCATTTTGCAAGTTGGCTGTTTATTTTTAGTTCTAAGTCTAAGTGCATTTCCAGCAGAATCTACAATTATAATAGACAAGCATTTAAGGACCTGCACCTTAATGAACTCTAAATATGTAAATAAGTTGTATATACAACAATAATGCGCACGTATATTTGTAAAAATTTCTTATCATATGGTTTTATTATTCCCCAAAAACATGCATATGTGAGCTCTTAATAAAATAAAAAACAAAGTCAATTATTATTATAAGTTACAACTTACAATGAACCTACGTATATATGTCAAATAAAAACAAAAAAACAAAAAAAAAATCCCTTGAATTCTTCATTTCTAATATTTTTGAGTAACTGTTTCTAAATTTTGGTAATTTGTAGTAATCATATAGTTTTAGTTAAAAAATGTATATGTATAGGTGTACCTTAGAATGCCACTTACTAAATATATCAGAAACGAAACAGTAAATTAGAGAGGTGTATTTATGTGTCCTAAATAAACCTTACTTACCTCAAAACTGTTGTGCTGAGATTTCTATGTAAATTACCGTTCTTTTTAAAACTTTTTAGCTATCTTTCTTTTAAAAACTCTAATTTGGCTTCAACTTGAATTATAATTACTCAACAGGGGCCCCTAGTCTAATTTTGTATTTAAATTAAATATTGTAAAAAAGTATACAATATTTTTCTATATTTTTAGCCATGTAAACATTTTTTTACTTGCATTAAAACTGGTCTTGTTAAGTCATGTGTTATGACATTTGAATTTAAATTCAAGGCTTAAAAAATCGATATAAAAATACTTGATAACAAAAAATTTGTTATTATGAATTATTTTTCATTTATGTTGTAATTTTTTCTCCACACAAATTAACCAATGACTGCTTTCGTTCTCAAAACGCTTCGTTACTGACATGCACATTCGTATTTGTTGTATATGTAATAATATTTTAAGGGAGATTGGAAGGCGATTGTACGAAATTGTGTCTTATTAAATAAATTCCACCACCTCCTCATTGAAAACATTCAGGGAATTATAATCCATACGTATTTGCAAAACGAAAATTCGCTTGAAAAAGATAACCATAGCTGTAGCAAAGGAGGATAATGTTAAGTAAAAAAATGTGCTAAAGATATTATTAATGAAAATTAAATTAATTTTGTCTTAATGTGAAGAATTGAGAAGAAGAATTATAAAATAAAAACAAAAATAATTATTCATAAAAAAAAACGCAATAACAAAAAAAAAATTTGAATGGTTTTAGAAATTTTTTGTACTGTCTTCTTCATAGTTTCTTGAAATTCTGGCTTATTTTGATATTTTTATTAAAAAATATTTACAAAAAAATAAAAAAAAAAATTTTGTTTTATTTTTAAATTTATGAAGACAGGTAGACAGGACAATATTTTTTTTTTTTTTTTACTTGAAAAATATTATTATCAGTAATTGTTAATGGATATAAATATTTTTGGATATAACTTGTATACAAAGGATTTATTGTTATTGTTGAGAATATACAAGGAATTCAAAAACTGGAAAATTATTATTGAGAATGGTTTTTTTTTTTTTTTTTTTTTTCAAAAAACAAAAAGTATTTTTTAATTACTGAACAAACATATTTTCGTTATCTTGAATAAAGAATTTAATTTTTGAAGGATACACTTAAAATGTTTTTCAATTTTTTTTATTTATTCAACAGTTAAGAAAACTAAAACCGACTCATAATTATCATTTTATGACAAAATAATATTATCTCTCTATACCCATCTTTTGTACCTAGGTACTACCCTCGACCGAATATTATGTTTTATATATATTGTACTAGAGACATAGTTCCTTTTTTTTGGCAATTTCCATATAATATGATTATTTTACGTTGAAATTTAGAAATTTAATTAGAAATTTTGAATTTTGGTTCTTTAGTGTTTTTCCTTAATTCGTTAAATATAATTTATTAAAAAATATGGAAGCGTGTCATATGCCCGTTGTATCGTTTACCTGTATTTCTTGCAATTTTCCTGTATTATAATTTGTCGCTATTTTCATTTGCCTCTGGTTTATGAAAGCTAACCATAAAATTATGAAAAGACTCATTTAGGCAATGTTTATCACATGTGGGATTAATTATCATTTCAATTAAATTAATTTAGGTGGTTTAACCAGGGTTATAAAGCCTAAGTGCGTAGGACATAAGTCAACTGGGATCACGGTTTTTATATCTACCCGCTGCACCAAATTAATTTAGATTGAAAATTGTAAATCAAATACAGGCAGGTATATACAGTCAAATGAAATACAGGCAAATGAAGGTCAATGGCTTGCGATTGTAATCCAAAAATTATTAGTATGTATTACTTTCGTTATAAACTAGAAAATTGTGATGTTATTCTGATAGCATCAACAATATCGAATCCAATATATATTTCATATAAGATAATGTCTGAAAATACCACTTCTATGCAATTGCACAAGGGATCCACTACTATATTATATAATAAAATATAATTGATTCAACATACTCTATTCGTTATTACCTAACTCATTTTATTTCCATTACTAAATAAATAACCAACCTGCATCATGTAATTTGTATAATTTATCTATTATTGTCATAATTGGCAGAATTTTTGTACAATTCATCATCATTATTGTATTGTAAGCCCGTGAGTGAGGCATTGTGCGAAATCATATAATTGATAGAATTTGACACAATTAAAATTTTAAACTCGAAATTGACATAACAATCGATTATAATCGCAAGTAGAAATAAAAAATATTCACGCTCAATTATGACGGATTTCAATAAGATCCTTTGATAACATTATATCATGACTAGGGGCACCTGTTGGTTTATTATAATTCAAGTAAAACCAATTTTAACGTTTTCAAAAGAACAGGAATTCGCATAGACTGATATATATTTGTTTACTACAAACCAGTGAACATTAGTATTTTAATGAAATTGGTTGATTTGATAAAAAATGTAAATACGCGATTTACCATGCATTTTCTGCCAATCGCCAATAAGTTATGTTAATTCAAAATAATTTAATTTTTTTTCACTATTGAAATCTATCTCTAGCTTTTACTAATTAAGTTTTATTTCTAAATCCATATTTGGTATTTATCTATGTTACAGTTCAGCAAAGGAGTAAGTGAGAAAACTGTTGAAATTATGAAAAAAATTTAATCAAAATCTTAAGCTCGTTGACTAAAAAATTATTAAAAATCATTAAAGGGAATATGTATTCAACTGTTTGTTGTTTATTTTTTATATTGTAAGCAACTTATGTCACAACACTGTGTTAGATAAGTTTTTTTTGTATATAACTATATTCTCAAAAAAATTTTAGTTAGAAAAATTTTGATAAACAATCGTTGGCAAACAATCAAAACTATGTGCTCCTATGTGCATTCAAAATATTCTTATTCTATATTGTGTTGAACAAACAACACATTTGGTTGTTAGAAGCCTCAACACGTACGTAACCATTTGAACTGTGTTAGATTAAAAATTCTTAATCTATCAAAACACATCTCTTGTAGGTCTTAGATAAATTAAAGATTTTGTTTTATAAAAATAAAAGTTACAAAGAAGTTAATGGTTAGTTATACTTAAATAGCTTTAGTTGTTGATCGAGTGATTGTTTGGAGTCGTTGATGGTTTGGCATTAGTATTCTAGAGGATTTCAACTTTGGTGAAGCACGTGGATTGAAAATTTCTTTTAAAACCATTCAATACAGGTTGTATTCAAGTTTAATGCTGATGTTCCTCATGGCTCAGGTCTTTATCTAACATTATTTATAATATTTATAAATGATCTTCTGTCCATGACCTCAAATCAAATTCACAGCTTTGCTGATAATAGTATCCTTGTTTTCTTATATTTCTTTGAAATAGCTGCTTAATTTATCCAGACTTCAGTTCATAGAGAAATAACATATCGTGTTCTCTAAACAGCGACCTTCAATGAATACAAGCCTAGGTTAATAGGGTAAAATTCAAAGTATTAACAGGGTAAAATTTAATACTTGAAAAAACACAGAGTTGCCTGGTTTCAACAAAGAACACCAAAAATCCTTTCGAAAATGTAAATACCGAAAACTTTGAAATTCTAAGAATTTTTGGAATGGAAATAAACAGCAAAACTTTTGTGGCACAATCATCATATTTTTTGCACATCTGAGGCGAAGGTTGCTGCAAAATTTTTGGGACTCTTAAGCAGAAGTAGGAAACCTTACATCTTCCAACCTACTATGAACATAGAATTTGTTCATACATACATTCGGTCACGACTTGAATACAACTCACATATTTGGAGCAGTGAAGTGAGCCTTTAGATAAGGTACAAAAGTGAGCCATTAAAATTATCAATGATGGGGATGTTACACAACACTTAACATTATATATATATTATTCTGCATTTATCTGGATGTTTGTAAGTTCGACGGAACGCTCCAACACATATACAAATTGCATATGTATACAAATGCATATATATACAAATTGGTTTGGTGCTTTTTTTTAACCCCTGTCTACCATGCTGAACCTTTGCAGGAAAAATTGATTGCATGAACTATATTTTTTTAATTTAATGTTAGTCTTCTTCGCAAATAATAAGGAAAAATAATAAATAATAACAGTGAAAATAGTCGAATATTTTGCTTTTAATTTTACTGATATGCTTATCATACAGATACGCGTATTTCGTCTACTACTTGCAGACTTCTTCAGTGTTTTGTACTCGAGTAAGTCTTCGACTATTTTCACTGTTATACCAAAATTTTACTCTAACGCTGGAAAACAAGTTTTTATAAAAAATAAATAATAATAATAATATAAATAAAACAAACAATTTTTTTGATTTATAATAATAAGGACTAATAGAAATTTAATCAATAGTTTAATATGGTATAATAACCAAAAGGCAAACAGCATTTAACACAAAAAAAAACATAATTCACTCAAAGGTTATTCTTATTACTTAAAATTATACATAATAATACACATGTGTATCAGCATATTTGTATTGTATAATATTATACATTATACTACTTTATTGCTTCTACCTTTTATTTTTCTCATTATTGTGTGCGTAATTCAATTCACTCAAAAAAAATTATTTTTGTTTTTTTTTTGTTTTTTTTTGTTTTTTTTTTTATTATTTGCTGTATCTGTATTCTGTATGTTCTATATGCTCCATTCCAAAAATATTATTTCATTTTCAGTGTTAAGTGTTCACATTTCACTTCACTGTTCAGGTTAACTGTTCAATCAATAGAACTTGATAGAAGTAGAGTAGGATAATTAACTCTACTTCTACGCCGGATAATAAAACATTGTTTTTTTTAAATTGAAAATTATTGATGAAAATGTTTTTGTATTTTTTGTAAATTTTACCAATTTAGATACAAAATTTTGAATATATAAATTATGAATATTTTTTAAAAATAACACAATACCATAATAACAGTTTATTCATATAGCAAAATAAGATCCCTATACATTATACAAAAGACAAAATTTATATGAAAATAAGATCCCATTTTTAAATTTGCTCTCCCGGAGGACTCAATAACGCTAATACGGTATAATTTATACTAAATGGAACCCAACTAACGAATTATAACTAAATGGAAGTGAGTACGAGTATACCATACAAAAATACAAACATTTTATACAAATTTGTTGGTATGGTACTTCTTTTTCTGTTATATAAAAAAAAAAGATTAGTGTTAGGTCAATATAAACATAAATAAAAATAAATAAAAAGTGATATAAACATAAGTACTGTAATTTCGGAACAAAGAAAATAATGAAAGAAAAAAAGAAACTAGGATTTATTTTGCTTCCGTCATTTATGACGGGTTACAAAGCTATTATTAATAATCATCACCGAAATATAGCACACTGTTTTATAAATATTTGTTGGGTAATTGCTCTGAGGAAATAAAAGGTATTATGCCAATATGACAATATAAACATCCCCGCGTAATATTCACAGGACAGCTCTCTCTCATAAAGTTGTGGTAGAGTCATACGAAAATTTTTTCATCAACTGAAACTCTAAACTATAGACGTTTCAATTGGGGTACCACAAGGTTCACTGCTGGGTGTTTTACTTTTTTTGTTGTACATAAATGATATTGAGAAGATTGTAGACTTTGTGCAAATATCCTTGTTTGCAGATGATACTTTGACCTTTATAATGGATGATTTGTAGAAGAATGCGTTCGGAAAATCAACTCGGACCAATTAGCTGAATGGTTCAAAAACAACAAACAGAGCCTTAACATTACCAAAACTAAAGCCATGGTTATAAATGGTTAAATTAATTATGATATCATAATTGATCAAAATATTATTGAAATAGTTGAGCATATCAAATATTTGGGTCTAGTAGTAGACAATAAATTAAATTTCAAAGAACACGCCGAATTTATGTGCGAGAAAATTTCAAAAAAACTTGGGTTTTTAAGTCGAATAAGAAATAAGTTGTCTATTATAAGTACTATAAGGATCTTCAGCACAATGATCAAGCCCCATTTTGAGTATTGTGCAACTATTACAGCATCTTTAAATAATGAAATATTAGAAAGATTACAAAAACTACAAAACCGTGGAATGAGAACCATACTTAAATGCAATAGGTATACTTCAATTGATTTTATGTTAAAAACGTCAAAATGCCTCAACATAAGGCAAAAAGACTTCGTCTACATGAACTACTTTTTGTATTTAAGATGAAAAATAAGTTCTTACCGAATTATCTTTGTTCCAAACTCATATACGTTCAAGATGTTCAACATTATAGATTAAGAAATATATTCAACTTCAGACTAGATTTCTTTAGAAGTGAAACTGCGAAAAATCAATTAATGTATGGTGGTCTAAAGATGTTTAATGAATTACCCACAGATCTGAAACTGGAAAGGAAATACAATACATTAAAATTTAAAGTTACACAATATATTTTGTCAGCTCAAACGTAAAATTTCCGATGTTACAATTACAAACTTTATTTTGCTCATTTTTTCTTAATTAAATTTTCAAATTCATTTTCATTTTTTTTTACCGAATTTAAACATAAGCTTTAATTTAAAATTTGTAAATTATAATTAAATAGTATTTAATACTAAATAAATTAATATTAAAAAACAAAAAAAAGAACATTCTATCATATATTATATTCCGACAAACATATGACTTAGAAGGTTTGAAGAGTTGGATTAATAAATATTTTTTAAGCCTTGTGTGTACATTTTTTACTCTAACTTTTCTATTCTATTCTCTTTTGTTCTAATTTTTTATATTATTTTATAATTTTGTTTTTTATTTCTTTACTATACTCTTTTTTTTATTTTTTAAATGGGTGAAGGTAGTTATGGTTCTTATCCCAATATTTTGGCCTCAATCAAAAATAAAATCAAAAGCGCAGCCTCTGTTTTTCTTTCGAGGATTTTCTGCAAACTCGAACAAAAACAAATTCAACTTATCAATTTCATATTTTGTGTCAGTTACAAAATTATTCTCTAAAAAAGTCAAGTATTTCACCTGGTTTAAATATTTATTATATCTATATATATGGTTCGTCGTTAATTGAAATATAACACTTTTATACAAAATAATTCCTTTTAACTGTTATATTGAGTATCACTTTTTCATCATACTTAACAACATGATACTTAATATTTAAAATATATATATTTTTTTAAACTAATACGGGATATATTATAACACAAATATTTTTATTTTTCCAATATATTATTTGTATATAATATGTACATAATTATGTATATATATTATGTCAAACATAAATATTAACCTGACAATATATTATGTATATACATATATTATTATTACAAGTGTAATCAGTTTATAAACCACATAATAGTATGAAATTATTTTAAAATCCAATGCTTTTATTGATAAATTCAACAAAAAGAAAAACAAAAAAAAAGAACAAAATAAAAGAAGATATTAAAAAAAAAAAGAAAAATAGAAAATATTTTAGGGAAAATATTTATTTTTCACTTGAATTTTCACTTATATATCAAATATAAATCATTATGACACTTTGTTGTAACAATAGCATCAACATTACACAAAAGAGCTTTCAATAGCGGTTTTGTATGTTGGTAATTTAACGCTTAATCAACTTTTTTTGTTTTATTTTTTTTATTTTTTTGTTCACATTACCTCTACAAATAAATAGATAGTTAAATAAGTATATACTTTAATTCTTTTTTTATTTACATAATAATTAAGCTTTGTCAATTCTAGGGCGTTTATATTTACTAGGTTAATGCATTCAGGTGATAAGCATATTCTGCATAAAATGACAAAAATTGAAAGAGTGAATGATAATTAACGCAACGGTATCATTTTCCGTCCATTCTCTAGTTTCGGGCCACTCAATAAATTCGTTGTGTTTTTGGTTTTTAGGCCTCAAATAAAATTTCTATTAAAAAAAAAAATTATTTCTCACCTCTTGTTAGAGAATCAGAATTTAATGACTAAACATTTATGTATAGTCCGAGGTTGTTTGTAAGAGGACTTGCTTTTCTAAGTTCTCAGTGTAAAAATAACTCAAAAATGAGAAAATTGCTATTTTTAAAAAATTAGAAGCTATGGCCTACACTTTAATCATCCTTGTCGTGTGTCCCCATCCGTGGCACATAGGGGGAAATAAAATCTTTTCATTGGCTTCTATCTAACCTCTTCAATTGTGGCCACGTTTCTCTTCCATGCTCTATTTATTTTAATATACGTCTTTTGCCACAGCATTCGGTTGAAAATGGTTTGTGCCAACGAATTAGCGTGCGCTGGAGGGATCTATTGATGTACGCTTTGAGTTTTCTGCCGACTTTCCATGTTTCGCAGGCGTACAGACAACAGATTTGTTGAACACATATGTTGTATATGTTGCCATACTTTTGGGAGCATCCCATTTTTGAGAGCATCCCATGCTTTTGGCACATAATAATTTAAACCTCAATTCGTATGGGATAATAAATACACATTGTCGGCGTAATCTAATATGCTGATACGTTTGACGTCACTCGATACCGTTGCTCTCGCGTTGTTCTCGCTCACAGTAGTAGTTGATGACATAAAATCCATTACTACTAAAAACAATGCGGGTGAAAAAATACCACTGAAAACCTGCTTGGTGTCTTTTGATAGCTTTAATTCTTTCAAGTATACACTTTCATGGTTTTTTTTATTAAATTACATGTTAACTACGCAAATGCAGTTAACTACTAAATTACTTTGAAAACTAAGATTATCAAAGATAAAAGTGTACGGGTTAGGGAACTCAAGGTAGTACCTAATAAACGAATTTAAACTATATATTTTATTGAAATTTACTTTTAAACTTTCTCTTTTTAATATTTTGTTAACATTAATACACCTAAAAGGTTACACAAACCAGCGTACGAACTACCTTAACTGTTTTCAAGAGTAAAAATGGCCACATTTGCAGCTAACAATTTTTTAATATAGATAAAACAAAAAAAAAAATCGCATTATTTGAACTTTTAATAGTTGCATTTTGTGTCTGGCGTAATAGTAATAATCTTTGCACTAGTGCAAAAATTTGGTTGAATTATTTGATATTTGCCAAGAAGAAGATGAAATTAAAGAGCCGGGTAGTTACTCTAAACTTGAAAGGAAAAATGCACTTAGCATTTTACTTAATAAACCCATTGGGTGGTATTTCTTTTGTCAAATTGCTGGGCAACCATCATTTTTCAAAATCTTGATTAACCAGAATAAGAACGGAAAAATTAGATTTTGAAGTATCACAATTAGGCCAACCTTGTTAAAAATTTAAAATGTTTTGCTTAGTTTTTGTAATGTTAAAAGTTTGTTTATGAATATATACTTATTAAGAATACTTATAGTAACTTTTCTGATGTTACAAACCATGTTTCCGATGTTTCCAATTTGAAGCAGTTTTCTTAGGGTTGAATATCTGAAAGTGTTTTACAGATACCCAGATACGTTGGTTACTCCAACGATGATTTGGTTTTTATTTTGCAATTCAGTTATAATGGCTTGTGCTTCAATACATTTCGGAGTGCTGGTTATAGTTATGAATAAATTTAACTCCTTGGACATATTGTATTTCAAATTATGAATTGTTTAAACATATATAATATATAAATCGGAATTTATTTAGAAAGAAAAATAACTTTGCTTATGTAATTGGCGGTGATTTAAATATAAACACTTACAGGTTTGTGTATAACATTTGTTGGACAACTGTTATAATGAATCGGAGTAAAAAAAGAGAAAAAAAGCAAAAAAAAATATAAAAATGTTTAGTAACTAGGTGTTAAACTATTTAGTGATGTCTAATTAGTGCATTACACTCAAAGTCTGAAATAGTTCCATAAATATTTTAAAAAAAATTTACTAAAAAAATTATTTAAAATGAATATACGAACTCCTGCAATAGACAAAATCATTCACCATTACAATAATTTTTATTCACCATTACAATAGTTTTAATTCACTAAATAAAGGCTTATTCTGTTCTAATATATTTGTTAATGTATTTGATATTGTTGATCACGATATTTTAATGGTAAAGTTATTCAGAACCGGATTCAGGGGTTTTATATATGATTGGCTTAGATCTTACCTCTCTAATCGTATACAAAGTGTGAAAATAAAAAATATTTTTAGTAATGAGTCGGTATTGAAGTGTGGGGTACCTCAGGGATCAGTGTTAGGCCCTATTCTTTTTATTATTTATTTCAATACTCTTTTTATTCAAACTTTTCAGGACAAACCTACAGCCTTTGCGGATGATACTGCTTTTGTTTATGAAGGAACTTCTAGGTCTCTTATTGTTAATAATATTAATTCTGACCTGGCTGTCATCAAATATTGGTTTTTGAAACATAAATTAATTATTAGTGATAAAACTAAATACATGTATTTTAGTATTTATTTGCCTACTACTGTTCATTATAATTTCCACTCCCCAAAATGCATTAATAACTCTACTTGTATTTTAACATCATGTGATGTAAACTGTTTCAAGACCGAAAAAGTAATTGTTTTAAGTACCTAGGCTTATTAGTGGATTCAAATTGATCAGCTCACACTAACTACCTGAAGAATTATCTTAATTCTGTTATCAGACAACTTCATCACATTAGTTTATACTGCTCTATAAAAATTTCAACTATTGTCTATTATGCCCTTTTTCATTCGAAAATTCAGTATGGAATTATCTGTTGGGGAGGAGCTTATTTCAATAAAGTTTTTTTCGTTTTTTAGTTTTTAAAATAAATTTATTTATTATACCATCTTACATATTACATTAGTATACCTTAGTACATTATCATAAATTAAATTAAAAAAATTTGCAAAACAGTAATGGTAAAATTAGATAAATGTAAGATCATTCTGATATTCCTGAGAATATGTGATGAATGAAATAACAAGAGTAGAAATAATTAAATTATATAATTAAACAATATTAGGTTGATAATTTAGAGCTAAGTAATACCAGTTACAGGAACACAAAAATAAAAATAAAAATATTAAAGTAATAAAGTAAAGCAAAACGTAACGCAAAAAATTTAAATATTATAAAATAAAGTACAAACTTATAGCTATTAAATATCAAAATATACATTAGAAATAATTAAATTTAATTAAACATAGTTAAACAAGGAAAGAAAATAAAATAGGAAAAAAGAGAAAAAATTAAAATTCGAGAAAACGATTACAACAAAATAATAGAAGCCTGAGAAACAATCAATCAAGAAATTGAATCAAATTTTAGTAAGTCAAAAATATGCAGTTAGGTTGATTTGCCAAAAAAGAAGGTTGACTCCTAGTTTTTAAAAAAAAAAAAAAATTGGTAATAAAGTACATAATAAAATTAAATGCAAGTAAAATTATATTAAAAAGTATGAAACTAAATAAAATGCACTTTTGCATACATTTTACATTAATTCTATATTATTGTTGTATATTCATGTGATCGCTTTAACACGTATTAGGAAAATAAAAATTGATTTATAATACACAATTCGACCAGACAGCTTAGGCTAGGTCTTAAACATATATTTTTACATTTTAAATTAATTAGTATATTATGTTAACCTTAATCTAAACTACTTTATTTTATCTTTTTTATCTTTTACTAAATCAAATATAAATATTCTCTATACTTAAGATCATGTTACTATTAGATTTAATAATAGATTTAATAATAAAATTGAACTTTATCTTATAAATATTTGAATAAGATTATAATTATAACAAAATTTGTATTTTACTCGTTTGAAATAATAAAGAAAAAAAAAAAAAACTTGTTTGAACTTAGGAAAATTCTTCCTATAAGAAATTTGTATTTATATAAAACTCTAAAATTCTTTTTCATTAAATCTGGGAATCTAAATATTAGACATTCTGATTTCTATAATTTGAGAATCAATACAAGTCGATCTGTAAATATTTCTAATCATAAAAAAAATCACTTCTGCAATTTTTATGATGTTATTGCACCAAAAGTTTGCAATAAGTTGCCTAAGAGTATTTAAAATGTTAAACGTTAAATATTTTACTCAAAAATGTGAAAATCTGGCTTCAGCATCTAAACTTTGAAGAGACTGAGAATCTTTTGAAGATAATTTCATAATCAGTTTTGAAATTTTGTTCTTTTTTGTTGCTTCTTATTTTCATTTATTTTCAGTTTTTTTGCTTTTTTTTTTTATTATTGTTTTATATTGTAAAAATTTTTTAATATTAATTGTATTATATTTTTTAATTCTTAATCTTGTATATTATTTTACCTTTATTTGATCTAATTAGAATATTATTATAAATTATATATCAATTCCCACCAATAGCTTTTTTTTTGTAAAATTACTTAATAAAGTATTTTATTAATTCGTTGCCTCTTGCATATTTTTTTTTTGCAACAGATCGATTATTACTATTTTATCCTATGAATTCTTTTGTTTTCTGTAGTTTGTAGTAATTATAAGCTAAACTAAACTAACTATTTGTACTTTAGATTTGTAAGAATTGTAAAGATTGAAATAAAGAAATTCTAAAAATCTTCTAAATCTTCTTCTTCTAAAAAAATAATTGTCTCGTAATAAAATAAGAAATCGTTTTTGTTGACAGGTGCAAAGAGAGAGCAAAAAGGGTGCAAATAAAGTTTAATGGTGTTATGAACTAACCGTTATATCTATAAGACTATCGAGATTTCTCGAATTTCGTGTGGGTTAAAATTAAAGTATGTGACACTTTCATATTCATACAATATAAAACAAATAAAAAGTATCAACCGCTAATTGGGTAATTCAACTGAAATTTAACAAAAAAAAAAAAAAAAACAACAGCACAAAAAAAAAAAACTGATTATACTACAAATGTATGTATATATGTATGTCGATGTGCGTTTTATATTTTTTGCTCGCAATTTTTAAATTTTTTAAATATTTTTAGTCATTGCGGCCATTTTGTAAAATTTTTTTTTATTTTATTTTCTTTGTTCATTATGCAATATTTTATTCCTAAATTGTGCATTGTTTATAATTATCTAGGATGGATTCTGAATAATAGTATAACTAGTGTAGCCTTTATGAGTTACATGTGTAATTCATCAAGTCAATTTTATGATGATAGTTGTTTAGTTAAATGATAGTTAGATTTTAGATAATATTGCTTTTCTTTTGTTCTTTTTTTTCGTTTTCAATAAATTAAAATATTTTATATTTTTTTATTATATTATATAGGTGTAGTATAGTGTAATGAATATTAGCAATAAGCTGTCAAATTAACACATTCTGAGGTTTTTTAAATTGATTTAGAATTACACCTTCAATTCTATTTTCATATGGAATATTTTTGTGACATTTAAATTTTTATTGAAAAGTTAATTTGATCATTTGGTTAGTGGTTTGGAAAATTCGTTTGATTTTTGTTTTTGGTTTATTTAATGATTAAAAACATTTTCAAAGTTAAAAAAAAAAACAATAATTTTGATAATTAATTTGATAAGAATTTTATTTGAGGAATTTTATTTATACAGTTAGTGGTTTTTGATAAAAAAAAAAACAAAATTAAAATAAAATAGTTCTGAACTATGCATATAAATAAAATTACCATTATAATTAAGATTCAAATATATCGACTTCATAAAGAATATATTTTACATGAAAATGCTATTAAGGTGAACTTTTTCCAACGATTTTGGTATCATTTAATAAGGACAATGCGTTTTACCTTATGACACAATGACACAAAAGTCACACTTATTTAATAAAAAAATCTTATTCAATATTCTCGATGCTAAAATAAATGCAGAAACTTGATGGGACTAAATTTTAACTCAAAATAGATAAAATTGCTTGTGCAATAATTATAATTGATCAAGCTATTAATGAAGATGAAGAAATAAAAACAAAAAAAACGAAACATAAAATATGGATTAAAGATTGGTACTTAAAACGTTCTCGACATGAAAACTTTTTGAAAGAGCTAGAAGAATATTCTTCATCTGATTGTAAAAACGTACGTATGGATCAGCGGCCTGGAACTTTTTTTAAGTAAAGAGTCAATTCAACAAAAAATTTCAAAAAAATTAAAATTAAGAGCCGCAGTCACAGACATATTCGAGCTAAAAACTTGTGTAGCATTAAAAAATTTGTATATTACGAAATGACTTATCTTATTTAATGGCAGGATTTTCTCTCCTTTATAATAAATAAAACAAAAAAAATATTTTTAATTTTTCAGTATTTATATTAAAGTTTATGATAATATAATATTAAATTATGAAAATTATGATAATATAATATTGAAGTTACGAATCAAATAATATTAAACATTTATTAGTGGGACTTTTGAACTTGTATGATTCCAGCCAACTTTTTTAAATTTGGCACATATTTGGTGGTTTTTAATTGTAACAAAGCTTTTAAACTTTCATCTGTCAGCAGTTATTTTTAATGTAGTTCATGGAAGAGAAAAATTTTTCACAATTGTACGTAGAACCAAAGAGTGTCAAAAGGCCAAGTGCAAGGCTCTTGGTGTTTGAATAATTATTCGGGAATGTATTCCACCATCTGAATATTATGTCCTGCGGCGTGTCCTCCATAGTTGGTTGATATGTTTCAATTTGTGTTACCATGTGTTGAAGTTTTTCTACCCATATACTTTTATTTTGAATTTCCAAAAGCTCAAGCTGAAGTTCTGCAATAGATATACCAGGGAAAGCTTTTAATTCTATTAATTTTAAATTGCACTGCAATGGCTGCAAAATAAATTTCAATGGTTCCTGATACTTCTTGAAATCCTGAAATCTGCTTGCAAATGAATTCGAAATTGTTGTGATTATATCAGCGAATATTTTACAATCTGTTTTCTCTTCGGTTAAATTTAATCTGTAATTTCTTAAACTATCAAAATATACAAATTGATCGTTAGATATATCCACCTTGAACAGCTCTAGTTTTTGCTCAAAAGTAAGAACTTCTTCTAATAACTGTAAAGCTGTATTTCCTTTTCCTTGCAACTTAAGATTAAGTTTGTTAAAATGTTTTGTCATATCTAGTAAGAAGTAAAAATTTTCAAGCCATTCATAGTTTGTAAGAAGTTTAAAATGTTCTTCGTTATAATTTTTCGAGCCTAAGAAAATAATAACTTCTTGCAAACACTCGGAAAACGGTTTAACACTTTGCCTCGTGACAACCAACGTACAGCAGTAAATGTAAGCAAATCTTTATATTTAGCATTGACTTCTTCTAAGAGTGCAGTAAATAATCTGTGATTCAACGCTCGAGCCTTGATGAAATTTATTATTGGTATAACTACATCCATTACTTTTTTTAGTTTTGGTATTATTCCTAACGATTTTGCAACTAAAGCTTCTTGGTGCAAAATACAATGAAATCAAATTATTTCGTGAGAAATATAATTGGAGAGCAATTTAACAAAGCCCTTTTTTTTGCAATCATCGCTGGTGCTCCATCCGTTGCAATGGATGCTATACGATCAATATTTATATTTTTACTCTTTTTACTTTCCGAAATTTCTTCATCTGTAGTGTGTCCTTTAAGTGGCAATACTTCAAGTAGCTCTTCTTGAACACCTGAAGATGTTATATATTTAGCCATTACACAGCACTGCGATATGTCAGTAACATCTGTAGATTCATCAACAGCAAGCGATATGAATTCTGCAGCATTAATATCTGAAAGTAGCATGTTTGATACTTCTGCAGATATATTTATGATACGTTCTTTGACGTTTTTTTGATATATCATCATGATTTTTAAAATCTTTGAAGAGCGTATCAGAAGCCTTGTACATGCACTGTTTGATAAATCCACCATCTGTAAACGGCTTTCCAGCTTTCCAGCTTTCGCGATCTCTGATGACAATTCAAAACTTGCTTCATTTGAAGTTGATGAAGATTTTACCCAATTTGAAAAACATCCTTGCTGAAGTAATGTTTTATTTTGTAATTCTTGCATAGCTTTTTTTCTACTATCGCCGTCTGGATACTTCTCGCTGAAATCTGAATGTTTTCCATCAAAGTGTCGTTCTATATTGCTTGATTTATTGTTCTGCATTCTTAAATTGGAAATCAAACATTGAGGTTTCCCATTAACTTCTATAAATGCAAATCGTTCAGTCCACATTTTATTGAAACTTCTGTTTTCATCAATGATTTTTCTTTTTCTTGCATTCATTGTGGTTCAATAATTCAATTGAATTATTAACAAAACTTAAATTATCGATTGTATTTAATAACTTTAATTATTTAATAAATTTTTGTAATGCACAGCAATAAAACCTTACCAATTCCAAAAAACACTAGAAAACCAATTCACGAAACTTATATAACCGTGAGTAAAAATAATTGAAGAAAATGGTTGCTATGGTAATTTATTGGTTTAGAATAGATTGCTGAGCAATCGATTTTTTATTTAAATTTAAATATTTTTCGTTTGTGTCTTAGGTGATGATTTCAGAAACATACTGAAAACATTAGATGGCAGCAGCGAATTTTTTTAAAAATATTATTCAAAGTAAGAGCCACAGGTTTTGAAGCTAAGAGCCGCCGACCGATGATATGGATGTATCAACATTAGGAGAACTTTTTCGAAATATGACCCCATTCATTGGAAAGGAAAATACATTCATGAATGACTCTATACCTCCATATCAACGCCTTTCATCAACTTTGAGGTTTTTAGCTAGCGGACAAAGCAAAAAAATACAATAATAATTAATAATAATAAAAATTCAATATAAAATCGAAAAAAAAAACTTAACTATAAAAGCTTAATCAATGTTTATAAATAAAAATTAAATTAAAAAAAAATTTTTTTTTAAATACAATGCACTTACATTTTTCTCCTTCAAAATTTACATCAGGAATGACTGCAACACCATCCACTATGCATCATGTATGTCATTCCGCTTATCATACCGAAATGTCAAAATTGGAATAAAAACTATTTTTATTCCATCGATCATGAATGACAAACATTTATTCCACGCCATCCACTATGATACCTGGTATGCCGTCACTCATGAATGACATACATGAAGCTCAATGGATGGGGGCCTTTAATGAAATCGGAATACCAATATTTATATATATCTTATACATGAACAGATATAAAACCCCTAAAACAACAAATATGTTACTAAATATCCTTCTTGTTCTTAAAAGACTTAATGCAATATTAAGGATATATATTTTTAAAAACGGTAACACCAATTATCATTGAGATACAATTACTTGGTCATACGCTGATCTAACATTTACTTCAGACGATTGTTGCTTCGTGAAAGTCACATTCCTAGTGTTATATAGAAAAAGGATAAAAGAAAAACAATTTTTTTTTAAATAAATGCTAATATTCTAAATTATGATATAGCTGTTAAGATTCCAATTGTATAAAAAAAAATCTAAAATTATTAATTAAAAAAGTAGGCTAAAGGTGTATGACTTTTATAAATATTACAAAATAAAATATATTGCATTTGGCTTCCAACAAAAACTGTTCTTTTTTTTGATCGTGACAAATAAAAACTTAAAACAATAACAATTCATTTTGGTCCTTCGAACCGGATTTCCATACAAAAATACAACATAAACTCAAAATGGCGGAAACAGTGAAAAGCCTCAAAAAAAAGTGTAGCAGTATTTTAGCAAAAATAACAAGGATTCATAAATTTACAGAATCACAATTGAATGTGGAAAATGTTGATATAAATGAAATTACGGTGAGAATTGAAAAGCTGGAACAATGCTGGAACGAGTATAATACAGTGCAAAATACATTAGACTGTGCAGAAAATGACGAGGAATCGTACGAACAACAACGTGAAGAATTCGAAGACAAGTATTATAGCACTAGATCAAAATTATTAAAGCTACAATTCAAAACTTCAGAATCACAAATCAAAGTGGAAATGGATGCAATGTCAATAAAACCATCAATAAAACTACCATTAATACAGTTACCAGAATTCACTGGAAGAAGTGATAATTGGTTAACATTTCATGACACATACATCAGCCTTATACATACAAACCCTAGCTTAAAACAAATCGAGAAATTTCACTATTTAAAAGCATCATTGAGAGGTGATGCGTTACGTCTAATTGATTCAGTCATGATAACTGAGAGCAATTATGAAGTAGCGTGGAGATTACTTAATGAACGTTTTGAAAATAAGATGCTGTTAATAAAAAAGCATGTGCAAGCGTTGTTCGAGATCCCAGTTAGTCAAAAAGAGTCATCTGAAGCATTACATCGGCTAATTGATGAAATACAAAAACAATTAAATATTTTAGCAAATCTAGGTGAGCCAATTCAACATTGGGACACATTAATCATTCACATGATATGTTCCCGGCTTGACAAAAATAGTTTACGTGAATGGGAAATGCAATTATCAACAAAAGAGATGCCTAAATTAGCTGAATTAATTCAATTCTTAAAAAAAAGATGTCAAATACTTGAGTCATTGTCATCATCACCATCACAGCAACCTAATGTTATCATTTCTAGTAAAAATTATTCAAAACCGATACGTGGAAGTTCAACATTTGTTACAGCACCAGCACAATCAATTAAATGTCCAATATGTGAAGAAAATCATTATATTTACCATTGCAATAAATTTTTAGCATTATCAACCCTAGAGAGAAGTGATCGAGTAAAGTCTTTAAAACTTTGTTTTAACTGCCTTAAAAAAGGTCATCAAATTCATCAGTGCAAATCAAGTGGTTGTAGACAGTGCAATAGAAGACACAACAGTTTATTACATCATAGTTTTAACAAATCATCAATAAATGAGTTGTCAGAAAGCAACAATGAGAGTGGTCATGCAACACAACATGTAATGACAAGTGGTGTTTCCAAACATACTTCAAGCAGTGTATTTCTATCTACAGCAGTAGTCAACATTTGTGATTCCGATGGAATAGTTCATGCAGCAAGAGTACTTTTGGATAGTGCATCACAAGTGAATATTATAACAGAATCAATGTGCAATTTATTAAAAATCAAGAGACAACAAATATCTATGAATATCAATGGAATTAATCAATCAATTACAAAAGTATCACAGTCAGCTAATATTACAATTGCATCACAAGCAGGTGAATTTAAAATAAACATAGAGTGTATTATAATGAAAAAAATCTCAGGGGTATTGCCCACACAGTTAACAGATACAAAGAAATGGAAGATACCACACACAATTCAATTAGCAGATCCATTTTTTAATATACCAAACAAAATAGATATGTTAATTGGTGCAGAATTGTTTTTCAAATTGTTGTGTATTGGTCAAATTAAATTAAGTGAAAATTTACCAATTTTACAAAAGACGTTATTGGGATGGATTGTGGCAGGCAAATGTGATTTACCACAACAGCAACAACCACAGAATTCATATTTTGCATCTTGCCTATTCTCATCATCAGAAGAAGCTGAATTAAGTAATCAATTACAAAAATTTTGGACTATTGAAGATAAAGAGTCAAAAGTGAAACAGTTTACAAATGAAGAACAAAAATGTGAAGATCATTTTTATAAAAATACAAAAAGAGATTCAACTGGTCGATTTATAGTAAAACTACCCTTTCGTGAGGGAAAGGAAAAAATAGGAAATACACGTGACATAGCATATAAAAGATTCTTAGCAGTCGAAAACAAATTAGAGAAAAATCAGCAGATACGTCAAGATTATAATCAGTTTATGACGGAATTCAAAAGTTTAAATCACATGACACAAATTATTGACAATTTAAATACATCAAAGTCAGCATATTTACCACATCACTGTGTAACGAAAGAGTCAAGTACCACAACTAAATTGCGTGTGGTGTTTGATGCTTCAGCAAAATCATCAAACGGTCTATCTTTAAATGAAACATTAATGGTGGGTCCAAACATTCAACAAGACTTATTCCAGATTGCACTGCGATTTCGTATAAATACTATAGCTATGGTTGCTGATATTGCCAAAATGTACCGGCAAATATTGGTAGATGAAGAAGATCAACATTTTCAACGCATCTTCTGGCGTGATTCTAAAAGTGATGTGCTTCAAAAATATAAATTAAATACCGTGACATATGGAACTGCAAGTGCCCCATATTTAGCAACGTTTTCTGAATGGAATTTATACAAAAATCAAATTCTAAATGTGGAACAAATCAAGGTTAACAGATTAGTCATCAATATTGAGCAACCAACTCACTATGAAATAAAGGGATTTTGTGACGCATCACAAAATGCATATGGAGCGTGTGTATATATTTATAGTACAGACACAAATGGAAGTACTGCATCTGATCTTTTGTGTTCCAAGTCTCGTGTTGCCCCACTAAAAACGTTAACAATTCCTAGATTGGAATTATCGGGTGCATTACTATTATCACGATTGATAAATACCATTACCAAATCACTACACATCCCAATACACAAAATATCAGCATATACAGATTCAACTATTGTATTGGCATGGATTGCAGGTGATGCAAATAAATGGAAAACATTTGTGTCCAATAGAATAGTGGAAATTCAGCAAAATAGTTCATCAGAAAATTGGCATCACATTTCAACTCACCAAAATCCAGCTGACATGTTATCTCGTGGAGTTGATGCATCATACATAATAAATAACAATCTATGGTGGCACGGTCCATCACAATTCAGTGAAACAAGTGAGATTGACAAAGGTGCAATCAACTCAAAGGAAGACCTTATTGTAAACGAACAAAAATCAGTGAAAACCTTTACAATACTAGCAAATGAGAATCAAAATATTGTTTTAAATGAAATTCTAAATCAACATTCAAATATTTTCAAAATTCAAAAAATTATGGCATACTGTTTGCGATTTATTTCAAACAGTAAAAGTAAATTAAAAAAAGAAAAATTACAAAGTGGATTCATTTCCAGAAAGGAGTTACAATGTGCATTAAATATATTCATAAAATATGTTCAAGAAAAGGAATTCAAAGTCGACATAAACCAGTTAAAAAAGAAACAGACATTGTCAACTAAAAGCAAGTTATTATCATTAACACCATTCTTAGACACAAATAATATTCTCAGGGTGGGCGGTCGCTTGCACAAATTAAATGCAACATTTGATGCCAAACATCAAATATTATTACCAGCGAAGCATCGTTTAACAAGATTAATTTTCGAATATTATCACAAACAACAACTACATATTGGTGCTCAGTCATTATTAGCAGTTATTCGTCAACGTTATTGGCCAATCAATGGCAAAAACATTGCAAAGGATATTGTTCGAAAGTGCATAACATGTTTTAAGGTAAAACCAATAAATTTAGAGCAATTAATGGGATCGCTGCCTGAAACTAGAATACATCCAACCAAGGCATTTTTAAATTGTGGTGTTGATTTTGGTGGTCCAATCACAATTTTGTTAAATAAAGGCAGAGGACGTAAAACTACCAAAGCTTATATAGCATTATTTGTATGCTTTGTTTCAAAGGCCATTCACATCGAATTGGTTAGCAACTTAACAACGGAGGCGTTTTTAGCAGCTCTTCGACGTTTCATTGCCAGAAGAGGTAAATGCCTAAATATTTGGAGTGACAATGCAACAAATTTCGTTGGTACCAACAACGAAATATTAGAAATATCAAAATTAATCAACTCCATGCAACACAATCAAATAATTTCAGAGATGCTAATTGAAAACGGTATTCAATGGCATTTCATTCCAGCTGGATCACCACATATGGGAGGCATTTGGGAAGCTGCAATTAAATCTTGCAAACATCACTTACGTCGTGTCATGGGCACTCAATTGTACACATTTGAAGAGTTGTACACCCTATTGACACAAATTGAAGCGTGTCTAAACTCACGACCTATATCAGCCATGTCAAGTGATCCAAATGACTTGAATCCATTAACGCCAGGTCATTTTTTAACTGGTGATTCATTAACTTCTGTTCCAGAACCAAGTTTATTAACAGAGAAGATAAATAGACTGTCGCAATGGCAATTAATTCAAAAAATGAATCAACATTTTTGGAAGCGTTGGTCCAATGAATATATTACTTCACTACAAACAAAAAATAAATGGAAAAGTCGTCAAGATAATATTAAAATCAATGATCTTGTACTGATTAAAGACGAAAACAAACCTCCTCTTAAATGGAGCTTGGGACGCATTTGCGATATTCATCCAGGAGCCGATGGGCTTATAAGAGTAGCTTCAGTGAAATGTGTCAATGGCATAATCAAACGTAACATTACAAAACTATGTAAGTTACCTATTGATGAAGAAAATGTAAATACTTATCATATCATCGTTTCAAACAGTTTAAGTAAAAATTCAAAGATGTAATTAAATTAAATTAAAAATAATTATAATTGGTGGGCGGAATGTTAAGATTCCAATTGTATAAAAAAAAATCTAAAATTATTAATTAAAAAAGTAGGCTAAAGGTGTATGACTTTTATAAATATTACAAAATAAAATATATTGAATTTGGCTTCCAACAAAAACTGTTCTTTTTTTTGATCGTGACAAATAAAAACTTAAAACAATAACAATTCAATAGCCATAGTGTATAAATATTGGGGTATTTACTGAAAAAATTATATGTACTTCTTTTAAATAAAAGTACTAGGTACTTAATTTTAAAATCTTTGCAAATTTTAAATTCAAGAAAAAATTCCTAATATATAATGAAAACTCCTTTAGACTTAATAAAATAACCTTATAACTAAATGATTAGGTCTTAAAATATCAAAACCACAGTTTTTATTTTAAGTAAAAAATTTTCTTTCTATTTAAACCAACTAGCTCTTATAATTAGGAAATAATTTATTTCATTCAAGTATTAGTTACTAAAATTTAAAATTAGCATTTTCTTATATTTATGATATTCGTACTAAAGTCACTAAAAACTTTACTAAATAAAATTGTTTAAATTCCAAAGTAAATTTATAATTGTTATTAATACTTTATTTCCTAAATATGGAAAATAGTTTGATACCAGTACCAAAATATGATAAATAATAATAACAGTTTAGTACCAAAATCAAAATTTAGTAAATGCATACTATAATATAAGTTCGAATGCGCAATATTATTTAGTTTGTATTGGTATGGTAATGTATACTTTATAATTGACTTTTATACATTCAATTAGTTTTTCTTATTAGCGTATTTGCTGAAGTTCGCAGTCGAGAAAAAAATCAATGTATAATTACAATGAGTTTTAAATAATAAAAGAAAAACGTGTTTTTGAAATTCACAAAGTTTTTTTATTTGAAACGTTTTCAATTAGTTTTACTAGCCTTTATTTTAATTAAAACATTCACAGAAAAAAATTAACAAATAAACAAAAACTTAAATGTGTGTTTAAATAAATAAACTTATAAATTGGATATTACTGTTTATCACATAGTGAAAAAGTAAAAAAAAAATCTATAAGGTCTAATTATAATCTATATATTGTCGGCTTATCGTAAATACCACGTATCTCATTTTTTTTTTTTTTTTTTATATTTTTTAACTGAAATGTTCGTATTGAAATTTGGCGTCTTTTCCATTGACTTTCTCTCCGAAAATATTATTGTAACGGTAATTACAATAAGTTTTTAATAACACGTATCTTACGAATGCTAAAACTTACTCTGAAATAACACGTATCTCTTAGTTTTCATTGCATAGCGTTCAGTGTAGGAGTGCCTGTGTTTTTTAATAAGTTTTTAAAGTTTTTAAATATTATAATTAATTAAGTGCATTGATTTGTTTAAAGGTAAGTAATTAAAAAATATATTTAAAAGAAATATGAATACATTGAACATAAAAGGAAATCTGATTTAGCTACAATGAAAAAGTCGAAGGATAAAGTACGAGCTCTAAATAATGAATTTGATGTATATAAAATGGATGTTCAAGCAGTCAAAATGTGTGCAAGACTTGATGAACAAAAATTACAGGTAAAACATTTATTTTTAATTTAATGTAAATAAACTGAAAATAAATAATTACAGGTTCATAATTATATAATATCTAACTTAAAGGATCGCAATTGCGTCAATTACTGGTGGAATGAATGTAAAAGTGATTTGCTGGCATCAAGTTTCATTTTCTTGTCTTATAAAACATTTACACGATTATTTTGTTCCGGATCGTAACATTAAAATTTTTTCTGATGGTTGTGGATATCTGAATCGAAATGCGATGATGTTAAATGCTCTACTTCAATTTGCTGTCCAGAAAAACATTGTGGTAGAGCAAAAGTATTTAGAAAATGGCCACACAGAAATGGAGTGTGATGCTGTCCACAGCATGATTGAACGGAAGATCAAAAATTACCCAATTTAATTACCAAGCCAGTATGTCACCATGTCACATCAAGAACGAGGGAAACCTTTTCCATCAAAAGCATTTTATTTAACACATGAGTTCTTTTTCGATTATAGCGACAATATTAAGTATAAATCAATAAGACCCGGGCGAAAACCCTAAGATCCAGCAGTAACAGATCTCAGGGCACTTAAATACAATCCAGATGGTACTATTTTTTTTTAAATAAATTATGGAGATGAATACCAAGAGCTCCCAATTCGGATGACTAAAGATTTTGACTTTAAGGTGCCATTAAAAAAGCTGCATACTCAGCAGCTAAAAATTATTCAGTCAAAATACAAACATCAACATGAATTAGAACCAGTAATTCCTGAAGATAATCATTGTTTTTATGACAATTTACCAAAAGAAGACAACTAACCACCTTTAAGCATATTTTAACAAAATTAATGTTCCTATATTGACACCGAATTGAATTATTTATAACTTGTGTTAATTTATTTTTTGTTTATTTTTTGTTTTTTTTTTGTTAATTACTTGAATTTTTTTGAATTTATTAATAAATAATTAAATTACTTTTATAAAATATTTTTTCTTTTTTTTTAACATTAAGAAAATATTTTTGATATAATAACACGTATCTTTACTCTATCAAATTTTTTAATAACACGTAAGTTAGATAAAACTTGTAATACTTTATATTATCTTAAAAAATATTTTCCAAATAATGCATTACGTAATACATAAATAAGTTACAAAAAAGTCGGGTTTTTACAATTGATGACTCGTGAAATAATTCGTTTTTTCTCTCTCCTGAAAATTTAGAAAAAATGAGATACGTGGTATTTACGATAAGCCGACGATATAATTCTTCGCCGGTGTCAACATGTACCGTAATAATTTTTTGTTTGAAAGAGAAATATTGTTTCTGTTTCCTGCATACATTTTTTTTAAGATAAATGAAGAAGAGAATTTGCAAACAAACTAGAAGAAATTGTTTTCTTTATTTCTTACACCTCATCAAGGAGGTGTGCCTTTAATATAGGAGAAAAACTCAAATAGGTAAAAAACTCAAACTTTACTCAAATTGATTTAAATGAAATCGGTATACATTTTCTGTCATTTTCTTTTGTCGGTTTTCTTCTTAATACATCATAATAGGAAAGAATATTCATTAATAAGAAGATATCGACTGGGGTGGGGAAGTCAAGATATTTTTACTACTCCATTTACAAAAAAAAGTCATTAGTTAAAGAAGCAAAGAACTATTGTTTTTGTTATGTAATCAGTTGTGAGAAAGAAAGAGTGCGAAAAAAATCAATTAAATTTTGCCATTTAATTATCAAGGATAATTTATTAATTATTAATAATATTAGAATTTATAAATAGGAAGGAAATTTGAATATTAATAATGTTTTTTATTGCTATGCATTTTTAAGTGTGACACATCCTTAATTATTGATAACTAATACAACAATATTTCTTTGAGACAAAAAAAGTCGTTCGATAATTTTTTTCCACTTTGTCTTTTGAATTTTTATCTCTCTCTCACAAATGAAATTCTTATTACTATCTATTTCTTACAATCGACTAGAAAAATGGTAACCAAAAATTGACAAATTATAAAATTTAATTCCAGTGCACTTCCTTATTTATGGATATCCTTTGATAGTAGATGCGTGTGCGGCTTTACATTATATAATAATTTATGTATATAATCTTTCCCCTTTTTATTTCAATCTACTGAGATTTGTTTTTGTTTTAAGGATACATTTCTTTACACAAACGAAAGAGAAAAGAAAAAATAACAACGAAAAAAAACAAATAAATGTCGAATGAGCAGTTAATTCTTTCTGTTCCTCCCCTTTTAAAACAAAATGGATTAAAAATATTTAGAATAATAATTTCAAAGCTATTGAATACATTCTTATACACTTGAGAAATATATTTTAAAATCATTTTTAGAATACATTGATTAGCGTAAGTTATTACGTATTTTTTTATGAAAAATAATCAAAAAAACTTTAATCAATTTATATAATCAACTACATAAGTGTCGGTATAAGTGTTAGCATTTAGAGCAACGTTTACACATAAGATTTTATTTGATAAAAGTTAGATTTATTTATTTATTTAAGGTTAATTTAGCTCAAATAAAAAACATTGATTTTAAATATAGAAATTTAAAATTATAAACAAATAAAATAAAAAATACAACAAAATGAAAAAAAATGCAAAAATAGAATTAAGAAAAAGTTCAAAAAATCTTACAAATGTAGGTAGTTTAGTATCTACTAATTGTTATTATCAATACTATTATTTATAACAACCAATAACAACAAAAATAATCAAATACAACAAACATTAAACAAAAATTTCAACAAATGACAAGAGTCGACTTCGATTTAAAGGAAAAAATTAGTTGCTGTAAACTAATTTGTTTCAAAAATGTTTGATTATAATAGGATAATATTTTTTTTTTTCATTAAACAAGTCGGATGTCAAAATTTGTGGAACAACGTTTACAGGACAGTCAAACTTTGAATAGTACAAACCAGATCTTGATGTCCAAACGGTATCTAATCGTGAGTACCTAATTTTAGCGGTTTTTTATTTGTAAATAAAAAACAATAGCTATATTAAGTTTACTTTATTTCTAATATTTTAGTGTTTTTTATTTAAAAAAAAAAGAAACAGTATAGGTAGATAAATAATAAATGTACCTATGTAATATATGAATATATCCTTTATCTTTTTATTGATATTTGATATTGTAGTCTTTTGTATTTTAAAATAAAAAAAACGGTAGTTTTTATTTTTTTGATTTTCCTAATTTCTAAAAAAAAATAAACAGTAAGACGCCAGTTTACCGTCCAAGCTGCCTTTGCAATGACCATCAACAAAACGCAAGGTCAAACTCTCAATAAGGTTGGTATTTTACTTGATGCACCAGGTCTTTCACATGGACAACTATATGTCGGGATTTCGCGCACTGGGAATAGAAATCATTTGAAAATTGTAACCGAAGAGAATAGAACTGTTAGAAATATAGTTTTTAATGAAATATTAGTTGATTAAATATTTCAATCTATATCAATCCAATTATATAGTCTGTCTGCTAATCTACTAATTTAACTAAAGTATCAAATATTACTGAAATATTGTTGATAGGGGAATTTTTGATTTTGATAATTTATAATGTAGTACAACCTAGAATGCTCTAATTTTGATTTTTCACTATACATAACGGTAGCGGTAAAAAGTTACGTAGTAACGGGTATTTAACTAGTATTTTATAATTAGTCAAAATTATAACTATAACAATTTAATTTATAATAATAACGAAGTAGTTGCAACTGAGAACCCAACATAAAATTGTGAAATAGTTCTCTCAGAAAACAAAATACAGGAATCAATTGACATAATCTATATATCTAACATATCAGTCTAATGTGCTTAAATTTTTAAAAGCAGAATATAATTTTTAAATATAGTATAAGTTTATATGTAGTTCTAAAAAAAATCCTACAAAAAGTTGTTTTGTAATGTTAATCTTAATAAAAATTCAATTTAATATCGTTGATAATAAGACTTTTGTCCTATTAATTCATTTTTATTTTTAAGAAAATTTTATTTTATATAATATAATATTATCAAACATAACTTGTATAATAATGATGTAAATATAACTTTTGCATAAAAATTATTTTTTCTATAATAAATATTTTTGGAAAAAAAGATAACATTTTTTCAATTAATTATAGGTTGACAACGATTTAAAAATTAATCAAATCCTAGAAGAGAGTACTTTGATTGACTAAAAATCAAAACATTATTCCTACAAACTAAATAATGCTTTCTTAATTTTAGGACAATTATGTAATTCTTTTAAATAATTTGCTGACTTCAATTTAAAGCTTATATTTCATTATTTAGTAGGCCATTACTAAAATTTAAAGTACAATTAATTTTTGTTAGTTAATTCTAGTAAACTATTCCAGTAAAAATCAAAAAGTTTTTCTTAAAATCATAAATATATTCCCTAATTTTAAAACAAGCTCGCCATTCTTTTAAGTAAATTTTTTACTTGAATTTAAAAATTTTTTCTTTTTATTTAGTAAGTCAATACTAAAATTTAAAACAATATCTATTATATTTCTTACTTAATTCAAGCAAAGTATTCTTAAATTTTAAGACAAATTCCTTTTTTTTTTAAACATTTTGATTTTTAAAATTAAAGAAACTTTTTTCCTTAAAATAAAGATTTATGTCTTTGGCTCGAAATTAAGTAATTTTTTGTTAAAATTTAGTAAAAATTAGCTGTATTTTAGTAAATAATTTTTTCAGTGAGTTTTTAAAGAAAGCTAATAACGATTGTCTTTTTTCAAAAATGTTCTACTTTGGACTTCAATATCTCCATAATAGCAGCATCTATGACCATCAAAATAAGTTCTATGTGGCCTCACAATTTCCTTCAGAAGAGCTTTATTTATCAGGAAATATCAGAAAAATGCAAAAAGGACTATAGGAAATTTTTGGTGGAAGGATCAATTTTATAAACTCATCTAAGTACCTACAATTAGGAAATTATTTGATATGCAAAATGAAATTGAATGAAGTAAAAATTGATGTGTCAATTGATTAATATTGTTTATGACTTGTATTTGGTATTACGAAAATTAAAAAAAAAATTACAGTCAAAGAAACAGATATATTAATATTTTTTTAATAGTATATACAGGGATACTGTTTTGTAATTCACAATGTTAATCATAAAAGTTTAAAAAAAAAAAAATAAAAAAATAAATATTGAATATTATTTGAATACGTTTCTCACTCCTATTTTTTTACAGTTTAAATAAGTTGTTGATAAAATATGGTCTGAAATGAATCTATTTAAATGAACCAAAAAAACTTGGTACTCCAATTAATTTGAATCCGGGGGTAGTTGAAGTTAAAAAATTT
The DNA here is from genome assembly GCA_963942445.1 of Argyra leucocephala. NCBI lineage: Eukaryota > Metazoa > Arthropoda > Insecta > Diptera > Dolichopodidae > Argyra > Argyra leucocephala. Next base: position 71,921,682 of record OZ012680.1, read on the forward strand.
ATATTCTTTAAAAAAAAAAAAAAAAAACAAAATACAAAATTTTAAAACAAATTATTTTAATAAATGAGAAAACAATGTCATTGTTCATAAGCGCATTAAATTTTTCCATATCATGATCGTCAATTGTTATATGAGCCCAATTTAATATTCATGAATTTTGTGAGCTTATCTGCTTATCTCACTTACATTAAAATACGATATGAAGCTATTTTCGTTCATGTATTTTCGATTGGTGTTGTTAACCCTTTACGATTTTATCAAAAGATTTTTTTACAATAAAACTCATGTTTTAAACATAGTAAATCCAAGCAATATCCAAAAAAAAAAAAAAAACAATTTGTTAAAAAGTATTTTTTATATTTAGTGCTTCAATTTATTACACATTTAAATTAAAAAAAAAAAAACTTTATAATATATGACTGTGATAATAAATTATTAAAAAAATAAAAGTAATGGTTTTTTACTATCATTATTTTATTATTTTTATATTCTGTTTTTTTTTCTGTTTTCTTTTTTTCATCTATTTTAAATTGGGTCCATGTATGGTGGTATTAACTTGATAATTGATGTGTATTTATATGGATTGATTGCATTACTATCTATATTTGTATAATGTACATACATACACTATGTAGTAAAATTTTAATATTAACATTAAGATAAAAAAAATGAGCACTGTATCGAATTTACAAATTTGAGGAGTAGGAGGAGATATACTTATGCGTTGTTCAATCTTTAATGATTTTGATGTATGTATTTGCAAATTGTCTATAGTACGATAATATCTTTGTCTACTGTTATTATGTTGAGTATTATTATCAATATTGTATTAATAATTTGTTAAGTAATTTAAAACAAAGTGCTGAATTTTAAATTATAATTAAATAATATTATTTATTCAGATTAAACTCAATTTTAAAATAAAGATTAGAATGAATAAAATGTCCTTCACGACTGTAGTAAGTCAAATAATTTTAGGCGCGGTGATTCGTATCCTATTTTCGTCATTACCAATAAGTGTGACCCAGCTGATGTTATCAATTGAATGGATTTTTGAATCTGGACCTGGAAATGGTTCCTATTGTTGCTAATTTTGACTGTACATTTATGTGTAGTTGAATTAATAAAATAAAATAAAATAAAATCAAATATGTATATTCTTTTTATTTTTATTTTCAACTCAAAAGAGTCATTGGGCTCGTATAGAGTGTTTCATAATTCTTAATTCAAGTTCATACATTTTTATCAACAAAATAATTAAAAAATATAAGATGCAAACAAACTACATACAATTCAATATAATTTACAAAAAAGAAATTTAACAAAAGCAAATTAACAATAAGAAAAATCACAGAATTCATAAACAATAAAAAGAAAAACAATCTTAAATACCTACTCAAAGTTTCTTCTAAAAACAATTCTTTAATTTTATATTTAAATTCACTTATTTTCTCTATTTGTTTTAATACACTCGGTATTTCATTATAAATTTTATAAGCTGTATTATATACTGTATCACAGTTATTGAATCTCGCTCTCGATGATGTTATTCTAATATTATCTGCATTTCTTGTTGCATATGTGTTGACGTCTCTATTTCACGGTGGTTCAACATTTGTGTTTATATTTTTTGTCATCATGTAATGCACCTGCATTGCTTTTTATATAAAGCTTAATTGGTAATATTTTATTTTCCTTGTGAATTAATTGTGTTGACGTTCTGTTTTTATAGCCAAACAAATTTACTGTAGCTTTATTTTGTGTAACTTGTAACTAGTAGTTTGATATATTTGTTATAAGTATTTCCCCAGATTATTATGTTATATGTAAGTGTTGAATGAAACATGCTATAATATAATGATCTCTTTAACTGATGTGGGACTCTATTTTTTATTAGTTTAAATATTCCCGCAATTCTTCTGGTTTTTTTTAGTTGCTCTAATACGTAGTTGCTCTAAACGTCAACTATAACACCTAAATATTTGTGCCTTTTAACTATTTATAATTGATAATCATTGTAATAGATTTCTAGATGATCAGTAGGCTTTCTTTTAATCATTATAAATTTTGTTTTACTTGCATATACATTCAGATTATGATGATCCATCCAATTATTCATTAGTTCCATGTCCTGCTGTATAATAATTTCTAAACTTTCAATTGAACTTTCAGCATAAACTATTGCTAGATCATCTGCATACATATATGGGGTTCCACTCAACTGTAGGTTCAGTAATCCACTTATGTATATAGAGAACAATGTAGGCCCAAATGAGCTTCCTTGTATTACTCCATAATTGTTTTGTTCAGTATAACTTTTAGTCCCTTCACATTCAGCATACTGTGTCCTATCATGTAAGTAAATCTTAAGCCATATGTTTTCTTTACCCCTAATTCCATATTCTATTAATATTTTCAGCAGTATATCTCTATCTACTGTGTCGAATGCCTTTTGTACATCAAAGAAGACAGCTGCAATTTTTTTGTTTTCCTCCAGTCTAGTATGTATATTAGAAATCAAATTAAATAGTGTAGCTTGGTTACTTGATTGCTTTTTAAAGCCATATTGAAATTTGTCCTTTTTAAATAATTTGTTAATTGTAGGTTTACGACAGTTTCAATAGATTTACTGAACACTGATGATATTGCGATTGATCTTTAATCTTCAGGATAGTCAGTACTACCTGTATTCTTTGACACAGGTACTACTGTACAAATTTTAATACATTTTGGCATTTCTGCTTGACTTAATGATTTGTTAATTAATTTAGTTAGGTTTTCCGCTATTTCTTACTATTTTTGACTATATATTGATGTAGCTATATTATCCGCTCCTGCAGCATTAGTGTTTGACATGTTGGAAATCAATTTTATACATTCTTGCCAATTAATTGCCAATAATTCTTGGCAAGTAGAAGCTCACGATTTTTTTTGCCATATTTTCTCTAATGTTAGCATAAAATTAATTAAATTCATTTAATTTTTTTATTTTATCTTTTTTCTCTATGCAATTATTTCGAAAAAATTCATTTACTTTTTCCTTTTGTACATTACCTGCTATCATGAATTGTCTTTGGTCGTAATTTTCCCTTTTATTTCTTTTTAACTTTGTTGTTTTATTGAGCCAATACTTGTATTTATTTTTGATGTAGTCTGATTCCCGATTTTGTACAATGTTCTATTTCATTACAATAAATTTAGTTACTAGAAATAATGACAGTGTCAATAAATCGATTACATCATATCCTATTTGATTTTGAATTAGCTCAAGCAAAATCAAAATCAAAAGTTTATCATACAAGTTCAAGGTATTAAAAAACACAATTTTAAGTAAATATAGTTATATTTATTATAATAAAAACCTTTTCAGTTTGTAAACTTCATAATATATTTATTTACATTTTTATTTTTTAAGCAAAAACTTATTTTAATATTTAATATTCGAACACTAGTTAATTTTTTAATCTAATCTAATCCTATAAGTTTTGATTGTGTTGCACAATGCACTTGTACATTCTTTGACGGTCTTAAAAAGAAGAAAAAACTCAGCTTCTAAAATATATCGTTCATATAATGGTCTTTGTCAATCAATGGCGGAAACGTGCAATCGAATATGGTTACCGGATGTAGTAGCACATGGATCAACTTAGTTCTAAGTAACACCACATGCGCCACCCTGTAGGGGCTCCTACCATTGACTGACTGTACCATCTGTTGTTTCAAGTATATCTAATATATTAATACTTTAATAATGTCTGTAAAATTTTCCACCTCAATCAATTAAAGCCAAAAGCAGTGAAAGGAATACAAAAATTTAAATGTGAACCTTTTCGAAATATTTTTCAAAATATTACCGCGCAAAATTATCGAAATAAAAAAAATACTAATTTTTATACAAATCTTTCAAATAAATCATTTAGGTATAGAAAAACATACCCAAGTTCTAGACCCAAGACATTTAATACAAGAACCGAATAAGATCATCTGAATAATAGCAAAACTGTATAAAACTAATAAAATATCATAAAATCAATAAAACATTAAAACAATTAAAATTGCCAAAAACTATAATACCCAATAAATTTTTTAAATTTTTTTGGTTTGTGTCTTTGAATTATCCACCTTGAAATGTTTCTAATTGACTAATGCAGGCTCATAATCAATTTCAAATGAGTGTTTATTTTGTAATGCAAAATATTGAAAAGCACAATTAAAATATTACTAATGTGATAAACTCATAGGGGTAAATCTTGCTTTTCCACCTTTAAAACGTCACTAGATTTGCTAAAAATCCTGTCTATAGGAAAACATCAGAAGCAGGATATTATAGAGATCATAAATCAATTGCAATATTGATTATATCTTCAATTGGTGCTGAAATTACAAAACTAACATTACCATATGGTGTCTCCTAAAATTTTTTTTTAAACAAAAATGGACAGTTGTACATCGGTAACTCCACGGTGGCAACAACAAGGATATTAGAGAAAGACAAAATACCATATGTTACAAAAATGTTATGCTTGAATTTGACGATATGCTAAGAACTAACAATTAATTTAATTGTTTTGCAGAAATAGAAAACTTTGCGAGGAAAGCAATATTTGTTTTATGTTGGACCGATGTATGTTACGCTGGGAACAGCCAGTTTTTATTCTTATTATGTTAATTTCTATTGTCTCAGAAATATCTAATATTCTTATTTGATGTCTAGGATTCTAATTTGTCATTCTTCAACTTCAATACTATATATTGCACTTAGAATGCTTAATATTTTGTTGAGAATCACTTGTGTTTTTTTTTTAAATGTCATGCTTCGCTTGCGAGGGCATCGTTATTTTCTCATTAAAATAATTCTTTGTTTTTAGTTGCGTGTAAACAATATACGGATCCGGGAGCGTGTCCATATGCCTGTATTTCATTTGCCCGTAATAGTATTTGCCTGTATTTCTTGCAACACGCTGGGTGGCGCAGTAGGTAGAGCGCCGGCCTTTCAACCGAAATATTCTAGGTGCCATTCTCGATGAAGCAAAAAAAAATGCTTTGTTGGTTTTTCGACCTGGTCTAGTACCCTTTGTGATTGGGATCAAATAAATAACAAAGAATAATTGATAGTATGATTTAGTAAAAAATTATATAATTCCTGATAATAATCAGTTTTCCACATTTGATGAGTTGATAAGCAAGTAATTTGATAAATAAATACTTGAAATATTGTAGATATTGTAGTATAAACTTACGTATTTAATAAGTACGAAAAGAGGATTCTAGCATGAAAAAAAAAATAAAAAAAAATTTGTCTGTACTTCATTTGTTTTCGTTTTTGTTAAATTGTGAATTCACAGAATTTCAAATATTTAGTTCTCCATCATTCATATTGCACTGTCAGATGACATTTTTATAAAGGCAAAACAGTTATAGTGGGTAATTATCTGCCTCAATTTATAAATCAAATTTTTTTGCAAACATTTTTGAAGATATACTATATAACAGGGGTGTCAACTAATTTTAATAATAAGATCTATTTCTCGCAGTAAAAGTCCTCTGCGATCTACTTTTTCTAAAAATAAGAGTGAGAGGAAAAGGCAATATTTAGGGATCCAAATTTTACGATTTTTAAAATTTTGGATACTTATTTGAATTAAATAAAATAAAAATTATATGTCGATAATATTTATTAATAGAAATAATTAAAAACATTCACGAGCTTTACATATTTTTTAAAAAAATATAATTTTATTTTTATTGATTATGATAATGTCGTCTGTTAAGAAGGAAACTGAAAAATACAAAAATATAATTATATTTTTACAACTAAAGTAACTTACATAAGAATAGGCAAAAAATCATTTTCAACTTCCTGATGGTACAATATTTAAATTACTTATTTTACATTGCATCGTGTCTATAGCTTGCACATAATTTGGTGAATAATTACTTAGACCATTTCTCAAGCAGAATTCTAAATCTCCGTCCGTTAAATTAGTTCGGTATTTCGACTTTATTATTTTCATTTGTGAAAATGCTGATTCGCACAAATATGTCGAACCAAAACAGGCGCTTTAATTTTCAGCACATTTTTTTATATTCGGATATTTATCTTCTGCTAAATATTTCCAGAATTTATTTTCTTATTAAAAAAAAATTCAACAATATGAAATTTTTTCAAATCCATTCCAAATCTACTTAGCAAATATCCAATCTTACAAAATGAATAAAATATAATAGAGGCATCTCTTATTTAATAGTTGCTTATTGTGATTTTTTGTAAGTATTTAGTACAAATAGTTTTTGATTCTTGAAATTGAAAATGGCAATTTGAAAGGAAATAAATATCTGAAATATGAATATTTATTGCCGATCGACCTAAAATCATTACACGATCGACCGGTAGATCGCGATCGACGTTATTGACACCTCTGCTATATAAGGAGGGAAATCTACCGAAATATTGTATATGATATGTAGACCAATAGTGTTCTCTATTATAAAACGCGATTGATTAAACAATTTTAACAAAACAGAACAATCTGAAAAATATTCATGAGAATATCAAATTTGTAGCAGGTATGGAAGAAAATAATTAACTATCAACAACTACAACAACTATCCAGACATGTTAAGTAATGAAGAGGAACACCGAAATAAAATTTGGTTGACGAACATCCAAAGAGTAACTCAAAATACGTCAAATCATAGCTGGATCAACGAGAATAATATATAGTGTACCCGAAAAACAATTTCTAATTTTGAATCCAAAAAATAACGGAGCTGTGCCTGAGGACCGAGTCGGTGAAAGTCCGACTTGTACACCGTAATAAGTGCGCTGTATGGAACACCTTAGTCTGGGTATGTTACTGAACGAGAACCGATTCGGGTATTTTTCGGATTTCTTGTCCGCTATAAGTTCGAATATTTATCTGTGGAAAAACAGATCGGTGATATTTTACGTACATTTCAGTAATTTTGTGGACCAATTGTCGGTGATATTTTAGGTACATTTCAGTAATTTTGTGGACCAATTGTCGGTGATATCTTACGTACATTTCAGTAATTTTGTGGACCAATTGTCGGTGACATTTTAGGTACATTTCAGTAATTTTGCGAACCAATTGTCGGTGACATTTTAGGTACATTTCAGTAATTTTGTGGACCAATTGTCGGTGACATTTTAGGTACATTTCAGTAATTTTGTGGACAAGTTACCGGTGACATTTACCGGTACAAATTGTCGGTGGCATTTTAGGTACATTTTAGTAATTTTGTTTTGTCGATAACATTTTAGGAACCTGAAATAACGGTCAAATACAAATTTATATTATGTGAATTAATTTTATTGTAAATTATTGTATATTGTACAGCAATTATATAATATAAGTTTAAAGACAGCCTTACAGACTTACAGTAGTATTGACTAAAATTAAATGAGAAATTTTAGTTGATTTTAATTAATTTGTATTTGAAAATATTACCCTTAAGCTCTTGGCGGTTATTCTAATTATTGTCCTTTTTCTTGAATCACTTTTTTCACGGATTCGTGGGCTATAGATGATCTAAATTCTTAAGAAAATAAAATTATAAATCTTTTTCAAAAGGTAACATTAAACAGGTCAAAAATAAGTAAATTTAACATTTTCAATTTTATTGTCCTTAGGATATGTAAAGTAATATTATTTTTTAATTAAATTAAATAAGACATAAACACTGGAGAAAGCCACTATAATTATTCTTAAATAATCGGTATTTATACGATCGGTAATAAACGATTAAGAAAGTATGATTGGGACAAAATAAAAGAAACGCTTAGGCATTTTATTGATTTTGTTGATTAATTAAAAACGATTTGGAAGAAGTATGACAGTAGACTCTGAAGAAACAGTCCAAGATGCTAAAATATAATAATGCTAAAATATACAAATACTCGTATATGCTCTTTAAGGTAAAATATACTGTAATTTGTGCTTATACTATTACAATACAAATTTAATAATTTTAAAAGCAGGATTTTTTCAATAAATTACGCTTAAAATGCATAATTTTCCATTAAACAGAATACCTAGTTTATTTTACACTATTACTAAGGAAAACACATGCTTGTTGCCCTGATGCTCACAGTAATAATTGAAGGGGACACGCAAACATTTAACAGAAAATTAAAATATTTTTTTTATTATATTAAATTCCATTTTTTAGTTTAATATCTTTATGAATTTTTAATACATATATTAAAAAACATTAATCAAATTTTTTAAATAAAATTAAAAATTAAAATAATTATTAATAATTAAATAAAGTTATATAAAAAGTAAAAATACAAAAGAAAAAAAATTCAAAATAATTTTTGTTTTTTAATTGACCAGCTAATACACTTAAACAATCATTTATTCAGAATTAATAAAAAAGATTAATAATAAATAAAAATGAAATTAAAAAAAAAAAAAAATAATGTTAGTATTATTCAATTATGACCAATTTAAATTTTACATCAATAATTTTATTTCAATAAAATATTTATTGTAAAATCGATAATCAAATTTATATGGTTAATAATCAATTTTACTTTGAGTATTCAATTTGATTTAGCGTAGGGTGGGCTATAATAGTTCGAATGGAATTTCAACCTCACATTGCCTATGATATCCGCTGATGATTGATTATTATTATTCTTCTTGTTCTTTAAAATATATAGGCTAAATGTTTGTTGTTTTGTAATTTACATATTTTTTCTTTGGTGACGACGTTTAGCATTCATTCCATCTTTTTTGAGGTCTTCTTGGTAGACGTTTAGCATTGATTTGGTCGTTCATTACTACCTTCGGCCTCTCCAGTTTCATCTTTCAATGTGTACCAACATAAATTAGCCCCAGAGTTCGTATTTCTACTGTTCGCATTTTTTATTTGTATTAGATGTGTCAGAGCTTGTCTAAATCGCGTACGTTAGTAAGGTCCGAATACAGATTTTCTATATTCGTGTTGGGTTTTCTATTACCATGTATAGTTGCTTCTCCATACAACAGCTCGGCCTATCTTCAATGGCTTTTCTTACTTGGGGTCTTATTTCTCTTTCTGTGTTGCGATAGTTGGTAATTTTTACGCCCAGGTTTTTAAAATTGAGCAATTGTTCGATAATTGGATTGTTAATGAATAATTTACATCTAATGGGTTATCTCGAATTAGTTATGGATTTGGTTTTTGTTATGTATAATAATAATAATAATAATGTCCTAACGACCAATTACCCCTCCCGTACGCGCACGCGGGTAATCTCCATTCTCATTATTATTATTATTATTTAGCATATGACTAGGAGTGTCATATACAAAATCATCACAGTGTTTGGAAGAATAAATCTCTTCTTATTAAAAGTATAGAAAGATTTTAATAAATTAAAGTATTCAGTATGTAATACTGTGACGAGCATACACTCAATGAACTTTCATTAATTAAACATTAACAGTTATTATTATATTTGCCTTAATTAACTTGCCTTGGACTTTATATGTTTGTTTCAATTTGCTTCAATTCAACAAAATACCCATTTCAATAACCATTTAACCAAAGTATATCCATAAAAAGAGTAAGAACTCATGTATGTATTCATTTGTTTGCACACAAATTCATATGCAAATTTGATAAACATTGTAAGAAATAGGCGATAATAAGAATTTTACGTGTAAGAAAAAGAAAACATATAGTAAACAAAAGAGAGTAACAATTGAAATTAAATAAAAAAAAGTTAATAATTTTGAAAAAAATTTTCGACATAAATTTCGTTGAAATATTTAACAATATTATTTTCTAAAATGTATCAACTATGCATAAGATTTTTAGGAGACCTAACTAAAACAGGTTTATCATATTCTTTAAATTCTGTGATTTGTAAATAGATGTTGTCCTCAGTATTATTTTATAATCGTATACCATTATAATAAATATTTAGGTTTCCTAATATAATTAATAAAAAATAATAATGTTTGTAACTCCAAATTATTACTTACAAAAATATTAATAATATTTTATATTGTTGTAATGTAATTATAAATTAATATTTTTAATAGGTATATAAGAAAATAATAATGTTTAAAACGAAAATATTAAAATTATAAAAGATCAGAATTAATCATCGTATAAGGGAACAAGCTAAATTAGAACTGACATTTTTTGCCACCCTGCCTCATATAAATAATGGGAGGAAACGTAAGCAAATCCAAAGGAGAATAATGAGAACGCAAAATTATTTTACAGTATAAAGCAAAAGGCAAACATCTGTTTTGTACCTTTTCTCTCTCATAATAAATTTGGTATACGATAAGTAAATGTAAATTTTACCTCTTTTAACTAATGGTATTTTGTTTGGATTGGTATTTCTTATAAATTAGGTTTACGTAAAATGGGAGTGGATATTCTTGTTAATATAGATTATAGATAATCTTTGCATTCAACTAAGGTGAAATTTACATGTGTGTGTGTACTAATAATGGAATATGGATATTTGATAAAGTTAAAATTTGGTTTCTCTTTAAATTCACTATATTTATTGACATGGTGTAAAGAAGCAAAAAAAGAAAAACAAAAATGAATATGTACAAAATAGTGTGCAATACAAATCATTATTATTATATTTCAATCATTTTCTATTATTATTCAATTTCAATTATTTTCAATCATCATTTTTATTATATTTTTTTTGTGTTTTTAATTTGGTTTCTTTTATTAATCTCTTTCTTTTATTATTTCTCTTTCTCTCACTAAGTATATGTTAATGTACGTACATGTGTCATATAGGGCTTGCATTTGTTACATACATAATCATATGGCTTAGTTTAATTGAAAATAAAATTCAAACATTCTTTATGGAAAAAAACAAAATTTTAACCTATCAGTTATCTATCACTCAGTTAGAAACTACTCTTCTCGAATGTAAAAAAAGTTTAATTTCGATTTATGCATGTATATATTATACTTTTATACGCCAATTTATGCTTAGGCAGCGTTTACACGTCGGACAAAATCGAATTTTATCGTAGATAAAGTCGGATGAGTGTTTAAATTTCAGACTTTTTCTCAGATTTTATCTACGATTTTACGTCAAATATTTTTTTGTATTTAACAGGGTTTCTTTTTATAAAGTGCGTAATTTTTATTGGTGAAAATTTTTTAATACGTAAATTAAAAAATTCAAAGGTATCTAATCAAAAATCTCCAAATTTTTTTTAAAAATATACCTACATATTTTTATAAAATTTGTTAGAGTAATATAAAATATAATTACACATTTGAAGTATGAGGAATAATAACCAAATTGCGTTAGAGTGAATTTTAGTGCCATTTGATTATATGTGTTGTTCTTTGAAAATATATTATTTTTCATTAAAAAAATATTTTCACTAAAAAGTCGAAAATAAAATAAGGAAAAAAAAAATTTTTTTTTAGAAATATTTGCCTTCAATTTAAGCGTACTAAAACTACAAAAATAAACTTTAGAATCGCAACTTGATATAATGTTTTCATAGCAAGTTATGATTGTAATTACGTAAAAAGCAAATTAGCCGAACTTTTTACCAAATCTCTTAATCTCATCTCAAGACTTCCAAAAATTTCGGCTAATTTGCTTTTTCCGTAATTACAATCAACTTGCTTTCAAAACCTTATATCAAGCTAAGATTCTAAAGTTTATTTTTGTAGTTTTAGTACGCTTAAATTGAAGGCAAATATTTCTAAAAAAAAATTTTTTTTTTCCTTATTTTATTATATTTTTAATTTTATTCAAAAAAGAATACAAACACGTGATAACCCTTAATGAAGAATGTGTTAGTAAGGAGAGAATTGGGTCAGGAAATGCTTAAAACAAGCATGCAAAAAAAAACAAGGGGGAATTAGTAAACACGATTAAGGAAATCAGTAATTAGTAATAAATAGATAGAATACTAAAAACAGAAACAAAAATAAAATCCATAAACGGAAAAAACGGTTGCAAAATGGTCAAATGCAAAAATCTATGTTTATATAAATGTTTTAATTGTCGCTGGTGTTATTAGTTTTTTAATTTATATCTTGAATAAATGCCTGTCTGTTTAATAGTAAGAATTGAAAAAAGAAAATTGATGAGTCACCAGCAATAGCCTGCTCAAAAGTGATTTTATTTTTTAATGTTAATTTTATTTTACAAGCTAAACATTTTTTTAGATGTCATAACGCCTCCATGCGGTCAGTATTGTAATTATCGGAATTATCGAAATTTGAACGAAATTACAATTATCGAAATAATGATCACTTCTCAATTCAACTTAGTACACTGGTTGCTATTGTAAGAGCAAAAAATGACATTTGAATTTAATTCAAAATTCAAAATTCAAATGTAGACAAGAAAATGTCCTATTGGACTTAATTTGTAAAAATTATTTTAAATAAGATATTTTGTAATTTTCTTTTTAGGAAACTTGCAGAAATTGTTAATTTGCATGATGTGCGAACAATCTAGTAACTTTGATTTGCCTTCCAACATGTCAAGGCAAATCAAAGAACAATAATCAATAAGCAATATGCTCACAAGTCAAAAGTTGAAGCAATTTAAAATCTTCAATCAATTAAAAAATTATATCATAGATTTAGACTATCTTCCAACATGTCAAGATAAGCTAAATCATAATTTTGCAATTTCAAATTATGCCGAAGAAGCATTAGTCAATTTATTTAGGTATACACTAAAGATATAAAAAAAAACAAGAAAAAGAAAGAAAAAAAATAATAAAAATATATATACATACATATATAAAAATACAACAAATGCAAAACGCAATTAGTCAAAGCACAAAAATAAAAATAATAATATTAAAAAATAATAGGTAATGTAAAAATAAAAAATTTTAAAATATATTTTTATCGAAACCAAACTAGCCCCCTAAAAAGTAGAAAATAAAACTAGTGGTGGATGTTGATCATCTAGAACTACTATAAGATAAACCACAAAAGTATACAATGAATCTTGCTCTAAAACTGTTAATGAACATCTTTAATATTTGCCGATTGAAAAAATTCACGAATATTAAAAGAACATCACAAAGGGTTTCCAAATTCCATTAACAATATTCCAGCAAGATTCAGTATATACTTTGCGTTGTAGTACGTATACTACATGTATTACATGTCCTTCAAAAACTTATGACCTGTTTGAATAAAGCATATTCATCAGTTTGAACTTACTAATGTGAAAATCGAAGACATTAGAGTTATTGTTTACGTTACGCAACATTCTTGTAATTGGCTCATTCTTTCCATAATCCATGCGATGAAACTTTAAACGAAAGAGGGCAGAATGCCTAAGAGAACGTAAGTTGATGTTTAAGTTTATGTGTTCTAAAATACCAACCGAGTCAACTGCACCTGAGAGAATTTGGTGAACAAATATAACAAATATAATATTGGTAATACAAATATATACCTCCATGTTGTACAATTTGGCAGTTTCGCTAAATCTGAATAATAATATTTGCATATAATCTTCATTCTCTACGATTAGAACAGCGTCATCTGCGTAATATTACCGTTCTTATCGCAAATTCGATATTACCAAAAGGTTTTGACTATGTTCCTGATTATTTTATCCATTACAAAGTTGAACATAGTTGGACTGAGATCATTACCTTGTCTAATACCTGTCGATGTTGCGATATCTTTGGTGAGCGCGTTATTCAATTTGATTTTTGTTTTATTATTTGTACAGATCTTGTGTGACTCCTACTAAATTGTGATTGACTTCTTTTTCTTGTAATATTTGGATCACATCATCCAAAATAAAAATAACCAGTAAAATTATATTATAATTAACGAAAAACAGAACAAAATAATTGTAATATCAGCAGACGTAAACTAAAATAATTAAAACATAGTCCTAAGGTTTTAGTCATAAACCATATTAGGATGAAGATTAGTTTTGTAAGCTTTTGTTTTCTAATTGTAAATTCAAATAAGAAAAAAATCAAAAATTAGAAATAAAAGTAAAAAAAAAATAAATAAATGGATCCAAGCTGAAAATCCTTTGCAGTTCGGATAAATATTTTTGATGTATTTTTTATTTACAGTATTTTAGGTATTATAAATGGATTCCGATACGTACTTGTTTTTTTACCTCTAACAACTTGGCGAACTTAGAAAATGCTCTTATAGGTTTTAATTTGACATCAACAACCACACTAGCACTGCTTGTATTGTTTTTTGTGATATATGAATTTTTACTGGTCAACTGGAAAAATACTGGTTAAGGCAATTATCAGTATTTTTACTGATTTCTGGAAATATCGCACAACTGTAAAACATATTTTTACTAAATTTACAGTAAATACGATTTTATTTGTATTAAAATTTCAACAATTCTAACCTTCTTTTAGAAAATCCAAAATTGAATGTGCAATTCAAAACGGAAATATATTTTTTTTCATATTAATTCTTTAACGACTTCATGTTGTTGATTTCAGAATTAATTCAAAAACAAAAACAAAAATTAACTCAACCTTCATCTGATAGAGTTGATGTATACAGCTACTAGTACTTGACTTCATCGTCTCAATTACATTCATAAATATGATTGCCATGGAAATTTTAAGAAAAACTTTTAATTTTATAAAAATATTTTCTTCGTATTAAACTTTGTTTGTACTTCTTTAAAAAAAAAAAAAAAAAAAAAAAAAAAAACAACGAAAATAACAAAATTAAATTTGGTTTGGCGTAAGATAAATACACACCTATCTTCACTACCTACGTATATTTTCATATATTTTCATGTACATTATGTATATACTATATATATATATATATTCATACATATAAGATGTTATGGTGGTGTGTGGTAATTTTTAAGTGCTTTTGTATATAAATGGTAAATGTCAAGATGAGAATTTTTAATTAAATAAAAATGTCTTAATTTAATTTATTTTAATTCTGATGGTATAAGATGAAGCTACAATTTGAAACCATAAAAATGAAAATTGAAAAAATGAAAAAAAAAAAACATTTTTAAAAAATTCATAATTCAAAAAAACAAAAAAAAAAATGTTTTTATATATGTTTGTATTTTTAATAAAAGATTATGTGACTATCTAAAATGTAAAGTATATGAATATTCTTGAGATTTAAGAGAGATTTCTGAATTTTATATAAAAAAAAATTATATTTTAAATAAAAATAAATATACATTTTTTTTTGTTTTTTAATTTACATTCGTATTAACTTTTATGTTATAACGGTATTATAAATTCAATTCACAGATTTTATAACAATTTATTGTTTTTTTTTTTTTAATTTGAAATATCTAAGGACATTCAGGCACCCACAATATTATGCATATTTTGGTATCTCTTGGTACTCTTCACTCTCTAAACCTAGTCGCTTATATCTTTCGGTAGTGTATAGTCTTAGTTATGTACTTTCATTTTACACACATTTTGATTTCATAAATAATCAATCTACGTTAAATTGGAAAAAAAATGTTGGTTTTAAGAATTGTCATACTTCGATTCGAATCCAGTATTGTCATGGCAACAACTAGAGATCTGATAATGCGACTTCAACTACAAACGAATTATTTTCCTTCACCAAGTGCAGCTGCAGATTCTCTCTGTTGATTCTGAAGTTTTTTTTATCTGTCAATAATTAATGTTTCTAACAATGTTTGATTTTCATTTTATAGACGTGACATGACTTTTTCAGATCTATATTGTACTTCCCCGTTTTTTATCATATATCTTCTTCATTGCCTGATTTGAACAATATTGTTTTTCTTACGGAATACAAGAAATTTATTCCAGAAAACCTAGGTATGACTCTTACAAGACATTTCTTTGAGAGATCATATCAAATCGATATTCGGTCTAGCGAAAGTTGGAAGAGAAGAACGATTCTAACCACGGACCACATACACCTTTACACTAGTGGTTCAACATTGATTGACAGAGGGGGGAAAACCTAAATATAAGTCTATCCTTCAGCCTACCAAGACATTGTAATGTGTTTCAGGCGGAGGTGATGGCAATAAAAGAAGTCTCAGACTGGCAGAGATCCAGCGTATTATCTGTTAGAAATATCTGTATAGTCACAGACAATCAGGCCGCAATTAAAGCATTGGAGTCTGTAACCATCAACTCAAAAACCATGTTGGCCTGTGGAAGTTTTTTGGACGAACTAGCGGATCGGTTCAACATATTGTTACGATGGGTGCCAGGACAAAGTGATATTTCGCGTAACTGCATTACAGATCCACTTGCTAGAGAATGTACTATATTAGAAATCCTTCCGGAAAAGAGAAATCTGGGTGCACCTCTAGCTACCTGTAATTTATTGCTTTTCAAAGATGCAAAAAAGCTTCAAACTTCAGATGGTCAGGTAGATCAGACTGCAACGTCACCAGGCGAATTTGGCCTATGCTGAACCTAAAACGATCCCTTAACCTACTAACTCTGAAAAGGTGTCACATTAGCACTATGGTAGGTCATTGTCTGATTGGTAAGCATGCCAAAAGACTGGGACTCCCCTCAAACGACTTTTGCAGAACGTGTAGAGAGAAGGAGGAGGATGAAACTGTCCAACACCTACTCTGTTCTCTACGATAAAAGAAAAATCCTTCTAGGAGCCTTCTTTCTGGATTCGCTGTGTGACCTTGAAAGCACTAATATAAAAAATCTCCACAGCTTCGGTAAAAGCTCAAATTGGTTCAACGAGTAGGTTGAGGAAAGTTTTCGTGGTATCAAAATGGACCTTACAGGTCTAAATGTGTCGGCGTACTGTCGGCAGCCACTACTATCTGCATACCTACCTATATGGTATGATTTTGAAGAGTTTTTTAATTGGAGCATTTTTATCGATTCAGTCAGGAAAACTTTTACGGCTATATAATTGAACAGCAGGAGATAGATGATCAGAATAATAACTTTAATAATTTCGTGGACAAAAATCTTAATTATATTCGTTTGAAAAAGATAATCAGCGATAAAATTTCGTCTTCTTGTGTGAGCAATTTTTGTTTCCAAGAACTGATCGAATTTATTTAGTTCATATAATATTATTTTTAATAATTCACTGTACAATTCTGTTAATAGATCAATAAACAATTTAAATATATACCACTAAATTGTTCCTTTAAGCTCATATATCATTCTTACGAATTCATATGTCTTGCACTTATTAAATTTGAGTCCATATTTTCTTTAATATTTAAATATGGTTTTTCTTATTAGAAATTGCCACCTTGAATAAAAGGTGTTGATGAATATACTGTAAATACAAATTTTGTTATTTAAAATTAGGTGGACTTCATTCATTCAAACTATGTATGTGAGCTTTAACCCATATAATTTTGTAGGTTCAAATGTTAGCATTTTCAGTTTACGTAATATAATTTATTGATTTGACAGCAAAATGGGCCCCTAGTCTTCTGGAAATGTGACCATATTTTAATTTTAAAGTTTATTAAAAAATACATTTGATTAATACCAAAAAATATATTTATTTACATTTGGAATATATATTTGTATTTGTTTTATTTCATATGTTTTATTTAATGTCGTTCTGATTTTCTTGCCATATCATTAATTTTTTTTTTATAAGTTGTTCAGTTTCGTTTCATTTGTTTGTTTCAGTGTTCGTGCTATAATTTTGTTGCTATTATTATTTTGTAGACAGTCAAACGTTACATATTTAATTGTTAGTGATTGGTAGTAAGCTCTATAATTTGATTTCGAACATCAGCCGATCAAAACATGGTGAATTGCTTTTGTTTATTAGTCCTATTAATATGTTTTTTGTTTTGATATCATTTGTGTATATTTTTTGTTATATGCAATTGAGCTTCCCATTTTGCCTATTTTATTGTTTTGATAGGTTTGTAAATTTTGAATATTATTTGTCTGTTTTTATTCACTTTAACATTAACTCAATAAAGTAGTACTAAGAGAATAATTTTCAATTTAATTTAATTTTATTATCTCGACAGCATAGACAAAATTAAGAACCACTTGCCTGGGAGGATGTGCGCCATCAAGAGAATTTTTGATAAACTAATATTTTTTTTTTGCAAATTCATTGATTTGTTTATTTTTCCAGTAGAGAGAAACTTTGAACTAACTACATTCGTACGTAAATTCATCAAAGTTCATTAATTAGTCTAATTAAGTAATTGAACTGAGTCAAAATGATTTCGATGATCTAATGATATCTTACTAGCTTGCAAAATATTTCGTGTTAAACCAAATGAGTTTTAAGCAACATTATGTCTTGATTTCATATTATAAGTATCATGGCTTATTTAATTATAGTGATGTCAGTAGTCAATATAGTAAACAGTCTGAAGAAGGACTAACTTTTTTTCATAATCTGTATGTATTGAAACTAATTAGAAGTTACTGATTTGGAATACGGGCCGGATGTGAATGTTGTAAAATGTTTTTTTGTTATTTTTTTTTTAATACTCATTACTTTTATTGACCAAATTATATATAAATTAAAAAATATTTAATATTTTATAAAATTCACACGTACAAGTAAATATTTTCAATTATTCTTTGACATTAATTTGGAATGCAACTTGACCATCTATTTTAAATAGATGTAATTTTCCACATTTAAATTTGCTTACATCTCCAAAATCAAAAAAAAAAGAAATTATTGTATGTGACTGTGTATGGCAAGTGTGTGCGTAAAAAGCATTTAGAGAGACGTCATAGCCCGTCGTTTTGAAATTAAAAACAAAATAAATATTAACAAATATAATAATCGAATATTTATAAATTAACGAATTTGCCTAGTTAAACATCTGAAATTAACATAGTGCGAGTTATGTAATTTGCCATCAGTGTACTGATCACAGTATTCTTGATGTAAGTACATAGGTACATTATAAAATATGTTTATTCAAAAAATATTAATAAAAAGTTGATAAACTGTTAGTTACAGTACAGTACCCTTTATCATTGGGATAAAATAAATGATAAATAGTTGAGAGTTTTGGTTATCACTAAAAATAAAATGGCACTATGCTATTATGAAGGCTAAGTACTCTACAATAGATATAGTTTTCCACATTTAAATTAGTCCACACCACAAAAATTCTGCAGAAAAAGTTATTGTATGTGATTGTGTATTTCAAATCTCTGTGTAAAAGCAGTTAGGTGTTCATCCCATAGACTTGGAATTATATAAAAACAAAAATTTGTTTTTGTTTGGTCATTTCCCAGAACTCAATGTTTCTAATTGGCCTTGGCCAGAATATTTTGCATATTATTTGCTCAAGAATTTGTTAGTGAAGACCTTATATACCTTATTTTCCTTATATAATTCTGGTTTATCAGTCATATCTCGCTACTATACAATAGAGGGGATTCTTCTGAACTCGGGTCCTCTCTCATGTTCTCCTTTATTATGTTTTCTAACTACGGTTAATTATTTTTAATATTTTTTGTTGAAATGCACTTATTTATATGATTAAATATTAATTTGAAATCATAACCCCAAAGTACCATAAGAACATTTTTTATATACCATCAATGGCTTAATAACAACATCACACTGATATGGAAAATACCTTGTATTTAGCTGAATTATTTCTTGATAAAGAGTTAAAATTGTAATGTGAAAGAAGTGCCAAACTTATGTTTTAATTATTTTTCCATAAATCCGATTCATCTCTTATGGATATCCTAGACTTGGCCAGGTGATTATACTTTTTGAATTTATTTTTCGCGTCTCACGTTTTTTTTTTTATTATTTTTCCGGTTTAACTTTTTAAAGTTTTAAAGATGATTTTAACTGAATTTGCATTTAAAATTAAGATTTTTTTGTTACAAGAAAATTTATTCAACTTCAAGATGGTATTTTTTTTCTTTTTATTATTCTTAAAAAATAAAATGAATAAAATAAAAAGAAAATTACAAAACAAAAAATATGTTTTGAATGTTTATGTGTGTGTGTATTAGTATAAAGTTCATTTTAAGATCTCATTTTCCTTAGCATTGATATTTAAAAAAAACTCTGAATAAATTTATTTACATTTTTTTGCTTTTTGTTTTTTTTTTCCCTTGAGTTAGTTCTGAGATTGCGATGCAATTATTTAAGTGTATGTGTATATAGTCTGTATATATACTTATATATGTTAGTGTTTTAATTTAATGCAAAATACAAAATTCTCAAAGAACTTTTGTAAAAATTAAAAGAATGAATAAAATACTCAAATTTATATGATTTTAATGAAAACGCACACACATACATGCACATAAGATATTTAATTTTTTGTATTATACTTTCTTCTTGTTTTTTAATTTTTATTTTACTTTAAAATAATTTCTAAACTTTTCATCATTTTGTTTTAATAAATTAACTAATTTCGATGTAGATTTTAGAAATAGAAACTTTTGAATAAAAATTAATTTTCCTAAATGAAAATTTTAATAAATTTTTGTTAGGTACGTTGGACAAATGCATTCTAGATAATCATAGGCAGTGAATTCATACATTTACCAAAACACTATTTCAAACTACTTAAACGAAAGCTACTAATTTTCCCACCTGTTTAATCAAATTTTATGCTAAAATTTAAGCGTACCAAATTCAAAGTGCAAAACAAAGGTAGGTAGGTAGTAGTAGCGGCCGACAGCATGCCGACACACTTAGACCGGTCAGGTCCAAAGGGAACTTTCCTCGTGTACGACTCTACTCTTTGAACCAATTTGAGCTACTAACGAAGCGGTGCAGATTTTTGATATTAGTGCTTTCGAGGTCATCCAGCGAGTCCAGAAATACAGAGTAGGTGTTGGACAGTTTCATCCTCTTCCTGCTTTCTACATGTTTTGCAAAAGTCGTTTGAGGGAAGTCCCAGTCTTCTGGCGTGTTTACCAATCAGACAATGACCCGTAACGACCCTTACCACAGTGCTAAAGTCATACTTTTTCAGAGTTAGTAGGTTAAGGGATCGCTTCAGTCTGTTGCATTTTGATCTAGCTGACCATCTGAAGTTTGAAGCTTATTGCATCTTTGCGAAGCAATAAATTACAGGTAACTCCTTACTTCTATCAAAATTAATTTCCAAAAGCCGAGCTTGCAATTATTTTAAAAAATTCGATAAAACTCAAATTTGCCTGATGTGGTCAGGAAGTTTATTAAAAATTCTAAGTGCTACAGTATCATAGAAACGACAAAAATTGCTTTCCCGACCACGTGGAACATGAACCAAATTACTATAATTAACTCTCAAGTTATACCTATTAGTATATCTAACATATAAATATCCAGACTTCATAAAAAAACATTTTTAAAGTTTTATTGTAAAATAAATTTCTAATGGGAAGTATTTTTAATTTAAAAAATAAAGGAAAAGACGGACAAGTACATCTCTTCCCGCAAATTAAAATATAAAACCTATATTGCTGGGGAAAGCCTCACCTAAAGTCCGGAGTGTGGTGACTCTAGCTAATGCTGGGCAGCTGCAGAGAAAGTGTTGAAGAGTTTCTGCTTCATGCTCATCTTTGCAACTGCGTGAGTGGGGATTGAATGGAATACCTAGCTTGGTAGCGCGACTTTCTATTGACCAATGACCCGTACTGATGGCTACTTCTCTTAGATTATCTAATAGTTACATACTATTATTAGATTTAAATAAGATAGATTATAAAGTTAAATAAATAAACAAAAAACCAAAAGTATAGATAGTTTTCATGCATTGAGATTTATCATTTTATTCTAATTTTTTAATTATTTTCAGGCTGATCTCTAACATCTATTATAATGACACATAAATACATGGTTTTGCGTAAATACCATTAGTTAGAATTTAAAAATTTCAACAGAGATTAAAACATTTGATTTATTTTGGTAACATCAGACAATCAGTGACATAATATTTTAGATGTTATTCTACGTTAATTTCCTAAAAATATCATATAATTAATTTTTTAACTTTTTCGTTTGTATTTAAAAAAAAAAAAATTAATATTTAAATTTCAGCCCAAAATAAAAAAAAAAAAACAAATTATTATTCTCACCACACTTAATTAAAAACTTTTAGACATAAATCGCAGCTTTTAAAGTGATTATTAGTCTCATAACACAGAATGATTATGCGATTCGTTTATTTGTTATTCTTTGAACGTGGCAGTTTTATTTTCGTCTTTAATTTCTACCATACGCCAAGATATTTGAACGATTGTACAAATTCAACTTAAAAGCAGTGATTATCACATTGGATACTACCACCAAAACAGTTATTAGTGTCTATTGGAACTTTGGCGTAATTGGGAGCATAATAATAAATATCAAAGTTATCACAAGAAGGATTATAGATACCAAATGCTTAGTTTTGCAGCTTATTACTAATTTATGTTTATTAAACCAGTGCCTAATTAAATCCAGATCATAGTTTATGCATGCAGCTATCTTAAATTTCTTCTTACATTTCTCGCAAAAAAAGCGAGTTAATAAAAATTAAGAGCAAGATAGGTCCAAGTACAGAACCCTGAGGAACACTGCAGGATAGATTAAGTAAGGCACTATAAATATTCCCAATTCTGACTTTCTGTCTTCTCTTAGCCAAATAAGACCTAAGCCATTTATAAAAAAAAACTCTAAAACCAGCATTATATAGTTTATTTAATAAAATATGATGATCCACAAGATTAATCTATTTGAAATTATATTAGTCAAAACTTTCTTAATATTAAATTTTAAATTTTAGTCCAAAAACTATTTTTTGTAATATTTTATCAGAGAAATTACAAGAAATTCGAGTTTAAATTTGATAAGTTTTTTAATTGAAAAGTCCTTAAAATTTTTCTTTCTTTGGCAGTTACCTTGTTTAATATTGGAAAATTCAAATAAAAAAATAAATTAATTTTCAAATATAATCCTACAATTTTCAATATACACACATATGCATAAGTGTATAATATTCATATATTATAATTTAAAATAATTGATTGAATATCTCAAAATTTCTATCGTATTTTCTTGACAAATATTCAATAAAGAAAAAACCAGAAAACGAAAGTAAACAACAACTGCAAAAACAAAAAAAAAACGACAAAAAACTGGGTAAGGAAATCAACTCTAGAATTAATTGAAAGAAACAACTCATCTAAAACTCGATATTGGTTGGGATTAAATTGAAAAATTTTCCTTATTATCCTGGCGATAAATTAGTTGCTATATAGTTAGCATACACAGAGTGTAGAATTCTTCTTTATTACCACCATTCATAAAGGATGTATACCGACATTTTTGATTTTAAATTTTTATTATTACTTTTTTATGTTTTTGTGTAAAAATAGAAAATATGTTAAAGGTATTAAAGAATTGATTTGTCATTTGTAATAAATTTAATACGTCGGACGACTCATCGTTGGAAACACAAAGTACTGGCAGATTTACAACAACTTTGCATTTTCAACTGTAGAGAATTTGGTCGTAACCGACAAAAATGAAAGACGTTGATGAATCAGGTCCAGAACCTACATGGTCTGCTGGCCACCTAAATAAGTAAATAATGAATTCAAAATATTAACAGTTTTATACTCTTATTCTAGAAATAAATATTATTTTTCAACTGCAAAGTTGCTACAGTCAAATTTATTAAGTCCAGAATCTAAATTGGCAATACAAAAAGATACTACTTGTCTAATTAGTGACGTATGAAGTTATTTCATATCTAGCTGATGAAAACAAGCTATCGGTATTCGAAAACAAAATACTATAGAACGTGTTTGAGCCTTCAAGACTATAGAAAAAAGAGAATATATAATAACAAACGAAATGAAGAATAAATGAAGATAATAGGCGTGTTCGTAGTGATCGCGCCTGTGCAACAAAAGAGATTTTTTGTTCGTAGTTGCATATCGTCAACAATTCTGCGCAGAAAAAAAGCAAGCGCTTGTGTTCATAGTAATCGGTGTCGTGTGTCGGGCAGAATGTGCAGATATTTTAGTGTGCCTGCTTTTGAATGATTTTTAAAGTACATATGCAATCTAACAAAATAATGATATCAAAAAATATGTAAATGAAAAATAAAAATTAATTATCAAAATAAAAAAATTAATTAATAAAATAAAATATTATAAAATATATTGAAAAAATATATATAAAAATATATTATAATAATATAATTATAAATAATGTGCTGTTTCTATGAACAAGAATTATTGCTGAAGAATTGTCTGCGCGCCAGCACAAGTTTTTTTGTTCATAGTGATAAATAAAAAAATCTGCAAAACACCGACGCAAGTTTTACTCCCACTACGAACACGCCTATTGTTTGACTCGTACGTTATTTTTAAAATCTTTATGAATATCAGTATTGGAGGTTTACCGGGCTCTAACCAAATTTCATCATACTTTATTTTGAAACATTTTGATATTTCAAATATGAAACTGTTTAGAACAGAACAAATTGAATACAGCCAGACTAGCTTCAATATTTGATTAAATTTCAAAAATTTGTTATACATGAATAGTTTCGATACTTTTTCGGAGGCTTTTTTGTCAAAAAAAATGCTGAAAGACCGTTACTTGAGTACAAAAAAATTCGCATTTTAATGTTGAAAAAAAATTTTGGTAATTTTTTTAAAATATGTGATGTTATGTAATATTTTAAAGCTAGTTACACGTCATATCCACTTTTATCATTCCCAAAATATGTACCTAAAAAATATAAGAGTTTCAATAATATGTTTAGCGGGGGTTTGGGACGATAGCTTCTACTGCTATAAATACTTTGTTGCTGAATGCAATAAAAATAATTAGAACGAGTTTAAGAATTGAATTCAAAATAAGCCAATCAATATATTACTGGGTAATCCCTTTTCCAGAATATTTATACAAGTGTATCGTATATGCAAGATTCTGAATTAGGAAAGATCGAAGCTTGAATTAAAAATAAGGGTATTATCTTAATACATTATACATATAATACATTATTAGAAAATAGATTACATATATGTTTATGTATATGCAAGATCTGCATCAGGGTTATTCGTCTATTGCAGACGTATCTATTGCATGTATATTTATATATACTTATGTATATGTGTGATTTTGAATTTGAAGCAATTTTATAGTTAGACTCAAAATCAGGGTTATACACTTTTTACAGAATATAACAAATTAAAGCTTACAATCATTTCAAAATGTTAGGTGTTCATTTAGCCAAATGACTTTATATTGAGTGTCCCTTTTGTATATGTCCTTTTGCAAGGTGTCCAGTTGCCAAAAGTGTACCGTAGATGCTAGGACATAAGTCCGCAACATCATCTTATAGCGCTACAACTCTGGGTGAGCTTTGGCCTTCATCACTACGCCGCTCCAAAAAGGTCGATCCTGTGCCACTTGTCTCCAATTTGGGATTTGTAGGGATTGGGAATCGTTTTTCACGTTGTCTGTCCATCTGCTTCTTGGTCTTCATATACCACGGCTACTATTGGGCTTTCTATTCAGCACCACTGCTTGTTTTCGATTTTCGTGCATTCGACTTACGTAGCCAGCCCATTTTAGTCTTTATCGATCATACTATTCCGCAATAACAAATGAAATAACTCCTAACATTTTATTTAATTAAATAACATTTTTAAAAATTTTTTTTTACTATAGTTTTTTGTATTCGACAGTTTAATTTTAAGCATTTTGTTTCAACAATTCGACATTTTCTTTTTTAACATTTTGTTTTTCAACCTATACCTACTCTTTTTCGGAAATTTATCTGGCGTTTTGTTTAGCATAATAAAACCTGTGGAAAACACAACGAAACATTCCCGCAGATATTACAGATAACTATTAATATGGTGATGGAAATTAGAGCCCCCATGTATCAAAGTCCATGGACTTAAAATCTCACATCCTTATATCTTTAAATTACAAATTAAAAGAAAGAAGCTAATGACCATCCTATCTCTAAAGAAGCCTTGTAATAAAGGTTACAACTCAACTTAAGCTGCGCTATATAATAATGAAAATGATGATATAAATTCGTCATAAATTTTAATTAATTTTATTATTGTGGGGATGATAATTTTTTTTTTTATTTATCTCTATGGTTGTATTACAACTATCTTATAAATCAGGCCTGGCTAACCCGAACTGAGTAATGAGTCAAAATAAAAAAATCTATATTAAACAAAACAACAATTACGAAATAAACTTTGTAAGTAAGATTTAACGCATAGTACGGTACTACTAAACACTTATGATTTTCGCAGCGAATTTTCTTATATTTGGATTTTTGGTCTTCCTTCAGATATAAAAATCTTGCTAAACATCTGCTTCTACTTAGCCAACGAACGTTAGAAAAATAAATAACTTCTCCGTAGTGTGAATTTTTTTCTTCCAAATATTCTTGAAATTGACGATGAAATAGTCCACGACTACGAATAACATTGATAGTTTTAACCACGACATTCATTACATGATCCATTTTGAATGTTTGGCTACACAAGCTTTTTGATGTATAATGCTATGAAATGTATAAGTCTGTCCAATATTTATTCTAGCTTTTGACAGCTTCGCTTGCATCAGGCATATAAAACACTTATTCTTTCCTCTCATGTTAGGAGCACCATCTGTAGCAATCCCAAATAAAGCCGTTGGAACTAAATTATTTTCAGTGAAACTCTCCCAAAACGCATTGAATAGATATATGGTTGTATCCATGAGGATTTTTAAATGTAAGAGTTATTTCAACAAAAGCACAAAATTTCAAACATTTAATTTTCTATTTCACTAAAAGCCATAACATACTGTTTTTGATAGCCATAAGCAAATACTGTTTTTGATTTTGCATAATTTTAAGAGGAAACAAAAATGAATACACATCAGTTTTTATTCATACTAACAATATAGCTCTAATTTAAAACCATTTTTTACATTTGATATATTTTATAAATATTTATAAATTATTTTGAGAGCCCCAAACTATCTCCCAAAGAGCCACATACGGCTCATGAGCCGTGGGTTGACCAGACCCGTTATAAATTATTAATATCCAAAAGGCAGATAACAAGTCAAAATTTGTGAGAATGTACAGATAGCTTGTGAGGGACAATTCCACTGAATCGACCCCTTATATCAAAAATTAATACTAATTTTAATATTAAATATTAATGGCTTTACAGTTGCTTACAGAAAACAATAAAAGAAATATAATATGAGTTTGACTTCAGTTTTAGAATTTACTTAAAAGATCTTGAGGACTGAGTCGTTTTTGTTTTCTTATATGGACGGTATTCAGCAGTTCAGCTGCCAGTTGGTTTGGATGGAACTGCAATCTTTCGTGGTATCTTTTCCTCGTCTTTGTAACCACCTCTTTCGCGGAGCATTTGCTTAGATCCTTTCTTATATTTGAATTGCTGACGTACCAAGGGACATTGACAATTGCGCGAAGAGCTTTGGCTTGAAACCTTTCACGGATTTCGATGTTAGAGTTGCTAGGTGTACCCCATACCTCAATTTCATATGTCCAGATGATCTTTAAGATTGCCTTATATATGTCCGATGGTCTTTAACATTGCCTCCAATGAAACGCAGGAACGACGTCCCAATGCATATTTCTGAACTTAGTTCTTAACTGCTTACTTTTATTGAAAATGTGCTTTTGCTACGTTAGTCTATGGTCCAGATGCAAGCCTAAGTACTTCATCGAATCTTCTTGCAGTAAAACTTTGTTGTTTAGAGGTACTGGCGGACATGTGCTTCTTTTGGTGGTAAATTTAATATGCACCGATTTGGATTCGTTGAACTCTTTTTAATCCCCTTTGAAGGTGGTGTGACGCCAGCTTTGGGTCTTTATTATTGCTGTATTCTCTGAAAATGTGGCCATCATCGTGTCTTCGCTCGCAGGAATATCAGCAGTGTATAATAAATACAACATTGGACCAGTCACACTACATTGTGGTACTCCTTAGTTTACATTAATTGGTAAACTATACGCTTCTCCATATTTGACTAGAAATTTTCTGTTCGCTAGGTAAGATTTTAGAATTAAGTGGTAATGATAAGGTAAAAAGGTTTTTGATTTATGGAGAAGTCCTGCGTGCCCCACCTTGTCGAACGGTTGTGTTACGTTGAGAAATGCAGCCGAGCAGTATCTTTTTTCCTCGAATTCTTAATTGATTCGCATAGTGGATAAATGCAAATGAATTTGTTCTATTGTAGCATGATTCTGCCTAAAACCAAATTGATGGCACGGGATCAAATTTTTTGATAACATGACTATCTCAGGTTTGAGTCTACTCATGAAGAGTTTCTTGAAGAGTTTAGATGTGATTGACAGTAAACTAATCGGTCTATATGATTGTACCATGTTTGGATCTTTCACTGGTTTTGAGATTAGAATAACTTGAGCCATCTTCTGTTGGTCAGGAAAAGAGCATATTCTTAAAATTGCATTGTAAAGTGTAGGTGATGATTGCGTGTCCCTTATGCGGTAATTCTTTAAGTACCTTACTGGTTATTCTGTCGTGACCTGAAGATATTTTTATACTTAATTCAATTTTTATTATTTTTATCACTTCACAAATGGTAAATGTTTTTATTGGGACATCTAATTGCTGTGGCACGTCTAGAAATTATTTGATGGTTTGCTTCTTCGGTGATTTCACATTCATATGGTTTGAAGGTTGTTTCAAACCATTGTGTTCAGCAAAAGTCAGTGATGATAATTTGAAAATAGGTCTAGGTACAAGTTCTACAGAAGACATTTCAAATTCTAAGATAAATTTCTCTCCGAAATATTCTTTTTTTTTTTCTCTTTTGACTGTATTTATTGAATCTTATAAAGAAAATGACAATAGTTTCTAACAAATGTGACCTTTATGGTTTATTCAAATCTTAAAAATCTAAAAATGTTGGAAGGTCTAGTCCATTGATTTGACCCTTCATATTTGCTCGTTCTTTCCAATGTTGTGCCTTATATTACTGCTAGCGACTTGTTTTTTAACCTGCTGGTTATTGGAATGTTTTGTAGATCTCTTGCCTCTTGTTATGATGCTAAATTATTCTGGTTGCATATCTGTTTTTGCATTTTTCAAGTTCTTCATTAACTAAGGGTAAATTCAAATCATTATGTAGACTGATATTTCTAATGTACCAAGGGGTCTGAGCCAGAATATTCTAAATTTTGTTTTTTTTTTTTTGAAAATGGTTCACCTAGAGTCTCTGAAGCAAATAAATATCAATTTTCTATCAACAGTCGATAAGTATATTGTTTTTTGTTTTATATCTTGAGAATGCGAGGAACAATAAAAATAATTTTTGTCCTTCTCCATTTTACTACAAAAGATGAGAAAAATTTAAAACCACGTAAATGCATAAAAATTTTGCATGTTTTGTATATAGATTTTCTCTATCTGTAATGTCGTCTTTGTTTTGCAATAATAATCCAGATAAATGACGTTCATCTATGTGGATTGAATAAAAATAAATGAATGTACCAACTAAGTGAGGAAACATCGAACCAATCATCCAACTAACATACCAATCTGAAATCATCTGATAGAATTTTCTTTAAAAAAAAAAAAAAAAAATAATAACATTGTTTTTGTCTTTTTTTTATTGTTTTTTGTTTTATTCAATATCTTTTAGCTTTATTATAAGTATTCTGGCATACGATACGAATATATGAACTTATATGTATGTCAGTGTTTTGCAAGTAAACGCAATAGGATTGTTATGTTTAATATATAATAGGGATACTAATCTCCTAGAATACTATTGTATTTAAGCTAGGTTAAGGTTGAAAGTATGTATAAATATATATATATATATACTTATATATTAATATTTATTTCATTTATTTGCAATACACATTGAGAAGACGATATGTGTATGTTTTGTTAACTGCAGAAATATTGTAAAATTGAGTAGGGAAATCATTTATTCCATGAAATTGCAATTTCAAATTACATGTTCTGTTCTTTTGCTTTTTTTTTGTTTTACATGATACATGTGGTGCTGTATGTATATACAAAATAATATGTATATAATACGTTTACGCATTAAAAAATTGATGGCTACAATTATAGGGATGTAATAAATTGATAGTTGAAAGTTATTTTTTGTATTATAAGAATTTATTGTAATTTTTAGAATTTTTATCTTTTAATGGGAATCAGAGAGTTAGATTTTGTATAGGTACCTTAATAGTCAAGCATTAAGTTTTGTAGGTACTTATTTATACTGAAGTATTGATTTATATATATATATTTTTTTTAATATCAATTTGATTTTATAATGAGAAAATTTTTTTCGGAAAATAAATTAACTTACACTGCTGTCATAATTATAATCTGTTAATGATGATAACTTTGAGTGAACCTGGATGTCGTTAAAAAACGTTACTATATTCTTATGTGTTATGTGGCAGTTGTTGTGGATACTTATGTAATGTTTTTCTTTGGATTCTAGATAGCAGAACACATTACGGGGATGATAATGCG
Source organism: Argyra leucocephala (assembly GCA_963942445.1). Taxonomy (NCBI): domain Eukaryota; kingdom Metazoa; phylum Arthropoda; class Insecta; order Diptera; family Dolichopodidae; genus Argyra; species Argyra leucocephala. The sequence continues at coordinate 71,952,134 of OZ012680.1, forward strand.
GATAGAATGTTTCAATTAGTATTTCTTGTTTAAAATGATTTTATGTCAAATTTAGACAATGATTTAAAAAATAAATTTGATAATAAAAAATAAAAAATTATTAATTTACAATTTTCAAAGTTATAACAGTTGTTGGATCTTAGCTTGTGCTCTAAAAATATCTTTAATATAGACCTATTACTCTTTTACCAACACTAGTTAAAGTATTTAAAAAGTTCTAGTACATAAACTAATGCCCAAAATAAAAAATAAGAGTGTAATTCCACTACATCAATTTCGATTTCAATCCGAACACAGTACAATAGAGCAGGTACACAGAATAGCTGCACAAATCAGAAAAGTCTTCGAAGAGAAAAAATTTTGCTCAGCCATCTTCCTCGATGTCGCAAAGTCTTTTGATAAAGTTTGGTATGATGGTCTAAACTTTAAAATTCAAACTAATCTACCGTTTGAATTTCATCAAATTATCAAATCGTACCTAACTGATAGACGATTTAAGGTAAAATACAATGATTATTTAACTCAAGAACATGTTATTGAAGCTGGTGTACCGCAAGGTAGTGTGCTCGGGCCGCTTTTATATCTAATCTAAATTGCTGATCTACCAGATAGTAGGCAAATACTAACATCCACCTTTGCAGATGATACGGCTATCTTGAGCTCACACATAAACGTTTATGTTGCTTCCAAAAATCTCCAGGACCATATTAAACTTATTGCAAATTGGCTTAGTAAATGGAAAATAAAAATAAATGAAAATAAAAGTGTTCATGTCACCTTCACTCTAAATAAAGGCACATGTCCACCAGTAAAAATAAATGGAATCATCATCCCACAGGCAAAAGAAGTAAAGTATCTAGGAGTCCATCTTGATAGAAGGCTCACTTGGAAAAATCATATAGGAACGAAACGTGAACAAATGAAGTTAAAAATAAATAGTATGTGCTGGTTAATTGGCAAAAACTCTCTTCTTGATATTGACTATAAAGTACTTTTATACAATTCAATCTTGATACCAATCTGGTCATATGGCTGACAATTATTGCAAAGTACCCCAAAGTATCCCAAGTATTAAATCAAAAATACTAAGAATCATTACCAAAGCTCCTCGGTACGTAAAAAATTGCAACATACACAACGATCTAAACATATCTATGGTCCGGGATTAACTCCAAAGACTAACAAGGAACTATGCTGACAGATTGTCAAACTTTCCAAACTATCTAGCGCCGAATTTTTTATGCATACCTTTAGCGAGCAGATTAAAAAGGAGCACCGTAGCAGTGTAGGTGTGGTTAACCTGAATTGATGTCTAATCACTGGATTATGCATCTTCAATTTTAGTATGTAGGATTTGAATAAACTTGTTCTTTCTGAATAAGTTAAAATGCTAAATTATTGCCAACTTCTAATGGAAAGATTCTTCCATTAGAAGGTATCATTATTATACGTGAAATTAGTGATTATTACATTACAACTTCTTCATTATAATATCAAGGTTCTAGAGAGGTTTGTAGAATTGCTATTTAAATTGAAAGAAAGGTTGGGACTTTTATGTATTAATAAAAAGCTGTATTAATGAGTAAAAATTGTACAGTTAATATTTATTCGTGGTCAGATCAGTTGGTATTCTTATTTTAAAACAGTATACTTGGATCCTTTCGTATAATATCCCTTCAGCGGCCTAATGGGTTGAAGCACACAAATGTCAATGACAAATGTGTTTTAATTACGATGTGGTAGTCACGGGTTCGATCTCTTCCGTCACCTAATCGGTTAGAGCACAGAAATGTGTTTCAATTACGATGTGGTAGTCATGGGTTCGATTCCCGTGGGGATTATAAAATTTAACTAAAAAAAATGTCGAAATATTAGATATAAAAATGTATAATCCATAAAAATAATTATTAATATAATTAATACTTTATATAACTACAAATATTATCTATATCAATATCTATATTAATACCTATATATCTCATATAACACAATAACCAAATAACACAATAAATAATATTGGACAAACACGAATAATAAATACACAATTGTCAACAACTGACAAAAGTATGTGACACGACGTACCCAGTAAACATAGTAACGTCCGCCATCTTAACATCAAAGATGGATAAAATCGTAGCGATAACTTGCAGAAAAATATGATGTCGTCTTATTACGTAGGCGCAGAGTTATCAAAGTGGTCTTCTACAGTAGGCCAATCCTCTATTTAGATGGTACAAATAGATTAAAAATGAAATTAGACATTGCCTCGGACATATAGAAATGATACCAAATCGAAATATCAAGAGGAAAAAAAAATATTTGGATCCTATTCAACATACAACATTAAGCCCACAAAGTAGGTTACTAGATGAGTTTTTCTTTTGGAATTAATGCGCGGGGGCAGGTGTAGGTCTGTTGCATCCTCTTCTATATTTTTGTTAGGCTCCGAAGAATATCAGAAATTGAAATTAAGCCTTCTAGCAAGCTTGCCTATAAGGCAGTGTGCTGTGATAACTTCTACGTTTTTATATCTAATCTTATTAATGTCAATAAGTTATTGGACCGTTTATTATCCATTATAAGTTGAATAAGCTCTACTAGATTGTAATCAGATCTATGGGATCATATTGGAAGCTCTGATTGCCTCTTTGTGAAGTAATAGGTGTTACAGGTAATTAGATGTGTGCTCACATAACTCCTTTCTTAGATATTTAAGCAAGCTCATATGTTTTACAGTTTCCTGCAATATCAATATAATCCGGAACCAAACATAAACGAACGTCAAACTTTCTTGTCTTAAACAGTTCCAACGGAGGAGAACAAGCATGCCTTACACAGTAGAAATACCTAGATGGTATAAAACAGGTAACGGAAGGTTGTTCATAGTTCATACTTTACGAATGGGGAATCATATGCCTTCCTGTGTGTTTCCACATTCAAACAACACTATACTGTATAACTTAACGAAATCCAAGAAAAATATAAATAACTTTCTTCCAACCAATTCGTACGTAAGCACTACAGATTACATCCTAACGCTTGGCTGTTTGTAAAAAAAAAAATGTAAAGAAAAAAAAAACCATGATCTACCATCTTATTTTTTTGTTTTTTTTTTTTTCACACTCTTAACAGTATCTTAGGCAGAACCACCTTTTCATGCTTAATTAAGTACGGTACTGCATTTTTAACACTAATATCTACAATATTTTGAGTACTTTATTTAACAAATTACTGGCTCCACTCATTAAATGTGGAAAACTACTGCTATTGTCAGGAACTAAGCCTTCTTAAATATAATAGTTTCATTTTATTTAATTTGTTACCAAATTATATTCTCAATTATTACAAAAGAAATGTGGCAGTCCACCACAGTTTTTAAGTCCAGCAATATCGATTCTAGTGATCTAATGTTGATGGACTATTTTTCGTGGTATATTTTCGGAAAAAACAAAACCCTCTCATTTCAAAATGTATTAATTTATTTTATACCCATAACTTTGACCCATAATTTTTTCGTTTGATAGTTAAACATGAAAGCCAATTCGCATAGGGTTTACTAGTTTTTTTTTTGTCTATGATAAATGCAGTACGAGCTATACTTGAACGAAGTGTTTTTAATGTTCTAGAAAGCTTATTTATTCTACCGATTTGTAATTTCCAAATATATTAATTTAATATTGTGATATAACCAATGGTTGAGTGTTTAATTGCATTATGATTTATATTTTCAAATGTAGCAATAAAATTAAATATAATAATTATATAAAATTTTATTCAACTACAGAGTCCAAATATTTTAAACGAGCTTTACAGTAAAAATTTTCCTTAATTTTCTGCTTTTATTTTGTTCAAATCATTACCATTACACTATAATTTTATTTTTTGTTAAGTGAGATAAAATTAAAGAAATCTTTTCAAGCCATCATCAGCACATAAATGAAATGTTCATGATTCCATTATTTAAATATTCATATTTCATTTTTTGTTTTTTTTGTTTTGTTTTTTTTTTTAAATCCAATAAGGATACATAAATTTCAAGCTACTTAATTTCCCTATAGTTTTTTTGGTTTTATTGTTATTTTATATATTCTACATGCATGACTATATAATATGCATTTTTTTATTGCTATTAATTTCACACAAAAATCAAATTTTTTACATATATGTATGTATGTATGTACATCTATAAGTATGTATAAATATAGTTGGATTTTGTAATGACCTGTATAATGCATGAATGTACTCGTACATATAGGTATGATGAATAACAAAAGAAACGCATTTAAAATGCGTTCCTTTATATTACAACAACAATAGTGAAGAGAAATTTTTAAAGGAAAATTGTTATAGTAAAATTTATTGAAACGTATTATTAAGAGGATATGGAAGTTAATTATATGAGTGTGTGTGTTTTTGTGTGTGGATATGCTTTATATTTAAAATGTTTATTTAAAAAACTGTCTAAATGATAAATTTAATTATTTTGGTATTGATAATATTATAGTATTTACTTAGAAAAATAAACGGAATGGTGAAGAAGGATATTGTCCAGCTACCGGGTTCAAAAAATGTTCAATGCATAATATATTTATGACGAGCACTCATCCGTTGATAGTTCTGATAGCTCAAATTATTTTAAATAAGTTCAGATTTACTTTTCTTAAAATTTGTTTATTTTTTATAGTTTTTTTTTTATTTCTTTATTTTATTCATGACGTATGGTCTTATAATTTACATTTCATTTCATTTTATTTCCTTAATTGTGCTTGTAACAAATTATCATTTCACATATTGTTTCTTATAATTATATTTACAAATACTTATCTATAACTTAATCTATCAAACTATAAGGTTTGGTTTGATACCCCTGTAAATTTATGATTCCAACCTTTGGAGGACATTCTGTTATTTTTATTTTAAATATTTTCATTTTGTAGTTTCGCACTTGCACCCAGTGTTTGTGTACCTGATTAATATAATTTTCGTTATATATTCTTTTAACCGTTATGTTGGTGTGGTTTTTAATTTTTTCAACATTTTGTTTTTGCGTTACTTAGCGTATATTGCATTAATGCTATTATTTTGGAATTTTCATATAGGTATTTGTTAGAATATTTACGACAGTCCGATTCGTAATATTCATTCAGACAATTCCTTAAAATTTTTGGTGCGAAAACTTGCAATGTTTTTGCATTTGTGGGCGAGCATTTGAACCAAATTGGAAACCCGTTTGTTAGAATTGGTCGTAAAAGCTATTTGTATATGAGAAGCTTGGTTTGTGTGTTCAGAGAATGGTGACCACTTAATAAAGATCTAAGAAGCTCATAAACTCCCGTTATTTTTTTGTGTGTTAATTTAATGAATTTGAGTAAGTTATGGAAGTGAATTTCTAAGTATTTAATTTCTGATTTGTTACTGTTTCATTGTGGATTTCAAAATTTAATTCTCTGCTTTGCTGTACAGCATTTCTTATGCAGGTAACTGACCATTCCGCTTGCATTTCTTATGCAGGTAAATTCCGATTTGTTTACATTTATGCTGATTTTCCATTTTGTGTTGAAATGAAATATGTTTGTGACGTGTTTTCAACGTAGCGCTTTGCCACTTTTAGATAGATTTCTAGGATAGATTTGCATCTTTCTTGGCGTCTACTATCACTAACCCTGGAAGACATATCGTGTAGATATATGCTGTATAATTTAGGACCAGTTATTGAGCCTTTAGGAACTTCTGAGCTTACTTTAATTATTCCTGATTTATTACCGTCAATGAAGACATACATAGTTCTATTATTTAGGAAGGTAATAATCATTCTAGTAATTTCTACTGGATCTCCTAACCTAATTATTTTATATTGCAGTCCTAGCTCCAGACAAAGTCTAATGCTTTCTCAGCATCCAATATTAATGTTTCTGTACATTTTTCTTTCTTATAATTTACATTAAAATCTTATTTACAATATAGTGAACTTATCTTTGATAACTGATGATTAGAGATTATTACAGTTAAGATAGTTATTAGTTCCTACTTCCATAGCCGAATTATTTTCATTTGAGTGTGAAACAACTTGAGTTATAATATCACTCTCTGCGACTAACCAAACCAAAACCAAATATAACGTCACCCTCCCAGACTATAAATAAATAACGAAACATCCATTGTCGTGTGGTATTATAAACATAATAATAGAGTAGGTACCGTAATATGATACGATGAAATAATTAAAAAAAATAGTCTTACTTCTTGTTTAAACATCAAACCAAAATGGTGTTAATTATAAAAATTGTTTATAACAAAGGGTTTTAGTTATAGCTATAGATATGCACTGGTCGTCTATAATTGTTAAGCATTAATAAGTTGCAAGCATCAGATCTTATTTTAACAAATTTTGTTACTAAAAGCATGGATGGAGAAAAATATACAAGATGTGTTTTTATTGATTTAAAATAAGCTTTTGCTTCGTGCTCTACTCTAAAGGATACCTTCTATTCTCTGCTTTCTAAAAAATATAATCCTTAATAGCGTATTTTATCCTTTAAGGACGAAAAGGAGATTTGAAAGCATCCTTGTTGTTTTATAATTTTTGTATATAAACCGTTATATCCGTTGAACTATTATACGCGTGTATATATTCTATCAAGTAAGATAATGGTCTGCAAACTATTTTGACGTCCATTTGATAATGCTTGTGTTGCATCACATATGAGTAGTTGGTAAAGTATTATAAAAGCAGTGCAGCAACACTCAATTCTGGGTCCTGATCGTTTAAATTATAAATTGATGACTTGGCATGTCTTATGTTAAAGGCCAGTATTCAACTTCATTGTGTCTTATTGAAATAATAAAATAATTGCCTATATTGTACAAGAAAATGCTTATAAATATTAATTGTCGAAAATAGTCGAATATTTTCCTTTTAATCTTACTGATATGCTTATCATTCAGATACGCGTATTTTGTCTACTACTTGCAGACTTCTTCAGTACTCTACTGAGGAAAAAAATTTAAAATTGTCTTATTTATTCTTATTGCATTGCAGGTAGCAATTTGACGTTTTTCGCAGTTCGTGGGCTGTTTGTTATCCAACAAAATAGCACAGGTGGAGTTGAGGGTTGGGTGGTGGAGGGTTGAGTAATAATATTTTTATTATTCTTCATATTATTACTTATTTGAAATATAATTTCCAACGTTAAAGTTCCAGGCAGGGGTTGTTTTATTTGTTCTATTACATTCTACTAAAAATTTATTAAGAATATTCGTTGCCTTGGCTCTTTATATGAGTGAGTAATTTTTAGTTTTATAAATTCCGATGTTGAAGTAAGTTTCCTAGAATCTCTTATGCAATTTACTATTACTATGTCTTCTTTGGAAATACTGTGAGTCTTTTGGATGTTCTGCTCTTGTCTAGTTTTGCTTCTTTCACGTGTTTGGGAATTGTTTTTCCTACTTTGTTCTATATAAACCTTGTTGCAATGACTACAAGTGATCTTATATATTCATAATTTTTCCATTTGATCAATTGGGTCTTTAGTTTAACTTGGAAAAGTTATGAGATTGATCTGGTATCGAAAGATATTATTTTGATATTCCCTGCTGATCTTGTTAGGCGTACCCATGATATGCATTAGTTTTTCCCACTAGGTTGTTTGAATTTACATTTTCTGTGATCATCAGGTGCACTTGAGCAACAAATTTGATTCTAGGACCAATTTAAGTGGCAAGATGTATGACAAGACTATTATGTGGTATGACAAGACTATTATACTTGGTAGGATATATTCTCTTCTTATTGCATCTCGAAACAGCAATGAAATAGCATTGAAATAACTCAAAAATATAATTACCTTGGTCATTTGTTGCATAATAAGATGAAATGAAATGAGCATGTTAATCAGGTTATGAGAAAAATATCTCCATACCTATTCTTATTATTAAGAACATTTTTTAACATTAAGACAGTTTTCGTTATTTATTCTTCTTATATTCAATCTCATCTCATCATCATCATCATATCAATATAAATAAAAATACATTTTTATCGTTGATTAAAATAAATTGCACCAGCTACAAAGGCTAACATATTTATAATTATAATATATTACGTCCTTCCTGTTGGCTTATAATAATAAACACCATATAAGCTTTCAAAATATTATTTAAACATAGTCGCTTTTAGTCGGATATTCACCACCATGATACTCGCAAAAAAGCCAACTACTATAGAGCCTTTTTACACTAGTGACACTGTTTGTCATCTTTCTTTTATTCTTTGGCTTAGTGTATAGGAAAAAGGGTTGAGGGAAAAAGAAAAAAAAAACTTTTTTATTGCTTGCAAAATCATTTCTATTTCTCGTCGTTTTACACAAAAACATAGAAATATTAAAATTGATTTAATGAAACCGTTTTTATTACAAGAAAATTTTAACTATTTCGATATTATTTCAGATGCTTACATTATTATTTAAAAATCTAATATGATTTGAATCGTTTATACCAATATTTTTACATACACATTTGTCTTTTGCACAATTATTTTTAATTTGGGTCTTTTTCTTTAAAAAAGAATTTCAAATCCTTACATTAATAATCCTTACATACAAAACCCTTATTAGTTTACACAGAAGAAGACTGGATACAAAAGTATATAGTGAAAAATTTAGTACGTAATCAGCGAGCGCAAACTAGGTTTCCCCAACTTCTTGTTAAATTCTTACGTTTCAAATAGATCCTATAATATACTTTTTAGATCAATCATTCACGCTATATACTATGCCTAACCGGTAGTTTAATTAAGTTTAGTTTAGTTAAATTCTTTAGTAAAAGAGACTAAACATATATTTCAGGTTGCGAGAGTAAACGGATGTCCAGAAAAACCCATCACTGACTTATCCAGTATACGACTGACTAATTAAGTAAAGAATTCTGGTTTTTTCAGACCAGCCATTTGGGCCCTCTAATCCTTATCATTTCCATAAGCGATATAATATCAGAGTTATCAAAAACAGTAAGGTCATCATTTATGCGAACGGTATGAAATTTTTTAAAGAAATTGCAACAATTACTGACTCAGTCCTACTTCAAGAATACCTAAATAAGATTATCAACTGGTGTATAGACCATTCACTGATTATTAGCAAATGTCATGTCATTTCTTTCACTCGTCAGCGCACCTCATCTATTGCTAATTACATTTTTGATAACAAAGTTCATAATAGTTGCACGGGATACAATTCAAGGACCTGGAGGTAATTTTTGATGATAAACTATCATTTGTTCATCATTTAAATGCTATTGCAAATAAAGCAAATACAAGGTTAGAATTCGTTAAGAGATGTTCAAAAGAATTTAATGACACATATATTTTCAAATCTCCTTACACCTCCCTCGGAAGATCTCATTAGGAATATGCTAGTCCCGTTTGGTCTCTGTATTACGCTACTCAAAAAAATAGAATCGAGGCAGTTGAAAAGATATTTCTACAGTTCGCTCTCCGTCACTTACATTTGGTCGAACCCATTACTTTTACCACCATACACTCATCGCCTTGTAAAAAGTGTAAAGAGACTAGTGTAAAAAGACTCAATGAAAGTTTTTAGAATAAACAATCAAAGGAACAGTGTTTAGAACTGTTTAAATTCTTTTTTAAGGTTTACCGATTTATTTACAGTTATTTGAAAACAATTGAATTTTTTAAATAAAATGGTAACTGGGATTGAAATCAAAATTAAATTTATTCATATTATAATAATGATTGACAACAATCTAAGTAATACTAGTTAATTTAAAAAATGTCAAAATTTAGTTCATACTTGAATTAGACTAGACCTTAATAGGTTCATTATACAAATATGAAAATATAAATTTAAATGTTATTTAATGAAATATATATTTTTTTCTTATTTCTAATTGTTTATTTTATTTTTTTGTATTTCAGTTAGTTTTTGCTCTATAATTTATGAAATTGTCAGATCAGACAACGATCAACAAAGGTTAAAATTGTATTTAGGTTTGTTTTTATTAATTTTTGTATTTTAAATTTTGAATACATGTCAATAATGAAAAAAAAAACATTCCTTCTTAATCAGCGAAAAAACTAATCAAATATAATTATAGCAGTGTTATAATACGTGATCGCCAATACGGCCTTCACTTTCAAGCCCATCGTTTCACTGATCGTGAAATAAACTCTGTGAAAGATTAAATATCAGCCTACGCTAATCTGTTAAGGCTACTATTGTACCAGTTCTGGCAAGGCTACAGTTTTGACCTTAGATATTTTAAAGGCTTTCGATCAAGTATGGCCTGGTGTTCTAATAGCAAAATGTATCATAATATAACTATACATAGATTCAATTTTCACTGAATGAATTGAAAGTTTCCTTTAGAATCGGTTTATTCGAGTTTCAGTTGACGGAATAATATCTGTGCAATTTAAAATTAATGGTGGGGTTTCACAAGGCGCTTTCTCCGAATCTTTTTGTAATTTTTATTAATTCAATTCTCCAAATAATTTTCAATCCAATCCATAGTTTTGAGGATGACAGTACTCTGGTTACATCTCATATAATTTCCTGCGGAGATCTTCAGTTGATAAGGAACAATAATGGGCGGTATGGTAAATTATATCAATCAAATGCTGATCCAAAAATAAATGGGTAACAATTCTTTGTTACAAATGAGTGGTTGTCGTTACATCTTTGATCTGTGAGGGATTTTCTTTGTTTGCAATATATATCAGTTTATTGATTATGTATATGGTAGGGTATACCGGGTGGTCCATAGCATGCGTATTAGCTTTTTAAGAGGGGAAGGAGCCGTTATTTTAAAATTTAAAAAAAAATTTGTTAACTAAATCGAAGGTGCTATATCGATTGGTGGTATTTTCAACTTTCGGAAAGAACCGCAAATCGGTTTTTTCAGATCAAAAATCGCCGAAACTGGCCAAAATCGAGATTTTAAATGGGAAGGGGTACTTTTTAATGCAAAATCAGGTTCTACGACAAAAAAAAAATAAAATATTATGTTAAATGATTTATTTTTGTTTTCTTAGTATTTTTCTTTAAAATTAATAACAATAAAACAAAAATGCTCACATTTTTTTTTTTCGTTTTTTATTTCTTGTTTAGATCAAACAGATTACAATTAGGTCTTAAACTAAAAAAAAATAAAAGAAAAGTAATTAATATTTAACAAAATTATTCTAAACTAAAGTACTCTACAACTTAAAAGAGAAATAGAAAGAAATGGGAAAACTAGAACTACAACAAATGGTTATTAAGTGTGATGATAAGAAAATATGTTTGCTTTTTGTTTTTTTTGTTTGTGACCATATTATCTGTTCTATTAAAGCTCGAACTCAAATATTCAATTCCAAGAGAATTGTAGCAATAAAACCTTTTTAATTTGACTTCCACTTAATGAAAGATCAATGTAGCTTTTATATTTATTGCATAACATAAACATGCTCTTAATGGGTTCATATTTCCCGTAATCTGTTCGATAATAAAGGGCATTAAAACTGTTCTCTGAGCGAAACCGTGTACTACTATTGACATACACAATACTTTTAATTGACTGTGAATAAATTTTGTCTTTCATGACTTGTAGTATGAAGAAAATATCTGAAATTTCTCTTCTAGATTCCAAAGAGATTAAGTTAAGTAACTTTAGGCGATTTTTATAAGAGGGTAGAATAAGAGGGTCAGCCCATGGCAGTCTATGTAATGCATACCTCAAAAACATCTTTTGAATTACCTCAATTCTATCAATATGAATATTATAGTGTGGTGATCATACTTGACTAGCATACTCAAAATTGGGACGAATTAGTGACATATACAATGATCTGGTAACATATGGATCGTCGAATTCCCTAGCCCATCTCTTAATGAAACCCTACATAGAATTAGCTTTAATTATAATTGTGTTGATGTGCTCATTGAAAGAAAGTTTCTCGTCAAACTTTGTTGGTAAACTAAAATTAATGATAGTCATTTTTATAAATAAATTTGTTTTTCATGTTATCATATTTTTATCTCAGTTTTGGACCTTCAAAGTTTAAACAAAAAAAAAGCAAAAAAACAAAAAAAATAGAATCCGTAGAATCCCAATTTGCATAAAAAAATCTCGATTGGAAAGGGGTATTTTTTCGGCGATTTTTGGTCTAAAAAAACCGTTTTACGGTTCTTTCCGGAAGTTGAAAATACCATCAATCGATAGAGCATCCTCGATTTAGTTGACAAACTTTTTTTACACTTTAAAATAACGGCTCCTTCTCCTTTGAAAAAGCTGACACGCATGCTCTAGAACACCCGGTATAGTTGCAGTGTAGATCAGTGTAAGGGGTATGTGTAAATCAGTTTATAGGGTCTTATATGCTTAATATTCCACATACTTTTCTTTCTAATTTTAAGCTTACCCTGCTTTACTGCTACATACTGCCATATAATTTGTACATTTTATTTGATAGTTTATAAATTACAGTGGTTTTTTTGTTACACTCCTGTTCAGAACTTGTAAAGAAAATTAAATCATGTTGGTGAACACCATAGCAATTTCATAATAAGTGAAAGCAAATTCAAGCTCATAAAAATAATGAAACATCATTAAGTTTTTGTTTTATTTTTTCAATTTATCTCATAATTACTTTAAATGAAGTTAGATGATTTTTTAAGTGGGTCAGTCAGTCGGTATATTATAATATTGTATACAATAAAAATTTTACAACAAAAAAAAAACAATTTTTTTGTTTGATAAAACAATTTTATATAAAATTTTAAGAGGTCTAATTACTTTGAGGTTAAATTTAGCACATGGATGGCAAGGTTATTTTATCGCACCCTGAATCCTTAAATGAATAATGATGCAATTGTGCACTTATAACAAATAATATTTACCTATGTATTGTACATACGTAATATAATATTATATAAGTATGTATTAAGATGAAAAATATGAATTTATTTAAAATGCATTAAACGCATTTCTATAAAATGTCTATGCATTTGTATTGAAATCGAATTTGATCATGGAAGGGATTAGAAAAGGAGTTAAAATATATTTGCATTCATATATTTATGTATATAAGTATATTAAATCCTTTAATACTTTCTACACATGCATATATTTATGTACACATTGAAAAGATACATGTAAATAAATGTTTTTATTATTAGGTCAACGGAAGTTCAGATCAGATAAAAATTTGTAGACGGATTTTATATAAATATGGATGGATTTTATTTTTTTTTTTTGTTTTTTGTTTTTATAATCCTTATACATTTTAGAGAGAAATTGCATTTATATAATATATATATAGCCTTCGAGATATTCATTTTGAATTATTTTATAAATATTTACTTAATTCATAATGTTGAGGTTATGTAAAGTAGTTTAAGTGATAGTTTTGTTATGTGTATAAAAGTAATGAATAGAAATTTCTAGATGAGAGGAAATAAAGACCAAACATTTATTTTTTATTTTTGTATTTTTTCTTTTTTATTATGAATTGATAGGTTTTGTAATATATATTCGAGTGCACATACATATCTACATATATTGAAAATTGCATAACAAATAGTTGCATTTAATTCTGTATTTGTATTATTATTGAATACGTGTAGGTATATGTCTGTACATATATGCTTCATATAGATTAAATCTATCGAAAATTATTGGGAGAAGACATTAAAATTGCTTAGGGAAGTTGTAAATTTGCAAAACAAAAAAAAAGTTATATTAAAAAAGATTTTAATTTATATAACGGTATGTTTACGAGAATATGCATTTGTTTTAAAATATTTACATCATATATGCAATTCAATAGTTATGTTTACAGGATATATTTTTTTTTCATGCGGTATCTATTGCTTTGCACTGGGTGGTAAATAAAGTTGAAAAGAATATTTCTTCTTTACTGTGGCGGTAGCTCAGATTGGATCTGGGCCGCCAGTAGATCTTGCTTCAAAAACCGCGTTTTTCATTTGGCCAATCCTAGTAGCGAATTTCGTATCGCGCTTTATCAGAGTAAGATATTTTGTTGCTTTGTGGCCCAACCGGTGGCCCATTCTTAACTTTTCGAGAATGTTTTGTATTCTGTTTTTTGCACATATTATTTTTGTAATTTTATTTAGACTTTAAGTTTCATTCAAACTTCTATATTGACCACCCGGTTGTCTCAGCAATTTTTCAAATAGTGGATTTTGGTGGTTTCTTAACGAGTTTCCTAACTAGTTGAAGCAGTTATTTCTTCTTTCGCTGGCTTCGTGTACGTAGTTGTTCATTTAATATCTTCGGTGATTCTGAGGGAGATGTTGCATTGACTTAGGACCGAAGGATAGCTAGAATTGCTAGCTTTCCAAAAATATATATCTTTAGTGGCGCATCTTATCCTTTAAGGACGCAAAGGGCATTTGAAAGTATCCTTCTTGTTTTGATGATTTTGTATAAATCCGTTATATCTGTTGATCCATTAGATATATATATATATATATATATATATATATATATATATTCAGTTATATATTCTAGAAAGATAACGGTTTGGAGCATGTTTTAACATTTATATGATGATGATTGGTGCTGCCGTTATGTAGATATTGTAGGTCAAAATAAAAAATTTTGGAAAAAAATCTTTATTTTCTTTCTCGAATTTGGTTTTTAATATTTATATACTATTGGAAAGATCTCAATATTTTCTATTACTCATACCTACCTAATTTATGTCTCCGACGAATATTTTAGTAGATATAAGCATTTATTAAAAAAAAATGTGTTTTTTACCCTTTTTCTATATGGATTATTTGGTGCAAAGTCTTTTACCGACTTGAAATATAACAGCAAAATCACATAAACTTTGATAACAGTACTCAAGAAAATCAAACACAACTGAATATTTCATTGGAGTCAATTTCAGTAGAAATGACAGTAACAACTGCTGCAAGACCTTTCACAGAAAAGAAAACTTACATATAAATACTGTAAAATTCTTACAGAAATTAATAACAATGTTTCAGATCAAACTCAATATTTAAAAAAATGTACCAACTAAAGGAAAGGAAATACGATATTTTAAAAGATATTGTAAACTAAAAAAGGCTAAAAAGAAAAAATATTGAGTAGAGAAGAAAAGTGAAAGCTACGACAAGAAACTATTAAAATAAAGCAAAAGAAAATGGTGATCAAAGAAAAAATGCTGAACGAAAGCGAGCAGTTCATGATTGTAATATAAAAAAGTTATTACATTTCGTTATATTTTTTATTTGTTTACATTTCTTGAAATAAGTACAAAATGAGTTTTTCGATCGAATTCTCTTTTTTTTTCTTAAAAAAAAATATGTATTCCATAAAAAAAAATTAAAGGAGCAAATTTTATATTGTCTAGCTCCAAATCGAAATCGAAAAAAAATCTAAATTGAATTTTCTCACCATTTGTTTGTCAAAAATTATTTTACCATGAAATTTAATTGGTAAATGTGGTGAGTTTAATTTGAAATTCAAATGGGAGAATTTTTTTATGTACGAAATATTTGCAGTTCAGTAGTTTTTATATTTCGAGATTGGGGACATTAGAAATGTCCCGTTAAGAAATTCTTATCGAATCGAATCGAGGCAATTCCAATAATTTTATATCGAATCGAAACAAACCAGTACGACTGAACATTATCATACAGCTCTATAAATTTTATACCATGGTTTGAATCAATTATGAAACTTTAGATTTAATACGAGTGAAATAGTAAAAATTTTACTTATTTTGATTATTTTAAACATTTTTCATTCAGACTACATATTCAAATTTTTTGCTTCAAGAAATTATTCTTTAAATATTAAGATATGCTCATTGAGTTGTAAAGCACAATAATTATTTTAACTTCAAATGATGCAGATATTATTGAATTTCCAGTATCGTAATATATGTACATTTTTTACCTTTTATTAAGAATTACATATGACTTTTAGATTATGATGATTATAAGAAACAATAATGGTATGCTAAAACTAATTTTGTTTTCTGAGAAAATTAGAATTGCACAATGCAAATATATGTCAAAATATTGTTTTTTCATTCATGTGATTTTCCTAGAAAATATTATCATAATTATAACCAAACCACCCTGTTATATGTAAATATATATATTTTGTATGTTATTATGTTACACAATAATTAAATTTACAAAAATTAAAAACAATTTTACTGACATACTATAGAACTTGAACAATGTACTTGGCTTTATTACTTTAGGTTTTAAAATAATTGCGTATGATGATGAAATTTAATACAAGATTTTCAATTTGTAACTATTAAGATTTTATTATGTATCGGTTTCCAAATACACATACATATGTAAAATTGATTGAATACAATTTATCGAAAAATATTTATTAGATATTTGTTCTATTTTTAAATTTTTTTTAATTTAGGTACAGTATTTTTGGATTTTCAATTTCGTTTATCAATTCTGATGAACATCGATTCAAATTAATTTATCTAAATATCTTGATTTCTGATATTACCTTTGTTGCTGCAAGAGAATTGTACATTATATTTGCAATAAAATACAAATTTTCGTTTTCATCCCAACAAGTTTTTATCAATGGTTCATCATAGAATGCTTATTGTGGGACAAATACAAGATCACAACTGATTTCGTTCTTTCTGAGCTTGAACAAAAAAAATTATTTAATCACTTTATCACAAATTAATTTGCTTCTACTACACCTACTTTATTTTTGTGTCGTAATCAGTAACTTAGGTAAAATAACGTTTCCGAGGTTATGCAATTTTCACTACTCATATGTATCATATTTACAACTCTGTTTAATTCTATAATGGATTAAATAATCAGATATATAGCTAACACCCCTAGGGGATATCGAATTGACGATAAGAATATTAGCAGACAATGAAAATGATTTGTCGAACTGTGGAGATTGCTATCCAAGTTTAGCTAAACTGACCAATTGAAAATTAAAACAATTTTAAAAAATATTTGATTTCGCTACGTCTCCTTTTTAATATAAATCGTAAGAATAATAATGAAAATCAGTTGTTTTAATGGTTCAGATATTTGTACCGTACTTTTTTCAATTTATAAATTAAATATAATTGATGTATGAATAGATTTATTTATTTTAAAGACAGTATAATGTAACAACGTGGAGGTATGAACATCACACAAAAAAAATTCGTTACTATTTCTAAGGAAACCCCTTAGATGTAAAATATTCTCTGACAATTAAATTATCGAAGAAGTGCTCCATTAATCACTTTGCTCAATTGGTTGTAAGTATTACTAGCTTCTGCAACATGTTTTCAAGTCAAGCAGAAAAAGACACATCTATTTCAGGTTATCTCTAAGACTTACGTTCAGATTATAGCTCATACTAACGTCAGATTTCAGGCTATTGTCCATACTGACGTATGCTATTGAACAAGCAACGGACACATTTCAATCAAAACATTAAATTATACCATTAAGGTGAATATATGGATACACATTAAGAGATAAGAAACACAGATACGAAATCAGGGACGCATGCAACATTCACTGTATTGTCCGCTGGAGTCGAAATAGGTGAAGAAACTGAAGATGTTCCGATAAGACTCGTGTGGACTCTTTTAACAATATTGTAAGCACTATTATAGAAGTATTAGTGTTCATTTAAGTGCTTTTCACGTTATAGCGCTAAAATGGTTAATCAATAAGGCATCAGAGCAAGTAATATTGTTATAGGATCAGTATATACATGTGTTAGTGTATATGTTTTTAAATTTTAAATAATGTACGTTAATTAATGTATGACATCAAATTTGATATTTAAATAATTATTCTTTTACGTAAAAATGATAAAGTTTTTCAGTTTTTGTTGATTTACAAAAAAAAAAAAATTGTTTTTACATTTTTGTAGAAAATGATGGCCGTCGCAAAATATTTATTCTAAATATTTATTCAAAAGCTACAGTAAGTTTATTAGTAACATTATAGGAATACAGTAAAATAATAACACGACTACTGCTATTCTAGCAATTTTTTTCTTATAACAAAACCTTAACTCTTTATGTTAGAGGTTTATGCACTTTTAAACTTATAATAACATTCCCATTTTAACAACTCTCAATTAGAACACTGTTATAGCAATATTAATCACATTATTCCCATAAAAACATCATTATAACACCTTTAGTGCTTAACGGGAGTCATATAGGAGTCTTATAGCACTACTTTTCTTTTTAAAACAATAAAATGTTACGTGGGAGGTTTCACTGTAAAAAATCGTTATTAATGAATCTTGGTTTTCCTGTTATTAATTTTAATGCTCTCAACTGAAATCGTTGAAGTATTTCAATATTTTAATTTCTGGCAATTAAATAAATTAATAAAAATTAATTAAATAAAACTTTACAGAACTGCAAAAGATTAATTTAGTTGTTAAGTCGTAAATTACATTATACATTTTATGTTCAGTGATCATGTCGAATTTTGTCAAAGTAAATTTTGAGAATATCACTTTGAGTATAATGACTTTGTTAATAACAGTTTTTTCGTCACTCTGATGTTGATACTTTACAACTTATAATACTTGTATTTGTAGTACGATCAGATAAAACTTTAAACTATTTAATGTATTAACAAAACCAAGTGTTAGAATTGGAACCACTAAATCCTTTCCTAAAATTTTTAACAATTGAAATTTGTAATCAAAAATATTGGTAATTACTTGTAGATATAATTATAATAAATATAAAATCTGTTGCATTTCTATTAAAATTTACTTCTGTAATCGACAAAAAGTATTTTGAGAAATATCTATAAAATCTGAAATAGTTATCCCTTTATTTAAAATACATACATAGTATACATATATGCTTACAAAATACACAAATAAAATATATTAGAAAATAAATATAAGTTCTTAATTAAGGATCTTGTTTAATATATGAATACCAGACGAATAAAATGTATGTCCTTTTATTGTTATAAATTTTATGAAATTTATTTTATTATGAGGTTTACATACTTTTTTTTCACCATATAAATATGTAGGTCAATAATAATCATAAATATGCATAATACATATATATATATATATATATATATATATATATATATATATATATATATTTAATCAATATTTAAGATATAAAATACATATTTCATAATATTCCATAATTTTATAGATATAGAAAATTTATTTTAAAGATTTAGATTATTCATTTTTATAGGATTAATTAAGACATTGTGTGAACTATTAAATTGCATCGAAAAATATTTTAGTATAGGTACCTACATAGGTATAAGAAATTTTGTGAATTCTAAAGATTCATGATAAGG
Source organism: Argyra leucocephala (assembly GCA_963942445.1). Classification (NCBI taxonomy): domain Eukaryota; kingdom Metazoa; phylum Arthropoda; class Insecta; order Diptera; family Dolichopodidae; genus Argyra; species Argyra leucocephala. The sequence goes on from OZ012680.1 coordinate 71,971,468, forward strand.
TTTTAGATTTTTAAAGCATTATTCTTTTTGCTAATTGAAAATAATTTATTTTGAAATTGTCTTTTATAAATCGGTTTTATTTTGATGTCATTTTTTAGTTTTTTTTTATATAAATAAAACAATAAAAACCATATATTGAATAAAATATAGGTGTTGGTCGACTATAATTTTTTTTTGTTATTATTTTTAGTCAATATTTTTATTGCTCAGTATTTTCATAATCTATGATATAGTAAAATAGGTATTAGGTATAATAAAAAACTAAATTAAATTAAATTTTAGGCAGCGTTTACACGTCAGACAAAATCTTAAATTAAATCTGAATTTGATGGAAGTCTGAAATTTAAACGCAGTCTGACATCAGACTTTATCTGATGGAAAAAATAGAAAACCATCTGACTCTCACGATGATAAGACGATAATTGAATTTTTATTTTTAGAAATTTTTACTGCCATATGGTGATTTTATACATTATTCGACCATTTGATAGTAAACATTTAATGTTTACACAGGTTGTGTTGAGTAGTTTTAAATTTGAAAAAATTGTTTTGAAATATTGTGTTGCTTGAAAAAGGAAGTATTTTTTTAATTTTTAATGTAAATTTGATTTACAATTTATTTATTTATTCATTTCAATCTATTGGGTAGTCCCATACAGATTTTGCTTATAAATTATTAAAAACTAAAATAAGATAAAATTAGAAATAAAAAACAAAATATCTAAATATAAAAATAATTTCAAATATAAAATAACATTAATAATAAGATGCATTAACAATTTCAAGTTAAAAATAACATTAATTCAAGAAAATAAGTTAAAAAAACGAAAAATTCAGACTTAAGTAGTATAAATAAATTAATAGTAACATCAATAGTAATAATAAAGGTAGGCAGTACATTCAAATAATAATAGAGAATAAAAATTATTAATAGAATAAAATTATAATTAATTAAAATTAGAAGAATTATTGTTATGTATCAAAAAATGTGATGATTTTTCTCCTAAAAACGAATTTATTGTAGTTGAAGTCAATTAGTGAAAAACTGTTATTAAATAAACGCTGATAGTTTGCTATAGGTTCGGAAAAACTATAGTTCGTTCTATGACTTTGAAGATATAAAAATCTTTGGCTTCTGAAATCGCGCACTGGAGCATAGATGTTATAAAGGCGAAGAATAGATGAACATTTTATTCTGCCAGATAAGATATAGGAAAACATCACGAAAGCAACATTTCGCCTAACCTCAAGAGTAGAAAGCTTAATAAGTTGACATTTAGCTAAATATCCAGTAATATAAGGTTGCCAGTTGAATTTACGTAGACAAAACCTAATCATATTCTTTTGAACAGACTCTATTCTCTTTATATGTTTATCATAATAAGGCATCCAAATTGGACAAGCATATTTGAGATGAGGACGAACGAGTGCAGTATATAAATTTTTGAATGTATAAGGATCAGAAAATTGCTGTGAGTTACGCTTAATGAAACCTAACATGGAAAAAGCTTTAGAAATAATTCGATCTATGTGAGCATTAAAAGTTAATTTATTATCGAGAATGATACCCAAGTCTTTTATTTCACGGACATGTTTAATAATAGAACCGTTGATATTATAATAAAATTCAATTAGAGTTTGCCTCTTAGAAAATGACATTTAACTGCACTTATTAATATTTATGGTAAGGTCATTAATGTTACACCAAGAGTAGAATTTGTCAAATCCTGCTGCAGGAGATGGCAATCTTCGTATGACTTAATAACCGCAAAAAGTTTAGTATCGTCAGCAAATGATAAGATCAAAGACTTAATATCGAAGTCGATATCGTTCATAAACAATAAAAGTAATATAGTGGCCCCATATGAGTTCCTTGTGGAAAACCAGACGTAGCCTCGAAGGTATATGACGTGCAATTTTGTATTTTAACGCCCAGTTTAATAATATAATAATATAAAAAGAAATAATATTTCTATAGGTTAAACAATGGAAAATTCAAATAACAATAAAATAGTGGGAGCTACACTATCTGAATTTAGAGAAATGTACAAGAAACAAATGCCTTTGGAATACACATTCTAAAATTTATAAAAATGTTTTTTTTAAAGAACAAGGCATATAGTCAATTAGCACTAAAATTTACAATTACGCTACAGGAAGTTAAAATGAAGATCAATAATTTTTGCGCATAGTACTTCAAGTCTGTAATAATGGTTTGTATTAAACTGTAATAAATTTTATAAAAATATATTTTAAAATATAATTTTTAAAAAATTATTGCAGATTTTCGATTACATGCCTTTCAATTTTTCAATTAATACTAGTGAATCCCCTGTGCAATTGCACAGCAGCACGATTTTGTAAAAAAAAAAAAATTGTTTTGGTATATTTGTTGTTGTTTTCTGAATCGCTTGTTTCTTGAATATATTATATACTTTATAAAGAATCAATCAATCATTTGATTACATTTATATACTGAGTTCAGATGTATTTACATCTACACAACTGAAATATTACATTATGGTTTATTTTTTGAATTTTTTTTAATTCACTAATGTTTACGAATTCATGAGGAACTTTAAAAAACCTTATATTTGACTTTATTTTTTAATTAAAACTTATAAGTCTAACTATTAACTAACCTACTTAACTAAATTACTTAATCTAAATCTGCCATATTATCAAAACTATATAACACAAACGAACTTATTGGTATAATCTCCTTATAATTGAATTATCTGAAAATGAGCATTTTGTAACAAAAGATTCTGTTTCCTGTGATATTAATAGCGATATCGAGCTCATATTTGTTTTATAATGGAGTTTTTTAGTTGAATAAAAAAAAGGTAGGTTCAACATTAATTTCAAAATTTTATTTTGAGCCACTTGATTAGTGTTAATGTTAATTTTGGCAATATCATCGAAGACTGGACATGCACATATTATGATCGGTAGAAATATAACTTTCGTCATTATTAATTTATTTTCAATTGATAGGTAAGAATTTCTTTTGATAAACGAATATAGGATCTTTCTGGTTTTATTTAACTATTCTATTGTCTTAATGATATGAGTTTTAAATGTTAATCGTTAAACCTAGGTACTTTACGCTGTGATCTACCCAATGAATAACTAAATTATGTAGCTGTAAGTTTGTTGTTGGTATTAGTTCTAATTTTCTTTTTTTTTTGTGAAGTAGATGGCATTTGCTTTTTCAATATTAATCGAAATTTTCCATTTATAAAAATATTTAGTTAGTGAGCTTAATGCATTTTGCAGGTTGCTTATTATGTAGGTACTATAAGTACCTGATGTGTATAACGAAGCATCGTCGGCAAAAATTGATAAATGAACATTTTCCGTTCTGGGAAAGTCATATGTATATATATATTATACAAGATTGGGCCTAGGCAGAGCCTTGAGGTACTCCAGCTGCTATGAATTAAGTAGTTGAATCAGTTTTACCTCTAAACACTTTCAAGTTTTGGCTTATAATTTATTAGCAAAGTATGCAAAAAAAAATATATCAATAAAAAATGTTATATGAGAAAAAAATCAATTTAGTTTTTTTACAATTGTCAAGACTTAAAATGATCAACTTTGGGATGGACATAATAATTGTTTTAAATTTGAATTTTTGCTATATTTTGGTAATTGATTTAAATGTGCGAAAATAATAAGATCCTGATATAAAATCACATTTTGTCGTTTCGTTGGTTCATATAAGTCGGCAATCAATTGATTAAGTAAAAACAATATCACTAGATATAGTTAATTAGGTTATAATAATAAAATTCAACTAGTGAATCCCCTGTGCAATTGCACAGAAGCAGTTCTTTCTGGCACAATTTTAAGAAATATTTAATTTGGTATAATTGTAGTTGTTTTCTGAATTGCTTGATTCTTAAATATTTATACTTTATCAATAATTCATTATACTTTGAATTCATTATACATTATACTATGACGTATTCTTTATAATGAAATCAATATTAATTTCAATATAATTTAACACAATAAAATCCCATTACTCTCAACGTACTAGATCGATATATCAGTGTTTTCGCATAAGATATTAAAGTGGGTCTGAGAATTTTATTGTAAAATATATTCTGAAGCGTATTTAAACAATTAATTCATCAGATTTGGTCCTTTATATAATCAAAAAATATTCGTCAGTATTAAAGACAACCATTAATTTAGTCAGACTAAGATAGTTTAGTGGTTATGTAATAGCAAAATGATAATTTCTAGTTCCAATCCCGCTTATGTCATGAATGTATGTACATACAAAGTTTTTCAATTATTCTTTGAAATTAATTTGGAATACATGTTTGTTGTCATTTAAAATAAATTGGAACTTTATTATCATGAAAGCAAAGTTTTACTTTACAATAGATGTAGTTTTCAAAATTTTTATTGGCTGCTATACCAATATAATATTATTTTCTATGTCATGCCTTGTAGATATTATTGTAAATACCAAGCCGTTGAAGCAGTCACGATGTTAATCTTTCAGTCTCTAAATTATAAAAATAAACAATCTGATCATTTGAATGTTCTTGTATTTTATTTATCACATATTTTACTTCTTTAGTGGGCAAATGAGAGAAAATAAATAAGCACCCACGACCAAACCTACACCAATACAGCATCCCATTTATACAAATTTCAAGAGAGTGCATGGTATAGGTAGCATATGCGTTTTATTTTCACATTAAATGTAGGTAGGTTAGGTATCGTTATAGACAATCGTGTGTATCGTTCCATAGTAAACAAAATTATAGTAGTAGTAAGTTGTAAACAAAATTATTATTGTTTTTTTTTTATACCTAGTGAAAAATATTTAAATCCCTGTTCTGTTTAAAATTGTTAAATTTGGCCTTAACAATTATAATTAATAAATAGTGGTATCTAGTTGATATTTAATTTTAAATGTTTCCTGTATTCGCCACTCGTTTTGAAAATTTTAATATTTTTTTGTGGAGTAATTTACCATTCAACTATTCTTGCTTTTTTACTATCGACGTCATCGATTCGATCTTGTGTATTATACATTAAGATATTAAAATAATTTTTCACGAATAAAATATCACACACTTTATAAAAAACAATCTGTCAAATACAGAAAATATTTGACATAAAATCGTAAAGAAAATCTGAAAAAAAATCTGAAATGTAAACATTCATCAGACTTTGTCTATGATACAATCTTAGATTTTGTCTGATGTGTAAACGTTGCCTTAAAGTTAAAGTTTTTTTTAATTTAAAATTAATTACAAAATTCATTTAATAATAATTAATAGTTAATCAAAAAATAATAAGCCACCATACAAGGTAATGAAGAGGAAGCACATGTCTTTGCAAAAACAGGAGCGAAGGGTTAATTCCCAGGTCCAGACGCAAGCATTGTTTATTGAAACGCCTACCTACGAAAATTGTTTTCAAGTGAGAAATTACAGAAACTAAAAACATATGTGGTGGTTGCTACGGACACACGAAGTCTAAAGCATTTTCCAAACTTAACTAGTTTCAATGTTAGAACACTGTAATGTGTTATCACAGATCATGGTTCATTTAACGAAAATCTGTTCAAGATTGGTAAATTGAACACAGGCAGATTTTACCTAGAAGTGGAGGAATCCTTCTCGCCGTTTCTATTTGGTTTCGACACCATAGCTAGGAAAAGACATAAATATTGCCCCGAAAAATACACTTCGCTTAACACTGAAATTAACATTAAAACCATAATTGCATTCACAAAGAACAATTTTAATTCAATTTTAAGATAGCAAACGGGGAAGTACAACAGATCTGAAAAGGTCGCGTTTACATAGAACTCTTTATCCACTTTTCATACAAAAAATCCACCATTAATTATGCAACTGTAAGCAAGTAAGCTTTTGAATAACAATTAGAAAAGAAGACTGAGTATACAATAATTTCAATTAACAAATTTTTAGGCGAGGCGATATTCACAAATAAATTATTAAAATTATTAATAACAAACTACGAATAAGGGAAAAAATCAAGTCGACTTGTGCAGAGATTTGCATACACAAGTTAGACTACATAATTGAAATGATATAGATATCTGTACCCTGATGTCAGCTGTACTAAATGGGGCTGGTATCAACCTAATCAATTCTCCGTTTGTTATTAGTATGTTGCCTAGGGTCGAGAAGCCTTGAACATATTCCACTGCTTGGTCTTCTAATTTGATGGTGCCTGTATTGGTGTTATTTAATGTATGTAGGAATTATATGTCTTACTTCTTCCACGGTTAGATTTCAAGAGAGCGAGCACAACCTTTTTAAATTTTATGTGGTAAATATTAATGAAGTGGTAGTTCAGAAATTTGAAGTTCAGTGTTGCCGGCTGTAAAATTAATTATTTATTTCATTTACTATACATATTAAAAATAAAAAATAAATAAAATAATAGAGACAAAAAACCCAATAGTTAATAAAGATATAAAGAAAAAGGATAATAAAGAGAGAGAAAAAAATCAACAGATTAAAATTAGTGTTGACCTTATAACAATAATTTATTTTGTTGTTTACTCTAGAGATAAGCCTTTGATCAACGAGAACGCTGAACTTCGAGGCACGCTAGATTTCATTGATCATACTGAGTTTTAACATCACGATAACAATAAGGTTAATAATCATTTGAAAGTTAAAAATTACTACTCTTATACATTATTAATACCATTTTTGCTATAAAATTGAAAATGATTTAAAAGAAAATTAATTGAAAGTATGTCGTACGACGATGATGATATGTGGTTTGGTTGTGTTCTTTATCGTGAAAAGAACTTAAAATTGTATTGGGTTGGTTTTATGTGTACGACTACAATTTTTACATTTCCTATATTAACATATTCACAATGGAAATTATCGTTTTTATTATTATTATACGGAAAATCCAATAAAATTTAAATTTTTTTTTTCAGTATTATTTTCTCACTCGAATAATGTAATAAATTTTATTATAAATCTGGATTGAACACCAAAAAATATTGTCTATATGTTCATAATTACTTAAACGTACAGTAGAATGCAGAATTTAGTTAACAAAAATATAAACCAACAGTAAATTATTGATTTATCAAGTTTCTGAGGCTAGTGCTCATTATTTGGTTTCAAAGTAAAATTAATTACACCTATTAAACAACCCGATTACTGGATTATACGTCTTCAAATTTAGTATGTAGAATTTGAATAAACTTGTTCTTTCTGAATAAGTCAAAATGCTAAATTATTATCAATTTCTAATGGAAAGGTTCAAAAAATACTTAAACCGTTAAAAAAAAAAAAAAAAAAATTAAACAATCCGAATTTATTGATTGACATAATTTATAAAAGAGAAATGAAATATTAAAAATTTTGTGAGATTATAATAAACGAATCTTATACGACTGATGTCTTACACGTCTGAAGCCCAAGTGATTAGTGTTATCCTGATTTATTTTCTCTAAGCTGTCAATAACCGGTCTCAGCAATGGTATAAAGAATTAAGAAGGTAATATATTGCGCATATATCGTCGGCTTATCGTAAATACCACGTATCTCATTTTTTCTAAATTTTCAGGAGAGAGAAAAAACGAATTATTTCACGAGTCATCAATTGTAAAAACCCGACTTTTTGCTAACTTATTTATGTATTACGTAATGCATTATTTGGAAAATATTTTTTAAGATAATATAAAGTATTGCAAGTTTTATCTAACTTACGTGTTATTAAAAAAATTGATAGAGTAAAGATACGTGTTATTATATCAAAAATATTTTTTTAATGTTCAAAATATATTAATGTTCAAAAAATATTTTATAAAAGTAATTTAATTATTTATTAATAAATTCAAAAAAATTCAAGTAATTAACAAAAACAAAACAAAAAATAAATTACAAAAATCAAAAATAAATTAACACAAATTATAAATAACTAGCTATTCCCGGCGTAACACATGCCGGTCTAGCATTAGCATTATAATTGAAACAATTTATTTTATTTGTTTATTTTCTTTATTTTCTTAAAAAAAATCAATGTTTTAAATATTTTTTTATTACATAATAAATAAGTTACAAATTGAGAAACTTAAAACTAAAATTCACTTTATTTAATATCTTAAAAACAGTTTTGGTTTAACATTTTAATACTTATTCAAACATTTTATAATATTTTATACTACACTAACCCTATCAAAGGATCGTACTCTAGCAAAGCAACATACAACTGTGAAATAGAGAATAGTATTTTCAGTGAAATATTTGAATAAGTATTAAAATGTTAAACTATTTTTATTAAATAAAAAATATGTAAAACATTGATTTTTTTAAAGAAAATAAAATAAATTGTTTCATTTATGATGCTAATGCTAGACCGGCGAATGTTACACCGGGAATAGCTAGTAATTTACAATATTGTTTCATCTATCTATAACTATTTTTTTTATATATTTTATTTAGGTATTTATATATTTATCAAACAGTGGACCTTTAGATAAATCCGCAGGCCTACTTCAGGTTTATATTTTTTTTGTTTTATTTTGAAAGCGCCTTTCACCAAATGTATTAAAATTTTATTTTCACAACAGGTAGGTATTATAATACGTACGGCATCATAAATTATTATAATTGTAATTATTATTGTTATTTAAATAATAATAATAAAATGAATAAAAAAATTATATTCGTATCTTCGTATTTTGCAAGTTTAGAAAGTGGATTTTGTATGAAGAAATATAGTATACTTTGCAACTATTTTTGTTTATCTTTGAGATATGTAATTAAAACTTTTGAAATAAAATTTGATCATAATAGCCTTAACTATTTCAAAACTCAAAATAAAAAAACAAAATATTTATTTATAAAATTTATATTTTTATTTCACTTCTTTTAAATTTTGGTATGATTAGGTATGACCATTATAGTAAAGGTTATGATTGGTTATGACTTTGTTAATCATATCGAATCATATAGGCCATTTAACGAAGTACCATATGACATCATATGACTCCTTATGACTATTATAGTTAGGGGTAAAGCCAATAATTATGCTTTTTCTCTTATTGTTCAGTTTTTACTGACGCCTTATGACTATTATAGTTACGGGTAAAGCCAATAATTATGGTTTTTCTCTTATTCTTCAGTTTTTATTGTTATATTGTTATCCCGTTTGGGTCTCTGATGTAGGTAAGGGTAGTCTGTGATTTTTCTTTTTAAAGTTTTTTTAATTTTTATGTTTACTGAATTTGCCGTGCATTGAATTGGAACTTGATAATAATGTCATAACATATTTCGTTTTTCTGGTTCTTAGCTTAGCAGATCGTAAATTTCGGTTTATGATTCTCCATGTACAATATAATATTTACTCAATGCTACTGCGCATTTAAATTTATACTTTTGAATTATTTATTAATAAAATAAATAAATTTCAATTTTTTAAATTTGTGAACATGGTCTGGGTGAGGTAAAAAATATATTTTCTAAATTTACTTTGTTTTACCGGTAAGTTTTTTTGCTGTAAAATCGTAATATCGTAATATTTTAACAAAGCTATTATAATAATTTTCTGATAATTCGGTTTTTGTCTTTGCTACTTTGTTTTTTTTTTAAATTAATTCATATAATCAGATAGTCAATGCTATTGCTCAATAGGTGAATTGTTTTTAGGTTAATTTTAATTTGTTTTTGGTTTTATTTGGTTTTATTGTTTTGTGGTTTATGTCTTTAAATTCAATTTTGCACACTATCGTAATTCTTAATAGTTCTAATAAAGTTGTCTAATCCTGTTGAAAAAAGCTTCGAGTTGTAAAAGCTTTGTGAAAAGCTTAACAGACGTTTAAGCGTATTAATATATAAGATTCAATTCGGTATCAATATAGGAACATTAATATTGTTTAAATATGCTTAAAATATTGTTAAAATATGCTTAAAAGTGGTTAGTTGTCTTCTTTTGGTAAATTGTCATAAATTACTTTTTATTTAAAAATAATATAAAAGAACAACATTAATGAATTTAGTTTTTGGTACAACCTCAAAAATAATTTAATATTGAACACTTGACATTAATCTCAAATCTTTTTTACAAAAATCTTTTTTTTTCTCAAATCTTGTGGTGACGATCCAGTATTTTCGAATGCATGTAGTTTTATCCACACAAAGATGTACCTATAAAATTGAAATTATAACCACTTCCTACTACCAAGAAAAAAATTATAATTTCCCTTTCCTTCTCATAAAAAGTAGTTATTGAAAATAATATTATTTTCGAAAGAGTAACAAAATAATTCGAGATTCAAAATAAAGTACATTTCTCAAAGAGAGGAGAGAAAGAATAAAAAAATGCAACAAATTCAAATAAATGCATAATACATAGCTCTGAGTACTGAGTACTGCTAACTGCTGAGTACTCTACTACAAATTATTTTTTTTAATAAGGCAAAAACATAGAGAGAATTAAGTCCTACATTGTTTAAAGAAGCATGAAATTCGTATGAAATAGAGTTAAAAAAATATAATTTAAATCATCTAATAACATGTAATTATGAAGATTGATTTAAAAAAAATGTAATTGCCTGTAAGCAATAGCACGTATGCCTATATACTATTATATCTGATTTTTATTATAGCATTTTATATTTCTTTTTATAATATTTGTTTCAAATATATTTTTTAATTACTTACCTTTAAACAAATCAATTCACTCAATTATAATATTTAAATACTCTAAAATATTATTAAATAAACACAGGCACTCCTACGCTGAACGCTATGCAATGAAAACTAAGAGATACGTGTTATTTCAGAGTAAGTTTTAGCATCCGTAAGATACGTGTTATTAAAAACTTATTGTAATTACCGTTACAATAATATTTTCGGAGAGAAAGTCAATGGAAAAGGCGCCAAATTTCAATATGAGCATTTCAGTTAAAAAATATAAAATTTGAAAAAAAATGAGATACGTGGTATTTACGATAAGCCGACGATATGCTTTTGTCTCTTTCTACATTTGTGACGTCATTCGTAACATTATAAGCAATTTCAAATTATACTTACTAAATTAATTTTACTTACTAAAAATGTTCAAATAGAAATTCAATTAAATTGTTTTGTAATTGATTTCCAGATTTCAAAACAATTGCAAATTAAAGTATGATAAGATATTAAATTGTATTTACATTTCAAATTGGAAAAACATAGGTATTCCTTATTATTTTGCATAAATTTAATTTATTGTTTTATTTAACTTTCTTTTATGTCCAGCTAAATTACAACCAATATTTGAATTTAAAATTCTTATACTAAAATACATTTTACATTTATTAAAAAGTTTTTTAATTTCTGTATATGTATAGCAACATATCCAAATGCATATAATAATTTTTTTATATAATTCTTACAAACTAACAATTTATTTCCATTATATTTATTCAAACTATTTTCTAATTTATTTAATTTTAGAATAAAAATATTATTTGGTTTTTGGAGTCCTCCTTCGTTCATATGTCAGATGTATCCACATGTTCCATCTGAATTTTGAGTGACTATTTCTTGTAATTCCAATTTAAATCTCTTTAATATATATTCAGCTAAGTCTTCTAAAGCATCGTACTGGAGGTCAGGCATTTCCTGCAAATCGTTAGGCTCATTGTTGTTGATCGAAATTTGAACATCTGATAGAGATGCCAATACATCACAAGCAATCACCGAGGCATCAAACTGAGTCTCGTCATTTAAATTATTATCTTCTCCATACAAAGGTATATTCATTTGAACGCTATCTTTTTTATGTGCTTCAATATTAGCTGCATCTGATATTATTCCTTCATTTTTTCCGTGTAGAAAGCTGGGTAATCTATATTTGAACTCAAGCGCACTTGGATGATCATGCAGTTCCCTTTTTGCTCAAAAAATTTATGTGTAACATAAGTATATTGTCAATAACTGTGTTACCTAAGTTAATATAATATACTTTTTTGCAGTCAAATTCAACATTTCGTCAAAAAAATTAAACAATTTCCAATTTCTTTTTCAAATTAAACAACTGTTTTTATTCAAATTCAAAATTTTTTCTAATAATTTGAAAATAATAAGTATTATACATAATTCACTAATACTAGTATCAATATGTAACAAAAGTCTGAAAACATTATAATTTTAAAAAGATTTTTCTTAAAATAACTAAATTTTGCAATCCAAAAAAACTATTTAGGAAAAAATGTTGAATTTGGATAAAAAAAATTGTTTAATTTGAAAAGAAATTGTTTAATTTGTTTGACGAAGTGTTGAATTTGGAAATAATGTGATCCAAAAATTACAAGAAAAAGAAGTCTTATACAGTTTAATAAAAGATCTATACATATATAAATAATAAAACAAAAATTAAATTACAGAATGTGCTCACTGAACATATCGCAACATTAACAGACATTTACACAAGGTAAATAGAGACTATCTATCGAACTGGGTTTAACTTAATAATGTTAAAAATAGTTAATACCTCTTGGATACATTGAATTGACGATAAGAACGGTAATATTATATGTTTGGCAGATCACGCTGAACTATTCTCAGATAATGAAGATTATCTGCAGATATTATTGTCCAGAAAGAACTCATTAGATGTCAAATATCCATTAAAAATATAATTATCGAACATGTGACGAATTTTAAATATCTTGAAATAAATATTATTATCACTCCCAGCATGGAAACAAAAATAAAAACACAATCAGAAAAAAATATGAAAAAATTCGTGAATTCGTGAACATTAAGAGATAATAACTGTAGATACAAAATCAAGGACGCATGTGAAATAAAATACATTGTACGTTGGAGTCAAAATAAACGAAGAAATAGACGAATATGAGACTATACAAATAGAATGATAGCAGGTCGACTGGCAATGAATGTGAGACTATGTAAATAGAATGACCAGAAGGTCGACTAGTAATGTATAGCCAAATCAAATTAAAATTTCGACCGGTAAGACATCCGCAAAAACAATATGAATGCTGTTCGTCGTCATCACAAAATTGAGGATAAGATATATTAAAAAAACAGGCACTAAATGCTTAATAGAAAAAAAAAAATAGTTAAAGTTATTTTACTTATACAAAATAACTAAATCATCAGTAAAAATGGACCTAATGGTTTTTCGCTTCATCAGAGCTGGCGATAAAAAATAATTTATTAGTGAAATGAGATTCTATACTCGTAATTACTAAATTTAATATATTACTAACAACTAATTTGATTATCAAAAACAACTAATATCAGTTACCGGTTCATATAACGATTACATCAACAATTAAGGCTGATATTTTAATATTAAACTCGCTTTAGCTGTAGAACATTTAAAATTTCGCTTTCGTGTGTTATTTTCATTCTTAATATACAGGTACAGAATATCGAGATTCTACTGTATGCACAAAATAATTTTGGTTTTCTTTTTTTTTTGTAGTAATATAATTTATTTTAATAAGCTGAGCTGACCAAAAATGTTGGGATTTTATTTTGAATTTTTTTCATACATATGAAATTTCATTTTTTCAATAAATGTTATGGTGTGATAATGACGGCACATGTATATAGTGTTGGAATGTTAATTTTGATAGTTTTTTTGAATTATTCAATTATAGTATCACAGAAAATATTAATTTACATTACACATATTCACCGTTACTACCAGTTAAGTTCATCCGTTACGGATGTTGTACTTTAAAATTGGTTATGTTATACGGTAAAATATCTATGTCCTGTGATCATCGGTGAAGTAAAATTGAATTTCCGATTTTCAAAATTATTTAAAATACATATTATAATATACATTTTTATAAATATATATATATATATACATATGCAATATTATATTATATTTCAATGCGAATGTATAGGTATAAGAAAATTAATATTCAAATATAAATTTCTGTTTAAATAAACTAACAGGTGTATTGAAGGTATTGAAATAAATTTTTTTTTTCTGAATTTAATTTATAATTATTATTTTTTTTAGTTCTCAAGGGAGTTTTGCTACTGCTTTCCATTTTAATTTTACACAAAAAGAAATAAATAATTTTATATTCTGGAACTTTAATTATTATTTGTAAGTTTGTAGGATCGAAAAAATTCAAATCAAATTGTTATATTGATAATGAGATTTGACTAAAATACACTTTTTGTTTTTTATTTATTTATTCAATACTTTAATTATAATTAATTATATTATTATATTTATTATTGAAAACTGAATTTCACGAATTTGAAATTATTATAGACAAAAAAGTAAAAATGTGCAACCTTACACTTGACACTTAGCTCTTATTGGTCTTAATTATTTATTTAATTGTTTATTTATCTACTGGGAAATTAACCCTTACGGATATTGCCTAAAAACTGAAGGTCATGAAATATATTTTGTATAAATTTAACCAATAACAATATTATCATAAATAGAGTGTATGAATATAAATATCTAGGTATTTGGGTTGACGCAGATTTAAACTGGAATAAACAGGTTAATGAACTAATTCTGAAGACCAGACGAATAGCTGGACTATTTAGGAAAATTGGGAAACGGCTTCCAGAAAGAATAAAAATTTCTACCTACTATAGTCTATTCCATAGCACTATTACGTATGGAATAGCAATTTGGGGTAACACATTTATGAAAAATATCTACAGCCTTCAAAAAATTCAAAATAAGGCAATAAAAAACCTATTTCAACTGCGCCACAGAACCTCAACTGATTATATTCATAAAAAATATGAAATACTAAAATTAATACACTATAAAGAAGTAATACAAATGAATCAAATACATAATATGAGGAATAACTTAATAAAAACAAACACCAATCTGGTGTCAAATAATGACGTACATGAACACTACACCAGAAGTAATAATAATTTACGATACAATGCAGGTGCTAATTTGAATGGTATAGAACCTATAATGAATACAGCAATTGAATTGGGTCAGGAAATGCTTAAAACAAGCATGCAAAACAAAAAATAAACAAAAAAAAGGGGGAAATTAGTAAACACGATTAAGGAAATTAGTAATAAATTGATAGAATACTAAAAACAAACAAAAATAAAATCCATAAAAGGTAAAAACAATTAAAAATCTAGTAACTTTGATTTGCCTTCGAACATGTCAAGGCAAATCAAAGAACAAAAATCAATAAGCAATATGCTCACAAGTCAAAAGTTGAAGCAATTTAATATCCAATCCAATCAAATAAAAATTATATCATAGTTTTAGACTATCTTCCAACATGTCAAGATAGGCTAAATCAAAATTTCGCGATTTTAAATTATGCCGAAGAAGCATTAGTCAATTTATTTAGTTATAAACTAAAGAAATTTAAAAAAAAAGAAAAAATAATAAAAATAAATACTTATATAAAAATACAACACATGCAAAACGCAATTAGTCAAAGACACAAAAATAAAAAGAATAATAATAAAAATTAACAAAAATTAACATAATTTATTCACACTTATGTATACATGTTAAAAGTATGAAGTACTACTGATTCAACGTGAACAACTACATATACTACATGTATTACATGTCCTTCAAAAACTTATTACCTGTTTGAATAAAGCAGATTCTTTAGTATGGACTTACTAATGTGAAAATCGAAGACATTAGAGTTATTGTTTACGTTACGCAACATTCTTGTAAGTGGCTCATTCTTTCCATAATCCGTGCGATGAAACTTTAAACGAAAGAGGGCAGAATGCCTAAGAGAACGAAAGTTAATATTGAAGTTAATGTGTTCTAAAATACCAACCGAGTCAACTGCACCTGAGAGAATTTGGTGTACAAATATAATATCAGCTACTTCACGACGATTAAAGGGACTTTGCAGACCTAGAAGTTTAAGGCGGTCTCTGTAAGGGGGTAAGTTATATGGATCTGTCCATGAAAGACTACGAAGAGCGAAACGAACGAATCTACGTTGAACAGATTCAATCCTGTCTATGTGAACTTGATGAAAAGGTGACCATACCTGAGACGCGTATTCGAGTAATGGTCTTACCATAGTCAAATATAAAGCTCTGGTGACATATGGGTCGGAAAATGTTTTTGACCATCTTTTGATAAACCAAGAGCTGAATTAGCTCTACTGACAATATTATCTACATGAGATCTGAAATTTAGGTCGGTGTCTAATAGAATACCTAAGTCTTTAGTGGATGTGACATTAGAGACAATAACGCCGTTAATACTATAATAACGCGCTGATATTGCCGTTTTACGGGAAAAGGTGATGCTTTGGCATTTGCTAGCGTTGAGTGCTAGGTTATTATTACAACACCAAATAGCGAAATTATTAACGTCACTCTGAAGAAGATGAGATTCACGCGGAGATGAGATTTGTTTAAATATTTTCATATCGTCAGCGTACATTAGAATGTGAGAATTTTTTATAATATTATGTACATCATTTGTGGTTCAGATAAAGATCAGAGGGCCTAAATGGCTACCTTGTGGGACACCCGATTTAGCAGTGAAGGGATCTGAAATATTAGACCTAAAACGGACGTGATACACTCTGTTGCATAAGTATGAACTCATCCAATCTATAATGAGAGGTGGAAATCCTAGAGCACGAAGTTTAAATAAAATGACACTATGGGACAATTTATCGAAAGCCTGACTAAAGTCGGTAGCAATCGAATCCACATCTAGCCCCTTTTCCATGGAGTTGAGACTAAAAGAGACTAATTCGGTTAGGTTAGTAGTAGTGGATTTCCCTTTGAGGAATCCATGTTGAAAACAGGATAATAATGGCTTACAATAATTAAAGAGAGAGTCGTATACAATACTCTCGAAAAGTTTAGGAATACAAGATAATTTGGCAATGGGCCTATAGTTATTTATTTCAGCCTTACTTCCTTTCTTATGGATCGGAGTTATGAAAGAAGTTTTCCATATACTCGGAAAAATTCCTGAAGAGAGGGACATTTGAAAAAGCATGGTTAAGGGTTGTGTTAGCGTGTCAATGCATTTTTTTAGAACTATTGGAGGTAAACCATCAGGCCCGGAAGAGTAATCATTCTTTAATTTGTTAATTTTGTAATGAACATCTTCATAATCGATATTGATCGACATTAGTGTGATTTGAGGAGAGTTACTTAGATAACTGAAATAGTCAGAGTCGGGCACGAAATTATTATCAGTGAAGGCTTGACTAAAGAAGTTTGCAAATAGGTTTGATATAACCTTGGAATCGTTAACGGAATTATTTGCGTGTTTGAAAGTCATGGGATAGCCATCCGATTTCTTTTTTGAGTTAATAAAATGCCAAAACCGCTTAGGATCTAATATTAAATCAAATTGCATTTTGACTATGTACTCATCGTAAAGACTTGTACATAGTTCAGAAAATTCGGAGAACGCACTAAAATATCGGTTATAATCAATTGGATCTCTTGACGATAGAAATTTTTTCCATAATTTATTTCTTCGATTGCGTAGGGTTCGAAGATGTTTGTTGTACCAGGGTGGAGCCGAGGACAAATTTTTTTGAATTGATATTGGAACACACCGCGTGAGGCAGTTAAATAATATAGAGTAAAAATTACTAATTGAGCTATTTAAATCAAAATTATTTGAAAGCAATGTACTGAAATCAATTTCAGATAGTAATTCGTTTAGTCTGTCAAAATCGGCACTACGAAAATTGAATTTGTAGGTATTTTCAGAATCTACATTATCATTACCGTTCTCAAAAGAAAAAAACAGAGATAAAGGAGGATGGTATAGATCGATTTTAGAAAGAGTGTGTTCACTAGTCTCTACCAGACAGTTGTTTGCGTTACTTGAGAAAATCAGATCCAGTTGTCTATTTAAGTTATTTTTTACCCAACTGATCTGATGGAGGCCACAAGCAGTAAGTCTGTCGACAAAAACAGTTTCTTTTAAAGATGACACATTACCCGCAATATAATATGTTTCATCTTCTGATTGGGTTCACTGTAAATCAGGTAGATTGAAATCACCAAAAACAATAATGTCGTCGAGACCATCTGCAGAATTACTAACATAATCGACCGCGTCTAGGAACTGCTGATATACATCAATGGGGCTGGTGGGGCGGACGTAAAAGCACACAAAGTAGATACTCTTACGTTCCAATCTCATTTTGACACAGATGACATCTATATCATCTGTATTTGGAATCTGAAACAAGGAGCAATCGTAGTCAATTCGACTTGCAATTAAAACTCCACGGCCCACAGCATCACAAACGGAATCCACATCCTTTCTAAAGACATTAAAATCAGAGGAAAAGTACTCGGTACTCAAGAAGCTATTGCATAAATTGGTTTCAGTTAAGATAAACATATCGAAAGGTAGTTTTTGAGAGTTTAAAAATACATCAGGAGCCTTAGAACGAAGTCCCCTTACATTTTGATAATAAAGGGATAAGCATTTCAGTTTTTTGAGTTATTAAGACTTCCAATCGGCGGCAATACTACAGTATTCGCTTTAGACCTTTGGACAAATTCTTTGACAAAAGTGTTACTGGGCCATATTGATGGAGATAATAGTAAGTTAAACATAGAATCAATAACATACATTTTAAAAGAAGCGACGCTACTGTTGGCTCTAGAAATTTTTTTTGCATTTTATCAAGTTTAAATTATCACTAATGTTGTGTGATAGTAATTTGTTTTTAGCAAAATCAATAACTTGTTGCGGTGTTGAGGCATGATGCAACCTTGAGATAAATACGACTCGTGATGGAGGGACTGATATTAGCGATGGGATATGGAATGAAGAAGTATTATTATTGTTATAGTTCGGTTCACTTGAGTGTACAGAGGTGTCGTGATTAAAAAATGAGGGTGGGTGAGGAGGTATTAACTCGGCAGCTTGAGTTACGACTGGGTGTGCCGCATCAACTTCACGTAATTCTTCAAGTAAGGAAGTTGTTTGAACTGAAGTTGAAGAAGGGACTCTCAAAGTTTTTTGCAATAATGTTATATAATAATTTGCTATTGAGTGTAAAAAATATGTCCAGTAAGAAATTCAAAAAAACTTGCAAAATAATGTATTTGTCCAATTATTCAAATTAGAATTTTTATTGAATTATATTTGAATTGTTAAAAAAAAAAAAATCTTTTATATTTTCTTATTATATTAAATTGTTAAATTGTAATTATGTTGCACTGAATACTTTTGAATACTTTTATTTTTGATATGTTAAATCACAATCATGTAAATATACTCTATACGAGCTACACAGCTCTTTTTGAGAAATGAAATAAATAAATAAATAAATAAATAAATAAATAATAATTTAAACATCTATTCAATCTATTTATTGGCATTTAATCCACTGTGAATATCTTTACTGAAATCTGCTTAGACTAACCCAATAATTGAAAGTATAAAATACAATTAATTTAAAAAACTTCTGACTTTTCTCTTGATGAATTGTCTGATATAATGAAAATCTATAGCGAACAGGTATTAACCCTATTGATCACCGCGTACACTTTAATGTGTATTACTTTATTGACCTCTTCTCTTTTGTAGAAAATTGTTAGCATGCAAAGGAAAGGAACGGTTAGTTAGTCGAAATAATGGCTGATATGTCATCTCTATCAGTAGGACAAAAGAATTATACCAGAAAATCTGATACAAGTGGGATAGGAAACAAAATCCTACGTCATTCCCACATTATTCCCACAAATCCCACAATCAACCAAATCCCACTTCATTCAATCCTAGCTACAATCCCGTTCAAAAAGGAAACCGTTTGATTATTTTTCGGTTTATTTCACTGAAAGCTTTTTGGAACAGCGAGAATTCAATACAAATTGGTATGCACAACAAAATGGTGTAAATGGTTTCAAACCTGCGAATGTTATGGAGATAAGAAATTAATCGCCTTGCACATTATGATTGAATGTTTAAAATTATCACTTTTCGGTTATATTGGAGTACTGAACTGGGATTGAGGTTTTTTTTTAAAAAAGGCAATGAAACACAATAGATGCTCCCAGCTCAGAAAGAATGTTATGACGCTTGAATCAACTATCACCATTTGAAACCAACAAGTTGTTTGCTAGGGTATTTGAATGAGAAGTTAATCTTGTTTGGTATTTGCAGTTTACTTTATGGTTTTCATATGTAGGTCATCTGTAGCCCCGCGTGCTATTAGTCTTAATACTTTTGAATGAGTTCGCTGAAATATTTCAATATTTCAATTGGCCCACAGTTGGATTCCGTTTGTTCATACCGGCTTTAAAATAGCTTCATAAATCAGAAGCTTGTTCTCCAGTGACATTGGTGAGTTGCTAATCATCCAATACATTTTACGTAATTTCGATCCCACTTATTTTCTTTTGCTTTGGATATAAATTTTCCATGTAAGTCTTCAATCCAAATGCATGCCCAGGTTCTTTACTGACACTTTGATTACTTCGTTATTTAGCACTACAATTGTATGAATTTTTCTCTTCAGGGTAAATTTGAAATGCGTTGATTTTGCTCCATTCACTCTGATCCACGACTTCTTTAGATATATCTGAATTTTATTTATCCTGTGTTATAGAGTCTCTGTAGAATGTATTAGGTTATTATGCGATGTCAATATGGCAAATTATCATCAAAGTTGCGGTGGTGTCATTTGTTATTGGTAAGTCCAA
The DNA here is from genome assembly GCA_963942445.1 of Argyra leucocephala. Classification (NCBI taxonomy): domain Eukaryota; kingdom Metazoa; phylum Arthropoda; class Insecta; order Diptera; family Dolichopodidae; genus Argyra; species Argyra leucocephala. The sequence continues at coordinate 71,992,149 of OZ012680.1, forward strand.
AGTATAGATGAGGTAAAAACAGGACGTAGGACGAGGCCCTGTGGTAAGCCTGTCATAATTAAATTCGTTTGAGTATAATCACCTTGATGCTTCACTTAAAAGTGCCTTTCGATTTGGTTTTAGCACAGTAATAAATAATAGCTATGTGGCTTCCCAACAGTATATAAAGCGGGTGTTATGGTAAAATCTTGAGGTATTTGGTTTTTAAAGAAAGAAAATAAAGCTTGTTTGTTTTCAAAAAATGTTCTATTTTGAACTACAATATCTCCATAACGGTAGCACCAATCATCATCAATCAAATGTTGAAATATGCTCCAGACCTTTATTTTACCAGATAAATAATATATCTATATCTATGTCTATTATGAATATATATTATGAATATATATATATATATATATATATATATACATTTATCTGATAAGATAAGATTTACATATATATATATGTATATCTAATAGAGCAACAGATATAACGGTTTATATACAAAAACATCAAAACAACAAGGATACTTTCAAACGTCCTTTTCGTCCTTAAAGGATAAATGAGCCATTAAAGATACATATTTTTGGAAAGCTAGGAACACCAGGTATCCTTGGCATGTAGCTATTGGGTCCTACGCGGATACAACATCTCCCTCAGAAGAGCCGAAGATTGTATTTGAAACATACATTTGGAGTTTCCTGGACTTCCCTGGGAGCAGTACGGGCTTTGATGGTACGGGTTTCAATATACAAATCCGCATCTCCATTTGACGACACGAGGCTGCCGAAGTAATTGAGCTCCACCTTCATGGAGGATCGCATGTGGTGCGCATGACTTTAATTTTAGATGTATTGACTTTAAAGCTCGTAATTTCTCCAGTGTTATACAGCTTTTGGTACATATAATTTAAATCTCCATTTGTATGTGACAATAAGCACACATCGTCGCCGTAATCTATGTGGCTGATACGATCTAAAGGACGCCACTAGATACCGTTGCTCTTGTTTACACCCATAGTAGTAGTCTTTATGTCATCCATTACTACTAAAAACAATATGAATGATAAAATGTACATATTATACCATAATTTCCGTTGAAATTATGTTAATGTTGATTAAAAATAATTTTAAAGGCTGCCGTTAAACGTAGTTCTAGTTGACATGAATTGTCGAAACAATTGGTTGTGCAAAACAACTCCTATCCAAACATTTCAAAATAATTAATTTTTGTAATATATTTAATGGCCCATGGTATGTTCACAATATTGATGTTATAGAGATATATATTTAAGAATAGATGAAATAACAAAATGCGCTGCCCGCACCTCAGCATAATATTCAAAGGATATTATCAAATTTAAAAGGAATTCAACTGAATCAATTTTACAATTATTGTGATTAAAAATATTATTTAATTTTATTATTTTTATTTTATAACCCACTAAATAAAGCATACATGTTGCTTACATAAATTTAAAAAAGAAAATTATCCCCAAAGGATTTATTGAGTTTCTATTGCACAATTGATTAACATCATTTTAATTCAGAGGTCTTTAAAATCAATTAATTCATACCATACATAAGATCAGGTACAAAACAAACCCTTCACATATTAATTTCTACCTTTATTTTACTTAGATATAATTTGTTGTTTTTGTCATTTTTTTAAACAACCATTTTTAACAACCCTTAGCCCATCTCCCATCTCCATTGAATTTGAAAACATTTTAAATTTGTTGGTTTAGAGGTGAAAATTTTAAGAACGTGCAAATTCAATGCATAAACCATGTTTTATCAGCGCAATTAAAAATATAAAATATATTTAATATGGTATAGATATATATTATAGCTATATAGATATGTGTAATATTTAGAGGTACTTTATTAGAACCCACGTTAGTCCATTTATCAAAGCATGATTTGTGATCCTTTAGATTTGTTTGTTTATTTTCATGATTTCGTTTTATTCGAAGGTTCTTTTCAAAGGTTAAATGACTCTCTTTTCATAAAAAAAAGACAAAAAAACAAATCTTTTACTACTTAGATATATATTAATATATAAGAATGTATGTATGTGTATTTTATAAATGCGAAACGGAACTAACTGTAATTTTAAAAATCCTTCGTTAATATCCTTAGTGGTGATGTTTCTGTTTTTTTTTTTTTTTAAATAATCACTGCAAAATTGTTCTCTTATACATGAATTTTACAACAATAGGAATAAAGACCTATATACATATCAAATATATATAGATTTGTTCAGTAGTGTATGTCATGTACTTCTAATAAAAATTTGGTTTAAAGAAATAAAAATTGAATGAAATACCACATAATGGCTTTGATTATTATAGGATATTTCCCGCTCTCGTACAAAAGTTAGAGTTAAAAAATTGTAGATAGCCTGAATGCAATCTTTAAGCTTCAATATCCAGTTTGGCTTTGGTGTAATATTCCAACAGTGTCATTTTAAATGCAATATTAATGGAAGAGAGTCGAAATAACTCTCAGCCGAAAATTTCGAATTCGTCAGAACTATCCCACTGACTGACATTTGAGAGGATAATAATGGGAACATCTGGGAAGATGTAATGAAAATTCATAGTTAATTCATATCTTTGTAGCTTATGTAATTGATGGGGGAATTTGAAAGAGAAATCATAACACAAATTGTATAATGTGTGGAATTGAAGTGTGTTAAATAGCATTTAATGTATCAAACTTTTTTATACTAACAATCCCAATACTCTTCAATAAAATCAATACTCTTTTTATGCATTAAATATGCGGCAAAGATGAATGCGACGTATTAATCCTTAGGAGTATTTTTTCAATTTATTTTCTGGTACATATATAAAAATTAGTCGAAATTAATAAGGTTAATAGCCATAAATGTATCTATATTAGTAAGTGATATGTATATTCATATATTCATACATCATACATATCACTTTCCGGCCAGCCTAACATGAAAGTTGTGCATGACGAAGCTAAAAAGGATAGCTCAATACATTAAAATAATTAATAACAGCTCTTTCGAGATATTAAAGTTTTAAGTTTTGGTAATTGTTATTCAAAACGATAATTATCATGCCTGCAATAGTTAGTATTCATAGTTAGGCATATCAATTCTAAAAAAAAAGTCTTTAAGATTGCATTTCTCCGGCTTACTTATCTTTTTGAGGCATTATTTATTCCATATAATTTTCTTTAGCCTCTATAGCCCATATCAAATTTAAAAATCGACAGCTAGACTAAAACAATTTTTTTCCAAAAATACTCTAATGAATTACCCTTTAAAAGTTTTTTTCGTGATTTAGGAATTTGCAGAGTTTTGCATAACAAATTATTCTGTTTAACATATTAGAGCCCATACTAAACCTATCGCATTGAAATTAGTTTAGATACAACAATATCGAAATTTATTAATTTAAAAACAACCAAAGACCACATTTTGACACAAAACATGATTTATTTGTATTTTAGACGGGTGTTCCCGAATTGGCACATTAGGTTCTTAAGCATAACAATTTTGAAACAATTCTGTTCGAAATAAAACGCTGGGCTACTCAACTGGATACCGATAACCAATTTTTGTAACCAAATCTCACAGGCTTTCCTCAAATAAACTGCTTTGATCCATGTTTACCAAAAATATTTAACCATGGAGTCATTGATTGACAATATAATATCTTTATGGAAATACCCCCATTGGCAATAGTTTTTGAATAATATTGACTTCAATGGTCTTATTTTGTACATTCGATCTATCGAAACAGCAATTTTCAAATTATTTGCAAGATTTAATGGTAGATGTTAAAGATTTCTATTATAGCAAATATTCAAATCTTCAGAAATAAATCGTGGTAGAAGTTATTCTAAGCTTCTTTGGTTAAATCAATTGAATAAATTGGAACTATATCTCTTTAAACAAATCCATTTTTCAAATTTGAAGAAAATGTTTTACGGGAGCTTTTCCGAACCATTGACAATACTTATACGATACCTTGCATTAATTAAATTAATTTTTTCATATTGAAATTTCTATTTTAACTTTACATTTTTTCAACATAAACCATTTAATGCTTCACAGACTATTCGTAATTCGAACGATAGACTGTCAAATTTGTTCAAATACAGTACAGGCAAAATTTGTTACAAACATAAAAACAAAATCTGAACTAAATATAAATTGTGTTTAAATATATTTTACAAAATATAACAAAAATAAAAAAATAATAAAAATTGTTTTTAATGTCCTTTTTTGAAAGGACTGATAAGGTAACAACGAGAATAAAAAAAAAAAAAAATAAAACGTTTGTGTAATTTTGATTTCGATGTGACTTGAATTTTTATTTGAAAATTTTCACTTTAGATTTGTTCATTTTGATCTTCACATTTTAAATTAGCACAGAATTACGAAAAATATATATTTTTTTTTTTTTATGTGGGCTCTCAATGTAGATTGAAGTAATTTTTTTTTATTATTTTTTTTTGTCACTTCCTTAGATAGGTAGTATCTTAGGTTTAATTGTTAAATTGAGGTAGGTATACAAAAATGACATTTTAACTAGATAACTTGAAAGTAATTTGTTGAATTTAAATCTAACCTTTTGTATTATTTTATATAAAAAATTCGATGAGATAGAGGGAGACAGAAGAGAAAAGTGCTAATGAACATGTGGATATAAATGGACTCAAGATTAACTGAATTTAAAGAGTTTTGATTTAAATGTAGAATATGTAGCAGATAATTTGTTTCCTCTGTTTTGTTATTCTTAACAACTCTATTTTTTTTAAATTAAATTTATAAATTTTTTTTTTTATGGAAATTTAATTAAGTGAAATAAATTATTACAATAACAAAACTTATCGAAATTTGAATATTTGGAAGTAATTTTAAATGTCATACATTTACCAGCATTCATTATTTAAAATAAATAACATAGCGTACAGACATAAAATCAATAAACCAAATACGTTTACTTAGATAATTTTTTTTAATTCAGTATTAATTCTTTTTAGAAATACATCATCATCATTAACCTCATCAATTGTAGGCACATTCTTTTTCTAATATTTGACTACTATTCACCAATTTCTGTTATACTCTAATTTTATTAGTTTTCTGATGTGACTTTGATTGGAGCCAGTGAAAAAAAACAGTGAAGCATTTTGAAATTCAAAAGTACGCCAAAGAATACCTGCAAGCTATAAGGGTCGTAATAGAAGATTGGAGTGGTCCACTTACCATCTCAGCCTTATATTCTCTTTCTAAGCATATGATCGGTAAACAACAATATATTACTTTTTATAAAACACTTGGAATAAGATTTTTGGCTGGTGGAGATTATAACGCCAAACACACACATTGGGGGTCAATAATAACGCAAAAGGGCGACAACTACTAATGGTAATGGAGGAATACAATCTGCCGCACTTATCAACGGGACAATCAACTTTTTGGCCAACAGATAGAAACAAAACCCCAGATTTGATAGACTTTTGTGTCACCAAAGGTATTCACAACAACCATTTATGCGCAGAGTCTTGTACAGATTTATCATCAGATCATACACTTATAATTAATACGGCATCAACTGAACTATTAGAGGTAACACATGAGCAAAAACTTCAAATTGGAATACTTATAAAAATAATCTCTAGTATATCACTAGATATGTCGTTGAAGAATATTGTAAATATTGAAAAATTTAATAAGGTAATATCAGAAGCAGCAACACAAAAACAAAGAGCTTCAACAAAACATGAAACTTGTCCGAAAATTATAAAGAAAAAAATAGAGGAAAAGAGAAAGCTAAGAAAATCGTGGCAGAAATTAAGATTGCCAGAAAACAAAACGAGACTCAATCGGGCAGTAAAGGAATTGAGGCATTTAATGAAATCCGTAAGAGATGAAGCTTTACAAAAATACCTACAAGAGCTAACAGCAACAACAGATACAGATTACGCATTATAGAAGAAGATGAAGAATTTATATCGACCCTAGCACCATGAATATCCATTGAAAAAAGTGATGGTAGTTGGGCTAGAAGCCAAAGAGAGAAAGCAGAATTGTTTGCTTTGCATATAGAAACTACATTCACTCAGACCCGCAGAAAATCGCAGAACCCCTGAATAAGGAAATAATAGATTATCATGATACACCACTTCAGCTTAAGCTACTACTAAAAAAATATAGCATAACAGAAGTGAAAGCAGTCATTAAAAATGAAATAAGCCCAGAACAAGCACCAGGATATGATAAAATAACTGACAAAATGATAAAAGAACTTCCAGAAATAGGTATAAGATACATGACATACCTATTCAATGCTACCCTAAGGTTAAGCTGTTTTTCGGATCAATGGAAGAAAGCCTAAATTATCATGTTAACAAAATCGGGTAAGGATCCAAGTACAGTGTCTTCATACAAACCGTCAGTTTGCTCAACGGTTCAACGAATCCACAGAGTAGTAAATGTAACAAACGACACTTTGGAAAGAAAAAAATACTGCTCGGCAGCGTTCCTAAATATTGCACAGGCGTTCGACAAGGTGTGGCATGAGGGACTTCTATACAAATTGAAGCAAAGGCTACCTCATGAACTATATATACTCATAAGATCATATCTAGACAGTTGTAAATTTAAAAATAAAAATGAAAAAAACAATAACAAGAACACACAACAGCAAAAATAATAAAATCAGGAGTCCCTCAGGGTAGTGTGCTAGGACTTACCTTATTCTTAATACATACTGGGAGATTTGGCAAAAACAGAAAACACAGTTACTGCAACGTTTGTTGATGACTGTAGTATCAGCAACAAACATATGCCCAACTGCTGACTCAAACCAATTACAAAAACACTTATTAAAAATTGAAGATTGGCTAAAAATATGGAGAATCAAGGTAAACAAATCAGTGCATGTTACTTTTACCACAAATAATTCCAACTTTGAAATGCTGGAAAGGTTTCAAACCAAAGTGTTCCGATCAATAGTAAATGCAACATCGTTCGTGAGAAATGAGGAAATTCGAAAGGACTTAAAAGTCAAATCGGTTAAAAAAGCAATAGCAACAAGAAGCTCAAAATATTTTGCGAGATTGGAAATACATTCCAACGATCTCGCATCACAACTACAATGTACAGACCAACATGTGCGAAGGCTGAAAATCTTTCATCCGATAGATCTAAGTTACAGATCTATAAATAATCAAACCAGAAAAAAATCCCCACTAGCTTCACCAGAAATACAAAACTTCGAATATGTGCCAATGGGCTCACTCACCACCTGTTAAATAAAAGAAGCCAAAACAAATTACTCAATATCGTCTAATAGTAACATAGCTTTTCTAAGTATTGTATTCTGTTTTTCAATCGAAGGAAACACCATTTCTAATAAACAGTTGTAATTTTATTCACTCATTCTTAAGTAGTTTTTGTAGTCGCCGTTTGGTTCAAAAATTTTGATCTCGTTTAGTAAATTTATATGGCAATATTTATCACGTTTTCTGGTCCATTCTCTAACCAATTTTTTTCGCTTAACCCTTAACCACTGTTGTAAGAGTAGCCACACAAACAATGTTTTTGCGCCGTAGCGGCTCCTACGTAAATTTAATATAAATAAATAAAATGCAATCAATTATTTGCTTTGAATGCGTTTATTCTTATGAATAACAAACATAAATAGCCGCAGCGGCGCCATAAATATGATTAAGGGTCAATGTTAGTTTTATTTCACAAGGCTAAAATATTTGCATTATTTGCATTTATACATATATATTTGCATCATAACGCTTTTTCTTTATTATCCATTGTTAATTAATTTTTATTTTGTATCTAAAACTAAATATTAAACTTTTTATATTATGTGTATAGTGGGAAACCAAATTCCGAAATTGATTTGTAAAGCACTGAAAGATGTATGCATTCATAGGCAGATTTAAAATCGATAAAAAGGTAGTGCATAACGATTTGAAATTCGAGAGCCTTTTCCAGGATCTGCGTTAATGCGAACACCTGGTCAGTGGTTGATTTACCAGGACGGAAGCCGCACTGATAGTTTCCTATCACAGCGTTACAATAGGGCTTCAATCGTTCGCACAGACTATTGGAAAGGATCTTGTACGCAATGTTTAATAGGAATATTCCTCTACAGTTGGCGCAGGATATGGAATCGTCCTTTTTGAATATTGGAGATATTGAACTTAAACTTCAGTCATCAGGCATGCTCTCATCGATCCAGATTTGTTTGATGATTTGGTGCATGAATTCAATCATCACTTTACATCCTGCCTTAAACAGTTCAGCTGGCAGGTTATCTTGTCCAGCAGCTTTGTTGTTCTTTAATTTACGAATGGCTGCTTCCATTTCTGCATTACTAGCTATATCTGTATCGTCAGAGTTGACTAGTTTCGGGCGCATGATTCTATATCCGAAAGATGGGACTTTTTGAATAAACTTTTTTTGTGCGCCTTATTGTTTTCTTCTCGTCCCTTCTTTTCGCTTTATACTCTTCTTGAGCTGCTCTTGTTTTACGTTGCAGCGCTTAGACTGTAGACTTAATTTTTCTCTACCGTCTTATATATATGGTTTTATATATCTGTTTAATATTTTTAAGTTTTTTATTGGTACATTTCTGTCGAATTTCAGTTGATCATTTTCATATTTAGGTTCATTTATAATGTAACATAGTATTGGTTTTGTTTGTTATAACTTATGAGCAAATTTATGATCCTGAAAAATATTTATTAAATAATAAAACCCAATTTTTGAAATGTTTTAATTTTTTGTAAAACATAAATACTACATTACACTAACTATAGTTATATAAAACTTAAAACTTAACTAATAATAATTAAAACCTAAAACTAGAAATATATTCGCTATTTTCCATATAGTTATTTTTATCTAGGAATACAAATCCTCCCAGTTGAATGAATTTTCGTTTTCGTTAATTATGAGATTAATCAGTTTTCTAGAACTTTACTGCTTCGTTGGATCTCTCTGTGTAGCAAAGTCTTTTGACTTGTTAAAAACACATTCGTTGCTTTTCTTATCTTATTTTTTATGTAGTGTTTGAATTTGAAGTTATAGTTGTGGCTGTATAAAATGCCCAAAATATTTTTCTTCGTCTATTTTGACTTCAACGGACAATATATTGTATGTCGCGGGCAAAGGGAATATAATTGTTTAGTTTTATATGTGAATAAAATTCAAAATGGAAGAATACTTTTATTATTTCATAGCATAATTCAATTTTTAAATCTAGAAAATGGATTACTTCAATTTACGGTAAATGTGATATGCGAGAAATTTCAGATTAATACTCACCTTAATTGTACTGTTAAAATGCTTATTAAAGAAAAAGATCGTTTACAATAACCGTTAACTTATATTTGACCCCAAAATTTCCATTTGCAAAATTACCACATATCTACATACTATAACCACAGTAATGACCTGTTATTTTTCCTCAATTTTTATTGGAAACTAAATCTACCTAAATGCACTTATAAAGCTGTGATCCGTATTGAAATGGTCCCACTGGATATTAAAAAAAAAAACAGAAGATTTATAACTTTATTCTTGTATGTTCCAGTTCTCCATTTTGTTATTCAAATTTTCAATATAAATTGTCAATAGAGAAAAACTTAAAAAAAAAAAGATTTACTATTTGAGGTAAACAAAAAAAAAACTTGGGAACATCTTTTACGCGCGCGAATATAAAACAAGTTGATAAAATTTTATAACGTTACATCAGGATGTCGTTCTGTATCTTTACATGTAAGTTGTTTCTATGTTTAATAGGTCTCTCTTTATGTGTACATTCTCTATTTCAGTTTTTCCCTAGAGAACAAGAAAGTAAGTGTAAAATGTAGGATATTTGGTATTTAAGCTTCCGGTGATATTTTATTGCAACAACAAGCTTATTCAACCAAAAATATTTTTGTGATGTAAACAAAATACATTCGGAAAAGCAAAAAAAAAAAATATCCGTGTTTATTGGAAAATTTTCATTAAATTTTGCCACACTTTAATGAAAATTTAAAGTCACATATTTACTAAATGAAAATTACAAACTTTTTTTTTTATTGAATAAAATTTGAATTTTCAATAGTGATTTAAAAATATCCATTTGTAAATGTAATGATTATTCGTGTCCTATGTACAGTTGTATGTTCACTGTTTGAATCGATTCAATCAAATATATAAATTTATATACATTTACATACCTAATAAACGTGATTGCATATGAATTTTGACGGAATATCCTTTTCAGCTTGGATAACCAGATTAAATGACTGATCCAAAATTTTAAAATTAACTTCATTTTGTGGCATTGTGATGCAATTAACCTTAATAGGTTATTATAACTGTATTCAACATTTGATGCATTTAAAGCAAATTTTTACAGGCCTTATTAGTTTATTACAATAGCGGAATAGCATGATGGTGAAATGTATATATTATAAGGAGATACATTGAGATGAAATTTATTTTATTTAAGTGTTGTAGTATGTTTGAGGAAAGGGCAAATTTAACTGGGAATATGTCAATACATAAATTTTAATAATAGGTTGATGAAATATATACACATAAATATCGGCTTTTAATTTTTGTTGAAAAACTTGTATTTTTTATATGTTGTTATATTTGAAGTTCATTTACCTGTTTTTTTTATCTTATGTGTGGACATCTAATATAAATATTATTTTTTTTATTTATTTATTCAAACATATCTCAAAAAGAGCTAGGTAGCTCGTACAGACTTTATAATTTGTAAAATAGTTTTTAACTATGAAAATGAACAAGAAATAATTTGAATGTCAGTGAAAAAGAAAATTATAAATAAAAACAAGGCAAGTATAAGCAGTTATATAATCAAAAATTAGTATAAAGTATTTTAGTTTATACAATGATAAAAAAAAGAAAATAAGGTTAAAACTCACAATGACAATTAATTAACAATAAATTGCAGAAACAAGAAAACAAACTAAAAAAAATGTTTTTAGTCACCTGAGTTATACTTAGATAACATTAACTTTTTAAGCCCCTTCTTAAAATTTTGTCTGGACATATCAAGGAATTTCGCAGGGAGGTTGTAAAAATAAGTCATTCCTGTAAGTCATTCCTGTATTCATGATAGGTTCTAGTCCATTTAAGTGTGCCCCAACACCATATCGCAGTTGGTTTGCTCGTCTCGTATTGTGCCGATGTATTTGAATATTTGATTATTAACGACTAATTTAGTGCTTGTTTTTATCCAATTTTTCTTAATATTAATCTTATTTGATAGATTGTGTTAATTGAAAATTTTAATAATTAGATTGTATTATATTTTGTAAACTGTTTGAACTAAATAGTAAATAAATAAATAAATAAATAATTGAGATGCTTGGCTTAAACTTCTAGAGTGTTTTATGTTCAATTATTTGTACTGACTGTAGTAAATTATAATAATACATTTGAAGAAAAAATAAGAAAAAGTATGGGTACATAGCGCAGTTGATCTAAACTCAAATTGCAAAAAAACACATTTCGCAAAAACGCATTTGCCAAACTGGGTATATGTCAAATTTTTACTTTGTAAAACATCCGTTTAGAAAATTTTAAAACAACATAACCCTGATTTTGTAACCAACTCTGAAATCTCTATTCGGAATCTCCCATATATGTAAATATGCGGGTCCCAACGGTGAATAAAGAAAATTTTTCTTTTTTTATATCCAAGAGCAGCTTCGGAAAATAATGCAGCCAGAACTATCGGTACTCTGTTATTGAATTCCTGGTTTCGCCTATTTTGATCTTGAGTAAAAGCTGACACTGTACTTTATTATTGTTCATAACACAAACAACAAATCTAGAAAAGTTATTAATACATTAATTTACAAAATTTTTGCTAAAGAAATATTTTTATTTTTTAATTTCGTGGTAAATGGAAATTTGCGAATTGCAAATTTGTTAAGTGGGAAATTTGCTAATTGATTTTTGCATTATGTGTTTTTCGATAAGTGAGACTTGAGAGACTTGAGCGATATAAATGTTTGTCATCTGAGTTTTGACAAGAGTGCTACGGTCCTCAAAATCAAGTATTACTAATAAATTTGCACTTAATATTTTATTTAATTAATAGATGTTAGATAAATATTAATTAAATGATAAATTTTATGTAGATATTCAGTAACTGAATTAAATAATCCGATGAAACGTTCAGTTACCTCAAATTATTAACACAAACGCAGAGTATGAAGAACTGTTTAAATTTTTTTTCCACATCTATTTTTTCTACTGAGGCTATTTTTCACAAACACTAGTTTTGCGGCATGTTGTCAAAGTAGGTGGTGAAAAAATGCTTACGTTGCTGGAAGTGATGTTAATATTAATAAATAAAGTTGTGTTAAAATAAGCCTTTTAAGCGCTCAATACATTTGAAACCTGAAAAATGATATTCCAAATTTGTTAAAAACAATAATCAAGTTGTAAATTTTTATGACAAATTGTCGGAATATATTTAAAATATTTGGCTCTTCTGAGGGAGATGTTGTATCGGCGTAGAATCCGAAGGACAGCTGGAATTGCTAGCTTTTCAAAAATATATATTTTTAGTGGCACATCTTATCCTTTAAGGACGAAAAGGACATTTGAAAGTATCCTTGTTGTTTTGATGATTTTGTATAATAACCGTTATATCTGTTGATTCATTAAATATATATATATATATTCAGTTACATATTCCAGGAAGATAACGGTTTGGAGCATATTTAAGATTTATATGATGTAGAAAATTTTGGAAAAAAAACAATCTTTATTTTCTTTCTTGAAAAATCAAATACCTCACAATCCTCAAATATTTTAAGTTAAATAAGCGATTAAAACATTTTCAGGTTATATTGACATAAGCCATTTTGTATTCTAGCAAAAATGTGACTTATAGTTGTCAGAATGAAACCAAATTTTTATAGAAAATACTTTTGAAATTTCTGAATACGGTGGTTGTTTTATACCGATTTTTACGGTTATGTTCACATAAGCGGTTATGATTATTGTTGGAACAGACTTCATAATATTGTAATACTAGTGTAATGCCATTGTTAATATCGTAAAGTTTAGGAGTAGTTTAAAAAAGTATACACGTTATGACTCAAAACAGAGACAACAATGTATAGTAAATATGTATCCTCTCTCATCATAACGCATTAATAAATATTTCCTCACTGCAACTTACTTCTACCTACACCTACTTCCATATAATACACTAAAAAAATACATTATATATTAAAAAAATAAATTTATTTTCTTAATTCTCATTTTTTCATTTATAATGAACTGTTTTTTCATTATTATTGTTGTTGTTATAAAAGGCTTCAGACAAAAATAAAATTAGTATATGTAATATAGATTCATGTATAATGTATAGATTTTTTTAGAATTGGTTTCAGAAAAATATGATTATTTATAGATTGAATGGCAAAGGTCAAAAAAGAACGTCTCAATGGAAACCAATCAAAAAAATATATTTTACCAACACATACTCAAAATAAATTGTTCGAACAATTTACTTCACTAAAAGAAAATAATATTTATTGCTAGTTTGATCTTGGTGTAAACGTATTGGCATATAAAATTTCAAATGTCAAAATATTTCTTTAATCAAGCCATGTTTTGAATTTGAAGAATAAAAAAATAATATTTAATTATAATAGTGAAATTAATATAGTTATAAAATAAATAGTTATTATACAGAAAAATAAAAAAATAATATTGTATTATAATAGTGAAAATTCGACTATTTTGTATAATAATACAAAAATTTTACTCTAACGCTAGAAAAGAAGTTTTTATAACAACTAATATTTAATTGTTTTTGCATTAGTTTCAGAAGTTGTATTTTAAAGAACAAAATAAAAGAAAAATGGCACTCTGCCTTTAAGCTTGATAATACCTGTAACAAATTGCACCTTACATCGCAAACAAATATATGTTCAGCGGAGCTATATACCATATATAAAACTACTGAATATGTTGTCAATCACGAAGATGGTTATTTCTTAATCTGTAGTGACTCCCTTAGCTCTATGTCAATTTTGAAAGAAATGTGTCCCAACCACCCAATTGCTTTAAAAATACGAGATTTATTATTTTCTACAAATAAAACTATATATCTTTAATGGATTCCAAGCCACATGCAAATTTTCGGCAACGCAGAGGTAAACATACTTGCTAAAGAATCTATAAAACAAAATTTAGATGATAATTTTTCATTTTATTATAAAGACATAAAACAATTAGTTAATAAAAAAAAATTTAAATAAATTGGAAAAAATAAGGACAGAGACCTTAATAACAAACTAATTAAGGGCAATTAAAAGCAATACACAGTATGGGTCAACTATAAATTTCTTTAGTAGATAGGAATCAATAGTGCTTACAGAATCAATAGTGCTTTTTGGAACATACAGTAAATTAAACGATGCATTAAATATTTTACAAAATGTTATAAATTTTTACAAAATTTGAAATTTTTTAAAACATATTTTGGACTTAGTTAGCTTAAATAAACCTATATATATAAAAAAAAATGTTAAAAATATCTAAAAATAAATATAAAATATAATTTAATGTACATTCTTATTTACATATATAAGTAAAAGAATAATTATTGTAAATTTGTTTTCTTTTTTTTCTCTTATTTTAAATTAACTAATGAACTCTCTTTTTAATTTATTAATGCTCTCATGAATTAACTTTATGTAATAATTACTAAATTTATGTAAAAATTTATAAATATTGTAAGTAATAGTTACTAAGAAATATTATTTTGTAAAAAACTAAAACATGGCCTAATAAAACCTAAAATGTGTTCGAAGGCATATACAAAAAATTATAAAAAAAAAAAATAGCGTACAGTGATGAAGGTGAATTGTTTTATATGAAAATGTAATTAAAAAAGTTAACATTTTGTTCATTTGTTTAGTAGATATGACAAACGTCAGTTTTTCGAGCATTGAGAGCAAATCATAACATTTTTCTGACTGTAGTTGTTTTTCATTTATAGTATAAAAATAATTTGTACGGACGTTCAGACATTGAGAGGAAATCAACCTTAAAGGATGTATTTCCTCTCCATGGATGAATGTCAGGACAATTTTATTTTACACTATGATTGAAACCCAAATACAATAAAAATAATTTTATGATTTCCCACAATGCGCGAAGGACTGACATTTGTTATGTCTTGACGTTTAAAAAATTGTTTACATGCGCGTATTTTATTTTTATTAAAAATATTGAAAATTTTGTTAAAAGTGGTAATGGATAACATTGTAATATTCGAAGAAATAGAATATAGCATTTTGTAATATAAATAATTTGTAAGAAACAAAATAAGCTTATACTATAAAACAAAAGAAAAAAAAAATTACATTTCAAAAAATCATTTTTTAAAAATCATTTGAAATTCTATATATGAATGAATGCGTTCACTCGAAAATCGAGATAGCTCATATCATAGATATCAAGTAACTATATATCTTTTTTCTTTTTTTTTTTATGATCTTGACTGTAACTTAGGTAGAATCACCTTTTCGTGCTTAATTAAGTACGGTACTGCAATTTTACACTACAATATCTACAATAATTTGGGTATTTATTTTAACAAATTACTGGCTCTACTAATTAAATGTAGAAAACTACTGCTATTGTCAGGAACTAAGCCTTCTTAAATATGATAGTTTTATTTTATTTAATTTGTTGCCAGATTATACTCTCAAGTAATTTTTGTCATTTATTATATCCCAATGACAAAGGGTACCAGACCAGGTCGAAAAACCAATAAAGCATTTTTTTTTTTTTTATTTCATCGGGAATCGAACCTGGGACCTTTCGGTTGAAATGTTGGCGCTCTACCTACTGCGTCACTTAGGGTTATCTATCTATCCTTTTCTAATATTTCAGCCTTCAGCCAAAAGATAAAAATATTTTAACTGAGAAATTTGATGAAGTCAATTTTCCGGAGAGGATTTTTTGTGTATGCGTTGGTAAAATAAAATGTTCTGATTGGTTAAAAAAGTTGGCCGGAAGTTCGTCCGTTAAGAGCAAATCCACCGTAACTGTACGAAAATGGTTTTTCTATTTAATAATTACATTAATTTACATACCTATGTTACATTTCATCGTTATTTTTTACTTGTTTATTGTTATAGTTGAATATTTTATATGTTTATTTTGCTAGGAAAATTATTAACTCAAAAACATACTGAGAAAAATTAAAAATTTTAATCAAAAAATTTCAGTTTCTAAGTAAGAATTTATATTTTTTTTTTTAAATTTCAGATAAAATGAAAATTTTGAAAAGTTATTCAAAAAATACATGTAATTGACATTATAGAAATGTTAAGACTACAATAATTATTTTGATATCCTTACAAACTGTATTTGTTGTTGTTTTTTTAAATTCATTTCAAAAACTTTATTGTGTCCTTTGTCTATCTATATTTTTTTGTATGGTACTCAAATGATGCTCATATTATGATATTCTATGAATAAAATTTAAAAAAAGAAAGAAAATATAAATAAATCTATTACGGCAATAATGTGGAAAGAGATTAAAACTGTAAAAAAAACTTATAATATGTTGTCGTAAAAGTAAATTATTGATGTAATTGCGACAAATGAAATTTTCTTTTAATTTTGAATTTATATAATTTTAATTTTAATGTTTTTTTGTAGTAGGTATATATTATATACGTATTATTATGTATGTATATATATATATTTAGTAAAACTAAAGTGAATGAAACAAATAACAGTATCATACATAGTATAGTATGAATATTGTTTCATTGTCCTGTGATGAGACCATTAAGGTTGTACAGAATTGTGTTTAGTTGTTTATTTCTATTCTTGTTTTGACATAAAAATCAATAACAGTTAATTACGTATATAGTAATACAATGTTTAACATTATTTTCTAAAGGATATTTATTTACTTTTTGTTCACTTTTTTTTTTGCATTTTTTGTCTTTCCTCTTTCATTATTGTGATTATTATTTTATTATTATTTTCTTTTTAGTTATATTTTATTTTAAACAAAACTTTGTCGTCCGTATCAAGTTGTGCAAATTATATTGAAGGATAATATGTATAATATTGCATGAAATGGCTATTGGATAAATTTTGTTATTGTATTTGAAAGAGTTTTCAATATGTTATTGAATATATTATGTTATTAAGAGTAGGTACATAGGGTAACATAATAAGTTATTGAATAAGATAGAATAGAAGCCGGATAGCTTATTAATTTGTTAATTAATTTGACTTGATGTTGCAAGCTGATGATGAAACAAGTAATTTGGTTCCGAAATATCAATATTTGCAATCAAGTTAGTCACAAATTATGATGAAGGAAGTGTGTTCCTTCCGAAGTATCGATATTTACAATTAAATATTAAAAATTATAAGTGAGTGGAAACCTGATAACAACTAAATTATTTCATTTAATAAATATATTTGGTAGCCCTAAAAAATACTTTTATATTAATTTTTGTTTTTGTTTGAATTTATTTTTATTTAAACAAGTTTTATTTAAAACTAAGCTTAGCCATTTTTTTGGCTTCATTATTTTAATAAGTAAAAATCTTATATCAGAGACTATAATAGAGACGTCGAATTGGAGCAAAAATAGCACAGATGTCGCTAACAGTATCGAAATGAAATAATGAAATGATAAAAATTATGATTCTTATAAAATTAAAATTTTCAAAATTCAAAGCAAGCTAAGAATGGAATTAAAAACAAAATACGAAAAATAATTTTTTTCTTCGCAGCTGCGTTATTATGCATACTAAAGCAATTTATATATACATATAAATAATATATATGTATATAATTTGATTTTGTATGGTTGAGTTACAATCAATTTGAATTAAGAATGTTTTTTGATTTTGAATCCAAATAAAATGAATTTTTGTACAGAGTTAAGAAATTTTGTTGTAAGGTATTTATTCTCCCATTACGTTTATAACATTCGGTTTTACGTATATTAAAAAGTTTATAATTTTTTAATTTAAAAAAAAAATACTTTTGACCAAAAATACTTGGGAGCGTGTCATAACCTGTGCTTCATTTGCCCAAAGTATCATTAGCCTGTTTTCTTGCAATTTGCCTGCATTTTAATTTGTTTGCATTTCATTTGACTGGATATGTAGTAATACAGGATTCATGTAGCAAGTTTTTATCAATCAACGGGCATCAGAACTACATCTTCTAAAGGTGACTACATAGTTGAAAATGCCAAGTCAAGAAATTGAGCAGCCTCCAGCAAAAATATGTCCGGTACCGTCTCACAAAGCACTTGAAAAAAATTTTTTTTTTGTTTTTCTTCAACAGGTCTTTTGTACAATGGGTCATAAGCACGATACAAATAAGAGGTCCGGCGCCCCAAATTTCGGGAATGTGCGGAAGTTTGGATCAAAGACCATATATTTGTACTGATGACAAATAAACAAAAAATTCAAGGTTTTCGGTCCTGACATTTGGGGTCCGGACCTCTTCTTTTTCTGAAAAATATGTACCTTTATAACTTGAAAAAAAAGGAAAATTTAATTCATCTACACTAAAAACGTATTCTAACTTTAGAAATAAATTAAGAAAATTAATGTACGCAGGTTACCTTATTATATTAATCAATATAATATATTTTTTTTTTTAATATTCTTTATCATTGCAATCTGAACTATCATTCAAATAAAACACACATATTCATTCATATACACAAGATTTTATAAGAATAATGAATAATAATAGCCAATAATATGTATAAGTAGTATAAGTGGTATAAGTGGTGTAAATGGTATAAGCTAAAAATAACAATTTTATTTTACTTAAATTTGTACAGGCTACAATTATCTTATTTTTCAACATGGACAACTACCTTTTAATAAATTGGTAGAAATCCTTGGACAAGTATCAGTTTTTTAAATTTAAAAACTGATAGTTAGAAAAAAAAAATGCATGATATTTTGTTCGCAATTCGACGTCTCTATTATAGTCTCTGCTTATATATTAATACGCTTAAACGTCTGTTAAACTTTTTACAAAGCTTTTTTCAACCAGATTAGGCAACTTTATTAGAACTGTTACGAATTACGATAGTGTGAAAAATTTTTTTCAAAGACATAAACCACAAAACGATAAAACCAAATAAAACCAAAAACAAATTAAAATTAAACTAAAAAAAATTCACCTATTGAGCAATACCATTTATTATATCTGATTATATGAATTAATTTAAAAAAGTAGCAAGGACAAGAACCGAATTATCAGAATATTATTATTATATCGATTTATAAAAATAGCTTTGTTAAAATATTACAATATTACGATATTACAGCAAAATGACCATTATAGATCGTAGTTAACTCATGAATGATCATTAACTTATGAAAAAAGACATCTATTAGAAAAAAAAAGTTCGAAATATCGTAATTAAAAAAAAAAAAATCAAAATTTGACGTTTTCACATCAGCAATATTTTCGATTTTAAAAAATGTTGTTGTTATATTGTAAACATACGATTATTTTAAGTTTTGGTAATAAATATTTTTATGTCATTGTAGAATCGTTTGAGATTGAAAATATTATTAATGATGGTGAAAAATAACTTATAATTATTGTAAGTAAATTGATATAAAAAGAATATAATATTAATACAAGACAAGACCAAAAATTTAATTGTAATTTGAGTGAAATATTTTTTTTTAGGACTGCAAGGATCAACTACTGCAAGTGCGTCAGAACGAACTACCTCCTCAACTGCACCAACAACTTCAATAATAACTCATCATGTCGATCTAACAAAAAAAATAATACTAAATTAATATTAGTACAAGCTAGAAAAAACAAAAAACTACAAGGAAATTATTAAGCAGAGTTTTGTATTCGTAAAAACGCAATGAATTACTTAAAGCCATGCTAGAACTAGAAAATAAAAAGTTAGAATTATAGCAAAAATTAACTGAATGTTTAATTTCAAAATTTTAAACTGTTTTAAACTAGAGTCGCAAGAAGGGAAAAGTTTAAAAAGAAAGTTTCTTCGGCAAAAAATAGGACAAAAAGAGAAGGGTGTATATAAAATTAAAATATATATATATATACAAAAAATATATTATTCCAAATAATTAATATAATTTAATAAAAAAATACCCACATTTCGAAAGGGAAAAGGACCTATTAAGCTGACCTGCAGATTTATACTTTATTTCATCAGTTGTTTTCTTCATAGAACCAGAACACATAACATTAAAAATATTTTATATAAATTAATTATGTTTTATATTAATCTAATATACTTTATATTAAACATAATATAAATTTATTTCAGCAACAAATCACAATATTTCAATTTTACAAGCCTCTGTTTCATAATTTGTCGTTTGATTCAAGTTCATTACTTCTATTATAAATTTATTACCACATTTTATTTCATTGTTAAATTCTTTGCAGTTTGTATATTTATATATAATTGCATGTGACGACTAACACTGTCTATATTTAGACGTTTTCTCTCATAAAATCCTACAGTTTTGCCTTTGAAATATTAAGTCCATTTCAGATTTAAAGGTTTTTTCTTAAATTCATGGGAGGAAATATTTTTTTCAATGAAGATTTTTGACATTTTTGCTCTTTTTCTTTATAAAAATAAGATAAATTCAGTTTAAGAGAAAAAGAGAGCAAAAAGAGATACGAAAGATCCGAACGAAGAAAGAGAGTGAACAAAACGATCGTGTTGAAAAAAGAGTACATGTGCTCTTCAAAAGAAATATTCCGGCAACCTTATTTTAAAATATATTGTATTTTTACTATGACTATTATGAGACTGAATAATATAAAGTGATATGAAATATTTTTTTGATTTTTAATTGTTTTAATAATTCTGAATTTATGTGATGTATTTAATTCTTAATATATAAAAATACATGGTTAAATAATGTGCTCATATTTTATACGATTATGATATAATATTTCACTAAAAACACAATTCTCTATTTCACAGTTATATGTTGCTTTGTTTAGAGTACGATCTTTTGATAGTGTTAGTGTAGTATAAAATATTATGAAAAGTTTGAATAAGTATTAAAATGTTAAACTATTTTTAGGATATTAAATAAAGTGAATTTTAGTTTTAAGTTTCTCAATTTGTAACTTATTTATTATGTAATAAAGAAATATGTAAAACATTGATTGTTTTTAAGAAAATAAATAAATAAAATATATTGTTTCATTTATAATGCTAATGCTAGACTGGCCAATGTTACGCCGGGAATAGCTAGTACATTTATAAAACGGGTTAATATGAAATGTATGTATAAAATGTAAAAAACGCGATTATTATTATTTTTTATAAAATGCCCTTGATTTGTTTGCTCTTTAATATAAAAACGAGTACAATCAAATGTACGAACCCTATTGGCAGATCATACAATTTACCATGACCAAATACAGTTTGTGATAAAAAAAAACCAATCATATCCAATGTTTGCCCTTGAGATTTATTAATAGTCATAGCAAATGCTAAAATGAGTGGAAATTATGTTGGTTTTATAGAATATGGTATTAAGGTGCCAGAATAGGTCAAATTAATTTTGGGTTATAAAATACATTGCCCCGTGTCGGAACGTCCAATTAAAATTTCGTAATTTATTTGATTTTATTTATTTATTTCAAGGTTAAATCAAGCAGTTACCAATTACTTACATCTATAGAAATTGACATTTAAAAAAAAAATGTAATCTCTGGTATTTTGGTACATTTTTTGTAACACACATGATGCGAGTTCCATTAATAATGTATTACCATTATTTAAATTTCAAATAAGTAAAACAATTGAATTTTCTTTTAAAACTATGTAAAGGTAAACGACAAATTAGTGGTAGAGAATTTGAAAACTTGATTGGATATAGATTGCGTTATAATTGATCATCATCTGTTAAAATTGAGTAGTAACTAGTGTAAACCTGCTCTTCTCCGAGTAAATTTTCAAGTATTTTTCATGTTTTGTAGTTCAAATAACGCGTTTTAAAATTCCTGAAGAATGAACTGTATCGACAATGTTACTATAAATATAAATAATTAATGGAATCTGTGCCTATTAAAGCATTTGGAATTTGAATTGCATCTGGGCCAAATTTTGGAAAAATTGGCGTAGTACCATCGCAAATTTTTTGAGGAAATTGAACGAAAAATTTCGCTGGGCAAAGTGAAAAACTAATTTTTGAAATAGAGAATCGGTACTCGGATGATAACAAAATAAATTTAAATTCGATTTAATTAAAAAACTCTATACCTAAATGGGTGAGTAGAAACAATTTGGTAAATCAAAATTTTTCTATGCGAAGATGTATGTGTATACATGGGGTGAAATTTTAAATTTAGAATTAAAAAATTTTCAAAAAAGTATTTAACTTCGCTACATCTCCTTTTAAATATCGAACATTAAAAATAATAATAATAATTTTAAATTTAAATTATAAAAATTATAATTTAAATTTTGTTTTTCGTTTGTAGTAAAATTCTTAAATTAGTAAAAGAAAGATTCTTTACTAAAATCTTTATTTGTCTATTTTTACAAATATCGACATTTATGTTGCCTTCTTCAGTCCCACTGAAAAATTAAATATAATGATTTTATAGTGAAAGGAAATTCGACTTTTAATTGCCAAATTTGTGATATACCTAACTAAATAATAATAATTGTTGTAAATTTTGATTTTAAGTCTGTAATTTTTGAAATCCTATTTTTATTTTTTATTTGGCATATCTTTTTCATTCTAGAAAATTTTAAAATTTAGATTACTAGACTTTTGGTTTACTTTCATGAATTTTTTGCTAACATCCGATCAATGTATCCGAAGAAGTAATGCTATTTTACTCAAGTTTTGATGATTAATTATAGTCTACGACCCAAACCATTATTAATTCGGATATTGCACATTTAAAATAAAAACACATATAAAATATCATAGCATTTTTGAACATACTTTTATCACCTGTTTCAAGACAAGTTAAATTAAAGGCCCATTCTATTAGTTGAACTACAGACCCATAGCTATTACTTCCATTATTTCAAAAACGATGGAAATCTTAATCAATCAAAAGTGAAGATATATCTTGATAGTAGAGGTATAATTCTTAATAGTTGTTAATACGGATTTCGAGTGATCTCATGAAATGTCTCTGCGAGAAGCTCAACATCAGTCTTCATCAATCTTGTGAAATTACTGTTGTAGCTCTAGATATATCTAAGGCTTTTGATCGAGTTTCGCATTCTGCTCTTAGAACAAAATGCAACGCTATAGGCCCTGGTTCAACCTTTGCTAAATGGATTGAAAGTTTTCTTTATAATCGATCTATCATGGTTTTAGTTGACGGTTCTTTTTTCGACCAACTTCAAATTAATGCTGGTGTTCCACAAGGCTCTGTCCTTTCACCCACCCTATTTCTCATTTTCATTAATGACCTTCTCAAATTAACTTTCAATCCAATCCATAGTTTTGCTGATGACAGCACTCTAGTAGCATCATATGATTTTCTAAAACAAACTAATGCTACAGCTTCCGCAGTCACCTCCAAAAGAACAATGATAGCAGGCGCGCTCAATCACGACCTTGCCAAAGTGGTCGACTGAGGTAAAGCAAACAGAGTCGAGTTTAACACTTCAAAAACTCAAAGCTGTCTTGTTAGTAACAAGCTAACGACATTCGCACCTGCTCTCCGATTTCGAAATGAAGGTATCCAGCAATTCAAAGACCTGAACATTCTCGGAATGCGAGTGAATCCAAATATGCACTGGAATGAACATATATTTTTATATATGGCGAAAAGCGCCGTCAAATGTTTAGGCTTTTTGAGTTGCTACAAAACTTATTTTTCATCTCGAGACTTTATAAAAATCTATAAAGCATATATACGATCCAAGCTGGAGTATAACTCACATTTATGGGCAGGTGCACCAAAAACTGCTTTAAATTTTTTAGACAAAGTTCAAAACCTCGCCATTCGTCTTATAGGCGACATAAATGTGACCTCATGCCTTATAATACTTGGTCATCGTCATATTGTTGGAGCACTTACTCTATTTTATAGATATCTACTTGGTCATGTCACCGAGGAATTAAGATTACTCCTTCCGCCTTCAATACGGGACGCATCAAGTGCCCACCCTTTCACAGTTGAAATTCCGAGATGGTTTAAGTCCGGTTATGGAAATTCTTTTATAGTAAGAACATCTCGATTGTGAAATCGCGTCCCAATCGAAGCATTCCCAATGAAAGAAGGATGTTTTATTTATAATTTACAGAGGTTTAAGACGAATATCAACAACATTGTTCGCTGATTAATGCAACACATGTTTCAGGTCAAAATCATTACGAAAATAATTTCCCTATACTCACGGCATCTACTCGTTTTGGCATCAAGTCAATAACTATCTGAAAATCTTCAGCAGTAATAAAATTCCATGTTTGCTGAATATTTTAACATAAGCCATCAATTGTGAATTGTAAATTTTTACGCAAAGCCCTTTACATTGATCCCCACACAGGTTCAATTGCATTTAAGTTCGGGCTGTTTGTTGACCAATTTTTTGTTACTTTAGCTATATGGCATGAAGCCCCATTATGGTGAAATGCAAAATTCTCCCATACTTGTTGCAAGTGTCGGCTCAAAATATCAATATATTTTTGAATATTTCAAATAAGTGTAACAATTCTTTAATTGAAACAGTCGGTAAGTATGTTCAAAAATTTATCAAATGAAATATTTTTAAAATTAACAGGGTCCGAATCAGTAATAGTTAGGGTTTGTATATTTGGTTAGGGTTGATAGCTTGCTTTAAGTATTGCGTTATCTTAGTCTAATTGTGAAATCATAATTTCTTATCCGACTTCAATTTAGTTTTATTTAGCTTTTATAAAATAATATAGATAAAGTTAGAAAACAAAAAAAGTAAGTGTGACGGCAAATACCCATTATTGGAAAATGGAAATTATATTTTTAGAATATCTACCAATTTATTAATAATATTTCCCTATAAAACCGAATAAGGAAAATGAAGTCTCATTTATAAACTGACATTTTTTTTTGTATTCTATCACATGGCAAAATTCTATTTTAGAGAAAAACTTGATAAGTAGTATAGAGTGGGTAATGGGATTAGAAAAAGAGCACATAATACGTATATTGTATTTATCTTATCTTTATAAGATAATGCTTGAATATATAATATTATATAAATATATGAATTTGTACATTCCAATTAAATAAATAACTACTAGTATGTATAACAACACATATAATAGATAAAATAAACAGTGTTTAGGATAATAGGTGGTAACAAAATTTAAAAAAAAATGAAGATATTTTTAATATTGCAGCTTTTGTGAGTATATTCAAATTTAGTGATATTATCTGAACGTTTAAGAAAATGTCAAATATGAAATTTTTTATATGGTTAAAGAATTGTCTCTGGAATTTTCGGCTTATTTGTTCTTACATAAATGCGAAATTGAATTGACCAAAAAAAGTGTATTGTACTAGTCGTAATATTTATTTCTTCACAACCAAGAATATGACGTTGAATTTTGGTCT
Organism: Argyra leucocephala; assembly: GCA_963942445.1. Classification (NCBI taxonomy): domain Eukaryota; kingdom Metazoa; phylum Arthropoda; class Insecta; order Diptera; family Dolichopodidae; genus Argyra; species Argyra leucocephala. The sequence goes on from OZ012680.1 coordinate 72,017,781, forward strand.
TCTAACTTATTTATTACTTATAAGATTTTATAAAGTTATTTCTATAAATAACTTAGCGTTAATCAAGTTTTTAATCTGTTTATTTTATCTCATTTAGCGCAAAATTTTGACTGTCCTATTCAAAGCCAATCAATATTATTGCTGTTGTCCTTAATTTCTTTGAGAAGTAAACAACTGTCAAATTTTCATAGTTGTAAAATGTTACTGAAAGCCCAATAAAAAAAAGAGGTAAATGTTGTATACTAGTGGGACATACTACTATATCTCATTCTCAAGGATGTCTAGTGTTTCCAGCTTTCCAAAAATCCACTTTTGAAAGTATCCTTGTTGTTCCAGTGTTTTTGTATATATACCGTTATATCTGTTGATCTGTTAAATATATGTATATCTTGGTTTTGATTTTTCTGTTAGTTATTGTCAATTGACAAATCGAATAGCCCGCAAATTTTTATAGGGGATTTGTGTGTGCTGTGTAATTTTAATACAGCTATGGTTGGGCATATTCTCATTGCTCCAACAACAACCTATAACTAATATTTATATTTCATACATATTTGTGTAAGGCTGGTTCTCAAGCCAAGTTCTCCATGATATTGGTCTAACCATAGTATACGTTATATTAGGATTTACAGTTCACGCTCAGTAGAATATAGATCGGGTTAAGAAAACTTCGTAGGATTTTTTGGTGTAATGACTCAGATGTGGAATCCATACCTGCTGTTCATAATCACTAGTTAATATTCAATTTCTTTAAGGTGATATTATAATCATTTTGTTTCATTAGGGATTTAAGTCAGTTGTTCTTCTGATAAAAAATTTTATTGACGTTTTTTGAGAATTAACATTCAGTTCTATATATTTATATAGGCACTATTTGTAAATACTGGTACACTTAATCCTAGTGTAATCCTTAAAAAGTTAAAACTGTATTTTAAAACATTATGGAATGAAAATATTCGATTTTATTTTGAATGCAATCAATTATAATTTAAATATTATTACTGTAATTATGTCTAGCACTGTAATTTTGTTCTAATTTAGATAGAAAATGTAGAAGGGCGCAATAATTTGTCACTGGAAACGATTTTACTTTAATTTTTTGCTTTATTTCATATGGCATTTTTATTAGACAAACAAATTTAAAGACGAGAGGACATAAAAAAAATTTGTTCCATTTTTGTATGCATGTATGTTATGTATGTATGTATGTATTGTGTTTTTGATTTTTTGTTTGTATTTTCAAGTTCCTTATTTTAGTTTAAGGGTTTCATTTCCTTCTTTTTTGCCCTTTTTATTTGTACATTTGTGCAACATGTGACCATAATTCTAATAGATCTGATTTTTAGATAAAATGCAAGATACTATACTTAACACAAACACCCGAATTTTACTTCCTCTGTGTAAACATATACATTTATGAATTTTAAGATAATATGCGTATTATTTATAGGATTTATTTTTGGACAGTAAGTATTCTGAATGAACAAAGAGAGATAAATTGATGTTAGAATAGGTTTTCTTCATATATTGATCTCAGGAGTTTTTACATTTAGTATTCTTACTTCTTAGTAATATTATAATGTTACACGAAAATAATGAAAGTTGAGTATTGAAGTGAAGAGTTATGTATATATCGAAGAGACTGATTCACTAAAAAAAATTGTAAATTTATATTTTTAAATTTAAATAATATATATATGTATAAACACTGGTTTTTATTCATTATTTGATCCATTGTAGGATGTATATCACAACTAGTTACAATAACTATTAACTATACTAACTAATTTCATATCATAATTTTAGTTCTGACCTCAGCTAGATGGATTATAATCCGTAGTAACTTGAAATCTTTAAAAATCATATAATGAACTTCTAGTACACTCTTAGATCTGCACACTTTTTATGATATTTGCCTTCTGTAAAATCTTACACAACAAAAATGATGGAAAATTGAGTTCTAAATTTTGTTTTGCATCAATATACTCTTTAGTAAACTCTCTGAAATCTGATTTGAATTGATTTCTTAAAAGAAACAAGAAAGTATGTAGACAGGTAATAGTGGCAATACACCGATAGACCAGTGGAGCCATTATGATACAACGGAAATTTGCTGAATGAAACCTCCTCATTAAACGATTTTAAGCTTTTTAGAAAATAGTGGTCTTGGATTTTGTTGTCTTAAAGGTCACACAGTGAGTCCAGGAAAATGGATATTATAATAGGATAAAACCAGGCAGGTACAAACACGACGCTGGACTTCTTCCTCCTCTCTAAAAGTTCTTTAAAAGTTATTTGAGGAGTGCCAAGGCCTTCTAGCATGTTTGTCAATAGTTCAATGTCCATTCATAACTCCTACCATAATGCTGATGTCGAACAGACCAAAAATATGGATTTAAAAATTTATTGTTTTTGATTGGAGTTAAGAGGTTTTTTGAAGTTGACCGACAATTAGATTGCGTTTGCAGTAAAGAACACTTTAGATCCTGAAATTTGTGCTCCTAGAAAATTATGAGTTAAAATTTCTTAACCAATCATCATCTATACTTATTGGTTCTGTGCCTGATTCAGTAATGCCCTCCATTTCTAACGATTTCTCCAGTTGAAAAAACGAAATTGTCATTGTCATACATGCCCAGACGTATTGTACGTATTGTACTTTCGGGTCTGGGTTCGAAGATTCTTTTCGCCTAAAGGATTTTTAACCATTCGCTCTAGGTGTTCGAGCCACTGTTTTGACTTTAACTTTTGTGACTATATCCACTTCATTTTACAGCTCATAGACCTTGGTCTTATATTTTCTTCTTCAGACTCGATTATCCTTTACGGGATCATCATATTCTAAATATTCAAAATTATCAGATTCAGCATAAAATATAAATAAAATCTGATGTATTTGTATACGATTTTTCTAATGAAATTTGTCTTAAAAAAAATACCAGATAATATTGTCTTCCTAGAGTTCGTCAAAAATTCTGGTAAAATTTTTTTTATCTAAATATTTAAGCTTATTTAAATTTACTTTTTTATATTTATCTTAACTGGTATTCACACAACACTTTTGTTCACATTTTGCTTTAATAATCAAATCTAAAAATGCATAGGATTATCTCATTTTTATATAAAAATTTATACTCATACCGACCATTAGTGGACTATTTTAAAGGATTTTTTTTTTATAGTATCAAGCAACATGTATAAGACCTGAGAGAATTCAATGGTGTTTTAATTTTAGAGTATTTAAATTTGATGTGGTTGCATAAATATTTTCACCATTTAAACCAAAATGAAGACGGGAATTTTGCATTTATATGCATAGAATTTGTTTATGAGTTTCATTAGAAAACTTATTTGTAATTAGAGGTTAGTACATTAATCAAGTTTTTAAATTGAAAAAATAGGATTAAAATTATTAATGTGAAATTAAAGAGAAACGTATTTGAGGATAAAATTTAATTTGAAAAATAGTAGGTATGTAGTTTTTTAAAGTTTTTTGTTGACTTAAATAAAAACCAATTTTGAATGAATTCAAATTAGATATGTTTGAAATTGATAATGGGATTGTTCAAGACTAATATTTTGTGATTTCTACTGTTGTTATAAATTATCACTTATATTGTGAGAGTAAATCATATTTTTGTACTCAAACTATGTTACCAAACTTAGTTTGAGTAATAGTTTTAATAAATTTTAGTACCACTTTAAAATTCAGAACCACTTTCAGTTATAATCAGTGCTCAATATGACAGAGAACAAAATTAACCCAGAACGTAAAAATCAACCCCGGCTGCGATGGTATTAAGTTAAAATTGCTATCATATATCTACAATTTATGTGTAAAATTTAGCTAGTTTCGAAAATATGGGAAGATTCCATGGTCAATGATCAAGCCCGAAAAACATGGTACGCAGTTATAGACCAGTTAGTCTCTTGAGCTATTTTCAAAATGTTTTTAGCTATTGTCAAACAGAATTTTTACGAAAACAATCTCCTACTGCCAGATAAACAGTTCGGTTTCCGGAACAACCATTCGGCTGATTCTACTCGGTTCGACTACGTGATTTTGTCAAAGCCAAATTTAATATTAAAAAATCTGTAAGTCTTGTATTCTGGGACATCGGAAAAGCTTTTGATTCCGTATGGCACAATGGTGTGATCAAATGTACCTGCTCAAACTTATTAAAAGTTTCACTAAAGATAGATTTTTTTCCGTCAAAATTAATGCTGATCGTTCATCCAAATACAACATGCCAGCAGGTGTTGCTCAGGGTTCGACTTTAAGCCATTATTAAGCCCTCAGCCCTAGGTATTCCCATTCCGGTTTTTGCTAAATATGCCTGTTTGAATCCTGTATTAATCTGGGAAACGGTTTCAATTCTCTATCCCAATATTACCACAAATACAAAATAAAAACAAATACCTTGAAAACCTCCGCGTGCTTTTTTGCTAGAAAAAAGAAACCGTGCTCTTTACCTCTCAGAAACTTCCAACTAAATTGGAATTCCGTTGAATGGAGCACTACCGTAAAATATCTAGTGATCAATAAAATAAAAGGAAAGAATCCAATATTAATCAAAATATTATGCGAACTAATCAATAGGAAATCGTCTCTCTCTAAATTTAACAAAATTTTAATTTTAAAATCCATCTTCCAAAGTACATGTCTGTATGGTGTCCAGTCTGGTCAACTACGCATACTGCCACAAAAAGACTGCAAATAATGCAAAATAAACTACTTAAAATGATACTAAACCTCCTTTGGCATCATAGTACAAGTGATACATATTTAAAATCCAAAAGTACGACGATAACAGACAAAATTAATATTAGGGTAAACAAATTTATTGCTAACACCTCCAGCTCCGAAAACATTTTAGTTAAGCAATTCGTCGAAAATTTAAATATATTTTTTATTTTTTTTATTTTTTCATTTTATATCTGATATTACAGCCTATAAAACAAAATTACAAAAATATCGGTTAAATTCTTATATTCTATAATTAATCTTAAGATAATGTGTTTTCTTATTTTATTAATTTTAAATCTTATTTTATGTTATTTGAAAGCTTTGTAATGTTCCTTAATGTTTATCTTATATATTAATACGCTTAAACGTCTGTTAAACTTTTCACAAAGCTTTTACAACACAAAGCTTTTTTCAACTAGATTAGACAACTTTATTAGAACTATTACGAATTACGATAGTGTGAAAAAATTTATTTAAAGACATAAACCACAAAACGATGAAACCAAATAAAACCAAAAACAAATTAAAATTAACCTAAAAACAATTCACCTATTGCGCAATAGCATTGACTATCTGATTATAAATGAATTAATTTAAAAAAACAAACAAAGTAGCAAAGACAAGAACAGAGTTATCAGAATATTATTATTATATCGATTTATAAATAATTAAAATAGCTTTGCTAACAAATTACGATATTACGACATTACAGCAAAAAAACTTACCGGTAAAACAAATAGTAAATTTAGAAAATACATTTTTTACCTCACCCAGACCATGTTCACAAATTCCAAAAATTTAAATTTATTTATTTTATTAACAAATAATTCAAAAGTATAAATTTAAATGCGCAGTAGTATTGAGTAAATATTATATTGTACATGGAGAGTCATAAACCGAAATTCACGATCTGCTAGAACAAGAAAAGCAAAATTTGTTATGACATTATTATCAAGTTCCAATTCAATACACGGCAAATTTAGTACACATAAAAATTAAAAAAACTTTAAAAAGAAAAATCACAGTCTACCCTTACCTACATCAGAGACCCTAGCAAGATAACAATATAACAATAAAAACTGAAGAATAAGAGAAAAAGTATAATTATTGACTTTACCCCTAACTATAATAGTCAGGAGGCGTTAATAAAAACTGAACAATTACAGAAAAAGCATAATTATTGGCTTTACCCCTAACTATAATAGTCATAAGGCGTATATGATGTCATATGATACTTCGTTAAATGGCCTATATGATTCGATATGATTAACAAAGTTGTAACCAATCATAACCTTTACTATAATGGTCATACCTAATCATACCAAAACGTCAAAACCAAAATTTAAAAGAAGTTAAATAAAAATATAAATTCTATAAATAAATGTTTTTATTTTTTTATTTTGAGTTTTGAAATAGTTAGGGCTATTATGATCAAATTTTATTTCAAAAGTTTTAATTACATATGTATCTCAAAGATAAACAAAAATGGTTGCAAAGTATACTATATTTCTTCATGCAAAATATAAATATTCAGTGTAATTTCAGAATATTTATGAAATATAAATATTTAAATAGTAAATGAATTATTCTAAGTATTATTTGTATTGATGAATAAAAATAATATTTAATACACATTTTTTGTATTTTTTAATGTATATCTTTCAATATATTGGCATAACACAATTAGAAGTTTATAAATACCTTTTCTCGCAAAATACCTTTTTCAACTTGCGAAATACGAAAATGCGTGTCAAGCACTATTATTTAAGAAAAAAAATATATATATGATATTCTATAACAAAGTCGGATATCAAACTTTAATGAATAATCATTTATACGTTATAAACACAATTAAAAAACGTATAAACGTTTCCTTATATAAAAATTTTTCTTCAAAACTATTAGCGGTTAAAATTTTCAGTTTGATTCTATGAAACACAAATAAAATTATTATTTATTATATTATACATATTAAGTATATTATAAATATTGTAAATTATAATTTTATTCAGTTTTTTATTCATTTTATTATTCTTATTTAAGTAACAATAATAATTACAACTAGCTATTCCCGGCGTATCATTAGCCGGTCTAGCATTAGCATTATAAATGAAAAAATTTATTTTATTTATTTATTTTCTTTATTTTCTTAAATAAAAAATGAATGTTTTACATATTTTTTTATTACATAATAAATAAGTTAAATTGAAAAACTTAAAACTATGATTGAACGAATAAAATACATTGTTTTATTTATAATGCTAATGCTAGACCGGCGAATGTTACGCCGGGAATAGCTAGTACACTTATATTTTATTACACGTTTTGGTAAAAATATTTTAAAAAACCGAATTATTACCTATTTTAGTTATATTAACCAGTTTAACCTAATTTAACTTTATCTATCTTATTCTACCTATCCCAAGAAACGATCTAATTTTAATCTAATGTGAGTAGATGTTTTCTGTTTACTATTTTGTCTCTCTCCGGTATATGACTATCAAATTTTTGTATAGTATAATCTAAATTTCTTGTAATTATCTTGCACGTAGTCCGTCTATTATAGTGGAATAATCCGGGGACATGATTTTGATCTTGTATATATCCATTAGAGTCTAAGTATATAAAAAATTTAGTGGCAACAAACACTATATTTAAACTATTTTTTATACATTCGTAATTATGATAGTAGATTTTTGACACAAGACAATTTCCTTCTATTTTGAGAACTTTATCTAGGTGATTGCATATTAATTTTATGAACAAATTATCAAATCTAATTATGTTAGCCTAATTATATATTACTTTGTTGGAATAAAAATGTTGAAAATTAGACTCTGGTTTTCTTGTTCTGTTTATGCAGACTCTAATGCATTTTCTTTCGAATTTTCTAATAAGCTTCATTGTGCTGGCCCTTATGTTAAACCAAACAGGAGCAGCATATGACATTATTGGTCTAATAAGTGCTTGATACGCTATTACTTTAACTCTAGAGCTTATTCTTTTATCAAAGAAGAGATTTCTGGCGGCCATAAATGCTTTTTGCTTTTACTTAAAATGTACTTAACATGGTCTTTGAACTCTAGGTGTTGGTGAACTCGCACTCCTAAATATTTGATTATTTTTCTTTGTTTTAATTGTATCATATTATTAGTTTTAATATTTAAGTTTTTCCAGGTTTTTTTTTATACTGTAATTAACTTTATCTACTGTGCTTCAGAAGAGTATCGTTTCACATTTATCGGTATTTATTTTAAGCTGCCAAACTTTACAATAATCTAAGGTTAAATTAAACAGTCTTTGCAAGTTATATTTTATCTGTTCTATTTAATTTAAACTAATTATATTTAAATCTTCTATATATAATTCTTCGACGGTGTCAGCATGTACCGTTATCATTTTTTGTTTTAAAGAGAAATATTGTTTCTGTTTCATGCATATATTTTGTTTTTACAATAAATGAAGAAGCGAATTTGCAAACAAATTGGAAGAAATTTTTTTCTTTCTTTCTTACACCTCATCAAGGAGGTGTGCCTTTAATGTAGGAGGAAAAAATCAAACTTTACTCAAATTGATTTAAATGAAATCGGTACACATTTTTTGTTATTTGCTTTTGTTGTTTTTCTTCTTAAAACATCGTAATAGAAAAGAATATTCATTAATAAGAAGATATGCACTGGGGTGGGGAATCAAGATATTTTTACTACTCCTTTTATAAAAAAACGTCATTAGTTAAAGAAGTAAAGAACTATTATTTTTGTTATGTAATCAGTTGTCAAACCACTTAATTTTTGCAATGTAATTTTAAATAGGCCACGGGAGAACAGATTTTTATGTGTATGGTCGTCTGAAATTTTGTGTTCGATTTTTTAAAAATGAACGTATTAAATTTATTAGGGTATGAGAGTAAAGTAATTTTGAATGATTGATTTTTTTCAGGTACCTACATAACATGATATTGGTTCCAAAAACATGTTATTTCTTAAACATCATATTATTTTCTTTTATTTCTTATAAGGGAAGTAAAAATTTTTTTTTATTTCAAACAGATTATAATTGATGTATTTTCAATATATAAATTTTTTCAGGTATTGAGACAGGTAGTTAAAAAGAATACCAAGAACCAATCGTTTTTTTGATGAATGACTCGATGCATTTTTATTGCCTTCAAAATTAAATTTTGACATTTAATAATCAATGATAATTTATTAATTATTAATAATATTAGAATTTATAAATAGGAAGGAAATTTGAATATTAATAATGTTTTTTATTGCTATGCATTTTTAAGTGTAACACATCCTTAATTATTGATAACTAAGAATAAATACAACAATATTTCTTTGAGACAAAAAAAGTCGTTCGATAATTTTTTTCCACTTTGTCTTTTGAATTTTTATCTCTCTCTCACAAATGAAATTCTTATTACTATCTATTTCTTACAATCGACTAGAAAAATGGTAACCAAAAATTGACAAATTATAAAATTTTATTCCAGTGCATTTTCTTATTAATGGATATCCTTTGATAGTAGATGCGTGTGCGACTTTACATTATGTAATAATTTATGTACATAATCTTTCCCCTCAATCGACTGAGAATTTTTTTTCTCAAAGAGAAATTGTTTTTGTTTTATGGATCCATTTCTTTAACACAAACGAAAGAGAAAATAAAAAATAAATGTCGAATGAGCACTTAATTCTTTCTGTTTCCTCCCCTTCTAAAACAAAATGGATTAAAAATATTTAGAATATTAATTTCAAAGCTATTGAATACATTCTTATATACTTGAGAAATATATTTTAAAATCATTTTTAGAATACATTGATTAGCGTAAGTTATTACGTATTTTTTTATGAAAAATAATCAAAAAAACTTTAATCAATTTATATAATCAACTACATAAGTATTGGCATAAGTGTTAGCATTTAGGGCAACTTTTACATATCAGAATTTATTTGATAAAAGCATTGATTAATAATACTATAAAGATAGACATTTTGATACAACAGAAATTGTTCAGCTCACTTTTTCTTCATAAAAATTCTCTTCATTATATACATTTTCCGGAAAATAATCAATGTGTTGGTGCATGAAAAATTGCATTGGCAGTTGGTGCATTGAAAATTGTCTGAAGAAATGAGAAGGAAAATGTTTTAGCTTCAACTTCAAATACAGTTCAATCACATAGTAAATCAGCTAGTAATTTTGAAAAATTAGCAATTAGATATTTTGCTATATATATATAATATAATTTATTATATTTTGGATTTTGCACATAAAAAGCGTCAAATTGCCATACATGTGCATTATACTATTTTTAAAGAATGAACACAAAATTTAAAAACGAAATTTAAATAGCAATTCATAATGAAATATTAGAGATGAAAGACGTAGGTATGTAAGTACGTATGTACCTAAAAACCGATTTGAATTGAATTTAAAATTTAAAATTGTATTTAAAACAACTTTAACAAAAATTTGATTCTATTTGTAAGTTTATACATATATGTATATGTATGTATGAATATATATTAGAAATCATAACCTGGATGAATGTTCACTATTATTTGAATTTTTTGAAATTGTTTTATTTTTGAAAATTATTCAATTAAAACAAGAAAAATATTTTCGTTTCCTAAACATTATAAAATTATATTATAATTTTATAATTTATTATTACAAATAATATACATGCACAATATCAATCAACAATTATAAAAATCCTTTTATTACAATGTATATTGAGAGAAAAATAAAAAAAAAATATTCTTAAAAGACTACTCGATAAAAATGGTATCCAATTTGAAATTTTTGTACCTATCAATTCAAAAAAAATTCAAATTACCTATACAAATTCAAATAACAAAAGGTTAAAAACAATAATATTCAAGAACAGTATAGAGAAACTAAACACATACAAATTATTTAGAGAATAAAGTCGTATAAAACGCTCAAAAATTTAAAAATTCAAATTGAATATAGACAATGCACCAACACATTGATTATCTTCCGGAAAATATATATAATGAAGAGAATTTGGAAAAAGTGAACTGAACATTTTCTGTTGTATGAAAATGTCTATCTTTATAGTATTATTAATCAATGATAAAAGTTACTTACTTACTTACTTATTTTTATTTAAGGTTTGTTTGGCTCAAATAAAAAACAATGATTTTAAATATATAGATATTAAAAATTATAAACAAATAAAATAAAAAATAAAAAATACAAGAAAATGAAAAAATAAATTTACCTATTAAATTTTTAAATAAATAAAAAATACAATTAAGGAAAAGTTGAAAAAATCTTATAAATGTAGGTAGTTTAGTATCTACTAATTGTTATTATCAATACTATTATTTATAACAATCAATAACAACAAAAATAATCAAACACAATAAACATTAAACAAAAAGTTCAACAAATGACAAGAGTCGATTTCGATTTAAAGGAAAAAATTAGTTTCCAGCATTTTTTGTTTCAAAAATGTTTGATGATAACAGGATAATATTCTATTTTTTCATTAAACAAAGTCGGATGTCAAAAATTGTGGAACAACGTTTACAGGACAATCAAACTTTCAATAGTACAAACTAAATCTTGATGTCTAAACGTTACCTAATCGTTAGTACCTAATTTTAGCGGTTTTTTATTTGTAAATAAAAAAAAATAGCTATATTAAGTTTACTTTATTTCTAATATTTTAGTGTTTTTTATTCAAAAAAAAAAATAAACAGTACAGATAAATAATAAATGTACCTGTATGTAATATATGAATATATCCTATATCTATTTATTGATATTTGATATTGTAGTCTTTTGTATTTTAAAATAAAAAAAACAGTAGTTTTTAATTTTTTGGTTTTCCTAATTTATGAAAAAAAAATAAGCTGCCTTTGCAATGACCATCAACAAAGCGCAAGGTTAAACTCTGAATAAGGTTGGCATTTTACTTGAGGCACCAGAGTTTTCACATGGACAACTATATGTCGGGATTTCGCGCACTGGGAATATAAATCATTTGAAAATTGTCACCGAAAAGAATAGAACTGTTAGAAATATAGTTTTTAATGAAATATTAGTTGATTAAATATTTCAATCTATATCAATCCAATTATACAGTCTGTCTGCTAATCTATTAATTTAACTAAAGTATCAAATATTACTAAAATATTGTTGATAGGGGAATTTTTGATTTTGATAATTTATAATGCAGTACAACCTAGAATGCTCTAATTTTGATTTTTCACTATATATAATGGTAGCAAAAAGTTACGTAGTAACGGGTATTTAACTAGTATAAATAAATTGTAATTGTTTGCTTTTAGATAATATTTTTTTAGTTATTTTTGTTTTTTTTTTCGTTTTTCTTTGTTCAGTTATAAAATAGCTTAAGTCTAATTGTAAGTTATAAGTCTAGTTACACGCTGAAATTTTATCGGTTTGTCGACCTGGAGTACCCTTTGCCATTAGGATAAAACAAATGACAAAAAATAATTGAAAGTAAAAACAGAGACCATAATTAGCTGAAATATTCCAAATTAGGTCGGACCAATGTTTTATTAAGCATCTTTAAAGTATGACGGTCGAAAAGTTCTTCTGTCCAACGCTTTATAAATCTTAATAAGGAATTCGATTTATTTTTAATATCCATCAATTATAATTAAATATTTATTAGTAAGTCTTTAATAGAATCAACTTAACTTAGTAATATTTCCCCACTGAAAGAGTAATTGTAAGCGAATGGATTATAACGGCAATTATAATGCATTAATGCGCAATTTTTAATTTTGAGAAGTATGTTGTTATTTGTACACCAGAGAAAAGAAATTATTAAGACTATTTTTAAATAACGAAGCCATGAGTGATTGAATAGAGAGTTACTAGTTACATTTGCGCTTATTTGAATGTGGTTGTGAATTATAAAATTATCTATTCAGATTATTTCTGCAGGATCCTAAAGCTTTTTGTTCGAATAAAAATTAAAATAGTTAGATTCGGGTATTCATTTTAAAAGTCTTAGATATTTTCGTTTAACCAATCTAAGTTTTTCTATAACCGACGCATTAAATTGTACCACAAGGTATCTGACACTGTTTATGTTATTATTTTTTTTCCATCTGAATTAATTTAAATAAAATTGTTTTCTTAATTTTGTTGTGGTACTTTATCAGTTGTATACCTAATAGTTTTGGCATCTATCGTAATTAATTTTTAATCTCCACGAATCGCAATTTTGACACTTTATTTAATAATTTTTGCAAATCTTGTTGCGCTGTATTTAAATATTTGTTGGCAGCATATATTATTATGTCGTCCGCAAAAGCGACACTATGATTTAACCCTAAATTTCTGTTTGTTGAATCCAGTAAATCACTATTAAATAGATTTGGCGAATTTACTGTACATTTTTGGAATATATTTTCAATGGAAGATTCTTTCGAGCATTTCTGATTGAAAGAACTAGCCTTAAAATTTTTGCTATTAATCATATTATTAATTAAATAAATGAGGTATAATTCCAATTTTGTGTATAATTCCATCTAACCAAACAGTGTCAAATGCCTTTTCGAGATCAATAAAATATGTCACAACGAAATTTTTATCATTTATATATCCAAATATTTGATGATAGTTTTGCAATTACGTGAATTGTTGAAAGCATAAACTAAAAAGGTCCTAAGTGACTTACCTTGGAAAACACTAAAGTTAGCCATAAATTATGTTGAAATAGACTACTTGAATAATATCTTATTAATCATATATCAAAGTAAAATTAAATAAATTATCGAATTATCTTAGCTAGTTAATATCCTTATATTATGATGATTGCTTACTTAATAAGACAACTACATTAATTCTAATTACTTCAAAATTAATGTTATTGGCAAGAATTAAAATAAAATTAGCATTTACTCAAGCTGAACATACCCTTACAAAACAGAAAAGCCAAAAAATAAATCAAAGTAAACATTTTTATTTTATAATATCATAAACATCGTAAATATTCTGCGGCAGGACATTTACTCCTGTTTAAGTGATAAGTTTAAGTACCAACAAAATAAAAAATAAAAACAATGCAGTTTGAATAACAAATCGTTTTAAATTGTTTTCATCTACTCACAATTCAAATACAAATAGACCAAAAAAAAAAAAAATAACAAACAAAAAATATTATTTCCTTCCATACTTTTAAATTGTCTAAAATGAAAATGATAGGTGTATATACCCCCCCCTTCCCTATATAAAATTAATTCACTTGGGGCAAGTGGTTTTTTTTCGTCTTTTATATATGTATATATACATTATATAGTATTCTAGAATTCCGTTTTTTTTTTGTTTTTTTTTTTTGCTTCACACAAGTGAATAACGTATTAATATCAATAAAACGGACATTCACATAACAAGAGGCGTATAATAGATGAATCTATTTCGTACATTTTTTGTACGACTGGTTGGTTTTATTTGTTTTTGTTTTTTTTTTTTGTTTCGTTTTTGGCAGGATACAGCGTTTATTTTTTTTTTATTTTTTTAACTTTTATTGTCAACATTTTTATGGGAAACAACGATGTTTTAGAGCAATAAAAGTTATCGATAAAAAAATTTAGCTGACAAGTATTTGATTACATTTTATGTATGATACTCTCCATTTTCCTGATAGCACATAGGACTAAAAAAAAAAACTGTTTTTGTTGTTATTTTTTTTTTTTTGATATTGTAGAAGTTTTCTGAGTATTTTGATTCATTGGATTTATTTTACTTTATTTTTTGTTAAGTTAAGTTAAAATTTTTATTTTGATATTTTGTGATTTAGAATTTAGTGAAAATGTGAGATTTATGCAAATTTTATAAAGTTAATTTAGGTATTGGAACAAAATATCGTAATTTGATTTTGAATGTTATGTGGATATTATTTTGTTGATGAACTTTTTATATCAAATTTGTATGAAATTATGTATTGATAATATGTCAGAAAGTTGATGGGTTGAAAAAATAAGTATAAAAAAAAACAAGAATTTGGTATTTTACAATATGTATAGTGGTTTGGCTTGATACGTTCCACGCTATACGAATACATACAGGATAAACCAATATTTGATCAACCATTCAAACAAAAAAAAAATAATTAAATTGAAAAAAAAAAAATATTTAGATTGAATTACAGTAGAATTCAAGCAAAAAAACATATTATTGTTACAATGTTTTACATTCCATATTGTATATGTGAACAATTTTTTACAATTTTTTATATTCGAAAATTAATTAATTTTGTTAATTCTTTATATTTATTATTATATGTAAAAAAAAATCTGGGCCTCCAAAATAATTTCACTTCACTGTGACAAAATGGCAAAACATTAAAAAATTTGTGTTCCGAAATATAAAAAAAAAACTTTGTATTTTGTATTGGAATGATTTCAAATTTTAAATTTAAGTTTTGTTTAAAGGCGGTTTAAAAACATTTGCTTTACAATGTTGGAACTCGCCATTTATTAAGTATGTGTTTAGTACCCATTTTATCATCCCCTAACAAAAACGCAAAACTGCGCTAGAACAATCTAATCTGACAGAATTTTTTAAATTATGTTGATATAACTACGTTCGTGGGCCCTCCATTATTATGTTTTTGATATTCTGATTTATATTTCTTTAGTTTTAATTTGGTATTTACCTAGTGATCGATTTGGTATTCACTTAGTGATCGGTTTTGGACCTATATTTTGTATTTGCTGTTTATAAGAAAGAAAATGGTTTCTAGTATTTTTGTGGTAGGTCTATCTATCAAATTGGAATTATTTCAAAAATTACTAAATATGACATTTTTTAGATTAAAATTAAATGTATCATAGAATTCGCATGGTCCTCGAAATTCAAGGAAGTTTAGAAGGATGGAAAGATAAAAAATGGTACGCAATTTCATTATGAATATTTGTATATGTGTATTTATTTTGTAAAAAGTACACTTTACAATGAAATTTTCGTCGATTTTCATAACTCACAGAGGTCTTATTGACATCTTTTAATAAGTTATAAACTCAATCAAAATGAAAATCAGGAAGTTGTATAGGTAGTCTAACACTATAAATACCTACTGATGAGTTCTGGTAGTGTTATGATGAAAGAAACAATTCCTGAATATAATTTAGAATTCCATTAATATAATTTCAATTGATTCTTAATGGTACTATATTTATTTTCATTGATTTATCTTAGACAACAACCATATTTAATAGCACTTATTTAAAAAAAAATTCAAATTTGAATTTAACTCTGGCAAGAAAAAACAAAAACTATGTACATGGGTGAGTTGCGACTTTTTGATAAATTAAAATTTTTGTTTGTGAAGATGTATGTATACTTAACTTATACATGATGTGAAATTTAAATTGAAATTTCAAATTCAAAATTAATAAAGTTTGAAAAAATATTTGAATTCGCTACGTCTTCTTTTAAATATCTATCATTTGAAAGAGTAGTAATGAAAATCGGTTGTGCAATGGTTCATATTATATTTGTAGTGTAATTTTATCAGTTATTTAAATATTAAATATAACCAGGGCTGCCAGATTGGGCTACATTTTCCTCGATTGAGTTACCGAAATTCTTAAAATGGCTACTTTTTAATTTTAAGGTAGATTGAGCTTCATTTGTTTTACTGAACATTTGTTCAGAACAATCTTTAGAACTACAAACTTTTTTTTGAAACCATAGGAAATGTATAAAAATAATTGCTGGTATTTCCTATTAATTGCGATTAAGCCTTTGTTAAATGACATGGCTAAACTTAATTTAATTTCTCAATCAACTCCAAATGCTTTCATAAGAATTAGAATAAATACAACAAAAAAATTAAAATGTTTACTGTAATAATTTTTCACCCTAACAAAAAATATTAAGATTTCCAATTCGAAAATAATGAAGAATAAATATAAAGAAGAAAAACAAATTTAATTATAGAATTTAGAGATAATAATGCAATAATTTCCTTTTAAGTTTAGCTATGTTTTGTTTTTATTTATATTTTACCATCTATCTAATATTATTGTGCGACATCTATCGGTGGACTTATTTGGATTATGAAAATCTAAGTTAAAATGTCTGCTTCAATTTTACTTTTGTTTTGCATTTGTGAAGATATGTGTATATACTTTTTTATATGGGTAAAATTTTAAATTGAAATTTCTCATTGAAAATTTTAAATTTTTGAAAAAATATTTAATTTTGCTACGATTCCTGTTAATTTGTTAAATATCTATTATTAAAAAAAAAATAATAAAAATCGGTTGAGAAATGGCTGTTCCGAATTTTTTCCATTTACAAATTAAATATTACGATGATTTAAAAACTTTTATTGAAATTGAATTTTGTTAAAATTTAACTTGTACAGAAATTGAAAAGTACAGTTGTGAATAGTTTGGAGATAACTGGTAATAATAATTAGGATGATTGATGTAAATATTTACGAAACCAGGATTTACCAAATTTTTCAATGTTAAAATTTTGTAATTCGAATTTTGGTTGTAATACGCCCCTATATCAGTATACGAAATTTAGTTTATTCATTTAAAATCAGAAATTTTTGTATGCGATTTCGATTTTCATTTGTTTTTTTTTTCTTAAATTTTTGCGTGGAAATTTCGCATTTAATATGCCTAGTATATTTTGCCAAAGTTTGAGTTGAGAAGATTTTTTTTTATTGATGGAAAAAATTTAATTGGATATTTTGGGACGTGTTAGGATTTTGATTTTAAAAAAACAAAAAAATCTATCGCTACAAAATAGAAAAATTGGTATGAGTGTTGAGGAGAGAAAATTAATATTTTTTTTTAACATCTTCAGCATATTTAATAAAATATAACGGTAATAAAGTTTATATTGCGTGTAAATTTAAAGTTTATTGCATGCTGTGTGTATTTAATTTTTTTTTTGTTTTGGATATAATTCAATATTAATATTTTTTTTTGTTTAATTTTTTATTGAAAATATTGAAGACTTTATTTTGCAAAATTTGCACATTTCAAATTGTTTCGTTCAAATTTAATTTAGAATAATTTTTATTTTTGTTTTTATTTTATTAAAATTTAGTTTAATTGTTCGGAAATTTAGAATAAATTAATGGAAATGTCATATAATATAAAAAGTGATATTTATTTAAAATAAAGGGTGTGACAAAAAATTGTATATGCTGATTGTATTGTATTGCAGCATATTTAAAATTTAATAAACAAAATTTGAGTGTAGCTAAAACATAAAAATCATTAAATAAATATAATACCAATGTATAATTAGTAGTAATAACTTTATTTGAATTTAAAAAATTGTTTTTTGTTCAAATTGTTGTAGACTTCCTGGTCGTTTTACTGGTTTATTCAACTAACGCCTGTTAAACAACAGCTGTTGTTAACTCAAATAATGAACATAATTATTCAGTTCGTTTTTAAATTTATAAGTGTCTATCTATTTTTTTTTTATTTTTAAAATATTATAATGATCTTTTTACATAAGTTTAAGGTTCATTTGAACCAGAGAGTCAAACCGAAGTTTTTTACGTTCCGGTTTACGCTTACGTTCCTATTTTATTTTTTTTTTAGTTCGGTTCAACTCCGATTTTAAATATTCTTATCGTTCCGGTTACGTTTCGGTTTAAAAGCCGGTTCAAAACCGGTTTTTTTTGTTATATTTATAAAAAAATATAACAAAAAATATCATTTTACTAAAAAAAAAGACCATAATAAAAAACAGAGTGTACATTTAATATTATTAAAAAATCAGTATTATTGTAAAACTCAAAGTAAAATAAAAACATAACAAAATAAAAATAATACTACCAGTGTATCAGTTCAAAAAAAAAAAAAAAAAATTAAAAGGAAAAACAATATAAAATAAAATACTGTCCACAATATAAAATAAAATACTGTATTTTATAATATTAAATTATTATTTAATTTGCACATCAAAATGTTTTAAAAATTTTTTTCATTTAAATTTGTTTTTATTTCACTTAGAATCATTTTTAATGATGAAAAGTTTCGTTCCATACTAACTTGCGTTGCCAGTATAACTTTTGCAAGTTCTGCCAATTCGGCAGTAGAAGTATTTCTGATTTTGCAAGAATTTAAAACATCTGTGCTGGGTGGTTCCCGAGAAGGTATAAAAGTATTTTTTTATAAATTAAGTTACACAACACAAAAAAAAAAAATCCAAGTTCAAACATACTCCTTGAAAATTTCAAGATTCACCTTATAGCTTATATTATTAATTTTTTTTTGCCGTTGTTGAACAATTTGAAATTATTTATTTATTTATTCACCATTTAGTTCATACGGTTTACAATATTGTAGTTTAATTAACAATTTAAATTAATAATATATTTTAATTTAATTTTTAATTGGTTTTTCCTCATTTTTTATTTAGATTTTCAATTAAACTTTAACTTTTAAATTATAATTACAATAAAAATGAAATTATTAGAATTGTTAACAATTACTATATGAACTTAGAAATAAATTAATATAAACAAAAAAAAAAAACAAAAAATGATGAACAACTAACTCAATGAAATTAAATTCGATTAAAAAAAGAGAAAAAGTGTGAGGAAAAACAATAAATTCATAGAAACCAATTAAGTATAATTAGTGAATTAGTGACTACTTATATAAATAGATTTAGGAAGGATTTGGAATAGGATTTTCTTTAACCTGGCTTTACTAAAAGAAAAGTCTATACTATTTTTATGTTGGTTAACTGCACAACTGTTGGTAACTTTATGTTGGTTAACTGGTTAATTAACATTCTATTTATGGGTTCAAATTTACCATAATTTGTTCTGTGAAAAGGAAGGTTAAAAATATTTTCTGAACGAAATCGCGTACTAGTATTAATCTGTTTATTGATTATGCCTTTTATAGTTTGGGAATCAATTTCGCCAGTCAATAGTTGAATTATAAATAAAATATCCGCAACAACTCTTCTCGAGTGCAAAGTATTTAATTGAAGTAGTTTGAGGCGATCTTGGTAAGGAGGCAGTATTATTGGGTTGGACCAGGGAAGATTACGTAAGGCAAATCTAAGAAATTTTTTTTGAATTGACTCTATTCTGTTGATATGAGTGAAGTAGTAAGGTGACCAGACGGGACTAGCGTATTCAAGGTGAGGACGAACGAGCGTTGTAAATAATAAATTAACTGTATATGGATCGTTAAACTCTTTAGACCATCTCTTTATGAACCCTAACATAGAATTTGCCTTGTTGATTATGATATTAAAGTGTGGTTTAAATGAAAGTTTATCATCGAAAAGGATACCTAAATCTTTAAAGTGGGAAACTCTTTTAATAAGTTTAGCATCAAAAGTATAGTTGACCACTAAGGGGGAGTAACTACGGGAATAGGAAATTAGAGCACATTTGTCAATGTTTAGGAGTAGGTTGTTGGAGCTACACCAACTAAAAACAGAGTCTCATTCTTCCTGAAGCAAGGTGGAGTCATCAGATGAGGACATTTTTTTATAAATTTTCATATCATCGGCATATATAACAACATTACTATTCTTGATGATTTTAATTACATCATTAATAGAAATAATGAATAGTAATGGATCTAGATGGCTGCCTTGTGGTACACCTGAGGTGGCGCAAAAAGAGTCAGATATATTTGAACTAAATATCACACTATAAGTTATCTTAGATAAAAACGATTTGATCCATTTTAAGATGGTTTCAGGGAACCCCAGTTTTTTGAGCTTTAGAAGAATAACACTATGAGGTAATAAGTCAAAAGGTTTACTTAGGTCAGTATAAATAACATCAGTTTGAGAACCAGCTTCCATAGTATTCAAAAATAGAACAAGATTCAACTAAGTTAGTTACAGTAGATCTTTTTTTCATAAATCCGTGATGGCTAATTGATAAGGAACTAGAGCAAATGTCATATATTGAATCAAATACTATCAATTCAAATAGATTGGGAATACATGAGACTTTCGCAATTGGACGATAATTTGAGACATTATTTTTAGCATCTTTTTTATGAATTGGTCGGATAAATGAAATTTTCCAATATTCTGGAAAAATACCTGAAGTGAATGAACGGTTAAATAATAACGATAATGGTAAGGAAAGAGAATCAGAACAATTTTTTAAAATTAATCCTGGTACTTTGTCTAGCCCAGGGAAAGAATCATTATTTAATTTGTTTAAATATTCCTTTATTTTTTGAACAGAAAATCAATCGAAATATTGGGTAATTCAGATAAGGGGTTGCGACGTGTATTATAATTTGAAATTTGAGTTGGCATTAAAACATGATATGACATAAGACAATGACATGAAAAAGACAATGAAATTGGAAAGCGTTCAGAAAATATCTGTTAGCAATTTTATTCAAAAAGGCAATGCATAGAACTCTATTTTTCATCAAATTTTCACAACTTTTTTTTCAGAAATTTTACACTTGCGGAACGAAAAAGAACGAAATTAACCGATACGGTTTCGATTACGGTTACAGTTGACTTGTATTTTATTATTTCGATTCCGTTTCGATTTCGGTTTTCGGTTCCGTTCCGGTTTGACTCTCTGATTTGAATACATCGTTGTTATTCATCGAGTATGATCGAAAAAATTGTATTATGTAGTTGTTATGTACATTGATTTTTGAATGTTTTGATAGATTTTATTTTGCTTTTTTTCAATTAGTCAATTAGAAATTAAATTTCGTTCTTCGCAAATCTAATGCTGCAACTGCTAAAGCTAACAATAGAAAACAAATAAGCGTGGAAATAAGCGTAACACGATTAACAATAATTTAATAATAATTACTGGCTGGGGGAAAAATAAAGAGAGTTGAAGTTAACTCGACAAAAACTCAAAACAGCCTAATTTCATGCAAACTGTTAAAATTTTAACCAAATCTCTCTTTCCAAGATGTTCTTTGCAAAACTAAGATCTAATCTTTATTATTATCTAATTAAAAAAATAGTAATGTGGAGAGCCTGCAATACCCCTTATTTTCAAAGTCTATTCTGGATTATGTTTTAGTTCTTTTGTAAATGGTTTTTCTAATTTCTAATACGTTTGATGTTATTGCAACTTTCAATTTAATTCTACTTCGAACAGTTTTTGACTTAAATGGCATAGAACTACATAATATGTAAATGTCAAATTGCTTAACGAAGCTTACAAAGACAATTGTCAAAGCATAATGTCGACCCATAATGACGTATAGTAACATAAGAAAATATTTCTTATAAAAAAACAACAACAGTAACCACAACAACAGTTTGAATGGAATTTAACATAAAAATTCCTCGTTTAATGAAAATTTAACGAATTGTCAGATTCAACTTAAATGTCGCATATGTCGATTGTGGGCATTTACATGTATTTTCCATCATATCACATGTATATCATGAATCATGATGTGTATAGTTCTATGACATTATAGTTAGCACATTGGTTATAGTTTATTTAACTTTAAAGACAAAGTCAACCGATGCAATAATGTTCTGGTTTTTATCTGTTCTTCTCTTATTCATTCTACCGCAATAAAAGCGTTTACTAAGGATCTAAACTGGCAAGTTTTAACTATCAATGGGATAACGAATGATATGATAGTATATTATATACTTCCAATATGGATTGTAATACAACCGATATTTCTCTTATAATTAGGGATAACAATATACTGTCAAAAAAAAAATTACTGATCTACCCATATGTATTCTGATTTGACCAACATTTTTCCTTTAATTGGGCATATTATTAGTATCAACATCTATTATTCATATTTCTTTTATTTTTTTTTCTCTTTAAGATCCTAGTAATGGTTCTCATTACTAAGTTTAATTTTTGACATCGCAAAAGGATTATCCAACTGTTAGGGATATTTGAGTCGATTTAAAGCTCCCCTTTTACTTTCGAAACTTCTTTAATATCCATAAATCATTTAAACAATCCATAATTGAATACATGAATGGAAGCATTAAAGGAAGTATTAAAGGGTATCCATGATTGAATACTCTTTAATGCTTAGGCTAACTTGGCTGCGTGCAAAATCGTGTAATTCGTCTAAATGGTAATTCAGGTGTAACTTCGTCCTTAGGTTCCCTTGGGTATAGTTGTATAGGTGAATCACTTTCTCTGTTTTATATAATATATTTCGCCGGTGTGGACAATAAGCTCATTAGAAATCTAAGAATTACTTCCTATACTTAAACAGTTTCAACACGAAACAAGAGGAGCTACAAATGCCCATTTCTATACAATATAAATATAATTCGCCCTCAATTACAAAAAATTAGAAAATTATTAACTACTTCAAAGTATTTTAGTTGCACATTTAGTTTTCAAAACACTCTGTATCTACGTGTAAATAAATAAAATAAACTTTGATTAGATAATTACCGCAATACAAATGTTAAAAAGGATATTAAAAATATTTATTTTTGTGGTGATTTATGTATTTTATTTTGCAAACAGAAAAATATATTTAAATATACATATACTATTATAAATAAGCGAAAAAGACTTTGGTAGGTAATTTATTGAACTTATAGGTATAGATAATAATTGTCGGATCTGTGATGGCATACTAGACTTTGGAATAAATCAAGCTTATTTTCTGTTATTTGATTTTTAGACCTGGAACAATACGAAACTAATCGTGGATTAGTTAATGTTTTATTTTGTGTTGTATGTGATATCGCATAATGTCACAGGTTATGGCTGAGTAAATTCGGAGATGCATCAGCATCAAACATCATAAAATTTGAATGGTTTGAAAATTTAAATTTCTGGTGGATTGTGATTATCAAAGCTTTTGAATTGTATTAACCAACTGATCAATTTTATTAAATTTGATTAACCAGATTAGAAATATTTCTTTTGCATCATGGAATTTTATGTTACGTGATACATACTAATGCATTTTAAAATTAAACTGTTGTCACCTCCTCTTAAACTAAACTTTTAAATGTAAATGAGTAATGGTCAATATTTATGTCTTAATGTCTTTTTTTTTTTTAATTGTTGTAAAAATTCGCAACGAATAATACATTCTACTCTACTTGATAGCTTTGAATCATTTTTAAGCAATGCAATGCCGACGATAGTTCGGTTGATGTTTCTCTATTTACTGTTCGTTTCATGATTATATAATTAATTTTGTGAACTAGATTCAAACAAAGTTTTGTCATTGTTAAAAATTGTTTACAGATAATATTAGAATATTTTCATATTAACAAGATTAATAAGAATCACTCTAAAAATGATGTGGATTTAACCACAATCAATGTAGTTTTTTACAACGTTTTTTGTAGAGAATTCCGATCAAGCGAATGAAAACACGCTTTCGAAGTGTATTTTTTTAAAATAACTAAAAAAAACGCGTGAAATCAGTTTACTATATAGTTAATTTAGACAATAATGCTTAATTTTCAGCATAAAATGTTTTATGTCACTACAAAAATGTGTAATTTCACATTATTATTTTGATCACAGATTTTATGTGTAGTGAATTAGCACTACACGATTGAAATATACCACATTTTACTGTTGGTATTTACGCATTTAATGTTGTATTCCACGCCATCTATTGAAAATGTACACTTTTCGTGGAAATACGTGGAAATACGTAAAAATAATGCAGTTTATAATTTATTAGTATTACCATATCGTTTTTACAAAAATTTGAAACATCAAAATCAAAAATAATTTTTATAATAAATTCAGAAAAGTTTGTAAAATCTGTAAAAATCTTAAAGGACGTGGCATTTTTGGGAAGAAAACTGAAACTTTGATTATTGTCCAAAAATATGGTAATCAAATAAATCTGAAAATATGGCAAGGTTGTCCACCATACCATACTTGATACCTTACGTTGAATAACCGTCAGCATTCATATTTCATAAGTCAGTCAAATTTCAAACGTGGTGTTAATTATATGTAATGTAATATAATTGTTTGTATGATTCAAAAAAATATAATTATATTTAATAAAGTATAATTTTTCTATAAAATATTAAATTTAAAATCATTCTTTATAATTAATAGAATAGAATTTAATAAAATTAGTAATATCTAAATATAATAAAAAGCTTAATTGTGGTTGTATGTAATTATTATTATAATAATTATTAAATAAGATACCAAGTTTAAGAAATATGTAATTGAAATCATTTTTGAAATTATATTGAACCATAGAGTAATCATATAAGTAGAGTATTCACGTGGAACAAAATTTGCTAGTCACTTTTTCAAATATCAAAATTCTGTGTTTACTCAAAATAATATTACTCAATTTTTAACTGCTTATAAGTTGAGCGCAATGTATTTGTGTACCTACTACTTATGAACATATTTATTTGTTATTATGCTGCCAACAGTGTCAACAATATAAAAGTTGTATGTATAGGTACCCAAAATTGTATAGTTATATGCGAATGTGCATGCTAGCTACAGTATATACATACTTCTTTATTTCGCTGCTCGCATTTCTACTTTACTTATGTGATAAAAATTACATAATGTGTGTATAAAAAACTATACATGCATTTAAAGTCCTTTCAATAGACCACAAATAATATTACAAATCAAAGTATTGAATTTTTTTTTAGAAATTGAAAGAATTCAAGATTATTGCTGGATTTGTTATTATTTTGCTTTAATTTTTAAAATTTGAAGAATTAATATTTTTATTTGGACTTAGTCAATGTGATTTATGAAATTTGTGATTTCAAATTTTATAGAAGAAAGGGACAAAAAAATTAATGTTGGTTTTGTAAAATTAAAAATAATTCAAATTGATTTCTATTGAGAAGTATACTGAAAATAAGGTACCTACATGTTTTTTTAAATTTTCAGCAATTTTGGTTTTGTTAATTTTGTCTGTTCCTTACCTTCCTTACGTAGATAATAATATGAATAGTATATATATGAATACATAATATAATTATGAATACAAACAAACAAACAAGCTATCAAAATTTAAAAAAATAAAACTGGACATTTTATTCTTTATTTGGATTGTTGGCTGTTTTTATTTCTTCAGAAATTATTTCATCTGAAATAGAAACACGATTTTTAACCAACTTCTGAGAAGAGAAAATAAAACGGTATTCCGTACAAACTTCACGATTTGTAATGCATTACTAATAAATTTTATTCTTTTAGCATTATTTTTAAAAAAATTTTCTGGATCATTGACCTATTATTCTATGGATACAATTTCATTCATTATCTTTGCGATTAATTGTGTTTTTTTGTTTACATTTTTCTATATATATATATTTTTTGTATTGAATTAGATATGTAAATGTATGGTGAACACATATTCGATATTACGATATACACTCTTCATACAAATCAAAAGTACATACGTATGTAAATACTTTTCAAATTATCAAACAACGCATCTATACTCCTAGCCTAGTCACTGGGAGAGCAAAACTTTATACACAAAACTAAAACAAAACTTAAAACGAAATCGTAATTCGATAAAATTCCGAAAAAATCATTCTGTGAATAGGCTATAGAAGTATAGTGGCATTGTATGAAATATTCTTCTCAAC
This sequence comes from Argyra leucocephala, assembly GCA_963942445.1. Taxonomy (NCBI): domain Eukaryota; kingdom Metazoa; phylum Arthropoda; class Insecta; order Diptera; family Dolichopodidae; genus Argyra; species Argyra leucocephala. The sequence goes on from OZ012680.1 coordinate 72,044,095, forward strand.
AAAAAAAAATTTTTTGAGTAAAAATAATTGAGTTTCGACAATTATATTTGAGTGTTTTGGGGTATTGAGTAAAAAGGGGACGGCATTTTCGTGTTTTGAGTAAAAATGGGACGGCATTTTTAGAAGAAAATGATTAACAAATATTGTTCTACGTGAATACTCTACTTATATGATTACTCTATGATTGAACTAAGTAATAATTTAGTGTTCATTTATAAAAAAATTATTATTTAATATATAAATTATGAAATAAATTATGTATAAATGTAATATTTGTGAAATAGTTTTAAGTAATTGTGTAAATTATTATTGTTAAGCTGAAAAATATATATTAAAATTAAAAAATTAATTTGTTTTCGAATTACACTTTTTTTGCAGGGAAATACAGCATCGTTGAAATATTTGAAATGGGATTGTAAATCACACTTCTTTTGTAGAGAAATCACACTTTTGAAAATCACTCAAAATGTGATAGTAAATAAAAATTATACTTTTTTGTAGAAAAATTCACACGTTTAAGATAATAAAATTTTTACACATTTTTAGTGTAAAAGTTAACAAAATTATGGTCTGTTGAATTTCACTACACTTAATGTAGGTGGTTAGGTTGCCTATATTAATTGTGAAATTTAACAAAATTTTTTAGAGTGATATTAATAGGATTATGGACCCAACGATGGCGCATAAAACTTAATGAAAGCAATTCAACTCATATAAACTTTACTTATAAAAAGATTGCAACCATCATTCCTATCTCAATCAATAACAAAATAGTACCATATGCCAATACAGCAAAGTATCTGAGAATGACACTCGATGCTAAGCTAAGATGGAAGAAATATCAGACTCAAAAAATTTTACTGGTTACTTGGGCGTGGTTCTGAGTTATCAGTACAGAACAAAATATTGATATATCAGCAGATATTAAAACCTGTGTGGACGTACGGTATCCAATTATGGGGCTGTGCAAAGAAAACCAACATCGAAATGTTGCAAAAATTTCAAAACAAAGTGCTCCGTGGTATAGTAAAACGTAACAAAGATCTCCACCGTGACTTGCACATTGAAACAGTCACGGAAGAGATCAAGAAATATGCAGTAAAACACGAGCAGAAACTGCAAACTCATGTGAACTCGGAAATGGCAGCAGTTCTTCATATCGACAGCAGTGTCCGTCGACTCAAGAGAAAGAAACCCCACGAGCTGGTGGAATGGTGGTTCCCTATTTCCAATAAGCAATGGTTAAATACCGAAATATTCATACCGTCTCTATTCTTTTCATCCTCTCTTAACACAAGTATAATACCTATACCATATTAAAAAAATATTCATTTTCAATGTTTGACTATAATTTAAAATTGAGTAAAAGTAAAATAATTTTAATAAAAATTATTCAATATAAATAAAGTTTAATCAGTTTAATCAACTGAAATCCTTCAAGAGTATACCATAAAAGAAAATCTTTTATTAAATACATATGCATTTTTGCATATAAAATAATTTATGGTGAAATATTCTCACGCAGGTGTTAAGTGCAACTTAGATCAATGTTAAGTATTTGTGTTAGCAACTTAACTGAATGGGATAATGAAAAAAAATACCGTAATTTTTTTTTTAGAAACTCCTTTTCCATAAATACCATATATGTATGTGTGTATACGTAAATTAACAACACTTTAATTTTACCTTGAATTGGTTAACGGTGCAAAGTTTCTAGATTTTTATGATAAAAATTAACAAAAAAATAACGGAAATTTTTACTATGAATATAAAATAATGTGTATGTATATGTACATATACATCACTTAAATTCTGGATTTTGATTGAAAAATTCTTGTATTATAGTTTTATTTTTGTGTACAGTAGTTAGTATGTATTTGAATGTCGTAAATTTTAATCCTTCAGTAACATGAAAGGTTTAAAGTGAATGCATTTATAATAACAAGTTTATTTGTGTTTTTATGTATTAACAAAATAATCATAAAAAATAGAATCAAAGGAATGTGAAGCTCAAATGCTTTTGTTTATCAACTATATTAAAACTTTTATTGAGCAGCATATGCTCAAATTCATAGAATTTTGTTTTATAGTATAATAAGGTGAGTATTTTATATAAAGTTAAATTATTAAAATAGTAAGTATATACCGAAAAATGAATTATGTTTAAAATATTTGCTTTAAACAAATTATTTATTGTTGAAATTCCATTAAGTTAATTAAAATGGGAAAATGGATTGGGCCTTAACCCAACTTTCATATCCTGACAAGGACAAGAACTTTTCCCAATAATTTTTTTTTTATGTACTTAACCCTAAACCTCATAAAATATTTTGTCACGTAAATTCATAACATGAGTGTGGCAGGCTCACCTTATAATGTAATAGAAAAAAATAATTTTTAATAAATTTTAATTTTTTTATTTCAAATAATTAATTTTTAGATGTTTAAAAATTTTTTTTTTTTTTTTTTGCGAAAGATAGGAGGTAATCCCCGAAGGACATCAAGAGCTCCAGCCGCGTGTACATCTTGATAGTGTAGGAATCGAACCCACTAAAGCCCACCTATCTTTTTCCGTTATAACCAATCTAAGTAAGATCGACTAATGACTTTTTTTTCGTAAATTTTCGGTCGCGTCTTTAGGAAATTATTATAGTGATAGTTTCCGTGGAGGATCGCTAACATCATAATAATTACCTTGTAGGAACTTTATCACTATGATATTTCCCGTGAAGGAGATAGTCACAGCAATAGGTCCGCGTGGGAAGATTTTTTAGATTTTTTCGCAAAGGAAAATTATTGAAATAAAAATTTCCGTAAAGGAAACTATTATCGTAGAATTTTCCATTTTAGGTCGTGACCAGTTCGTGGGGTTTCGTTCTCTTGAGTCGACGGATACTGCTGTCGATATGAAGAACTGCTGCCATTTCCGAGTTCACATGAGTTTGCAGTCTCTGCTCGTGTTTGACTGCATGTTTCTTGATCTCTTCCGTGACTGTTTCAATGCGCAAGTCACGGTGGAGATCTTTGTTACGTATATACCATGGTGCATTTACTATACCACGGAGCACTTTATTTTGAAGTTTTTGCAACATTTCAATGTTGGTTTTCTTTGCACAGCCCCATAATTGGATACCGTACGTCCACACAGGTTTTAATATCTGCTTATATATCAATATTTTGTTCTGTACTGATAACTCAGAACCACGCCCAAGTAACCAGTAAAATTTTTTGAGTCTGATATTTCTTCCATCTTAGCTTAGCATCGAGTGTCATTCCCAGATACTTTGCTGTATTGGCATATGGTACTATTTTGTTATTGATTGAGATAGGAATGGTTGCAATCTTTTTGTATGTAAAATTTATATGAGTTGATTTGCTTTCATTAAGTTTAATGCGCCAACGTTGGGTCCATAATCTTATTTTATTCATTGCATTTTGAAGTTTTGCTGTGGAGTTTTCGACAGATACGTCAACTGCAAGAATCGCAGTGTCGTCTGCAAAGGTAGCCATAAAAATGTTGTCAATTTGTGGGATATCTCTTGTATATAGCAGGTAAAGTATTGGACCAAGAACACTTCCCTGTGGGACTCCAGCAGATATTTCTTTTACTTCTGAATATTCTTTGGCATAACGTACTCGAAAGCATCTATTGTTCATATATGATTTTGATATTTCATAGAATTGTCTTGGTAAATCACGATGTAGTTTAAATTCAAGGCCATGGTGCCACACTTTGACGAAAGCCTGAGCAACATCTAAGAAGATTGCTGAGCAGACTTTTTTTTCTTCGAACGCTTTTTCCACTATATTTGTGATCCGATGCACTTGATCAATTGTAGAATGTTTGTTTCTGAATCCAAATTGATGGTTCGGGATCAGATCTCTTTCTTCAATAATCGGGGCAAGTCTTTTGAGGAGCAGTTTCTCAAATATTTTTGATATAATAGGTAACAACGATATTGGTCGATATGATGTTACCTCTGAAGGCGGTTTTCCTTGCTTCGGTATTACAATTACTTCTGCAATTTTCCATTGTCTCGGAACATATGTGAACTTAAAACATGCATTAAATATATGTTGTAGCTTTAACAAAGCTAGATCTGGTAGTTCCCGCATGATTTGGCCATTGATGAGATCGTAACCTGGTGCTTTTTTGACACTCAGGTTGTGTCTGCATATTTGTTTAATTTCTCTTAGAGTGACATGCGAAATTTCCGCTTCATCTATTTTAACTTCGAGAGTTATATTTTCATTTGCAAGATTTTGTGTTGGTGCTGTGAAGACCTCTGCCAAGTGGTCAGCAAAAATCTTAGCTTTTTCTTTTGGGTTACCGACCCAGCTACCAGCCTGTGTTTTCAAAGGTGGATCTTGCACCTGTGGTCTATTTATTCGTTTAGCTGCTTTCCAAAGCGAGTAGTCAGTATAAGCATCGGCTGATAAATTGTTTAAGAATTTATTAAATGAGTTATTTTTTATATTTCTGATTTGCTGTTTTAGTTGATTATTTAAGCGATTGAATATAATTTTATCACCTGGGTACCTCGTTGATTGCCATTTTCGTCGTGCCCTTCTCTTCTTCATAACCAGTGCTCTTATTTCTGGAGGATAGCTCACTCTCGAGTGATGTTTCGAGTCAAAACATGGCGTGCTCTCCTTTGCTGCTTGCTGCACGTCTACAATGAATTGCTCGACTTCTGCATCAATTTGGTTCCTTGATTCCACGGATCCTAGAGTAATGAATTGCTCAAGTTTTTCTCTAAACATATCCCAATCAGTTTTCTTGTTTGTAAGTCTTGGGAGGCAATTTTTGTGTTCAACTTTTTCACTTAGAACCATGATCACTGGAGTATGGTCAGACGATAGGTCATCATTGCTCACGGCATATGTGTGGTTTCTATTTATTCCCTTTGTTATAAAGAAATCAATCAAATCAGGTATTTTCGCTGGGTCAGTGGGCCAATAGGTTGGGGCACCGGAAGAAATAAATTCACACTTATGATTTCTTCCAGCTTGATATAGCTCTCTCCCTTTTGTTGTGGTTAATCTTGAACCCCAGTGGGTATGTTTCGCATTGAAATCTCCTCCGATGATAAAATTGTTTCCAAGTATTTTAAAGAGATTTATGAAGTCGACTCTAGTAGGTGAGTGTCTTGGTGGGCAATAGATAGCCGAGATTTTGAAGTCCTTATTTTTGACCTTAATGTTAATTGTTGTAACTTGCATCATTGCATTTTCTATTTTCTGCTCCTCATGGTGTTGAATGTTGCCTTTTATCAGTATTGCTGTTCCTCCTCTTGCTTTGTCATCTGGATGGGAAGTATGATAACAAACATAATTAGGAATTTTAATACTGAATTTCTTTGTGAAGTGTGTTTCAGAAATTAGACATATATCTATGTTTTGATCCTTCAGAAAAATTTCGAGTTCTAAAATGTGTTGGAAGAGTCCATTTGCGTTCCATGTAGCAACTCTAAGGGTGTGGCTTATTTTTTATGTGACTGCGGTGGTTTTCTGCTATGGATTTTTATCGTTGTAATCTCGTCAGATAATGTTTTAATAAATTCGTCTTGGTTTGTTAGTCTCTGTAGGATAAGACTTAATATATCCTTGACTGAGTAATCATCTTCCTTACGGGAGTTTTTCACAATTTGGGCATATGATTTAGCATTTACATTACGTACAGCATTTATTACTGTAGGTTTTCTATTCGTGTCAACAAATTTTTCATTTTTAAAAGTATTAATCTTTTGAATTTGGGGTAGTTTTGCTTGTTTGTTTCTTCTGGCTTGCTGTTCTTTTGCAATTGGGCATCCTCTGTAGTTTGCCGGATGATCACCACGACAATTAATACATTTGGCTTTTTCTCCCAACTTTAAAATGCAGCTTTTTGTGAAATGCTTACCGCCACACTTAACGCAAGCACAGTCTCTATTACAATAACTTTGTGTATGCCCAAAAGCTTGGCATCTCTTGCACTGTGGGATTAACTTTTTGTTTTTTCTTAGTGGTTCAATTTTAACGACTATTTTCATTATTGTTTTAATAGAAAAAATTTTTTCTATATTTTCTCTATTATCGAATGTTAACATAAACAATGGTAATCCTCTTCTTTGAGTGATAAAGCTACCATCGTTCTTTTCGATTTTATCTTTAATAATTATGTTTTTGGCTTCTAGTATCTGGAAACCGTTATCTCTCAGGTCTTGAACTATTTCATTTTCATCGCATGAAGGATGTAATCCCCTGGCAATAACTTTTGTTGGTCTGGTAGATTTGTCCTCATAGGAGTGCCACTGAACTTTCTTCGATGTTAAATCGTTTGTTATACATCTGAAGGTGTTGCAATTACTTGGCGCTGGTGAATTACCTCTATCTAATAAGGTAACCTTTTTTCTAGTTCTTTAATGTGATCCTGTAGACTGATCACTATCTGTTCCATTTCTTTCCGTGCCTTTACTTCTTTTTTCCATTCGTTGTAGAAATTTACACCTACAGAGTCTAGATGGATCTTGTTATCGCCAACGCTTTCGACTCTTGTTTGCTTTTTTACTGGCACGTTTTTCAAAGGAGTTCTTGTTGTTTTACTCTCTTTGTTTATTGATTTAGGGGGAGTTCTGTTAACGCACTCCTGTTGAAATTTCCTTTTGTATGTAATAGTTGGTCCCCCACAGAATCCGTGGGACCGACCTCCGAAAAGGGTGGATTTTCCAGTGCAACTGGTCTGCCACCTGGGGTAATAGTATATTTTGTTTTGTCCATTACATTTTTGATTACTGCATTAATTTTATTGTGGTAGGGCAGATAAAACTACACACAAACCCCCTACCAGGAGGGCCAGGTCATTTGACGACGGAGTTTCCGTCTCCGCCTAACTAACCGATTGTTCGCGCCCGTCGAAAACATACGTCCTCGTTTGCGCGGATTGATCCAGCCTAACCGGTTTACTTAGTTATTGCGCTAAGTTCACGCATTCACCCGCTCTCGTCCGCCTTACAAAGTAAGTTTCCAGGAGGCACCCGACAGATAACTATGTTACCTACCTTCGGGGAGGTGAGAGTCGGATTTGTTGACAGAGCTGTAGTTGTTAAACCAGAAGGCTTTTCCTAGGTTTTATCAGAGCTATACGTTAGGGGTACACTCTGCCTAGGGCCTATATCAACCTTAGCCTCCCATGTTTAAAAATAACAAAATAAACGCTACCGTTTTTGAAATTGCAGTACGAGATGGTGGTAATTGCAGCTTTTTAGTACTAGCACGCTTTTTGATAAGAGCATTTACTAAACTGTCACCAAGAGCTATTCGAAATAAATTTCTTCTATTGTATGTTTTTTTGTTCAAATAATGTTGATCTCTATTTTGTACTTGGAAGAAATTGGAATACAAGTTTTATTTCGACGTAAAGTTCCTAGAATCGTCAATCCATTAGATAACAATCTTTTTGCAGGTTCTAACGTTGTGAAATAGTTAGCGATTGTAATATTCCGTCCAGTACCAAGGTCCTGTTGTTCTGTTATTATCTTTGTTCACAGTATATGGAATTCCTTTAAATAGGTCTATGCCGTCTAAGAGTTACAAAGCCATCAAATTTTAATACCATACTTGTCAGGCTTTAATTGCATATGTTGGCATTAATTGTTCATCTGCGATAAGATTTTCTGAAGGTATATATAATATTTTCCCAAATTCTTATTTATTGTTTCCAACACGTCTCGAATTGGGGCTAATTTGTCAAATCTAAGTCGATTACTTCTTGTGGTTTTTTCATCAAATCTAATATAACGTAAACTTTTGGCAAAGCCGTTTACGCCTATAGTATAGCTTTGAATATAATTCAACCATAGGCTCCTAAAACGATCGATAACTTTGATTATTTAATTTCGAAGAAGGCGTGCAATTGCGGCAAAAGGTTTCCAGCGCAAAATATTAATTCAGGCAAAGCGTTATGGCCTTTGAGCCCATTTTTTACCATCTTTTGCAAAAAATTCTCCATGAGAAATTATTATTTCACCGCTATTATCAGAATCATAAGTTAATTCATTTTCTGTTTCTGAAGCTTTGGATAATATGAAATATTATATGAGAGCCTCTCAGAGCCATGTTATGAATTTACGTGGTACTTTTTTTAAACAAAAAAAAAAAAAAAACTATAAATTTTTGTAATTGTAATATGTAAATATTGACTTAAATGAAGATTAGACAGAAGCATCGTTACAATATTACGAAAAATTTAGAAAAGACGTAGTTTTGAAAAAATGAGCCTGATAGACTCATGTTATGAGCTTTAGGGTTAAGAGTAGGAAATAGCTTTTCGCACATTAGCACGGTATTGCATTTTTTTTAAAAATAAATATGGGAATTACGATGTTATTGTACGAGTACTTATTTATTCTTTTTTTTTTCATATATCAACTAATTAAATGGGGAAAAACTACTATTATTATCTGGAACTAAGCCTCTTCTTAAATAGTGTATAGTGCTTTTTTTTATCGTTGTTACAAGATTGTGTTGTCAATTATCTTTTATCATTTATTTTATCCCAATAATAAAGGGTACTGGTCGAAAAACCTATAGGGCATTTTGCTTTCATCGTGAATCGAACCGGGGACTTTGGTTAAAAGACTCTGAGTCATTCAGTAGGCAGAGCCTTTAAATTCATGCGCCATTCAGTAGGCAAAGCTTTATAATTCTAATACTATTTTAGACTTCGGATTTATTATCACCTTTCAATGTTAACTGATCTCGATTAATTTTCCTCCATTTATCTCTAATTGGATATTTCGAATTGTTTCACCTCTAATGATGATAGTAGAATGTTTAAAATTTAATATCTAGGTATTAGTTGTTCTCTTTTTCTAACTTAATATTAAACGATTAAATCGCATAATTAGGGCGAGTAAATCGAATGTCAGAACACTAATATGGTCTAACACGGTTATTTCAATAAACATTTGTTCAAGATTGGTAAGTCCAATGATAAATGATAAATGACCTACACCTACAATTTTAATCAATTAGACCTATAATTTTAAACATGGGGAAGTACAATAGATCTGAAAATCTTCCGTTTGCATAGAACTCCCACAGAAGAAAAAGGTTTTCTTGTCTATTTGCTAATTTTATATATTCTAATATAATTTTTTATATTTAATTTTTAATTGAATTCAATTCCAGTGCTTAAATTATTTATTGTAGAACTATTCTTCAGAATGGTGTTTTGTTCTTTTCCATTGTGCATTTCTTGTGAGCATATTTTCAGCGAAATTTGAAATATTTAAATTAGCATCGTCTCTGATTGTATGTTATATTGTTGTTATGGGGTATTAGAAATATAATTGTTTATTTTTTAATTTGACCTGGAAAACATGGAATGTCTAAACCAATTGGAGGGAAACAAGGACTATTGCAAATATACAAGTATATGCTAGTTAGATCAGATACTATAATCAAAACATATTTGAAAAGATAAATGCCGATTTTTTATTTTTTGTAGCTAGCTTCAACTAAATTCTTAACTAGTTTTACAAAAGCACTTTGCATAAATTTTGAGATCTGATAAGTTCTCTACTTTTCTTCAAATCATATAAAATTTGTTAGCTTGCATATCTTTGAATATCTGTTTGGAATATTACTATATGTCCAAATCGAATTTCTTCCCTTCCCTTGTTCCCAGATGAAATTTAAAAATATACAATCATTTTCCTAATACTCCAAAAAATCGTTACTTAAAAGATTTTCAACTTAAACCGGATTATCCTTTATATTAATGATGTACCAACAAAAAATGCAGGACCAAAACTAGTATAACATAGAATAAAATTTGCTTAAAATATTTTAATGAATTACATTTTAAAGGACCATTGGAAATTAAACACTAAATATACTGTACTTACTGAGTCTCTACAGTTAAAATCTCCATCTACTTTTCTTTTCTCTAATTAATTTATTCTGCAATTTGGTTTTTAATAAATTTTTTCCCAATAATGTTTTTATTTATTTATAAACTCTTCTGAATTATTTCTATTTTACAGACAACGAAAAACTACAAAAGTAAATCATAGAGTTCAAACAAATACAACTTTGGCATACAACAAAATTATCAAAAAAGCGTATACACACTCTGTTATGCTTCTATGGTTATATTGTTTATCCATATTCTCTTAGACGGATCACATCTAAATCACGGATCAATGTCTAAAAACACAAAATATGTCAAATTATGTTTTTAACACCTGATGTTGGCCTGCAGATTTATCTGCAAGTCTGCTGAAAAATAAATAAATAAATATGTTTTGAACAAAAGGTCTTTAAATGGTATCATAACAAATAGTACGATACGATAATTTTGGCGACAAAAATTTTATCAAAATTCAAAATTTTTTGTTGGTGCACTGTGACATTTTATTTTGACAGTTCTAAATAATTAAAATAAAAATGTTTTTCTTGTTATTTTTGAATTTTTATTTGAAAATGAAAACGTCGCATTCGTTCAAGGACAATAATGTCGTGTCGTTTTCATTGGATTTCAGACTTTACGCGTTGAAAAATCGGTCTAACTCAAAATGTATTTCCGCAAGATCCTGGTAATATATCCTATAACTAATTCATTCCAAGATCTTAATGTTGTCGATAACGTAAAATGTCAGTGTGATACCAACATCAGGAGTGAGCGATATCAAAACTAATAGTTTTTTCTTTGTTAATTTTACTTCACTCGAAATTTACAAAATTTTAATGTCTTTAAAATCTTCTAAATCAGGTCTAAAGTTTTTGAGAAGGCTGTTAAATCTAGAATCGTGTCGTTTCTTAATGAAATTAATTTTTTGAGAAATTTTTAATTTGGATTCAGAAGGGGTAAATCAACTGATGACGCTCTGTTGAAATTGTGCAGTGAACTTTACGGTGCCATAAACGAGTCGAATATACCAGTTGCTTTTAGACATCAGTAAAGCATTTGATATGGTAGACTATGTTGTTTTGTAAAATATATTGCATAATTTTTTTTTTTGTTATCTTCTTGACAGTAACTTAGGTAGAACATCCTTTTCGTGCTTAATTAAGTACGGTACTGTAAGTTTATACTACCATAATAATGCGGGCTTCAGAGGATTTATACACAATTGGTTCGTATCTTATTTAGAAAATTGAAGGCAAAAAACTGATTCGTATTAAAAACCAGAAAATGTTATTAATATCGGGGTTCCATAAGGCTCTGTTTTAGGTCCTATTTTATTTCTGATTTTTGTTAACTCTGTGTTTCATCAACCATTTAATGGTAAAGTTACATCCTTTGCCAATGATATTGCCCTGACTTATGCAAACAAGAATTATTTTAACACTTTTACTGACATTAATTATGATTTGGAAATTCTATCTAAGAAGGTGGTTTAAAAGGCACAAAGTGGTTATAAGTGACAAAACCAAATATATGTTGTTTAACCTTTCTGGAACAGTCTGTGAGGATTTGTCTTTTGAATATCATGCGAATAAAATGCGTCTTGTAAATTTGTGTAAACATGATTTGTCGTTGTCCATTTATGATAGTAAGTTGAGCTGTACTGATAATTGCTTTATTACTGTTTTGAATATTTGGGTGTTACTTTGTATGTTAGGTTAAGTTGGAGAGAGCACACCAGATACTTAACTTATTATTTAAATAATGTGGTTAGGCAGCTTTATCACCTCAGCGTGTACTGTATACGTTCAATTCTAAAACTAGTTTATAATGGTTCGTTTAAATCTAAAATAAATTACGGTATCTGTTGTTGGGGTGGTAAATATGCTATTCGTATTGTGTAAAAAGTCAATCGTAGAACTCCAAGTTTTATTTTGTTTAAGAATTTAGGATTACTTTCTTAAAGACGTGTATGTATTTCTATAAAGTCCTCAAAACATTCTATAACAATTCTGGTTATACTGCAGTTAGGCTTTATGGAAACTACAATTTATTAGTAAATACCAGAAATTTTGCATCTATTCCAACAATCAATAAATCACACTTTTGTCATTTTTATAATGTCACTGCGCCTCGTCAATTCAACATGTAGCCAGAAAATTATCGATGCAAAAGAGTTGAAGTCAGATTTCTAAAGAATATTAAATCATGGCCCTTATCTTTTGATAATCACTCTAGTGAAAATCTTTTGAACCCATTAGTCTAACATTTTTTTTCTAACAATTTTTTCTTTTTGTTTTTAATGTTTTTATACTTTTAAAATTCTATTATTTCAAAATTTTATATTGTTCTAAATATTTTGTTACTTTTTTGAACTTTTTATTTTTCATGTGTTATTATAATTTCTCCCAGAATTTTGTTCTAATTTTTAGTTTTTAATAGGATAAGCATAATAATTATTTTATTATATTAATATTTATTCTATTTTATACTCAATTTCTCCATTAACAAATTGATTTGTTTTTTTTATCTAAGGGTTCAAAATCGCCACTTATCGTTTGGATAACAGATCGAACCTAGCTATTTCATTAAAATACTAGGCTAAGAAATCTGAATTAATTTGTTATATAATTTTGTAAATTTAGTATGTAAGTTAGCTTAAATTGTTAAGTAAATAAAGAACTATTATTATTATTATTATTATTATTAAAGATAGGTGATAAAAAATTGTACTGTGCTAGTAGTACTGGGAATTGCTTTGTCATCAGTTCAATTTAATATTGTTACGTCTGCACTTAACAGAATAAAAAATACTAGCTATTCCCGGCGTAACATTCGCCGGTCTAGCATTAGCATTATAATTGAAACAATTTATTTTATTTGTTTATTTTCTTTATTTTCTTAAAAAAAATCAATGTTTTAAATATTTTTTTATTACATAATAAATAAGTTAAATTGAAAAACTTAAAACTATAATTCACTTTATTTAATATCTTTTATTTATTTATTTATTCACCATTTAGTTCAAACGGCTTACAATATTGTAGTTTAGTTAACAATTTAAATTAATAATATATTTTAATTTAATTTTTAATTGGTTTTTCCTCTTTTTTATTTAGATTTCTTAAAAATAGTTTAACATTTTAATACTTATTCAAACATTTCATAATAATTTATACTACACTAATACTATACTCTAGCAAAGCAACATACAACTGTGAAATAGAGAATTGTGTTTTCAGTGAAATATTTGAATAAGTATTAAAATGTTAAACTATTTTTAATAAATAAAAATATGTAAAACATTGATTTTTTTAAAGGAAATAAAATAAATTGTTTGATTTATGATGCTAATGCTACAACGGCGAATCTTACGCCGGGAATAGGTAGTAATTTACAATATTGTTTGATCTATCTATAACTATTTTTTTTATATATTTTATTTAGGTATTTATTTATTTATAAAAAAATAAGGAAAAAAAAATTTTTTTTTAGAAATATTTGCCTTTAATTTAAGTGTACTAAAACTACAAAAATAAACTTTAGAATCGCAGCCTGATATAATGTTTTCGGCAAAAGTTCGGCAAATTTGCTTTTTCCGTAATTACAATCATAACTTGCTATGAAAACATTATATCAAGCTGCGATTCTAAAGTTTATTTTTGTAGTTTTAGTACACTTAAATTAAAGGCAAATATTTCTAAAAAAAAATATTTTTTTTTTCTTATTTTATTTTCGACTTTTTAGTGAAAATATTTAATGAAAAATAATATATTTTCAAAGAACAACACATATAATCAAATGGCACTAAAATTCACTCTAACGCAATTTGGTTATTATTGCTCATACTTCAAATGTGTAATTATATTTTATATTACTGTAACAAAGTTTATAAAAATATGTAGGTAGGTATATTTTAAAAAAATTTTTTAAGATTTTTGATTAGATACATTTGAACTTTTTAATTTACGTATTAAAAAATTTTCACCAATAAAAAATTACGCGCTTTATAAAAAGAAACCCTGTTAAATACAAAAAATATTTGACGTAAAATCGTAGAATAAACCTGAGAAAAAGTCTGAAATGTAAGCAGTCATTCGACATTATCTACGATAAAATTCGATTTTGTCCGACGTGTACGCTGCCTAAGCATAAATTGGCATATAAAAGTATAATATATACATGCATAAATCGAAATTGAACTTTTTTACATGCGAGAAGAGTAATTTGTAACTGAGTGATAGATAACTGATACTTGATTGGTTCAAATTTTGTTTTCTTCCATAAATAATGTTTGCACATTATTTTCAATTAAACTAAGCCATATGATTATGTATGTAACAAATGCAAGCCCTATATGACACATGTACGTTACGTACATATACTTAGTGAGAGAAAGAGAAATAATAAAAGAAAGAGATTAATAAAAGAAACCAAATTAAAAACAAAAAAAAATAATATGAAAATGATGATTGAAAATAATTGAAATTGAATAATAATAGAAAATGATTGAAATATAATGATAATGATTTGTATTGCACACTATTTTGTACATATTCCTTTTTTGTTTTTCTTTTTTTGCTTCTTTACACCATAGAAATGTCAATAAATATAGTGAATTTAAAGAGAAACCAAATTTTAACTTTATCAAATATCCATATTCCATTCCACACAGGCAGGGTGGCAAAAAATGTTAGTTCTAATTTAGTTCCCTTATACGAGGATTAATTCTGATCTTTTATTATTTTAATATTTTCGTTTTAAGCATTATTATTTTCTTATATACCTATTAAAAATATTAAATTATAATTACATTACAATAATATAAAATATTATTAATATTTTTGTCAGTAATAATTTGGAGTTACAAACATTATTATTTTTTATTAATTATATTAGTAAACCTAAATATTTATTATATTGGTATACGATTATAAAATAATACTGAGGATCACTATTTACAAATCACAGAATTTAAAGAATATGACAACGCTGTTTTAGTTAGGTCTCCTAAAAATCTTATGCATAGTTGATACAATTTAGAAAATAATATTGTTAAATATTTCAACGAAATTTTTGTCGAAAATTTTTTTCAAAATTATAAACTTTATTTATTTAATTTCAGCCAACTTTTTTTGTTACTCTCTTTTGTTTACTAAATTTTTTCTTTTTCTTACACGTAAAATTCTTATTATCGTCTATTTCTGACAATGTTTATCAAATTTGTATATGAATTTGTGTGCAAACAAATGAATACATACATGAGTTCTTACTCTTTTTATGGATATACCTTGGTTAAATGGTTATTGAAATGGGTATTTTGTTGAATTGAAGCAAATTGAAACAAACATATAAAGTCCAAGGCAAGTTAATTAAGGCAAATATAATAAATACCTAAATAATAATAATAAAATGAATAAAAAAATGAATAAAATTATAATTTACAATATTTATAATATACTTAATATGTGTATAATATAATAAATAATAATTTTATTTGTTTTTCATAGAATCAAATTGAAAATTTTGACCGCTTATAGTTTTGAAGAAAACTTTTATATAAGGGAGCGTTTATACGTTTTTGAATTGTGCTTATAACGTATTAATGATGTTCATTAAAGTTTGACATCCGACTTTGTTATAGAATATCATAATTTTTTTTTTTTAAATAATAGTGCTTGACACGCATTTTCGTATTTCGCAAGTTGAAAAAGGTATTTTGCGAGAAAAGATATTTATAAACTTCTAATTGTGTTATGCCAATATATTTTTATTTTTATTTTATTTTCATTTTATTACACTTAACACAAGCATATTACAAAAATATTTCTTAAAATTAGAATAAAAATTAATATTAAAACAACAAACATAATTTTTAATTTAAATATAAAAAAAGAAAAAAAAAAATTAGACTATCATAATTTTTAAATATATATTCAATAACTTTTACTTATTTTTGACGAAAATAAGAGGTTATGGTAACAAAGAAAACAAGTTAATTTTAAGTTGTTCCGTATTTATAGAAAGATTAATGTTGTCTCTGTACCTGTTAACTAAGAGAAACATTCTGTTAATGGGTTCGAACTTGCCATAATTTGTACGATGATGAACAACATTGAATATATTTTCAGAACGAAAACGTGTACTAATATTACGATGATGATTGATCTTATCTTTGATAATTAGGGAATCAATTTTTCCAGAATTAATCATTAAAATAAATACGACGTCACCAACTATTCTTCTGGATTCAAGAGTGTTTAAGTGTAAAAGTTTTAGTCTGTCTCTGTAAGGTGGTAAACGTACAGGATCAGACCAAGGAAGGTTTCTCAAAGCGAATCTAAGGAACTTCTTTTGAATAGCTTCAATCCTATTGATATGGTCGACGTAGTTAAGTGACCATACTGGGCTAGCATATTCTAGATTTGAGCGAACTAAAGAAGTGAATAGAGATTTAATTAAATAAGGGTCATTAAATTCTTTTGACCATCTTTTAATAAAGCCTAGTATTGAATTTGCTTTATTGACGATAATGTTGAAATGTTGTTTAAATGATAATTTATCATCAAACATGACCCCGAGATCATTAAAACAACTAACTATCTTGATAACCTTGTTATCAAGGGTATAATTCGAAATTATCGGGGAAGTCCGACGAGTGTAACTGATTTGAGCACATTTCTCCACGTTCAATTTTAATCCATTGACGTTACACCAGTTTAAGAACAAATTAAGATCTTCTTGAAGTAAAGTAACTTCATTAGGTGACTTAATTGCCTTAAAGATTTTGACATCATCAGCATATATGGATACGCTGCTATTTCTCAAAATTGTTGTTACATCATTAATAGATAAAATGAACAGTAGTGGTCCTAAGTGACTGCCCTGCGGAACTCCAGAATTAGCATTGTATGGATCAGAAATAATTGATCTAAAAAGAACATTATATGTTCGGTCAACTAGGTACGATTGAATCCAATTTATGAATGTTGGTGGAAAATTAAGGTTAGCAAGCTTCTTAGTAATAACATTGTGTGGTAGAATATCATAAAAAATACAAAAAATGTGTAATAAATATTATTATTATTCATCAATACAAATAATACTTGAATAATTGATTTACTATTTAAATATTTATATTTCATAAATATTCTGAAATTACACTGAATATTTATATTTGTTTATAAGTAATTATTATTAGTACTCGTCACGCATATTCGTATCTTCGTATTTTGCAAGTTTAGAAAGTGGAGTTTGCATGAAGAAATATAGTATACTTTGCAACCATTTTTGTTTATCTTTGAGATATGTAATTAAAACTTTTGAAATAAAATTTGATCATAATAGCCCTAACTATTTCAAAACTCAAAATATAAAAACAAAACATTTATTTATAGAATTTATATTTTTATTTCACTTCTTTTAAATTTTGGTTTTGACGTTTTGGTATGATTAGGTATGACCATTATAGTAAAGGTTATGATTGGTTACGACTTTGTTAAATCATATGACGAAGTATCATATGACTCCTTATGATTATTATAGTTAGGGGTAAAGCCAATAATTATGCTTTTTCTCTTATTCTTCAGTTTTTATTGTTATATTGTTATCCCGCTTGGGTCTCTGATGTAGGTAAGGGTAGTCTGTGATTTTTCTTTTTAAAGTTTTTATGTTTACTAAATTTGCAGTATATTGAATTGGAACTTGATAATAATGTCATAACATATTTTGTTTTTCTTGTTCTTAGCAGATCGTGAATTTCGGTTTATGATTCTCCATGTACAATATTGTATTTATTCAATGCTACTACGCATTTGAATTTATACTTTTGAATTATTTGTTAATAAAATAAATAAATTTCAATTATTGGAATTTCTGAACATGGGAGAGGTAAAAAATATATTTTCTAAATTTGCTATTTGCTTTACGGGTAAGTTTTTTTGCTGTAATGTCATAATATCGTAATTTGTTAGCAAAGCTATTTTAATTATTTATAAATCGATATAATAATAATATTCTGATAATTCGTTTCTTGACTTTGCTACTTTTTTTTTTTTTTTTAAATTAATTCATATAATCAGATAGTCAATGCTATTGCTCAATAGGTGAATTGTTTTAAGGTTAATTTTAATTTGTTTTTGGTGTTTTTTGGTTTTATCGTTTTGTGGTTTATGTCTTTAAATAAAATTTTGCACACTATCGTAATTCTTAATAGTTCTAATAAAGGTGTCTAATCTAGTTGAAAAAAGCTTCGTGTTGTAAAGGCTTTATGAAAAGTTTAACAGGCGTTTAAGCGTATTAATATATAAGATTACTTTAGCGGTGTGGTGGTACGATACGTTTATAATTCTAAGATTTTATCGTAGACAAAGTCAGATTAGTGTTTACATTTCCGATTTTTTTTCTCAGGAGTGGCATTCTGTATTGTGATAAACGATAGTCACCCTTGTGACAGTCAAAGATGACACTAAAATTTTTTGGTATTCTGTATTGCGATCATTTAAATAATTTAATAAAACGGCAGCATTTTAAAAAATACAATTCGGAAATGGCAACACAAGTGATTTATTAAATGTCAAAGTGTCAAAACAATAGAAAACAAAAATAAGTTGAAAATTTTATTAGAGCTATTAATCAATAAAGTGAAATTATAAAAAAACAAGATTATATATTAAAAGAGAAAAAAATTAAAAGTAAATTTTATAAAAATGTTTTTAATAATGTAATTTAATAAAATGTATATTTAAACCAAAAATAAAATTTATTGCTGACTAAGATACTAAAAAAAAACATAAAGTGAAAATCATTTCAACTAATTTAATAAAATGAAAAAGAAAATTATATTCACATTTGAGTAAAATTCAGTTGGAAACTTATAATTAATTAATATAAATATGTATATATGTAATTGAAAACAAAATAAAATTCAAACTTATTAAAAAAAATTAACACATAATCACAGCATTTATTATTCAGTTCCATATTTTTAATACATTTGCAATTTTAGCGACTTCTAATTCTAAAACTCGCATTTTTTAATATTTACATCATAATAAATCTTAAAAAACCAAAACATAAAAAATCTAAAAGTCTAAAATCTTAAAAAACAACCAAATTTTCATTTATTTTTATCATGAGTGACACCAAATTAGCTGTCACCCTAAAATCACAAAAAAAAAGCGACTATCACTGTGACAATCACCATATAGAATACCAATTATGGATATGCGACAGTCGCAGCGTGATTATCACAATACAGAATACCACTCCAGATTTTATCTACGATTATATATGGAAAACAAATTTACAGAGTAGTTTTTATACAGTGTGTGATTTTTTATTAGTGAAAATTTTTAATTTTTGAAAAATGAAAAGGTATGTAATAAAAAATTTCCAATAAAATTTTTAAAAATATATTTTTATAAAATTTGTTACAATAATATAAAACATTATTACATAATATAGAACATTATTACGCCTGTAGCGTAATTGTAAATGTTGATGTTATTTAATTAATTACATGCCTGTTTCTTTAAAACAATATTTTAATTGTACATCTCTATTAATTCAAATAATGTAGGTCCTACCATTTTATTGTTATTTGAATTTACCATTTTTTAAACTATAGAAATATAATTTTTGGTTTCTTGTTATTGTAAATAAAATTTACATTAAAAGTTCAAAAACAATACATATCTACCTTTTGAAACGACACAATATTTTAAAACAAATTCTTCAAATTTAAAATTACTCAACCACCCTGTAAATATTTTAAATGTTTGCTATCATATATGATCGAATAAAATATAGAAATTAGCAGATGTCAGTAAAATGCTCTAAAAATACAATTATCGCCATATTGAGTTTTAAAAATCTGATGCGAGTCGCATGGTTATTTATTTTTTCCATCAGATAAAGTCTGATATCAGACTGCATTAACATTTCAAACTTTCATCAGATTCAGATTTAATCATAGACTTTGACTGACAGGTAAACACTGCCTAAGACCACATGGTTGATTAGATTTTCATATTTTCATCGACTTTCGCTATCTATACATTAGAGCGAATAGCTTTTGAGTCATCGAATTTTGCAGCCATCGAGAAGGTTTAATTAAGTTAATTTAATTTAAATTTCTATTATTTCGATTATTCCGCATTTTGAAATAATTACACTTACAAACTCTCTTTATTACAAATAAATTTATTTTATTATTACGTATTTTAAAGTTTTAATTATTTATACAAATTTTTAAATTTCGCAGTCTTTAAATAACTTTAATAATTTCTAATAATTTACAACTTCAATATTTATACTTAATTTCCATTAAAAAAATTTTTTTTAATTTTTAATTTAAATTTCAAAATTATTTCTTAAATTCTAATTTTACATACACATGCATCTACATTATTATATGCCATGCATGTACATACATGTAAATAATAAAAATTTCGTTATATGAATATATAATTTAATTTATTAGTCAAGAGTATAAAAGGACAACAATGTGTTGTTCTAGGTTCTTAATTCATTCATTCCATAAAGAGTTTATTTATATTTTGTTGTTGTTTTTATCGTAAAATCGTAATGTTGTTGTTTTCTACATTTTTGGTTGTCATTTTTTTATATTATTGTTGTTTGTGGATTGTAAAAAAAAAAATTGGAATTTCCAATCAAGGAAATATAAGCGAGACCGCAAGCTTTATTTATTTACATATAAAAAGCAAAATGATAAATTACTTGACGCTTTTAGAATTGTTTTCTAGAATCATGAGAAACCATGAATCCTTTTTTTTGTTGTTATTTTAGTTTTGTTTTTTCTTAATACGATTTTCTGTCTAGTTTTTTTTCTTTCTATATTTACATTCCGGATTTTTTGCAATTTCAATTGTGGATTTAAATTGTCTCCGTTAAATAAAAATAGAAATAATAAAAAAAAAACAACCAAGAACAAAAACTGAAAGCTGTTTCCCTGTTTTTTTTTTTTTTTTTTTATATAAAATTTAACTATTGGTTTTTGTATGTATGTATGTGTATATTATTCGAATGAGCTCAAATAGGACGATGGTATAAAAAATATTAATTTATAAAGTTTTAGAATAATTTTGAATACTGGATAGTAGTTGAAAATGAATTCAGTAAGTCAATTTAGGATAAAAAGTTTTATAAATTGAAATATATTAAAGTTTGAAGGGACTTTGCTGCTTTTCTTTAAATTGAAGGGAAATGAGAAAAATATTTTTATGTTATATATATATACATTATCCTGTTTTTCGCTTTTGAAATATTTATTTGATTTAAAAATAAAAACTATGGGAGGTTATTCTATTTCAGAATTTTAGTTATTATAGTAAAAAAATATTTCAGTTTTCATTTATCTATATTTTTTTTATTTAAATTTTTAATTATTATACACATATCGTCACCCCTCAATTATACAGTCGTACGTTCAATGCGATTTTAATGCATATATTGCCAATTACAATACAGAAAGATGAATACAGTCCAGAATTCTGGATTGCAATTGATACTTCTGGATTACGAATACGATTATTATCAAAATGGGATCACTAACCGCACCAACAACTTGCGATTTTGATACGATTTTTAGATTTTGACGTTAATCGCTAATCGAACGTCAGAATTTTTTACTTCTCGTATTAAAATTAGGAAATATCATTAAAATTCATGTAATGTCAAGCTTCAGGACGCAAGTGAGTAGCTCCAAAACGCAAGCAACTATCGTTGGGACACAAAAATCGCATCGAAATCGCAATTTTTTTATGCGATTTTTTGTTCTACATTATTGTATAAAAACTGCTTTTGTCGACCAACAATTAATTTAAACCAAGTTTTAGAACATAAAATGAATTGTTTCGTATCACCCAGCTGTTTCCATAAGGCTTACCGATTACATACAAACAAAGTTTAAAAGATTTACTGTTTTAGTTAAATGTTAAGTAATATTATGTTTCTATATGTATTTTAAAACATTAATTCGTTTACTTTTTATGACACAAATTCGAAGGTATTTTATATCGTCAACCTTCCGCCCTATGCCCCACGGATGGGGTTGCAGAACAATGATGAACCTTCGTGTCGGGTTGGTGATCTCCCAGAGTCCTAGCGCCTCGGTGTTGATGTATTGAAGCAATCTTGATTCATGTGTTATTGCAATTTTTATTTTAAAAATTATAGACACTAAGTCGATGTGTAGATCTCGGTGTATGTCACTATTTTTGCTGTACCTAGGAGCATTGACCATATTCCTTAGCACCTTGAGTTAGAATTTTGTAATGGATTCAATATGTGTTTTGGTCCCGCATCCTCATATTGTAATAGTACATATCCAAAGACGGTTTTAGTATTTGATTATAAATCAATATTTTATTTTGTATTGACAAAACCATTTCACCACCATACGCTAGGTGGTGAAAATAAAAATAAAACTAAAATTATATAAAAAGAAAAAAAAAACAAACAAATAAAAAATAAATCGAAAATAAAATATTTAAACTAATAAAAAACGTGAATTTATTTCTATAAGTCAATACAATTTATGATATTATGCGATTTTGATGCGATTTTTGCATTCTGATGAAGCTAAGTTATTTTTGTATTCGGTTTCTGTTAAAGTTATTCATCATCATCATCTATCACTATTCATCATCATTGTGCTATATTCCTATCCGTGGGCATAGGGTAAAAATAAAATCTTTCCATCGGCTCCTATCTGCGGCTAACCTCTTCAATTGTGGTCATGTTCTTTGCTGGATACTTGCTTCGACTAAGACTGTTGTTCTATGTTGATAAGACAAGTAAAACTGCATTCTACCCAATCTTCAAAATGCTGTCAACATTGAAGTATTGCTTAACATCTTCACTGTTCATAATAAAGTAAAATCCCAGTTATAAGAGAAAACAAAATTCAAATTTTCCCAGTCTTAAGTTTCCCGGATCAAATTTTCCCGGTTTTTTTTTTAATAAAATTGACGGCTGATTAGACCAATCAGATAATCAATCGTTTTCAACTGTTTTATACAAATTATTTATTCTTGAATCTATATCTTAAATCTTATGTACCTTTTTAGCATACGAATGTCTTTATTTGCATTATATTCGTACCTTCATCATTTATGTTCGAAGAAGTTATATATTGTTATGGGTAATGGTTATAGTTTGAAAATATTGTATGTCAGATCGACATGATGTTAAGGTATATTTTTATTTAATAGTTTCACATTTGTTGGTGATCTTAGAACTCTCGAACGAAATTTTCTATACTATTTGTATTGCAAATTGTTCTTCATTATTCTAAGCCATAAAGAGCTCAATAACAAACACGCTAGGTGGTGAAATAAGTAGAGCGCCTGAATTTGAGTCCCAGGTCTCAGGTTCAATTCCCAACGAAGACAAAAAATGCTTTCTGGATTTTTCGACCTGGTCCAGTACCCTTTGTCATTAGAATATAATAGATATAGTTTTCTTTGTTTAGTTATTTAAAATTAGTAGGTATTATACGACAAATATTCTAAAGAAAAGCTATTGTATCCAATTGTGTATTCCAATTTCTGTGTAAAGTCATTAGGGTGTTCATCCAATAGATTTGGAATTATATAAAGAAAAAAAAAATAATAATGGATTAATGCCGTTTCAAACAGTGATCTGGAGTAACTCGCATTAGCTAATATACGCTGTAATATTAGAATATTTGTTATCCGTTGTTTGGGATACAATGTAGAATGAATTGTGAATTAACTTACATCTGCTTACAGTACCTCTAATGTTCCAGAACAAAGTAGTTATAATTTATTTTGTGTCACTTCTATTTTGGAGATAGGCTTTCCTAAAACTTGTCTCGTGTATAGATTTACGAATATGTTTTTTCAATTTAAATATTAGTACATTATATTTTTTACCAGTTCAATATAGTTATCCAGTACATTAAAATAACAACATTAAGATTTATTTTTTTAAACTATTCGCCAATTTTATTACATACACCAAATTTACCATCAAATCTATTTTCAAATATTTAAAAACCATTGCGCGTTGGTCGATTTTAACATACACAACATTTCTAAAAACCTTATATTCAATCAATTTAATTATTTTAACCATTTTCCATTCAGGTTTTATTCAATTTTGTTTATTTTTTTATGCTATTTTAGGTAAATTTATTAGAAATGTGTTTAACTTTACATTTAAAAAAAAAAAAAAAAAAAAAAAAATAATAATAAAAAATATGTTACCTAAACGAAAAGGTCAATCTGGAAAATTCCTAACCAAATAAATTTTTCAACCGATAAATTTCCACAAAAATGCAAAAACAAAATCCAAAGGGGAGTTAAATTAAAATTATTTGAAAAATAAAAACCTCTAGTGATTTGTTGTTTAGAATTATTGATAATGATGGATGATATTATTGATGATGATGATAATGGTGGTGATGATGAGCTTTTAGTGGAATTTATATACTTTTGTTTTTTATATATTTTATATTATATACAAATTGACAAACTAAATTTTGCAGACTTGAAAATGTCTTTCAAAAATTTATTGCCAATATTTTATTCGGTTTTCTTGTTTTCATTCATTTTTTTTTTATTTTATTTTAATGTTTTTTCTTTATTTTTTATTAAGTACATCTTTATTCAATCAGTTTTCCCAGAACCTTTTTCTTATCAACCTGGTAAAAAAAGAACAACTGAAGAAGGTCAATTGTTCTGCTTTTATTGAAAAATTAAAAAAAAAACTAAAAACGTTGAGGTGGAAGGTAATCAATTCAAATTCAACACAAAATATTTAAACAATTTTCGTTTTTTTTTTAAATTGACAAGTCTTGAGATGTTGTCCTTACGTCCTTACATTCAAAGATTAATGAATAAATGTGAATATTGAAATAAGGAATAGATAATATTAAAAAAATAAAAATAAAAATCAATGAGTTAAATGGCAAAAATAATTTAGATCAGATTAAAAATAATCTTCTGTAGTAATTGTGTGATAACAATTCAATTGTTGATTTGTTTGTAGTAATAAAATAGTTTTTTTTAATTATAATTATCACGATGTAGAACTCACTGGTCTAAGTATATCGGTTTATTGCTGAGCCATTTTTTTCTTTTTTTTTTAGCTTTTTATTTATTGTTTTCTATGCTATTTACAAAAATGCAGGAAAAAGTTTACAAAACTAGATTAAATACTAATTGTACAATTATTAACATGTAAAACAAAATATGACAAGGGTTATTATGCTTATTTTGCATAAAAACAAGAGCAGATGGTAATAGAAATCTATATTAAAATTGAAGGATACCTACTAAAATTTTTATATCACAATGAACCTTACCGGTCTAAGTGAGTCATCGTACTGTCGGCAGCCACTACTACCTACCTAACAACTCAAGATGGAAACTATGTTAATACAAACAATTGCATTTAATTTAATTTATTTTTTCCTGCTGTACATAAATGAACAATCGAAATGCAAGACCCTTTTCTTTTTGGAGTGCGACGATCACTAATACAAACAAAAAATAATTTATTTATATCAACTCAATAAACACAAATGTCTAGTGTGTATAACATTTGTAAAGATATTACTAAAATACATTTTAGTTAATCTATTCTTTGACAATGTAAATTATACTGGTCTGTGAAATGTAGTGCTTTAATTTTCTTCGTCTAATCATAACCGGTTATTTTGTCGTAACCCGTAGATTTCTTTACATTTAGTACTTTTTTTTATTGTTTTTGACACCTCACAATACTAAATTTTTTTTATTGGAACATCATTTATTAGAACTATTTCATAATTTCATAATTTTCCTTCGTTGATTTCACGTTCATATGGGTTGGAGGTTTTTTGAAGGTGATCAGCAAATGTCACATCGCTTTTTCTTTGTCCGATCTAGCCTAATCATCGTTGCTTTTTTTGATTGGTGCACTGTGTTATTTTGCACACTTCAATTTGGTAGCTTTCCATAAAGAATAATCTACGGCTTCTGTATGTTTCATAATGTTTCATATCGCATTCGACATCAATTTTAATTCTTTTGTGACTTTGTTAACCTTTTTCTTATCGGTAGGTGCCCTTATATTTTACGCAGCTTTCGCTCTTTTCTTCTAGTTTCACTTTTACATTTTACGCAATAGGCAAGTTGAATTTAACCCTGTGCTTTTTTTTCTTTGACAATCCTTTTGTTGATTTCTTCTTCTGCTACTACATTTATTGTGGCTTTTGATACATTACCGTATGTATTCTGGTGACGATAGCTGAATATTTTTTGCGCTCCTTTACACTGTTCTTGCATATTTCTTAATCTAGTCTAATCAATAATATTTCAGTACAATAATTTCAAATTTGAGATTGAGGTCGATTTTTGAAATTGTATTGTAATCAAAAGGTTTTTACTATAAAGCAGGATATTTGACAACATTTTAAGATATACTTTTAAAGACGGTGTGTAGACGATCAGTGAACAGAGTCAGTTTTAAATAATAAAATAATAAAAAAAATAAAACTGCTATGCATTATTACCTAACATAATATCAAATTCTAGGTAATAGCTGCATAAGCAATTTTATTCAATAATTTAGTATAGATCGTTTACCTTTCAAAAAAACCGTGAGAATTCAATGTTTTAGATTTAAGTTTGTTAGTATTTAATAAAGTATATTTTTTTCTATTATAAAATGATTAGTAATAAATTTATAAAAAATATATAATAAAGGCATTCGAAGTTAAGTAAGAAAATAAGACGGTTGTGTTTGATTCATGATTACATTACACTAATCTTAACCGTAACACAGAAAAAAACCGTTTTGGAGAAGAAACATTTGAATTTGTCAGTTGGAAACTCTAAAAATTAGTTTTTGTCTCACTTCCAATTGTTACATTAATGGTAATTCTCAGTTTTCGTCATTCAAAATTGAACGTGTAGACACTTCTCATTTTTAACTGACAGTGAAAACTGACTGAATAACTGACCGTCTAGACACTGCCAAAATCAATCATAGCAATGCTCTGAATAATTTTCAATTTGTTAGAACGACGACGTCGACTACAGATAAATTGCTATTTACACACTGTCGTTCATTCTCTTCATCTATTCAATCAGATCGATGAGAACATTTTTGTGTAAAACATTTTATAAATGTGAGATTGAACTGAAAACGAAGTTCTTAGTTTGAAAAATGAAAATTGCTTTATGATTTTTTTTTACGATATTTTCATCCTGAAAAATAACAAAAATTATAATTGTGTAGAAAACAAAAATATAAATTGCAATCATGCAAAATTTTAGTTGTGTTCCACATCACTCAGTATCATTTGATTTACCCTATATTACTTTTAAGTGTCTAATAGTTTTGTTTTTATTTTTTATTTTATATCTTATCTGTTATTGAAATAAATAATATTAAATTTAAAATATTTTTTTAAATACAAAATTTACTATGTGTATTTTTTTGATTAATTTTAATGTTAATGTTAACAAATTTACAAGATAGATTTCAATCTCCATTTTATATGATAAATTAAATTCTTAACCATTTTGTATTTTTAAAGTAAATAAAAATACTTCAAAGTGAGTGATTCTGGGCGATTTTATATATTTTAAGTGAATTTTATTAATTTTTTAAGCATTGCAGCTAAAGTTAACAACGAAACAAAACAAAAAAAAAAACAAGAAAAAAAATCAAACGAGATAAATTTAATATTATAATTTTCAGTCAAAAAAAACTTTCATTCTCAAAAAGAATTCTCATAATTTAATTTTCTTTTTTACTTCCGATGAAAACTTCAATTCATCTCGTCTTATTTGTATATCCCGGCTAATAATTTCGCTATGAAAGTTTGTTTTTGTTTTTGTTCTACAGTTTATTTTGGATTGTGATTTGAGTGACTTTTCATATCTCGTTAAAATAATGATGTAGTAAGAACCTTAAAAAATAAATAAAATAAAAATGAAAAAACAAAAAAAAACAAAAACAAATAAAAAAAGCAAACCTAAAGTAGCTTCCGTCTTCATCTTCTGTTTTTTTTTTGTTTTCTTTCTGTTTTTATTTATAAATTCATAATAAAAATCCTTAGGGATATAACTTTTTTCATAATTTTTTCCTAAAATAGCTCAGGGGAGATTTTTGCTTTGTCTATTTTGGACTATCAACTATAAAGTATTTAATTTTACAGGGTGATTTATTAGAACGATCTTATTTCAATGACATCGAATTAAGCAAAAAAAAAAATTTTCTAAAGTTTAAGCTAGGCTCAATAGATTTTCATTAGATAATTTGCTTCGCATCATTAGTTATGCAAGGCCTCTATCATATAACAAAAATTTATCTCAAGAATTGGCAAACTCATATGGTCGCCACTTGATTATCATTAACGATGACATTACCATCGAGGTAAATGAAATAAGAAAAATACGATAGCAAATATTGCGCAGCTGTTTAAAAATGACGAAGGCAATATGTCGTAGAACCATGAGAGGAATGCTATCAGGACTGATCAGTCTCCTTATATTTAAATTTATATTTTCATTTGAACATGTACTCCGAACTAAAGTCTTCCCAGAGAGGAATAATTTGGTTCAGTAATTATTGGTACCTGTTGAGTTGTACTAAGGAATATGGAATTTACGGTGAACAAAAAAATTAGCTTTTCAACTGAATCTGATATAATTCTATTATTATTAATCATTGGTAGAAAATAAAGAGCTTGGAAAATTCTGCATAACTGTTTTAGCAAATGACCAAAAGGTTTCTTGTATGAAAAAATTTTTATATTGTAACTATCTCGGATCACTTAGAATGTATTACTCTTAGTTATATTTTTCTATGCATTTTCGTTCATTTTCAATTAATCACTGCAAATAGTATTGGACTACGATGTAAAGCTTTGCTCCCAATAAAATCTTTCATTCCAATCGAAATTATTTTGAAAATAATAGAAAGTATATCTTGATGAGACAGTGTATTTATGGGAAAGTATGTATTAGTATATAGGGTATGGATTAGACTCGTTCCAGTGACAATGTTCTATTGATGAACGGAAATGTTATATTTTTTTCGGATAGCTAGTAAAGAATCAATCTCGGGATTCTAGAAGTGCTTTTAACAAGTTGAGATAAACTGAAAATAATTCAATTTATTTAATTTCGAAATTATCATGAGAAGCGGAACTGGTTGTTGCTATGAGCATTGCTATGAATATTTTTCCTGGATTTCATTAATTTTGATTGGATAAGTTATTACTCAGTCATATAGTACATCATACATATAGTAGCAGCAGTAGAGCTTATTTGATGCTAGAATATCGGTTACAAAAGCTAATGGCATAAGCTCCAATTAGGTCAATCATGAAAGTCTAATGAGAATAGACTTTTTTCTTATGTAAAAAAAGTAAATTTTCGTTATCATGAAAGTCTACCCGGCTGACCTATGTCAATATTTTAGTAGTCTACCGCACTTTTACAATATATAGATTTGTTCAATAAACTGTTCTAGAACGTTCTTGAGTAAAATAGAATACTTTTGTGGGTTCCGACAATTAAACTTTTTTGTTCCAAAGTGTTCTGATCGGTGTTCATTAGATTGCGCAATGAGCAAAACAGTTCTAAATTGATTTATTTTGTTCTGAATTTTCTTGATTACATTTTGCACAATTTTTTTGTTAGTGCTTCTTCTTTAAATTTTGACAAAGAAACTCGAGAGTAAACAAAAATTAGAACGGTAAAAAAAGATTAAAAAAAGTGTTCAGTAGAATTTTCTGTTCTATGTGTTCTATTCAAAGTATTTGACAATTAATTGTCATTGTCTAAAACTGTTCTGTCTGATTGCGTTCTAGATCTACTGAACAAACTTAAATTCTACCACCCTTTTCATGACACCAAAAATTTGGCAACATTTTTACAGTCAAGTTTATTAATATCAGTACATTTGCATGATTACGTGACTTTTTTTTTTACTTTTGAAAGTCTATTTTGTTTCATTTTTGTAGACTTTCATAACTGACCCCATTGTCAAGTCAAGTTACACATTGATTGGATCGAGACAATAAAATACCAAAAACTTTTCTTAGATTCGGTTTACGTCACTTGTCATGGTCTAATCCTATTATCTCACCTGCATATGAGCAAAGTTTAAAATTAATTGATCTGTGTACATTGAACTTTAGGCGAGAGGTTTGTGATGTTATTTTCATAGGGCAATATAAAATCACCTTTCATTTTCAGCAACATCATTATTAGAAATCTGCACCACCTTTACGCTCATTCAATTTATTTAAAATCAATAATCATAGAACTAAGTGTGGGAAATATGAACCTGTTAATAGAATGTTTTTTTATAGGTAACAAACATAAATTCTTTGTCCCTTTCGTTCTTAAAGCATAACATGCGCAATTAAGACACATATTTTTGGAATGCTAGCAATTCGGCTATTCTTGGAATATAGTGATTAGGTCCTAGAGCTTTCTTTTGTTTTACTTTATTGTTTTATTAAAGGGTTTGTTGATTCAATTTTAATTTTAGTTTTAATTTTCAGTTTTAATTTGATTTGTAGCAAATATACAATAATTTTGTTTTCTAAACTGTTATAAAAATAAATAAATAAATTGTAATCTATACTTATAGCTACTTACATCTGAATAGAAATCAGAAGTGAATGACATGCTTAACAACATTCAGCTTAATTCCAATGTAATGGAAAATTATGTTGGAACACAATATTTGATTGAAAAGTATTTTGGGCTATGCCATTTCTTAAGTATTAAGCGATATCGCTTTGAGAAGAAGCTGGACTAGTGTGCAATTATGAACATTATAATTAGAATCAACACTCAGGAATTGAGTTTCAAGTAACACTAGTATTGCTGGTGTGAAAGAACTTAAGCCGGCTTCGATGCCATGATTTTATTTTATACATAAATAATTATATTTCCCCATGTGTTTAGAATTTCGATATATTTTAAGAAATTTAAATATTTCTCATTCTTTTGATTACTGTTTTCCTATTTTCGACTATTTGTTTTATTTCGCGTAATTTTTTCAGATGTTGTTTTTTAATGCTGATAATTAGCATGACAATTGGAACTTTTCTATTTTTTCATACTGATATTTGTAGCTGGTAATCAGCTAACATGTCAAGTCAGTATAATCAAATTAAATAAATGGTCTAAATAACATGTTAATTATTTTAAACCATTAAAAATGATATAATTATAGTCTAATATAGGATATTGAGGTTATTAGGAGAAAAATAAATTTAATTCAAGAGTAAAAAAAAATTTTGTTTTAGATTAGAGTTGTGACAAAGTAGAGATACCGGAAGATGTGCCTAGAAGAAAAATTTAAGATAACAAAGGAATATAAATTTTTTAAAATCAATTGTATATTCATTGAAACCATAATTGATTCTGAAATAAATGTTTTAGGGCATTTGGTAATAAAATATTTGTGGCATTCAAATGGATCAAAATACGCATTGAATACAAAGTTTTTATGAAAAAAAACAGAACACTCTTTACAAACCAGCATGATTCTAAATTTATTGTTACAGTTTTCAATACACCTTCATTTCGTAAATAACACGTCGAAATGTTTTTGTTTGTGTAAGATGCTTGATGTCAGTAAATTTTTTTAGCTTAGATTCGATAATCTTATTGACTTTAATTTCTGTCTTTCGCAATTTAGATTTTGCATATCGTAATTTAAGACTAATAAGTTCAATACAATTGAAATGAAACACCTTGTATATTATTGTTATTGTATATGAAAATTTCCCACATTATAATAGATTCAAAAATGATACATAAATGTAAGTATGTATATTGTATGTTTATATGTTAAGTACTTATATATTTTTTGATACATAGATTTATTTTAAAATATACAATATGTTTAAAGTTGTTATATTATATTATGATCATAAGTTGTATGTTTTGTAACTCTTAAGGTGGACACAAATGTTATTCAAATATTGTACAGATATTTTTTTTTTGGAGTTTCCAGTTGCTTTAATTTTGAAGGGTCTTTTCAAAAAAATACAAAAAGAAAAAATTTTGAAAAGTTAAAATATCGAAAAATGTTCCGTTTTTGCTTTTTGGTATATCTAAAAAAGGTCGTGAATTCTCTTTTGCCGAATTTTATCTGAATAAACGTTAAGACAAATTTTGATTTGATTTTAAGGGTCCCAGTAAGCACATTTGGGTAAAATTTCCTTTTGAATATTTTAAGTTAATAATTTTCTCAGAGCATATACTAAGTTATCAAATTTCCATTGTTTTATTCTAAATTATTTTTTGTTCAGTTTTAACCACGTATATTAAACTGTGAAGAAATACTTAATAAATATTTGTACGAGGAGTTGCAAATCCTGTACTCATCATAAAAGTAAAATTTTGGCTCTTCTGAGGAAAATGTTGTATCGGCGTAGGAACTAATAATAATATCCCTAGGATAGCTGGAATTGCTAGCTTTCAAAAATATATATCTTTAGTGGCGCATCTTATCCTTTAAGGACAAAAAGAACATTTGAAAGCATCCTTATTTGTATTTTAAGTACAAAATGTACATTTGGTAACATGATTGTTGTTTTAGGGTTTTTGTATCTGTTGATCTAGTAAATATATAGTATATAATATTACATATATTCGGTGTTATCTAGCAAGTAAGATAGCAATCTTTTATAGCAAACGTTTATTTGATGACAACAGATGTTGCCGTTGGGCAGATAATGTAGTTCAAAATTGAAAATTTGTGAAAAAAAAACAATCTTTCGTACTTTTTTCAAAAAACCAGATATTTCAAAATTTTGCTAAGGAAAAGTTTAATTTTTTTATCTCATTATAAGGTTCTGCTTCTCTTCGGTTATATAAGCTTTATTTTAAAAAAAATATTATCTATTTTATAGTGTTTTTATATAAAAAAAATAATTTTGCACCTTTTACAAAGTAACGTAATAAGCTGGTGCAACATTTACTTCAAAAGATTGTTATTTCGTAAAAGGCACATTCATAGTTTATCTTTTTTATCTTTCTAGACTATATAGATCAACAGACATAACTGCTTTTATACAAAAACATCAAAATAACAAGAATACTTTCAAATGTCTTTTTCATCCTTAAAGGATAAGATGCGCCACTAAAAACATATATTTTTGGAAAGCTAGGAATTCCTGCTATCCTTAGAATGTGGTCATTAGGTCCTATGCCGATACAACATCTCCTACAATTTTTTTTGGTTTGCCCATCACCAATTTATGGTATAATAAGTTCTGAGTGTTGCATATCTGTCACATTGTAAATTTCTATTGTCAAAGAACATCATAACAAAACTCGTACAAAACTTGAATTACAATTTTTTTACATGCTTAAGCTAACAGTTTGAAATTTACTCCCATTTGGATAATTTTCAATAGTGCTGTACTGATTTTTTATATTGGGTATTGAATTTTTTTATTTTATATGTTGGAATTTGAAATACTCTATCTAAAGATATAACAAACCGAAATCTATAATAAATAGAATCTGTAGAGCATAAAAATAAGATTAACATCACCACTGAAACTGTTGTGTATAACCATCAATTCCTCAATAACTCAAATGAGAATAATAAGTTTTTAGTAAATAAAATATTAAATTTGATATAAAAAACATCATTGTACTAAATTAAAAGATATTTTGTATATTTTTTACTTAAGCGTTGTCAACAGTTGAGCTGAAGTTGAAAAAACATAGAATTTTTAAATTTTTACAAAGAAAGAACAAAAAAATAAATGTATTTAGGCTGACCAATTTTTTTTTTGTATTAAAAATGAAGACCCAATTATTTTTCATTTAGATTTTGTGTTTTTCCTTGTATTTAACATTCAAATATATGTTACTTTTTCATGTTTTGGTCTCGACTTTTGAACCGTCGGACCAATCCGAACATTTTTTAAAAATTATTTATAATAATTATTAGTAACCTTTTTCCAGAAAAATACAATTTAAGCACGGGATATAGAGTTTTGGCCCGAATTCCTTGGACCCCGGACCTACTGTTTACGAGTTTAGCATTGATAATCCTGGTTGTAAGTATTTTGTTAACAAGTGCTACTAGTGCGGATTCTACTTCAAGATTCGACAGTGTACGTGTGATTGCCTCAACGTTGACGTTGGTAAAGGCTCCTTCTATGTCCATAAACGCAACTAGATTATACTCTTTGTAAGCCAGTGGTTTTTCAATAGTACTAACTAGAGAGTGCAGGGTGGTATCCACCGAATTTCCCTTGTTGTACGCATGCTGTGACGTTGAAAGTCGATTATTATCCATATTACATCGTATATAGATACAAATCAGAAATCTTTCGAATATGCTTTCGGTATGAATACTACTTTAACCTCAGACCAACACTTTGGAATGTGGCCTAGATCTGAAAAACTCTTAAGAATTGTTTTGAGCTAGAGAAAAGTAGTACTAAAGGAGTGCTGCAATTCAACTGGATAGATACCATAAGGTCCTGGTGATTTGAATAGTTTGAAAGTATTTATAGCTCATTGCAATTTGCAGTTTGTTATCACTCTCCGATAAATCAGAGTGTTGAATACCGCTTTGATTTATCGTATATTGTGTATTAGATCCGCCGGGGAAATGAGTTTTTAACAGCAGCTTCAATGATACTCCACTAGAAGTGGTCCATGTGCCATCTGCCTTTAAAAAGTAGCTGGGGATCGCTGAATTAGTAGATAGTATTTTAGGCATCCTTGAAGCTTCGGAGGTTTCTTCTATGTTGCCACAAAAAATTCTCCATGAATTCTCTTTGGCCTTTAGAGTGGAGTAACTCCATTAACAATCTGAGTACACAGAGAGACAACAGCTTTTGTTTATTTTGTTAAATGTTTATTATGTTGGGTTTTGTGAAATGTCCAATTGCTAATTGGAGTTCGCTAAAAGTGCAAAATGGCGTTATGACATCCGTTTTTGTACTAGCTGTACGAAATGTTCCAATGCTACTGCTATTCAATTATTACTATTACATATAAACTTGAATATAGCAAAAGTAGTAATTATTTTGGTAAAAAATGTATTTACAAATGTGTAAATGCATGTAAATGTATAAATGTAAATGTATGTATAAAAGCTATCAAATGAAAGTAAAACTTGTAGAATTATTCAAGTTATTTTCTTTATTTAACAAAATTTTATATGGCTATGTGGCTGAACAAAATTTTTATTGAAATAATCATTGGTTTTGTGTTTTTAGTTTTATAATTAATGTGTTATACGATGGAACAATATGTATGTCGAACTGGTCCACATACAAGACAGTACATCAGTGGGTCTGAGGAATATGTTGATTAACACATTTATCGGGTAACATTATTATAATTTCAATTTATTTTTCATTTCGATAATTATGATTTCGTTCTTTTTGTTTTCGATATTTTTTCTTGATACTATTTTTTTTTTCTATATATTTCCTGGATGATATTATTATATTGAGATATTTGCTGTGAAATTTTTGTCTACTTCAAAGTTTAAATATTTACCGAATTACGTTCAAATTAAGTTCAAAATTTCTTTTATTATAATTGAACAAACAAAATTTCTAATATTGGTTGAAGGTACACCTACTCGTACTTTAGAGTTTAGAATACAAAAACAACTAAATAAAATTTTTTAAATAAGCTGTAGAAAAATATGTGGTAGCAAAATGCTTAAAAGTTTTTATTTTTTATAAGCCTAGTATGATACAAATATTATTGTATTATAGAATAGTGTTAGAGGTATGTTAAGGTAAATTTGTAATTTGTGAAGAAAATCAATTTTATTGTTTATGAATTAAATCAATTTAAGATGTTTTAGCTTACAGTTAATGAAAGCTACCAAAAATAACATTTAGAGATTTCATAAAAGCTTCCTTTGTATATTTACTTAATTACAAATGTAATGTACATTTATTTATTTCATTTACCACAACACTTCTTAACCTAGCCTAGCTATTACATAATAACATAACAAACCAAAATTCAATGCTGTTTGTTGAAATAAAAATGTAGACTTGTTCGAAAAAATAGACATTTATTAGTATTGCACATATACATATTAAGTAATAATGAAGAATTAAATTAAATTGAATTAGTGAAAGAAAAATTACAACACATTTAATATAGAAAAACACATTTAATTTCAAATTATGAGATCGAACAGCTTAGGCTCGGGTCTAGAAACAAAAAAAAAACATTTACTATTGTTTATAAATTATTGTTTAAAAAATTAATATAACCTAGCTATTAAGTTAAGATATTTACTTTTTGTATTTTAATATTAAATCAAATAAAGAAAAAAAATGTTCGAGAAAAATGTTGTAAAACACTCTAAAATCGATCGCATAGAATTCTATTTACAAAAATCGAGCAAATAGAGCGAAAATAACAGCTGCTTTGTAAGATAGAACAATCAATAGGGAGAAAAAGTAAACTAGATCCTTTTAAGTCATCTAAGGAAGTAAGCCAAGAATTTGGTATTGAAATATCGACTAGAACAGTGTTAGAGGATGATTAAATGAGAATCAATTTTTTGTTCCAAATGCCGAAAGAAGCCTAACCTGTCACTGTCAAGCTTACAAGTTTTTACAACTGATTAAGTTTTCCTATAGAGAACATATTAGTAAATATATTTATTTCTTTTTGAAAAAATGTTCTCTGGACTGACGAATTGAAGGTCAATTGGTGTGGATCGAATGGGAGATATTATGTCCATCGTCAAAAAGGGAAAAATTCAACTCAAAATACATCAAAAAAACTATAAAACAGTCTGGCGGAAATATGAAAGTTAAAGGTTCATTTTCGTGATGTGGTGGGTTCTTCCAGTTTTTCACATAAATGGTTATATGGATCAGCATCAATATTTAGAGATCATGAGGAAGTATACTGAGTCACGTGTATTTCAATTCAGCCCTTCAATTTATGCCTGATAACGATCTGAAATATACGAGCATACAATACAAAATTGGTTTACAGAAGAATAAATTAATATTATATCTTGAACACCTCAGATTTTAAACCTCAATTCTATAGAGAATCTATGGGATGATGTCAAGGTAAAGGTTCAAAATGAAATTTATCAAAACATGAACTAAATATGGCATGTAACTATACATAGACTTGTTGGTATACCAAGTGTATTGAAAAAATTGGTAGAACGATGTCAGAAGTTAGTGCAAAGTAGATGTAAAGTTGTATTGATTATTAGAGCTATTAGTGCAAGGTATCTTCAATATGCTAACAAAAACAACTTATTCTTTGATACGTCGAGTAATAATTTATTTCTAATACTGTCATATTAATGCTCAGAGCAAGTCCATCAGACGTTTATTACTAGACTGTATTTTCTAGATTTTGTTTATTACTAGACAATCTATCATCATCCAGTACTAAAACACCTCCACCTTTGATTAGAAAAATGTTAAAATAAACTAAACCAGATACGTGTTCATAGAAAAGTAAAAGTCATGAGTTGATACATATATGTCAATAAAAATTAATTAAAAATACTTTAAAAAGTTAGACCGATTTAGTAAATATCAAAGTAATTGCTAGTAAATTTGAGCTTGTACGTTATAATGTGATCATTTTATAACAGTTAAAACACTTAATTGTCTATCAAAAAAATTTGAATTAGAATTTACTTCACGTATAAATCTAGTAATTGGCAGTAGGGTGGAAGGGAATGTGGAATAGCTCAACGGTTCTGGGATTATTCTAATTGGTTCTTTCAACCAAATAATTTAAAATTTCGAGTCTAACGTCTTACCCGATAGGATTTGGTGGATGAAAGAGATATCTGCAACTACCCGACGATCAGACACCGACTGTAGGTCAATGATTTGAAGATGGTGAGAATAAGGTATTTCTAGACCATTCAACGAAAAATTACTTAAAGCGAAACGTAATCATTTTTACTGAACCGATTCAATTTAATTAATGTCGGTCACGTATTAAGGATAAAAACAATATTTGACTGGCATATTTAAGTATTGGCCTCACATATGTAACTTAAAAATGTTTCGTAAGGTAGGGGTCAGAAAATTCTGTATGCCATAGTTTAATGAAAACTAAAAAAGAATTGGCTTTGCTCACTAATTTATTATAATGTAACTTGAAGCTCAGTTTAGGGTCAAATGTTATCCCGAGATCTATAGTAGAATTTATTCTTAAAAGGGAACAGCCTTTAATTCCTAGTTGAACCAAACTGTCCATGCAGGATTTCACTTAGAAAACGTAAGGTTTTGGCATTTAGAAGTGTTCCCATCAAGTTCATTTTTTTAACAGAAAGAAGAGAAATTTTTATATCGTTTTGCAGGTTAACACGATGATGAAAATATAGGATTAAAAACTTTTGAGTCATCTGCAAAGCTAAGAAGTTTAGAAAAAATGATAATTTTAGTAAAATTGTATGTATTAAATCAATACCTTGATGAGTTCCAAAAGACGCTGAGTATTCGTCAGAAATCGCAATTTTAAATAAAACTAAGTACTCCCGAGAAGAGATGGAAGGCTCAAGCCAATTAAAGTCATGTGATGCAAAATCTATAAATGTTTGCTAAATATTTTATTGCAGATAATCCATTTGTGATATTTAGTTGGCAAAGCAATTTTATCAATTATTTAAATAACTCTTAATTTGTCTATATTTATTAATAGTTGGTAAATGTGTACAAATTTAGTTGTTTTTGTAAATAATTAAGTAGATAATATTTGAAGAAAGTCAAAATGCATTAATTTGTAATTTTGGATTCATTTCTGCTGAAAAAATAATTGTGTGCTATTTTTCTGGCCATAGCTGTAATAGAACTCCTTGCAGAGAGACTGCAGTAAATTCATAGTCAAAAAATTATAATAATAGCAAGGACATGCCTATATGATTACAATTTTATAATTTCATACCAATAATTAAAAATAACAATATTCGATGCGAATCGGTACAAAAAAAAATCATTGGTCATCAAAATATTTAGAAGTTCAAATTACGATCGTGAACATTTGTTAGTGTTAATTTTGATTAAAAACTAATAATTTATTAAACTAAATATATTTTTTATTCTAAAATAATATTAAAGTTAATTTTTAAAGTAATAAACATACAATGTTACTAAATCTTCCAGTTTTATAACTCAAGTCCGGTTTTTTTTTCTTTTTAATTTAAATTAGCAATAAACATTTTTTTTATTA
The DNA here is from genome assembly GCA_963942445.1 of Argyra leucocephala. NCBI lineage: Eukaryota > Metazoa > Arthropoda > Insecta > Diptera > Dolichopodidae > Argyra > Argyra leucocephala. The sequence goes on from OZ012680.1 coordinate 72,083,212, forward strand.
CATTCAAAAGATCAAATTTCTTTTGAAGTTTCAGATTTTTCTATTACAAAAATTACTTCCATATCCAATGTTACAAATGGCAAAAAAAAAAAAAAATTATAAATTTTCAAAAAGGATATCCTGACCGACATGATTCATTCTAAATTGATACAAAATTTCATAATTCGAATGCAATTCAAATAATATTTATATAGGAATTTCTTTTTGACTACACAAAATCTTGATCTTGAAATGCTGCAAATATGCATAGTTTATTTTACTCAAAGTAAATCTTTGAAAAAAATCGCTTGTCAAATATAAAAAAAAAAATTTAGAAAGGTTTTTCTGTTTTTTTTTTATTTAATTTTCTACTTTCTCTACTGAAACAACAAAAAAAAAAAAATAACGTTTTCTTTTACGACCGTAATTCAATGAAAGGAAAAATCTTGGTTATATGAGAATAAGAACAAATTGAAAAGGTATTACAAATGTCATTCCGAATTCAAAAAAATATAATTTTAAATTTTTTTAATTTAAAAAAGCATGAACATCCATTTAATGACTTAGATTAGATTAATTTTTTCTAGTTGAGGGTCGATCCTATCGTCCAAATGTCACTGAGACAGTCGGGCTTATTGATCTTAAATGGTTAAAATTTCGCGAAGGCAGTTAGGGGGCTTATAATATTATTTTGGCCTCAAATAGATTTAGTTTATACGTCCTTCATCTTTAAATTAATCTGGAAATATTTTCACTGAGATTGATAAGAGTGCTTCTGGTTGAATTAATCTCTGTCCAAGGTTTGGTTTTATGTGGTACCGTTTCACATTCCCTGAAAATGTGGTACATAACTTTCTTTATTTCGTAGCATAGGACTCAATTATTTGCTGAACATTATTTTTATGGTTTTTTACATATTTGATGTAAATAAGTGTAAAATACAAGTGAACATAACTGTAAATAAATGTAAACAACAATGGTAAACAACTGTAAATTATTGTAAAATTATTTGATTTTGACACTTAATAGATAATATATAATTTTATAAATCTTCAATATTTATTCAGAATATTGACGAATTAAATATGCTAGGGATTTTCGTAAACTCTTCATGCTTTGCAATATTGCCAATATTTCACAGCATGATGTTCATAAACAAATGTTGCGAAAAGATTTTGTTCATAAACATCAAATATGTCAGCATGAAAACTGCGAAAACAAGTTGTTAGCGCATGAAATCAAGCTGACTTGCTTTTTCAATTTTTATTGGTTGTCATTTTGTCAAACGTAAAGTTTCAAAAGTTTTATTTTAAAAAAAAAAATGCAAAAATATCAAGATCAAGAGTTTCAGTAATTATTCGAAAAATATTATTTGGTTTATTTTACAATTAATTTTATTTCAGACTGTTATTGGAAGATATTGAAATGGAAACTGATATGAATGAAAGCAACAAATTTTGGAGGAGATATAACACAAAACTTTTGGTAAAAGTAAGATTGGACAAACAAGAAAACTTTTTGAACAAAAAGAAGAAAAAAGAAGTGTTATGGAATGATGTTTTAAAAGATATAAAAAATGTGGATCCTACTTTTCCATTTAAAAAAGACGATCTACTAAGGAAGTTCAATAATATGTTTACCACTTATAAGAGAGTAAAAGATCGTAAAAAAAAAAGTGGTACAGACAGAATTAAATGGGAGTTTTATGATATTTTCGACCAAGTTTTAGGTTCAAAACATTCTGTGGAGCCGCACACCTTTACTACTTACTTCGAGTTTAGGAGGTGAAGAAGTAGTTGAAGAAGAAGAATCTGCAGAAGTAATTGAAATAAATACGAAATAAACGATACCAAATAAACGAAAAAGAACTCATAAATCTGATGAAATAATAAATTTTTTAAAAGAATGGCGCGCCGAAGAAAAAACAGAATGTATGGAAGAACAAAAAGCTAAAAAAGAGAAATTCAAAAAAAATTATGGAAATAGAGGAACGAAAAGTTCAAGCTTTAATGGATTTAACAGAAACTTTGAAACAATTTATGTGATCTGAAAATGTGATGTATTAGTTAAAACATGAAAAGTACAATAAATAGTGCTGTGAATAAAATTTAATTTAGTTGTAAAGTTCAAGAAATAAATTTTTTGTTTTTGTAATCATTAACTTTTATTATTAATATGTTACAGGAATTGAAAAAAGTTTAGAGCATATTACAAAGCAAATTTCTTTTGTCATTAGCGTTACTATAATCTGATAAGATATGCATTTTTTGAGTTGAGTTTTCAATTAAAATGTTGTCATATTTTGCTTTTATAATAAAGTTATGGAGAACAAATACATGCCATAACAAAATATTTGGCGTTTTTTAAATTTCTTATATTCAAATACTTTAATATTTGAAATTTTCCCTTCAGTAACCCTATACATTCTTCAACAACAATTCTTGTGGAACTTTGTACATAACTAAATTTTGTCTGACTTCTTGACAAAGATCCAGTGTCTTTATATGGTGTGATTAAATATTTCTCTAATGAATATGCAGAGTCTCCCAATATATGTGATTTATCTGGAATAGTCAATGTATTATTTCTTATCTGGCAAACCAATCGAATCTGGCACGAAAAACGCAAGCATCATGAGAACTACCATGCCAGCCGAAAAATGCATCCATGACTTGTAGGCTATCATCGCAAACTACCTAAAAAATAGTTGAAAAAAGTAAGTTAAGGAATTCAATATTTTTACAATCTTTATGTCTTGCAGTATAAGTGAATAAAATGATTTTCTATTAAAATAACTTTGTGGATCTTCTTTTGGTTGAGGAATCTCAATGTGAGTTCCATCAATACAACCCATTTATAAAATTATTTGAATTTCTCAAGTTATTAAATCTGGTAATTATGTTTAGTACTTCGTCATTGTCAGGCCATTTAATATATTTTTTTTAATAGGCATAACAATTTGCACATTTTCAGAATAATTTTGTGAGTGATACCAATCCCCATATTAAATCGGTCTGATATATCTCGATAACTTGTATTGTTGCCTAACATCCATAGAGTGGCATACGCACATATTTTTATATTTAAACTTGGTCTTCCTGTTTGTTTGACTTCCCAAAAAGGTTCCAATTCTTTGAGCAATAACTGAATTTTATGAATTTATATATTTGGTCATGTAAAGATTCATATATTAGATTATTTTTAAAGTTACCTTAAATGTCTGAACTTCCATCCTAAAATTACTTTCAAAAACATCATTTAACATTTCATTAATAACCTCCACATAATTTTTATTTTTCGGAACCTGTCTTTGAAGGGATGCAAGAAATAACATCTTAATCATATTCTTGTTTTTTTTTTACTTTTCTTTTGTTTACATTGAATTCTGACACTACATAAATCTATTACTTGATTTATGATAATATTTCGCAAAACCTTTGCTGATGGCATTTTTATATTTTATTCATTCATAAACGCAGTATTGCCAAAACAAAAATAATGCTATTTCAGAATCATGCAAAAAAAATGTTGCCATTATTGCTTTTTTTTCGCAATATTGCGTTTACGAAAATCCCTATTAAATTATGAAAACTTTTCATTAGAGCAACAAATATGTGATACATTGATTTATAAATATTTTAAATAATCTGCGAAAGAAATTCATTTGTAGTTTAATGGAAAATATTGATTAACATAACGAACAAATTATAGATAAATAAAGGTTAGTATTAATGTATTAAAAACTTTTCGTTGCCTCAATTAGTTAATATTTCGTTAATACAATGAATTCCTTCATTATATTTAGGTACCAATTTTTTAAGTGCCTTTGCATCCGTTCTTTTTTCATTTATTCAGGTTCTGTATCATCTACGTAAGCTTTTCTTTAATTATTTTTTTTATAATATTCTAAGATTAAATCAAAACAGTATGTAAAAACATCAGGTTCAATTTCTAACATTTCCAAATCTTTTATAGACCCTCTTCGAATGCAACGCTGGATTTGTGCCATCGAAACGCATTATTAATTTTCACTTAAATGCTTGTTTTATTACATTGATTTAAAACAATAACAGTTAAAATCAACAAAACGTCAATCGATTTTTGTTTGCCAATGATAGTTTGATTGCGTTTGAAGTTGGCGTTTCCGCTTCAATTTAACTGTAAGAATTCTTAATAGAACTCCACAACAAGTTAATGGCTGTATGAAATATGCTTCAGAGCTATGCTACATCCGCAATTTCTTTACCTAACATTCTACTATTTTACTTTAGTGTCTTGTATTTAAATATAGGATTTGTATTAATCTTTTTACCTCTCTTGTATTTCCTATTTGCTCTGTGTATTCTTTCCATGATTTTTTCTTTGTCTTTCTGATTTCTGATTTGAAGTGTCTAAGGCCGTTTTATAGTTGTCCATTGGTTGATTCCTTATTTTCTTTGTAAGCTCGATTATAATATTGCCTCGCTTTTTTGTAGCTCTGAAAGTTTTCTATTTATACATCTTCGGTAGATATGTTTTTTTAAATTACCGTTATTGGCAATATTTTTTGTGGGAAGCTGTAACAGCTTCAGCTTATTTGATGTGACTATGAGAACGTTTCTTTCTAGTTTAATTTAATTATTTACTTTTAACAATATAATATTATTCATTTAGATTACTAATTAAATTACTAATTTATGGTCGAACGGAATAATAAGAAAATGAATCAATACTTTTTTCTGTACCTACTTTCATTTAAATAAATTTGAAAAACCAGAAAATATGCTTTATCTATTTGAAGTAGAATTCTGAAATTCCGCATATTAATCGTAATAAAATTCAAATAATGTAATCGACGACATGCTAGCTACTTTTTCAAAGGTCACTTAAAAAGTATTAAACAATCCTATTATGGAGCTTGTTATAATATTTATCCTATAACTATCGTGCACCAAACCAGCGATGAAATTTTTTTTTCTTCTTCTCTTAACTTCCTTTATTTCTAACCACTTTCTTGAGTTATTTCAAAAAAGAAAATTTTTATTTATTTTTCTTTCTTTGTTGATATTCTTGACAAAGTTTACTTGAAAGTTCCAAAGAGCTAATGCGATTTCTAAGTCGATTTTTTTTTTGTGACCATATTCTCTTTGAAAATGAGAAGTTGTTTTTTTCTGTTTTTCGAAAAAGGAATGTCAAGTGAAAATTTCAATGTTGAAATAATAAAAGAAAAAACAAATATATATATATATATACTATATAGATATATATATATATTTTTTTAAGTTTTATTTTTTCAGAAAAAGTTTGCTTTGATACGAATTATTCTTTGTGCACCAGCATTATGTCATGCAAGAGAGAACATTTTTAGTTTATTACCAACTAGATGTACTCTAGTAGGTACAAAAGTTATGGAATTTGTGTTTAAACAATCTTTTCCATTTAATCTAATTGTATTTTTTTTTAATTAATGGTAATATTTTTTCTATATACACTAGCTATTTCACTTCTTCCTTTTGGCTGGCCCATTGTCGAGCCAACTAATACCCAAATGATTTTTCCTTTTAACTTTTGAGATAATTTCCCAGCAGTAGTCCTCCAAGATATTTGCGTTGGACATACGGAGTACGTGAAGCACCCTTTCAATCTCTTTTCCGCATCTTCTGCGTAGAGCATGAGGTCTTCAGCTTATATGCCTACTACACATAGGCTTAAGTTGGTTCTTCTCAGCGACAATATTGCTTTCGTTCATTAATAATCCGGTCCATTTCGTCCATTCATAATTCCCCAGAAAATTGTTAGTATATTCCGAGTTTCTCCAATTATTCAGTTGAGTGGTTGTTTTTCATTTCAGTGACACAATAACAGAGTGCAGCAATATCAAATGATGAGATAATTTAAGAGATTTTAGAATATAAGTATAGTTTTAAGTTTTAAATTGTTAGAAATAAAAAATAAGAATAAATGCAAATCACTTCTGGTTTCAACATCAAACTAAAAAGTCGTTTATTTGATTAGAAAAGGGTTTAATTATAACTATATGCACTATTAAAAGATTATATGAAATAAAATTTTTAAATAGCTGAATATAATTTGCTCAATTTTTTATTCATTTACATTTGGATAATATCGAATTTTTTTTTAATGTAATCTTACCGTAATTCATTGTCTCAAATAAAATTTTTAAAATTTTACAGAAAATTTATTTAAAATAATATTAATTGAAAACCAATTTTCCAAGATCTATATCTATTATTTTACTAATATTGTTAAACTTATCTATTTTTATAAGTATAAAATCTTTATTCTATCTTTAAATTTTTTCCAGAAAATTATCAGAACAAAAACATAAAAAGCTAAATAATAATTTTGACTTTCTAATTTTGCATTGTATATACTTAAAAATATTATATTATACATGTATATATTTATATATATATATATAACTACATTTTTTATTATATAATAATTTTATATTTTTAATTAACTAAATTTCAACTTTATTGAGGAACAGATTTTTTTCTATTTAATATTTTACGAAATGTTATACTCTATCCCTAAAATTTGTTGTAAATATTTTATAATATTACAACGTATTTGAGATAAATTAAAAAGTATGGATGGAGGGATGAAATGGAATGTAACTGATTTCAAAATCATTTTCCATATCCACTTAATGTAAAAAATGTATTTCAATATTTTTGTTTCATATTATAATGAAGATTTTTCGTCATCAACTTTATGAATATACTATAGATACGCACTTGTATCTATATTCGTGTGTTTATGTTTATGTAGATGTATATTTAAGTATTGAAATAAACTTTTATAGTTAATTAAACTTTTCGCTGCGAATTTTCATTTTTTTTATATTTTTTTTTTTATTTTTTTTTTTTTGTGAAAATATTATGACTTTGAAATTTGACTTGTCTAACATAATTTCGAGGTTGTGATTCAAACTGATAACTTCTTTTAAAAAAGATTTAATCGAAGTTTAGGTTCCGAAATTCGCTATGTTAGTTGGATTTGTTTAATTCAGAAAATTTAAATCAAAAATATTAGATTGATTCAGATGTATTTTATTAACCCATACCCGAATGTACAAGACGTCTGGGTATATGACGACCAAACCTTCGTTGAAGTCACGAAATATCGACGTAAATCAATTTAGTATCTTCAACAGGAGAGAAGCCGTCGGTGAACGACAAAAACGGAGGACGTCGATGAGCCACGATCACATAGTCGGATGGTCACTTAAGTAAGTTGTTATACAGTATTTTTTTATTTTTTTCCTTACTTCTCTTGGGAACATAGAGCTTCTACTTGACATTTCCATCGTACTCGATTTCTAGCTGCTATTTTCGCTTGTTCCCACGTTATGTTTGTGTTTTCAAGCTCTTGTTTTATGGTCCTACGCCAGGTGTTCTTTGGGCGACCGGGTCTTCTTGTGCCTTGTGGGTTCCATTCGAAGCTCATCCGCGCGATGTTTTTTGATGGCTTTCTGAGAGTGTGGCCTATCCATCTCCTTCTTCTAATTTGTTTCTCTATGAGTTCTTCGCCAGTTAGTATCCAGAGGTCCCTGTTGTTTATTGTGTTTGGCCAGAATATTCGGCATATTATCCTTAGACATTTATTAATGAAGACTTGTAACTTCTGGTTGATAATTTTTGATGTTAACCAAGTTTCTCTGCCGTATGTCAGGATTGATTTTACACAAAACCGGAATATTCTAAGTTTAGTTGCTCTGGATATTTGGCTGTTCCTCCATATCGGTTGCAATCTTCCAAATGCTGCTCTTGCTTTCTTTAATCTATTTTCTACATCTTCTTGAACCCCATCACTAGTTGCTATTATACTTCCCAAGTAGCAGAAATTATTCACAAATGCATTTTGTTCTTCTTTCAACCTTAGATGTTCAATTAAACATCTAAGGTTGAAGTTAGTCAGTATTGGTACCAATTAATTTTCGATGTTATATTATTTTTGATTTTAGGTTTGAGTTGCTGGTACATATTTATATGTTAGCTTTTTTCTTGAGATCAGTTATCAGTATCAAGTACGGCTTCCGTAACGTTATTCTGGTTCTTTTTTTGCTGTCCTTAACCAAATTTCTGAATCTTTTACATTTAGGTATACGATGTCATGTCTGGTTACACCCGTAACATTGTATAGGTCTGGTAGTACAATCCGTAGTCAAATAATTTTCCCTCACACATTTGACATACCTTTTAACTATTTCAGATTTAACTGTGACTTGGTGTGCAGAGGAAAAATCTTTGTGATAGATGGCTGGCTTATTGCCAAATTGACTCGTTCGCTCTTAACCTTGTCATACACTTTAATTGGTCTTGATTTGTATAAGATATATTATCTGTTGAGCCTCTAATCTACTTCTATGAAATATTCTATCAATATATTTTTTTTGGAATAATCTGGTCTAATATAATATGTAATAAATTATAAAGATTTGCAAACGATCAAATATCGCAGGACACTCAGCTCATTTAATTTTAATATAATTTTTCCAATTTATAATTAAACCATCTATAACGATTCAGTACATACAATTCGAACTCTTGAGATAATATGATTGCATACAATTTGAAAATATGTAATTGATGTTGCAATCATTAATTAACGAGCTGAAGGCTACAGGAAGCATATTAAAGAAATATTTATAACTATAAGATAGATTATCTTAATCTATCTAGTTAGTTAATAGTTGGACTGTAAAATCATTGTAAGATCGTTATCAATATTAACTAAAACGCATAATGAAATCATTAAAAGAAAAATTAGACCAATCTGTTATAGATACCTACCCATACGATTAATGAATCAATAACTTTATTGGTTGACCATTAGAGTTACAAAAATTTATTAAGAAATATTCAGAATGTGTACTAATCTGATATCGAGTGAAGTAAATGTCATCCCCATTTGAATCCCAAGATAACTAAGGTGAGTTAGCCACAGGACTGTTTAGATTAAATTTTTTGATTAAAAAAAATTATAGAGACTAATTATAAATTTTCCGGCTTTGATAAATAAATATCGGATACGATCTTTGTGTAATATAATGTAATATTAAAAATTTAGAAAATAAAAAAGGTACATTATTAGAGCCGACTAGGGCGAGTTGACTACTAGTGGAAATACGGTACAAGAAATTGAAATTGATGGGATCTTATTAAAAGTTCCGAAATTGATTTATCAAAAATCTTGACTATTAGTGTGAACTTTGAATATTGCAATATTCACAAGTTTGTAAAGCAATATGTAAAAAATGTGCTCAACTAGTGTTAAGATGGATCAGCTTACGTATTTAACAAATAAATAAAAAAATTACGTTTGCTCTACATTTTTCCAGCTTCATATTGCTGTGTAACGTATCATGAAGAATAAACTATATCACATCTGCCTTGATGTCTTGTAGTTTCGGGTCTAGGTTCGAAGATTATAATTATCTACTCCGGTGTTCGTATTATGCCTTAAATAGTCTGGTTTATCATTTGTAGCATGACTTTTCCAAAATTAAAATTACATTTAGTATTATGATAGGTATACCGTGTAAAATTGAATCAACTACTCGCAATACATTTTAAATTTATTCTATTAGTACCACGGAATATGGTACTATAGAATATTAGTACTCTATTAGTACCATGTAGAATCAGTTGACAAAATAATCGATATTCTGCAATTCTTAATGGATTTGGTGAGATAGGAATGGGTATAAATCGTTTATTACATAACTAGCTAATATGATTTTCTATTTAAAAAGAAATTCAAAAATTAATTTGACCTACGGTGCCAATGGTGGTAACTCATGTACATAGAAAAATAAATTAAAAAAGATAGCTTAATCTGATGAATACAAAACATGTAAAATATAATAAAGAAGATCTTAAGGCTAAACATAAAGTTTCATATTTTTTATTAATCTATTTTAAGTTTTCTTAAAGAGAAGAAAACTTTGAGGAGAAAACTATAATAAAAAAAAACAAAATATTTCTAATTTGCACGTTAAAAATAAACAAATTTTAGAAGCCACAAGGTTGGATTCAAAATTTAAATTACTATTGAAACATAAACTATTGAATTGAAATTAAGTAAGTCCTTGTAAAGTTTGTATTCCAATATTTTTGATTATTTTTAGTTTATACAATGTTCATTATTATTTAAGAAGTAATTAAATTTGGAAGAACGTGACTGATTAAAATTTGTTTCTTATTTTGAATTTAAATTTATTCATTCAATGTATATACCACACAGTGACTTGCAAAATTTTGTATTTATAAATTCTCGCAATAATTCAATTGTTGCTATGCTATGCTATGTTGATGGATATATGGTCTTGAAAACGACGATGGGGTCCGGAGGAGAAGGTATAATGTCGAACTCTATGAGCTGTACAATGAGGTGGATGTAGTCACAAAAATTAAAGTCAAGAGACTGCAGTGGCTCGGACGCCTAGTGCGGATGGACAAAAATGCTCCAGCCAGGAGAATCTTCGATTCCACACCCGAAGGTACAAGACGTCGGGGCAGACCAAACCTTCGTTGGAGAGACGAAATATCGGCGGATTTAAAGCAATTTCGAATCTTTAACTGGAGAGAATCCGCCCGTGACCGGCAAAAATGGAAGATGTTGATAAGTCAGGCCCAGGACCTACATGGTCTGTTGGCCACCTAAGTAAGTCAGCAAGTAATTCAATTGTTGCACTTGCTGTGTGGTACGTAGCTCCGTCTTGTTGAAACCAAATGTTGTGAAAATCAACTTCTTCCGGTTTCGGCCACAAAAAGCTGGTTATCACCGATCTATACCGCTCTCCATTGGCAGTAATGGTGTTACAAGCCTCATTTCGAAAGAAGTACGGACCGATGATTCCACCAGACCAAAAACCACACCAAACTGTCAATTTAGGGGAATATAATGGTTTTTATAAATAATTTGTGGATATTCTTCGCACCAGAATCGACAGTTTTGTTTATTTACCGCACCACTCAGATGAAAGTGAGCCTCATCGGACAAAAAACTCGTTATCGTTTTCCAGTTGTTCCAAGGCAAAATCAGCAAATTCACGACGTTTACGGTGGTCCAATGGCTTCAGTTCTTGAGTGAGAACAATTTTATACGGATGCTAATCCAAATCCTGGCTCAAAATCCGTCAAATCCGACAATATGCCAAAAATCAATACTCCCAGGTGGAATGATATGTAACAATAATTATGAAATTTATTCACATTTTGGAAGGCGGAAGAATAATTGTGAAATCCAGATCAAAAATTATATAGAAATCCAATTTTCAATTTGGATCATAGTGACAACACTAAATCAAAGATTGGGAATCATGGTTTTAGCTAGGCTGAGCTGTGGACTGAAATGAATATTTTGATTTGAAGAAGCATTTTAGCCATACTTTCCTCACTAGGAGCTTAAAACTTTGAAAGCGGCTTGCATACTATAAGGAACATTTTCTGTAAACAATTGGGAGACGAATTCCCCACGGAAGTTCTTACGCAAATCCATATAATCATTTTTTCTAAAATATCTGGGGAAGTATTTTAAGCACTTTTCGGTGTTTTTAAAACATTAAGCTTAGCTTTTATTTCGGTTATTACATTTCACTAAGATATAAAGGGCATGCTTCCGAGCGGAGCTCTTACGTGCATTAAAGCCAAAATATTAATAGTTTGTTTAGCTACCGTAAAGCTCAACAATTTCATAAAAATATTTTTATTACCATAACATAATATGATTATATTACCGGACATCTTGATCTTTATCTGAAGGATTTGATATATACAGGCGTGTAAGGTATAAAATGTAGTCGACCAAATTGGTAAACAAAAGTGATATACGTAAACCACAACAACTTATTATAGTCGAAATCTGTATGATTCCAGTGTCACTTACAGTTAACATCGATGAACACAAAATATTATTTGAGCTTAATTAAGTTTACAAGAAATTGAAATTTCATAATTGGTGTAAATCTTGTCTAGTTACGATTTATATATAATGTAGTTATGTGTTAACATTCGGATGGCCACAAACCATTTCCAACTAAATGCTATAGAAAAAAATAAATGAAAAGCAAATCAAACGTGGAAATCGGACAAAAGAAATGAATCAGGCATACTCTGAGGAAATCTGACAATAATATCGCGTAATAATAAATCAATTGGAATGAATTGGAATACCTTCAAGGTATACATCGCGGCGGAAGACCTAGAAAAATATTAAGAAGAACACTAGCATAATACAAGGAACAGGGCCACAACGTTATACCGCGCATAGGAGGACTTTACCTCCACTCTATGCCCTACTGATGGAGTAGCAGAACAGTGATGATCAAATCTAATTAGGTACATATTAATTTAAGTATACATGATCAAAGAATATATCTTAAATTATTTCAATATCCATAATTTTTAAACCTACAAGCCGAAAAATATATGAAACAAATAATTGCTTTCTAATCTAAATTTGGTTTGCAATATTATGACAAATCAATTGTAGCAAATATAATAAGAAGACATTAGATATATTTGAAGATCTGTATATCTGTGTCATCAAATAAATAGTTTAAGAAAAACCCAATATATAACTACATATATAATACTGTATAAGTACTGGTGTCGGGACAAAATTACATAAGACAAAATTACACAGGACGAAATTACGTATGGACAAAATTTCATAAGACAAAATTACATATTACATGTCTATGGCCCCGACTTTCGGGCCGTAGGACTAGTTTGATTTTTTTTTAAAAATTTGGAAATTTGGTTTTTGGAACTATTTATGTGAAAAATTATTGTAATAATTTGATAAAAATTTTTTTTTTTCTATAAAATGCAATAAACTGTTACTAAATTCTAATATAATTTTGCAAAACTTTCAAGTTATTTTTTTTTTAAGCAAAGACTCTTTTTTTCTTTTTCCTAAAATCTATGATTGTGATATGTACTGGTCGATACATAGGTGCATTAACATAAGTATATATGAGTGATTACTAATAATATAAGTTAATTTTTAATTGTTATTTTAACACTATAACAGTGGATAATTGACAAGTATCGTATACTTACTTAATATTATTTTTGTATTACAAATAATTTATAAATCTAAATGCAAATAATACCAATGGATCATTAATAAACAAAACAATTAACCATTACCAAGTAAACTTTAAATTCAAACCATATAAAAAAAATTTCAATACACATAATTAACATAACATATGATCCGTTTTGCCTTCACTTATACATACATATATACAACACATAATATTTATGCTCAAGTGATAAAAATTACACAGTAATGAAATACACTAAACAAAATAAAAAATAATAAGATCTAATTTAATAATAAAATTTATAATTATTATTATTATTATTACTATTATTATTATTATTATTGTTATTCCTAAGCCTATTATTATTATTATAATTATTATTAATATTATTACTGTTTCTATTCCTATTTTTATTATTAGTATTATTGTTGTTATTACTATTATTATTATTATTTATATTATTATTATTATTATTATTATTACTATTATTATTATTGTTATTCCTAAGCCTATTATTATGGTAAATATTATTATAATTATTATTACTATTTCTATTCCTATTGTTATTATTAGTATTATTATTATTACTATTATTATTATTACTATTATTATTATTTATATTATTATTATTATTATTATTATTATTATTATTATTGTTATTATTACTATTATGATTATCATTCCAATTATTATTATAATTTATGTTAGTTTTACTTTTAATATTATACTTAATGTCTACATTATTACTATTATTATTCCAATTATTATTATACTTAATGTTAGTTGTACGTTTATTATTATACGTTTTGCCATATTCGTCATATACTATGTTCAATTTTATCCTGGTATCCTTCCATGGTTGCAGGATAAAATGCAATTAATTGAAGAAATTCTTTTAGTATAATTTGGTAAATTTAATATAAATATTATAAAACAAGTTAAAATTAATTTGTTGGGAACTTTATTTGTAAATTTACCTGTGAATTCTATTTTTGTTTACATTTAATAATAATTGCACTTTTTTCTTTTGCACTTAACTTATATTTAATTTTTAATAAAAGATTTTAAATGGAACATTTGCATTTGGAACAATTTTAATTATCTTTAAATTTTTATCTTAAAATATTATTATATTTTTTCACTGTACAATATTATTATTTTTTTTTTTGTATAAATTTAAAATAAATTTGGTACTTTATGGTCTAAATCTGAATGGGATAATAAATTAAAAAAAAATTAATCTGTTTAACGAAGAAACAAAAGATAATTTGAATATCAGGAAACAAAAACGTACTCCAGCTACAACACTAACCCTTCAGCCTGCAGTATTCTTTTTAAAGGGGGCCCCTATTAATGCTAACACTGAATGGGTGCACCGATTTATAAAAAGTAAATTCTCCATTGATGTGACTACCTGTGAGCGCATTGAAATAAAAAAGCTAAAAAAATTGTTTTCCTGTTTCAAGGTCATAGTTCCTGTCAAATATGGCTGGATTTTATCAGCAGACGGCATATATTACGAAGGACTCAGACTAACAATTCAACCATGGAAGGATACTAGGATAAAATTGAACATAGTATATGACGAATATGGCAAAACGTAAAATAATAAACGTACAACTAACATTAAGTATAATAATAATTGGAATAATAATAGTAATAATGTAGACATTAAGTATAATATTAAAAGTAAAACTAACATAAATTATAATAATAATTGGAATGATAATCATAATAGTAATAATAACAATAATAATAATAATAATAATAATAATAATAATATAAATAATAATAATAGTAATAATAATAATAGTAATAATAATAATACTAATAATAACAATAGGAATAGAAATAGTAATAATAATTATAATAATATTTACCATAATAATAGGCTTAGGAATAACAATAATAATAATAGTAATAATAATAATAATAATATAAATAATAATAATAATAGTAATAACAACAATAATACTAATAATAAAAATAGGAATAGAAACAGTAATAATATTAATAATAATTATAATAATAATAATAGGCTTAGGAATAACAATAATAATAATAATAGTAATAATAATAATAATAATAATAATATAAATAATAATAATAATAGTAATAACAACAATAACACTAATAATAAAAATAGGAATAGAAACAGTAATAATATTAATAATAATTATAATAATAATAATAGGCTTAGGAATAATAATAATAATAATAATTATAATAATAATAATAATAATGATAATAATAATAATACTAATAATAATCCTTTATCTTTAAATCCGCTTATACCTCCATTAAAAAGAACGATGCGTAAAAAGAACCATAGACTTTATCGTCCCTAACGAAATTAATTTAAAACACTTGGCAAACTTTCCAAAAAAAAGAACTTTAAAAAAAAATCTAATTAACATAGGTCTTATGCAATCTATTTCTTCTAAAACTGATCCTTTTAAACTATCTGTTTATTATCAAAATGTAAGAGGTCTACGTACAAAAACTAAAAAAGTTTTCCAAAATTCTGCTTTATTAGATTCTGATCTATTTGTTTTAACTGAAACTTGGCTTACTTCTTCAATAAATAGCCTTGAAATTTTTCCTTCTTCTTACACAGTTTATGGAAAAGATAGATATGATTGTTCTCTATCTTATAATGTTCCAAAAGGTGGAGGTGTATGATAGCTGTTAAAAATACTCTTTGTTCTTCACAGTTGTTGTTTTCTCAGCACCACTCTACCTATATTTTTGAAATAATTGCTGTTAAAATTGAATTACAATTAAAAAATTTAGTTATTATTAATCTTTATATTCCTCCGGCGTCCAGTATTGATGTGTATACCAAATATATATCAGAAATTGATTTATTAGTTAGTAAACTTAATACAAATGATGACATAATTCTTTGCGGAGATTTTAATCTACCTAATATTAAATGGGTTCCGCATGACGAGGAAGCCTACTTCATTCCATTTGATTTAGTTAGTAATGCAGAGTACTTTGTAATCGACTCCTTTAATTCCTTTAATTTTCAACAGATATCTTCAATTTGTAATAATCGCGGTAGGCAATTAGATCTGCTATTTACGACAAATTGGGATAATCTTAACATCATTAATTTTCCATTTGAACTGGTTGAAATTGATGATTATCATCCTCCTATTTGTTTTTCTTTTTGCATTCTTATCTCATCTCCCAAAGTTGATTCAGCACTTTCTTATCGTTTTAATTTTCTTAGAGCTAATTTCGACGCTATTAATAATTACCTAAGTTCTTATGATTTTTCATTTATGACCTCTTCTAATTTAAATGTCGCAGTTAATCATTTCTATAAAACTATTCAATTTGCTATTTCACAATATGTTCCATTAGTTATTGACAATAGTGATAAATCTAGTCCACCTTGGTTTACCAAAAACCTTAAAAAATAAGAAAAATAAAGCTTGCCGTAAATTTATTAAAAGCAATAATAACATTGATTATAATGCTTTCTTGAATCTATTTAATGAATTTAAAATGATGTCGGATAACTTATATACCAATTATGTAAAAGATATGTCTGATAATATTAAAACTAATCCGAAACTTTTTTGGAAATTCGTTAACTCGAAAAGAAAAAGTGATCAGTATCCTTTGTGTATGAATTATAAAAACTCTAGTAGTAGTGATCCTAATGTCATTTCTGAATTTTTCCGTGATTTCTTCTCTATTAGTTATTCTACGGCTGCTTTCTCATTAAACGAAAGTAATTTTGGCCATTTATCGAATTTTTCTAAAACTACATTGAGTAATATTCATATCGATTCTAATGTGGTACTCAATTATTTATTAAAGCTTGATAATAATCCTAGTCCTGGTACTGACGGCATCCCTAACCTATTCTTAAATAAATGTTCTTCTTCACTATGTGGTCCTCTCTCTATATTATTCAATTCTTCTTTAACTTCTGGTATCTTTCCTTCAATCTGGAAAACTGCCCTAATTAGACCAGTTCACAAAAAAAATCTAAAAAATAATGTAAGTAATTATCGTCCAATTGCTAAACTTTCTTCTATACCTAAACTGTTTGAACTTATTGTATTTGATTCTATTTATGATCATTGTACTTGTTTCTTATCATCTTTTCAACATGGCTTTGTAAAGCTTAAGTCTACTGTTACTAATCTTGTTGAGTCAACATCTACCTTTATTAATAACATGGAAGATGGGTTTCAAACGGATGTAATATATACAGATTTCAGCAAAGCTTTTGATTTGCTTCCACATAACATTATCATCTTTAAGTTAAATAAATTAGGAATTCCTAGTTATTTTATTAATTGGGTTCATTCTTACCTTTCTGGTCGTAGTTATAGTGTTTCGTTTAGATCGTCAATTTCCACTGAGTTCGAAGCTCCCACAGGTGTGCCTCAAGGTAGTCATCTCGGTCCTTTACTCTTCATTATTTCTATTAATGATATTTCATCTTTATTAATTAATAGTCATATTAAAATTTACGCCGATGACATGAAAATTTATAAAAAAGTTGTTAATTTAGAGGATGCACTAGCGCTACAAGCTGATCTGAACCGTTTCTATAGTTGGTGTTTGTATAATAATCTGCAGCTTAATGTCAATAAATGTGCTTATATTACTTTTACACAACGATTATACTCAATTTCTTATGTATATTCTTTTAATAGCCAAAGTATTCCAAAGGTTACATCAATTAAAGACCTAAGAATACTCTTCGATACTAAACTTTCATTCCATCTTCATTATTCAGATATTTTATCCTTGGGAAGATCCTTTAAGATTACCTCCTTACTAAATTTAATTCATCTTAATACCCTTGAAAAACGGCGTAAAGTTGCTGACATTGTATTTCTAATTGAGTTAAGTAAAGGAAACACTTCGTCTCCCCAATTGTTTGCTAAACTTAATTATTGTTCTCATTCTAGACTAAGAACTGCTAATATGTTTAATTTGCAGTACCATCGGACTAATTATGGTAAATATGAACCAATTAATAGGATGATGTCTCTTTGTAATGCATACAAACCCCATATTAACTTTTCCCTAACTAAATAATCATTAAAAAATAATCTGTATTTGTGTAACTAATTTTTTTTGATTAATCTTTGACCTGTCTTCTTAATTGAAGTTTTTTCATTTTTATTTTTTAATTATTGTTAAATATAAGATTATGTTTTCTTTTTTAATTTTGTTATAATATAAAAATTTTGTTATTTTTTTTTTTTTTTTTTTAAGTCTTTTTTGAATGTTTAATTTTTAGTTTATAAATTTAATTTAAGTATGATTTATTGTAACTTGAATTATAATTAATAAATAAATAAATCACATTTAAGGACTATTCTACTGATGACAAAACAAAATTTCAATGTCTTCGGTCCCGATACTTGCGGCGCCAGACCGCTAGTTTTTATAGTCCCCAAATCCTCGCTACTCATTTATTGGAACCCTAATTTTGCCGACAGCAGGTAAACGCGTACGACACATTAATTTTTTGAATATGAAATTTTGTCCATTTGTAATTTTGTCTTATGTAGTTTTGTTAGGTAACCATAAGTACTATATAAATTTTAGGTTCTGGATCTTGTTTCTTCATTTATAACTTCATTTTTACTTCACATTACGCCTCTATATTTTTTATGTTTTGTGAAATCCTTGTAAGATTGGGGGTTGCATTTTTTTTGCTTTAATTAATTTTCTTTTATTCCACGACTTCCAGATCATATTAATTTTAGAATTACTGGTAAATTAAAACTGTATAAAACCTATTCGGATGCACTGTGTATTGAAAGAAAATTATTGAATCGGTTTGATCGAACTCAATTTTTATTGATTAAATTATTTGAGACTGAAAGAATGAATTTTGTCTTTCTTGACAAAAACAATTTAATAAAGTTAAACTTCACATTGTTGTTATTTATTAAATTTGTTTTTTAAGTTTATTTGTTTTAAATGATTTTATCTAATTATCAGAATTTTAATCTATATGGTTCCTAAATAACTATGATATATTGAATTTAATTGGAATAATCTATTATATATTCGTACAGTGTATATTTCTAACCTGAGCATGATGTGGTGAAATTACAAGAGATCAAATGTTAAAATTTAATTACAAAAGTAATGATTTGGTTGTTATTTTGTTTCTTATTTTGTTATTAAATAATAACCTTTTTGTTGTTTATTTATATTTCGATCATAATAAAATTATGTGGCTTGGTAAAAAGAAAGACTGAATATTTGTTAAATTTATGGTTTTTTTTTTTTGTAATTTATTTCATTTTGCAATCTCTAATTTCGATATTGATTATTCCAATCAAGGATTTTATTTACAATTTCATATAGTTTTTCTAATGTTTTTGAAAACGTATTTGCTTGTATAATTGATATCATACTATTTCCGGTTAGGTGGTTAGCGTATTAATCACTTCTTTAAAACTCTTTCTCACGCACTAAGAGTCTGCTGGAAATTTTAACTGTTATTTAATGAATTTTCAATTAAATCGCATCTATCAATAGCTTTTGACCATTCTCTCCTATAAATATTACAAATATTTAATATTAAAGTTACATAATGTGTAAATTTTTATTTTTAATACTATTTTAAATAGAACACCATGAAATATAATTTAATAAAATTAAATATGAGCGTACAATACACAATCCTTCGGTAACTGATGAAATTTTAATACATTATTACTATCTGCCTTTTTCAAACTACACACTAGACATTTGTAATAATGTTTACCCATTTCACAAAATTCTATATTTTCTACAATATAATTTTTTTTTTTTTTTTCCAGATAGTAGTAAATCATCGAAAGAGGCTTCAGGGACTACCTTTTACCGGGGAAGGCAGTTTGAAGGACTGTGGGACTTTAACCCACTATAAACTCCTATCATTATTGCAACATTAAAACTAGTCTTATAGACTAATCATTAATTTACATTTAACTCAAAGAAACTAAGATACCTTTGATCTACCAAAATCCAATAAGGTTTTAATAGATAAAAGGTTTTAACCTAACTCAAGTGGTCTTGTTCGTTTTAGTCGCTTCACAAAGTTTTGATTGTCAATTAAGCTAGAAGCTTCGGTATTGACATGTTGGATCAGACGATTTTTATGCCGTGCAGCGCATTTCTTTATTTCGTCTTTTATGATGAAATCTTCAGATCTCGATGAATATCGGCATTGCGAACATACCATGGAGCATTGACTATGTTGCGCAGTACCTTATTTTGGAACGTTTGGATAGTTTGAATATGGATTTGTTTAGCACATCCCCATATTTGAATACCGTATGCCCAGACTGGCTTCAATAGTTGATTATACATCAAAACTTTGTTATAGGTCGAGACCGTAGAATTCCGCCCAATCAGCCAGTATATTTCTCTATATTTGAACTGGAGTTCTTGTTTTTTGATTTTCACATGCTCTTTCCATTTCAGTTTTGCATCCAAGGTCATGCCAAGATATTTAGCTTTATTCTCGTATAGAATCACGACATCATTAATTTTAACTAAGAGATGAGTTACTATGTTTTTATAGGTGAAGTTTACATGACTAGATTTGGCTTCATTTAATTTAATTTTCCAGTTTTTGCACCAGTTGGAAATTTCGTCATTAGCTTTTTGCAGTTTGTTTGTAGCTCCTTCTATAATAGAACCAACTGCCATCAACGCTGTGTCATCTGCAAAGGTTGCTATTTTTATATTTTCTACATCGGGTATATCACAGGTGTATAACAAATATAAAATTGAACCCAGTATACTACCTTGCGGTACTCCAGCTTTTATATCTCCTAGAGAGGAGTATTCATTCTCGTTTTTAACTCGAAAAACTCTATTTGAGAGATATGATGAAAATAATTCAACATAATTTTTAGGGAGCAAACAACTTAGCTTTTTGATGAGTCCTTCATGCCAAGCTTTATCAAAAGCTTGGGCTAAATCTAGAAATACTGAAGAACAAATTTGTTTATTTTCCAGTGCCCTTTCTATAACGTCTGTTATTCGATGTACTTGATCTATTGTTGAGTGTTTTTGCCTAAACCCAAATTGGTGATTAGGTATTATATTTCTGTTTTCTATGAGGGGTTGAATCCTTCTCAATAGTAATTTTTCAAACAACTTCGATATTGTAGGAAGCAAAGATATCGGCCTGTAGGATTGGTGTCGTTAGCAGGCTTTCCTGGTTTTTGGATCATTATTATCTCGGTAACTTTCCATATACTAGGTACGTGTTTAAGCTTAATACAGGCATTCATTATATATACCAAGAGTGTGAGAATCTTATTGGGTATATTTTTTAGCACATTTGAAGTTATTAATATAAATATAATAAATATCACTTTCAATTTAATAATCTAAATTTCGTTTTTTATTTGCACTAATTTCGAATCAACTTATCAAGTTAACGTTTTTTGTATATAATGCTTATTTCTTTTAACCAACGCATTTTTTTTTATTTAAGTTATGGTAAAAAATTATACAAACACAAACTTAATATTGAAAAAATGCAATTTTTGGAAGAGTGCCACTTCTTATTGTAATAGATATTCTTTGGTAAAAAATTAGATTTCCATTCCAAACAACGATGTCATTCGAAAAAACCATTCCATTCCAAACTCCCACTTCAAATGAATTAAAATAATTATCTCTTATAGTGATATCTTTTAGAATAATTTATTTTCAATGTCGTATTTTGTAATGAGTTATGCATTATTGGATTAATTTTGGTGTGGGTTAGAAATCACGATAATAGAATATCCCATTACACGTTCTTTTGAATTGTGACAAAGTTATTTTCAGTTTCAAAGTTAGAAAAATAATGAGAAACAGAAGCAGTTCTTAAACAGGTATAAGAACCGCCATAAGAATCAACAGAATCTTCCAGAATCTTCCAGAATCATTCAGAATAATGGGGTAGTCCTATCCTTTGCAAACTTCTCTCTATCACTCATTCATAATAAAAACTAGTCGAATATGTTCAGTCACTCATATTTTTGTCCCTCTTACTTTAAACCAATCCTATGCTTAATTCAAACTACAGAGAGGGTTTATAATCTAACAATATTCGTACGGTTTGTTTAAATCAGATTATAAACATACATTAAACACATATATTTATTTTATGTATTATGTAATGCATCCTGACATGTTTGCCAGAATATCAATATTGTATATATCATGATTAATCATTGAGTATAATAATTTTATAGTACTTTATGTTGAACGCTAAAAATAGTTTGATGACAAATAAATTTTTGATATGTTTAAAATGCTTTTTCAAAATGTGTATGTGTGTGTGTATACCATTTCGAAATATGACCTGATACAATATTATTCCATAATAGTCAGAATTAAAGGATGAATCAGGAAACCTTATGAATAAATAAAATAATTCCGTCAAAAAAATATTTCTCGCTTCCCCATCCCATTATTTTTTTTCTAATTAAAGCCTTATTTTATAATATTTCAGATATAAAATTATTTCTGTAAGTTAATTAAATCAGAAATTCATGTTTTTTTTTTTTATTTTTTTTATAAAGTTAATTAAATTTTACTACAATTACAATATCCATGTTTACGGAGATCATTTTGGTAAAACTGAAAAAAAAAACAGAAAATTATTTCAATGTTGTATTTTAACGATTATAACAAATTTTTCTCTTTAATGTTGTTGTACCAAAAAAAAAAGCAAAATATTTTTTTTTTCGTTTTGTTTTTATTTATTTTTTTTATTCTAATTGTTGGTATCACTTACTTTTTTTCTTTTGTTCGTTTTTTTTTTTATTTTGTTTTGTACTAAAAAAGTTTTACTTTCCATTTTTAACACTTCTCAACAACACAAATCTTTGTAAGAGTTTGGTTGCTTCAGCAGACCCTCTTATGATATTTTTACACTTTATAAGAAAGTTTATAAAGAAAATTAACATTGGAGCCCATAACTTCTTTTGTTAACGATTATGTTCATGTTTCTTTGATTGTTATTATCCTTATATAAAATGATTATATGTATGAGTATATGTATTTATATATGGAATGGATGTATATTAAGTTTATTATCATTTTAAAACTAAAATAAATAAATATACAGGGTATTTAGAAGACACAAAATATAAAATAGGTGACACGATGAGATAATAAAAAATATTTTCTAGTACATGTAGAGGTGTGCAATGGAAAAAGTCAAATTCATTTAGAAATTGTAACAACTTATAACATATTAAACATAACATAAAAAAACATAAAAAACATAAAAAACAATTAACTAAAGCATACCTTATGAAATGTGTTGACTGTTTCGACGACCGAGTCTGGTGGGAGATAAAGACTTATCCCAACTATCTGACCAACATAACAAAACAACTAAAGCATATTGTAAAAGAGGTGGTTGAATATTGTTTTCATTGTTGTGGAATCATTTCCAACATGATTGACAATCAATAATTTTATGTACGATATAGTAATTTACTGTTAAAATTATTTATTTATTTATTTAACTTCTTTATATTATTATTCTTAATTGAAGAGCTATGATACCATTTATCATCTGATTGATGGTGATAGCATTTATCTTGATCTTTTCACCGTATAGTTATTCAAATTGCGTGATAAATGTAATATTTCATTCAATTGGTCAATCACCTAGATATGGTAGTGATATTAATCAAATTCGGAACTTAGGTAAAAAGTCATACTTTGCTGCAGAGCTGATTACCAAAAGAGATATAAAGCGAAGTATAAACAAAATCAGGTTAGTTCAATGACCTATCAGAAACAACAGAATCTTCCAGAATCATTCAGAATAATGGGATAGTCCAAACCTCTGCAACAAAGTTCTGAAATCAAAAAAAGTAGCTCACAAAAAATACGAGAACTATAAAACTGTCAACACGTATAAGAGTTATAAAGTGGTTAGGAATAAATGTAAAAAAATTATCAATCAGGAAAAATTCCTGCATAACCAAAGATTGAGACGATAAATCTTTGATCTACCCAACAACAACAGGCCTTTGTGGACATTTGCTGAAAATGTTGGGCAAAATTCTTGCAAGTTTTCGTTTCCACCTATGATTGATAATAGTGCTATTGTATCAGATTGTGTTGGAAAAGCTAATCTCTTTGCAAAATTATTTGCAGCTAATTCCAAACTCCCTCCTATAGCCGAAAATCCTCCATCAATCCCATCTCTAAATTATTCCTTCGGAAGGATCTACTTCAGAGCAAGAGCTGTAGTAAAAGTCTTGAAGAATCTTGATATAAAAAAATTTACCAGTCCCGATGGGGTATCTGCAATTGTGCTGCGACACATTGACCCCTTAATAAACCTCTGCGCAACTTATTTTATTTGTTCTTTTCTTCAGGAACTTACCCGTTCTATTGGAAAGTTGCTAAAGTTTACCCTATTCGTAAAAAAGGTGACAAAAGCAATCTTTCAAACTATAGGCCCATAGCTATTACTTCCATTATTTAATAAACGACGGAAATCTTAATCAATACGGCTTTCGAGCTTAACGTTCTACCGGTGATCTCATGAGTATGTTTTGCTGAACTCTTCCATCATTATCTGAACTCTTCCATTTGATGTTAATCAGAATTCTAAAATTCAGTTATTAACTATTTTATTAGTGGTAAAAGTGAAATTGTTTAAGGTGTGAAAAATATGAGGTAAGAAAATTAATCATTTTGCTATTTTATAGTGAAAAATATTAAAATTGATAAAATTTATTGAAGTATTTTTACCAAAAAGTGATTTAAAATATGAAATATTGGTGTAAATAGATTGTGTGACATATATGTCACATTCGTCATATATCAACAAAAAACAATATTTTGCTTTTTCGTTTTCTGTAACTTATATGTAACATTCGTAATTATATCCAATTTTAGCAACTCTCTTAACAAAGAAGGAATTCGTCGAACTCGAGGACTAACTGTTGAAGAGCTAGTTGGTATTCTTGAAGATTTTTCAGAAGATGAAAACATAGAGCCTGATATATATATTTTACCACCAGATGCAGCTATTTTAACAGATGAAGATTCAGCAGGAGAAGATGAGTATGGTGGAATTGATAATTTATCATCAAGACTATTGAAAGCTCCTGCTGAACTTTGTTCGAAAAATAATGTCAATTTATTAATAGAGGATTATATTCTCGAAAGTGAAGTTGTTGATGAACAAATATGTTTCTGAAAATTACAAAAACTCTTTCGATGAAAGCTTACCTGCTCACAAATATATCAAACGTACTGGGATTGATGGTGATATTCTATTTAATGGTGGTACTCTAATTGAAAATTATGAAATTTATTTCGGAAAAACTCCCACTGAAATATTTGAAATAATGTTAACTGATGATATAATTGACATTTTGTTGAAAGAAACTAACTATTACGCAGTTTTTAAAGGAAGACAAAATCCAAATGTTACGAAAGAAGAAATTAAATGTTTTATCGCAATTTTATATTTGACTGGCTATAATTCGTTACCTTCTCGATATTTATATTGGAGTAAAAGTTTAGATATATGTAATCAACTGGTATCTCAGTCAATGCGTCGAGGTTGTTTTACACAAATAATGACTAATCTGCATTGCTGTGATGTATCAAAATTTAATAAAAGTGACAAGTTATATAAACTGCGCCTAAAAGAAATTTCTCAAAAAACTTTGTTCCTTCCACTAATATTTCTTTTGATGAATCTATGGTGAAATATTATGGAAGACACAGCTGTAACCAGCCCATCAAAAATAAGCATATTAGATTTGGATACAAAGTTTGGTGTATGAATACAGAAAGCGGTTATTTGATTGATTTCGAAATATATATGGGAAAATTTTTTAAAGAAATCTCCAACTATGATAAGGCTTTTGGAAAACCGGCAGCTGTTTTAGCTTGCATGATAGATAAGATTCCGAATAATCATTTAAATTATCATTTTTACTTCGATAATTTATTTACATCAGTCAATTTATTATCACATCTACAACTTAAAAGTTATGGTGGTACGGGAACTATGAGAGCCCATCGTATTCCAAAAGAATGCAATTTATCAAACAAAGATGAAATAAAAAATTACGAAAGAAGTCATATTTTATCTAAAAAGTCTAATGAAGATAATTTAATGATAATAAAATGGAAAGACAATTCCCTAGTTACAGTTTCATCGAACATACATGGCTTAGAACCTTCCGCATCAGTAAAAAGATATTCTTTCGCAGAAAAAAAAGATTTAAATGTTAAATGTCCTGCTGCAATAATGAAATACAATAAATATATGGTAGGAACTGATAGGATGGATGAAGACGTAAATGCATATAAGATTGGTATTAGGGGAAAAAAATGGTACTGGCCACTAATAACTTGGATGTTCGATGTTTGTATGAACAACGCTTGGATGATCTATAAGCGCGCCAATAACACAAAAATTAGTAATCTAGATTTTCGTCGGATTATAGTTGAAGATTATTTATCTGCTTTCAATAATTTACCATCAAAGTCTGGACGACCAGCTAAGGAACTTCTAAGCCAAAGGTAAATTGTACTTAACTTTTCGCTTGGAGTTTTTTTTAAATTTTTTATAACATTTTAGATTTGATAATATTGGTCACATTGTTACATATGTTCCCAATTGCAAACGAAGACGCTGTAAGGTAGGTCAATGCAGTATCCCGGTACCAGTGCAAAAAATGTTATGTTGGTCTTTGCATTTCTTGCTTTGACCACTTTCATACTCAAAATAATAAGATTTTACATATAAAAAATAATGGCTAAAAATTAAACAAAAGCGTATGTTATTTTACGAATGTGACATATATGTTACACATCATTTTCCGGAAAATTCTGAGAAAAAAACATAGAATTATGATATTTTAAGTAGTTTTCTTTAAAAAAAAATAAGATTTTGCAGGAAACAAAAATTCCGTAAGAAACGGGTTAACCTAGAATATTAACAATGATAGTCCAGGTATTTTATTTCCATGTAAAATTTTGTGTAATAAAAATTATTATAAAATCATACTAATAAAATTACAGACTCTCCAATAATGACAGAAAATTAAAAATAACAGTATTTTAGACGAATCTGTCCGTTTCTTTTTTATTTATTGAAGAGACTATACTGTCTCAAAAAATAAACTAAAAATAATATAAAATAAACTAGAGACTCCTATTTATTAATTATAATTCAAGTTAAGGCCATATTTAACGTTTTTAACAGAGCAGGGATTTAAATATACTGATATTTTTCACTATCAATGAATAGGTATAACAAAAAAAAAACAATAATGATTTTGTTTACAACTTACTACGATACATATTACATTGTCTATACCTAACCTAAGTACGTATCTACATTTAATGATGAAAATAAAACTCATATGCTAAAAATTTACGACTGAAGCAATTGTAGGATTTTGACAGCTCAGCACTCCAATTAGTCACTATGCACGACAACACTCTTCCACTGTCAAACTACATTTATCTTTTCCTGTCAACCACATGTTTTGAAAATAGACTTCCGTTTGGTTTTTTCGTGCAAGCCGGTAGCTTATATAATTTGTAATTTATGTTTTGTTCATTTTGTCTAAATAAAATAAAGATTTTATACAAGTAGTGTTTATAAATTTCTACACAATTCAATTCGATAATTTTTAGTTAAGTAAATTTACCATCAGTAAACTAAATTAAAGACCCTGTCACTATGTTCACACATTTATATATACATAATATCTGTATATTTGAATATGGTATATACAAAGCCTGAAAATAAGAACGGGTTTTGGATATCGGAGAAGCAAAGATTAAAAAAGAAAAACCTATTATTAAAAGTTGAGGACTCTTTCTTTTGAATTAATAAAATTCTAATTTTTGGTTTCAACAGAAATGAATTTCATACTACTATCATAAAATTTATATATACGTATGTAAATAATATGTATGTATATGTAGTACAATATTGTGTATATGATAATGTTCTATTATTGTATATAATGATTTAGGTAAATAATAAAAAAGTTAAAACTGAAAACTATTACTGTTATGATTATTATATAGAGAAGGTATCCCAATCATTAACATCATTATTATTATTATCATCATCATCATCATTATCAGGAAGCATTTGCAAACGACGTCATAATCGCATATAACCTTTCCCAGGGAACCTATAAAAGATAAACCTCAAACACTTCATTGATTATAATAAAAAAACAAAAAATCAAAACTAAAACAACAACAGTAATGGCACAGTACCAAAACTGAAAGAAAAAAATTTTAAGATAAAGATTTTTAAAATAAATTTCTTTATTTTATTTAAGTTTTCATTATTATCTAATCATATAATTTACATACATACATACAAAAATTAGTTTATAACACTGTAAATATTTATTTGAGACGAAAATAACAAAAAAAAAAAACAACTAGAAAAGAAAATTAAAACTTTTTATATTGTTAATTTAACTATTGATTTTATGATACCATTATTTATTCGTTTATTCGCTAACAAATCTTTAAGTGAATGCATATAATGGTCGGATCCTTCACAGAGAAATCCGAATTCGTTTTATTGAAAACAATTTTTTATGGTATTTTAGAGACCAAAATTGGTGTGCAACAGATTTGAATTATTAAAATTAAAAGGTAAACTTATTCAATTCATTATAAATTGTGGCAAATCTAATTTAGAAAATAGGAAGTAATAATATTAGAATTATATTTAGAAAATGAAAAAAATTAAAATTATTTTATTAGATTCAAAAATTAAGTGTTTAATCGCATGTGATTGTATAGGTATATTTGTTCAACAAATTTCTTTTTCAATCTTAGTGATGGTCTAATCGATATATGATTAAAAAATCTATTATATTAATATTAAATAATTTAATTGTTGTTAGGTTTTCGTTTACTAATATTTGGTTGCAAGTATCGTTGTTTCGGAAGCAACATACTCCCTTTATCAGTGCTTGTGGCTAACTACTATATTTGTTTTGATTTTTTTATTAAAACTGAAATACCAACTTAATTTTTATTTTTGGTAAGATTTATCAATTCAAACGTAATTATAACCACATTAATATTTTTTGCAGGTGTTCAAAGTAAGATGTTCTAAGAATTGAAATTAATTTAATATGGGGCACATTGCGATAATAACAAACTTCTTCTTATTTACTTATTTTATTTTCTTAATTAAATTTATTTAAGCAATTAGATACAATCGTTTAGAGTCGTACAGAGTAGTCGTTTATTTTGCCTACATATATGCTATGTTGCTGCAGTCACTCAGTGTATGTTTAATATTTTGTAGCGGAAAACTGCAATCACACACCGGAGATTGATTATTCTCCCTGCGTTATTTTAATGCTGGAATGTTTTGCTGATGTATATTATTATGAATTGGTAATTCGTTATTTATAATTATTTTATCGTACTTTTTAATCAAAGCATTATCATAACGTAGGTTGGGAGGGGCTATGTTTCTGAGCATGGGTAACTATTCTCTTCTGTGTTGAGCATTTTGTGAGGCACTAGTTTAATTCTATATCAAGCTTTATCGTGTGTTTGGTGAACGCCAAACTGATGCGCGGTATTCTGCAAAAAAATATACTAAACCAAGAGCTGCTATGCATTTGCATTTTTAACCGGTACCCCAAGTTTGTAAGTTAAAGCTCTATTAAGGCATTTTGTATAGTCGATTATTGAACGATACTTTTAGTATTGTGGACTTGCTAGATAATAATAGACGGCAGTGAAATGTTTTAATAGCTTTAATGATACGGAGTAATATTGAGATTTAATAATATTTCCATGTTCCTGTAAATGACTCTCGAATTATTTCAAATAATTTTAATTTATATTAACAATTATATTAGTATAGTGGTGATAAGACCAAATCGCTAAAGCTGATTCTTGCAACTTCACCAAACAATTTGATACTTTTGATAATTATTTTTATAGTATTTTTTTAATATAGGCGAAATTAGCTGTGATGTTTATATTAGAGCTAAATAACCTAATATTTAGTAAACAATTTGGTTTAATAACTACTGGTTTTATAATACTAATACATATTGTATATTTTTACAGGTTTTTAGGACTTTATCTGCTATTCCTAATTTATTTTTAAATCTATTAAAAACCATAATTTTTTCCAGCGATAATTGTTAATATAAATTAAAATTATTTGAAATAATTCGAGAGTCATTTACAGGACCATGGAAATATTATTGAACTTCAATATTACCCCGTATCATTAAAGCTATTAAAACATTTTCAAATTTTTTTTATATGGAATTCATCACAAAATCTATTCTATTCGTTATTGCACACTATGTATTTTAAAAATTTTCCATTGAGAATAACAGCTTAAGTTTATTTTTGTACTTCTTCATTTTGCTTTAGATTTGGAATAATTGCTAAAATAACATTTAGCTACTTTGCTTATGTTATTACATATTACTAGTGAATCCCCTGTGCAATTGCACAGAAGCAGTTCTTTGAAGTACGATTTTGTATAAAAAGAAATATTTGTTTTGCTATAATTGTAGTTGTTCTCTGAATCGCTTGATTCTTGAATAAATATTCTTTACAATGAAATTATAGTAAAATAACTTATATTTTGTGACGAAATTAATACTAATTTCAATATAACTTTACACAATAAAATCCCATTACTCTCAACGTAGTAGATCGATATATTCTAATTCGTTTATAGTCAAAAACGTTTGTAGTCACAGTTCTGTTATAGCAATAGTCAACAGTTAAGTGTGAAAGAAAGTAATAAACTTCATAAGTTCATACAATCGATGTCGTTTTATAAGCCCCATGCAAATATAACAACAATTTTTCAATAAAATAGTCAAAAGTGAATTATTTTATTAAAAAACTGATTTATGTGTAGTCTTTTTCTGTTCTTTATTACAAATATGTACATTTTGTGATTACATAACAGAATAATTGCTATTTATGAATAAAATAAAGTTTAAAAGATATTTTATTGAATTTGATTTTGTTTATAAAGATGCATTTTTCGTTTCGACTACATCTATAGTCACAAAACGGTTATAGTCAGAAATATTACGGAAATTTAGCGAATGACTATAACCGTGTTTTACTGTATATATATTTTTTTAATAATAGCAGAAGCAAATGAACTAACATTATTTTATTATATTTTTGAAGAGTGTGATCTGATTTTTGTTTTTATGTTTTGTTTTCAATTTTTGTTTGTGTTTTAGTTTTTGTACTTTTTTCTATAAGTTTGTGTGTCTATTTGAAATGACAGAATTTTTATGAAGCCTTTTTAAAAATTGTCCGTTATTCAATTTAGAGTATAGATGTCGCTTAACTTGAAAATAACCGTCATTTATTTGGTGTAACTATTTGAAATGTTTTTAATAATTCAGCACCAAGAACTTGCTAAAATTTTAATATTTTTGTGGTGTAATTTACTATTCAATAATTATTCTTGCTTTTTTACTCACCATGTCGTTAATCTTTCTCTTTCTTAATATAAATGATAGCAGTACGAAAATGTATACTATACAATTCTTCGTTAGTATACCTATATAAATTTTATGAAAAATAAGGTGTATAGTAAAAGGGGGTAATCGTGACCTAGTGGGTATTTGTGATCTAGTCAGCTTAAAATTGATTTAAAATCTATTTCCTAAAAAAATACTTTTTGGGAATTTATTTCAAAAACTTAATTATTTTATTATACTATAGTTGTACTAGTACTTTAATATGATAATAGAAAATTTCTTACTTACTTTTTCTCGTAATTTCCGTTTTCGTCAAAGTTTTGAAGTGAGAAATTAATAAAAATGTTTTAAATTTATAGCAAAAGGTTGGTATTATTATAAAATTAAATACATGCCTAATAATAAAGTTCTAGAGATTTTTTAACGTAAAATGATAGAAAAATGTGATTATTTTGTAACTAAGCTGAGTAATTAAATAATTAAAAGCGGTCCGAATTATAAGCCATAATTTTTTTCTTTTGAGGTATTTGTGACCTTTAGATCACAATTAAAGTTTTGAAGTGAGTTTTTGTATAACCAAATTGTTAACTTTTTATTACTTTTTATAAATTTAAATTTCTTTATTTGGGAACAATTAAGTACATACTTGCTAAATAAAATTAAATTTGTGATCTACAATATGTTTCGATTAAAGCCTCATTTCGTCAAATTACTACAACGGTTACAAATTCAAGCATTATTGAAGCCGAATTACCCCCAAAATGTATCCGAATTACGTGTTTCAAATTGTAGATGTTTTTTAGAATTAATTTAATTAATATATTTAATTTTATATTGGTCATGTCTATTTATTTACTGTAAATTAAATAAGGAATCATGGCTCATTTTGTGACCTACACAAAATTTATTAAAATAAGCTGAAAATCATTAAACATTACAGCGGTCATAATTATATTCAAAACGGTCACAAATATGCCTTATTCTTTTTATATAAAACAAAAAAATTTAAGAGCACGAAAAAAATAAGTAGTAGGAACTTATAGTATCTTAATATTATCGTTTAAAAAGTCTTTATTTTGGCCCACAAGTCATGAAGATAAAAAAAAAACAATAAATTGCTTAAAGAAAATTTTCCATCTGTAACTAGAAGTGATTTATGGATTGCTTTTTACAAAAAAAAAGATGAAGAAAAGAATAAAGCTTTGGATAAAACATAGAATAACAACAAATGAAATAACGACAACAAAAACTCAAAATGGTTTTATTTGAAAAGAAGGGTAGAAAATAAACATAACGAAAGTTCTTCAATAGAATCAGAATCCAAGATTTAAGTTAATTCATATGTCATTGTGTAATACGAAGATGAATATTTCCCGTGATGTTGATGTGATGTTTTAGAAACAAAAAACGATGAATATCAAGTCAAAGCTATGGTAATGAGCGGTCATAATTGGAAGTGGCCAGAACAAGATAATAAGTATATTGTGACATAATATCGGTGAAATTGTTAATAAAAATGTTGAATTAGTTTTAGTCAATGCAAAAGGAAGCCACTTCGTTAAGGAAATATATCTTCGCAGATCAATGAAAAAACTAATTATATCAAACGTAGATATAAGAATATTTTTTTCTGTTATGAAGTTGCATTTATTTTTTGTTTAATTCTTTTCATAATTTAGTATTATTAACTATTAATAATTCTAATTATTTTTTTATGATTTTCACTAACTGAATTTATGAAATAATATGTCATACATTATGTTTCATTAATTGATAGACATAGCTATTAAAGTTTTGAGTTTAGTGTTATTTTTCATAGTCACAAATACCAACACCAAATAGTCACAATTTGGAGCAACCTAGGTCACAAATTGGTGCGAGCCTGAAATTTTGAGGTTTTATGGAATTTATTTTTTTTTGTAGAAACTATTTATAAAAAGTCAAATAAATTACATTTTATTAGCAAAGAATTGAATAAAGTAAATTAAAATGATAGTTTAAGAAAGTTATCTTGAAAATTGGTTTTTTAGCGCATCGCAAAAGTCAAAATTTAATTGACATAGGTCCCCAATACCCACTTTTACTATACTAATATTGCTTTTAACTTAATTCTACTTTAAGGGCTTAGCCTTATTGCCATTGAGCTATATTTCAAAAATTATATGTACATACAATTTATTTAATTGGAAAAAAGCTATATAATAATAATAATTACTTTTAAGAATAAAATATATAAAACTAAAAAAATTTATTTTTATTACAATGACATATATATTATATATATACCATATTATGTTTATTACTCATGCAAAAGTCTTAAGAAATATTTGAACGAACATTTCAAAAATAAATAATACAAAAGTTTAAAGAAATTAGCTACAACAGAAAAAACTAATTTTATTTTGCTTAAAATTAAAATTATTATTACATTATTATATCCCATATCAATTACAATATTTAAATATACATTTTTTTTTTGGTATTTAAATTTGTACGTTTCGTATGCACATACACATCCATGCACATGATGATGTAATGAAATAAAAAAGAAAATATAATATTTTCAGTTAAATTTTAAAAGAAGGATATTAAAAAAAAACAAAAAAAAATTTTTCTTTCGAGTGAAATTTCTTTGTCTAATAATGTCGTTGCTGCCGTTGGTGTCGTTTCAACTGTTTTTTTCTTTTCTTATTATTTTACAATTTCTTTTCATTATGCAAAATGTGGAATATCCTTTTTTACAATTTACTTTTGTTTTTTTTTATGTTCTTAAGGATATAAATACACGCATGAGTGTCCTTAAAGTAGTTTTATGCGCTCTTTTTGTAGTTTCTTCTATTTTTTTAGTAGTAAATTCATGCTGTAATTTCATTATGTACAAAAAAAAATAAAACAAAAACAAAAGGACTCATTGTTGACTACTTTTTCTTAGTTTTTAAGTCCTTAACCGTTCTTCTATTCTTGTATATATTTATAATATGTATATATATTGTTTTTTAATGATATACTCATATATACATTCATTTGTATAACAATGATGCAAGGATAAGAATGAACTTCATAAAGGCGACTCAAGAACAAAAAACAACAACAACAATAACAATAAAAAAAGAACACAAAGGATAAATGAATTAAAGAGTAAAACTGTAAATTTGTACAAATGAAGGCGACATTTAAGAATTGTGTTTTGTAAAAACGTGCATACATGTTTGTTTAAAAAACAAAACTGAACCGGTACATGTATATTAGTTAGTGCATACAGAATATAAAAGGAAATTATATGGACTATTAGTCCTTTACTAGTGTAAAAGGATAATAATTTAAAGAAATTTTATTTTAAGTATATTCTTATTGTTCCTCATTGAAAAAAAAAAACAAAATAAAACTTTTTTCTACATGGCTATATAATTTTATTCCCATTTATATTGTATGGTGAATTAGTGAGACCGGAGATCATAATGTAATCAATTTTCTAAACTTGATAAAGTTTTATTTAACTTTAAAAGATATTATTTTTTAATTATTTCTTATAACATTCAGACATATATATACATTTAATAAATAAATGTGTATGTGTATGTCATTGAAAGGAATTTTTATTAGGAAAACAATTTACAATATTATTCGTTATGCAATGAATGCAGTTTCATGAAAAGAAAATTTAAAAAAGAAAGTACTTACCCATCCACCTACTTTAGTTCTTTTTTAAATTTAAGAAAATTAAAACTATTAAAATATCGAAATTTCGTATTGGATTTCGTTTAAATTAGACTGCAGGTATAGGATCAGTAAAATGAATACGTAAAACAATTTTACTGCCGCGATATACTTACGAAATTTTAATTTAAAGTTATAAGAATTTTAAACCCAAATTCAGTTCTAAATTTAAACATATTAATATTAATTAATTTGATCACTTTATGGATCAGTGTCAATTTTTTAACCCTTAATTGCATCGTGTGTCACACATGACACACATTATTTTTTTTTTCTTTGTTTTGAATTTTTTTTTTCAATTAGATAACATGGCAAATCGAAAATTGGGAAATTGGCCAAGGGAACATTAAGGCAATATTACGAGATTGGAAGGATGATGAGGGCGAAGATGATTTTGAAAATGATGATGAAGAATGTGATGAAAATTATGAAATTGGTAGGGAAACAGATGGAATAATTTCAATATCGCCAAGTGATAATTTAAACATGCCAGTTTTATTTGAAGAAAACTTAGCTGAAGATGTTCAGTTAGCTGACTTGTGTGAGTTAGGCAACGATGATACTGAAATAAAACTGTTAAAAGAAAAGTACAAAAAGTTTTTTTGGAGGAAATGTTGTTTGGAAGATAATGAAATAAATTTTTGCGGTGAAAAAGCATTACCTGAAGAAATCTTCAACGTCAACATTCAACTACCTATTTGAAATCGAAACAATTAAGACTATTGTGAACCAAACAAATTTATATATACATATAAATACAATAGGATATAAAATAATTTATCGGTATATTATATTATATACAACTATTCACAAATTTCCTAATACTCGGTCGTACTGGGCTCAGGATATTGGCAGTGCAATAGTTTGGGATACTATGACTGTAAATAAATTTAAAAAAATTAAACAAAATATACACCATACAATTTGCGGATAACCAATGAAAAGTCGTAATGTGGCACATGATCATTTATTCAAAATGCTATATTATAATATAAATATAATAGCCCTATATTAGAAAAGTTCAAAATACGATTTCAAACCATTTCAGTACCATTTGAGGCAAAACTATCAGTGGATGAGCAAATTTGTTCTGCATAAATAAAATGTTATGTGAAGCAGTACTACCCCAAAAAGCCTAATATTATATATTTTTAATCGGTTGTATGTAGATTTTTTAGATTAGTCATTTATATATTTTAAAATTAACAACCAAAATGCATTTTTTTAGATTTTAAATAACTATTTTTTTTTCTTTCATAACTTATAACTGAAAAACACAAGTCTTAAACTAACTTTTTTCCACATAATTAAAGATAATTTAATTTCATATCTAAAAAATTCTCGAAAGGCTATACGCCGAGCAGTGCTTCAGCAGCTATGAACGATTTTGTCAATATACCTTTTCTGAATTTACTTTGATTCGGTTTATTTTAATTTTTTATTTTAATTTAAAACTAATTATAAAAAAAAAGGAAAAGGAACAAAAAAATTTTTTTTTTGTTTCAAATTAAGATTTTAGCGAAATATTGTATATGTATAAATTACGTATATTTGTTTTCTTTAAGTGTGTAGACATGTATGTTGCAGAAGAGTGATGCATTGATAAGTTAACATTTTTGTTATTTTGCCATTTTTATTATTTTTGTTTTTAATTTTTTTTTTAATACATATAGACATATATACGTATTGGTTAAACCACTGATTGTTGTTCTTCTTTTTAATGTATGTTATAAATATGTATAGTATGTATTTTAACATGGACAACGATAATAAGATTTTTGAAATGAAATCTTAAATAACTATTTTTATTTCACTCTTAACTTATAATTTAATAGCGAAAGTCTTAAAATATTTTATTTTCGTATAGTCAAAAAAATTTAATTTGCTAATAAAATCCTCGAAAGACAATACGCCGATCAATGGTTGAAAAGTTATGAACATTTTTGTAAATACACTTTCTATTTATTTGCAGTAAATTTTTTTATTTAAATTTTTTTCCAACACGAGTTTTTATTTTATTCGTCAACAGAAATTTTATGTGTACCTACACATTATTTTTTTTTTATATTTACAATTTGATTGAATTTTGTTTTTTTTTTTCTATTGCAAGTTGCAAGTGCAAAATCAAAATTGAATTACTAAAATTGTTTTCGTCTAAAGTTGTGGTTCATTGTGTAAATTTAATATGACACTAACATATTATGTCACCAACGTCTAACATTCTTTCTGGCGTCCTTTAATCGTTCATTCTAACCATATGTTCTGGCTATGTGCCTTAGTATTACAATATTATGTCCATCAATTACTGTTTCTAATTTCTCGTTTGATCTAATTTGGTACGCACTATCGTAATTTATTTCGGTGCCAAATATTTCTCTCTGTATTATTCTTTCGAATATTTTTAACTTGTTTTCGTCACTGTGATACATAAAGTAGCTCAAATAAAAATTGGCTAAACTAAGAAATGAGAGTTAAAATTTCAATGTCAATACTGGAAAAAAAATTACATAGGACAATCCAAGAGGTTAATTACAGTTAGATTCCTGGAACATAATGAGGGAGGCAAAATTTGTGATGAAAAGAAAACATACAAATTTTAGGTAGCGCAGCATATAGTTGAAGAAGAACATCATATAAACAAGAATAGTTTAAAATTAATAAAAGAGATATGTATGAAAGTTTGGCGATATCTAGAGAACATGTTAGCAACAGACAATAATGATGTAGATAGTGGTAATCTCACAATTATTTAGATTACTTCAAAATTAAAATCAGATTCAGGTAGTATGAAGATCATAAATACTAGCATAAGGGTTATTACGTAATTAATTATAGACTAGTTTAAATATAATAAATATTAATTATAAACCAAAAAAAAAAACCAACATTGTAGACCAGGTAGCACTATGAAGGTTTCTATTGTACACAAAAATAACATATTATTAAGGGTTCAAATTATATAAATATATGTAAGTATTAGTGTAAAATTTTAATTAGTCGCAAGCACTGACGAAGGAAGTAAGTTGCTTCCGAAATATCGAAATTTGCAAAATAAATATAAATTATTAGTGAAAGAAAACTCGACTTTTAATCCATAATTTAAAAATAGTATATTTTATATTCTCAGTTTTCTAATGATGGTGTAACCGTAACCGAAACTGATAAAGAAATTAAATAAAATTAGTGAAACACACCTATAAAGTTTTTAATCTTTATTATTATTAAAACTTACAGATACGTTCCACGGACAGATGGCTTATAGGCTAACTATTTTTGCCTGAAAGAAGCTAAGCTACATTTGATTTACCAAAATCAGATAAGGTTTGAATAGATAAAATGTTTTAACATAACTCAAGTAATATTGTACACTTTAGTTGCCTAACAAAATTTTGATTATCGATTCCGGTAAAAGCTGCGATATTGTCGGATCAAATGAGTTTTATATCGGGCAGCGAATTTATTTATTTCGTTTTTTATAAATGAGATTTTTAAATAGAACACAGTACCTTATTTTGGATGCTTTTAGCACATCCACATATTTGAACACGTATGTCAAGATATTTGGATTTATTCTCGTTTGTCCGATTTCTATCTTCTCTATTTTACTATTTTTTTTATAAGTGAAGTTTACATGACTGGATTTAGCTTCATCTTAATTTAATTTTCCATTTTTGCATAATTTGGAAATTTCGCCATTAGCTTATTAATTTTTATTTTTTATTTATTTATTTTTTATTTTTATTTCATTGTTTAATTAATATATAATAACTGTTCTATAGACAAGCGGTTTTTAATATATGTAAAAAAGATGCTTCAGAGGTAAAATATTCAAACATTGAAATAAAGGGAAGCTGCTTTCCCAACGATGTTTTTTTAAAATTAGTCTGATAACACACTTTTGTTGTATTAACAAAGGTTTAAGATAATTATTAAAAGTACCACCCCAATTAACAATTCCATATTGTAATTTAGAATTAAATAAACCATAGTATACAGACGTAAGCAGTTTAGAAGAACAGAACTGCTTAAGGTGATAAAACTGTCTCACAACTAAATGAAAATTAATGAATTGACCAATCTAACTTAGAATCTATTGTAACACCTAAATATTTGAAGGAATCAACACAATCAACTTTAAAACAACCTGCGGAACAGTTATACATTTCGTTAAAATTACATAATTTCTGAGTAAGAAGAGAATTATTATGAGGAAGAGAAAATTTTCTACATTTAGCACAGTGATACAAAATATTATCACACGTAGGAATAGAGCTACCTAAACTGCAAAACATAATTTTAGTTTTATCACTTAATAATAATTTGTGATGGCAAAACCAACGACGTAATAAGTTCAAGTAATAACTAATATTACACACATTTTCAAAAAATGACTTATTATTGTAGGATAGACCAACATCATCAGCAAAGGCAGTTGAACAACCCTTAAATTTTTGAAGAAGAACAGAATTAAAGAAGATTAAAAATAATGTAGGACCCAGAACAGATTCTTGAGGTACACCCAACGAAATACTTTTAAGATCACTAATGGTGTCATCAATTTTAACTTTCTGAGTTCGACCCGTTAAATACGAAGAAAGTAAGTCAAAAAAAATACCTCGAAAGCCAGCTTTATACAATTTGCCTAATAGGATTTTATGATCCACAGTGTCAAATGCTTTTTAAATATCAATAAATAACTTTTTAGTTTATTATTAAGAGCTACGCGAACAAAATGTCAGAAGTGCTTCTTCAGTAGATCTGCCACTACGAAAACCAAATTGCTTACAACTTAAAAAGTTAGTAAGATCTAAAAATTGCATCATTCTTTTTTTTATCACTCTTTCAAATATTTTGGAGAAAGAACTTAACTTGGAAATGGGACGATAGTTATCTGAGCAATTTTTATCTTCTTTCTTACTTCAGCAATTTTTAGAGCATTAGGAAAAATTCCAATTTCCACACAACAATTAAAAATATGAGCTAGAACATCCACTATATTAAGACTAATTTTTTTTAAAACAAAATTAGAAATACCTAGCGTATCGAAATTAGAATTATTTAATTTCATTATCAATCTATGAAGTTCAAGTGAATTTATTTCTTCAAAGTAACAACTTTGCTGCTGCCAAACATCTTCAACTATATACAGCTGGTTACTGTCACAAGTCTCAGAACTAAGTTCTGCAGTAAGACTACTCATATCTGTGAATTTTTCATTAAAATGGTTTGCAATAACTTTTTTATCACATACAAGAGAATCACCAATAGATAGAGAAGTAATAGAATTACTAGAATTTTTATTTCGATGAAGTAAATTGTTTAAAACTTTCCATTCATTTTTTGCGTTACCTTTGGCATTTGACAATTGTTTTATGTAAAATTCTTCTTTAATTTCCTGAATTTTTTTCCTGAGAAGTTTTGAAAATTTTCAATATTTTCTTTTTAGGCTAGACTTATTGGGAAACTTGTTGCATGATTTAAGTAATTTATTTTTTTTTTTCAATGAGTTTAAGTAGACTCGAATTCATCTATGGCTTTAAAGGCTGCAAGTTATTTTTTCTTTTTCGCATCGCAACTACCGTGGAAGAGTTCAGATAATATTTCAACTTACTTATAAATAAATCAAAGCCCATGGAGGAGTTTAATTCAACAAAAATATCATCACAGGTCTCAAATCTGAGCTGAGAATTAAGTTATAGAAAATTTATTTTTGAGTAAGAAAATATATCAGATTTCAGATTTCTTGTAAGCCTAGGTGAAAAATTTAAATTCCGAAGAAATAGGTAGCACATTGAATGATCTGAAATGCCTTAATCTATACAAGAGCTCTGTAAATCTATGTCACTGGATAACATAAGTCTAACAAAAATGTGGTCAATACAAGTGGAAGATATATTGGAAACCCGTGTAGGACAACTAATACACGACTCAAGACCAAAGCTAGACATTAAGTTTAAATAGGCTATAGCATTATTCGATTCAGATAAGATATCCAAGTTAATATTGCCTAAAATTATCAAATTATGAGCTCGCTCAGAGATTAAAAAAGTTGATAACTCATCCAAGAACACATGAAATTTAATACTATTAATCAATATATACATATTAGATATTGTTCACTATTGTTCATTACAAAATAAGCTGTATTACGTCATATTTTGTAGCATGCATTCCTTAACCAAAACCAAATGTTTAATTTACATAAAAACTGAATTCACTGTAGTGAATTA
Organism: Argyra leucocephala; assembly: GCA_963942445.1. Lineage (NCBI taxonomy): Eukaryota > Metazoa > Arthropoda > Insecta > Diptera > Dolichopodidae > Argyra > Argyra leucocephala. Next base: position 72,124,698 of record OZ012680.1, read on the forward strand.
ATAAGAAAACCAAGATGATAGTAATAATTATAATAATATTATTAAAGTATTGAATTAAATTACAAAATAAAAATAAAACAAAAACATTTCCACCTTAATCAATATTTACAAACCTCATATTACGGTTTAATAAAAATTATAATTGTAGATTCATTTAGTTATTTTTTTTGTTATCCTTCTTAAATACAACACCTAAATTTCTATATTATTAGGTCCCTATATTATACTATAAATATATATATATGAAAACCTCAGCTACTTAAATAAAATCATTTATTTAATTTAAAGAAGTTAATTTGAAACCTCAAATATAGGTCCAATTACATTTTAATATTACACAAAAGATTCTTTTTTAAGAATATCCTTGGTAATATCCCTTATATGTACAAATACAAAATATATATATATACATATTCTATATAATTATATGTGGGTATATTTTTGTTAATGGCATTTAATAGAAACTTATATACAAAATCTTGTATTGTCACAAGTAAGTAACCTTCAAATTAAAATATTAACCAAAAAAAAAACACAACTACATAGACTAATACATATGCAAATTATAACAAAAAAAAAAAAAGAATTAGAACAAAATAAAAAGAAAAAATAAATAAATAAACTCTTAAAAGTAAGACCTTTTCTTTATTTTTATTAATAAATTTTAGGAAATTTAATTAGCTTAAACCAATTTAGGTTTATCTAAATATGACAAACACAAACACACAAATCTACAATAAATATGTAATACAGTATGTATATATATAGAGAATAAAGAAATTTCTATGAAATTTTATACAAATTACCTTTAACATGTCCTTTAATTTGATTTAAATAAATAATTTTTAATTTTCATGAATATTTTAGTTATAGAAGAAACAGTAACAAAAAAACAAAAACAAAAAAAACACAAAAATAATAATGAAAACAAACAACAAAATTATAAGAATAAATTAAATTTAAATATTACTTTAATATTTTCATTCTATGTAAGTTAAAAAACAAATAGGACTTCTTTAGAAAAAGGATTCACAAATTTACATTTTATTATTGTATACATTTAATGTACAATAGTATTATAGAATCCTTTTAATTATCCTTTGTTAGTAATTTTTGTTGATTGTTTGCAAAAATAAGTATTTAAGTAATATTCATAGTATTTGTAACAAAAAATATGATTGACTGTTCGTCGTTTAATGCTAAGCTCAACTTATCAGAACGAAATGTTACAAAACAAAAATTTACTATTACTTGTCATCTCATCACTAAACTTTTTTGAAAAATTGACAGAAATACTTGTTGAAAGGCCACAAGCGACATATTCGCGGTTAACTAGATATAAATAGTGTTTCCGAAATAGAGCTACTTATTCATTTATTTCAGTTGTCTACCAAGTATAAGCTGACTAGTTAATAGAAAAAATAATTCATTAAATAATGTTAGGGAACTCTGAGGGAGATGTTGTATCGGTGTAGGACTTAAAGACCATATCCCAAAGATAGCTGGAATTGTTACTTCGTGAAAGGCACATTCCTAGTTTTATATAGAAAAAGCCATTAATGCATTTCATCCAAACTATTCGACATAGACATATAATATGTATGTATGAGTTATAGAAAAAAATATACGTTTTCAACAGTATATAAAATATTCGGGGGGTTTTATATTAAAATCTTGAGGTATTTGGTTTTTCAAGAAAGAAAATAAAGATTGTTTTTTTTTTATACAATATCTCCGCAATGGCAACACTAATCCTCATCAAATAAATGTTAAAATATGCTCCAGACCGTTGTCTTTTTAGAATATATAATTGAATATATATATATATATATATATATATATATATCTAATAGATCAACAGATATAACGGTTTTATATAAAAACATCAAAACAACAAAGATATTTTCAAATCTCCTTTTCGTCCTTAAAGGATAAGATGTGCCACAAAGACAAAGCTAGCAATTCCAGTTAACTTGGGATATGGTCGATACAACATCTCCCTCAAAAAAGCCTAACGTTTATATAGGCTACTGTATTTAGTTTGACGAGTATAAAATATCAAAACAATTGGAATACTGCAAAATAGACTTGAGCTGACTTCTTATTTTGTATTTGAAAGCTTTTTTTTATGAAGTTTCCGTAGCAAAAAATTGTTCAATTTTATATTGGATAATGTTAATTATTTTATATCTATAACTATTTTTGGTGTCGAAATTAGATCCATAAAGATCAAATTTTAACGAATAAGGTGGCGCGGTAGGTACAGCACATACCTGTCAACCGAAAGATCTCAGGTTGGATTTCTGAAGGACAAAAACAAAAATGCTTTATGGGTTTTTCGACTTCGTCTAGTACCCTTTGTTATTGGATATATGAAAATAAAATAATCTATAATTATAATTGACAAGCATTTAAGGACCTGCGCAGTAGACACCTTTTCATTTTATTTCGATTCTCCTTAATGAACTTCTAATTATAATAAATAAGTTGTATATAAAACAATAATTCGCACACAGTTGAAATTTTTTTACTCATATGGTTTTATTATTTATAAAAACAAACAAATCAGTTATTATTATTATTGCAATGAACCTATATGTACATATTATGTCAAAAAAAAACAAAAAAAACCAATTCATCTCAAATAAAAATATAAATTAACAAAAATAAAAAAAAATACAAAAACAAAAAAATTCAGTTGAATTCTCATATGACGGGCAATTTCATCTTTACATAATAGAGTTAAAGTAGCTATCTATAATTATAATTGACAAGCATTTTCATTTTATATTATTTTTTCAATTTACCAAAAATATTCTTAATTTATAAATAAACACCGTTTTGGTTAATGAAAATAAAGACCCAAATTTTATTAGTCTCTTGCAGAATTGTGAGCTCAGAATTACATACATACATAGTACATACATATTTATATACCTAAAATTTTCTCCAAAATTATTTTTTTTTACTTTTATGAAATTACGTATATATACTTTTATGAAATTACGTATAAATCTACTTCACTCATATGTAAATGCATAGTAAATAGTATATGTACATTTGGAGTAGAAGATACAGCATTGATTACATGTACAATAATAAATATAAATTGAAAATTTTTGATTTAAACTTTCAAATCAATTTTTTTGTTTTTACGTATATAATATATTTAGTACATATATAGGATACCAGGCAATATTTTATTATTTTTGTTTGAATACATAACATTCATAACTAATCGCCAATTTTTATTGCACTATACGTTCATCATCTATAATTATAATTGACAAGCATTTAAGGACCTGCGCAGTTCATTTTATTTCGCTTCTTCTTAATGAACTCTTAATGTGTAAATAAGTTGTATGTACGACCGAAATGCGCATATGGGTAAAAAAAAATTCTATTTGGTTTTATAATATTCAAACTGTTAAATAAAATATAGCCATTTTGTGTTATTCAACATCTTATTATTTTTATACATAATTAAAGGAAATTTATTCTATTAATTTTTTTAAGTAACTGTCTCAAATTATTGTTTTCTATATTTTGCTCATTTGTAGTAATCATATCGTTTTGGTTAAAAATATGTATATGATACCTCTTTAATTACAAAAATATTTTATTTTTAACCTCTAATTTTTTATGAAAGCATGAGTGGTTTCTACTATAACGTGAGAAGCGTATGTCAGTACGTAAATTACTGTTCTGTTAAAAACTTTAAATTTGGCTTCAACTTAAATTATAGTTACTCAGCAGCTAGGGGTCCCTTTAGAGTATAATTTAGTAGTTAGATCTTGACAATAGTGGTATTTTTTCAGATTTAATGAGTTGATAAGCCAGAAATTTGATTACCAAGATTACCATTTCTACTATATTTTAAGTCGCATTTAAGTCTTACAGATATTAAGAATATCCTTGAATAATGTAGGCACTCCTGACGACAACTTAGAATACCTAAAAATTTAAAGTTGCTTTTCTCTATATTGATGGATCCAAAACATATTTAGAATATTACAAAAATGTTTAAATTTTCCGGTCGTTACTAGTTCTCAGAAAAGGTGCGAATAATATAAGTTTATACGTAACTTTTAAAACACAATTCAATACTGTGTAAGTTGGAGCTCTTAATGGTTTTGGTCATGGTTCATTATCCCTCTTTGATCGTCAGATATCAGTTATAGCATTTAATTTTCATTTTATTTTTGACGAAAATGATACATACAAAGTTATGAGAGTACTATATTGTAGATGAAAATTTAGGTTGTTGAAAGGTTGTGATCACTGTTCGTAGCAATACTTCCAACTCTTTAATAATAGATATTTCGAAATTTTATATTAATTTCTAGAGGATAAAATATTTTCTTTTTGTTGTGTTTTTATTCTCATAAGAATTAAATAAATCTAATATGTTTGGCAAACGCTTGAACTTATCAGTTTTCTACATTGTAACAGTAAACCTATTTACCTACGTCCAACGAAAAAAGACAAGAAGGGCAAGGATCGTGAAAGGGTACTACTGGGAAAATTAGATACAAGAAATAAGATACAAGAAACCAACAGATGTATTGCGTTTAATGAAAAGTTTTAACTGGCTCGACGACACCGGAATCTGGTGGATTATCAGACATTATTGAGAACAGATACATCCAGCCGGGAGGCCTAAGTACGAGAGATAAAGACTTATTCAACCTATCTAACCAATCAAACATATTTATATTCTGGTCTTTACACATATATAAAGACCAGAATATAAATAGGTTTAATTGGTATTATAAATAGATTTGATTATATAATGAGTTGTGGTTAACTACATGGGCTCGTTTTATATTGCATCAGGTTAAAAAATTACGTAAATATTAGAATGTTGCTCTTGACTAACCTTATAGTTTTTATTGTTGTTTTTGATTCCATTTTCACATGAAAGTATCTATTTTTTTTTAAATCGATGGGTAATTGTATTTTTTAGGTAACATGGTGCTGCCATTATTGTTATCAGTATTCTAGATAGTATATTAGTGATTATAAAAATAGTTGACAATAATCTTTTGTTGGAAAATAATTAAGTAAACATTTTTAGTTCTTTAAAATTTATATAAACAGTTTTATTCAATTCGAAGTTTACAATTACCATGTTTCTGTTTATTTGATACATTTTTGTACATTAAGTAAAGTGAAAGTGTAGTGATTTACCAGTATTTATGTATATATATATTAACTTTCTGGTGTGTAAATACAAACTATCAATGTTGCAAGTATCGGTTCAACTACTCTGGAAGGCAAAATAAATATCAGTTTATTTCCCTCGTGTTTTAGTCGTGTGAAGACGTAACGTAGGTGAATCTTATAAAAATATCGTCCAAAGTATCCCGTGACATATTATATGAAGCAGTAAATGGGCTTTTATCGTTTTCTGTAGAAAAGAACCTTAGGCGGCTTTATGGAGACGGTTTAATTGCAAATCTGATTGAAGAATTATGATCTTCAGAACGATAAATATTTCTTTGATATCGTGAAATTGAAGCATATTTCTAAACCAAAAATGAAATTTGGTG